>OU785224.1:5100000-7650000 GCA_917051295.2 Erebia ligea
GAAAATTGATATACATATTTATCAATTTCGGAGATACCACTGGAATTCGGAGATAGACACCAAACTTTTTTTAGATCAATGATCTTGCTCTTGCTAAAAAGTTCTTGTTTCAAAGCAGGAAAAGGAATATACGAGCTGCAATTTTCGTCTTACGCTTTAGATTTTTTGTCCAACTTATGGCTTAGCTCGTCTTTTACCAGTTCCTAAAAACGTTGCTGTAAGGCGCGAGCTAAGCTTTTTTTGAGCCGTTTGATACCTAGAATAAACGCTATTTTTTCTATTCCACTGTTTATTTTCTATTACATGTGGATGTTACTCGTGATAACAGTTTAAGAAAGACAAGGTTCTAGAAATGTGAAAGCTGCTTAAATCTCAAAAAGGCGACGTTGTTCAACTCATCATAATATTATGTTCAATTAAATCTTGCTTGGAAAGTATAGTCAACACTACAATCTTTGGGCTGTTTCAGTGCAATTAGTGAGATAAGCTAATGGCTCTGTAAATATACCGAAATGTTCGCAACAGTATCTGTTGACTGTTGAGAGTCGAGACTTGCACGTTGATTAATTAATTTGTGCATTAGCTGAAACTCGAGGCTTTTCTCCTGAATTTGAGAGAATTTAACTATTAATCATATCAAGCTGACGTTCCACAATACCTCGCGGCATTTTATTTAAAAAAAAAAATTAAGTATAAACTACCGCTTGGCTGAAACCTGACTAGGCTGTCAAGTGGTGATGCAGCCTAAGATTTGACGATACCACTCAAGATTAAAATGGGAGGGAAAAAAGTCAACTTGAGTCGTGTTTCTCATGCGAGCAGGCGTTTTGTCTTTTCGTCTCCGAAGTGTGTTTTTGTCCGAAAGGTACAAAGGTAAGCGCCTTGCTCAGAGAAAGCAACACCAGACGCGGTAAACAGTCATAATAATAATGTCATCCCGACCGAATTTCAGCCACGGCGGCCAATCTCCAGAGAGATTAGCCATCTGCTTCTGCGCGGGTGCACAAGTGTGTACGCAGACACAGGTGCACTCTCTGTTATATATATATATATATATATATATATATATATATATATATATATATATATATATATATATATATATAACACGATGATGATGAGCGACGATATATATATATATTATAATATAATATAATATATACCATATTATATTATATATCCACTACAAGTTAGCCCTTGACTGCGATCTCACCTGATGGTAAGTGAAGATGCAGTCTAAGACGGTAGCGGGCTAACCTGTATATTACTCAAATATTACTCAAATAGCCCGATGGGACAGAAAATCCGACACGACCGGAGAGAGATCAGGCGCAGCCAACCAACGAGATAAACAACACTTTCGCATCAATAATAATTTTAGTATGGAAGTATGAAGAAAAATGCAAATGATTTAGCTGTCCATGACGCATTCTAAACGGTTGTGATTGATCATATTTGGATTGCTTGTTTTGTCTTGCTGTGATGAATATCGTGATTCGAGATCCATCAATATACTGTACCAGACACTAAATATAATCAATCACGCTCCAGGACAGTGATAACAAATATTCTTTATTCATTTATTTATTATCTATAGTTATTAACAAAATTCAAAGCGATATAATGCGGACGCGGGTATAGTTTCGAACAAGGCGAGTGACATAGGAATTAGGATACTTTATATCCCGAATAGTACCTAGTGCCGTGGGAATTAAAAAAACGTATACCACGCCAATGAATTCGCGGGTATCAGCTAGTTATTAATAGAAATAAACGGGAATCTCGCTAAATTGTATATTTCAACCGAATTCCACCGAAAAATTTACCAGTCAATTCAATTCAATTTATTTACAAACTAGCTGATGCCCGCGACTCCGTCCGCGTGTCTTGAGGTTTTTTGGTTCCCGCGGTACCTCTTGAATTTCCCGCAATAAAAACTAGCCTATGTGTTATTCCAGACTATAATCTATCTCTGTCCCAAATTTCATACAGATCAGTTCAGGCGTGATTGAGTAACAAACATCCATCCATACATTTCAAACTTTTGCATTTATAATATTAGGAGTATAGATTATACTAAGTATCAACAGCTGTTTTTAGGGTTCCGTAGCCAAATTTGGCAAAAACGGAACCCTTATAGATTCGTCATGTCTGTCTGTGTGTCCGTCCGTATGTCACAGCCACTTTTTTCCGAAACTATAAGAACTATACTGTTGAAACTTGGTAAGTAGATGTATTCTGTGAACCGCATTAAGATTTTCACACAAAACTAGAAAAAAAAAACAATAAATTTTGGGGGTCCCCATACTTAGAACTGAAACTCAAAAAAAATTTTTTCATCAAACCCATACGTGTGGGGTATTTATGGATAGGTCTTCAAAAATGATATTGAGGTTTCTAATATCATTTTTTTCTAAACTGAATAGTTTGCACGAGAGACACTTCCAAAGTGGTAAAATGTGTGTCCCCCCCCCCCGTAACTTCTAAAATAAGAGAATGATAAAACTAAAAAAAATATATGATGTACATTATCATGCAAACTTCCACCGAAAATTGGTTTGAACGAGATCTAGTAAGTAGTTTTTTTTTAATAATTTAAAACTTACTACAGGTTTGTACGGAACCCTCGGTGCGCGAGTCCGACTCGCACTTGGCCGGTTTTTTTTTAATAAAATTAGTCTCGTTCACAGATGAGTTACTGCCGTTCAATTTTATTTTTTAATAACTTAGTTTTATTAATTACAAAAATAACTTCCAAAATTCCCAAGCCATAATTTACTAACTGCGATCGTGGAGAGATTCTTAAGGGATCCTATAATTTCTCTTAGCTTTCGAGCAGCACCATTTATCAACGTCGCTGCAGCTTGTGGCACAGAAGGCATGGGACCACCCAACTCGCTATTATATTAGAACATTCAATGAAAGCTCGTAGTAAACATTGGCGCGACTTCATATTAAAACTAGCTTCTGTCTGCGGCTTCACTCACGTTTAGTTCGAAAACTGACCGACTCTCCTTATGGGCGTAGAACCCCTTAGGAGTTGAATTTTCAAAAATCCTTGCTTAGTGGATGCCAACGTCATCCGGGAGCAAAGTCGTGCGAGGTCACTAGTTCATCTATACTATCTATACTAATATTATAAATGGGGATGGATGGATGTATGGATGTATGGATGGATGGATGTTTGTTATTCAATCACGCCAGAACGGCTCAACGGATCTGGATGAAATTTGGCACAGAGATAGATTATAGTCTGGAATAGCACATAGACTACTTTATATCCCGGAAAATTAACAAGTTCTCGGGGGAACCAAAAAACCTCAATCCACGCGAACGAAGTCGCGGGCATCAGCTAGTTAAAAATATAGAAGTAGACAATAGACATTCGACCGACGACATATAAACAGTCTGCAAGAGAGTAAGTTACATAAAACTAGTTCTGCAACACAAAAGAAACTATGATTAGTTAATTTACAGCAGAATGTATATTCAGCTACGAGGTAAAATGTGTCTTGAATACGAAATAGGATTGTGTATCGTAGATTTCTTTAAAATGTGCATGCAACTGCACGTCTAGGTAGTTGAATGTAGTGTGAGTTGAGCAAAATACAGAGTTGCGCATTCTGAATATGTTAGTCGCCTTTGCTTGCTACATGCAAAAAAAACTGTAGAATATAATTATTTTCATTGTAAAACGAGTCGGAAAGGAGTCATTGTCAAAAACCTGTTTTTGGGCGCCATTTTTCCAATGGCGGCGCAAAGATACGAGATACGAGGTGGCAAAGATACTAGGTGGCAAAGTAAAGATACGAGGTAACAAAGTGAAAATTCGGAAAGAGCACGTTGAAATCTACTTAAAAAACACCAATTTTCAAAACTCCTGGAAATCTTTCCAGGTAGGTACCTAGGTTAGGAGCGAAGCGAAGGTCTCTGAGTCTACTTGAGTGAATAGGCACTTGTCCGTCCGTTCGTCCGTCCGTCCATCCGTCTGTTCGTCCGTCCGTCCGTCCGTCTGTCAGAGCCTTATAACTTCTGAGTTACTGAATGTAATTACTTCAAATTTAAATATAATATGTAAACCGATGGCCTCCCGCCGAATATGGCTTAAAAAGTTATAAAAATCTTTATTTCAGGGGGGCTCTCATAGAAGCGAATGCGAAGTTAAATATTTTTATAGCGTAACATAGGGTTGCGGTATATCATTTTAAAGATAATTAGGAGTACAGTCCAAAAATATTTTTTTTAAAATTTTTCCCCTAAAATTGACGAAATGGGAGGCTTTCAAAGTGGAGATTTTCTAACGTCCAAAGTTGACCTCAGAACTCTCAATTTTCTGAAAGGCTGGGCCTGAAACTTATCAATTATTTGAATTTTATCCTGTACTTGAACAACAAATACTAAAATTAGATAAATATTATAAGGAAACGAAATTATTTAATTTTTAATGAGCTTCTTTATTTTTAACAGAACTTCACAATGATATCAATAGATGACGCTCTGTACAAGTTAATGGATACCGTGAGGTCTCAGTTCGGGGCGAACCACTAGTTTACATAGGTTTTTACAATCATTTATTACCATCATTATACCCCATCACCGACTCACTACTGAGCACCAGTCTCCTTTCAGATTAAGAAGACTTAGGCCATAGTCAACCGCGCTGGCCAAGTGCGTTTTGGCAGACTTCATACACCTTTGAGAATACACTAATACTCAAACTCATGTTTTTTTTATTTTTTATTCAAATAAACTTTAAAAAGTGATTTTGAATCGACGAGTGAATCTGCCACTGGTTCGGAATGCCATTCCTACCGAGAAGAACCAGCAAGAATCTCGGCATTATGGGGAATTCGGTATTATGGAGAACATGCGGTAATATTACGAAGCACTCTCAGAAATGCAGGTTCTTTGAGATGATTTCCTTCACCCTTAGAGTAAAAGATTGTATTGGTAAAGTTAAGAAATCTAGTGAATTCATCAGTGCTTGCTGCCAAGTTCACGTTCCAATGTTTTTTTTTCAATCATAGTTAAACTTTAAGAAGTGCTTTTGAATTGTCAAGTAAATCTACCATTATCAGAATGGCATTCCTACTTACCGAGAAGAGCGTAAATCTACGCTTGTAGTCTTTGAAGTCTCTAGTTGGGACGATCATATTATCATGTAGTAATAGTAACGGGCATCTGCTAGTCCCTGAGATGTTTGTTTAGCAAATGGAAGAAAAGCTGTAGAAAACTGTGAGAAAGGGTGACAGAAGGGTTAGAATAAGATTTTAACATATCACGTTAATCTACGCATCTACAATTTGGTGATTTGAGTGTCAAAACACTTTAGCGTTAAAGTAAAATGGTCAGTAACAGCCTCGATTTAAAGCTCAAGTTCTTCCAGACAGCGCACCAATCGGAAAACTTGCGAAATTAAACTTGGCGGTTCTGAATTTTGGACTTTAAATCAAGAAGTTTTATGTTCATTTTATCCTGAAGTTATCGTGTTTCGTCTCTCCAATCCTATCAACGTAGAGTCTCATACTTATCATACAGCTAATGTAGCGTACAAAGGAAATGATCGCATAGTGATATATTTTTCATATCACTGAGGAACTTCAGTCTAATGTGTTTTTGTCTATTGTGTACATAGGAGCATTGATATTGATACATTGTATTTACTTCCCGTTAAGAAATCCGTTTGTCACGAATGTTTTGGAGATCCAAGTAGGTACATTGAGGCTACGCGTTTGGCCAATTGATTTGTCGAATGGGTACAGGAGGCATATTACCGTCGCTTAGTGCCGTATTGTTTTGATATTAAATGTTGTTGTTAAGAATTGGTTGGAGTTTAGAAGGACTATATTATGTTGACAATTTATAGTATTGTCATAGAGTCCCTGGGAGTCGGGGTTCATGGAATCCATTTCACGTGGGCAGGTAATACCTAAAATTAGCTAGCTATAAGTTGATTGTACCATTTCCATTAAAAAAATAACTAGTTCGTTAAACAATTTTTTTTAAGTAGGTATAGGATTAAAGCCATGCTGCAGCCGATGTAATGGTTTAATTAAAACATTAATTTAATTTGAACTGTTGGTAAACGCATAACGCCGCTTTCCTCAATGGAAAATTAAAATTTTACGAGGTAAGTAATTAAAGGCACTTCGGAAACGAAGCGGTTTGGCCATTTTAGTTTTTATCATTTTAGTTTTTTTTTATTAATATTCTCATATACCTAACCTAAATAATGTAATAACTTAACCTAATGATAAACTTAAATGTAAAATAAGGGAAAATTGTTAACTTAGTAGAAATCTCAGCACATTTTGAGAAATATTTATTTTTAATAAACGTTTGGGAAGGAACTGGCCCCTAAGATACGGGTAGGGGCCAGGAATTCACTGTATTTTTGTAATAAGTTGGTTTGATAATAAAGATTTCTATTTCTATTTATATCAAGGTCTACGACTTTATTATGTGTATTATGCTTCCTTAAATTCGCCGTCAAACATATTAAAATAAAAAACAAACAACAATGGAACTTATTATGTTGAAGATACACAAATCGATATAATGGTGGGTTTTTGTACCAATTATTATATTTTTTAATTTCATAACAAGACCAGACCCCATTGACTCTGCCAGGGATCGAAAGCGGGATCTCCCGCTTGAAAGATGGTAACATTTAGCCAATACGCCAGAAAGGTCGTCAGAAATCTTCTTTTGCAATGGTGAGCTTTAAGTTAGGTCTTGAAAAACCTAAAAATCCCGTTTCAGCTGTTATTCACTCTTGCCTCACTTTAACATACCTACGTAACACGGATACCGGAAGGGAATACCATAATATATAATATTGCGGCTCACACCACAAAGTTCGGGATGGTAAATGAAACCTTTGCCTAAAATACCTTTTTATTAAACTAAACATTTACGACATACTTAAACATTTATGAAGCAGGTCGCAGATAGGCCGCAGTAGCGACATAATATTTAATTACTTCAATATTACTTTGTTGCCTGTACAAAGATCCTCGCCGCCTCTTTGAGGTACCAAAGTAGTATTATTATTTTTCGGGGTATCTTGTAATTTATATACTTACTTAAAGAAAGAAAAACAACTATTGTCCCTTTATTGTCGATCTTGTTTGTTGTCCTAAGTAAATACAGAGAAAAATTCCCGCAACCTTTACCCTCGTTAGTAAAATTGAAAAGGCAAAGATATCATAAAACTCAAGACAATTAAGTGAATTTGTAGGTATTTTAAAAAGTGAAGCAAATTCGTAAGCTAGTGTGTGCAGAGTACACATGCGCGTAGCGGCACAGACGGCATAGTTGGAACTATGGTCCAAGAGCTGGCGACAAATTTTGCGGTTTTAAACCATTCCCAGACGTGAATACAGTTTTCAAATGAGTACGACATACTAAATAACCGCAAACGCTCTTATCAGACTGGCAGGATTGGATTCGCCAATTGACGAAATTATATTTTTTCACAATTTCAGCTTGCCAAAAGGACCTTCCCGAAATTCGTCGTCAGCTCTCCGTCTACTAAAAAATGGCGTGTAGGCATATATAACGCAGACGCTTCTTTATGTAAAACACTATCCTATTTTGCGTTTAACCAGTAACCACACGCATCATCGCATCGCATCGCATCGCTTCATAACGACACGTCCAAAAACTTCCAAACTGTGATTTTGCTGCTATGTTGGCAAGCCAAGTCGAAATATAGAGTGTCTGTATAGGTGCTAATACTTGAACAAACTAAACTATGACTAGAAATAGCAATTGTTTAAAATACAAACCTAAATTATTAAAGTCCCTTTCGTTGAGTTCACAATCTGCAACAAAAAAAACATAATATGGATGAATCGTTAGAACCTAGGTTTTTAGAGAATATAAAATATAATTAAGCAAATCCCTAAACAGGGCGTAATATTGTCCGAAAAGTTGAAGCAGGCCAATCCCATAATGATATTATAAATTCGAAATAATGTTTATTTCAATGGCTCATCCGTTTTCATTAAACCGATTTTATGTAGTAATGGGCGGGGCACATAGATCGATGAACCGATAGACGTTGGGGTCCCAAAGTGCTGGAATGGCGACTTCGCACTGGAAAGTGCAGCGTTTGCCGATACCCCATTCGGTGGACAAACGATATCAACGAAGTCTCAAGGAACCACTGTATCTAGGCGGCGCCAGACCGCGGCATGTAGAAATCCTTGTAAGAGACCTATGTGCTCTATCGGTTGACTCGTCGTTGATGATAATTAATGGCTGGTTGTCACTTGCAGACTTTATAATTGAAGTGAAAACTTCTTTAGCTGCGTTGAGCACTTTTTAGTAGGCGGTAAACTTGTGGATTCGCGTCTCCGTCACCGACATGCTCGCTCCGACAGGCTCGCGAACACCGGCATGCTCGCGCACACCGACATGCTCGCGTTGTTACGAAGACAAAAGTTCTTAAATATAAATATACTACATTCGTAATTAAACTTGAATGCCTCAGCTTTAAAGTTTATATTTTAATAATTTTTTTTTTAAAATTTAAATTTAAATAAAAATAAAAATAATTTAAAATAAATAATTAAAAAAAAAATATATTTTAAATATCGTCAGTCCCTATGCCTGCCAATATATTTTTTTGTAACATTGCCTAAGTTTCAGTTACTACACATTAAAGGTGTTCTTATTCATAAGGATCGATCTTCCAGTGGTATTAAGGTTCCTATTACGTAGGTACTATATCAACATAAAAATACAGAGGATTTCAGCAATCAACTGTCAATTGACAATTGACGGCAGATGGTGTCGCTAGGTCGTGTGCCACTTCTTTTGAACTTGGCCACTTGCCAGTGTTGCTTAGATATTAATATTAAAAGAGCTATTTATTTGTTTACAAAAATTTTGTTTGCTTCGCGCTTTTGTGATTGAGGAAAGGGTGGAAGATTAACTTTTCTTTTCTACGTTGACACCTAAAGTTTTATGTAGCCATGAAAGCATGGTATTAAATTGACCATGCCAAACGGTTACAAAATTTCAAACCTAAAACAATAGAATATCACATAGATATTAATCTATAGAACTAATATTATAAATGCGAAAGTTTGGATGGATGGGTGGATGGATAGATGGATGGATGTTTGTTACTCAATCACGACAGAACGGCTGAACGGATCTCGATGAAATTTGGCACAGAAATAGATTATAGTCTGGAATAACACATAGGCTACTTTTTAACCCGGAAAATTAAACAGTTCCCGCGGGATCCAAAAAAGCTCAATCCACGCAGACGAGGTCGCGCGCATCAGCTATAGTTAATTAATAACTAGATGATGCCCACGACTTCATCCGCACGGATTCATTTTTTTTGTATTCTCGCGGGAACTGTTTAATTGTCCGGGAAAAAAGTCCTTTACAATGATACAACCTATCTCTGTACCAAATTTCATCAAAATCGGTTTAAAAGATGGGGCCGTAAAAGCGTAGCAGACAGACAGACGGCTGAACAGACTTTCGCATTTATACCTAACTAGCTGATGCCCGCGACTTCGTCCGCGTGGATTGAGGTTTTTCGGTTCCCGCGGGAACTCTTTAATTTTCCGGGATAAAAAGTAGCCTATGTGCTATTCCAGACTATAATCTATCTCTGTGCCAAATTTCATCCAGATCCGTTCAGCCGTTCGGGCGTGATTGAGTAACAAACATCCATCCATACATCCATCCAAACTTTCGCATTTATAATATGTATTTGATATTATTATCGAAGTATGGATATGGATTTACTAAGCGTGCGATTATTTTTATAGCTCTTCTAGATTGCCATGTTTTCATTTTAGATCGCGGTCGTCAGTAAAATGGAGCGCTAATTTTTTTTTAAGACAAGTCGTAAGTTACCTTGACTGCATTCTCAAGATGAAAGCGGGCTAACATGAACAGGAACCGCATAAAGCAGCTATTTGATTATTTAAACTCATAAAACTAAATAAAAAAACGTGCTTTACAAATTAATTTCAAAAACTTGCTTTATTATAAGAATTTGCACATTTCTCAAAACTACGAAGACAAAAGCCATTTCTGACTTTCTTGCGGCTGCTAGAGTGACACGAGACGCACTCCAGTTTTTCTCATTAGTTTTACTCTGATTCTGAAGTCTCCACGGCCGGCATGAACAATGTGAGGAGTTGCTGCCTTATATTAATATTTCAGGCTCATTGTGATGCTTGACACTTAACATATTTGAAGACTTGGAAAATGTTTAAAATTAAATTTTAAAGTGAATTTCTCCTTTTCTGTAAATATAATAAAACAAAGTCGCCCACTTGCTTAATAGGTATACACATTGATGTAGAATTTTAGTGTATACAACCTATTTGCTTATTGCGAAATATCGATAGGTACCTACGTTTTATTTTCATCATGTCTTGAACTTCGCTCATTTTAGGGGTTAAATAAATTAAACTTTTAGGTGCTTTTGAATCATCAAGTGAATGAGATTTAGGCGACCTCCCTGGCGCAGTGTTGAGCGCTGTTGTCGTAACGTGGGAGGTCCTCTCGGGTTCGATTCCCTGCAGGGTCAATTTGGGAATTTATAGTTTCTGAATTTTCTCTGGTTTGGTCTGGTGGGAGGCTTTGATCTGGGCTAATTACCACCCTACCAGCAAAGACGTACCGCCAAGCGATTTAGCGTTCCGGTACGAACGCCGTGTAGAAACGACTAGGGGTATATGGGTTTAATATGACTGCCATATGCCTACAGGTTAGCCCGCTACCATCTTAGGCTGCATCGTCACTAGGGTCGGATTGCCATATACCTACTTAATCTTACTTCAAGACGGCTTCAAAGCTGCTCTTTCAAAAAAAATACTTACTACTTATGTTATTTTTATTTTGGTAAAACTAACTAATTACATTATATCAATTAAATCAAATCACTTATTCGCTTTAGTTGTGTATTACTTTAGTCGTAATTAAGGATGTTATTAACTTAAGACAAAATAATTATTAAATAAAATCAAAGTCTTTATACATATGTGTGACTTCAAATTATGTGAAAATCATCTCAGCTAAGCATACGCGGATTACTAGGTCGGAATCCTAAATGAGGTATCGCTGAATTCATCTCTTCATTCTGCATAACAAAGGGGCGAAACCACGCGGATGAAACCGCAGACAAATGTTGGCAGAACCTAATGGATACTTAATTACCTACTGAGGTACCATTTTAAATTCTAAGTAACTTTTAATATTACAAGTTGAGAACTGATATGTAATGTAGAAAAAGTAAGCAAACATGGAATAGCAATGAGGAGAAAGGAGGTACCCAAATAAGCAGTTTTTGATATTTTTTAAAGGTGGAATGTTATTTGGGAGTATTATCGTTATTTCGTCTAGAAGCTGCCAGTGGACGGACGTCTATTGGTTGAGACAACGACGACGATAGGGAGGAAAAATAATTAAAAGAAAGAACTGTCAGTATGGCCAATTTTAATTCAATGTTTTAATCGAGGATTTACGCCTATGAAAGACTTGGTATCAAATGCAGATTTTGCCCCCAAGCAAACAAGATCAAGGGTGTTAATATAAGTTACAATAGAATTATAAACGAATAGTAGAGTTATAAACTGTTAGTAGTGCCTACTTAGTATGTATTGCGATTGCAATTTGCAAAATAGTATATCTAATCACAATAAGAATATTATTGTTAGTCATTATTAAATTTATTAGCATTTGGATTTGGCGCACGGTGCCGCGGCCGTTTGATGACTTCCTTATTAGTTGTTAGAACACCAACATCAAACACATTTAAGCCTATGTTTCTTATTTAGGTGCTCAAAATACGTGACGTACATTTAATACTTACTATTGTTTAGTTATATAATTAATTACTAGCTGATGCCCGCGACTTCGTCCGCGTGGTTTAAATTTTTTTATTCCCGTGGGAACTCCCTAATTTTCCGGGATAAAATGTAGCCAATGTCACTCTCCAGGCCCTCAACTATACCTATGACAAAAATCACATCGATCCGTTGCTCCGTTGCGGCGTGATTGAAGGACATACCAACAAACAAACACACTTTCGCATAAAATAATATGTTGTTTCATATCGAGTGTAATGGGGGTATCTGCCATGGCTTGTTACCAACCTACTAATCTAGTCAAAGACGTGCCACCAAGGTACGATATCGTGTAGAAACTGATTAAGGGTTTGGGCTGATAATAACTACCATAGCCCAGAGCCCTAACAGGATAGCCGTGATACCATATAAGACTGCACGATCGCAGTCAAGAGCTAATTTGTAATGGAATAACAAATACCTAAGTTTATTTTGCTTTATTTAAATAAAATGAAATATTACTCCCATTAATATAACATAAACCTAGACACGAATATTTTTGTCTAAGTACTTCTTATGCCCACTAACTTCTTATCTATAGCAAATAATATTATAAATTATAATGCATGCTTTATTTTAGTCACCAGACCAAGGTGAATGAGCTAACGCGAAAATTAGCATATTATTGATTATCAAGGAGTTTCTTAATGTAGATAAAAGTCTAGGTTAAGTCACAAGTGTCAAGGTTAATTTAAATCGATTTTTGCAGATGCCTAAATTGAACATAAGGTCAAGGCTATACTTGCCCAAGTGAAGTAAGTTGTTCTTAAAGAAAAACACTATAAACAGTTTATTAAAGAAAAAACAATTACTTGACGTAAGTAAATACTTAATTTAATAAATTGCTTCGTACTCAATACCCTTGAATTCATTTAAATTCAACCGGTATCACAAAATTAGCTTAATTCGAAACATTTACCTAAGTACATAGGTAGGTAACACTGTAATTAAATTGGCCATTGTAAAACTACAAGTAATAGATTATTTTTCTTTGGCGACTCTCAAAATAATATTAAAAGTTTAAAAAAAAACTGACCTAGCTGTCACAAAAAAAAAAAAAAGAAAAAAATAATAATAATAATAATAGATAACAAAAAAAAATATACGCCGTTTGATCCAAATCTTTATGGCGTATGGTTCCCTCACTGCCCAATACACTGGCAATATTGCCTCGCTATATGGCTAGGTTCAGCTGTTGGGCTAAATAAACACTAGCTCTTGAGTCTTAGTTCATCTAATATATGAACTAGCTCTTAGTAGGTACATGACAATATTAAGAAAATTCTTCGTGTCCAGAAAATATAACAAATTATCTACCTTAAGAATCCAGTTTTAATTTGTCACAAATAACCTTAAAAATCCAGTACTAATTTACCACAAATCGCTTTTTCACTACAGTCCACCACGTTACACTTATATATCCAGGAAACACAGAACTCTATTTTGTTGTACCCATTTCTATTCGAAATATTACGCGCGTAAATCTTTGTATGAAGAATACGCGATATCGCTTCAAAGGTTACAACCGTACTGATTTTAATGAGCAAAATAAATCTAGCCTTCTATTACACTAGAATGGAAACGTGAAATAAATTGATTATACGGTTGGAATTAATTAATTTACATACAATGCTGGTTTCCAGTGTTGATAAATGGCTTGCGATTTAGATACGGCGGCGCAATGAATAAAGAAAAAAATAGCTCTATTAGTTCACTAATAGAGATAACATAAATGCACCGCAAACATAAATATAAATGCCTTAAATTATACAAACAAATAAATAAAATAAATCGAGTTTCGAAGCCAGAATAAATCTAGCAAGCACTGGTTAAGAGAATTTGCAGTGTTTTTAATCAAAGTTTAAAATCCTGGCGTTGTGAATCTTTCGTTACTTAGTTTTTGACAGAACCCATGGGTGCAAGGTGCAATCAGTTATAACTTTCAAGACCACGCCGTTGTCAGGTTATCACCTAACTTTAGCATCTATAGTATAATAACAGTACCTACTATTCTTTACTAATTCAAAATCTGAATTTCAACGATGATTCAGTGGCGAAATAAAGTCACAGTTGAGTCTAGACATTTCCATAAACTGCTTACGAGGAGGCTAACTTTTGGTCATCTGCTTTTAGGGTCCAAGTTAGTCTTTATATTGACAGACTAGCTGATGCCTGCGACTTACGTGGATTTAGGTTTTTTGGTTCCCGCGGGAACTCTTTAATTTTCAGGGATAAAATATAATAAATAGCCTATGACTATTCCAGACTATAATCTATCGTTGTGCCAAATTTCATCCAGATTGCTTGTTTTTATATGACAATTTTTATTTTTATTTTAGTATTGTGCTTGTTAGTAAACCTATTATAAATAAAAATAAAAAATCCATCCATTCATCCGTTTGTGTATTTTAGTACGTAGAAATCCATATCCATACTATCCATACTAATCCATACTTAATATTATAAATGCGAAAGTGTGTTTGTCTGTCTGTCTGTCTGCTACGCTTTCCCGGCGCATCTTTTCAACTGATTTTTCTGAAATTTGGTATAGAGGTAGGTTATATCCCGGGGAAGGACATAGGCTACTTTTATCCCGGAAAATTAAGGAGTTCCCGCGGGAATCGAAAAAACCTTAATCCACGCGGACGAAGTCGCGGGCATCATCTAGTACTCAATATGAAGTTAAAACTGTCCCGGTAACAATTCAGTTCAAGATTAGTTTAGGCTGGCTTGTATCATACAGAATAGGTAGGTACATTAATTGATTTTATTTACTTTTTGCACTTAGCTGACGCCATGCTGTGCACAAATCCTTCTTTGAAGTTAGATAGATAAACTCTTTATTGCCACACTAACATAAAGATATAAAGTAAACACTTAAAAATATAGACTAAGTAAGACTGTGGAAAAATATATTATTTCAACGGCGAAAGGAACGACGAAAGCAGTGGTTTAGAGAATAGCACAAGGCTTTACAAACTTATTAATTCTTGAAACGAGATAGAAGCAATCTTAGAGGATGGACGTAGCGAAGAAGATCTTTCTATTTCAAAGATAGCGAATCTATTATAGACAATTGTTTTGGGCTCAGTTAACTACGTGAAGTGTTTTTGTTCGTCCATCTTTGTTGTTATATTTTCAATTCGCTTTGGCCTCGCAGTTATTTGAAAACTTATAAGTTGTTGATATGAAAGTTTTATAAGTCGCGTGGTTTTGGAACGAAGTTCCTTAAGGGACGATGCGGAGGGGTATTCTAGCCGGCAAAAAACGTCCGTAACGAAAATGCGTGGAGTAAGATTTTTATGTATAGTTTATGTATGTTCGCTATACAATGTCTAATGTATAGTCTACGTGATGACTGTTATTATTCTTATTTCAGTTTGCTATTATTATTATATTGTTCGATAATTACACCGTCTGGTGGTCAAAAGTGGAACCATCTGATCAGTAGTAGTACATTAAACGCATGGAGACTATACACTATGTATATGTGTGTATGCTTACTCTTTACATACACACACACACACACACACACACACACACACACACACACACACACACACACACACACACACACACATTAACGTTTCATGATCTAAGCGTGGCTTGTGTTTGTGTTTAATTATTTATCGATAAAAAAATCATAATAAAAAAATGATACCTGAACAATTATTTTCTTTTTACCTCGACTAGAACTTGAAATTAATATTTATGTCATAAAGAACTTCGTTCCTATCTGGTGTCCCACGACACCACACGTTTTTTTTAACATCGGCAAAACACGCGACTTCTGTAATAAGGCATCGATTCCATTTCCAACCGCGTTGTAGATTTCAGTCCTGTGGATTGAGGTGTTGAAAACCAACCAATTAATTAAAGATACTCGTAAATACATCAAACAGTTTCTTGATTGACCGTGGCGGTCGAGTACAGTGTGATAGCGATCCAAGCTACCGTAAATTCGGAACTCCGAATGTCAATTAGTATCTTGGTAGAGCTGTTTTTTAATCAATGGTTCCATGGAAAGGAAAGGGTTCCTTTATAATTTTCTTTAGCGGAAGACTCTGAATAGAATGTCTAATAAAAAATCCCTTTCAATTGTGGAGATTTTTAGAAATCCTTACGGAAATACGAAGATTAGTATGCATAATACCGCTTGATTTCGGATTATCCTGAGTTTCGCTGACCCTGAAAATCCCCACATATTAATACCTATGTACGAACTGGTACGGAAGATTTATAAAGGTACATTTGTAGGTGTGTCTATCTACCGACGACAAATTATGTAGAGATGTTACTTTAACTAATCTTAAGCTTGCTTTAACCAAGTCTTCATAATATTATCTATAAACATTAAGTAGAGAAGATTATTATAAATACCTTAACAAATTATTTGAAGAACATTTTTCCACACGAGGAAAAATCGTTGAATAGGACCACTTTCATAAAATTGAATACAGAAATGTGGTATTTATATCTACTTGTGGATGAAACTCAAACAAAAAAATGTAAAAAGTTTTAAACGATTACTTGTAGAGTACTTGTTAGGGGTAAAAGTAACTCACAGGCAGATGAAAAAAGTTTGAGCACAATGCTTCTAAATGAAGCTTCATTAAATGTAAGATCCAGGGTGTGCATCACTGGATTTCAGAAAGAGATGCGCGTTGGAACCTTCGTTATAATTGGAACTCCTTCCTTATGTACTATTAAAAATCACTTTAAAAAAATCCAGTCATGTCGACAATTCTTTATGAATAATGAATATTATAAAAGTGAAAGTTTGTCTATCTATTTTTCACCGTTTCACGGCTAAACATCTAGCTGAGGGAAATCAAAGCTCCCAAAACCTAAGTCATCCGAATTAATGTACAGGTAAAATCGAGAAATGATTTATGTGTTTGAATTCAAGCATACGGATAATTTTATAAAAATTTATATTCCAGCAACTGATATAGATATTAGATACCTATTGTTAGCAATCCAACAAAGGCAATCAATTCTGATTGTCTTAAAAAGAAACTTTCGTATCACAGTGAGACGAAAAAAATTTCACAGTGGATTCCATAGGCAAGAAAGAAAGATAAGGATAAACAAGAAGCAAATACGCCCCCCCAATTATAAAGTAGAAAATACATTTTGTGTCTGAGTACTTACAGCTTCCAAAAATCGCAAAAATGTACATGTGACCCGTTAAACATGGGGAACATGTTAGGACCAAGACCGATGACTGGCCATCGATCGGTGCCTAATAAGTATGCCTTTTACAACTTAACCCTTGGAAATAATCCAAATAACATTCGTAATAATGTATGAGATAACGAACATATTTTTTCTGGCAAGTTGGATTTTATCCAATATTCGCAATGTAGAGGTATTTGTATGTGTACTATATTATTTAAGCCGTGACCTATATGCCATTAGGAATTTTGACATTTACAATAAGTATTACTAAGAAAGTAGAAAGAGTTAGTTGCCAATACCATTTTATCGTTTTTTTTTAAATTTTGTACAACACGATGACATGGTCGTCAGCGTAATTACCGATTGACCCTACCGGGGATCGAACCCGGGACCTCACTCTGATAAGACCACAGTGCGGTCCCGTCCCGTGCGGAGTCCCAGGTTCGATCCCCGGCGGGGTCAATTTGAGAATTTATAATTTCTGAATTTTCCCTGGTCTGGCCTGGTGGGAGGCTTCGACCACCTTACCGGCGAAGACGTACCGCCAAGCAATTTGGCGTTCCGGTACGATGCCGTGTAGAAACCGAATAGGGGTATAGATTTAATGTAACTGCAATGCCCCTAACAGGTTAGCCCACTACAATCTTAGACTGCATCATCACTTACCATCAGGTGAGATCGCAGTCAAGTTCTAACTTGTAGTGGATAAAAAAAAAGCACTCACCACTGCGCCAGGGAGATCGCCTATCAACTGACCATAAAGGCAGAGACAGTTCATAAATTATATATTGCCTCTGCTGGTAATCGAACCCAGAACCTCTCACTTATAAACCTATCACGCTCATTTGAGGGACACAAAGGACACAGGGAGTTTAACAAAATTCAACACATACTTTCTGACACATTTTGGCTCATACATTTTCAGCAGTATATACTCGTAGCAAGTATTTTCATTAGTATTATGTAGTGCTCGCTACCGATGGCCTTGCGATACACCAGCGAGTCTTAGCAATCAGCTGTTGTCGCCAGATGTACCTACTCGTTACTACTAGCGTGTTGTTCCGCATTTTTAGAACGGGAGCGCTTGCCAATTTTTAGCATCGCCGTTCGAAATGAGAAATAGTTATATCTATAAATCATAAAACGTTAGAAAGTGTGTGACACAAAGATCTCTGTGCACTTGCTTGAATTTTTAGTTTTCTTTGGTCCACGAGCTGCAACTCCGTGGTTTTTGTTTCCCGTGGGAACTCTCAAATTTTTCGGAATAAAAAGTACAGGATAATATAGCAGGATAAAAAATGTATGTATGAACATACATTTTTTGTCCTGCTAAATTATCCTTCTTCTCCTCTTTATAACATTAAGTATAGATTATAGAAGGATTGCTATAGCTACATACAGTATTCATCAAAGGCAAGACAGGATAATCAGAAGAAATTATAAAATTCAAAACAAAAATGATCTCCCTGTAGGGTGATGACTATGTAGATAGATGTACCTATTTAGGTAGGTACCTACACGTTAATTAAACATGGATGCAGTGATATTTTTCAAATTCCAAATTTTTTCAAATTCCTTCAATGCTCTTTTAATAATTCTCACTCGATACGGCATTTTGTAAACTAAGCTTCACCCCCTCGCAAACGAGGTCTCATCTCTATCTTAGACGAATTCTATTATCCTCAATGTTTTCGAACCACATAAATTCAGTTGCGATTCAAAGTGGGTATGCTAAAAGGGAGTCGAATGGACCCGTTTCATCGTTCCTTATGTAAGGCGATGTTGACAAATTATTCCGCCCAAATTGTTGAAATTCTCGAGATTATTTACGTCCTGGATTTCGTGACCATTTACAGTAAAATTAAATTGGAGTCTCCTGCAGCGACAGAAGTAAATGTAAGTAAACTCTATAGTACTTTTTGTGGTAGGTACTTGGAGCTCAGTTGAGTAAGGCCTCTTTAAGACTTTTTCTAGTACATAATAATAATTATTGAGATAAAGTCTGTTTAGAGAAAGATTTTAGATACTGGTAACACTGTTCGGAATAAAGATTATTGATTTTTTTTATTTTTGTGTGTTCTTGCACTTCTTCACTATTTGCTACCTTCCTATTTATATATTTATTTACCTATTGTTTTGGTAGTGGTGGAAGCACCGGGTAACATTCCCTAAGGTAAAGACGTGGCAGAAGTCAGAACCAGTAGGTAAATATGTCTTTTCTATTCGTAAAAAATTAAACTGTGTTAATAGCCAAGTGTTGCCAGTATCTAAAATTTGTACACGAAGCGGTAGAAGCGGAAGTAAGAGTGGCAGCTTGTAGTGTCAAAATCCAACACCCTTTTTGAAAAAGCGAAATAAGAAAACTAATAATGAAACCATATAAGTACGATAGCTTTCGAACAATGCTTCGCTAAGGTAATCAGATGCAAACAGTGCATATAATACCCTTTGAGAGGACTCGAGATTATCTCGAGTTTGCGTCGTCCCGGACAAAAGCCTTCGCAGGATATACCTGTATTATTTGAGATTAGTGCAATATACATTGTTATGTCTGGTTCAGTTTGTACAGCTATTCGTAACGCTACTCTTAAATTAGTTTCTATTTACTCATTATACTTGTTTCTCGACATGTACCGACAACTTGATCTAGACCGGGAAGTCTCATCTTGCTTAATATTATAAACTAGCAGATGCCCGCGACTTCGTCCGTGTGAAAGAAGTTTTTTTAATTCCCACGGGAATTCCCTAATTTTTCGGGGTTTCGGGTTATAGCCTATGACACTCGCAAATAATATTGCTTTCTATAGGTGCCATAATTTTCAAAATCGGTTCAGTAGATCCAGAGATTACCCACTACAACCTCACAAACTCACAAACTTTACCTCTTTATAATATTAGTATCCCACCAAAACCATTTCATGGATAGGCTGCGAAGACTTACATACAAGTTCAAATCATAATGCTTTCACTGTTAAAAAGAAATTTCAGCCTTAAGCCAACATCTTATCCTGAATATTTCAGCTTTCTAGCTTCATCTGCACCTAAGCTATGACGGTTCGAAAATTCGACGAAACGCTTCCAGAAAAGGTAGGTAGTGACCCGTTTCCTTTGGCTCGTCTTGGCGGGGGCACTCCCGTGCCACCAGATAGATATGGAAGTTTGGATATTTTTTGCTCCTTCACGCCACAACCTCAGAACCGATTTGGCTGTTTATAATGAATTTTGAAGATAGCTTATAGCCTGAATTAACATATAGACCTTAGAGTTTCCCAGTTTAATCAATAGATCCACACTGACACAGTCGCAGGCATTATATACAGTTATATACTTATATCTAAGCCTATTGCACTACTGACAGCGCTAATTTACTATTACCGAATTGATATATTATATGAGGATGTAGAGTGCCTACCACCACCGCCACTACAACCCATTAACGTCCCACCGCTGGGCACAGGCCTCCACTCTCATAGGAGAGAGGGAATTAGAGCTTAGACCCACCACGCTGCTCCAATGCGGGTTGGCGGGCTAGAACGACTATTATCATGTTAGTGATAATAACGGGGACCGACGGCTGAACGTGCTCTCCGAGACACGGGGGTGAAACACCGCCAACTTCCTAACTCCGGGCTAGTACTGAGAATTTCTAGTCAGAAAAACCCAATACTCAATTATGGCCCGACCCGGGACTCGACCCCCGGGACCTCGTCGGCCGCAGTCGAACATGCCAACCACTAAACCAACGAGGCAGTCGAGTAATAGAGGTAGTAGAGTGCAAAATGAAGCAATGAAAACGAGACAGTTACGCAAAACTAAATCATCGATGACTGATAGATAAAAAGAAAATATTACAAGAATCAGATATTACATACAACCTTTGTAACCTTAAGCAGGTACAAAATGGTCTCACACAATTGCCATAGTCGATAGTTGAATTGCAGTTGGGTGTTTCAAGTCATTGTAGGTCGCAGGCAAGTTGCCAACAGCGGCCACTTAGACATAACATTACCGGAGGCGGAGAGTATGTTCACCCCACTGTTGTTAGGCTAAACGTCTAAAAGTCGACACATTGTTCTATGCAAAAGTCACGCACAAGTTCTCGTGCATGGAGGTATTGAAATTAGTACCTTGTTCTCGTGAAACTTTACGACGTCAAACTTCTTTTTACCTGACATATATTGCGTACTATATTGAGTCGCACATCACTGAATTGGTCTTTCAAAATCAAGATATTGTATCCTCGATTATATAACAGACCTACGTTCCTGGGATTTACACAATTGGAAAGTTGTGAAGGCAGGATTTCTACCATTCTCGGTACTTAGGCTGCATCACCACTTGCTAGCAAGTCTGATTGCAGCCAAGCGCTAGCCTATTTATTTAAAAAAAAAAAAAAAAAAAAACTTAATAAACACAGGCATGATGCATTGCAAATCGCAGTCAGGATTTTCGAAAGCTTTTGAAATAACAACTTGTTTATTTATTTATCCTTGCAAGCTCGTTGGTCTAGTGGTTGGCATGTTCGACTGCGGCCGACGAGGTCCCGGGTTCGAGTCCCGGGTCGGGCCATAACAAGTTTCTGACTAGAAATTCTCAGTACTAGCCTCAGTAATAGCTACTAGGAGTTAGGAAGTTGGCGGTGTTTCACCCCCGTGCCTCGGAGAGCACGTTAAGCCGTCGGTCCCGGTTATTATCACTAATATGATAATAGTAGTTAAAACCCGCCAACCCGCATTGGAGCAGCGTGGTGGGTCTAAGCTCTAATTCCCTATCTCCTATGAGAGTGGAGGCCTGTGCCCAGCAGTGGTATGTTAATGGGATGTAGTGGTGGTGGAAGCAAATAATGACTTAGCCTGAGAGGAATGCCAAGAAGATTCACTACGTTACAAGCGGCGGCAAAACGTAAGTCAAAAGATAATTCCATATCCTAGAGCGACGCCAATTTGAGGGCCGAGTGGGAGTTTTTTAACGTATTCAATCGCAACAATGTTAACTACCATTTATATGGGATTGATTGAACGCCAGCTGACAAGCGCTTGACAATTCCGTATAAATTGTACGTACGTAATCGTATTGTTAACGTTGTCACGATCAAATGGGAAGAAAATCTCCCACTAGACACACAGAATCTACTTGACAGTCTTCTGTCTTGGGTCGTAAGTCGTAACTAGCCACGGCTAAGAAAGTAATTTTTCATCCCATGTATTCGAAAAGGACGACTTGGTTCGCCTTTATGTGCGCCCAAAGGTGGTGTTTTCTATAAGAAACTTTTAGCGGGCAGGAATGAGTTTTTAATCCTCTTTATACTCGTAAGTGCGCCGCAATTATCTTTGCCGCGCACTTATTGAATTTGGAACATCTTAGTGTTCAGCGCCAACGCAAATTGACGACCTCCGTGGCGCAGTGTTGAGCGCTGCTGTCTTAACGTGCGGAGGTCCAGGGTTCGATCCCCGGCAGGGTCAATTTAGGAATTTATAATTTCTGAATTTTAACTAACGAAAGGGCTATATGGATATAATATATATTTAAAAAAAAAAAAAAAAAAAAAAAAAAAAAAAAAAAAAAAAAAAAAAAAAAAAAAAAAATTAAATAAATATTATTATAAAGGCGAAAGTTTGGATGGATGTGTGGATGTATGGTGGTATGGATGAGTGTTACTCAATTACGCCCGAACGGCTGAACGGATCTGGATAAAATTTGGCACAGAGATAGATTTCAAAAAAAAAAAAAGATTATAGTCTGGAAATAGCACATATGCTTTTTATCCCGGGAAATTAAAGAGTTCCCGCGGGAACCATATTTTCTCATACAGGGTGATGAAAAGTAGAGTGTATCATTCGGGCGCAAATATATTTTTGGCTCGGGCGACGTACTTTGAATCCCTCGCTTCGTTCAGGATTCTACTAAAGAATCCCTCGCTACGCTCAGGATTCTACTCTAGAATCCCTCACTTCGTTCTGGATTCAAAAAAGCGCCCTCGCCGTAAAAATATTATTTTGCTCCCTTATAATACAATCTACTATTTCATTACTCATACACGGAAAGTAGGTTTGAAGTTGCCTGAGAAGCGGGTTGAAAGTAATACTTTTCAGCCCTAGGGAGAATCGTTTTCAACTGAATTTTTATTGGAGTTCAAATGAAACAAGACTTTTTTTTTTTTTTTTTTTTTTTTTTTTTTTTTTATACCCGAGTGCATCCATAGACAAGAAGAAAGATAGACTTTATTCATAAAGTAAAGACAACTGATTCATAGACTTTTTATTTTGACTTTCCTTATATTCGTAATGAAAAGCACAGTGTTTACCTCGGGATGAAAGACTTATTTAGTCCCTCGAACTATAGGCCCCCTCGCTACGCTCGGGCGCCAAACCCCGTCTCGGGACTAAATAAGTTACTTTCATCCCTAGGGTAACAATGTACTATTAAACTTCTCATTATTATTATTAAATACAGGAGATAGTTTACAAAAAAAAAACATGGTACAAAGTTTCTCTCTCTAGTCTAGTCTCTTTCGTAAATAGCTGATGCCCGCGACTTCGTCCGCGTGGATTGAGGTTTTTCGGTTCCCGCGGGAACTCTTTAATTTTCCGGGATAAAAAGTAGCCTATGTGCTATTCCAGACTATAATCTATCTCTGTGCCAAATTTCATCCAGATCCATTCAGCCGTTGGAGCGTGATTGAGTAACAAACATCCATACATCCATACATCCATACATCCATCCAAACTTTCGCATTTATAATATTTATTTGATAGTTTTATTTCAGTATCTACAAACCTTCTTTTTAAACCAATAGGGTTGGAGTTCTACAAGCCACTTTTCAGGCTTCGGACATAGGTAGGTACTTACTCCAATAGAGTTTTTCAAAACGTTGCAGTTAATCCTTTGTTGTCAGTAAGTAACATTTTCACGATAAAGTTTCTAAGCACACTCTACCGAAAAGCTTTAAGCTTGCTTACGGATGCTGTAAGCTGTAATATATTATGCAGTTTTGAGTGTGGAATATCCATCTATCGGATATATCGTACTTTTATAGAAAAAGCTAGATGTTAAGCCGTTCTTACTAGATGAAATACCTAGCTTTTGCCCATGACCTCAAGACGAAGACGGAATGTATAATGTATACTATAATATAGACTGTGTGTCAAATTTCGATTTGTTGAGTAACAAACATCCATCCATCCAAACTAGCTATCTCATAATTGGGTATTTGACAATTAGGCAAATCAGCAACTTTTATTCAAACGTCAAAACGTGTGCCAAAGCGTGTATGGGATTGTGTATGAAATATTGCATAGTGACGTCAGCAAAGTTTTTTACTTTTTCTACTTTAATTGATAGGTTGAAATAGTTATTCAACATAAAACTAACAGGGGATATGGATATTACGACTTTTGGGAGATCCTCTATTTAATAATCACAAAAAAATAAGCAATTTGAAAAGTTGTCAAATATCCAATTTGCATCTATAATATTATAGTATACTAGCTGATGCCCGCGACTTCGTCCGCGTGGTTTGGCGGGACCCTCGAACCCGATTGCAGCGCCCCCTACCGGGTCCAATTGTGAATATAAACCATCCCGGGGTCCAGACAAACCCAACAAAAAAAGAATTAGCGAAATTGGTCCAGCCGTGTCCCGCTCTGAACCTCGAACCCGATTGCAGCGCCCCCTACCGGGTCCAATTGTGAATATAAACCATCTTGGCGTCCAGACAAACCCAACAAAAAAAGAATTAGCGAAATTGGTCCAGCCGTTCACGCGTGATGCCGTGACCAAGGGAAATAGGGATTCATTTTTATATTATACCCCTATTTCACCCCTTCGGGGGTGGAATTTTGAAATACTGTGAGACACATATTATGTTTTCATTTTCTACCCGCAGCTCATATATCAAGTTTCATGGCTATAACTTGAGAAATTAAGGACTTTCATACAAACTTTCAACCCCTATTTCACCCCTTCAGGGGTAGAATTTCGGGATAAAAAGTATCCCATGTCCTACCTCGTAGTATGGGCTCAAATCGTGCCAAGTTTCGTTTGAATTCATTCAGTAGTTTCGGCGTGATGCGCGGCCAAGATACAGACAGACAGACAGACAGACAGACAGACAGACAAAAATGAAAAAAATTACATATTTGGCTTCAGTATCGAATAATGAGTGCCCTCCAAAAAAAATTTTCAAAATATCTTCAATGTACAGAATTGGACCTGTTACAGTTTTATTATAAGTATAGATTGTATAATATAGGAAGGAAGGATTGGCTTCCCATAGCACAGGGAATCCTAGTTTGGGGGCCAGGAACCTTAGCCAGACACTATTTTTGTTATTTTTTTTAAAATTTATTTAACTACCTACTTCTATTATTTAATTGTACTATATTCCAATTTTTTTTAAACAGTGTATACTTATGTGTGTTTTCTTGAAAAAATAAATAAATAAAATGGTATAGTATAGATTATAATATTTGAATTAAACTTTACTGAGGAGACAAAAGCTTTCATGAATTACAAACATAAAGCACCGAAAACACTACGGACAGGACATGACAAAACGTCCGCACAGCTCGATATAAAAATGCGCGCTCAAATGTATTTTGCTTAGTACCTACTCTACGCTTAGGTTAACGGAATCAAATAATAATAAATATTATAATTAATGCGAAAGTTTGGATGGATGTATGGATGTTTAGATGGATGTTTGTTAATCAATCACGCTCCAACGGCTGAACGGATCTGGATGTTTGGCACAGAGATAGATTATAGTCTGGAATAGCACATAGGCTACTTTTTTAAAGAGTTCTCGCGGGAACCGAAAAACCTCAATCCACGCGGACGAAGTCGCGGGCATCAGCTAGTATTGAACTAAACGGCAATAAGTACCTACTGAAACTACATAGTTGCAGGGTTTTGCTCCTGCTTGTTTCATTAGACCCATAAACTTTGCTCAATACAATATGATTGTTCAATTGTATCCAATTAGTAACTAACTTGCTGCTTTTAGTACTGCAGTTTCAATAGTATTACATTATATTGTACCGAATGTATATGAAAATTATCTTAATATTGGCAAGGTTATACCGGCAAGAGCTTTCCCAGCTAGCTGCTAACAACAATTTAAAGTGATATTGAAATAACGCTATACCTAATAGGGATACTAATACAATTACCTAGTTTTGGAAGGTATCGTATATCGTAAGGTTTGGTATATCGTATCAATGAAAAATTGTTATACTGTTAGGCCGAAAACACACTTAGGGTGGAGTGCGCCGACTTCTGCTTAACCGATGTTTTGGTAATCGGCTCATTAATCTTCAACACCGTTTAAACAACCGTTTAAATATTTACTGTTCACGACGTTATTTTGAACGACGATTAATAAACCAGGCGATAATCAACCATTCACAGCAAATTGACCTGAACTGAACGAATGATAAAAGCCAACACATTTGCGTAGTCACATTGTTTTAACTGTTCATCCTGACGTACTGTGACGTTTATATTTTGTAGTATAAAATAAAATGCAATCAACATGAAAAGTATAACGATACCATTGGGGAGGATAAACTACGCTGTAGTTCTGAATTTGGGCAGGTAATAGGGTGTCATGGCCCCTATTGTTTTTGTGAGGATATGCAACCTCTCGACACCACTCTATGGTTGTGTCATTGTGTGTTTTGCTTTTATAAAAAAGAAAAGAATATTGTTTTATGTGACAATCAACAACAATGTAAAATATATTGCACGAAATAAAACCACATAAATATTTTTCCTTTAAAGCACAAGATCTTTCTTTAATTTCACAGTTTTGAAGTTTGAACTGACCAGTGTGTTTTGTGTTTTAATAAAATTTTGTAATAATGGAAGGCCAAAAAAAGCGCACTCCCATACAAATGTCAAAATGTGGGAACCGGCGGTTAAACGACCCCTCCGAGCACGGTTACGTTAAACAGCCGATCAAGCGTTGTAACCAGTGGTTAGGTTGTGGTGAACAGTAAAAAAGATTTAATCAGCCGATTATCTGATAATCAGACGATTAAAAAGTCGGTGAACTCCACCCTTAGTACACGACAGGAAATACGTCAGCGCGAAACGTCCGCGTCCCGCGGGAATAAGAATAAAATTACACCGCAAGTTAGTAGTCTATGAGTGCAGCTTTCCGCCAGATAAATATTTTTGAGCGAAGTGTTTTCACCCTTACGATCACAAAAAAGAATTCATACCTTCAGAAATTATAAACTACTTAAAACTATGTTAATTATTAATTGTATCATTATTTACCTAAAACATACACGCAAAGTTTTCTTTAACTATTTCGTGCGATCCATTAAATTGAAACGATTCTCGTGAGAAAAACGCGTAAAACAATCTATCAAAGTCTCTGAAACGTACGCAACAGGCCTTCCAATCTTGATATCAGATTAAACCGTGGAGTAATACCAGTTTTCTAAAAAATAAAATATAAGGCATTTATGTATCCATTTTTCGTGTTAGAAGAAATTCAATATTCTCGAGCAGACATCATTGAGAGAAAACACACTGCGTACAAAAACATATTTGTCTGGTCCACGTAACTCACTCACTCACTTTTATTGAGCTGCACGAACTAGCGTGACCGGACAAAACGTGTTCATCCTCCGATGTGGAGGCTTTATCTTTCGGTCCCTAGTATATGCTTGCGTCCTTTTCTTGAATAACAGGTACCTATCAAAATATCAATCTCCTTATTTTTGCTTTGACTTTAATGTGCACTTTATTTTTCCAATTATGTATTATTAAGTATGTTAGGTTGTGGGACAGGTTGACTCGTATTGACAGCTTATATCTGCAGTAAGCTGGTTAGGCTTGGTAAGCAACGTTATCTCCGGTTTGCGTTACAGAAAATACATATATTAAAACTTTATTAGTTATTTTTTTCATGCTTAATTTTTAGTTACCACGTTTAGAAATTTTCTTAAAATAATAAGTAGTGGGGCTGATTCTGTAGTACACAATCTCTAAACTTAACTAAGATGACAGCATTAAAAATATTGCTAACTAATAATATGTACTCCCTACGGAAAGGGACAGAAGTAGATTTAAAGCTGTCATTTTAGTTTATAGATTGTGCATTACAAAATCAACCCCAATTAGTATATTAAGTCATCATGATAAAAGCAGTGCATAATGCGCCATTAGCGAAAAGGTGTGATGACAAAAGTAGGTAGTTTTTTAGTCAACAAAAGTAGTTATAGTAATTAGTGCATGACATCAGAGGGTTAGGCCTACTATCATGAGTCATCGGTAAAAGGGTTGGTTTCATTTCAGACAAGCCATTTACATTCAACGATTACCTGAGAAAACCGGGGAGGTATACCATCGGAACTTAGCCACGAATTTTAAATATTAATTATTGTTCGTGAAAATAAAATATTTCCAAGAACTTAACATTTTTCTGCCACAAAATAGGTTGTTTCTCTTCAATGGTTTACTTGTTTTCTTACGTCTAGAAGTTTGTCAAATAATGTATGGTACCGGTATTGATATTACTGAGTTTATGCGAAAGCTGAAAGCTGAAACGCTGAAGTAAGTTTTTTTATTTCTTCTAATTATAAACAACATCTTTCAATGTTTTACTTCTTTCATTTTCATGGTATTTCAAAGTTTAATTTCTAAGACCCGCACTTTGTCTAAGTACAAAGAAATATCAAAGTCGTGACTCGTGATCGTATCGTAAGTCTTAAATAGATTCGGTATTCGTTAATTAATCTAAGTGTCATGTCGCGCTTTCATTATTCAAAACAAACTTTTTTGCGAACCTAACCTGCTAATGGGCCACTAATGTAAACTGGCAAAAACATGATTTTCATTACTTAAAAAAACATTAGCAACAATCTACTTTTATATGTAAATATACTAAGTAGGTGGTACCTGCGATTTTGGAAATATCCCGTTGGAACTCTTTGATTTTCCAGGACAGGAAGCAGGCTTTGTCCATCCATGGAATTTAACATACCTCTGTAACAGATTTCGCCAAAATCGTTTGAAAAAATTCTATGCGCAAAGTCAAAAACCAAGCAAAAACCCGTTTCCATCTTACTGCATCATCGCCTACAACCAGGCGAGATCACAGTCCTGAACTAGGTGACTACTTGAATGAGAGCGAATTATTTTACGAGAAAACTAAAGTATATTTTTATAAATTGTTAAATTTTAATTATGTTACAAAAATCCGATATAGCCGGACCGATGACGACAAGCCTCATTGCTCCAGGGCTATATTGGTACCGAAAAATGTTAGGGCAAACAAAATTGAACGTATATCCCATTATTAAACTTGTATTTAATGTTCACCGCTTAGAGGCAACCCGACGTCCAGAAATGCTAAAAATTATGTAAATCTGCAGCCTCACTAATATCACAGCGTAAGCATATTATGAAAAAAAAGTATCTCCTTAAACTGACGAAGGTTTTTTTAAATCTTCTACAAGTTAGCCCTTGACTGCGATCTCACCTGATGTTAAGTGATGATGCAGTCTAAGATGGTAGCGGGCTAACCTGTTAGGGTAGGTAAATCGCTTGGCGGCACGTGCCGGTAGGGTGGTAACTAGCCACGGCCCAAGCCTCCCACCAGGCCAGACCTGGGAAAATTCAGAAATTATAAATTCCCAAATTAACGCTGGGGATCGACCTCCGCACGTTGATACACCAGACGCACTTAACACTGCGCCAGGGAGGTATTTTTACACACCCAGATTATAGCCAAAATTGATAGTAGGACCGTGAGGAATTTTCACCTATTAGTGGTCCTACCAGTAGGACAACCCTACCTTTCAACGCTGACTTGGTTGAAAGGTTGACTTCGACGAAACTAACTCTATGAAGTTGGTGTCGTCGGCGAGAACAACGACGACCACAACGATTTAATATATAGAGAATAGCACCGCTAACCGCGAGTCGATAAAGCTGGGCGCACGTAAATATTTACACAAAAAGCACGCCCCGCTTCCTAAAGCCCTCCACTGTTTTGCGTTGTTCTTTCATTACACTTTACCATAACGAGAGTAGGTACTGATTTTAAGTAAGATACTGTTTTTATTCATTTTATTCGAGGTAAGTAGTCAATAGAAGTCTGTGCTACTAAAACGTTTGATTAATTACATAAATTATAGAATTTCCTTTCAATGCGGACACGACCTTCAGAAATGAAGAATGCGACCGAGAAGAGAAGAATTTCCTTTACTTTTTTGATTTAATCTAAAGAACATGGCTGCAAATTCATCAGCAAAATTTTATAATTCCTACACTTATGCGAATAGTATGCGTACTTAATTCTTTTTTTTGTGTGTCCTCGTAATTTCTTAGTACTCTTATCACTTTGCCACTACACACAGCAGTGTAGCGATATATATATCGCTACACTGCTCGTCTAGGAAACCGGAGCTTTTGCAACCAATACTCACTTCAGCCCTTTATTATTTATTCGTGGCGAAGTGAATTTAATTTCACCATAGACCACATAGACTTAAAATTACTACCTAATTTCATCATTGAATTCAAATAGAAAATAATTTTCATTAATAATTATTGATAATCTTCTTGCTTGCTCTTCTCGGTAGGAATGGCATTCCGAACCAGCGGTAGCGGTAGATTCGCTCAACGATTCGAAAGCACTTGTTGTTTGATTGAATAAAAAACATTTAAATCATGAATTAATAAATAAATTAATAAATTAAATAGGGCCAGAAAACCTCTTTAAAACACTGAACACTGAATATCTTCTCCTACGTCAAATTAATCGCACATAAATCAGCTTGAACATCCGAGATTGAAACCAATAACTGAAGATATATGACACTCGTCTCGCTGTCGCGATCGCTAGGGGATTGCTTCCAATATTGCACGTAACTACCATACTGCTTCTAAAACGAAACTGAAAAGCGTTTCTGATTAAATACGTGTGACAACTCCTTTGACAAAAAAATAATTATCTTTCCAAGCAAGTGGCCAGGGAATAGGGACTGTAATAAGCTAGGTAACATCATTCACTCTGGTAATATAATGTGCCTCACATTTGGATCTTTTCAATACACGCTTTTTATGTCAACAAAAAATTGCAGAATGTGACTGGACAGATTAAGTAGTCGCACCTTATGATTAGCTACTTGCTAACCTACCTTTTAGGTACGCGAGTGCAACCCTGAATGACCAAAATAATGACCGCAAAATGTTAAAATGGTTTTGAATACAAAAGAAGGTAAAATACTCACTCCCTAAGTTCTACAATTAGATCCGAATTAGATCGTAGAAGGTAAAATACCCGACGAAGATCAGATGTATTTCCATATTCCATAGGATTTTCAAATTCAGTTTCACTTGCTAATTTCACTTGGTGTCAACGTTTAACTCTAGAATCTAGCCCATGATCTCTAGCTTACTGTGTTAAAAAGATCGCAATTAAAAACATAACAAACATATACAATCTATACTAATATTATAAATGCGAAAGTTTTGATAGATGGATGAATGAATGGATGATTATTACTCAATCACGCCAGAACGGCTGTACCTGCATGAAAATTGGCGCAGAGTTTAGTTTTCCCGGAAAATTAAAGAACCAAAACACCTCAATCAAATCGGGCGAAGTCGCGGGCATCAGCTAGTAACAAACATAAATACTGATGTAATTGGAGAAGGATAAGTAGACCAGAGCTAAATGCGCTTATTCTTATCCTTTTAAGCGGAATAATGAGGACCAGCCACCATTATAACGGTCTTATGGCTAAACTGGAGCGGGGCAATTAATTTGAGACTTTCTTTAATACTGATTTTATGACAGCAGTTAAGATTTAAAGTTAACATTTTGTTTCATATTATGGTTTATACTGTTATTGTATGCGATTGTTTTATGTCTTCTGAAGTCTAGCGTGATATCTCTGCAGAGATGTTATATTTTCAACGCTATAATGTACTAAAATTTTCACAAAGTTCTGGAATCCATAGCCATACAAATTTCTATACTTAATATTAATAAGTATAAATGCGAAAGTGAGTCTGTGTGCTAGTTTTGTAGGTCTGTTAATTTGTCGTTCACTCACGTTTTATCAGAGCGACAGATTTTGACAGCGACAGAAAACATGATTGGCATTAAGAATTTTATCCCGTAAAATTATAGAGTTTTTATATTTTGATTTTTAAAGCCTTTATATACACGGATGAAGTCGCGGGCTGAATCCCGGGTATCATCTAGTAATTAATAATCTCATCTCAGTATTAGAGATTACTATACATCAAAAAGCAAAAACATGAGTGGCCACGTCGGTCCCATAGTTTCCTGGAGGAAAATACACATCCGTATTAGACATAATTTCGGTTCATTAGTAAGCAAACAAATAATGGTAAACAAAAGTAATAAATACACGGAGTTGTCATGAAGTGCCCGCCCTAGCTCAACTAGGGGGGTGATGAAGGATATAATGAATGAATGAATGAAAAAACTTTATTGCACACCAAATAGTTACATGACCAAATAACAAAATATATAATATCTAAAACTAACATGGTAGTATGCAAAGGCGGCCTTATTGCTGCAAGCAATCTCTACCAGGCAACCCTTGGCTAGAGAGGAAAAATAAAGATAACAGGATAGTGCAAGTAAAACTTAAACACATAGATATAATAATCATTATTAGTCAATAAAATATATACCTACTAAGATACTATACATAAATATACTCAATACTATGCTCAATATGTATATATACACTCATACATACATATATATATACATATATATATATATATATATATATCCATAAATACTTATAATATATTTTAAATAAACATAAATATGGTACACGAATAGTAATAAAAAAATATATGCATAAATAGTTGAAATAAACTAATGTTAACTAGGATTGTATAGAAAGGTAATGCTTATTCAGACGATCTTTAAATATAGGGAGCGATTTAGAATGGCGAATCTCAAATGGAAGGGAGTTCCACAATACGACAGCCTTGAAGGTAAAAGAATTACCATAGAATTTAGTAAAGTGTGTAGGAAATTTAAGGCGATTATCAAAGCGAGACCTAAGATAGTGACCCGACGGATTATCAACACCGAGGAAAATGAAGCGTTCCTTGAGGTAAGAGGGAGTAGAGGGATTATAAAGGATTGAGTAAAGAAGAGTCAGGACATGTATGTTACGCCGCTGCCTAATCGGGAGCCACTTAAGCTGGGCGCGATAGCTGGAAATATGGTCGAACTTGCGTAGGCCAAAAATGAACCTGATGCAGAGGTTTTGTAGCCGCTCCAGCTTATTGAGCTGTTCTTCTGTTAAGTCAGGGTAACAACAGTCAGCATAGTCGAGTAAGGGAAGAAGAAGGGAATTAGCTAATGCAGTCTTAGTTTTGATAGGTAGTAGGTTTTTCCAACGCTTTAACGACCCAATTGTGGCAAATATTTTACGGCTCACCTCAGCTAACTGGGGGACCCATGAGAGTGAGCTATCAATAAGAATACCAAGGTTTTTGAAGGTAGAACTAAAAGGTAAGTTGGTTGCATCTACTCGGATGGGAGGCAAAGCGTTGAAGTTCAGTTTAGCTAGTTGACTGGTACTACCTATTATAGCTACCTGGGATTTATTAGCGTTAATGCTGAGACCGTGAGATTTACTCCATACGCAGATCTTGTCCAATTCATTATTTAATCTTTGAATGGCCACATTGATGTCATGGGCAGGAGCAGCAACGTAAACTTGTAGGTCATCAGCATATAAGTGAAAAGAAGAGGAGAGGAGTTGAGTGACAGTATTTATAAAGATCGCAAAAAGGAGAGGAGAGAGGACACCACCTTGTGGGACACCAGCCGTGAGTGAGGTGAAGGAGGAGAATTTGTTGTTAAGCCTCACACACTGCTGGCGGCCACACAAATAACTAGAGAACCAAGAGATACTATTACAAGAAATATTAAGGGATTCTAGGACAGACAGGAGTAGCTCAAAGTCCACAGTATTAAACGCATTGCTAAAGTCTAGCAACGCAATGACAGAAACCAATTTGCGATCCATATTGGCACGGAGATCATCGCAAACCTTGATAAGAGCCGTAGTAGTACTATGCCCTGTTCGAAAGCCAGACTGGTACGGACTGAGAAAATTGTTTTTGGATAGATACAGATTTAGTTGCTGACAGGCGATACGCTCAAGGACCTTAGACAGGAAGGGGAGGATGGAAATAGGGCGGTAGTTAGAGTAGGAAGTAGGATTTTTGGTTTTCGGAATTGGGATGACGTACGCCTTACGCCAGGAGCTAGGGAACTTATTGTTTGAGAAGGAAAAATTAAAGATATGAGAGAGTATAGGTAACACATGGTCAAGTAAAAGAAGGATCATCTTACGATTAATGCCATCACCAAGTATAATGAGGGTTACGCCGTAATTGAGTTCAGAAACTGCTTCTTGCCACTTTAGTACTAGCCAAGTTTTATGCAATCGTTTTATTAGCAACACGCTTTGCAGGGGTTTCGTGAGTTCCCTTAACTTTTTTCGTGAGCTCCTTTTAGCTTTTTTCTAAGTTCCTTTAACTTTTTTTGCACAGAACAGTGACATTTATATGCGATCCAAAAAGATAGCTGACATATTATGATGGCAAATTCAATTGATGTATTTAACTTGGCGATTTTTAAACGCTTCAAGTATGAAGTAGGTACTAAAATTCTACATCAATGGTTCAAGGTTTAATATATTTTGACAATGTATGGCCGTTTCGCTTAGAAAAGATTTCTCCAAAATATGACAAGATATCTTGGCGAGGCGCCATATCGGCTTCTCTAGCTGCCTAATCGAGTTTGAACGTCGTCACGATAGCGGGGACATTTGCGTAAAAAATAAAAATACTTTATGGGAAAATACCATAAAATATCTATCTGTTCGGGTAGGTAAAGGAAAACATCGTGAAGAAATCTGCATGTTTTCTTATAGTTCTCAAATGTGTTTGCAGTTTGCCAATCTACACTTGGCCAGCGTGGTGCAATATACCCATAATCCTACTCATTCTGATAGACTCGTACTCAGTTAGTAATGTGCAGGCAATATAGGTAGAGATGATGAAAGAAATAAGTTAAAATCGATACATATAAGTATAAGTGTTTTTTTTCGAATATAGTACCGCTATGGTATCAGATAATTTTGCATTCCACCCGCAAAACGAAGATAAAGAACGATATTTACATCTTCAGGCAAAACATTTATGTGAAAGGGAAATCCATTTGTACATATAGTTACAGGAAGTGAATTTTACCACAAAGAATATTCACGAAAAACCTTTGCAAGAATATTTAAATTCTCGGTAGGTAAACGAAATGCCATGTTATAATTCAAAAACAAAAAATTGCCACTGTATAATTTTGTAACAATCATAAAAACTGGTTTGGTACTGCTGGAAGAGTAAATGGCTGTAATGAATTGGTAAAAATAACAAAAAAATAACACCCTGTTGTAAGAAATATGATTTTTTTTTGTGAAAATGTTCAGTTGCATGAAGTAAATGTTACAAAAATTATTGCGAGTATTTTTCGTTTGCTTACTTAGCATTAGCAATTTGTTAAAAGTATATTTTCTAACTAGTAGTTCTACATAAAAGGTACTGTAGCATTATATTATTTTTATCTTTCTGCGTACCGTAGGCACCCTGAAGTACTTACCATAACTTTCACTCGGATTGTACAAAATTGGCTTTATTTTGTAAATTTATGGTTTTAAGTAAAGAAAATTGTAGACATTAAGTTCGAATATTGCGACGATCTCTCTGTAGAGAAGAATACTAATAATATTCCACGTAGATTTGAAATTCTGCATACAACCTATGATATTATGAATTTAGTAAAACAGAATGCATATGACTTTAAGGAATATTCTAAAGAACAATATTCCTTATTCCCTTTCATCTAAGGGTGTTTATCCATGGAAGAGAACTGAATACCAAATTATTGATAGACGACGTAATTTAATCTCGTTATCTATCAACAATCATCCGTTCTTTGTGATATTTGCTTCCTTATAATGTTATTTATGTTTTTCTTCCTTGCTCGTTATCTATACTAATATTATAAATGCGAAAGTTTTGATGGATGGATGTATGGATGTTTGTTACTCAATCACGCCAGAACGGCTGAACCGATCTGGATGAAATTTGGCACAGAGATATATATTATAGTCTGGAATAACACATAGGCTACTTTTTAGTTTTTATGCCGGAAAACTAAAGTTTCCGCCGCTACCAAAAAATCTTAATCCACGCGGACGAAGTCGCGGGATCAGCTAGTCGTTCATTATCCCAAATAAAGATTGATTAACTGAATAATCTCCACTTCGTTTCTTTGTGGTGGGCAGGTATTCTGAAACATGTGGTATGAGTAGGTAAGACGATCACAGCACAACGGGTGGGGTTGTTAAAACCTACCTCTCAGCGTACCTTTTTACTCATTGATCGTTGCGACTATTATGCATTTTGGTCCAATTGTTTTATTCGATTTTGGTTCGAGAATTGCGTTACAATCGCGCTTCTGCTAGGTATGCATACAGTGGCGCAGAGCAAATTGGATTCATTATCTGAGAACATCGCGTAACTTGATAGCGTTTAATATGCCAAGCGGCAAACTCTAACTGAAGCAAGTTACTACTCTATTACAGGATTCTTGTAAATACACTTCAGGTTATAGAGTGGAGTATCTGCTGATAGTGTCTGTTTTTTTTCTTGTTTTTTTCGGAACGAAGTTCCTTAAGAGACGATGCGGAGGGGTACCCTAGCCGGCAAAAATCGTCCGTAACGAAAATGCGTAAGATTTTGAAGTGAAAACTTCTTTAGCCGCGTTGAGCACTTTTTGGTAGGGGGTAAAATTGTGGATTCGCCGCGTCATCGACATGCTCGCGTTGTTACGAAGACAAAAGGTCTTAAATATAAATATACTACATTCGAAATTAAATTTTAATGCTTTAATGTTAAGGTTTATATTTTAATTATTATTTTTTATTTAAAAAAATATTCGTTTTCACTTCTATCGGCAATTGCCAATTTTTTATGTATAGTTTATATTCGCTATGCAGTGTCTAATTATTATTATATATTTTCTTTTTACCTCTACTAGAACTTGAAATTAATATTTATGTAATAAGGAACTTCGTTTCTATCTGGTGTCCCACGACACCACACGTTTTTGTTTATACTACGTCCTCCAACGTGATCGGAGCCTGTGCTAGCTGCTGTCCAGTTCTCGTTAGTTATAGTGTCTGTTACACAACATTAACCTGTGTCTCGAAGCAAAATTCGGAGCTACGTTCTGGATTTATGAGTTTAATCTAGTCTCGGTTATCAGGCTAGTAAAATTTTATGATTTGAAATTTGATGAAACAGTTGGTGGTTACTTCATTAAGTTTCTGACGGCTGACGTATGGATTGCGGTTTTTTTTTAAAAATATATATAGCGAGCAAACGAGCAGGCGGGTATCTGATGGTAAGTGATTACCGCAGCCCATGAACATTGCTGGCTAATCTAAGATCTAAGGCGGTGATCTAAGAGTTTTAGTTATTTTAAATAATATGTATCTAACGAGCATATTATGTCAATCTTTAACCTCTCACAATCTTTATTTTGTCTGCAATCTAAATCGAAACGACTTAGTTTTTTTTAGTTAGATTAATATCACAACAGTATATTTGGAGCATGAATCAAGTTACCTCAAAATATATGACAGAAAATAAAATCTTGCCAAGTTTCGATCCTCGAACGTTTAATACCAAACGTTAATTTCTAATCTAATGATCAAGGGATTTAAAATGAAGCTCTCTATAGCTGAACAGAAGCTAGTTTCAGGCAAACAGCCAACTTTCAAAGACGCGAAACCTGGTCTAACGACTATCACACGGTGAAGGTCTGGTAAATACGGCTTATCGGAAAACGCTATACAAGTTTTATGGCCAAGTTTAGGCAAACTAACGCCTGTTAGTACTGAGTAACCCACGCGTTTTCTTTCAAAGCCTCCCACCAGGCCAGACCAGGAAAATTCGGAAATTATAAATTCCCAAATTGACCCTGCCGGGGATCGAACCCGGGACCTCCGTACGTTAAGACAACAGCGCTACACACTGCGTACACGGCTGGTAGCACAGAATACTTAATAGTACCAGGTGGTCGTTTTGACACTTGGGGACATCGCAAAGATGATGCGAAAAGTAAAAATAATTACCATAGAAGTCTGGCAAAAGATGCCAGATGTTCGAAAATTACTTAAAACTTTGTTTTTAATTTACGGAATAATGTATGCCACTCAGCAACAGTGGTATGTCAGAATTTGATTTTATATAGTGTATTTTTTCCTTCCATAAGGCTTCCTAAAGTTTACTAAGTTTTGGATTGCCGGCATAGTGTGAGTTTTGAAGTGAAAATTTCTTTAGCCGCGTTGAGCACTTTTTGGTAGGGGTTAAACTTGTGGATTCGCGTGACCGACATGCTCGCGAATACCGACATGCTCGCGAACAGCGACATGCTCGCGAAAAGCGACATGCTCGCGAACACCGACCTGCCCGCGTTGTTACGAAGACAAAAGGTCTTAAATATAAATACACTACATTCGTAATTAAACTTTAATGCCTTAGAGTTAGGGTTTATATTTTAATAATTTTTTTAATAAAAAAAAAAAAATCGTTTTCACTTCTATCGACAGTCCCTATGACTGCCATATTTTATTTATCAAATCTCTATCTATAGAGAGCACAGAGTGTGTGCTTACGTAGCTGAGATTCGGAAGAGTTTTAATGAGGGTTTCAAACAAACTTTTACATTCTTTTTTAAAGTTTACGTAATTTAAAAGTTTGTGGCATGAGTTTGAGCTAGCGACTATCAGGAGGCGAGCATAAATACAGCTTATCGGAAAATGCTGCAACTTGAGGCTTAAACGCCAAGTTGAAACAAACTAAGCCGAGCTTGTTAGCGTTTCACACGGATAAAACTTGTATGCGAACAATTTGCATGCTGATATAAAAATATTGGATATAGAAGAAGGCTTTACTTTGCGGAAGTCCTTGACAATACAAAAACTAGAAGTTTAATTCGTTATAATCCGCTACAGAAGGCAAATATATGTGGTGCAGTGGGTATTTTGAACTTACAGCCCGCACCACATAATAATTTAGTTTATTAAATTAATAAACGTATCAAATTCGCCTTTGCTCAATTTATATAGTAGTAGAGGGGACGGGGCGGGGCTATAGTTTGAGGTACAGTACAATACAATACAATACAAAAAGGTATAAAAGCCAAATTTTGCGACAAAATCCGAAATCGTCACTTTCCAATCGTGCATTGTAGAGTCAACATCTCCTGAGGATGCTCCGGTATCGGAGTGAAACGTACGTTGAGGGTATTTTGGAGGGTTTATGTGGTGTGGTAATTATCGCGGGCTGTAAGTTCAAAATACCCACTGTACCGCCTTATGTGGAGGATTATAGCGAATTAAACTTCTAGTTTTTTCATTGTATGACAAAAGAACTATCTACCTACTGGCCCTGAAACAAAGTAAACCCTAAATATTGTATGTTTAGTTTACCAACTTTCTGCTATCTTAAATGATAAGTATTTTTAATGATAATAAAAACTGGGTAAACTCAACTTATTTTAGTTTTTTAATATTTATTTTGAATTTTTTTAATTCTAGAGTTCACAGTAACTTAACCAAGCTTATTTATGTCGCTACAAATAATCTATTCCACTGAAGAATCCAATATGACCACAGTTTCTCGCAAGGTTACATCAATATTCATAATCGAACTCATAATATAACTCATAATCTTGTCATAGACTAATGACTTCGCAGCGAAGCAACGGATCGACGCGATTTTGCCATAGATTTAATGAAATACCTGTAGACTTTGGCTTTTAGAGTTATTTAGAAAAATCAAACATTCAAGTCCAAGTGGAAGAACTCGGTGTTATCATCAGCTAGTTGCTAGTGTTACAACTTTTTGTGTTTTGAAAAGAGAGTGTGTTCCTTCATAACTTTTTCTTCTCTGGCAGTGGCTGCCGAGTGGTGAATAAGTTGTTTTACATATTAAATGAGTTTAAATGAGTTTTCTGTGTTTTGAGTGAAATAAAATTGTATTGCTTCAATTTTTTTTGACGGAAACAAAAATACGGAGTTTACGCAGTTCAAATATTAAAGAAGAAATTGCTGAAGCGTGTTATTGTCAGTTCAGGCAGCAGAAATGTTTTTTGTTCATTTCAATTCACGTTCCATTTGTTACGACAAAAGACAAGCAAATTCCCCCTTTTGTCACAGTGTTTTCCTTGAGCCTGTGAATATTGTTCTATATCATTATGTTTTCCACCGAAAGAAATGTAGGTACATAATTATAATCACGTATTTACCTGTAATATTGTTCTGGAAAAATACCGGTTGGGTAACCATTAGCGGAAGGACGTTGGAACCCACCGCATTATTATGAAGAAGAAAACTCCTACCATTATTTGGCTAACGGAAAGGCCCTCAGTAATGAGGAATACGATGCAAAGAGAAAGAGAGAAGCATTAGGGTGCGTTTTCATTGAATATTAGACGAGCGAGGAGAATAAAAGTCGGATCTCGTCTCGCTTCGGTAGGCATACTACCATCGCTAAAAGCCGTATTGTTTTAATATTGATGACTTTCGTGTTTTACAATTATAGCCCTTATTTTAGGGACATTAAGGTACGTGGCAAACTGTCATTTTGAAATATTACTGCTACTGCTAGCGATGGTGGTAACCCCAGTGGTATAGTATTTGAGTTATAATAATAACTCTTTTCATAGCTTCTCTTGTATCCCTTTTCTTCTTCGATCGTCTAAGGTGCTTAAATGACAACCATCACAATAGTGGTTTTCATATTCAGGTTTATCTATTTACCAGAATTTCCTTTGTCTTTCTTTACAACACGTAATTATAAGCTATGTAATGAAGGTACAGATATTAAGATTATAAATTTTGGTTGCTCGTAGAGTGTCAGAAAGGTATCATGTATAAAGTTTATAACGTAACAAATGTAATGTCAGAAATGATTACGGTCTATAATATTCACTCAGAATTTATTATACGAAAAGTTTTCCTAGAATAAGTTTTATGTCTAAAGTTATACCAAAACTCTCGTTATATAGGACATGATTCATGACTTAGAGCTTGGCAACTGGTAAGGGCTAAGTGACGGGAGGAAACTTTGGTACCCAATTACCCCCGTTACATTCCTAAACATGCGCCTAGTTTTCCCGAAAAGATGTTATTTAGACACGATTCCTTTTCACAGATCTTATCATACAAGAGTGTAGGGAATTCTGAGATATTCATGCATGACTTTCAGGCATTTGTTAAAAGGGCAAGACTCCAAAGGTCCAAGTTCGTAGTAAGATGCGACGCACACATACGGAGTGGAGTGCAACTGGGGTTTGTCTGTTTCTGCGATTGCGACATGAGATTTAAAATCATATTTTCATAGATGCTGTCGCCTCAACTAATATCACACACATCATTTCTGATTACGTAGAATTAGTACTCGCTCCATCGCCCTGCACTGAGAGCTGTGCTGAGAGGCCCATGAGTCGTCTTATCGTCAGCGAACAAATTATTATATAGTGAAAACCAAACGCGGAACCTCAAAACTGAGACTCTAAGACCAAAATGCCAAAGTAAATAAAGCTAATTTGAGTTTTCATCTAAGCTGATATCACTGCTCCACTCCACTCCGCTCTCTGACTGCAGATGTGCGTCGTGCCTAAGGGTTGCTCTCATGAGTGCGGTACCTAATCACTAAATTCCGTCGACGTTAACTGTTGTCACTGGCATCTGAAGATGATAGTGGTCCCTCGACAGATAATTATTCCGATCTCTCGGGGCTCATTTGTAAGAAGTTAGTGTAATGATTAGTACTTAGTGAACTTACTATTTACGTCCTCCACATGTAATACGGGATCGAGAACTTTAGAACGTGTTCTTAGCTGATGGTAGAAAAGTATCTATCCAACTGACCTAAAAGGAAATCGACCTACACTTTTTTTTTCTTTTTATTGAAAATAATACAACAGAACTTAAAGCTAGCTAGCCTAACCTAATTACTATATAAATCATGCCCGCGTGGAATGGTGGCAAGAATCCTGGCTGCATTTCCGCGCTGGACAGCCAGGCTGATCCTTTGCGCAAAAAATGAGCCAACCCTTCTGTCACCAGATGAGGCAATTAACCGCGGTGAAATATCTCGCAAAAAATTTTTGCCACTAAGACTCCACGGCCCCAGGGTCTCCACGGCAAACGGAACAAATATGTAGAGGCATACTCGTACATTAGGTACCTACACTTGCCATAGAGGTTGTAAAATGTGACATATAATTTCCTGCAGCTCATCAATTGCCAGCTTTATATTCATAAAATATTATCTATTTTTTTCATACTCCAAATGGAGAAATAAAAGCACAATAAAAATATTGGAACAAAACGCAGGTTCGAGCTCCTTTTGTTGGAAGCATAAAAGCCAAGTTGAGGTAGCAATTCAAACAAAAAGTTTGTGTTCGGGAGATAAAGAAAAAATATAGCTTTAATGTGCTATTTTGTTTGTAGGATTATTACATTAATATTAAATTTTTGCAGACTCCTACGTTATTTGATGGTTTTGCAGGAAACTGCGAAGATGTTTTATCGACTTTTAGTTGAAGATTAGTTTAGAAACTATCTACTCGCTTTTATCCATGACTTTCTATTGCCTAACAATTTAACGGGGTTATTTTCGTTCGTTTAAAGCAGTATTACTTCAAAATGACAGTTACATGCTACGTACCTTGACGTCCCTAAAATAAGGATTATAATTCTAAAACACGAACATCAACAATATTGATAAAATACGGCTTTAAACGATGCTAGTATGCCTGGTTTTTAGGGTTCTGTACCAAAATGGTAAAAATGGAACCCTTATGGTGCGACTTTCTCCGTCCGTCCGTCCGTCTGTCACAGTCGATTATTTCAGTAACTATTAAAGCTATCGACATGAAATTTGGAATATTTTTAGTTTCATTAAAAAAGGGGGAAAATCGGGGGTTTGAAATTTCAAAGTATGATAACTATACTGAGTGGGATATCATATGAAAGGGCTATACTTCTACATTCTAAAACAGATTTTTTTTATTTTTATGCATAATAGTTTTTGATTTATCGGGCAAAATGTCGAAAAAAAACCCCTCCCCCCCCCTATCTCCGAAGTTTACCAATTGAAAAATCTGAAATAATTATGGTCAATTGGTCAATAGAAGCTTATGTATTTTACAGGAAAAATAAAAACGCTCTAACTAGCATAGTTTTTTTTATATTAACAATAAACCTCTACAAACAAAGTTAGTTTTGCGGTTCATTAAATTCATTAATCGTAAAGCTTACTACAGGGCCCCAATCATGTAAGAATGTCCGATCAATCGTTTAAGATTTTTGTCAAAGTAAAATAAACTATAAGTGCATTGAATTAGAGCTTAATTTTGTCTGCCCATTCTTATACGTTTAGGGTATCGTACATACCTAAACGTATAAGAATGGGCAGACGAAATTGAGCTCTAATTTAATGCTGTTATGGTTTATTTACTTCGCCGCAGATTTTTAACGATTTCATCGGTCATCCTTACATGATTGGGGGGCAGGTTTGTACGGAACCCTCGGTGCGCGAGTCCGACTTGCACTTGGCCGGTTTTATTTAATACTAGCGATCCGCCCCGGCTTCGCACGGGTAGCACTAATAATCCTAATCTATATAATATAAACTATCCTATCTCTCAAGTTAGATCGAACTGCACATGGTGTGCGAATTTTATTATAATCGGTTAAGTGGTTTAGAAGTCCATTGAGGACAAACATTGTGACACGAGATTTATATATATATATAAGAAAGATAGTCCGTCAAACTTAACTGACTCGGTGACAGCGTCGCTAGTATAAATCATACTAATATTATAAATGCGAAAGTGTGTTTGTTTGTTGGTTTACTGGTTTGTTGGTTTGTCCTTCAATCACGCCACAACGGAGCAACGGATCAACGTGACTTTTGGCATAGGTATAGTTGAGGACCTGGAGAGTGACATAGGCTACTTTTTATCCCGAAAAATCAAAAAAAATTAAACCACGCGGACGAAGTCGCGGGAATCAGCTAGTGAAAAATAAAATTTAAAAAAAACTCACCAGGAATAAAAATTTGTGTAAATTTTGCCCACCGCGTCAGATAAGTTTTTGGGACTGTAAGTGGTGAAATCGTAGAAAAAAATTTGAATGTCAGTTCAAATAAGAAACAATGTGAAGAATGTCTCGGGTGTCGCTCGGAGATCGGACTATGTGGGAATATTTGGAAGAATTTTTCGATTACACAAGTCGCTCATACCGTTGCGTAGGTACCTACCCTGACTCCGAAATTCGCACCTGCGAGTCCTTATTACGAAGGTGACTTAGCAAAACGTTTTATACCTTTTTCCTACGTTATAATATGTGTTTAGCACCCATATTCCTAATGTTAAGTAACTAATTTGTACATAACATTGTACAAGACATTCCAAGGCTATTTCCAAACAGGCACCAAAACACGTGTTAAAAGGCAATAAAGTGAAGTACAATATAAGGGCGAAAATACCCTTCGGACAGGACAGCAAAAAAAGTCCGCGCAAACTGCCCTGCACATCGTATTGAAAACACGTTTCGTCGTATTACGACGTGAACGTGTAAAGACATTTTTTTTATCCGTAGTGTGTTTTCGCGTCAAGTGCACCAAAACAGAGAGGAAGCTTCATACAAACTGCTCGCGGCGACTTCACCCATACATAGCGCAACGATGTGTGCGTGAGCTCTCACCGACACATTCACCGACACGATCGTCCGGGTTAGCGAGACACTGTCTGGGTTAGAACGCAAGGGCTGACTGTGGCTGAAGGTCGTGCGTTTAATGAAAATAAATAGAGGAACAATTTCGTGTTCAATCACGAAATTGTTCCTCAATTTATTTTCATTACTATAAGTTTACTGATTTTGTATTAAAAATAAAACTATTTAGATTTATTTATGTAAATATAGTGTTCTGTTTCAACAAAAATGCCGAATACTTGCACAGTTTGCTTGAAAAGCTCTAAAGACAATAAGGATATTTCCTATTTTTCATACCCGAGAGATAAAGAGAAGTAAGTACCTTTTTACACGTAGGTACCTAGCGCACCTGTACAATAAAACTAGGTAATAACATTGATCGTCAAGTGAGAATGACGTGCTAGACAGGTAGGTATGTACTATGTAGCCTAAGTCGGTCTCACCTACTTGAAGACAGTGCTCAGATAGTAGAATACCCGAAGTACCTAATATGGCTAAAATGTTATAAATTATAAATGCGAAAATGTGTCAGTCTGTCTGTCTGTTACGCTTTAACGGCCCAGTTTTTCAACCGATTTTGAAGAAACTTTGTATAGAGGTAGGAGGAACTTTTTGCTAGTTGCGAGTTGCGACCCCAGGGATAAATAGGGTAAACGTGGGGCAGGTGTTTCCTATTTACCCCTGGCTCCACCAACATTTTTAACCGACTTCAAAAGGATTTGACCCGTATGTAGGTATGTATATAGGTTTGTTAACGATTTTCTCGGAAACCAATGAACCTATTTTTATGATTTTTTCACTTGTGTAATTAACGCACCTACCTACTTTCGGGAAGGTTTAGGTTAGGTTGGGTTCGGGAAGAATATATTTAAATACACCAATAAATCAAAAGAATTTGAATATGTCTTACCATTAAGGATATAATGTTAGAAGCAGCTTCACCATATTTGACATAGAAAAGTCAAATAATATGGTGAATGTCGATTGTCGATATCGATATTAATGCCGATTTTGATGGTCGATATCGATGTCGATTGTTGATATCGATTTTGATACTCATATCGATTGTCGATATCGATGTCGATTGTCGATTGTCGATGTCTAAGTCGATGTATAATATTTTTATTTTTCCTTAAATTGTTGACATGCATCAGGTGACAACCCTAGCAGAATAGGTAAACATTTTCGACTTTATTAGGAAGCTTCCCCTCTGATCGGATATATACTCGTGTGACAGTACCCTTACTCTGAGATTGATCGAATTTAAAATACGGTCTCACTAGATGAGGTGAATCACATTTGAGTCAAACTAAAATGGACCCAAATACTCTTAATTTAAAGCCACAAATTCAGTGCAACCGATTCAAATTTCGAAACGTATCGTTTGGAGCGCTAGCTGTGAATGCATACACGAAATTGAGCTCTAAACTAATAAGTTTAAGATTCATTTTAGATTGACGCATATGTAATTCACCTCACTTAGTGAGACCGTATTTTAAATTCGATCAATCTCAGAGTAAGGGTACTGACACTACAATATGTATTTATCTCCCTCACGGTTTTGGCAAAGCTTTGTAGATAAAAAAGTGTGTGTGAGCAATTCACACACGGCAGAAGTGAAACTTCAGAAAAGTAGCCTACGAGATAATAATTATAACTTGTATTTTATCTCATTCTCTCGCAGGCTAAATCCTATTATGAATATGTTTGTCTCTTTTTGGTATTGCTTTCGCGTTTTGTTTTTCGTTTCATCGAGTTTTCAAATCACAATATTTCTAAAGAAGTCTCACTTCAAAAACTCCACGACAAAGCGTTGTAAAATGTGACTATGGTTAGTGGTCTGTGGCAAAGGGTACCTGACGGGAAATGCCCGGGAGAGAAGGTCTGTATCCTTGATCGACTTCAGTCATCTGATTCTCATAAGTTATATCCGAAAATTGGTTGCATAATTTCGTAAAGCAGTCTTTCCAATTTTCAAACCACATACCCACTCTAGTTATTAGAAACCTCAGTAATCCGGAAGGGATGTAAGGGTAAATCAATTTCCTCGCTGGTCAAGTGGTTAGCGATCGTTTATCTTAAGCCTATTAGGTATGGTATTTAATAGGGATAAGGATCACTGGCCTAATCCTTTATGGAATAATCGTTTAAATTTTTAAGGCTTATCGAAAACTTACAGGTACTCTGGGGCCATACTGCCAACGCTTAAATAAGCCATATTGTTTCATTATTGTTGACTTTCGTTTTTTAGAATTATAATCCTTATTTTAGGAACGTCAAGGTACGTGACATCAAAATGTTATTTTTAGTAATATTGCTTAAGTATTGCTTTAAGCGTTGGCAGTATGGCCCCAGTTATGTGAGTCTCACGTAATGGGAATAATGTAGAGATTTGTAGAGATACGATAGATATAATCTTATGTCTTACTGACGTGCAATTATACATTTTATTATAATTAACGTTTCACTATTTAACTGTCTGCCAAAAAGGTAAAGGTTCTCAATTCAAGGCGTATTTTGTACTAGCTGATGCCCGCGACTTCGTCCGCGTGGATTGAGGCTTTTTGGTTCACGCGGGAACTCTTTCATTTTCCGGGATAAAAAGTAGCATATGTGTTATTCCAGACTATAATCTATCTCTGTGCCAAATTTCATCCAGATCCGTTCGGCCGTTCTGGCGTGATTGAGTAATAAACATCCATCCATCCATACATACATCCATCTATCCATCCAAACTATCGCATGTATAATATTAGTATAGATAATTAAGAATGAATAAAAATCAAATGTTTGTTAGCCAGTGAGCAATACGTGTCGGTCTAGAAAAATATGCCTTTGAAAGTACAACAATGCATTCCTTAAAATATGTATCATGTGTTCAATGGCAAAATAAATAAACTTACCTATTCTGATGATAAGAGCTATAAATTCCTAACCATTGCGGGCTTCTAAAGGAACTTTTCGTCGTCATCATGTGATGTAAGCACAAAAGCGCATTTGAAAGCGTTGGTTTGTAGTGTTTCCCGAGAAAATGTCTTTACTAGCCTGTCGACGCCAGATGGAGTCGCTAACATAAGTTCCACGTCTTTTAAACTTGGCCGAATGCCAGACGGAGTTCAGCCTTTATTTGTGTTAGGTTCGTGCGAGATTTGAAGAATGAGAATAAAAAAGATTTAACGAAGATGAAAGTGTGACGAATTCATGTTTTATGGTAGGGTTAACTTTGTGATATATTATGGTTAGTACCTCTTGAATTATTTATCTATACTAGTATTATAAATGAGAAAGTTTGGATGAATGGATGTTTGTTACTCAAGCACGCCAGAACGGCTGAACGGATCTTGATGAAATTTGGCACAGAGATAGATTATAGACTGAAATAACACATAGTCTACTTTTTATCCCGGAAAATTAAAGAGTTCCCGCGGGAACCAAACAAACCTCAATTCACGCGGACGAAGTCACGGGCATCAGCTAGTACTATATATAAGTATATAACGTATAGATAATATAGAATCTGGTCACCAGTCTAAAAAACACAGTAACGGTATAATAAAGTAGTCCATGCATCTAACCAGCGGTAAGTTCATTTGGCCATTCAAAAGCTCATGTAAATGTTTTATTGATTTAAAAAATCTACCATCTATAGTGTTTACTCCTTACTATTCTCAGTCTATTTGTATGCTAAATTTTTACAGACACACTTTGAATCTCGGGGAAGAATAGGGATGATGCCTATATCAAAAATAAATTTGATGACGTCACAGCTGTGAATTTCATACAACTTCCATACTAGAAGTGCGTTTTAAAGTTTGATAAAGAGTTACTGATTTGGTTGAGTTGTCATCATCCCTATTCGTAGGCATATTTTTATTCCGGAACGTGGAAGTCGCGGGCATCGTCTAATCTATACTCATCATCATCATATAATTATGAATCTGAAAGTGTCTGTCTGTCCATTTGTCTATCTGTCTGCTACGCTTAACGTCTCACCTGTTCAACCAATTTTGATTAATTTTGGTACAGAGATACGTTTCAGCTGGGGAAATGATATCATACTTATTAATATTAAAAATGCGAAAGTGTGTTTGTTTGTTGGTTTGTCCTTCAATCACGCCGCATGCGCAAGGAATTGGCATGGGTATAGTTGAGAACCTGGAGAGTGACATAGGCTACTTTTTATCCCGGAAAATTATGGAGTTCCCGAAGGAAACAAAAATACTTAAACCACGCGGACGAAGTCGCGGGCATCAGCTAGTAGACTATACTTTTCACTAACTCGGAAAATCAAAGAGTTTTCTAAAAACTAAATCCACGCGAACGATCGCGGGGATCATCTAGTATTTTAATAAGCTGTTTATAATAATATAATTATTGCTCTCTGTTATTTGAGATCTTATAATATGCTTATTACTATACTAATATCAGATCTAGGGCATTATAGTTAGTATTCTGTGTCTAGGGTAAAGTAGATTAACCCTCGCGTTTCTCTATTCCTAATTAACGGAAAAGCAATTTGATGCGGTTACATATTGTGGATTATCATTCAGACTATAGATACTGAATCTGGCGTGAATTGTGATCTTTCTAAACATAGCAGGAGTATATTTTTGCTCATAAGAAAAATCTCTTCAGCTTTAAATCGAAGCTTAAATAAGTCTATCAAAATGAGAGTAGGTTGTTTAACCGACTTTGAAAAAAAGTAAAGCAGCCTTTGTCCTTCGCCTGGATACAACCGAACCGAATTCCGTCAAAATCGGTTGAAAAGATGGGCCGCTAAAGTAGAGCAGACAGACAGACTGACACACTTTCGCATTTATAATATTACATAGTATGCATATTAATTTAACTGGAACGTACTTAATAAATCACTTGATGGTAGACTATTATAGCTGCATAATTTTTAGTTATTTTCTATACTTGTCCATACATTTGTTTATGCACCTAATAATAATTTATTCGCTTTCATCTTATACATAAACCGACTTCAAAACTATACCTATAAGTACCAACATTAAACTAAAAAGTAAAAAACATTATCTGGGTACATATTTTGTTTATTGTTGATTTTCTCAAAAATCGCTAAATCAATTTCGATAAAATTTATATGGGACCACCTCTGAAGTATGATCTACCAAACAAAAAAAGAATCATCAAAATTGATTCATAATTGGCGGAATGATCGCGTAACATACATACAAAAAAAAAACATGGAGTCGAATTGAAAACCTCCTCCTTTTTCGAAATCGGTTAGAAAAGCTGTACTTAACTCTTTTTTACCAAATAGCCAAGGGTATAATAGTATGCAGATTGCCACTGCTTATCAAAGGCTTTCGCCTCAGGGAAAGGCTTAATTAACTTCAAACGGAGAAGTGCTGAAGGTCATGCGTATAAGTTCGCGACAAAGATGTAAGGTTCTACTGTAGATAACATAATATATATTAGTAAAATAAAAAATCAGAAGGAAAAAGAAAAAAATGTAGTTAAATACTAAAGGTACTTGTGTTTTTTCACAATAAAGTGCTGTTAGAATGGCAAAGTACTGTAGGGAATCTATACTATCTACTTATACTAATACTAGCTGGTGCTCGCGACTTCGTCGGCGTGGTTTAAGTTTTTTTTATTCCCGCGGGAACTCCTTAATTTTCCAGGATAAAAAGCAGCCTATTTTACTCGCTAATAAAGTAGCTTTCTGTAAGTGAAAGAATTTTTAAAATCGGTTGAGTAGTTTTTGAGTTTATCCATTACAAACAAACAAACAAATCTTTCCTCTTTATAATATTAGTTTAGATTATAAATGGGATAGTTTGGTTGCATGGATGGATCGATGTTTGTTACTCAATCACGCCAGAACGGCTTAACGAATATAGATGAAATATAGCATAGTAATACATTATAGTCTGGAATAACATTTATCTTACTTTGTATCCTGAAAAAATTAAGATTTCCCGCGGGAACCAAAAAACCTCAATCCACGCGGATGAAGTCGCGGGCATCAGCTAGTTGAGAAATACTTTCATTTTAATTTCATTTTCATTTATTTATTGCATAAACTGTGTTACAATAAAGATCTTATCTAAAATTATCATCATTTCAGCTGCTGTGTAATAACATGGTGTCAAAGTCAGTTTACTAAGTTGGTAAGACAGTATTGCAATTGAGTGTTGTACCACCAAATACTTAATAGTACCTTTCAGGTTATACTTATTAAGTTCCTTGAGTAGGATTCGTTGGTTTAGCGTACTTTCTGAGGCTGCACGGTAAACAGTTTAAGAAAGTAAACGGTTGAAAGACGACCACCCACGTATTCATATAGGGCGAAAACCGACTACGGGCAACAGACGTCTGTCAACAAAGTGTGGGTGCTTTTTATATATATATAGCTGCTCGTGCTGACTGACTGACTCATTGATCACCTCTCCTGTAAAATTTTGTATGAAAAAATTTTTTTTTACTCATCGTTTCGTATATAAGGTAAAAATTCATTCGGAGGAAAAATACGGAGAGAGCTGATGATTGAGGATTTCGAAGACGGATGAAGAGCACAAGCCAGGGTATCGTAGATAGGTGGGGGGTGCTCGACCAAATGTCACTCGAAACTTCATCCAATTGACAGTGAGCTGAAAAAAATTCAAAATGGCGGAATTAAGATGGCCGCCATACAAATTTCGACGGTGTCTATCTCGGAGAGTATAAAAGATGGAAGAGTGGTTTCTTGGCAAAAGATGATCAGGACATGAGGGTCTACTTGATGAACAGGAAAAAAATGCAAGATGGCGGAATTTATTTTTCCATAGAAAAGGGTATTGAAGATAGGTGGGGGGTGCTCGAACAAATGTCACTCGAAACTTCATCCCATTGAAAGTGAGCTGAAAAAATGTTCAAAATGGCGGATTTAAGATGGCCGCCATACAAATTTCGTCGGTGTCTATCACGGAGAGTATAAAAGATGGAAGAGTGGTTTCTTGGCAAAAGATGATCAGAACATGAAGGTCTACTTGATGAACAGGAAAAAAATTCAAGATGGCGGAATTTATTTTCCATAGAAAATGTATGGCGAATATTGAAGAGGCTACAATTAGTGTAGAAATATGCAAGACTACGGTTCCTTTTCAAGATTTATTTTTATGGAAGAATTCTCATTTTGACGAATGGTTCGGAGAAAAAATATGGAGAGAGATGATGATCGAAGGTTCGAATGATGGGTGAGGAGCACACTCAGGGTATTAAAGATAGGTAGGTACCTACTTAGGGGCTGCTTGAACAAAAAGGGAGGGGCGGAAGGTTGGTGGTCTTTGTTTTATGTTTTTCCTTTATGAGAATTTTCAGCGTTAATTTTTTTTTTTAAAGATAGGTAGGGGCTGCTCAAACAAAAAATACTCGAAACTTCATACAATTGGCAGTGTGCTGAAAAAAATGCAAAATGGCGAATTCAAGATGGCGGCTATCTCAGACAGTATAATTAAAGATGGAAGAGTGGTTTTTGGGTAGAAAATTATCAGGGCCTGAAAGTCTACTTGATGAGCAGAAAAAATTAAGATGGCAGAATCTACGAACATTGAAGAGAGTAAGTAGAAGAAGTTAGGAAATATGAATGATTTTGATATGGTTTTTTACAAGATTTGTTCTTTATGGAAGAATTATTGTCGGTTTGCCATTAGGAAAGCCAGCTTTGTTTTGTTTTTTCCACGTTTTTTCCTTTATGAGAATTTTCTTTTACGTCGGACGCATATCGTGCTGATGTTTCCACTGTGCTCACTAGCATAGCAGTGTTGTGTGAGTGTTGTTCAGTTTTTTTTTTTAATCCACTACAAGTTAGCCCTTGACTGCGATCTCACCTGATGGTAAGTGATGATGCAGTCTAAGATGGTAGCGGGCTAACCTGTTAGGGGCATGGCAGTTTTATTAAACCCATACCCCTATTCGGTTTCTACACGGCATCGTACCGGAACGCTTAATCGCTTGGCGGCACGTCTTTGCCGGTAGGGTGGTAACTAGCCATGGCTGAAGCCTCCCACCAGGCCAGACCAGGGAAATTCAGAAATTATAAATTTTCCAAACCCTGCCGGGGATCGAACCCGGGACCTCCGCACGTTAATTCAACAGCGCTCAACACTGCGCCACGGAGGGAATTGTCGATCAAATCGTCAAAGTTCGGCGTCAAAGTAAAATAAACCATAACAGCATTAAATTAGAGCTCAATTTCGAAACACGAAATTGAGCTCTAATTTAATGCAGTTATGGTTTATTTTACTTTGACGCCGAACTTTGACGATTTGATCGGCCATTCTTAAATAATCGGGGGGCAGGATAGTAGGACAGCGAGTAAGTAGACAGTGGACCACGCGCTCCACTACGCGGTCCGCTTTAGCGGGCCGCGCAGCCACGCGCCATACTAGTTTTATATGGAGCTGCACAAATTAGCTCGAAGGTATTTTCCTACGCGACGTCGGAGTTACGCGCGGACGTTTTGACCTATCCTTACGGCTGTCAGTACCTAGTATGTTTTCGGCTTTCGCCCTTACAACTCCATACAACTTCATACAAGAATACTTGCCGCTACGTGCCGCGCCGCGCCGCGCTTCTGTAGTGGAGATCTTTACAGCATTTTCTTTTATTTTTTATTGCGAGATAGGCTTGCGCTTGACGACAATCATGCTTAATACAAAGTGATGATAAGGTCTAGGTTCGAGCGCGCTGGACTAGAAGATGTCTATTTTACACAAACATACAAAGTTCCTCCCCGAAAATCAAAAGTAAGTAAAATAAAAATACGGGGAACTCCCAACTTCATTCCCCTTCACTTCATTAACACAATGAGAGGTTTTTCATTCCTCGACTTTATCAAATTTATTTTTCAAGAATCCCTCTTCGCTACCAACTCGTACATTTGAAGTTGATTAAGCCCCTCCCGTGAGCAAAAGGACCTTGATAACGAGCAATCTACATAATATAAAAGGCTTGGTTATTTGGTGGAGAAATCCTATCTCTAGTTTATCTTTCGCTTTGCCAAGTGTAGTAGTGTACGATTGGATACTGTTACATTTATCGGAATGGGAAAAGTAAACGTAACAAAATATGAACGCGGTGATGAAAGCTACCTCTTTACTTAATATGATACGTTGTCCCATGAAACTTTATGGTTCTTTTCTTTGTATCGTATAAAATTCACTCGAAAGGAATTAATCAAATCGCGAAGACACATCGAATTAATTCAAGTCGGATTTTTACTGGTGTTATGACTTGTGGAGGTAGAACCTTGAAGGTCTTGTCCATAGATCAAAGATGATTCTCTGATCTGTAGTCTTGTCTTATCACACACACACACACACGAGTTCTCTTACGTGAAATAATCCATCTCTGCTCTGGAGCGATATCGGGTCCTAAAAAATAAAGCAAGTTTTGATAAAAACCATTTCACTCGCTCACTTCAACCCATTGCCGGATCACGACTGAGTACGAGTATCAGGATGAAAAGGGCTTGCTCGTAGTCGACCACGGTGGCCCAGTGCGGATTGGCCCATTATGAAGAGCTCTCGGGTATGAGGGCAGGTTTCCTCGCGATATTTTTCTTCACCGTTAAATCAAGCGATATTTAATTTCGTAAAACACACGTAGCTGCGAAAAGTTAGGTTAGGGGTGAGTGCCCGGAAATAGAACAACCGATCACCCGAATGGAAAGCCGGGCGTGAAAGCCACTAATCACCGCTTTTAAAATATGCAAAATGTGAACGAACCGACTTTTAGGTACAAAAAATATTGTGATTTCGGGGTCTCAAATGTCAAAAACCTTGCATTATTCCTTTCTTAGCTCTACTGAAGTAGCCCGGGAGGAGTCATCTATATTAAATGAAGCTCTTTGAAAGCAGCGTTGCTATAGAGTAATTGCTAGACTGCACCCGACGACCGCTTTGACCCGGCCCACTCTAATAGGATTGGGAGCCTTGTTAAACTAATTTAATAAGGCCCTTTGAAAGGACAGAAACATTCAGGCTTTATTACAACTATTTAACTGCGCATCGCCAGATCCCTTGTCTACGTTGCAAATCCCTACGTTAGACCCTTTGTATAGGATCGTAATTGTAGTAGGTAGGCTTTTGGTAATGTTCGGAATGTAGGAATTAAGGTAATCCTGAATGTAGGACGCGTTTACTTAGGAAAGGGCTGGCAGCTGTTATATAAACGAGTTCGGAATAAAATGGGGAAATATGGCGTGTATTTTTGTTTTCGTATAAAATTGCTTTTAGAGAGAAATTATATTTTGTATTGGAATCTCATTACTTGACGTAATATCATATCAAAATTCGGCAATTATATTTTTATCAGCCAAAGCACAATCTAAGTACTTGTGGACGATTTCTTCTCCCATCCCTTTCTCGTTATTGTTCCCTTCTCGATATACGATCTTAATCGTAGAACGCTGAGTAACATAACTTATAATTTACAAAGATAAAGTGCTCAGAAAAGTTACATCGCAAATGTAAATCCATGGAAATCAAACAAAATAAATGGCATGTTATAAACATCAGCCTACGATTTTCTGTTATGAATTCCAGTTCAATACGCTTCTGGGATGTACTCGTATATTATACAGCAGTTATATGTCAGAGTTTTCTACTCAATACACTCAGCTATGAACATAATGTCTAGCACGAGAAAGTGCATCTTGTACAAAATTGCGGCACCACGCTGTATTTTATTTAAATCTGCTTGAAAAATACCCCTAGCTCGTGTTCTCAACAACGTTGATAGATTTCGAGTGTTGTACCTATACAGTGATGTTATGGTTAAATGCTCGTAAATGTTCTGTGTATAAATTTGAAATACGTACAGTTTGATGCACTATTTTTTATGCCTGATAACAACACACAAGTTGCTTGGCAATGCAATTTCTTGTTACAACCAATCACCGATTTTACATATCATTGCCTGTCCCCAACATATTATTGTTTGTTGTTGTGGACGCGGACCCGCTTTCAGGCAAAAATGTTGAATCGATCTATACCTCGATCGAGTACCTAGCCTTACAGACATGGCCGACTGAGTAGGAAAATATAAGGACGAACTCTTACCAAACCGAAAACAAACTAAGTATGGGCCAGACAGGGTAAAACTGTCTTAAACTTCGGAGGGAACAACGTTTTGTCCTATCACTTTAGTGTGCATGCATCATATAAACACGGAATATTTGGCAGCCACGCCATATATTTTTTTCTCAGAAATATTTTATTTTCCGGGATAAAAAGTATCCTATTACACTCTCCAGGTCCTCAACTATACTTACTCGTATATGCAAATAATCTGTTGCTTTTGGGTGTAATTGAAGGACAAACCAACAAACAAACACACTTTAGCATTAATAATCACACTAATATTAGAGTACACTAATATTATAAAGGCGAAAGATTGTATGTGTGTGTGTGTGTATATTTGTTACACGCAAAAACTACTGGACGGATTTGGCTTAAATTTGGAATGGAGATAAGTTATAGTCTGAAATAACACAATAGACTACTTTTTATGCCGGAAAATTAAAGCTCCCGCGGGAACCGAAAAACCACAATCCACGCAGACGAAGTCGCGGGCATCATTTTAGTACTATTATGAATGCTAAGTCATGCTAGGCAAACATAAAAGCTAATATAACAGAACTCAAAAGAATTCTCTTCTAAACCTCCGTGAACGCGATTTCGCGATGGCGTCGCCCGACGCGACGCCCGCCCGCCGCGGCCGCTTTCCCGATCCTTGAGCGCATTTCAATTTCATTCGACGCTTCCAACTTTAATAGCGCTATTAAAATGAGTTTGAAAGAAATTTCATAATTTTTAAACGCCGGATGCAAGAAATAGTTCCGGTGTTTTGTTCAGCAAATTGTTTTTACCGACTGGGCGCTATCTTGACATTGTTGGTTTGCCTCTTAGATTTTAGTAAGATATACTGAAATACGTAGGTACTATCCTTATATTATATTCTGCATGGTTTGTTTTTGGTACATTTTTAAAGTATTTTTTTTTGTGAAAGTAGGACTTTCACATATCCTGTGGTCTAAGCGATGCAGAAAATTATTAAAATAGGTATGATGACAAGTCAATCAAATATGCAACTCTTTAACAAACTTAAAAACGCGCTTGTTGTATGAAATACATAGTTGTGACGTCATCAAATTTCAATGCACTTCAAAATTAATCCTCCTCCTGCTCCACCCTAATCCTAATCCTCCACCTTGGTTAGCTTTTCAAACTTAAAGCTAACCGAGGATGTGAATTTAAGGTCTTTTGGAAGGACCCCCTATAATAATGTCAATCCCCCTATAATAATGTAATCAGTATGAAATACTTAATTTATTGTTGACATTGGCATCATCCCTATTGATCATGGAGTAGGTAAGTATGATAAAAATTAACTTGATTAAACTACAGACTTTAATAGGTCATTCTAATTAATCAAATAGGAGTAATTAAAATGCAATTGCTAGCATCAAAAATGTCGTAAATAGTAAATACACATTCGAGTCCCTACAAATGTCTGTAATAAAGCTGAGGAGATTGAACAGTCTAGCCATAAATGCAAAGACATCGCTTATTTTTACGACCCTACACTTTTATTGTTCATTTAAAGCACCCAAGAGTAGATTAGAAAGGGTTGAAATAAAAGCCATTCAGATTAATATCTTACGAGGATCCTAAAAACGTACAAATAAGCTTTGTGTCCGTCTATGTTTATGAACCAATAATAATTTACTTTTTATATTTCTCCGGATTATTTCCTCCTCAAAAACTGAAAAAAATTATTCAAATCGGTTCAGAAACCTCGGAGAAATCGGTATACATAAGATACGCGCCGAATTGAGAACCTCCTCCGTTTTTGGAAGTCGGTTTAAAATAGCGAGTTTCAGCTAGCATATTTTAGGCCGGGAGATAGTGGCAAAAAATCAGAAAATTCAAAGTCTGCTACTTTGTGGTGGTACGTGGCGCGGCGGCCATTTTTAACCGTCAAAACAGTATGTCATGGTGAGTTTCTTTGATGTGTGTTTCGCGAAAGCTACTCGAAAATGGTTAAAAAAAGTTTTTCTAATTAATTGGTATGGCGGCTAAAAGCTCCATCAGTTAAGTATCTATGGGATTTCGCTCGTGCCAATTTTTTTATCACCTTCTAGAAAATCCAAGTATATTTGTGTAACAAATCGTTTGTAACCCGTGATAAGTTTCCGACGACCAGCGCTATCACTATTATTTTCGTTATGGCACGTTCAGGGTCGCAGTACTTGTAACAAATGACTTGTAATTTTTCGACCCTACTTCCCGGTGTAAATAATTTTATCTTTTTTGTATCTACTAACTACTACTTACATATATAAGGAAAAATCCTGACTCACGAACTGACTGATCCATCAACGCCCAGATCAAACCATTTGACCTAGAAAATTCTTTGCACCGAGGTTTCCTTTATATTGTAGACAAGGAACAAGGACATATTTTTGACGACCTCCGTGGCGCAGTGTGTAGCGCTGTTGTCTTAACGTGCGGAGGTCCCGGGTCCGATCCCCGGCAGGGTCAATTTAGGAATTTATAATTTCCGAATTTTCCCTGGTCTGGCCTAGTGGGAGGCTTCGGCCGTGAAGACGTGCCGCCAAGCGATTTTGCGTTCCGGTACGATGCCGTGTATAAACCGAATAGGGGTATGGGTTTCATATAACTGTCATGCCCCTAACAGGTTAGACCGCTACCATCTTAGACTGCATCATCACTTATACCATCAGGTGAGATCGCAGTCAAGGGCTAACTTGTATTTGATAAAAAAAAAACCCTGGGAGTTTTGCCGCGAATGGTCGCTACTTAAATGTCATATTTGTGTTATCGATCAAAAATATATAGCTTTTCCCTATTTACCCTGCCACTTTAACTGAATAATAAAACCGTTGGCAATAAAAATGAGGCATGGGCTCCGGTGGATTTATGGTGGACTGTTCAATCTCCGCTCCCATATTAGAAAGTTTAGTGGGGATTCGAGTGCGTATTCCTTTTTATAGCTGACTCGGGCGCTCTTGAAAACATGCATCTTCAGGATACTTATTTATAGTTAGAATTTTTTAATAAGTTGTTGAGGCCTTAATTTTTCTTTTTTTTTTCTTTTTTATACTTAAACAACGATACTCTCGGTAGGAATGGCATTCCGAACCAGTGGTAGATTCACTTGACGATTCAGAAGTACTTGTAAAAGTTTATTTGAATAAAAAACATTTGAATTTTTTTTTTTTTTTTGAATACTACTCGATACTAACGATACTCAATTTTTTTATCATAATCATTTAAAATCCACCATAATATAATTTTACTATTCTATTAACTCTGATGTACTTAGTCAAAATAGGTACTATCTGATAGACGTTGTCTTGTCCCAATAGATTGAGGTTCATATAATACAAAAACTCGTAGAAAAAAGCACTTTCCATTTCTCTGGGCAACTTTTTCAATTTTTATTTCTCTTAATACTTAAAACATTACGAATCGATCCAGTCATTCAGCCAAGTTAATGCGCTTAGGTACCAGCGAACAGTATTTCATTTTTATTTATTTATTATAATACTAGATGATGCCTGCGACTTCGTCCGCGTGGATTAAGATTTTTTGATTCCCGCGGGAACTCTTTTAATTCCGGGATAAAAAGTAGCCTATGTCACTCTCCAGGTCTTCAACTATACCTACCCATGCCAAAAATCACGTCGATCCGTTGCTCCGTTGCGCCCTGATTGAAGGACAAACCAACAAACAAACACACTTTCGCATTAATTATAATATGTCTTATAGCTTGTTATCTTTTCAGGGCCAATCTGTTTAACCAATTTCGATGAAATTTGGTACAGAGATTTTGGTTGGAATTTAATTTCAAAAACCTAAAGCCACGCGGATGGAGTCGCGGGCATCTTCTAATATCAATACAAGTAGGATTTTACAGAATTTACCGCATGGTTTGCAAGCAATATGTCTGAAATGATTTATGGGTCGCCTTACGCGGTTAAAGTAGAACCGTTCAAGAAGTCTATATTTGGAGCACACGTGCGCTAGGCGCGTTTTTACTGACGCTACGAGTACAAATCCGAACATTAAACATGTATTCAGGTCTCAGATTCATTATGACATAATCGATACAAGACTACGAACGGCTCGGAGCAAAAAAACTACGGGTCAGACAGGACAAAACGTCCGCGTCATAATCTATTTAATAATATAAATATAAAAGCGAAATAGCACTCATTCACTCACTCACTCACTGACTGACTGACTAAACACGATGGAACTATAAAGCAAACAGACTTTAAATTTGGAAGGTAGGTTCCTTCTATGGTGTGGACATCAGCTAAGAAATGGTTTTGAGAAAATTCACCCCTAAAGGGGTGAAATGGGGGGTAGAAGTTTGCATGAAAGTCCTATGTTTTTGAAATTAGAGACATGAAAATTCTCATTTAAATTGTTTTGAATAATGAAATCCTGTATATCCAGCTTTACCAAAATCCACCCCAAAGGGGGTTAAATGGGGGTTCTAAGTCTTTGAAGTTAAAGACATGAAAACCTGCATAAGCTATATACAGCCGCGATAAGTAGGCCTTTTGCAGCGGGAAAATCTCATAGGAAATCAGAAATTGTACGCGGACGAAGTCGCGGGCGACCACTAGTATAACATAATATATGATTAATAGTATAGATACTAGTGCTAGATATTCAAAGTTTCCAACATGCGGATTTTATTTAAATACACTCACTCTTTTCAACCCATTGCCTCACTAATGAGCTCAAGTAGAGAGCAGAATAAGAAGGGTTTGGCAATAGTCCACACTCCACCATGCTGGCCAAGTGCGGACTGGTAGTCTCACGAACCTTTCAGAGCATGTTTTATTCACCATTAGATCAAGTGATATTTAATTTTTAAAGGCATATTACTCCGAAAAGTAAGAGGTAGCGGTGCCCGGGAATGGAATCCATGACCACCGCAATAGGTACCGTCTAAGCCACTAGGCTATTAGATACCACTTTTAATACTCACCCATCTAACTCTAACTAATCTAATTCAAAAATTAAATTAATCTTTCTAAAACGGAACTTTGCACAGGTCAACGCCTGGTTGACAAAGCGTTGATTTTATAAAAAAAAAATGTAAATTTATTTCTAGGATCAAAAGCGATGTGCTCGCTACAATAAATCGCTTCGGCAATTAAAATGTCCATTATTGTTGATTGAACAAATATGTTTCATACGAATGTGATTGTAAATAATATTTGCGGGATGATAATTTTCCGAGATTGTTTTAACGGCTGCCGTAAAAGTTAATTTAGTATAATTAATTGAAATTATTGTTTTAAATGTAACGGCGTGGTCTGTTTACATTATCATGCGAATGTGGTTGATTGGCAGTGTATGCCGCCGGGCATTGAATACGGCTTTGGGGGCTTGTGGTTCACAGGGAAAATAGAATGTGCAAATAAATAAAAATTATTTAAATTTGTTCTTGGTGTTATTTACATTGAATAATAAAAATATTTTACTTTGATGACCATTTCAGTTCTTTAATTTATTTACAGTTCTTTCATTCCCGCGGGAACTCTTTGATTTTCCGGGATAAAAAGTAGCCTATGTCGTTCCCCGGGATGTTAGGTTACATCCCGGGGGAAGGACATAGGCTACTTTACCGCTATGTCAAATTTCATCAAAATCGGTTAAATAGATGGGTCGTGAAAGCGTAGCAGACAGAGAGATAGACAGACAGATAGACAGATAGACATACACACTTTCGCATTTATAATATTAGTATGGATATAATAGAGTAAAAAAATAATATTTAATAAATGTATGAGATAGAAAATATGTAATAATTATTAATACAATAATCATAATAAATATTCGATAGAAGCAGAAGTCCATGATAATCAAGGAACAAGAAGCGTGATTCACTATAATCCGAAAAAGCAGACATATGAATGTGGTACTCGACAATGCACGATTTTCAAATCGTGCATTGTCGAGTTAACATCTGCTGAGGATGCTCCGGTGTCGGAGTGAAACGTACCTCTACAGTGAGAATAATTTGGAAGATTTGTGTGGTGTGTTGTGCCGGTGCGAATTTCTGGCTTATTGGGCGGTGAATATCCCAAGCTACACGCGCAAGCTACACGTTGTACTACATAGATTTGTCTGCTTCGGCGGATTATAACGAATTATACTTCTTGTTCTAATAATTTTATTAATTACTAGATGATGCCCGCGACTTCGTTCGCGTGGATTAAGGTTTTTTAATTTCCGCGGGAACTCTTTAATTTTCCGGGATAACGTAGCCTATGTCCTATCCCGGGATGTAACCTACCACTATAGCGAATTTCATCCAAATCGGTTGAACAGATGAGCAGTGAAAGCGTAGCAGACAGACAGACAGACAGAATATTAAGTATGGATAATAAAATTATTATATTCAAAATATTAGGCCTGATAAGAATATTATTAGACATTAATATAATTACGATTTATATCTAAAGTTTAGAGGTTAATAATATACTCGTAGTTTCAATAATAACTTTGTGGGATTCTAGTAACTTTGGTAACTTAATTTAAATATCAACAATGAAACTGTCTTGAATATTTAATTATGTTTAGGCAAACTTGTATTTTGCTCATTAGTCCTATATAGCTGACTTTCCCTGGGTGATCTTTATGAATAAGAATAAATCTAGGCAATGGGACAATTTTATTTACTTGGGCAAAACTTGAATATATGAGTTACTAGCTGATGCCCGCGACTTCGTCCGCGTGGATTGAGGTTTTTCGGTTCCCGCGGGAACTCTTTAATTTTCCGGGATAAAAAGTAGCCTATGTGCTATTCCAGACTATAATCTATCTCTGTGCCAAATTTCATCCAGATCCGTTCATCCGTTGGAGCGTGATTGAGTAACAAACATACATCCATACATCCATCCATCCAAACTTTCGCATTTATAATATTTATTTGATTTGATTTTAAAGAAAGCCACACGCTGTACATAAGGAGGCCAATGGCGAAAAAACACTGAAAAACGTCTACGCAAAACGTCCACGTCAGTGGGGAGTGAAGTTTTCTCCGGTCGCCTAGTGTGTGCGCTCCTAAAGCGTTAAAGGCTAATGACATGGTAGACAAAAAAAATGGTTTACTAACTAACTGTTAAATACTTACTGTATTTTTGTATTACAATCGTACTACACGTTTTACCTTGTTATACCTTTGTATTGCTTAAATGCTCTAAGATATACGTAGGTATTAATATTGGTTCGTAATACCTCTCTATTCCGCAAGCCTGACACCATATTATGTTTCAATAAAAATATTTCATTGAGCGCCATTAAGATATCAAACAGTGAATTATGCCCAGTGAAACATCCATACTAATATAATAAATGCGAAAGTGTGTCTATCTGTCTGTCTGTCTGCTACGCTTTCCCGCCCCATATTTTCAACCGATTTTGCTGAAATTTGGTATAGAGGTAGGTTGTATCCCGGGGAACGACATAGGTCGTAGGACAAGTTATCCCGGGTAATTAAGAAGTTCCCGCGGGAATTAAAAAAACTTTATACACGCGGACGAAGTCGCGGGCATCATCTAGTATTATATAAAATAAAAGAAGTCTGTAATTCCAATCAATATCCCAGTTACATGGAGCGTACTAAAATATATGACATAGACATACCGACATACAGATTACAGACACTTTTTTTGTAATAATTATAAACTACGCAATATATTTAAATTTTGTAACTACGCAATAATTATATAATTATTATTGTGTAAGTATAATTACTTATCGGAATAGGTATTTTTTTTACAATCGGAGTATGGTGTTTAACGAAGTTTGATAAAACCAAATTTCCTAATAAACTAGAATTAAATTTCCTCATAACACGATAAGTTTGTTCGGTTGTTATTTTGGCATCCTTGAAGCTTTTACATCTGCCAATATTTTGTTCCAAATAGAGTGTATTTTAATACGAGTATATATAATATTGCAAAAGCAGTTGTTACAAACAGCTTGTTTGAATTTCCGAGTAAGCAGTTTTTAAATATATTCTCACTGAACAAGATATATTTGGTTCGGTTTAAACTATGCGCTCTCTAACAACTATAGGCGGACATCTATTATTAAAGAATTCTGGTGGGAGGCTTCGGCCGTGGCTAGTTACCACCCTACCGGCAAAGACGTGCCGCCAAGCGATTTAGCGTTCCGGTACGATGCCGTGTAGAAACCTAATAGGGGCATGGGTTTAATATAACTGCCATGCCCATAACAGGTTAGCCCGCTCTACCATCTTAGACTGCATCATCACTTACCATCAGGTGAGATCGCAGTCAAGGGCTAACTTGTAGTGGATAAAAAAAAAACAATCTTTCTTAGAAAACAAGTCTGATCAGTGCAGGTTATAACTTACGGTGTCAAAACGTGAAACTGGCAGCGACGCTAGCTGTGACGCTAGTCTACAAACTCTCCCTCAGCGTCCTAAGAAAATAGTAATGCTCAAAATTTCTACGAGGGATGGAGTCCTAGAGGCTTCATTGCTATAATATACATGTGAAGTAGCTATATTCGGTGGATAATACATGCCAAACTTTTCCAGGGAACTATTTAACCGTAGCAACTCCTTGGACAAGTTTTACCCTTGTTTGCACTAAAATGGGGACGCCCGCAAGTACCATGCGGGTGGTGTGTCGTTTTATACAAGTTTCGCCATTAGTAAGAAGGAGTAGTTGTCCGAAACCGAAGCGAGACTTAAGCCTGTGCCATAGGCTATAAAAATAGTAAGTCTTGTTGATTTTCAACTGGCCAGGCTGAAATACTAATCAGAAGAAGAAGAAGAAGAAGAAAAATCATTTATTCACCTTGTGCCTCGTACATAAAATCAAACTTTAATCAAAACAAAATACTAATGAACAAAGAATACTAATGAAATACAAATTCTTGTTGGTTCCAAATAATTTAGTATTTTTCAAAGTAATGTTAGGTTTTAGTTTTTCATTGTAAGCAACTAGCTGATAAAAAGTAGCCTATATATCACTCGCCAGGTCCTCAACTATCCCCATGCAAAAAATAACGTCGCTCCGTTGCGGCTTGATTGAAGGACAAACCAACAAACAAATAAACAGACACACTTTCTCATCTAAATATCTAAAAGACAAAAGGTAACTGACTGACTGACTGATCTATCAACGCAAACCGATGGACGAATTGGGCTGAAATTTGGCATGCTGGCAGCTATTATGACGCAGACATCTGATAGGAAAGGATTTTAAAAAATTCAACCCCTAAGGGGGTAAATTTGTGCAGTCCACGTGGACGAAGTCGTGTGCAAAAGCTAATTTGAATTTCAATTCATTTCAATTAAATTTTAGCTGTTTACATTTAAGGTAAGGTGTCTGCATATTTGCAGTTCCCTGAAAATATTGCGATGTTGAAGTCCATAGTTGTAATACTTTGTCATGAATTTCGTCAAGGGGTTTCTGCTTCGCGAAGCTTTATAATGAAATCCTACAAATTGTTTCGTAATTTTCCTCAACTTGCACTTTAGTTTAGCATGCCATAGACGCCTTGAATTTTTATCTGTGTTATGCATTGATGTAGAATTTTGGTTTACTCATTCTATTTCAATGGTGTTATGCGAAAATACTTGCTTCATCTTTTTATTACCGAGTTTAATCAATATGTAGAAGTTTTTAATTAAAAAAAAATACGCACTGAATTGAGAATCTCCGCATGTAATTTTTAGGGTTCCGTACCCAAAGGGTAAAAACGGGACCCTATTACTAAGACTCCGCTGTCTGTCTGTCTGTCTGTCTGTCTGTCTGTCTGTCTGTCTGTCTGTCTGTCTGTCTGTCTGTCTGTCTCCAGGCTGTATCTCATAAACCGTGATAGCTAGAAAGCTGAAATTTTCACAAATGATGTATTTCCGTTGCCGCTATAACAACAAATAGTAAAAATTAAAAAAATATATATATTAAGGGGGGTCCCCATACAATAAACGTGTTTTTTTCGTATTTTTTTGCTCAATATTAAAAACGGTAACAGGTAGACGGTTCAAATTTTCACAGAATATTAACTTGTATATTACCTTTCAAAATAAATAATTAAATATCAATAAAGTAAATATTAAAGGGGGGCTCCCATACAACAAACGTAATTTTTATTTTTAATACGTCATAAATCGTAAAACTTACTACAGGTTTGTACGGAACCCTCGGTGAGCGAGTCCGACTCGCACTTGGCCGGTTTTTTTACTTTCATGAGTATTTATTTCATTTAAGAGATAAATGTGAATGGTGGTCATCATATCATACTTCATACTAATATTATAAATGCGAAAGTGTGTTTGTTTGTTGGTTTGTTGGTTTATTGGTTTGTTGGTTTATCCTTCAATCACGCCGCAACGAAGCCACGGATCGACGTGATTTTTGGCATTGATATAGTTGAGGAGCTGGAGAGTGACATAGGTTATCCCGGAAAATTAAGGAGTTCCCGCGGGAATCAAAAAAACTTAAACCACGCGGACTAAGTTGCGGGCATCATCTAGTTAAATCTATGTTAGAAGCTGCCGAAGCGAAGTTAAAAGATAATATATTTTTCACAAAACTCTTAAAGTTTTTCATCCCAGTCCGACATCACAACCGCCCGCAAAACAAGAATAAGCCGAGAGTCATCAAAACTTTCCCATTGTTTATAGTTGCGGGCGAAAAGTGAATATTACGGCCAAACTTTGATAATATGGTAGGCTCGAATCGTAATGTTCAAACTTTTCCCGACATGTGGGATCGCGTTGAATAATAATCATCACTAGAAAATTTCCACAATAGGTTATCTAGATGCGGTGACAGTCTCTAGATCTACTTGGAATTGTTCAAATGTTACAGTCTGTCCTTTTCCATCTATATACTTGAGGCAGAGAGACAAAGTTTATCGCTTTTTTGTCACGTATGATTTTTCCAGGCCAAGTTCCCGCGTTTTATTGTGCAAAACTTAATTTAGTTCTAAAAATGGGTTTGAAACATATGCCAAACGTGACCTATCGACCAAAACAAAGTAGAATCAATCACTTTTTTAGAATGTTGACTCGACACTTGATAAAAGTTCACGAACATTGACCTGTTTCGCTAAAGCCAGCTGTTATCTTTATTTATGTCAGATTTATGCTCAACCACGATTCCACTTTATGGTATAAGTAGATTTTCTGTGACAAAATAGCGTTGATATTTAAGTATGGCTAAAGAATGGCCTCATTTTACAGTCGACTTCTTCGTCGTCAACCAATTAATTACGTTTACTGCTGGATATTATATTATAATTTTATTGTATGGCGTCGCCAAGAAATAAGCCCTAGGGCTCGAACACATCGGGGGGGCAACACCTTCACAGGAGGCGCCCTAAGGAAGACGATGCCCCTCGATGTCTTTGAGCCTTAGGGCTCATTCTTGGACGGTGACGGTAGCTGCCAGTAGGGCCTACGCAGTATATTCAATCCGAAAAAAAGGGACTTCGATACCACGCGGTCTTGCACCGCGCCGTCTGAATCAAACGGCTCCCTGCTACTCGTTAAAAGTCAGCAGTCAAATATTGGATAGAAGCAGGCGTTACTTTGCGGAAGTCCATGATTATGAAGGAACTAGAAATTTAATTTGCTATAATCCGCAACAGTAGGCAAATATATGTGGTACAGTGTATCTTGCACTTGCAGCTTGCAATATTGATTTATGTGGTGGTGAATATTGCAAGCTGCAAATGCAAGATATGCTGCAAGTGCAAGATACACTGTACCACATATATTTGCCTACTGTTGCGGATTATAGCAAATTAAATTTCTAGTTTCTTCATAAGTCAGCAGTCAACCCAGATAGGCCTAACACTGTGACGACACCCTTTGGATCCCTTTGGATCGACAATGTCTATCTGGTCTCCAAACGAGGTACTATAGACCGAAAAATAAATTTAAGCATAAACATTTCAAATAAGACTTAATTATTTCAAGTTTTGCGTTTTGTAAATATAATTAGTATTAGTTTTTTTCTTAATTTATCTATTCTTTATTTAATTTTTTGTATCCTAATAATTATATAATAAAAGAATAAAAAATAAATAAAACAGTTTTGCTTTGTATGCGACTCTTGCAGGTTTCATATTTTTTCTCGTAGTGTACGATTATCTTTACGGGGTCTTTTGAAACGTTACGTTCATCTGTTGGTAGTTAGTATGTAGTTATATAAACTCATGCCTATTCAGAGATCTCTGTGTACAATTTCGCCCACTAATTTAAATGTAGATTGCTTGTACTGTACCGGAATACTAAGTTGGCAGTACGGTATCTCTAGTAAGGTGGTAATTATCAGACTTTGTCAAAGCGCCCACAAAACATCTTCCTTAACCACAGAATGGGTAATAGTACAGGTACCTCAACCGGACTAATCTACCTGAGAGGATCGTTTCTTGCTACTTACTATTAATTTGAAAATTATCTCTACGCTACTGTAATGTCGCAGGAGAGGTCTCTAAAAAAAAAAAATTCAAAATTCAAAAGTTTTTTATTCAAATAGACTTTTTACAATATGCTTATGAATAGTGGAGATAATTAGTAATAAGATAGAATTAGTATAAGTCGAATAGATTAAGTAATATTATGTATACCGATGCTTAATTACAGCGTTATAATTACACTGGGAGCATACAACAGCTGTTTGGTTTGGCAGCCACTTCAGCGTAAGTAATGTTTGAACGTTACTTCCGTCCGAAAAAAGATTTCAGTCGAAAATCTTACGATAGTTTAGGTTGCTCGAAATCCATGTGTTGTATATTTAAATACGCATACTTACGCAGGGTTCTATATCATACAAGATTAATGAGTTCGTCCTTAATATTTAAGGACAGCAAGAGTGCTGTCCCTAAATATTTTAACTCGAGGGTCTTTGATAGGACGAACCGCCATGTAGAGCATCCGACCCGTTCAAGAGCCAATTTCTAAAGGACTGCAAGGATTTCTAATTAATAAAGGGCCTTTGAAATTGTGAAGATACATCGGCTACTTTTAAGATTAACTTGTGTTCATAATGCGCTCCATACGAAAATTTTATAACTATTTGAATAAGCAATCAAACTCTCAAAAACAAAACAAAAAAAAAACAAAAACGTCCACAGGCGAAGGGTTGAAAAAAATTAGGTATTTTGCAAGTTAAACATCAAATTATTATTATAGCAAAGATTAAATTACAAAGCTTTTGGCCGTGTAACTTTGAAGCTATCTTTTTCAAGGAAATACGTAATTATGCAAACCACACATAGCATCGAATATTATTTTGGAATTACCAGAATGTGTATCATATTCACCGAGTCTGACTTTTGGCGAACTTAATATTATTAACTAGCGATCCGCCCCGGCTTCGCACGGGTAGCACTAATAATCCTAATCTATATAATACTAGCGATCCGCCCCGGCTTCGCACGGGTAGCACTAATAATCCTAATCTATATAATATAAACTGTCCTATCTCTCAAGTTAGATCGAACTGCACATGGTGTGCGAATTTTATTATAATCGGTTAAGTGGTTTAGAAGTCCATTGAGGACAAACATTGTGACACGAGATTTATATATATATAGAATAATATCTGGGTGACCGAGCTTTGCGCGGTATTTTTTTTTGGTAAAACAAATTAAAATTTAATAAAAATAATAATAATAGTAATCTTTAAAAAAAAAAGTATAATCCTTATTTTAGGGACGTCAAGGTACGTGACATCAAACTGTCATTTCGAGCAATACTGCTTAAGTATTGCTCGAAGCGTTGGCCCCTGAAGTGTTAAGTTGTTAGGACATATGGTGAAAATTAGCAGTTATGAGCGAAGATTTAAATACCCTTCCTCATTCCTGAAGCCTAGGCTAGCTAATAAGGATGTAGTGTGTTTTTATGAAGGAACTAGCTGATGCCCGCGACTTCGTCCGCGTGAGGTTTTTCGGTTCCCGCGGGAACTCTTTAATTTTCCGGGATAAAAAGTAGCCTGTGTTATTCCAGACTATAATCTATCTCTGTGCCAAATTTCATCCAGATCCGTTCAGCCGTTGGAGCGTGATTGAGTAACAAACATCCATACATCCATCCAAACTTTCGCATTTATAATATTAGTATAGAAGTATAGACTAGAAATTTAATTTGCTATAATCTGCAGCAGTAGGTAAATATATATGGTACAGTGTATCTTGCACTTGCAATCAACAGACAATCAGACAACAATTTATGACAATCAGTTATACTCAGATGTAATAAATTACATTCGAGTATAACTGATTGTCATACATTGATTTCATTAAACGCTATAAAAATAAGCCAATAACAGTAAATTACGTGATCTCTACAGTCAATTTATTTCACTGATGCTCCCGACTGGCGCATTGACGAACGGGATATCCATTTCTGAACATACTTTAAATACTCTCTTATCTGCCTTACCACGTGCTTAATGTACCATGGAGATTTATTAATACGGGCTCAAAATAACATCATTACCAATATGGCCAACCACTTATATTGTAAACCACTTTTATCCCAAGTGTATAAGGTACCTATTATAATATGTAGACTGGGAACGAATAAATGAAAATCGTGTTTTATAGAAAACTTACGTACAACGTGGTACAACATCAAGTTTCTAGTCCCATTGCATCTGTGCATCGATATTATGTCAAATATTCAGTTTCTACTTCTTCAGGTTTTAAGCATGTATTTTTAGAAATCACCCTTGACGCTGTATGCGAAGTATTTTGCTCATTTTTAGTAGGTATATAATTATTTGTTAGATACGAATTATGCTAGGTGAACGCCTTTACAACAAAAATATACTAACAGCTTATCTCTAACCTTTTGCTCTATTTTGTTACTTCCATCTATATTTTTTAATGAGTAGGTACTGAGTAGGTATTGTTTAAGGAAACATTGAAACATTACGCATTGAAACTTTTAATAATATTTTAAAATTTTTAAAGTATGGTGCATATAGAGTTGTAAATTCCAGTTTTAAAAATACATTTCAGGGGCCATACGGCCTACGCTTAAAGCAATACTTAAGGAATATTACTCAAAATAACAGTTTGATGTCACGTACCTTGACGTTCCTAAAATAAGGATTATAATTCTTAAGCACGGAAGTCAACAATAATGAAACAATATGGCTTTAGGCGTCGTCAGTATATGACCCCAGAGCTGAAAATATGCCTACTTTTAGCTGTACGGAAATGTCAACCATCTCATAAAACGCTACAGCAATAATGTGAGAGTCGTTCAGACTTCAGAGCCTCCTCTAGTGCATATATCTTGATTTGACCTCAATCCGTTGAATGGGTGCGCTGTGTTTGTGTTTATAAATAAACTACATTCTATTTTTTTCCTTCATTAATTACTTAATAACGAAGTGGCTGGCATCAGCTGATGCCAGCGACTTCGTTCACGTGAATTGAGGTTTTTTAGTTCTCGCGGGAACTCTTTCATTTTCCGGGATACAAAGTAGTCTGTGTTATTCCAGACTATAATCTATCTCTGTGCTATTCATCCAGATCCGTACAGCCGTTCAGGCGTGATTGAGTAACAAACATTCATCCATCCATCCGTCCAAACTTTCGCATTTCTAATGTTAGTTAGTATAGATAGTATAGATATCATCATCATCATTATCTTTTTTTTTTTTTATTTTTTTTTTATCCACTACAAGTTAGCCCTTGACTGCGATCTCACCTGATGGTAAGTGATGATCCAGTCTAAGATGGTAGCGGGCTAACCTGTTAGGGGCATGGCAGTTATATTAAACCCATCCCCCTATTCGGTTTCTACACGGCATCGTACCGGAACGCTAAATCGCTTGGCGGCACGTCTTTGCCGGTAGGGTGGTAACTAGCCACGGCCTAAGCCTCCCACCAGGCTAGACCAGGGAAAATTCAGAAATTATAAATTCCCAAATTGACCCTGCCGGGGATCGAACCCGGGACCTCCGCACGTTAAGACAACAGCGCTACACACTGCGCCACGGAGGTCGTCAAAAATATCATTATCATTTGGAGCCATCGCCATTCAATGGCGCCATAAGCCAAAATGGCCATAGTCCACACCGCTGTCCGGATGGGCAGTCTGCACATATCTTTGGAAAGACTTCTCTCGTCTTTGAGATCATTCAAATAGAACTTTCAGGCATGTATGATTTTCGTTACCCTTTTAAACAATACTAGCTGATGCCCGCGACTTCGTCCGCGTGCTTAAGTTTTTATTATTCCCGCGGGAACTCCTTAATTTTCCGGGATAAAAAGTAGCCTATGTCTCTCTCCAGGTCGTCAACTATACCCATGCCAAAAATCACGTCCATCCCGATTCGTTCGTTGACGTTCGCGTATCACGAACTTTTATACAAACTTTCAACCCCCATTTAACCCTTTTGGGGTTGGAATTTTCAAAAATCCTTTCTTAGCGGATGCCTACGTTATAATAGCTATCTGAGTGCAAAATTTCAGCCCGATCCGACCAGTGGTTAGAGCTGTGCGTTCAGTCAGTCAGTCACCTTTGCCTTTTATATATTTAAGATTTATCAATTGCTTTATTGCTTTGTCAAATAAGCACTTACCTACATGGGATGTTGAATTAAATACTGAATTTTGACGTCATCAAAATTTGACGCACTTTATTTTTACTTCAATCAATAGTTTAAAATGGATTACAAACATACAACTAACAGGGGACGTGGATATTACGACTTTTGGGAAGACCTCTGTTTAATAATCACTAAAAAATAATTACGACTTAATGATGCTTTTATTTATTAACTAGCTGATGCCCGCGACATCGTCCGCGTGGATTGAGGTTTTTCGGTTCGCGCGGGAACTCTTTAATTTTCCGGGTTAAAAAGTAACCTATGTGCTATTCCAGACTACAATCTATCTCTGTGCCAAATTTCATCCAGATCCGTTCAGCCGTTGGAGCGTGATTGAGTAACAAACATCCATACATCCATACATCCGTCCAAACTTTCTCATTTATAATATTTATTTTATAATAACTGCAAACACCCGTTGGAATTCATATTTCCATTAGGTCATAATATTTTCAATTGCATCCGTAACGGGTAATTATTTAACTTTTGAATCTGCTGTAACTTTTTTATTTCATTCATTAGATAAAATGTTGCCATATAACAAAATAGTGAGATTGTTAAAAAAATAAATAAATAAAAGTTTATTGACCAACACTACAATTATTACAATTACATTTAGTTTACACCAATTGTTCGGACCTTCATTTTAAAGAAGGTAAGAAAATGCTTCAACTCTGGGCCCACGCAGCACGCTCCATACCAAAGTGCCCATTATTCTTTCTATTTTATCAAATATTGGAGTGTCGGCCGATCGGAAGTGGTTGGAATTATCACATTGCAGCTGTCATAGTTCGGTGCCAGGGTGAAATAAATTCATGAAATTCCAATATCCAGTGCGGCACTTTGTTGGATTTATTAAAATAAAAATTTTTTTAGCGGTGTGCTACGGCGGCTTGATGAAGTGTTGAATATAGAAATTGTAGTCTGAATCGCAATTTATGTTTTTTTTATATATAGTGCACTTTGATCAGAGAGCAACGTACGAAAAATCGAGCAGAATATAGCTTGGTGTATCGGATCTGACTCATATTACTATTTTTTTATCCGCTACTAGTTACCCCTACGATTTAACTTGATAGTTGCTGTTGGTGATAAGTGATGATGCAGTATAAGCTGATGGTAGCGGGCTAACCTGTTAGTGGTATTTCAGTTATATGAAACCCAATATACCCGTTATCAGTTTCTTCAGCATCGTATGGCAGCACGTGTTTGACATTTAATTCGTATTGTAACACGAATAAATTAAATTAAACCCACTGGGAAAAGAGCTTACAACGACACCCATATATCGCTGAACAGAGTTTCATTTGTGGTGTCATCAAACATAGCTAAGAACCATCACAGAAGGCGGGTAGCCTTTGAATAAAAAACATTTAAATCGGTCTAATCGTTTGAGCTGTACGACGACACACTTACGTGCACCTCCCTGGCGCAGTGTTAAGCGCTGTTGTCTTAACGCGCGGAGGTACCGGGTTCGATCCCTCGCTGGTTCAATTTGGGAATTTATGATTTCTAAATTTTCGCTGGCCTGGTGGAAGGCTTCGGCCGTGGCTAGGTAGTTACCACCCTGCCGGCATATACATGCCACCAAGCGATTTAGAGTTCCGGTACGATGCCGTGTAGAAACCGATTATGGGTATGGGTTCAATATAACTGCCGTGCCCCTAACAAGTTAGCCCGCTACCATATTAGACTGCATCATCACTTACCATCAGGTGAGATAGCAGTCAAGGGCAAACTTGTAGTGAATTTTTTTTTATGCAAATACTCACACATCAGTCGAACTTATAACACCCGTCTTTTTACGTCGACGGCAAAACATAATTCAATATTTAAACTGTGTTAGGTTACTAGGTAATATTTAAGGATGTGATGTGCTAATAAATAACGGTAGACGTGCAAATAAATTTGCGGTTTCATCTCGCGAGATTGAATATTAGACGTGTTGTTTCTGCGTATCTTTACTCATCCGGAATTTCCGCTACCGGCGCTTATAACAGTGTCTTATTTCCGTCAGAATAACTGATTAATCATAGATTGTATAATGATGAATCATAGATTTTTCTGAGTATCCATACTAATATTATAAATGCGATAGTATGTCTGTCTGTCTGCTACGCTTTCACGGCCCATCTGTACAACCGATTTGGATGAAATTTTGTATAGCGGTAGGCTACATCCCGGGGAAGGACATGGCTACTTTTTATCCCGAAAAAAGAGTTCCTGGCGGGATGAAAAGCGTAGCAGACAGACAGACAGACACACTTTCGCGTTTATAATATTTGTATGGAAGTATGGATATGACTAGATCATAGCCGCGACTTTGACCGCGTGGATTTTTTTAGGTCTACAGAGGTATATTATGAGGTTCTGTGATTCATAGATTTTCTAAGAATGAACTAATAGATTACACTTGTGACTTATAGAGTTCGCGCAGAAAAAAAAAACTTAATCCACGCGGACGAAGTCGCGGGCATCATCTAGTCAAATAAATATTATAAATGCGAAAGTTTGGATGGATGTATGGATGTATGGATGGATGTTTGTTACTCAATCACGGCGGAACGGTTGAACGGATCTGGATGAAATTTGGCAAAGAGATAGATTATAGTCTGGAATAGCACATAGGCACATAGGCATAACCAAAAACGTCAATCCACGCGGACGAAGTTGCGAGCATCAGCTAGTTAGGTAATATATTAAAGTTAAAACAAACACAATTATGTTGTAACGCCATGACTCTCCTGGGAAGCTCCTTTGAACGTTGGGAAAGATCGTATCTCTACCCGGACTCCAGAGGCTTCCGGCTTTAATTCCCAGTGGGATCAATTACTTAAGGTTGCTTTTGACTGAGGTCTGGTAACACGGATAGCCTTTGCTATATAAAATGTTAGGCCAGACTGGCAAGGTCTAAAATTTGCTTCGGCCGTGAAAACATAGTGAAACTTGCATGCCTAAAAGTTTTTCATAACGTTCGGATAGAAGAAGGTGTGCGGATATGAACAGCTTTTTTTAATCCACTACAAGTTAGTCCTTGACGGCGATCTCATCTGATGGTAAGTGATGATGCAGTCTAAGATGGTAGCGGGCTAACCTGTTAGTGGCATGGCAGTTATATTAAACCCATACCCCTATTCGGTTTCTACACGGCAACGTACCGGAACGCTAAATCGCTTGGCGCTAATTAGCCACGGCCGAAGCCGCCCACCAGGCCAGACCAAGGAAATTCAGAAATCATAAATTTCCAAACCCTGCCGGGGATCGAACCCAGGACCTCCGCTCGTTAAGGCAACAGCGCTCAACACTGCGCCACGGAGGTCGTCAAACGTTGTAGTATAGTTACCACCATACTAACAAAGTCGTGCCGCCAAGCGATTAAGCGGATATATTCGGCAACATTCAAGGAATAAATACGCAGTAAAATCTCAAAAATAATCAGAACTTAAACAAAAACTATTTATTTAATCAACACAAAAAATATACAGTGCGTAGAGAAAAAAAAAATTCTTACCAGTTACTGTAAACAAAACTCACTTATAACTTTTTACAGTATTTCACTTTCAGTATCAACCATTAATTCAAAGTTGATATAATATTTACACTCACTTTTCCTCACAAAAATGCATAGAGTATCATAGAGTATCACCACCCACTCTATGTCATTGCTACGAACGCGGAAATATCGTAATTTCACAGCAATCTTCGGTACATACGTTATATCTTCACTAACGTTACCACCGTACTGGGTAATATTTATCGCTGACCTCCCTATTTCGATACTCTTTCGTGAACTTTCACTAACTCACAAGAAAGGATTTGAAAGACATAACTGAATCCATTGCGGTTTTACAGCAATCTTTATGGGAGGTCGGACAAGAAAATCAGCAATGTATCTTGTCTGGAGTTTTCTTCGTGAATAGTATTTTTTTTCAGTGATCGTAGTAGGCTTTGTGAACAGTGATAATGCATAGCATGTGAACTTTTCTTACGTTCCGGTCATTTGTTTCAGTGTTACATGCCACGGGATAACTCGAAATGAGCTTCTACTTCATAAAATTTTACTTGTATTCATTTCGTTTACTCTTGTACGCTTTGTTTTGACTCTTTATGTAGAATTTTTTTGTTTTCTTTATGTAGAATGTTGGAATAAATTTCAGGTTTAGAGAATACATTCTCATTTTATTTTATGTTGAATGATAAGATTTTTCACTAACAATTTAAAATATCGGAAAACTATAAATTTACGAAATGCGTTTTTATGTTGAACTAGATTCTTGCGACTTCGTCCGCGTAAATTAAGGTTTTTTATTCCCGCGGGAATTATTTAATTTTCCGGGATAAAAAGTAGCCTATGACCTTCCCCGTGATATAAACTATCCCTATACCAAATCTCATCAAAATCGGTTGAACAGACGGGCCGTGCAAGCGTAGCAGACAGACCGGCAGACAGACAGACAGACACACTTTCGCATGTATAATATTAGTATGGATTTTCTATAATAACGCCATTATCGTACTCTACCGGTAGCCAAGAAATACCTATCATTATTCAAATTATCTTCAGCATGAATTTCCCAATCCCATGCTTGAAGCGAAAATACACTATGGACTGGGCAGTACAAAAAGGACGCGCGAAACGTCTGGGTCGAAGGGAAACGACGATATTTTTTCCGGTCGCCTTGTCCCACTCTCCTATGAGAGTGGAGGCCTGTGCCCAGCAGTGGGACGTTAATGGGCTGTAGTGGAGTCTATAATGATACTTCAAATTTTTACTAAGCATGCGTATTTGGAACAGAAATTGAACTCCAGTTTTGTCGTGAATCCATACTATCCATACTAATATTATAAATAGCTGATGCCCGCGACTTCGTCCGCGTGGACTAAGTTTTTTCGATTCCCGCGGGAACTAATTAATTTTCCGGGATACAAAGTAGCCTATGTATGTATGTATATTCTTTATAGCTGATGCCCGTGACTTCGTCCGCGTGGAATAAGTTTTTCAGTTAATTTTCCAGGATAAAAAGTAGCCTATATTACTATCCCACGGTATAATCCCCCTATAATGGTGAAACACGGGGGTAGAATTTCGGGATAAAAAGTATCCTAGGTCCTACCTCGTAGTATGGGCTCAAATCGTGCCAAGTTTCGTTTGAATTCATTCAGTAGTTTCACAGACAGACAGACAGACAGACAGACAGACAGACAAAAATGAAAAAAAATACAGATTTGGCTTCAGTATCGAATAATGAGTGCCCTGCAAAAAAAATTTTCAAAATATCTTCAATGTACAGAATTGGACCTGTTACAGTTTTATTATAAGTATAGATGCGAAAGTGTGCCTGTCTGTTTGTCTGCTACGCTTTCACTGCCCATCTGTTCAACCAATTTTGATGAAATTTGGTACAGGGGTAGATTGTATCTCGGTAAAAAACATAGACTACTTTTTAATCCCGGAGAATTAAACAGTTCAATCAAAAAATTTTATATCACGCAGACGAAGTCGCGGGAATCATCTAGTTGTTTTACAAAAGTATTAGGATGTCAGAATCACGATGTTTGCCCATTCATGCTAAATCTTAACGTTTGTGTTACATTATTTAATCTCAGCTAAGTAGTTTGAAAATAGGGCTTCTGGATATAAATCTCTGACCACGAATTTTTCTATTGGTACACAGTTGCTAGTTTTTTTATCCACTACAAGGTAGCCCTTGACTGCGATCGCACCTGATGGTAAGTGATGATGCAGTCTAAGATGGTAGCGGGCTAACCTGCAAGGGGCATGACAGTTATATTAAACCCATTCGGTTTCTACACGGCATCGTACCGGAACGCTAAATCGCTTGGCGGCACGTCTTTGCCGGTAGGGTGGTAACTAGCCACGGCCAAAGCCTCCCACCAGGCCAGACCAGGGAAAATTCAAAAATTATAAATTCCAAAATCGACCCTGCCGGGGATCGAGCCCGGGACCTCCGCACGTTATGACAACAGCGCTACACACTGCGCGACGGAGGTTGTCAAGGTAGTAAGTTCGTACAGGGACAATATTGCCAAAGCTTAAAGCAATACTTAAATAAGGATTATACTTAATGCTTAAACACGAAAGACAACAATAATGAAGAGAATGAAACAATATGGTTTCAAGAATTGGCATTTGGCATTATAGCGTATGGCCCCTGGTGACATATTGTTTGATGTTTCTGTTGTCGGGCGCAAACAACGTACGCACCTCTACCTACCTTCACTTTGTTGAGTTATGGATGACCAAAGTAAACATTAACCCAAAACACTGTTTTCGTTTGTCCACCGAATGTTGTGGATGTGTGTTGTGGATCCAGCGCGTCCCTTCTTTAACGTCCGTTCATGTAAGGGGGTCTGCTAAGTGCTAATGCTTTTCTACATATATGACACAAGACTGCTAATTATCGACTAACCGACAAAGACTGTTGGAAGAGATAACAAGTTTCTCCAAGAATACAACGTTTAGACTGCAACGTTTATAACCAAGACGTGTGATTGCAGTGAACACCTACGCACTTATTTTCTCGTTCTTTTTCAGATATCAGATGCAATCGCAAAAATCAGTTAAGAAGAGACAGGGGAAAAAGATAACCTTTTAGGTACGACGAGGTCGTCTAAAGAGTTTAATTTTAAAAGAAAAAGTCTCTGGATAATAAAACAAAGGTCGTTAACCTGCGCACGTTTGTTGGATTCTCGGACCAAATAGTAAATTCGTGTAAATTTGTTTGTATGAAAAACGTGTCACTTGATTTTTATCTACATAATAACAAAAGCTAATCATAATGATAGCACGAAAACTTTAATTTTTATCGATTTTTATTATAACATAGTAGGAAAATATTTAAGTACGTAAGAAAACTATAGATCTTATCTCTTTTCTGGTTCTGGATGAACCATTTTTTTCAATGCATATTTGTAACCAGACCAGTAAATGTAGTAAATCGCGATGTTTTCGATCGTTTCAAATACACTGACACGCTCTATTTTAACTCTATGGACACGCTATTTGACACAATATGTACAACAAGTTCCGTCTATGTACTATTAGATCCGAGGCTGAACCAAGTTGGGGCTACAAAATATCCAGGCTACATAATGAGAACTTTAATTGTTGGATCTCATTGTTTAGGATAAAGGGAAAGGAAATGAGTATTTTCCAGCGTGGGTTGTCGCCTGAGGGTAGATATTTTTAATAAGTAAAAGATTTGCTTGCTTTAGATTGATAATGAAAACACAGATTGAGGTTTTATGTAGATTATTGTTGCTCACGAAGTTACCGAGTTGCGACCTTAATGAATGCAGAATTTTTTTGTTCATAATTGAACTTATAGTGCCCAATGCAGAGAGAAGGGGTTGAGGGTTTTATCCACTTTACCTAACTCGCTTTACTTACCTTTAAAATTGTTATACCTACATAAATTACTGAATAAACTCGAAAAACTCAATTTACGATTATTTAAAAAAGGACTTTTTGAATATCTTTTCGAACATTGTTTTTATTCGGTACAAGAATTCTTGAATTCATAAAAAAGAATATGATAATTCATTATTTGGACGTCGGTAACGATAAAATATGCTTGCACTTTATATTCTAATAATATCTTGTCTGTACCATATTTTGCCAAATAAATATTTACTTTAGTTTACTTTACAGTAAACAAATCACGGAGGATATGCGCACCGCGCTAGCATAGAGTTGGGTAGAGCTGGGTCGCTATGCCAAAGTTTATAGATACAGCCACGATACAGCTTAGAAAGCTTAGTTTTAATTGTTATAATAAGGACGCTGCACCTCTGCCAGTGTGTTCCAAATAAAATTATCTGATTACAAAATTTAAAAATATTTTTTCATGAACATTAAGTTCTGTATTTTAACCGAGTAAGTATAATTACATATACGTTTCTTGTCTTATTAAGGCGCCAGCGGAGGGTGAATTGCTCATACAAACGTAATACCAAAATAATTAGTAATTCGAGCATATTTCCTCCATATTATGCGATTATTAAGATTGAACTTGTATTTATCTAGGTCCCTGGATAATTATTTTTCCAACATACTTTCCCAAAATTAAATGTAAGCACATTGCGTTTTGCATGTTTTTGCGACATAAACGACATGTTTTCTCCTTATTTGTTTCATATTAAAACCAACGATATCTCACGTACTAATTGATCAGGAACATAGCCTATATTGTCAAGTTACAGAATAACAACACGAAGTTAAAAACACAACAATTTTTCATTCATCATTTTTGGTATTCACGGAACAAGACTAAATGTATAACAAATTCTGTACGCTCATATTGCTATCGCGCTTGCACGCGATCATGTGTCTTCAGCCAAATAGGGATAGCAATATACCGGCAAATTTATATTTGCGGTTCGAGTAGAAGTTGCGAGCGGTGGTCGCCGGTCCCTTAACAACTCTAGATACCACCGTTTTGGAGAGCAGATCCTACGTAGCAGAACCTATATGCTATGTTAATAAATAAATAACTTATTATATAAATTACAATGCCAAAAATATATAAATATTTATCAGTAGGGATTCTTGAATAATAAAATTTACTGGACCATTTCCATTCATTTATTAACCAAGATTGTCCTCACTACAACTAGGTACGGCTTGATATATACGATCGCAAAAAGAACGTTTCCCGACTAGAGCGTATTTTATGCTACTTTACTACTTTCTGGACAAGGGGCAATATTATATGGCTGCCGTTAGCAATAATCATGATTTTGTCAAACTTTTTGTTGAGGCTTTTTGTGGCTTATGGTAACGAATGATAATATTATTATTAGTACAACTTACAAGCTAGTTAATTTTATGTGAAGAGCTGCTTACAATGTTATGTACTAAAAATGAAGTGGCAAAATTTTATTCAGTCACTAGATGATGCCCTCGACTTCGTCCGCGTGGATTAAGTTTTTTCAATTCCCGCGGGAACTTCTTAATTTTCCGGGATAAAAAGTAGCATACGTCCTTGCCCGGGATACAAACTATCCCTGTACCAAATTTCATCAAAATCGGTTGAACAGGTGGGCCATGAAAGCGTAGCAGACAGACAGACAGACAGACGGACAGACAGACAGACAGACACACTTTCGCCGAGGGAAGCGAAGGTCTCTGAGTCTACTTGAGTGAATTTGCACTTGTCCGTCCGTCCGTCCGTCTGACCTTGACCTCAGAACTCTCAATTTTCTGAAAGGGTGAGCCTGAAACTTATCAATTATTTGAATTATATATCCTGTACATGAACAACAAATACTAAAATTAGATAAATATTTTAAGGAAACGAAATTATTTAATTTTTAATGTGCTTCAGTATTATTGACAGAACTTCACAATAGTCAATAGATGGCGCTCTGTACACGTTTATGGATACCGCGAGGTCTCAGTTCGGGGCGAACCACTAGTAATATTATAAGTAAGTATGAATAGTATGGATATGGATTCTACTTCATGCAAAGATAGGTACTCGTACTTTCAGCATTTGTTTAAAACTCTAGGTTCCTATTAAGAAAATTTGTTTTTGATACTGTTTCGTAAAGTTATGTAGTTTATTTTTCAAGCGAGAGTGTAGGAAACCAATTAAATAAATAAAAAGTTGTTCTACTGCTTTTACATAATTTATTACAAGGTTTTACCACAGAATAAGTAATAGTACAGGTAGTTTTACGCCGGATGAGTAATACCAACTAGACTTGGTCGGCGTTTCTCAAAATTTCTCGTCTCACTTGTGCATATAAGGATTGTTTACGTCAATATTGATATTACACTGCCATTCGAAATATATTACACTAAACTGAAATTATGTCTGCAGGTCTCGATGGCAAAGTAATATATGGCATGAAGTTTACGTAGAGTTAAAATTAGGGTGTCTCGTGAAAAAAAGACGAGACGAAGGTCGATGATAGAAGCTTTTTACAAGCTTTTACCTAATTTGCAATGTCTACTTAGGACTTAGGTCATATCTTACAACTGAATTTTAAAACAGTTAACCCCAACCGAGTGAGCTGAAATTTTGCAAATTTTTTACTTTCGTTTGCTGCTGAGAAGAATATGAAAAATAAAATGACGTCACACTAAATAAACTATGGGGTACGATAAAAGCTTGTTTATAAAAATGTTTTTTCTAATAATAATATTATCTTTTTATTCAAATAAACTTTTGAATACTTGGTGCTTTTCAATCATCAAGTGAATCTACCATTTATAAATATGACACTGTAATTCCAAATATATAAGACCAGAGTGAATATATAATATGTCAGTCCTCGGCGGTGAAGCAATTTGTCGTGGACCCGATTTTGGTCGTACACTTCCACTGCGGGTAATCAATGGAGGAACTCGAGCAAATTAATGATTTCCAGTCCTATTTAGTTAGGAGTAAATGCGGGTGAAATAAAATAAGGGGTTTGGTTTATCGTGTGAATCTATTTGACTTTATTATGTTTCTTGTATCGCTTTATAGTTTCTTGTTTAGTTATATTAGGTACTTTGGAAATTGAACTCAAAGTAAAATAATTCCAAACTAATAAAGAAATGAAATTAATACAATCATAAGAAAATCACAACTGTCACCTTCGTTATTTTAGATAACAGGCCTGCGATTTCATCCGCCCGTGTGGAATAATTTTTTTAATTCCCACGGGAGCCCCTTAATTTTCCGGGAGAAATACGCATTATCAAATAAATATTATAAATGTGTAAGTTTGGATGGATGTATGGATGTTTGTTACTCAATCACGCTCCAACGGCTGAACGGATCTGGATGAAATTTGGCACAGGGATAGATTATAGTCTGGAATAGCACATAGGCTACTTTTTATCCCGGAAAATTAATGAGTTCCCGCGGGAACCGAAAAACCTCAATCCACGCGGACGAAGTCGCGGGCATCAGCTAGTATGCCCATATGCCCGGGCCTATGTCACTCTCCAGGTCCTCAACTATGCCCATGCAAAAAAATCACGTCGATCCGTTGCTCTATCGCAGGGTGAATGAAGGACAAACCAACAAACAAACATACTTTCGCATTTACAATATTAGTTTGATTGTTTAATATAAAAATAGAATTCCTGGATCAACGCCTAGCTCAAACCCTTGAATGATGGACCTGGAAAGCTGAAATTTTGTACACTTTTTCCCATTTATTATGACATAAGGCCAGATTTTCGAATTCCTTACGGAGCTTAAGTCGTGGGTGGTTGTTAGTCAAATAAATATTATAAATGTGAAAGTTTGGATGGATGTATGGATGTTTGTTACTCAATCACGCTCCAACGGCTGAACGGATCTGGATGAAATTTGGCACAGGGATAGATTATAGTCTGGAATAGCACATAGGCTACTTTTTATCCCGGAAAATTAATGAGTTCCCGCGGGAACCGAAAAACCTCAATCCACGCGGACGAAGTCGCGGGCATCAGCTAGTATGCCCATATGCCCGGGCCTATGTCACTCTCCAGGTCCTCAACTATGCCCATGCAAAAAAATCACGTCGATCCGTTGCTCTATCGCAGGGTGAATGAAGGACAAACCAACAAACAAACATACTTTCGAATTTACAATATTAGTTTGATTGTTTAATATAAAAATAGAATTCCTGGATCAACGCCCAGCTCAAACCCTTGAATGATGGACCTGGAAAGCTGAAATTTTGTACACTTTTTCCCATTTATTATGACATAAGGCCAGATTTTCGAATTCCTTACGGAGCTTAAGTCGTGGGTGGTTGCTAGTCAAATAAATATTATAAATGTGAAAGTTTGGATGGATGTATGGATGTTTGTTACTCAATCACGCTCCAACGGCTGAACGGATCTGGATGAAATTTGGCACAGGGATAGATTATAGTCTGGAATAGCACATAGGCTACTTTTTATCCCGGAAAATTAATGAGTTCCCGTGGGAACCGAAAAACCTCAATCCACGCGGACGAAGTCGCGGGCATCAGCTAGTATGCCCATATGCCCGGGCCTATGTCACTCTCCAGGTCCTCAACTATGCCCATGCAAAAAAATCACGTCGATCCGTTGCTCTATCGCAGGGTGAATGAAGGACAAACCAACAAACAAACATACTTTCGCATTTACAATATTAGTTTGATTGTTTAATATAAAAATAGAATTCCTGGATCAACGCCCAGCTCAAACCCTTGAATGATGGACCTGGAAAGCTGAAATTTTGTACACTTTTTCCCATTTATTATGACATAAGGCCAGATTTTCGAATTCCTTACGGAGCTTAAGTCGTGGGTGGTTGCTAGTATATAATATATCTTTGCAGCATCTAAATAAGGCAGATACATGCTGTAGGTACGAAGACGTTGCCGACCGGATGACGCCGATGCCTAATAGTAATCTTGGTTGCTATAGCGTCTTGTATTTAAGAATTGTGCATTGCAAGATAAAGTTCTTATTAGTTCCAAGTTGGGAGCGAGGCAGAACTTTTAATTGAATTCCCGTAAAATTCTGCTGCGGTACAGATTTGCTGTACAAGTATCCAATAGAACCTTGTTATCGGACTAAATGGAGCAACAAAATACAGGGATTGTTACGTATTTATTACTGCAATTTTTCTCCTTGAGTTATTTTTGTAATTGAAATTCAGAAAAGGAAATAGGCAGGTCATATTTGTGGTACGTAGTATAGTAGTTAGTATTCTGTGCTTGTGCTATGAAAAGTCCTAGAAGGGAGACCGCGAGGTAAGTAAGCGTCAGGTGAGGTTCCCCAGTTTCTGAATGGGTAAGTAGGAGGGAAATAGTTGGATGAGGAAGACAACAGACAGGGTGCTGTGACGCTCAGGGAGGGCCTGTTTGTATAAATCTTGAAGTCATAAGGACCAGGCACCATGTCTAAAAACACCTAATTGCCCACCTAAACACCAAATAACGTCGAGTCTCATCGGGTTAATAGGCGTGTAAAATAGATACTCGAGTCTTGGCGTGAGCACTGCCGTGCCTCCGATATTTTCACTTAAGGCGAGTACTGGCAAAGATAAACATGATAAACACACAAAACAGGATATAATAATAATAATGATAAACAGGACAAAAACTTTAAATCGTTGCCGGCGTATGGGAAACACGTTTTGTAATGTCGTGCCAGTTTGTGCAGCTGATATAAAAGTGACAAATATTTTGCGTCGAGTTTCTTACCAGCTCTTCTTAGTAGAATCTGCTTCCCGAACTGGTGGTTGAGTCAAAACAAATTATATCATATAGGTACATTTGATATGAATTGTACGTCCGATATGAAATACTAGACGATGCCCGCGACTTCGTCCGCGTGGATTGATGTTTTTTGATTCCTTAATTTTCCTTATATTCCGGGATAAAAAGCCGGAAGAGTTCTTCCCCGGGATGTAACTTATCTCTGTATCAAATTTCATCAAAATCGGTTGTAGTTACTTACTTCAACATAAACTTGTTACCAAAATAACCAGACATCAGCTAATTAACAAAAGTTATAGATTCAAAAGGTCTTAATTAGTCTTTTCACTTAAGGAAATACTGCGGCTTAACCCCGACCCTCAGACGACGGCAAAGGTTATATTGACCGTAAAATATACCATAAACAAGCCCGTATATTAAGCATACTTGTAAACTTCCTCGGAATATGGGGGCGCCTCCGAGCTCCGGTCTACATAACGCAGATATTGTGAAACTTTGTTCGCATAAAACTCATAATTTTTACAATAATGTAAGTACCTACCTATAAACCTACCTATAAAGCTTAATTATTATTTTATTCGTTGATAAAATGGCCCTTGACTGCGACCTCACTTGGTGGATCTACTACGGCAGTTTAATCAAACCCGTACTGTCCTTATCTTACCTGGTTTAGTAAGTAATGACACAATCCAATCCGTGTTTCCTGCCACATATAACATAAGTACCTTCAAGGCAAGAGTGGAGTGGATTGAGAGGCATCTTCTAGGCAAGCGCGTTCCAACCTAGACCTCATCATTGCTTTGTACTAAGCATGATTGTCGTCAAGCGCAAGCCTACCACGCAATAAAAAAAAAATTAAAGTGTAACTTGGGAGGGGTAGGTTGATCTAAAATCTTCTATGCGGCACGGAATCGTACCTGAATGCTCCCTGGCACGTTTTTGCCAATAACTCGTATCTCTCTTATCAACCTCAGGGTGCCTCAGGCCCACTACTGAACACGCGTCTCCTCTCATGGGAAGGTTTTTGCCATAGTCCACCACGCTGGCCAAGTGCGGATTGGCAGACTACATACACCTTCGAGAACATTATGAAGAACTCTCGGGCATGCAGGTTTCCTCACGATGTTGCAAGTGATATTTAATTTCTTAAAACGTACATAAATTCGAAAATTTTGAGGTGGTGCCCGGGGATCGAACCCGCGGCCCTGTACAGGAGATCGGGCTTCTTAACCTACTAGGCTATCACCGCTCTTTTTTATTTTAATTTTCCCAAAATACCAGGGAACAAAATTAATAAGTTGCTGGATAAATATAAATTTTGCTTTAATGTTGTGGATTGCAGAAAAAGAATGCCAATTCTCGTTGGGGTATCTACTGTTTATAAGCACGAGGCTAGATTAAAAATAGTACGTATATTTGTTTCAAAGCTCCTTTCACGAGTAGATATCGACCTACTTACAGTTGCTTCGGAGTTGGGGTGTTTGCTAGAGGGCGGACTCTTTCATCGAATAGACGTTGCTATTACTTTGCTAAGCTTTTGTTTTCTCTAACGTGTTTTAATCTGAGAGTACCTACTGCAAACCCAATTCTAATCAAATTTTAATGTGGAAACTGATGAATTCTATGATAATTGATATTTTCTTTTTAAAACATTACTTACTTACGCAATTTACGCTTCATGAACCTGTAGAAACCGGTAAAAATATTAACAAAAAGTTTTAGATACTTCAATCCTCACAAAGTTTGTCGAAAAGTTGAAAATTACCGAGTTATTGAACAAAAACTATCGTCAGTTTTCCATCTGTCCTAGAATTGGACTTTAGTTGTATTAAGCAACCAAACCGCAGGTTCTAGGTATTACAACTGTACTACCTACGTACCAAACGTGGTTAGACTACGTTTAGGCTTTAGGTCCAAGCAGTTTGGCATTACGAGCGGTCTACCAAGTGACACAATGTACCCGAAATCTGACCTGAAATATCTGTTGACGACGGAAGTTGTTTTGCGGTTTGTAAATTCTGCCCTGACCATTTGTATTCTAATTTCCAAAATGAATAGGTGAGTTATGGACTTAAGCTGAAGTCAATACACATTTTGAGGTAAAAGAAGGTAATGTAATTGTTCAAAAGAAAATTCAAGTTTTTTATTCACTTTCAGACTTTTTACAAGTGCTTATGAATAGTCGAATGAATCTACCACTGGTTCGGAATGCCGTTCCTACTGCTTTGGAATGCCTTTCCTACCGAGAAGAACCAGCAAGAAACTCGGCGGTTGGTCTTTTGAAAAAAGATATTGAAAAAATTAATAAAATATCCACGTTACAGAATATGTCAGTCAAAATGGAGCGAGTAACAAATTTTGTAAGTATTATTAATGCAAAAGTGTGCCTCGTTTATACACTGTAGTCTGTGGTGTGCCTGTGAGTTTAGCCCTTGACCACGATCTCACCTGATGGTAAGTGATGATGCAGTCTAAGATGGTAGCGGGCTAACCTGTTAGGAGTATGGCAGTTATATTAAACCCACACCCCTAGTCGGTTTTTACGCGGCATCGTACCGGAACGCTAAATCGCTTGGCGGTACATCTTTGCCGGTAGGGTGGTAACTAGCCAAGGCCGAAGCCTCCCACCAGACCAGACCAGAGAAAATTCAGAAATTATAAATTCCCAAATGAACCCTGCCGGGAATCGAACCCGGCACCTCCCACGTTAAGACAACAGCGCCTGGGAGGTCGTCAAACGTCATTAGAGAGTTAAACAATTCTAGAGTTAACCTGTTCATACAAAGCTGTAAAAAGTATATTAACTTCAGCAGAAATAATACACATTTCAATGTTAACGCACGTTTTCACTTCTCCCGAATATATCTACGTTGTAAACGTAAAGTCGAAACGGAGCGCGTATCGTCAAAATGTATCCATGTAATTGTGTAACCAAATTTCCTCCCTTTCACAGTATTTTACACATTTTCCCTCGGCCTCGCTTGACGCTTTCATAAATAAATTATTGCTGTCGAAATATTAGATTGGCAATATGATTTACAGACTGATATAAAATTCACTTATTGGTATAGATATAGAAATATAATTATATTAGAAGATTTATAACTTCAGCGGGATAAAAAGCCTAATTTCGAAATAGCCTATGCCACTCTCCAGGTATACTCCTCAACTATACCCATGCAAAAAAATACGCCGATCCGTTGATCTGTGGCGTGATTGATGGAAAAACCAACAAACAAACACATTTTGCATTTATACTATTAGAAGTTATGATCGAGTCTCGATTCGATTTATGTTCGATGGATCTTCCTATTGATATGATCGATTCTACATGACCCGCTCCTGTAATATAACAGCTTAATACTGTTATCAATCAATAGTATTACGTGGTATCAGGTGCCTATCTATTGTCATTTGTCAGGTTGCATCCATGCTACTAATCACCATCAAGCTGTCAGTAATGGATGACTGGATAAGCTTGCTGACACGCCTCTATAATTCACGAGATAGACAGTCTATTCATTAATGTTTTCCACAGTAAATTGACGGGATATATAGCATAGGTAGAGTATTATTTAATGCCTTACTCCATGTCTCGAAATCCTGTGTATACATGCGAAAGTGTGCAGTTTGTTTGTTAGTTTTTTCTTCAACAATGCAGGACGGAGCAACGGATGGATGTAATTTTTTGCATGGATATACTTAATATCTTGGGATCTAAAAACTGGGAAAAATTAAAAACTACCAGGATTTTCATAAAACCTAAATCCACGCGGACTAAGTCGCGTGCATCTTTATCTACTTCTAAAATGTAAGAACATTTTTTACCAAGTCTGTTAACAAACGTTGTTATATAACAAATATTTTTTACGCACCTTTTAAAATTACCACTACAGCCCTTTAACGTCCCACTGCTGGGCACAGGCCACTACTCTCATAGGAGAAAAGAATTAGAGCTTAGACCCACCACGCTGCTCCAATGCGGGTTGGCGCGTTTTACCGACTATTATCATGTTAGTGATAATAACCGGGACCGACGGCTAACGTGCTCTCCGAGGCACGGGGGTGACTGACTGAGAATTTCTAGTAAGAAAAACCCACACTTAATTATAGCCCGAACCGGGAGTCGAAACCGGGACCTCGTCGGCCGCAGTCGAACATGGTAACCATTAGACCAACGAGGCAGTAAAATTGTTGAAGTATTTTCCCTGTCAACCCGTATTGTGGGTATTCCAAAGAAATTGATTGACTCTCCCCTCGGGATGGCCCAGTGAAGTGTATTTTTACGGATTACTGTAAGCTACGGGTACCTACTGTTGCCGGTGACAGGCCCCGTGGGTAATATGATGTACCAGCCTAGCGATATTTTAAAAAACGCCTCTTCGTAAGCTTCTGCACGTTTCAACATTAATATTCCATAATTTTTTTGTATTATCATGATTTTTTATGCTTTTTTAAAGTACGTATTTTTTATCTTTATTTATTTTACAGGATTTTTAACGAATGGGTTAATAGTTTTAGCTTCAGCTTCTCTTCATTAGAAGTAGAATACTGTCGCATGAATCGTAGATACGAACGATTAAAACATTAAAATCATTAGCAAGTTTTTATAATATCCATAGCGATGGATAAATAGCGATAGAGATATTTCTTGTAGCTTAACTATTTCTTGTGGCAACAATATTAATCGCAATATTAAGTATGTAAATAGGTACAAACGAAAACATAAGCAAAAACACGGCTAGATGGCTACTGGCAACGTACCAGATGAAATCACCAATTACATAACAAGATGGCAGCTAAAACTACGAGTGGGACGAGGAAGGCAGGGAAAGAGGTAGTTGGATGTTTAAATATGAGTCTCTCCTGTCTGTGTAGTATTCCTCATTGCTGAGGGTCGTGACCCCATTCCATTAATAATGTCGGCCACGGCGGCCAATCTCCAGAGAGATTAGCCATCTGCGCGGCAGATATTATAGTGCACAAGTGTGTGCGCAAACACAGGTGCACTCTCTGTTCCTTTACTCTCATAGCCCGATGGGACGGAAAATCCGACACGACCGGAGAGAGATCAGGCACAGGACCGACGGCTTAACGTGCTCTCCGAGGCACGGGGGTGAAACACCGCCAACTTCCTAACTCCGGGCTTGTACTGAGAATTTCTAGTCAGGAAAACCCAATACTTAATTATTATGGCCCGACCCGGGGCTCGAACCCGAGCCCTCGTCAGCCGCAGTCGAATATGCTAACCACTAGACCAACGAGGCAGTTAATCACATAATGGCAGGAGTTTTCTTGGGATAATAATACGGTGGGTTCCTAGGTCCTTCCGCATAAATATGAGTACTGTAACATAATATAAACAAACCTTGCAAGTTTACGTCGTCTAACAAAATGAAGGTCTACCGATTTCGGGTTTGCGGAGCGGGCTTGCGCGTACCTCAAACATAATATTATGCGGGTGTGGTCGTCGCCAGTTCTTGCCAATTTATTACCACAGATTATACCTTTATTATAGTTATTTATCGCTACGGCCACCGTAATGTACTCGTATGTAAGTATGTATAAATTTTAATTACCTGAACAAAATTTCTAATGGATTCACGATACACTATACAATGACCGGGATCTTGCGGCTTTTCAAGTTGAAGTTACGAGTGACTATGGAAATGAATTAATATACTACAAGCCGATGCCCGAGACTTCGTCCGCGTGGATTGAGGTTTTTTGGTTCCTGCGGGAACTGTTTGATTTTACGGGTTAAAAAGTAGCCTATGTGCTATTCCAGACTATAATCTATCTCTGTGCCAAATTTCATCTAGATCTGTTCAAGCTGTTCTGGCGTGATTGAGTAACAAACATCCATCCATAGTATGGATGGACGGACGGACGGACGGACAAGTGCAAATTCACTCAAGTAGACTCAGAGACCTTTCCATACATACAGCCATCCATCCATCCATCCTTTATTCCAACTTTCGCATTTATAATTTTATTGACCGAGCGAAGCGAAGGTCTCTGAATCTACTTGAGTGAATTTGCACTTGTCCGTCAGTCCGTCCGTCCGTCCGTCCGTCCGTCCGTCCGTCTGTAAGAGCCTTATAACTTCTGAATTACTGAACGTAATTACTTCAAATTTAAATATAATATGTAAACCGATGGCTTCCAGCCGAATATGGCTTAAAAAGTTATAAAAATCTTTATTTCAGGGGGGCTCTCATAGAAGCGAATGCGAAGTAAAATATTTTTATAGCGTTACATAGGGTTGCGGTATATCCATCTTAAGGATAATTAGGAATAGAGTCCAAAATTTTTTTTTTTTAAATTATTCCCCTAAAATTAACGACATGGGGGATTTCAAAGTGGAGATTTTATAACGTCCAAAGTTGACCTCAGAACTCTCAATTTTCTGAAAGGCTGAGCCTGAAACTTGATCAATTATTTGAATTATATCCTGTAATTGAACAACAAATACTAAAATCAGATAATTATAAGGAAAAAACGATCTTAATGAGCTTCAGTATTTTTAACAGAACTTGCAATGATGTCAATAGATGGCACTCTGTAAAAGTTTATTCGTTTGTGAACGAGGTCTCAGTTCGGGGCGAACCACTAGTATGGTATAGACGAGAAAACGTTAAGTTTAACATCTCAATACATCTCAATCATCATCAATTTTAGCCATAAAAATAATAATTAGCTAGCAGATTCACGCGTTGAAACGAAACACTCAGGCATTTCTATAGCATTAGGCAAAAAGCTCAGGCCAGTGAACGGCTTGACTTCCGGCACGGTGTAGCATGAATTCACCTCCGTGACACAGACTTAAATAGAGCTTCACCAGACTAGAACCAGAAAGGTCAGAACGTCTGCTCGAAGCGTCCGCGTCTGCATGCGGTATTAAGTGGGGTACGCAGATTTTTTGCCCTTTAGATTGTGGCAGTGCGACAAGGGTCTTTTTGCGCGTGGCCAAAATAGGAACTGATGCTGATATCTCACTTTTATCCAACCTTAATTGCACACCCAAGCCATAGCCCAAGCCCCCTTTTATATGTCACCCATGCGCCAAAAGACCCTTGTCTGAGCTTGTCGCACTATAAGATGAGTTATCACAGAAAATATTTCCGTTTTAACGCTTTACGTACCTATACAAAATTCGGGGTAATAATACGGCGAGGCGAGGCGTGGATGGCTGGGCAGGAACTGAAATCTTGCAGGACCTTTCACATCGACCGGCGAGGCGAGGTGTGAAGTGAAGTGAATGTCCGGGATGGAGATAATTGAAAGCACGCAACGGAGAGAGACCGCGCGCTACTCCGAACCGGCCGGTGCGAAATTTCTGTATCCGTTTTGCAAAGGAATAAATACTCTATTATTGCAGAAATATGGTTTAATATTGTATCAACAAATATTTCAATTCCTCGCATTCAACAACAAAGTTGATCGGGACGGGAAATTAAATTTTACACTACAAATTTTAATTCTCGTCTCGCCCCGCAACGCCTCGCCTCACCGCTCTGAAACCACCTTGTGAAACAAAAACAAATTGCTAAGTCACGTAACACTAACGTGAAGTGTACTTGGAGTGAGTTACGAGTTAAGAACGAGTGCCGTGGCGCAAGTGATCGACTAATGAACTACGGAGTTCTAAACTTTACTAGAGAGAAGTGGTAAGCCAAGATATTTGGTTGAGAAATAATTTCTTTTGGAATGTTTAGTGACCACTACGATTTATTTCATTCCAATCTATGCAGTAGTTACTAGATGATGCCCGCACCATCATCCGTATGGATTAAGGTTTCTTTGATTCCAACAAATAAAATAAAAAGTAGTGTTAAATAAGTTTAAAGGAGCAACTATACCAGTTTCATGCACTTTCTTCTGGATAGAATGGCTTTCCGAAACTGTGGTAGATTCATTTAATGATGAATAGATTAAACAGATTAATAATTACTATATAAATGTAATTCTAACATACACAACAAAGTGGAATGAACGGAAATTAAAATCTATTCATGGATAACTTGTAGGTATTTATTTGTAACCTACTGTCAGGTGTGGTTTAATATCTTTCCCAGTAGCCTCTGTCTGTTACCGGGATGTTACTACCTCTATACCAATTTTCAACAAAATCGGTTGAATTTGAATTTGTCTGCTACACTTACAGTCCACTGTTATAGCAGACAAGCATCCTTACTCTGAGAGACGAGCAAACCCACATTTGCATTTATAATAGTAGAATGGTAAGTCGAATTTGATGACATCGCAAGAAAGTCTGTGCTAATATTATAAATGCGAAAGTTTGGATGTTTGTTACTCAATCACGCCAGAACAGCTGAACGAATCTGTATGTGGCCCATCCGTTCAACCGATTTCGATGAAATTTGGTATAGGGATAGGTTGTATTCCGGGAAAGGACATAGGCTACTTATTATCCCGGAAAACCGAGGAGTTCCCGCGGGAATTAAAAAACTGAATCCACGCGAACGAAGTCGCGGGCATCATCTAGTAATAATTAATTATGCTTACATTACGGACTAAAGTAAAAAGATTTTTAAGGAAGACTTGGCCTACATATCATTTATAAACATTAAACAAGTTTAATTGGAACGGAAGACTTTGTATTAAAAAAAGTAAGTCTCCTTATTGGAAACTCTACACACGTATTACAACTTCATTTACCTGGAACTTCGAACCTTTGTTGACACTAGATAAATAATTAGGAGGTATTTGGATGTTCCTCATTTGATTTAACAGTGCAAGTTTGTTTGTAGGTATGTGGATGTTGAGATTCAATCTAATGGTTCCGTTTGTGGAAACTTGGCATTCACGACTGGCCAAAAAAAGGAGTGTAGTAATTTCAATTTCAATTTATTTATTGTGTATCCATACTAATATTATAAATGCGCAAGTGCGTTTGACTGTCTATCTTTCTGTCTGTCTGCTACGCTTTCACGGCCCACCTATTCAACCGATTTTAATGAAATTTGGTACAGGGATAGGTTATATCCCGGGGAAGGACATAGGCTACTTTTTATACCGGAAAATTAAGGTGTTCCCGCGGACATAGATGCGGGAATCATCTAGTACAATAATAATATGTAGGTACAAATACAGTAGTGTAGTGATTTTAGGGTTCAAGTATGTAAAGTTTTCGAAAAACGTTAGATTACATAAATATTAATTTTATTAACTTATTTGTTTGTTAATTATAGTAGTATATTTTGATTTGCAATTTTTTTTTATCAATTTAACATGTAATCTAACGTTTTTCGAGTAATTAAAGTGTAAATTTTAATAAATAGCTCAAAATGATTTATAATAATTAAAAAAAAAATTCGAATTCGAGTTTTCCATTTTCGATTTTTGCATTTTCTGAGAAGATTTACTATAGTAACATATATTTTTTTTTTCACCATCGGAAAGTAGAGATTTCAACGAACAGAAAACATACCAACTTTTTGAAAAAAGCTGATATTTTGACGGGTGAATTTTCGATTGAAAATTAGGGTGCTTTTTCGATATTAATTCAAAATAAGGTGAAAAAATAAATATTTTTACTCAAATAAATTACAGCGTATTTGGGACATAAAAAGGTAAGTTTTCACCAAATTTCGTTAAAAAAAAAAATTATTTGTAAAAGATAAAAATAAAAAATCAAAAACTTGGTTTTTTGAATTTTTCACATAAATTTTGAGGTTATGTGAAAAAAGTGTAAATACAAAAGTTTTAGATCTTTTTATTACCTACAACTTTGCCATTTGACTTTTTTCGATAGGACTTTTAGTTTTGCCGGAAATCGAGAAAAACCGTTTTTTACCCTTAAAACCCCCCCCCATCCCCTTCCCGACCTCAGATCGCCCGTAAATTATTTTTCCTTTCATTTTTATAATATTCCCCTCCTTTTCTAATGGGTTTCATCCTACTATTATTTTTTTTCACTTTTTATTATTTTTAAAGGCTTCTACCCTGGTCTACAAGTGTTGTGATTAGCTGAAATTATGGCATTCTTACTGCAACGATGGATTTTGCCCTATGCAGGGTGGAAAAACAAACGGGACACGGAGAAAAATTATTAATTAAATATCGATGATAACAATTTTCATTCAAAGGAAACATTCTTTTATTAAACAAATAAGAATATCTGTTGTGTCCCGTTCGTTTTTTTCACCTGTATATAGCGAAAAAACAAAAACATAAAATTACGCGAACGAAGTCGCGGTCAACATCTCGTTTAAGTAAAAATATTCACATAAAGTGATGTTATGAACTACTCTATAAAACTGGGAATATTATAGTCTGTGCGGATAAAACCGTTCCATCTCATTCGTATATTAACTGAAATGAGCTCATTATGACCCATTTATGTGGTTTTTATCAACTCTCTCTCTCTGATATTAGTTGCTACAATTACTGCATGTATCTGACAGGATAAAACCAAGTTACTTATAATATCAGATGGCATTCTTTTTTTTTCTCTTGCAATAGATTACATGGTAGTATTAAATATAGTATAATCTTTTGTTTTTTTTATTCCACTACAAGTTAGCCCTTATGTCTCTAAGGTTCTTATACCTCTTTCTATGTTATTATCATTAGACTCGCTCAATAATTAGGTGTCAAGATAAAAATAAACGGAGAGACTTTTGCAGTCACGTAAATTTATCTACCGCACAAGCAAAATAATTATTATCTCTAATATGATAATAACTAACATTGATTGTCAGTAAATAATTAACAATTGGATCCTGGGTATGGACATAGTCAATTTTTTTTCCTCAAAGAGTTCCGTCGGGATCGAAGCCAGGTTGGGCCAACTAGTAGTTGGGGTATGGGTTTAATAAAATAAAATCCATTTACGGTAGGTACCTATAAATAAAAATAACCGGTCAAGTGCGAGTCAGACTCACGTACAAAGGGTTCCATACCAGCATACAACATAAATTGTTTTAGTAAATAACAAGATAGACGCCATATAGCAACACGTAATCAGCTGTCAAATAACGGTAGAGCCGGACAGACAATTCGATACCCCATGAGTACGGAACCCTAATTAACGGTTTTAGGATTTATTCCTGTACTTGTGTTGTGTGACCTTGCTTTTTGCCAAATTTCATGATTCTAATTTCTAAGTCAACGGGAAGTAGGTACCTACCCTATGGGTTATGATGGCCGTATTTTTTTATCGCGTTGATTTGCAAACTTGATTTTTTGACAGCTTCAAGGGGCTTTAGACCTTAGTATTTGATATTAATTTCAACTTGATGCTTGACCGACAGACAGACAGATGGACAGCAAAGTGATCCTATAAGACTTCCTTTTTCCTCTGGACGTACGGAACCCTGAAAATACTTTTATGACGGCGTATATTGGTAACAAAAATTGCTCAACGAACCGGCTTTGCTAGTAGGATGGTTCATCGTAATTAACTCCGGCTGGAAGCTAGAGAATTTCGAGTGAATTCACTTTTGCGAGGCAGACATTTTTATTTTTTATTTTTTTTATTTACAGCGCTTTCTATTTCAATGGAATGTGATCGTCAGATGTGATTAGCCAGTGATGTTCAGTAATAAAAAAGATTTTCATGCTCTAGGCCTTTTAGGCTTGGCCATTCGAATCTCCCTCTTTCTCTGCGTCGAATTACTCGATACTTTCTGAGGTTCGTGTCCCCTTTCCACTAATCACATACTTGCTATCACCCTTGCATGCCTGCATGAATTCATAAATTGGTTATATTTGTTGTTATTGTTAAATTTGGAAGAGCTAGGCCTTCTGACACAGGTATTCTTATGCTTAACAGAAGCCCTCAGCCACATTGATATTGTAGTGTAATGTGTTATTAACACACATGTATTTTGAAATAAATCAATTTTCATTTGCATGTAAATGGTAGTAAGATTCTTGAGATACTCCGATGGGATAGCCGTATGCGAATACAAGATGACAACTTTCAGGTTTAACTATCAGATTTTAGTCATAATAATTGGGACCAACGCGGGCTTGTCTTCCAGCAAAACTGTTTCAACGTTGCTTGCCCAGCACAATCGATTGCAATATGCGCTGTAATCTGTATTTCAATAAACAGAACGCGAATCGATGCTGACAAGTGCTATTATTTTATCGGCATAAAATAGACTATAATATAATTTGTAGCATGCCGCATGTTGTTTCAAGGTAAAACAGCCTTTGATCTTTCTTCATAAGATAATTCTCTAAATAATTTACGCGGTAGTCTTTACGTAATCTTAGTTCATACCTTTAGCTTTACCCTTATCAGGGCTTTCTCAAAATTAGACAAGTTGACACCCAAAATATTCTAAATCTGATCCCTCTTTTGATAACTTCAAGGTTTGTTAGTTTAGTTTGAATTTACCTAGAACAACATTTATGCTTGGACGCATATTTTATGCCAACAATGGCAGCATAATATTATACTGTATTATACTATGTACTAAATACAATATTGTCTTAATTCCAAGTGTTTACTTTATTATTATGTAGTAATGGTATAAATACGTATTAGCAGGAAAATATTTGTCCAAGTCTAATCAACTTTAAAAAATAGGAGGTTCCCAATTCGGCGCGTATTTAAAACTTTAAAATGCAAACCTCTAACATTATTCCTCTTTTTCTAATCTATATTGATTTCCTCACTCGTCTCCAACTGACCAACGGTCAGATAATTTCATATGCAGATGATACTGCGCTAGTTTTTGCTGGTAATTCATGGAGAGAAGTATTTGAAGTAGCTCAACAAGGGTTTAAAGATGTCACCAAATGGTTACATGATAATATCCTATCTCTAAACATTGACAAAACCAAATATATAACTTTCTCAATGAGGCAAACCGTTAACCTTCCTAATGACCTACAAATAGTAGCTCATTCGTGTTCTCACGCAATTAGATCCTCATGCATTTGTCCAATGCTGGAAAAGGTTCAATACATAAAATATCTCGGTGTGACCTTGGACTGTAACTTAAATTTTAACAAACACATTGACTTACTAAGGACTAGACTGAATAAAATGATCTACATTTTCAAAAACCTGAGGCATGTAGTTGATCCAACAATTCTTAAGCGTATATACCTAGCCCTCTGCCAATCTGTACTCACATATTGCATTTCTTCGTGGGGGGGTGCCTCTAAAACTACATTAATGAAACTTGAAGTCGCTCAACGAACTATTTTAAAGGTATCTACGTTTCGCCCGTTTCGGTACCCTACATCTCTGCTGTATCAAAACTGTGAAGTCCTCTCTGTAAGAAAGTTATTTGTATTGAGTATCTTATTAAAACAACATATTGAACTAGCATATGACACCTCTTATCTAAACAGACGCAGGAAACATATAGTAGCAAGTCTACCGCACCATACAAAAACATCCTTCATTAAAAAATTCTACTATTTCCAGCAGTGGCGATTCCTGGTGGTCAATCTTGGGTTTGCGCTAGCTGATGGTTAGGCATTTTCTCAATAAAACACATTTACCTCATATATTACTGATTAGGGGTTACATAGGTTTAATATAACTGATAGGTACCTATATCCCTAACAGGTTTGCCCGCCATCTTAGAGTAGGTACTTACATCATCACCCACCATCTGGTGACATTGCAGTCAAGGGGTAACTTGTACTTACTAGAATAAGAATACTATTTTTATTTATCTTACACTAGCAGATTCCCGCCACTTCGTCCGCGTGGAATAATTTTTTTAAATTCCCACGGGACCTCCCTAATTATTCGGGTTAATCTCGGTTCTCGTACCAAGCCTATGACACTCACAATTAATGTGGCTTTCTGTTGGTACCAGAATTTTCAAAATCGGTTAAGTATATCCAGAGATTACCCCCTACAACCTCACAAACTTTACCTCTTTATAATATTAGTATAGTGCGCGTTACATTATTACTATGATATCTTTATTATTATTATGATATCTTCTAAGATATTCATCTGAATTAAATGGTGTAAGGGCGAATTTGATCTATATTAAATACTTGAGATGAACAACCATTTTATTTTGATAAGGATTAATACTATGTTGGTAAAAACACCTTCGCAAGTAAAGCATTGTTTTAGACCAAATTTGAAAATCATAATGACGGTTGTTGTGAGACGACCTTAAAAGATAGCTATATGCTGTCGCGGACTTTTTTTTAGAACTTTTTGAGAGGAACAATTCCACCATACATTGTTTTCGTGTAACTTTTACCATTTACGCAGCGCACGCCACGGAAGCTCTCAGATGAGACAATTTTTTCCTTCTTCACTCACATTATTGCAATATTCATAGGGATCTTTAATGTTTTTCAAAATAAAATACAGCCTATGTTACTCGCCGATAATGTAGCTTACTATAGGTGAAAGAATTTTTAAAATCGGTTGAGTGGTTTTTGAGTTTCGAAAATAATAATACACGGCACATGCGCAACTCATAGTGCACGCCTTCGGCCCGTAGTGAGCGGGAGTAAGCGGGCCGACGGAGTTCGAAGATTCGCGCAGTACGAGCCACGTGGCGATGCGGCGCACGTCACAACTCACAACTCACAACCAAGGTGCGAGGTGGTCATGGAGCGTGCGTGATTTTAAATAATTATCGATTAACGCAATCATTTAATTGATAAACTTATGTTTTGTGAATGGTACCTATTTCATGTTATAAAATATTAGTTTAATACTTATATATAGATCTAGTATAATTGGTAAGTAACTTATTCATAATTATTGGTATTGCGGCGCAAGCTGCGCAATCTTAGAGGAATCGCCACTGATTTCCAGGGGCCTCATATATATAACAAAGTAAATGCATCGACCCACATCTACCCACTAAATAGAACAAATTGCAAAGAAACGGTTATAACTTACTTACTAAAATTATCATATGAAGATACCGAAAACTTGCTTAATACATTAAAATAATTACTAGGTACCTCTTTCGACTTATATATTTAGGGGAAAGTTAATCATTAATCTTCTTAATATTATGCCCTTTACAGTAAATTTGCTTACGCATTGAGAATTCTTTACACTTTTACATTATTACACACCCTCTCTAATCGTTCACATTACACACACAAAATACAGACATGCACCTTTATTTTATTAGTTTATTCCAGAGGGGTTCAAATATTTTTATATATGTATTCTATGATAATAGCTATAAAATATATATTTATTGAATTAAATGCTAGAAAAATAACACTAGGGGAGTCGGCACTGAAGCTGAAGCACAGGTCCACCTTAGTTCAGCTTCAGAAGCCCAGATTTTTAAAAATAATTTAAAATAGCAACTGGAAAATTATAACAGTACGTACCTACTTACACTTACACTAACTTAATGTATGAATTATGTAGTGTTAATAAGATGTAAACTTAAAACCTAACTTAAATTGTAAAATATGTAACCTAACCTAATTTTTTGGCATAAATAAACAAATTTATTATTATTATTATTATAAGTCTAGCCCCACTATAACGGTGCAGCACGGTACGGCACGTAGCGGCAGGTATTCTTTGTATGAGATTGTATGGAGCTGGGCCCACATTAGCGACTCGGCACGGAGATGCACTGCCCGACGCGGCCCCGTACAAACTCATATAAATAACATTATTTTGCTGTACGTGTCGCGCCGCTCAGTGCATCTCCCGACTCCAGTGGAGCTAGACTTTAATACTTCTACCACAGAATACTAACAATTACTACGTGTACCTCTACTAACGAATTAAGCTTTGGAAAAGTGTTTAATTATGTACTTTGAAATTTTTATGCTAGACGATTTGCAAATAAAAAAAAGAAAAATAAAGAAATGATTTGCCAAAACGCAAAGATTTCTTGCCGAAACTCAGATTTAACCACATAGACAATTTATTTCAGCAAATCTGTGATAAGCCCAAACGAAATCTTAAAGTTCGCGGGAGTGGAAAATTAGAGAGCTCAGCGAAAATAACGTTCCGTATCAGCGGTTAATAACAATTCTAAATTTTGGAAGAGATTTCATTTATCATTGTTATGGGACGGAACGGAATTGGAAATCGGTTTTTGATGCATCATTAGGTATTTCTACTTCTTTTTATTTTATAATGGTGCGTTTGCTTTAAGTTGGTTTGGCCGTATTCGACTTCAGCCGTTTTCGTTGACCGACAGGCCGCAATTTTACTGGTGGCAAGTAAGACGTGCTGATGCAGTCTAAGATGGTAGCTGGCTAGCCTCTTAGGAGTATGGCAGTTGGCCTCCCGCCGGACCAGGGCCCCAATCATGTAAGAATGTCCGATTAATCGTTTAAGATTTTTGTCAAAGTAAAATAAACCATAAATGCATTGATTTAGAGCTCAATTTCATCTGCCCATTCTTATACGTTTAGGGTATCGTACATGTAAATTTTTTATTTTACTTTGACAAAAATCTTAAACGTTTGATCGAACATTCTTACATGATTGGGGGGCAGACCAGAGAAAATTCAGAAATTATAAATGCCAACATTGACACTGTTAGGGATCGAGCCCGGGTCCTCCGCTTATAAGGCAATTGCGATCACCACTTCACCAGGGAGGTCAGGGGGATCGTTTGCATTACGAGGAAAGACGGGTTACTTTGATTCTCGGAAAATCAGGGAAATTCTACGGGATTAAAAAAAAAATCAATTCACAAGAAAGAAGTCGTGGGCATCATCTAGTACACTATATCACTCCACTGGATAGTACAGAAGCAAGAGAATCAATATTTTCCTCATGATTTAGAGCCAATCTTAATAAAAGTTTTGACAGACTTGTAGACGCCTAGTGTTTGGAGTCGTGGTTTTATGATGGCGCAAGTAAATAGGATTTACATCTCTCATATTCGGTAAGTAGGTCCTTAGTACCCCCAAATGGAGCTTGTAGGTGACCAATTAGCGCTCTGGGGTAATAATGTAGCTAGAAAAGCCCTAGGGCGGTAAGTAATTTAAAAAAGTATGATGGTTAGATGTACGCGAACTTTTTGAAAGAGTGAAGAGTTTTTTTTTAATTACTTACCGCCCTAGGGCTTTTCTAGCTACATTATTACCCTAGAGCGCTAATTGGTCACCTACAAGCTCCATTTGGGGGTAATAAGGAGTAAGGACCTACTTTACCTCACAATCGAGATGTAAAGCAGAGTAGTTAGCTCGGGTGTAAGCATCAATTGCACCCTCGAACTATAGGCGCCCTCCCTGCGCTCGTGCGCCTAAATATCTCGGGCTGCAATTGATGCCTTACAGCCCTTGGCTACTAATCTACTATTACATCTCTCATATTCGGTAAGTAGGTCTAGTCCAGTCATCTTAGTAGTTCACCTCGGAATTTGAGATACCCAGCTGATTTTTTGTATAAACTTGTATTTTGGCATTCTAAAAGTTGTCTCAAAACCTACATATGGTAGGGTGTCCGCGTCTATTAAAATTTGAGGTCAAAGGTCACAAAAATCGATTTTTTGCTTATTTTTTGCAAATATCTCATTTCCTATGGGGTTTTCGCTATTTGTATTTATTATCAATATTGTAGAGAATTAAATTCCCTACAACTTTTGTTTAAAAAAAATTTTTATACGTTGAATCGTTTTCGAGATAGAGGGCGGAGAGCGCGCGGTTAGAGCATAATGTAAGGTCAACCGGTATAGTCTTGGTCAAAACACGCTATATAAAGTTTATTAAGCAATTATTGATAAATATATAATTAATAATAATTTTCATTTGTTATCAACTATTACATTATACATATTTAATCATTTTTTTCATCAATTGAATCTATCTATTCAATAATACTTACAACCCATTCCTAAAATTAAAAAAATATTAAGGGACAAACTTTAATTACATTATAATTATATTCTCATTTCCACTAATTATAATTTAAGTAGACAATAATGAAGTACAGATTGGAGTAGCATCTTCAGGAGTAGTATCTTCAGGAGTAGCATCTTCAGGAGATGTTGACTCGACAATGCACGATTGTAAAGTCTTTACATTCGTGCATTGTAGAGACCACACCATAGACCACATACACACATTGAGGCAGATTGTGCAGAAGTCCTATGAGTACAAACAGCCTCTGTGTCTCGCTTTCGTGGACTATGAGAAGGCCTTTGACTCCATCGAGACCTGGGCTGTTCTGGAATCCTTGCAGCGATCCCAAGTTGATTGACGATACATCGAAGTTTTGAAATGCCTATATAGCTCGGCATTTATGTCTGTCCAAGTACAGGGTGCGTCTACAAGACCTATCCAATTGCATCGCGGGGTGAGACAGGGGGATGTTCTGTCCCCGAAACTGTTTTCTAATGCTTTGGAAGATGTCTTTAAAACGCTTGACTGGAACGAACAAGGCATCAACGTGAACGGAGAGCACATTTCACACCTCCGCTTCGCTGATGATATCGTCATCATCGCAAGTTCGCTGCAAGAGCTGCAGAAGATGCTCGATAGCCTTCACGCTGCCTCCCGACGTGTCGGTCTCCGGATGAACTTTGACAAGACCAAGGTCATGTTTTATGAATTGGTCATTCCGGGGCCGATTACTATCAACGGATCTATTCTCGAAACTGTCCAAGAATACACATACCTTGGGCAAATTTTGCAAGTAGGAAGTAACAGTTTCGAGAAAGAGATAAAACGGAGAATACAGCTGGGCTGGGCAGCATATGGCAAACTCCGTCGAGTCTTTTCGTCGCCTATACCGCAATGCCTGAAGACCAAAGTCTTCAATCAGTGCGTCCTGCCGGTTATGACTTACGGTGCCGAAACGTGGACACTGACATCGAGGCTAGTCCACAGACTTCAAGTCGCTCAACGCGCTATGGAAAGAGCTATGCTCGGAATTTCTTTGAGGGATAAAATCCGAAACGAAGTAATTCGCCAAAGAACCAAAGTAATTGACATAGCTCTCAAGGCTAGCACGTTGAAGTGGCAGTGGGCTGGTCACGTTTGCCGTAGGACTGACGGCCGCTGGAGTCGCAAGGTCCTAGAGTGGAGACCGAGTCTCGGCAAACGGAGTGTGGGGCGCCCCCCGGCTAGGTGGAGCGACGACATCCGGAGAGTGGCTGGCATCAAATGGATGCTAACAGCCAAGGATAGGCAAAGTTGGCGCAATCTTAAAGAGGCCTATGTCCAACAGTGGATGCATATTGGCTGATGATGATGATGATGATGATGAGTTAATAACAAATGAAAATTATTATTAACTAGCTGATGCCCGCGACTTCGTCCGCGTGGTTGAGGTTTTTTTGATTCCCGCGGGAACTTCTTAATTTTCCGGGATAAAAAGTAGCCTATGTGCTATTCCAGACTATAATCTATCTCTGTGCCAAATTTCATCCAGATCCGTTCATCCGTTGGAGCGTGATTGAGTAACAAACATACATCCATACATACATACATCCATCCATCCAAACTTTCGCATTTATAATATTTATATTATTAATTATTTATTTATCAATAATTACTTAATAAACTTTATCTAGAGTGTTTTGACAAGACTATACCGTTTGACCTTACATTATGCTCGAACCGCGCGCTCTCCGCCCTCTATCTCGAAAACGATTCAACGTATAAAAAAAATTTTTATACAAAAGTTGTAGGAAATTCAGTTCTCTACAATATTGATAATAAATACAAATAGCGAAAAACCCATAGGAAATGAGATATTTGTAAAAAATATGCAAAAAATCGATTTTTGTGACCTTTGACCTCAATTTTTAATAGACGCGGACACCCTACCATATGTAGGTTTTGAGACAACTTTTAGAATACCAAAATACAAGTTTATACAAAAAATCAGCTGGGTATCTCAAATTCCGAGATTCTTACCTAATTTTGACTAAGATGACTGGACTATCCTTATTACCCCCAAATGGAGCTTGTAGGTGACCAATTAGCGCTCTAGGGTAATAATGTAGCTAGAAAAGCCCTAGGGCGGTAAGTAATTAAAAAAAGTATGATGTTTAGATGTACGCGAACTTTTTGAAAGAGTGAAGAGTTTTTTTTCAATTACTTACCGCCCTAGGGCTTTTCTAGCTACATTATTACCCTCGAGCGCTAATTGGTCACCTACAAGCTCCATTTGGGGGTAATAAGGACCTACTTACCTCACAATCGAGATGTAAAGCAGAGTAGTTAGCTCGGGTGTAAGCATCAATTGCACCCTCGAAGTATAGGCGCCCTCCCTGCGCTCGTGCGCCTAAATATCTCGGGCTGCAATTGATGCCTTACAGCCCTTGGCTACTAATCTACTATTAAGTGATATTATTTCCGCCTTATCCAAATACAAACGAAAACTTTCCAAATACAAACCAAAATCGGTAGGGGCGTCCGAGCCGAGTCTGAGAAAATCTTGCTTAATATTAAAGAGGTGAAAGTTTGGATGTTTTTAGGAACTCCGTCGCGATACTGTGACTGAACCGATTTGGCTGAAAATTGGTATCGATATAGCTTATATCCTGAATAAACAATATATACACACATTTTTTAATTGGAAGCGCGCCTGACGAAAATTATGGTTATGAAAAGCATTGATGAAGTCTAGGTTGGACCGCGCTTGCCTAGAAAATGCCTAGTTATTCACTCGAGCCTTGAAGGTTAGTACTCAAGTCATACTTGGCATGAAACACGGTCGCCGGAAGGGCGTTCCAAACCTTTCCCAACATTTAATTAAGTTTGATAGTTCCCGCCGGAATCAGAAACTTTAATCCACGGGCATCATTAAGTATGATAATAGAGTACAAATAGGACATGTTTTCCTCTTATTTGTTTCATATTAAAATCAACGATATCTTACGTACTAATTGATCAGGAACATAGCCTATATTGTCAAGTTACATAATGACACCACGAATTTAAAAACACAACAAGTTTTCATTCATCATTTTTGGTATTTACGGAACAAGACTAAATGTATAACAAATTCTGTACGCTCATATTGCTATTGCGCTTGCACGCGATCATGTGTCATCCGCCAAATAGAGATAGCAATATACCGGCAAATTTATATTTGCGGGTTGAATAGAAATTGCGAGCGGCGATCGCCGGCCTCTTAAGTAATCTGTAAGCATTCTGTCAAAACTCAAAAGTGAACTGTTAAGAGCATCTTGCGATATTTTTCTTCAGTTTGATGAATTAGTCAGTATATGTGTATCTCAGTTACTTTATCCTAACTTTTTGTTTGTTAATATTATTTTTGTTCAAAAAATGAAAGCTGATTATAATAAAATAAATGAAAAAGTTTGTACTTTTTCATTTATAGGTAAAAAAACAAAATAAGTTTTTTCGTAAGTTTCTTACGGAAGCGTAGCGGGGCAAATGACACTTGATCTGTGTGAAAAAGTTTCATCTGCCCCGTATAAGTGAATACGCCGAGGCTTGCGGGGCCGATGGCACTTTTTTCCCAACTGCCCCGTTAGCAGAGGCAGCGGGCAGATGGGACCAAGTCGTAATTTGGACTAAACTTAAGTTTTGGAAAAATTTGTAAATATGATAAATACGATTTTATTTTAATCTGTCTTTTTGTCTGTCTCTCAAAGTTTAAATACCCTCACATTATCAGAAATGAAATAAAATTGAAAAGTTTCAGTCCATTGATATGCTACGTGTGTACCTCTCCCTTGAGGCCATCATTGAGTCTCGGGGAGTGTAGCTGAGACGTGATGGAGCGCGATACATAGGTACATAATTCCAAGCATATAATCTGCGCGAAAATGCTTTTTCCGACTTTTTCATTAACAAAGCGAATTGCAGAAGGTGCGAGACTTTTGAGACCCTTTGAGATCCATGGAACCGGTTTGTAAATCCATATCCATATACTGATATTATAAATGCGAGTGTGTCTGTCAGTCTTACTGTCTGTTTGCTAGGCTTTCCTGGCCCATCTTTTTAACCGATTTTGATGAAATTTGGATCAGACTTCAGAGGTATATGTAGATTGCATCCCGGAGAAGGAGCTACTTTTTTCCAGGAAAATTAAGGAGTTCCCGCCGGAATCAAAAAAAAATTGTTAACATTTATTTTAATCTGACTGACAATACACAATATACAATAACAAATAGTTGGTTGGCTAAAAATATTGCTTTGTGGCCGCAGCTTCCAAGAATAACGCAATGAGTGGGAACGACTAACTGGAGTGTGAAACAAGATTCTTTTCGAAGTCTTTTTGCGCAACGCTAATAAAAAGTTTGCCTTTGCACATGACGACATTTTCTCGCGTGTCACAGGCGCTGCAAACTGGATTTGTTAACTAACTTAATCTGTGAACGCCTCGTTTAAAATTATTCATTGTAGTTTTTAGTCTGCTGTTCTCTTCAAAGAACTGTATATTATAAGAACGTGTCTTTTTTTTTTTTTATTGGTGATAGGCTTGCGCTTGACGACAATCATGCTTAGTGCAAAGCAATGATGAGGTCTAGGTTGGAACGCGCTTGCCTAGAAGATGCCTATTCACTCTTGCCTTGAAGGTACTTAAGTTATAAGTGGCAGGAAACATCTCTACTGAACGTTTCTCATCGTCTGAACGTTTATTTATTGTAAAAAACAATTTATTGGCCAAATTAAATTATATTATTTCTAGCATTAACGGGTCGTCAGTTCCGAATGTTGGTGCAGAATTTGTCTGTGTAGCCATATTGCGCACTTCCGGAGTGGGAGCTTGTTTTGGATTTCAATTTTCTCCGTGTTTCCCGACATTAAAAATATTGCCTGAAATAAACGTTTTCTTTACTCTCTGTTATTGTACCTATTTAGTGTTGTCATTCATACATATTATATGTACATCATTAACGATTCCTTCATGAAGTAACCACTGTTACATTTACTACTGTTCGCGCGCGAGTTGAATGCAGAGTAAATGTATGTGACACCATACATCCTCTGCAATCAACTCGCGCGCGAACTATAGATGATCCGCCACCCGCGTGGATTTGAGTTGATTTCTCAGGATGATTTTCCAGGATAAAAGTAACCATGTCCCCGGGATGCAACCTATCCCTGTACCAAACAACAGTTCATTAAAATACCTGGATTTAAAATCTTGCTATTTCATAAATTTTACGTTGGTAGTATATCTTTTCTAATAATGTGAAAAACAGGTGCACAATATACGTACATAAAACTAACGTTTCGGATAGTATAAGTTGTAACAATATTAAATCACATTCGATTTACCGCATGTGGTTTCGGTGTCGCAAAGTTTGCGTTCATCCCGACCCACAGCGGTGCGTAAACAAGGATAATATTTTATATCCGGACAAAATGTCTCGCTCCCGAACTTGGATACTTTTGGATGGGATACTTTTTTCCGGATCACTTCCTTTTATCCTTTCAATGTAGCTTTCAATGTAGCTTGCAATGTAGGTTTTATTGTAAGAATGAACTTTTATACTTTGGTTAGCATATTAAATGGGGCCAAAAATTAACCGTACCATGAACAGTAATGAAAATAAACTTAACTAACTATAGTAAATTTCTTTAGATCAGGAGCTTTGCAAATTACGGTAGCTTTAGATGGTTGATGTTTCTATTATTCAAACACACATGTACACATTGTGAGGCAGCTTTAATGAAGGTAGGTACGAATTTCATGAACATTTAAGTGTACCTATACCTAAGTCTTGAATACTTAAAAAAAATTAAAATGTTAAAGACAAGCTTTTATCGTCCGCCATATTGGATTTAGTGTGACGTCATTTTATTTTTCGTATTCTTCTCAGCAAACTATTTTAATTGAAATCCATATTATGGGTGTGCGTAAAAATAACTAGTCCGCCATATTGAATTTAGAATGACGTCACTCAGCTAATCATGTATTGTCATCCAAACTAAACGTGTACATACATTTCAGCTCAATCGATTGGGGTAAGTAACTGTTTTTAAATTCAGTTGCAAGATTTCACCTAAACAAATCCATTAAAGACATTGCAAGTTAAATAAAAGCTTGAAAAAAATTGGCAGTCATAGAGACTGCCAAAGTGAAAACGATTTTTTTAAATTAAGTATTTTAAATTGTTTTTTAATTAAAAAAAAAAATTAAAATTAATTTGTTTTTTAATTAAAATAAAAACGAATATAATTAATAATAATAAGTACTTATTCAAATAAAAACCTTAAAACTAAGACATTGAAGTTTAATTACGAATGTAGTATATTTATATTTAAGACCTTTTATCTTCGTAACAAAGCGATGTGTCGGTGTCGGTGACGCGAATCCATAAGTTTACCCCCTACCAAAAAGTGCTCAACGCGGCTAAATAAGTTTTCACTTCAAAAACGGTACGTTTTATTACTTACTTTATTTTTGGTACATATTTCATGACACTCTAGTTCAAGCTCTTGATCCTTCACTCCTAAGTATATCCGATCTGGCTGTAATGAGGTTGGCGGCCCCGATTTATTACCCTTTCAGAGACTGACGTACTAGGCGTCTGATTTTCCCACACTTGTTCGAAAAAGGATAATTTACTATATCACGCAACGGAACATCTGGCTTACTACTGGTTTATAATTGGGTATTTGACAAATTTTCAAATCAGCAACTTTTTTCAAACGTCAAAACGCGTCCTTATTATGGGATTTATATGCAACTAGCTGATGCTCGCGACTTCGTCCGCGTGGATTTAGTTTTTAAAATCCCTCGGGAACTCTTTGATTTTCCGGGATAAGAAGTAGTCTATGTCACTCTCCAGGCCCTCAACTATACCCATGCCAAAAATCACGTCGATCCGTTGCTCCGTTGCGGCGTGATTGAAGGACAAACCAACAAACCAATAAACCAACAAACAAACACACTTTCGCATTTATAATATTAGTAAGAGTATATGAAGTATGATACCTATTCTTCCTATTGGCCTGACGACGTATTAACATAAATAGAGAACAGCATAATATTATTCATTGTTAATCATTGAGTCCACACATGATCCACAATCCACATAGTAAGTCGGGTTTAAATATACTTACAATTCGATAGGTAAACGTCGGAAGCACTCTGAGATACGAGTACGAGCGTGAAAAGTTTTTTGTTCAAAGTCAAGTTCAAGTAGTTCAAAGTGCTTTAGAATCGCCAAATAAATCTACCACCGGTTATTCTGAACCGGTAGTATTTTCGATGAAAAAACTTCACAACATATAATCGAGGTTTCCTGACACCAGTTTTTTTCCAGGAGTTTTATCCTACTTTTAGTTGCAAGGCTACTTTTTAGTAGCCTTGCAACTCTGGATGCTAGCTCTGTACCTACCCAATTTCGTCGTAATCGATTAAACGGATATAGACTGTGAGAAGACATCAAGAAAAGAAGAATACTAGATGATGCCCGCGACTTCGTCCGCGTGGATTGAGTTATTTTAGTCCCGCGGGAACTTTATTTTCCTTAATTAGCCTATGTCCTTCCCCGGGATACCACCTATCTCTGTACCAAATTTCATGGAAATCCGTTGAACAGATGGGCCGTGAAAGCGTAGCAGACAGACAGACACAATTTCGCATTTATAATATTAGTATGGAAGTATGTACTATATAGGTTTGTTTTACGTGTGGAATTACGTACTCCGTAGATGCCGTTCATGTAACATCACGGAGGAATGGGAACAAATGGCTGAATCACGTAATTTGGCTCGTGAAGTGCACTTAAAACTTAGTTACCGACTTACGAGCGCCTCTGATTCGAGCGATCGAGTAATGAGGCATGGCATTCCAACTTCACTCGATGACAACGCGAACACAATAAGGGCGAAAACACACTATGCGCCGGACAAGACCAAACGTCCGTGCAAAACGTTCGCATCGGCAACCTTTGACCTTTTTTCCTGTCATCAAGTGTGCGCGCTCCATATAAAAGGGAACGACGATGGCTTTTTGCTCGACAGACATTTTTTTGTCCGTAGTGAATTTTCGCCCTGAAATTGTTGTAAGTCTGTTTCATTGGTAAGTTTATTTTATCAGCTCAACTCATTTATTATGGAAACACAAAAGAGGTAGGTAAATAGGGGGAATGCTATTTACTAAACAGACAATATTTCAGATTTACATGGCAACTCTCCCCTATTTCCTTATGACTATGTCTTTGAAATACAAAGATAAATAAACCTTGTTTTAACGGTGAAAGAAGACATCGTGAGAATACCCGCATGGTAGAGAGCTCTTCATAATGTACTCAGGGTGTGTGTTAACTGTTATGGCTGGACTAGTCCTAATAAATGAGGAGACTCGTGCTTAGAACTTCAGTATGTTGATAAATCTTTCACGTGCAAATCTAATACCATATTTAAGTGTTTATAAAATATTCTGTATTGTCCATAGAGTATATTTACCTTTTATTTTCGCGATATTTCTTCTTTTCTTTCTTTCTGCTGGGCTGGTTTCCGCACTTAAACCTCCAGTTGGAGGTCTGTTGTACGTGTGTCGCCCTCCCCGCAGGAGTTTTCACTCCAACCATCCGAGCTCGCTCCAGAAGCCTAGAAGACCGCCCAGGTTGTCTAGGGCCTCTCGGAGCGAGGTTGGGGATCTAAGGTGTCGCTCTCGTTGGTCTGTGACGCCTGTGCATTCTAACAACACATGCGTCGGCGTTTCGTCTGTCTCCATGCAGGCTCTGCACAGAGGGCTGTCGGTGACGCCTATAACAAAGAGGTGTTTGTTTAATGGGCTGTGCCCCGTTATAAGTCCCACCACCTTCCTGAGTTTACCTCTATCCAGGCGGATTAGTTTGTGTGTTAAACGTTTGTCGATGTTAGGGAATGCCTCCCTGGTTTGTTTACAGTCCGGGGCATTCGTCCACAGTCGGGAATGCTCTTTGAGTGTTAGTTCATGCAGCCAGGTTTTATACTCACTGAAAGGTATGGGCACGATTGGTTCGGGCCCTGCTACCTTCAGCGTCGTAGCCTTACGTGCCAGAGCGTCTGCTGCTTCGTTACCTGGATCCCCATCGTGTCCTTTGATCCACCGAACGGTGATTTCATTGGAAGCGGCGAGTGTTTCCAGGGATTTGTGGCAGTCCTGTATAAGTTGGGAGGTTGTCGAGGGGCTGGCCAGGGCTTTGAGAACAGCCTGACTGTCTGAGTTAATGTTGATTTTGAAATTCGTTACCTGTCTGTTGACCATTGCCATGGCCGCGGTGGCGACGCCCACACACTCTGCCTGGAAAACCGAGTTGTCCTTACCGAGTGTCTGGCTTATTCTTATGTTAAGTTCTTGGCAGAAGGCTCCAGCCCCGGTGCCTGTTTTGGTTTTGGATCCGTCAGTATATACTTCTATTGCATCTCTGACTGGTTTCAGGTCCTTGTTATGCTCTGGATTTATCTTATAGCTTCTGTCCAGTATGTGTTGTTTCCTTGTTCTATCACATTTCCACTCCAATCGTGGTTCTTTGTTAAAACCCTGTGATAGGATTTTGGTGTGTTTTGTATTGTTATCTTTCCATAGACCCGAGGTTTTCAGTCTGAGGGCCGCGAGTGTTGCTTCCTCTTTAATGTGTAAATGTAGGGGTGGGATCCCCAAAATGATTTCAAGTGCTGTAGTTGGTGTTGTGCACATGCAGCCTGTGATGGCGAGGCACGCTTGTCGTTGAAATTTTTGAAGCTCTTGCTGGGTGGTTGTAAGATGTGTTCTTGGCCACCATATCAAAGCGGCATATGCTAGTGAGCTTCTTACTACTGATAGGTAAAGCCATTTCATTATCTTTGGCTTTAGGCCCCAGTTTTTTCCCAGCATGCGTTTGCACTGACTTAGTATAATAAGGGATTTTTTTATTTTGTTATCTATTCGCGATATTTATATGAAGAAGAGAAATTAAAGCTCGATAAACTTCCCAAATATATTCTAATTTTTCGAAATGATGAATGCAATAATAGTAGATAGTTTTCGTTCATGCAAATTAATGACTTTAAACTTCAAAGTGGAATATATTACTTACATTTGTTTTATAACAAAGTGATATGGCGCCGCTAAGCCAATAACACTTACATCGGTGTTTAATAGAGTTCCAAGTCTCGACTAAATGGTTCATTTATATGCCATCGGAAATAGATATCGACTATTTGATAAGCTGAAGACCTAGTAACGCTGTTACCTAATTATAGATTAGAATTAATCTGTAGGCTGTACATCTTTGTGATGTATAATTGTCATTTAAATAAACAAATAAGTAAGTAAGTAAAGTAAAAATACTTTATTACACGCAAACAAATAACAGAAAAGGATGACTTATAAAGTTATAATGGGGCCCATACATCCCCTCACTAGCTGGGGGCCTAGTAGGAGATTTTTACTTATTCGATCGCGTAGGTACCTACGGTATGTATGGAATTATTGTCAAGCGCTTATTGACAGATCGCACACGGCGCTTGTTTTATTTCATACAAATTGCAGTTGTTAACTTTTACGCGATCGAATAGGTAAAATATCCCCCCACCAGGACCACTGATCATCGATGCGAGATTATAATATGCGTGTATTCTTAATGTATGATCAGAATCCCAGTACAGTCGAGTTAATAATCTAGTTTTATTTATATAAATTCAACTTTGCTTCAAACTACATGGTGCCCGCGACTTCGTCCGCGTGAATTAAGTTTATTTGATTCCCGGGGAAATCCTTAATTTTCCATGTCTATTTTCTATGGATAATAAGTAGCCTATGTCCTTCCCCGGGATTCAACCTACCACTATACCAAATTTCATCAAAATCGCTTGAATAGATCGGCCGTGAAAGCGTAGCAGACAGACAGACAGACACACTTTCGCATTTATAATATTAGTATGAATTTTACATTCGAATCAGGGATAAAAATCAAACTTCTAAAAGACATGCAAGTACCAAGTACCTCCAGTTCTAATGCGGGTATTATTTTAGTATTGTAACGCGACACAGAACATTTAATAAGAGGTTAGAATGGCGATGTGGGCGGGTCACGCGCGCCACTACGTTGACCGAACGCTCATATATGGTTCAAACGTACCAAAAACACACCTCAGTCGGCCGCGGACTGTCTTGGGAAGTTTTACGCACAAAAAAGTGTGTAAAATGCCTTCTTGCGCGGTAATAACCTGCAGAGCTAGAAGCCAAAATGTCAATGTGACTAATGGCAAGATATCTTTTCATCGGTAAGTACATTAAACCTTGATTTTAAATGATTTAATTGAAAATACTAAAGACATTATGTTTTCCTTCACTAGTGTGACTGGATCGCAAATTTGTATGTACATCGCTGGTTTTATACCTTTGCGAACAACGCGCTCCAACAGTCATGTACGCGAGCGGCAATGTAAAGCGTAGTGCGTATGAACGATCAACTCCACTTGTTACCTGGTATTACCCAATAAGAGTAGCTTGACGATAGGCCGGTAGCATTTTTCCACCGTATCGATAAATAGTTTATTTGTTTCTTTTTACCAGAACGAGATATGCTATGCGTGGTTAAAACATACTGTTTACAAAACTATCACACTGATCGCGAGCAATTTATTCTTATCCATTGAGGAGTTCCGTTCTCCATCTCCGGAGATATTTATCAGATCTTCACCAAATTAAAATGGGACCACCTCTGAAGTATGACCTACCAAACAAAAGAAGAATTATCAAAATCGGTTCATAATTGGCGGAGAAATCGCGTAACAAACATACAAAAAAAAAACATACAGTCGAATTGAGAACCTCCTCCTTTTTTTGAAGTTGGTTAAAAATAGTAAAATCTAAAGACATAGAGTCCAACTTAAGTTAACAATATGAATATTGACATGCTGTCGACCGTACGAAAAATAAACATCGATAAAAAATATTTTAGTCAACCCCTAGCGTATGTTGCTGTTTTACACGACAACACGCGCAAGTTTAAAGTTTCACTAGTGTGCGTAGCTTCGCCAATCGCAGCGCTTTTTTCTGCCTCACGCACACATGGCAACTCTCGTGTGTATTCGTTTAGATTAGTAGTAGTGAAGAATGGTGGGATCAAAACGGCGACAGCGGTTTCCGTACAAAATTTGCACTAGGGCCTTTCTAACCTCTTATTAAATGTTCTGTGGTAACGCGATAAGAGAGCTACAGAAGATTAACAAAAGCGTCACAGCTAAATTCACATTTCAAAGGCGAAACGTAGACAACCTTTCTACGATTAAACGTTAAATGTAGGTAGGTACTCGTACTGTTCATACGAATATGTGGGTGTCGCTGCCATAAAGGAAATCCTGCATATTTTTGTAGTCAGAGCTTAAAATATAATGCTGTGGATAAAGTTTTAACTCAAATTTTCTACGAGTGGTTCATAACAATGGGATAAGATCAAAGAGAATGGCAAACCTAAGTACATACAATACTATATTTTTATTCTCTAAACTTTTCGTTAATGTTGTCTGTTTATATCTCAGAAGTCTATAGGAAGCCTTTGTTGGCGTAGGGCTTACATCAATTTTGATTTCATACCTTTTTTGGTACATAGTTATATATGTAATTTCTTGCAATAAATTACGTAGAAAAAACACTAAAGCATACCATTACGTTTAGTTTAGCCATTTAACATTATGTTTACCTTCTACATGTAATACTGTTGGTAGTTCAAATAAAATACTATGAGAACTTTAAAAATTGAATAATTAAACTTGAAATACTTGTAATTTTGAAAAGGAAGTATGTAATTTAATAGTGTTTTGCTACGATGATTTGCAAGACTTGACTAGAGGTACAGAATAGGGAATAGTACTTAGAGGGCTGCAACTATAGTTACGGCTAAAGTTTCCTACCAGACCAGAACATACTCAATTTTGAATTGGAAATTACCAAATAGCCTCTACATGGAGTTCAGCGTCATAATTTCTGAAATTTCCCTTGTCTGGCCTGGTGGAAGCCTTCGGACGTGGTTAGTTACTATCCTACCGACAAAGACGTGCCGCCAGGCGATTTAGCGTTCCGGCACGATGCCGTGTAGAAAGCGAATATGGGTTTAATATAATTGCCATGCCCGCTACCTTCATAGAGTGCATCATCACTTACCATCAGGTGAGATCGCAGTAAAGGGCTAACTTGTAGTGAATTATAAAACAAAAGCGTGAGACCTCCGGCTTGTAAAACTAAAAATAACTTTATAATTCGGAACTTCTTACTCTTCGCAGCAACATAAATCTTAGTAACGCTTTGTGTAAAGACATTAATCATTTCATAATCACCCGTTTGAGAACAAATTCATACAAATTTAATTAAGTTCGCTTTTGAAGTCGAGTGGCATTTCAAAACAACAAAATGTTGGAATGGCGAAATAATTTATTACGGGAATTATTCATACACACTTTGTAATACTGGTATGTTTAGGACGTAGAAGCCTAACAGTGGAATTCATAATCGACTGAACGGCTCTTTTCCGAGACGTTTCAAGCGCTATGTATCGAATTCAAGCTTTTTGCATTTCATAGTCGAAAGAGACTCTCTTTTGCATTTCATAGTCGAAAGAGACTCTCCATGCGGTCGCTAACAGCGGCTGAATACTGATTCGCCGATTTCCGCGAATCAGACACAATCAAACGAGGCTTTTGCTATGACATGAGTTTGACATAGCTTTATTTTTGTATTTTGTGGGCTATTTGTGCGTAATAAATCTTGATTTTTAATAAAAAATCGAAGAAAAAATGTGATTTGAGTCATATACAACATGTTCTTCTAAGTTTGTACTTGTGGTAAAACCAATAAATCCACCAATTATCCAAAGTGTAGTGTAAAGCGAATGATGGCTTTACATTGATGATGAAATCGCTAATTACAGCCAGTGCATATAAAACTACGACGATTTATGCTGTCCTGATACAGACGGGTATTTCCGGAAGTTACCCTTCTTGTTCTAAGAAGAGGCACGCGCTCAGTATTTAATAGTGGGCCGGGGAGGGATCGAAACGATGGCTATGAATTATTGCCAGAAGAAAGAAGTGCCGCATGAGGACGGACTCTTGAAAGATACCACAATCGGCCAGCCTACATAAAGATGCAAGGCTAGTAGACGCAAAGGCTAATTGATGGTATACAGAATTAGGTAAACAAGAAAGAAGAAAATTTTTATAATGACTCTGTACTTATCTCATAGGACATAGGATGTTGACGAATAATACATAATATCGAGCGCAAAATAAAGGAACTACAGTTAATGTATGTACTACACAGTACCTAAAGGCAATTCCAGAACATACGTTGTTCTACTATCCTCAGTTTGAGCCAAGATCTTGTGTGAAGAAGTTAGAATAAAGGTCGTGGATTAATTCATTTGGTTGGATGACCTCATATGATATGTGCATTTCTTGAGGCGAAAAGGAAGTGGCTAGCAATACAAGAATCATAATAGCAGTCAAAAATATGAATGATGTCCTTCTTCAGCCTGGTATTAATTGTTAAAATATTATTAAATGGATTATAACATTTTGTAGTTTTCTGTACTTATTCATTCATAAATAAAAATAGAATTTTTATATAAAGCCATGTATAAATGCCATAAAACTAGCTCTATAAGTACCTTCATGGTCTTTCAGTCTTGACTACTTACCGACGCTAAAAGAGGGTGTGTGTGTTTGTGCATCTGTGTATTTGTCTGCGGCAGCATAGCTCCCAAACGGATGAACCGATTTTGATTTATTTTTTTGGTTTAGAGGACTTGATCGAAAGTGTTCTTAGCAATGATTCAAGAAAATCTCTTCAGCTATTTGCAGATTATCATAATATGTTGAAGAAAGTATGAGAGCAACTACCAATACAGGTTTGATAGATTCGAAATTTGGTATCCTATTACTTCAGTGACTAAGCAAGAACATGATAACTTTGATCTTAACATTGAATTATTTATTTAAATCAGGCAACAATATTTAATCATAATTATAACACAATACAATATAATTCATAAAATACTATAAATACAATTCTAAAAATAAGTATATTATAGTCTTATGAAGCAGAAGGAATTCTTGTTCTCGCTTCCCTGTAACGACGGTATACTATGCCCTCAGGCCAAAAGTCTGCACTGATGAACACATCTTTGCACCATGCCGGAACAGTTTAGAACGTACTCGTAAGAGCTGAAGTAGTTCTACTGGACTTCAGTTTATGGAGAGTAAGCTGCACTTTTGTTATCTGCGAACAAACATATCTTCGCGATATTTTTGCAAAGGTGCTCCAGAGCGATTCTTATACGTGCCCAGGATGTACCGTCAGCTTGGCCGTCTCTGACTTTATGCAGGATATACAAATCATGAAGTTGTGCATCACCGCTATCAAAGTGGTATTATTCGTCAGCGTTTTACCACGTAAATTTCGAATTCGCTTCGGTCTTTGCTTTCTATTATTTCCTAAAATTGGAAACCATTGGAAATTGAAAACCGCGTCAATGTTTGTTTGTAAACAAACATTGACGTTCACTTGAGTGACTCAGTGCGTCAAAGTGACATCCATAGAGAATTTCCACAGATAACATGTCAATCAATAGACAATATTCTGTACATCTCCATTTCTTCTCCATTCAGCTAGGAGATTGTCTGGCGAACGTTTATGAATTGCAACAAAGGTTGATTCTACATTCAAGTCCTACGCGAATCGTGAACGGCATTTTGCCAGAGACTGGTTACCCAACGTTTATGAATTCCAGGGTTAAAGACCATATTAACAGTGGAATTCATAATCGACTGAACGGCTCTTTTCCGAGACGTTTCAAGCGCTATGTATCGAATTCAAGCTTTTTGCATTTCATAGTCGAAAGAGACTCTCTTTTGCATTTCATAGTCGAAAGAGACTCTCCATGCGGTCGCTAACAGCGGCTGAATACTGATTCGCCGATTTCCGCGAATCAGACACAATCAAACGAGGCTTTTGCTATGACATGAGTTTGACATAGCTTTATTTTTGTATTTTGTGGGCTATTTGTGCGTAATAAATCTTGATTTTTAATAAAAAATCGAAGAAAAAATGTGATTTGAGTCATATACAACATGTTCTTCTAAGTTTGTACTTGTGGTAAAACCAATAAATCCACCAATTATCCAAAGTGTAGTGTAAAGCGAATGATGGCTTTACATTGATGATGAAATCGCTAATTACAGCCAGTGCATATAAAACTACGACGATTTATGCTGTCCTGATACAGACGGGTATTTCCGGAAGTTACCCTTCTCGTTCTAAGAAGAGGCACGTGCTCAGTATTTAATAGTGGACCGGGGAGGGATTAAAACGATGGCTATGAATTATTGCCAGAAGAAAGAAGTGCCGCATGAGGACGGACTCTTGAAAGATACCACAATCGGCCAGCCTACATAAAGATGCAAGGCTAGTAGACGCAAAGGCTAATTGATGGTATACAGAACTAGGTAAACAAGAAAGAAGAAAATTTTTATAATGACTCTGTACTTATCTCATAGGACATAGGATGTTGACGAATAATACATACCTAATATCGAGCGCAAAATAAAGGAACTACAGTTAATGTATGTACTACACAGTACCTAAAGGCAATTCCAGAACATACGTTGTTCTACTATCCTCAGTTTGAGCCAAGATCTTGTGTGAAGAAGTTAGAATAAAGGTCGTGGATTAATTCATTTGGTTGGATGACCTCATATGATATGTGCATTTCTTGAGGCGAAAAGGAAGTGGCTAGCAATACAAGAATCATAATAGCAGTCAAAAATATGAATAATGTCCTTCTTCAGCCTGGTATTAATTGTTAAAATAATATTAAATGGATTATAACATTTTGTAGTTTTCTGTACTTATTCATTCATAAATAAAAATAGAATTTTTATATAAAGCCATGTATAAATGCCATAAAACTAGCTCTATAAGTACCTTCATGGTCTTTCAGTCTTGACTACTTACCGACGCTAAAAGAGGGTGTGTGTGTTTGTGCATCTGTGTATTTGTCTGCGGCAGCATAGCTCCCAAACGGATGAACCGATTTTGATTTATTTTTTTGGTTTAGGGGACTTGATCGAAAGTGTTCTTAGCAATGATTCAAGAAAATCTCTTCAGGTATTTGCAGATTATCATAATATTTTGAAGAAAGTATGAGAGCAACTACCAATACAGGTTTGATAGATTCGAAATTTGGTATCCTATTAAGTAATAGGATACCAAATAATTCAATGTTAAGATCAAAGTTATCATGTTCTTGCTTAGTCACTGAAGTCAGTGACTAAGCAAGAACATGATAGCTTTGATCTTAACATTGAATTATTTATTTAAATCAGGCAACAATATTTAATCATAATTATAACACAATACAATATAATTCTTAAAATACTATAAATACAATTATTCTAAAAATAACTATATTATAGTCTTATGAAGCAGAAGGAATTCTTGTTCTCGCTTCCCTGTAACGACGGTATACTATGCCCTCAGGCCAAAAGTCTGCACTGATGAACACATCTTTGCACCATGCCGGAACAGTTTAGAACGTACTCGTAAGAGCTGAAGTAGTTCTACTGGACTTCAGTTTATGGAGAGTAAGCTGCACTTTTGTTATCTGCGAACAAACATATCTTCGCGATATTTTTGCAAAGGTGCTCCAGAGCGATTCTTATACGTGCCCAGGATGTACCGTCAGCCTTCGCCGTGTCTGACTTTATGCAGGATATACAAATCATGAAGTTGTGCATCACCGCTATCAAAGTGGTATTATTCGTCAGCGTTTTACCACGTAAATTTCGAATTCGCTTCGGTCTTTGCTTTCTATTATTCCCTAAAATTGGAAACCATTGGAAATTGAAAACCGCGTCAATGTTTGTTTGTAAACAAACATTGACGTTCACTTGAGTGACTCAGTGCGTCAAAGTGACATCCATAGAGAATTTCCACAGATAACATGTCAATCAATAGACAATATTCTGTACATCTCCATTTCTTCTCCATTCAGCTAGGAGATTGTTTGGCGAACGTTTATGAATTGCAACAAAGGTTGATTCTACATTCAAGTCCTACGCGAATCGTGAACGGCATTTTGCCAGAGACTGGTTACCCAACGTTTATGAATTCCAGGGTAAGTCATTGACTTATACAACGGCTATTACCTATTCTGTGCTTATACCAACTACTATTACCTATTCTGTGCTTATCAAATAAATATTATAAATGCGAAATTTTGGATGGATGTATGGATGTATGGATGTATGGATGTATGGATGTATGGATGTATGGATGTATGGATGTATGGATGTATGGATGTATGGATGTTTGTTACTCAATCACGCTCCAACGGCTGAACGGATCTGGATGAAATTTGGCACAGAGATAAATTATAGTCTGGAATAGCACATACAATCAATCAAACTGATAACTTGATAACTGTGCATCATGTAGATTGTATAGCACATAGGCTACTTTTTATCCCGGAAAATTAAAGAGTTCCCGCGGGAACCGAAAAACCTCAATCCACGCGGACCAAGTCGCGGGCATCAGCTAGTACCTACATATAAGTCAATGTATTAAGTACTAACCTAACTTAATCTTCTTTTTATATATATACCTAATAAGTATTCTTTGTTTTTTAATTACCTACACGTAAAATGTTAGTTTATATACCTGCTTAGACATAATATAATATATTTTAATCATAACTGCAAAGTGAACTCGCCATCCTCGCATAAACGTTAAAGTTTTTAGAGGATGGCTAGTGTTTATTAAAAAATTAAAAAAAAAAAATATTGTGTCACGAGTAGGTCTTTTTATTTTTGAAGTGAAAACTTCTTTGGCCGCGTCGAGCACTTTTTGGTAGGGGAAAATGTTATGGGTTCGCGTCACCGACATGCTGTGACATATTGTGCTTTTTAGATGGGCGAAATCTTGTGAGCGAGTTGTGAGATAAATGATAAATGGTAAAATGATATGTTCACTTCTATCGGCCAATTTTTTTGTAGGTATAGTTCTGTATCGGAACTCTTTAATTTTCTGAAATAAAAAGGAGACTATGTCCTTCCGGGACGCAACCTTTCTCCGTACCGTGAAAATCGGTCGAACAGATGATGGCCGTAAAAGCCTACAGACACAGGGAGGCATGCGCGGAAATGTCGCGTGCTATTGTAAAAAAGAGAATTAAGGACGAGTGGGAAAGGCAGAGACAGGAAAACGCCTGAAGACAGCCATCTTTCATGCGGAATGCTTTACCTGAAAGATTGTGTGGAGTAGAGGGCGGAGGTTTTTAGTCCGTAGACCGCTGGGTCTCATCCCCAATGGAGCCTAATAAAAGCCTACAGACAACCACACTTAATTATAACTAGATGATGCCCGCGACCACGTCCGCGTGGATATGGTGGTGGTGGTCTATGTCCTTATTAGCCTATGTCGTTCCCCGGGATGTTACTTATCTCTATACCAAATTTTATCAAAATCGGTTAAAATATTATAGGCCGCTAAAGCGTAGCAGACATACACACTTTCGCTTTTATAATATTAAGTATGGAAGTATGGATATGGATATGAGTATGGATTACAACCTGTACAATCAAATAAATATTATAAATGCGAAAGTTTGGATGGATGTTTGGATGTTTGGATGTTTGTTACTCAATCACGCCCCAACGGCTGAACGGATCTGGATGAAATTTGGCACAGAGATAGATTATAGTCTGGAATAACACATAGGCTACTTTTTATCCCGGAAAATTAAGGATTTCCCGCGGGAACCGAAAAACCTCGATCCACGCGGACGAAGTCGCGGGCATCAGCTAGTATAATTATAAACACATAATCTGACTGACTGATAATAATTTTTAACGTAAAACTCAATTAATAGGGTGATGCCGAGCACGAAATTTCCTTATTTTATAATTGGCTGAAAAATAAACTTGTTGCTAAAAACACTCAAGAAAAGGTAAGCTATTGAGCTCAAGTTGGAAGGTTGAAACCGTCCTTACTTTTTTGGCGAACCGAGAATTCGTTTTATGTGTATTTATTTTATTTTACCGGGATAAAAAACATAGTCCGTTCCAACCTATCCTTATACCCAACTAGATGATTCCCGCGACTTCGTCTGCGTCGATTAAGGTTTTTTGATTCCCGCGGGAACGCTTTAATTTCCCGGGATAAAATGCATATGTCCTTCCTACGATGTAACCTACCTTTTTACCGAATTTCATCAAAGTCGGTTGAGCATGTGGGCCGTGAAAGCATAGCAGACACACTATCGCATTTATAATGTTAAAACAGATAAACACGCAGTATTGTATTAATAATATTGCATCGAAACTTAGCTTATCTTAAACCGAATGTTCATATAACTTTATGAAGTTAGCTTAATCCAGAGAATCTGTTGGATTCCAACTTGTAACGCTAAACCAATCGCAGTAATACGTATCTGAATGCATGAGCATAATATAGCAGTCCTATCTAGCATACTTAGTTGGTAATTCACTGCAAATTAATGCTGGTCTTAATTTGTATTCAAAGCATTCGTTGTCACGTTTAGGAGATCGCACATGGCCGCAAAATCCGCTGGACAGAGCCGCAAGTGCTGTATTTTTAACTCTCTGGGCTCCAAAAAGAAGGAAAATCCTAAATTAATTTAATTTCAATAATGATTTTGACGACCTCCGTGGCGCAGTGTGTAGCGCTGTTGTATTAGCGCTGAGGTCCCGGGTTCGAACCCCGGCAGGGTCAATTTGGGAATTTATAATTTCTGAATTTTCCCTGGTCTGGCCTGGTGGGAGGCTTCGGCCGTGGCTAGTTACCACTTACCACCCTACCGGCAAAGAATTACATCTTATTTTTTTTTTCTTTTATTTGACGGAAAAATAGACCTGGAACAAAAAACGCTTGAACGATGTTATGCCAGCGTCCAGCCGGTCGTTCGGACGTTCGGTCGCTCGATCGTTTCAGTCGCTGTCAGAATTTTTTTAAGGTGTTCGCTGCAACTGAATCGCACTTTTCTTACCGAGATCGCTCAAGGCCGCAAAAACAGTCAAAAAGCCGCAAGAGTTATTTTTTGTACTCAAAATATGAGTGTCTTCAGCAACCTCGGCGCGCCTTAAAACGTACCTAACTATTATTACCTACTAGCTGATGCCCGCGACTTCATCCGCGTGGAATAAGTTTTTTCAATTCCTACGGGAACTCCTTAATTTTCCGGGATAAAAAGTAGCATATGCCACTCTCCAGGTCCTCGAATATACCCATGCCAAAAATCACGTCGATCCGTTGCTCCGTTGCGGCGTGATTGAAGGACAAACCAACAAACAAACACACTTTCGCATTTATAATATTAAGTATGATTCTGTGCTATTTAATGTCAGCGGTCTCTGCGGCCGAATCTGTCAGCATTGCGGGCATCTTCTGCGGCTTTTGCGCCTCCTCTTCATGCGGCCGTATTCTAAGGGACGATGTAGTGGTATGCGGTCACCTTTAATTTGCATTGGAAGCAGTCGTTGTCACTTTTAGTGCAATATCCAGCGTAAAATACGAACGATGGAAACGATATCTATTGAATTTGCGACCGCGGTAACACCGACACTCGTGAATTCTTGAATATTCTAAGAGGTTTTAAGGAATATTTCATGAGTCTTAAAGTTTGCAATTTACTATAAAAATGTTTTTAAAAGAATCTTTTTACAACTTGTAAGGCGGATTTATATTTTAGACCGCTCGCTTCTAGACTTTGTAAAATTAGTAATTCAGTTCTCGGTATCAGTATACGTTTTTATAATAAACTCCCAGAAGACATAATATTATGTCTCTTAACAAGTTGAAAGTTTTTGTAAAACGTAAACTAATTGTAGTACTACATCTGTGTAAAGTCATATTACAGTGTAACGGATTATTTGATCGATAGGAAGGCATGGGTATGAAAAGCCCGGCCAATCCTTGGAGCAGCGTGGTGGTTCTTAGCTCTATATCCCTCTCTCCTATGAGAGCGGAGGCCTGTGCCCAGCAGTGGGACGTTAATGGGCTGTAGTGGTGAGATGGTGATAATAAATAAAAACCCCCGGCTGAGTTTGTTGTGGGTTCTTCTCAGACCAGGGCGCGTTTGGAACCCTCGTAGCTTTAGTTTTAAGATACCGTAACTGATTATCACCATCATATTTTATAATAAGCAACTGGACGTCAATAAGTGTACAGTGTACCTAAATTGAATAAATATAGTTTGACTTTAACTTTAGAGGAACTTACTTATGAGTTTTCTGAAGGTATTTATTGGAGTCCAGAAAGTGTTTCAATTTTTGGTGTATCCATACTTCCATACTAATATTATAAATGCGAAAGTGTGTCTGTCTGTCTGCTACGCTTTCCCGGCCCATCTTTTCAACCGATTGTGCTGAAACTTGGTATAGAGGTAGGTTATATCCCGGGGAAGGACATAGGCTTTTTATCCCGGATAATTAAGGAGTTCCCGCGGGAATCAAAAAACCTTAATCCACGCGGACGAAGTCGCGGGCATCATCTAGTTATTTATATTTTTGTATCATTGCTTTAGTTGTAGTACCTATTGTCAGTAGAGCTATAAGTTTATTATAGTTTATTCTGTAGTTGCATAAATGGTTCTGTATCGAATACAATAATGTATAGGTAAAATTAATGTTAAAATTAATAAAACTATATTATTTATAACAAAAATATCAAATTAAAACTACGGAATACATTAAAATCTAAATTAAAAACTAAAATATATACGAGTAATTAAAAGGAGTCAAATTAATGTTAAAGTTATATTAGGCATGATTCAACAGATTTATTTCAAAATTAAAAGAGTGGATATTAAACTAATTTAATCACAAGACTCCATACACCACCTCCACCTGCACAAGGTCGTTCAATGTGTTTAAATTTTTTATAGGTACCTGTTCTTTATATATTTATACTCGTACCTAGAACATCATTGCCTGTCCTTTTCATGTCAACCACAGAAAAAACTTATCAAAAAGTGACAGCATTTTTTTAACGAAGTATACCTATTTACGCAGTGTTGTGCTATTCGACCTTATATTAATTCATCTCTCTTTGATTAAATTAACTAATTTGAATCGAATTTGTAACTCAACGTAAAATATCAAGAAAATAAATGCTTAGAATATTTTACCATCAAATCAGTGGCGATTCCTCTAAGATTGCGCAGCTTGCGCCGCAATACCGATAATTATGAATAAGTTACTTACCAATTATACTAGATCTATTTAAGTAATATACTAATATTTTATAACATTAAATAGGTACCATTAACAAAACATATAAGTTTATCAATTAAATGATTGCGTTAATCGATAATTATTTAAAATCACGCACGCTCCATGACCACCTCGCACCTTGGTTGTGAGTTGTGACTTGTGACGTGCGCCGCATCGCCACGTGGCTCGTAGTACTGCAAGAATCTTCGAACTCCGTCGGCCCGCTTTCTCCCCGCTCACTACGGGCCGAAGGCGTGCACTGTGAGTTGCGCATTGCGAGCTACTCGCTTTTGCCGAAACTCAAAAACTACTCAACCGATTTTTTAAAAAAAATCACCTATAGAAAGCTACATTATCAGCGAGTAACATAGGCTGTATTTTATTGTCAAAAACATTAAAGATCCCTACGAAAATTGCAATAATGTGAATGAAGTCGGAAAAAATTGTCTCATCTGAGAGCTTCCGTGGCGTGCGCTGCGTAAACGGTAAAAGGTACACGAAAACAATGTATGGTGGAATTGTTCCTCTCAAAAAGTTCTAAAAAAAAGTCCGCGACAGCATATAGCTATCTTTTAAGGTCGTCTCACAATAACAGTCATTATGATTTTCAAATTTGGTCTAAAACAATGCTTTACTCGCGAAGGTGTTTTTACCAACATAGTATTAATCCTTATCAAAATAAAATGGTTGTTCATCTCAAGTATTTAATAATAGACCAAATTCGCCCTTACACCACTTAATTCAGATGAATATCTTAGAAGATATCATAGTAATAATGTAACACGCACTATACTAATATTATAAAGAGGTTAAGTTTGTGAGTTTGTGAGGTTGTAGGGGGTAATCACTGGATCTACTGAACCGATTTTGAAAATTCTGGTACCAATAGAAAGTCACATTATTAATTGTGAGTGTCATAGGCTTGGTACGAGAACCGAGATTAACCCGAAAAATTAGGGAGGTCCCGTGGGAATTTAAAAAACTTATTTCACGCGGACGAAGTCGCGGGAATCTGCTAGTGTAAAATAAATAAAAATAGTATTCTTTATTCTAGTAAGTACAAGTTAGCCCTTGACTGCAATGTCACCCAGGTGGTGGGTCATGATGTAAGTACTAAGTACCTACTCTAAGATGGTAGGTAGCGGGCAAACCTGTTAGGGATATACCTATCAGTTATATTAAACCTATACTTACCCCTAATCAGTGATATATGAGGTAAATGTATTTTAATGAGAAAATACCTAAGTAACCATCAACTAGCGCAAACCCAAGATTGACCACCAGGAATCGCCACTGCATCAAAATGATTAATCAGTGGAATTACAACAATACAAGAGAACCTATTAATTTCCTGATACTTCTGAAGAACTCAAAACAACAATAATATTAGTTAATTAAGCCATCGTTTGTAAGCTACAATTTATTATTGAACATTGATTAAGACAGTTGAACCTTTGGCAAACCAATTAAAACCCCTCAAAGGCGAGTTTCCATTATATTTAGACAATTAGGAAGTAATTTAATATATTGATTACAATATCGGGCAATTTGTGTGTATTTTTAACAATTCAATATCACTTTCTTTAACGGTAAAGGAAAACATCGTGAGGAAATCACTCATCTCACTCGTATCAGTCGTGTGTCGCGCGCGTATCGTGAAAATTGTTTGACTTTACACGACTTTTCTCGTTACTCTTCTAAGACTGAAAAAAGTACAATTGAATCCATTCTTGGTAATTTAAACTGTAATAACGATATTACAGACTTACCTACCGCTCTGAAGACCTTATTCATTACAAGAAGTTATAGAAGACTATCCTATACCCTAAGATACTTCGTAAAATGTGTATGGGTACTGAAATAGTTTCGCTCGCAGCGCTGTGCGAGCTGAAATGCATTTTATTACATAGCAACAAGAGCCGCTATTTATTTAAACGTCTTTGCGGAGTAATTCTTCTGTACCGGAAAGGTACTATAAAGTATTCTGTGCTTTGGCTTTAAAACAGAGGCCCAATTGTCTAAGCAAATCGTTAACATTTGATAGCTTAAAACGTATTACTGGAACTGTTTTAAGGAGTTCATACTTGCATTTTGACGTGCAGGCAACTATGGACTCCTTAAACAGGTCGAATTATACGTTTTACAAACGATAACGATTACGATTTCCTTACACAATCAGAGGGCTGATCCGAGCGTGTCCCGTGATTCAAGTACCCAGGAATATTGCTAAGCATTTTCGGATCTGAAACTTGGCACAATCAATATCAAATTTCCATTGTCTCAATAACGTTAAATTGTTAAGTTTAATAATAGATTTCGGAGATTCATTGAATCCTGTCATCTGTAAATCAAAGAGCTCCTCTTTAATAATTCAAGAACTTTCGATATCGAATTATTATTATACTTTGTTGCCTGTTTTGATGAACCTATTGGCTCGGTGTATGCTGTGAACTTAATAAGCAAGGGATTCTGGGGCTGGTATATGTACAGTAATGTACTATTAGGTACCTATTCTGTGATAATAATACTAAATTGATCGATAAACTTTTATTATGTTGTAACTGCCGCACTAAGCATGGCTTAATCATTACTCGAATTCCTTTGTATTGGCAGTAAGTATAGGTAAGTAAAGGTACATATTTAGGTAGCTTAAAAATAAATATATTAAAAAGGTTCAATAGCGTGAAAAAAAAATACGCATACACATACGTTTATATTTTCTAGGCTCTAAGGGAGACAATCATAAAGTATTCAAAGTACGACCCCAATAAATAACAATTTCTCAAAGAGACCGGCGGCGAAGCTTCTACCGAATCACAAACCATGATCCTTCAGTTATTTTGCAACTTAGTATTCTCTTCTCGATAATTTTATAAATTTCATTTACGTCACTTTGTTTGTCGTTCGATTCTAAGCTACATTTATTTGTGCGCTGAAGCCATCGGGTATCTTTACGTGATCAAATTAAAGATGAAAATGAAGATTCTTAAGGTTGCAGTTACTTGCACCTTAATAATGACTGTAATTTTGGATTGAAAAGAGCAACCACCGAGTTTCTTGCTGGCTCTTCTCGGTAGGAATTTCATGTCGAACCAGATTCAAAAACACTTGTTACAGTCTATTTCAATAAAACAACAAAAATAGTCTGGTCTATTCCAATAAAATAAAAAAAGTTTGAAGTTTAAGAGAACTCATGGGACGGACTGATTACGAACTACGAAACTAAAGTGGCAATTTTCTGTGCCCGCCGAAGAAACGATAAACGTCGGGGTCCCAGGATGCTGGAATCATGGAATAGCGACCCCGCACAGGAATAAGCGCAGCGTTAGGCCCTCCCACTAGGTAGACGGACAACATCAAGCGAGTCGCAGGGAGCTGCTGGATCCAGATGGCGCAAGACCCTGGCATCTGGAAATCTCTAGAGACTATGTCCAGTAGTGGATGTCTATTGGTGGACGACGACGAAGCCATAAAGAACAGAAATTAAGAGCTGGACACTACTATTGTCTATCAATAAGTTTATGTACAGAAGATGGCGTAGTCAAAACCTTTGTACACTACAGACTGCTATTGCTGTTTTATAAATTGGGTGAAAATTAATTTGTAAAGTAAAAAGTAAGCACACAACGACAAATGTCCTGAATAATAATGAGATAAACTCTGTTGGATGTCTGCGCCGTCTACGACCTTTATTAGAGCACATTAATTCTGTAATGTCTCATATTATTCTTATAAAACATAAGCTTTTTAGGGTACCAGCTGTAGGTAGGCTCTCCATTTTTCAAGTTTTTACGAGGTTTTCCAGAAGCACATTTTTATTTTGGAGAATATTCAAAAAAAAATACAAGTGTGTTTGTATCGTTAAATAACCACTGGAAGGTCTTTCCTATCGACAAGAACCAGCAAGAAACTCGGCGGTTGTACTTTTAAAAAAAATTAACAATAAAATCAAATATAAAGTATTAACTATGTAGTCAAGCGAATCAAATCTACGCTTTTTATCATTCATATAATCTTCGATTGTATAGTATGCTTTTTTTCCACTACTTATAATAGATTTTTTAAATTTTTGTAATTTTTGTGTAGAAAGAGTACCTACGCTCATTTCACACGGTGGACGGACGACATCAAGAGAGTCGCAGGGAGTCGCTGGATCCAGGCGGCGCAAGACCGAGGCTTGAGGAGGACCCTACAGGAGACCTATGTCCAGCTGTGGACGTCCATTGGTTGACGACGACGACGACGACGGTGACGCTCATTTCAACGAATAACTTTTGGACTTTCCTGAGACGGAGTGAAGGATTCAGGAGCGATTTCTAATCGGCCTATCGCGAAGAGTTTTGTCTCACAAAAATTATATTATTGTAGATGTATTGAGAAGCTGCTGTAAGAATACCTATTTCCATACTAGATTTCTCTTGTAGGGATTCGCGCGGTTTTCAGTTATAATTTATTAATTTTTAAATTAATTTTTGTAATACAATTTTTTTTAAATAACTGCCGTTTTACCCCACATTAAGATTCCGTAAATCATATCACTATATATTATATCAAAGAGAAAACTGTTATATTATTTTGCCTATTCAGTAGTAAGATAAAAAAATCAATGTAAACATGTACATAAAACATAAAAGTGAAAAAAGGAAAGAAATAAGTAAGGGTCAAATTTAGTTATTCCTTTCCTCAGACTTCAAAGTCAAAACCAATTAAAACTAACGCGTGAGGCGCACCACTTTCTCTACAAATACCTCGGAATAAGGATTTGCGTTGAAACGAAAGCCTTTGAGCGATTTTCGATGTAATGTCGAAGTTGAACCGAATCTGCCACTTCGTGGCGGCAAGTGGCTTATTTGTCTAAAAAGGTTATAAGGCTGCTTTAATCTTTAAACGTTTTTGCTTTTAAGAAATTCATAGACATTATATTATTGTTATACCTACGTACTTACTGTCGGTAAATGACATGGAGTCCTACTATAAAGTGAATTTGTTTTCAATCACGCTGCAACAGAGCAACGGATCGACGTGATTTTTTGAACGGCTATAGTAAGAGATCTAGATAAAAAATACTTTTCTCCAAGAAAATCAAAGGGCTTCCTAGGGTTTTTGAAAAAAAAACACTTTAATTCCACGCAGACAAAGTCGCGAGCAGCATCTAGTTTTACTATAATATGCAGATTTTATTGGTAAATGGTGAAGCGATTGCAGTTAACTTTCACAGAGATACATTTGTCATTTTATTTGGCTACTTGCCCAGCTGCATAAAAACTTGCATTTTGAATGAGCTAATTTATCGGTATATTTCTGGCAAGATTACGTAGGTACACTATCTAGCCACAAATGTACGCTACTCGTATATAAAATAAACGAGCGATGCCAAAAAAACTATAGATGTATATAGTAGATGTATATAGTAGATGTGTGGAGGAAATATTCATCTACGGATGCATTATGAAAGGATATTGAGAAATTGTAATTAAAAAAAACCTAAATCACGGAAAACAGGTAGTTCATTTTATTAAATGTATATCTTTGACCACTCGTCCCAGCTTTGCACAAGCCCTCATTTTTTTACAAAAGCTTCTTGGTACAAATTCAATACAAGGGCGAAAAAAACGTCGCTGCGTATACTATTATAATATGGAGCTGCAATCTGCGCGATACAACGTAACGAGTTTCCCATGTGGCTTTTCGTACTGAAGTTATGTTTGGTCCTCTCCGTAGTGTGGTTTTGCCCTAACTGCTAAGTATTCGAACTACAACAATTAGAATACTTCGCTGTCGAGATGAAGTTCGGTGCAAAACCATTAACGGCATGAAGCGAAAACCGCTACAAAGAGTTTAACCTACAACTGTTTGGAGAGTACCAAATACTTGTTGCGCCTGAATAAGTCCGCTTAAAAAATTCCGAATAAAAGCGAGCTAGAAATGTTGAGAGCATTAATTAGCCGCGGTCACGGGAATATACCCCGAGGACTGTCTGACGCAAAAGTGATTAATTGGAACACTTCGGTCCGCGGTTATACTTTGAGGAGCATTTCTAGACTTATTTTCATATTGTTTACTAAGAGTGTTTATAAGGAGACTTTGACTGTTGTCTGTTTAGGTGTATAGGAAACTACCTGATGCCCGCGACTTCGTCCGGGTGGAATAAGTTTTTTAAATTCCTACGGGAACTCCTCAATTTTCCGGGATAAAAAGCATGCCCTATGCCCATGCAAAAAATCACGTCGATCCGTTGCTCCGTTGTAGCGTGATTGAAGGACAAACCAACAAACCAATAAACCAACAAACCAACAAACAAACACACTTTCGCATTTATAATAATGATCCCTAGGCAATATGGGCGGTCTACTAGGCTTCCACAGTAGAGTTAGCTTGGGTGGTTAGAGTGAAAATTCTAGTGGGCAGGGGCGATGCATGCACAAAAGACGAACATGTTTAAGTAAAGAAACCTGCCCGAAAGGAAGAAAAGAGATATGTCTACCGCTGAATTTATCTGTACTAAATGTGGCGGAGATATCTTGTATCTTGGAGAAGGTTAAGGAAGGAAAGTTAGGTAAGGTATTATATTCATCATCACTCACTGCGTGGATTTCGGTTTTTTTTTAATCCAGCGAGAACTCTCAGGGACTTTCAGGGATCAGGATATTACCTATCTCCGTACCAAACATCCTTGAAAAGGTAACAAACAGACATATATACAGACACATACACTTTTGCATTTATAGAATTAGTATGGATGTAATGATGATGCATACATTTTAAAATCTTTATTTAAAGAGCTTGGTCGCTTATGCAACTACGACGCTCTGTTAAGGCCACAGAAAACAGTAGATATTTTATTCTCTGAAAACTGAAAATGTGTAATGCTACCTACCGAGGTGTAATTTCGGCTGAATCTTCTACAAGCATTTTCAGTACAGTAAAATACGCCCCAAGCATCTTTTGCAGCTTTTACAACTCTTGTCTTGTCTCTATTAATGCGATTACGTTAAAGCGGTGCCTGAATTAGCTAAATTACTGCACTTGTAGACTTCAGGCAATATGTCACGTTCGCAGTGCAAGCAATTTGTCTTGGAGTCGATTTGTGGTTCTACCGTCTGACTGGAATAATTTAAATAGCACTCGGTCTCTCATGACATAGCTAGAATACAGCACTTAAATGAACTGAAAAGCCAGCTAAATTGTATAATATAATATGTTACCTATCTATTTAATCTCTTTTTCGTAGTTTTAGAGGTAGGTTTCAAGGTACATTTCAAATTACAATCCATATTTAGAGATCCAAGAGCTGGCGCTTATTCCGCCCAACGGCTTAGCCTGGCAATTCAGAAAGGCAATAGCGCCAGTGTCTTGGGTACCATGCCCATGAACGACAATAATTTTGATGGTGTATATTTTTTGTAAATATTTTAATTATTACTGTAAATATCCATATTTTCTCTATTTCCTTTGAGTCTAAAATATGAAAAAGAGAAACAAACACAGCTAATATTTACTCCTGCGGGCCAATCATGACTTAGCCATCATAAATTATTTATGAACAGCTACTCTTTACTTTCCCATAGCGAATGGAATGTGACAGCCTAAATAAGATGTTCATCTGCACGGTCTATGCCTATCAAAAACAATAACGCTTAAGAAGATAGCCAGACTGAGACAAACTCACTTTCAGACTGTTGACTAGATTTATATTATTATTTTAGTTCTTAATCATTACAAAGATATAGGTAGATAGGTACTTAATTTATGAAGGAAATTTCCACCTACTAGACTTTCATTGTTCATAAAATACGTCTTTCTTTCATTCACTTTAAACCAGGATATCATAAAAACATATCACCCTATTAACTTTGATCCTTATAGCGATTGCGGATAAAAGTAGGCAATTCGTCTGAATTTTCGTCCCCTTTAAGGATCTAATAAATCTAAGTGACGAGGGCTAACAACTTTTAGAGTGGATACGTATTGGATAAGAGGATCAAGATGTAGTTACGTGACAGCCCTGCCATGGCTATGCTCTTAGAATTCTAATTACTGTAACTGAACTGTGAATTTATGTTTGAGTTACCTGTCCTTTAATCAGCGGGGACTAGTTTCTTATCATTTTATAAACTAGCTACTTATTCGTATTTTTGGAGACTTTCAAAATATTTTTTTTCAGGTATGCTGGGCCCCACACTCTGAAGTGTGGGACTAACCCACAATTCAGAGTCAATTATTTAAATAATAATATACTCGGAACATTGATGTAGAATTTTAGTACCTACTCGGAACTAATTTTATCAACTTAGTCTATTAATGTTATTATTAAAAAAATAACACGAAACACAACAATGAGTGAATGACGCGTATTTCTACAAAGTAAGGCCAATGTCCCCTGGATTTAAAATTCGCAGAAGGTAACACGTAATTTGCATACAATTTTATCAAATCTTTAGGTTTAAAAATTGACATGACAATTCCAGCATTTTCTGCAACTTTTATTGCTAGTAGAGACATAGCATAATATTATTTCATAGGCTTCAAATTGAAGAGAGATCGTGTCATCAGGGCGAACAGAAGTTACTCTTCAGAACATTTCTCGTTTAAAAGTAGGTAGAACAAAAACGCTACCACGGAAATGCCCACAAGATGAACTGCCCGACGAAAAGTTAAAAAGTACAAACCAAGTAATGAGTCCGTAAATAGTAGATTAGTAGCCAAGGGTTGTAAGGCATCAATTGCAGCCCGAGATATTTAGGCGCACGAGCGCAGGGAGGGCGCCTATAGTTCGAGGGTGCAATTGATGCTTACACCCGAGCTAACTACTCTGCTTTACATCTCGATTGTGAGGTAAAGTAGGTCCTTATTACCCCCAAATGGAGCTTGTAGGTGACCAATTAGCGCTCTAGGGTAATAATGTAGCTAGAAAAGCCCGAGGGCGGTAAGTAATTTAAAAAAAAACTCTTCACTCTTTCAAAAAGTTCGCGTACCTACATCTAACCATCATACTTTTTTTAATTACTTACCGCCCTAGGGCTTTTCTAGCTACATTATTACTCCAGAGCGCTAATTGGTCACCTACAAGCTCCATTTGGGGGTAATAAGGACCTACTTACCGAATATGAGAGATGTAAAAATATTTTTAAATGTTGGAAAGCTCTTAAGAGCAGCCGGCATAACAATAAAACAGAAGCGCTTTAAGAGAACATTTATTCATGTAGACACATACTTAAAGTCCGTGTTGGTACAAAACTGCAACGCTTAAATAGTGCATTTCTGGCAACATTTACACTTTGTTGCCGTTGAGAACAAAATGGCAGTCTCGAGCGATGTTAAATATTACTTTTGAATAAGCGCATTTCCATCGCATTTCATTCCAATGTTGGCAAGCGCTTACACGGGTGTCATCGACATTTTAATTTGCAAACAGACCGAAATTAAGGGCCCAATGGCGTATTAAACTTGAGTTGATGTGCAGATTAAAATGTATTAAACATAATACAATACAAATATATTAAATCGTACAATAATTTTATCCATATCCATATTAATATTATAAATGCGAAAGTGTGTCTGTCTGTCTGCTACGTTTTTACAGCCCAACTTTTCAACTGGTTTTGATGAAATATGGTATAGATATAGTTTGCATCCCGGGGAAGGTTAAAAAGTTGCAGCGGGAATCAAAAAAGTGTAAGCCATGCAATCCACCAAAATGTTTTGTGTTCTGCCGCAAAATAAGCATTGTTAATTCATTCGAGTAAAATAGCAATATTTGCTCAAATGAAATCGTAATACCGTATTTGAGTATGCAATCAGGTTCAATGGAATACATCATTAACATTATTTCATTGGATTTTAAACATGATTAGAGCTTTTGGAAAATAACCAAAATGTTTCAAGCTCTGGAATTGACGCACAGTGAAATAATAATGGTTTTCATTATTGTAGTGAGCTTATTAGGCTCTAGCAGCAATCCATCTTTATACGTCATTTAACAGAGGAAAAACATTAATTATGGATTACGAAACTTCAGCTTATTATATAGAAAGGCCAATTAAAAAGAGATTAACTGAACTCTTTTAAATAAAAGGGATTATGTACCTAATCTGTTTTTTTATTAATGTGTTTTTTTAAAGTCCGAGATTACTGCGTAGGTAAATTTCATGAGTAACGCAGGGGTCTAGGCTTTACAATGGTTAGCCACAATTGCGTGTTACAAACGTAAATCAGCTTTTCTCTGTGAATATTTGCCAGCTTTATACCGAAGTAGTCAAAATCGCGCTGTAAACCATGCGAAATTATAGAACACGCTTTTTTTAATAATGTGGAATTTAAACTGTCGCGGGTGGTCATCTTTACATAGTTAAATGGTAAAGGTAAGAAAGGGCTTACGTAGGTATTTATTGGAATACCTAATAACGAATAACGAACGGTCGTAGTACATAAATCCTTAGTCACACATTTATTTAAAGCGTAATATCGAAATGGTCCGATGGCATAATAATTTAACTTTAATTCCCCTCCAGGGTTTAATAAAGACACGACTGGCATAAATTACTGTAAGAAATTAACATTAATTAATAACATTAGTGATTCTATTGCAGAAGGTCCCAATAAGGTGTAAGGAAGGTAAGTACCAGACGTGCTGGCGCTCAAGCATATTAGGAGCAACGTGAAGTTCGATTTTCATCATACTAATATTATAAATGCGAAAGTGTATTTGTTTGTGGGTTTGTTGGTTTGTCCTTCAATCACGCCGCAACGTAGCAACGGATCGACGTGATTTTTGGCATGGGTATAGTTAAGGACCTGGAGAGTGACATAGGCATAGTACTTTTTATCCCGGAAAATTAAGGAGTTCCCGCGGCAAACAAAAAAACTTAAACAACGCGGACGAAGTCGCGGGCATCAACTAGTACCAAATATTTCACATTCAAACCTTTTTTTTACTCTCTTAGGATGGGATTTTCAAAAATCCTTTTTATTGGATCTGTATGCCCAATTTCAGCCCGATCCACGTAGAGCTAGCTGTGCGTTCGTAGATCAGTTAGTCAGTCACCTTATAAATAATATTTGGATGGTTGAATACATTTTACATTTTACATTCTAGTACATGGACTCAAGTATGGGCAGTTTGTATGGACGTAAAGCGCTGGCACGCAATGATAGATTTAACTAGAGTACATTATGAAAATAGAATAATATTGTTAATATAGTACATAAATAATAACATTATTGTTTTCAGTAGTATTTTTATAGCAGTAGATAACTTTAAACCTACTCCGTTATGTATGAGTGCCTACGTCTGGAGTAATGAATTATTCATTAGCCATATTAACATTGGGATGGAAGACTCATGTACGGGCACGAAACTAGCGGTAGCGGGGCGACGGCGGTAGCGGGGCGATGCGATTAGTCGGCGAGCTGGTGACGAATTTCGGGAGGTCTGGTAATACTTTATAACCGACAAAAACCTCTGGGATTTATTTTTTCGATTTCTATATGTATAAAATTTAAAATTAAAAAAATCAAGTTGCAAAAAAAGTGTTTTTTCCGATTTATTTTTGCAAATGTTATATGCTGCGCAGTAGCGAAATAACCGCAAATGCTCTACCAGACTAGCAGAACTGGATTCGCAAATGAACGAAATTATATTTTTCCACAATTTCCGCTTGCCTAAAGGACCTTCCTGAAATTCGTCGCCAGCTCTCGGATTCCATCGCCCCGCTGTCGCCGTCACCCCGCTACCGCTAGTTTCGTGCCCGTTAAAACTTCTGTTACAAAAACTTCAATACGCCCTTTGAAATACTGAAATTCGGTAAAAGTTGAATTTTCCGTTTACATATTTTATTCACCGATGGGGACAGTATGAGAATGATAGTCGACATTTTGGATCTTCTCTAATCTTAGTATTTTATCCTACTATCTTAGTTACTACCTGTTAGTACCAAATCCTGCTGCTACAAGTACAATACATAAATACATGTAACATAAAAATTTTACTTTAAAAAAAAATCATGATAGGCTCACGCTTGACCACAACCACGCCTGATGGGAAGGATATTATGATGTGGCCTAAGGACGCACTTGCCTAGATAATGCATCTTCCGTTCACTCTTAATGTGAACCCGTTTTAATTGGCATTATAGAATTATTGTTGCTAATTCATGTACCAAAGTACATTTCCTGACAATGTTCTGAATTAATCTTAATTAATTAATTCTCTTAGAATGTAGCTCATTGTGTAACTCAAAAAAAATTGTACGTCAGGTTAGCTGATGGTTCTAATTTTAAATACTTATAGTAAACATCTTTACATCTCTCATATTCGGTAAGTAGGTCCTTATTACCCCCAAATGGAGCTTGTAGGTGACCAATTAGCGCTCTAGGGTAATAATGTAGCTAGAAAAGCCCTAGGGCGGTAAGTAATTAAAAAAAGTATGATGGTTATTTATGTACGCGAACTTTTTGAAAGAGTGAAGAGTTTTCTTTTTAATTACTTACCGCCCTAGGGCTTTTCTAGCTACATTATTACCCTGGAGCGCTAATTGGTCACCTTCAAGCTCCATTTGGGGGTAATAAGGACCTACTTACCTCACAATCGAGATGTAAAGCAGAGTAGTTAGCTCGGGTGTAAGCATCAATTGCACCCGAGCTAACTACTCTGCTGCATAGTACCATTATGTGATACCATTGAGCCTAGGTATTGAAACATTTCAACCTTCTTTAATGGATTCCCTTGCAGATGTATGGTAGCGCCTCTGTCAATGCCACCAAAGTTACAGCACATATATTCAGTCTTGCTTCGGCTCACTCTTAGGCCGGAATTCTCGAGAGCTGCCCTCCATGTTTCAAGGGCATTTTGAAGATCACTCGGGGTTTCACTTATGAGTGCTACGTCGTCAGCATAGAGAAGATCCCAAGGTGGCTGCTTTTGTATATTTGCTGTAAGATGGTTCATTACAAGATTAAAAAGAAGAGGACTCAGTGCTGAACCTTGGTGTACACCAACTTCGACTTTAAACTCATCACTAATCCCAGCCGGGCCTCGGACTTTGGTACTTATATTATGATACATGTCCATCACCAATCTGATGTAATGTTCAGGGACCTGTTGTGATCGTAAGGCCTCCCATATTAGTTTTCGGGGGACTCGATCAAAAGCTTTCTCGAGGTCTATGAAAGCCATGTGCAGGTCTTTTTGGCCATCCCTGTACTTTTCCATTAGTAACCTGACTGTATGTATGGCGTCAGTGGTGGACTTTCCAGAAACGAAACCACACTGGTTTTCTGTCACGGCCGTAAGTTGTTTCAGTCGATGGTTTATTACTCTCTCCCAGATCTTAAAGGTATGTGAAAGTAATTTTATGGCCCTGTAATTTTCGCATAACCTAACATCCCCCTTATTTTTGTAGAATGGTACTAAGAAACTTGTTCTCCAGTCGTCGGGTATGCCGTATATAAGTATTTTATTAAAAAGTTTTGTTAGAAAATTTATGCCTGCAATACCTAGCCACCTACCTACCTAGCTACGGGACATACTCGTAATATAAATGTAATTAGAATTCTGTGGCAAGGGTGTTTTGATGACTGACTGATATATCAGTTTACTTGATAGTCGTAGCGTAGGTGCGGTATGAGGTCGTTAAGAAAGCGTTTTAGGGATATACCTACTTCAGATATAAAAAATATTTTTGTTGAAAACTACATAACTCGTCCAATGATAAGCCCGGCATTTAGGACTATATTTTGGACAAGGGTAAGTATACGTACATGTTCGTCTTGTCAATTAGTACTCGTAAGTTAAACAGTTAATTTAAACGGTCTTTGAGTCTATTCAGAACCTATAATATTATTCAGCCTTTGATTACGACATTTTTTTTTTTTTATCCACTACAGCCCTTGACTGCGATCTCACCTATAAATAATATAAGCCCGGATAATAGATGATAATGGAAGCCAGGATGGCATGGCAGTGCGCATTTGTTTATCGCCTAATAATGATAAGCTGGATAAGCTGTGGTTGAAGATTACGAAATTATAAATTGTTGTCATTACCATTGATGCAGAATTTTAGTACCTATATTATTACTATACTTACTAGCTTATGCCCGCGACATTGTCCGCGTGGATTGAGGTTTTTTGGTTCGCGCGGGAACTCTTTAATTTTCCGGGATAAGAAGTAGCCTATGTGTTTTTCCAGGCTAAAATCTATCTCTGTGCCAAATTTCATTCAAATCCGTTCAGCCGTTGTTCGGGCGTGAAAGAGTAACAAAGATTCATCCATCCATCCATCCAAACTTTCGCATCTATACTTATAATAAAACTGTAACAGGTCCAATTCTGTACATTGAAGATATTTTGAAAATTTTTTTTGGAGGGCACTCATTATTCGATACTGAAGCCAAATCTGTAATTTTTTTCATTTTTGTCTGTCTGTCTGTCTGTCTGTCTGTCTGTCTGTCTGTCTGTCTGTATCTTGGCCGCGCATCACGCCAAAACTACTGAATGAATTCAAACGAAACGTGGCACGATTTGAGCCTATACTACGAGGTAGGACATAGGATACTTTTTATCCCGAAATTCTACCCCCGAAGAGGTGAAATAGGGGTTGAAAGTTTGTATGAAAGTCCTTAATTTCTCAAGTTATAGCCATGAAACTTGATATATGAGCTGCGGGTTGAAAATGGAGACATACGTGTTTCACAGTTTTTGAAAATTCGACCCCCAAAAGGGTGAAATAGGAGATGAAAGTTGGTATGAAAGTCCTTCGTTTCTCAAGATGTTTTACAAGTTATATCAACGAAACTTTTTATTTTGGCTTACGGTAAAAAATAAAGAAGTACGTGTGTCACAGTTTTTCAAAATTCCACCCCTAAGGGGGTGAAATAGGGGTTGAAAGTTTGTATGAAAGTCCTTCATTTCTCAAGTTATATCGATGAAACTTGGTATACAACCTACCGGTTAAAAATGAAGAAATACGTGTTTCACAGTTTTCGTAAATTTTACCCCCGAAGGGGTGAAATAGGGGTTGAAAGTTTGTATGAAAGTCCTTCATTTCTCAAGTTATATCCATGAAACTTGGTATATGAGCAGCTGGTTAGAAATGAAAACATACGTGTTTCACAATTTTTCAAAATTCCACCCCCCAGAGGGGTGAAATAGAGGTTGAAAGTTTGTATAAAAGTCCGTCATTTCTCAAGTTATTTCGATGAAACTTGGTATATCCACGCGGACGAAGTCGCGGGCATCAGCTAGTTTATAATATTAGTATAGAAGTATAGATATTACTTACAATAGAACGTTAATAGATAACGATTTCAGATTAAGTTGATCCTATTAATTTGATTGAGGGCCATTAGAGCCCATATTTCTTTTTTATTACATGAATATAACATGGATATTATATCGAGGCTCACGTTATGGTGCTGGAAAATAATCTTGATGTTTAAAATAATCCTTGTTAGACTTGCGCACAAAGGATCACACGTTTCTTAGGCACAAATACTAATTATCCTTATCCATACTAATATTATAAATGCGAAAGTGTGTCTGTCTGTCTGTCTGCTACGCTTTCACGGCCCATCTGTTCAACCGATTTTGATGAAATTTGGTACAGGGATAGGTTGTATCCCGTGGAAGGACATAAGCTACTTTTTATCGCGGAAAATTAAGGAGTTCTCCCGGGAATCAAAGAAACTTAAACTTAAACTTAAAGAAGTCGCGGGCATCATCTAGTACTAATTATTCTAAAATAATTTATCCTAAAAAAATATATTAAGGAATCCAATATCAAAGCATCAGCACGTAAAATTAAAGCTAAGGACTTATGGGATTTAAATGGAAAACTAAATGAATAAATTTGAACACAAACGAAAAGCTCGAGTCCATTATAGACATCAAACTTCTGTATAAAATCATAAAGTTAAGAAAATGAATTACCGACTGGCCCTAGGCATTTTAAATATTTAACTTGCCAAAAATGAAGGCATTTTATTTAAAAAAAACCATTTTGTAGTGAGTTGGTGAGATACGTAAAATCCCATTTATACACATTTTTTCTAAAAATATATTTAAATTCCTACAATAGAAAAAGATTAAACGCTCATCAAAAAACAGCTATTCTATACAATACACTAATGTGCATAATATGTCAGCGTTGCACTAAGTACAAAACTTTTTCATGAAGTGTTTTCTTAATTATGGTGAAAACTGCTTTGAAATTCAGTATGGAATTTAAGAACTGTTTGCAAATATGTCCGAATTAGTCTCTCAGGATTTTTTTTTTTTTTTTTTTCTGCCTTGTATCTGCAATCAGTCTTGCGACTATAATCAGATGAGCTGAGTTTCATTATGGCATTTGCAGACGAGGGAGCCATCGCTCGCCCGTCCGTCAATAATCGAGCACATCAGCTCGTTTCAGGCGTTTCGCTCGTGGGGCGTGTAGCAACGAGCTAGCAAGGTGATTTGGATGTTTGGCAAGGCGGTCTTGGTGTTTTTTGCAATACTTGCTGATTTCATCACTGACTGTTAGCAGAAATTGCAATTATAATCTCTCAGGATTGACGAAAAATTGGCCAAGACAATGGAACTATTTAGACCAATCTCGGGTCATTTAATTCAAGGTACCGACGGACTATAATACAAAAATACACAGAGCTATACAGAATAATTCGTTTTTATACATTGTGCAAATTTTCTTTTAGCATATAAACAAAGGGAAAGGAAAAATGTTGTTTTTTTTCTTTTTCTGGTACTTTCTATGTTTCTTACAAAAGTTACATCAGACAAATTATATTGCTCATTGTTTAATTTTTTGTGCCAACCCCAAAAGCAAAATAAATATTAACGAGAAATACTTATTTTGCTTTTGGGGTTGAATTCGTTACAGAAGTTTCCACAAGGCGGTTTAATTAGGTTTAGTAAACAGCGGCTGGTTGTATGAATTCTCATCAGTTTCGCGTTTGTTTAGAGCGAAAACACTAGGGAACGGAAGATACTTTTTTTGCAAATCCAAACTAATAGTAGTAGGTAATAGTATTCTGTGCCGTAGTCAAGTCCGTCGATCTAAACTATTTATTTAAAATTGCTTTGTATATAATACATGAATATTGTAACCGTTATTTTTGACAAAAAGCCAAATTTTGAATGGACTTTGGTACAAGTTACGTTTTGCGTCTCCTGATATTGGTAATTTACTTACTACACACCTTTAAATGGATATACATGAGTAGGTTAGGTTTATAGGTGTTTATTCTTGTATATAACGTGAATGTGTGTCTTTCTGTTTCAAGTCTGTCTTTTGACGACACTAAGCTGCATTGATCTCTGAAAGTTTTTGTGAAGCGTAAGTCAACATGCCAAAATAGCAGGAATCAGCTTGTTGTATAATATAGAAATACCAGGAAATCTTCTGAAAGGTTTATACTTTAATAATATTCTGCCGACTGATGCCTCTAATATTAATACTTTGAGGGATTATTAATGAAATAACGGAACGTGACAGAATTCGGAACGAAGTTTTTAATAATATTTTTTATAATAACTTTAAACGTGAAAAGGTAGAAAATCCAATAGCAGGCACGTGACTGGATGGCAAATTCCAATAGCGAAAATTTAGTTACACAATCAAAATGTATAAATATTGAGGGAGAGTATTGTGTTCAATTTATAGAGTGAAAAATAAAAACACTTGAAGAGTATGTTTTTTCGAACACGTGAATAATTTTCATGAAATCAATTTCGTTGCTGTTGGCGTGAATGTGGACTGTTTTCAACGATATTTTTCTATAAAAGGACACTTTATTTCAGCTACAAACTTACTTTTATTTTTGTTATTTGTAAGAGTATGTTTGGCATTAAACGATTTGTATTGTAACTGTTTCACGTGGAAAGCTCATAGGGGAAACACGTTTCGTCGAGTCGCGCAGGTACTATGCAGGTAGGTATGCAGCTCCATATAAAAATGCGAACAGTCGCGACACGAAGATATTGCGCTATTTTGTTTTGTCTTGATAATACTTATCTTTGTTTTTCCCCTCAATCCAGCCCTGCTAGCGTCTAGCGATCTCGTTGGTGTTTAACGATGTGTACCTAATGAGTAGGTACCTAAATAGCAAGAAGTAAATACAAAGTCACCTATAAGTGATGATAGACGTAATAATACGTAAGTACGTAGTGCTTTGTTTGTTCATTATCATGATTTCAACCGCTAGCTCACTACAGTACTGAGCATGAGTCTTTCCTGAAACTGAGGAGACTTTGCCCATAGTCCACCACGCTGGCCAAGTACGTGAAAAAGATGGGCCGTGAAAGCGTAACAGACAGACAGACACACGTTCGCATCATCCTTCATACTAATATTATAAATGCGAAAGTGTGTTTGTTTGTTGGTTTGTTGGTTTGTCCTTCAATCACGCCGCAACGGAGCAACGGATCGACTTGATTTTTGGCATGGGTATAATTGAGGACCTGGAGAGTGACATAGGCTACTTTTTATCCCGGAAAATTAAGGAGTTCCCGCGGGAATCAAAAAACTTAAACCACGCGGACGAAGTCGCGGGCATCAGCTAGTTTATAATATAAGTATAGAAATGGATTAAAATTGTAGGTATTTTCCCCTATTTCCCATTATGCAAGCTGAATTATTTCGGCCCTAATAACACGTACCCATTTAATAATAACCCGTCGAGAGTTCCGCGATGCTTCCGACGCAATATTACAGGAGATTTCCATCAAAATGCAAAAATGCCGATATGAATAATTCAATGATCCTGCGTGATCCACACCGCCCACCGGGTAATGGTAACGAACGTAATTTCCAAAATTGGAAATATGACTTCACGAGTGCAAAATTAAATTTTTAATTGGTAGCATTTTTTAAATTAAATCGTTAACACGTATCTGAGCACGTATTTCCTCAGAATGAGAAGAGTTTGGCCAGCGTGAATTACCATTGGACCACCATTTACCAGTGGATTACAATTATGCTGGTTTTTGATGTGAAAACTGTAACTGTTAAATTAAAGTACCTAAATAATTTGGAAAGATTATGTTTGTGTAAATGAGTGGATTCAGTTAAGCTGTGTATGGACTTTTGACGTCGACCGTACATCAGATAGTTCGCGCGCGAGTTGAATGCAGAGTAAATGTATGTGTCGCCATACATTTGCTCTGCATTCAACTCGCGCACGAACTATAGGTACTTCAGATAGGTAGGTTCAAAGTATCAGGTTATCTGTTATATTTAAGGTATAATTACTTAAGTACTGATAACCACCTAAAATGGCTATATTTATTGGTATTATTTATCATTAGTTGGCACTAGAATACTAAAATCGCATGCACGTACAATTTGGCGGTCATAAGCCACAATAATTTAGATTAAATTACATTCGCAAAGCTGTGATTATAGAGCAGCGTTTTAGTTTACTAATTGCTTTTATGGGCGATTAATGAAACGCGACTTGAGCCCAGGGTATACTTCTATTGCTTAAAGCAGTATTGTTTTATTGTTGTTGACGCTTTTGTTTCAAAATTATAATCCTTATTTTAAAACGTCAAGGTACGTCATAATATTAAGGGCGTCATTTGAGCGCAATATGAGGTAGACGTACAAGTTAACTCGCACAGACTCGGATCGGATTACTTAGTGTCCATCTTTTTTACAGTGGGCATACTGCCAACGCTTAAAGCAATACCTAAGCAATATTACTCTAAATGACAGTTTGATGTCATGTACCTTGAAGTTCCTACAATAAGGATTATAATTCTAAAACACGAAACTCAATAATAATTAAACAATATGGCTTTAAGCGTTGGCGGTATGGCCCCAGTATTTGTAACTACACATAAAATAAGTAGGTAATGACATTGGGCACATATTGTCATGGCCCAAGATATTCGTTCGATGTTTTCCACATACAATAGCATTTTATTAGGAGTAATAGACTCGTACTTTTAGCTATTTATTCTGTGGAAAACTCGTAGTAACAGAATGAGGACCCATTAGAAAAGCGCGCTGCGGGCGGGGAAAATTCTATTCTGTGCTATTATCAACTCTTACAATCCTCACTTATCTATTAACTAAACAAATCTATACTTCTATACTAATATTATACATACGAAAGTATGGATGGATGGTTGTATGGATGGATGTTTGTTACTCAATCACGCCAGAATGGCTGAACTGATCTGAATGACATTTGGCACAGAGATATATTATAGTTTAGAATAAGGCATAGGCTACTTTTTATCCCGAAAAAACCTCAATCCACGCGGACGAAGTCGCGGGCATCATCTATTGTGGTAATAATTACTAAACTTAGTAACTTAATTACGAACTTTAGTGATAAGGTCGCCTTTTGTTTGTAAGTTTGTAATAATGTCCTTTGTATGTGTACTTTTTCTTATGCAATAAAGTAATAATAAATTACTTTTAAAAGTATTTACTTACTTTACAAACAATTTAATATTCCTGTCTATTCGACGAAAGGGGTTATTGTAAAATCATAACAGCACGTCAAGTTAAATGGAAGAGAGCATCTAATCATAAAATTAACTTTTCCTTCATAATTTACACGGCCACAGTAACGCTTACGGGAACACAATTTGCTCAAGTAAGACGGAGATAAGCTCCAAGGAAAATCTTCAAGTTCGTGGAAGTGGAAAATTACAGAGCTCCGCAAAAATGTTTCACATCAGCGGATTATATAAAAAAGTCATGTTCAGTGAAATTATAATTAAAATCTTTGTAATCGACGGTTTAACCCGAAATAACTTTTTCTTTTCTTTTGTTTTATTATATTAATTTTATCAGTTTTTTTCAAAAGTAGAGAATGTATATAATACTCGTAGTTTAAAATGTATACCTGTACGTCGTATAGACCAGGGTAGAAGCCTTTAAAAATAATAAAAAGTGAAAAAAAATAATAGTAGGATGAAACCCATTAGAAAAGGAGGGGAATATTATAAAAATGAAAGGAAAAATAATTTACGGGCGATCTGAGGTCGGGAAGGGGATGGGGGGGGGTTTTAAGGGTAAAAAACGGTTTTTCTCGATTTCCGGCAAAACTAAAAGTCCTATCGAAAAAAGTCAAATGGCAAAGTTGTAGGTAATAAAAAGATCTAAAACTTTTGTATTTACACTTTTTTCACATAACCTCAAAATTTATGTGAAAAATTCAAAAAACCAAGTTTTTGATTTTTTATTTTTATCTTTTACAAATAATGTTTTTTTTTAACGAAATTTGGTGAAAACTTACCTTTTTATGTCCCAAATACGCTGTAATTTATTTGAGTAAAAATATTTATTTTTTCACCTTATTTTGAATTAATATCGAAAAAGCACCCTAATTTTCAATCGAAAATTCACCCGTCAAAATATCAGCTTTTTTCAAAAAGTTGGTATGTTTTCTGTTCGTTGAAATCTCTACTTTCCGATGGTGAAAAAAAATATATATGTTACTATAGTAAATCTTCTCAGAAAATGCAAAAATCGAAAATCGAAAACTCGAATTCGAAATTTTTTTTTTAATTATTATAAATCATTTTGAGCTATTTATTAAAATTTACACTTTAATTACTCGAAAAACGTTAGATTACATGTTAAATTGATAAAAAAAAAATTGCAAATCAAAATATGCTACTATAATTAACAAACAAATAAGTTAATAAAATTAATATTTATGTAATCTTACGTTTTTCGAGTAATTAAAGTGTAAATTTTAATAAATAGCTCAAAATGATTTATAATAATTAAAAAAAAAATTTCGAATTCGAGTTTTCGATTTTCGATTTTTGCATTTTCTGAGAAGATTTACTATAGTAACATATATATTTTTTTTCACCATCGGAAAGTAGAGATTTCAACGAACAGAAAACATACCAACTTTTTGAAAAAAGCTGATATTTTGACGGGTGAATTTTCGATTGAAAATTAGGGTGCTTTTTCGATATTAATTCAAAATAAGGAGAAAAAATAAATATTTTTACTCAAATAAATTACAGCGTATTTGGGACATAAAAAGGTAAGTTTTCACCAAATTTCGTTAAAAAAAAAATTATTTGTAAAAGATAAAAATAAAAAATCAAAAACTTGGTTTTTTGAATTTTTCACATAAATTTTGAGGTTATGTGAAAAAAGTGTAAATACAAAAGTTTTAGAACTTTTTATTACCTACAACTTTGCCATTTGACTTTTTTCGATAGGACTTTTAGTTTTGCCGGAAATCGAGAAAAACCGTTTTTTACCCTTAAAACCCCCCCCCCCCATCCCCTTCCCGAGCTCAGATCGCCCGTAAATTATTTTTCCTTTCATTTTTATAATATTCCCCTCCTTTTCTAATGGGTTTCATCCTACTATTATTTTTTTTGGTTTTAAAAATTATCGACCCTGGTCTAGTAAAGGAATTCAAAATTTAAAAATAATTTCATTTTAAATCTGGAATTCCCTTATGAATGATTTAAAATGAAATGATTTTTAAATCTTGAATTCCCTTACGTACATTTTAAACAATTTTATATATTGTTTTTACTCAAAAAATGGTATTAATTTAAAAGGCCAACTTACCTATGTTGTATTATATGCGTATTATTAATTCAATACCGACTCGGCAATTTCATTCAACTCGTAAGACCTGGCAAAAAATTCATTTTGTCCGTTGATTTCCAGATTAAAACAGCACAAAAAGCTCTTTCAAAACCCAGCTGTTAACCCTAATCTTTTTAAGTACCTAAGTCCGTTCTCTGGGTCCCTCAACCCTTTATCCGCGGGGATCATTCCGTCCGCTGAGCGATTTGTGTGTGCCCACAATAAAAGGGAGGCTTATAAGTGTTAACTTTCGGAGATTTCGGATCCCATTAATTTAGATAATTGTAACTACGAAGTTAGACCACCATTTTTTCTTTTATTTAATTTGCAACGTAATATGTATGTTTGTTTAGGTGAAATTGAATTTTGGAATAGTTATCCCCAACCGATTGAGCTAAAATTTTAAGAGCAAGATCCTGCGACGATCAGACCTACGTTATTTAATGAAAGCTGAAATTTTTGTATGTATGTCTCTAATACAGGTATAAACGATCCCCGACTATGAAGTTTGGATCGCGGTTGCTTTGGAAGCTATCAGGTAAAAAAAGTGGCACCTAAAATTCGTTAAAGCATTAAGCTCCGTTTTTTTATATTTTGCTTTGGAATAATATTAGAAACCACGTTATCCATTGTCAGACACCTAGTACGATTGCTACCCCCTGTCAGACACTCTTAAATAAAACAATAGGGTGTCTGACAGGGGGTTGCAATAGTACTAGGTGTCTGACAATGGACAACGTGGTTTCTAATATTATTCCAAAGCAAACTATAAAAAAACGGAGCTTAATGCTTTAACGATTTATAATATAGATAAGGGTTTTTTTCGTATTTTTTTGCTTAATATTAAAAACGGTAACAGGTAGACGGTTCAAATTTTCACAGAATATTAACTTGTATATTACCTTTCAAAATAAATAATTAAATATCAATAAAGTAAATATTAAAGGGGGGGCTCCCATACAACAAACGTAATTTTTATTTTTAATACGTCATAAATCGTAAAACTTACTACAGGTTTGTACGGAACCCTCGGTGCGCGAGTCCGACTCGCACTTGGCCGGTTTTTGTTCCTGCGGGAACTTATTTTCGGGGATAAAAAGTCCTTCCCAAGTTGCAACCTATCTCTGTATACTAAATTTTATGTAAATCGGTTGAAAATATGGGTCATGAAAGCGTAGCAGACACACAGACACACACTTTCGCGCTTAGTACGGAGGTATGCATACATACTGCGTTTTGTGCAGCTTGTAGGTACAAAACGCAAAATAGCTCCAAGTTTCAAATGAAACATTGAAATATTAGATATGGAGTATTTACCTAATTTGCTACCTGCTCGGATTTTACAAAGCCAACATCAGCAACTATGCACGCTTCTAATCAAAGAAACTTTTTGTCCTGTGGTCTTATTGTGGTTAGATCACAGATCATCTATATGTATTAAGTATATATAGCGGTCTGTGGGTTAGATGGGTAGGTATTTCCTTTTTGGATGATGTTACATACTAACTAGTAACATATTGATGTGAATTCACCCAATAAAATTAATTTTATTTAAATTTATAGTCAGCTTTTTCATCCCTTTAAAATTGCTCCCTTGGGGTGATAGTGGGTATCCCTGGGATATCGGTTTAATTCATGAGTAACAACACTAACTATAACTAATAAACAAAAGGATTGGTTGAAACACGTAAAACAAATTTGGATCCGTTCTCGCTGAATTGACTGTGAAATTCTAGAGAAAGCATTTCCTTTCGATTCCAAGTAAGTACCTACCTAACCCGTGACTAAAATTTGTTTTCACTGAAGAATATTTTATCGTAATTCGACAGTTATCCAAGGTAACTAAATAATCTCATGCTTAAATGTAGCCGCTTCAAAAATGCTAGGTATTTTATCGTACAATCTCAAACATTCTGCAAATCGGGTTATGTGGTATGAAAATCTACATCGCGAAAACTGGTTTCACTGGAATTCAATTCAGTTTAATATTGCGCTAAGCTTTGAAGCTTCATTCGAAAAACTTTATCGTATCTCGTACCTATTGTGCAACTACCTATTTACTTTTCTGATTTCTGTGTTTGGTATATTCCCTATTCTGTGGTAATACCACAGAATAGGGAATATACCATCCATACCTGCATGAACGTATTAGTGCTGAAATTGTTTGTCAAAATTTTATTTTATTTTATTTTATTGATAGGACAGGTAAGTATGTCCTAATAAAATAAATAAGGTAATAAAATAATAATAAGTCTTATCGGGTACGATAAGACTTTACAGTCTCCCAATACGTCTTATCAGGCTACAATATAACACACAAATTACTAAAATTACACATACATAAATAACAAACACAAGCACTAAAAATACAAAACAATAAAAAACACACTATTAATTAAAATTAAATTAAATTAACAAACAATAATAAAACAACACAATATAAATGAAATTAAAACTACCCATTCTCAACAACAAACAACTTTATCATTTTCATGTATCACATGGGGTGTGGAGAACATCAAGTCCGGGATTTTTAACTGACTTCCAAAAAAGGAGGTGGTTCTCAATTCGGCGCGTATGATTTTTTTTTTACTAACCAAATCATTGAGCAAGCGCAGTGCACGAGCCACTGGCGAATGTTTCTAAAAGCTCTGTCCGGCAATATGGTAGCGCAAACAAAGTGCGCCGACGCGCAATCGCATATCCATCCGGTACGTGTAAGCGAATTGCACCCAAGATATTGGAATTACATTTTTCTCCTTGGATCAGACTGATTATGTATGAGATTAAAAGGCCACATGGCGCCGTAGTTCCAATGTATACCAGTCATACCAAGGAGAAACAAACTTGGATATATTGTAGATATCCTACGTTTTGAACATGTGTCCCAAATATCTTCCTTCCTGTTGCAGTGTGACCACTAATTTTGAACACTCAAATTGTTATTGCGTCATTCTTTCAAAAGCTTATTTCATCACACATACCTACCTAGTAACCAACATAGCTCGAACGTTGCTAATAGTTCAAGATACCGAGAGCGTTGGGCTCGCAAGGTACTTGGATGGCGGCTTCGCACGGGTATACGCAACGTTGGACGACCCCCCACTACGTGGACAGACGATAAGCTGGGACGAGTCGCTGGAAGCAAGCGGCACGAGACCGTGTCCTGTGGAGATCCATGCAGGAGACCTCCGTCCAGCAGTGGACAACTATCGGTTGAGACGACGAAGACATAATAAGTTACTCGTACAATATGGGCGATGGAGCTTAGAACAGAGATCGGAAATGTTGTCAATGCATATATATATTTTTATCCAGTACAGGTTAGCCCTCGACTGCGAATTCACCTGATGGTAAGTGACGATGCAGTCTAAAATGGTAGCGGGATAACCTGTTAGGGGCATGGCAGTTATATAATGGCCTGGCAGTTATATATACCCTACCGGCAAATGTCTTTGCCGGTAGGGTAACTAGCCATGGCCGAAGTCTCTCACCAGGCCAGACCAGGGAAAAATTATAAATTCCCAAAGTGACCCTGCCGGGGAACGAACCCGGGACCTCCGCACGTTAAGACAACATGCGCTCAACACTGCGCCACGGAGGTCGTCAATATCCATTTAATTCACTGAATTTTATTGAACGCCAAGCACATGTCGTCAAGGAGTTAGTGGATATGCCGGTGAAAAATGGGTAAGATTTATATGAAATGTTTGTCATGCATGAGTAAGCATAAAATATCAAAAGAGTCGTAAACTCTCAGGCGTGGAGTCTCTAACAAAACTCGGTGAAATCGCATCTAAAAGTCCCCTCAATCTACTAGGATTCACTGACTGTAGATTGAATAGCTCTCTGGAATGCAGTTTGATCCAACATTCGAAAATTTGGAAGGGCTTTTGAAAGAGCTGATTGAAAAATCTGAAAAGCCGGCTATACATTGGCGGTAACTTTGGATCTGCAAATATTAATAGAAAGCTTTTTGGCTCGCTATTCATAAAACATAAACTTCGCCGACATAAAGAACTCAATTTGTCGCGTATTTTTAATATTTCGTTATTTTAGCTCCTTTAGGTACTAAACCTTATAAAAAAATTTAATAAAAATAAAAAATAAACTTTAATTTCAGAAATTAGTTAAATCTGCGTTCAGTCACGTTTAATTTACTAAAGTGTTCGTGGTTTGTCTTAAAAGTCGATTTCTCCATCTCCCGACGTATTTTGTAATTTTGACTGCATTCCTAACACAACATCTGTCAAAACATTAAATTTATTCGTCAGTTAAACGTTTTTCGGAGATGGAAAATTCGGCCCCTAATTTATAGTTCCATGCCATTAAAAAGGCTTATAAAAGAATGACATTGACATTCTTGTAAATAACATTCTTGTAATTCATTTACATTCTTGTAATTCTTTTCATTTTTTATTTTTAGGGTTCCGTACCCAAAGGGTAAAAACGGGACCCTATTACTAAGACTCCGCTGTCTGTCTGTCTGTCTGTCTGTCTGTCTGTCTGTCTGTCTGTCTCCAGGCTGTATCTCATAAACCGTGATAGCTAGAAAGCTGAAATTTTCACAAATGATGTATTTCCGTTGCCGCTATAACAACAAATACTAAAAATTAAAAAAAATATATATATATTAAGGGGGGTCCCCATACAATAAACGTGTTTTTTTCGTATTTTTTTGCTCAATATTAAAAACGGTAACAGGTAGACGGTTCAAATTTTCACAGAATATTAACTTGTATATTACCTTTCAAAATAAATAATTAAATATCAATAAAGTAAATATTAAAGGGGGGCTCCCATACAACAAACGTAATTTTTATTTTTAATACGTCATAAATCGTAAAACTTACTACAGGATTGTACGGAACCCTCGGTGCGCGAGTCCGACTCGCACTTGGCCGGTTTTGTATTTTTATTGAAAACAATACAATAGAACTTAAAGCTAGCTAGCCTAACCTAATCTATATATATAAAATTCAAAGTCCTGACTGACTGACTGACTGACTGACTGACTTATATATCAACGCACAGCCTAAACCGCTGGGGTTAGAAACTTGAAATTTTGACAGTAGATTCCTTTTGTGACGTAGGCGCTCACTAAGAAAGGATTTCTCAAAATTCCACCCCTACGGGGGTGAAATAAGGGGTTAAAGTTTGTATGAAAGTCCGTCATTTCTCAAGTTATATCCATGAAACTTGGTAAATGGGCTACCAGTTAAAAATAATAATACATGTTTCACAGTTTTTTCAAAATTCTACCCCCAAAGGGGTAAAATAGGGGTTTAAAGTTTATATGAAAGTCCTTCATTTCTCAAGCTAAAGCCATGAAACTTGGTATATGAGCTGCGGGTTAAAAATGAAGAAATACGTATTTCACAATCTTTGAAAATTCGACCCCCAAAGGGGTGAAATAGGGGATGAAAATTGGCATAAAAGTCTTTCATTTCACAAGTTATAGCCCTGAAACTTGGTATTTGGGCTTCCGATTTAAAATTATGAAATACGTATTCCACAGTTTGGAAATTTCTTTCCCCAAGGACGTTAAATAGAGAGTTTGTCCTTCAATCACGCCGCAACAGAGCAACGGATCGACGTGGTTTTTTGCATGGGTAGGTATAGTTGAGGATCTGAAGAGTGACATAGGCTTCTTTTTATCCCGGAAATGAAGGAGTGCCTGTGGGAATTAAAAAACTTATGCTACGCGAACGAAGTCGCGGGCGTCCTCTAGTTACTATATAAATCATGCCCGCGTGGAATGGTGGTAAGAATGCTGGCTGCATTTCCGCGCTGAACAGCCAGGCTGATCAAAATTCATAATTCTTAAGGACTACGTGCTACAAGACTACATTTTTGCAGTCTTATAGCACGGCGCCCTCAACTTATCATATGTGATTTTACTGGACGGGAAGTGGAGCGGTAACAAATCGCGACTGCAACAAATTGCCTTTCCACCGAGAGCTGACACATAATTCCAGCTAGTTGGACGCCTCATGTCATAAAATATCACGAGAGCCGTAAACTCGTCCGGGCGCTCTAATAAAAGTCAAAATTGAAATATAGTATTATCATTTCGAATACCTACCATCTTACTAAAATCATACTAATATTATCATATCGTATCATATCTACTAATAATATAAATGCGAAAGTGTGTTTGTTTGTTGGTTTGTCCTTCAATCACGCCGCAACGGAGCAACGGATCGACGTGATTTTTGGCATGGGTATAGGATGGGTTAAGGATCTGGAGAGTGACATAGGCTACTTTTTATCCCGGAAAATTAAGGAGTTCCTGCGGGAATCAAAAAAATTAAACCACGAGGATGAAGTCGCGGGCATGAGCTAGTTTTCAATATATGCGAAAGTGCGCTTGTTTGTTGATATTGGTTGTTTGGGTAACGTAAGTCTATGCATGGATTTAGTTGAGTAGAGTGATATATCTATAGTTTTTTATACGGGATAAATTAAAGATCTCCAAATTCATACGGACGAAGACCAACTTGAGACCATCTCACTGAGAAAAATGAAATTGCTGAATGTCAGTTATCTAAAGAGAGTTATGGCTTCCAAGAGCAAAAATTGTCACATATGTAGGTATGTCTAGAGTGAGACGTTCTTAACTCTATGGTTTAAGCAAGCCGATTCATGCAATGGTGTCCTTCATGTTATGTGCAGATGCAGAGATGAATTCAAATACAAAATATTTGTTTATTTAAATAAACTTTTACAAATACGTTTAAGTAAATTGTTAAATGACATCTAACAATTTACTGACATGAAATCTACCACTGGTTCAGAATGACATTCCTAACGAGAAGAACCAGCAAAAAACTCGGCGGTTGCTATTTTTTAATAATAGATAATATTAGCTTATATTCATAGAAACGACATTCCCGGAAATTCAAAAGGTTACGCATTCGAAGTCGCAGGCATCAGCTAGTCCTTACATTCTATTGACGTATCATCTAGGCATTTACTTCGTCAGTTTAATTAGCTAAGCAAGAACTTGTTCGGTATCCGTCCTAAAGTTGGGAAAGGGTTATTGAATGAACTACGCCGGTACTTTCAGTGTAGACGGTCGTTTGATAATAACCCCTCTCAGCTGCCAAGGGAAATTATTCAAATCGCTTAACGATGTTCAAACTTGGAAGCGGCTGTAATGAATTTTATAGAATTAATGGTCTAACAAGAGAATTTGATCAGCCAATGCGCCAATTTACAAATTTGCTTTGAACAAATTATATCTTGCCAGTTGCCCATTCCAGAACTCAAAGAAGCTAGCTTTGTGGCTATGTAAATTAAATTAAATTTAACGTACCTATCTGACTTTTATTTTTAAAAAAAAGTTATAATATTATAAATTTTTATTTTAATATTATAAATGCGAAAATTTGGATGGATGGATGGATGGATGGATGGATGATTGTTACTGACGCCAGAACGGCTGAACGGATCTCCATCTCTGTGCCAAATAGATTACACAGAGATAGATTATAGTCTGGATTAGCACATAGGCTACTTTTATCCCGGAAATGTAAGGAGTTCCCGCGGGTACAAAAAGCCCCAATCCACGAGGACAAAGTCACGGGCATAAGCTAGTTCTAGTAATATAATAAATGCAAAGTCTGTCTGTCTATATTATGTCTGCTTGCTTGTTCACCTGGCAGTCTATATCTGTCCGTCTGTTTGTCCGGGAAAATCAAAGAGCTTGAATTATATGTACAAGTAGTACTTACGTTACGTACGTTATATACCTACGTTAGTAAATAATAACTCAATGGCTTCCCGGGATATTTAAAAGCAAAATCGCAAAAGCAAAACAGGCAGACAAAGTCGTGGACATTAACTACTATCTAGCATAACTAATTGGCTAGTGAGTAGTTTTATTATGTACTAAGAAATGTTTCATCGACGCATATTAGTTATAGTCTTTCTTGACAAATTAAGGGCTAATTTTTCAATCGTCAGATAAATTTTATCGGAGGAATAAATTTGACGTTTTGGCAGATTTTCAATACAAAACCTGTCAAAACGTCAGATTTATTCCTCCGATAAACTTTTTCTGACGATTGAAAAATCAGCCCGTGTTTACGTGTTTTTTTAGCACTTCTAGCATATTATCTTTCATGATATTCCAGTCAGGTTAGAAATTTATCGAAAAATTCTGCGAAAATTCCAACGACACTATTGCATAGAACTTGAACAACTGCGAGGCACTTGCGCCGTGCGACGCCTCACGGCATTTATTCAATGCAGCTTAGTTCATGAAACTAGATCATAGCATTCTATGCCTAGGGTGTTCTTTGATTTTAAATTCATACAGCGATTGAAACTGCCTCGTTGGTCTAGTGGTTGGCATGTTCGACTGCAGCCGACGAGGTACCGGGTTCGAGTCCCGGGTCGGGCCATAATTGAGTATTGGGCTTGAGATTGGCTTTTCCGACTAGAATTTCTCAGTACTAGCCCGGAGTTGGGAAATTGGCGGTGTTTCAACCCGTGCCTCGGAGAGCACGTTAAGCCCGCGTCGGTCCTGGCTATTACCACTAACATGTTAATAGTCGTTCAAGCCCACAAACTCGCATTGGAGCAGCGTGGTGGGTCTCTAATTCCCTCTCTCCTATGAGAGTGGATTTCTGTGCCCAGCAGTGGAACGTTAATGGGCTGTAGTGGTGGTGGTGGAAAGCGATTGAAATGTGTACTTTTGCAATTTCGTCGCAGTTTGAAAACTCTTTGAATGTGTCTATTTATTAAGTTTTGATTTTGAATTCATGTTATGAAAGATGTGCGTATAACAATACTAGCGGTTGCCCGCGACTTCACCCGCGTACAATTTCTGATTTCCCATGGGATTATGAAAGTTTCTCGCTGCAAGTATCGTATTTTATTCATTATTGTATCGTAAGTTATTTACACCACGATCTCAATTTTATTCATTTTTGGTAAGTAATCTAAAAATTCGGGTTCTTCAAAATCATTGTTATTATTGAAAGGTACCTACTATTAAGTGTTATTATACCTACCCGTTTTATTGTACACCGGTTCGGAAGAAAGGCTTTTCATTTAATAATGGTTTATTTTTGTATCTTTATTAAATCAACTTTATATTTTAAAAATTTAAATTAGGTATGATTGAAAAAGAAATTGGAATTTATTTTATGACTACACCTAATCACGTGGTAAAAATTCGGTAAGTCATTAATAAGAATATTAAAAGGTTATAATAGTTTGAAATAAACTAAGTACCAAAAAGACTAAGTTTGTGCATTGTACTGTACTTATCATGTGCAATAAAGAATTTTAAACCAACAAACAAAATAAAGAGCCGAAAAACTCCGTAGACGACAGATATTAATACGTCATAAAAGATACTCTTGTTAATTTGGTTGTATGCACGTTTGATGGACTTCTATGTCGAATTAATACAAAACGCGTAAGCTCGGACTATACGCGTACGCTAAGCCTACCGAATTTTATTGAAAATCTCGTTCCATAAACAATCACTGGGTCTCAAAACATTTCTTTTTTTTCACTTAAGCTCCCGTAATTGGGTAGGTATTTGACTACTATACTCTATCCACGGAGACTAGTTAATATAGCGCTCTCTCTGTCACGTAATCCCATACAAATGACAAAGACAAAAAAAGTCAGTGGGCGTAAACCATTCTGAATGTACGTACACACTGCGCTACTATTAAATTAAACTAGCTTTCTTCCCACGACTACACTTGTTTTTTTTTTTACAATTTATGTAGTTATTATAATTCAAAATATATTAATCACTATCCGACGACGTATCACTGCTATCGTTTTCTACATTTATTATATGAAGTTATCAGTAATTATTTCCACATTCCTATCCATTGCGTTCATTTTTGGCTCTACTATTTCTTGTACTTGTTTGATACAATTTTCCAATACACAAGTCAAGTCACAATGAATGTACCAACAGTCCAAGGTACACACCAGGTCACGGAACAATAACGATAGGTAAGGATAAAATATGAGCGCGTCTGCACAGTACGGGTACCACGATCAGACTAAAATATACACGTAGTCTGAACACTGCATTAACGGTTATCGCTGACCAATCACAAACGAGTCCATGTCTTCCCTATTAACTTGTCTCCGTGGATAGAGTATAGTCAAACTAGCAACTTTTTTCAAACGTCAAAACGCGTGCTTACTATGGGATTTTGTATGAAATTTTGAATTGTGACGTCATCAAAGTTCGTCGCACTTTTTTACTTTAATCGATAGTTTAAAATGGTTATTCAACACAAAACTAGCAGGGGACGTGGATATTACGACTTTTGGGAGATTCTTTATTTAATAATCACTAAAAAAGAAGTTATTTCACTAGTAGTCAAATACCCAATTTTATGATTTAAATTTTCGAATTTAAGCCGTACAATAATAAATAGTATCACTGAAAACCGTTTCAGAATGAAGCCTGTGCAAACTGTATGCGGAACGCTATGAGAAATTATCATCAGCCAACATTGTTCGCTACGCTCAATTTTGCACGAACAATATAGGGCTTAGGGTGAAAACACTCTATGGACCGGACAGGACAAAAGAAGTTCTCAAAAAATCTAAATACACGCGTATGAAGTTGCCGGCTAATATACTAATATAAATGCGAAAGTGTGTGTCTGTCTGTCTGCTACGCTTTCACGGCCCACCTATTCAACCGATTTTGATGAAATTTGGTACAGGGATAGGTTATCCGGAGATATCCCGGGGAAGGACATATAGGCTCCTTTTTACCACGGAAAATTAAGGAGTTCCCGCGGACATCACACGGACGAAGTCGCGGGAATCATCTAGTTTAAAATATTTTCACACAAAAATCTAAAATCAATAACATCACAAAAATTGCATTTTTTACTCTACCCAGCTTATTGTCATACTTTGTTTACTTAAGGCATCAGCCTTATTGTAATTGTTTTACGCCTTAACTATCAAGTTGTTTGTCTTATCTCCATTATGAGAACGAAGCGAGTCGACGAATGACTCAACAAAAGTGTACAGAACTTCGCTAATTAATCGCTTTTGTTTCCCCGTCCCGAGGAAGATTCTCGTAACCACAACTAATTAACTCGTACTCTCAACATCTAGCTCTCAAAATCTATGCCTAACCACGCGTATGAAGTAGCAAGCATCATTTTATTATTAAAATATTTCACTTAAAAATCTAAAAATCTATAGAATGTTACAAAAATGACTGTTAAATTTCTACTCCACCCAGCTTATCGAAATAATAATTTCAACCCACTACCGGCTCTTTAGTGAGCACGAGTCTCCTCTCGGAATGAGAAAGGTTTGGCCATAGTCCACCACGTTGACCAAGTGCGGATTGGCAAACGTCAAACAGCATCGAAAACATTATGAATTACTCTCATGCAGAATTTCTCACGACGTTTGAAGTTTAATTTCTTAAAACGCACATAACTCCGAAAAGTAACCAATAGCTAGGTAGTTCTTAGTCATAGCATATATTTTGTGTGATATAGTGACTCTACGCCAGCATTCGGCAGTCCGCCTTATTGTTATTGTTTGGTTTTAGCAACGCGGTATCTATTTAGTGTCTTATCCTCCATTATGAGAACGAAGCGAGTCGACGAATGACTCAACAAAAGTGTACAGAACTTCTCTAATTAATCGCTTTTGTTTCCCCGTCCCGAGGAAGATTCTCGTAACCGCAACTAATTAATACTCTCAACATCTAGCTCGCCTTTAGTTGGACTGAAAAAGAATTTAATCCTAGATGAAGCAGGTATTTTCATTAGCTTCGAAACTTGAAAATGTTAGATACGAAAGAATACAGTTGGTAAGAAATGTTAAGAAATGTGAAACGAAGAAATATTGTTTACCTTAGGTATTCTAAAAGTTTGTACCAACTTATAAGTATGAATTAACGCTATTGCATTGCGTGGATTTTAAATTTATAGAATTTTCACTTAACACCGCGTTATCGGTTTAGCAAATATCTCTCAACAAAACCATACCTGCAATATTAATGCGATAGTGGTCGGTTCGTCCGTTTTCTTTCTTTCAATGACGACCTCTACGCTAGGCGTCTGCTAGGCTTTAATGGCCCATCTTTTCAACCGATTCTGATGAAATCTGGTAAAGATGCCCTGGGGAAGATTCTCTTATCTGTGGGAAGGACATAGGCTACTTCTTTCCCAGAAAATTAAGGAGTTCCTGCGGGAATTAAAAACTTAAGTTAACCTCGCGGGCGAAGTCGCGGGCATCAGCTAGTGATATAATATACGATGTACGAGATATTATTATTTCCTCGAGGCTCGAACAAATCCCATATTGCATTGCGCCAAAAAAATTAAGAAAATATGATATCATAATTATATCGGTCTGATTCACATGGACCGAAAATATTTCATTATTTAATCCATAATTAGCGAATCAATTGTTGAATTAATGATGAATAATTAATGTTCATTTCAATGAAAATGAATAATTAAACTCGGTTTAATTGTCATCGTTTATTAATGACAAGTGTCTGTGACATTTGCAAATCCAAAATTGAGGCCTTTATTGCGGAATCTATTACTCGGAACGATCCCAGCCTAGTTTAATCCCTGGGATCAACTCATCATTGTCACATTATAAGTACAACTTGCAACCTGACGGTAATTTAGTATTATAAACTTTTTCAAGTTCCATCTGAAAGCCCACGGCCGCAGCTTTTTGGAGATATAGACCTAATAATAATGCATTTTTTAAAATATAAGGTACAGTGAATTTACCTACTTCTTTATAATACCCTTTTTTATCCTCTACAAGATAGCCTCTAACTGTATTAAAATAACACCTTTGGAACGAAGTTCCTTATGGGACGATGCGGAGGTTCACGACACCACACGTTTTTTAGGGTTCCGTAGCCAAATTTGGCAAAAACGGAACCCTTATAGATTCGTCATGTCTGTCTGTGTGTCCGTCCGTATGTCACAGCCACTTTTTTCCGAAACTATAAGAACTATACTGTTGAAACTTGGTAAGTAGATGTATTCTGTGAACCGCATTAAGATTTTCACACAAAACTAGAAAAAAAACAATAAATTTTGGGGGTCCCCATACTTAGAACTGAAACTCAAAAAATTTTTTTTCATCAAACCCATACGTGTGGGGTATCTATGGATAGGTCTTCAAAAATGATATTGAGGTTTCTAATACCATTTTTTTCTAAACTGAATAGTTTGCACGAGAGACACTTCCAAAGTGGTAAAATGTGTGTCCCCCCCCTGTAACTTCTAAAATAAGAGAATGATAAAACTAAAAAAAATATATGATGTACATTATCATGCAAACTTCCACCGAAAATTGGTTTGAACAAGATCTAGTAAGTAGTTTTTTTTTAATAATTTAAAACTTACTACAGGTTTGTACGGAACCCTCGGTGCGCGAGTCCGACTCGCACTTGGCCGGTTTTTTGTATTTCACTCCCGTTACCGTATATTGTTATCATGTTAACCTTCATCAGGCACTATAAACAAGCATTTACGTATAAGTAATATATTCATATTCACGTTTAGTAAATCCGGTAAAACCCGGCTGAGAGCGTTTGTGGGCTCTTTTCAGACCGGCTCATTTGGAACCCACGTAGATTTAGTTTTAAGATACCGTGGTTAATTATTATTTATTTTGATGACGTTCAAAAATTGTACATACATAATAATAGTCCATCCAACTTAACAGGCCCGGTGGCCAAAATTGGAACTAATTTTTATGCCTGTTTAGTTTTGTTTTTATTTTAATTTTAATATGAACCAGCGACGCTGTGGCCGGTTACATAAGTATACCCAGCTACTAAGTTTCTCTAGCCCACTTGCAGAGACGGCGGGTTATGTTTAACCCGGGATTAAATTTTGACAGAAGTATAACACGAATTCACTCAAAGTATAGGCAGATAACTGTGGATTATTTTATATTATTTATTATTATTTATATTTGGGGGAATGATTTCCTTTCCGCAGATTTATTTCTTTAATTGTTTTTCTAATTAGGCGTTATCTCCGGCGATTTCAACTTTCACAACCAGCAACTTTATGGCTGGACATTATATTAAGGATTCCGCATTTTGGCGAATTGCCTTTGAAAGAGCCTTTATTAATTGAATTATGACTTCCTAACGGTTTGTAATAATAATTTCGGTAACCATAAAAGCCAAAAAAACATTGACAGAATTCTAATTCATAGAATTTCGTTAGCAAAAATTTGCCCTTCGGTATCTGCTGTACATTTCAGGACAAAAGAGCTTAAAAATGATAGGCTTTTACTGTATTTTTTAATTAAAAATGTTTCACGGAATCTGTTGTTCTAAAATCTTCATTAAAAATTTAATACTTACCTACATTATTATTCATCCTATAATTTTTATAAAAATGTTTTTACAGGGTATTTGCCAAATTTTTACCGAAACATCCTGCTTCCTTAATTCCAACAGAACAGAAAGATTCCAAATAATAGATTCCGACCCTTTTGACCGTTTTGAGTTATAAACAAAGAAAATATGATAGGGTTGTTTTACATTCGGAAGTGATATCATACTTCATACTAAATGCGAAACTGTGTTGTTTGTTGTTTTGTCTTTCAATCACGCCGCAACAGAGCAATGGATCGACGTGATTTTTTGCATGGGTAATGGATATAGTTGAGGACCTGGATAGTGACATAGGCTTCTTTTAATCGCAGAAAATTAACGAGTTCCCGTGGGAATTAAAAAAACTTATTCCATGCGGACGAAGTAAAAAAAATTATAGTTAGTTTTTTAACACAGTATTAATAAGTAAGTAGGTACCTATATCTAACTAAATAAGAAATTATTATTTTTAAGTAAGTATATCTAACTAAATAAGAAACTATTATTTGAACTATGGTTATTTACTAACTTTTGGTTAAAAATTTTTTTTTAAGTTGCCTAAAGAACAAAGGCTTTTCAGTAAATTGTAGAGAAGTTGCCCTTAAGAAGTTATTAGTATTTTTAAATTACTTAGCTCTGTTTACTTTGTTTGTGGATTATGCTCAAAACCGTATAGAAATTAATAAACGAAAATGAAGGAACTAGAAATTTAATTTGCTATAATCCGCAACAGTAGGCAAATATATGTGGTACAGTGTATCTTGCACTTGCAGTATATCTTGCACTTGCAGCTTATCTTACACTTGCAGCTTGCAATATTCACCACACCACATAAATCTTCCAAATTATTCTTAACGCACGTTTCACTCCGACTCCGACTCCGACTCCGTTTTAAACTGTAACAGATAACGCTATGTGAAGCTACTATTTCTAATGAGAAACTCATTATAAAATCTACTCAAAATACACCATTTATGTCACATTATTCACTATTCAGCTGCTCTAGAGATTCCGGAACAAATATCATATAACTGCCTGGTAATGAGCTCCCTCCAACTCATATAATTGCAGGGATTGAGATGAAACAGTGGAATTATTCAGCGAGCTCCATTAATTTCTCGTTTATCAAGTAGTTATGCGAGTACATATTATGTATGCGTTTAAGTATACTGTATATTAGCTGTTCTAAGCGATTTAATCTGTGTGATATTCATAAAAAGCAAGAACATACTAATTGAAGACCACACGGGAAAAAAAATATTGTCAAAAAAGGATAAATTTGAATAAAATGGAATCCTGAGTTTAAAAGTCTCTATTTAAAACACTTCAATGCTTTACCTTGTAACCTTATAATTTTATGACAAAAATATAACTATAGTCTTTAATATGTGTGTAGCACGAGTATATCTACCTAGCAGTGTCTGCCACGCCATATTAACATCCAAGGGGTCACATTTGCCTGAATGGATTTTAAAACAGTACCTACAAATCATCCGCCCGAATCGCCGGCGTTGTAGAGGAATATAATTTTGTCCTGTCGCCTAGTGTGCGCGCTCCATATAATAGTGTACTAGCTAATACCCACGACTTCGTCTGCGTGGATTGAGGCTTTTCGGTTTCGTTTCCGCGGGAACTCTTTAATTTTCTGATATAAAATATATGTGTTATTCCAGACTATAATCTATCTGTGTGCCAAATTTCGTCCAGATCCGTTCAGCCGTTGGGGCGTGATTGAGTAACAAACATCCATCCATCGATCCAAACTTTCGCATTTATAATATTAGTATAGATGATGCGAACTTTTTCCCCTGTCCTGTCCCTAGTGTATTTTCACCCTTAATGCAAATGTCCTGTATGCCAATCTGTATCAATATCCCATAGTAATATGCGCTTAATGGTTGTAGCGTGGTTTGGCTACTTGGCGAGCAGCCAGTGTAACGGATCGAGGCTTTCTATCACAGCTTAATATGACAATATGAGTGTCTCGGGAAAGGACGCGATACAACAATAGTCAACAACCACTACAATGTGTGTTTCTCTAAATATTCTTCTACTAAAAAAACTTATCTGCTAACTTCTTTCCATCTTCATGTAACATGAAAAAGATAATCCTTTTACTAGCTTGCCTGCGACTTCGCGTAGATTTAGGTTTTTAAAAAGATCCGTAGGAACTCTTAATTTTCCGGGATAAAAATGACATTCCGCATGTATTTCAATCAATTTTAATTCGTTTATTCGTACCAAAAAGAGCATAGATTTCAATACAAAATCTATACTATTTAAGGAGTTCATAAGTAATTATCATACTAATATTATAAATGCGAAAGTGTGTTTGTTTGTTGGTTTGTTGGTTTGTCCTTCAATCACGCCGCAACGGAGCAACGGATTGACGTGATTTGCATTGCATTGTTATAGTTGAGGGCCTGGAGAGTGACATAGGCTACTTTTTATCCAGGAAAATTAAGGAGTTCCCGCGGGAATAAAAAAAACTTACGTAACGTAAACGTACGTACGTAATAATTACATAAGTAAATGATTAAGCGAGTGCAGCAGTAAAGTTGTTTGATTATTGCAGCAACTCATTAATTTTCCCGGATAAAATGTACCTAGTAGGTACCTATACCTATGTGTTAAATCAGGTTATAAGCGATCTCCATTTCAACAGCCAAATCAATTCAGTCCTTGTAGTGTAGTGTGTACGCGGTAGTAAATATTATGTCTATGGGTGTGAGAGAGTAAGTAACATACAAACTTACAAACTTACAAACATCCAACAAAGTAAAGAACATCATTGTTGTTTTCAAGACTAGTTACACAAAGTCCTGCAGAATTCAAGTAAAATGTTCACATATATTAAAGAGAATAAAATATTGTACGAGTGCACAACAATACGGCACAAAAGGTTTAATATCAGTACATTACATTGTACAAGAACGTCACTCCTAAGCTCTTTGTTTTGCACTCGCATAGCAGCGGCTGAAATATGCTACGGTTTACGGTTTTAACTTCAGAAGAGCAATAACGACGCCAATATAACTGTACCTACAGTAATACATAAAACTAAATTGTCGACTTCTTTTCACAGTCTTCTATCTATCTATCTTCTCTATCTATTCTATCTTTTCTGGATAGTTAAAGAACAAAAAGAATATTCACTCTCAGTGCTTCAAAGGTACCCTGATACTGAAATTTAAAAATTTATTTTAAATGATTTGGAACTATAAAGAGTTTTTTTTAAAATTTCTAAGTGAAAAAAAAAATTGGAAAATACGATAGTCACGTGATACGGCCAGCCAATCACGTGCGACCATTTTCATTCGACCCGGCGCGCGTGATACCTACCTACTTACGCTATGAAAAAACTATATACTATAGACGCACCTAAAACACTCCACTATTTGTTTCGTCGTCTCAAGTCTCAACGTCCACAGCTGAACGAAGGACACCTGCATGGATCTCCACAAAACACGGTCTTATGCCACTTACTTCTAGCGGCTCCCTATGCAGCCACTCGCTTGAGATCGTCCGTCCACCTATAGTTTGGTTGCTATCTCATAATTTTAAACTCGACTCATTCGTTGGCTATAGGTTTCATTCTGAACCAGCTATTCTAAAATGGATTTCGCAGATCTATGACACGTTTAATTTTATTCCTAAAAAGGCTAAAAGCATGTCGTCCTACGAATTTATTGAATTTTTCCCCGGCCTCTACTGTAGCGTGACTGAGTCATATTCATCTTAGAACCCTTTTAAGGCTTGTATAATACGGTATTTCCTTTTTCGTCTTTTACAATATTCAATTATGTTTTTAAGGCATGCTGTAAAATGGAAGAATATCGAAAAATGTGATCATTTAGAGTTAGATGATGCCCGCAACTTCGTCCGCATAGATGTAGGTGAAAACTCCCGCGGGAACTCTTCGATGTTCCGGGATAAAAATGCGACCTTATCCCGATATCTTTGTACCATTTTTTTCAAAATCGGTTGAACAGATGGGCCGTGAAAAGATTTATAGTATCAGTGAATTTACAGTTCACGCGCGAGTTGAATGCAGAGCTTATAAGTACGTGTCACCATACCACACGAGTAGATAAACCTAACCTCATGTGACCATGCATAAGCTCTGCATTCAACTCGCGCGAGAACTGTACGTAAATAGATATGGGTAAATAAAAACTTTTGTTCTTCTATGATGTCTATTTAAATTTGAAAGTGCTTATGCCAAAGTGTTTGCCTGTACATGAATCCATTTTGTTAAAAAACTACCCGAGGTGATTTGAGACATTGCAACAAACTAGATAATATGTTATAGACTATAGAGGCGATTGTAGGAAGTTATACTGAAAATATCTGAGTCCTAAGGGGAAAATAAATGTCACGCAGACGAAACCGCGTAATCGATCTTTCTAGAAAGCTGAACATTCCATAGCTGAGACTTTCTTCGTTCCATTTCGGGAACAAGATTCCGGAAATGTTTCCAACATTTGGCATTTCGCGACTGCCGTAGAAATACTGGAGTTTTATTTTTAGACGCGACAGCAAAAAAGGCTGAAAGGCTGCGGCGGAGAGGGAAAACGTACCTACTAAACGCCGGACAAGACTAAACATCCGCCTCGGAGGGGAACAATGTTTTGTTCTGTCGCCAGGATGCGCGGTCCCTGTAGTATTTTCGCTCTAGATAGTCAGGCGGTTTGTAGTAGTCGTTATGTCAAGCATTCAAATAAATTACACGAACGTTTTCGGTAAGTATAGACTAAGTTTTTTTTATCCACTACAAGTTAGCCCTTAACTGCGATCTCACCTGATAGTAAATAAAGATGCAGTCTAAGATGGCAGCGGACTAACCTGTTAGGGGCATGGCAGTTAAATTAAACCCATACCCCTAGTCGGTTTCTACACGGCATCGTACCGGAACGCTAAATCGCTTGGTGGTACGTCTTTGCCGGTAAGGTGGTAACTAGCCACGGCCGAAGCTTCCCACCAGGCCAGACTAGAGAAAATTCAGAAATTACAAATTCCCAAATTGACCCTGCCGGGAATCGAACCCGGAACCTCCCAAATTAAGACAGCAGTGCTCAACAACTGCGCCAGGGAGGTCGTCAGATGTGTCAAACATTCTTAAAATGAATTTCACAACCGTTTTCGTTAAGTATATGTAACCAATATTTACAAGCAAAAGGGGTGGATATACTTACCGTGTAATCTATTTCACGCGTTTCAACCAAAGCAATTAGCGTTATCTTAAAACAATAACTGTGCAAAATGTAAATGATCGTCAGACGCCGCGTGCGTGCGGAATGGAGCAAAACGTCCGACACTGTTGGTAGATGATAATTATTCTGATAGCGCAACGTAAACGGTTTCTGATTTTAAATGGTTTTCAACAATGGTATATTATATGCTTAATATTTGGTATCTATTCGGGGAGTCCGGGATTCGATACCCGGGCACGCGTTCCTAACTATTCGAAGGTATGTGCGTTTTAAGAAATTATACGACACTTGCTTTAAAAGTAACCACTACAGCCCATTAATGTCCCACTGCTGGGCACAGGCCTCCACTCTCAGAGGAGAGAGGGAATTAGAGCTAAGACCCACCACGCTGCTCCAATGCGGGTTGGCGGTCTATTATCATGTTAGTGATAATAACCGGGACCGACGGCTTAACGTGCTCTCCGAGACACGGGGGTGAAACACCTTGAAACACCAACTTCCTAACTCTGGGCTAGTACTGAGAATTTCTAGTCGGAAAAACCCAATACTTAACTATGGCCCGACCCGGGACTCGAACCCGGGACCTCGCCGGCCGCAGTCGAACATACTAACCACCAGACCAACGAGGCAGTTAACAGTTCATAACATGGCAAGGAATTTAAGGAAACCCGCATGACTGAGAGTCTTCTTGTGATGGTTTGTCCTGTCCTGTCCGTAGTGTGTTTTTGCCATAATACCTACCATTATAGAATTTGACTTGTGAGACGTTTCGAAAAAAGAACTGATAATAATTAATATTGTAGCTTCCGGACTATTATATTTACTTGAGCGAAGAATTCTATAAAATGTTTTAGTTTTTCAGAGCTGCAGAGCTCAGAACTTTACTTAGTTCCAGACAAAAAAATCGACGTATATCCTTGAACAAAGTATAAATTCTCAAAGTATGCAAAGTCGTTAAACCAGCGAGCGCTACTCGTAACTTCCCATCGGCTTTGTTATCACAGGATTAAACTTCGTAGCGTTGGAGTCACGCAATCCGTCACGAAGTAAACTAATAAATTGTATAAGTAAACATAAATTAGGTATAAAGTATAATGGCATTTTCCACAATTATGAGAATACGCCTTAAAAGTTCTTCATAAGCAGGATTATTCTGTTATGTATATTCTTGATTGTATTTAGCTACTAAACCTATTGTACATTATATATTATATCTCTATGCTATTGTAAGACCACGTTCTGTCAATAGTCAATACCAACGATACAATATATATTATTGTATGGATACACGAAGAAAGTATGGATACAAAGTAAAGTATAGAATGATCAGATTGGGCTTGTCATAAAACAAAACTGTTGGAACAGTGTCAAATGGAAATATTGATTTTCCTTATCACTTTCACTTTACATCTTGTTTCATCCAAGCTTTACATAGAGCCGCCACAAAGAAACAAAAGACGAAGTCTATAGAGAATAGGTCAACTTTTATAAATTACAACCTTGATTACAAGAGAAAAAATATTTTGCTTTTATTTCTTATGGCTTGGAGAGACGTTGAAGCTATCTTAGAAATTGCAAAACAGGAACTATTAGTAGTGAGTTGTTATTTCTTTTGTTGAATGAATACCTTGTTTTTTCATTGAGCAGATAATCAGCCTGGCTATTCATACCAGAAACATAACATAGACAGTATTCTAAGTGCCAACCTAAAGGACTAATAGCAGTATTGGCTTCTTCAGTAACTTTTATAGTGTTAACATTTTCACACAAAACAACGTGTTTAAGTAAATCGTAGTAAAACCCAAAATCGACAGTTTTTCCCAGTTTTGTTACCTTCCCACACAAACGTAAGGCTTTGTTCTTTACGACTCGTTCCTACCAATTCCTTCTAAGACACGTTTTAATTAAACATGCCTCATTTTATTCCAAGAATGTAATTATTCACTGAATTTCAAATTAAGTAGCCTTAAGCCAAAATTGTAAAAGGCATGGTATAAAGGCTTGAAGTTACCATTTCAGTGAAATACAAATTTTTGCTCAAATTACCATACCTTCGACACTACATCAACCAAGACAGACTTCATAATATCGATGTAAAGTCGTTAAACAAATTTCAACTCTGTCATATCTCGGTTATCAAAGGAATAACTTCGGTATCGTTTGTCTAACAGTTAGAAAGATATGGTGTCTCGAATATTCGTGTTGGGAACTTTGAGTATTAAAATATTACGCGATCAACTTTTGTAACGAGTCTCGTCATATTGACGACCTCCTTTGCGTTTATCTTCTCGGCAGGCTTAAAATTTAAACTGATATTCGCTATTCTACCAGAAAGATCATAGACACCACGGGATAATGATTCAAAAAACTAATTTAATAATAACTAGCTGATGCCCGCGACTTCATCCGCGTGGTTTAAGTTTTTTTGATTCCCTCGGAAACTCCCTAATTTTCCGGGATAAAAAGTAGCCTATGTATGAGCAACGGATCGACGTCATTTTTTGTATGGGCATAGTTGAAGACCTGAAGAGTGACATAGGCTACTTTTTATCCCGGAAAATTAAGGAGTTAAATAGGAGGGATTAATAAATACTTTTTCCACGCGGACGAAGTGGCGGCCTTCAGCTAGTAATTACATAAAGAGGTCGTTAGATTTGACGATTGATGATAATTATAGCCCGGAGTGACGGCTTGACGGCATGAATCGAGTAGGCCAAATTAAGTGTCCTCAAATCGGTCACCTCACCTATCCAGTAACCGACTTAGGTCAATGTTGTTCACCCAAGGCAAAGGATATGGGCTGTAGAAACACTTCCCAAAATAATTCTCATCAAATGTTTATAAATGGAGAATATAATACACTACTCCCTTAGGACTGGCCGAAATCCGAAAGAATAGAGGATAAGCCGTAAATATGTAGGGGGTTAATCCGACTCTACCCTAGGGAGCTCGAATCGCTTTACTGGCGAGCGCTGTTAAAATACATCTATTCGCCAAGACTAACCAGTTTATACGACCAAGATGAACAAGATACCTGAACCTTTTAGATAGGTGGGTACGAATATTTTCATGTTCATAGAAATCGTTGAAGATTTTAGATAGATTGTTTTCAAAGCTCTTTTCTATACTATAGAAAATAATATGAAAGGATCTGGTAAAATATTACTAATACCACACAAAAGTATTAAAAATAGCAAAGTGCAATATTTGGCTCGCCTTTTTTGAGTAAAAATGTTTGCTTTTAGCACTCCCAACAGTATCATTTGTTAAGTATATTATTACATCAGTACGATTGGAAAACATAATTTTTTTGTATTCTGTAGTTCTTTTAAAAGCATTCTATTTACTTCATCCGCGTGAACTAACTGTTTTAGAATATCCCATGGAAACTCTTCATTTTCCAGCATATTATATAAATATAGCCTTCAAGATGCAAGCTATCTCTTTAACTAATTTCATCAAAATCGGTAAGACAGATGGTCCGAAAAAAAGGAACAGACTGACAAACAGGCAGGATAGACACACTTTTCCATTTAAAATATTAAGGAAAGATTTGTATGGATTTATTTAGTTTTAGTAGTGAAATATGAGAACTAACAAACCGTACTAACATGGCTACGAGTGAAGCACACTCGTATAGTTTCTGAATTCGGAACTCAAAGGATAACTCATCTCTCGCGAACTTGCTAAAACACGTCTCGGCTGTACTTTCCCACTAAAATACTGGGATGTGCGTTGAATTTTTATCACTTACATTGGAGAGCATTGTATTTTTTCAGACAGACGGACAGACATACTTTCGCATTTTTAATATTAGCATGCACTAGCTTTTGCCCGCGTCTTCGCTCACGTATTGACGACCTTCCTGGCGCAGTAGGTATTGAGTGCTGTCGCCTTAACGTGGGAGGTTCCGGATTCGATTCCCGGCAGGGGCAATTTGGGAATTTATAATTTCTGAATTTTCTCTGGTTTGGTCTGGTGGGAGGCTTCGGCCGTGGCACCCCTACCGGCAAAGACGTACCGCCAAGCAGATTTAGCGTTCCGGTACGATGTCGTATAGAAACCGACTAGGGGTATGAGTTTAATATACTTACTTACCATACCCCTAACAGGTAAACCCGCTACCATCTTAGACTGCATCATCACGTACCAGGTCAGATCGCAATCAAGGTCTAACTTTTAGTGGAATAAAAATAAAGAAACGTTAGGTTCGATTTTCATACAAATTTTAAAGACCTATTTTACCCCCTTAGGGTTTGTATTTTCAGAAATCCTTTCATAGCGGCTAGCAACCAGGCAGTAAAACATCAAGCTACTTTAAAATTATGTATAAACCACGTAGGTACCTAATAACAAAAACAAAACAAAGCCGAGCTAAAGGGGAAGTACAATGTGCGGTGTTATCATTACCAGCGATCTCTTCCATGGCAAACTTGCACGATAAGGGAGCGTATAATACCATAGCGTAAATACACCTCTCTCTGGCACAGTGGGGACCGCTGCGGTCTTATAAGTCGCGGGTTCGATTTCTGACTCTAGCAAATACAGTCTGGAATTTTATAATATCTAAATCTCTCTCTGACCCAGTCTGGTCGGCTTCAGCCGTGGTTTGACTTACGTGGATTGATTAGACATTTGGAAATTCATCAAGGTTTCATAGGAAAAAGGGCATCATTTCACACAGGCATGATATTTTGTACAATTATTAGATTGGGCTAGTTATATCACAGAAAAGGTAATAGTAGTAAGTTATATTGCAGTTATGCTATAAATTTTAATGCAGTTTTGTTGACAGAGAAATTCAGAAGATTTCAGCAAAAAATAAATATTAAACTTTTATGTTCTTGACTAATACTATCTACTACTAATAACTTATCTTTCTTTTTACTTTAAAAATCACTATACACTTGATTTTCATTCTCTTTTCCATCTCAATTAAAACAATCTTTGAGTTCAGTTAGTTGTTTGTCACTCACAAGATTATAAATTAGGAGAGAGACAGAGTGTTTTAAGGAATAAATGTAATAAATAGGCTTTCATATTTAAATACTGGATCTTTTAGTTATAGCCAAATTAAAATGCGTAAATAAATCCGCAAAGAGGAATTTTTTACTTTTGGCAAAATCTTTTTTACGACTTCCTCTAATTTACGTCCATTGTTAAATTCTGAGATACCTACTTGTGTACAAAATATTCTTTCTAAGAACGTGTTGAGGTTCTGATTTTCCCTGAACGGAAATTAAGGTCGCCTTGGATCGTAAAAAGTCATAAAGAAAACGTTTCAGAGTTAAAGACACGTTTATAGAGATACAAAGACAAAGATAAAAGTCGTATGAACTTTGATCTTTGACATTGTATAAATGGTGTTCATTTTTGTATTCCATACGGTCTACTAATATTATAAATTCGAGAGTGTGTCTATCAGTCTTTCACAGAGCACCTGTTCAACTGATTTTGGCGAAGTTATATCCCGAAATATCAAAGAGTTCCTACGGGAATTTAAAATTCTCTGGCCATCATTAGTTTTTTTTGTAAACCTTAATAAGAAAAACTGGTCACTTGCGTGTGGGAACATAATAAAGGGTTCCATATCATCATCGTCCTTGACAACCGATAGAGGTCCACTGCAGCAATGGACGTCTATAGTTTTACTTATAGGTCCAGCAGCTGGTCTTAGATTTTTTGCACCAGATCCGCGATCTTGCACCGTTCCAGTTAGGCTTTATTATTTCGTAAGCGGTAGGCTTGTTCCAAAGAAGGCTAACTATAAAACCGCATGCCTAATAATTGTTAAGTAGGTACTAGGTACCTATCCAACGAGGGGGTACACCAAAATGTTTTATTGGCTCTCGCCTGATGGTTATTATGGTGAAAGTATTTCAGGGTTGTGACCTTCTGATGGACCCTGAAATACTTTTTTCATCAGATACACAATCCCCAAATAATAATAATTGAACATGTAATTGATATCGTTAGGTAAATATAGCAGGGAAAGATATAACGAGGAAAAAATTCTCGGAAAAGAAAGCGGATGTCAAATTATTTTGCCAACGAGACCGTAAACTGATATTTGATGGGACCGACCTTTATTTTAACTGCAGCAGAAGAACAACTGAAATTCAAATATATAGTGACCGTAGCGAGAAAGGTTTCTTATTTTGATTTTATAAAATAGTATCGCTTTTATTTCAGCAAAGATTTAATAATCGTTGAAAAGGACGTTAACGTTATACTTAATAGGTAATAGTTTCGATACTCTCTCTCTGCTTCGTATTCCTCATTACTGAGGGTCGTGACCCTTTTCCATTAATTATATAATGGTAACTTCATAGCAGCAACATACCTATTACCTATAACATCTTAACAAATCCAGTTAAGTAATTTAAACAGAAAGTGGAACTATATCAAACAAACACGAACTGTTTTATAAAAAGCTATCGAGTATTAGCCCAGCGCCAAAAAAGGAGGTCTCCAACTCTCCATGCCGGCAAGCCCCGGCTCCACTCCTTATAGGGCTAGAAAGCATAATTACTAACAGATGTTGTATGTAACTGCAGTCAGTATATCTAATCGCAACAAGTGCGAAGTTAAGTACATCATACTATTCTATACCAATATGTATTATAAATGCGAAAGTTTGGACGGATGGATGGATGTTTGTTACTCTATCACGCCAGAACGGCTGAACGGATCTAGATTCTAGATATAGGTTATAGTCTGGAATTAGGCTACTTTTATCCCGGAAAATTGAAGCGTTCCGGCGGGAACCAAAAAACCTCAATCCACGCGGACGAAGTCGCGGGCATCGGCTAGCATTATTATAAATGCGAAAGTTTTGTTTTTATGTCCTTTAATCACGTCGCTTCAGAGCAACGGATCGACGTCATCGATGCAAAAAATGACGTACCGGAAAAATAAGGAGTTCCCGTGGAAATAAAAAAATCCTAGTCCACGCGGACGAAATCACGGGCATCAGCAAGTCCGCTATAACTGTCTGTGTAAAGGGACAATTCTTACTAGGCAAGCGCGCTCTAAACCTAGACCTCAAAATTGCTTTCTATATGCATGATTGTCTTCCAGCGCAAGCTTATCCTACAATAAAAAACGGCCCGTGTTAATCCCATCAAAATCCATTGAATTTAAAGATCTACGAAAAGACATACTAGTGCTAAGAACAGTCTAGGCCAAAACAAAGGTAGGTAACTATATAACTGCGACAGTTTCATCTGAGTCATATTACATCCCACAATATAAATGCGGATCTCTATATTTTTTGGTCATCAACAATTTTTGTTTTAAAATTGGGACGTGTTTATACAGAAGTTTATTTGAATAGAAACATTTAAATTTTGAGTATTTTACATAGATTTTACCAGTTCGATAAGTATGTTATTTATGAAGTCTCGCACGTCAAAATTGGTTAATCAGTTGGGTCGTAAAAAGGTAACACCCAAACAGACAGACACACAGATCACACACAGATTTTGACGACCGGGATGGCGCATTGTTGAGCGCTGTTGTCTTAATGTGGAAGGTCCCGGGTTCGATCCCCACCCTACAGGCAAAAACGTGCTGCCAAGCGATTTAGCGTTTCGGTATGATGTCGTGTAGAAATCGATTAGGGATATGGGTTTAGCATAACTACCATACCCCTAACAGGTTAACCCGCTACCATTTTAGACCTCATCATCTCTTACCAGCCAGCCAGGGTAAGATTTACCTTAAGGTATTGTTCCGTGTGGCACAATGCTTCGAATAAATGTTTTTTCTAATGTGGAAGGTCCCGGGTTCGATCCCCACCCTAAAGGCAAAAACGTGCTGCCAAGCGATTTAGCGTTTCGGTATGATGTCGTGTAGAAATCGATTAGGGATATGGGTTTAGCATAACTACCATACCCCTAACAGGTTAACCCGCTACCATTTTAGACCTCATCATCTCTTACCAGCCAGCCAGGGTAAGATTTACCTAAAGGTATTGTTCCGTGTGGCACAATGCTTCGAATAAATGTTTTTTCTTTCTTTCTTTCTCTTACCATCAGGTGACAACGCGGTCAAGGGCTAACTTGTAGTGGTTAAAAAAACATTATTATATAAGGAATAAGTATGGATTATGAAGAGAATGTTGAGTACTTGAGACCTATTATAGTAAAGTATTTGTTTACTCCCGCTATTAGAGCTTAGTGGCTTAAACTTTTTCGATGGCTTCACTTCACCGCTTCACTTCATTGAACATGACGTCATGATTTACAATCCATGGTGACGTAATGTAATATAGTCCAAGAGCCTAAAGTAATGACCAGCACATGCAAATATCGGAGAATAGGATTAGCTAAATTACACATTATATTACTAGACTAGCTGATGCCCGCGACTTCGTCCGCGTGGATCGAGGTTTTTCATTTCCCGCGGGAACTCCTTAATTTTCCGGGATAAAAAGTAGCCTATGTGTTATTCCAGACTATAATCTATCTCTGTGCCAAATTTCATCCAGATCAGTTCAGCCGTTGGGGCGTGATTGAGTAACAAACATCCATACATCCATCCAAACTTTCGCATTTATAATATTTTTTGATGATGTTCGCGACTACTTCCGGTTGGATTATTATAATGTCCTTCCCCGAGACACAACCTGTGTGTCCCAAATTTGTTCAAAATCGGTTTAAAAAATGGGCTGTTAAAGCGTAGCAGACAGGCAGACACACTATAATATTAGGTAAGTAGGTATGGCTAAAGTATATAGTATGGATTTTAATTGTACATAAGTAGATATTTTAAGAAATCCAAATAAGCCAGTACTTTACACCTATATTCATGAAGTTGATTAACATCAAAATATACAATGCAAAATGCTAATGTTCAATTCTATAATTTTATGACACCTGATTTGATGTTATGATTCAATGATAGAACCATCATAGAATTAAAATAGCTGTCAGCTTATCAGTAAATACGTCGTAAATACTTTAAAGGATGTCCGGTAGGTGTAGACAAATAAACATTGAGCTCTTGCACTACTTACAGCAAGGTCGCTGGCTATTGTATGCGTAGTTTTTGTTAGGACTAAGTTTATAGCGAATGACACTGAACTTCCTATGAATAATGTTGATTTTAACTTACATAAAATTAAGTAATTTTGTTTTACTAGTTTCATTACTTGCTCGTTTTGAAGTCAACTCTTATCATTACTTAACAATAAGTATTTGGTAAATTTATACGATTTTCCCAGTTTCCAATATCAATGTAATAATTTAAAGTAAATATTACCTTTACAAAATGGGTAAGAAATAATGCACTTTATATGCAAAAGGATGAAATTTTGAAATACCTATTTCATGTTCAATATACACACCTGTTCAACCGAAAAACTTGTTATAGTTTGCATCCAAACTAGAAACACAGCTGTTACAGTTTCCCATATAGTTTTCACATAAAACTGTCCAACTTTAAAACATCACATAGCCATGCGACTCTCACCTTTATAGCATTCAAAACAAAAACAAAACAATGCAGTTCACAAGTGAGCGAGCGCATACATCTAAACATCGACGACAGTATCTCCCGACAGAGGTCACCGTAAAAACGTGATTTCGTTACCCACGACACAACTCTACTGGCTAAAACGTATCAGTCTCTACCACTTTGTCGCTCTGACTTTGTAACACTAAGAAAAATTCGCATTAAGTAAAATATTTCTTGTACATTACTGGTTAACCAAAGCCAATATTTTTTTCGCTTCAAACAAAAACATCAATGGACATTACTTTACGAAAAATATCAGCGTAGTTAAAACAAAAGGGTATTTTATGGTGGGAATTCGCGATCCTGTCAGCTGTTTTACATGGTATATCGGAGAGCTCTCAGTGGTCATTTGGTTGTCAAATTTGTGCTAATGTGAAGAGCGTACCTGTACGGTTTTGAAATTCAAAGCATTGCCTTTTGTTGGATGTGAATTAAATTCTGATGGAAAATTTGCTGTAAAGTATCAGCGACTTCATCTGCGTTGGTTTAGGTTTTTTTCAGACATCGCATCATTCACATTATGATATTATACCTAAACAAAATCTTTTCTGCACATACAGACACGACTAAGGTGCAAAGCTCACAGACGCAGTGGAGTAGCGCAGAGCGAGGCTTATATTTTTACTAAATTATTTACGTTGTGGCTAATTCTGTACATAAAAACAAATTAACAGGTCTTAATGCATTGTTTTATCCTTTCCCTAAATAATATAATAAAAGGTTAATTATGGTCAATGAAGGGATAATTTCCTTTCCTTCTGAAAAAGTTCCTTTGGGATCAAGGTTAAAATTATTTTTAAAAAAAAACCAAGCCGACTCTATTTAACATCACAACATTTATATTACACATAAGAGCACAGCTCTATGATAAAAAAGCGCGTTTTGAAAGTCACGTCCGTGTACTAATATTCAAACGGATTCAAAGTGGTGACATAAATAACATCGTTTGTGATTGCCGCACAGCCGTAATTTGAGTGCAGGCTGGTTTTTGCTTTTAGTGTAGATCAATGCTTTTGTGTTTCGTTTTTGTGATGCGCCGCGTCTAAGTTCACCGTCTCTCGCTGTGACTCTGATCGCCACCACTCGCCGCGCCTCCACTTTTCTCGCCGCTATCGGTATGCGCTGGCCGTTATACTTAGTAATAAAATACCTAAAGGTACATTAAAGAGCACTTTGAAAACCGTGGTACACGAAAAAGCTCTTTTGTGACAGATTTTCGAACGGGCCGTTTTATTTTATCGCTTTTGTTATAAAATCTTTTCAAGCCGCGACCATTTTGACGAAAACCGCACACCTAAACGACCTGAAATATCTTCAAAGTGAATTTCCTTTTGAGCGAAAATATGAAGCTCTTTTAGGTATAACTCACGTATAAAAATGTATTTCTATGACTAGTTCTCTTCTCACGCTGATCATCAGTCCTGAAAGCGTTCTGAAGTAAGTTCTATTGAGTGACCGCACTGAACTAGATTTTTTTTACCGCCCTACTGAGCTGGCCGCTATAGCGTCTCTGGATGGATAGACGAGCGCTGGGCATCGCCGAGAAGTTGGGTGGGAGACTCAGGGCTCGAAGACATCGGGGGACAATGTCTTCCTAAGGGCAAGGTTCGGGCGGGAGGACTAGACTAGTCCAACGTCCCCGAGGTTGTGGTATGAGTCCACGTTCCGGTGAAGTAAGAAACCTCGTCTTCGCCGGCGAAGTCGCAGTGCTTGGTTTGTATGTGACTGTGTGGTCCTGCTGAACTAAGAAGGCCGGCACTTTTATGTTTTACCCACTGTCCTTTTTAAGCGACAAAAACGACCCTTTTTAAGTCAGTTATATTATATAAACCCGGTACTCGGGACCCTACAAATATCGGGTATATTTACATGATAAAAAAAATATTTTAAAACTTTTCTTTTGAAAATAGGGACGAAGGATACTTTATCTATTAAAGTTTTAAATAGTTGGGAGGGGATGTCAAAGTCAAGTTGAAACAGAATTTGTTAAGAAATTCCTTTGAGAGTGTAACGTAAGCTTCAACTCAAGTAAAGTTTAAATAACTTGGTCAATTTAGTTTTCTGGCGACTTCTTTTAAATTATTTATGTAATTTTTCTGTAGCGGATTAGTTTTCTCTTTTTAAAATAAAATGTTAGTATTTTTAATGAATTATTGATCATACATCCTACCTACTAGATATAAATAATAAACGACACCCAAAGTTACACTCTAAACGCGTGTAAGGGTTTGCATGGACCACGTGACGAAGTCCGAGGACGCAGAGGTCTCCGAATCATTAGGCAGATTTCAAATTATCAGGCCGCTGCTTTGTGATAAAGGTTCATAATATTACGCACGCTTTGTAATGTAAACGTCTTCAATTAATTAATGATTGTATGAAGTTTTTAAAATTACTTGTGGTCGCTTTGGATACACCAACAGATCCGTTAATCGCGTTGGATACCGTACCGTCACGCACTGTGTGTGGTGGTGTGACCCATGCCGGATACCTACCAGCAGGCTTAGCATGCGCACAACGAGATATCTCGCGATGAGAGAGAGATGTTGTCGTTGATTGCAAATTTTTCGTTTACCCTAACATGCACAAAATGCGGTATATTACAAGAAAAAAATAGTCGGCATGTAAGAGTTCGTAGAGAAAAATACCACAGATAAGAAATATTACTGTTATCTCTACTTTTGACGAAACGAGATAAGTAACCATGTGAGCTTCGGTAGACATATAGAAATAACGCGCGACATAATTTTACTCGTGGTGCGCATGCTAGCCCTAAAGGTCAGGAACTAGGTATATATTTATGCGGGCCTATCTCAAAGCGAGAGTAATTAGATACTACTTACACTAGGTTCTCAAAGGGAACATCGTTGAAGAAGACTTGTATTTAGTTACCCTTATTTACGTCACATGAGCCTCCTTGTGGGAAAGCTTACCTTCACTTACCTATGAAAACTTGGTTAAGATAGTTGGCTGTTATATAGGAATACTTGTAGCAAGAGATAATTCCTACAACCAGTTTAGGCAGATAAAAAAAGATAAATTTTACTATCATAAAAGAATATTATTGAAGACCAGAAATATATTACACCGTACTTCTGCATAGGTTTATTTTATTTATTTCTAGCAAAGGTACAATTTACAATAAATAAAAATAACTTAAAAATACAACCACACCAAAAAATCATAATAAATACAAATTAAATTCTTCCAAAATGTTGTTATTTCAACCCTGTCCCCACTACCAAAGGTTAACTGGAAGAGAATACCTCTAGGTATTAAGTTCGCCTTTATGCATTGTAATGTAATGTGCAATAAAAAATTTAAAACAAACAAAATAATAGGTTATATTATTAAGTTTTTCATGTCAGAAGACAATGGTATGATCCCTTGGTCTTTGAATTTTAGGCAGGTAAGTCGCATGGAAGGCTGCCTGTACAGATTTATTCAGCAAAGGAGGCTTATTTTTGATCTTTTTGGGGTTTAGACACTGTAATTGTGTTATAGTAAGGACCACTCCTTTTTGAATGGGTCGGCAACGCAAAGTGGTCGATTTAGGTGAACCACATCGATGTTCACCTAAAAACGACCACTTTGCGTTGCAAAATTCAGAGTTCTTATGCTTTTACCAAAGTTTGACTTATAAATTTAGAAATTAAGAAGAGAACTATATACAATTACGGATGTAAGAAGACTTGCGCCACTCATGTTATTAGCACTTTGATGGGAAAAAAACATCAACCATAAACATTGGTGGTGCAATTCACCCTTAGTATACGAGATACGCGTAACATTGATGAGGTTTAAAACTTAATCTGATTAATCTTTAAAGTATTTGATTTTACAAAGTTTGTCTTTTTGACTAATGGAGGTAAACTCGAAGGAAGCGGTGCTGATATATCTGGATTTTGATCAAAATCATCTGGACTGAATATTGTGCTGTCTTTCAATTTTTCCCTGAAACAAGTCAAGAAACAAATAAAGTTTCATTTCAGCATAATAATGTGGCAGATTATGTTGTGCGCGATCTCTTAATCAAACAAGATGACAGGGCTAAGGCCCACTTGCACAAGGGATCTTAAATTGATTTAGTTACATATTTTAATGCTGTACCTTTTTAGCAACTACAATATGCATTTGCCAAAAAGGGACAGCATTACAAAATTTAACTAAATCAATCTAAATGTCCTTGTGCAAGCGGCCCTAAATCTAGTCATATCCTTTCCCGTAGCGAGCATAATAGTTAAAGGGGTCATAAGGTTAATACATAGAATTAATAAAACGAACCGAAACTCGATTGGGTTACGTCGTTTTATTACAGAGTTGAGAGTTCCCATAGCCGCCTTCTAGCTCCATCATCAGATCAGTCAAACTACGCTCTACAGATCTCAGCATAAGATTGAGGTTTAGTATATTAATACTCACCACAACTGTTGTGTTACAACTGATCGCATCTGAGGTTTTGGCAAGCACGAGAACTGAGACGCGAATACAAACGCGTACGCCCCTTGAGAAGTGAATATCAACCAATCAAGAGGAGCGCATGCGGGCAACATAACTTCCACATTTTGCATGACCCGGTCCGAAGAGTGACAGCTGGGACCCCACAAGATTGCTTTCTCTAGTTTCTCATTTTTTATACCGTCATGTCTCTACAAAAAATACAGAATATTTCCTTACTTATTCCTTATTAAAATTGAATTGGTTAATTTTGGCCTATATTTTTATTTTATTTTTAAGATACACATTACAAATCTTAACAATACAACATAACAATAATGCGAACCATCCCCTGCCATTTTATCCGTGTAAAATAACATTCGTCAGGCAGGGCTCATAGTACCTACTTCCATAGACCCAGTTCACCAGCCCATTATAGCAACCCAAACCCGTAGACCCATACCTATCATTTGTTTCCATGTTTTGCAATAGTCCTGCACTAACCGGGGATTGTCCTTGGATGCACTCGCATAGTGCTTATTATAGGGATATTCGCCGGTTGGTGTCACATTTCCTTTAGAGTAAAATTGTCTAACAGGCCTCAGCTGCGAGTTAGTTTCGGCCCCTCGTACACCTTCCAAAGGTCCGGGACCCCATGGTCCCGAACAACAACAACCCAATACCAAGCGATTTAACGTTCCGGTACGATGCCGTGTAGAAACTGATAGGGGTATGGGCTTAGTATAACTGCCATTTCCCCAACAGGTTAGCCCGCTACCATGTCAGACTGCATCATCACTTACCATCAGGTGAGATTGTAGTCAAGGGCTAACTTGTAGTGGTGTAAAAAAAATTTTTGAGTCAGGGGTTAAAACCATGGTAAATCTTACCGGAAATCTTTTCACCGTTTGCCAAGATTCATTATATCTTAAACTTCCAAACACTCCATCGTTCATGTAGATCATGTTCACTTTTTCACCAGCACGTGTGACCTTATAGAAAGTGTTAACAATTTTATTGTTTGTCAGAAAATTTATGGGAAGAGAAACGTTAGTAGAACAAGAAAGTCGTGGCTTAGAAACATCTGGGAGTTGATCGGGATTGCCAACGTGGGACAATTTAGCGAAGGACATTATACCACAGACCACTCGGTGGAATCCGAATATGCTCTACCCTAATAAATTAGCAAAAAAAAATTTTTATTCAGTTTTTGAAGTAAAACTTCTTTACGCACGCTTGACTTGGGGAGTAAGCTGGTGAATGCGTGACGAGAGCGTTACGCGGGTGAGGCGAACGGAAGTTGAGAGGGAGATATAAGTTAGTGAAGATAGAAAGAGAGAGAGTTACGTTTCGTATATTGCTGTAGGGGCAAGAGAGAGAGAGGTGCGAGCACACATTTTCTTTCTCTCTCATAGCCTGTACATATATTTATACATACATATAGATGAAGATAAAAAAGTTTTACTTCAGTCGTGTGGTCTAAAGCACACTCTTTTTTTTTTCATTTGTCATTCACATTTTGTGTCTTTGTAAGTTAATATCTCAGATTAATATATACTTATAGGTGTTTTCTAGGCAAGCTCATAAAGTTTTAAAGTATGTCTGTCTGACAGGTTTGAAATCACGCACTCCTTAGCGTAACATTTCTGGTGTAAAGGCAGCCAGGCTCTATAGAAAGTTATAACTCACCCGTCGAATATTGTTGATATTGCAATACAACTTGCACGAGGTATCGCACAGATATCTGCCCGGCTCCGCTACTATTTGTATGCTCGGCTCCGGGAAAAGCTCTTCCAAAGTAGTATTTATTAGTTTGGAGACCTGTTGACAAGGGTTCCATTTATTTCGTGGTATTTACTAAACTTTATTCGAAAGCGAATTCTTAATTTGCTACCTTTGGTTTGCATTTAAAAACCATGTGTTTAAGCCAGCCTGCTGCTACTTAATACCAGGTAAGATGGTGTTTACGTACCTGATCAATCCTATCAGTACGATCGCCCAAAAATCCTCCTCCAATGTCAACGATGCTCATTCCTCTGCCCGCACGCATTTCGTAGTCAAACAGCGCCCTCGCGTTTTGCAGTCCTACCACGTGACTGAGAGGCGAAGAGCAACCGCTGCCTACGTGAAACGCTACGCCAACCACCTATAAATTCATTCATTTTTGATAAGCATTGTTTAAACAGTACATAGTATGGTGAATTTCTCGAGCCTTGTTTGCTTATTGTATGGTTGTGCAATAACTTGAAAAACATAATAACGTTATGCATTATGCAGCGACAAGAAGTCACGTGCTTTTACAGTGATGGAAATAAATTCTGTGGAAAACTGCATGCCTGAGAGTCCTCCATAAAGTTTTCAATGATGTGTGGAGCATTCTGTGAAAGGAATTATCCTTGTAACCCGTCACCTCGCTCAGTAGAGCAATAAGTATCATACTAATATTATAAATGCGAAAGTATGTTTGTTTGTTGGTTTATTGCTTTGTTGGTTTGTTGGTCTGTCCTTCAATCACGCCACAACGGAGCAACGGATCAACGTGACTTTTGGCAAAGGTAAATAAAGTAAGGTAAAGGAAAGTAAAGGTAGTTGAGGACCTGGAGAGTGACATAGGCTACATAAATTTTTATCCCGAAAAATTAAGGAGTTCCCGCGGGAATCAAAAAAACTTAAACCATGTGGACGAAGTCGAGGGCATCAGCTAGTAGGTAATAATTGTTAAACAAGATGATGCCGGCGACGGACCCGGCTAAATGGTATACAGGTAGATTTTATGTAGTCGCTATTACCTATTCTGTGGTAGTAGGCATCCGCTGAGAAGTATTTTTGAAAATTTAGCCCCTAAGGGGGTAAAATAGGGGCTTGGCTTACCTTCAAGCCAAGTGAAGCCGCTTCGTCCAGTAAATCAGTAGCCTCCGTTTCGAAATCACAGCCGAATTTTTCTCCTAGTTTATAAATACTATCGCTGTCAACCTTGATACGAATTAACAGTCTGAAAAGAATTACCATTTTAGGGAATGCCATCTGAATGTTAATTTTACGAGAGTCGTTTACACGAGGACATTGTGTCATTGGACGTAGTGTAAATAGGTAGGTATGCGTATAGATATCGTTACATATAGTTACGTCACCAAAAGCTCCAATACACATTGGCTCATTGTGTTCGGCGAGAGCTTTCCAATGTGTAAGTACTGCTTACAAAATATACTCTTAACCATTTCCAATTCGGTAGTAGGTAACAGACAGTAAGACAAATTTACTCTGAGTAGTTAGTAGAGTACCTTACCCGACATCTGGCCAGTATTGCTTAATTTTCTTAAGTTCGTATGAAGAATCAAAGGTGGTATGTCGGACGCCGGACTGACGAGCGTACATCATCCAATCTGGGGGTTTGTTGGGAACTGCGAATATTATGCTCCTGTAAACATTGGATAGATCAATAGGCGGGCTAGTCTGACTATTAGTCACTCTCCACATTTAATGAATTACATGTACAAAAAATCTAGACCTATGATTTACGGCTGTGCTTTGGAACACTTTGGTATGTAGGTAAGTTTATTAAAGGTAAGGTTTGTTATACGTGGGTACTAAAAATAATTTCCGGAAGCGAAGTGTTTAAGTAGGTATATCTTCCGATCAACGAAATTTTAAGGGTCTCGTTTAACTACGGAACTCTAAAATTGACTTACTGTGGCGATACCCCCAGCTCCACTATTTTACGAATCTCCCCCGGTGAAGCGCAGTCGAAGCCGAGTCCTACTGCAGCTGCCAGTTTTATCATTTTGTCACTGTCATTGGCTTTCATAGCTGCAATAAATTCGTATAAAGTAGCGTTATATTTTAACGTTATAAAAATAAACTATAACGATGATAACCTAGATTAGATGTTGGCCTGATCGGTGAATAGCAGCAACGACCTCAATTTACATAGACGGGCCCTGTCAAACAATGAATGTGGGCGTATTTTACTAACGCCATCTAGTCTGAAAAGCGGGACCGCGCTATGGCGGGGACAAGGACAGGCATATACAGGTGTGAGGCACGCTCCACAGGTCGGACGCCCAATATTTTTCTATATAATATATCGATGGTGAATAGGCTTACCATAAAATATTTCTACCCTTGGCATCATTTTTTTGAAGTATTCCACGCGTCGATATACCTCGTCCATATTGAATATGTAGAAGGGCTCCTTTTGTCGCCCTTCTATCATGGCTTTCGCGACATCTCCAGGCGTGTGATGGTCCAACACCATCACACTTGTCATGCCCATGCTGTGAATGTCCATGTTCTTAAAAAATAAGTTGGTATGTACAATTCTTATCAAGGCTTTTTTCTCAGCTACTGAAGAAGTTAGGTAGGTGAAATATTGAATTGTATCGAACTATGCTGCAACGTAACATAATGCGTAAGCTACTACTTAATGGTAATACTTAAGTGCTAAAGGTACTAACGCTAAGCTAGGTACTCGTTTGCAATAATTTATTGATATGTACTTATGTAGTTTGAAGACGCCTGCTAGACATCTATGCACCGCTACTGCCCAAGGTATTCCTCAGAAATTATGCCAAAAGAACCGAATTGTCGAAGGCTGAACCTTGTCTAAAGAACTTTTGTTCAATCTTACGAGGGTCGTAAGCTCCAAGCCATAATTCAATTTTACGAATTCAGACATCCATCTATCACAGAGTATCTGGGCAACTGCGTAGATATTTAAGATATAATTATTCGCTTTCATCTAAAACAAAAACTGACTTCAAAACTATACCTACCTATAAGTACCAACTTAAACTACAAAGTATAAAAACCTTAAATGGGTATATATTTTGGTTTTTGATGATTTCCTCAAAAAGCGCTAAATAAAATTTATATGGGACCAGCTCTGAAGTATGATCTACCAAACAAAAAAAGAATCACCAAAATTGATTCATAATTAGCGGAATGATCGCGTAACATACAGTCGAATTGAGAACCTCCTCCTTTTTTGAAGTCGGTTAAAAATATCATAATAATTTGTATGATAAAGGTGGTAAACACATTATATTATGTTATTTTATCAGAGGCTCGATTGTCTAAGCAAATTGTAATCATTTGACAGCTTAAAAAGTATTATTACTCGAACTGTTTAAGAAGTTCATACATGCTTGTTGACGTGCAGGCATCTATGAACTCCTTAAACAGGTCGAATTATCCGTTTGACAAACTATTACGATTACGATTTCCTTACACAATCGGGGGGCAGAACAGTATTACCTACTTTAAATAATCTTATAACAAGTGAACTCACAGACGTAACCTTGAAGGCGTTTACTACAGCTGCAATATCGGCTGTTGGAAAATGACTGACCGACTTTATTAGGATGTAGGCCATCTTATTGTTTCGAGAAAAGGAATATAAAACTATCTATTGGTTTCCATGGTCGAGACAATTATTTTCTTACTGAATGATGCCCATGACTTCGTCCGCTTGGATTAGGGTTTTTGAAAAATCCCATGAAACAAGATTTTCCGGGATAAAAAGTAGCCCGTATGAATGTCCTTCCCCGGCATGCAAGATCCCTATACTTATCTGTAAATTTTATCACGTAGTAGACAAAACAGATTTTCGGTTTTTATTCCCGCGCGTACCTACTCTTCAATTATTTTATGGGATAAAAAGCGAAGCAAAGTTTATCTCTGAACCAGATTTCGTAGAAATCGGTTAAATACATGAGCCGGACAGACAGAAGTGGTAGATTCACTCGACGAATCAGAAGCACTTTAGAATTTTATTTCAATTAAAAACATTATTTATTTATTTAGACAGACAGACAGACACACTTTCGCCTTCATAATATTAGTATGAATTTAATTTTTTTTAATGCTAATTCTTCATCACAATAACAATGGGTTTGAATAAACAATAAAATTTTGCAATTCCTTTTCATTGAATTGTTAAACCGATCTATTTAATTCACAATCCATACTTCCATATCCATACTAATATTATAAATGCGAAAGTGTGTCTGTCTGTCTGTCTGTCCGTCTGTCACTCTGTCTGTCTGTCTGCTACGCTTTCACGGCCCACCTGTTCAACCGATTTTGTTGAAATTTGGTACAGGGATAGTTTGTATCCCGAGGAGGGACATGGGCTACTTTTTATCCTGGAAAATTAAGGAGGAGGAATTGACAAAACTTAATCCACGCGGACGAAGTCGCGGGCATCATCTAGTGAATAATAATTAAATAAAATGAAAAATAAATAAAACAAATTAATAATGTTGGTACGTGTTTATATTGGTACTAAGGTTAGAAGAAGGTAAGTAACAGCACAGTCTAAGACGATACTCTCCTCCCTGTTCTGTGCTAACACTGAATTGTCTTAAGTTAACAATTTAGTGTGTGCTAATGTGTGATTGGTTAAATAAACTATAATTAAAGAAAACAAAGGTTGTTCGCGTCTTTGTCGTGGTCCTTTCAACTGATGGTTTGACGACCTCCGTGGCGTAGTGTTGAGCACTGTTGTCTTAACGTGCGGAGGTCCCGGGTTCAATTCCCGGCAGGGTCAATTTGGGAATTTATAGTTTCTGAGTTTTCCCTGGTCTGGCCGGGTGGGAGGCTTCGGCCGTGGCTAGTTACCACCTTACCGGCAAGGACGTGCCGCCAAGCGATTTAGCGTTCTGGTGCGATGCCGTGTAGAAACCGAATAGGGGTATGTGTTTAATACCTATAACTGCCATGCCCCTAACAGGTTAGCCCGCTATCGTCTTAGACTGCATCATCACTTACCATCAGGTGAGATCGTAGTCAAGGGCTAACTTGTAGTGGATAAAAAAAAAGACTGCCACAGAGTTAGACCGGGCTTATTTTTAATTTATTTGGCGATGTGTTACAGTCCTTACTTAGCGTAATAAATTCTTTGATTCTTTAGTTATACAGTGGTGTAATTGAAATTTGGATGGGGATGATAGATATGTAGCTGCAACACTACTCTATCCCCCGATTTTGTTCTCAATAGTTTTTTTGAATTGCGTCCAAAAGCAATTCAATTTTGTTGCGTTGAAGGAAGCAATTTTAAAGACGTATTCACGTCAAAGAGCTCAATGTAGTGACCACTTATGCCGCTTGTTTCCAGCGGCTCCCGGCTAGAGTTACCATCCATCCCCCCTATTCTCTATGGTTTGTCTAATTTAGGATGATAATTTTTGCTGATGCCGTTTGCATAGTAGTGCTTCAGCCTGTCTCACTCTTGTCCTCCAGTATTGCTATACACCCCTCATCTGTCAAAATTATCATCCTTAATTAGACAAACAGTTATATGTAACTATCATTTATGTTTAATTTTAGTACGTGGCTATCAAAAAATTAAAGCGATATATATTTTATATCCATTGAAGGTATGCTACGTTATTTTAGGATTAAAAAATGATTAGAAAGGATTATAAAATGTATGTCAGTGGCGTTCATTTTTTCATAGCCACTGAAAATAGGGCTGCAGATCTGAGGTTTTCTTATGAGAATACAGGATTTCGGAGTGGATTGCGGCCGGATTTTAAAAATCTAAGGATTTTTTAGTATTCAATTAAACACATTAGATCATTAAGATTTTCTTTATTACATTAAGATTCAAACAATATACATAACCATAACCATAATCTTCTTTTTCTCTTCAGTTAGAAATTTAGATACTATATCGGTACTGTTAGAAAGAAAGAAAATCTTTATTCGAGGCAACTTCCTGTACAAAATTACTTATAATATACTTAAGTAGGTATAGGACTTAAGTAAGTAAGTATACTATAAGTACCAATGTGATAATAAAATTCATATTGTACAGCGGTGCAACGCCTCAATAGCTATACCTACCTAAGCCGCTCAGCTTGTGTTGTTTATACACTGTAGTCTGTGGTGTTGGGAGTGTAATGTATGTTATCAACCAGGGGCGGAAAAAAATAAAACATACAAGCAATGGACAAATCAGACCTTCTACTGCTCAATTTAAACAAACTCAACAGAAAATTACATAAATGGCGCCGACCATTCAATCAATTAAATCTTCGAACAATTTAAACACATCAATTAAATCTTTGAACAATTAAATACATCGATTAAATTTTTGACCAGGCCGCAGTTGCTACTGCAAGCTCATAATCAAAATAACTATCTTAACACCGAAGGTATTCAATAATCGTTTGAGTCTCGGCGGAGAACCAAATTACCATATCCATACTCGTATATATATATCGTATTTAAACTAACCATTTTCAACCGATTAAATCAATGACAAATTAGTAATAATGCTAACGTACGTCCGGTGGCGCCACATGTACCGTGGCGATAACATGTATTATTCAACTCAAGTCTTGGTCAATACTGAATACTCAATTTGTTTATCTAAATATACTCGTTTATAAAAAGGAAGGATGACTGACTGACTCACTGATCTATCAACGCACAGCTCAAACTACTGGACGGATCGGGCTGAAATTTGGCAAACAGATAGCTATTATGACATACCTAGGCATCCGCTTGAAATTTGTATGAAAATCGAACCTAACGTGAGCGAAGCTACGGGCAAAAGCTAGTTAAGATGGTAAGACATACCACCACCACCACCACCACCACTAGAGCCCATTAACGTCCCACTGCTGGGCACAGGCCTCCACTCTCATAGGAGAGAGGGAATTGGAGTTTAGACCCACCACGCTGCTCCAATGCGGGTTGGCGGAAATACGTACAGGTCAATTTAGTGTTCTGGCGACTTATCATAAATTATCCAGAATAAATCCAGATTGACTATTTACCTACGCCGTGTTTCTAACTTATTTTATTTATTCCTAACATAAAATTTAATAAAAAATAAAAAAATAAAAAATTTAATAAAATAAAAAATCATAAAAATACAAATTGAGCACTTCCAAAATAATAAAAAATTATTTACATTTCACGTGATTGACGCTTGTCCCTTAAAGTTAAGGAAGTCCGCTTGAAACGGATAAGTCTATTACATAAGTACTAAATGAATCTAATAAATCTATTTTAATGTTGTAATCTTATGTATATAATCTAATAATCTATTGTAATTTTGTAATTTTATATGTTAATCTAAAAATTAATACTTATTATTATAACGCTTATTATGTATTTTGAGCATTATGTAATGCCAATTTTGTACGCCAATTATTATTTGGCAAAATGTGTCAAGCACAACAATTTAATTTCCATTCTACTATATTTTGTACTCACATTCGGCAAAATAAAAGCATTTGTATTTGCATTTTGAGGATATACCTGTACTTGGCGCAAAAAAATGTTATGGGCACAGCTGCTAAAGTCGAATTTACACTGCGAAATTAGTGGCATGAAATTAGTTTCATGACCTAGTTTCGTAATGTAAATTCGGCTTAACTGATATAATTTCGACGAAATTCCACTCGATGGTTTTTGTATCCAATATGCTGCCCAACTATTGATGAGGTTGTAGACTTAATTTAGTAAGTCTTTAAAGTATTTGATTTTACAAAGGTCGTCTTTCTGATTAATGGAGGTAAGCTCGAAGGAAGCGGTGCTGATATATCAGGATTATGTGCAAAATCATCTGGACCGAATATTGTGCTATCTTTCAATTTTTCCCTGAAACAATTCATGAGGCTACGTATAATTTAACATATCAAGGTCGGTCGATAGTACCAACAAGGAATCGAAGAGGGAGTCTTCTGTCGTATATATAGTTTATAATACATTAAACTTTAATGTATTATAAACTACAGTCTTCCTTTAATGATTAAAGGAAGGCTGTAGTGTTATAGAACGTAATAAGTATATTGAATGTCCACGACGTTACTTATGTATTTATAAATATGCTTGCTCTTCTTAAGTAGGTATCAGGAGTATATTATTGTACATTATTGTTAACGTAGATGCTGAAGCTACTTTCGTGGTCTGTCTACCACGTTTATACATAAAAAATAGTGATTCGCAATTTATAATTACTGTCCTAACCGACTTTCATATCAAGATCAGCTCTATGTTCAACTACGCGTTTTTATCAATATTTTCAATACACTTGATCGAAAAATGCACTTACAGAGGCAGTAAACAGGGCTTGTAAGTTAAATTTACTGCCCTCGTGCGGTAAATTTGCAGAATTTACTGCCCTCATGCAGTAAATTTGCAGTTTTTTTTAATTTTTTTTAAGTCTACTTCACTTCTAAATAAAAAAATTTCTTGCAAGAAGGTTCATAATGATATTGACTTTGTAAGTAAAAAAACCTAAAAAAGAATAACATTTAGATGTAGATGATGAAATCAATTCATGAAATAAAAAATTGTATTTAATATAATTAATTAAAATTGTTTTAAGTTTTATTTAATCAAAAAAGTAAAGGCCGATTAGTCCAGGTTGGGAGATATGAGCTAGAACCTAGAGCCATGAAGCCAATTAAAAAAAAACCATTACAACAACGCGCCGTAGATACTAAGTGGGTGTTCCGATATAAGCACTGCGAGCACTGACAGTCAGTGATGTCATATCTACCAACTTTTTGGTAGATCTACCAATTTTCACTTCAGTCTACCTATCTACCACCCTAGACCTAAAAACTACCTATTTTTTAATTAGTTTTACTTAACACTTGCATAGCCATGCGATGATGCGTCAAGCATACATAGAGTCCAGGGCCCAGGCTATAGGTACACCACAAAAAAAAAACGTCAGCCGTTCGCGTCGTTCGCGCCATTTCGCGCCCATAGATATTATTAATATTATACTGTTCTGTGGCCCATTCGGTTGGTTTATTGCGGATTAAATGGTGAATCTTTGCTCCTGTTTTGTGTCGTTTTGTTAAATTACTCGCACTTCCACATAGTAGCGCCAACGTTGAGAGATTGTTTTCTGCAATTAATAATATGAAAACCTGTGATGAAAACCTTCCAGAGAAATAGAATTTGCACGGAGACTCTAGAGGGATTGTAGCGTACTAAAAGATTCATAGCAAACAACGGGCAGCCTAGCGCAGAACATTTAAAATTTTTCAATAAAAATATGTACCTATAATTTCCTAAAATAAACATTTTAAGAACAGTTCATGCATTTTTAATCTTAAAAAAATTTCTAAATTGAGGTGGTAGATCTACCAATTTTGCATTTTACATTCTACCAACTTCTACCAACATTTGGCACTTAATCTACTAATTTTCTAAAATTCGGGTTGGCAACACTGCTGACAGTGCTCTTTACTGGGGGCTTACAGTGCTCGCAGTGTATTTCGGAACGCACCCTAAATCTTTAATCTGTGCGCGCTATTTTTAAAAGTTTCATTGAGATTTTCCTATAAATTATTAAATAATATGTGTGTTGTGGAATAATAAAATTAAATCAACAATTAGGTATTTTAGATGTGAGAAAAAAATCGCGATATTAATAGCCGCCAAAAATCTCTGTATAATAAGTACGGGCGTGAGAAACCATTTTCTAGTGAGTACCTTGTACCTACCTACTCGAGTTTTATTTTCAAGTTTTTTCACAAATGTATTGAAAAATATCGTGTGATACACGGGCGTTAAGGTTTTAACAAACTCGTGACGATGGTCAGCCCTCGACTGGCGTCATCGGGCTGACATTAGTCAACTCGTATGTAAAAACCTATTTACCGCCCTTATATCACAAACTACTATTACGTTCCTGTTCAACGTTTTTGGATCGCTAAGGTAAGGAATGTCCTTCTGACGGCCAAATTTCCTGACACGTATAACATGAATAAGTTACGAGTATCTTCTTGGAAACCGCGCTCTAACGTAAACCTCATGACTGCTCTCTTGAGCTTTTGACGACCTCCGTGGCGCAGTGTGTAGCGCTGTTGTCTTAACGTGCGGAGGTCCCGGGTTCGATCCCCGGCAGGGTCAATTTGGAAATTTATAATTTCTGAATTTTCCCTGGTCTGGCCTGGTGGGAGGCTTCGGCCGTGGCTAGTTACCACCCTACCGGCAAAGACGTGCCGCCAAGCGATTTAGCGTTCCGGTACGATGCTGTGTAGAAACCGAATAGGGGTAGGTATGGGTTTAATATAACTGCCATGCCCCTAACAGGTTAGCCCGCTACCATCTTAGACTGCATCATCACTTACCATCAGGTGAGATCGCAGTCAAGGGCTAACTTGTAGTGGATAAAAATAATAATAAAAAAAATAAAATGTCGGATTTTCATCCCATGCCATTCACTAGAATGAAGGAAATAGAGCTTCCAACACATACTTGGCACAACACTAGTTATTGTGCACATAGCTTGGTGCAGGTTAACTTTTAAACTAACTTTTATTCACAAAATCTATTGGTTAGGAGACGTAGTCGAAATTCGATCAGTCAGTTCATTATTTTCATTTTATCGCTAAGCTTAAGCATATTTTTTAATAAAGAAAACAATAAATCTATCCATTACATCTAATACTCACCACAATTGTCGTGATACAACTGATCGCATCTGCGGTTTTGATAAACACGAGAACTGACTTGCGAATCCAAACGCGTACGCTCCTTGTGAATTAAATACCAACCAATCAAGAGGAGAACATGCGGGCAACATAATTTCCACATTTTGCATAACCCGGTCCGTAGAGTCGCAGCTGGGACCCCACAAAATTGTTTTCTCTAGCTTCTCATTTGTTATACTTTCATGTTTCTACAAAAAATACAAATTCTTTTTCGACCTTTCTGCACTTCAAAATTTGGCTCATTTGATGCCATGCGCATGAAATGATACAGCCTATAAACTCTCCAATAAATGTGTGTTGATACAGGATCAGGAATAATAAAGTCAAGTACTATAAGTATGGTCTGTATACTATTGAATTAGAAATTATATAAAAATCAATTGCCGAATGCATCACATGCATCACTTCAGAACAGTTGGACTGATTCTGATAGAATCTTTTGTGCGTGTTCGAGAGGGTCTCGGGATGGTTTATATTCTAGATTCCAGAGGAAGGTTTTGACAGTTCGCTTCTTTTCCACTGCCATACTGACTAAGCTGACTGATAAATCCAGCCAATCACAACAATTGAAACTGTAACAATGATTGATGCAGAATCAACATAATAAGGTTATGATACCGTACAGAAACTGATTATATTGCAGGCTCGAAACGGCAACTTTACGTGAACGAAAAAGAGTAACATTCAAATCGGTCCATCCACCGACAGAAAAACGGTCATACTTATTTTTATACTAAATAATACCCGCGACTTCGTCTGCGTGGATTAAAGTTTTTTGATTCTCGCGGGGACTCTTGGGTCCTTCCCCGGGATGCAGCCTATCCCTGAACCAAATTTCATCAAAATTGGTTGAACAGATGAACCGTGAAAGCATAGCCGACAGACAGACCGACAGACAGACGGACAGACACACTTTCGCATTTATAATATTAGTATGGATTAGACTGTTTGCGTCGGGGGTTAAAACCATGGTAAATCTTACCGCAAATCTTTCCACCTTTTGCCAAAATTCATTATATCTTAAACTTCCAAACAATCCATCGTTCATGTAGATCATGTTCACTTTTTCTCCACCACGAGTGACCTGGAAGAAAGTGACAATTTGTTTGTCAGGAAATGGAGAATTTGTTTATTTAGTTTACGATATTGGTTCTCCATCACCTTTGTACTACCAATAGGTGCGAGTTTTACCCTTGATGAAGTCGCTCTAAACATTTTTCAACTACTTTCTATTCCAAAAAGTGTGGACTATTTAGGTAAATATACGAGTCCTTCCTAGGCCAGCTCTAATTTATAAATGCAATAAGTAGTGGGTCTATCTGACAACTAATATATAGGCAAAGTCGCAGACATTCAGGCCGTCTTTCACAACATCGGCTTATCCGATTTAGTTATGTGATGCTGTCACTTTATGATTAGATAGTTTATTCTGGGTTTAACATGAAAAGGACAGGTATAGAACATTTAAATTAAACACTGTTCAGAAACCTAAGCCCACCTTGCACTCTTGAAAGGACTTGACCAGCGCAACTATGGGAGCTTGCCTAGATATCAAAAATTAATGTGCAGCAATGAACTCTTTATTATTGTAATTTTTATATTTTAGAGTTTTCAGATAAAAAAGCTTCAGGAGTCTGAAGGCTCTGAAAACTGAGAAAATAAATAAGTTTCACCAAAAAACTGCTTTCCCACACTAGATGGCACTAGTTGTTGTGGTGAGCGAGTCGAAAAAAATATTTTAAGTATTGCTAACCACGTTTCTCAGGAAAATGATTAAGCTTTGCATTATTTGAGCATTGATGAGGATAATACTGGAATAATAAAACTATATATTTGCAAGAATTATGTAATTCCTATAAAAATCACGCTACATTGTACTGCTGCCACACTAGATGGCGCTAGCGAGTCTTTTCAACTATTCAACAACAGATGGCGCTAAACGTTTTGGTTAGCGAGTTTGTTCAACTATTCGACCACAGATGGCAGACAGATCCAATGCCAGAGGGCGTTACGTTCCTTTAAACGCAGTGGTTATTTGAAAATGCTTTGTTCGTTTGAGGCTTGTCAACTAACAAAAACAATAAAAACAAAACATACATTTCCTTTTCATTACTATTTAATTGATCAAAAATAAATCACTCATAATATAGTGACTAAGTTACTTATATGGTATCCATGTAGGGTAACAAGATTATTACTAGGCATGGATAAAACGGAACGTCAAAATGGAGTAGTGCTTAAAGAGAAAACCGGACGCTCAAGATTTAAACAATAAACGTATTGTTTTTATAGACATTTTGACCTTGACCTTATTCGGAATAATAAATCCATAGTAATTTCGGTTTTAATTTTTAAACCTTACTGTAAAAACGGAAATCCTGCACATTGTCCCGAATCGGAGGGCAGTTACTGGTCATGTCCTTTGGGATTAAATGAAACCACGGTTGAACCTATATGGATGGATAGGTATATTATAAACCCAATGACGAAACACCGTTACACGGGTGCATTCAATTAAATTATGCTTTTGAGTATAGTGGAGTAAGAGCGCGACTCAATACCGTACAGCGCCATCTATATATCGGTCGTGAACAAACACATTTAACGGCCTTGTGCAAGTAGCAAGCCTTATTTTGCAGGATCATTAAGAGGATATGGGATGAACGGGAAACTTTGAGAATAGGTATTGAACAATTATATTGCCGTCGCGCTGCTCCTCGAAAAGAATTCCATAACACCCAATAGGGACAACTGCAACTTAGACCGATAATACCTATGAAAGACAGTCGAATTCTTACTCTCGTATTTTTCTGTTTCCTCCTCCAAAACAGAACCGATTTTAATTTTTTTTTCAAGATCAATTTAAGAAGGACTCAGGCTATGTCGGTATGTTTTTCTTTTTTTAATTATATTCGTCAAATTTATATGCGGGATATCTGATGATGACGCGAAAACTGGGCCATTTTTTGCAATTTTTGAAGGTTCCAAATTCTTAAAATTATTAGTTTATCGAAAAAAGCAAAACATTGGGACATGGCACGGACTCGTATAAATTTTATGGTGCAAAAATATTTTCTCTATTGTAATTATTCACGGAGAAAACAGACTAATACGATTGTATGGGGGAAACCGCCCTCCCGTATCGTCATAATTAGAACAGAAAGTTTTAACTCACCTGTCGAATATTGTTGATACTGCAATACAACTTGCACGAGGTATCGCACAGATACCTGCCCGGCTCTGCTATTATTTGTATGCTCGGCTCCGGGAACAGCTCTTCCAAAGTTGTATTTATTAGTTTGGAGACCTGTTGATAATGGTTCCATTTATTTCGTGGTATTAAACTTTCGTTCGAAAGCGTACCTAATGGCAGGTAGGTGCTACATTTGATAACATTCATCGAGCTAACATACTGTGGATATAGTTATATTTGCGATGAAAATACTCCCTAAACTAAACTAAATTGATAGGTCTAACTAAATCTAGTACTATAGCGTCCGCAGGGAGTATTGGGAATACCGATAGATACATTTGCAACTGCCATTTTGATTTAGTTCAAAGAGTATGTAGGTATGTTACTACAACAGTATAAGTGTCTAGTGCATTATATAAATGGGTAAAGGAATGGGATATAAACATCATACTAATATTATAAATACGAAAGTGTGTTTGTTTGTTAGTTTGTCCTTAAATCACGCTGCAACGGAGCAACGGATCGACGTGATTTTTGGCATTTAAGGAGCTGTAGAGTAAAATAGGCTTATTTTTATACCGGAAAATTAGAGAGTTCCCGCAGGAATCAAGAAACTTAAACCACGCGGACGAAGTCGCGGGAATCAGCTAGTAAAGCTATAAAATTAAAATTAAATCAAATCAATATTTATTTATTCTAATTAAGTACACTTTAGGTACACTTATTGACGTCAATTAGAAAACTTGATGGTGTTAGTCATTTACGGTATCTTAAAACTAAAGCTACTCATAAAGGACTCAAGTTTAAAGTACCGTTTTTGTACATTCAAAGAGTACCGTAGATTCAAGTTGCTACTGACAATTAGGGTGTGTTCAAAAATATTGCCAGATATTTCTTTACTGTGTTGAATGTCTTGCATACCTGATCAATCCTGTCAGTACGATCACTCAAAAATCCTCCTCCAATGTCAACGATGCTCATTCCTCTGCCCGCGCGAACCTCGTAGTCAAACAGCGCCCTCGCGTTTTGCAGTCCTACCACGTGACTGAGAGGTGAAGAGCAGGAGCTGCCTACGTGAAACGCTACGCCAACCACCTATGAATTTATTTTTGATAAGTATTGTTATAAGATAAAATTCTTAGTCACATAAATTATGGTTGTAAAATAAAGTGAAAATTATAGTTGTTATGCATTTTAAACAGTTTTTTTATTCATCACTAGCCGATGCCCTCGACTTCGTCCGCATGGTTTAAGTTCTTTTTATTCCCGCGGGAACTCCATAATTTTCCGGGATAAAAAGTAGCCTATGTCACTTTCCCGACCCTCAACTATACTCATGCCAAAAATTACGTTGATCCGTTGCTCTGTTGCGGTGTGATTGAAGGACAAACCAACAAACAAACACACTTTCGCATTTATAATATTAGTGTGATACGCTTACGCTTGACCACAATCACACCTGGTGGGAAGTGACTTCTTATTTTGAGAATAGATAAGTATAATTGTTATTATCTTATGTATTTCGTACAAAAACTTGTAGCGGTATAAATTCCTTATTTTGCAATCCTTGTAGCTGCTTAATTTCAAAAAGCTCCGCAGGCCGAGTGGGTTTTATTTGTCGTATTCGATCACGACAAAGTTACAGCCAAGGAACATATTTACTCGTTGTCGTTTACTCGCTTGACATTAATTCCATACAAATATTCCGTAGTTAACGTTGCCGCAATCGAATGGGAAGAAAATCTCCCAATAAGCACACAGATTACACGAATTTACCTTCAAGCCAAGTGAAGCCGCCTCATCCAGTAAATCAGTAGCCTCCGTTTCGAAGTCACAGCCGAATTTTTCTCCCAGTTTATAAATACTGTCGCTGTCAACTTTGATGCGAATCAACAGTCTGAAAAAAATATACCATTTTAATTACATTCAGGTACGTAGGAGGTCATTTGAATGTTAATTTTATGGGAGTCGTTGGAATTGAAAGTGTTTTAATTTTAAACCAAAAAAATCTGCTCATATTAATCTAGGTATACTATTATTATAAAGACGTAAAGTTTCTGAGGTTGTATGGGGTAATCTCTGGATCTACTGAATCGATTTTGAAAATTCTGGTACCAATAGAAAACCACAATATTTGTGAGTGTCATAGGCTATATATTAACCCCAAAAATTAGGGAATTCCTGTGGGAATTTTAAAAACTTATTTCACGCGGACGAAGTCGCGGGCATCTGCTAGTACCTTATAAACGCCTGTTACATGCTATTAGGTCGGGTAAATAGAGCTGGCGTCGTATCTAAGTGGTAATAAAGATGTCAATAAAGTAGATTATGTGGCATCCGGGCTCTCATGTTCTAGGCTCTAATTTATTGATGTATGAGATAGCTGGGTTATTTCGTCTTGATATTACAAGCTATTGGCCAAATAGAAATTGTTGGCTAACCCGCATAGATATATACATTGAACTAACTGACCTAAAATAGGGATGATGACAACTCAATCCAATCAGCAACTCTTTATCAAACTTAAAAACGCACTTCTAGTATAGAAGTTGTATGAAATTCACAGTTGTGACGTCATAAAATTTCAACGCACTTTTTTTCTTTAATCTATATTTTAAAATGGTTATCAAACTTAAAACTAACCGAGGATGTGAATTTTAGGACTTTTGGAAGACGTCTTTTTTGATATAGGCATCATCCCTATTATAAACAGCTTAAAGAAATTTATAATATCCTAGGAATCCGACAGAACTTAATTAGGCTAAATAGAAAAATCCTAAGTTAGAAAGGATATTATTATACCTATTAGGTAGGTACCCATTGGGAGAAAATAAAATAAACAACGATTTTAATTATTTCTTTGCCTTTCTGTTACATTTCCATATTACGAGGAAGATCTTTATTTTCACTTGATGATACTAAAAAATAAACAGCTCAATCACACACATTCACTTTACCCTATGCTTTCACCTTGTATTACGTATTGTGCATTGAAATGGATTGATTATACATCCATTTATATACTCGTAGATGTACTAATTACCTACAAAAAATTTTTTAGAGATTTCGCGGCAATCCGCAATAGGTGTAACATCTTTATTTTTCTCCTTTTTAAATAAAAGAAGAAATTAAAAAAAGACAGTAAGTAGGTACCATAGATATTTAAAAGCTATAGAATACGATGATACATTCAGCCAAGGATTGCGTGCAGCAGTGTAGATCGCATTCAGTTCCATTTTTAAAATAAAATAAATTCAAGTTTTAACAAAAAGTTTCGTTCTTTATAATTTCTCCAAGAAATAATTTCAAAAATGGAACATAGAAAAGCAGAGTCAGTGTGGATCGTATTTAACCGCGTAGCGTAACTATTTATTTATTTCATACAGTGGGTCGACGCTCACACTATTAATGATATACCGGGCTTCTATGATAGTTTTAGCCGTCCGAGATGATACTGCATAAGAGTAACAGAATTTTGTATAACAAAAATTCTGCTAGTTTCCTTCGTCACGCCCCTGTCACCCCGCAGCGTTGCTTTGTCTAGACGCTTCCGACGTTGAACGACTGGTAGGATCTCCTTAGACTGTGTCCGTAACATGAGTAACCATAGACTATCATTTAAAAAGGCAAGGCGAATATTAGTCCGCCTACGCTATGCTATAATGACATATTTTTAGAGCATAAGAGGTGATAAACCTAAAAATTAGGTACATATTAAAAAAACAGACAAACGTATAAACAACCGCACAAAGCATCCAATATTATAACCCTACCAAATTCGGGTAAGTAGGAAGGACAAAAGGGCAAATACTAGTGTGTAGTTAGAACGGTAAGCCTCACCCGACATCTGGCCAGTTTTGCCTAATTTTCTTGAGTTCATATGAAGAGTCAAAGGTGGTATGTCGAACCCCGGACTGACGAGCGTACATCATCCAATCTGGGGTTTTGGTGGGAGCTGCGAATATTATGCTCCTGTAAAACATTAAACACATTTAGCGTCTCTGTTGTAGTCGATAACCGACAGACATTCACTGCTAGACAGGACAGGTGCAGACTAGGACAGGTTCTCCAGGGTCTCCTATAGGGCGCCTTCAAATTAAAGGCGTGAAAAAGAGCTGCAGTGGCGCCTCCGTGGTGCGCTAGCAGCGCCACTAATCATTTTCATGCATTTTTTAAATCCACTACGAGATAGCCCTTGACTGCGATCTCACCTGATAGTAAGTGAAGATGCAGTCTAAGATGGTAGCGGGCTAATCTGTTAGGGGCATGGCAGCTCTATTAAACCCATACCCCTAATCGTTTTCTACACGGCATCGTACCGGAACGCTAAATCGCTTGGCGGCACGTCTTATCAAGCGAGTCGTAAGGAGCTGGATCCAGGCTGGACTACGGCGGCGACCCTAATAAAATCTAGATTCAACGATTTACAGATTAACTTGACACGCTTTGGTTTATCTTTTATACTTTTAGACATAGATAAGTACTAGGAATTCTCGGAAGCGCAGAGGTCTGAATGTTTACTGTTCAAGGCAGATATTAAAAGATTACCTACGATGTGAGTAAAATTACTGCGATAAATAATTTGATACAATTAGATTTATTGTGATATGATTACAATCATACCTAATATTTATTGTTTAACTTCTTCTTATCTTTGGTCTCGTGTAGAAATAATATAATGTATCTAGGAATAAATGCTTAAAGCCTATTATTATGTATAACTAGATGATGCCCGCGACTTCGCCGGCGTGGATTAAGTTTTTTGATTCCCGCGGGAACTCCTTAATGTTCCGGGATAAAAAGTATGTCCTTCCCCGGGATGTAACCTACCCCTATATCAAATTTCAACAAAATCGCTTAAAAAGATGGGCCGTTCGAGCGTAGCAGACAGACAGACAGACACACTTTCGCATTTATAATATTAGTATGGATAATAGTTTTGGCACACAAAGACCGAACTGCCTCGTTGGGCTAGTCACTCTAGTGGTTAGCATGTTCGAATGCGGCCGACGAGGTCCCGGATTCGAGTCCCGGGTCGGGCCATAATTAAGTATTGGGTTTTTTTCATTACTTGCCCGGAGTTAGGAAGTTGGCGGTGTTTCACCCCCGTGCCTCGGAGAGCACGTTAAGCTGTCGGTCCCGGCTATTATCACTAACATCCGCCAACCCGCATTGGAGCAGCGTGGTGGGTCTGAGCTCTGATTGAGAGTGGAGGCCTGTGCCCAGCAGTGGGACATTAATGGGCTGTAGTGGTGGTGGTGAACACAGGCGGAAAGACGTATACGAGACAAAATTTCAAGGGTTTCTTGTTTTACTGCGGAACTCTAAAATTGACTTACTGCGGCGATACCCCCAGCTCCAGTATTTTACGAATCTCCCCCGGTGAAGCGCAGTCGAACCCGAGTCCTACTGCGGCTGCCAGTTTTATCATTTTGTCACTGTCATTGGCTTTCATAGCTGCAATAAATTCGTATAAAGTGGCGTTATATTTCGTTCAATATAGTATACAGAAAGTAAATCGTTATTCAGACGGGCACGCACTTCCTAGGTACTTGTCGAAGTAGGTGCGTTATAAGCAATTAAACATCACTTGTTCTAACTATGAAGGAACCATCTTCAGGAATTCATCTTCAGGAACCTGCACGCCTGAAAATTGTTCATAATGTTCACAAAGTTATGTGAAGTTTATCAATCCGCAGATCGCTGACGTGGTGGACAGTGGCCAAAACCCTTCACAATCTTGTGGCCCTAGTGGACGCTAGGCTTAATATAAAAACAACGCTCAAATGTTTCAACATTTGAACCAGGTAAAAACGACTATTATAGCCTACAATTTTAAATAACCAGCTTACAAATTAATGGAAATATTTCAGCCGATTGAAGTTTTAGGTCAGCGCTGGAGTGGCATTTCAAACAGTTCACACAATACATGAGTTAAGTATATGAGTACTTGGATAATTAAGTTAATTTTAACTTTTGAAATATTTTAAGTGAATGCTGCAAATTCAGGTTTCTTTGTGACTCGATATTGACTTACTTGCGTGGAATATGTTTAAAAGAATTCAGGTTTAAGAATTTATTTTCTCAAAGAATTGTTGCAAAATTCACTTTCAATCACAAAGAAAACAATTCACAAGTCAATTCAAAGAGAAAACAATATTAATTATACAATATAAATATTTGGGTAATTCGATACAATTATACGTTATATATTATTTCTAAATCTACCCTCACAAATTACTACGTAATTACCTATTAACTCCGGTTGAAGAATTAATAATAGTAACATTATAGTCACAATTATTGTGTTTTTTATTTAGAGACAGGTTGAGCTTAGCAAATAAATCCTACACCAAAATATATTATTACCTACATAAATAATTTCAAAAACATTTTGCGAACTTTATAAATTTTATTTCTTGTCGGTATGGACTGCCACGAACTGGCTTCAGCGCACTTTCTGAAAGATTACCTACCGAATTAGGTAAAGTACGCGTTAGTATACTTTACTTATATAATTTGGTATTCGGAACCGGTGGTAGATTCACTCGACGATACAGAAGGACTTTTTAAAGTTGTTTGAAGAAAAAAAACATGAGTTATGAGTTATATAGGTTTGAAATATCCATCCATCAATCAGCCTGTATGCGTCCACTGCTGGACATAGGCCTTTTCTAGAGCCTCCTCTCCTCTGCCTTCCTCATCCACCCGCTTCCCGCCACCTTCTTTAGGTAATCGGACCAGCGAGCTGGAGGTCGTTCTACACTGCGCTTGCCGGTACGCGGTCTCCACTCCAGAACACGTCTGCCCCAACGGCCATCGGTTCTGCGACAGATATGACCCGCCCACTGCCACTTCAGCCTGCTAATCCTCAGAGCTATGTCGGTCACTTTCGTTCTTTTACGAATTTCCTCGTTCCGGATTTTATCCCTGAGAGAGATTCCCAACATAGCCCGCTCCATAGCACGCTGAGCGACTTTTAATTTGTAGACGAGGTCCACCATCAGTAGTAGTAGTTGAAATAGGTATAAGCAGATCAAATCAAATAAACGGTCACTCACTGTATCAAAAAATACTGTTTCTGTACTGTTTCAAAAAAGACGTCGTTAGCTTTTTTGTGTATATCAAACGTCTATTTTCTTAGCTCCAACTTTTTTCAACAATCGCTCGACTATTGCTTCTACGTCCAAAGGAGCTTTTTTTAAGTCAGAATTATTAAAAAAAATCAGAATATTGATTTTTTTCTTAAAATGTAATAGTCTCTAACTAAAATGGTTTTAGATAGTTGTCCATGCAGAAAGCGTAATACAAATAGCGGTTATGTATTCGCTTGTTGAAGTTATCTTTGATTATAAATAGGTACATGACTCTTAAAGTGCATAGAACTAGTAATTGAGTGAAAAAATAATTGTTCAGAATATAAAGCTCTGTTCAGACGGCAGGAATTCGGTCACATTTTATTTTTATGGAATCCAGGGCCCCTAAAAATGCAAACCCGTTCGACTGCTAGTACTTGATGCTTGAATCACTGTTGTACGATTCATGTGCTGGCAAATCGATCATGTCCTAGTTTAAGACGTATGTTTTAGGTTTACTAACAAACCGGTTTCAGTATCTTCTATATTATGATCCTTGCTGGCCGTAATTTTTTTTATTTATTGAAGTAAAACTTCTTTAGAATCGTTGGAATTTGAAAATTCGATGAAACTAAAAAGCGACACCAAAAAGAGACAAACATATTCATAATAGGATTTAGCCTGCGAGAGAATGAGATAGAATACAAGTTATATTTATCTCATTCTCTCGTAGGCTACTTTTCTGAAATTTCCCTTCTGCCGTGTGTGAATTGCACACACCCACTATTTTTTTAATAAGGGCCAAAATGACCTTTCACAACAACTAACTAACTGCTTAAATCAGAGTCAGTAGGTATGTTTTGATTTCGCTGTAAAATATAAAACAGAATATGCTCACCATAAAACATATCTACCCTTGGCATCATTTTCTTGAAGTACTCCACACGTCGATATACCTCGTCCATATCGAATACGTAGAAGGGCTCGTTTTGCCGCCCTTCTATCATGGCTTTCGCGATATCTCCAGGCTTGTGATTGTCCAACACTATCACACTTGACATACCCATGCGTTGAATGTCCATGTTCTTAAAAAATCCACACTAATGTTACAAATGCGAAAGTGTGTATATGTCTGTCCGTCTGTTAATTGTGTGTTGGAAGCTTAGATGCTCGGTTTCCTATTCGGGATGTCGGGGTTCCCGGCAGGGTAATTTTGGAACTTTGTAATGTTTGAGTTTTCTTTATTCTAGTCTGGTGGGTGGCTTCGGCCATGGCTAGTTACCGCCCTACCAGCAAAAGACGTACCGCCAAGTGATTTAGCGTTTCGGTACAACGCCGTGTAGAAACCGATTATTGGTAAATATGGGTTTAATATAACTGCCGTACCCTTAACAGGTTAGCCCGGTACCATCTTAGACTGCATCATCACTCATCATCAAGTGGGATCGGGCATAAGGGCTAACTTGTAGTGGAATAAAAAAAAAGGGTTATGATTATGATGATGAATTATTATGGGTTAAGCGCTGTCGAGTGTCAAGTAGGCTGACATACACGGTGAGTGGGTTGTTTTTCATATTAATACTCATGAGATTGTTAAAATTAAGAATTTAAGGTCTAGCCCCATTACAGAGGCACGGCACGTACCCACAAGTATTCTTTGTATGAAGTTGTATGGCGCTGGGCCCACTTAAGCGACACGGCTCGGAGATGCACTTCCCGACGCGGCCCTGTACAAAGTCATACAAATCATATTTGCCGCTACGTGCCCCGCTGCTCCGTGCAACTCAAGTGGGGCTGCTAACCTTTGCAGTTAAGAAAATGGGTAAAGTAGTGACTAGGCTTCTAGTGACTCGCTTGCAGAGTCCAACTTATTCCGGGGGCTACGCTATCTTGTAGGAGTCTTATAATAATTAAAACTTGAATAATGACTTACTGTTTTTGTCCCCAGCAGTATATAATGCACTAACAATATAAATATCTTATATTACTCTAATAGTACGTTTACTATTTTATAAGTTTGCATAAGATAACGGCACTTATCATAGTACAAGTTGTTCCATCGACAAAAGATCTATTTGCTATGAAATTCTGTAACGATATCAGTTCTATAAGTAATTTCAGCTCATCTGATTAAAAAACAATAATATGATTATCTGCCTGTGACAAATAGTTATTTTTGTTTTTTGTTCAGGGTCGAAGATTAAGAAAACTATAGGTAGGTAGGTACGTAGATAAACACCCTTAGCAGCTAATATGCGATAAACTCTACCTGGGGCTTTGCGGCTTGGAGATATTATGCTCCCCCGTCTTACCCCTGTCACCGCAGCGTTGCTCTGTCTAGACGTCTCCGTTGGATTAAGGTCTAGCCCCACTTGAGATGCACGGAGCGGTGCGGCACGTAGTGGCAAATATTCTTAGTATGAGTTTGTATATCGTGTATTTACGCTCACTAAATCAGAAATGAGGAGATCCGTAGGCGAACCAGAGTAACCGACATAGCTCAAAGAGTCGCCAAGCTAAAGTGGCAATGGGTGGGGCACATAGTTCGTAGAACCAATAGGCGTTGGGGTTCCAAAGTTCTCGAATGGCAGCCTCGCACCGGGAAGCGCAGCGTTGGACGACCCCCCACTAGGTGGACGGACCATCTCAAGCGTGCAGCTGGGAGCCGCTGGAAACAAGCGGCACAAGACTGTGCTCTGTGGCGATCCATGCAGGAGACCTTCGTCCAGCAGTGGACCTCTATAGGTTGAGACGACGACGACGACGACGCTCACTAAAGCGACGCGGCAAGCAGATGCGCAGCGCGACGCAGCCCCATACAAACTCATACAAGTAATATTTGACGCAACATGCCACGCCGCGCTCTGCATCTTAAGTGGGTTTAGGACTTGAGTGGTAGTATCTTTTTAGACTGTGCTAATATACATGTGCAGTCCAATAGGTAGGTACTGTTGGGTCTAGAAACTTGAGATTTGGCATGTAGAGAACCTACACAGCAGCTCTGTAACGTAGACACCACGTAGTGCACCACTAAGAAAGGTCTCTAAGTATCTTCAGTAATCTTTCAGAAAACTAATTCCACTCGAAGCCGCGGGAATAACCTAGTCCTCACTATGTCAATCTTATGTAAGCAATGCAATATTTACTCGAAAATTCCGCGCGCTCGCATTTACACTTCACTTCAATAAATTATGTCACTGGTTTTATGTGTCACAAAATATTACCTACGCAAACTTAATAAAGATAAGGAAAACACTTACTTAAGTGTATACTTAAGTAAGTGTTAATACTTGTTAAGTAACGTATGAATTGTATATTATTTACATTTTGTAACATTTTTCTTTTATGAAAAGAGCAACTGCCGAGTTTCATGCCGGTTCTTCTCAGTAGAATCTGATAGATAGATAGATAAATCACCACCACGCCGCTCCAATGCGGGTTTGCGGGCTTTATCAACTATAATCATGTTAGTGATAATAACCGGGATACCGGTTAATCGGCTACGGCTTTTAACGTGCTCTTCGAGGCACGGAGGTGCAACACCGCCAACTTCCTAACTCCGGGCTAGTACTGAAAATTTCTAGTCAGAAAAACCCAATACTTAATTATGGCCCGACCCGGGACTCGAACCCGAGACCTCATCGGCCGCAGTCGAACATGCTAACCGCTAGACCAACGAGGCAGTTACACATTAAAACGATCTCTATTATCTACACTGGCTGTGAAGAGCTTATCATCACTAACCGCTGAGCAGATTTTCATTGAACATAGCTAGTTGTGTTAATCTCTCAGATTTAAACCCGTTTACGAATAAAAGAACCATCCCCCAGATTGCGTAAGGAAATCGTAATCAAACTGTCAAACTGATAATTCGACTTGTTTAAAGAGTTCATAGATGTCTGCACGTCAAAAACCATGTATGAACTCCTTCTTCTTCTTCTTCTTTTCTTGGGTTTTGGCTTTTATTAGTGCCAAAACAGCACAATGCACTTCACCAGAGTCGAGTAACTTGAGGGAGGCACAAAGGAGGTATGAACTCCGTAAACATTTCGAGTAATACGTTTTAATCTGTCAAATTATTACGCATATTTGAATCGATCTATTGAGCCGTACGTAATCTACGATAACAGACACATAGGTACGTCAGAAATTCAATACCACTCTTTTTAGGTCTGGGGTTAATAAATAGGGTGTGGAAAACGGTCTTATCTTCATATAGTCATGTTTTCGTCCTATATAGTTTGACCCTTACACTGCCGGCAGCTGTAGGACGACGTTTAGACACACGAGTATATATCCGATCAGAGGGGAAGCTTCCTAATAAAGTCGAAAATGTATACCTATTCTGCTAGGGTTGTCACCTGATGCATGTCAACAATTTAAGGAAAAATAAAAATATTATACATCGACTTAGACATCGACAATCGACAATCGACATCGATATCGACAATCGACATCGATATCGACGAACGACATCGACATCGATATCGTCAATCGATATGAGTATCAAAATCGATATCAACAATCGACATCGATATCGACCATCAAAATCGGCATTAATATCGATATCGACAATCGACATTCACCATATTATTTGACTTTTCTATGTCAAATATGGTGAAGCTGCTTCTAACATTATATCCTTAATGGTAAGACATATTCAAATTCTTTTGATTTATTACGACCTAACCTAAACCTTCCCGAAAGTAGGTAGGTACGTTAATTACACAACTGAAAAAATCATAAAAATAGGTTCATTGGTTTCCGAGAAAATCGTTAACAAACCTACATACATACCTATTACCTACATACGGGTCAAATCCTTTTGAAGTTGGTTAAAAATGTTGGTGTAGCCAGGGGTAAATAGGAAACACCTGCCCCACGTTTACCCTATTTATCCCTGGGGTCGCAACTCGCAACTAGCAAAAAGTTCCTCCTACCTCTATACAAAGTTTCTTCAAAATCGGTTGAAAAACTGGGCCGTTAAAGCGTAACAGACAGACAGACTGACACATTTTCGCATTTATAATTTGGGGGGTGGACAAAGTCACACATTTTAGCCATATACTTAAGGTACTTCGGGTATTCTACTATCTGAGCACTGTCTTCAAGTAGGTGAGACCGACTTAGGCTACATAGTACATACCTACCTGTCTAGCACGTCATTCTCACTTGACGATCAATGTTATTACCTAGTTTTATTGTACAGGTGCGCTAGGTACGTGTAAAAAGGTACTTACTTCTCTTTATCTCTCGGGTATGAAAAATAGGAAACATCCTTATTGTCTTTAGAGCTTTTCAAGCAAACTGTGCAAGTATTCGGCATTTTTGTTGAAACAGAACACTATATTTACTTAAATAAATCTAAATAGTTTTATTTTTAATACAAAATCAGTAAACTTATAGTAATGAAAATAAATTGAGGAACAATTTCGTGATTGAACACGAAATTGTTCCTCTATTTATTTTCATTAAACGCACGACCGTCAGCCACAGTCAGCCCTTGCGTTCTTAACCCAGACAGTGTCTCGCTAACCCGGACGATCGTGTCGGTGAATGTGTCGGTGAGAGCTCACGCACACATCGTTGCGCTATGTATGGGTGAAGTCGCCGCGAGCAGTTTGTATGAAGCTTCCTCTCTGTTCAGTTCTCTGTGGTTTAGACGTGAATATGTCGTGTGAATGGGCAAACTTCAAAGTGAGCCTGTGAGGATGGTTTAAATACGCTGTGTATCTTAGATACAAGATTTCTACGTGTCGTCTAGAATACCTATATACTAGTACTACTAGTGTCTAAAACGGTAGTTTTGGAATGAAATAACAAGCCGTTGTGGTCATTTCATTGCTTTTACGGACAATAACCTGATTTTATTTTCTCGGGTAAAAAAATAGGGTAAAAAAATTTTGCCAAAAAAAAAAATAGGCAATCCCTTGGAAAAATAGGCAAGCCTGTGATGAAACCATTCATCGGTATCATCATCACCTCTTTCCATCTCCTGCCCACTACTGTACATATGTCTACTTTCAGAATAAGAAGGGCTTATAGGCCATAGGCGGCCAACGCCCTAAGCCATCGTATTAATAACCCCTGTCGACGGAATTTCGGGGTCACGAGTGGCCAGAGTTGGGGCTCTTTCCGCTCCTCCTAATACCATGTGATCCCTGGACGACGGCAGTTGGCCGTTGGCTATAGCATGGCGCAAGGAAGGCTCCGGCGTTAGTTCTTAAGAGTTCCCGGAGCCTTCCATCATGCACTGAGGATGGCCACCGAGGGGGTTTTAATTGGGTACAATCCCACATAACGCGGATTGGCAGACTTTACATACTTTCGAGAACATTGGCCGAGTTAACTGCCAGCCCTCCGGTCACCTGTGGACTCTGTGAGACGAGAAGATAGATCCTTAAAAAAAGGATTTAGCATCTTCGCTTCACGACCCCAGGGTTTCAACACTAAATTACTTTCGAATTACTTTTATTATTCAAAGAAGAGAAAAGACGTATGTTATCTACTGATTAAACAATTTACATTCTCAACCGTTCCCTTCTCTGAAACGGTTCACATTAAATCGCACGGTAGATATAGCCTCCAGATTAGTACAGGGATAATTCACCTAAAATGTGTTCGGTATAGGTTCACAGCAATAAATGTCGAGATACTAGGGTCGGGTCGTAAGGGCTCCAACGATCTGACTCAGCCTAATTTAAAAACAGCTTAACCCGGCTTGAACTGTTTCAGCTTTTTTCTATAATTTAAGTGTAAGTAAAAAAATCGCTACGAGTGTAAGTTTACCTTTTGCTAAATAGCTGTTTGCTGAAAGTTGGGACTAATTTAAAATTCCTTGCCTCCCTTCCCTTCCCATTCTCCTGATCCCTTAAGGTCGTTCATACATTTTCTGATATATTTTAATATAGAAAATAATAATTTATTTCATCCCGTTTATATTTCGTGAAGGGAGATATGTACTTTCATACAGCTTGGGCCCGTGCTTTAGAGGGTTTTTCTGGATTCACCCTTATTTTATAAAGTTAGATGCGTATGTACTCAATGGGTTAAAAAATATTATTTTTGGATTTTGATGATTGATTTATCAAAATCTAAAACTAAACTGATCATGATTACCTAATTATTATCAAATTATGCATCTTTGTTCCATCTTTTTTTATTTCCAAGGTTGGTCGTAAATATTTGAATTACTTTCTAAACATCGGGTAAAAATTAAACAAGATTTAGAAACGAATGATATTTTTTATTTGTATAATATTTATAAAAAAGTTAACAATAATAGTAGATTTAATAATACACGTGCGTTACAGATCTTGTAAATGTAAATCGCAATAATGAATTATTATGGTTTGAAATCACGATGAGATGGAAAAGTACGATTCATATTATATTTTAATCATCTTGATGGAGCGATCGATGATGTTCTGCGATGACGGTTTTCCGTAGCCTAGATTCTGTTTATGCTGTAAAAGAGAAAAATAAAACATTATTTTATTTGTAGCCAACCTTCCAGACTCAGCGGTGATCACTGGTGGAGGTAAATGTGACTTTCCAGGTTAGGGCAGGTTACTTTTTCTGATTTCCTATGAGATTATGATTTTTTCCCGCTGCAAAAGTCCTACCTATAAGGCTATTCTAACTTCAAAAACAAGGACTTTCATACAAACTTCACCCACATTCTATCTCTATGGAAGTACTATTGCCCCTGCCTGGCCAATGTAATACTAACATGTTATTGTTATTTAAAACTAATGACCTAAATGCCGATTTTCAAGTCTTTAACTTCAAAAACATAGGTCTTTCTTACAAACTTCCAACCACTATTTCACCACCTTATGGGTAATTTTTCAAAAAAACATATATCGTGTTTAGTCAGTGGGTTAGCGAGTGGTATTTTGCTTTTTTTAAATATAGAAGATAGAAGAAGAAGATTATTATGGCAGGAGCCAAGTTTGCGAAAGGGACTCCAACTCGTAAAAGCGGTCCCTTTCAGGCCGACTTTTTAACGTGTGTATAACCCAATCCGGATGCTTTTAGGATTATAAAAATAGGGTTATCTCTTTTCCTCTTAAGATTTCAGTCACTCGAGAAAAAAGGATAGAATCTGTCATCCTAAAATAATTGTATAGTACATACTATTTCTGTAGTAGTTACCTTGAGCAGGTGCAGCGGGCGCTGGTGCAGCTGCGGGTGCTGCGGCGGGTGCCGCGGCTGGCGCTCCCGCCGCCGGCGTCGCGGGCGCCTCACCCGGAGCACCCTCCTGTTTACGAGAAACAATAAAATGACGTCAGTTTTCTTCTGTTCCTTGTTATAGGTAGTAGTTCAATGCCCAAAGACGCGATCCACTCTTATTTATTGTTATGATTAAACCCTTTAGCATGCAGTGCACCCTTGAGTTTAAATATAGTGGTTTTAAAAGAGTATGTATAATAGCGATTAAATAACACGCGACTTTATACATGAGAAGAAAAATAGTGGGGCGCGTCTTCATGGATTGAACAACCTATAAAGAGCGTATTAGCCAGCGTAGCATGGAGTTATTACAAAAGTATTGTTCACGAAGCTATAAGCATGGGCAAAAAAAAAGTTTCGCAGTCTATACGACTATCAAGCATTGAGCCTTTGCTAAATCAATTAGGTACACCGGTTCCGCTTTAAAAATAAAAATAAAATGTTATAGTAATTTACTTATAATGAATGTGTTAACATTTAAGAATAACTCAAGTGTGATTGAAATATTACGTTTATGAGTATTTTTTTACATTATTTCTGAATAACATTTTGTAACACTGATTTATTATGGTTATTCAGAACGTTTAATTTTGTGTTCACATGGCAACCATGATCTTCATAAATCGTTATATCAAGTAATATCGTAGTCAAACTCAATGAGACTATAAATAAGTGTATCTAAATTACAACGATTAATTATTATCAGACGCCATTTAATTAAGCGTACTATGAATAATATTATTGTATAGTATTTACTTGTTTTATCAGTAATCAAATATTATATTGCTGTATATTTTATTTTATATATCAAAGTAGATACAGATGAATTTACGACGTAGGTAACAATTATTATTTTTAATGCGTGTTATTTAAGGCGGAAAAACATCAGCAGTAAGTTAAAAACTATTCGATTCGATAGAACTTGGTATTATAAAAATGTTACAATTCGTTGTATGCTTCTAAACAGTAAATTCTAGTATTATTATGCTATTATGTGTTAGCTACTGATTTTGGCATTATGTATTTATCTTTAAAACTTTATATTGTTTATAAAACTTACCTCGTGTACTCGTAGATGTATACATTGTAAAATCACTGTAAAAATATGCTATGTATAATATGAATGGAAGATATCGCGAGGTAGCGACACAGTTTACGTTATAGCCGCCAAATTGTAAAAATATGCAATTTTTTTTTGGTTTTCTTACTATGTCATTTATTTGTAATAAATAATCTTTGTGGTATACGGTGTACCATAAAGTATATTAATTAATTTATTCATTAATACTTTTCTTGTCAACAGGTGCTTTTTAAACCGTCTGATTTTGTGATTATATTTCCATACACATAATATTATAATATTATCTGTAAAATGTAAATTGTGTCACACGTTGAAATATTATGAAGTAGGCAGGAAGTATTGGGCTATTGTAGATAATATATATATATGAGCGCTGTTGTAGAAGCTTTAATTGTTACTAAATTTCTGGGCTAAATATAATATATTTTGTTGGTTTGTAAATAATATTATTTAATATCTATAAATATTTTTCGTTACCTGAGTGTTTAATCATTTTTTATCATAAATAACTCCTGCACTGTACATAACAAAATTATACATAATAGAAAGGGTAACAGAGGCAAGCAATCATGGGTATAACACCGAAAAAAAATTAATTAAATAGTAAAGGGTAGAATTTATAGATTTAAGAATATTAGAAATTGTTATAAACTAATCGATATCATCATCATTTTGATTTAAATTACCCACACAAAATTGTTTCGTTCGGAACTATACAGTTTAAATAATCATGAAAAAAGTTAACTGTATGCTACCCTTTACTCTAAATAACAACTTCAGGAGATATGAAAGGATGGTGGTAAGGATACTCGTATGTAGGACAAAAAATTTGGTCACACAGCCAATGTAATATAATACAGAAATTAATTTATTTAACATAATAATATTATTAACTTACAAAAACATTATTTAATAAAAATAAATAAACATAAAATGGTTTTGACGTTCGAAGTGTTCTCGGTCATTAGCAAATACATACAAAATGATGGAGGAATTTTTCAAGGAAATTTAACCCTCAATATCTTAGTCGCAAGGGTCCATTTCAAAATGCTATTTGGTCAGCTGGTGTTTAGGTCACATTACAATTATAGTTTATGATAGGGAAACACTTCATGCCTCAACTTCTTCCTCTTTTACCTTCTGATCTCCTGGCTTGCCCTTGGACCAGTCTGGCTTTTTCTGTAAAACAATTTGTATACATTAAAATTTTGCATTTGAAAATCTACGCCGACAGCGTCAACTACATCAAGCCAACTCAACACCGCTGCCGACGAAAGTGTATTTATACAATTATACATCTTAAAACAAGTACATATATAAAATAATTATCAATTAAGCTTGATTTAATGTATATTTACTATGTATACAGCATTTTTCTGTTTCTATATTCAACATTAATATTCTAACTAGCTCACAGCGTTGAAAACTATAAAGATAATATGTGCAATAGAACGACTGCTAATATTTTCTATAAAATACTAATATAAGCTTATATTCATAAAAATATTATAAATGCGAAAGTGTGTTTGTCTGTCTGTCTGCTACGCTTTCACGGCCCAACCGTTCAACCGATAATGATGAAATTTTGTATAGGGATATTTTATCCCGGGGAATATAGGCTACTTTTTATCCCGAAAAATCAAGAAGTTCCCGCGGGAATCAAAAAACTTAATCCACGCGGACGAAGTCGCGGGCATCATCTAGTATATGATAAATACGCAAACAGAGAAAGGCTGTATATAAAGTGCATACTACTTTTTATATACATAGGTGCTTACTACTAGTCAGAAAACAAATAATTCTATTTAATTTTGGTAGAACCTCCATGATCTCATTCTAGAATCACTTATTTTCTGACACTAAGTGCATACAATGTGCAATTTAACAGAATAATATAAATAAATTCAAAAGATCCTTAGATATACATGAATCATCTGATGTATGATTGCTTGAAATCCAAAAAGCCGTGAGTCCAAATCTCAACGTGATCCATTGAAAACTATGAAGAATTGTTGTTTGAATCCTAGACAATAGAATCTTTCTTAGTTGGAAGTAAAAGTAAAACTATTACGACGAAGTTTAATTTTAATATGTATAAGAAAGAAAAAAGCGCTCTAACTGTTTTTGTAACTTCAAGTTTTTATATTTTGTATTATATTGATGCAATTTTTCTAACTAAGAAACTAATTTATACAGCTTTTCTTTTCGCTGGTAGCAGTGTCAAAAAACTAAAACTATAACCTTATTATATATTTGTATATTAGCGTATATATAGTGCAGTGGAAAATATATTTCACTATCAAAATAAGCGTGCTTTTCAGCGCAAATTAAAATCAATAGTTGTTAAATATCCAAGATCTCCTATGAAAAATCTACTTAAAAATCAAGGAACGACTTAAATGTCAACAACTGTACATTTACATGATAGGATATAAAATCGAATAGTATAAATTATAGCCAAAATAGAAACACCAATTTAATGCAAATCGCTCCAATTTCAATATAATAAAGTAATTATTAACAGATAATTCTTTATCTAATATTTCTACTCTCTGTAGAAAATTTTAAAGTAAAATTAAACTTAGAGATCTTTTGATAATTTTGTAGAGAAATAATTTATCAAAAGTCATAGGTGCTAATATATTAACACAGCAATATTAACCATTCTACAAATGGTTTTATCTAAGATGTGCTAAATCTTTCGCATGCGTCTGGTGATATCTAGATAAAACTTTTTACTCAGATTTATCAAGTTACCTTGGCGCCAGCACCACCCTGTAAATATCGTAATTATTGAAACGATTCATAGACTGAGATCGCACTATTTAGATTACATAACTTCCGAAGTATCGAAAAGATCAAATCATTTGAGTAAAACCTGGAATATACTTAATCTTAGGTGGAAGGGTCAAATGAATTGTTAGTACAGAAATATGTGTGTATTATTAGCACTGGAAAATTAAAACTCGAATATAAAACCTAATAACTCAAGATATGCGAAGCCGTTGTTTAATTGCTTGATATTAGAATATGATATTTATAATAGTTCATTCAGCTGAAGCTCTAGTAGGATTTTCATAAAACAAAATGTTATGAACACAATATTCACATCATTTACGCAGGGGAGAAGCTTATGTACGCTCGCGCTACAAACATTTCTCACCTCTGTATTTCAGATTTGGTATTCATGGGAAATTTTAGAAAATTAACTAATAAATAACAAATGATTTAGTATAAAATTAAATGATAATTATAATAATAAATTATTCATCATAGAGTTGATGCGATGGAAATAATTGTCTGAATATAATTCATAATATTATGCAAAGCAAATTCACTTCTTTCCGATAGCCCAATCAGCTTTCTCTGCTTTCTTGGCCTGTTGAGACATGATTAATGATATTGTTATACTATATTGTATTTTAATGTCATATCTACGAATTAAACACAGGTACAGTTCTAAAAATAGCTACAAAACTATCCTAAATAATAATCTCTCGATAAAACAACAACTACATAGGAAATCCACTAGAAATGGAGGAGGGATAAGTATTCAATGTAAAAGAACAGAACATGAAGGAATATTTATGGTTATATGAAATAAATAAGAATAAAGAAAATCTTTGGTTAGGTACCTACTTAGAAAGAAGAATGATTCGTTAAAATTAATATTTGAACTATACTTAGCTAAAGTTAAGTAAATAACAGTATAATTAGTACTAAACAATACAAAGAACATTTTAGTGAACCTATTGAGATTTATCTCAATAGGTTCACTAAAATGTTCTTTTAGGAATGGGAGAACATATCAGTGATCCCATTTATGAATATCTATTTCACTTTCGGAAATAAATTTTTATCATTATTTACTAATTTGATCCAACATTATTTTTTAACAATCAGTGTTTTGCGTTATTATTTACAAATATAATTTAGTAACCACGATCAACAAATTGATTAAATTTGAAAAGCGTTTTATTTTAATAATGTTTAACCTTTGAGGAATTTTCTGAATAAATTTTAAATTCATATAAAAAATTGCAGACGCTTCAGGATTTGAACCTTGTGTTTCTCTGGTAACCACGCCTCAAGCGTTGACGGATAGGCAATGGTTCACCTAATTCCCAGAGAGACGCAAAGTACCACGCTGCGGTTGCCATTTTTTAAATGAATTAGAAATTTAATAAGAAGAAGACTTAATCAGCCCAATCAATTACCTATATAATTCATAACCACCTCAAACCGTGAAATAGATATTCTTTGATTAATTAATTATTATTTATTTTTAAAACCAGTTTAATTTTTTGCTTACCTCTTTGTCTTCTTCTTCAAGGGTGAATTCCTTCTTTTTGACAACCTTCAATTGGTTACGGAAGTTGAATTCAGCAGCCTTCTTCTGGAGCTTGGCGAATTTGTTTTCATATTTGGACACCTTCTTGAGTGTTGGTTTAAGGCTAGAAAAGAAAGTGAGACCAAGATAAACATATTATAATGCAAAAGTGTGCTTGTCTCTCTGTCTGCACGCTTTCATGGTTGATTTATTCAACCGATTATGATGAGTTTTTATTTAGAGACTGCATCCTGGGGAAGGATATAGGCGTAAATAAAAGAGCTTCCATGGGATTCTTCAACTAAACTGTATCGAAACGGACGTAGACACGAAAATTATCTATAAAGAGCAACCTTGTTAACCATGTACCTAGATATTAACTTGGAAGAAAAATTTATGGAAAAATAACCAATTAGTAAATATTAATAAAAATAACAATCTTTGCAAATATTAATTTAATTTGCAAAGAATATCTTTTTTTTTATCCACTACAAGTTAGCCCTTGACTGCGATCTCACCTGATGGTAAGTGATGGTGCAGTCTAAGATGGATGGATATCTGTGTGGAATTTGAAATGTGGAATTGATATTCCTTGCAAAAAAATCATAAAAATATTATACTTACAATTTGCCTCTGAGGTCATTGACTTGAGTGTTCAGGTCGGCGATCTATCAAAATATTTAAGTAAACGATTAGAAAATGTAATACAGAATAAATAACACTTGAAATTTTTTGGGAAAAAAGTTTCTGTGTAAATAATATGTAATGAATAAAAAAAATTGAAATAATTATGTCAAAGCTAAGATAATGGAAATAAAAAGTCAAACATAGATTGATAGAAAATGAAGATGAGAAAAAAAACTAGGTATTACGATATTAATTAAATTAAATATCACACGATTAAATATTACAATACTAAAAAAGAAAAGATAAGTTCAAAAAGTGAAAATAGCTTTAAACAATTAATCAGAAATCGCATGCAAAGACAGAAAATATATTGGTAGGTAATCTACGAAAGCGCTAAAATAACCATTGAAGTTAGCTACTAGAAGTGAGCAATATCGATATAACTTATTTTCAAATAAGTTTGAAATAAAACTAATTTGGTGATACACTACATGATTATTAAGACTAAAGCAAAAACAGATAGGTAGAGAGCTGAGCGAAGATTAGGCAGTGTTATTTGCGAGCTGTAGAACAGTTTATATACACCATGTGTCTGCATATTAACAACAAGACAAGGTAAAACTAAATCCAATTTTTTGTTGCGAGAAATGTACTTTGCCTGTGCTCTTCGCCTAAATATATCATTTGTCTCTAACCGCTACTATTTGTGTAACTTTGAGTCGTGCAATATCTTTGTGCTTTGTGACTGATAGCTGGTCTTTAACAGCATTTTCTTCTATTTTTAAAACACTGTGTGCAGGATATAATACAAGTGCAAAAACATAGCGCTTACAATATTCTACCTCTTCGATGACTTACTAAAATAAAATAAACGTCCTTTAACCTTAACGTTTTTTGTTTTCAACAAGTGAGATCTTAGATTCCTCTTCCACGCTAAATTCGAATACTAAGCTATCGAAGTTGTAGTATATTGAGCGCTGAATTTATTTATATTTTGCTAATTAGCAAATTTACAATAACGATCTGGATTATATCAATTCACCACACATTCATAGTCGTTTGTTTATAACGTCGTTGTCGCAGTGTAAGTTGAAGAGTAACGGTGCAAAATCGATCGGCTTATCAAGTGTATGTAGGTGTAGTGCGTGTTGTAATAATGTGTCCGAGCGAGGGCGCCATCTCCTCGGCCTCGGCAGGGAAAGGAAAAAGGAGGATCGACCACAGCATGGCACTTTTAATTTAGCTCTCGGTGTCCAACTACTCATACGGGTCTCGCAGGAAAGAGGTAACATAAATGTCTCAGCATCCGAACACGCAAACATTTCGCGCGAAATCAAACTGCACATACATGAATTGCTGGAGATTTGGAACAAGAAGTTTCACTTAAACTATGCACTTGCGTGTGCCAATAGAGGAACCCGTCCATCGTTCCAATTGAATATCGGTAATTCTACTGCTTGTTATAAAAAGAGAAAATTCAGTAAGGCCAGTAAGCTGTCACCACACATGAAGCGTCAAACGGTCAAATGCAGCGACGGTTGGTAGGTACTCGATTAATGCTGTCGCTTCCATCATTATCGATTAATATTAAAGTGCCATACTATCAGGGATATATTAATCGGGATACATAAATAATTATGCTTGTTATTATTACTCATTGATAAGTATACTACGTCATGCAATAATCAAAGCCTCTATAAGGTTAAATCAATGCCATTGGCGCGCAAATACCAGAAGTTCCTTCCGTCGTTGAATCGGCGTTAACACCAGTTATATACAAGAGCGTGACATGACATGAATGGTGGTGGTATGAAATGACAAGCGATCATGCGACGAGGCAGTCCGTGAGGATGAGAGCAGTGTTACGCCGATGGCTGCTACTGGCGTTAGTGTTAATCGTGTAAGCTCCATGTCGGCAGATCGATTTTGCACCGCATGCCTCACCGTGGCCCGACCGGCGCAGTTCGCGGGCGCCGACTAACGCTCAGGCACCCCCTGCTCTACGAGTACACCACTAACCCGCGCCTCGACCGTTATTTACAATCCAACAGCAAACAACCGAAAACTTACAAAGCATTATATCAAAGTGTAAACACGTATTGTCACACGCGCACTTTTGTTACACAATCGATGACTGTGATATTCACAATGGTCGTAATTCATGGGTCAATACCTCAAAATCTCTTTTCCTGACTTCATGTTCCAAATCCCACTTCTGGCCCTCACACACATACAAGCGGTCATAATACTCCTGTATTATTCTCTTGAGCAATGCTATAGAAAAAGGAAAGACAGATTATTTAGCCGGCTATGAGCATGGGCATCTGTGTGAGTGGCCTGCGTCGACGGAGCGACGTGTGCATGTGTGCGGTGAGCCGTTCAACTATCATGTCATGTCGTCATAACTAAATCATAATAAACTCAGATCACGTCAGAATATGCATTCCCAATCCTAATATGCAGATTACCTCCATTTTCCTAATTTGGATAGCTCGTTCTAGTTCATATTTATCCCCCTCAAGGTTGTATATTCTGTGCCAGTACATTTGACATATCGTCTGCAGTTCCGCTAAAGAAAAACAATCACATTTTAACGTACAAAAATTTTGAAAGTAACGCTATCCGCCTCTCGTTTCAGTGGTTGTGTCGGTTTACATGGGTATGGAAGCGTAAGCGAAGCTACATGGTGGGTATTCTATTTGCGACAAAATTTAAGATTTTGTTAACTAAAACTCGATGAAAATATATATCTACAGTAATTGTCATTCTATATTGCTCCAATTCAGAGAACGGGACGAAGTTATTTTAGCGAATTCAAAAATATCATTATTGTTATCCACATTAGTTAGATATTTAATTTTTTTAATTTTCAGCTCCCTAAAGTGATAAAAATGAGTCTGCGGCGAAAACAAAACAATTTCGTTTACTAGTCACATTGTCGGCATGAGCTACTCAAACGTAGAGCGTAATACAAGACTGGTGTTCGCGCAAAGCGGGTCAGACCTCGAGAGCTCTGCGGGCCACTTCCATCTCGTGATCGTACTTCTCCTCCTCGAGCCGCGCGATACGCTGATGGTAGCCCGTAATGATGCTCGTGAGAGCCGCTACAACATCAACCACAAGTTACTCCCGCCGCTAAGCTTCCGTGTCCTAGACCTAACCGTCTCCGTCAGCGCTCGCGTATTAAAATTATGGAAAGTAAGCCAAAGTGTGAGTCTCAGAGAGAAATTTAATGAATTATGATTAAAAAGGAAAGTAAATTATTGGTCTTAACGACTACTTAGCTTAGAAGGAAAAGGCGCATTAGATTATAAGAGGCCAAGAGGAACTTCCTGGCACACCAGCAGATACATATTAAAATAGACGAAAATAATAGACAACACGCATTTCGACATCACACCATTCATTGAAGAAGTTTGGTAAGTTTTGTAAGTTTGTCAATGAATAGGGTTTCCGCAACGTCTCGTCTCACTACCTCCATGTCTTTCCTTTTAACGATGTATTCCAAATCGAACTTTTGGTCTTCGAGTGTGGCGATGCGGGTGTGGTACTCTTTGCAAATCCTCGAAATCGCATCTACAATGCGAATACATAGTTTACATGGGTTACAGAGTTGCAATGACAGAGCTCACTCTGGATTGCCTTGTGGGGTGTATGACGGAACCTATGACTAAAATTACAAATGTTATGGAAATCTAGAGAAAAAAATACGTTATCATTGTAACTTTTCACAAATGTATATCTGATATAGAAGTAGTATGTTGTTTAGAGGTGGACATTTACCTTCGTTTGCATCGTCGACGTTCTTGGGTTTACCGCACCTCTCTTCGATGATGCGCCTTCTCTCAGCTGCTTTGCGTTCTTGTTCCTTCTTCAATTCCTCAGCGGCTTTTTTACGGAGGAGCAACTATACAATAAATACAGTATTAATATAAACTGATTGAGTCGAAGGTAGTGTTATTTTAATTAAACAAAAGTCTAACTCGAACGATAAACACTGTTTGTATCTGTTAGATGATGTACTAACCACAGATTACAGTTGTTACTAACTTACTTACTGAATTACTCATTTAATGCAAATTTGGGTTTTCCAGTTCAAAAAATATTTATTGATTATTCTTACTTATTGTAAATTGCTTGAAGAGAGGCTACCTTTACCTTTATTAACATATTTTATCATTTAAACTTGTTTATTGTTTTATGCACTTACCCTAAGCTTCTTCTTTCTCTCTGGTGTCATGAAACCTTTCTTCGCCTTCTTGGCCTTGGAGGCTTCCTCCATCCGCTTGCGCACCTCAGCGCGCTTGCGGTCAATCTCGGCCTGTTTGGCCTTCTTCGCCTGGAGACATTGCATGACACAGTAGAATTGTGAACAATAGTACAAGTTTAATGTGAGATCGGTGCTAACTCGGTTGTACACAGTATCTTATATCAGTATTTGCCTGGTGGGAGGCTTCGGCCGTGGCTAGTTACCACCCTACTGGCAAAGACGTGCCGCCAAGCGATTTAGCGTTCCGGTACGATGCCGTGTAGAAACCGAATAGGGGTATGGGTTTAATATAACTGCCATGCCCCTAACAGGTTAGCTCGCTACCATCTTAGACTGCATCATCACTTACCATCAGGTGAGATCGCAGTCAAGGGCTAACTTGTAGTGAATAATAAAAAAAAAAAAAAAAAAAAAAAAAAAAAATCTAAACTGACAGATCTAAAAGTTGTAACATCCATTATTTCCGCAAGAAGTATTGCAAGAAGGACTATTTTAGATCCTGTATAAGTAGCTTGAATAATGTGAATAACCAAAACAAGCACTGAATGTGTATATGAAAATTGTCAAAAAATAGAATTAATAAGTAATAACCATGGAAGTATAAAAGAACTCGTATTAATTAAACATAATTATTATCGTTCTTTTTGATAAAATACAGACCTTTTGTGTACTAAATTAGATGTTTTGTTATAATTTTTCATTGAAAAAACTTTTTTTTTTGTATTTTCTGCATGGTTACGATTTTTTTATTTTATGTGATTGTATGTATGTATGTATGTGTGTGTGTGGGTGGGTGGGTGTTTCTTCTCTTTTGTCTTCTTTACTTTACCTCATCGAGACGCTTTTTCTGCAAAAGAAAAATTATCATTGTAGCCACGGTTTCAGAATAATAGTCAAATGGTTAGTGTGATTGTCACTTAGTGAAATGCAGTGTCAAAAACAATAAATAAAACATTTATTTAAATCACAAAAAAACAAATATAATTTAATACTTATAAACTTTTTAAAGAATGTGCAGTGTGTGGTAAGCATTGTGTTAATGTGTTGCAGTAGAAAATATAAATATTTAATGTAGGTATAGTTAACAATATTGCATGTTTTTAATATTCAAAATATTGTTATTGTGCATTGAAAACGCAGTGTGTGTGAATCACAAATGGTGTAAAACTCGTGTGTGAATAACAAAAGCAATATAACTCAACATAGACGCCGTTTTAATACATTATTTTATTATTTTAGTGTTTGTGACAATAATTATTAATTAATAGGCCGAAAGTAGAGCATAACAAATATATTCATAACTCATCGACCAACTTACGATATTTTCAACAAATAATGATAAAGTATCTGTAAAAACTCCAGTACGAAGCAAAGGTATTATATAATTTTATAGTAGAAATATTGGATACGAATTACATAAAAATGTACTATTGGAGAAAATAAGTGTCAAAATAAAATAAAAAATCATTTCAAGTATTTTTGTAGCCCGTAAGTAATTACGTTATTATCACTAATATTTACTTAGAGGTATACTATTAAGAATAATGTTTGATTTCCATTGCATTGTATTTTAAATATGTTCCAACGAATCGTTTCTTCTTCTGTAACAGTTATACCTAAAAATGTACTTCAGGTACCCTTTCATAAGGTAAGTGTACTGTACTGGTATGTGAGTTATGAGAGTAAGTTCTTTGTTAATCACACATAATACTCTACCTGTGTCTCGATGAGAGAAAGAAGTCAATACTGTTGATTGTTGTCATCATTGAGATCGGTCGCAATCCATAAGTTGATGGCCGCGTGATACGAAGATGCAATGAAAGAAAAATAATAAAAGAAAAATTAAAAAATTTGCATCTCTTATATAAATAAATAACATTTTTTTAAATATGCTGGCACTTGGCTGCCATCAGGCTTGCTTGCAAGTGGTGATGCAGCCTAAGGTGAAGCGCGGCTTGCCTAGAAGATTATTCTAGCCTATTCACTCTTGATTTGAAGGGAATATCCAGAAGTTGATTAATTAAGGAACAACGGGAATACATTTTAGATTATTTAGTTCTTGTGTATTGTTTGTAACTTTGTTTAGGAAACGAATTCCATAAAAATAAGGTTTCCACAAAAATAAAGTAAATTTTACTCACATACACACAAAGCGCACTATTCTAAACCTATAAAAGGGAAGTAGGTATCTTTATATTTTTAATGTTATAACTTGTAAAAGTTTATTTGAATAAAAAACGTTTGAATTTTTTGAATTTATAAAAATTCTTTACAAGTCTTACCTCACTTCATCATCCGCCATTGTGTGTGAGTTGTTTGGGGTGTCCTGTAAACAAGACAAATAGATATAAATGACAATTCTTGTAAATTTTACTCTTATTTTACTTTCTTTTAGGTAAATAAAGGAAAAATCCGCTCGTAGCATTCTCGTGAAAGTGATATTTTTTCAACGAAAAATCCCCAAATTCCGTTGCGTGACTTAAATTAAATCCAGGACCAAGTTCATTGCGAAAATTGTTCGTCCATTAATAAAGAAAACAGGCCAGAATTTATCATCCATCCGCTTTAATTGAATCCGTGTATTTTATGATTTCCTTGGGGGAAAGTTTGACTTACAAAAACACTAAAAATTTTGAACATTCTAGAGATAAAATATGTCATAACTTTGAAGGGCGAATTTTAAAGTACGGATACATAATAGGGTATGAATTATGGAATGTATATTATTTTTCTATTTATGAATAGAGTTTTGGATTTGCTGAACATCATTGCATTTTCCAGCTAAATAAGGAACCGCGGTTCAAGCCTGCTGTAGATCAAACCAAAAGCAATACAGAAATAATAAACCCTTATAAATTTAATTATTCGGGAATCGAACCCAAGATCGCACACAACAGATATTTCCAATGTTCTTGCGCACTCATCCATCAGTATTGTCAAATATTAAAATTACATAAAAAGTAATATTTATGTGGTTGTTGATTCGTTCGTAACCTATGCATTGTTAATTCGATTGGGTTGTACATTTGTAAATTTCATAGCATCGTCAATAGGTAAGTAGGTGGTCGTACGTGTGGTAATGCAACGCATGCTAGTCTAGTCACTTAGGTATAGCGTAGAAGTGAGTGATTGACAGACAACGTACAGGCTGAACGTAGAACTATAAAATTTTGAGAGAATATTCCTTGAGCGCCCTAGAGGTGTAATAACGAATTTTCGAAATTCCACCCCCAAGAAGGTTAAATAAAAGGTTCAAGTTATATCCATGTAACTTAGTATTTGTCCTTTCGATAAAAAATTAAAATACTTAATAATGTTTTTCAGTGTTTTAAAATTTCTTTTTTTAAGAACCTAATTCCACCCAGACGAAATAGCGGGCAAAATATAAGACACTGGCGATTTGAAATATTTAATGGGAATATTTCACTTCAACGCCTGTTAAAGTGAAATATTCTACAAAAGAGGGAACAGATTGAAGATAAGACCGGCAACTGGCAGGTAACAGGCACTGATCTCCAATGTTTTTCATTTAATAAAATTTTTATCAAACAATATGAAGCTTCAGCGATGAAGTTGAAATTATTATAATGATTATTCTGTCAAGATAATAGACATTTATTTGTATGATAATTTATGAGCAAATACCAAATTGCAACAAAGTGTTGGTAATCATAAACAGAAATATAGAATAGATAAGTAATCATAAACAGAAATATAAAATTAATAAAGATTAATAGAGTCTTATTTAATCTTAATAAAATAAATTAACTTAATAATAAACTATAATAACCTGATAACTTTCAAGTGTCGGTATTCCAAAACACCTATATTTCAATCACATTAGATGAAAATTTTGGCATAGGTACATCTCGAATCTGTTACTTAAAACTATTTGGATATTCGCCAATACCCAGATGTAGGAAACTGATATTTGATATTTAATCATTTACACCTAAAAACGTATATTGTTCCAGCAATTTTAAAGCGATTAATCTTTGTGTTTTGTTGAGTTGACAGAAATGTTGCATAGAAATGCATTTTGGATCTAAATTAGGTCAGGTTGAATTTATTACGGGTGGGAAAATGTGGATTTCGGTACAACGTGCGTTCAGAACGTAATGCTAGTGCCGCATTTAACTTCGGGTGAGCTCGGGAAAAGTCGGTCATAGCCGTCAACGCTCGGACGGCGCGCGCTACTGAAATAGGCTGGCTGGCACTCCCGCGCATCCTAATTTGGTCGCAAACGGTCGACTTAGATTACAAGCGCTTCAGACTTCGTGCCCTGAGGACGTATTCGTGTAATAAGATATTTTCAAACATTTAAAATAAATTCATAAAATACCTTTTTTATGGAAATATTACTGATTTAATCTTTAATTATTATCAAATAGGTATACTGCTTGAATTTTAACTTAACTAAGAGTTAAAATCATGCCTAATTGGATTTCAGGCTAAATGTTCATAAATTAAATTATAACAAATACAATTTAGAAATTCGAAACCTTTAATTTTTTTAATCATTTGTAATACGATCGTTTTTTATATAAAAGTATTTTGGTTTCAGTTATTATTACAAAGGTAAAATGTAATAAAATTTCAATGCAGTTTGTAGAGATTCTACTAATTAGAAAATATTATTTCTATGATTATTCTAGTTTGTAGAATTAATTATCAATTTATATTGATGGTATCAAAATATTAATATTATTTATAAAAATCATAAGGTTAACATAAGCCCTAAGGGAATCCTTTCAAAAATATCTGCTACACATACTTGTGTACTAGGAACTCTAAATTACTGTAACTCTATTAAAATTTTAGCTGTTACTTTTAGCAGCATATAAAAAAATACTAAATAAAATAATTCAATACTACTATGATTATCTTATAGCCTCACAGTAAAATTTGCGTTTAATTGTGAAACTCCTCCTTTATTTTTAAACTGGTTAAAAAGAAAGCACTAGCTTGAAGTTGTCTGTAAGCTGAAACCGTTTAGTTCCAATGCCAAGTCCTGAAGCCGGATCCTCAGAATCGGATGTTGAAAGTTGAGATTATATTTATCAGTGACGTCATAACATATTATTAACTCATCGGTCGGGACGGAATCCGTATTATTTTAACTTTGACGTACTACGGCACAATTTCGATGCGCGATAAAGAATTTTCAGCACATATTTTCACACACACGTTTCAAAAATCCATTGCAAGGCGCGGCGTGGCTATTTCACTTCACTTTTGCACTCAACGGTGGGACATGTTGATTTTTTCGATTAGTTAGTATAGAAAACTTCACGGACTCACCTACGGCAAGAAAAAGAAGATGGCCCTACAGATGGTTCAGCCAACACGAGCCACAGTTGCTGACTGGCGGTCGGCGGGCGGCAAGGTGCGGTGGGCAATGCGTAGGCGCAACCCCCCACTCCCCCTCTGCCTCCCTGCAACTCCCCCGGCCTCCCCTTCCCAGTCATTTTTAGAGCAGTGTCGTTTTGACACCAACACCGAAATAACACAGCGTGTAAGCTCCATTGGAATATCTCTTGTTATAAACATTGGAAATGCCAACGGCTTTACTTACTTTCCGAGGCACGTCCAACACCGGCAACTTCCCAACTTGACGACGCAAATTTCTTGACAGAAAACCCTAATAGCACCTATTTGGCCCCACTCAGGACTGTTGGAGTCATGAGGGCCAAATAGGCCAATAGGGCCGAGTTGCGTGCACGTCCTACAGGCTTAAAAGCACTGCTTACCGTAGTTGAAAGCTCAATCCTTTCATATGCCAAACTAATGCTTACCTTGACTTCACGCTGTTCACGTCCCTACTTGTTACAAAATAAATAATTATATGGGTAATTACCACTCTCAGGATATATTTACAAATTCAACGAACTAACTTGGAATAGCTATTTTACAACTAAAGTGTATGTAGGTATATTATGTATGTTCTCGTACAGGAGTTAGCAGCTTTGTTGGAGGTACCTAGTTATCAAACGTGTTGTTTGTTCAGGATACCTGAACAAGCGAAACTTTCAGCTCCCTCCCTCGAGATTTGTTAGGTTCAATATCCCTCCGAAAGCGAACCTAACGAAACCTTGCAACTTTTTTATGGACCGTACAGGAAATAATAAAGTTTTGGTATAAATCTCGGGAGCTAAAAATGAACAATTATCGAACATATCTTAACTAATATTATAAATGCTAGTGTGAGTTTATTTGTTTCTTTGTTTGTTAGGTTTTCATGGCTGCATATTTTCAACCGATTTTTCTGAAATTTAGTAGAGCCTGAAAAGCCTGCTCGATCCTCAGATTTATGTTTTACTAGATGATGCCCGCGACTTCAGCCGCGTGGATTCATATGTTTTTTTAATTCCCGAGGAAACTCCTTAATTTTTCCGTAATTAAAATGTAGCCTATGTCCTTCCCCGGGATTAAACCTACCTGTATACCACATTTCATCAAAATCGGTTAAAAAAAAGGGCCGTAAACGCGTAGGAGACAAACACAATTTCGCATTTATAATATAAGAATGAATATGGAAGTATGGATTTTGCTGCGAAGTTTCTTTAGTAGGGCGTCACTTTACACATTCGCCTAGGGCGCCGAGTTTGCTCGGGCGGGCCCTGAAAGTACGTACCTAGGTATTCGAAAGATCTTCACCGCAAGTATGCCTATCCACCTGTAGAGCTATATATTATAGCACCCTTGACTATGTAAACGGGAAACTTCAACTAGAATGGTTGAACTACGACGTTCTCACAGGATCTACTTAACATTGATACTGTTAGCTAAAGGTAATGTTTACTTGGGATACACGATTCTACGTGTATAGAGCAAAGTTAAGCAGTTAAGTTAGTGATCTACTTTATATTTTAAGCATCTTAAACTTTTCGCATTTAATTGAGTAGAAAGATAAAATTACAACTAAATAAAAACAACTAATTAAAATTAGAACAGGCATATAAATTAGTTCCAATTTCGGCCACCGGGTCATATAAGTTTGTGTGCCGTTAACTCACTTATTTTGTCGGAAATTGCCGACTTGAAAACTAAGAAAGAACTATACAACGCGCTATTTAAGATATTCAAACTCGGCTCAACATATAATATGCCAAAATTGACCCTGCCGGGGATCGAACCAGGGACCTCCAACGTTAAGACAACGGCGATCAACACTGCTCCAGGGAGGTCGTCAGGGTCCCAAGGGAATTAAGAAAATAATAGTGTAGTACTATTTATTTAACTAGTTGATACCGCGGACTTGTCTTTACAGACTTAAGTTTTTAAAATCCAGTGGGAACTCTTTGGTTTTCCGGGTAAAAGTAGCCTATTTCCGTCTCCGGAATGCAAGCCACCTCTGAAGTTCTGAACACCAACTTCAAACGACAACAAACAGACATACTTTCTTTTTTGACGGGGGGGGGGGGGGGGGGGGGGGGGGGAATCTTCTTAAGATACCCGATCTCCGGGGGGGGGAGACCGGGTTTATGTGGAATTGTACCCACTAAAACCCCCCCAGTGACCATCCTCAGCGCAGGATGAAAGACTCCGGGAACTCTTAAGAACTTACGCCGGAGCCTTCCTTGCGCGTGTCCCATGCTGGGCTCGTCCCGGGCCAATTGAACCCGACCTCCTACTCTTTTCAACAGCTGTACAGCTTTTCACAATATACCTAGACCTTTACAATGACAATTTTAGGCGTAGGAATGCTATTTTAGTGCCTGGTGTAGTATTTTTGCCGTATTGGCAGTCTTCCATTGTGGCCAAAATAACAATAGCTGATATAACTAATTGCTCATTGGTTATTTACAAGTGTAGTCTTTAAAGAATCGATGGAGATAAACAACCAAACGGACAGGATGAGTGATATTTCCTTGTTTCTTTTTATTCAACTACAAGTTAGCCCTTGACTGCAATCTCACCTGATGGTAAGTGACGATGCAGTTAAGATGGTAGCGGGCTAACCTGTTAGGGGTATGGCAGTTATGTTAACCCCATACCCATAGTCGGTTTCTACACGGCATCGTACCGAAACGCTTAATCGCTTGGCGGTACGTCTTTGCCGGCAGGGTGGTAACTAGCCACGGCTGAAGCCTCCCACCAGACCAGACCGGAGAAAATTCAGAAATTATAAATTCCCAAATTGACCGTGACTGAAAAACTACTCGGACGAAGCCGGCCGTAACAAATAGGTAAGTTGTAAGAGCCCAATTGCTTTTAAATACAAAAATACGGAAACTTTTACATTTAGACAATACCGCAAAACTTCCTTGCGAAGAAATGTCACGCAAGAATAGAACAGAAAGTTTTGAAAAGACCGGAAAAAAGGGGATTAAGCTCTTAAATGCTTGCGCTCCGAAAAGTAAAGTCGTAAACTTTCCTTTTTTCTACCAAAAAAGAGTCTGAAAGCAAACAATTACTTAATGAAAATGTTTCAAGCGAAAAATTGTAAGAACGGCTTTTTCAGATATTGCCTCATCTGTTGAACAATTACTATTGAATTCATTTACTTACAACTTATAAAGAATTAAGGATTTTGTTAATTTGCAGTTGTTAGTTTGAGAACTATTTAACATTATGAATTACTAGCTGATGCTCGCGACTTCGTCCGCGCGGAATGAGGTTTTTTGGTTCAAGCGGGAACTCTTTAATTTTCCGGGTTAAAAAGTAGCCTGTGTTATTCCAGACTATAATCTATCTCTGTGCCAAATTTCATCCAGATCCGTTTAGCCTTTCTGGCGTGATAGAGTAGCAAATATCATCCATCCAACCAAACTTTTGCATTTATAAATAAATAAATAAATAAATAAAATATTTGCATTTATAATATTAGTATAAATCAAAGAGTGAGTCATTAAGATGCAGAAAGTGAAAACGATACCTAATCTATTTTTATCAGCCGTATTCATAAATACTTAACAAATAAATAAAATTGAAGAGTCTGTTTGAGATTTCGAAATACTTTTGTAAAGCTCACATTACTATGGTTACGAGAAGAAAGAACAAAAAACGTATTATACTCATATGTGTATGTTCAATACCCTAAAACCTAAAAAAATATGATAATAGACACCCCTTCCTGGTCAAACTATGTTAATATTACCACGTACTTTTTATAAGCTATTCTCTGGTTATTACCTCCTAGTCCATTGTCCGAGCGACGCAAGTATAAAGTGACGCAACGCGACGCGATACGACTCCATGGAAGATGACAAAATTTACAAACCAAAATCGGTAGGCCAGCTACTGATACTGTCGCGTCACGTATTATCGAGTCGCGTTGTCGCGTTTGTGGCTAACGTAGGACAATGCCTACTGGAGGGGTGACGGAAATATTATACTTTTAAAAAGGCTTTATACAAAATAACATTTTTGAAGTGAAAACTTCTTTAGCCGCGTTGAGCACTTTTTGGTAGGGGGTAAACTTGTGGATTCGCGTTACCGGATTCGCGTCACCGACATGCTCGCGAATACCGACATGCTCGCGAATACCGACATGCTCGCGTTGTTACGAAGACAAAAGGTCTTAAATATTAAATAATATACTACATTCGTAATTAAACTTTAATGCCTTAGTTTTAAGGTAACTTAAAATTTTTTTTATGTTCGTTTTCATTTCTATCGACACTTCCTATGACTGCCAATTTTCTTTTCACTTTCCTCAGGTAGCTTGATGCATATCGACAGACAGCTATTGAGGCACTGCATTGATCAGCCTAAAAGCCTTTTGCTACGAATAGCAACAAAATGGAAGTGATGAAAAGCTATTAGCCAAAATTGAAAACAACGCTTTAAAACCATTAAGTGGGAATGCTCTTTATCCCAATTGCCGTCCTATAATTGTTTAGGTTTTTAAGATCTGGCTACTGCATACGACTTTGCTAGCGTAATAAGAATACAGTATTTACTACCATCACTTAAAGCTTATTAGGTATTATTGTTTTATATATGACTAGCTTCTGCCCGCGACTTCGTCCGCGTGGAGTCTACCAATTTCGAACCCCTATTTTGCCCCCTTAGAGGTGGAATTTTCAAAAATCCTTTCTTAGCGGAGGCCTACGTCATAATAGCTATCTGCATACCAAATTTCAGCCCGATCCGTCCAATGGTCTGAGCTGTGCTTTGATAGATCAGTCAGTCAGTCAGTCAGTCAGTCAGTCACCTTTTCCTTTTAGATATGATGTACCTTTAAGTCTCTAAAGTCATACTAATATTATAAATGCGAAAGTGTGTTTGTTTGTTGGTTGTCCTTCAATCACGCCGCAACGGAGTAACAGATCGACGTGATTTTTGGCATGGATATAGTTGAGAACCTGGAGAGTGACACCGGCTACGTTTTATAAAATTAAGGAGGAGTTCCCGCGGGAATCAAAAAAACTTAAAACACGCGGACAAAGTCGCGGGCATCAGCTAGTGATACATAAAAACCTTATGATATAGCTAAGGATTGCTTTTTATATCATTAATGTTTTAATGTGACGGTATTTAAGCCATTCTCGTGGACATTAGGAGTAATTTTGTTATTAAAATGACCAGACCATTAAACACAATGGTATTTAAATAGCCATTCCAAGTTGTTATGTCTATTTAAATCCGCTAGCAATCCTCTTTTACAGGGTACTTGTATATTTTGGATTCTGTTTTATGGCGCGAATGAAGCATTCCAGAATATTATGCAGACAGAAATGTATGAATCGTTATGGCCATTCACATCAACGTAAGGCTATGCGTGTCAGTTTCGTTTAGCTTCAGTATCGCATTTTGAATCAAATCTGGCGAATCTGGCGAATCTAGCAGACATACAGACAGACACACTTTCGCATTTATAATATTATTATGGATGGATATGGATTTGAAAATTTCAAAGCTATTTCTCGGTTTGTCAAAGAAGATATAAAGAAAAACCTAAAACAACGTGAACTGAGACATCTTTTCTAAATACTATTTCTCTAAATTCCTCTTGTATTCTTCAAAAATTTTCCGTTTTAGTGTGAAATTTGATATGAGTTTACACTTACACAACCCACTCTCACGCCGTCCACCAGTTCAACAACTATCGATCAAAATATAAGGCAATTTAAAAGCCTTTGTTAAAGCTCTAGCTCCAACGGAATTATCTGTCGATACCAATACTCTCTCTTGACTTCGAATAAATAAATTCTCAGGATAAATCTATTCATGTACCTAAAAGATGTATTGTACTGCTTGAATTGAATATTTTCAATGACGCTTTTTCTTTTGATTACAGGAAGTACATCTACTACTCTGTCAAGAAAGTACCGGGAAAAGGTCTATAATATACAAAATGTTAATTATTATTCCAAATTTATTGTATCTCCTTCAAAGTAGGCCCCTTCGGAAATAATACACTTACGTCAACGAATAATCCAATTTTCAAAACATTTTTTAAAGGCATTTTTCGGAATCGACTTCAGTTCTTGCCGCGAATTCTCTTTTACATGTCTTCTATCGATCGAAAACGGGTGCCACGAAGTGGTAATTTGAGTTTTGGAAAGAGAAAAAAGTCGGCCGGAGACATATCCGGTGAATACGGTAGTTGTTCGATGGTATTTGTTGAGTTTTTGGTCAAAAATTCATTCACAATGATGGCCTTGTGCCTTTTAGTTGAAGACGTTGATGGCCGACCAGAGCGAGGCAAATCTTTCACCACATCGCGACCACTTTTGAATGCATGGTACCACTCGTATGTACGTGTTTTTGATAAAGTCGATTCCCCGTAAGCTTTCTGCAACATTTTCAGCGACTCTGGACACGAAATTCCATTTGCGATGCAAAATTTGAGACAAACTCTTTGTTCGATATTTTCATTCATTGTAAAAATCGCAAAACACTATTGAGATGAACTGACAAAATGGCGCACTGTAAACAAAGTAAATAACAATTGACGCTCAAACTTCGCGGCAATATAGACGACAGTTGTGTCAACTTAGCGACAAATAGTACATTGTTCACCGAGGGGAGAAAGTGACCGATTACTATCGAGGGTGTAGTTTGAGGCCCGAGGCGTAGCCGAAGGGCCGCAATACACGCGAGGTAGGAATCGTACTTTCTACCGAGTGATACATAGTGCTTTATACTACACCTGCGAGGAAAATAAGCGATAATTAGTGATTAAACGAACTTAAAAAGGTTTAAAATAATAAATAAAATAAATATTTTTTATTTCAGGCAATTTTACAAACCCATATTCAAATTAATACAGAAACATTAAAAAAAAAAACAAAAAAAATAAAAAAAAAAATAAAAAAAAAGAAAAAAAAAAGAAAAAAAAAAAGAAAAAAAAAAAAGGAAAAAAAAAAGGTTTAGGTTAATAGTTAATAATAGTTAATAGTCCTTAATTAGGTTAGGCTAGCTAGCTTTAATTTCTAATGTATTGTTTTCAAAAAATTAAAAAAAAAAATTTAAAAAAAAAAAATGACGTTCTATCATAACTATATGAGTCGCTTCATTCGAAGCTTCACTATCACAACTAGACTACATTTTGAGGATTATTTCAATATAGATTTCGATATCGACAATCGACATCGATATCGACAATCGACATCGATACCGACAATCCACATCAATACCGACAATCGACATCGATATCGATATCGACTATCAATATCGGATATCGATATCGACTATCGATATCGATAATCGACGTCGATGTCGACAATCGACATTCACCATATTATTTGACTTTTCTATGTCAAATATGGTGAAGCTGCTTCTAATATTATATTTCCTTAGGGTAAGACATCCAAATTCTCAACGTGCATACCATATTTACTTAAAATTAAAAAACAACAGCGCGTTAGAAATGGATTTTCATACAGTTTTCTCCCCGCTTAGCACGTTAGAAATGAAATTTCATACATCTTTTCCTCCCGCTTAATTGGTTTGTAGCAATGACGTACTTTCTACCTCGTTTTGACAAAAGCAAGAGGGTACTTTCCGAGCGGGTGTAGTATAAAAATAATTTTTGAATTGAATTTGGAATTAGAAACAAATGATGAATTCCTGGTACTTTTTTGACAGAATGTATACCGTCCATACACGACTGAAAATATTGCGGAGAAAAGGTTTCATTATGAGATTTTTCCTACTAAAGACAAATATGGGTAATGTCTGTATCAAGTAGGTACAATGTTACACCGTTGAAGTACCTGGAAACCTAACTAGTTCCTAAATCTTACCTGAATCGCTAGATGTATAGATAGATAGATAGATAAACTCTTTATTACACACACTTAGAACAAGGACAATAAACAGAAAGATACAACAGAAGGGTGCAAAGGCGGTCTTATTGCTAAAGCAATCTCTTGTAAGGTATGTAATGTATTGTATTGTCTCTTTTGAACTCTGGAATTTTACAGAAGAATTGGTTTTATCTACGCAGAAGAAAAATTAACCCAGGATTAATGAATAAAATGTTAACAAGCAGTCAAACAGTTGTCTCGACATCATCTGCGTGAAATTCATGATTTGTTTCTAAAAATGCGATATTTTCCAGGAAAAGTTTAAATTTTATTTTAAGTATTTTATTTTTATTTTTTTTATAAACAAGAAATTATTTTTTTATTTATTTTTCTTGGATTTTTCACCAGTTTTGGATGCACCCCCTTTCTTCTTAACGGGTTTGTAGGGACCCAGCTGATTCCTTACAAGCAAACCTCTCCACCAAGCTTGTATTATGATTGCGGAATTGTTCATTTTCTCGCGATGCTTACGCGCTGCCTCCCGCTCATCTTTGAATGCAACCCAGTTCTTCATAGATTCTGCATGTTCTTTTAACTGAAAGTTGAAGATTCAAGTAGGTAGGTAGGTACATAATAAATTAGGTCTAAATTAATCAATTTAAAAAAAACTCACTAGGGTCAAAAAATTGTCCATCGGACCAAAGTCCGCACCTACCACTGTAATGTTACATTATTTATGTTACATTATTAGTTATTATATTTATTCTCCACGAGGAAACTATCTACGTGCTCTTCAAAACCAGCCCAAATAAAAATAGCAATATTTCATAGTAAACCTTCAATGGATCAAATAGTACATTACACATCTAGGGCAGTAAAATAAGAAATGTCTCAGATCACATGTAATTGTTGTCCGAGGCGAAGCCGAGGTCAATAAACATGTGATCTGAGGCTTTCTTATTTACTGCCCGTGGTGTGTATACTATTTTTCTCCTCGACGGAGGCGGAAAGCGGCATTTTCGTTTAGCGCAGCGGGAGGAAAATTGACGCTTTCCGCCCGGAGGTGAGAAAAATATATGTTCACTTTTTGATAGATACTGAGTTAGAGAATAGGGGAGCAGTTCAGCAGTTGAACCCTGAAAAGGTAACAGATAGGTAGATACGCTTTAAGTAATAAGTAGGTATGAATTCATGAAGAAATGGTAGTTCTGAAGTTATTATATTTAATACATAATTATATTTCTAGTCATATTTCCACGCACCTACTCGTAATAAAATTTTGCCTATAGCACGGTTAATCGCTTGTGGACAGCAGACACAAATCGCCCAATGACCTCATTCTTACTTTAACTGCCGCTATTTCTGGCAACGCGTCTAAATAATTGTGTAAAGGCGCATTTACACATTCGCAAAAGAGAGCGCGAGGAGTGCTGAGCTGGGATACGACTAAAAAACGTCTACACTATGACTAAACGACTAAATTTTTACGACGTAAAAATTCGATGTCGATTCACCTTCGATTTTTAGACGACATCCCTGGCACAATGGTAAGCGCTGTTGCCTTATAAGTGGGAGGTCTCGGGTTCAATCTCAGGCAGATTCAATTTAGAATTAAAAAGTTCAAATTTTTTTCTGGTCTAGCGGTGGCTAGTTACAACCTTACGATATTTTTTATTTCATTTATTTATTTGCATTTGCATTGCATTTGGAAGATACACAGGTGTTATATAATATTACTAGCTGATGCCCGCGACTTCGTCCGCGTGGATCGAGGTTTTTCGGTTCCCGCGGAAACTCCTTAATTTTCCGGGATAAAAAGTAGCCTATGTGTTATTCCAGACTATAATCTATCTCTGTGCCAAATTTCATCCAGATCCGTTCAGCCGTTGGGGCGTGATTGAGTAACAAACATCCATACATCCATACATCCATCCAAACTTTCGCATTTATAATATTTACTAGCTGATGCCCGCGACTTCGTCTGCGTGGATCGAGGTTTTTCGGTTCCCGCGGGAACTCCTTAGTTTTCCGGGATAAAAAGTAGCCTATGTGTTATTCCAGACTATAATCTATCTCTGTGCCAATTTTCATCCAGATCTGTTCAGCCGTTCGGGCGTGATTGAGTAACAAACATCCATCCATACATCCATACATCCATCCAAACTTTCGCATTTATAATATTTATTTGATTTGATAACATACTCGTAACATGTGGCATGGAATGGCATGCAAAATTCAGAGAAGCGATGTAGCGTTCCGATATGTTGTATAGAAACCGATTAGCGTTGTGGGTTTAATATAACTGCCATACCCTTAAAGGTAAGCCCGAAACCATCTTAGACTGCATCATCACTTACCTGCAGGTGAAATTGCGGTCAAGGTCTAACTAGTACTGAAGTATAAAAAATTACTTTTTCCCAATTCCTGGGCGATGATGTAAATGCAGGCTTACAGTGTTAATTAAATTAACTGTCTCGTGATAATGTCATCAAAACTCCATCGTCTTACAAATCTCGCATCGTGTTTTTAAAAATAATATTAACCTATCAACTATTATGACTGATACAATGGACAGGAAAACGATCTTCAAAAATAAAGACATGGCCAGAGAAAGACTGCTAACATAAATTATTTAGGAATCATATTCTGCTAAAAATGGCAAAATTCGCTAGGATATGGAATGCCCTTCCGGCTTCCGTTTTTCCCTCCTCTTTTAATATAGGTACCTTCAAATCAAGAGTGAATAGGCATCTTCTAGGCAAGCGCGCTCCACCTTAGGCTGCATCACCACTTGCTAGCAAGTCTGATTGCAGCCAAGCGCTAGCCTATACATTAAAAAAAAAAAAAAATGTTTAAAAGGTTGTGCCATTGACGTTCACATCTAAAGGCGGTCACTGATAATTTCAGCGGTGGGACACCCTGGCACCTCAGACGCGAGACCTGGCGGCATCGCCAGTTTTAAGTCTGAGGCCAGGAGCCCAAGCTGAGTTACTCAGCTATTGATAGCGCTGGAATGCTGAAAAAGGAAACAATTTCTCATACATTTTATGTTATTTAGTACAATTTTTTAATTTGTACTTTTTGTGTTATTAGCTGCTAATAAAGAACATGTATTTTGTATTGTATCCTAGAAATATTAAATATATTTAAAAGATAGATCCAGACCCCGACCACCCAAATAGGAGGCCGGGTGTCTTTAGAGGCTATTACCGCCACATTTTTAGGGTTCCGTACCCAGGGGGTAACAACGGGATCTTATTACTAGCCTCCGCTGCCGGCCGTCACTCTGTCTGTCAGTGGGCTATATCACATAGTGTGTATTATACTATTGCCGCTATACAACTAATAATAATAATAAAATAAGAAATAGCGGGGGGGGCAGGCATACAAAAAACGTGATTTTAGAACGCCTTGTTTCTTTTACGAAAGTATTTAAAAAGTAGATAGATAGATAGATAAATTCTTTATTGCCACACATAAATTACAGAAAAAACTTAATTATAAACAAAATACAGAAAACAACACGTGCGCAAGGGCGGTCTTATCACTAAAAGTGATCTCCTCCAGACACGCCATGTATAAAAGTAAAAGTACGAGTATTTAAATCTTGTGCGACGCGATTGGCGATGGTACGGGACCCTTCGTGTGCAAGTCTAACTCGCGAAAGTAAAGCGAGTTCGCCAATAGAGGCAGTCAAGGGCTAACTTGTAGAAAAAAAATGCCCTATTCTTAGAAAATCCTTGTTATCATCGTCATGTATATTAGTTACTTTACTTTTAAATTTTTATAGATAAACAAAGTAACTCATTCTCTCATATATCCTCGTACTCAACTCATAATTTGATACTCTCATATATCCTCCGAGAGGATATTAAATTCCGGTAAAATTCTCGCACCCCTATATTTAGGAACCAATACAAGGAAATTCACCGACGACGCGCTCATATATTTATAAAAGGAAATTTATGACAAACCAAATAGGGTGTAACGGAGGAGTTCATATTTCTGAATGAGGAAGTACACAACGCCTGTCGTGTAACGCCCACGCAATACCGCCATTTACAAGGAAAATTGGGTTTGTAAAACGTGCATAAAAAGTTTTTATGCAGTTTTATCCTTAAGCCACCCGAATTGATCCGATAGCTTTCGCTGTACCTGTGCAGCGCTAAACTTGTCACAACCTGCTACGAGACCACGGGCCGGATATTCGGCCATCCGGCTTCGTAGCTAGCCGGATATCCGGTATCCGGTATCCGGCCAAACGACTATCCGTTTCATCTCTAATAAAAACCTTACACGCATTTTCTAGGTCCATGCTTACAAGAACCTAACGCTATATTTTTTTTAATTTATAGACTAGCACTTGGCTGCAATCAGACCTGCTTACAAGTGGTGATGCAGACAAAAGTTCAAAGATAGGATGGACGTAAGTGGACTTAGCGTTCTTTAGGTCCTACTAAAGTAATTAGCGACTACATTTGCGAGGACTTAGGCTTTTTTTTTCAAAATTTACTAGATACCTAGGAACTTCTTGATTTTCCGACACAAAAAGTAGCCAATGTCACTCCAAACGAACCGTCGCTCCAATGCAGCATGATTAAAGGACTTACAAACAAACAAACACACTTTCACATTTAAAATATGGGTAGTGATACAATTTATTACACCAATCTTTGCAATATAACGTACCGTGCGGAATAGATTGACAAGCGCAGACCAATCTCGTCGTAGCTATTCATATAACCAAGATACCCATGAAATACGACGCTGCAGCGTGAATCTCGAAAATGAAAAGTGTTCTCTCGTAGAGCAAGTTAGCTCAATTTCCAAAACTACTGCACCAAAACTCCCGGGGAAAATTGTTTAGAAGTGTATAATTGAAATTGGTATTTCTAGCGTCTACAGAATGGGATCGATTTATCTTATCTTCTTAATAAATAGATATTACTAGCTGATGCCCGCGACTTCGTCCGCGTGGATTGAGATTTTTCGGAACTCTTTAATTTCCCGGGATAAAAAGTAGCCTATGTGCTATTCCAGAGTATAATCTATCATCTAGATCCGTTCAGCCGTTCTGGCGTGATTGAGTAACAAACATTCATCCATCCATCCATCCATCCATACATCCATCCATCCATGCAGATTTTCAGTTTGAAAAGTAAACTTGGCCGGTATCAGGCATCCAAACTATCTCCGTATCAAACTTCCTCAAAATGGGTTGAACGGATGGACCGTGAAAAGGTAACAAACAGACAGACAGCCACACAGTATTTATATTATTAGCTATATGATGCACGCGACTTCGTCCGTGGATTATGTTTTTTCCCGCGAGAATTTCTTCATTTTCCAGGATAAAGACCGAAATGTCCTTCCTTTACAACCTATCTTTCTCTAAACCTTATTTTATCAAAATCGGTCGTAAAGATGGGCCGTGAAAGCGTAGCAGACAGACACACTTTCAGATTAATATTATCGTAAAGATATCATATAGTTACATACTTAGAGCGTAAGAACATTAGGGTCCTAGGGACCGGACAGGAAATGAGACAATGGAAAGGAGACAATCAAAGTAGATACTTAGGTATCTCATGTAGTATTTCCAACTTTTAAAGCCGTGCTCACTAAATACATTGCCTAAGCGTGAAACCTGGTCAAGCCTGCTTGTATCATTATTTAAAGAGTTTTTAAGATATTTTTCTTTGTAAATGCAAACATAATTACAAACATCAAATAAAAGCCTGAAAACCTTGAAATAAATTACTTTAAAAGGAAACATGAATTGAATATTCTTCATGAACTCAAAATATAATTCTTAGCCCATTTGTCATATACAAACATTTCCTTTGTAAGAAATATAAAGTAAGAAATATAAAGAGCGACATTATTTCTAATGACTGCTCGAGGCGATAACAAAGAGATGTCATATTGCTAGAGGGACAAATACGCACTGTTGTTAATAGACTGCCTTGTGAAAGCTGATAGTGGATTGTTTAACATTTTTATGTACCTACTGGAAACACTGAGACATGGGGCAAAATGATCAAGTTGGTTTATTTAGCGGATTATTTCTAGTTCATCTGGGGGTGTCCTACATAGTCTTAATAGTTCTAAGGGGATATTTTTTTAAATTGCTGTCATTTGGCGTTTTCTGTTTGCTAAGGTACAGACAACATGCTAAGGCCTACTTTTAGCACGGTGTCGGTGACGGAGCCGTGACGTTTTATTCTTATTTATCTCCCCGAAATTTTGAGTGCTAAACGAGCAATAATAGAGATAATTTTATTCAAGTAAACTTACAAGTGTTTATGTATCGTCAAGTAAACCTACCTACCTCAAGGTGTCACTCTCAGGCGTTCGAGACAGCTGCAGCGTGCGATGAGAAACTTCGCATCTTAAGAGATTAACGATTAATTATTGAAAGATTATTAATATCAGGTCTTACACCAAATAACACACATAATGTGTACAACGACGTCATTCGTACCTATTGCGAATGTAAGAGCATTTAGCGAATATCGCACGCTCTAGCAGTCTAACATCTCTTCGGGCGAAAATACGAAATCTGACAATCGCATGTGGTACTGAAATATTGGGGATATTGAGAATAACAAATGAACCCAGTTAGAACATGTACTGATGATATACGAGCTAACTGAGGGAAATTCTCTTTGAAATTGCCAACCAAAGAGCTGCTATACTTACAAGTATTGTTATAGATGTTTGAATTGCAGAGGGTTCCATACCTATTTTTAAAACTTTTCATCAAATCTTCAATTGACTTACCTACCTGTCAGTTAATCAAATTTTTGTAATTCATCAAGATTTTATAGAGAATAGTACAATCATAATAAAAATAGTTCTGAAATTTTATTACCTTCTCTTTTTACCCACGACTGAAATAAAAAATATTTAATATAGATAAAATAAAAAACACATAATACTAATAAGAAAAGAGTATTAAAAAAAAAATTATTCATAAATTTTCTCTAATTAACAAAGCTGATAATATTCAACCTAAATTATTAATTGAAGAAAATGCCTTTATAATATTTGCAATCATAGCAGAGTCAGACGTTAGTTCGAACAGTCCAGATAAAGTTCAGGGTAGAATATTGAAAACTAAAACATAATATTATGTTGCATAAAAAACAGCGCTATCTATCAGTGACTGAAAATATTACGATGTGAAACTTCGGTGAAAGCGCACCACGTCACCTGAAAGTTTCAATGCGCGACTTCAGACAACGTTAACAGGTGAAACTTTATGTTGAAATGGTTCAAACATCCTTTAAACATAAAGCTTGAAATGGTAGCAAAACTAATGAAACTTTCAAGCCGTCCGTTTTATGGCCAGAAATATTCCCGAAAGTCTTATTCTATCTAAGAAACTAACAATTTTTTTTATAGCGCCATCTTTTGTTGTTTCCTAAAAGTAAAACAAACGGCGCCATCTAGAAGTAATTGAAAATATGACTGTTAAAAAGTTACATGTTCATATTATACGGTGAAAGCGCTGTCAGCTGAAAGTTTCAGCTTTAATGAAGTGATTCCAGACAACGTTAGTAGATGGAGCTTATTTAAAACAAAACCGAGATTCAAATGCTGAACAAAATCAGTGCTTTTCAACTTTTCCAGTCTTTCAACATTTCATACTAATGTTATAGATGTTTTTTTGTTGGTTTGTCAGTTTGTCCTTCAATCATGCCGCAACGGAACGACGTATCGACTTGATTTTTGGCACGGGTATACTTAGTTGAGGACCTGGAGAGGCTTTTGACTTTTTTGTCCCGGAAAATTAAGGAATTCCTTCGGGAATAAATAAAACTTAAACCACGCAGACGAAGTTGCAAGCATCAACTAGTAAGAAAATATTCGCGAAAAAAGTCAATAGAACCAACTAATATACCTACATGTAAAACTACCTGCGATTGCAATATACCTACCCCTTTTCTTGTTAGCCCTCATAAGTACTGACTGTATGGTAGTTACTCGATTTTAGACTGCATCATCAAAACACTTACAAAACACAACCAAATGAGATCGCAATCAACAATTATTATTAGAATTAAAAGTTCGTGTCAGATGTCGGAACATAAAAAAGCTCCGCAAACTTCCGTAGCCATCTTGCTAAAATCAGGCGGCCATTATTTCAGATAGAGTAGTATTATTTTAAGTTAGCCCGTGACTGCGATCTCACCTGATGGTAAGTGATGATGCAGTCTAAGATGGTAGCGGGCTAACCTGTTAGGGGCATGGCAGTTATATTAAACCCATCCCCCTATTCGGTTTCTACACGTCATCGTACCGGAACGCTAAATCGCTTAGCGGCACGTCTTTGCCGGTAGGGTGGTAACTAGCCACGGCCGAAGCCTCCAACCAGCCCAGACCAGGGAAAATTCAGAAATTATAAATTCCCAAATTGACCCTGCCAGGGATCGAACCCAGGACCTCCGCACGTTAATACAACAGCGCTACTCACTGCGCCATGGAGGTCATCAAACTATCTGAACTGTCTGAACTATATAACAAATTCACTCAAGTAGACTCAGAGACCTTCGCTTCGCTTGGTCAATGATTTTAAAGTACCTACCTCTTCAGCCTTTTTTTAAGCCCTTCCTGGCGCAGTGTTGAGCGCAATTTGAAACCCTATTTTATGTGAAATTATAACCAAAAATACATATTTCTATCCGATAAAAGGAAATGATGCCAAAATAATCATTGCTAATCCAAAAATAGTAAATGGCCACCAAAATTTTAACCCAAGCTATTTTCTAACCTAACCGAACCTAACTTTAGGTTTTGGCAAATATATAGTAAATAAATAAATAAAATGATTTTAATTCGACCAACAAAAGGATCATATTGGTGTTAGTACGTACACGAAACTTAAACCTATTTGTTAGTAAAATATCTATAACTACTTTAGTTGTAGTACTTTGATACTTAGTATTTTGTGAACATTTACTGATATACTACTAGATTCTCAGCACTAGCCCGGAGTTAGGAAGTCAGCGGTGCGTCACCCCCGTGCCTCGGAGAGCACGTTAAGCCGTCGGTCCCGGTTATTATCACTAACATGATAATAGTCGTTAAAGCCCGCCAACCCGCATTGTAGCAGCGTGGTGGGTCTAAGCTCTAATTCCCTCTCTCCTATGAGAGTGGAGGCCTGTGCCCAGCAGTGGGACGTTTATGGGCTGTAGTGGTGGTGGTGGAGGTATGAAAGCAAATCACCTGCACTTTAAATACCCGCGTACATAGCTTATTTTAAAATAAACACGACACAAAGCTCCAGTTCATATTTCAAAAGGAAGTGCAGCTTTATATTGCAGGGGAGGGGAGGACGCTGGAGGGGGGGAGGAGGTTATGACGTCACAATCCTAGGCGGCGTGCACGGGGCATCGCCTCTATTTGGGTCACCTATTTTAAGATCCACTTGTCAAATGGAGGTAGACAGAAACAAATCGTCAATTTTCGATATCTTTTTATTTTTGACCCAATACAACTTTTTTTTAGCGCGCTACTATTTTAGACTGCATCATCACTTACCACCAGTTGATTATTCATCAAACCCCTAATCAGTTTATACACTGCATCGTACCGGAACGCTAAATCGCTTATCGCGGTGGTAAGATTAAGAGCCTGTGCCCATGACGGCACGGCACGGCACGGGATTTTCTTGCGACGGATAGACATATAACAATAGATAGTAATTGTATATAACAATAAGATTTCAATTTCAATTTAACTAAGTGTCATACTTTTAGGTAAGTGTCGTCTATGGCCGCAGGTTCTAACTATAGCCATGGCCGAAGCCTCCCACCAGACACTATAATATATCACTATTAACCTTTGTAAATAAAATAGAACCTGGGCAGTGACTGAGTTTCGTCGGTACCTACTACCCATAGAATAATTGTACTACCCAACGACCTCAATTTACATAGACGGGCCCTGTGAAACAAAGAATGTGGACTTATTTTACGAACGCCATCTAGTCTGAAAAGCGGGACAGCGCTATGGCGGGGACAAAGACGGGCTTATACAAGTGTGGAGCGCGCTCTACAGGTCGAACGCCCAATTTTTTTCTGTGAAAATGCCCATCTAGTACCTACTTATTATATCGATGGTACTACCAGTACTACCGCTAAATTCTGGCGGAAACTCAGCGACACCACTAGTATTAACAGAGTGAGCGGTTTGCAGATTCCTATTTCTGTGGATGACACTACATGAACTTTGAAAGTAAAACTAAGTACTAAACAAAAATGCTAGAGCCGTTTACAATGACTAAAATTATAATATATTTATTAATACAAGTATCTCTGTCCCGCCAAGACGAGCCAAAGGAAAGGGGGCACTGCCTACCTTTTCTGGAAGCGTTTCGTCGTATTTTCGAACCGTTTGATTTTTTCCAAGCCTTAAATTCTACTTTTGATTCGCCTTTTGTATTCTACTTCCTTCTTAGTATTTTATGTGTAATTGTGTTCTTTATATTTTTGTGTTGTGGTGTACAAATAAAGAGTAGGTACTTACCTATAATAATAATACTGAATATTACTGTATACTTAATTATTTCCTGAAAAACGTATGTCCTTAGAAATTTGAACCTACGATCTTTCGAAATCTAAGGAATGAGTCTATTTAGCTCTTACTAATTGTATAGATACCTATTATATGTTAGAAATGAAGATAACATGATTGAGAATACTAGTTATTGCTAGTTTTGAAGAATTCAGTTTCCATACCTCAAAATCGATATTTTAAAGGCTGAAAATATCTCATGGCCGTTGAAATAAAATAAAAAAGGTAGACCATTTTTATTCAAGTAAAGTGGATTTTTTTTGTTTAATGCCTTTAAAACTTGAAAATAGTTTTCGAAAATTTTAAGTCGCAATAAATTATTTTCTTTAATAACAAATCCAGCCGATATAAGTATCCCGTTTATAAATAGCAACCGGCGTAATCGCTTTAATAATGATTTCCAACTAATTCCCGTTCGATGGTCTAACTCCCAGCACCATACCCCGCAGCACCCTCCATCAAACCTGTTTCAGAATGAAACTGACCTAATTTCTCCGCTGCATACCCCCTCCGCACCGAATGACGTCATACTTTAACCCAGAAACGACAACATAGCATCCCAGATACAACCATCATGCGATTCCAGCAACAATTTTCATAGGTGTATATGCGATTATTCTTAAGCAAATCGTTGAGAGTTACGACGTTTTCTTTCTGAGCATGGGGGCATAGAGTCAAAAAGTAGGTCAGCCAGGGTTGCAGCCTCTATTCATGAATCGAAGCACGCAGAACGACGTTCATTCTTGGATCCCCGGTTGATCGAACGGAGTAGGTACCTGCGGACGCATGAATAATATGTATGGGGAATGACATGGAAGAATATTGTTATATTAAAATTTGATACTTTGTCTTACAAAGGAGTTGGAAATTGATTTTCGTAATTTGTATGCTAGAATCACAGGAATCCACCGATTACCGATATACCTTATTTACGGAAAATCATTGGAATTCATTTAATATTAAGCTTACCTGCTATAGCTTAATCTTATTTATTAAATAAATAAGATTTATAGCAGGTAATTTGTAAAATTTTGTCCTGTGGCTAGAATAGTATTTATTGTCCTCACTGACTTATCAGCACTCGGAAATTCAGTTTTTTATAATTACCATAAGTTTTTTATTGAATTAAAAAATTAGGTATTGATGGTGGTAATTAGTCTTGTGGTTAATTAAGCTTACTTAATTAACCACAAGACTCCATACAATTCTTGTGATTAAATTAGTTTAACCACCACTAAAATTCAGTATATAAACCTTTTCTAAAGAACGCAGTATACAAAATATTGGAGAATATGGTGTGATATTTTAATTTAGAATTACTTACTCCTCTTTATTTTGTCACTTTCAGCAGTATAGTATATACCTACCTACTTTAAAAAAAATATTAACTGTAAGTAAAAAATAAAATAGGTAACTAAATGTTTTTAAGTTAAACGATTTTACTGGAAATAAAGATAATAATGATGTAGATAAAGTACTTAAAGCTAATAAATAATTAGGTAGGTGCTAGGTTCAGGTCATCACACCACTGTCCTCATCAATGTAGTGCATTAATCAGACTCAAAAATAAAATCGTGGGGCGTAGCGTAACCAGAGTAAATAATGTTTTCTGATTTTAATTTTTAAATAGCATTTATAATGATAATATAATATAATATGAGCGGTTGACTGTCGATAGAAATTTCACACGTCCCACGATTTTATTTTTGAGTCTGAACAATGCCCTAGATTGATGGGAATTTGGGAATTTATAGTTTCTATACTTACAACTGCCGTACCCCTAACAAGTTAGCCCGCTACCATCTTAGACTGCAGCATCACTTACCATCAGGTGAGATCGCAGCCAATGGCTAACTTGTAGTGGAATAAAAAGTACAAGACCATTTTGGTCCTTCTAAGAGACAGCTTTTGCCAGTAGAGGAAGTCTATTGGTTAATACGATGACGTCAATGGCACAATAATATAATTGGCAAAAATAGGGGCGATAATGTTTCAACAAAACATTACACCAAGGTGACAAAGTCCGAATAAAACACCGTCATCGGCCTTCAGTTTATTAATAGCGTAACTTAAAACAGAACCAACAGTGTCTAGCTTAAAACCGCCGTTCAAATAGTGCTCTAAGGTAAAGGTCTGGATAGACTCGAAGCGACGTGTGACCGAAGCAGTACATTAGAACATCTTTCTCACTGGGGAATGACTTCCCTGAATTTTCGGTAAAATTCAGCACCATACATAAACGCATGTAGGTACGATTTTTAATAAAAAGAACTGTAAAAATAAAGCATCACGCCAGTATCACAGCTTTTACGCGCGCTCTACAATATGAATGCAATTATACTTTTCCTTGTAATTATATTTAATCAATGATTTCTAAGAGCTGTACGCTTCACCGCCGCGCGTCGCTTTGTGGTCGCTACCATCCCGCTTCCTGTCTGGCCAAGTCTTTAGTGGGCCCCGAAGGCCACGTCCTTGACTATGACGCACGATGTCGCCTTGGCCAGTGAATGAAACCAATTTTATTGTTTTTACAGACACCACACCACGCCCCATTAGTAACTTGTGCTATGCTTGGTTAAAAAATATAATGTCACAGCTAGTTAAACAAACTAGCTGTTGGTATCTGGTAAGAAGAGCTGCGTTTGAACGTCTCTCTTGAACGGGCTCTTTCGCATAAAGCTCGAAGTCACGGATATCATCTTGCCCTTCTTCTTTTTAGTGTGCCGTTTCCATGCGAAGGTTGGTAATCATTATGGCGATTTCAACTTTCGAGACCGCTGCTCTAAATATTATAGTGATCTTGTGCTTTTTACAAACCACTGGCGCAAGTTCTTGAGGCTGTCTGCTACCCCAGCTGAAATTCCATTTTGTGAGAAAGGTAACAACTATCTCAGTCCAACGACCCTTACCGGTTGTGTTTGCCACGTTATCCTTCTGCGGCTAGACCTGGGGAAAAGTGGAAGGCAGGAGTTCCACTTTTCGCTGCATGTTGATGAAGGAGTTCAAACTTACTGGTGTTACGCATTACGGGCCCAAAATAACCCATCATCTAGCCCATGGGCTACCAAAGTGTGCGCCGCGACGCCCTGATGCGCCGTAGAGAGTAAAGACGGGCGCATTTACCATTCTCCGGAAACTACTCGTAAACTAGTTGCTTAGGTATTCGCAAGTACATATTAAAAAAAATGCGTGGATCCAAGAGCCTTTCCATGCACAAGCTCCACCAGAATTCACCTCGCAAGAAGAAGAGTTCCATCGAACTCTTTGCGACAGCAGCCTTAAAATAACCTGATCCGATTTGGTGGAGTTCTGGATTTCGTTCCAAAATAAATATCTACCTAGTATCATTGTACCTTATTTTGAGTAGTTAGGGCGCCGATACAAAATATTTATCATGTAAGTGCGCCGCGACTGAAAAAATTGGGAAACCGCTGATCTAGCCTATATCTATTAAATACTAGATGATGCCAGTGACCTTCGTGGATTCAGGTTTTAGATTCCCGAGGGAACTCTTTAATTTTCCGGGATTATTTAATTTAGCCTTTGTGTTAAATCAGAGTATAAGCTATGTGTACTCCAAATTGGTTCAGTAACTGTAGAGTGAAAGAGTAACAAACATGCAAACATACATACTTACAAACGTCCAAACTTTCACATTTATAGAATAGAAGAATACAATATAAGAATATATATCATATATATAATATATATCATATATTAAGAATGATTTTTAGATTGATGAAGATTGTAATCAAATAAATATTATAAATGTGAAAGTTTGGATGGATGTATGGATGGATGTTTGTTACTCAATCACGCCCCAACGGCTGAACGGATCTGGATGAAATTTGGCACAGAGATAGATAATAGTCTGGAATAACACATAGGCTACTTTTTATCCCGGAAAATTAAGGAGTTCCCGCGGGAAACGAAAAACCTCGATCCAGGCGGACGAAGTCGCGGGCATCAGCTAGTATATTTATAAAGGGCTGGCCGGTTATTATCACCAACATGATAATTGTCGTAATCGTTAAAGCCCGCCAACCCGCATTAGAGCAGTGTGGTGAGTCTAAGCTCTCCTATGAGAGGGGAGGCCTGTGCCCAGCAGTGAGGCGTTAATGGGCTGTAGTGGTGGTGGTGTCGTGCCTCATTTTTTGCACAAAAGATAAGCCTGACTGTCCAGCGTGGAAATGCAGCTAGCATTCCTGCCACAATTCCACGGTTGCATGATTGTTAGAGTTATTAGGGCGCCTTCAAATTTGCCGCAAAGCGTAGCGCGGCCGCAGCGCGGCTGCAGCGCTGCGGCCGCGCTCCTGTCGCGAGGTTCGAACATCATAGGGTTGTACCTATATTTATTTTCACGATGGACTCTGACGAAGAAACACTGCTCTGTGTTACTATTAATACGAAACAACGAAAATATAAAGTAGTTGTGTTAACAATACATAATATTATACTTACATGCTTCATTTTTTCACTTGGAGTCTTGTTTGTGAAATTGTCAATAAAGGACTTGTCCAAAATTGGGCCTTGAACATGAACCAAGATGATTTTAATACACGTGAATAGAGATCCTAAAATATGGCTTTTAGAATTATTTACACATTTTTAAAGGACCCCAATTTGGAGAAAAATATATTTTTATTTTGTGGCTTTTTTAGATCTTTGTCTGAATTTTATCAACAGTAAAAAAAAACTTGTTTTTTTTTGTCACGTATGTCATTGGGTGATTGTCAAATGTCACTGTCAGTTTTGTTTATCCTAATTTATTGGTGATTTATTGTTGTCTAATAATTATTTTACGAATGTCTCAAATACTAAATTATTATTTATTAATCTTATAATGTTGTATGTACTACCTATGTAGTGGAAAATGGGTAGTTTATCGAAATGGAATGTTAATAATCACAATTAATGCGCATTACCCAAGTTTTAGTGTTGCCATCCATCGAAAAATATTTTCTACAAACGATATTTTTCATAATTAATTTTTAAAAAAACGGGGTTTTCTAAAATTATTATTTAAATGGCGTTTAATGTAATATTTTTTTCTCTTTCACGTGATGGCAGTTTGGTTCTGGTTCATTGACACTCAGAATAAAAAAACACCCTCCATACTGAACTGGGACATGTCCTTTAATGCATATTTCTTCCCAAGCCTTTTTCTTTTCGATTTTATTTCTGTACTTGTCGGACTTCGAATCCCATATTGCTGAACGACTCTCAACCTCATCGATAAATTCTTCTACCTGATTTTCGTTCATGTTTAGACTTGAACAAAAATACGTGCGCAGTCCCGTCACTAGTCGATCGATGAACTGATGCGCGGCCGCAGCGCGGGTGCAGCGCTGCAGTCGCGTGTTTTTTATTTATATGGATTTACAAAGCAGCGCGGAAGCAGCGCGGCACTTTGCGGCAAATTTGAAGGCGCCCTTAGATTAAGCTTGCTAGCTATAAGTATTATTGTAACGTTTTAAATAAAGATATTATTCAGTTAAAAAAAAATTGACAGTCATAGGGACTGCCGATAGAAGAGAAAACTTATAACTTAGAATTTTAGTATTAAAATTTGAAAAAAAAAATAAAAAAAATTAAAGTATAAACCTTAAAACTAAGGCATTAAAGTTTAATTACGAATGTAGTATAGTCGCGTTAAGCACGTTTTGACAGGGGGTAAACTTGTGGATTCGCGTCACCGACATGCTCGTCACCGACATGCTCGCGTTGTTTTGTCTTCGTAACAACGCGAGCATGTCGGTGACGAGCATGTCGGTGACGCGAATCCACAAATTAACCCCCTGCCAAAAAGTGCTCAACGCGGCTAAAGAAGTTTTCACTTCAAAAATAATTAAATGGAGTAGGAAGTGCCAATACGACAGGGCGGTAATGTCCAATATGTTTAATGTAACGCCGTTTAAGGCCGCGTCCTCGTCTCGTATGACGCACACTACCACCTTGGCAACTGAATGAAACGACCGGAATGCCTCATTCACGCCCCATACAATAAGAGCCGACGAAAAATTTGATGGACAAAAATTGGTATATCGATAGAAAGCTTTCGTACACGTATCCACTACAGCCCATTAACGTCCCACTGCTGGGCACAGGACTCCACTCTCATAGGAGAGATGAAATTAGAGCTTAGACCCGCCACGCTGCTCCGATGCGGGTTGGCGGCCTTTAACGACTATTATCATGTTAGTGATAATAACCGGGACCGACGGCTTAACGTGCTCTCCGAGGCACGGGGGCGAAACACCGCCTTCGGGCTAGTACTGAGAATTTCTAGTCAAGAAAAACTTACACGTGTAACATAATTATTTATTATCTTTAATGTATTTCAATAGAAAGCTGTCTTACACGTGTAGCATCCATACTAATATTATAAATGCAAAAGTGTGTCTGTCTGTCTGTCTGCTACGCTTTCATGGCCCATCTCTTCAAATGAAATTTGGTATAGGGATAGTTTGTATCCCGGGGAAGGACATAGGATTTTATCCTGGAAAATTAAAGGGTTCCCGCGGGAATCAAAAAACCTTAATCTACGCGGACGAAGTCGTGGGCATCATCATCATCTTTATTACAAAAAATATTATATTAATACAAATAGATTTATCTTAGTAGCATTTCGAGAAAAATTGATGGACAAAGATTGTTATCTCGAAGATTTCTTACACGTGTAAACATACTATACCTAATTATTTATTATCTTAATTGTATTTCGAGGTTCGCATTAGCCAACTTTAGTTAGTACCTAGAATATGTTATTGTTAGGCTAGATTGCGAGTTATTTATTTTGACAAATCATAGCAGGCATTTTCTTTGTGTCAATCTAATGAGTCTTTAAAATATTATGGATTTCTTTGTGAAAGCCAGGGCCCCAATCATGTAAGAATGGCCGATCAAACGTTAAAGATTTCCGTCAAAGTAAAATAAACCATAAAAGCATTGAATTAGAGCTCAATTTCGTCTGCCCATTCTTATACGTTTAGGTATGTACGATACCCTAAACGTATAAGAATGGGCAGACGAAATTGAGCTCTAATTCAATGCAGTCATGGTTTATTTTACTTTGACGAAAATCTTTAACGTTTGATCGACAATTCTTACGTAATTGGGGGGCTGGTCCGTCCTCAATAATAATATTATGTGGCCACTTTTATACAGTTAACTTAAAAAGAGGCCTTTTATAAGTTATCACAAAAGTAATGAGTACAAAGTAAAGTAATTCCATCGGTTACATCTACAACATCAGTTATTGGTAAAGAGTGTTTTTATGTACTACAAGTCAGCCCTTGACTGCGATCTCACCTGATGGTAAGTGATAATGCAGTCTAAGATGGTAGCGGGCTAAACTGTTAGAGGTACGTTAAACCAATACCCCTTATCGGTTTCGGTTTCGAGACAGCATCGTACCGGAACGCTAAATCGCTTGGCGGCACGTCTTTGCCGGTAGGGTGGTAACTAGCTACGGTCGAAGCCTCCCACTAGGCCAGACCAGAGAAAATTCTGAAATTATAAATTCCCAAATTGACCCTGCTGGGGATCGAAACCGGGACCTCCCACGTTAAGACAACAGCGCTCAACACTGCACCATGGAGGTCGTCAAAAGAGTACCTAAGACTTATGCTAGGAAGTAAGTTTACTAATGAGATAGGAATCCAACGCCTTCCGATTGAGATACATCCGTTCCCGTTTCTAATAATTCGTATCACTAATAGAAGAATGATTTATAAAAATAATACATGGAAGGCCCTGCCGCCTTCCATTTTCCTCTATTTCAATAAAGAGTGATGAGGGTCTTCTAGCCAAGCTACCTTCAAACCGAGAGTGACAAGCATCTTATAGGCAAGATCGCTTTACCTACATCTTTTGCAAGCAAGTTTGAATGCAGCTAAGTGAAAAAAATAAAAAAGAACACTTATCAAACACTTATTACTCAGCGAAAGCAGGATGAAAAATGAGAGCGAAACATCCATATCGAAGGTAAATGACGTTTTTCCTGTGGATATTCCTACGTTCTTTGTTATAATATCACTAGCCGATGCTCGCGACTTCGTTAGCGTGGATTGAGATTTTGAGTCCCGCAGGAACTTTTTTAATTTCCCGGGATAAAAAGCCTATGTGTTATACCAGACTATAATCGATCTCTGTGCCAAATTTCAGCCAAATCCGTTCGACCGTTCTAGCTTGATTGAGTAACAAACATCTATCCATCAATCCATCCATTCAAGTTATCCATTAGTATAGATGGTATGATATTTAGTTGGTTGTTATTTAGCCAGGGCTCGAGATTGTTCGACGTCATCGAATGCATCCGCATCAGTGTTAAAAGGTAGTATGAGGTAGTTAAATGTCAAACCCCTAGTCGATACACTTGTTGCTGACCGGGTCACAGGGGCGGGCGGGGCGCGGGCGGGCGGCGGCGGTTCAACGTCCGCATGCAGGCCATTTCAGGCTCTTGCATAGGTAAAGTTCGAAGGTCACGCTATAGGAGATAAATTTAGATCATCCCTTTTTATTGTTCAGGATGATTTTGGATCGGACAAAGGAAATTGAGAATAAGGACAAATTTTTCATCTTTGATACTACATTTAAAAAGGTTAATAGTACATTATGGTACAAGTGTGTAATGTTGGTGATTACTGCTGAGGCGCCATTGAGACCCGAGCCGTTAGGTGAGGGTCTTAAGATAGCCGAGGACGGTAATCATCAATATACACATGTATCATACGACGTTTTTCAACACACTTGTGAAGAAAATAATACTTAAAAATATTTTTTCTTGGAGTTTTCAGGTAGTAAACTTTCCATAACGTTAAGGGCTTCACATCTTATATCGGGCGGTGTACAACATAAATCATTTTCTTCATAATTAGTACTTGTAGACATTTTAATTAATAAATAACTGTAATTTCAACAGTGAAAACGAGTTGTGAAAAATTTTTCGCAATGGCGGGAAAAATTAACGAGTTTTCCTATGCGCGCGCATCTTACAATGGCGATCTGCCATAGACAAAAGACTGAGGTTTCTTTTTTCTGGCTTTTCGCGTATAGCGTTTTAGCCACGTACAAAATGGGGAATTTCAAGTTTTCTTTATTACAGAAAAAACAAAAGTTATATTTGAGTGAAAGTTTTATTTATTAAACACGTACTTGGAATTATCTATTTAAATACGAAGTTGAAAATGAGCAAGCAATAGGTACATTAATTTATTTGTACTATTGAACACGATCTTTTTTGTATCGAAACTTTTTTAAAAAGCAACTCATTAACTCACTTGTGAATAATAGCAATGAAAAAGTCACAGTTTGAGTATAGGTGTCATTATGTGCCTAATTGCGGTGAACTTAGAGCCACTTTATGAGCAAGTGTGTTGAAAAAATCATTATCAATTGTTAATATTAGCTGTAGTGTTATAATGGCTATATATGGCTCAATAAATGCCTCTTTATAATTAAGTAATTATTACGAGTATGTATGTAACAAAATGCTATGTAGGGTTGAAATTGTCTACTTAAATTATATTTAATTTATTGCACTGCTAACTAATCTAATCTTATAATGAAAACTGTAACTGAACTGTTTCTGTATTCCTCTATATTAAACATTTTCTGTAATGAGATAACTGCACTTTTGGTAACCATCGCCTGAAAGGCTGATTCAGTGTTAGGTGGATGTAGGGCTCTCCACTGATCACAAAAGTTGCAGTCTGCCTGCATGTGGATGGGCCTTTCGCTAGATATGGCCGTTCAAAGACGGTTTATTGTTACCAAAAATGAACGATAATTAGAAAAGCTGATTCTTGTACAGTATTAAAGTATGCTTAGTACCTATGTAAACAGCATAAAAACTGACGCATGTGGATGGGACTTTTACTAGATATCAACTCTGAAAGACGTTTTATGCTATACTTACTATGCGTTCCTGTAAAAAAATATTAGCAATTATTATGTCGTCGTTGATTGTTATTAAAAAAATTTAACAGCAATCAACGGGACGACATAATCCCTAAAATTGACGAAATGGGGGGCCCATTTCGTCAATTTTAGGGGAAAAATTAATAAACAAATATTTTCGGACTCTATTCCTAATTATCTTTAAAATGATATACCGCAACCCTATGTAACGCTATAAAAAATATTTTACTTCGCATTCGCTTCTATGAGAGCCCCCCTGAAATAAAGATTTTTATAACTTTTTAAGCTATATTCGGCGGGAGGCCATCGGTTTACATAATAATATTTAAATTTGAAGTAATTACGTTGAGTAATTCAGAAGTTATAAGGCTCTGACAGACGGACGGACAGACGGACGGACAGACGGACGGACAAGTGCCAATTCACTCAAGTAGACTCAGAGACCTTCGCTTCGCTCGGTCAAAAATATAAGCCCACGCGGACAAAGTAACATACTCCAGCTAGTAAAGCAAAAATAAATGTTTGTTTCAAGTAACGTGGATCATTAAATTCATAATTTACTAGTTGATGCCCGCGATTTTGTCTGCGTGGATTAGGAATATTCTGGGTTAAAAAGTCCATGTCATTCCCCGGGATACAACCTACCTCTGTACCAAATTTCACCAAAATCATTTCAAAATATGGATATGGATTGATACGAGTTAACTGCGTAACTAACTAATAACTTTCCATACCAAACGAAACAGAGATAGATAAACTCTTTATTGCACACACTTAGAACAAGGACAATAAACAGAAAGATTAAAAGATACAACAGAAGGGTGCAAAGGCGGTCTTATTGCTAAAGCAATCTCTTCCAGGCAACCTTTGGGGAGAGGAGATTAACAAACAAGAGCGCGGGAGCGTCTAAAATATATATTAAATGTACATACAAAAATACATACATATATATATGCATACATACACATATATATACATACATAAATACATACATACATACAGACATGCATATATACATAAATACTAAATAATTCTTTATTCTGATCTAATTATGATATCTGAGTAAAATTCCTACCATGTGGCAAATGAAATACAATTTAGGACTAAAATTAATTAATTGCCACTTGATAGAAAATGTTATACAAACGACTTCTGAAAATAGAGAGCGACTTAGACTGTCGTATATCTGCAGGAAGGCTGTTCCACAATATTACGGATTTACGGGTGAAAGAATTATTATAATATCCTGTGTGGATATTGCAACAAAGCGCTTTAAAAGTCAACCCTGCTGACTTGCTCGCCTTATTTGATGATAAATGTCCCATTGGCGCTGGCCCACACCTAAACAAGGCGAAAAATCCTAAAAGTAGTCAAAGAACTACCCTATAAATATACTTAAAAAGTTATTATGAACGTTATCTTCTATTCCAGAGCGGGAGTTGCATAACAGTGACGTCAGGGGGCACGGCGCGGGTGCGGTCCTCCAGCCCATTCATGGGCCACACTCACACACGCGCAACCCGTGACCTGGGCCCATATGATTGTGATTTTCGTTGTGACGTCACAACCGAACGACCAATCGCAGCGCAGATCCATTCAAGCCTAACTCCTGAAGGGAAATTCGTCGGATGTAGGCTACAGTCGACGGGCGCCCGCCGTCGCGGCCTTTTGGCTTTGCGATTCCCGTGAAATATCTACAATTTTGCAATATAAGTTTTGTTGGTTTAAAATAAATTAATTCGTAATAATAATTTTTATAATTGGAATGGTTTTCGTGTTTCTGTGGACCTGTTCAGTTTATGGTATGGTAAGTAATTAGAGTAGGGAAACCTTTAAAAAGAAGAAGATAAGTTCAAAAAGTTAGGTATTAAAGCCTCAAAGGATGTAGAAAGTTCGCGTAGCACGTGTAGGCTGTTGCTACGAGTACGCTACGAAACGCCTACGCGCTGTCTGGCTCGTAGCTCCGTAGACTCACCTACGCAAAGTCTGGCAAGGCGTACTTTTTGTGATAGAAAAGCTATTCAACTTTATACCGCGAAATCAAAGTTCACAATTTTTGTACACAAGACGTTTTAAAGGGTAAATGCATTATCTCACCAATGTTCTCGTATATCTGAAAACTATCGAATGCCTGCGGCTACACTCCTGAGGGACTAAATAAACCTTATTCCTTGTCTACATTTTAAAGGGAACCTCAGTGCAAATTTAAGCTTTCTAGGTCAAGGATATGGGGATGGGCTTCGATGAGTCAGTATGCTTCGTCAAAATCACCTGACTTGTCTCTTTTAACTATACATTGTCTCACCATTAAAATTGAAAGCTGCAATTCAATAATGTGCTCAATAAAGCACTGAGAGCTCCGTGCTCTGTAGAGAACGTGAGAAGTAGAGTTTGATACCGGAAATCTCTTATCGACAATTTATCAATTAAAGTTAACATCCACTTTTCATAGAGTAACAACCAAAAAACCTACAACACGACAAAAGAACGGAATAAATAATTTTTTGTATCAATGAAAAGGATTGATTAGAATAACTACCAGATCACTGGTTTAAATTCTGGGTAATTATGTATTTTTAACTAACTTTTAATTTCTTTTAGTCGAAAAATAACTTTTAAAATCCTATAACCCACCCCATGAGCCATACCTGTGCGCAATCGATCAGGCTTCTCGAAATTTATCCAAATATAATGTTACTTTACTCACAAAAAAATACAAATATATTATATTAGTGCAACTATTTAAATCAACTATAATAATTAATCCTCCAAAAAAAAAAAAACAAAAAGAGAAAAAAAAACTATAATTAATACAATCTTAGTGTATATTTGACCTCTATTTCGCATTAAAAATTAAAATCATGTCTTAGTAATGATCATGTACTGTAAAACCAGTTCCACTATGATTTTGTAATTTTTCTGAGGGAATGAATTTTACACTCCTCACTGAGCTAAAATTCCATCTCTCATACCAACGCGTTACAATATCATCATTTAGAGTCTCCTAAACGCTAAGTATGTACCTACGTGTTTAAACTTATCACATTTTGCCAGATTTTATTTTTCAAATATGAAGAAACCTTAACTCAGTTCTATAATTATTATTAAATCTTTTCAACAAGGAGGTCGGAGTATGAGTATGAACGCATTATATGTCTGTGGAACGCATACGGAGCTCCATTCATTTTCCAAGCTTAGCAGTAGGGATGATGACAACTCAATCAAATCAGCAACTCTTTATCAAACTTAAAAACCGGCCAAGTGCGAGTCGGACTCGCGCACCGAGGATTCCGTACAAACCTGTAGTAAGTTTTAAATTATTAAAAAAAGAACTACTTACTAGATCTCGTTCAAACCAATTTTCGGTGGAAGTTTGCATGATAATGTACATCATATATTTTTTTTAGTTTTATCATTCTCTTATTTTAGAAGTTACAGGGGGGGGGGACACACATTTTACCACTTTGGAAGTGTCTCTCGTGCAAACTATTCAGTTTAGAAAAAAATTATATTAGAAACCTCAACATCATTTTTGAAGACCTATCCATAGATAACCCACACGTATGGGTTTGATGAAAAAAAATGTTGGAGTTTCAGTTCTAAGTATGGGGACCCCCAAAATTTATTGTTTTTTTTCTAGTTTTGTGTGAAAATCTTAATGCGGTTCACAGAATACATCTACTTACCAAGTTTCAACAGTATAGTTCTTATAGTTTCGGAAAAAAGTGGCTGTGACATACGGACGGACACACAGACAGACAGACAGACAGACAGACAGACAGACAGACATGACGAATCTAAAAGGGTTCCGTTTTTGCCAAATTTGGCTACGGAACCCTAAAAACGCACTTCTAGTATGGAAGTTGTATGAAATTCATAGTTGTGACGTCATAAATTTTTTTCTTTAATCTATATTTTAAAATGGTTATGAAACTTAAAATTAACCGAGGATGTGAATTTTAGGTATTTTGGAAGACCCTCTATTTAGAAATAATTTATTTTTGATATATCTGGCATCATCCCTATTGTATAATTTTTTATAACCTTTCACATCAGAGCCAAGATGAGCATTATGAAAATAAAGTTGTTCACATCCCTTGCACATCTCTTAAAGAAAGGCAGCCTAACAAGCCGTGGAAAGTGTTAAACAATAAAAGCAGTGACCTTGGTACAGCCTGACATACCTACATACAATTGCGTGTGGCGGAGGCGCCACTGTCTATTAAAATTCAACAGTTCAGGTTCAATACAGAGTATGAATCTTTTAGTTCCGATTTTCGCCACACGTACTGATAAGCTTGTCGAAGTGTACTTACTAGAATGCACTACTATAAAGAACACTTTAAACTTTTAAGTTGCAGGCAGTAGAATATTTTTTTCATGTGATGGTACTTTATTTGAAACCTTCACGGAAGTGACAACGATGCCAATTGCGACACCATCCATCCATCCATCCATCCATCCATCTATCCATCAACCTGTATGCATCCACTGCTGTACAAAGGTCTTAACACGATACACAGTCCTATATTTTTACTTAATTCTTTGTCTAATTTGTTGTTGTTATTAGTGGATTTTATAAAACTCCTTAGGGCGAAACATACTACGGACAGCAGCCCTATTCTCTAACTCAGTGGCTATCAAAAAATGAAAGCCACTGACATAATATTTTCTTATCCACTAAAGGACATAATATTTTCTTATCCACTAAAGGTTTGCTATGAAATAAAAATAACATTTTCATAGCAAACCTTCAATGGATAAAAAATTAAGTCTTTGGCTTTGGAACTTTTTTCCGGGCAGGACACGACAAAATTTCCACGCTAAATGGGAATTGCGTTATTGTATGGGAAACACGTTTCATCGCATCGCGGTAGTCTGTGCAGCATAAGGCATGCGCGGATTTTTTGTCAGCCAGACCAATTTTTTTTCCACGCTACGTTTTCGCCTTTAGTGGTAGTCTAGATACAGGACAAAGAATCTCATACAATCAAAGAATCTATAGTGTACAGGAAGAACGGTCAGTTTGCAGTTGCGATTGCGTTACGTTGTCATAGCGAATAAAGGCTATCAGCAGGCTGATGCACATTTACTATCCATCCATCAGCCTGTATGCATCCACTGCTGGACATAGGCCTTTTCGAGAGCGCGCCACCAAACACGGTCCTCCGCCTTCCTCATCCACCCGCTTCCCGCCACCTTCTTTAGCTGAGGTCCGAGCTGGAGGTCGTCCTACACTGCGCTTACCGGTACCCGGTCTCCACTCCAGAAAACGTCTGCCCCAAAGCCACTGCGCCAACATTTACTATGCCAGGGCCGAACCGTGCCACTGACGAGGCATTATAGCCAGCTTTATAGACAACCTACCTACAAACCTGTCATACCTGTCTTGTTTCTGAAGAAATTCACTTGGACGAGTCACACCTCATTTGCACTTTTTAACCGACTTCAAAAAAAGGAGGAGGTTCTCAATTCGACTGTGTTTTTTTTTTTTTTTGTATGTTTGTTACGCGATTTCTCCGCCAATTATGAACCGATTTTGATAATTTTTTTTTTGTTTGGTAGGTCATACTTCAGAGGTGGTCCCATTTTAATTTGGTGAAGATCTGATGAATATCTTCGGAGATGGAGAACAGAACTCCTCAATGGATAGAGTTTCTCGCGATTAGTATAATAGATATTAGTAACTGCCTCGTTGGTCTAGTGGTTAGCATGTTCGACTGCGGCCGACGAGGTCCCGGGTTCGAGTCCCGGGTCGGGTCACAACAAGTCTGGGTTTTTCTGACAAGAAATTCTCAGTGCTAGCCCGGAGTTAGGAAGTTGGCGGTGTTTCACCCCCGTGCCTCGGAGAGCACGTTAAGCCGTCGGTCCTGCGCCTGATCTCTCTCCGGTCGTGTCGGATTTTCCGTCCCATCGGGCTATGAGAATAAAGGAACAGAGAGTGCACCTGTGTGTGTGCACACACTTGTGCACTATAATATCTCCCGCGCAGATGGCTAACCTCTCTGGAGATTGGCCGCCGTGGCCGAAATTCGGTCGGGAGGACATTATTATATTAGATATTAGTAAACAGTAGGTTTTTTTAACCAGGCATAGCATACAGGGTGTAACCAGAACGCTAGCAAAAACGAAGACATATGATAGTACTGATGATTACTGATATGATGACCACAAAAAAAATGCGAAAAAATAATTTTAAAAAGTCGTCGTAGGTGGGAATTGACCCGAGTTTTGCACGCTATACATTGCGGATTTGAAAAATACTAAATCACTAAAACTACAAAATGAGGCAAATGGTTATTGGTATTGGATTGTGTTTAGGTAGTTTAACAATAACGCTACCTAAGTTTTTACTAGCGTTCTGGTTACACCCTGTATTTTAAAACAGTAGGGCCACTAAAAATTGTGAAATAAAAAATTTTCAAAAAAAAAATAAAAACCGACTTCAAAAACCACAAACAATAAAAAGTAAAAAATAATTTAATTTATTATGTATACAAGAGTTAATGTAGTTCTATAATAAATTTTTTTGGAGTCGGTGCCAATGTGTAGTCACGTCAACAATAATGAAGAGTAGGTAGACGGTTCATGCGGCTAATTGGTACCGACTCCAAAAAATGTTATTATAGAACTACATTAACTCTTGTATACATAATAAATTAAATTATTTTTTACTTTTTAGTGTATGTGGTTTTTGAAGTCGGTTTTTATTTTTTTTTTGAAAATTTTTTTTGGAGTACAGATACTCCACAAAGTGCAAACCAGGCCTCAGAGTTACTACAAGTCGATATACTTTTTTTGGTAACAGATTATGTAGAGACTGTCTAAAGGCCTCATCTTATACCTCATCTTTTGGAATCCCTCTTAGTCTTCCAAAAGACGAAAATCCCACTTAAAATCCAAATGCTCTGTTCAGTTTTCAACCGTTTCTAGGGTCACGTTTATTGTTCCTATTTCACAACAGCTGTCTGATTAGGTAATTTACAAGGTATAAGTCCCACAAACTTATCTGACCTGGTGTCAGCGTCGCTAGTATTATCTGACCCAGTGTCAGCGTATAATATGAAAAATAAAATAAAAACAAAAAAAAAACAGGCATATTTTTTTTTTTAAATATATTTTGTTGTTACCTACCCTCGGAAGGAAGTGGTTTCCACGATACAGGGAATCCTAGTGTGGAAACCACTGCCCCAATAGTTATAACTGAAAATATTGTAATGTGTGTTTCAAACAAATAAATAAATGAAATGAATATATATATATAGCGATTACCGCCGCCCATGAATATTTGCAGCACCAGAGGAACCGCCAATGCGTTGCAAGCTTCCAATTCAATTAGTTCCAATTTTGGCCACCGGGTCAGTTAAGTTTACGTTAAGTTAGGCAGTATACGCTGAGTTGCACGAAACAATTTTAAAAATTATGTGTTGATTAAACTAATTTAATCACAAGACTCCATACGATTCTTGCGATTAAATTAGTCTAAGTACCACTTAAATTTTTGTATTTGTTTCGTGCAACTCAGCTTATACTGCCTAGTTGGTACCATGGTCGGTAACAATCAGCAAATATAATAAATCTATGGTCGGTACAAGTTTCCGTTAATAAGCACGCGTTTTGACGTTTGACAAAGAGTTACTAATTATGGTAAAAAGTTTAATGGCAACATGAAGCATAATATCAACTAATAGACGTCCACTGCTGGAAAAATATCTTCTAGCTTCTTATAAATCAAGTAGGAGCCAGTCTCATTATTCAAGTCAAGTATTATTTTCAAAATTAAAGGATCTAGCCTCACAAGATAGGCTGTTTTGATTGAATTTCAAAACTTCAACCCACGCGGATGGGCGTTTCTTCATTGGACGGCCCGGCCCGGCACCGGCACCGACACCGACAGTATTCAACGACACGACACCGGCACCTACATTCTTCATTGACCGACACCGACACCGACAAGCTGCGAACCGCGTGAGCCAAGAGCGATGGCAGCGTATAACAAATTGACGACCTCCGTGGCGCAGTGTGGTGCCCTGTTGTCTCAACGTGCGGAGGTCCCGGGTTCGATCCCCGACAGGGTCAATTTGGGAATTTATAATTTCTGAATTTTCCCTGGTTTGGCCTGGTGGGACTGGGAGGCTTTGGCCGTGGCTATTTACCATCCTACCGGCAAAGACGTGCCGCCAAGCGATTTAGCGTTCCGGTACGATGCCGTGTAGAATCCGAATAGGGGTATGGGTTTTAATAATAACTGCCATGCCCTAACAGGTTAGCCCGCTACCATCTTAGACTGCATCGTCACTTACCATCAGGTGAGATCGCAGTCAAGGGCTAACTTGTAGTGGATAAAAAAAAAAAAATCTTGTATTTATTATATTTGAGACGCAAAAAAAGAACTACCTATCAGTAAATGGTTCTGGGCGCATCCAATTATAAAAGTAAGATACTTATTTAGACGGCGTGTATTACAATTTATTTGAAAAACTAACCAATATACCCGAATAAGTTTTTCAATTATTTCCGTATGAGTAAAGCAGCTTTGATTATTTACTAATGAACTTGATCGAAAAATGCAAATGAATTGTGTACTAGAGCGACGGGGGCGCGGGGCGGGGTCACTGATCACGCCACTCGCACGCCCACATGGACGTTTGTATGCGTACACAACACATGCGCAACGATGCCGGCCCGACACCAGTGGGAGCCTTGCTACCGACGACATGCCGGCGCCGGCGCCGACATGTCGGTGCCGGGCCGGCCCAGTGAGACAGCGTGCCATACAACTTCATACAATTATGCGTCCACTAATGTCGGTGTCGGTGCCGGGCCGGGGCCGGGCCGTGCAATGAAGAAGCGCCCGATGGGTGGTGGATCGTCTAGTAGTGCGTACTGCGTAAATAAATAAAACTTGTATACACTGAGAAAAATTTCCTTGTTTACCTTCCGATTTTTACCTTCTAAAACCGATTCCTTCCAAAATTGGTTCTTTTCCTTCCACCGATTACCTTCTAAATCGGGGAACTGCCAAATTCCTACCGATATTTAGAAGGTAATGAATTTTATCCATCTAATACGGAAGAACATAAAGGAAGGAAATTTGTTGGAAGGAATTAACCAAGAAGGAATTTCCTTCCAGCTAAATATTCCTACTAAATAGATATGCATTATAATAATTCCTCCCAAATTTATCCTTCCAAATTAGATGTTAATGTCCTTCTGAATTCAAATCCAAAGTTGTCGGAAGGAAAACGCAGCTAACCTTCTGATATTGAAGGATATTTACCCTCTTAACTAGTGGGAAATAAATTGACATTACTATTCCATCAAAAAAGAAAGGATTAGAAAGGCTCGCTGGAAGGAACTACCATGGAAATTAGATGGATCACATTTGGAGGGAATAACACAAGGAATATCCTTCTAAATTAGATGATAATATCCTTCTAAATCAATTATAATAAGGATATTTACCCTCTTATCTAGTGGGAAATAAAATGACATTACTTTTCCATCAAAACCGAAAGGATTAGAAAGGCTCGCTGGAAGGAATTACAATCCAAATTAGATGGATCACACTTGGAGGGAATAGCACAAGGAGTATCCTTATAAATTAGATGATAATATCCTTCAAAATCAATTATAATTTTTCGGTAGGAACAGTGTCGGAAGGAAAACGCATATTTACCCTCCGAAATGGAAGGATATTTACCCTCTTATTTAGTAGGAAATGAAGTGACATTACTATTCCATAAAAAACTAAGGGATTAGAAAGGCTCGCTGGAAGGAATTACCATCCAAATTAGATGGATTACATTTGGAGAAAATAACACAAGGAACATCTTTCTAAATTAGATGATAATATCTCTCCAAACAAATTGGAATATTTCGGTATCGGAAGGAAACGAATAAGTTTTATTAAATAGAAATTGTAACACCGAATGTAGTACCCGGCCCGACCACTAGATGTCGCTACGCGTATATTGGCTCGCGGTATAGGGTGGCGCCGGTCAAACACATATATATCGCCAAATCCGCTTGTATCGGTAGTCGGTACCTGCATCGTGGCAAATGGTGCTTCCACCTAGTTGGGACATTCATTGAAAGCGCATAGCAGAGCATAAATCATAGGTGGTATACAGACCCCTGCTTCCACCCTTGCAAAAATGCAAAAGCCCGCTCCGTTTTCCTTCGCCTTAGGTAGGTAATATCATGCTTTTACCTTAAGGTTATTTATATTTACCGATCAAATATGTCGTCCAAGTTTAGAAGGAAATTAATTATTTTCCTTCCAAAAATTACCTTCCCTTTTGACTCAGTAGGAATTTCCGACCAAAATTCGGAAGGTACGTATTACCCACAAAAATAGAAGGCAGACATTGTTTGGAAGGAAATTTTGGACGGTAATTAATATCCTTCCAAGTTGAAAGGTAAATTTCCTACTGAGTCAAAAGGGACGGTAATACCTTCCGTATTTCGGAAGGTCTTTTTTCTCAGTGTACTCTCGCGAATTCTTCCGCTTGGAGGTTCAGTTTTTCTTTTAATTTTTTTTTATTCCACCACAAGTTAGCCGTTGACTGCGATCTCACCTGATAGGAAGTGATCATGCAGTGGGTAGTGGGCTAACCTGTTAGAGGTATGGTTGTTATATATTGTACCCCTAATAGGTTTCTACACGGCATCGTACCGAATCGCTTAATCGCTTGGCGGTACATCTTTGCCGGCCAAACCCCCCAGACCAGACTAAAAAAACAGAAAATATAAATTCCGAAATTGACCCTGCCGTGAATCGAACCCGAGACCTCCAACTATAAGACTACAGCGCTCAATACTACACCAGGGAGTTAAGATCTTTCTCCAAGTCATATAGAGGATCAACATGCAAAAACTCAACCGACCCTTGGCCCCGCGAGTGCATCTCTATAACGTTGTCTTTCAAACATAACAAGTTCTTTATAAATTCGAGTAAGACATAAGACTTACATTTTTTATGAAAAAACTTCTTCTATGCATTTTATCTATTCTTGGAAATAATCAATAGATATTGCAATACTGTGAAATTATGAAAATATGATACGATTCGATTTTCTATATTATTATCCTTGACATGGATAGGAAATTAACAGAACTTTTTCTACTGTAGGTTGGTAACAACTGGTCGATATTATTATGGGTTTCATTTTTAGGGTTCCGTAGCCAAATTTGGCAAAAACGGAACCCTTATAGATTCTTCATGTCTGTCTGTCTGTCTGTCCGTCCGTATGTCACAGCCACTTTTTTCCGAAACTATAAGAACTATACTGTTGAAAATTGGTAAGTAGATGTATTCTGTGAACCGCATTAAGATTTTCACACAAAAACAGAAAAAAAACAATAAATTTTGGGGGTCCCCATACTTAGAACTGAAACTCAAAAATTTTTTTTTCATCAAACCCATACGTGTGGGGTATCTATGGATAGGTCTTCAAAAATGATATTGAGGTTTCTAATATCATTTTTTTCTAAACTGAATAGTTTGCGCGAGAGACACTTCCAAAGTGGTAAAATGTTCTAAACTAAGAGAATGATAAAACTAAAAAAAATATATGATGTACATTACCATGCAAACTTCCACCGAAAATTGGTTTGAACGAGATCTAGTAAGTAGTTTTTTTTTAATAATTTAATACTTACTACAGGTTTGTACGGAACCCTCGGTACGCGAGTCCGACTCGCACTTGGCCGGTTTTTTTAAAATAATTATGTTAATATTAAATGTGCGTATCCATGTAGATAGTTATAGTCGAATTTTGGGGATTTGAATTTTGTATTTTATTTCTCCTTATCTCGGAAAGCGCGGTCAGATATGAGTCGAAAAGAACAATAATTAATGGTAACTAAAACTAAATATGGTCTGGGCACAGAATAGTTATATACAGGTTTGGGGCCATACTGCCAACGCCCAACGCATAAAGCAATACCTATGCAATATTACTTAAAATGACAGTTTCATATCACATACCTTTCCTAAAATTGACGAACAAAATTGTATTGAAATAAAACTTTGACGACCTCCGTGGCGTAGTGTTGAGCGCTGTTGTCTTAACGTGCGGAGGTCCCGGCTTCGATCCCCGGCAGGGTCAATTTAGGAATTTATAATTTTAGAATTTTCCCTGGTCTGACCTGGTGGGAGGCTTCGGCCGTGGCTAGTTACCACCCTACCGGCAAAAACGTGCCGCCAAGCGATTTAGCGTTCCGATACGATGCCGTGTAGAAACCGAATAGGGGGTGGGTAGTAATATAACTGCCATGCCCCTAACAGGTTAGCCCGCTACCATCTTAGACTGCATCGTCATTTACTTTCAGGTGAGATCGCTGTCAAGGGCTAACTTGTAGTGGATTAAAAAAAATAAGGATTTTATAATTCTAAAACACAATTAATGTCAATAATAATTAAACAATATGGCTTTAAGTGTTGGCCCCTGTTGAGTATAAAAAACTAACCATTTTATTGTATGTTAGGTAAAAAAAACGGTAGTTTTAGACATTTCAGGGTATCTATACTTAATCCGGAAGACTACAAAGAAACAATATCTATAAAACTGTAGGATCCATTCGCATACGAGGGGTGTGAATCGGGTTGAGGGACGGGAGGGGGGTCTGTTTGACGTCAGAGCGTTCCCGTGACGTCACGGGTACGTGCCACACCCGCCTTTGACGTCATCGTGAAATGTGCCCAGGTTAAACCTATAACTCCGAACAAAGCTCCCTTTATACCTATTCTATTAGAAATAACATTTAAACAACAAATTAATAATTATATTTTCGGAACTACTTAATATTAATTACTTTTTAACTTTAGCAATAAAAAAGTTCGGCAAAAAGCATTCCATTTAAAGGGAAGCTGAGAAATAAGGCTGTCAGGAAGCTTCTAAAACTTTAACTTTACAGTTTATCGGTTGCATCTGAATTGGTCAATGAAGATAAATTATTTTCCAAATTTTGAAAAAAGAACTCCTGAATGCACCAAAGCTCACAAAAGCTAAACTTTGTACCTATAAAATTCAATGAACGAACTTCGCGACGTCACGGGCTCTGCAGGCTGTATCCGCGTCCCTGTCGCTCATACGGCATCAGGGCGGTGCGAGAGGGACAGATGCACCCAGTGACCCAGTTTCTCGACCTCGCTCGGGAGGGGTCGGCTTCTATTTTTAATCTGAAGGTCGATTTATTTATAGAGCTAGGCGTGCGGCGGGAACTCTCTCCCATTGTAATTAATTGTTACCGTCTTTCTAATTACAAATTATTTGGCTGAATTTATTATTAATTTAAAATACAATTTATGTGTATTATTATTTATGCTACTGGAATTTTATTAATTACTAAATGATGCCCGTGACTTCGTCCGCGTGGGTTATTTTTTGATTCCCGCGGGAACTCCTTAATTTTTCGGGATAAAAATGCCTATGTCCTTCTCCGGGACACAACCTATCCCTGTACCAAATTTCATTAAAATCGGTTGAACAGATGGGCCGTGAAAGCGTAGCAGACAGACAGAAAGATAGACAGACAGACAGCTGACAGACAGACACACTTTCGCATTTATAATATTAGTATGGATATGGATTATATGTAGGTACATAGTCAGTATACTGATTTCTACGTAAGGTGGTAGCGATGGTAGCGGGCTGACCTGGTATGACTATTATGGTAAACCCTTATGTTAGCTGTTATGTTAGGCTATTGATTTAATATTAATCGTCATATTTTATATTTTTATGTTGTAAGTTCAACAATCCTCCAAGAGATGGCACTGCCTTTCTCACATTTTTTTAATGAATTTGATTTCACATCCCCTCGCTGTGGTTTAGCGGCCCAACAGTTAGGTAAGCTGAACGATCTTGGTGCGATTTCCAGTATTTTCGGTATAAAATCGATTTTTGAATAATTGGAATGTTGCTAATGTATAAAAGAGATTCTTTTTTAGTGATTATTAAATAGAGGATCCCCAAAAGACGTAAATTCACGTCCCCTGTTAGTATTTTGTTGGATAACCATTTTAAAATATCGATTGAATTAAAAAAGTGCGTCGAATTTTGATGACTTCACAAGCAAGTATTTCATACAAAATTCAATACCGAGCGCGTTTTGACGTTTGAAATTTTCTGATTTGACTAGTTGTCAAATACCCTATTGAACCTCTGAAAAAGTTATTATGAAAATTTCAGGAATGCCGGTTTCTTCACTTTGCCGTTATAAAACACATACCTCAGAAAAGCCCTGGGAAAAGTGCCCCGGGATCGAACCCCGGATTTCCCAAATAGGAAACCGAAATCTTAACTTCTACTTAAAGGCTGACACTGCTGAAGACTCTGGGCACAATAATTGCAATGGTTCATTTATCGATACTTCCATACTTCCATACTTAATATTATAAATGCGAAAGTGTGGCTGTCTGTCTGTCTGCTGCGCTTTCCCGGCCCATCATTTCAACCGATTTTGCTGAAATTTGGTATAGAGGTAGGTTATATCCCGGGGAAGGACATAGGCTACTTTTTATCCCGGAAAGTTAAGGAGTTCCCGCGGGAATAAAAAAACCTTAATCCACGCGGACGAAGTCGCAGGCATCATCTAGTTCAAAATAAATACACATACTATTTTCTCAAATTACAAAAACGTGTAGTAGTTTCTATCTGCCTGTTACCTTTTCACGGCGTAACTATTTAACCGATTTTGACTGAATTTGATATAGAAAAAGCTTGCATCGCGGACAGGCTTTTTTATCCGGGAAAATCAGAAAGTCACAGGGTTTTTCGAAACCATAAACCACGCAGACGAAGGAGCGGGCATGAGTAAAAATATATATTTTTATTACACATTGGTAAAGCTACTACATATTATTAACAAAAATCAAATCGAAACAAGTCGCGGTGTTCATTTATAACAAAAAATTATAAATAAGATTAAAAATTATAGCAAAAATTTATAGCAAAAATTTATATAAATGTCTTTTGTGCTTTTCCGGTATGCAACCTATCGGTTGATAAGATATGGGCCGTTAAAACGTAGCAGATGGACAGACAGACACACTTAATTATGAAATAAATTGCGACTCGCGCAACATGGGTTGTACTTTAAAGAAACAATGCTAGAACATTTACGGAGGTGACACGAACGCGTAAGTACGACCAGAAAAACAGACCAACAAACATAAAGACCATAAAGTTATATAGAATAATGAACATATAAAAAATTCACCTCACTGGTTCTATGAGATAATTTGCAACTGTTTCTTCAGCTTTTCCCTAACTCAAGTGAATTCCCCAGTACCTATATCCCTGAAATTGAATAATAAGTAAGTACACAGACTTATTTAGGTAGAATTAATTAGTAATTATTATTAGCTTCTTTCAAGAAGAATATAGAAATACGTAATGAATATAGAAATATTTCTATATTTCTATATTCATTACGTAACGGATATAAATACAAAATATTTTAATACGTGGTATTCCGATACGCCTGAACCTAAACCCATTTGTGATCTGACATTAAACAACGGTCGGAAGCGATTAAGGGCATGGACAGACAAACCGCGGGATGGCACCGGTGTGCGTTAAGCGTATCCAACGGCTTTAATACTCGTAAGTAGTATTGCATTTTTGTAGGTATATCTCTGAAGCTTAATTTACGCGTGACAAATTTAGTTTAACTTAGAGACTGTTGTACACATCTCTAGCTAAACTAAATTGACTACGGGACTAATTTCCTAATACTACCTACGGAAAAAGTCAGCACTAGTCCTATAGATATAGGACTGGTGCTAGGGCTGGAGGGTTTAAAGGGATCGTGTACAACAGAATTAGCCACATTGCAGGAAGCAACATTGCAGAGCTATATGACCCAATTATTTGAAATGTAGGTAGAATCATCGGTAGACTGCCGTACCTAAATATTTTTGTTGTACAGGGCGATGTAGCCTCAACGTGAAATAAACTGCTACGCGCAGGAAGAAGAATGTTCCGTTCATAGAATCCCGCACTGTCGTAAAAACATTTATTTTACAAGTCCTTTCAGGTATTTGTGGAACTAAATTAAGGTTTTCACGTTTCGGAACCCGCGCAGTAGCCACGCAGCTGCCGTCGCGTTACGCAATGTAATGAACTTCAGAATATACCTTGTGATATCAATTTATAAAAAAAAAGTATCGTGATTGAGTGATAGGAGTGCATCTACATGCAGAATGTAAAGTTTAACGCGTCACCCGGCCTAAGCCTAAGCTCTGTGTTGTCCTATCACTCAATCACGATACTTTTTTTTAAGAATTCCTTAAAACGCGTATACTTTATAGCGAGAGTCTACACGTGGTCTACACTCTCGCTATAAAGTATACGCGTTTTAAGGAATTCTAAAAAAAATCTAAATAAAAGCTTAAATGGAATGGTCTTGTATTTTGGTACTTATATTGTGCAACTACAAATAATACGAAAAAGCGAAATTCTACGCCGTTCCAACTAACGTTTTACGCATGCGCGTTTTCTGTGTGATATTTCAATGACGCTGCTTAACTTTACATTCATACCTACTCCCGATCGAATTTCAGCCGCGGTCATTCAAGCTGATTTTTTCGCTTTTCGCCCAGTGCCTTCAGAATCACTGCCACCAAGTATCGCTTCCAAGACGCGTCTAGCTTGTCCACGCTTTAAAGAACATATAGCTACGATATCATCACGGCCGGGCGGGCAGTGTCGGGTGGCCGGACACAACTTCCGCGGGGCTTCTGGTGTCGGATGTCTAATCTATTACCTGCTACATCCACACCTCCCCTACCCGTACCACCTACCATGCCTTCTACCCTAGCAGAGTAGGTATTTTACCGTGACATTTTAGCGTACTTAGGTACTAATAATTATACTTTAAAAAAAGATCTTCATTTGAATTAGGACAGCGCACGTGTTGCCTACCACATATAACTTAAGTACCTTCAAGGCAAGAGTGAATAGGCATCTTCTAGGCAAGCGCGTTCCAACCTAGACCTGGGGGTCTACTCTGTGGGTCTACTCTATTTCTCTAAAACGAAACTTCGCAAACAAACGTAATTAGCCGGTTATTAGACCCACACAAAATCGTTCAATCCAATCGGTCACGAAAATTTTCTATGGATCCGTACTTCGTCTGCGTGTACGAAAACGAAATAGAGAAGAGCATAGAGATAATATTATGTAGGAGAGGAGTTAACGAAATTTCGTTCGTTTGTTTGCGAAGTTTCGTTTTAGAGAAAGAGAGTAGACCCCCTGATCATTGCTTTGCACTAAGTATGATTGTCGTCAAGCGCAAGCCTATCACCACAGTCTGAGCTAATACTTCATTAGATTAGAAGATTAATAATTTTTTAAATCTTTTTCAGTGTACAGAAAAAGACCGAAAAATGTATTAGATTACGTTTGCATGAGCTTAATAATAATTTTAGAAAACCCCGTTTTTTTTCAAATTAATTATGAAAAATATCGTTTGTAGAAAATATTTTAAAGATCTATCTGGCACCTGTTACTGTCACTTTAATGTCATTTTGAACTGCCAAAGTTCAAAAATTCAAAATGACACTGACATTTAAAATCACCCTATGACATACGTGACAAAGACAATCAAGTTTTTTTTTTACTGTTGATAAGATTCATATATTTTTGTATAACGAGATATACAAAAATGTGTTAATTATTCTGCCATATTTTAGGATCTCTATTAACGTGTTGATTCGATTGATTGTATTCGGTTGATGATGATGATGATGATGATGATTCACGTGTATTAAAATCATCTTGGTTCATGTTCAAGGCCATCTTGGACAAGACCTTTAAATATAATATGTAAACCGATGGCCTCCAGCCGAATATGGCATATACTTACAGTTATAAAAATCTTTATTTTAAGGGGGCTCTCATAGAAGCGAATGCGAAGTAAAATGTTTTTTATAGCGTTACATAGAGGGTTGCGGTACGTATATCATTTTATAGATAATCAGGAATAGAGTCCAAAAATATTTTTTTTTAATTTTACAGCTAAAATCAATTTTAGGGGAAAAAATTAAGTGGAGATTTTCTAACGTCCAAAGTTGACCTCAGAACTCTCAATTTTCTGAAAGGCTGAGCCTGACACTTGTACTTGAACAACAAATACTAAAATTAGATAAATATTATGGAAACGAAATTATTTAATTTTTAATGAGCTTCAGTATTTAACAGAATTTCACAATGATGTCAATAGATGGCGCTCTGTAAAAGTTTATTCGTTTGTGCTTACAAATAATAGACGATAGCACCATCTTACGTTGAATAAAAAAATACTGATGTCTATGAACGTAAAGATAGTTAAAACTATCTTAAGGATACCGCGACTCGTGAGGTCTCAGTTCGGGGCGAACCACTACGAATAATTAAGAGGCCGGCGAACACCGCTCGCAACTTCTACTCGAACCGCAAATATAAATTTGCCGGTATATTGCTATCCCTATTTGGCTGATGACACATGATCGCGTGCAAGCGCGATAGCAATATGAGCGTACAGAATTTGTTATACATTTAGTCTTGTTCCGTGAATACCAAAAATTATGAATGAAAAATTTTTGTGTTTTTAACTTCGTGTTGTTATTCTGTAACTTGACAATATAGGCTATGTTCCAATCAATTAGTACGTGAGATATCGTTGGTTTTAATATGAAACAAATAAGGAGAAAACATGTCGTTTATGTCGTATAAACATGCAAAACGCAATGTGCTTACATTTAATTTTGGGAAAGTATTTTGAAAAAATAATTATCCAGGGACCTAGATAAATACAAGTTCAATCTTAATAATCGCATAATATGGAGGAAATATGCTCGAATTACAAATTATTTTGGTATTACGTTTGTATGAGCAATTCACCCTCCGCTGGCGCCTTAAGGAGTTTGCGCAGGAATAAAAAAGGGAAAGGGAAGCACTGTGCAACATTTTACTTTTTTAAGTCCAAGACCAGTCTACTCAGTGATGACCGAGTTAAGACTTTTCTCTTTAAGTTTATATGTAGAGATACCAACAGCCTAAGAGTAATATATACCTAAATATAATAGGAGGAATAATCAAGAGTTATGATAGGGTGAGGCACTTGCGAAAGCTAAATTCTCAGTAAAGTAAGGCACATTTTACAATTATTTAATTCATAAAAATTTTAATGTTTCTCACCTCAAAACTCTGTCATTTACAACCCGATTAGGAAAATTCTTCTTTTAAAAGGATAGGTATACCTACTTTGAGATTAGTTATTATTATTAATATTTATTTATTTCTTAAACAAGTTTACAATTAGGCTTACAAAATAACTTTTATCCTACAAAACTGTTTTCACAGTTTGACTGTAGGCATACAGTCTCCGTTACTATAATATAATATAATATAATACTTAATACTATACATAATAATAATTACTTAATACTTATTACTTAATACTAAGTATACTATACTTAATACTTACTTATTAATACTTAAATGCAGGTAATGTTTCAAATAGGTACTTTCTTAGTAATATTTTAAATCTAGACGTTTTTTTCTCTGTTCTTAAGTAGGCTGGCAAGCTGTTTAACAAATCGACGGCCCCTACGTAATTCATCGAAAGTCGAAATTGGCGATTTTTTTTTATTGGTTAAATTGGCTTATATTAAGCTATATTTTACCCCCCACTAATAAAAAAAATCAAATTATAGATATTAGCTGAGATTTTATTCGTAAAACATCGAAAGTGACACTAACACTCCGGGCTATATCATCGAAAGCCCTTGATTCGGTCAATTACGCCGGAGTGGTCTACGTGCGAGCGAAACGAAACTGCCATTTTCGAGAATTTACGTAGTAATTCAGTTTAAATTTTTATCGAAACTGATAGTTTCATTTTTATACTTCGGAGATGAAGCTCGATAGTAAAACAAAACAAAACGAAACTACCAGTTTCATTTTTTTACTGCGGAGTTAAATCTCCTTAAGAAAACGTAACTACCAGTTTCATTTTTTTACTGCGGAGTTAAATCACCTCAATAAAACGAAACTACCAGTTTCAATGATTTAAGCGGATATATTTTTTATTTCTTACGTTGTTTCGATATTATTTTCTTTAATATTTTTGGTATTTTTGACAAAAAATTTTTTTTTTATCTTACCTGTTAATTTGATATCAATAGTTTTGTATATGTAAATGAAAACTGACAACTCCAACCACAATTTCACTAATTCCTACCCAGTTCCATCAACATCGGTATTGACTGAGAATCAATAACAACTTACGCCTGTCGAGTGTTGATAGTCCGTACCTAGCCAATTGCCAGCGTAGGCTTTCTTATAACTGTCTCGGAGTGTGATTCCCCTAGCACGAGCGTTACATCAAAACAAAAGAGAAAGACTACGTCTAAAGAAAATTCCGGAAAGAAAAGCTTATTGATGCCTGTGTATAGCTGGTTCTCTATGATCCCGTGTAAAGGATGAAACTAATTTTCACCGCTACCACGGGAAAACCTGTGGACCAACATGTTACACCGCACCGCCAATGCCCTACGCTCCCTTCCTATATTTACAACATCCTTAAGGCCATCAGTAATCACGTGTCCCAGATACTTAATTTGTTTAACACGCTTAAGTAGTGCTTCATTTAACAAGATGCTATGCTTGACGTGGCCCTCTTTCTCCGGTATACCTGTTGTTCTTAAGGTGATGTAAATTCACTCTTGTTTTCATTATATAAATCAGCCCATGACTAGCTGCGTACTCTTGGCACGTTTCCAATAACTCCCTTACTGACCTAACCATTGGACCCAGCAGAACCATGTCGTCCGCGTTTACACAGACGTTGTCTATCCAGCAGCCGACGTGCCTCCCGCTGAGCTTAACAATCAGATCATTTACAAGCTAAAGAAGAGTGGCAAAGACAAACCTCATTGCCTAATATCACACTCCAAATTATATGCGTGGAAGAGCGCATTACGTCACCCATGAATGTGAATTCCAAAATTTAAGATTCTCCTAATCCCCACTGGTACGCCCGCTCTCTTATGCTTATCCCAAATGACATTATAAGACATGTCGAATATCCTTGAGCAGTCCAAAAACAAGCGTAGATAGATAGGTGCTCGTCTACCTTTGTTATATTGGACAGCCTGCTTGTCTTGATTGCACTCTCCGTAGATAACCCGCTTCTAAAACTGAATTGACCATTATGGAGATGCCAAATCTGTTTCAGTTTGTTGTCAATCAAACTGTCCAATATTTTGGCTATAATGGTAGCCAACGTAACAGCCTTTTAATTATTTTTATCCAAAATGTCTCCAGCCTTGTTCTTCGGAATAGGCACTATTACTGAACGCACCATGTCATGGATATAGAAGCGACTTAAACATAGAGAGTAAAACATAGCCAACAATCTAGGCAAGTGAACTCCGTTTAGGTGCTTTACGCTAAGGCCATCGTGCCCAGGAGATTTTCCTCTACTCATGTTGATGACAATGCCAGTTACCTGCTAGGCTGAAAAACGTGGAACTTCTCCCTCACTAACTGGCTCAGCAAGCTCACTTAAACTTGACGATCCCAGAGGGGATGCAACATCAAAATGGACTCTAAACATGTTCGCTATGTTAAAAGGTGCAGCATCGTTTTAACTCTGTTATTACAAGAAGACGTAGGAAAATAATAAATATTAAAAATAACGATGATCATTGTATTTTTTAATATTTATTCATCGTGGTGATGGAAAACTGCTCTTGCCAAAGTGCCATTCTTATAATACTTGTTTATTTTTATCCGTAGTTTTTTTGCTTTCTTGTTAATTTGATTTACTCAAATTGATCTCAATGATTTCTATTAGTAAGTTAAAGTAATATATTATTAAAGCGTAATTTCAATGAAAAGCTTTTAACAAACCGGTTGTTTTTTAATCACTGCGGAACTGTTTTTCTTTAAAACGTAATTAGCTTAAACCTTACCAAATTATATCGAAACTGGTAGTAGTAAACACATTTCATTTCGGCGTAACTCATCGAAACTACCAGTTTCATTGAATACTTCAATAATATATCTATCGTAAATTATCGAAATTGCCAGTTTCGATCATAGCTTCAAAAATATTTCCATGCTACAAAATCGAAAGTGGCAGTTTCGATAAAAATAATTGTCAAAAATCAAAAATATTATGACGTAAACTATTGAAACTCGATTTTCTAGAAAAGTATTATATATTTTCACAAATATATATATTTGAATAAATATATAAACTAAATAATTTATGATGGATACCAAAGTTTGGAGGTAATTCTTTAAAAAAACAAAATATAACAGAAACAAACTTTAAACGGCTCTGGTGAAAAGTGCCAATTTTGACTTTCGATGAATTACGTAGGGGCCGTCGAAATATGGGATGCGTTTTTGGAGGGTTCGGTCCCCGTAGTAGTTGCTTACCCTGGGCACAAGATATTTACTCGCTGTAATGGACTTGGTACAGTGTCCGTGACTATGAGCGACTAATGAATAGTTAGTCCCATCATTTCTGAATCTGAATTTCTGAATACGTTAACACTAATGTGATCGAACGCTTGATTACAATTAATCGAATTTGCAATGTAAAACTAACTAAGCGTACTTACTGTACCTACTGCACTAAAAAACGTGTTGAACAACAGTACCTATTAAGTGAGTTTGACTATTGCCATCACATTTAACATTAAAATAGAACTTTCAATCTTTAACCGGAAAAAGGGAATATTGGTAATATTCAAAATTAATTGAATCGAGATTAGATAGAGTAATTTTTTTGCATATACCTACCTAATATGTACTCACTTTCTTCATAATTATAGGTAGGTATTATGATTATCATAAACTGAGCTTTGGGCTAATTATATTATAGTAGTTGGTAGCAAAGGGGAGTAGTAAAACTGAGTCAGCTTAAAAACATAATAATTATTATTTAATATTAATATGACATGATATATTTTTATAATAACATAATAATATATTTTTTTTAAAACAAAATTATTATTTAATATTAATATAACATGATATATTTTTAATATGATATTAATTAACAAAAATATAATCCTCTCGCACATCACAAGTTACTGTCTTTAATTTGGTGAGCGTTAAAAGCGTCTTATTCAATCAAGAATTCTATATGAGGTGTTTAAAATAGCAAGAAACAAATTGCATAAGGAATAATTGCATTAATAATTAACCTTGTATAACAAAGACTATTAACAGCAAAGCAGGTAACACAACCAGGTTTAAATCTTAGTAGCGGTCGGTAATCCTGTAACGAGGGAGGCGCCGACCTCTTTTCTAAGGCTTCTGAGCCCTGCGTACATTCCAGCCTAGCTTCTTTCACACCTACATTTTCCTATTTATTTAATTTTAATTATATTTTGTCACTAATTAAGCGGTTGTATATTAGGTGGGAATTGATAGCGATCTGGGTAAATTTTCGTAGGATAGCCACTCGATATCCTATTACAAAAGCCTTTTGAAGGTATTTTTAAGTTATGAGCGAATAGCGTAACATAAAATGTAGATTTTTAGATGGAATACTATCTATATAATTGATAATTTATTGATAATTTGTACTTACAACTTACAACATTAGAAACTTTTTTAAACATATCAAAAATTTGCAGGATTTGAACCTGCGTCTCTCTGGAAATCGCGCCCTGAGCGCCTTTGACCACTCGACCACGGTTCACTTACCTGCTAGTGCCGAAATTTATTTATAAATAAATTAATTTATTTATAATAAATTTATTAAATTTATTTTTGAGAAACTTTCCTCGTGTGTGAAGCGTAATAAAATTATAAAAATTACAACAATATACTTAGTAGTGTATTTTATTACAGTACTTGATGGGTGGGAGATTGATCTACTACGAGACCTGTGTTACAGTCAACCAGACTCAAACCCACAAACATGTATAATTGAAAATGTAGCTATACTCTATTAGGCACAGATTTGTATCTCATTTTTGTTGATCAAACAATTACATTAGTAGATAATTAATCATAAAAAACACTTTTTCCGAAGGTTTAGAAAAAGAGTAACTAGAAACTTAGCACGTTTTAGCTTCAAGTTAAGTAAAGCAAAGCAAAAATTGTTTTTTTTTTTAAATTACATTAAACATTATTTACGGTATAACGGTATTGTACATTTTTGTAGGTTCTACACACACACTTGCATCCAACCTTAGCAAGAAATCGTTAGATTACAATGAATTATGTTATATTCATATTCATATTCATTTATTTATTTCGATTTTGGCTTGTATAAAGCTCTTACGAATGTCACATAAAATTACAATTAACTCAAATATGATTACAAAATTACAAACAACAAAAAAAAACATAAGACAAGATCATAAAATTATAAAAATGAAAAAAATTAAACTTTTAAACAAGATAACAATTTACAAAATATACAAAATATCATAAAATAAATAAATTAATAAATTCATGAGAAACAATCGTCAATTTGTGTATAAAAGATCTATTTACATAATTTTATGTAATCCAAGCTTGTTTGTCATCTACATAGTCATTATTATTTTTAAATATCGTAGTCGTTAAAATACGCATTTTTCATGTCAATTACATTTATAATTAGGTTTGTGTAACAAAAAGGAATTCCACGTAGGTTTTCCTTTCGCCTTGCGCATTCCGCTATCCGTTTATACCTTCCACCGGAGCAAATTAAGGGTGATGGACATAGGCCGATTTGTTTAGTTATAAGGTAGCTGTCCAGTACCGGCTCAAGTATTCACTCGCACCCCGGCCTACCCTGAGTGCAGACGTTCTTTTTTTATTTCCTTTAAAACATTAAATAAACAGAGCAAAATTTAAATGTAGAGGAAATAGTGATCGATTGGTTCGTTTTTATTTTAAAGGCTTTTTATTTGTGTTTTGTTTTTGTTACTCGAGTGAGTATATTCATTTACTTTGTTTAGTATTATTTTTATACTACCTATTTATATTTAAGTATACTTATTATAATTAAACCATTGGATATTGTGTGTTAAGAGAGGGCTTATAAATAATTTTAGCTAGATACGCCTAAACATAAATAATTATCCAATAAAGCTTTCTAAGAAGTTTAAATAAGATTTTCCAAAAAAATAAATAGATATCAATTTTTTTTTAATTGGAATAACTACTGTTTTACATAATATGTTCTCATTTCTGCTGATCGTTTTGTTAGTCTTGAATAATGATAGTACCAAAATAGTACATATAATTTACGTAAGTAGTTAATATTAAAGATTTCAAATTAGTTTAAAAAGAGTTTTTAGAGTTTAGAGTCGTATTGTCTATAGCTTCTTTATACTTATAGCTTATTTTTGGCTTGGCGGGTGGTTTAAATATTTATATTTAATAATTTTATTGGCAAAAAGATATATTCTAAAACTTCTTATTGAGAAAAACAGACGGACCCGGTAGTCGGCTACTGGAAATTATGGTAACTGATCAATCAATAGCCAATGAAAAATATGTAGGTAATATTATAAAGACGTAAAGTTTGTGAGTTTGTTGAACCGATTTTGAAAATTCTGGTACCAATAGAAAGCCACATTATTTGTGAGTGTCATAGGCTATAATATATTAACCCGAAAAATTAGGGAGTTCCCGTAGGAATTTAAAAAACTTATTTCACGCGGACGAAGTCGCGGGCATCTGCTAGTAGTGTACATTTAAATAGGTAAATGATAAATGATAGAATGATAAATGATTTATTTATTTCACGTAGGAGAACTTGTGTCACTTATGGAACGTTAAGACTCTACCACCGGTTCGGAAAGATGATTCTGGTAGGCAACTACTTAGCCACGGTACTTATGCGCAACAGCTTACGCCGGTAGTATGGTTTCCTACGGCCTCGCAGGGCTTCGCGCCACCTGACACCATGACTTTTTATACGCGCTCGCCATCCGTTTCGCTTGATAACAAACATTACGTGTCAATTTCGATAGGGTTCGTTGGCCTTGCGACAAAAAATTTCGTTCGTCAATCCCTCTCGTTTTTAAGACGCAAAATAATGGTGTTTTTATTTTGACAAAACTACCTTTTTTATCCACTACAAGTTAGCCCTTAACTGCGATCTCGCCTGATGGTAATTGATGATGCAGTCTAAGATGGTAGCGGGCTAACTCGTTAGGGCCATGCCATTTATATGGCCCTGCTAAAATATGCCAATAATATTTCACGAATTTTACAAAAACTCATTAGGCCAGAAAACGTAATATTTAAATAAAACAAAGAAAGAAAAAAAACATTGAATAACGAGTGAAGCAATAAAAGTGTTTTTACACATATTAATTTATTACATTAAGTATATTTTTTACATATTATAGATTTTTTAATACATGTACATAGGTGCTATTTCAGTTCTTACCTCGAACTCATCAATCTAGCGTGTAGAACCTATGAACTGAAATCTTATGTAATCAAATAGGTACTTTAAACTACATCACTATAATTATGTTTGAATGTTATTATTTATTTATTTATTTTTGTTATATTTTCTTACTTTGCTTATAATTTAGTTCGCATAATGTACGCAATAAAGTATCTGCATTCAACCGGTGTGGAACATCAAGACGAAGTCGAATGAAGTCCAAAGCAGCTGCTGGCCACTGCACAAGATTAGTTAGAGCATACTCTTGTGCGTGTGACAGCGGCTATTGCGGGCGTTTCATAAACGACGTGCGAAGATGCAACGTTTCTACTCGAACATTTGTCCCAACATTTCGCCTTCTTCGAATTCTTCGTCCAATTGAAAATATTTTAGTCTAGGCAACGGGGTGGTTCGTTGTATGGAGACCCCCGCATTAAATCCTCAGTCGTTGAAACTTGGCAGGGTTGTACGAATCATAACTTATACAAAATTATCAAAAAAAAAATGCGTAAGTTAGGTATTTATACCTAAAACTTAATATTTATGACAGACTATTTTCTCGATTTCTTTTTAAAATAATAGTAGGTAGTATATATTTACACTCAAAACCGAAATATCAAACGAAATAATCATGCAGAACATCGATATTTAAACCGATTTTATTATCAAACCTAACCTGCGTTTACGCGATAATGTACCTTTCTGCTTTAACAATATTGGGTATAGCGTAAAAAACCTTACTTTTTTTCTGATATTTTATTGGATATTTATAATATACGTTTAACTCATGATACTTTATCATACTATAAAGTTTCGTCGCTTGAGGAATTATTGTTGGGTCCACTAGCTTTATTGCCTAGACTATTTGTCAAATCTTCTGGCAAATAATTTGAGTCGAAGACTAAAATGTTATTAATATATAAATTTTATTAGATTTGAAATCAAGGAATGCACTTTTGTGCTGCCTATTGTAATTTCAGAATTCTACATTCTGGTACTTTGTAATTTACAGAAATATTAATGTAAATTATTTCTGTTATGATGATTAAGAGCAAAGTGAGTGAAAGGCCTAAAGGACCACAATTATTGGCTACTTTAATTCGCAGTCTCGTAAAGTTTAGACTCTTTTAATTTACTTGCTATACAAAAACTCTTCGCCAAAATGGAAATCCAAAATTCCTGTGTACTACAACATAAAAATATTGTACACATTCTACTCACTTTACTTGAAAACTTAATTATTGTATTACTATCTACTAAAATTTGTGATTTTACTAAGAGAACTTCTATGTATTTTATTATTTTATGGAAATCTGTAATTAACTCTGTTCTTTCGCAAAACAGCTTTGCTTTGTTTGCGTATATTTTTCATAGCTTTTCACATTTTCATCATTCAGTAGGTAATTACGTCAGAGTTAGAAAATTTTGTTTCGAAGAACGGTCTGAAAAATAGAGTGCGTTATTATAAATCTTAAACCATTGGTTTTTAAACGTTTACCGTTTCGTTAGCCAACCTCTCGAAATTGTATTGTTTAGGCCATATGTTTAGTTATTCTTATTTACGTATTTTTTATTTACTTCAATACCGTAATCTACCGTATTAACTCATATTCATTAGAAATTATCGACCGTGTGAATCCGTTAGAGGCAGTGGCGATTCCTCTAAGATTGCGCAGCTTGCGCCGCAATACCAATAATTATGAATAAGTTACTTACCAATTATTCTAGATCTATATTTAAGTAATAAACTAATACTTATTTTATAACATGAAATAGGTACTTACCATTCACAAATCATATAAGTTTATCATTTAAATGATTGCGTTAATCGATAATTATTTAAAATCACGCACGCTCCATGGCCACCTCGCACCTTGGCTGTGAGTTGTGACTTGTGACGTGCGCCGCATCGCCACGTGGCTCGTACTGCGAGAATCTTCGAACTCCGTCGGCCCGCTTACTCCCGTTCACTACGGGCCGAAGGCGTGCACTATGAGTTGCGCATGTGATGTGTAGTATTATTTTCGAAACTCAAAAACTACTCATACGATTTTAAAAATTCTTTCACCTATAGAAAGCTACATTCTCGGCGAGTAACATAGGCTGTATTTTATTTTCAAAAACATTAAAGATCCCTACGAATATTGCAATAATGTGAATGAAGTCGGAAAAAATTGTCTCATCTCAGAGCTTCCGTGGCGTGCGCTGCGTAAATGGTAAAAGTTACACGAAAACAATGTACGGTGGAATTGTTCCTCTCAAAAAGTTCTAAAAAAAGTGTGCGACAGCATATAGCTATGTTTTAAGGTCATCTCACAATAACCGTCATTATGATTTTCAAATTTGGTCTAAAACAATGCTTTACTCGCGAAGGTGTTTTTACCAACATAGTATTAATCCTTATCAAAATAAAATGGTTGTTCATCTCAAGTATTTAATATAGATCAAATTCGCCCTTACACCATTTAATTCAGATTAATATCTTAGAAGATATCATAGTGATAATGTAACGCGCACTATACTAATATTATAAAGAGGTAAAGTTTGTAAGGTTGTAGGGCGTAATCTCTGGATCTACTGAACCGATTTTGAAAATTCTGGTACCAACAGAAAGCCACAATATTTGTGAGTGTCATAGGCTTGGTACGAGAACCGAGATTAACCCGAAAAATTAGGGAGGTCCCGTGGGAATTTAAAAAACTTATTTCACGCGGACGAAGTCGCGGGAATCTGCTAGTGTAAGATAAATAAAAATAGTATTCTTTATTCTAGTAAGTACAAGTTAGCCCTTGACTGCAATGTCACCAGGTGGTGGGTGATGATGTAAGTATGTACCTACTTTATGATGGCGGGCAAACCTGTTAGGGATATACCTATCAGTTATATTAAACCTATACCCCTAATCAGTGATATATGAGGTCAATGTGTTTTATTGAGAAAATACCTAACCATCAGCTAGCGCAAACCCCAGATTGACCACCAGGAATCGCCACTGGTTAGAGGTGTAAAAAACAAAATTGTACTTATATCAAGACGGATACTATTTCGAACCTTTACCTAATTGGATTCTACGCGGTAGCGTAGCGGATTTCTAAGTCGCTAAACAGTACTGATTTGCTGGCAGGCACCTTAAATCTAACTAATACCTACGTAACTAGACCCGTTCGAAGGCTTCCAAATCAAATCAAATCAAATCAAATCATCTTTATTCAAAATTGGTACCTACAAAGTACACCTTCTGAACGTCATGTTTATAAAGAATAAGAATTGATGGTGATAATTAACAACGGTATCTTAAGACTAAAGCTACGAGGGTTCCAAACGCGCCCTGATCTGAGAAGTCAGAAGAGCCCACAACAAACTCGGCCGGGGTTCCACCTACAAAACCACCCACACAGTGGTCAGTGCATACTCACGATAACTTGCGAAACATTAGACGTATTTAAAGTAACACCTAGTGATAAAGTAAGGATCGTGAGCGCTTCTAGCTTCGTTTACACCCGAGCAACACAGTGCAACATTGTAGCATGCCACAAGAATGCATGTCGATAAAATAATGGCACAATAGGTAAACGTTGGCGTACCGTCCGCGAGTTTTCATCTGGGTATACGAGTACCTATTAATTATTGAAAAAAATCTTCAATTCGATGTTTCTAAAGTTGGAAACTTATCATTACGCATTATGCTTGTACTTACCTATCTAGGTACCTATCTACTTACGAGTACCTAATTCTGTGTAGGTGTTATCTACTCACTGCAACTAATCTGCAACGTATATTTTATAAATATCTTTTTTCTTTATATTATTCTGTGGTACCTGTTACATCCATATAACTTTTATAATGTATTGATTAATTTATTATAATTAATATAAAATAATAATCAATGTATGATTTAATTTAAAACAATAGCTCAGGGCGAAAACTCACTACGGATAGCTAATAATTTTTCGCGCCGCCGCGCCGTTCGCGTATTTTTGTATGGAGCTGCACCAAGATGGGACGAAACGTGTTTCCCATACGACGCGGACGTTTTGCCTACCCTGTCTTATAGTGTGCTTTCGCGCTATCATATTATATGCCACGTGCTTAAGTCAAGTGCTAGTTAATATGTTTCTAAGGGCCTTAGCCTCAATGATAGAGAAGTAGGTAAAAGTTTCCTCAATTATCTATTATTTAAAATATATTTAATCTGTTCGTATTGAAATAGAGAGTGCCTAGTCGTAGCTCGAACACATTGGGCCTGCCTCCTCCATAAGCCAAACCTATGTGATATATTACTAGAGCGGACCGCCTTCATCGAAAATCTAATATGAATATGATATATCCTCGCATCTTAACGCCACTCGCCCTTCAAAAACATTCAACGCGCACGCAGCGGTAGGTACACTTTTTCTCGTCCCGTGGTTTTAGATTTTATTTCATTCATTGGCATTCCGAACAAGTGGTATTCACTTGACGATTCAAAAACACTTGTAAAAGTGAATATATAAAACATTAGATTAGATAATAATTGTATTTGAATTTACTCTACCAATCTATTTTAAATACTTATACTTACTTCATCATCCTCATCACCTCAATCCATTACCGGCTCTCTACTGAGCCTCTTCCAAAATGAGGCGCCATAATCAACCACGCTGGCATTTTTATTCACTTACGAAGTTACGTTGGAGAGTTGATGGAGAATTCATCAATTCGTTTAGACAGGTTTTTTCACGTGTTTCCTTCAGCGTTAAATTAATTGATATTCAATTGTTTAACGTTGAGAAAGTTTAAGTGGTGGTGATTTTAAGTTGAATAAAAAAATTAATCTAAGACTCCATACAACGCTTAACATTAAATTAATTTAATCACCACTTAAATTTTTGCATTTGCTTCGTGCAATTCAGCGTAAAACTCCGAAAATTTTGAAGAATTTGAGAGCGTGCGTTTATTCGAACCTGAGACCCTACTATTCTATCCACGGATGTAGAGATTTGCTATCCATATACCTACTATTTTCAACGTGTAGGTATAACAGTGATTCGTATTATTTGTCTATTGTATGTATTTGTTTTGTATAGGTACATAATCTTAGTACCTACTGTCAAAATATTGAAGAAAAAAGATTTAAGCCTCATTGTGACTGTTGGTGTAAATATTTTGGCCTATCGTTTTTTGTCTAATTTATTTTATGATTTTGCATTGTCACAGGTTTTTTGCCATTTGTATTCATATAAAAATAAAATATGTTGATTATGACGTAGGTATTAGTTTCTTCTTGTATTCATATCTGTATGAATGATTGATTTTTAAAAGTAAATTGTAAACTCGAATGCCTACTTAAGTCTTAACGTTACGTAGGTATAGGTACTTTAATACTAAGTAAAACCAAGTTCTTCAACAAGTAGTAGTAGAAATTCTATCATTCATACAGAACCAAGCGAATATTTTTTAGAGATAATACCTACGTAGGTACCGATATCCTAACCTTTTTAATACCTATTAAAATTGTGAACCTTATTGTATAATTGTAGGTACTACCTATTGCTTATATTTTCGACTTATTGTTAAACATTTCTGTATATTTTGTCTACTTAAATAATTTAGTAGGTACACACATAATTAAATGTAAGTAACTACCTTATTTTGTCTACGATTTTTATATTTGCAGATTTTAACTAAATTAAACATCTACCAGTCTTAAGTATATCAATACCAATAATATCTAATCCTTTATAGCGCATTTGGAAAGTCTTCAACGTAAAGCCTAGGGAACACTTGTCGTTAATCGACGTCGCCAGACATCTTGTCTCGCGACCATTTACCTATTTTTGCCTGTTGCCAGACTTGGGGCGAATTCGAGCGACGTCCCAGACTTCTCTAGCGACACGTGTCTCCTAGTGTATACGAGGCATAAGCGTAATACAGACAAACAAAAACTTTTTTTTTCTAAATAGAATTAAAGGAGTCTTCAATGCAAAATAGTGTAGCTTTGATAAACACAAATTTTCATTTCAAGACATAGAGACGGTTGTTTAATTTCTTCTTCTTCTTCTTCTCATTCGTTCACTCTTGGCAGAGTGGTCGTGGCTATGAATGGGCCTTCACAGCAGCTCTTGCGATCTCCCTCCAGCGACTTCTGTTGGTGGCATCACGGGAACACTCGGAGACGGATAGATTTGTGGCAGAACGGATTGAATCCGTCCACCTAGTAGGGGAGCGACCACGTGGACGAGTGCCCTCAACTCGACCTTGTACAACGAGGTGTTCTATCGTACCAGTCTTCCTAGTGATATGCCCAAAGAACTTAAGGATTCGCAGTTGTACAAGCGACGAAAGCCTTTGTGTTATTTTAAGTTCTTTGAGTATGGAGACGTTTGTTCGATGCGCTGTCCAGCTTATTCTTAATAGGCGTCTCCAGCACCACATTTCCAGAGCGTCGATTTTCCGCCTGTCATTTTGTCTGAGGGTCCATGTTTCAGCCGCATATAGAAAGATCGGAAAGACAAGACATTTCATTAGACGAATCTTTGTATTTTTCGTAATTCTTTTGTCTCTCCAGATTTTCGATAGCTTCTCAACGGCTGATCTGGTCACGGCACAGCGTCTTTTGATTTCGCTCTCGCAACTCCCGTTATTACTGATAGTGGAACCAAGGTAGATGTAATTGGCGACAACTTCACAGTTATTGATTTGAGTTATCTCGGGTCTATTATTCGTTTTCCTATCAACTATCATAAATTTAGTTTTATCACGGTTAATTGCGAGTCCAAAATCAATGCTAATATCCTCCAGGCGTTTGAGAAATTCCCCTATATCCTTCTCAGATGATGCGAGAAGGGTGGTATCATCAGCATACCTTAGGTTTGTAATTACTTGCCCTCCTATGGAAACGCCCTTGGTCCATTCATCAAGCACAATTCGCATTATATATTCCGTATAAATGTTAAAAAGTAGTGGTGACAGAATACATCCCTGTCGAACACCGGCTCGCCCCTTCAAGATTGCCGAATCCATCCCATCTACCCGAACTACTGCCGTTCCATCTTCATATAGTCTCCTTATTAGGTAAACGAGGTGTTCAGGAACGCCCATTGTTAGCAGTATTGGCCACAATTTGCACCACTTAACCGTGTCGAAGGCTTTACGGAAATCAACGAAACAGATAAACAGAGGCGAGTTAAACTCTCTGGCTTTTTCAATAATTTGTCTTAACACAAGTATTTGTTCCCGAGTTCCTTTTCCCTTGACAAACCCAGCTTGCTCCGGCGCAATTTCGCGATTCAAATATGCTTGTAGTCTGGTATTCAAAATGTGGAGAAGCACTTTACTTGCATGAGATATAAGTCAGATTAACCTGTAGTTGTTACACTTTTTGGTCGACCCTTTCTTATGAAGTGGTATGAAAACAGTTTGCAACCAGTCATTCGGCCAGTCACCAGAATCCCATATTCGAGTGCATATAGTGTGTAATATACTCACTCCGACTTCACCCATCTCTTTAATAATTTCAATGGGGATCTCATCTATACCCAATGCTTTGCCGCATTTAAGATGTTTAATTGCGGCTCGTACCTCGTCTTTCAGAATGGAAGGTTCTCTATCGTGGTTATTTGTGAGAGGTGGAGTTACATCAGATGTTATAGTTTTGCTTTTAAATAAAGATGTACAGTATTCTTCCCATACCTTCACGATCAACTTTATTTCTGTAACTGTGTTACCAGCTGCATTGTCTATTGCCCAATTCCTTGGCTTGAATTGACGAGTTAGAAACCTAATTTTCATATGAAGGTCTTTAGTCTCAAACTTCTGTGCATTACGTTCTAGCTCTATACAGGTGTTATGTAGATCTTGATTTCTATCCCTTCGACATGCAGCTTGCACTTTTGAACCTAGAGTATTGAGTTCCTTCACATCGACTCCACGCGATTTGGCAATCCGACGGCGTTCTACAAGTTGCCATGTATCATTGGACATCCAGTGTTGGCGTTTTATTTGTGTCGGTATTGGCTGAGTTTCGCGATAGGTATGAATTATCTGCTGCTTAGCTGAGTCCCACAATGAGTTGGGCGTGCCATTTTGCGAATTTATTTGCCAATTGTTCTGCTTTTGCTCCATGGCTTCAGCAAAAGAAGTTTTATCATGTAAAACCATTCTCTTGACTGCTTTTTTGTGTATGGTTTTACTCAGTTTTAGTTTTAAACTACAGATCAGAAGTTGGTGATCAGAAAGGCAGTCCGCTCCTGGCAGCGTGTGGGCATTGCATATTGAACTCCGCCATCGTGTTCTAATTAAAATGTAATCAATTTGATTAAGGTGTTTGCCATCTGGCGATGTCCAAGTATATAATCTTCTGGGGTGGTGTTTAAAAGTAGTATTCATAATAGTGAAACTATTCTCAGCTGCAAATTGAATGAGACGGTCTCCTCTTTCGTTACGCGTCCCTAGTCCATGACTACCAACTATATCACGTATGTTTGTTTCCATACTGGTGTTTCCTACCTTAGCATTGAAATCACCAAGAACTATAAGCAATTCTTTTTTTGGAATAGCAGCTATACAAGTTTCAAGCTGGTTGTAGAAACTTTCAATAACTGCGTCATCGGCTGAGCTTGTTGGTGCATAGATTGTTTAATTTAGAGATGTAAAAATTACTACTTAGGGCAAAAACACACAACGGATAAAACATTTTTGTCTGGCGGACAAATAGTCCATGTCTTTCACTTTCTCATCGAGTGCATTTACTAGGCGACAGGTCAAAACGTCGCGCCTCCAACACGTTTTGTCGTGGTGTGTTTCCGCTCTTTGTATGCAACTAAACTGACGTTGTGTCTTTCATAGTGTGTAACGTGCCTCTCCAATGCATGTACCTAATATAAAGTTTTGTTTGCAGCAAGATTTTACGCTGTCAAGAAGACATAGAAGAAGCTGGGATGAAGCCCAAAACAACTATTGGTCACTGCACAGGACTAGTAATCGTGATATACTCTTGTGCGTGTTCCAATAGTTATTGTGGGTGCTTCATAATCTACGTTTGAAGAACAGCAGTGCAAGAATTCGTATGGACTCGAAGACTGATTGGCTTTTACTCCGTTTTTATTGATCAAAATTTTGTTACCTATCTCTTTCTTCCGTAAGTACTTATAAAGTGTGGGTTATCTTTGGCTTGTATAGACCTGAGTATAATATTAATGTTTTCGAATTTTAAAAAAATGTGTCACCTGTAGCCCTATTCTAAAAAAGCTGGATCATTGCTACAATCTGAACCAAATTTTTTGTGATTGGTTGTTATTGTGAATTATTTATGGTTTAGTCCGTACCTGTCATGAAAGAAGTCCCTCGGCGATTAGTGGAACAGGGGGCTTACCACCGTAGCTTAAAGCGTTATAATTTTAAAATTTCAGTTTTATATAACGTACCTTGACGTCTCTAAAATAAGGATTATAATTCTGAGACAATAGCGTCAACAATATTAAAATAATACTGCTTTAAGCGATGGTCGTAAGCCCCCTGATCCTACATACCAAAAATTACATAAACATACGGGTGAGCCTAGTAGTCTCGTAGCGAATTCGTAGCGCCGGCGTAGCGCCGCCTCTAGGGGAGTTCTATCGTGACACGGACAAAATATCATACAGTTTGCCACGGAAATTAAATGATTGCGTAATGGATAGAAATATTAAATAGGAAGATTAAATAACGTTTTTAGGGTTCCGTAGCCAAATTTGGCAAAAACGGAACCCTTATAGATTCGTCATGTCTGTCTGTGTGTCCGTCCGTATGTCACAGCCACTTTTTTCCGAAACTATAAGAGCTATACTGTTGAAACTTGGTAAGTAGATGTATTCTGTGAACCGCATTAAGATTTTCACACAAAACTAGAAAAAAAACAATAAATTTTGGGGGTCCCCATACTTAGAACTGAAACTCAAAAAATTTTTTTTCATCAAACCCATACGTGTGGGGTATCTATGGATAGGTCTTCAAAAATGATATTGAGGTTTCTAATATCATTTTTTTCTAAACTGACTAGTTTGCACGAGAGACACTTCCAAAGTGGTAAAATGTGTCCCCCCCCCCCCCCCCCCCCCCTGTACTAAAAAAAATATATGATGTACATTATCATGCAAACTTCCACCGAAAATTGGTTTGAACGAGATCTAGTAAGTAGTTTTTTTTTAATAATTTAAAACTTACTACAGGTTTGTACGGAACCCTCGGTGCGCGAGTCCGACTCGCACTTGGCCGGTTTTTTTTGGAAATATATAATTATTGTGAATTGAAACACTTACCTACTTACCTTAAAATAAAATGCCAAACTAATTAGACTTTAGATGTTAACTTAATAATAACAAATTATCTACACGACGAGCGACCGTGACGACGCTACGACGGGGACAAAGACAGGCAGACAGGTGTGGAAGTTGGAACGTGCTCTACAAGTCTGACGCCCAACTTTTTTCTATGAAATGGCCCATCTAGTACCTACATATTATATATCGATGGTTCGTCCTAATCTTAAGGCCTAATGTAATATATCGGACGACTGTATGACGGCGATGCCAAACCGTGCTGCTACGGCTGCGCGCATTTTCGGTGCGCTCTGGAATGTGGTTGCGCTCCCTGCGTCATACAGCTTTACTCCACAGTCTAAGGAAATAGGTACGTTATTTCCTTCCTGCAGCCCCCCTAGCATAGGCCGAGACAATTTTCTCCCCGAGGAAAGGATAAAATTTTTATTCCTAAATAAATAAATAAAAACGCTAAATAACGTGGCTAGCATGGGCCGGAGATAAAAATTTTATCCCCCGATTCAAGAGATAAAATTAACTTATCCACTTCTCAGAGCACGGCAACAGGGGAGAGGAGAAGTTTATCCCCGTTTGACATTTCACGGAGACTCGGGGGACTATTTATGCACCGTTATTATTTATTTATTTAGGAACTAGCGATCCGCCCCGGCTTCGCACGGGTAGCACTAATAATCCTAATAGTCTATACCCAATATAGCTATAAAAATGGTTATTGTGAGTCAACCTTGAAAGATAGATGTATGCTATCACGGAATTTTTTTAGAACTTTTTGAGAGGAACAATTCCACTATACATTGTTTTCGTGTAACTTTAACTATTTACGCAGCGCACGTCACGTAAGCTCTCAGAAGAGAGGATTTTATCCGACTTAGTTCACATAATTGCAATTTTCGTAAGGATCTCTAATTTTTTGAAAATAAAATATAGCCTATGTTACTCGCTGATAGCTCGCTAGCTTTCTATAGGTGAAAGAATTTTTAAAATCGGTTCAGTAGTTTATGAGTTTATCCATTACAAACAAACAAACAAACAAACAAACAAACAAATCTTTCCTCTCTAAAATATTAGTTTAGATAAAAAATTATCCTTTCCTCGGGGAGAAAATTGCCTCGGCCCATGCTAGGGGGCCCGGGGGCTGCATGTAACTATACGACAAGTTTCGTCGTAGTTCATCAAAAACATTACAGATGGCGTTATTATTAACTTAATAAATATGCAGGTAAGAGAAGTTTCGTCGTAGTTCATCAAAAAGTTCACAGATGGTGTTAGACAAATTAAATTATTGTACTTTCAATAGATGGCGTTGCGATATTCAGAATACTGGCGCACTTAGCACTTTAAACTGCTTTTATATACGGATCCAGCGCTCTAGAGGTGGTAAGTTATTGATCTGTGATTAATAATATCGAGAGTCGGAAAAGTATGTACTTACTCAATTCAATACCCATCTATTTACTTTTTAATTAATTTGAAATGTCCTTTGAATTCTAATATTTGGAATAAAGCTAAGAATTACTGTGTATCTCAAACGTATGTTAATTCTTTTTTAAAACACAGCTCCGTACCCTCATCCTAAGTTTTAAATCCATTGATGGTATAAGCATTAAAACTCACACTAAATAAGCTACCGAAAAATTAGAGGTGCGTGCCCGGGAATTAGTATGGAGTAGTATATTATTAAGGGCTATATTTTCAATCGTCAGATAAATTTTATCGGAGGAATAAATTTGACGTTTTGGCAGATTTTCAATACAAACACTGTCAAAACGTCAAATTTATTCCTCCGATAAACTTTATCTGACGATTGAAAAATCAGCCCTAAAACAACTTTTTCGAGGAACTCTACTTCGAGTGTTATCTATTTCATAAGAAGTGGGTAAAAATAACAAACTCTCACTAGAGGTACATATAGCTCGTTTATTCCTGTAAGTAAGTATTATTAACTACTAAGCCAATTTAACTATTGAAATTTGTTCCGGAATAAAAACGTCCTATTCGCCTTTCTTCACCTTATTTTCGCCGTAGAACATAACGCACATAGTCGCGTGCAGGCATGCCTTGGCCGGGAGAAACTTCTCGTCGAATGTTAGCGAGTAACGATACATCCAGATAGCTTCTTCGTATTCACCCTGTGAAATAAAATCAGTATCACTCTTATGCGCGATAAACACTTTCAATTTTAACTATGTTTTTCATACAGTTAACGCCATATGATTTTTTTGCAAGCTTTTTATTTCAAAACATAAATACACTAACTTTGATATTTCAATAATGTGTTTTTGGGTCTTTATTCCAAAATTTATATTATTATTATTATATACTCTATTTGTACCACCACAACAAGTAACCAAAAGTTAAAAATACCTTCGTTAAAAATGATAATTCACAACCCACAAATAATTAATTGTTTAGGTGTTCTGTAATTATATAAATACTAGCTGATTGCCCGCGACTTCGTCCGCGTGGATTGAGGTTTTTTGGTTCCCGCGGGAACTCTTTAATTTTCCGGGATAAAAAGTAGCCTATGTGCTATTCCAGACTATAATCTATCTCTGTGCCAAATTTCATCCAGATCCATTCAGCCGTTGGAGCGTGATTGAGTAACAAACATACATCCATACATCCATCCAAACTTTCGCATTTATAATATTTATATTTGACTAGCTGATGCCCGCGACTTCGTCCGCGTGGATTGAGGTTTTTCGGTTCCCGCGGGAACTCTTTAATTTTCCGGGATAAAAAGTAGCCTATGTGCTATTCCAGACTATAATCTATCTCTGTGCCAAATTTCATCCAGATCCGTTCATCCGTTGGAGCGTGATTGAGTAACAAACATACATCCATACATACATACATCCATCCATCCAAACTTTCGCATTTATAATATTTATATATATGGATAACTGTGGGTACTTACAAGATGAGTGTGTGACACTGCGACTAGAAATGCTTCAATTTTGCTCTTCGGCATCGTGTAGAGCGAGAGATATGCCACTTCCTTAGCTTCTTGTTGCTTTGATTGCCTGGAATACACGTTTCTATTAATATCTATCTATGTTAATTACCTATGGATAGGATATTGCTAGTTGAATTATGATATTTTTTTACATTGAATTCGGTCATCGAAATATAATAACGCGAGTAAAATGCGCCTGCCTTGCATTCAGTTCTACCGATTTTAGAATACGTGGAAAAATCGTACATGACAAAAAGCGCTACACTCTGTCTTTCTCCCTCTAGTATAGACGGAGAAAAACACATCTTGAGCATTTCCAAGTAGGTCTCTGCAGCTCAGCGGCAAAAGCGCCGCGTCGTAAGCAATATGTCGCAGCTTCGAATTCCACTCGCTAAAGTCAAGTTTTTTTAAAAACAGAATAGCGAAAGTAACTATTTTCTTACGGATCGTCTAACGTCACACGGTTTGCTTATTTTACAAGGTTTCTGCTTGGCTGTAGATATTGACAAGCTTAAGCATCCATATTATATAACGAATTTAAGTTCGCACGGGAATATCCAATACCAATAGGTACCTAAATCCACGCAGATGAATAGGGATGATGACAACTCAATCAAATCAGCAACTCTAACGATGCACAATACGATACGATTGTGCACGATTGTAAACAATCGTAAACAATCGTGCATTATCATCTTCAGGAGATGTTGACTCGACAATGCACGATTGTAAACAATCGTAAACAATCGTGCATTGTCGAGTCAACATCTCCTGAAGATGCTCCTGAAGGTGTCGGAGTGAAATGTACGTTGAGAATAATTTGGAAGATTTATGTGGTGTGGTGAATATTACAAGCTGCAAGTGCAAGATACACTGTACCTACCACATATTATATTTGCCTACTGTTGCGGATTATAGCAAATTAAATTTCTAGTTCCTTCATAATCATGGACTTCCGCAAAGTAACGCCTGCTTCTATCCAATAAGTCATATTTAGTAACAAGTATATTATGTATAATGTGTTCTGCTTACATGTGCAGCAGGGCGGCGAACGCGCGCAGCGGCAAGTGCTTGTGGTGCTGCGGCGCGAGCGCGTTCGCGGCGGACAGGCAGCGCTGCGCGCACGCGCCGCGCCCGCCCGCGCCGCACCACCAGCCCGCGCCCAGCGCGCCCGTCCACGAGTTCGGCCGCTGCACAACCGACACACACCTTAACCACACTAAACAGTACTCTTACTCTGAGATTGATCGAATTTAAAATACGGTCTCACTAAGTGAGGTGAATCACATTTGCGTCAAGCGCTCGTCGCAGTGCCGTCAGTAGTGAGTGCCGCGTCATGGCGTGTCGTGGATGCGCATGTGTGTGAGTGAGCTGTTTCGAACGTTTCTAGGTAGTTTCAGTACTGGTTGTATCTGTTTACTGTGCCTTAACCGCGTATCGATTACAGCCCCCACCCCTAGCCAACTAACATACCACTACAACCCATTAGCGTCCCACAGCTGGGCACAGGCCTCCACTCTCATGGGAGAGAGGGAATTACAGCTTAGATCCACCAGCTGCTCCAATGCGGGTTGGCGGGTTTTAACGACTATTATCATGTTAGCGATAATAACCGGGACAGACGGCTTAACGTGCTCTCCGAGGCACGGGGGCGAAACACCACCAACTTCCTAAGTACGGGCTAGTACTGAGAATATTTAGTCAGAAAAAACACAATACTTAATTATGGCCCGACCCGGGACTCGAACCGGGACCTCGTCGGCTGCAGTCGAACATGCTAACCACTAGACCAACTTACATACGGTTCGTGTCTATTCTGAAAAGTGATCAATAATTTAGATACTATGTTGGAGCGTTTCTAAAAGTACGATTTGAAGACAAATAAACATAGCATTCCATTAAGCAGCATATCATACTAATATTATAAATGCGAAAGTGTGTTTGTTTGTTGGTTTGTTGGTTTGTCCTTCAATCACGCCGCAACGGAGCAACGGATCGACCTGATTTTTGGCATGGGTATAGTTGAGGACCTGGAGAGTGACATAGGCTACTTTTTATCCCGGAAAATTAAGGAGTTCCCGCGGGAATCAAAAAAACTTAAACCACGCGGACGAAGTCGCGGGCATCAGCTAGTACATTATACAGCTTAGTAACACAAATCGTTTCTTTACTTACAGTGTCCATGTATTTGGCGATTTTGGCTCCGAGCGCGGCGTAGTCGTAGTATTCAAACATCTCCGCTATCTGGTGCATCACAGTGAGCACGGGCTGCCATCCCTCTGTATTGATCCTGCTCAGTTTTTCCAAGTAGACGTCGTCCGTTGACTCCGCGATGCTAACACACTCTGGGACTTTCTTGTTTGACGGAGTCATTGTTGTCATTTCTGATGGGAACCTAGAAATTAACACCACTACAGCCCATTAACGTCCCACTGCTGGGCACAGGCCTCGACTCTCATACACTGAAAAAAATAGCACGAGACTTTTTACTGTTTTGGCACAGTAAAATTTAATTCGGTTAAAAAAACTTATTTTTTGTAAAAGTAATTGATTACTGACAGTTCGTTGAAATGGGCAAAAAACAGTAATCAGATGTTTCAATTGTTTGTACATTAATGTTAACTGAAGCAAACGGTTCTTTTTAAGTGTTGGCGTTTTCAGAGCTTTACTGATATTGTAGCAGTTATTTTTACTGCTTCAGAACAGTTTTTTTAGAATATAGTTAGGAGCTAAACAGCTATTTTAATTGTTTGAACTTTAAAGTTTACTGAAACAAACAGTTCATACTAAGTATTACTTTCTTACTTACTGTCTTACAAACAGTAATGAATAGTCAACCGGTAAAATCTACTGTTATAACACAAATGGTTTGGGTTACTTGAACTTGTTTGGACAATAGGCTCCATTTTTACTGGCCAAAGCAATGTATATTACCGAAAAAGCAATTAGTTTTACTAAATTTTTTTTCAGTGTAGGAGAGAGGGAATTAGAGCATAGACCCACCACGCATTTCCAACTCCGGGCTAGTACTGAGAATTTCTAGTCGGAAAAATCCAATACTCAATTATGGCCCGACCCGGGACTCGAACCCGGGACCTCGTCGTCCGCAGTCGAAGAGTAGAGAGAAATTAACACAGTAGGAGTTAATAGTTTTTATGGTGAAAGAACGACCGAACATCTTATGTGGTTGACGTCCAGCGCATGTATTCCCTGCCACGTATAACAAGGCAAGAGTGAATAGGCATCTTCTAGGCAAGCGCGCTCCAACCTAGACCTCATCATTGCTTTGTATTAAGCATGATTATCGTCAAGCGCAGGCCTATTCTTTGATTTTAAAAAAAACCTAGCCTAATAAACAAATTACCATTAGCAGAGTGATTCGATTACGGTAAAAAAATTAAAGCGAATTTTTAAAATATATTTTAAGGAATCAATTATTACAGAAAAATTAACATGTTGTTACATTTTCAAGTTATAATCATCCTGAAGGACGTGCCTCGATGCACAAAAAAAAACACGCTTAATCAGGCCTACGCAACCTTAATAGTTAAGGATTAAGCGGCAGGCCCTAATAAAGGCAACGTATTGTTTGTATTTCAATTTGTAGGAATACCACCAGTAGAGAAACCACCGCGTTTCTTGCTGGTTCTTCTCGGTAGGAATGGAATTCCGAACCAGCGGTAGATTCACTCGACGATTCAAAAGCACTTGTCAGTCTACTTGAATAAAAAGATTTGAGTTTGAGTTTGAAATTGAGAAGCTGGCAAACCAAACTACGACATAAATAAATTCTACAGAAGCAAAGAAGCTTACGTTGTAACTTTTCTGAAATCGTACCGTTCCGAATTCCGATCGAAACACGAACTGGGGACTCAATTTTAGCACAGTTTTAGGCTGTTTTTCTTGGAAATTAGTTTCAGATTTTTTTTTTCCATTGTCCATAAAAATATTTTAGAATTCAGAAGGAATGTTAAAATTAACATAATATGATGATTGATGAAAGATTTTAGCAATACAATAAATGTTAGAGAGAAGAAAAATAAAAATTTACAATGACTATACACAGTTTAATTTAATCCCACAAATAATCCCTTACTAATAAATAATATCCATACTAATAATATAAATGCGAAAGTGTGTCTGTCTGTCCGTCTGTCTCTCTGTCTGCTATGCTTTCATGGCCCATCTATTCAACCGTTCAATCCGTTCAATTCCAATTCATACAATTGAGAAGAACTTACTCTATTTCGGAATCGGTGAGCAGCTGCCAAAAGTTGATTATGTGCAGCCAATAGCCAAGTTGTAAGTGATGGTACGCGCAGTCTTCTTTCCTTAGGGCCAAGTCTTTAAGTTTCATGTCTGTTGAAGATGTCTCTCAATAAGTTCAAAGTTAATGTAAAAAATAAACTCATTTCCCGACCACTTTGGGAATCCCTGATGTAAAGGATTACATAAATGACAAGGAAGCAATTGACAATAATTTACTCTAACGGCTCTGATAGTTCCTTAGTTTAAGATGATTTGTGAGATGGTTATTTAAAAAACCCGGCTGAGTTTGTTGTGGGCTCTTCTCAGACCCGGGCGTGTTTGGAACTTTGGAACTCTCGTAGCTTTAGTTTTAAGATACCGTAACTGATTATCACCCTCATGGACAATTACTTAATTGGACGTCAAGAAGTGTAGTGTTAATTTGAATAAATAAATATTGATATTGATTGAACACAATTTGTACGTATTTATAAGCACGAATGCATACTAATCTTTACCAAAATTACCATCACAAAAGAACACAAAAGAAGTACATACTTCAATACTAATTTTGACTAATACTTCTTTCTCTTTCTCTCTCAGCTGTAGTCACATTACTATGACAGATGTCAATAATACATTAATAAGGACTGAAACCAAACGATTTTCACAAAAAAAAATTATAAATAAATATTTTATGGAAAGACAATGGCCCTGTATTCATTTGATACATAAATCAAAACATTTGCTCCTAATTTTACTGACGAACGGTAGGTACGATTACAATGTTATGAAAATGATTTATCTAGAAGAACATGAGAAACAAATGATTTTGGTTGAGGCCTTAAGCATACCTGTGTCAGAAGGTCTAGCTCTTTCAAATTTAACGAAAAATTTAAATTATACCACATTTATAGATAATAACATCAGCCATGTTGGATTTATCATGACGTCATAATATTGTGAAGGAGGAAACCAAAACAAGATTCAATTAATGTGCGCGAGATCACCGGAATGATAAAGATAGTGGGTATGTTCCGATATACACTGCGAGCACTGTTCAGTGCTCTTACTGGGGAGAAATTCGTTCCGTTATGGACTGACACTGACAGTATACTGCCGCAATATCCTAGGGAAATATATGACGTCATAAATCGTCGCCATTTTTGTACTGTGAGCACTGGTGTTTTCGAGGTAAGTGCTCTCAGTGCTGACTGCGTTCCGTTTTAAACAGTAACCAGTATAGCTAACTATAAAGGAACGGCTTCACAGTATACTAAATTGACGTCACACCTTACAGTGCTCGCAGTTTATCGGAAAAAACACCTACTATGACAACCCAGTGGGCCACATCCTTTCAGCACCATATCAACAGTCTTCACCATATTGTCGAAGTTGGCGTGATGCGCCAGTTTGTCCGCGTGGTCTTTGGGCGAGTTCTCTATGGAATGGTCGAAGAACGCTTCGTCCATATCGTAATGATTAAGAAAGTAATCACACTTACTATGGCAACCCAGTGGCCCGCATCCTTTCAGCACCGTATCAACAGTCTTCGCCATATTATCGAAGTTGGCGTGATGCGCCAGTCTATCTGCGTGGTCTTTGGGCGAGTTCTCTATGGAATAGTCGAAGAATGCTTCGTCCATATCGTAATGATTAAGAAAGTAATCACACTTACTATGGCAACCCAGTGGCCCGCATCCTTTCAGCATCGTATCAACAGTCTTCGCCATATTATCGAAGTTGGCGTGATGCGCCAGTCTATCTGCGTGGTCTTTGGGCGAGTTCTCTATGGAATGGTCGAAGAATGCTTCGTCCATACCGTAATGATTAAGAAATTAATCACACTTACTATTACAACCCATTGGGCCGCATCCTTTCAGCACCGTATCAACAGTCTTCAACATACTATCGAAGTTGGCGTGTTGCGCCAGGATGTCCGCGTGGTCTTTGGGCGAGTTATCTATGAAATGGTCGAAGAATGCTTCGTCCATATCGTAATGATTAAGAAAGTAATCACACTTACTATGGCAACCCAGTGGCCCGCATCCTTTCAGCACCGTATCAACAGTCTTCGCCATATTATCGAAGTTGGCGTGATGCGCCAGTCTATCTGCGTGGTCTATGGGCGAGTTCTCTATGGAATGGTCGAAGAATGCTTCGTCCATATCGTAATGATTAAGAAAGTAATCACACTTACTATTACAACCCATTGGGCCGCATCCTTTCAGCACCGTATCAACAGTCTTCAACATATTATCGAAGTTGGCGTGTTGCGCCAGGATGTCCGCGTGGTCTTTGGGCGAGTTATCTATGAAATGGTCGAAGAATGCTTCGTCCATATCGTCCGCCGCTCGCTGCGGTTCGCCCTTTTCGCCTAACATACGGAATAGAGTACTTTTTTCGGCTAGGGGTGCGAAACAAAACACAAATACATTAGTACAATACATTAATACATTAGTAAAACCGACGGTGGTTTTTGTGGCACTGTTTGTAACATTATTTTATGTCAATTTTATATGATTAATAATAAATAAAATAAATAAATAAAATAAATGGGGCTATTTCTGTAGTGCAAAATCTCTCAACTAAACTAAAATGACAGCATTAAATATATTGCTAACCCTTTCATAATACTCCCTGCGGAAAGGGACAGAACTAGATTTAAAGCTGTCATTTTCGCTTAGTTTAGAGATTGTGTTATACAGAATTGGCCACATTATCAAACTTGTATTGTAAAGAATTTGTAAAAAAAACAATAGTATGTAAAACTACTTATATTTTTTTTAGAGTCAACGTCACTTGAAGATTATCAATAGAAATCCATAAAATATTATAACTGAGAAAGTGTGTTTGTTTACTTGGTCCCTGAATCACACCAGAAAAGATCACCGGATAAACGTGATTTTGTCATTTTGTATGACTATAGTTGCGGATCTGGAGAGTATGCTAAGAGTTTCCGCGAGATTTTTTAACCAAATTGCACACGGGAAGCATTTGGTGTTTTTGGGAACAGTCAAGTCATTTCTTTTTTATTGCGATATAGGCTTACGCTTGACGACAATCATGCTTAATACAAAGCAATGATGAGGTCTAGATTGGAGCGCGCTGGCCTAGAAGATCCTATTCACTCTTGCCTTGAAGCATATTCCATGGCATATTCTATCTGATGTGAAAACTATGGCATAAATTCTATAAAAGTAGGATGGTAAATAGTTCTAAGATTATTCGCCTACCTCTGTCATGGCTACTGAAGCACTGTATGTTGGTCATATGACAATTTTCTTCATCTTTCTCGCAAGCCTTGTTCATTGATGACTTCACATGAGTACAAATGTCGCCGTCGCCTGTAAATTAGAATAATGTATAGTAGATCTAACAATTTACTGGAAGCTTACTACCATAGGTTAAAGAAGTATCTATTGTTTTAATATTGTGGACGCTCTTAAAAAATTCAAAATTCAAAAGTTTTTTACTACTACCATCGGTTAAAGAAGTGCCTATTGTTTTAATATTGTGGACGCTCTTAAAAAATTCAAAATTCAAAAGTTTTTTACTACTACCATCGGTTAAAGAAGTGCCTATTGTTTTAATATTGTGGACGCTCTTAAAAAATTCAAAATTCAAAAGTTTTTTACTACTACCATCGGTTAAAGAAGTGCCTATTGTTTTAATATTGTGGACGCTCTTAAAAAATTCAAAATTCAAAAGTTTTTACAAGTGCTTTTGAATAGTCGAATTAATCTACCACTGGTTCGGAATACCATTCCTACCGAGAAGAACCAGCAAGAAACTCTGTGGTTGTCATCAATGTGTAGATACATAAGTAACCGCTGTCCTCAGCATTGCTGGAGCGAGTTAAATCCATGCTCATTTACGCAATCTTCAGTATAACAAGCGTTTTTCAGAATAATAAATAATCAGAATAATGTATTATATCTAACAATTTACTGAAGGCTTACAACCATATCGCTTAAAGCAGTATTACTTTAATATTGTGGACGCTCTTGTTTGAGAATTATAATCCTTATTTTAGGGATGTCAATATTAGTATGATAATAAATGCGAAAGTGTGTTTGTTTGTTGGTTGGTCTTTCAGTCACGCCGCAACAGAGCAACGGATCGACTTAATCTTTTTGCTTGGGTATGGGTGGGTGACCTAATTTGGAGGTTCTTTGGCGTTTTCGTTTCCTGCGTGCTCGTTAAGCCATCGGTCCCGGTTATTTTCACTAACATCTGATAATAATCTTCAGTAATAAGTGTCAGTAATGAGGAATACAACGCAGAGATACAATCCATAACGATATAATCCATAGTCCATACGCCTCTGTTTGTAACCACAGGTGAACCTTTAGCAATGTCTTACCCATTTCTTGTAGTGTCTCGGCATGTTTCAAAATACACCCCCATCCGTTGAGCAGATTCCTGGCCAGCCCGTTCATAAAGCTAGGTTCCACTCTTATCACTTGCTTTAGGTGGAACATGTGTGTGTTGCGATGCTTCTTTATTATGTTCAATTCCGCAAGTATGAAATTTGTTGCTGGCTACAAATAAAATGACATTCATATGACAAAGCGTATCTGTCTGTATATCTATTACTTTTTTTTCGCAGTTTAACCGCTGAATCGATCTTTACGAAATTCGGTAGAGATAGCTTGCATTGCAGAGGACAAAGGATTATTTATATGTATCTCGGTAAATTCAAGGATTCCCGCAGGATTTACGAAATAAAATTGAATACTTGCGGACGAAGGTCATCGGTCATCAGCAAGTAGGTACTTTATAAAATAACCCAGATATTAAAGAAGTTTAAGGTACTTAGCTTTGTTTTAAAACAACTAAAACTACGCTTTCTTAACTTTCAAATAGCGGTTCCGTCGCTTGCCAAATCCAATGTTGAAATAAATCTGAGGTGTTTTTTTAATTAAAATCTAATCAAGGAGAATATTTATCTGCTTGACAAGCGCGCTCCATCAAAGGCTGCATCGCCACTTGCAAGCAGGTATGATAGCAGCTAAGCGCTAGAATATAAATTTAAAAATAAACTCGTGTATAACTAACCTCATATACACTCAACTTGAAAGCCTCTTCAGCGACCGCCAAAGCCTCATCAAAGTATCCCATCTCCAAGTAAATGGAAGCTAACGAAACCAGCACAATATCTCTATAGATCTGTTGCACCCACCGACTGGCCGTGTGCAGGCAGTGTAGTGCGTTCACGTTGTTACCACGAACGCGCCAGTACAGGGACGATAGGGTTAGTAGCATCCATTTTGGTGCAAGTTTCTAAAAACACAAGTAATATTGACAAAGCGCGCTGCCATCTTGCTGAATGCTGAAGTCTCATGGACTAAATTGTGTGTCAATATATCCCAAGATAAGCTGAAAATAAAAATGAGGCTTTCCAACCTCTGTCTGCGGAGGACCCTCGAGTACTTCGGCCACATTGCACGGGAGAATGCTAGTACAATCGAAAAACTTATGGTCACTGGTAAGATTGGAGGAAAGAGGCCCCGCGGACGTAGCCCGAGACATTGGTTAGACCAAATTAAGGAAGCAGTTGACACGTCACCTATCTGCGAGGTGTTCCACGCGGCGGGAAACAAAGGAAATGGAAGAGCATCGTGAGAAGAGTATTATCGAAGGGGTGTCACGATCCTCAAAGTTGAGGGAACGACGCATGAAGAAGAATATCCCAAGAACTCGGCATGGACCATCCGCAAATTGCATCATTTGTGCGAATTTGACCAATCGCGATTTGGTCAATCACAAATTATGAGAATTGGAACAATTAATAAGAATTGGCCCAATTAATGAGATATGGCCCAATCGCGATTAAACGGAATTTGTGCGTACTTTTGTGGGAGCCAAAAATAATCTATTTGGAGCTTTAGACGTGCTGTCTTTGGGCTTTTATGGAGATGAAATACAGCAAACTCGCATGTTTTCATGAATCTGATGGGACTGTCGTGATTCTGAAGCGCACCAGGGATGTTTGGCGATGACAGATTTTTCTGCAGTCATAAAAGGTTCTGGAAAGTTTCGACTGTGGTAGTCATAAACTGACTGCCAATCAGTTTATCTCTATCAGAGAAAGCTTGATATCTGTAATTTTTTTTAGTGTGTTCCTTTCTCTTTCATATAATAAGAATATGGGCTGTATATTTTACCTTTTTCATAGCAGCATAAATGCGCTGCCCAATCTCAGCGTCCTGCATATGTGACGCAGATTCAATGTTGCCATTGCTGACGTATTCGAGCAGTTTTTGGCGCAAATAGCCTGTTTGTACCACTACGGTCGCTATCTGTTGCCTACAAGATAAAATAGAATCGAAAATATTTTTTAAGAATACACTTTTACAGACTGCTATCGAGACTTGTCGAGTTTCACAGAAACAGAAGTAAATTTTTCTGTAGTCTTTATTTATTGTGTGGATAAGACATAGTCATGAAATGGTTTTTTTTTTATCTGGTTTATTTTTAAAAAGAAAATTGATTTTTCGCTTCGGAGCCACCAATGCTTAATTTGCATCTCTTTCTCTTTTACAATACATTGAATAATCTATACTTCTCACATTTTATTTCTCTAAATAAAATTTTTTATTTCGTTATGGGCTCTAAATTAAATTAAATGGAGGAAAAAGCACTTACTTGGAAGATTTCTTCTGTGTAAAAGCCATTGCTTCTTTGTCCTGGGGACAACTGGGAGGATGCCACGGCAGCTCGTATTCTTCCGATAGAGGCACACCTATCTTCTCTGTTAGCAACGATTTCATTCTGAAACGGGCTCCTGGATCAATATACAGGCGATCTCAATACATCTCGAAATCCATACCAAAATCATACAAATGTGAAAGTGTCTCCGTCGAACCTGCACGGTTCGACGGAGACACTCACGGTACAGCCACGGTACAAGCAACTGTTTAAGCAAAAAAAGTTCGTCAAAATCAACTTTCTTATAGTTAGAGATAGCTTGCGTTTCGGAGACTAAATTCACAATCAGATCAAATCATGGGCGTCTTATAGAAAAATAAACTACCCCTGAATGTTACATTTAGTCTGTTACATTAGTAGTCACACATTACTAGCTAACTAATAACATAACTAGCTGATGCCCGCGACTTCGTCCGCGTGGATTGAGGTTTTTCGGTTCCCGCGGGAACTCTTTAATTTTCCGGGATAAAAAGTAGCCTATGTGCTATTACAGACCATAATCTATCTCTGTGCCAAATTTCATCCAGATCCGTTCAGCCGTTGGAGCGTGATTGAGTAACAAACATCCATCCATACATCCATCCATCCAAACTTTCGCATTTATAATATTTATTTGATGCGAATGTGTGTTTGTCTGCTATGCTTTCACGACTCATCTGTTTAACCGATTTTGATGAAATCGTGTACATGAATACCTTGTTATCCGGGGAAGGACATAGGCTACTTTTTATCATGAAAAATTAAATAATTCCCGCGGGAACGAAAAAACTTAATTCACGCGGACAAAGTCGCGAGCATCATGAAGTAAATAATATTCCCTGCTAAAGCGTCATTATTAGCCTAGTGGTTTAGATGTCGGTCTCCTACTCAAGTCAGCAGTTCGATCCTCGCGCATGAAATTTCCCGAGTACCTACTGTGCGTTTTAAACAATTTCACTTGCTTTAAAAGTAAGGAATCTTGCATCAATCAATCAATAAATCGATCGTTTATTTGCAAGAAATATCGATGACAAACTAATTCAAGAACAAACATGTTTCGTCATTGCTGGCGTGCAAGGTAGGTATTACGTAATCAGTGCAATGCATTCCATAATGTTCTGACAGGTACGTGAAGTCTTCCAAACCACACTTCCATTATCACTTACCATCAGGTGAGATCGCAGTTAAGGGCTAACTTGTAGTAAAAAATAAAAAAATAAAAACTGGTGGACTATGCCCAAAACCGTTCACATTCTGAGGGAGTCGTGATCAGTAGAAGGCTGGCCATGTGTTGTTGATGATGACGATAAAGATGATGTTGAAAGCGCCATCTTACCTCACTCCCTTATTCTCAAAAGGCAAGAAAACTGGGAATACAGCCTCTACGTTCGGAGGGAAGTCTGGAGCAGCCTCTTTGCATAGCTTGTTTGAGGGCCAATCGGCCTCTTTGTCAAAGTCTTCTAATTTACGATTTATTTTCATAGTAGGCGGGTACCTAGATATAAAAAAACACGTGTCAAACTAAATTTTGTAGACCAAGCAGAGTCGTCCGATAGAGGTAAACGTTTAAAAAGATCCAAATTTATGGACGCTAAAAGTCATCAAAAGCCTTATACGATATTTTTTAATGAAAATAGTGTCCCAAATTATATTGTTTCCTTCGCTACTCTCGACTCTAAAAATAACTGTAACGTAGTACCTAATACGAATTGCAAATAGCCTAGTAATAACAAAAACAACGAAAATTTTTTTTAATAAAATTATATTGTGTCCTGACCCGAGTCCTCCCTACTCTAGACTATAAATATAACTAGTACTAAAATAATAGCAATACGAATTGCAAATAGCCTAGTAATAACAAACTAAACGGTTTTTTTGCAATTTTTTTTTATACACCTGTGTTCTTCATCAAACAAATCACATTGTACTTACATGATAATTCCAGTTTCATATTCGCTTATTTCTTCATCATTTGCAATAGGTTTTTTCTCAGTACCCGGACGTGATTCTGGTTTCTCCTCATGAAGAGTTGGTTGTTTCGCTGAAATAAAATACCGTTGAAGAAAATGATACAACGTTCTTAGTCATTTAGTAATTTATTTAGATAGATAGCTTTTATGTACTTGCTAACACATAATATTAATTATTAATTTCCACCTTCTCCGTTCTACCACAGAAAAGCGAGAAACTGTCAGCGTTGGCACCCTTAAGTGGTTGACGACCAATCTGCTCGCACGAAGCGTCTCTGCTCGACGTTTCTGATACGAACCGCTAGGGTATGGAACACCCTCCCAGTCCCAGCGCACGTGTGTCCTGCCACATATAACTTAAGTACCTTCAAGGCAAGAGTGAATAGGCATCTTCTAGGCAAGCGCGTTCCAACCCAGACCTCATCATTGCTTTGTACTAAGCATGATTGACGTCAAGCGCAAGCTTATCACGAAATAAAATAAAAAAAGTACTTGGACATGAGTAAGTGGTGATGAGATGGACATATTATATTATTGATCCCGCACTGCAATATTATAGCAGAAATTTGGTTAGCGATTGTCGCTTTCCACAAACATACACACACAATACAAATTAAATGCTATTAAGTATGTCCTAAGGAAAAATCTCACCTGTATTTTGCTCCTCAGCCTTTGTTTTAGAATCCTCAGTAACCTTAACATCTACAGGTTGTTCCATTTGAAAATTATTGTCACCAATATGTGGATGCTTATTAACGTGCCGTATAAGCCTCTCTAAGCTGTATATGGTCTCTATGGCGCTAACACCCTGTTTGCCGAGCTTTTCATCGTTGTACAATGGTCCATCGATAAAGTATTTTATCAAAGAGTTTTTGTCGACTTGGTTTTTGAAATCTCTCATATTTATGCCAGTTACGTCTGACATCCTTTCGTCGTTCTTTTCTACGTTTCTGTATTCTGTAATTAAATGCAACTTTTAAGTGACTTTTAAAACAATGTACTCAAACATTCAACATGGCCCCTATAATGTGTGATACGGGCATTATATGATGGGCATTAGTATGGATGATTAAATGCGAAAGTGTTTCACTTCATACACTTGTGAGAAACATAGTTTTTGTATTTGTTTGTGCAATTTATTAAAAAAAAAATGCTGATGAGATTTGGAAGTGTTTCTGAAGTCGGTTTGAGTAAATCTAATATATTACTCTTGCCCCAGGAAATCATCATGTTATTCTCCCAATAGAAATAGAAATTGCAAGCAGAAATCATGAGTGAAAAAACTACGTAAATTTTAAAAAATAATTAGAAAAATATTTTAGGTAGGTAAAAAAATATATAAAACTCTTCTATAAACTTAAATTTGTATAATGTAAGCCTATTTGGAGTAAATCATATGATAAGCATAACTATATAATCATATTTATTACCAAACTCTTCCCCACTTTTGAGGGTCTTTAGAAGCTCTGCCTGAAACTTAGGCCATACCGCTTCTTTCTGATTATACTCATTGAGCTCTTTGCGAAGCTTATTTAATGTCCTACAACCGAAAAATAGTACTGTATAGTAATAAAAAATACAACCTTACCTTACAATCTTACATAATAGGAACATACAATTACATAGAGATTAAAGAAAATTTTAGTGTGTTATTAAAAATCTGAAATGCACAATGCAGGAGAGAAGAAAAGAGAGACTTTTTAAATCTTGCAAAGTAAGCCGAATAAGGTACAGGGTTAATCATTTAAAAATACTAATAAGCTTTTATGGATGTTCTGTACGGTACAACCTGTAAAAATAATTCTAATTTTTTCACACTTACAAAAATAACACAATATGGTTGCTTTTATACGGCATACATAACGACCCGCGGTCGACGGCCCGGATATAATTCGACTACTTAGTGCCTGTTAGAAAAACACAGTAAAAAGTTGAAATTATTTTTTTAGTTTTAAGTGTGAAGATAAATCGTTAAGAGGCTACTTTATAGTATTGTTAAATTAAGCCTGTATTTCATAATACATCTTCAAACTAAAACACATTGTGTCGAATGTCGTGCGCATTCCAATCTCTTATAGAAACTATAGGAAGAGCATTTAACTAATAAAGGTTGGCAGTTGGGTAATAATATGGGATTTATATGAAACTAGATGATGCCCGCGACTTCGTCCGCGTGGATTAAAATTTTTGATACCCGCGGGAACTTTTAAGGCGCCAGCGGAGGGTGAATTTCGCATACAAACGTAATACCAAAATAATTTGTAATTCGAGCATATTTCCTCCATATTATGCGATTATTAAGATTGAACTTGTATTTATCTAGGTCCCTGGATAATTATTTTTTCAAAATACTTTCCCAAAATTAAATGTAAGCACATTGCGTTTTGCATGTTCTTACGACATAAACGACATGTTTTCTCCTTATTTGTTTCATATTAAAACCAACGATATCTCACGTACTAATTGATCAGGAACATAGCCTATATTGTCAAGTTACAGAATAACAACACGAAGTTAAAAACACAATAATTTTTCATTCATAATTTTTGGTATTCACGGAACAAGACTAAATGTATAACAAATTCTGTACGCTCATATTGCTATCGCACTTGCACGCGATCATGTGTCATCAGCCAAATAGGGATAGCAATATACCGGCAAATTTATATTTGCGGTTCGAGTAGAAGTTGCGAGCGGCGTTCGTCGGCCTCTTAAGTTTCCGGGATAGTGCCTATGTCCCTACCCGGGATAAAAACTGTTCCCATACCAAATTTCATCAAAATCGGTTGAACAGATGGGCCGTGAAAGAGTAGCAGACAGACAGACAGACAGACACACTTTTGCATTTATAATATTAGTATGGGTTCGGAAATGTGACGTCATTAAAGTTCTCCGCACTTTTTTACTTTAATCGATTGTTTAAAATGGTTATTCAACATAAAACTATCAGGGGATGAGGAATGTGGATATTACGACTTTTGGTAGATCCTCTATTTAATAATAACTAAAAAATAATTTATTTGAATAGTAGTCAAATACCCAGTTCATCAGCTTACTTTGTAACATTTAGATAAGACTAATAATTCGCTTTGACTCTGCTGTAATGTGACCATAATATTATCCTACCAAGTACCTATCAATACAAGCATAGATAATTATTATCAAAACACTTGTAAAAACATAACACCCAGTACATATTATTATCATTATAACAAAACAGGATATTTTAGCCACAATAACCAACAAAAAAATGTGTTTATTCAGTTGTAGACTGTATATCAAAGAGTATGTAATTGCTATGTGTATTAAAAAGATAAATAAGTTAGTTAAAAGTATCAGTTCTCAATTTTGTTGCTTTAATTTTAAATGTATTTACTTATTTTAAAGTTGGTGTACAACTGAATTAGCACTAAAATATACTTAGGTAGTAATTTAATTATCACAAACACACACAACAAACAGAAAACCCTTTCCCTTAGTTATTATAGACAAGTTAATTAATTTACATCTGCGTAATGATGTGTGTGTGTATATTTACTTTTCAATATACACACACACATCATTATGGAAAAACAATTAATATTAAACAACAGGCGAGTAATTTTTAAATCGTCAAAATACTTACTCTCTTATAGCCTTCATCCTTACAGCCAATTTTGCATGACACAGCACACCAAACTTATGCTTAGACGCTAACTCCATCTTAGGATTTAGCTTCAAAGTTTCATCATAATATTTTAAAGAAGTATTGAATTCTCCAATCACTGTATATGCGTTTGCAATTGCAAAATGGCTGACATAGTTGGTATGATCATGGTCTATAGCGGCGCCTAGAACTATGATAGCATCATTTGTTTTACCACTTCGGTGGAGCACCATGCCTAAACTTCCTAAGGCAATGTCTTTATATTCCCTGAAAATAAAAGCCAATACATAAAGCATATTTTAAAACTAAGGAATTTCAGAAGTCAGAATCAAAAATAAGCTCTAAAGATGTTGATTCTATAAAAAAATAATGCTTCCCATACATTTCTATAAAAGACAGGACACAAGGAATCGGATATATATGCTCGTGTGACAAGATGCACTTGTATCGTTTTCCAAGAGTTGCTGTTGCATATTTCAAAGGCAATCTTAATTTTCAAATTACTACCAAGTATAGACTTTTACTATCAACTTATTTGTGGCTACATCTTTGCTTTTTTATGATTTGATTTATGGCGTAATTATAAACCAACATTGGGACGGACGGCGGCGGAGAGTGAATTGCACGTACAAACGTAATACCAATATAATTTGTGATTCGAAAATATTTCCACCATATTATTATGCAATTATTTAGACTGAACTTGTGTTTATCTAGGTCCCAGGATAATTATGTTTTCAGAATACCTTCCCAAGATTAAATGTAAGCGCATTGCGTTTTACATATTTTTACGACATAAATGACATGTTTTTCTATGTTTCAAATTAAAACCAACGATATCTTACGTACTAATTAATCAGGAACATAGCTTATATTGTCAAGTTACAGAATAACATCACGAAGTTAAAAACATAACAAGTTTTCATTCATCATTTTTGGTATTTACGGAACAAGACTCACCGTGCGTTCCGTTATAGACTGAGAGCACTGTTCAGTGCTCTTTACTGTGGAGAAATTCGTTCCGTTATGACTAACAGTAAACTGCCGCAGTATCCTAGGGAAATATATGACGTCATTAATCGACGCCATTTTTGTACTGTGAGCACTGGCGTTTTCGAGGTAAGGTTTGTTTGGTTGTTTCAGTGTTTGTCTCAGTGCTGACTGCGTTCCGTTTTAAGCAAGTATACCTAACTATAAAGGAACGGCTTCGCAGTGTACTGAATTGACGTCACGCCTCACAGTGCTCGCAGTGTATTTCGGAACACACCCTAAATGTAGGTATAACAAATTCTGAACGCTCATATCGCGCTAGCACGCGATCATGTGTCATCAGCCAAATAGAGATAGAAATTGCGAGTGGCGTTTGCCGGCCCCTTAACATGTCACTAAAGCAGAATTCTTGTATGTGAACTGTTTGTTTTTTTTAATCCAATACAAGTTAGCCCTTGACTGCGTTCTCACCTGATGGTAAGTGATGACGCAGTCTAAGATGGCAGCGGGCTAACCTGTTAGGGGCTTGGCAGTTATATTAAACCCATACCTATATTCGGTTTCTACGCGGCATAGTACCGGAATGCTAAATCGCTTGGCGGCCCGTCTTTGCCGGTAGGGTGGTAACTAGCCACGGCCGAAGCCTCCCACCAGGCTTGTTCCATTTGTCAAGCTTTTTTGTGATGATTCTGTAATTAACAAAAATGCCGTACCTTGGTGCGTGAAGTACAGCTCGCCGACTGCACTCTAAAGCCTTTGGGGCACTTCCTTTAATCCTCCAGAACAATGAAGCCATATGATAATGTAACCAAGATGTGCTATTACGATGGAGCACACCAGTCACCCAGTGACCAAACTGGTCTAAGGTCATAATTGGGGATAGCAGTTCTGGCAGTGCAAATTCAGGATTGGCTGTCAGGTTGTCTCTTTGCATCATACTCTATAAGAAAGCAGGTTTACTTAATTACACAGGATAAAGGTTTTAAGAAAACCACTGGCTTTTTTATTTTCTGGTATAAAAAGTAGCCTATATACAGCATGCAAGCTATCTTTCTATGAATTTCATCAAAATGAATTACAAGAAAGCAAACTGAAATAATAACAGACAGATCAAAGCACTTTGGCATTTATAATTTTTGTATTTGTTTTGTAATTGTTTGATGTATAATTTTAGTTTAACTACCTTGTTGGTCCAGTGGTTGGCATGTCCGCCTGCGGCCGACGAGGTCCCGGGTTCGAGTCCCGGGTCGGGCCATAATTGAGTATTGGGTTTTTCTGATTAGAAATTCTCAGTACTAGCCCGGAGTTAGTAAGTTGGCGGTGTTTCACCCCCGTGCCTCGGAGAGCACGTTAAGCCGTCGGTCCCGGCTATTATCACTAATATGATAATAGTTGTCAAAGCCCGCCAACCCGCATTGAAGCAGCGTGGTGAGTCTAAGCTCTAATTCCCTCTCTCCTATGAGAGTGGAGGCCTGTGCCCAGCAGTGGGACGTTAATGGGCTGTAGTGGTATAATTTTAGTAATGGTCTAGATTATTAAAAAAATATAATGTACAAATTATTGTATCTAAAGCTTACCTCTAAATGCTCAAAGACGAACATACTAAATGTCAAGGAGGATATACGTTTACAGTCTGGCATATCAGTATTAGGACCATAATAAGGATTAGGAATTAAAAACTCCGCTTCCGGAATCTTTTTAGAACCATCTTCAATGAGGGCAGCATTCCAATCAATGGTATTAATATTACCAGCCTTCACACAGTCTTTGTCATGAGCTATCTGTCGACCAATGTCAGTGTATTTACCAACTTCAGACCAAAGCCTGTCTATAACTGTCTGCTGTTTCAGAAGATTGTTGTAAACATCAAATATGTCATTCCAACGCTTTTCTTGGTTCAGAAATTCTAGCAGATCATATGGACGAGCCATTTCAAATGGGGAGTCAACCTGAAATAAAAACAATATTGTAAGTATAGGCCTAGAATCTGCCCCCCAATCATGTAAGAATGTTTGATCAAACGTTTAAGATTTTTGTCAAAGTAAAATAAACCATAAAAGCATTGAATTAAAGCTCAATTTCGTCTGCCCATTCTTATACGTTTAGGTATGTACGATACCCTAAACGTATAAGAATGGGCAGACGAAATTGAGCTCTAATTCAATGCCGTCATTGTTTATTTTACTTTGACGAAAGTCTTTAACGTTTGATGGACAATTCTTACGTAATAGGGGGGCTGATGCTTATAAGTGGTCAAAATTCTATTAAAATAAAATGAAAATGTTTCCACCTTTACTTAGTTCAAAAAATCTTCATAGATAAAAGTCCTGTTTAATTATTAACAACACTCTAATAGAATTTGAAAGAATTCTAATATATTCTGAAAACTAGCTGTAAAACATTCAAATGCAATGTAATATCTAGAAAACAGAGTGCATGTTTCAGTAAACTGTATTGTAACTTTCAAAATTATTCACATGATCTAATCTCAGCTGCCAAATATGATCTTTATGCCTCATGAAATAAAAGATGGGCTATCTCAAGATTATTGAAATTGAAGGGCAAACACTATGGAGACATCCATATTTCCATTTATATTTCTTTCTTTTTTCTTTCATCACAAAATTATTTCGGTAATTTGTTGGCTGAGATTAGGTCATTCTCTCACCCCAGTACATTTAGCTAAGCTGAGGATCAGGGACAACTCTATTTGCGAATGTGGGCTCGATGAAGGTTCTCCGGACCATATATTTTTTAATTGTCCAAAGCTCCACATATCTAGATGCATGATTCCCTTCCCCCTAACTTCCCTCGTCCTACTAACATTAAGTCCTTACTATCTCTTGTTTTTTGCACCTTTGCTAAATTTTTAGGCAAATTTATTGACTATAACAAAATAAAAGTCTAATTGTTTGATCTAGTTCACCTTTCCTGCACAGTATATATAATATAGTGTGCTGGAAACATATTATTGTTAATAAAATAACTTATATTTATAAGTGTTCATTATTATTAGTAATAATATATTAAGATGGCAGCGGAGGGTGAATTGCCCATACAAACGTAATACCAATATAATATGTGATTCGAAAATATTTCCACCATATTATGCAATTATTTAGACTGAACTTGTGTTTATAGTAATGTCCCTGGATAATAATGTTTACAAAATACATTCCCAAAATTAAATGTAAGCGCATTGCGTTTTGCATGTTTTCACGACATAAATGACATGTGTTCTCCTTATTTGTTTCATATTAAAACCAACAATATCATACGTACTAATTAATCAGGAACATAGCTTATATTGTCAAGTTATAGAATAACATCACAAAGTTAAAAACACAACAAGTTTTCATTCATCATTTTTGGTATTTACAGAACAAGACTAAATGTATAACAAATTCTGTATGCTCATATTGCTATCACGCTTGCACGCGATAATGTGTCATCAGCCAAATAAAGATAGCAATATACCAGCAAATTTATATTTGCGGGTTGAATAGAAATTGTGACTGACATTCGCCCGCCCCTTAAGTATAAAAAACTATTGTATTTTATTTATCTTATTTAATGTTTTCTATTTGTGTTGTTGTAGAACTAACCCAGGCTAACCCTAACTCAGGCTGAACGCTAGCAAACGCGAGACAAGTTCACCGGTTTCTCCAGTAGTGTGTGCTCTCCTTCAACGCGACATTGGCGAAATATTAGTGCCCAGTGCATGAGTAAAGCCATTCATATAAGAAGTGAAGTGAAGTGACTTACAGTTCACTGGCAGGTATTAAGCTGTCAGTTAATTGCAAAATAACAAACATTATCTGTATTGGAAACTTCTAGTCTGCCACACTCTTCGGCACTAAACATTGCAAAAAAAAATGCCAAAATGGGCAATATGTTGCAGCTTTTATAGAAATTATTGTATAGAAGTTTCCCATGTTTATGGAAGGTGAAGGATGATTGCTATCAAAATAAGCCACTTAGAAGAATTATTAGAGTATAATAAACATCTAAGTATAATGATACTGGTAAAATTATAAAATATGGCTCAGCTTTAGAATACATACCGCGGAGTTTGGACGTTCACATATTTTTTTACAGAAAAATTCTGATGTGGTAAGCCTTGCACTAAAATATTTTATGTCGGAAACTAAATATTTTACGTCGGAAACTAATACTTTTCGAGAAATAATTTTTTGAAAATTCGCAATCTTCACCACTTTTCGCTATTTCTTACGACATTTGCCGTAGATTGTACCATAGACTAAAGACTCGTTGGCGTTTGAGTACCTAATCTGTGATTAAAATCCGTTCCATGGACGTTATTTGACGTTTTTTTCTAATCATTCGAATAAAACCATAGAAATAGGAAGACTATAGTCGTAATTCCACGTAATTCCCATGGAATTATCTTCCTATTTCTATGGTAATTCCTAATTCCATGAATGAAACACAGAGTTTCAAGGTTATAAAATTAAATAAAAAGGTATAAAGGTAGGTTATTAAATGTTTATTTAGGTACTTTTGATCACAAAACCGAATCGGCACGCCCCGACTCCACGCAGTCTTGTCTGCCCTGCCCCTAGAGTGTTTTTTGTAAGCGCGAAGCCAGAAGCTCGCGTAGGAGGTCCTGAATGAAGCGAGCCTACGAGGCCGAGTGGAGCGAAGGGGGGAGGTGGCGAGCGAAGCGAGCCGGCGACCTCCGCAGCGAAACGAAGGTCGAGTAGGCGAAGCTTCATTCAGGGGCGACGAAGCGAGTCTTCTGGCGTAGCCCATTCCATTTCAGAAATTAACCTTTTCCACTACCTAAAACAAAAGATATAAGGGTAGGTTAAAGTAGGTGTAATTACAAGATACAAAGGTAATACCCCCTCCTTCTCCCTCCCTCCCACCCTCCAAGCTACTTTTACCCAATCTCCGTCATAACTATCAGTGTTAGGCAGGAAATTTGAGAACCTAACCTCAAAATTAAAAAAAATTAATATCTCGAAAACTATTAGGTTCCTACAAGTTTGGCTTGGAGGGGGAGTAGACACCCTCCCCCCCCCTCCCCCTCGCCCCCCCCTCCCCCCCCCCCCTCGCGGTATGTATACTAAAGCCCAACCTAAAATATACTTAATAAAAATTAAAAATATATATAATCCATTATTTTGGTGGTGATACTAAATATATGTCGACAAGTGCGCGTAGCTGCGGTATGAACAGCTGTCGGCCATCGCCTGCTAGTGCGTAGATCCCGAGCCAGTTCAGACTATTGCCAACAGGCGCATGCTGTGAAAACTAGCTGTCGTCTGCCGCCTACTAGTGTGTATACCCTAGGTCGGCATCCGACCATTGCCGGCAGGCATTTACTTATCGCTTTAGTGGTTGGTCTATGTACTTAGTATTTTGGCGGCAGGCCGCCTGATAAGACTAAAGTCTGCAGGCGAACTATTTATCTGTGGGATCCTTATAACTTAAAAGCTATCATACCCGGGGCTGGATTAATCCACTCTCAGTGACCATCCAATGGGTTGAAGATTCAACTTCGATAGAAAACATCACACACACACTAAATAAAATAAAGAGTCTACCGAACCACATGCTGAGACTTGTGCTTAATAAAACGTATGCAAAAAGCCTTTCATTTAGTTATAATTTGAGTGAATTAGTATTTTATCGAAAAATAATAACATGACAGCGCATGACCTCCTCGCGCAAGTCTGGCGCAAGTTTGTCGCATGACATTGACAAATGACAATAGTCAATACAGGGTGCGTTCCGAAATACACTGAGAGCACTGGAAGTCCCCAGTAAAGAGCACTGCCAGTGCTCGCAGTGCTTATAACGGAACACACACACAGGGTGCGTTCCGGAATACACTGCGAGCACTGGAAGTCCTCAGTAAAGAGCACTGCCAGTGCTCGCAGTGCTTATAACGGAACACACACATAGTGTGTGTTCCGATATAAGCACTGCGAGCACTGGCAGTGCTCTTTACTGGGGACTTCCAGTGCTCTCAGTGTATTTCGGAACGCACCCGGTCGTCATTACACTGACATGACCCAAATTACACTAACAACTGTCAACGTCAATATCAACCGTTAACTGTCATGCCATAGAATAAAACACACCAAAAGAAGAAGAAGAAGAATAAAACACAGACGATCACACCAATACGATCAAACCGAATTGTCTCGCAAAAGTTTCAACTTAGCTGCAAAATTGGGAATTTGTAGGTAACTATGGTAGTTTTCAATAAAATATTATCATGCAATCTTCGTGAGTTACTCAGCGTACTCGTCATTTTTGATACTACAATATTATAAGAAAACTGTTTATTTTTGATTCTTCAATTATTAAAACGGTGTATTCGCCGTTTCATCCCGTAGTCCCTCTAGTAAAAACCTATACTATAATAATTTTACTTATTTTATACTATAAACTAACAGTTCATCAAACTAACTGGTCTGTTTGGTAATCCCCAAACTTCCCACAAACTTATCTGGCCCGGTGGTCAAAATTGAAACTAATTTTTATTCCTGTTTAGCTGTTTAGTTAGTTTTTGTTTTTATTATATTTTTCATCTAATAGGTACATGCAACTAAAAAAATTCAGTATAATATTAGCAACGCTATCACCGGGTCTGATAAGTTTGTGGGACTGTAAATCTATTTGGTGAAAACCATATAATATTAAATTGCCAACCTTCCCTAGTAACCTGCAGTAGGTATTTTCAGACGATCGAACTCGAGAGCAGCAACGCCATTTTTCACACGGAAAATATTTTTAAGTAGGCGTATGTTTTCTTCCTGCCATTTCTTTAAGGTCGTATTGCACTTGTTATTGCAATAACAGCAACAATAGATAACGTCATAAATAATTTCATGTAGCTAAGTAGGTACCTACTTAAGTAGTTAGTAGGCAAAAACTGCGCACGAACTATCGATCTGAAGTTGATTAGAACCTGCAAATTTGCAACAGATGTCTCAAATCATACAAAATATATTGAAAATCATCAGCAAATATTAAAACTTCTGCTGTTTTTGCTAGTCACTTGTCCAGCTGCGGGAATCTGGCAGAATATGCAACGCGGCGAAAAGCTCTTCAGCTCATCAGCATCAAATGCGCAAGTCCAAGTTACTTCATTCAATCCACGCCTCAAGTCATCTTTACTCGTTTTACCACTGTGCTTTTCTGAAAGCACATTTTAATGTACAAAAGATTTAATCTATTGTTATCTATGAATCAGTACAAATATATTCTCGGCACGGCTAACAATTTTTTCACATTTTCTAATTCCGTATTGTAGCAAATTTCCAGTGATAATGAATCCGTTAAAAACAATGTGCATCGGATGAAGGGGGTTGTTGTTTAATTATGATATTAATGATTAAAAGTGAGTGAGACAGAAAATGGGAAATGAAGCACAAGTAGAGATACCAACGCACACGAGTAAGCAGGACATAGTTCGCACAAAGGAATCTTGTATTGTGAACAGGACTATCAAAACTTTAAATTACAAGGTGCATAATGGTTAACAATTCTTAAACCGACTGTAAGATCATAATGTTAACTGAATGTTTTATTTCTTCAGGGACTGCTATGGTCATGTTCTCTAAGAAGGATATGTTTAAGTGCCCTATGGCTTCCACTAGGTGCTTTAGTATTTTGTTATGTGACAGCATCTATATTCCAGGCAGATGATATCCATGAAACACACTGTAGGGTAAGTCTTACAATAGTCATGTTGAAAAAAAATTGGTGCCAATCACTACTCAGCACTGCTAAAAAGCTAACCTGATGTTGCTCGTATGTTACGTAAACCAAATTATTATGATTTATTTTCATAGGTTTATAATGTAGTTCCGTCAATAAGTGCAATTACGGGGATCAGCCCGCAAAGATATGTATGGAGAATATGCATTGCTTACCACCTAGGACCAAGACTGTTAATAGGTTCTTTATATTACAACTACCATAAGGAGCGCACTTCTTATATCTTCGAAGATAAGGCAAGTTTTATACACCGATTTGAAATGGATTATCTATTTATAACAGTTTTGAGATATTTGTAATCATTTTGTTTTTTTCAGGTTCGTAATTTAGCTATAAAATTAGGTGAAGCTTGTTATTGGTTAAACTTGATAGAGTTACTTGCACTAACAGGAGTTACTTACGTTTCGAATAGAGAAAATTATTGTAAGTATAACTTTTTCAAAATTATTATCTATTAATAAGCATTTAAGTAGTTAAATACGATATGCACAAACAAATAATTAATTTAAAACCACAAGTACTTACTTCAAGAGTTCTTTAAGGTAGTTGATCTGTCTAAATGTATCCACCACCTTATTAAAAAAAAAAAAAGCTTTATTTTCCTTTTGCTGTTTTGTACATGCTTAGCCTAATTTATTTAACTACTTAACTTAGAACTAGAAATATCTAATTATACAGGGTAAACATGAATTTAAAAAGAATTCAAAAATTAAATATAAAGTAAAAAGAATTCATAGGATTTGATTACTATTTTTTTTTTTTTAATATTTTGTATGTTAGCAAAAGGACCGCTTTCAGCGGTGAAAGCCTCCTCCAACTTTTTCCATAACTGTCTGTTTCTAGCGGCTCTGTTCCATACAGTGCCTGCTACTTTTACGATGTCGTCGCTCCAGCGCTTCCGTGGTCTCCCTGGCCTGCGTTTCTTGTAAATGGGGTACCAGTTTGTTGTCATCTTCGACCATCTCTCGTCTTGTACTCTCTGAATATGACCGGCCCATTTCCATTTTAGATGGAGAACTTTCTTTGCTACATCTTTGGCCCCTGTGATTTTCCTTATTTGCTTGTTTTTTACTCTATCTTTGAGTTTGAGGCCCAGGTAGCTCCTTTCAATTTTCCGTTGGCATATTTGAATTTTGTTTAGGTCCACCACCTTAGGGAATTCTAAACTAGACCAACGTCAGATGTTCGTATATTAAAGTCATTTAATCTGGCGTAGTTCTTTGAGTGCTAAAAGACATATTCACGCAAAGGCTCAAGGTATTCATAACTCAAATATATGATAATATCGAAATGGGTTAATAAGAAACCACAGTAGCTTAAGAAAATTTCAAGAGGCAGTTTTAATCAATGGGAGATCTGAATTGCATTTAAATGAATGTCTTTTTATTTTCAGTCGTGCACGAGAAGATATTTATTATATTCATGATGGCATCGCTTCTTCACATGCTTTGCCGTGCGCGCGTTGGCTGCCTTGCCAGTGATGTGGTGGAGCCAGTGAGGACAAATAAGCTTGTATGGATATTGTTCTTTATAGCCATCATCGCTACTATTGGCCTTATTGTCTTCTTTTTAAGACACAGACTGCTTTGTCGACCACTTGGTAAGTTCAACAATAATCTCTCTTCCTCCTTATTGTTAACGTTTACAATCAACATCTCCTGAAGATGCTTTGGTATCGGAGTGAAACGTACGTTGAGAATAATTTGAAAGCTTTGTGTGGTGTGGTGAATATCGTGAACTACATGTGGAAGATACACATTGTAGGTACCACATAGATTTACCTGCTGTGGCGGATTATAGAGAACTAGCTGATGCCCGCGACTTTGTCCGCGTGGATTGAGGTTTTTCGGTTCCCGCAGGAACTCTTTAATTTTCCGGGATAAAAAGTAGCCTATGTGCTGTTCCAGACTATTATCTATCTCTGTGCCAAATTTCATCCAGATCCATCCAGCCGTTGGAGCGTGATTGAGTAACAAACATCCATACATCCATCCAAACTTTCGCATTTATAATATTTATTTGATTAAGCATCTAGTTCTTTCATTATCATGGTCTTCCGCAAAGTAATTCTTTTTTTTTTTTTGCTGGAAAAATGCATTTACGCATCCCGCACAAGGCGGGTATGTGGGACTCACAGATGAAGCAGAATACCCACTAAAAAACCAGCAGCACAGTCCGCGTCTAGAAAAAGAAGACTCAGGGTCCCAAGACGTATTGGATGCAACTGAGACTAGCATCGATCCAATATTCAACAAATGCAAAAAAAAACTAACACTAAGCTTTGATTTCAGCGTTTACGTGGTTCTCGATTTGCGAGTACATCCTCGCGACTGCTAATATGGCGTTCCACGCTCTCATTGTACAGGACCTCCCTGTGCATGAGCTACAAGTCGTATGCCCCACAAGCAAGACCAACTAATTAATATTCTTATTGATTAAGCCGGTGTTAAGTTTCTTTGATAGTTCTAAGTAATCGCAAAAATTATTACCGATTTTTTTCATTTTATTCCTAAAATATAGGTATACCTTTAAAAGTTAATTGCTTGCTTTTAAAGTTATTATAGCATATTTTGTTACGGATACGACTATCACGTACATATTTTCTCATTTAAATGACCAAACTTGTCAAACTGTAATTGATTTAATCGAAAACCAATTTTTCGGCAAATACATTTTGTACTTATACCTACAGCAAAAAAGTTGACTATCAAACGAATGTTTTTGGAATTCGTCAATTCATGAAACTTATTATACTTGTATAAAAGTTTAATCGTTTTATTATGAAATATTATAAATTCTACATGCTTGGCGTAGAACGCCAGCTAAGAGCGCCATACTAAATCAGCAAAGAGGTAATGTACTTACTCTTTTACGCTCCCTTGTAAAATATTACTTACTTAATACCGCTAATGGGACAGTAATAAGTAAAGTTTGGCACTCATAAAATCTTTGAGTAAATTGATCAAGACCAAGCAAAGACAAAGTTCTAACAAAATACTTACTTGGCAGGTATCTAAAGAAGGTAGGTACATATAAGATGTGTGTAACTGGTTTCTTGAAATTTTACTGTATTGTTTATTTTGCTATCTGCCACCTACTGCCGCTAATTCTTGCATAATAATGAATATCTACATTATAGGTATTATTAGGGTATTTCCTTTTTTGACGGCCAATGTACCTAATGTGTAAGTATTATTATCTTAGGGCTTTCCCATACACATAGGTAAAAGCGTGAACTTTGATAGTTGAAGTTTTGATATAATTATTTTAATTGTTTTTAAATTACTTAGATTAAGTAAGAAATACTTAAATAATTAATATTGTTAAGTAACAAGCAGTGTAGGTTTTAGGCATATTATAAAAGTGAGCGCATCTTCATACGAGTGTATTTTATTTGGCGTCACTGTAAATTGTAATTTTAACAAAACTTATGTTTACAAAGATTTTAGACCTATTTAATAATATCTTTAATAATGTTACGTATATAACTTTCTTCATTCATGCTTCCAAGTCAGGATTTAATTGATGTAAGTAAATAATACATACCAGTCATTTTTTTGAGCTAAAAGTAGTTGTTATTGTTAATTATTATAATAAAGTATTGTACACATAAGTTGCTTGGCAAAAATAATAGGATTTAGTGTATTTACTTACCTAACCAGGATAATATTAACGCTTGATAATAGAAATATTTATTTTTTAGAGACCATAATTTTTTTAGAGACCATAATTTTTTTAGAGAACTTTTCTTAATAAACTAATGCTAAATATAGATTTTTAATATCTATAATATTCTCATATTGGTATAATATTATTTGCGTGGATTTACTCTGTTTTGTCATAGGTATGTCAATACTAGATTCAATCTAATCTAAATAGATCTGTTTATTAAGTAATAACTTTATATTAAGTATATGAAATAATAATGTTGTCAATAAGGACTTATACATCAACAATATTACCTACTAAGTTAATATCTAAAGATATGGATGATCCCTTTACATTTTATAATTTCTAAACAAAATTTCAAAAAAATGAAATAATCAGTATTTAAGTTCTACATAGTGTCTCTTTTGAATAATTGTGATAGAAGAACTTAATTATTATTCTGTTGACATACTTAATATTTTGTGCAAGTCGCACCATTATTACTCAATCAAATTTTTGTGCTTCTAAAGGGTGCCAACTAGTTAACTAGTACAACTTTTCTTAGTCGTAGGTAACTACGTTGCAATAACAGTCCCTAAGAATAGTTGGATAAACTACAAATATTGAGCACTGTTGTGTGTGTTGTACACTTTAAATAACCTTTATATTGCTAATCAAGAATATGAATGTATTGACTATTAAAATTTTACTGTTTTAATATTTATAAGTACTTAAAGCTTTATTTGCTATCCAATCTCTATGGACCATCGATACATTCGTTATTCTCACTGGTTGAGAGTATACCTATGACTAAGGGTATTGAAACATATCGTATCTATTTTATGGTGTGCAATATATATTTTGTTCTCTAAGAAAACACTTATTAACTTTGAGTACTTAAGTATACATATATGTACGTTATATATTTATTATTATTTATTATAATTAGTAAGATAATAATATTTTAACAGTGTCTCTAACCACAATAGAATTTGTTAACAAAATAAATATAATGAACAAGTCATTCATTTTTGGCGTTTTATTTTAAAACAATATATTAACTGTAGAATTAAGAATAACTGAAGTAGTTATGTCATCTAAGTAGCTGCAAAATACAAAATTATGGGCTTAAATTGGTTTGGAAAAGTCTGAAAAATCTGCAATTAAGCAATTGGTTTTAGATATTTTAAAGAGAATTTCCCAGAAGATCAGGCAAATCAAAGGAAAGGCTAGCTGTAAACCTTAAATAAAAATATAGCCTATTGTTAATTAATCTATGTTTATTAAAATATAAAAATGGAAGGAACCGTTTACAACTGTATTGATTAAAATTCTGTATGCCGTTGCGCGACATCTAGTGGCATTTTTCAATTATACTACAGGCCCAATAGAGGGCATTAGTAGTGTTGACAGTTTCTAATAGAACAACGTTCGCTTTCTGTCGTAACAAAGATGGCGGCAAACGGGAGCTACGCAGGTAGAAATGTGTTAGTGTGTGTTGTATACATGCACAAAATTTCACGTTTGACCACTCTGGACACGCACACTAACAAAGAAAACCGGGTGCACGCGGGGTAAGGGGAGTAACATCCATGAAGTTGTGTCAGCATATGCGCAAACGAGGTGCGCATTCGTCGCGTGCGTTGTCGGGATTCTTTGTGCCATTCTTCGCATACCAATAAGAGTATATTCTTTAAATTCACAGTTTAATTAACATCTAATCAAAATTCGCCCCTTCACCACACCTTTGGACTTCGAAATAGGTGAGTAAAAAATATTTTTAAGTGTATTTCATACAATTTGCCCGAGATTTTGGTGATTTTTATTGGGGAATGTCAACAATGCGAGCGCGATCCTGCAATATTTCACATAGTTGTCGCGTTTGCTTCGCTTCGACTTCCGGTCGTTTGGGTGTCGGCATTTTGCGATGTAAACATTATCTAGTATTAGATTTTGGACGTTTATGAAAGCTAGTAGGGCATGAAGTGTGCTCAAGGTGTTTTTGTGTTGTTAAATTTGCTTCAGTGTGCTTGCTGAGATGGCGCAATTTTCGAAAGACGCGGTATGGTATGGTCCGCCCGTGATACACTTCAGTCGCGTTGGTGGCTGTTTGCGATTTGACGTATTCCGCGCGCGGGGATGACACTTGTCAGCTTAATTTATGATATGTCAAACATTTTACGTGTAATGTGCGAGTGAACTGTGAACGGTAAACAAATTAACAGTGATATTGATGCAGTGATTTTTTTAAAAGGGTGACATGGACTGTTATTACTCTAAGTTTTATCCAAGGCGTGAGTATTTACCACAAGTTAGCAAAGATAAACAAACAAATTCCTCAAATATTATCGCAAATTCCTAAGTCATGCCGAGATTAACTGTGCATTAGAAACGTTGGTTATTTCTTTTATTACTGGTGAATCTAAATCTGCAATTGATTAACTTCGTTGTTAATTATTTAATATAATATAGTTTATACCTATATAATATAGATTAACTCGTTAAATAGCTTCGTTGCGATTAAAAAACTAATTCGGAAAATTATTCAAGTACATTGAAGTTGTAAAAATTATTAAATTATTAGGGACCTACTTAATTAAGTAAATTAGTATCTAGTATTTTTATAAAAATAGCCATGAATTAAGTACTGAACTTTAAAAAAACAAAGAAGCATTTTATTCAATAATTTGAGTAGGTATCTACTTAATTATCTATTTCGTATTTCGAAGCAAATCTTTTCCAATCGTTCTTTTAATTCACTTACTTAATTATATATTAAGTACCTCTATTTAATATTTTTTATGACATTTGAGTGACTGATTTATTTACTTACTTAAGTAATTTTACTTATTTTGTAGATAATATAGGTATGATGAGATGATGATAATAATCCTAATCTTTTTTATAGATCACTAGCGATCCGCCCCGGCTTCGCACGGGTAGCACTAATAATCCTAATCTATATAATATAAACTATCCTATCTCTCAAGTTAGATCGAACTGCACATGGTGTGCGAATTTTATTATAATCGGTTAAGTGGTTTAGAAGTCCATTGAGGACAAACATTGTGACACGAGATTTATATATTATATATAGATAATTTATTTGACGGAAGTTAAATAGCCTCCTAAGAAATTTGGTTAATAAATAATCCAAATAACTAATCACATGAATTTAGGCAGGATTTTTTGCTAAACGAAGCTTTTAATTATACTTAAAACCTTAGTTAAAAAAAATCAGTGAAACTTAGTAACTTTGTGCCACCGGAAGTTCCTAAGCTCTGCGTTATTTTTAACGTAATTCATTTCAAATTTTTCCACCGCTAGATTTTTTAAAAAATTAAATTCTTTATCAATAATTAGGAATCGCGTAGAAAACTATTTTTCTTCGATATTAGATAAACACGGTAATAAGTCTAATAACTAATAACCTAAGTGATAAGATTTTTTTTAATAATAAATACGTTTCTTTCGATTAAATCAAAGATTGATAGTAAGTTATTTAAATATCTAGACCTAGCTATTATTGATACAACCTAAAACTAAGACACGGTTGAAATTTACGAGTTACTTAAAAATATTTAAATTTTTACTTTTATGTAAATTACCTACTTCTACTTCGATAAATAATTTTAAAAGTTTATTTAAAGACGTTAATATCCCTAATATCGAGGATCTAAAAAGTAATTGACTTATTACTTACTTAATTATTTTTATCCCACAACTTTTATGCGTGTGAGTGAGACATTAGAATAATAAAATGCTATTATTTTCATAGAGTAGGTAGGTATAAAATGAAACCTACTTACTTTATTAACATTGCACTTTTGCATGTTATATAGAAAAACAACCCTACTCGCTCAATAATAATACAAGTTCAATAAATTAAAACTGAATATTTCAATTTTAACTTAGCCCATAAGTACTTTTAACTTTGCTTCCTACAAAATATTATACTCACAAAATCACAGCGGTTTAAAACTGACGCGTATTTTCAAGAAAACACTAATAAATAACATTTCTTAGCACTTTTTATTGATTTTGATTTTATTTTACACAGCTACACACTCTTTTCAACTTTGAAACTTAAAAACAGTGCTTTCAAATAATTATTTTTCTTCCATCTTTTCGCATCTTTTTGTCAACCATAGACTACAAAAACAGACGATTAACCATGGAGGAAGAAATTACGACTGCCGCGATTAACAGAATTGTAGTTTCTTTTTAACTGGTTTCACGGCTCTGGGTTCTAGCATTCTTGATCGTGGAACACGGCTTCCAATAATCCTTCTACAGACAGAAACAGACGAAGTTTCTTTTTAACTGGTTTCCCGGCTCTGGGTTCTAGCATTCTTGATCGTGGAACACGGCTTCCAATAATCCATAATGCAATTTTACCACACAAAAATCATTAAGTATTGTTTTAACATTTTTGGAATCAGTACCTACCTATTTATTACCTATGAAAAAAAAGAGTTGAAATCATATAAAGTTAACTATGCTTCCATGTGAAGGGCGGGCGGGAAACACGCGAGAAAGGACCCGAAAATTAAATAAGTCACTTTGTATCACAGATGTAGTAAACTACATCTGTGCTTTGTATATGTACCTTAAGCTTTGTCGTTCTTAAAACGATAATCCTAATTACTCGTAAAACAATTGAAAACTAATTAATTACTTACCTATCAATACCCGAAGCATCGTAACTGTAAAGTGCGTCGCAAAGATCACTAGATAGCGGGGTTTTACTTTCGTCTCTTGTCGGTTACTCGAATGGGTGCCAAGAGTTATTTTGGTGAATACGGCTGATGTTTTTATTGCGACGCGACGGGGACGGGACTTGCGAGCGCGACAAGCAATAAGACGTGTAAACTGCTGACACTTCAAGCCCTCACGCGTCGCACCTAATGGCCGATCTAACGCGATTTATCACGTTTCCGTCACTCGGATATTGAATCCAATTGGATTTATTTTTATGCAAATTAACTTAGAGCATTTTGTAATTCAATAATATTCTTCGTCTTCCTTAAATTAGTCCAAACATCTTGCCGATAGTAGGTACCTAGGTACTAGGTATTCCTTAATTCTATTATAATACTTATAATCGAATGGAAATTATAAATAGGTAGCGCCTTTAATCGGAGCTCATAGGTACCTAACGTACATGAGAAGCTAAGGTATATTATGGCAATGTTGTAACTTGTAGGTATCTTTAAAGCTCTGAGTAGATACTTAGGTCACGGCTAAATAGGTATTCTAAAATATTCACAGCACAAATGAATCAGTAGGTATAGGAAAAGGTATAGGATTAGACATTTGTTGAAATTGGGTATAGAGGTAGGTTACATCCCGGGGATGGATAAAGGGTACATGTTATCCCGGAAAATTAAGGAGTTCCCGCGGGAATCTAAAATCCTTAATCCACGCGGACAAAGTCGCGGGCATCATCTAGTGTAGTATATTTTATAAGTATTTAAGACCTTTTGTCTTCGTAACAACGCGAGCATGTCGATGACGGGGAGCATGTCGGTGACGCATATCCGTGACGCGAATCCACAAGTTTACCCCCTACCAAAAAATGCTCAACGCGGCTAAAGTTTTCACTTCAAAATAAGACATACTTACCTACTTATGTAGCTGTAGCTTATCTAGCTGAAAACGTTAGATATTAATTCTAAAATCTAGAAAGTCTCATAAGTAGCACATATCTGCAGCCTGCAATCCTTTTAAGTTTTAATACAAAAGTACCATAAACTACTACCTACATAATAAAGAAAAGCATCGCTATAATGAAGCGCCGTCGTGTGAGGTTACGCTACCTGCTCTTATAGACCTGCCAGACTCACCCTAATCCCCGAACCAACTCCCCGACCACGAATCAAAGCCATTACTGGTCACGCATTACGGGGTGCCTATTAATAGCTTATTGTTGGACTTTCCGATGAAAGTAGCAGTGTGCAGTAGGTGCCTAAGTATTAGGTACTAGTTAACTGCTCTATGATATAGGTTAGTTTAAAGTTCATCATCATTAACGCTACAACCCCTTGTGGGCCCGGGCCTGGTCCAGAAGATTAATTTCTCCAGCTGTCTCTTTCCTTTGCGCTCGTTTTCCAATTTTTTATTCCAAGTCGCTTTGCGTCTTGGTTAACTCCATCTAACCACCGAAGTTTTGGCCGACAATGCTTCTACGTCCATCTGGGTGCGACGACATTATTGACCGAGCGAAGCGAAGGTCTCTGAGTCTACTTGAGTGAATTTGCACTTGTCCGTCCGTCCGTCCGTCCGTCTGTCAGAGCCTTATACTCGTAATTTCTGAATTACTGAACGTAATTACTACAAATTTAAATAAGTATAATTTAAGTAAACCGATGGCCTCCCGCCGAATATGGCTTAAAAAGTTATAAAAACCTTTATTTCAGGGGGGGCTCTCATAGAAGCGAATGCGAAGTAAAATATTTTTTTACATAGGGTTGCGGTATATCATTTTTAAGATAATTAGGAATAGAGTCCAATAATATTTTTTTTTAATTTTTCCCCTAAAATTGACGAAATGGGGGGCTTTCAAAGTGGCGATTTTCTAACGTCCAAAGTTGACCTCAGAACTCTCAATTTTCTGAAAGGCTGAGCCTGAAACTTATCAATTATTTGAATTATATCCTGTACATGAACAACAAATACTAAAATTAGATAAATATTATAAGGAAACGAAATTATTTATTTTTAATGTGCTTCAGTATTATTAACAGAACTTCACAATTATGTCAATAGATGGCGCTCTGTACAAGTTTATGGATACCGCGAGGTCTCAGTTCGGGGCGAACCACTAGTTAGTTTATAGTTAGTACCTACTAATTATATAAGGTATTTTTCGCTTCTGGGTATGCCGTATGAGTCTCGTATCAGAATGAGAAGGGTTTGTAAATTGGAAGGATCTACACCAAGCTGGTCAAGTGCGGGTTTGCAGACTTCAGACACCAGTCCTATGAAGAAGCATGACATGAAGCTGGTTTCCTCACGATGTTTTCTTCACCGTTTTAGCAAATGACATTTTAACACACATACCTACTTACCTAACTTAGATCAGAATAGTTATAGTGCGTGCTCGAGGACCGAACCTCCGACCACCTGAACTATAACTAAACCACTAGGCTAACACCGTTTAAATCTCTGTGGTTTAAATACTAACCAGTGGAAAATTTTTTCATTGAAAATTCATTGAATATAACGTGATTGGATCATTAAAACAATTGGTTTAATTTTGATTCATATATGTACCTAGGTACCTACTACAAACAATAATCACACCCATTTAAGCAATATATTGTCTCGAGCAAGTTTGAATTTTTTTGTAGCGGCCACTGGAGATATACGATTGCGATGACTATCCAGTAGCCTCGCTCTATTCTCGGACTCCTATTTGTGGAGTACTACCGTGAACCCTCCTCGCTTACACTGGAAAATTAACCGTAAAACTGTTAGAGTAGAGCATGATTTGATTCGAAGTAAAGTTGTCTTAACCAACCTTATGAAATAATCATCGTGTTTAAGCGAAAGGACCCACTCCCTGCCTCTTATTTATCTTAATTTTACTTTCTAAAGAAATGACAAATGGGGATTATGGAAGTGCGAAATTGGTGTCATAAGACATTATTGCCCACACGTCCGAGAAGTGTATACCTACCTACTTACTTACGTTAGCACTTTATGATTAAGCACGTATCATTTACTAATTTGAGTTGACGTTTGCGTTAAAAATTATGTGATAGGTAATTTTTTCAGGGCCTATAGGTACTTAGTACTTACCTCAATATATTATAATGATCTTCATTGCTAATTTTTTAATAATAAGATGCAAAATCCCACAACAATCAAAACAGCAAACGTAGCTCAATCCTTTGAACGTTTAAAATATACATCAGACAGCATTTGGCACTATATTCTAAATATTTAAAAGAAAATGGTGACGGATCTATCAACGCACAGCTCAAACCACTGCACGGGGCGGATAGGGCTGAAAATTGAAATTTGGCATAGTTAGGTACAGCAGATAGCTCGACTAGGCATCCGCTAAGAAAGGATTTTTGAAAATTCAACCCCTGAGGTTTTTTTTTTTTTTTTATTGCTTGATAGGCTTGCGCTTGACGACAATCATGCTCAGTGCAAAGCAATGATGAGGTCTAGGTTGGAACGCGCTTGCCTAGAAGATGCCTATTCACTCTTGCCTTGAAAAAAGGTAAAAGTAAAATAGGGGTTTGGTAATTTAAATTAACGTGAGCGAAGCCACGGGTGAGTCTCCGATCGATATTAGAAAGTATGGCAATATTTTGTTTTTTCAAATTATTATAAATAACTAAGTAAGTAATAATTTAACATTATAGTCCTACTTCTCACATTTCGTAAGAATTTAGATTTTTGTTGCGCTATGTTTTTTTTTTCAATATTTACTTAGATCTGAGGCCCAATTGCCTGAGCAAATCGTAATCGTTTGAAAGCTTTAAACGTATTTAGTACTCGAACTGTTTAAATTCTTTTTGACATGTCGGCATCTATGAACTCCTCAAAAAGTTCGAGTTATACGTTTGACAAACGTTTACCATTACAATTTCCTTACACAATCGGGGGGCTGGGTACATAGGTAAGTACTAAGTAAGTATATGAAATTGTAATTCTGTAGGTAGACGTAGAAGAACTATTAAAATCGCCTAAACTTATGGACTCCAAATTCAAACAAAATAACTTACTTAGATTAAGTTTTGCAATATTTTTCGCGACTGAGCACACTAGGTAGGTACGCTTTGCAATTTTCAGGTAGCTCAATACGAAACTTACTTTGAGTTCACTTGTTAAACTATCGTTGTAGTTGGAATTGCTCGCTCTCCGTGCGCCGTTCTTGGCGATTTAATTAAACTTGTTATTTGTGCGTTTTATTTCACAATTGGCCAGCTCGCTTTGATGTCCGACGGCTAGTGAGTGAACCCACTCTTTTGTCTTCCGAGTTCCGAGTAGATATGTACAATACTTTGCTAGTTTCTAATTAGCTTAGCTCTTTGTGCTATTATTACACAGAGGGTAGAGACGTGGATTTAAATTGCACCTATCTGATAAACGAAGTAAGTAAAACTAGCCAACATCGCGACGGCTCAGATTTCAGACACAGAATACTTATAGCTAGCTACTCATGGACGACTAAATACAATAATCATTACGTATTTAGCGCTTTAACAATTAGTGTAAGAACGCAAACACACTAGCGACCGGACAGGGGTAGGACGTTTTGTTCTGTCCCGCTATTGCGTGCAGCTCCATAAAAGTAAATTACCTACTTAATTAGTTAACACGGACTTTTTGTCCACCAACAGATTTGTCCACCCAGGGCTTATGCTCTTTAAAAAAATTAATCACCCCCGACGCGACGTGTGAAAAAGTCCAGGTACAGTTGATAAACCTATCATCAGCTATAAATAGGTAACTGATTAGTTATAACCCATACCCTCCTGCTCCAACATAATCTTGATCACTAATAAAACCGTGGCTAATAACCTGCCAACTAATACTTCAACTTGATGAATTAACTCTATACTTTCGAAGTTGGAAAAAGTTTCATCTCAATCATGATAATTTTCATATCCATACTTTTCCACTGTGCACTAATAAATTATTAGGTACGTAAACAGATTATAATAGTCACAGAAAAAGAAATCTGCTGGTAAGTAATAGTACTATGTACCTACATACACGTTACATGTACAAAATAGAATATAGTAGGGAACAGAGATTTAAAAGGCTTGTCTTTCTGAAATGCAGCATAGCATAATTTTAAAATAGTTGAGCACTAGGAACCTACCGTTACGTGATAAACTTTATGCAGGAGTATTTTTTTTGCTCGTTGCATTGTTTTATTTTCATACTTAGCTATAATTGACCTCTACATAAGTTTAATATAATTGAACTGTCTGGCATTCTCTTCCGCCAAGCTCTGATATTTCTTTTAAGTATTTCAAATAGGTACCTAATTTTGTGTCCAACAACACAACGTTTATTATTCCTGCAGTTATCTATAGTCAAAGATTAGTTAATAGTTAGTACCTAAGTAGGTACTTTCTACCTACTCTGTGCAAAACTTGTTGTTCACTGTCAGTGAACAACAAGTTTTGCACAGTGAAATTATCTAAGGGAGTCTAGTTAGGTTTACGTACCTATAGTCCCACCAATTTATCTGACCCGGTGGTGGCGGATTTTTTTTATGCCCGTTATTCGTTTTTATTTCATTTTTAATATCTACTAGCGACGCTGTCACCGGGTCAGATAAGTGTGTGGTACCACAGAATAGGTAATAGTACGGTGGTACTAATATCTAGAACCTTTGGTTACTGTTCTAGGTAAATGAATTTACCCGTCTTGTATTTCGAGACTAAAATATGATCGTCGTCTACTTATATTCATGACAAAAATCAGTTAATTCACGTATATAACAGGTTAGCCCACTACCATCTTAGCATACCACTATGCATCATCACTTACCATCAGGTGAGATCGCAGTCAAGGGCTAACTTGATAAAAAAAATATTTAAGACGTTTGAATATCTACAGAAATTTTCCATTACAAAAATGTAAAAATCTATTAGTTACTTAGTGGTTAAATTAAAAACTCTAGTGCTCTAAAAACTGTCATACTTAAATAGTTTTCTAAACAATAAAAGAGAGAATAAAAGTTCTTACGTCTACCTTTCAGCAAAATGCACTTGTAAACGATACCACAATAATTTTGGAATCCCACTTCAAGTAAAATTAACTTGAAGATCGGTTTTGTTAGACCAAAACACAATGTTAAAAAATAGACCTATCGAATTTAAATAGGTACCTGCCAGCTACTATACTTGGCCATTATTGTGACTGAATTTATTTGTAGAGAGAAGTTTGAAGAAAAGTTGTTGAGCTTTGATCGTTTTTCTTTCGCTGAAAGTATATTTATATTACTTTAAAAGTTATTCAGTTGTAGATGATCTTCGCTACAATTGATGGTAGAGCTTACGTATGCTTGACGGGCAGTTTATATTATACCTAAGATAAAGCAACGCTTGAGTTTGACCGCCATGCCATGACGTTACATTCGAATACAAAAACGCACGTGGAATCAGCAAAAGTTCATTTGTGGATTTGATTTGCTCCAGCTATGCTCGGGACAATAGATAAATACCTAAAGTAAGTACTTAAAATCTTATGACCTTTTAAAAATATAGTGTTTACATGTATAGAGTAACGATGGAGTAAGATTAAATATAACTGCCCATTTAAGTACCTATTGTATTCACATTCGATATCATAGGTTGCAAATACCTCGTGTGCGGTATTTAATAACAATTACTACGTCGCTGTAATTATCGAGATACTAAATTTGAATTCTGTCCTGTGGTAAATGGCGGAGGACGGCGGCTAATATATTGATTTTGAGTCCAATACCAGTGAAGCATTAAATATTGTATGTCCTCATTTTGCAGCTAGTGATTAGATTATTATTTGCATTGTAACTAGAAAGCTTGCAACCTTTCTTGAGTATTTTCTTGATAATTAAATATTAATAAGTAATGGGAAGAGCTTTTCTTTTTTCCGAACCTCTATTAACAACTAACAATCAGTCTTGGACGAACCAACTATCAGTCTATAAGTATAGTCTATTCTCAACTGGAATAAACTGTATCTAATCTATATTTTGTTTTTTTTTTATTCACTACAAGTTAGCCATTGACTGCGATCTCACCTGATGGTAAGTGATGATGCAGTCTAAGATGGTAGCGGGCTAACCTGTTAGGGGTACGGCAGAAATTAAACCCATACCTACCCCTTAAATCGGTTTCTACTCGGCATCATACTAGAACGCTAAATCGCTTGGCGGCACGTCTTTGCCGGTGGGGTGGTAACTAGCCATGGCCGAAGTCTCCCACCAGGCCAGACCGGGGAAAATTCAGAAATTATAAATTCCCAAATTGACCCTGCCGGGGATGGAAACCGGGACCTCCGCACGTTAAGACAACAGCGCTACACGCTGCGCCACGGAGGTCGTCATGATGTTGATGATGATGAGTCACGTTCGTTTTAGTCGGATATAAAAGATTTACCTATAGTTCGCGCACGAGTTGAATGCAGAGCAAAAATGTATGGTGAAACATACATTTACTCTGCATTCAACTCGCGCGCGAACTATAGTTAATCCATGATTCGATTAACTTAGCCTCATAGGCGATACCTAAATGATAATTTCATTTAATCCGTGCAAATTTTCTATTTCAGTAAACCTATGCTTTTTTAGTTATGTTTAGAATAATTATACTGGGAAAGACCGACTTGCACAACACACTTTAAAAAAAAAAAAAAAAAAACATTTTCTTTTAATTATAGTTGACATGAAAAGGACACATGTAAAGAAAATAGCGACCTTGTGCAAGTGAGCCGAAAAGTTTAAACTTATATACCTACATACTTACATAATTATAACGGTAACCATTGAAATACTTAACTTCCGGTATATGTACCTAGTTAGTTCTCTTTTCAAACCTATAAGTTAGGTACGCAACTCTATCTACATTAGACTACAAGTTTAATGACTAAAAAATCTGAATCAGGTACATCTAAGAAGTTATTATTTTATTTAAAATGTATTATCACATCCCGTATACAATTTTGGACACCATTCTTAGCGCCAAAGATTAATGTGGCTCTCCGTTGCAGCTACGAAGCGGCTGTCGTGCGATAAATTAAATGAAACTCATATTAGGAGCAGCATATTAAAACTACCTTCATCCCGCTCTAACTATAGAAGAAGTCCACTGTGAAACAAGGATATGAATAGTCACCTAGTACCAGTGGCGTCATGACAGGACTACTTTTTTTTGTTATTCCACGTCGGGACTAACGGTTAGCAGTAACTTGGTTACTTTAATGACGACCTTACGTGGACTTTTGTTTTAAATCTATTCATCGTTTGTGTTACATGATTTTAGTAGGGAGTTCTATTGAATAGAAGCGTAGTAACTTCCTGTAGAAGGGTAGAAAGAAATATTCCTGGGAGTAGCCCAAAAAAAGAGTATAGAGTATAGACTATAGAGTAAGAGTAGAGAGTGTTTTCAAAAGAGTATGAAGTCTACCAATTGGCACATGGTGGATTATTTGACCTAAACGGTTATAATCGTTTCAGTATGCAAGGAGACCCGAGTTCAGGTTATACAGATGATAATGACAAAGAGACAGACCGTGCGAAAACAGAAAAATCCTGGCTAGTTACCGCCATATCGACTCTGCCATGCTGAAACTGCTATGTAAGGGTTACCAGCAGTTTATACTGGGTTTTAACCCCAGCATCTTAAAGGGCATCATAAATTTGCTTTCACCGTATGAGATCGCGTCAAACTTTACTATATAAGTACCTATCTGAATATAAACAAGCTTTCAGTGATACTCACCAAAAAAAGCGTACCTATCTATTTTTAATCAAGTTGGTACGATCCGAAACACTCTTCGCACAAAATAAACCGTTTAACGATTATAGGTAAATAAAACTTACAATTTAAATAATTAAACTTAACGATGCCTCGTTAAACTAACACGAAAAGAAAATATTTTCCTTCTTATTTAGGTTAAGTATAATATGTATATAGCAACAAATATGCCAGTGATGCGATCTGACCAGTGTTGATCATGTAGTACGAGTTCTCACATCTCGAAAACTTTGATGGTTTTCACGATATCCGATATTAATATGATGTCAGAGGAAAATGGACCGAAATTTATTTGCTTTTAAGATTAATATAGTTTACTAAGTACTTCTTTTTCCTTTCTTTTTGTTGTAACACTCTTAGCCGCGTGCTATGTTCGTGGGCGATTATGATGCGGTGTTTTTCAGACAGATGTTGAAATGTTGAATAGATATTATATTATGCCTCGCGAGTTTTCCCCACTTTTCCCAACTACTTGGTGCACTCGTGCAAACGAGTTAGGAGATAAGGACCAACTACAGCTTTCAGCTTTTTTTACATTAAGAATACTATAATAAATTAGATCAGTTCATCGTATGATCCTTTATAATATGCTCTCTTCCCTTTCATTGGTTTTTCGCCCTATATATGACAAAGGCGCTTTAAGGGGTCATTTTACATTCTGAGTCCTAGTGAAAGATTTTCTTCCCATTTGATCGCAAAAATTTTAACTACGACTTGGAATTTTTTAGCGCTTGACAGCTGGCGTTCGATCAATTCCATATTAATGTAGTTAACGTTGTCGCGATCGAATACGTAAAAAAACGACCACTCGGACTGTGCTGTACAAGAAGCTGTACTAAATTTCATTTTCGCAAGGTAAAAAACTCATGTTAAGGGCACAGATTGTTCGGCGGCCCTGGCGTACCTATCTGCAATCGGTAAATGGTTACTTTATGTCTCGATATGCGAAGTATTCCCCGTGGAATGTCACCGTCAATGCACAGTACTTATATGCACTCGGGCGGACTGAATTTTTTTGTTATCTCCAATGCATTTTCTGCGAGTTTTCATCGCAAGCTACGTATGTCAACGAGATTTACAAAAACTGTAGAGCGGCTGTTAAGCTACAAAACTTCTGATCAAGATTTAATACAATAGTTGACATTAAGTATTGCTAATTCTGTTGTACACATATAATCTCAAAAAATGCTAAATTGGCAGGTAGGTATATCTTTTTGTTAGTTAGATTCAGGGAGGATCGTGAAAGGGATATCAATACATTTAGATCTGTGATTTTAGTTAAAGAAAATGTTTAAGTACCTTCTACAAAATTAGTCAGTTTTAACAAAAATAAAAACCCATCCGTCTTCTTGTTTGCCTTCTTCCGCTGATGATGGATCCCACGTTATTTCTATTCATTTCTTGGATGCAAATCCGAGCAATGGATTAAATTTTATGCTTTTCTTTTAGGTTTAGGTCCAGAGATATAATGAACTTGAATTATGTGCTTTTGTCCTTTCTGCCACAAATGAGAATAACGTTCAATATCTTCGACATGAACGCATACCTAGTACATACGCAACGTTCCTAGCCAATCCGTCCACCCGTTTTGTATGGAAGTAGTTATAGCATTAACTGTACGTTGAGATCTTTATAAACTTCTTTTTACTGACAACTTGTAGCAGATGCTCGCTGAGACATTTAATTTACTTGTGTAAATAAACAAGATTCGATTAATTTTCTGGAAACATCTTCATAGTGTGAAAAACATGTTTTTAAGGGCAATTTTTTTAACCTCATTATGATTTTTTTACATGTTTGTTACTTGATATTGCCCACGACTTCGTCCGTGTGGATTTAGGTCTTTCGAAAAATCCCTTGGGACATTTTGATTTTCGGTATAAAATGTAGCCTATGTCTTTCCCCTCTCAGGTCTGTTTTTGTCCGTCTATAACCTATGTCTGTGCCAATTTTTGCCTGTACTAATTAATATTATGTCTGTCTAGAAAATGGACGACTTCATCTTCATTATCTGCCATTTGCAATTGAACCTTTGTTGAGTTGAGGCCTCCGAAACGATTTTATAACCTCATTAATTTTATTATTATGTCCGTAATAAATTATACGATTACCACACACGATTGCCACATTTTTTCATTACCCTCTAATTCTCTCCGGGTGTGGATATTAGCTCGCAGCAATAACCCGGCTCCCGTCATCCATCACGGGCGGTGCAATCGTTCCGCTGTCAGTTCTATTCCGGGTCGCTCCATTTTCGCTAATGATCCCCCTGCGCTTGCGATCGCGCGACATCTACAAAATCTTATGTCAGTTTCACACTAGGGTATATTGCAGAGTTAACTACATGAATAGCAGCGTAGTGAGTAAAACTGTTACTCATGTGAATGCGCGTTTATAGAAAGAGCCTCTACCTTTCTTGCTTTGAGTGCCAAGTGGGAGATTTTGTTCCCATTCGATCGCGACAACGTTAACGCGATTTGTGTATCTGCAGTTCCAGTAGGTATAGGCGTTTGCAAGGAAGCAAGACAAATAAGCTCAATTATCTGTGTCTTATTAATAACTTAAAATTGTCAATAATAATAGCATGGAATATCGGAAAAATACAATAAAAAATGTAATGTACAGTGAAAATCGATTTTGCAACAAATACTAATCGATCAGTCTATATCGCTCAGTGTGACATCCTGGCGTGCTCGGTGCTGGTGCCCATGTCACGCGTCAATGCCGTCGTATTTTGAGTCTGTTAGCTTCTACAGTAGCAACAACTAGAAGCTGCGTTGGACACGTTGTCTGTCTGTCAAGGCCCTAAGTAAAAGTCAATCGCGCCGTCAAAGAGCACGTGCAAGCCCTCAACGCTGTTCGGGCGCAAGCAAAATTTATCTCAACTTTCAGCAAACATTCAAGGTTCATTCAAGCGTCCCTAGATTTTCCCAAAGCGTTGCAAGTTAAACGTGCACATCCACGCTGTTTATGAGCTTTTGTACAAATAAAAGTGAACATGCCGGATCGCGTTCCACGTGAAGAGAGTTTATAATTTATTTGCTTGCAGTTTTCTGGCGACGATTTTCCCACAGGGGCGGTGTCTCAAACGAGCCGCGCCCGCCCTTTATGTGGGTTTTTTGTAGCGACACAAAATGCCCCGGTGAAAAACATTCAGTGATAACTGGTAACAATCGCTGCCGCCCGGATGCCCCTGCCATTCCGAGCATACCTCGCATTGGACCGAGGCTCGCTTTTTCATCTAGCACCGTATCGCTAACCGAAAGATCTGCCTCGTGACTCGAGTGGCTAATGAACATTGAATTATTTATTATATTTAATTAGAGACTGGAACGTAATTTTTAAGTATTCGTGATGGTCTAGTGCGTAGAGCGTGAGTATCCTGACAAATTTCGTCTACAAAACTTATTTGTGCTTAATTAATATTCTGAATTCATTAAGTGCCGTTGGTAAAAGTAAAGCTTAATAAAACATAGCTAAAAACCTGTATCATGGAAATAAAAAAATACAAGTTTTTAGTTTAATGCAAGGATTCAGGTTTTAATCTAAAGGGTTCTTCTCGAGAAAAAAGGTCCTATTTCCGTTTGATGCAAGAAATCTCTGGGCCGAAGTACTTTCACATCGATTGAGTACCGTAGTATACCTACCTACATAAACCGTTTTTAAGGCAGATGGAAAAACTGTTTTTGCTACATATCTACTTAACTGGGTATTTTTAACTTTTTCAACAAGAAAGGAATTTTTGTCTTTAAGTTTTACCGTAGGTATAATCAAATAATCTGTATGTTTTTTTAATTAAATGGAACATAATACTTTCGGAACGAACGAACGAAGTTGCACCTACTCTATAAACGGACTATAGTTTTAGTCGTACAGAAGTAAGTTACAAACAAAAAAACAACTAATTCGGATTATAATATTAACATAACTTTATACTATAATAATTATTTACAGAAATGTGAATTAACTTGTTTTATAAAAGCTTCTCGAAATATTTATTTTATTAAAAGCATTATAGCCTACCTCTAAGACTAATATTATCTGAGCTTCAGAGCTTTTACATTTTACACGGTTCAGTTAACGCAGACTAGATATTGAGCAACTCGGTAGGTACCTAGCTAGTTTTGAATAAACCGGTTTCCATATAAAACCGATTCCGCAACAGTTAAATCTAAGCACACTTTAAACTAAATATCGTAGGTAGGTATTTAATATATTTTCAATTCCTAACAAAAGGTTCTATATATAGTTCATGATGACTCTATATTTTCTCTGTAGGTATCGTATTTTTTCATTGCTGATGGTCAATACCTGTTTCCATTAATCACGTACCTAATCAAGGGGGTTTCTTAGGACGATAATCCGCTCCGATGTTAGTGATAATACCTACCTAACGCTCTACGAGAAACGGAAGAACGAAGAGGCCAAAATGCATAAATACTAACACATATTATGGACCTTTGTAGTCATGAAAATAAAACATTCATTCATTCATAAATATACAAAAGATATATAAAAGACCTGAATAGTGAATACCTGTAGGTAGGGTCGATGTGCCGGATTTCGGCCTTTTAGTGCTCCCATCAACTTTAGGACATCAGAAAAAAATGTTACAACCTTAATATTGCTATGCTCATTATGTTAGATGAAAGCCCATATACAGGAGTTTCTTTTTTAGAAACTGTGTTGCGCTTGAAGCTATTAGTTATTTTTATTTTTTATTTAATCCGGAAAAACGCTAAAATTTCAGTTTTCGGCCTCAAATTTCAGTTTTCGGCCATCGGGTATTCTGTTTTCGGCCACTGGATTGTGATGGATTTAAAATGAATTTATAAGTTTAAAATTACATTAAAACGCTTTTTGTAAGTTCATCATTGTTTTATTATGTATCCAAATGTTATTAAAAGTCATAATCAACATAATTCAAGAAAGTTATATTACTTAATAATAAACTTGGAACCTTTGTTACTCACTAATTACAACACCTTTAAAACCTATCAAATACGTTCCTATTTTTATGTTATTTTTGAAATAACAATCTTGGATAATTGTGCATATAAATAAATAAATAAATAATGTTTGACTCGGTCAAAAACTCTGTAAGTTCCCTGAACTAGTCTGATCGATTCTTCTGTTACTCGTGCTCTGGCCTTATTTATTCTTAGCTTCTGGCCTTATTATTAAAAATAATAACATAGGTACAATATGTAATGATACTTAGATATCTTTAAAATAAAAACGTTAACTCAAAATTATTGTTGGCTTTAAACTTTGCAATTTTATGGCCGAAAACTATTACCGGTATTCAATTTTCACATGCTTTCCATACTATGCCGAAAACTGAGGTAGGTACTGTTTCTTCTATGTTGTGGTTTTCGGCCACCCCCAAAATGGTCTTCACTTGTAATTTATACTAACAAATTGACGGCCGAAAACTAATGGCGAGGGTTTTCACATCAAGTACAATAATAAAAGAAAGAGTCGTGACATATATCATTTCACCAATTGAATAAAAGAGACAAAAGCGTGGAAGACTTGATACGCCACATATCGGCCCCTAGGCCGAAAAACAAAGTTTTGAAGAAAATTTAATGTTAGATCGCGGCCCCCAACATTATTGTTGTTTTGTACAAAATATTCACATAATCATATTAAAAGTATGTGAATAAGTTATTTTAGAAGGGTATTACATGCCTATTAACATCATTCATTCACAAAAACAACAAAAAGCTTGCCTTGGAGTGAAACGCGCGGCACTATTTTTTTTCTAATTTCCGCAGGTTGCGTTACCTCCGATGCCCCCCGTCGAATTGTATAAATTCACTAAAATCACTCGAAGATGTTACCTGACCAAAATTGTTGTCAGATAAAAAGCAATTATTTTCAAATGTCTGAATAAAGATTTCATTTGGAAATAGTATTTCTAAGCGATATTCTCGCAATTTTGCGGCACCGAGTACGCGTAAAGGCCGAAAACTGAAGGAGGCCGGCGAACCGGCATAACAACCCTACTTATTCAACTACTTCGTTAATAATATAAAGTCTGAATTTCTTAGCAACATAAAATAAAAAATTTATAGCTTTGCAGTCGTAAAGTAAGCGACGAATTTCATAGAAACGGAACATTTTCATGCTTCGCACCAGTACAAATAGCGTTTTTATTAATGTCCCATTGTTCCTTAATCGCCGGTCTAGATTTGATACAGCGATAAGTTTTCCGGTAAAAGCATAAGTAATGGAACTAAGTAAAGGAACCTTCGATGATGTTGCTTTGGACCGAAATCTGAAAAGCGACCGGCTTTTATAGCCTCTGTACACCTTGGGTAAGGCACGCGTTTTTGCCCCGTGCAATAGCTGACGCAATACGCATTCAAATAAAAAGATGAATTACGGCAATTAGGCCATTAGACTTCAAGCAATTAAACTTCCGCCAACAAATAGCGGTTTTTCGTGCACACGTCATAAAATCATGGCGTAATCTTGGCGAAAACTAGCTGATGCCCGCGACTTCGTCCGCGTAGATTGAGGCTTTCAGCTCTCACAGGAACTCTTAAATTTTCCGGGATAAAAAGTAGCCTATGTGCTATTCCAGAATATAATCTATCTCTGTGCCAAATTTCATCCAGATCCGTTCAGCTGTTGGGGCGTGATTGAGTAACAAACATCCATCCATACATCCATCTAAACTTTCGCATTTATAATATTAAGTATAGTATAGCTCTTTATTCTTCTTTGCTACAAATTAAATTTCCGTAGATGTAATTCTTCAACCAAATAGTCAGTCAAACAATACCTACGCAAACGTGTAAAAACAAGTCCTAGTTTTGTTGGGTTTAACTTTAGGCTCAAAACTATATTTCAAAGTGTATTGGAGCCTTTAGACCTGACTCACATTTTGTATTATCTCTCACACAAATCGCTATTTGACTGGCATTGCTCTCCTGCAGATAAAGGCGAACGTCGATTTTTCAACTGTTAAAACGTGGTTCGGAGAAGTTTACTAAATAATTCACTGCCGACTGAAGCCTTAATTAAAATTTCTCGTTCACATACCTACTTACCTTCAAAAATAATTGTAATTGGAATGGTACTTTCTAGGCCGAATATTTTGGTCAAGCATGCCCTAAATGGGCCCCAAAGAGCTCTAAGTTTTAATAACGGTTCTTAATTTAAAAGTACTTTGTGGTATGTAGATTCTGGGTAGGTTAGGGAATTTATTAAGTTATAAACTTCTTATTACCTACCGTCAACCGTCTCAAGCGAAGCGCAGAGCCTTGGCTAGGTATTTTGTTGGTGCACTCCTTTAAAGGTTAAACCCTTTAAAGGTTAATCTGCTACTAATACCTAGCATCGATGCGTGGGTCGAAAACTAAATTAATGCATATTGCTTAATTATGTTATCCTTTTGGAAGAAACGAAATAGGTAGGTACTTACTTAGGTAATAATTAATATATAATTTTATAGTCATTTTTAAAACAAACAAAAGTACTTACTGCAATGCCCATCTAAATAATTTATGAGCTAGGTATGTTGACGAGTTATTTTTAGTAGGTAAAGGTTTAAATCAGTTACATTATAATATATGTACTTATCTACCTTTTGTACTTTTATATCTAGGTACTTACTCGTATAAAATGAGGGATTATCTAGTACAGTAAAAGCTCTTTATTCGCGGGGTATATGTTCCGTAAATATGTCGCGAATACAGAAACCGTGAATATGGAATGGTAATTTATATGGGATTATAATAGTAGGTATCATTCCTAGGTGTCAAAATAAAAAACTAATATATAAAAAAAAAAATATATATAAAAAAAACAATTTAATTGAAGTTTTTGACCATATTGATTAATTATTATCTTCAGGCTCAGGCAATGGTTTAAAAAGAATTTTGAAATTTTTTCTTGCTTGGCAGTTTTTAAAAGCTCCTGTTGCCAAAAGTTGGCATTAGCAATTTGCCTCTTAAAAATAAGACTTCGTTCCATGGACGGGTTATTGGGTTGGATATGGATACCTATTGGAGTCCTTTTTAAGCACCGATGTACTTATGTACCGATTAGATCCGCGAATAAAGAAATCTTTAGCCGCGAATATAGGAATTGAGTCGCATTTTTTTAATCCGCGAATTATTAGTGAACACGCGAATGAAGGAAGCGCGAATAAGTAGCTTTTACTGTATTTAAAATAATATCTCTTGAAAGATTGAGATACCAATAATTGTTGTGTGTTGCTTTTCTATGTGTACCTACATTTAAAAGCTTTTGTTATTAGTATCTCCCGTTAAACGAGTCAATTTGTCGTGTCTTCAAATATTTTCGACTATTCATAACGCTCACAAATCTCGCGAGATGTATATCTGTTCTAGTTTACTGACAATAAATTGTATGTTTAACGTCGGCGACTTGTGTATAAATACCTACAATAATTAACAATAGCATTAAAGTCTCTACACACGGTACCAATTTCAACTCTAACTCAATTAAATCAGCAAATTAAAGCCATGTTCGTAGTCGTCTCATAAAGTCGAGGCAACCTGACCTGAGACCTTCAACTTCAAGGAGTGGCTATGTCATTTCAGAGATGCTTCCTCATAACTCATAAATCAAATCATGCCGACTTAATGATTTTACTTTATTTTGGCATCACTTCAACCCATATTGTTTTTATGTTGTCTTTTTCCTCTCTAGGAAAGGGGTAGACATTGCTTACAGCAAACTACGGTACATAATAAAGAACGGTATATAATAAAGAATTTTCATTCATTCATTCATTGTTGTTGGTCAAGACGGCTTCAATTTCTGTGACGAACGATAGATTGATGACTTTATAGACTGATTTTTATTTCAATAAAGTTGGTGAGATCGCAGTCAAGGCCTAAGAAAAGTTCATGCATTAATTTCAATTTCAATTTATTTATTTAAAACATGTAGGACATACCTACAGGTGTCTCTTATGTTACGTCATGTTTTGACTCTACCACCGGTTCGGATAGGAGATTCTGCTGAGAAGAGCCGGCAAGAAACTCAGCAGTTAAATATTAAATATTACCCATACCAAACTGAGCGTGTAGACTTTGTCTTATTCACCTTGTTGTAGTTGGAAGTTGGTTCCGTATGTATAACCAGCTATTCACGATTTCCAAACTAAGCGGCGCAACGCAGATCGTTTGTCACTATCTAAATTGCTCTTTATGAGGATTATCTACAGTGTATAGGATTTCGCTTTGTTGAATTTAGCTATAGGTATAGCGCATAATTAATTATTATAATGATCTTTATCTTAACGACGCGACGGTTAGAGTATTTTTCTAGTTTTGCTTTTGGTGAATGTGTAAAATTACGATTGTACCTATTATTTACCTACTAGGAGGTACTTTTCAATTATTTTTAACCTTTATTGAAGAGATTAGGTTTTATTTTTGTTTCGTCAAATATCGTTAATGTAGAGGCTATCGAATAATGTATCGCTAGAGGCAATGAGATAACTTCAACCTTCAAAAAGAATTCACATTTCCAATGACTACAGTGTACCTACCTATGTGCCACTAATCATACGGTACCTAAAACTAATTAAGTAAGTACTACTACTAAGTAATCATTAAATAAAAGTGTACCTACTACATTAGTAGCTTATTATATGCAAGAAGGACAAAAATCCATAGGTATAGGTACTAATATTATAAATGCGAAAGTGTCTTTGATTTATTTATCTATGTATAAAATATAAGAGAAAAGACATAAGTAAATATTATTTATCTTTTCAACCTAATTTGATGTTTGGTACAGTTAAAGGTTGTATGATGTACTGTATATATCTCAAGGAAGGACATAAGCTATTTTTTATCCCGAAAATTAAGGAGTTCCCGCGGGAATTAAAGAAAACTTAATCCACGCGGACGGAGTCGCGGCCATCGTCTAGTATTAAGAGGATCGTCTAGTGACGATACGCGACGCGAGTAGGTATTTTCAATAATGCTATCTGTTTCACAACGCTTCGCTGCCTTCCCCGTATCGTGCGATAGAGAGAGTTGCAAGTCCAGTACCTAGTCATATGCTTACATTTTATTCTTGAAATATTGTTTCGGGTGATAACGTTTTTACCCCCCCAAACGTTTACGAAATTAGACAATTTTGGTCTCATTAGATTCAGTACACCTTAATCTCCTAAGTTTTATTTTTTTAGTATTTTAGTTTAGTTAAATTTAAAAAAATTAAAATACTCGAAGTTTTTAGGTCAAAAATATGGATATTTAGACGCTTATAACTTTTAACATATGCAATATTTCTTTAAAATTAAAACGTACGAGCATACTTCTTCATTGTATCTGCAACATTTCTAAAAATTATGAAAATTGGACAACATTTACGGGAAGAAAAACGTTATCGCTTTTTGTATGAAATTTTACAACTAGACGATCCTTACCTTTTTGATAACCGAATCCATATATAAATATTATAAATGCGAAAGTTTGGATGTATGGATGTATGTTTGTTACTCAATCACGCTCCAACGGATGAACGGATCTGGATGAAATTTGGCACAGAGATAGATTATAGTCTGGAATAGCACATAGGCTACTTTTTATCCCGGAAAATTAAGGAGTTCCCGCGGGAACCGAAAAACCTCAATCCACGCGGACGAAGTCGCGGGCATCAGCTAGTTGATAATAAGTATAATTACCTACTAAAACTTAATAATGAGGACAAACATAAACAATATGAAACTTATCAATCACAGAGATTATAAGCTCTGCAGTTGCCCCACATCACATACACTATAACTGTAACAAAACTTAGGTAATGAGATACCTAAATTTTTTAATCTCAATTAATTTTTATAAAGAATACCGAATTACCCAACAAAGATTCCTTTCACAGGCCTTTCACCTGCGTATTGTTTATGAAGCACAGCATAAATAAGGCATAGCAATCCGGGTAACCATCGAGGCCCGATGGGCATTTGGTCAGATTCCGGAGCCGGCAGCCGTGGCGGCCACGTGTGCTCGCATGCCTCTGCCTGAATATGCAATCCTTGCTTGAATTCAGCCCCTATATTCCCGAATATTCCATCTAGGTACCTACATTGGATATTGCGAACACATTGCTGAAATGAAATGTCGCCTTTATGCATCGCTTTAGATTTAGCATAGTCGGCTTTAGGTAGGGACATGTAGGTACCGTACCAACGGATGGACTAAAACTAAAATAAAACTTAGCAATGGTGCTGATTCTGTATAACACAATCTCTAAACTAAACTAAAATTAGAGCATTACAAATATTGCTAGCCCTTTCATAATACTCCCTACGGAAAGGGACAGAACTAGATTTAAAGCTGCCATTTTAGTTTAGTTTAGAGATTGTGCTATACAGAATCAGCACCAATATACCTTTAGCTATAAATTAAAATTTAATTGATTAGTGCAGTTTGGGTGACCTTTGACTGTGTAGAAACGTAATTACTTCAAATTTAAATATAATATGTAAACCGATGACCTCCCGCCGAATATGGCTTAAAAAGTTATAAAAATCTTTATTTCAGGGGGGCTCTCATAGAAGCGAATGCGAAGTAAAATATTTTTTATAGCGTTACTTATGGTTGCGATATATCATTTTAAAGATAATTAGGAATAGAGTCCAAAAATATTTTTTTTATTAATTTTTCCCCTAAAATTGACGAAATGGGGGGCTTTCAAAGTGGAGATTTTGTAACGTCCAAAGTTGACCTCAGAACTCTTAATTTTCTGAAAGGCTGAGCCTGAAACTTGATCAATTATTTGAATTATATCCTGTACTTGAACAACAAATACTAAAATTCGATAAATATATAATTTATGGAAACGAAATTATTTAATTTTTAATGAGCTTCAGTACTTTTAACAGAACTTCACAATGATGTCAATAGATGGCGCTCTGTGATACCACGAGGTCTCAGTTCGGGGCGAACCACTAGTATATAAGTTTATGTAGAAAATAACATAAAGGTAGATAACTAAATAAGATATGAGAGCTAAGAAGCTATTGGAAAGTTCCATATCTGCCTATTTATCTATTTTCACAAGCATATGATTTTTTATCGCATATCACCAATCTATCTGTATGTAAAATTGGTTCAGTGAAGCAAACGACAAGATCAATGTTCCATTTAGATTACCTTTTGATAACACGTGAAATGGAACCTATGTCCTAAGAAAACTATATATCAAAAGCATTTTTAAGAAGATAATATTATGTTTTTTAGACAGTCTATATAAATATTATGTCGTCCTTTCTACGCATATTTCACCATGCGAACAGACTAGGTACTATTTTATGTTCTAGAACCAAAAATAAACCGATTTAAGTTTTAATTAATTTTAAATGTAATACGTACATGTAAATATTGTACTAGTTGCAACGAAAGCAACTTTTAAAATAGCGTGCTTTTCAGTCGCGCTCACACAAGACTAGATCTACTGGTCAGTGTGACACAACTTTACAATAACAATCAACTCATATTCGCGTTCTATTATAATTATGTTACTACCTTGTAAATCTTTTAATTAATGATTTGTTCGTTTTAGGTAAGTGACAAATGGAAAGTTTACTTCGGTGATCGATTCACTCATGAGTCATGATGCATCCAGCAGGATACTACGCTAATCTCGGTAAGAGAACACTCTCGTTAATTGTCCTGTCAGAATTATGTGTCCAATAATTCAACTTTAGACGCAGGTCCTCACTTTAATACCGAAACCGTCTCCTTACCGCCTGTTCATTAAGTTACCAGATTATAATAACTATAGCAAAATTCATAATATGATCATGAGAAATAAAATAAAGTTTATAATATATAAATTAAAATTTAATTAATAAGTGCAGTTTGGATGACAAAGAGAGAAAGCACAAAGATTCATTTTGTGCAATTCAAGAAGCGGTCGGGTGGCGCACAATTACCTATTCCATCATGTTGTAGCTGCTTAAGTAAAAAAAAAACTTAATTCATGAGTATGATAAGTAGGCAGATTAATTGATAATTCCTATGTGAGAAAATAAGAAACTTTTATTTATTATTTGCTTCTTGTGGTTAAGTACACCTCTATTAATCATGGTTATTATACAGACCATTGAATGAACATGAAATTTCTCTAAACAAAGATTAACTTCAATATATAAGTTACATACAATTTCGTCAATTAGTCGTGCCAAAAAAACTGTTAATTACTAGCGCAACGTTGTTACTCATCTATTATGGCCATTATCTGGCTTAATTATAATTCCTGTCCAATTCTTATCGCGGCTTATCTTTCCTGCGAAATGATAAAGACTTATTATGACGTCCCTTTCAACAATTTAGCAAAAATTTAGCATTAAGATAATATAATGAACTCAATAGTTATTTATAAATTGTAGATACGTGATCACTAGTTGAACTTCCAATTCAAACTTACTAAACGCTTATTAGATCAAAGAAATTATTATATTAAATAAACTTTAATCAATAACTAACAAGCGGTGTCGATTAATGTAATTAAAAGAGATTGGCGCCTCCCCATACAACGGTGCTCTACTTTCACTTATTTAATTGAGTGCTATACAAGGGCCGGAGTAAGACCGGTGGTTTACTTAAACTAATTTTATAACGATATCAATTTAACTGTCGAACGGTTTTCTTTTAATAAAAACATGGTTATTTCAATAAAATATATGATATTCTTAATCAATCGATTTCCCACAATTTATTATATTTATTTTTGCATACTTAAAAATATTTTACAGTGCTATTCTTTTCCGCCAAATGCAAACAGTGTAAGCTTTAAAAACAGCATCATCAACTTTAGATTAGATTTTTTAAATAAAGTTTAGAGATTTGTTTGCCTGCAAACGAAAAGCAAAATTTTTAGCTTTACTTCATCTTCATCGTTTAACTTATTTTAAACACTAACTTTATTAATAACCGGTGTGGTAATTAATTATAGTTAAAAAAGTTACTAGGTACTACTAAGTAGACCGTTAACCGTATACAAATATTCCTACTTTCTATTTTTTTAATTCGGTTCCTTATTATCATTAATTTAGTCAGTTATTGTGTGGGTCAATAAAGGTTCATTTTTTTTATTAACGTTATGAGTTTTTTGTTTATGTAAACATAAACAAAAAACTCATAATATATAAGTTCACGTACTTATTTCTACAAGAACCATTAATTTGGCGCCACCTTCAAAAACTACCTACAATATAAGTTTTGATTTTTTTTCACTCATTCATCAAGAGTAATTTAGATGAAATAGGTATAATCGTCTCAGCATCTCAATAGGTACTCACTACTCAATTTATTTATTACATGTCGGACCATACAGGTGTCTCATAAGTTACGTCATCATTTGACTCTACTACCGGTTCGGATAACAAATCAATTCATCAATCATTGCAGTCAACTGAACGGTAATAATAATAAATAAGTAATAGTAGATTAGTAGCGAAGGGCTGTAAGGCATCAATTGCAGCCCGAGATATTGGCTATAACTATAGGCGCCCTCGCTGTGCTCGTGCGCCTATAGTTCGAGGGTGCAATTGATGCTTACACCCGAGCTAACTACTCTGCTTTACATCTCGATTGTGAGGTAAGTAGGTCCTTATTACCCCCAAATGGAGCTTGAAGGTGACCAATTAGCGCTCAAGGGTAATAATGTAGCTAGAAAAGCCCTAGGGCGGTAAGTAATTAAAAAAAAACTCTTCACTCTTTCAAAAAGTTCGCGTACATCTAACCATCATACTTTTTTTAATTACTTACCGCCCTAGGGCTTTTCTAGCTACATTATTACCCTAGAGCGCATTAGCGTCACCTACAAGCTCCATTTGGGGGTAAATCTTTTAAAGGCAATTATTTCTGCAAGAGTCACTAGTTTATGATTATTTTATTTACTAAAAAATATCTAAAATCTGACTCGATGTAAGTTATGTAAGTGATCGAGGTTCGGCATCTCGGATCATTAATATACCTAATGATCAAAATCATGTAAAAACCAAACAAATGACTTAAGATATATAATTATGATGGTTAAATACATAGAGTAATTTCTTTATTTTGTTAGTGTTACTGGCAACGCGTGACTCGCTTGTAGATAAGAAATTAGATTCGTGATGCGAATCAAGTTCAAGATTATGCTGATAAGGCAATGCGTGTCTTACATAACTGACTGTCTGATATCGTCATTTATTATTTTACTTACTTAGTTACTTTTCTGTAGATAGTGTGTGTCGTGCAGCGTGCTGGACTCTGTTGCCCTATTATACAAAACTTGCATCAATCATTGTTACAATTCCAATTGTTGTGATCACAGTCATCTTCAGGCTCAGAGTATATATGTAGTAATGATAAAGTCTGAATCACCTCCTAAATTATTCGCACACAAAGTCATAATAAAATTACAACTAAATATTTATCCGCGTTGATAGCAATGTCTACCTAAGCAAACATCTTTTTAATTTTATACTAAGTTTTTTTTTTCTTATAGACCGGATTAGTATTTTATTGCCAGGCTATTAGCAATGCCAACGTTAAAGAAGCTTGGTTGTTTATTGATGTCTGTTTCTACCTCCGTTTGATTTGTGATCGTGAGAACGATAAACTATAAAAATAATTGTACTGTCAAACAGCAATCTCACTTAAAATCACCGGCCACGTGGATGGTAAGAGAAATTGAGGGAGTAGAGGAATAGTGCCTTATTGCCTACCCTCTGGACGGACGGTATATTTAGAGTCACATTTTCTTTTTTTCGTGGTGAAATATGGTTAGAGTCACTTGCACCTATTATGCAAGGCTTTGCTCTCCATTGCTACGTCCCATTGCTGAGTACAAGCCTCCACTCTCATAGGGAGAGGGGATTAAAGCTTAGACCCACCAAACTGCTCCAATGCACGACCCTCACTCAAGACCCTCACACTCATGAGAAAATGGCAGAAAGCCGTTTAGAAACCGATTAGGCGTATGGGGTTAAAATAACTGCCCTACCCCTAACAGGTCAGCCCGCTACCATCTTAGACTGCATCATCATTCATCACTTACCACCAGGTAAGATCGCAGTTAAGACCTAACTTGTAGTGGAATAAAAAAGGAAAGAAGAGCTTAAACGCTTACATTAGAATGCACGTGTAATTATCTCAGAAAGTAGTTATTAAATTACAATTACGTATGTTTGTCTAGCAAAGCGTGCACTAAAAGTGTTCTTTAACAAAATAACTTATTCTTTGAGGATGTTCCAGTTTCCCTCGCTTCGAAATTCAGACTAATCGACAGCAATTCGAGACGTTTGCATGGGGTTAATTGGTTCGGGTTGTTTGTAGTGGCTCGATTGATTTGCCAATTAAATACCACCATCCTTTACAACCTTCAGTTTGGTTCCTCCTAATATAAATCAGCACCTAATTAGCTTTAATAAATAATTTACACTATTTTAAACTGGGTATGGCATTTCTTGTATTTTTTCTTTTTCTATTCTTGAAAAAACATCACTCTGTTCAATGAAGTGTACAGGTGTCTTATCGCAATTTAGGTGTAGATGTAAGACTTACCTACCTACTTTTTAATGGTAGTTAAGCTTGAAGTTCAAAGACGATTACGTGTCTTTCTGATGGCCTGATTTTAATCAAAACAAAAGTCAATAAAATTAACGATGCTTTCTAAGTGTGATAGTGATCTCAACTCTCAATATTATTAGCCCAGGTTTTTTTGCGCGCAAAACATATTGAAACAAACTAATTAAGTAAATTGTATAGTTGAAATAGTAATAAACCTGTATGTTTTTGCTTTTAAATTGATCGCCAGTTCATATGGAAGACTCTAGCCGAGTTTTATTAACAAATAACAACCTCGATCAACAGTAGGAGAGTTTTACGTAAACAAATTCAAGAGTAGATAAGATAAATATAGAATAGGAGACCGTTCGCTTCCATTGAATAGAATTCCCGCAAACCAGGTTAATGAAAACTATTTTGAGATTAGCTGAAAAATCTTGATTGAAACTGTTATACCGCGAATTAACAGTGCACTCACTAACTGTGTATGCCTGCGTAGCTATGACAACTGAGCGATGTCATTTAATGATAAAATGGTGATGAAGATGAGTTGGAGTAACTAGAAACTACACTAATTACTAATTAGAAAGGGGTATAAAAACTAATCGCATATAGCAACTATTAGGTACGTAAGCTGTGCCCACAGGCTGTGCCCATACTCTTTAATCTGTTATCCACTGGATCCAGATCTGGTTTCCGTAATCACGGGTCTGGTAGTTAGAGTTACATGAGATTTAAATGTAACGATAAGGTGTAGGTATAATATTTAGACCAATTTTTGATCTACGCCTATTGATATGGAAGTATGATTAACATATTAAGATAGTAAAGGTCAGATGATAATCTTTTCTGACAAATTGGTTTAAAATAATAATAATTAGCAAACCTCGAGTTATAAGGACACAAGATAACGAAGAATTAAACCCTAAACTGACCATTTTATTATTACTATGCATGCTAGGTTTAGTTTAAAAGCAAAAGCTTTCTTGATGCCGAAGCGTTAGAATTTAATGTAAAAATAAAATCGTACTCTGTAAACTAGATTTACGTTAAGTAGTGCTAGGTTTAGTAGCAATGTAGCGTTCAAGCTGACGAAGCGAAGTTAGAAATGTCGCCTTTATATCTCGGAATAGGTACCCATAAATGTATGATTTACACACCGCGTCGCCGTGGCAATGCCTCGTGCAATAAAATTGCTTCGCTCCATAAGCAGTTCAATTGGGCCAATTCCTTTGAATTCTTAATAATTTTTGCTGATCGTAAATACTTACAATACTACCCGATTAAAAGGCAAAATTAGAAAACAAAAAAATCTTAAAATTAGAATGAAAAGCTATCGTATGCTTATTGCTTGCCCTATAATATTATAAGCATTAGGCATGATTTACAAAAATTTTGCAAGACATGCTCGGGTCAGGTTTGACCCACGGGCAAAACTTTTCCATTATTTATAAAAAAATCCATATATTTATTAAAATTGTTGTTTTAATGGTTTTTGTGTCACATTTAGTCATTACAGTTTTTAGATGCGAGCCTTTTATTTTAGGTTGGGTCTATTGGACTTATTAATACTTTAAAGTAGCTCGAGATGTAACGCGATAAAAATCTTTCTCAAAGAAAAATAAGTTCCTTGTAAAAGCGCACCCGAGTATTGTTCATCTCGCACTGACCTCGGCTCTTTTTACAAACGTTCATAATAGAGTCGGGAAGTACAACGGATACAGTGAGTGCATGCGAGCCTTCGGACGCCTCTATCTGCCCAGACGTGACATAACACCGGTCGCCCCGCCCACGCTCTCTCGCTCGCCCGCCTCCGGTGCGAGAGGGAAAGCAACAGGCCCTCCGTCGAAGCCTTTGCACCGTACTAATTTCTAAGAAAAGCCAACTGTTATTATCGGCCGCGGATTATTCTCGACCTCTTACAAGTTATGAGTCTTGTTCCGTTCGCTCTCATGAATGAACCGCGGCGCCTGCAGGTGCGCATCCTCGAGCTCCAAATTTCGACGAATACCTACCTACCCATTTCTAAATGCGTAATAACTTTCAGCACGCTATGGGATAATTTTCGGCATATTCGGTGGCCGATGCCTCGCTTTCCGCCGGCTTTTAGCTAAATTAAGTTCGACAGGAAGTCAGTACCACTTAGCCAATTTGATTTACATAGGCATGCTTCGAGATTCGCTCCGCTGTCAATCTTCAGTTCACGTGCAACATCAACGATCGGACATCAATCACACTTCTGTTGGCACTCGCACTTGCGATCATTTGAGCATGCATATAAAAAGATTCATTGCTACTTGCCAATGATTGAATAATCAATAACATTTTATAACATATCTACCGTGGTTCTCTTAGTTTGATATTTGATATGCAATACTGCTGTCGCTATGTATTATTCATTGGAGTTGAAATACATAAAATTTGAGGGTGTCAATTAAAATCGGGAAATTGTCAATATATTTACAGTTTTATTTTAATTGCACTATTTTTATACTTAACAAAGACAAAATAATAATGTTATGTAAAGATTATTAGGTACAGTTCGCGCGCGAGTTGAATGCAGAGTAAATGTATGTGTCACCATACATTTGCTCTGCATTTAACTCGTGCGCGAACTATAAATGAACCATTCTTTATCATGTCAGAGTATTTCGAAATTCGCGTTATGGACGTCATCTGAGTCACTAGAAATTGACAAAACTTCAGTTCTGATTGTTTTGTTGGAAGAGTGACAACAAATTCGTATAGGTAGCAGGAAGTGTATCGTCTTGGCACACAGCTACCAGTGATATTTACGAGTACACATTAAATTCTGTATCTTCACTTTGAAAATGATATGCTAATAAATGTTCTAATATGACTCACTAAATCGATCTAAATCAACCAAACCAACCGTATAAATAAATTCTAGAATGTATTCTAATTTTATCGTCTTATTCACAAGTCACAACTTGAAATGCTAATCCTTTAAAATTTGCAGATTTAAGTTTAACAAGATTTGCATAATGATATGTTTCGATCAAGGTTTCGATATGTTAGAAAAACATAGGTTTAGTCTTCTCTTCTTTCCAATTATTTTCACCTTTCCCTTCATGCCAATTGCCAATCCGGAATAGCCGATTATAGATCGACATTTGTTTTTTTTGAGCACCTCCTTGAATGCTTCATCGTCAACTTAAATTAAGTTACGTTGTCAGGTGCAGGTCCACAAAGTTGATTAACCTGTAACAAACGTAATCAAGTCATTACTCAACATAAATAACATCTTTAACCGAAACGACTAACAAGTAACAACAGATGAGCCATCCACTGAGCGTAATGCTATCATCTGATAAGAAATTAATAACAATTTAAGAATTGATCGATAAGGGGAGAAAGCAATATGATCTAAAATGGAACCGTGTAGCGGTCCCTCTGTCTATGGCGTTAAAACCGATCGGGCTTTCGGCAGAAGTGGTCTAACCGGTTCCTGTCGTAACAGTAGCCTTAACGATTGTTGGCTCACAATAAAATTATGCCCTGTTCTGTCTTTATATCTCGTATTATTATGTTCGTAATTTACTAGATGTATTTTATTTTAGCGCTTCAATGATAAAATGCTTTTTATCGAATGTGTGATAATCAATTTTCACTTTGTTGAATTGTATCTTTAGTAGTATAATAGCTTTTTATTTTCCTACATCTAGTCCTCATTACGTGATATTTTCTAATTTTAACATAAACTCATGTTTTTTACTCTTCTTCCGTAATAGGCATATTACTTAGATGGATAAAGGAAAATTTTAAAATGCGTAAATTATTCAGAATCCATTATGTCGCGAGTCGCGACCTTGTACGTTAAGTGACCGTTTATCAGTGTTTGCTGTGTATCTTACATGAGTATTAATATTATCTTCAAAATAAAGCATATTATCTGATCATGAATGATTGACTTTAATATTTACTGATTCATCAACACCATTCAATAATTTTCTTTTAAAGATACTACAAAGGAACACATTATTTTACTACCTATACTTTTGTTGATTTTATGATCGAAAAGTAAGCAGGGAAAAATTTCCAAATGGCATTTTATGTATTCTACCACAAGTTAACTCTTGACTGTGATCTCGTTGTGGTAAGTGATGTTGCAGTCTTAGATGGTAAGTTAGAAACCAGACACGGTAAGTCCTGGTAGGTAGAGATAGGTAGTATTAGTTAAGAAGGCTACCATATTACAAACAAAATTGATAATGTACAAATCAAAATAGTTTTATAGCAAGGTCAACATTATAGGCTATTTGTATCTACTACACTCGGTCAAGGCTCTACCACCGTCAAATTTTACTGAGGTCGGTAAAAAAAGCTGTTACGCATAATATGAAACATGTAAAGATCTACAAGCAACAACTTACAAAATATAAGCCCTACGAAGCTATTGATGCGAAGTGGCACCGTGTAAGACAGACATGAGTCCTAAGATACTTTTTGGTCACTGAACCATTGAAGTAAATTCGTAACAATAAAGTGATGTGCGCATAATAATAAGATTGGATAATGGCCACGAGATTCGAGTCGGCGAGCGGAATCGACCGAGCATAGCGAATAATCAATACAACACGACGATATTCAGATTAACATCCGCTGTTGCTAACTAAAGCGTGACGTTTTTTTTCACGTTTCAACCAATTATTATTGGCTAAATTTTTTGATTAAAAATATTATAAGTATTGTGCTCCGTGATTTCTAGAATCATATTATAGATTAGGTTTTATCCGCGAATACTAAAAGCATCAGTGAAATTCTGAAATTTCTTTGTCATTTTGCCGTTGATATTATATTATAATAATAACTTTTCTGCATTTGTTAATGAGTGGTTAACAAAGCAACAACTTTTTCAATAAACAAAATAAAACGTTTCGTAAAAGCAGTTCGCATCATAATTTTCCTCGAGAACAAGTAGGTACAAACCCGTTCACGACTACGCAATAAAAGCGGCCAGCGACCGACATCTATAAAGGTATACTCTAGCAAAATTTAAAACAGCAATTTAAATTGCCACTCCAGCGTTTTGTATCAAGTGGAGTCGAGCGTTTTCTCTACGAGCACCGGGCAAAAACACGCAATGATTCACCGAGACGCGATCATTTCCACCCAGTCGGAAAATTCCTGTAATCTTTGTAGACTTTCTTCAATATTGCCGCTCGGCTTGGTAAACTCCGCACGCGACAATCGGTCTGTATGAACGCCTACTTACATCTAATTAATAGCTTGTAGCACTTTTAGCAACCCGACGAATTATCGTCAATTGGACGCCTAATTGACGCTTTACATAATAAACGTCGTATTAACTAGAATCATTCTGGCAAGTGCAATGCTTCTCAGAGTTCAGACAAACGTGACAGTACATTCCTAACTCAGTGTCTTATCAGCAACAAGATAAGAGAACTAAAGCAGCATGGTGACATCACCGCTTCACAGACTATAGATAAAGAAAATGCTCAGTAGGTAACCCTTATAAGACCCAGATAAGATTACGATGATATTCAGCTTATGTAAAACGAAAACATTTAAAAGTCTCCAGTGAAAGTACTTCAAGATAAATAATGCACAATGTGACTAATTGCAGTAATAAGCATTAACAGAAAACATTAAAGCGCGAGCGGTTCAAACCTAAACGAAAGAAGAATAAATTCTCATATATGAAAAACTACCATAACGTAAAAAAAAAAGATCTTCGTGGTCCTACTGTTTTTGAACAGCAATGGTACAGCGCTACTCAAGCGAAGTTGACTGAGACAGGAGCATATCGGATTGAAACTCGAAATCATAAACCGGTTTTCTTGTATTTTGCGTCCTTTTCTGTCGCATGGTTGTTGTAATATCCTCTCTCCGTCGGTGACTCACTGTTTTTACGTACAGCGCTGGCGACCGGCCGCTCTACGCACTTCATGGTCACTCGTTCAACTTCGTCACGCTTTGACTGCAATTACTCGACGTGATGTGACATTACATTACGATAATGTTCAATTATAATAAGTTAATTATTACTTTTATGAAGCATTTTACATAAGATTTTAACCGCGATCCTTCTCTACATTTTGCTTTAAATAAATTGAATTAATTTTCGTTAGGTACCTACTCTTGATTTATATTTATACTAAGTAAGTTTACCATTTTATTCCTATTTTTTTTATGAAAAATTCTTATAATAATCTAACGTTTCATTTTTATTAGTTAAATACCTAATAATTATTTTTATTTTCAAGTATCTAATAATTTTGTTTGCTGTGGCCGTCATAATGTACCTACTACCTACCTAGTGAAATTACTATATATTTAAATACTGCTGTGCTTGAAGCTTGATTTTTTCGCATCTTTTCAAAAGCGTCGCAGATGAAAGGACTTTTTATTTCTCGTTTTGAATTTACTGCTTTATAAGAGTTTATGTGCCATTCAGCGTTTACTCGTGTAAACAAAAGGAAACATTTTGCATTTTCAACGAAAATCAGCATTTGCAAAATATTCAGATGACTGAAAAGGGAGAATTAAGTACTACAATTGCGTTTTCAAGATCAATATTTTAACATTTGGCATGAAAAATATCTGTTTATTTACAAGTAATGCTATCATTTGTTTTGTTACAATGAATGGCCCCGAACGTAGCTGCTCGGAGGTGTAGAAAGAGAAAGGGAACTTATTCAAAAGTAGGTAATGTTTTTGCTGTTCTCGTTGTGTCGACTGTCGCGGGTTGAAAGGAGGGGGAGGGGAGGCGTCCCGCGCAGGCGCATGATTCATCCGGCGCGTGGGCAGAGCTTTAATAACGTTCGCTTCTCTATTCGCGCAATTGCTTTTTCTTTTACATTCACATCTTGGAAAGCTTCTGCCACTAATCATTCACGATGTATTACGTACAATACGTCATGCTATTCTTGTTCAATGGAATTATTCATTCTTCGAACTTCAGTAGGTTGGTACTTGGTAGGCATTAACAGTATAATGAATGTAAACATGACATAATATAAGCATAATATATTTACATCTGTTTTCCTGCTAAAGGCTGGTGCAAGGTAAATAGCGGGAAATATTAAATCTTATACATTTGCTCATTAAGGCGTTATTGTGATCGAGGTGTTGTTTACCTTTTTCCGTTGTTACCGGGACTTGAGAATCTTCTATGTTATCTTTATCAGACTCTTTACTTTTTAGGGATGTCAAAACATACTTGTATTAATTTCCCAAGATTATCTTCCCTTCAATTTGATTTTACACAGCTTACGCAAGGATTTAAAAGATCAGGTTTTCCTGGGAACATTCTGTTTACCGGTATTTACCGGCCGGCGGAGTTGAACCTACTTTTAAAAGTAAAGCAACAACTTTTTTGTCGAATAATGTCTTGTGTCACCACTTGTGAGTTTTACGTTCTTTTTCTGCGTCTTCATCTTTAGTAGATTTAGTAATTTGTATTGAGTAGGGTTTGGAATGACCCTTTCTATTCTTTCTTCTAGATTCCCACTTAATCTCCATTTATGAATTTAAGTACCTACCTGTTTTGTATACGAAGTCTGCACTTGTCCAATCTTTGAACGTAAGGTTTTATCTTTTCAACTTTCTATTGTTATCATTGGATAGTAATTTAACGGCTCATTTTATATATTGTTTTCTATTCATTTGCTCAAAACTAGTTTTTGTAGACTGTCGCCGCTATTATTGTTTGACAAAAGCGTAAGTTGCCGACTACTGCTTGAATATTTTTGTGTTTTCCCCTAAACGGAACACATACACGCCTTCATAGAAACGGATAATAGGCTTACTGTAGAGTTAAACGTTTGTGTGATGACTGATGATATTAATAAGGTAAAAAAAAATTATAGTACAAATTATGAAGTCACATATTTTTTTTAAATTATAGAGTAAGTAGGTACTTAAGTTGACATTTTTAATTTCTTATTGTCATCATTGGCTAAGATACCACATTATGAATAGACTTACCCATCACGATTTATTGTGTTTTATTTAAATTTTCTTACCAATTTAACATTTGTTTTCCAATTTTTCTAAAAATAACTTTTGTTTTTGAATTAGTTCAAGACTTTCAAGATACTTATGAATGTAAATCACCATAGGTAGGTAATAGATATCAAATTATTGTATTTTATTTATTTCTCATTTACTTTTCCTGATTCTATTACTAAGTAGTTATTAATGATATTTTCTTTTGTACATATTTCCTTTATAAATTCCAATAACTTGGCCAACTTTTATACCTTCTATTTATCGAAAATTGAAAACAACTCTGCTAATCTTGCTTCACGGTAAATAAACGAACGGAATAACATTAAAGTTATTTGTGCAGAGCTTAATGTGCCTAGCTGATATTTAACTTTGACCTTTTAAGATCAGTCCTATCTATACGCCTATCCTGATGTCGCAAACGTTCAAATTCTGCCAACGCCGGCGCACGAACGAGCTTTCTCGCCTGGCATTGCATTAGACCAGGAGACAGTTTACCATTGTGTTTATCGTGTTAACTTCTAACCAGGATTAAGATTACCTGCGTTCAATATATCCAGTGACACTGATTAATGTTTCGTTCCAAATAACCCGTTTATGTTAGACAAAGATTAAGTTCACAAGTCTCTTGAGAAAGACAATATAGATTTTTATACATATTATTATAATTATTAAACTCAAGACAAGTCGTCCCAATATTCCTAAAATATCCAGAGTTACAGATACGTTTATGTCTCAGGATCAGTTTATAGTTATACCTATATATTATCATCATGCTACTATCGTGTTGATACTTGAACACTTTACAGTAGATATTTTTATATGCCAGAAATTGTTTGAAACTAATAGGCATAGGGAACTGATTTAATGCATGATAGGAAATGGCATGCGTTACTGGTACAGATTTTAGAAAATACTTTTAGTATATTGACCTCGTCCTGTAATGGATTGAGGATTGGAGGGGTTGGGAATGACAGCATTACAGTACCTAATTGTTATTTGATTGATGATTTTTAAATAATTGTCATTTACGGTAGTCTACACTTTTGTTAATGTAGACGCTTCGAGGGTAACGTATAATGTAAGTAAAAAAACCGGTCAAGTGCGAGTCGGACTCGCGCACCGAGGGTTCCGTACAAACCTGTAGTAAGTTTTAAATTATTAAAAAAAAACACTTACTAGATCTCGTTCAAACCAATTTTCGGTGGAAGTTTGCATGGTAATGTACATCATATATTTTTTTTAGTTTTATCATTCTCTTATTTTAGAAGTTACAGGGGGGGGGGGACGGGGGGGGACACATTTTACCACTTTGGAAGTGTCTCTCGCGCAAACTATTCAGTTTACCTCAATATCATTTTTGAAGACCCTATCCATAGATACCCCACACGTATGGGTTAGATGAAAAAAAAAGACAGACAGACATGACGAATCTATAAGGGTTCCGTTTTTGCCAAATTTGGCTACGGAACCCTAAAAACGATATAAAGAGAATATCCCAGAGAATATAAATATGATCCCAGTCCGTAAAGCCCTGTATGCACATGACATTGATCAAGATCACAAATATCTCAAAATAATTGTCAATTTTATTTAAGACTGAAGTATATAAAATATTACCAACAAGTTAGCCCTTAGCAGGTCGCGAGGGTCAAATTGCAATCGGTCTTAGAAAGCTGTTAACCTGTACCTACTATTAACTGAACACTGATAAATTTAAATAAAATAGTAATAAACTACTACATGCAGTCACATCTTAACGGATTATTCCTTCACACCCTATGGAAAGCTGATTATAATATTAATTTTAATAGGCACCCATAACACATTCTTATTCATCGAAGCATACCTATATTTCTTGATAAGTTCATGAATTTTGGCGCTGTCCCACTCCCACATAATGACAAGGTCCAGCGCCCCACAGGGTATGTAACTACGTTTTGTTGCTGAAATTTTGCAATGAAATGGTTTCTTTTTTTATAGTTTGACGTCTCATTCCAAAGGTTGATAATTTAACTAATCTTTAAGCACAGAATACTAATTACTAACTTTAACTGCTTCAGGAGACTCACAATCTTCCCAAACCTTGTTTATAAGACCAACAAATTCTTCTCTTGGTGATTGGAGGAGATTTGGTGATTGGAGAACATTGGAGGAGTTGTTATTTTGTTAAACACCTGACCTGCTTCTCTATAATAATTTCGTGTAAACTATTTGATTGCTTATTCCTGTTAAATGTTGAGTCTCTTCGACTACATGCAATCCATTCTCTTCTGACGAGACCTTTATGCTAATATGTATACATTTAATGCACGTTGCCCTATATACTCGCGTTCACGTTCGAGGTTTTTATATAGGTTTCATTCATTAATAGTAACCTTGATTTGCTTTATAACTGTTGTTATAAAGCAAATATCTGCAGTACATACATACAATATACATTGTTATGTAATTGGTATTCAGTTGTATGTTATTTAATTTTTTGTATTAACTATTAATGATATTGGAAAATCAGTATTTGATAACTATGTACCTACTACCTAGTCCTGAAGTTTGTAGCCAAGAAGCAAGAAATACAAAGACTTTTTATTACTTTCCAAATTCTTATGTTTTTGCTTTACCACGTTTCAAATTACTTTCAATAGCACGTTTATTTCGTATGGACTTATCAAATGAGCTCTAATCTCTTTCATCTGAACCTATATCAACACAAATCACCTGTGCATTCGTGAATCGTTCATCCGATAGAGTTAAAACTTTGAACATGTTGTGGGTACCTAGTCTACTTAATATTTTCTGAAATAGTACCATCAACTTAAAAAACCGGCCAAGTGCGAGTCGGACTCGCGCACCGAGGGTTCCGTACAAACCTGTAGTAAGTTTTAAATTATTAAAAAAAACTACTTACTCGTTCAAACCAATTTTCGGTGGAAGTTTGCATGGTAATGTACATCATATATTTTTTTAGTTTTATCATTCTCTTATTTTAGAAGTTACGGGGGGGGGACCAACATTTTACCACTTTGGAAGTGTCTCTCGCGCAAACTATTCAGTTTAGAAAAAAATGATATTAGAAACCTCAATATCATTTTTGAAGACCTATCCATAGATAACCCACACATATGGGTTTGATGAAAAAAAAATTTTTGAGTTTCAGTTCTAAGTATGGGGACCCCCAAAATTTATTGTTTTTTTTCTATTTTTGTGTCAAAATCTTAATGCGGTTCACAGAATACATCTACTTACCAAGTTTCAACAGTATAGTTCTTATAGTTTCGGAAAAAAGTGGCTGTGACATACGGACGGACAGACAGACAGACAGATAGACAGACAGACAGACAGACAGACAGACAGACAGACAGACATGACGAATCTATAAGGGTTCCGTTTTTGCCAAATTTGGCTACGGAACCCTAAAAACCTGACGTGCGAAGCACATTGCAATTTGAAACGCATGCCAAGTTGCAACGAAGTACGAACCCGTGAGCACTGTCGCTGTTTTTAATTTATAATTAGTAATCTATATACTTCTATTTCTAATTTTCTACTAATATTACAAATGCGAAAGTTTAGATGGATGGATGTTTGTTGGTCATCTGGAATAACACATAGGCATAACACATAGAAATAACATAAAAGTGATTTATCCCGGAAAATTAAAGAGTTCACGCCGTCAATCCACGCGAAGTCGCGGGCATCAGCTAGTGTAAGTAAGATAAAACTCGTATAGTATCGGTTAAGTACCTCACAATCTGAATTAAACTTTCAATAAGTATACTTATCCTGAAAGATGGAAGTTTCAACTAAATAATATAGGTACGTTCCTAGGTAAAATGTGGTTAATTTGTGTTTAATAAACAAAATTAATACCGCTCGTGTACCATAAACATCATGCAAGCCGGTGGTAAATCGAAATAGAGTCGGCAAACGGCTTCGTTGCCACTTTGATTGCACTCGCTTAATGTACCGTTACTGCACGGGTAATCGCGCCACGTGCTTGTATTAATGAACTAGCATGCGTTCATCCGACTTCGCACGTTATAAGATATAGCTCCACCATAGAGGCGTGGCATGTGTTGTATGGAACTGGGCCCCCATAAGCGACGCAGCCCCGTACAAACTCATACAAATCCGCCGCTCTGTGCATCTCTAGACCTTTGTGGGCACCCTCGTAGTAATGGTTTTCTGTGGTAGGCTAAAGCCATCAATTTATGTTAAAATTTAAATGGAAAAAATACAAGAAAAACTGTTTCTGTTTTTTATCAATTAAAATGAGTGAGATTACAATGAGATGTACAGTGCAAGCATATGCACAAATGCGCTTACCCTATAGTCGAAATAAGCTCAATGATTTTTTTTTGACCCGCTAGTAAATTGGTAACCTAACTAACTATGCGTAAAAATTAAGAAATAAGTATTAATCCATTCTAATATTATAAATGCGAAAGTGTATGTGTTTTAAAAATTAAGAAATAAGTATTAATCCATTCTAATATTATAAATGCGAAAGTGTATGTGTTTGTCTGTCTGCTATGCTTTCGCGGCCCATCGTTTCAGCCGATTTTCATGAAATTAAGTACAGACAAAATTAAAGACTGAATGCGAGAAATGGGAATCCAAAACCTTACTTAATCCACGCGGACGAAGTCGTGGGCCTTTTCTAGTTAGTTTTCAGCTTCCTCTATCTGTAATGCAAGATTGTCTCTTACAATAGGGTAACAAAGCTAATTATCCATTATTATTCATAAATTAGCCATTTTAATAAAATATATCATTAATCGGCCATTGGGGCTGATTCTGTAGTGCACAATCTCTAAACTAAACTAAAATTAGAGCATTACAAATATTGCTATCCCTTTCATAATACTCCCTACGGAAAGGGACATAACTAGATTTAAAACTGCCATTTTAGTTTAGTTTAGAGATTGTGCACTACAGAATCAGCCCCATTGTTTATTGCATTGTAATCGATACAAAGTATGCTGTAATTACATAATTAATTATGAGATACTGATTATTATATTATGAATGTATAAGCTATTACTGATGACTGATGAGCCGCGATCAGAACCATACTGACAACAAAAGTCATTAATTAATGACTTTTGTGTTTTAGAATTATGATCCTTATTTTAGGAACGTTAAGGTACCTACGTGACATGAAACTGTCATTTTAAGTATGTAATATTGCTTTAAGCGTTGGCAGTATGGCCCCAGATAAATAATAAAAAGTTTAGTCAAGCAAAAGTCACAATTAATATCATTCGTACCTAGTCATTATTGCCTCTCTAAAACTAACCCAACATGGGTTAACTACCAGAACCTAGAGATAAGCTAAGTTTTTTTTTTTTTTTTTTGTTCATTCATTCATTTATTGCATGATTGTAAGTTACATAAAGATGTTACATAAAGATGGTACATATTACAATCTGCCAAATAATGGCGTGCAAAATTTAATTAATTTATTTGCCATTCCAGTTGCCACATACTTAGTATGTTTTCCAAAAGCGTGACCATGATAACAATAATTAACGATCCATGCTTGAGTACCTAGGTATATCATAATTTAACTTTGATACGTAAATGTTAGGTAGGTAGGTGATTTAGGCCATCTACAACACTGATCTAGATTATTTTAAATTAATGTTTCATCTTTTTTTAAACAACGTTAAAGGCAAAATAGTATTTAGCACATTGAATTTAAATAATGCTAAATAGGTAGGTATCATGTTTCAAACCAAACATAGCGAAACATTATTAGCGCATTAGCATCAATCATAACTTTAATAGGATAAAAATGACAACGGTATACGGAACCTGTCCATGGTATACCTAGTACACGGCAAATCAGTTTGACGGCAAGGTGGGGAAAGGTGTGGGCTGACTAGAAATGCATCAATTGATAGGACAATCCTGAAAAATGGCACCTGAAATTTGTCCAATTATATTTTACTGAAATCTCTAAACTAAATTTTTATTTATTTTACTACCGGCCAGTGGCCACAAGCCCTTATTGAATAAATGGTAACACGTTTTATAATACTACTTTTCATTTAATAACACAACAATATAATTTCTTGTTAAATATACTTATTAGGTTATAACAAACACATAAATTAAGCTCCAAAAATAGTTCCCTGCCCTTTTCCGTATATTATGAAAAATATAGCCCTGCTTTAATTGGAACTATTATGATAAAGAATTCAATATATATAATTATATATTATAATTTTTATATCAATGCCATAGAATCATAAGTAGGTATATAATGTTTAAAAGTATCTTAATTTTGTTTAAGCTTGGCATTTTTGAAGGCTAGAACAGTGATTTTGTGGTTCTTAATCGAGAATTGCCGGTCTTAGGTTCCTTATTTTGTATTTATTTTCACCAAGGCCCGTTTTAAAGACGACAATTTCCACCTCATGGCCAGATTTATAGTAGACATTGTCTCCTCTAAATTTACCCCGTGTCACGATAAAGAATTCGTCCCGCATTGCGAGTTAAAATAGATGGTCGCCATAGAAAAGTGGGGGGAGGACACATATGCATTATTCAAGGCTCATTTCTATTCAACGGCGACAGGCCGACCGATAAAAAGTTCTCGTTTGACAACTTGGACGCCTGCACCCTTTGTACTTACGTCATGTCTCCTAAGCTTACACGCTTATGCCCGTTTGCACTAAACTCAAGTTAGGCTTGTCCTAGTTAAGATACACCTAGGCTTAAGAACGGCCTAGCAAAAAAATTCGTTTGCACTGACAGTCTTGTCCTTGCTGTGTCGTAACTTAAGCATTGCCTAGTTAGGCATCTCTAGGAACGAATGGAATGAATGATTGTTTATGGTTTTTTTTTAAAAATATATCTTGCAAAGTAATGTAAACACTAGAATATTTTTTTACCTTATCTTGTCATAACCTCAGGCATGAGTTGAATAGAGACAAAAGCTAAAACATTGGTGTATTTTATTTTATTGGTTTATATATTGCACAGGTGACATTATGTACGTGGAGTTGAAGGTTATTTATTTTACGGGATTTTATAAATCAGCAATTAAAATGGAAAGACAAATAAATAAACGAAAAAGAACTGCCAATTTTACGGCAGAGGAGAAGTTGCGGTTTGTACGGTTGTTGTGCGAAGAGGGGCAGTGCATTATTTCCAAAGTAACAGCACACGATACTGCATCAAATAAAGAGAAAGAACAGGCTTGGGCAAAAATCACCCAAATTCACAATTCCAGTGGTGACATAATGAGAAAGAAGGAGAAAGAATCTAATAAATCTTGTGCCATTTTGCTTGTGATCAGTGTAGTGTTCTACCTAAATAACAATCACAATAACAATGTAGGTACTCTGTGGTTGTGATACCTATCAACCACAGAGTAGGTACATATCAACCGTGAGACCAATCAAAATGGTCCACAGACTACAAAAAATTCAACTTAAGTATCGCCTAACGCTTGGGCGCTTACTAATCGGGCTCATAAAGTTAGGCATCTCCTAAGTGGATTTAGGAATGGCCTAAGGTTAGTGCAAGCTTTTTAAACGCTAGGATAAGCCTAAACAAGTTGGGCAGGAAATTAGGCGATTCCTAAGTTTAGTGCAAACGGGCATTAGTGTCTTAGCGCATACATATTACATGTTAACAGATACACTTAATAGAGGCTTTTGTTTTGTATTATGAGTGACGTGATCCTACGTCACGATCAGCGAATGATACATGCATAATTTGATATACCTGCGTAACGATTTCTGTACACATAAAAGTTGATATTTAAAATACCTACTCCAGCTCTCAAAATCCAACAAAATTAGAAGGTTCTTCCTGACGAAACAGAATCACTCGATCATTTCATAAGCTGGGATGTAAGAGAAGCTAGACGCATAGACGAAAGCTGCCAATGTGGACCAAGTTTAAATGACAAAGTGAATTTGGGCCCTGATAGCCCATTTGGGAAGATACCACGTGCTTAAGAAATGGCTGCTTACCATATTAAAGATGAATAAGATAACCTTCACAATAGTCAATTAGACGCTTCACAATCATCAAAAAGTTTACCAAATTATACATTACGCAGTACACTAAACTTTATGGTGCATAAAATTAGCATACAAACACCCAATAAACAAATTGCCGTACATCCCGTGTAGGTAATCATTATGTTTGTCTTCTCATAATAAATTTAATTCTTAACATGGAATAAGGGATAGCAAGTGTTAGCAATACGTTTTGGTGATGAAACATTCTCAGAATCAGAAACATCTTGTATCGCGTCCAAGTAACTACGTCCGGTATTAGCACTTCATAAACTGGAACGAGGTACGCGTTCGTGCATTAATTAGTTTTGGAATAAAGTAAATATTAGAATATTTGTTTTTTACCTTTTAACAGGCACTTCTTGTCCTATCAAAGTCACAAATTATGTGCCGGTGCTTAAATTGTTTTCTTTTAAAATCTGCTGATCACTGAAGACGTCCTTAAATGAGGCTGCTATTGAATAGTAAAGAATTAAAATATGAAAACAAAAATCTAAAAGCAACTATAAATGGTGCTGGTAGGTATAAAGGTGAATCAAATTATGAAAAAGACAAATCACTGATCTACACAAAAAATAAAAAACGTTGAGTGGAGATGATTCAATAACTCAAATAACATGATACTTATAATAAATTGTTCTTAAAAATTAATAGAAAATTTTACAAGTTTACCGGTGTAATTGTAAACTGCTCACTTGTTAAGATCATTGAAAGGGTTAGAGATCAAATAATCAGTTTTAACGATCCATATAAAAAAAGTCCAGTCGGATCGTGATCGATTTGGTCCACTTATTATAAGCAGTATCTACATTACACACAATTCACAAAATTACGTACGAACTACGGAGTACTGTTAAAAATTGAAAGTAATTGGCGCCAACACTTAAACTACTTTTTTGCAAAGCTGTTTCGATTTTATTACCATTAAAGTTAATCTTCATTCGGAAGCATGTCAAAATGTAACGTGTGGCTAAGATTGCTTCTGTTAATAAGTACGGTAGGTATTACTGATAGCGGCTAATTAGTATTCAATAAAGTAAGTATACCATGTTAAACTTTTTTTGCAAAAGCCTCAATCAGTCTATTAACTTTTTTTTTTATCAACTGCAAGTAAGCCCTTGACTGCGATCTCACCTGATGGTAAGTGATGATGCAGTCTAAGATGGTAGCGGGCTAACCTGTAAGGGGCATGACAGCTAAATTAAACCCATACCCCTTATCGGTTTCTACACGGCATCGTACCGGAACGTCTTTGCCGGAAATTCAACGGAATGCTTTTAACTTTTATTAAATACGGTACAAAGTACAAACTAATATGTTTACGGAAAAGTTTTTATGTCATTTTGCAAAGCTACGAATTACGATTTACAACTGTTTATTACTAAAATTATGTTGGATAATGTCTCATAATTACTTACCCGTCATTTCAAATTGTGATCTACTTTTAAAAAACATGTAGGACCAAGGTCTACATGTGGCTCTTATGGATATTTTTAATTTTATTTTATTGTTAAATGCAAATAAATGAAAATTGTGATATGTTGTTGAATGAATGAATCTGAATATTCATCTGAATCTATTTTAGGACTACCAAGACACTCAGCAGTAAACTCTTTTAAGCATAGCTTACTAAAACTTACATGCGAATATCTCATCATCATAAAAGCGATAAACCGTCGATTGATAATCCAATTTTTCTAATTTATTTACTATTGACATAGAAAATGAAAAAAAAAAAATGAAAATGATTTATGTATTTCAACATACATTATTATATTGACACATTTTAAATTCTTGGACTTATGGGAATTGGATGTTGGTTAAATATTATAAATAATTGATAAAAAAATAACGTAATTTAAGGCTGTACTGTACTGTAATATTTTTGCACACTGCTACTAGCAGTAAATTGTGAACGGCACTAATTATAAGATAACAACTGTTGTTACCCACAATTTGGCAAAATAAAAAAAATGAATTTGAATTTGATTTTTTTTTGTATATTCCATTCACTTTCAACCATTTTCATCTGTTTTATTATAATAAGCACCTGCTTTTATAAAATTAATTTTATTCATCTCAATTTCATCAAAGAGCCAACAGAGACGCGGGATCTCGTCGTTGCGGTTACAAAAACCTCAATTATTATTATTAGCCCGGATGACAAGTGGACAGACCGCGGCGGCCGGCGGCGACACGCCGCGGAAGTGGAGTCTTGGCACAGTGCCCGTGACCGGAGCTACGCGGACAAGGTACAGTACCCTTACTCTGAGATTGATCGAATTTAAAATACGGTCTCACTAAGTGAGGTGAATTACATATGCATCAAACTAAAATGAATCTTAATTTTATTAATTTAGAGCTCAATTTCGTGTATGCATTCACAGCTAGCGCTCCAAACGATACGTTTCGAAATTTGAATCGGTTGCACTGAATTTGTGGCTTTAAATCAAGAGTTTTTGGGTCCATTTTAGTTTGACTCAAATGTGATTCACCTCACTTAGTGAGACCGTATTTTAAATTCGATCAACCTCAGAGTAAGGGTACAGATTTGTGCCCTCACAATACCCACACCCGATAGCCTGGGAAACTGTTTTTAGGGTTCCGTACCGAAATGGTAAAAATGGAACCCTTATGGTGCGACTTTCTCCGTCCGTCCGCCTGTCACAGTCGATTATTTCAGTAACTATTAAAGCTTTCGACATGAAATTTGGAATAGTTGTTATAATAGTGGCCTAACATCATTAAAATAAAAAAAAATCGAAAATTATTTTTAGTTTAATTAAAAAAGGGGGAAAATCGGGGGTTTGAAATTTCAAAGTATGATAACTATACTGAGTGGGATATCATATGAAATTTTTATTTATTTTTATGCATAAGTAATAGTTTTTGATTTATCGGGCAAAATGTCGAAAAAAAATACCGGTCGCCCCCCCCCCCCCCCCCCCCCCTATTCATTAAAATATTCATTAATCGTAAAACTTACTACAGGTTTGTACGGAACCCTCGGTGCGTGAGTCCGACTGGCACTTGGCCGGTTTTATTTTTATGTAAACCTGCTTTTGGCGGGACTTGAGACTTAAACTAGAAACTTGAAGCATATACTATATCTTTTTTCGGACTCCTATTGAATTTTATATATATCTAAATTAGTTGTCTTAATGTTTTTTTTACTTGAGTAAAATCAAATTAATATTCAACCGCGTATTATATTTTTATTTTCTAAATAATGTTTAACTGAGGAATAACGACGTTTATTTGGCAAAATGTCTAACTTTATTTATAATAAAAAAAAAATTTGCGATTTCAAAACCGGGCCTTACCTACGCATATTTTATCACTGTACAATATTTCATACGCGACCAGTATATTTACATTTTAATCCTCATGGGTAATTTTGTTGCTCACACACAATGCTCACACATCACAATCTCTAAACTAAACTAAATTGATGGGATAACTAAAACTCTATGCTAGTGTCCTTCAGTAATTTAATTTTTTCAGCATTTTTTAGCACGAGAAACGTTTTTGTTCTAAAATTGCTTTACCAAATAATTATTGCAAGTAGCCGGTGACATAGTCCTGAAGTCCGTACAATAGCAATTTGGCAAACCTATTAATAGCCCACAGGCCACAACCACAGCTGTATACGTTGCACGGGATTCCGATTTGTTCTCTGATTTCTACCGTTTAGAATTGCAGGCTAGGTATCTTCAATGACGTTTTGATTTTACCTACAATTTATTTATTTAATTATCATAATATGAAATGTTACATCAATACACATTAAAAACTAACTAGGTATAAAACAAACCAAAATGAAAATTAAAAATAAATTTTGAAATAACAGTAATTCAACTAAAATCTAAATTAAAAACTAAATTCTTGGGTCGCTAATGGCCTCGCTGCGATGGTTTCGATGAGGATTCATCGAAACCATCGCAGCGAAGCATTACTTTACCATGTAAGTAGGTAAGTGAATATTATGTTTGTTTAAAAAAACAAATATGAAATAATACAAACAGGGTCTGATCCATTTTTAATTTATAATCAAAAAATAACTATGTGATTATAAGTAGCTGCTGGTACAAACATAAGTCAATGACTGGAAAACTAAAGATGAACTGTTTTCCCAGACTATTAATTTGTACCTCCCCAATTTTAGTCCCCAGTGTACCACTATTCATCTATGTCCTACATAAGTCGTTTTCATAGACGCTACCTGAGTACATAATGTTTGATTACGAGTTACCACAAGCCGTGACGCCAAACCATCGCATTTTCCGTGACATGTTTTTTTGCGCTATTATTAATTCCCTTCTGTTGAATTTACCTACTTGGATTTGAATTGAATGTAGCAAACATGTGTTAATGGGTAATGAAACAGAAAGATAATAAGTGTTTAAGATAAATTAGTAAATATTTACATCTCTGGCTGGACCCGCACGCTTACTATGTTTACGTTATGAGATTAAAACATTTAAAATAACGTAAAAGCAACAACATAAGATGTTCTAATCATACCGAAGTACCTATATTATAGACTGTAAAACTTATAAAAATATTGTTCTCATGTAAGATTTTAAATAAAACTAAAATATTAACTTAGTTTTATTTAATTAAAAACTATGAATTTTATTCTGTGAGCTCTAATATTCGGAGGCTACTTATTTAAACCTTAGATTCTGGATCAAATTATGTTGCTATTAAATTAACTTTAATAAAACAACATTTGTGTTTATCTATTTACATCATCAATATGCTTTGACATAAATACTAATCCTAGGCACAAACTTATGGCAGCTTTTGAATTTAGACATTTTAAAATAAACCAAAAAACAACCTACCTATTTTTTTAAAATATGTATAATCACTAAACATCAATAATCTTAACAGCTAATATAAGAAAAACTGCTATTAAAACTCATTCTTTTGCCATGGTGCATTAGTTTAGCTTGAGTTCATAGAAATTTTCGAGATCGATTCATAGGCTCGAGTGACGAAACCTTTACTGTGATAATGGATTATCTAGTTATGCAAACACAACAATTCTTTATGATTATAAATAGGGCTGACACCTTTGCTGGCACCTGCGGGAACTAATATAACATGAAAATAAAATAAAAACCTCGTTGAGTGTTGGTTTATTTTTATAGCCCAAAAAATTTCAGTATGTGTGCAAATTTTTATATATACCAATAATGAGAAAAAAAATTTTGCTAACAAATATTTAATGTGTAATAGCATTGCTGTAAAATCGATATTTTTGTTAATTTAAAAGTAGGTACATAGTGTGTCAGTTTAAACAATATAATATCTGACTGACTCTACTATGCTCTATGTTTAATTTGTCTTTAAACTAAAATTTGTCTGAACTTTTTGTAACACTTTATGTAGAAGAAGATGCGAATACTCTAATAGTAAACCTAAACACCCACTGACTTACTACCCAAGCTTCTACCACTTATTACCACGTGTGCTGTCATATTTTTATTCCTAATTGATTGATGCCTTGCAAGCATATTCGAGTGTCTAAGAAACTAATTAACTAGGTAATATCTATACTTTGTTGAGTCCTGCAAAAATTTGCAATCATACTTACCTACTAATATTATAAAGTCGAAAGTGTGTTTGTTTGTTGGTTTATTGGTTTGTCCTTCAATCACGCTGCAACGGAGCAACGGATCGACGTGATTTTTGACATGGGTATAGTTGAGGACCTGGAGAGTAACATAGGCTACTTTTTATCCCGGGAAATTAAGGAGTTCCCGCGGGAATCAAAAAAACTTAAACCACGCGGACGAAGCCGTGGGCATCAGCTAGTGTTATTATATGTTCTAGAGCTCAGAGTATACCTACTATATATTAACTCTATGTTTTAGAGACACTCGCATGACATGAATTATGTGGCGCTTCAAATGGGTCCGTAATTATTATTTTTTTATCCACTACAAGTTAGCCCTTGACTGCGATCTCACCTGATGGTAAGATTTAAGCTATCTGTTGTATGAAGCCAGGATACCTATATCCAGTGGTACAAAAGCGGATTAGAGTAGGTAAACGCCAATTCGGGTGGTAGCCCTGGGGTGCAACAACGGCCCGCATAGTGACGCCCGCGACGCTGATTGTCTGTGTCGCAACGATCGCGACAACCGCTCATTTTCTAATTACCTACACTTTGCCTGTTGCATTACATTAGCGGAATTATTGCGTAGCTAATAGCTATGCGAAAAATTGCTAGACCTACCTAGTATTTTTTTCCATGATAATACTTTGTACCTAGTCGTAGTGAATAAGTAAGTATAAAATATACCTACGACGTAGACCGACGTGAATTTTTATGATTGATTCAGCGGTTTAGCGATAATTATTTATGCGATTGTTGCAATTGCAATTTTTTTACTTTAATTAGGGACTATATTTATTTTCAAAAGATTAAAAAACAACGCTCTGAATTGAGAATGACCTATTTTTTGGTGTCAGTTAAAATTATAAACCAGCTCAAAATAAATACTTAGCAAAGACTTTCAAATCTTGTGTGATCAAAAAACTACATGCTATAGATATTATAGGTAGACCACTAAATATTTTCAATATATGAACATTCAGCTTGCCAACATAGTTATTACTTATTATATTGCCTATTTCGGTACAGTTTATACAATATTGCAGTGGTCAGCAAATAGGTTTAGGTATATGTCCCAGTTACAATACCGAGTACGTGAGAAAAACTTATTATTCTTTGCCTTTGTCTGTTTTGTCCTTGATACGGTCTTAGTTATTGCTTTTCCTTTTCTTAGATACTAAATATTAAATTGCCTAGTTTTAGTTCTCTTATATCTATACTTATAATAAAACTGTAACAGGTCCAATTCTGTACATTGAAGATATTTTGAAAATTTTTTTTGGAGGGCACTCATTATTCGATACTGAAGCCAAATCTGTAATTTTTTTCATTTTTGTCTGTCTGTCTGTCTGTCTGTCTGTCTGTATCTTGGCCGCGCATCACGCCGAAACTACTGAATGAATTCAAACGAAACTTGGCACGATTTGAGCCCATACTACGAGGTAGGACATAGGATACTTTTTATCCCGAAATTCTACCCCCGAAGGGGTGAAATAGGGGTTGAAAGTCCTTAATTTCTCAAGTTATAGCCATGAAACTTGATATATGAGCTGCGGGTTGAAAATGAAAACATAGTGTTTCACAGTTTTTCAAAATTCCACCCCCGAAGGGGTGAAATAGGGTTGAGAGTTTGTATGAAAGTCCTTTATTTCTCAAGTTATAGCCATGAAACTTGATATATGAGCTGCGGGTTGAAAATGAAAACATACGTGTTTCACAGTTTTTCAAAATTCTACCCCCGAAGGGGTGAAATAGGGGTTGAGAGTTTGTATGAAAATCCTTAATTTCTCAAGTTATAGCCATGAAACAGCATTTGGGCTTTCGTTAAAATATGAAGAAGTACGTGTTTCACCATTATAGGGGGATAATACCGTGGGATAGTAATATAGGCTACTTTTTATCCTGGAAAATTAACTGAAAAACTTATTCCACGTGGACGAAGTCGCGGGCATCAGCTATAAAGAATATACATACATACATACATACATAGGCTACTTTTTATCCCGGAAAATTAATGAGTTCCCGCGGGAATCGAAAAAACTTAGTCCACGCGGACGAAGTCGCGGGCATCAGCTAGTTCTATTATAATAAGCACTAACACACATTTGAGCATCGTGATTCGGTTTTAGTTTTTTTTACCCCAAGTTACAAGTTAGCCTGGTGGGAGGCTCCGGCCGTGGCTAGTTACCACCCTACCGGCAAAGACGTGCCGCCAAGCGATCAAGCGCCAAGGGCTAACTTGTAGTGGATAAAAAAAAAAAAAAAAAAAAAAAAAAAAAAAAAAAAAAAAAATTTAGCGTTCCGGTGCGATGCCGTGTAGTAACCGAATAGGGGTATGGGTTTAATATAACTGCCATGTCCCTAACAGGTTATCCCGCTACCATCTTAGACTGCATCATCACTTACCATCAGGTGAGATCGCAGTCAAGGGCTAACTTGTAGTGGATAAAAAAAAAAAAAAAAGCCCTTGACTGCAATCCCACCTGATGGTAAGTGATGATCAGTCTAAGATAAAGCGGGCTAACTTGTTAGGGGTATGGCAGTTATATACCTCTGATCGGTTTCTACTCGACGTCGCGTCGTGCCGTAGCGCAAAGTCGCTTGGCGGTACGTCTTTGCCGGTATTCTAAAATTTAACTATCTCCGTTTCTCCGTAACTATCTACCTTCTATCGATCCTATCTTTAGAGTTATGTTATTTTCCACACAATTTCCAAAACTCTACAACTTCCGCCAGTTTTTCAGAGGGATTAAGATAACAGAGTTTTCCAACAATGCAAATGTGGCAATGATAAATAAGTTTTCAATTACTTATCTATACTTGTTCGAATCTACTCTTGCCTATATAAAAACAGTTGCAATGCTATGCTCATTAAATGTAAAGTAGGTAGGTATAAACAATACTTCCAGTGATTAAAAAAACTCATAAATATAAAAAAGATCATTACCTCAATAGGCGCTGGATGCGTCAGCAGCACAACGATCTTATATGGAAAATCAACAGACGACATGCTTGTGTATTGTGACCATACATCCTGACATCGGCAGGATGGTCTCGCAGACTCGCATAATATAATATAGTACCTATCAAGTAGCCCTATTAAAACCTGTATCATTGTTACAGTCTCAATTGTTGCGATTGGCTGAATTTATTCTTGCAATGGATTTTGGTTAGTAGCGAAAGAGTGCTAGCCAATCAGAGCATCATTTTACATTCCTGGATTTTTTTCTTTTGCTTGCTGAGCAACAACAAGATGTCCCATTTATACTATCCCCGCCAACTTAAGAGCTTCCGCAAACTTCAGATGAATTCAGCGAATTGTAGCAACTCCATCTGTAGTTTGCGGGGAAAAATCGTGAAATTAAGCCGCACTACATTGTTGCATAGCACAATTTCCTAAACAGGTCATCGTATTACGGTAGGTACCTTAAACCTTTAACTTGAGACAGCTATTCAAGCCATAGGTATTCTTTGAAAAAAATTATCGTACGCTTACTAAGATTCCATTTGCAACTAAGTCATATGTATACTTTGAGTGTAAAAACATGGTCACTCTTCGCATGTATGTCTCGCAAGATCCTTGTTTTTTAGCGTAATGTACTATTGTGGAGAGGAATTCTGCTAATCGCCCATGGTAGCATTTCGCACGTGTTTTCTACGCTGCTCTAAACGGGAGCAATTTAAACGACCAGCTCCTTGACTACGCTCATTGTGAACTACCCTTCAACAAACGAGGTTCTACTATACCTATAATTGCGTTTGAATTTAGTATTTTCATCCAACATTTGTTCAAAACCGGTTTGGTGTGAGTATTATGAATTAAGCATATAGTGCTAGGCTTATGTGGAAAAACACCACTTTCAATTTAATAACACGTGCAGATACCATGTTTATTTTGACCTATGGACGTATGTATTAAGCACATGGTAGGTCCCGTATAGCTTACATCTGGCTTAATTGAAATTTTATTGTTAGCTCCTTGTATAGTTCTTAGAATAAGATGGTCATGTCTGCTGTATATTTTGCTTATCACTAAGGTACCTATGGTGTTCTCGAATACTTATATGCCCTCGTATAAATTCGACCTAGGTATATTAAAATACCTACAGAAAGAATGATTTGTTGGAGGGCGAATCAGCGCATATCAGTCGATTTTGCTGGTTAAGCAATATTGACCCATTCGAGTTGGCAATACAAAAAGTCCAAGTTAGGCGAACAATTACGCTTTTCAAATCTCCAGTAGTAGTAAGTAAAGTAGGTTGGTATGTTTCTTTTTCTTCTTTTTCTAGTATCAATTAGTAATTGATACCTACCTCGGTAATTCTTTGAGCACGTTAAGCCGTCGGTCCTGCGCCTGATCTCTCTCCGGTTGTGTCGGATTTTCCGTCTCATCGGGCTATGAGAGTAAAGGAACAGAGAGTGCACCTGTGTTTGCGCACACACTTGTGCACTATAATATCTCCCGCGCAGAATGGCTATCCCTGGAGATTGGCCGCCGTGGCCGAAATTCGGTCGGGAGGACATTAATTCTATGAAATGAGTTCAAGTAAAAAGATAGCTATGCTCTCAAACAGTGGCGTGCACGGCAAAGAGGCATATATGACATAGAGGTTTAGCATTGCTTACCCTAGTTAAAAAAGCTCAATCCTCGTTTTTCATCATGCCCTGCCTGAAACGAGAAGTCTCAAAGGGAACAGATCGAGGCCGGTAAACAAATAAACCGCGACACGTAATAAAATGGACGAGTCTAAAAATAAACCCCACAGTTGCTTAAAACACTAGTGACTAGACGGCAATTCCAGCGCGCGGTTAAGTGAAAAACTGGGAACAAAGGGCGGCTCGCGGTTGACGCTATTTAGTATGCATTTGGAAAGGAGTGAAGGCGAGAGCAATAAGTTTGAGTCGCGTTTTGCATAGATTGTGGCGACGGGCGACGCTACGTCAGCGTCTCATAGTGGCCAAACGTCTTGCATTCCAAGAGATAATTCCTTAAAAAATATTGGATAAACGCAGGTGTTACTTTGCGGAAGTCTATGATAACGTAAGTTGAGAGTGTTTTGGAAGATTTGTGTGGTGTGGTCCGTTGCCGGTGTTTGCTTGCTTGGTGGCTTGCATCCTGCATGGTCAGAAGTGGGAGGGTAGGCGGTGCAAATCGTATGCTGCACGTTGCACCACATAGATTTGTCTGTTTCGGCGGATTATAGCGAAATAAACTTCTTGTTCCATAACTATTACTTAATTCCAGTGCCTTGTCCTAATAAAACTGCCTCGTTGGTCTAGCGGTTGGCATGTTCGGCTGCGGCTGACGAGGTCCCGGGTTCGGGCCATAATTAAATATTGGGTTTTTCTGACTAGAAATTCTCGGTAGTAGCCCGGAATTATCCGGGAATCTGAGAACCGTGTTTCACCCCCGTGCCTCGGAGAGCACGTTAAGCCGTGGGTCCCGGTTATTATCACTAGCATGAAAATACTCGTTAAAGCCTGCCAACCCGCATTGGAACAGCGTGGTGGATCTAAGCTCTAAATCCCTATCTCCTATGAGAGTGGAGGCCTGTGTCCAGCAGTGGGACGTTATTGGGCTGTAGTGGTCCTAATATGAGGGTTTCCAGAGTTATGTTCATTAAATATAATTAGCTATAAGCTCTATCGGTGAAGAAAACGTCTTGTTCCCAAGTGAGTGCCCATAAAATTACTCATTGTGTCAATTTTATGAACCGTAAAAGTTTGTATCTAACGTATAACTCAAAGCTAGATTATTCGATACTGACATAGATTCATGCATCGTGAGCTATACTTTGCTTTTGGTATCTATAATGGAGGGTGGCATTCATAGGATTTGTCCCGTATTGCGATATAAAACGGTCGCCACCTCACCAACGAGTGAGTGACGTAGCGGGTCACCGCGTGGGAGGCTCGCCTGGTGACACCTGCATCGAGCGCCTCTTCACTAGTCACGCGCTATTTGAGTGGCAAATAGGGCCATCGCTGTTGAGTATATTGGTTAATTGGAGATACGAACCGCAGTATTTTACTACTGACGATTCTTGTGAGCTATACTTTACTACTGACAAAGTATCTAGCTATCAACTCTACGATAAGTAAATACGTTCTAAGAATCATGTTGACTGGCTGATGAATACTTACATAATACCTAACCGAAAACAGCTTTTTTGGACTTGAATTCTATGTTCCGAATAAAAGTACCTACCTGGGTACTGTGCTGCCTTCATATTCAGCGATTTTATCAAAGCTTTCCGCCAAACTGGAACGATTTAAGTTTTCAGTCAGGCATAGGTATATGTATACGTCAAATGAATTTCATAGTCCCCCACACTGGCCTAGAGCGGATTGGTAGAATTATCACACACCTTCGAGAACATACCTAAGTACATCAGAGACATACTTATACTAACTAGATAATGCCCGCGACTTCGTCCGCGTGGATTAAATTTTTTCAATTCCCGCGGGAACTCCTTAGTTTTCCGGGATAAAAAGTACCCTATGTCCTTTCCCGGGATACAACCTATCCCTGTACCAAATTCCATCAAAATCAGTTGAACAGGTGGGCCATGAAAGCATAGCAGACAGACGGAGAGACAGACAGACCTACACTCTTTCGCATTTATAATATTAGTATGGATTTTTTTTGTAAAGTAAGTAGGTAGGTAAGTATGTCACATTTTAATGAGGTACATTCGCCGATTCAAGAGTTCGCTTTCGTACATAATATTCCCATGGAGTTCTCGGAATAAGACACAGAATGCAAGAATGTAACAAGAGATTCTGCTCCCGTTCTTCCGCATAGGTGTACTCACATTGCGATCCAATTATACGTGATACGAGAAATAATATTACACGCACAACTACATAATTACTGTGAGAATCTTAATCGCACTTATTCTTTGCCACTGTCGGCGTTCGCCTAAAGGTAATGTTAATGATTTTTTATTGCAGAACTTAGGTAAGGTACAACGCAGACTTACCCAATTCTAAGTGTTCCTCTACTATTAATTTATATATATATATATATATATATATATATATATATATATATATATATATATAAATTATATATATATATATATATATATATATATATATATATTATAATATATATATAAAACATACAAATTACAGTAATACCATGACGACTGACTGACAGACATCATACAATCTAAACCAGAGGACCAAGATGTTCGTTGAAGGAAATATTCCTTGAGTACCCTGGGGGCTAGGGTCAGGGGCCAGGGCACACTGAGAATTTCTAGAAATTCCAATGGAATCCTGAAAAAACTTTAGTCCACGCGGACGTCGCGTCGTGTTAAAAAGCTTTTGTCACATAATAGGCAGCTTTTGCCGGTTCTCGTTACTCCGTAGTCGGTACCCTATTTTCCTCCCTTTAAAATCTTTACCTATAAAGCGAAGACCTTCGGACTTGCTGATGCACAGATGATATTCCCTATAAAATGTTGACAAGTTATAAAGAAAAATTTACCGAAATTATAGCATTTACCCTGCGCGGTTAGATCACATACATTTTTTAGAGGCCATTAATTGCATCAATTAAGTACTAAATCTGTCTATACTAATCTACACTTAATACATAATATAAATGCAAAAGTTTGGATGGATGGATGGATGGATGTTTGTTACTCAATTCCGCCAGAACGAGGCTGAACGGATTTAGATGAAATTTGGCACATAGTCTGAAATAACACATGGGCTACTTTTTATTCCTGAAAATTAAAGAGATCCCGCGGGAACCAAAAACCCTCAATCTGGACTGGACGAAGTCGCAGGAATCAGCTAATTACTAAATAAAATAATATTTTTTTTGTATGGTGTACGATAAATTACTTTACTTTTATTTACTTTATGGGTGGGTCCATGTAGGTAATCATATTCATTATTCACCAAAGTATTCACCGGGACATTTATATCGGCTGTCAGTGCTAACCCTTACTCTACAATTGTCGAGTTCTAGCGCCAAAAGCTAATGTAAATGCTCTATTACAAAGCTTAATTACAAGTAGAAGTAACGAGAAATACAGATTGCTTGTAAGTTGTAACTTAAGTAACTTATACTTATAAAGACATGACGTAATCCCCACACTCATAAATCTCACGTTTAAGGCTCTATTTGTTTTTATAGGCATAAAATACATAATTATGGAAATTGTTTACACATGGCGATAAGATAAATACTTAATAATAATTTACGTAATGCGATTATGAGCTTTTATTTAATTATAAAAATAATGTAAACAACCATTTTATTTCTCACGGTTGCGCGACGAACAAACAACACTTTTTGCTCTAGCAAAGTGTCTGTAGGTTTGCTGTCCATTGGAGCAGGGAGAAGTGGAGAGGCGTAGATCGGAGATATTCATAATGCGTCAACCATAATAGGCAGTACAGGTACCTACTGTCATAGATAGGTACGTACCTACTTAATGTACATACATACTAATATTGTCTATCTGCTACACTTAAACAGCCCATTTTTTTCAATCGATTTCGATGACCTTTTGGTGTAGTGATAGGTGACATCCAGGGGAAGGACATAGGCTACTTTTTATCCCGGAAAAGTAAAAAGTTCCCGCAGGAATAAAAAACTTAAACAACGCGGACGAAGTCGCGGGCATCACTACACTATACTAGAGTAGATAATAAGAAAGCCCTACGCTAGATTTAGGTAATTAACTATTAGCATTTCGCATAGAATTTTTGAAGCCCTACGGACGGATGTATTCCATAAGGAACAAACTCCATAAATAAAGATTTTAAAAAAATTACAAGAAAGAATTAGCAGTTGTAGATACACTACTTTTAATTTCTTTGTATATAACTTAAAACAGTCACCAGCCACCGAAGACGTCGATTGGTCGCCCGATTTTAGTTTTGAAAACAGTTACAGCTTACAGTTGGCCAGTACCTACCTAGATAACTTTTCCAGTTTTATAGAAGCAGTAAGTATTTCTATATGGAAATTTATGATACAATAAGGATAACCAGCTATCTAAGCTAATAATATCATAGTCTGCAGAAAAATTAGTAATTGAGGTAAATTTGTAATCCCGTGGAAACACTAAATGATTTTCGGGGATAAAGTAGCCCTTATCCGTCTCCGGGGTGGTAGCAGACAGACAGACATGGAATGGATGTGGAAATATTCTTATGAGAATATACCAAGAATGTGATATTTTTTGTGTATATACGCGATACCAATAAACAGTCCGATCCAACAAAACCATAGGCCGATCATTAGCTTATCTATAGTCTGCGGCGCTACGTCCATCATAGATTCAAATATAGATAGTGTTGAGTGAGTGGTTGCACTGGTCGTTGACCCCGACGGATTGTCAATTGTCTCGCAGCTGCCCTCGCGACCGTTGCCGCTAATTGCGATCGCTTCATTTTATAGCCCTTTATGACACTGCGATGTGGTACATCCGCGGGTTAACCTATAAACTGCAAAATGTTAATACAGGAGCTGACTGACCATTTAGGCAGTAGAATACCATTGAATATTATGTATTTACAAGAATACGCCTTATTGACATCTATGAGATTGATACGACGTACTTGAAATACAATACAAGTAAAACTTACCTGAATATTACGTGTAAGTAAGTACGCATATTTCAACACGTAAGGTCAAAACTAGAAAAAGAGCCGCATTTTGCCAAAACTTTTATTAATTCATCTGTGCTTTAGGTTAATAGAACTAAAGCTTAGTTAATCACCGGTTAACGGTTTAACTTTAACCCATAGAGCTTAATATAATCACGTTTTAAAACATAGATTGACAACACATCTATGAATGAATCCTTTTGGTGATTATAACTTTCCGGAGTTGGTACTCAGTCGCCTCAGTGCCAAGTTTTTTTGCCAAAGAGAAAAACTTTGCACTCTGTACATCTGTACTAATTTCATTTATTTGATGAGAAACAGCGTTCTAATACCTGAAAAGGCTAAAACAAAGCGGTCGTATATAACGCTAATCGTACAGACGTTAGTTACCCTTTGCTCGGTAGTCCAAAGAAACTTACAGCACAGCGTCTAACCTCGTCCTGCACTTGATACTTGAACAGCTATATATGGCTTAACAGATTTCAAAGCACTCAAGACGTTCGCTAACTTGTTGCACAGTAAGAGCGCTCTTAACTACCTGGCATAGTCATAAACTAAGTTAAACCCTCTGTCGGCTACATTGCCGGCTTCAGCGCACTGAAATTAATTCGATTATCAGTGCACCTTGATCCGGTAAAGCTCTGAGATTGCCTCCATTACATAAGCGTGTGTGTGATGAAACAGCCTCCTCTTTGTCGAATTAATTGAGGCGCCACAACCCTTACCGCAATATTATATTATATGCAGGTATAGCCTTGGTATAGATGTGCACGCTCTAATTAATTAATTTACTGTTTACACAATCAAGTAGGTATCTATTTGGGTGCTTAAATCTGCCGTTATAACAATTATTATATCTTCCACTAGGGAGCCACACTTACTATACGTCATTCAGCGTGGCAGGCAAGCGACGCGACGCGCGCGACGTTCACGTTCAACAACAGTGTAGGAGGATATACAGTATGTATGTATGTATGGAGGAGGATTTTCAGGTCTATTCAGCAGGATTTGATATACAGTCTGACTACTTTGCCGTTAGATGTCTTCATCTTTTTCAGCCCTTCCATCGTAAGACTCGGGTATCTTCGTGTGCACACCATTCCTTAAGATGCTGTGCCAGTTTCGCCCAAATCCATCCGATGATCTTAGTGTCCATCGAAATGCTTATTTCCCCACATTTCCCTTCTCAGTACGCGGTGTCCTTTCCAATAATAAGCGGGTCCATAGGACAATATCCGTGTCTTTCCACACATGTTTTTATAGGTATTTGGTTTATTTTTAACAGGTTTTCTTCTACGTATAGGAACATCTAGATGATCTAGTACCTACCTAACTTATAGAATAATATACAATCTGTTATTAGGTAAAAATTTTGAGGCTAAACGCTTTCAGGGGCTCTGAATATTCATTATTGGGGTATGAATAATTTATTTTATTGGAAGGTATTATTTCTGGAGTTATTACAAATTAATTGCTCTGTATTCCGTTGGCGGGCGCAAGCTCACGCACTGAGCTGGAAGTTGGTCATGAATCCATTGTTTTTGACGTAGTCGTGTGTATTGTACCTTACTAAGAAAGCTTCGGACAGACACGATGCGTAGAGGCACAGACATTGTCACAATATGATTGAACGCGTGTACGTACTATTTGTATAACAAGTAATTATTACGCACATCACACTATACGCGTGCTACGTAAAATCGTAATGTTCACGTCCTCATATTATAATAGTCGTCGCTATCTCAACCATGACTGGTACAGGAATCTAGCTTGGATCACCGCAGACGGCAGAACACAGGTCGTCCAGTAGCCCAGCTCACTTGAGATCGTCCGTCCACCTATATTGAGGGATCTTCCAAGTCCCAAAGATGTGATTTTCATTGCGAAGTTGCTGTCAAACACTTAAGACCTCAACGTCTATCGGCTCTTCAAACTATATGCCCCACCGCCTATTACAGATACGAGAAGTCTCGACGAACACGGTCCTATAGAACTCGCTGTCCTAACGCGTTGTTTCTGTCCAAGGCTTGAAAGAGTTCAGGTCACGTAACCAAGTCCGTACGGACCGGGAATATTAAAGTTCAAATATTCAATGGGTCGAGTTTTTGGAATTCTTCTATACATATTTATGCAATGAATATGGAATAACCACTGCTTACCATTACACCCATATTACACAGTAATACACAATGAATAGTTAATGAAATATTCAAAGGTTTAAGAATCAATCTTCAGGTTAAAGAATTTATTTTCTCAAAAGAATTGTACAATTCACTTACAGAGATAACACAATTTTTACAATATACTTAAATATTTCGGCAATCACATACACTTTCACTTTAGAGTCTCTAGAGATCTTGGAGTTGGGAAATTTTGTTTGTAAAAATGAAATATACAAATACAGATTTCAACGCCTATTTTAGGCGCAACCCTTTTTTGTGATGTAATAGATACATCACAAAAAGGGCTTGTCTATTTATATGAAGTAGTTACTAAGAGATCCTGTTCACTGTGCCGGAGCAGAGATGAGGCAGTGCAATCACATATGAATTGACGTGATAATTTTAATGACGTGATCTCTCAAAGATCTGATTGGTCAATTAAAAACACATCCCGGCTTCGCTTCTCTTCAGTTGAACGGCACCTAATATAGGGTCCATAGGTACAACACTGTCGGAATACATGTATTACTCCTGAAAGAAGCCGGCATGATGCATGGAACTCAATTGATGCCACATACCACAGATACATATTATAGTTTCAAAAAAATTGCGTTGATCCCAACAACGAGATTAGATATTTCATTTGATTCCAAACTTAGGTATTCGGTATAGGTAGGTACCTACTACTTACATAATAAATATTATGTATCTATTTAATTCTGTTTTCTTAAGTTACCTACCTATTTTCCGCTGTTTTTGGATTTGTCAACGCCATTGATCCACGGACGCTAACATACATATAATCTAGAGATAATTGCCCAGAATTATAAGATTACAACTTACAACCCTCCAAGCAATAGCCGGAGTAAAAGTTTACAGAAAATTTGAAAAAAAAAAAATTACGTACCTATGTACTGTACTAGGTGCATCGTAAAATTTCACTAGCGTTTCACTATAACATTAAAATGGACTAATTACATGAGAGCATGGATGCACCTAGAGATGCATAAGACCCACATACTCAATGTAGTGTGTCTGCTTGCTCGACTATCGTATCGGTTACATCAGCTCTTTATATGCAGCGTGATAAACGGTATGAATGTTTCATTTTTATTCAGTTTTTTGTAGTATATTCATGTTTGTAGTATGTAGTTTAGCATTTTCATTGAGGTTTTATAATTTTATCAATTAACATCTATGTTACGAGTACGTTGATGCAAAATGTTTTACATGATTCTGTTATTTTAATTATTTTTTTAGATGCATCGAAAAAAGTCAAATATTGAAATAGCCTTTAACGATTTCTTTATAAAAAAAAAGAAATAAAACCGGAGCCTCCATTGGTTTAGAAATATATTTATAACTAAAAAACTGGTCCGCAGATACGATAAGATTTAATACCTGTTACTTTAACAGGTATTAAAATTTCAGTATAATATTTTTATGTTAATGTATGGAGGTAAATTGACTACAATAAAGCGGCCAGCCCATTGCCCGTGGGTGCTTAAAGTCTTTACACACGACGAAGACATCATCACACGTAACGTTGGCAAACGCAACGTAGACATCCGTATATTGAAGCGAAGCAGAGCGGAGGTACGAGTATGTTTAGCAGACCAATCAGATTATTGCTACTATAAACTGATTGACTTCATGGGCACGCAGCATAAAGAGTCGTATTTACGCAGCTCATTTGGTAAATCTACAATAACAATAATATGCTTGATGCATCTGTCCTGCCTTATGTGGCTTATGCGGCAAGACTTATGTGGGTAGCTAATTTGTCGTGGCTCAACCTAGGGGTCCTATTAGGGTAAATTAATAATAACCAACGATCGCAATCACCTCTGATTGGCTAACAGCGATCAATTTGGCTGAAATCCAGTATAGCAGCAACATAAATAAAATTCAGCTCATCACAAACACATATTGTAAGAATGTTTGATGTTGCTTTCTTCATAATAGCATACAGTCTGACTAGAGAAAGCTGGGAGTCGAATATGGAACGTTTTAAGATACTGGAAACTCTAGAGTCATGTAAAGCTCAATAAGACAGAACAAAAACAAAAATCTATTAAATACATTTGGGGATACCCGACCCGCTTTTTGCACTCAAAGCTTTCACAAAGAAAATCCATTCATTTTACATGCAGTTGACACGCGTTCAGACTGCGCGCGTAACTTTTCTCGTATGTGAAGGCTCTAACACCTATCGTAGGTTGTTATCTTCGGTTGCAACGTCGCGCGTCGTCTCGCACTGACGCCTACTGTTTACGCCACACTATCTGCGTATCCGTTTTGCAAAACTGCTTCAACTTATAAATTATCCAGAATCTAGGTTACTATAATAAACTCCGATAGCTCAGTCTTGTCGTCCGAATCGGTGAGGTAATAGACTTCTTTATTTCTGATGACTTCCTGTCATTTTCACCTTGTGCATGAGCATTCAATTATTTTTATGTTACACAGAGAAAAATTCCTGGTGTTCCATGTGATTTTCTTCTTTCAAAAGAATTAGTTTTCAAAAGGGAGAACTCTTCCTTTCCGGATTTCGTTAGAAATTTCCGCCTAGTTCACCTATTTCTCAGTTTCACTCTTCGGCAGGAAGAAGAGTAAAAGTGTTTCATTTGAAAGGTACTCTTCAGATTAACAGACTATAACATACCCACATATACCCATATAATATACCTAGTCTACCTGCATAATAACTCATAGTCTTGCTTAACTGGCTTGATTGTTATAATTTCATGTTATCAAACAATCATGGATGGTTTAGAAGCCAGGATTATCTTGTTTACGTATAACGTTTTGTACCTAGTCCATGAATAGAGATGTTACCTAGGAATAGTATTACCTGCTATGAATCATTATCTACATGAGGCTCTGTTTGTTTGATCATGGTAGATATTAATCTAATACCACGATTAAACTAAGTCAGGAAATTGGCTATTTTAATTAAATAGAAATTCATCTGTAAATAGCTAATGAGCTATGTATGAACGCCGATTGCTTTAAACAAATAGCTATTTGTCTGTTATTTGAACAGACACTTGAGGGCCCGATTGGCAGGTCCTCTTTATCAGGTAAGTGGAGAAGGTTAAATCAAAGCCAAATCTTGCAGCGGAGTAACAAAGGGAGTAACAACATAGCACCATAGAGTAGATAGACGATACCTAATTATATAAAGATTATATACAATAGTCCTTAAGCACTATTTACACGTTCAAACATAGTTGGCGAATGGTTGGCGATTTAAGTTCGTAGGTATATATTGGCGTTCGGCAAATGTGTTGGCGTTAACATTATTAATTGATATGTAGCGATGAGACCACCAAATTATATAAAGTTATATCTTCCTATTTTGACTTGCACTATTGGATTTAGGAACTTAGTACCTACTGTATTTTTTTCTGTGACAGGAAAAGAATGGCACTCCATCACTTATCGTGCATTTTGTTCTATAGAAATTACTTTATATTCAGGCGGACCAGTGCCGGGCGTCGGCGTACGACATTATTTACATATAAGCCGTTGTTCCTGTGCTCATTCATGGGCCACCGCTCGGGCCACTGATTTATTGCCTTAATTTCATAAGTGTCTTTTGTTACCATGCCATCTATATTAGATATTGCTTCCAGTTTAATATCATCTACCGTCTTTGCGGGATGTATACGGAATTAATTTACGGGAGCGTTTTAGATGGGACCTATTTCGGGCGTGTAATTATTTTGAGGTCTTGAATATGTTGTTATTTTGTTGTTGAGGCCGTTGTTAAGGCTCTTTAGTTCCTTCGTGCTTGCAAGTTGCAACAAATCGGCGCAAATGTGATGTTACTAATATAAAAGATCGTACCTACTTACCATCGTATTATGTCGTTATCGTGCTTAAATCATTGTATTCTATTTTTTACTTTTACCATTTTGGTTATTATCATCAGAACTTAAATGTACATTTCGTTTGTGTTAGGAATAGGAAGGTATTTGATAAACATAAAACCGTTTTATTTATGGCGTACGCTATCGATTACATTGCATGCTTGCAAATTGTCCGTGTCAACTTAAGTAGCTGTATTTACTTGTAATGTAACCACAGTTCGCCAAGGTAGATATTTTAATACGCTTTGAAAGGTTTGGTTCGTAAGAAAGACATTTAATCTGATAAAAATAGGCAAATTCTTCGAAAAGATTAAATTCATGATATTATGGTAAAAATACGTGATCAAATTTCGGTTAGGTATACAGTTTTTGAATTTCGACTAAAAAGAAAAATCTTAAAGACTAGAAATGTTTTTGATACAGTATATTTGGCGAATTGCCACTAATATGTTCTTTTTTATATCAGTACTAGCTGATGCCCGCGACTTCGTCCGCGTGGTTGAGGTTTTTTTGATTCCCGCGGGAACTTCTTAATTTTCCGGGATAAAAAGTAGCCTATGTGCTATTCCAGACTATAATCTATCTCTGTGCCAAATTTCATCCAGATCCGTTCATCCGTTGGAGCGTGATTGAGTAACAAACATACATCCATACATACATACATCCATCCATCCAAACTTTCGCATTTATAATATTTATATGGATTATCAAGTCTTTTCAAAACAGGGCTCATATTGAATCACCATTATATACCTACCATCTATTCAAACAAAAACCAACTTTACGATACTCAAGTAATTACGTGGAAGCTACTCGTACATGAGCATATTATTGTTTTTATTACGTTTCATTTTGTAAGATGAGCCGCGATATTTTGCCGAGAACATTGCAATCCGAGTCTTTATTCGCAGCTGGCAAATCGACATTCGACCGGTGAATCATAAAACTCTATGTCCCGCATCGAATGTTGAGAATTCATCTTCAGTAGTAATTATTTAAGGTCGCAATTTGCATGGCAACGTCGAACGAGTTAAAACCTTTACATTGGCAATACATTCACTTGGCAGTCGTCTATGTGTGACTCAGAGGTGCGCTCCCATGATTATCTTTGTCGACGCGGCCACTTCTAAGTCAAAAGAAAAAAAAAATAACATCAACACTCACTAATGAAAGTTACGATCATATTTCTCAAACGGCTCATTAGGCGAACAAACTTTTTAATCGAGGAATGGTTCTGATGCTGTAAGCCTGTAGCGTCTAGCGATTATAAAATCGTTGCCATAGATGTTAATAGGTATTACCTACAATAAATAGACAATTAATGTACTTATATCTATACTAATATTATAAACTAGCTGATGCCCGCGACTTCGTCCGCGTGGATTGAGGTTTTTCGGTTCCCGCGGGAACTCTTTAATTTTCCGGGATAAAAAGTAGCCTATGTGCTATTCCAGACTATAATCTATCTCTGTGCCAAATTTCATCCAGATCCGTTCATCCGTTGGAGCGTGATTGAGTAACAAACATACATCCATACATCCATCCATCCAAACTTTCGCATTTATAATATTTATTTGATGCAAAAGATTGAATGGATGGATGTTTGTTACTAAAATATCACGCCAGAACGGCTGAACGGATCTGGAAAATTATAGTCTGAAATAACACATTTATCCCGGAAAAGTAAAGAGTTCCTGTGAAAACAAAAAAACTTCAATACACGCTGATGAAGTCGCGGGCATCAGCTAGAAGATATTAAAATATATGCATTGGATTTTATGACTGCTATTAAAACATCGATTAATTACATTTACATAAGTCAATAATAATGATTGCGCACATGCAAGTGTTGTTTGTTGAAAACGGTATTGTCGATATATCGGCGACCGCTGACGTAGCATTTCCAGTAGCGATGTGGAGGCGGAGGCACGTTGTTGCATTCTGTGGCAGGGCTGAGCAAATACGTGCGCGCTGCATGCACCACGTGGCGTCACCACTTGCTCCGCACGACCGCACGTCGTCGACCGTTAGTAAACATTTACTCAGATAAACATCTTTGTGAATCCGCACGCGCGTCTTTGTAATAAACATAGTAAGTCTCAGTACACAGTAGGTACTAGGTTTGGCTAAAAGTATCGACGATGAAAGTAGCTACATCGTCAATAATATTTTAGAGGATTATGAAAATCTGTATTAATTTTGGGATGTTGTTTTGAATATAACACTCAATCACGTACTTCGCTTGAAGACCACACGGGAAAAACAAGGAATGTCAGTTAAAATGCTAATTTGAGTTAGCAGTGCCATCTAATGGCATTTGAGTATACCTTTCACCCTGCCGATCAGGTTTTACCAATAACCATAGCTGTCAAAGGCTATGACGGTCTAAAGAAGACTGTATGTTTGTATATTTCGAATAATAATAAAATATAAATAAAGAGGAGGGTCTTTTCAAAACGGGATATGTCCAAAATATGATTTTTATAAACTGAGTATGAGGTCCTCTTACCTATGCTAAAATACATCATTTCACACTTTAAACGAATGCAAAACAGGATATGCTACTTAGAAAATTGGACTTGAAAAAGCGTGTTCTGAACAAAACGGGATATTTTCTCAAGAAAAATCGCCATAGTTCCAATCCTACAATCAGTTTTTTCTATTTTCTGAAAAATACGTTAACATGCACATATCCCGTTTTGAAAAGACCCTCCTATTATAAGGTTAATATTGAAGTTTTTTAATGAGAGACTAAAAGTCTCTTAAAACTTAGGATTCGACTTTAATCAAAGTTATCCTTTTTTGACAATCCTTTTTTTCCTGAGTAGTCTTCACTTGAGACTACCTGTTTGTTTCGTGATCGGTTTACAAGATCGTTCGTCATCATAAGCAACTACCACCTACGTTCCTCCCTCCACCTTTATTGTCTAACTCTAGGCGTATTGTAGTACGAACGGCTGGCGGCCCCCACCCTAGAAGTAGAGACCAGAGCCCAGAACACGTTTTTCTTTCTTGCAATTAGTTTAATATGTTTAAAATATTTTGTGTGTTCAATTTGCTCTCATGTAAGAAAATTGGATATGGTTAAGACAACGCCCGTAGGTTGATTTGAATATTTACTGTTAGAAGTTAGACGTCGCGCGACACTTTTGAAAATATCGATATTCTTCTAAACTAGCTCATCCTTAAACAACAGAACATAAGTTCATAACACGTACTCTGTCAATATCGATTTTCGCCTCTCTCGATATATTCACCCGGTATTAAAATCGGGCTGGCCCGTATTATCAAATAGACTGAGAGGCGGGTTAACGCTATTGAATAATGAATAGAGCACGGATCGTAATATCGAGTTGCGTGTTATTGATTTGTTTTGATAATAGCCTGGAGCCTGGAGCTCTTACATAAAAGTTACATTTATAACATTTTCCTTTGCATCTGAATTGCATAAGTAGTTGAATATAAGGATACGTGCAACCCATAGAATTATGTACAGATTAGGTAAGTAGAGATAGCTATCTCTACCTTACCTATTTTTTGTTTAATTTATTGAAAGTTGCACCTATGATAATGATGGAAGTATCTGAGGGTTGGAACCCACCACATCATTCAGTAGGCTAAGTACGATTATTATTGAATTTAAGACTGTCAGAAATTATAAATATGACTTTTTAATATGAATAGTTACATTAAGTATTTAAATACTGAAAACTAGTGGAAATATTTCAAGTTCCAGGCTACAAAAAGTGGTCGTCAGTTCACAGTACCTATGCTCAGCGCTGAAATCGTTACCGCTTAAAATGTTGAATTCATAAAGATAAACTTTTCCTAAATTATACAAAAATATCGTGCATAAACCAAAAAAAATGGTATGTCGCTCATTAAAAAGTGGAGTTATTGAGAGCGCTAACCGGTCCTTTGTTACACGAAAATGTACGCAAACCGCACGAGGGCGATTCGAGCGAGTGGTGGACGGTCAACCGAAAATTAATTAACATACTTCGGCGCGCAACCGGCGCAACCCTCCGCACAGGTGGGCCGCTGGGTCAGTGCCACCCTCTTACTGATATGAGAATTATATTATACCAGTGCTATATGCGGTATGTCCGTAGTCCGTATGACGGACTACTGTCAACCGTGACTTCAATCACTATTGGGTGCGTTCCGAAATACACTGAGAGCACTGAAAGTCCCCAGTAAAGAGCACTGCCAGTGCTCGCAGTGCTTATAACGGAACACACACTATTACCTATTCTGTGCTTCAATCCGCATGCCTGCAGCAAAAATATGTATTAAGCTCAATTTGGCCTAAAGCGTGTAGTACACAGTCAGTCAGATTCTCCTTTGGATCATGAGTGATCCTCTCCATCCGGATTGGAATTATGTCTCATTGTCTTTTGCTTTAATAAATCTCGTTTTATTCAAATTTAATTGATTACTTATATGTTACGATCCGTTAGTGCAGTAAGATTTATAAGACTCAAAAGCTTTTTCGTACATGTAGCTTTCGTGTATCTACTACTTAGGTCCGGTACGAAAGCCTATTTAGAGAAAAGGCAAAAGCATAGAGATAATATTATGGCAAAAGTGAATTTATAGAATGGGTTATAAGATCAGTGAAATATAATTTTATCTTTAAATACTTAATTATTCTTTTATCATAATATATCTTGGATTCATCTCTAACATCTTTATTTTTACGTCACAACGTTTAAAAGTTTATGGAAATTAAAATAATAAATTAATCTATGAGAATTTTCGAAATAGTCGAAGGTCAAGCAATTAATAAGCTATAATTCGGTCGGACCTAAAGGCTTAGCGACTATTATTTGAACTGTGGCCTTAGTTTTAATATGATTTCCGCCGTAAAAATTCTAGTAAGTAGGTATAGGTATTTTGAAGAAACAACAGCCAAAAGAATTACCTGTTAAGTATTAACTATTAACCTTCAAAAGTGGGGTAAATAACAGACAGACTGATTCATCCAAGGTTTACCTAACTGCAAGTATTTTGATTTACAGTAATTTTGTTTAACTTGCTCACTTCTTCAATTCACTGATGTGAAACACCACATTATTTCGCGCTCTTTCGCTCGGTTTCTGTTCAATAGTTTGGTTAACTTTCATACAGTTTTTATTAGGCAAACTATTTCCAATTTAACAAGGTAGGTGCTGAATTTTTTGTATCGAATTTTTATGTTCAAGTGAATAGTCACGGTATCTATCGAATAAAAATTCGCATGTTTAAATTCAAATACTCACAATTCGTGGTTTTTCGCAGCAAAGGCTTTTTCGTCGACATACCTAATTGTCATGCTTTTTACCCGACTGCGGAACGCACAGGGTTATTTAGCTACATATAATGATGCAGAAATCTAGAAATTCGACGCAAAATGATATTACCAACATCATGAAACTTCTCCATAAAAGATGAGTGCCTTTAACTTCCGATGTTGGATAAAAAATTTTAACTTTCAACAGATAGTTTATTTTGTAATAAATAAATCAATTTGGGTTACTCTTTAAAAAACTTCGCCTCGAAGATAAATAAAAACATCCCAAAAAAGGATAAAAAAACCACCGCAAATGTGAAATTAAAAGCACAAACTTTATTGTAGCGAATGGTTTTAAAAATAATTGCACCATTTTTTGAACTCAAGAAAAGTAGTTTAACTGGTAGTGGCCGACGATATACGGTATGTATTTACTAATAGTACCTATACGCTAAATTAAAACTTTTGTATGTAGGTGCATTTTGAAATTGACATTCTATCTCATCCAAATTAGTTATTAAAATGGAAATTGTCCATGGAAATTGTATTATTCTCTCTGTCTGTTAAATTTTCTCAAGCTCAGCTCAACTGCTGAATACATCTTGACGTTTGGCTCGGAGATAGCTTGACTAACTTGAGTCCTAAGCATGTAATCTAATACCCAGCCTATAAACATGACTCTTATTTATAAGCATTGTGAATTTTTTTTCAAAAAACTCTTATAAACTTATTTATAAACTTTATAAGATGTATCCGTCCTTTATGGTCTAATGCTACGTGATGAAAAATTATAGGACGATATATGGGAGGGTTTTTTTTTCTGAACTGGTTTAATCTGGATGAATCCTTTAATTTAAAAAGTCTCCTAAGTTTAGTAGGTAACTAGGTACCTATATAGGCTCAGTAAATTTTTATCAGTTTATTTATCACATCATAAGGTCTTCGAGGACTCTACCAAATAGGTAGAGCAAAGTCAAACTGCACTAAATAACTTCTGTCGAACTTAATTATAATTTTCAAAAGGAAATATATGTATGTTTATTTTTAATACGTTTTATATGCGATTGCAACATGGTAAACACCTTTCTAGAATACGCAACAAGTACAAATTAAAAATCTTTAAGTAAGTACATATATATAAATCCCAAGGATCTCTTTCCAAAAAGTTCTAAATTTACGCAATGGTATTTTTTTCTATATTGCTTCATCTCTTCGTCGTAGCCCTGTCTCGATATTTTACAGTGCTACGAGAAGTTTTTTTTTTTAATTCTAGATAACACAGCGGTTACAGCCTATAGTAGCTTAGAGTTTAGACGCTCGGCCTCATGTTCAGGTGGTCGGGGGTTCAATCGTCGGGCACACAGCCACACACTTCAACCTTTTCGGAGTTATGTGCGTTGTAAGAAATTAAATATCACTTGCTGTAACGGTGAAGGAAAATAATAAAGGAATTGCGAGCTGTATGGGCATACAGCTTTCCTTCGACATCAGGAAAATGAACCTGTCAGGAATCGAACTCGACACCTTCCTAAACAATATGGGTACCTATAGTACGTAACTTGTCGATGTTACGAGTCCGAGTGTTACTGTGTTACTTTACTAGTCCGAGTTTAAGTAAGCTGATGTTTTCCACTCGTGTCATCGATTTATTTGTTTCACGTGACAATGGCTGGGTTCTGAGTTATCTACCCAAGCAGCTTCTTAGTTCCATGCCTACCTACGATGTTATTTGTTGCTTAATAACTTGAAAAGGTTATATATTAAATAAGTAGTTACGTTAAGAAGCGTTATTGTCGCATCACGCCTCAATTATCGTAGATCTTCACGAGTACGTTGCGGTCACGAAAATGAAACTAGAAACAGGGAAAGTATGAAGACGTAATAGGTATCTATCTTGCACATAGTTTTATTTTGATATTGCAAAAAGTTTTACAAAAACTTCAAAACCACGCGGACGAAGTCGCGGGCATCAGCTGGTACGTAACTAAAATACCTAAGTGTGCTAAGTTACTTGCCTATGTCCTTACCCGGGACCTACCTCTATAGTCTATACCTACCGAAACCTACCTCAACCTACCGAATTTGATCAAAATCGGTTGATTAGATGAGCCGTGAAAGCGTAGCAGACAGACAGACATACTTTCGCATTTATAATATAAGTATGGAGTATGGATGATAAATAATTTCAACTGCACTCTATTTGTAGTGTCTCTTGAAACACAAGTGCATAAAAGAATCACCTACTAGCTGATGCCCGCGACTTCGTCCGCGTGGATTGAGGTTTTTCGGTTCCCGCGGGAACTCTTTAATTTTCCGGGATAAAAAGTAGCCTATGTGCTATTCCAGACTATAATCTATCTCTGTGCCAAATTTCATCCAGATCCGTTCATCCGTTGGAGCGTGATTGAGTAACAAACATACATCCATACATTCAAACTTTCGCATTTATAATATTTCACCTATTCACCTATGGTTACGAAGTTGTGAGCATTTAAAAGTAAAACGAAATGTACCTAGTTGAAGTTTCTTTGGTATCAAACGCTCGTTTCCATTTGTGATCAACGTCACGATATCTTCTTAATTAACTATATCTTTTAAAAGAATATTTTAGACGCTGATCAGATATAATTCGTTTTAAGATGTGATTTATCAACGAGTTTTAAAGTACTCGTAGATAGTAAATTCTCTATTCTAAAATGCTCATAACGTTATAGTGGTTTGGGCATTAGGTACTTATTATTTTACTTTTCATTCCCAATCCTCAAACACAATTTTAAGTGCGAAACTCATGATGATGAAGTTCTCTATATCACCTCAAATGATTTAAGTTCCTATTTTGCTAATAAGTAACTAGGCCTTTAATTATAATTATAGTCGTACGTTTTATCGCTTAAACTCGGATTCGCTGTAAAATATAAGGAAGCACCGGCGCATCTTTTTTAGAAATGGCGGAGCTTCACACCGAGGGGATTTTAGTGGGTGGAAATCCCACATGGCCTGATTACCTGAGATTTTCTTCCCATTCGATCGCGACAACGTTGAATACGATTTGTATAGAATTGTCAAAGGCTTGACAGCTGACGCTCGATCAATTCCAGTAGTTAGGTATAGTTGTCGCGATCGAATACGTAAAAACTCCCAATCGGCCTGCGGATCTGCGGGATCTATCCCCCAAGAGATTCAGTGTCTATCTCAAGGTGATTTCCACCCGTCAACGAAAAACTAATTCTTATGGAAACACGCTCTATGATTGGTCTCGACGGTTTCTGCGCGTCTGACGTCACGAGGAGTGTTTGCTTACTGATTCGGATGCGCGCCTTGTAAACTTCCAATCGTATTGTGGCTTTGCACTAATACACTTTAATGTAAGCAAAACAAGATTTACAGCTGTGTATTTCATGCCAGTGAGAGAAGGTACCTACTCGTATAAGTAGACGTGTGTATATGGACTCTATTAATAAACAGTGTAGGTTTGACGTAGCAATACGGTAGTCTCATTGAAGCATATAAAGCTTCTGTAACTGAATGGGAAGAGCTTCTATATGGAACCTGCATTTTAAATTTCCTTGTACCTATCAACGTATTGGTAATTTGGTAAAATTACTATGTACTTATTACGTGGTAAGTTGGTAACTGCCTCGTTGGTCTAGTGGTTAGCATGTGTGACTGCGGCCGCGAGGTCCCGGGTCGGGCCATAATTAAGTATTGGGTTTTTCCGACTAGAAATTCTCAGTACTAGCCCGGAGTTAGGAAGTTGGCGGTGTTACACCCCCGTGCCTCGGAGAGCACGTTAAGCCGTCGGTCCCGGTTATTATCACTGACATGATAATAGTCGTTAAAGCCCGCCAACCCGCATTGGAGCAGTGTGGTGGGTAAGCTCTAATTCCCTCTCTCCTATGAGAGTAGAGGCCTGTGCCAGCAGTGGGACGTTAATGGGCTGTAGTGGTGGTGGTGGTGGTTGGTAAAATTGGCTATAGTCTTTCTTTTTTTTGGCAAATATGAATAGAAATATATACCTAATAGCTACTCAAGTCGCAAGTATGTTTATGTACTTACCTACACTTTTCTTTGTAAGTACCTATACTTTTTGGCATAGGTACTGAAAAATATCCTCTACAGAACCAATGTACTACGCCTACGACAAAATATGCGGTTTTCTAATTCTCTACGAATATAATTGATTAAAGTATTATTTATTACGATTCATTTCACTTGAAGTGATTTGCAATTAAATAAAATAATTTTTTTTTTTTTTTTTTTTTTTTTTTTTTTTTTTATTTTTTTTTTTTTTAGCCTAAGTAACTGAACAGAACAGAACAGAACAGAAATCTTTATTATCAAAATAACTTAATACAAAAATACAGTGAATTCCTGGCCCCTAAACTAGGAGGACCCGTATCTTAGGGGCCAGTTCCTTCCCAAACGTTTATTAAAAATAAATATTTCTCAAAATGTGCTGAGGTTTCTACTAAGGTAACAAATTTTCGCTTATTTTACATTTAAGTTTATCATTAGGTTAAGCTACTACAACACTCAGGTTAAATGAGAATATTAATAAATAAAAAAAAGCAATTATATAAAAATAAAAATTAACCTAGTGTGAAGTTACAACATAAATAAATAAAGCCTTTATTTCCAATTTTTATAGTCAACTAGCTGATGCCCGCGACTTCGTCGCGTGGATCGAGGTTTTTCGTTTCCCGCGGGAACTCCTTAATTTTCCGGGATAAAAAGTAGCCTATGTGTTATTCCAGACTATAATCTATCTCTGTGCCAAATTTCATCCAGATCCGTTCAGTAGTTACGGCGTGAAAGCGGAACAAACATACAAACAAACTCACTTTCCCATTTATAATATTAGTAAGGATTAGTAAGGATTAGGTACAATCATTTTACTAGAATAATCAAACTTATTTAAATGACAGTTTATAGTATTCACATTATATTAGGATAGATTCATGTCTGTAGGTATGTATTATATTCTTGATGTATATAATGTCACAAAATAATATTAAAATGTCCAAAAAGTATGATGTCATTGTTGTTAATAATTATTCTATTTCTATGTTAATAATTGTTATGGAATGTCATTGGAACGCCTATTTTTGGGCATAGGCCTCCTCAATCCTTTTCCTTCCAAACGTTCGAACTGTCAAATGATTTGGAATTAGCTAACTTTAATTACTTTTATTAAATACTAGACGATTCCCGCGACATCGTCCGCGTGGATTAAGATTTTTTGATTCCCGCGGGAACTCTTTAATTTTCCGGGATAAAAGCCTATGTCCTTCCTCGGGATACAATCTACCCCTGTACCAAATTTCAGCAAAATCGGTTGAAAAGATGAGCCGGGAAAGCGTAGCAGACAGACAGACAGACAGACACACTTTCGCATTTATAATATTAGTATGGATTATTATTACAAGTAGGTTGCTTAAAGGTGAAAAAATCAAGTAGGTACTCGTAAGTCACACGTTTTATGAGTCCTCGTATTATGTTGTTTTTGAAAGTAGTTCATAAATGTTTATGCTCAAAAACATATAAAAATAAAGTAATAATTAGGTACTATAAAATGGAAACCAGTTGATTAAATATTAAAGCGAAACAAAATAGATGCGTTTTAAATAATAATTAATTATCCAGCTCATTCCAGAGAGTTCTCGATAAAGTTCTCAAAGATATTGGAAGTCTGCCAATCTGCACTCGGTCAGCGTGGTGTAGCAAAGCGTTAGCTCTGCTCATTCTGAGTAGAGAACCGAGCTCATTAGTGGGCTGGAGATTGATTGAGATGATGAAACCAGGAAATCAAGGCGCTATTATAAAAATCTAGCTAAGTAAAGATTCTTGAAAACTAATATAGAAAACTAGCCGATTCCCGCGACTTCGTCCGCGTGGAATGAAGTTTTTTGGTTCCCGCGGGAACTTTTTTATTTTCCGAGATAAAAAGTAGCCTATGTGTTATTCCAGACTATAATCTATCGCTGTGCCAAATTTCATCCCGGTCCGTTCAGCCGTTCTGGCGTGACTGAGTTTCAATTTTCAATTTCAATTTCATTTATTTGATCAAAAACATACAATATACATGATGCACAGTTATCAAAAAGTAATACAACACAATAAAGTTTTATATAAATCGAGTATAATGAGTATAATATGAGTAACAAACATCCATCCATCCAAACTATCGGATTTGTTATATGTACCTATAGTATAGATTCCTTACGTTTTATTCGGAATAATGTTTAAAATAAGTACATAGCTGCTTCATAAATAAACGTTTCTTCATAAAAATATGCAAACAAGAAAAACTTAGCGTTCCGATTCGAAATTTTCATAATAGGGAAGCTTTTGTTCGTTCAAGATGCGAGAGCGGAGGTCGTAGGCATTCTCGAAATTTTCATATTTACCGTTAGAAATATGCAGGTACGAACGTTAACAATATAAATATAATATCAGAACGGAGAATTTTGTTATGAAGATAAGATCGAGTCGACGGCAAAAGTATGCGCCGCCCGCCCGCCCCCGTCCCTGCTTCTTGATAAATCTACTTTCTTACAGGTTACTTTCTTTAAAACATTCCTATGATCTATTTATAATCTATGTTTAAGATGACGAAATTTAATACTTTATAAAAATATATTTTGTAGTGGTGCATAGCTAATGTTAATTTAGCATATGGTAACTCTAACTCGGAATCGAAGGTGAAGCGCCTTAGGTAGGCATATTATATACTTACTAATAATAAGTAAACTGTTTTCAGTAAATTAACTTTAATGGAAAGTCGCTCCGTTCATAGCTCAAATTCCTACCAAAGTACCTATAAGTTTAAGTTGTTATCAAAAAAACTCGTCTCTACATCACTATGTTTGTTGGCATTTGGCCTTTATTTAAAGCCTACGATAGTAAGGCACACTTGATCAAAGTATTTATAAATATTGCTATTAATAAAAATAGCTTTTAATAATCCACCATCCAATATGCCCTCGCCATAAACTCATAAAGCCGGGAGAGGTCTTCAATTAGGACAATTCAAATTGATCCGAGGCGACATTAAAGCAGTGGCTGACAAAGGGCCGTGAACGTGCAATAATTAAAATAATAAAGCATTTCCCTTGCGCCCCTGTCCGGGACGGGCCCTTCATGATATGACAAGTGTCCGCAATAAGGGGACCATGTGGGAGATTGATCAACGCGCAGGTTTTGTTCACCGTGAATTTCGAATATTATAGTCTGTCAATGGATGTGTAGGGGTAAAGCAAGCTCGAGGAACATAAAAGTTGCTGAAAACAATTTGTTTTGAATGTCAGTAGGCATGTCAATGATTCAAGTAGGTATTAAAACACAGATTTATAACATTGAGGGTTAATTTTGTCTACGAAATGCATTTAAAAGGTTTGATGCGCCACATATATCGCTTGAGTCGTCTCCCAGAGAAGCCCCTTAGATATCGAATATGAATTCCACTGCATATCTCTGAGTGGACAATCTTTAGAGATATTTGTACAATTCATTCTTTCGTTACCTATTCGTTTTAAAGTCGCTTGTTTAAATTTTCAACTGTCGCGTTGGTCTTGTGGTTAGAATGTTCGACTGCGGATGACGAGGTCCTAGGTAACTTAATTGTGACCCGACGTGAGATTTGATCCCAGATGTGGCCATCAATTGGGATGGGCCTATAGGGTTTTTCTAACAAGAAATTCTCAGAAGGTAGGTACGTACTTACCTATAACAGCTCCTGTCATTATTAGTATAGCGACGCTCGTAATTTCTGCCTCAATCATTTGATTAGATTAAGATACCAAGATGTATCACAGACCATTCTTTTAACGAGGTAAATTCAACACAAGCTTAAACTTATAACAGTCATGTCGTCAGAAACTTTTGTGAAATAATGTTTAAAGTTATCGTCAGAGAGTTGAAGATTTAACAGAGCGACAAAATGTACTCAAATGAAGTTATAATTTTTAGGTGGTATAATTTTACGTAAACCATAATTATCGATGGTGCAACTGAATCTTTTACGTTCCAAGCTTACAACTTTGCAATCTTTGGGGATGGAATTCAATGGCTCGTTAAAGGAATGGGTACCTAACAGGTCTATTCGAAGTTTTGCCGCTCTAATAGTCTAATCCAATGGTTTTTGTGAATGATTGGATAAATAATGATATAACATTGCCTACGCAACTTCGAGAATAACTGATTGTTTATTAATAACCTATTATAGCCGTCTCTTCTCTGTAATAGAAGTGGAAGAAGTTATCGAATACTTTTGTTTCTAAGAAAATAGTTGTCATAATGTTCGAAACTATACTTAGTTTCTTCTAATGTCGATATCAGCATTGGTGAGCGCATGTGGGCTTAAATTGGTAGGTCCCGGTTTCGATTCCCGGCAGAGTCAATTTGGGAATTTATAATTTCTGAATTTTCTCTGGTTCTGGTTTCTGGGAAGCTTCGGACGTGGCTAGCTTTAGCGTTCCAGTACGATGCCGTGTAGAAACCGGTCAGGGTATACTATGGGTTTAATATATGTACTCCTGTACCCATAACAGGTTAGTCCGCTATTATCTGCCTAACTATAAGTATAATTGGGTATTTGGGGATTCAAATAAATTATTTTTTTGTGATTATTAAATAGAGGATCTCCCAAAAGTCGTAATATCCACGTCCCCTGTTAGTTTTATGTTGAATAACTATTTTAAACAATCGATTTAAGTAAAAAAGTGCGTCGAACTTTGATGACATCACTATTTAATATTTTATACAAAATTCCATACTAAGCACTCGTTTTGACGTTTGAAAAAAAGTTGATGATTTAGATTTGTCAAATACCCAATTAGGTTATGCTAATGAATCGAAGTTTTGCACTACATTATTGTGATGAAAATGAAAGAAAAGGTAAGGGCAAACTCACAAAGCACTCTAACAAACCACTTCTCCCGATATAAAAAACGGCTGTCCTCCACTGAAAAAGCACACTACAGCCAACACGCGATTCCCGTAGCAGGAATGCATTTAATACCAACAACGGAATAATTCCGGTAATTTAGAGGCATTTAGACCATATCGCGTGTACCTTACCGGTAATGAAAGAAAGCTTTTTTCACAGCTCCCCTTAGTTATTTCAGTTTTACTCTTACGATTTTACGTATAGTTCAAGTATTGTTTGACTTGTGGAGGTCAGACCGCAATCGTTTTTATCGTTAAAAAGATGAACTAATCTGCTAATTAAAATATATGGTTTGTTTATAAAAACAGACCTAGGCTACATGATGCCTCAATAGCCTAACTGAAATTCGAAAAGTTCAGATTAAAACCCGTTCCAGTACAATATCGGGTAGAGGAATCCGAATATGGGTACTAACTACTAGGTAAGCCCGCTTACCTACTATTTCTTCATGGTGCATACTGCATACCATCACACCATACTTCATTCTCTTAATAAAAAATGCGAAAGTGTGTTTGTTTGTTACCCGCAGTAGATTCACTCGATGCTTCAAAAGCACTTGTAAGTTTATTTGAATAAAAACATTTGAGTTTGAGTCTGTTGGTTTGTCCTTCAATCACGCCGCAACTGAGCAACAGATCGAGTTAATTTTTTGCATGAGTATAGTTGAGGACATGGAGAGTGACACAGGCTACTTTTAAAGTTTTTATCCCCGAAAATTCACTCGGACGGACAGGTTCTTTGCGAAATAGGCTTGCCCTTGACGACAATCATGCTTAGGCGCGGGATATACCTACACGAGAGGCGACGGGCGCGGGCGAGGTGCACCTCCGCCGCGCCGTCGTCGCCACGCATCTCGTATTTAATATATCCCGCGCCTTAGTGCAAAGCAACGATGAGGTCTAGGTTAGAACGCGCTTGTCTAGAAGATAGTATGTATCTAATAAATAACAACATTGTGTTTTTTTGTTGCAGCGAGCGGCGCGCTCGCAGCCGGCACCATTGCGTCTCCCTGGAGCACGGCGGCCGGCGCGCCCGACACCAATGGATCGGGCGGCGCCGATGCCAAGCACCTCGACGTTGGCGAGGCCAGCGACGATGAGAAGGTAACATTTCTTTAACATTCCAATTCTTAGATTTGCCATTGCATAAATTTAAAGACTTAGCATTCGTTAAGCCGAGGCTATTAATTTAGCATAAGTAGGTAGGTACTGTAGGTACTATTGATGCATGAGAGAAATTGCCTTAGCATTCAGCAGCCCACGTGTAATACTTGTAAACTACTAACTTGTAGTCTTTAAATAGTAGCGAGAAGTGGGTGGATGAAAAAGGCGAAGGAACATGTGTGGTGGGCCCCTCTAAAATGCCTGCCAGTCATAGGTTTTTCGGAGTAGACGCGTAGGTACACTCTACAGGTCGTTTGGCGGACTCTCCAAAATGCTTACTTGTCATAGGCATTTCGGAGTAGATGCGTACCTACCTAAAGGACTAAGTCAACCGATAGACGTCCACTGCAAAGACTACAATATTAGTATAATACTGGGTCCACTGCTACTGTCCTTGTAGGGACTTCCACACGCCGCTGTCTTGGATCGCATGAATCCTGCAGCGGATCTCTGTAACTCGCTTGATCAGGCTCATCGGCCCACCTATTAGGGTTCAACTATTCTATGAAAAGATCAATTCTAGATAAATAGATAAATGGTTTATTAGTTCACGAAAACAATCCACAATATGTGCTTACAGATGTAAGTCAATTGTTAATTAATTATTGCCTATTTTGTAAGTAATAGCATATTATATTATTCTGTGGTAATAGGCAATAATTAATTCATTGATTAATTTATTGAATGTTCATTCGTGAGCAAATAAGGCTCCTCACTCAGCACAAAGCCACAGCAGGGTGCAGCGCTGATTTTCAGGAGGAGCCATATATGACGTTATAGACGTGTTTCCAACCTTATAACCATTAAAACAAATCTACGATTTGGGCATGTTGATCGATTTATTGGCTGTTGCTACTCGAATATTACGGTATAATATCTACTCAAATACAGTTTATAGAAAACAAATGTGCAAATATTAACACGAAGATTCACATTCGAGTTCCACGGATCGAAGTGAATCACGATGTTTTCGTCTGCGCGTCCGCCGCGGCGTGGAGTCAAGCGCGTTTATTTTTGTTCTCTTTGGAGAATAGAACCGGCTCTATTAATTACAATGACGCACCTCTTCACTTCGCTTTTCGTGTTAGAGCTTTAGGCAAGTAACTATTATTATTTAATCTGTGTGTAGAACCGCGCATCGATTTAGGACGATTATCTCAAGATTATCAATCTAGACTTTTTATAAAAACGGAAATTCGCTAAATGATACTAACAAAGATGCGTAAATAGTGGATACAGCGAAACGAGATGAATTATCTGGAAATATTATTACTTTCATGCGGTTTTTAGAAGTAATGAGATTCCCCAATAGTATTGGGTTATTTTCCGATAATTTGTAATGTTTATTGAAACATGCAAGATTAATTTAAATTGGGAACAGAATAATTATCTGTAGATTATTATTATTAATTAATTAATTTAATTAATTAATTTATCTCAGATTGGGAACACCCCTGTGCTATGAGCACAGATGTCCGTGTGGAAAAGAGGTCGATAAACGAATTCACGGACTCTCTTTCCAAAGGATCGCTGATAGGCATTTTCGGCATGGCTCTCTCAACGATACGATCAAAAGGGCTCTTGCCACCATAGATATTCCTGCGCTCATTGAGCCGGCATTGATTAGTCGGGATAATGGCAAGAGACCTGATGGATTGACGCTGGTTCCCTGGGAACGGGGACGGGCGCTAATGTGGGACGCAACATGCGTAGACACATCGGCCCCGTGTCATATCAGGGAGACAGCATCAAGGCCGGGAGCCGCAGCAGAAAACGCTGAAACCGGCAAACGGCGGAAGTAGGTATGCCTCTCTCATAGAGAGTTACATATTTGTTCCGTTTGCCGTGGAGACCCTGGGGCCGTGGAGTCTTAGTGCCAAAAATTTTTTGCGAGATATTTCACCGCGGTTGATTGCCTCATCTGGTGACAGAAGGGCTGGCTCATTTTTTGCGCAAAGGTTCAGCCTGGCTGTCCAGCGCGGAAATGCAGCCAGCATTCTCGCCATCATTCCACGCGGGCATGATTTATATAGTAATTAGGTTAGGCTAGCTAGCTTTAATTTCTATTGTATTGTTTTCAATAAATTTAAATTTTAAATTATAATAATTAATTCAACGTAAAGTCTGCAATACTTAATTAAATTTTCATCGAAAAGCTCTTTGTTTAAGGGATTAGTATGATTACACCAGGGTAGATAGGCCCCAATAAAGGTAGACCGTGGGGCGAGGACACGAATGAAAACTTCCAAACTTGAGGAAGTACCTTTAAGACCTACCTAGTACATACCTAGTTTTCTTTTTGGCTCTTTGAACGGTCTAGTGTTATTGACCTCCCTGGCGCAGTGTTGAGCGCTGTTCTCTTAACGTGCGGAGGTCCCGGGTTCGATCCCCGGCAGGTTCAATTTGGAAATTTCTAATTTCTGAATTTTCCCTGGTCTGGCCTGGTGGGAGGCGTCGGCCGTGGCGTTAGTTACCACCCTGCCGGCAAAGACGTGCCGCCAAGCAATTTAGCGTTCCGGTACGATGCCGTGTAGAAACCGACTAGGGGTAGGTATGGGTTAAATATAACTGCCATGTCCCTAACAGGTCAGCCCACTACCATCTTAGACTGCATCATCACTTACCATCAGGTGAGATCGCAGTCAAGGGCTAACTTGTAGTGGATAAAAAAAAAACATAGGTTTCATCGAGTCTAATACACATTTGTTTACAAATCAAAACTCGGAAGCTATTTCAAGGGTTCTAGGTCGTCATCAGGTTTCTGTGTTCAATCATATAACCGCTGATAATGTTTACAGACAGATGTTAATAGCATCTGGTTTTGCGTGATGGACCAACACACTATTAGGCTCGTAAATGTTTGGCAATAGCGCATCATAGTGGCCACCGCTACGGCACGTGCTACGGAGGCAGAGGAAAAGATACATTTATGTATGACGCGATTAACTAACTCACCGAACGAAAATAAACAACTTGTCACGCGTCGTATTAGAAAATTAAGAAAAGCTAAACGTTTTTAAACTATTAGACGTGGCTTGATTCTGATCTTTTTCCGAACGGAATTGCATCACTAACGTGAAGGAAGCGTTATCTATACTTCCATCCGTATTTAAAATGGATGCGAAACAGAACAGCTGTTTTGAGCCCGCCATTTTCAGTTTAGTGGCATGGACTACAGAAATGCTCTAAGTTTTACTTACTGAATGTATTATTATTTTCAAAAATAAAATCACGCGCGGTTGTTTCACTTGAAACGCCTGTAAAAGTAGGTACCTACCTACTTATGGTACCTAGTTACACCTTAAGACCTAGTAAACAGTACCTTAGGTAATGGTGTGGCAATTAAAATAAAACTTTCAAATAAGTACTTAACGCAATGCTTACAGCTCTACATTTAGAAATAAAAAAGTAATTCGATTAAGTACTTACTTAAGTAACTACTTAAATTAGTATCTGGCTTATTATTTGTTACGCAAATAAACTAGTGTCCGACCGAAACTGGTTTTTACGACCGAAACCGAAACCGAAACCGAATTTCGGCAACAGTCTAAGTTTCGGCCGAAACCGAAACTTCCTTGCAAGGTAGTGACTACCTACTCCTATGATATATCACGTAATAAAACTTACCAAATTCAAAATAAATCACACGAAAACTCACAACAAACAAAACAAACTGCAAACACAAGCCAGTCACGACATGATTAGGCACGTGGATGCTGCGAAATGTCTTCGTCGCTTACTCGCTTGGATGGAATTTAACGCGCCGAACATGACCGATCAGCGCGAGAACTCCCGAATGCAGTTTCGGTTTCGGTCGTAGTTTCGCCAGGTTTTCCGCCGAAACTCGACCGAAACCGAAACCGAAACCGAACTTTCGGTCGGACACTAAAATAAACACATCTAAATAAATAATGATCATACAAATAGGTATTGTTTACGTACCTATACAAACGTGAAGTTTTTATATGTAAACAATACCTATTGTATTTTTTCTATATTTATAGAAAATATATACTATGAACTTAGAATAACTACCTAAGTTATTCTAAGACTATGCAATAATTATTAGAAAACTATAGAAATTACCTACCGCTATAATAGCCGCTTCCGCTAATTTACCTGTTTCCGTCTTGAGAATGCAAGATCAGTTATTAAGTAACAGGCAAAAATACCTAGATCTCATACTATTAATATTAGGTAGGTGTTGATTAGAATTGATTTTCCTGTATTTCTAAACAGGTGTAAATTGCCGTTGAATTTGCATGAGAATAGGAAAACGTGCTCTACTATTGTGCAAATACATAAACGATTGAAGTTCAAGGCTCAAGTGGTTAACCGGAGGGCCTTATAACGGAGTACCTTACCACAAATCCCTAAAATTGGAAACGAATATTAATTTTGCCTTCATAGGGCTAGGTGGGTAACGATGAATATTAGAACTTTCCCTAATAATAATAGTAGATACCTAGATAGGTACTTCCTTATTTCCGAAACTTCGAGCGTGGGTAATTTACGTTTTATGTAGACAAGTAACAATGAAACTACCCGCAGTTAAAATATTCGAAATTTGATTAACTAACACTACAACCCAAGTTTAAAGGGAATCGTTATTTATATATATGTAGGTATGTATTAAAGGACATAAGTTACCTCGGCTACAAATGTGGATAAATTACCTTCGAAGTAGGTAGGTACTAGGTAGGTACTTCAATGACGCATTTACGCTCGGACGGTAGGTACGCGTAACGTGGATACTAAATGATATCTAATTACTTATAAAGACATTTATAAAATAGAAGTGTTTCTAGATGACTATTTAATAAAAAAATATTGATTCGACCAATTTAGTGAGAGAAAGCTTTCGCCCACGGTTTCGTCCGAATACAATAGGATCATCAACTCATATCTCATTTTTTATATTCTGTCTGGTTGCGAAGTTTAGATAATAATTAATAACCTATCTATATCCTATCCAAAAACAGTTATACATAGTAATAGTAACAGATATAGTTTTTTTTTTGATGTAGCACACGATGCCGCCTTAGCGCTTAAAATACCTACTAACTTTGCTATTCATTTGATTTTCAAGAGCATAGACGTGTTAACTATCAATGAAACTTGCAAAATCGCTCTGGAAAGTTGCTTACACAGTTTATAGCTTAAACACTCACAGCAAGTCAACTTTCGCAAGTTTATTCAGGAGTGACTTCCGCAGTTTCTTGCAACATGACTTGTGCAAGTTTTATTGCTAACTAGATGATGCCTGCGATTATTATTATTATTATTATTATTATTATTATACGCTTGGATTTCTTGATTTTCCGGGTAAAAAAGTATTACAAGAGTCCCAACTCCCAAGCCAAATTTCAAATAAGTATAACCATGCAAAAAAATCATGTCGAACTTTTATAATTCCACTAAATATAGCCCTCGACTGCAATCTCACTTCGTGATGGTGCTGTCGAAGATGGTGGCGGGCTAATTTGTAACGAGTATGGCACTTATATTAAACATTTAACTACCCCTAATCGGTTTCTAGTTTCTACAGGGATCCTTTGACGCGTTTTTGAAGGACAAGCCCACACATACCTACACACTATCGCATTTATAATATTAAGGTGCGAATTGACATTTTGCTTAAGAATGGTAAACGAATGTTCGCAGGATATGTCGGCGGCGGACGCAGAGGGTGTGTGGAGTCCGGATATCGAGCAAAGCTTCCAAGAGGCGCTGGCGATCTACCCTCCGTGCGGGCGGCGGAAGATCATCCTCTCCGACGAGGGCAAGATGTACGGTGAGTCCGGCCATGCTAGAGAATCGCTTTAAAAGAAAGTCATAACTCAAAACATTTATGAGGCTATTAACTATATGTGGGCAGCTTGAATCAATCATGAGTATGAATGATCGCTTCAACTTGCGACCATTTAATAATAGTTACTTGCTGCGACTTGGTAGCGAACTTCAATTTCTGTTAATTGTCAGATCACTTGAGCAAATGCGCCTGTTCCAAGCTTTTTAGGTTAGCGCCAGTCTTCGCCATGGCGAATTTAGGTCGTGCATAAATATAGGTAGGTACTATGTACGCCGCCTGATCTAGACTTCCCGGCTATCATGCCGCAAAATTGAAGATAAACGAGTATACGCGCCCTGCTATGGCCAGGGCGCCACCAAAAATTACGACGAAAAATTAGCACGATAAATTCGCAATTCTACCTACTCAATGAATTCATGGTCATATTCATGATATTCTTTCAAGACGAAATAGACATATTGGCATTTAAGACTATGCCAAATAAGATAAGCTAGGTATACATTATGGAATCTGTAAATGTCTATATATTATCTGAACCAGAACAGATGAGTGATTAGATCATCTCATGACCCCAAAAATATTTTCCTGATCACAGAGAAAGAGAAAAGTTTTAACGTTGTTTTAAGCATAAGAGTTTTGTCCCAAAATAAAGTTAAGATAAATATTTCTCCTATTATCTTCTGTTTATACAGTCTTAACTCACAATCTTTAACCTATCCACTTAACTACCTATATCCAACCTAATTGTCTCTCATTTGAATGGCAGCTATTAACCATAATAATTATTAATTACCTCTTATTATTCCGCGATTGTAATGATCAACTTTCTAATTCAATTTGCGTGCAAGTCAATACAATAATTGAATTATGAAGCTGTATCAAGGCCGTTCCGAAATGAACAATGGTATAGCACGAGACAAAAGGTTCGGTAGGTAGGTATTGATGTGAGCCGACAAAGCGGTTTGCGCAATAGGATTCCGTGGAAAGACGTGAACCGACAATTATTATCTCGCCCGATCGGTGTGTCGCCGATTCGAGGAAGCAGAAGTGCTTTGTTCAATCTCGCCTGCAATCTTCGAAATTCAGTAACCTTCAGTTAGGTTCCTGCGTCGTTTAAAAAGAAACAAAATGGGGGTATGTTGCTTTAGGAACTTAGATCGTACTCTGTTTATCTAGTTTTTGTTAGCGTTGTTCAAAACGTAAACAATTTGCCGAAATCTGCTTGGAGAAATGCGTATGCGGTAGGTATAGTAGGTATGTGAACCAGTGGTAGATTTACTAGACGATTCAAAAGCACTTGTAATAAGTTTATTTGAATAAAAAAATATGAGTTTGAGTTCGACGCGCTTTGGCCAGCGCGGTTTTAGAAGTTTTCGGCTTTCATCATTAGTTCGCGCCACACGGTAACGTCATTTCAGCGAAAAGCTACTCGTTCACTTGTTGTTTATGGGAAAATAGACTACCTCTCTGCAGGGCTAGCATGGGCCGGAGATAAAATTTTTATCCCCCGATTTTATCCACTGGCAAGAGATAAAATTAACTTATCCACTTCTCAGAGAACGGCAACAGGGGAGAGGAGAAGTTTATCCCCGTTTGACGTTTCACGGGGACTCGGGGGACTATTTATCCACCGTTATTTAGCGTTTTTATTTATGAATAAAAATTTTATCCTTTCCTCGGGGAGAAAATTGTCTCAGCCCATGCTAGGGGGGCTGGAAGAGGTAGATCATCTTTTCTTGCATTTAACTTTTGGAAGGAACTTAGTTTTATTGAAGTAATGGAACGATTCTACAGCAAACGGTCTGCAGTTTAAGCACAGAATAGGTAATAGTGCGGTTTTTAAGGTTTTAAAGTTTAAGTTAAGTCTTTAGAGTTTACGGATTACATAGATGTTCATATTGGATAGCTTGAACAAAAGACTCGAAAACACGGATAATCAAAATAATATAGTCCACTACTCTAGCATAGGCGCATAATTATTAAACTAAATCATCATTTTAAATTCACTCAAATTCGAAATTGATTTTCATGATAATGAAAGCATGAAAAAACTGATGGTCTGATTCATCAAACCATTAAATTTCAAATTATAACCAGTCCTTTGCACTTACAATCACTTCAATAGAAATACCAGCACAATAAAATACTAACCCAATTTAGGTAAGAAAGACTAATGATTGCAATGCAAGCTCAGTTACTGTAAACCAAGGCGGGGGAAATTTTTTCACGTTACACTGTTAACTAAAGAAGCTCGTTATCCCTACGTGACGATTACTGAAAGAAACCTTCACGAAATTAACTGTGTAAATCTCTCGTGTTTCGAGTTAATATTTTGTGTCACTTTCAAAAATAAACGTTTCTTATTCTTATACAGGCTGGGATTTTGTAGAGCGATCAAAGTAGTGAGAACTTAAAATAGATATCATAAATCTAAGATAAAAATGAGAGTCAATTTTCAAAAAGAAAAATCCGCTATAATTTTTTAATTTCGCTTATAAGATATAGATGAACTAAATTTTAATATCGCTCAAAAGTTATAGATGAACTATACGTAGCTTTTACAAAATCGAACCTCAGTTTATTTATTGCCGCTTAAAATGCTGCCGTAATCGATATAGGAGTTAACTATCCTTTATTTTTTGAGTCATTTTATTCCTCTATAAGGAAGTAAGAACATAGAGCTGAAGCCAATAGCTTTTCACGTCCTTCCGTTCTATGAGAGTTGTCTAAGTACTCAGATGGCCATGGTGATTATCAAAACTTGTATCATCAAATCTTAAATCGTTTATTATCCGTCTCATTGACCGCTTACAAATTCTCATCCTGTATTAAGGTTATAATTGTCCTGATCGTTCATGACTTCAGTGTTAGGAATACTGCCAAGTCGTTGAGTGTTTTGAGTATCATTCGGATTGTAGATTTCTTTCATCCTGACAACATCGTTATTTTTCCGCTTTTTATATAAGTATTCTTTACTTTCTTTACGATCATGATACTTGTTACAACATCTGAGTAAGCCATATTTTTACAAGCTTCTAATTTTTCCTTCGAATATTGAAGCTTTATTCTTGGGAGAAATCTTTTGCAACCATTATGGTTGCAGATAGTTTAAAACTAGATAGCTTAGTATCTTCATCAACGTTATTTGTATTCTTAATTTTTAACTATAAATAACAATTTACTTCCATGGAACATTAAGCTGCAAGAGTACCTTTCTATTTCTTCCTGTTTTTGACTACTATTTTTTAGCTTGCTTTCAAGGTCTACCATAGATACTCTCTTAAGATCGAGTTTAATATACCTCTTCTTGATATTAGTTGGAGGTCAGCTAACAAACGACCATAATCATCAATATTATTAGCATCAATACTATCTATTTAGGTATTGATGCTCCGAGGAAATAATATATTCTCTGCATTAATTTACCTTAAAGGCTAATTTCTCGCCTCGGTCGAACTTCAAAGCATAAACGCAAATTTACCTGCGAACGTAACTATGTAAACAAGACTGGCAAATCGATTCCCAACCACTACTAGTAGTTGTATTAGTTTGAAACTTGATAAGCTTCTGCAGTGTTAAGTTTGCAACAATAGTTTGTATCTAGTGACAATAATAGGCTGACGGGTATATTGAATTTCAAGGATCAGCAGAACCTTATGTGGAAAGATTAACTCTAGTATTACAGGTGACAATATGTTAAAAGTTGTGATGAAAATGTTGCCTTCGTCATCTTTAAACATTCATATATACTCGTATAATATTACATAGACATCCACTGTTCAATGCTCAATGCTATTGCATCTACTTATCTATACGGATTAAAGGTCTCTTGTCGAGATTTCCACAAACCACGGACATATAGATGCCGTGCGTCAATGATTTCTAATGATTTTCCAGAATTGTTTTAAATATAAATTAATAGGTTACAAACCGCAAATTTTATATAAAAAAAATATAAGTCCTACTGAAAAGCACTTAATCAGGAGGAAGAAAATGACACGCATAAGGCCCCAAACGAAATTCGATATTAAAGTTAATGTCAGGTAGGTACAACAGTATGTACGTTTAACCGAGCAGCATAACGTAACAGCATTAAAAGGATTATTTCCGGCAGACGATAAGATTAAACCGGCACGTTTCTTTCCGTCTATTAAATCACTTAAGGTGGACACATCGCTTGCGGTAGATTTGTTTAGCAATTCCACCCCGGAGCCGGGAGCCGGGCAGTCCTTTAATTAAAGCGGACGGTATAATGTGCCTGACGCGAACTTAATGTGCGTCCGCCGTAATGGCGGTGGTGCCTTTAATTGTTCCACGTCAATTATGTCCGGAGCATACACGAACTAATAGTTTGTTTCGCACATAAGAACCTGTTATTACGTTAAAAAAATGGGTCTTTAGTCCCATACGGGTCCCAACTCTATGCCGCTAACGGGACTACGGGATAGGTAACCTCATGAACTCGGGGCCCCACATTTTGGACGGAGCAGATCTTGGACAAACTTACTAGAACTTTTTGTTACCCAGAAGATTCATATTTTATACAGGGTAGGGCCTCCAGGGGCCTTCAGCCCTTCTATGGATTCGTTATGTTTTTGTTTTACCGAACATAGTATCGTAGGTACCCGCGACGTAAATATACCTGAATAGTTATCCCTGTAAATTAAATAATATACCTGAATAGTTATCTGTTTACCTGCAAAAATAGTTTAACAGGTGTGGTTTGAAACACAATTCAGTTATGTCAGTCAGTCAGTTGAGAAAATGAGACCTTTGGAAACGCACAATCACTTACTATAACCGTATCACGTGATACATCAAAGGTTATCTATTATCAAAATTAAAAGCTTTTATCTGTTAAACGAGGTTCAGGTCAAGCGATAATAATTAGTGCCTTGATAATAAAGTACTGAACCAGTACTTATTAGATAATTGTCAGTAATTATGACATATTACGATTAACCTCTGAGATAACTTACTTATATGTTGTAAGTTGTAAGAAGCGATTTTATTCTGAAACTTTTAAAACTGCATAGGTGTAGACAATACCAAACTGTAGCTAACAAGAATTTATTACAAAAAATTGTTTATAGACAAGTCGATTACTAACAATAGTTTTTACAAAAAATATTATTATAGACAATTTGATTACTGAAGCTAAGGTTTTGACGATTTTTGGGGCCGAAGATAAGAGAATGGGAATGTGCCATAGGCAGTAGAATTTGTCAGAAATGGACACAGGATACATTATAAAATCCACACCTGGTATTGGTTTCACTGTGAATCGGTCTAATATGCATGGATTATATTTTATTTTGGGCTTCCCCATATTTGTCACAAATGATAAGGTCAAAGAAAGGAAAGGTGAAGGGGAGAAAACTCGCTGTCGTCGTTCCGTTTAACGATAATCTAACAAAGAGTGTTTCTCGGAAAATATTCCTTTAAAGACATACTTACTAAAAGAAGCAACCCGTACAAAGCCCAGGAAACTCGGTTAAAGTTCACCAAAATTTCTTCAAATTAATTTGCGCATAAGTAAAACGATGTCACACGGGCAAAGCCTGGTTTCTATAAAGTGTTTAATAATATTTGGGAGGACGGTTTATTGTCGTAGGGCAGTGTGATGTGAAAGAACACGGTATATAATTGCGGGCACGCTCGTCCGGGCAATATATGGGCGCATTATTCGCGGACGTGTCGGCCCGGGCTTAATCTAGCTGGCGAGTGCGTCACCCGCTTGTCGTCCCGTCGTCCTGTGCCGTCGTCCCGTCCGGCACCCTCTCCCTAATCTTAGAGATATTTTCTGCACAAAGGCGTTAATCCTACAGCCAGCGGTCACGCGGTCTCGGTAGAGTTTAGAGCACAGAAGCTCTAGTCATCTAGTGTAAGTGTCCAAGTTAACTTTAGGTTAAGCCATTCAATCATCATCGGCATCTTCAATAATGAAGCTAAGCGGTCTTCTTTAGATAGAAAGGTTTGTCTATCTAAAGCCGCTTCTTTTAATTTTTGGTAACTAAGCCCTGTCCATCTCGTTACATTGTTTAACCACTTGCGTCTTTGGCTTGACGACCTATTTATATATACATATTTTTTACGGACATATTTTATGGTTTCCTCTTAGTGCAAGAAGTAGATAGATACGAAAATATTGCGACGAGCGAGTTTGTAGTCCCACAAACTTTTCTGACCCGGTGACAGCGTCGTTAGTATATGTGAAAAATAAAATTAAAATAAAAACTAATTAAAATAAAAACTAAACATGCATAAAAGTTTGTTGCAATTTTAACCACCGGGTCAGATAAATTTGTGGGACTATAAATTTTCTAAATTTGAATTTAGAAATTGAAAAATACGAGTAGATTAAAAAATAGACCAGACAAATTCGGATTTGAATTTGTCTGGTCTTTGGTGCGCTCATTAGCCGATTGATTGGGTTTAGACGTCTTTTGTATTAAATAATTGCTTATTTGACCGTCGCGTCGTGATGGTCCATATTTGTGTGTGTAATGATCTAATGGCCATCACGTAGGTTACAGTGAACGCGGAACGCTGTAGTTACTCTGAACTTCAGACCGTTAGCAGTGGGATCGACGCATAAACTTAAGAGATATTTTCCGTACTTAACTTCCCACTCTGTTACAGTTTGTAGTTCTTATTGCCTTGTAACCGTTTCAAGAGTTTGTTTTGATGTTTGGTTTCAATCTACAAAATTCTGTAAATTTTCTGTACCTACTTATTATTTTTTGAGATCTTGTTTTTCAACACGATGTTAATCTCGCCTCTTAGTGATAGAGATAAGTCAACACATTTGTTCTTAATTGAACAATAGACTTACTGGTAGTTGGAGCCAAACTATTTCCAGTCAATACCGCAGTTTGGCAACAAGTAAAGACATTAAACACATTACGTCAATAACAACTTATGAAGCTGTGAGACGGTGCATTATTCCAGCGCGGGGAGGGCCGCTCCAGTCTCCACTCCGGAGCACTGACAACTTGGAAGTGAGCAGTAATTTAGCGTGGCTCGAGCGATGTGGTGAGTTGTTGGAAACAGTTCGGCTACAAAGCCAGCTCCGGCGGCTCCACTGCAGGCACGTTCGTGAGTTAAGACATTCAAAACCGCTCAATATCCTGGGAGTATGAAAGTTTCGTCGGCGCACGGCTTCACGTGGTCCGGGGGCGGCGGGCGAGGGGTTCGCCGGGAGGGCTAAACTATGCGAAGAATGCGCAATTAGTGAGCGAGCGAGCGTGTAAGGGGCCCGGCCGCGCCGCTAGGCGGCGAACACAGTAAGAAAATATAAAGAAGGCCCGCCCCTTCTCCCGCGCCCCTTGTTTAGCGCCCCGCCCGCCGAAGGCATAACTCCCGATTGTCTCGAGAAATCCTCCTTAACCGTCGCCACTCAACCCTTCAGCGTCGCCCTCATCTTGCATATCTGCTGTTTGGGTCAGCGTGAAATTCTGTCCCAACTCGCGACGCTTCTGTCACCGATCGTAATGTTTCTTTTATTGGAACCAACCCTCCTTTCATTATTACGGTATTTTGAAATCCTTCAACAAATTCAAGTACCTAACTTCACATTTCTGTCCATGTACCTAATATAATATTGCATACATACAGCTTTCAAAAAAGTTGCTCCAACTCATATCGAAGTTTTGATTGGCTTTACCAATTATATGATAAAATACGTCGTCTTAATAATAGAGTCATACAAATACGTGTAATAGGACTTATAAGATCAGGCGTCACAATAGCAATCCTTTAGAAAACTTCTCAGTTATTCAACTAATAAACTAGAAAATCAGAGACGAGGCTGAACTTGTCTCCAAATAACTCGACGAGTTCAAGGCTCAAGATAAATGCTTCATATCAAAGGACTATTTATCTAGCAAAAACATTACGGTTTCTTTCGCTAACGCAGTCGAAAACAATCGACAGGTCATGTCTGCTAGTCGCTTCGTTAATGTATTTCTGATGGATCTTCAATATCTTCCTCGCTGTATAAATTATCTGTTGGTTGGAAAAAATAAATATTTGATTTCGCTGGCTTTCTTTTAAAAAGGAAAAAGCTATTTATCAAAGCAGTTAACTACGATTAGGTAAATGTATCTAATAGAGAATCAACAAACTCACAAATACGAGAACCAACTAATGATATTATAATTGAACACGCAGATAGCTTCCTGGTAAAAGCTGCGGTCTCTGAAAGCCAAAATATAGCAACTTTAAGTTCAGAATTTAAATACCGTTTTAGAATATAACTTTTTCGTACCACTTGCTCAAAAAAGTGACATTCTATGCCACAAAAAGCGAACATAACAATAGTCATTTTTAATCTGTTAAAAACAGGGAAAGAAAATTGTACTGAATTTCATTCATCCTCTAGGGGGAGAATGTGATTTAAATTTGGAATACTTACCGAAATTTATACTGAACTACATCTGTGTTTACACCATTGAGTTTGTATATAAAGCATTATACATCTTTTTGAAAAAGGAATACTTACGCATTTATTATGCAGTTATGATTATTATTAAATAAAATGACGAAAACCGACGAGGCGGTATGAGCTTGATGCCTTTGCTTTTCCGACAAAAAAATATTAGTCTAGGAATTTGCCGCGTTTTTGTTTTCTTCAAATATATAAACGTTAATGTAACTCTATCAATAATTGGACCAATGTTTCGAATGTTAACTTTTACTTTTAATTGTCATTATTTTTAATAAATGCTTATCTCATATTATTATTGTGTTAATTTTTTCGCAAATGGTACGAAAAGTAGAGTATTTTCCTCGGTGATAAAGCTGTCTTAGTCTTGGGTGAACTTAAATCCCTCGCTACACTCAGGACTCGTCTTAAATCCCTCGCTTCGCTCGTGATTTAAGTTTTTAACACCCTCGCTACGCTCGGGAGTAAACCTCGAGTCCTTCGTTACGCTCGCGATTTAAATCGTCACCCGCGACAGAAGACACTGCTTTATCCCCTTGGTTAATAATCTACTAGGTATTATCCATACGGATAACCTCCAAAAAAGTCAAAAATATAATATGCGATAGCCAGTTTTCCATATGTGGCCTTCTGACTGATATTATGATAATTTCGAACTCATATCTTTGATTCATAGTTTGCTTATCTTTATTTCATATCTTAGATGGATTAAGTATTTTATTTGCTGTTTACACTTTACTTTTACTAAACAGTTTTTTGGTTTTTACTCGCCCAACAGACATGGTATAACGCTGCCCCAATTTAGAAACTCAACAGATTTTAAGGCAAATAAATAATAGTTGAAAATCATAATATTTAACAATACTATGTTACTAAATATAATTAAGTATCCAATTAAGAAATAAAGTAACACAACGTCGCTACTAAAAAACGTAATCAATATTCATATAAGGCAGCCACTCCGCACGCACAATTTCATCCGCGCGGGAGCAGAGAGCGTGGCGCGTCGCTGGCAACGGACCAAATTAGCTAACTAATAAATAATCATGTTTGTTTTTCTATTCGCTGGAATAGAAACGTTTCGACTTGATCCTTGCAACGCACTATTTATAGAGATATGCACACGACGACGTTTCGGGTGAAAGCACTCTTAATGCCGGATTGTAGTGATGCGACACCTTGCGACTGATACGTAAAGTCGATTCGCTAAATTCATCGATTTTAATATGAACCGTTTTACAAATCGATTAATTATCAAATGAACGGACTGCAGGCCGTGACCACAAATAACTGTAGCGACATTGATGATAACAAAAATACTATATGGTGATGAATGAACTCAGACTAAGTAAAAATAAGTTACCTACTTATCTACTTCAGATTAGCAAATTATTCTCGCTACATCAAATAAATATTATAAATGCGAAAGTTTGGATGGATGTATGGATGTTTGTTACTCAATCACGCCCCAACGGCTGAACGGATCTGGATGAAATTTGGCACAGAGATAGATTATAGTCTGGAATAACACATATGATACTTTTTATTCCGGAAAATTAAGTAGTTCCCGCGGGAACCGAAAAACCTCGATCCAAGCGGACGAAGTCGCGGGCATCAGCTAGTATAAAATAATTCTTCTTTCAAAATTAAATCGAAGCAAATTAAGAAATTCTATTTCAAATTCCAAATGTCTTTAGTCAAACGATGTACACCCAGATACTAACTTGAATAAGAGAACCATCTTCTTTTTGTTTGTCGCGATTCGTGATAACAGTCGATATAGTAGTAAATTTTCAAACAAGTGAGTCAACCGATTCTAAGAAAGTGCATTATTTCATGCTTCCCTGAAATAGAAACGTTCCTTTTGCAAGGAACTATTCAGTTCACTTGGAATTTATTTGGAATAACTGTACTGTAGTAAGTACCATAGCTTTAGACTCAATATAATAATGTAGTATTATTTAATCTGTCATGATTTTTGTGGAAATCGACTACCCACTGATTCGAATCAACTATAAAAACTTTGCGCTTCACTAAGAGGTCTTGCGGTCGCGGATGTCGTCCGTTGTGATCTTGGCGACGAATAACGTACGACGTGTTTATTTCTGTAATTCGAGTTATCCCTGTAGTGTCCCGTACTAATTTTAACATAATGCCCGTCGTGAAAACTTTATGAAACGGTGCCATAATTTCAAAGCAATTTCAAGAATGTTTTCACTTAGCAGGCTTCAAAAGTTTGTTTGCGAAGCTACTGCGACTGGCTTTCACATTAAATTTTGGACCAAGTTACAAAGAGCTTAGGTATACTTAAGTACGAAGATAACATCATAAAACTTTGCCGATTAAAGTCGAATAAAACTTAGAAAGTACTTATTAAATTCATCATCGTCACACGAATTTACCCAATTGTTGGAAGGAATAGTCGAAATTAATTTTGTAAATACAGATTCCGAATGCGATCTATAGAATGTTGGAGGTTATTTAATGAGGTTTAATAAATTATCATTTCCATCTCTGACCCTACTAAAGGATCTCTCGATCTTGAATTGAGAAGACCTCTTGTTTAGCTATTTTGTGAAACCACCAATAAAAGCTCTAAATTTAATTTTATGAAACGTATTGAACAAAATTTGAATTAGTAGCAAAGTGTTGATTTAATAATGGCTGTTGTTTTTGCATGCATTCTGAATAATGAATACCTACTTGCGTAATACAACGTATTTTAGCTAGCTAGGTAGATACTATTACCTATTCTGTGGTAATACGTTATCGTACATGTAAACGAACGCGAACGTACAATCTACATGTAAATGACTAGATATACGTAAGCATGGCTCAACGAGCAGCCAAGGGGTTAATTAAATTCGCACCCGCCGGCGCTCGTCGCCATCGCATTCCCCGAATTCAATGAGATTTCAATTTACTTTGCTCTGGCCTAGTCTTATGCCGCCTCAAATTAATACACCATTGTTCAAATTAAAATCGTCAAACATGTCCTCGGTCCATACTTTATCTGCCCTGGAATACGTTAATTTTTCCGTTTATACTACATATTTATTGCGCATATCTTTTCGAACCACCTCTGTATCTATTTACCATGTAAGTAGTATTGAGAAACTAAAAGCTGTCAAAAAAGCTCCCTACAAATATTCTGAAAAAGAATTTTTAGCCTTTGTTTTATTTCAGCCGCGTAATAAATCTTGGCTCTAGGTACCTTTATTAACCAACCTACAAACTCTATAAAGATGTACCGCAAGCCTCTCAAATGAAATCCCTTTTTCTTATTTCTGAGGCATCATCATCAGCCTCTGAACGTCTCCTACTGGATATACAGCGCTTATATAGCTATACCAATAAGCGTCTCCGTACCTGGTCCTCAGATCTCCCCACTCACTATCCAGCTAAACTGTAAGCTCAGATAAAAATCCGTGTATTTATTATTATTTGCCTTTCCAACAGATCTGTTGGTAAAATATATTATTATCTTTATCTCTGTCGATCCACCCTGCATTCCGGGCCGGCTGCAGTTTCAATAATTGAAAATAGCTATTCAAAATATTTTGAAAATTGTTTCATAACTTCATAACGAGATCGGCATCGGGCCGGCGTCGCTGCATTGTGCTACGCGTTTTGATTCGACTATTTGGAATATCTCGCGGGCTATGACAATTGGCTCTCCGTTATAATCTTTTTATTCATTTGCACCTTGTTTGTTTTGTGAAATATATTAAGCAAAGCTGTGTTAAATTAATAGGGATGTATTAAAATGACGGCAGTCGTAATTCCTTCCTCCATGATTAAAATTCTACAACTGAAACTGACGGACTACATAAATGCATGCATGCATAAAATTATGCAATTATGTATCTAAGGCAGGTGAGCACTAAGAAAGAGTTAAAAAAAATAGCCTTAAGAGGGTAATATAGGAGGAAAAGTTTGTATTTTGTTCGGAACGAAAAGTTATGTGCTTTCTTGGCCAGTCCGTCAGGCGTTTTCCTTGCCGCGGAAGAAAACATGGTCAGAGCAGGTTACCCAAAAAATCTATTTATTTTTGGAAAAATTTGGTGGACTGAACCCTTTTTATCATTCTCAGTCCCGTACTAAGTAGAAGGTTGGTGAAGGGTTGAGGTAACATTTGTGATATTTCTTCAACAAAATGCAAATGTCTAAAACAGAGGCTTAGTTAATATGTAAGAATCTTTTACTAAACAGTACTTTTGTCATTTTATTACAGGAAGAAACGAACTTATAGCAAGATATATAAAATTAAGAACGGGGAAGACACGTACAAGGAAACAGGTCTCGTCACATATACAGGTGCTAGCGAGGCGGAAACTGCGCGAGATTCAGGCCAAACTCAAAGTGGTGAGTGCATTTCACTTTGTTAACCAATTACATTTTAATTAAAATACGGGGTTGCCTGAAATTTTGCAACGGGCAATTTTAGGGAAATGTAGCGAAAATAGACGAAAACTATCATGTTGCTTTCACATTGTTTTACAAAAACTAAGACTTGCCCAATTAATACCTATTACTTCAGCTCCTATTAACCTCTCATACACGGATGCCCATCACTTCCGGCCACTTTTACTCGGCCGAATCGCGGGAGGGTGTCCGTTCGGTATTTGCTCATAGCAAGTTCCCAGGATGTACCTTCTTTCCAGCCCCTACAAATTATTTTGTCTTATCCTTGTCCATATGGTCTTTCTCCTCTTTTTTGGGGCAGACGGTCCGGATTATCTCACCACCTAGCAGTCCATACACGGATAGTTGTTCCTCGTTCTACCTTCAGTTTTGGGTGACCGGATCAAATTCGTATCGCATAATATGGATAACTATATCACGCACCGAAGGCGGCCAGACGGACTTCCGACCATATTATGGACTGATCGGATCGAGTAGGTACCTATGTCGAGCTGGCTTCAGTAGGCTCTGGATACAGCCTCAGTTCCTTTAGGTATAATTTTTCCCGAAGCCGAAGTCAAAATTTTTGTCCATCCGCGATCACGACTAGCAGAAAATATAAATGAACTAAGATTTTTTGTGCAGACCAGAGATTGTTCCATGTACGCATCCGATAACTTCGACGTCTTAGGTTAGCCTGTTCAGTGTTGAGTTTAGTATCTCCATGTATGAAGGCCTCTAAGCCGGTCCATTAGACAAAGGGTGGGTATTGCATCAGTCGATTCCATTAATCATGTACGAATAACTGATGGAGCAGAGAATGCTCCAGATATTTGCCATACACACATCGGTCATCGCAGTAGATAGCAGGTTAGCCTTCAGTCACAATAATGACTTAGTCTTGGAACTTTTGAAATGTGATCAATAATAACATAAAAGGTACTTAACTACAGGCAAATGTTAAATGGAACTAAATTTTGAATGAATAGTTATAATAGTTAGTGCCATGGTAGAATTGAATATGAGAAGATAAAATAATATAAATAATTAGGCACCAATTACTTTTGTAATGGTAAAAGTAAAAATAAGTAATCCATTGTAAACACATCCACGTAGTAGGCCGCTATTCGCTAAGAGCCTATTAAGTTATTGTAACATACTAAACATTTTAGTTGAAACCGATTTAAGAGCTGATAAACAATCTAGGACGGTGGGGTGATGAAAGAGAAGGCGATGCAGTCTATGAGCACACTGTCTAGTGCACAGATAGTGGCGGGATTACCGCACCCGGCGTACCACCACACGGTACATTTTGCAAGGCATGCCTTTGTGTTGGTTCACACAAAAAACGCCTTTATTGTGTTGCTTCTATCAAGGCATGGCGGCATGCACGCAACTAGGGCTTCCAATACCGGGATCCCGGTATTGGCCAATACCGGGATCCCGGACTTTTTTTCGCCGGTTTTCAATACCGGTATTGAAATGTCTAATACCGGGATACCGGTATTGGTGAAACTATAAACGAAACAGTGACTATTGCATATATTTCTTGGTAGATGCCACTGTTTTTTATTCGGCTAAGTTTAAAACTTGTATCTTAAGGATATTAGCTCAAAAAGAGCACCTTTATTGCTTAAAACCAGTGAAGAAAAGTCGTTTTTGTTTACTCAGAGGGAAAAATTAGTGTTTGAATTTAGATCCCTGTGGCTTGGCATTTCTATTTCATTGTCTCTCAAAACGTTGAGAAATCTTATTTATAACTTATGCATATTTTATTATGATATATTATTTTCTTATAAATAATAACTATTGAATTTTAGATTAATTTGTGTTTTGACAAAATTATCGATTTCTTCGTCTTCGATCGACTTCTTACAAAAATATCGTTTATTACTCATTTAGTAGTTCCTCAACAGGTGGGCCTAAAAATGAATATGAGCAAGATAAAGATCATTTATACTGCACACGTTCAGCCCCAACCTGTGTTAGTAGAGAATTCTGCACTCGAAATTCTTGATGAGTACCTACTTATACCTAGGACATACAGTCCAGTTAGGCCAATCCGAGATCCAATTTCGAGAAAGAGGTCAACCGCCGAATCCAACTCGGCTTGGGCAGGGTTCAGGAAACTCCGCGACATCTTCTCGTCCAAAATTCCTCAGTGCCCGAAGACGAAAGTTTTCGAACAGTGCGTGTTGTCAGTGACGACTTACGGCTCCAAAAAATGGTCGCTAACTTTGGGCCTGATAAGGAGGCTTAGGGTCACTCAGCGGGCGATGGAGAGAGCTATGCTTGGAGTATACCTGCGTGATCAAATCAGAAATGAGGAGATCCGTAGGCGAACCAGAGTAACCGACATAGCTCGAAGAGTCCAAGCTCTAAGTGGCAAAGGGCGGGGCACATAGTTGGTAGAACCGATAGGCGTTGGGGTCCCAAAGTGCTTGAATGGCGGCCTCACACCGGGAAGCGCAGTGTTGGACGACCCCCCACTAGGTAGACGGACAATCTCAAGCGTGTAGCTGGGAGCCGCTGGAAACAAGGGGCACAAGACCGTGCTCTGTGGCGATCCATGCAGGAGACCTACGTCCAGGATGTCTATAGGTTGAGATGACGATAGTAGTTTAAATTACAATCTTCGACACTAATTTCACTAATTATTTAAAATTCCCTGCCATATTTATTTAATTTTGTGTGTACGTTGAGAAAGTGCGTCACAAATATACTTTTTATTAAAAGTTCAAAATTCAATGGAGGTTAAAAATATATATTTTCGTAAGAATTCATCCAAAAATAGTTCTATTTTAAAAATCATATAATTGATATTCTGATTGATATGAATAAGAAATTGATTATTTGATAATAATATAAGTATTACTTAATAAGGTTGTATTTAAAATGATGTGATGGAGTTTCAGAACATTACGTGGTCCGTAATTTTTACCTTAACATACCTACATGAAACAAACGATAGTTTCGTAAGAATTAAGTCAACGCGTAAATAACTATCTCAATACTCAAAACCAATCAATACTTGGTGATTTTTTTTAAAGAAAATACAATTTCATAAAATATTGCATGATATAAAATAAAGTGAAGGAATTACTTAACGTTTCGTGAGACAGTGAAATAGACATACATACCAATAATTCACAGCGTAATAATCAACCACAGCGTTCTATATCCAAAAAAAATATCGCTGAGTGAAAAATAACGGCTTTTCTTGACTGAATTTATGCAGAAAAGGCACTTTTTTGAGTTAATTTGGTAAAAATTTTTTTTATAAAAAAAACTGTTTTTTATGGGTCCGTTTGCTTCAGAAAAGACTAATTTGAAGTTAAAAATCATCTACCACATTTTAATTTTTTTCCAATACCGGATTTCAGATCCCGGTATTGAAAAAAATCGTTCCGGTATTAATACCGGTATTGAGAAAAACCGGTATTCGAAAGCCCTACACGCAACGGATAGATCAAAATAACGATTGGCTTCCAATTTAACTGTTGCCGAGTGTTGGCGGCTTCTGGACTTTTACTGTTTTAACGATTAGGTACATACTTAGTCCTATTCAGTGTTCAATTCGAGTTTATTTCTTCCTATTATGCTAGCCTACCAATACTACCAATTTGAAATACCTTTGGTACGTTTAAAGGCGTATAATGTAGTTTCATAGAAATATAATCTACCTATTAAAAAAGTGCAATAAGTAGATATCAGCAAATAATGGTATACAATTATTGTAAAAAAATCTAGGAGTAGAAAAATACCCGATATCCAAGTACAAAACATACTCAGAAAATACATATTTTGAATTAAATGTGTGCAGTGCAGTGGCTTTCAATAATGCTGGTTATACTTTTTGATTGTCAGTACAATTAGTTAAAACTAGTGTGCTTCTGTTATTATAATTATATTAACGCAACTACCTACTAGTAACAAAATGAATAATTTATAATTACCTAATCATTTTAACTATTTAACCAAACATAGCATCGCACCTTCTAAAATAAACATAGACAAAAATAGAAAAGTGTTAAGCTTAGTGGATTCGTGTCTAGAAACTAGAAACATTGCTGATCCTAACAATTTAAGCTGGTACTATAGAAGTGCATAATTTAAAACGCTTTCAATTTCAACCACATTTCTTTTTCATTTCAGCAATTCTGGCAACCAGGTCTACAAGCAGGCACGTCACAAGAGTAAGTGTAATATCTATATCAAATATGGTTCCCTCAGCTTTTCTAGAATTTCTATAAGTGCATTTATATGCACTTGATGTGTCATTAGAGAAATCCCAGCTTTTTAACTCAAGGTGATGTTACAAAGATACAACAAACACGCTTGGAAACCAAATTGTTCTTATTATGATGAGAAAATTGTTCTATATTATGAGAGAATTGACAAATTATACCTATAAAGTGGAACATTGCGGTGGATAAACGAATTGTAAATAGGTATTCAGAAGTTTCTTCTTTGTGGGAGAATCAGTATTATCTGCCAGTCAGTGAGTTGGAGAGGTTTTCAAGTTTGTCTATCACTGGGCCCAGTACCTACTCAGCATACGCGCTTTCGTCTCCGAGATCTCAAACGATTACTGCCTTCATCTATCTACTTATCTACCTTTGAATATTCAACTTTCAGAAACTGTAATAAGAATGAATGAATACATTGAGGCTATTGGATAGAAGCAGGCGTTACTTTGCGGAAGTCCATTATAATGAACAAACTTGACAATGCACGATTGTAAAGACAAGTGTCTTTACCATCGTGCATTGTCTGGTCAACATTTCCTTAGGATACTCCGGTGTAGGAGTAAAGCGTACGTTGAGAATAATTTGGAAGATTTGTGTGGTGTGGTGAATATCGCAAGCTACGAGTGCAAGATACACACTGTACCGCATAGACCTATTTACCTATTGTGGCGGATTATAGCGAATTAAACTTCTATAGTTCTTTCATTACATTGAGGCTTACAAAATATCTGGTCTTGTTCCAGTGTGAAGCCATTCCCGGCAACAGGGTACAAAGGTGTCCCCGGGGTACCAGGCGTGGGCGTGCCAGGCGGCACGGACGTGGCGCCGCCGCCACCATGGGAGGGACGCGCCATCGCCACGCACAAACTCAGGCTCGTCGAGTTCTCCGCCTTCGTGGAACACCCCCGAGATCCAGATACAGTGAGTTAATATGATGTTTACATATAAGTACAAAATATTTATCCAATAGGTACAATCTGAAACCGCCTGTTCACCCTTCTGTTGTATCTTTTAATCTTTCTGTTTATTGTCCTTGTTCTAAGTGTGTGCAATAAAGAGTTTATCTATATCTATCTATCTATCTGATTCTGGAGAGAGGCCTGACTCTGACTCCCACATCAGGATAATAATGTCCTCTCGACCGAATCTCGGCCAAGGCGGTCTATCTCCAGAGAGATTAGCCATCTGCGCGGGAGATATTATAGATATAGTACACAAGTGTTTGCGCATACACTCTGCTCCTTTACTGTCATAGCCCGATGAGACGGAAAATCCGACACGACCGGAGAGCTCAGGTGCAGGACCGACGTCTTTACGGCACGGGGGTGAAACACCGGCAACTTCCTTACTCCGGGCTCCGGGCTGAGAATTTCCTGTCAGAAAAACCTAATACTTGTTATGGCCCGACCCGAGACTGGAACCTGGGGCCTCGTCGGCCGCAGTCGAACATGCTAACCACTAGACCAACTGGGCAGTTGGTCTAGCTCTAGTGGTTAGCATTTCATGTGGTCCCACATCAGGATATCTCAGTGGGTGAATCTAAATATAGTACGTGACACCCAACTTCTTGAATACTTCTGACGTTCATATTTGCGCTACATGCGTTAGTTGTTCATTCATCATTCATGATTTTCATTTTATTGTTTCAGTATCCACCGAGCACAGCGCCGGCGCAACATTTATTCGTACATATAGGTGGTACTGTAACATACGCAGATCCTTTATTAGAGGTAATTATTTATTTTACCTGTTTACAATACATAGTTTATAGCCAAATATTGGTCTGAAATTGTTTCATGTTATCTAAGAGACTAGTTCAATTACTGTCAAATGTTCCTTTAAAATATTTGGAATACGATTTCCCCAAACAAGATTCCCTTGTAGCTATCCTTCGTGCATAATCGTAGCTGTTTGCGTATGACCTGAGAGGGAATCAATTCGAACAAGCATAGTCGGTAGAATTGGTGTGGAAGTGGGAACACTAAATGGAACGCTCAGACATCTCTTTGCCTTTTTGTCTATCACAGCCATGGTGTTGACATCGAGCTCATTTTAAGAGCAGTGAAGTCCATTATCCTTGATCACAAAAAGTATCTATTCTGGTATGGTGTGAATCAGCACTTTCTGTGAGGTTCTCTCAATATAAATGACGGACCTCTATCTTGAATTTAAAAATGTTATATTAACAATTTTGATTAATTTTCAGTCAGTAGAGGTACAGCAGATAAACGACAAATTCCCTGAGAAGAAAGGCGGCTTGAAAGAGCTATACGAGAAGGGGCCACGAAACGCGTTCTTCCTTGTCAAGTTCTGGGCGGACCTTAACACTAGCAACCTCGACGATCCCGGGGCCTTCTACGGAGTCACGAGTGTGTAAGTGGCCTATATTATAATTTCAAAATTGACTGGAGCTCTTAAGAATTAGTTGAGCTTGTCTTTTTTATTATTATAACATAACTTATAAGGCGATTAACGATAATCATGCTTAATAGAAAGCAAAGGCGGAGTCAGAGCAATTGTCTAGAAGATGCCTATATACCCTTGCCTTCTATATTATTATGTGACTTGACAAAAAAGTCCATGAAGTTTGACTTTAATAACCAAAAACATTGCGTTACATTTTGTAAAGGAAAAATAGAGAACTTTTATCTTTTTATAGATAAAGACACATATGACATACTTAGTCACTAAACTTTTGAGTATTAATGCTGAGGGTAATCTCTTATTTCACTGGAGCAAAAAAAACTATTCCAGCAAGGAATGCAGGTTTTATTTGACTATATAATTTTTATAATTTATTTGTCTCGGATCTAGTCTGGTGGGAGTTGGGACGAAACAATAATTGTTGCCACCTTATAGGCAAATTCAAAATTCAAATGTTTTACTCAAATTTTTTTTTTACAATACTTTGCTTTTGAATCTTCAAAAGAAATTACCAAAGCTGCTCGGAACGCCATTCCTACCGAGAAAAACCAGCAAGAAACTCGGCGGTTGCTCTTTTTTTTTGACTAAAATCAAATATAAAGTTATACATAGAGTAACCGCAGTCCCACGCATAGCTGGAGCAAATCAAACCGTCGCGTTTTTGTATAATTTTTTTATCATTCAAAAAACAAACGATTCATCGTTCCAGTATGATACCGTGTAGAAACATGTTAGTCTGCTTGTACACCAGGTTGCATCAAGTGCTAACTTGAAGTGTTTTAAACATTCTATTTTCTTCCGCAGTTACGAGAGCAATGAGAACATGACGATAACGTGTAGCACAAAAGTGTGCTCGTTCGGCAAACAAGTGGTGGAAAAGGTTGAAACGGAGTACGCACGGTTCGAGGGCGGCCGATTCGTTTACCGCATCCAACGTTCACCGATGTGCGAATACATGGTCAACTTCATACACAAGCTCAAACACCTTCCTGAGAAGTACATGATGAATAGTGTACTGGAGAACTTCACTATACTTCAGGTATGATTAATATAGTTATGATCTTCTTGTTATCGATAAATACCTTATCCTGTTTATCTGATTGATCGGTAAATTGATGATGTTAAGAAACAATTGAAAAAGATTGATGAAGAATTTTGTAAATTCTGAGTTCTAAAATATCGTGATCAAGTATGTAATTCAAGAAAATATTGTGATCAAAGAAATGAAGAGATCCTTAGGAGAACCAGCGTAACATGGCTCGACGAGTCGCAAGCCTAAAGTTACAATAAGTAGTGCATATAGTTGGAAGGACCGATAGGCGTTGGGGTCCCAAGTTGCTTGAATGGCGGCCTCCTACCGAAAAGCGAAGCTCCGGCTAAGTGGACGGACGATCTCAAGCGAGTAGCTGGGAGCCGCTTGAAGCAGGCGTCACAAGTCCGTGTCCTGTGGCAATGAGAATTAAGTCCTGCAGTAGACGTTTATCGGTTGAAACGACGAGTCGAAGTTACTTCCGACGGCTGCCCATTTTGAAGTTTCTTTAAACAAGCCAATGCCCATGTAGAATAGAGCTTCGATGACATTTACCTACTTCCCTGGCGGCGATTGGCTAAAAATGACAAAGTATAAAGATCGCAATCACCTATGATTGGTTAACACTCTTCCGCTATTAGCCAAAATCCATTGACGCAGCAAAAATACCATAAATTCAGCCAATCACAACAATTGAGACTGTAACAAAGATTGACGCAGGTTTTACATAATCGCCCGGAATCCTACAAGAATTTGAGATACCATTTTTGTTTCAGGTGGTGTCAAACAGAGATACTCAAGAGACGCTTCTATGCGCGGCGTTCGTGTTCGAAGTTTCAAACAGTGAGCACGGCGCGCAGCATCACATCTATCGCCTCGTCAAAGACTGAACACCACCCCCCTCCATATATCCCCTTTATACCTCTGCCACTTCTTCGAAGCCGTCATGTTAGCAGTTCGCTACTTACAAATTATTATTTGTAGCGGCTACACTTTCCGATTTAAACATACAGAGGCGAAAAGACAAACCATTTTTATATTAGGAATGAAAGGGGTTCAACGATTTAAGTATGGAAGGCCTGATGGACAGCCGCCATCTTGGATTTTTTCCAAACTCGCTGCCACATGATAGAGACGCCACTTTTGTTGGAAATTCAAGATGGCGTACGGATCATTGCGATCAGCTAGTAAATGTTTTATTCGGGCCACCTACGATGCACCATGCAACACAATATGAGGTGCTGATCGAAGTAGTAAAGTTATTAGTGGATAATAAAGTTGTAAATACCTAATTATAATTTGTTGTAAAATACTTTTTTATTTACAATCTCGTCATATAGAATCTATCAATATTTATTTACAAAAATGGGAATAGGTGGTTTTGATTTTGAAACGGATACGTAGTAAAATACATGGTACGAGTATATGTAAATCGGAAAGTGTATGTGGTTACGCAGCAAAAAATCCCGACAATCGTGGACCTATTTCTTTAAACAATTATATTTTATTAGTAGGTCTTTGCAATAAAGAGGGAGTCGTGTTCAGCTGACACGTGTATGTATCAAAATTAAGAAATCGTTATACATATTATTATTATTATATTGATACGACTCTAGCAAAAAATGTGATCTGAAAATTTACGCTACAAGTATTTTTGTAAATGAAATTTTATGTATAGCTCAATTTTTATCTATCATAGAGTTATATTATAATTTATTCCCAATCGAAAGGGGAATTTTATAGCATTCGTTTAGATTTGACTCTATTTTATATTTTTAACGTTTTCGGTTGTAAAAATGTTTTTCGTCCAATAATTTTCACGGAATATCGTTCAGTACCTTTGCCCTAAATGCGTGTAAATATCAAGTTAAGTGAAAAAAAATATTAAATTGAATACACACAGTGCCTCTATAATTATGTTACATTAACATAAATGAGCATATTTGGTCTTTTCACTGAGCAGATGATAAGAAAATTATCTAAATGTAGGTTTAACGACAGTGAAAAGATTAAATCTTAGTGTAGGTTACAGTGAATAGTTCGATTAAGTAAATTTAGAGTTGATAAGATATCTAGTGAAGTTTACGATTCTGAGTACTAGTGGTACAATTTTATTCATTGTTTTTTTAATGACAATTTATTCGAAAACGTTGGCTGTTGTATATTTTGTCTTATTTCCTGCGTTATTTATTATTGGTTTTTTCTGTGTAGTATCGACTATCGAGTGTACTGTATACACAACAACCCAAAACCTGTACCTACCATGTCCAACACTCAAAAAGAATAATATGTATGACTGTAGTTTTCTTTGTATTGAACAGTCAACGTTTTCAAAAATCTACAATCTACATGAATATTTGTTTGACAAAAGTGGCAACTATATTTATTTTACGATTTTATACTCAGGTAATTTGAATGCTTTAATTTGAATTTTAAAACGACACATTTTAATATTTTAGGTGCATATTGATTAAATATCACAAAATGGTGATACTTTACAGAAACAAGACGTGTGTCCTTATGCACTTTAAAAAGTCGCTGAGACGCCTAATTTTTTATACTTAGTCGATTTATGACATAAATCATGTTTTTTTACAGCAAATAAATCTTTGCCACACTGAAAATATCTATTTGTACATATAAAATGCACACACTGTTATGTATCAATATGTAATGCATAATTATTGTATCATACTATTCACAGGATAATGATATACGAGTAACAATCATATAAACCCACTGTACAGTTCAAATAAATAACATGAATAAAATACCCACGATTTTTTGGATTGAATTTTTACGATCTCTCTTATAAGATAATGATGATTAGTGATTTTATGTGAAATTCTCTTTTTATACTTTGAGTTTTAATAGCCTGTAAAAATGTCGTTTTAAGTAAGATCTTTTACACTCTATCTAAAACATGACGTCCTTTTTATTTCATATTAACCCGGCAGCTATACACCCATTACCAAGTATTACCTACTAATTATTTTGCTTGACTTACTACTCCCTAATCAACCCACGCTTGCCAAGCCATTCATTGCTATTATAATAACTTAATCGGTATTAATCTCAAAACCAGCCTTACGCGAAGTGTCATCTCTTCATTGTACATAATATTTGCAATTCCATATGAACGTGTACCATAATACCCTGTCAAAGTATATCAAAGTTAGGTAAAATTTTTGACCGGATGAATTTTCATAATATTTATACTAGGAAAAAACTTCTGGAAGATCCCAGAAATACTTTTTTACAGAACTATCCGGCGGATGGCTAGCATCGATGGGATGCGACATTCCAAGAGCAAAGAGACCTACTTATATGTCCAACAGTAGGTGCACAATCGCTAAAATAAGTACCTAAGAGTTATTTAATTTTATTCATCATCAGCAATCATTTTTTAATAAAAAATATTTTTAAATGTCTCAGTTCACTTCGCGTAGAGCTGGTAAATGGTAATACATCTTTTCTCAGGGGCCGTTCCTATCTTCTAAAGTACAAAGGCGATAATACCACTATTTCTCCAAACGGCCTGCCAATTTTATACATTAGTTTACGTGGCAATGATTTGATCTCTCTTTTAGTCAAATATTATTAGGGTCCTCCCGTCAGCGCACACCAAGTTTAACATCGTTGAACCTCCATAGATAAAGCTATATTTTAAAATTACTATTATTGGGTAAGTACTGAATCGTTTAAAGACTTCGTTAATACTCGAGCAATAATAAATAATCGGACAATTGTCAATATTTGTACAGGGTCGACGGTATATGACTGTAAACCTTTCGCAGAATCAATACAATGTGCTTCATTGCAAAATTGATTAATTTTTTTCTATGCCCTAAAACTTAACCTTTCAACAGATAAGGCGAACTAATTTTTTAAGAAAACTTTATATTATATATTTAGTAAGTATACAGTTTTAAGATCACAGACTATGGTCTAGGACCAAACGTGAAAAGTTTGCATTCATGTACCTTCAGCCCGATATACGACAAAAGTCGCGTCGTCTATGGAGGGTTTATTTGTGCATCAAAATATCGTTTAGTTTGAAGACATGCGGTAGGAAAATATAATCTTAGTTAAATATAAGAGATTTTTGTATTTATTTCATAGATTTATATTAGATAATTTGTAAAGTGATTAGCTGTAAGCGTTTTCTTTTCGTTATAAATATGGCGATGGTCGTTCAAAAAGTTTAAGTGAAGTTGTCAAGCACTTAGTACTTAAGATCAAATTAATTTTTTGTTGCTTTTATAGCTTTTCCTTTGTCTTCAGGTTAAATCTCGGCAGGACATGAAAGATTGTGTAGGACGAGCTAAAAGAGATCTGTCTTGCGATTTTAATAATAAAAATAAAATGTACTCAAATGAGATTAACTCGGCTCTTTTGCTGTTTAGTTAACTTGAAGTTCTAATGGCGATGTTGAGCAGATAATGTCCTTAGATGGTATTGTGTAAATAGTTTATATTTTAGTGCATTTCTTTCGGTTGTAGTTCTAAGTGATTTCTGCTTCTAAAAGTCTTTCATATCGACAATCTGCCATATCAATATGAAAATAAAAATATTGTCGGTGGCGTTGAAGAGAATCATTTGCACGCATTTGTTGTCCATCCTATTTCTTTCAAAGCATCCTTTTAAATTCATTCGTTATCCGCAAATGATTAGCTACAAAGCTATCCGACGCTTGTACAGTATTTTAAAGATAAATTACGTTAAAGATTTGTATGAAAATTTAATTATATTGTCTTCTTAAAATTGCGTGTTTTTAATTTTTCCCTATATTTGGCGGTGTTTCACCCCCGTGCCTCGGAGAGCATGTAAAGCCGTCGGTCCTGCGCCTGATCTCTCTCCGGTCGTGTCGGCTTTTCCGTCCCATTGGGCTATGAGAGTAAAGGAACAGAGTGCACCTGTGTTTGCGCACACACTTGTGCACTATAATATCTCCCGCGATCTCGCAATCGTGAGTGTTCTGTGAAATCTTCTGCCTATACTGATACAATCTTATAGCCATATTATAATGTAACACCTAATAAAAGCAGTGCCCAAATATCAATGAAAAGACTTATCACAGACGTTTCTAAATTAATTTTGAGTTTACTGTATTGAATTGGATTATATGCAACGGAAATAATAAAAATAAATATGCAAATAAAACAATCAAACAGTACCTATTTAATAAAGTTAATAAATAACTATGACGAACTGTACGCCTATTATATTAACGTTTATGTTACCTATGCGAATTGTCGATCAATTGAAACGTGTACAAGGAACTTCAATTATTATCAGTTGATTATTTATTAATCGATTTAGATACAATTAATATAGTAAGATAATTAATAACAAATATTGATAACGTTTCATAAAAAGATTATAGATAAGTATCTTCTATCTACCAAACTATCGCATAATATATCGCGCATGGTACAGTTTTTATGAATACAATGATAGGGGCAGAACTCAGAAGGGAATTAATAAAATTCCTAATGAGCAGTACAAAATGTTAAAATCTGTCTTCATAGTAGGTATAAATGAGTTTTAAATTAAGTAGAATACATATGTATACCAATTAAGTTATTTTGTTAGTTAGTTATTGTGTGGTTCAATAAAGATTCATTTATTTATTTAAATGGCAAGGATTTTGTTACTGAGGAATATTAAACGCCGCAGTATACGCTAAAATATTAACATTATACATAACTTCAATGAGACAAGGGAATTAATAGAAATGTTTAAATGAGCGTAAGATTCTTTAAAGAAAGAACAAGCGGACGTACATAATTATTGTAAGTAAGAGAAAGTCTGGTAAGTAGGTAAGTGTATCAACGATATAGAGTCTTTTTCTGATCTGTATATTTTAGTCCACCGTTTTATTTGACTAAGTTTGTAAAACTCTTTATTAGTAAGGTTAACTTTATAAAATTCATTCCAATATTTGCCAAGCTTGTTAGGTATTTGTTTGGAAGGTATGTAGTTGTAGAATTGATAAATATTAATTTATATATCTTTTGTATCCATTTTCTGTACAGTCGGTACACTAGATAGGACGTTAATAATTAATATGATGAATTTCAATCGATCTGCAATTATATAGGTAACTATCTGGAAATAGGGGGCAACCAGATAAAAGACTGGCAATCAATTAAAGATACGGGGTACAAAAGATAAAATGCATGTTTGTCACATCTACTATGTAATAATTACTAGTATTTATTAGAGATTTAATATCGAAGGTAAAGGCCACAGGTGTGACTAATTGAATTTTTGTTATAGTAAAAATGTTTAGGCATAAATTAAATTTTTCAGATGCTTCGCCATCATAGAAACATAAGAATTTTCTTGATTATAGCTGTGTTACAATTTTCGTTTTTATTTGCAAAATGTGGTAAGTAATTTAGTCAGATTTTTTATACGATGTGAAGTAAATTAACCAATTAGGAAATAGTTTTCACCAATTTAAAACTCAAAACTTGTTTCTATTTAGGACAGTAGGTGCTTGGGGAGTGTATGATAAGTCTTGTTTTGGATCTACACTATTATTGTATCGGAATTATAATATGAGGCTTGCATGACTTCACCAGTATACGCCTGTATTTTACTTAAATACTAAGCGCTTTTCAGATTTGCCGTGTAAGGCCCGTGATGTGGGCATAGCCGGACGGTCAATAGTTTGTGTGTGTGACGCCACATACTGCGACACTGTTACTCGAAACGTCCCTAAACCTGGAACCTATGTCACCTACACAACTACACGAGTAAGTTTTACTGTCGTGATACCTAAGTAAGTATAGTTTGCTAAAATCCGTAAAAATATTGTACAGTAAGTAGGTATAGTGTTTCGAAACTGGTACTTCTTCACTTCTACTTTATGCATCATGTTCTAATCTTATTTTAATTAATAGGTACTTTCTGATGATACTTCACTCATATTCATCATACTAAACATAAAAAATTCAGATGAGGGTATTTTGGAAGATTTATGTGGTCTGGAGAATATCGCGGGCTGCAAGTTCAAGATACGCACTGTACCACATAGATTTATCTTCTGTGGCAGATTATAACGAATTAAATTTCTAGTTTTTTCAATATATTCAGATCAGCAATCAACGAGTCACGGTGTTGGGAAAGTAAAAGAAGTACCTAAGTGTTCAAATAAGATAAGATAACAATGCGATGAGAGTGGGATGACAACGACGACGACACGAATTAACCTTTGAAAAAAGACGACAAACGAAACACCAAATTTACCTACCTATAGTTACACCATACATAAGTAGCTTATGTATGGTGACACATAGGTACATAAGCTCTGCATTAGATAGGTACCTAAAGGTGTTTCGTTTGTCTTCTTTTTTGCATTGTGCAATTCCAGGCTGGTAAACGTTTCGAAAAAGGTGGAGGCGTTTTCGAATCTGACACCTATAGCAACAAAGATGAGAAAAAGAGAGATGATAAATCGGAAAAAATTACACGTAGGTTTTAACTTATTTTATTAAAATTGCTTCTAAGAATTTAAAAAAAGAAATTTTTACTATGTAGGTATATTATGTATTTTTCAGCGAAAATTTTTAACGACGCTTCATACAGGCTGTTCCCCAACGTTCAATTTCAAACTTTAGAAGGCTTTGGAGGGTCTGTAACAGACGCCGCTGGTGTAAATTGGCGCAAACTCTCCTTTAGAACCCAAACCCATTTTATAAAGTAAGTTTATAAGGTAAACTATTTGAATTTTGATAGATAAACTAATTTAATTTGGCCACTGTTTCGAGTGTGGCTTAAAAATAGCCTCAAGCCGTACTTGGACAACAAAGCAAAGTGTACCTAGTGTTAGTGTAAAGCTATAAGAACTCTCTATAGCTCTCTAGCTCTTTATTGAAAGGCTGATTTGAAAGAGCTGCTCTCGACACTAGTCGCTAAAGCTATAGTGAAACTCATGGTAGAAAATAGTAGATTGTATTATAAGGGAGCAAAATAATATTTTTACGGCGAGGGCGCTTTTTTGAATCCAGAACGAAGTGAGGGATTCTAGAGTAGAATCCCGAGCGTAGCGAGGGTTTCTTTAGTAGAATCCTGAACGTAGCGAGGGATTCAAAGTACGTCGCCCGAGCCAAAAATATATTTGCGCCCGAATGATACACTCTACTTTTCATCACCCTGTATGAGAAAATTTGGTTCCCGCGGGAACTCTTTAATTTCCCGGGATAAAAAGCATATTATGTGCTATTTCCAGACTATAATCTTTTATTTTAATTTTTTTAAATCTATCTCTGTGCCAAATTTTATCCAGATCCGTTCAGCCGTTCGGGCGTAATTGAGTAACACACATCCATACATCCATACATCCATCCAAACTTTCGCCTTTATAATAATATTTATTTAATTATAATTTTTTTTTTTTTTTAAATATATATATCCATATAAGTAGCCCTTTCGTTAGTTAAAATTCAGAAATTATAAATTCCTAAATTGACCCTGCCGGGGATCGAACGCGGGACCTCCGCACGTTAAGACAGCAGCGCTCAACACTGCGCCACGGAGGTCGTCAATTTGCGTTGGCGCTGAACACTAAAATGTTCCAAATTCAATAAGTGCGCGGCAAAGATAATTGCGGCGCACTTACGAGTATAAAGAGGATTAAAAGCTCATTATAAATAAATAAATAAATAAATAAATAAAGCCTTTATTTCTAATACGTTACAAGTACAATATATCATTTACATATACATACGAGTAAATATAGTTCATTTGTACATAATATGCATTCAATAAACATTTAAATATATATTTTGTCTATTCTATTGTATTCATATTTTATCGTCATTCGTCTCTATTTAGATACATTAATCTTAGCATTTCATACCATTGTTACAATAATTATCAACATTACATTATCATACAATTAATCATTAAATTTATTTAAATTATTATGTCAGTAACTTAAGCTAATTATAATTATAAGTCGAAATATTATAAGTAAAATTAACTAAATATATAATTACAATCACAATATTATGACAGATTTCAAATTCAATTTAGTCAACAGAATATATTTATCATACAATTAATCATTAATTTAGATTATTATGTCAATAACTTAAGCTAATTATAATTATTATAAGTCGAAATATAAGTAAAATCAACTAAATATATAATTACAATTACAATGTCATGACAGAATATATAACATAAAGAATAGATTTTATTTATTTATCTTCACGTATCAGTCGCCTCTACGGCGTAGGCCTCCCCCAAATTTCTCCAACGCTTCCTGTCCCGAGCCTGTCTCATCCAGTCCGGCCCACAGATTTCTGAGAAAATGTCTCTCCACCTCTTTCTTTGGCGGCCTCTTTTTCTCTTCCTATCTCTAGGAATCCATTCTGTGACCTTTTTGGTCCATCTCATGTTGTCTAACCTGCAAAGATGTCCAGCCCACTGCCATTTTAGTGTTCTAATTCTTTTAATTATATCTACTAGTTTAGTTGTCTTTCGAATTTTTTTATTACTTATCTTATCTTTTAATCTCAAGCCTAGCATGCTTCTCTCCATCTTTCTTTGGCAGATAGCTAATTTTTCTTCTTCTTCCTTTCGCAATGACCATGTTTGGCATCCATAGGTCAGACATGGCATTATCGCGACTTCATATAGTTTCTTTTTTATTTTTACATCGATATCCTTGCTCTTCATTATCTCTTTAAAACTCCAATATTTAGTCCAAGCCATGGCAATCCTCCTATTTATTTCCTTCTCAGTACAGTTTTCAAAAGAGACTGATTGACCGAGGTATACGTAGTCATTCACGTACTCTATTTTTTCACTCCCTATTTTAATCTCCTTTATTTCAGAGTTTGTTAGGATTTTTGTTTTAGATATATTTACAGATAGGCCAGCTTTCCTGCTTTCTTCTGCCAGTTCATCTATCATGTTGCCAAGATCTGTAGAGTTTTCTGCAAACACTACTATATCGTCTGCGAAACGTAGATGACTCAAGCATTCACCGTCAATCTTCAGGCCCTTATTTTCCCAGTGAAGGTTTCTGAAAATGGTCTCAAGTACTGCCGTGAAGATTTTGGGTGATGCGGGGTCACCTTGTCTCACGCCTCTACTTATGGTAAACTCCGAACCCTTCCTTTCTAACCTAACTTTTGCTCTACATTTTGAATAAACGCTTTTAATGAGATTTATGTATTTGGGATGAACACCTTGTTCTAATAGAGAGGACCATATGACACTATGATGTATTGAGTCAAATGCTTTCGTGTAGTCTATAAAACACATGTAGAGCTCCATGCCGTATTCATTTGCTTTCTCTATCAATTGTGTAACTACTTGAATATGGTCGACAGTAGAATAGTGCTTCCTAAAGCCAGCCTGTTCGCGTGGTTGGTGTTCATCTAGAGTCTTAGATATTCTATTCAGTAGTATTTTTGCGAAAATTTTGTAGATATTTGACATGAGGCTGATTGGTCTATAATTGCCCAACTCGCCCCTGTCACCTTTCTTATGCAAAAGTGTTATAATTGAGTGAGACCACTGCTCCGGCGTTAGCTCTATATGCAATATTTTGTTAAATAAAACATAAAGAGGCTCCCGTAATGCATTTAGGAAGGATTTCAATATTTCATTGGTAATATGATCGTCGCCAGGCGCTTTGTCGTTCTTTTGAGTTTTTATAGCATGTTCAATTTCAGAATAGGTTATGGGTGGTATTACAGAGTCTTCAGACTCATAGTATACGGATTGTGAGCTTGTAGGTGTACTCTGGCTGGCCGCATATAATGCTTTGTAGAATGCAGTTGCTTCATTTATTATATGTGGCCGCCTCGAAAGTATACTCCCAGCTCTATTTTTTAGGTTTGCCGCCCACTCAAACTTGTTACTAAGTTCTTTGTAAGCTTTCCGTATAGCTCCTGTTTTCGATATATAACTCTCAAGTATTTGGTGCCGTTGCCTATTTCTTTCTTGTAAAATATTCCTGTTTATCCTTTTGCTTAACTGTGTTATTTTTGCTCTAACATCTTTCGTTCTTTTTTTCATATACAGTTCTTTCCGTTCCTGTAAGAGGTTCGTTGTTTCTGAGTTTATATATTTATTGTTTCCTTTTTTCTCAGTTGGCAACTCTTTTAACAGTAATTTTAATTCGCTTACTAAACCATTATACTGTTCTTGTACATTTTCAGTCAGTGTTAGTGGCTCTATGAGCCTACTTCCCAAATATTGTTCATATTCCTCTGGTAATTTAGGTAATTTAGTGACATATTTACCGGACCTTATATATCGCCTATTCTTTTTTAATTTTATTCTTATCTTGCATCTTACCATGCGGTGGTCAGTATTAAAGTTGAGATTGTTTACAATATCAAAGTTAAGAACTTGATTAGACCGATTTGTGAGGATGTAGTCAATCTCATTATGGTACTTTCCATCTGGGGACCGCCAAGTCCATTTTTTATGTGATTTACGGTGGTACACACTATTTATGATCCTTAGATTGTGTTCTAAGGCAAACTCAACCAATTTTTGACCCCGCTTACTTCTTTTGCCAGACGAGTACCTTCCGAATACTTTCTCTTCGCCTTTTTGTAAACGTCCAATTTGCGCATTGAAGTCTCCTAATATAATTAAGTTCTTAAACTTTGCAAAATCTAGAGCTGACTCTACCGACGTATAGAATCGTTCAAGTTCTTCTTTATCGCAGTTTTCAGTGGGAGCGTAAACTTGAATAATGGACCAACCTTGACTTTCTGATGTCTGGACCTCTAGTGCCGCGACTCTATCGGAAAAAGCTTTAAAACTTATGATGTTTCTTCGCAAAGTTCGCTTTACCCAAAATCCTACGCCATTTCTTCCTTTACTGGCTGAAGTGTGACACAAGATAAATTCCGAATACTCTTCGATAGCCTCTCTATCTCGTCTTACTTCACTTAGGCCTATTATATCCCAGTTCAATTTTTCAATCGCTAACTCTAGCTCGGTGATTCTACTTTCAGAAAGTAAAGTGCGTACATTTAGAGCGGCAACGTAGAGAGCCGAGTCTTCATCAGAGAGAGAAGAGATATGTGCTCTGGTGGATTTAGTATAGGGTGATATATTATTTGGGGGGTGGTGGTCATACTTCTCCACGGGGACCAGCCGGCTTGGAGAAGGTGATAAACTGTATTTTTTAGTTTTATGAGTTTCAGTATTTGTTTTAGTTGTTGGGGGGGCCTCTACCCGTCATTCCTGAGTATTGTGCCGAACGTATGCCATCATTGTATTTTTATGTGTTCTATATTTCTTAGGGTTATTGTACTGGGTTCGGTTACTGTGTGTTGGGCTCAAGTCTTCTGTGGTTTTTGCATTTTGGTTTTCCTTTTGTGGCCTAATATGGGTCGGGGAAAGGGATAATTGTCTCTTTTTGTTCTTCGTTTTATCAGTGGCTTTTTCTTTGACAACGAGCTTGTCATATTTTAGATAGGCGGTGTTTCCCAATTCTAATTCTTTCTTCATCTGTACTTTCAACCCCTTCCTTTTTTCCAGAATTGGTGCGGGAAATTCATGCGTGATATATATTCCGGAACCCTCTAGGCACTTTTTGTTTTTTAGAATGTTAATTTTAGTTCCTAATGTCGTTAATACTACCGAAATGGGTCTAGGTTTGCCTTCTTTTCTGCCAAGTCTTTTGACAGATTGGATTTCTAGGGCCTGAATAGGTACTCCCAATTTTTGGCTGATAATATCAAGTATGTTTTTTTGTAGGTCAAAATACGACTTCTCACTTTCGCCAATGCCGAAAAAAAACTAGGTTTCTCTCAACACTGGATTTTTCTAGATAATATAACCTTTTTTCTTGATTTTCTACCCGTGAACGCAAATCATGTATGTCCTGGTTCAGAACGTCAAATTTTTGGTTAATATTGGTATTCACTCTGGATGTTATAGTTTCCTCCATGTGCGAAATTCGTGATTCCATTGACAAAAATTTAGAATCAATGTCGTTCTTCAATTCTGAAATTAACAGCTTTAATTGTTTGAACTCTTCCATCTTTGCTACTTCTGCTGCCCTCTTGTGCCACCTTTGTGTACTACTAAGTTGTTATTGTGTGGTTCAGATCGGAGTGTGGCGAGGTCTTGCGCTTGTTTCTACTTAGTTCACTTAGATGACACTAGATGGAATAGATGATGCATTGCGGATCTAGTTCGAAGGTGTTCTCATAGGTGGCGTACATGTGCATCAGGATGATTTGCAGATTCGAACTTGTAATATGGCTCACAAAAACAAATAAATAATGTATTGTTCGACTTATCACACACTCACTATACAGTCATGACACTAAAATACGATAATTCAGCTTATTTTCCCATAAGTTGTGAGTAGTTCTTTTTCTTTTGTAAGTGAACTAGATTTGTAACCGTTTTTTGGCACTAATTGTTTTTCACTTTTAACTCTGTCTACACTTAAATTCCACTACTGCCCACAATTACCCTGATGAATTGTTCCAACAGCAACACTTTTTATCACTTTTTGAGTTATTTGTGCGATATTTCACTTTTTAAAACATGTTAAATCACAGCTGATTTGTGTAAACATTGGCACGCTGGCGCCCTCCTCTTGCATCTAAAAGCTCATTACTGCCCGCTAAAAGTTTCTTATAGAAAACACCACCTTTGGGCGCACATAAAGGCGAACCAAGTCGTCCTTTTCGAATACATGGGATGAAAACATATTTAAAGTATGATCAGCTTTTATTACTCAATGCCATGCTTTTAGCTCCTATTTCGCGCAAGACGGCTTGGAGTACAACTTGATCCGTGTGCCAATAGGCGGAGCTGACTTCTCGACTCATCCGTACACCTACAATGAATACCCACGGTACGATGCCGCCCTTTCTAATTTCTCCCTGACAATCGAAGACTACTATTACAAGGTTGATATTGAATGGAATTTAATGCTATCCATATGGTCTCAAAAAAATTTAACTCAGCCTAACGCTATTTGTTCTAGTTGCCATTGATAAAAAGGGCTAAGGCAGTAGCCACATCTGATATAAAGATCACCGCGAGCACATGGTCACCCCCCGTTTGGATGAAAACAAACGGAGCTATCACAGGCTTTGCGCAACTAAAACCTGAATACTACCAGAGCTATGCTGATTATCACATAAGGTAAAATGTATAAGGAATAGTAGAATCAGCTTTCCGAACCGGTGATAGATTTTTACGACAAGTGGCACAAGTTGTCCTACGTGAAATAAATAAATCATTTCATTTCAAGGAAACACCATTGTTAGATAATTATACGTAGAGCCCCCGAATGCTTCGATATAGAAAAATAAAACCTAATAATTTTCCAAAATCATTTCAGCAAACAAAGTAGTAATAAGAATAGTTACATAATTAAATTACCATACATTTCATGGTTTTAGGTTTATGGAAGAATATGAAAAAGCAAACGTTAAGATTTGGGCTCTCACAACCACAAATGAACCAATAAACGGAATTGTTCCTTTTGTGGACTTTAATTCGTTAGGATGGTTCCCTTGGGACTTAGTAAGTAGCTACCTATTTTGTAAATGAAAATAGCTTTATTATTGCGTTATTTTCTTTTCGAAAACTGAAGTCCTGAACCGGGCCGTTGTAAATATTATATTGTAATATTTCTAGGGACACTGGGTTGCGAATAATCTCGGGCCTACTGTGAGAAACTCCCGTTTCAATGACACTTTAATATTTGCAGTGGACGACCAAAGATACCTAATAGATATTTACCTCCAAGGGGTAAGTTTGAAAACTAATCAAGAAACTAATGCAGTAGAAGTAGGTATGACGATTTATGACAATGGAGTGTAGAGTGCTCTCTACAATAACACTCGATAATGGGCAGTAATTTATGAACCTACAGGCTACTTCATGCAGAAATATCCAAAAATTGATTATCATTTATAAATTGCAGATGATAAGAGCGGCACCGAAATCACTCGAATACATTGATGGAATCGCGATACATTACTATGGAAATTTTATTCCAGCATCAATTCTATCCAGTATTCAAGAAAGATATCCTGGTAAACTACTTCTGTCTACAGAAGCTTGCGAAGGTGAGTTTAAATACCTATCTTCTATTAAGGTAGTAATGCCTACTGCTTCTTCCACAAGTATGAAATTGTTAAACCAAATCCTTTTTAAAATAGGTCCAATGCCCTGGGACATTATGAGAGTTAAAATAGGCTCCTGGGAACGAGCGGCAAGATACACGAAGCATATCTTGGATGTAAGGATGATTTTTATTACTTATTATGAAGTTAAAACTGCAGATCAAGATACAAAATTAACCCCCACCACCTGGATGCCTGGTTTTCTTTCACCACCTGGTTATTCCAGATCTTTTCTGACACATAGGATTATGGCATAGCAAATTATGGATTCAGCTCCCACCTGCTGTGATCGCTCTTAACTACACTAGGGGATATTCAAGGGGTGGATGAACAAATTCCTTAAAAGCCGGTAACATATTGGCCTACTCGTTTGCTTGATATGGATATAAAAAAAGATTAAGTTGTTTTGAGGAGCTTTCTGGAAGGCGCAGGACATGGGGGAACTTTTTAACCAATGATAACACATACTGTATGTAGGTACTTGTAAAACGAAAAAATAATTTTTATTTATTTGTTTTAAGGACATAAACAATTTCGTAATCGGCTGGATAGATTGGAACCTATGCCTGGATGACAAAGGTGGCCCTAATTGGGCCCACAACTATGTCGACGCTCCCATTCTAGTATATGGAGACAAAGATGAATTCATCAAACAACCAATGTTCTATGCAATGGGACACTTTTCTAAATTCTTTCCCAGAGGTTCTAAACGCATACAAGTGCTGCGACGTAGTTTAGGACATGTAGATAACCTTGCCGTGTTGACTCCGGAAGGCAATATTGTGGTTCTACTGCACAATACGTAAGTTTGATTAGATATTGATATTTACAATCACAAATTCTCGAGAGCAATCGGTATAGTTAGCGCCAAATAAGTAGTCGTCTCTGAGCTGAGGTGCAAGTGCCTGTTTGCGCAGCTCTCATACAAACTGTCGAACTCAACGTATATACTACGCGCGAAAATATGCTATTGCGACGCGTCTTGCGGTCAACTTCAGACGCTACTATTGGACTGGCGCGAGCTATAATACAGGCTGTTTAAATAAGCTATTTATTTGCAGATAGAGTAGGCAGCAGAAATGTCACTGATTATGTATAGAAAAAAATAGTTGCTAGTTACTAAGTTCCAGCCTAGTTATATTTTATTAGTTAGCAAAAATCATTTCTCAGTTGTGGGATCAGGGTATTATCTGTTCAGTTTTAGGAATATTTGACTCAGTGCCAAGGCAATTACAAAAAATTACGCTTTGCGTCTTCATTCCTCACTTGCATGGCTATTCTACATCTGGAATACTCTACCAAAAACTGTGTTTCCCAAAAATTACAATCTGGGTATCTTTAAACCAATAGTGAATCTTCTAGGCAAGCGGGTCCCATCTTAGGCTGCATGGTCACTTCCCATTACGTGTGATTGTGGTCAAGCCTATGGGTCAAGCGTAAGCCAATAATAAATTGAACAAAAATTAGTGTTACATCTCCTAACTCCTTCCCAATAGTCCAACCTAGTACATTTCAACAGCCAATTGGGCTTGTATGATTATATTGATTGCAACTAATATTGATTGCATCTAAATAATATAAGTACTTAAGTACAACAAATGCGGAACAATTAGTGTGCCAAGTGAAAGCAAGTATAGGCACAGAGAGTAGAGTAAGATTCACAGAGAGGGGGCTAATGCATGCATTTTGTGAAGGTGGGTTAACTTCTAGTATTCATTAAGAACAAAATTTTAATGTCATATTCCAGGAATGTTCAAGAAATGAATGTCAGATTGTCAATATCTTTACAAGATCACATAGACCTGACTGTGGAACCAGAATCAATAACAACTGTTGAAATCAACCCTCGATCAAACTAATGATGAAAAGTTATCTGAGAAGGAAATATACTATTTTAAACTAAGCAGATATACTCGTATATTTATTGCTCTATAATAAATTAGTTGAAAAGTCACCTACTAATCATATTTGAGTTATCTTGAGTAAGTAAAAAGTTATTATATTACCAAAAACAGTATTTTTATTTCAATAAACTAAAGAAAATTCAACAATTCATTTAAAATCTTATTTTCTACAGAAGCCAAAGACTAACTACTTACTAACATATTTACAAACCTGTATAGTACATCAGCTGATGCCTGCAACTTCTACCAAAGCGAAAAATCCCATGTTACTATTGTTAGCAGCATGCAAGCTGTCTCTGTTACAGTTCCTTCGGGAACAAAAAACCTCAATCTAAGCAGACAAAGACACGGGCATCAGCGTGTTGTAAATATAACTATTTACTACCTCTATTCAGACAAAGAGCTTATTTTATTTAAAGGCCATATTCTGCATACAACTCTACTCCTAATCAGGCCTTGTGGTACTGGACCATAGACTCTAGAGTCTGCGGAGTTACTTGAATTGTCTCCTTCTAACCAGACATGTCCTCTTGGCACAACTTGGCTCCGTCCAGGGAAGTGGCCCCTAACTTTGTCCCCTGGTAATGCTGTGATTCTTTTGCATACATACTGTTTAGGGTTCCTCGGACATTTGGCTATTACTATGTCACCTTTACACAACCTTTGAAGCCGTGGAGACATGTGCTCTGTTAGAAGAATGTTGTTTGTTTGAAGAGTAGGTTCCATTGAAGGGCCCGAACACTGTAATAAATATATCTTTGTATACATACTTAATAGAAAATACCTAATTATTAAGAATAGGAATGGTATAAAATATGAGTGGTTACTTATTTTAGTAGTAATGAGGTAGGTACATAAGTAAGTATTTATATTTACCATCACAAAATCTCCAACGAATTCCCAAGTACAGTGAGTAATACAGGCTGTTTGTAGCACGAAACGAAATAGTTCTATGCTATTCCCGAAAACACTCCTAAGAATCATCTTCAATCTTCTATTTAGTATAAAATCGTCTCCTTGCTAGGTATACCAACTTGGGTCTATTGGAGTCAAGGCTCAACAACCTCTGCTACATCGCAGGATCTTTCGATGGATAGGCAAGAAAGCAGGGTAGGGTTTTTTATTTAGAAAATGGATACTTTACTATTGTTTGAAACATAATTTCTAGTTTAAAATGAATATGAATTCAAAGACATTCAAAGACAAAACTTCAAAGAGTTTATACATAAGTTTAGCAAAACTTTGAAAGAAAGCAGAGTGAAACAGGAAACTGCTTGAAGAACTAACCCTTCGTCTTCCACTTGATTTCTTCTTTTGTTTCCACAGGTTCTAAACTAAATTAAGTAGGTAGGTACTCTACATGGAATTAGGAATTACGACTTATTTTCTATGGTTGGTACATAGGCAGTCGTAATTCCTTCCTCCATGGGTTGGTACTTGGTACCACTTGGTACTAAGAATTGACATTTGACAATAATGTATCATCCACTGACATCAAACCTGCAGAGCGATCGGCTATAAATTGTCGCAATATCACATCCAAAAATGTCCATTGTTACAGTCCTTATAGCCGGCTTCACGTAAGCTTTTTCCACAGGAAGCGATGCGCTTAAGTTAGTAGATTTTCTTTTTACGATGTAATCAAAGATACCAGCTAGAGCTATCTCAAGATACCGAAATTGTCTATGGATATTTTCATTTAATTCACAGATTGTAATTTATTGCGCAAAGGATCAGCCTGGGTGTCCAACGAGGAAATGCAGCCAGCATTCTTGCCACCATTCCACGCGGGCATGTTTCTAGCTTTAAGTTCTATTGTATTGTTTTCAATAAAGGTTTAAAAAAAGTAGTACCTACATAAAGTTGTATGTAGGTACTAGGTACCTGGTTACTTTTTCTATGTACCGACATAACTTGGACGTAGTTAAGCAGAAAGGACTCAACCCACACTTTGGTCAAAAATGAGTTATTTATACCAAAGAGGTCCTAACGGTTGGTTCTATCACTCAGCAAAAAAGATCTGTGATACTACAACGATAAGTTAGTTTTTTTAATGATGAGAACCAACCCACATAAAGACGGGTATTTTTTTACAAACCACTGTAACAACCCATACTTCTTGGGTCGTTTTTAATAAATCCAACTAGAAAGAAGGTGGTCTATATTTAATATAACAGAATTGACTCAAAACACTTGAATTGTTTCAGTTAAATTACCGTCATTTCAACCAGTACATTTTTTCATTAAACTAAAACGGCTCAAACTGTGTGGATCATTTCTGTTTAAACTGATTTACGAAGAAACAAGCCGATGTTGCATTCAGCTAAAACAACCCAAACGATGTAAATCGTTTCAGTTAAATTACCTTCATAGAAATTAGTATATTTTTTTATTCAACTAAAACGACTCAAACAATGTGGATCAGTGTGTAAATCAGAACAAGACGATTTTGGATTTAGCTACAACTAGCAGATGCCCGCGACTTCGTCCGCGTGGTTTAAGTTTTTTTCCCCACAAGCACTCCTATAAAAAGTAGCCTATGTCACTCTCCAGGTCCTCAACTATACTCATGCAAAAAATCACGTTGATTCGTTGCTCTGTTGTGGCGTGATTAAAGGACAAACTCTCTATTTAATATCCTTGGGGATAAAATTTTCAAAAACTGTGAATTATTTATTTCTTTATTTCAACCCGAAATTCCAAATACAAAGTTTCATGGCTACATCTTGAAAAATTACACACTATCATACAAAGTTTCAACCCCTATTTTTATCCTATGGGAGTAAAATTTTGAAAAACTGTGACATACTATACCTACTTCTTAATTTTTTACTGAAAGCCAAAATACCAAGTTTAATATAACTTGAAAAACATCTTGAGAATTTTCAAAAATGGTGAAGCACGTAATCTATACCTACTAATATTATAAATGCGAAAGTTTGGATGGATGTATGGATGTATGGATGTATGGATGTATGGATGGATGTTTGTTACTCAATCACGCTCTAACGGCTGAACGGATTTGGATGAAATTTGGCACAGAGATAGATTATAGTCTGGAATAGCACATAGGCTACTTTTTATCCCGGGAAATTAAAGAGTTCCCACGGGAACCGAAAAACCTCAATCCACGCGGACGAAGTCGCGGGCATCAGCTAGTTCTTCATATTTAACCGAAAACTCAAATACCAAGTTTCATTGATAAAACTTGAGAAATATCTTGAGAAATTAAGGACTTATATACAAACTTTCATCCCTTATTTCACCCCTTCGGGGATCGAATTTTCAAAAATGGTGAAACGCGAACGTCTGCATATCTCACTGAAAGCCCAAATGCTAAGTTTCATGGCTATAACTTGAGAAATGAAGGATTTTCGCACAAACTTTCATCCCCTATTTCACCCCTTTGGGGGACGAATTTTCAAAAATGGTGAAACACGCAGGTACTTCTGCATATCTTACTGAAATCCCAAATGCTAAGTTTCATGGCTATAACTTGCGAAATGAAGGACTTTCATACAAACTTTCTACCCCTATTTTACCCTATTGGGGGTGAAATTTTGAAAAACTGTGACATATGCACTTCGTTATTTATTATCATACGCCAAAATACTAAGTTTTGTTGATATAACTTGAGAAATAAAGGACTTTCATACAAACTTCCAATCCCTATTTTACCCCTTTGGGGTGGAATTTTGAAAAACTGTGACATACATACTTCTTTAATTTTTAACGAAAGTCGAAATACCAAGTTTCGTTGATATAACTTTAGAAATATCTTGAGAAATGAAGGACTTTTATACAAACTTTCATCCCCTATTTCACCCTTTTTGGGGGTTGATTTTTCAAAAATGGTGAAACGCGTACTTCTGCATATCTCACTGAGAGCCCAAATGCTAAGTTTCATAGCTATAACTTAAGAAATTAAGGACTTTCGTACAAACTTTCATCCCCTATTTCACCCCTTCGGGTGTAGAATTTTAAAAAACTGTGAAACACGTGTTTCTTAATTTTTTACCGGTAGCTCATATACCAAGTTTCATGGATATAACTTGAGAAATGACGAATTTTCATACAATATTTTAACCCCTATTTCACCCCCTTATGGGTGGAATTTTGAAACTTTGTGACACACGTAATTCTTTATTTTTTATCGAAAGCCAAAATACCAAGTTTCGTTGATATAACTTGAGAAATATCTTGAAAAATTAAGTACATACTTTTTTACAAACTTTCCTCACCTATTTCATCCCTTCGGGAGTAGAATTTTCAAAAACTGAAACATTTATTTCTGAATTTTTTACCGTTAGCTCATATACCAAGTTTCATGGATATAACTTGAGAAATGACGGACTTTCATACAAACTCTCAACCCAATTTCACCCCCTTAGGGGTGGAATTTTGAAAAATTTATTCTTGGTGTGCGTACGTCACAAAAGGAACATACTGTCAAAATTTCAAGTTTCTAGGCCTGTGGTTTAGGCTGTGCGTTGATATATAAGTCAGTCAGGACTTTGAATTTTATATATTATATAGATACCTACGTATTTTGTAAAATAATAAATAATTTTTATATAAAATATCAGTTTCTTCACATTTTTTTGTTACTTGGTTCCTTTCTGAGAAATTAAAAAAAAACACTTCATAATGATAAAACCAATTTAGCAAAAAGGACTCAAACCCACATTTTTCAAAATAACTCGAAAAATATGCATATAATCGTAATATACCTTTACTCACAAAAAAACTAGTATATTTGCCCATATGTGACAATATTTTAAAATATTCTAAATACAATATCATTGCAGGAATTATCGTCCAAACTTTAAACCTCGATAACTCAAAACTAACTTTTTGTGGGTTGAGTCCTTTCTGCTTAACTACGTCCACTTAATAATTCTTTTTTACCGAATTTTAATTATAAATAACTAGATGATTCCCGCGACTTCGCCCGCGTGGATTATAAGATTTTTTGATTCCCGTGGGAACTTTTTAATTTTCCGGGTAAAACTAGCCTATATCCTTCCCCGGGATACAACCTACCCCTGTACCAAATTTCACCAAAATTGGTTGATCAGACGAACCATGAAAGCGTAGCAGACAGACAGGCAGACAGACACACTTTCGCATATTTTATAACTAGATGATTCCCGCGACTTCGTACGCGTGCATTAGATTTCTTTGGTTCCCGCGGGGACTCTTTAATTTTCCGGGATAAAAAGTACCTAGCCTATGTCCTTCCCCGGGATACAACCTACCCCTGTACCAAATTTCATCAAAATCGGTTGAACAGATGAGCCGTGAAAGCGTAGCAGACATACAGACAGACAGACAGACACACTTTCGCATTTATAATATTAGTATGGAAGTATGGATATTAGTATGGATGTAATATTATTACTTACTATTAATGAATAGCATTGGTATGTATTTGGCCGTACAATTTTTGTATTTTTTTAATAGCGTGAGTTGGCAATACTGCGAATGAGAATATTTTATTAGCTAGACATAGGTACGGTATAGGTACCTAATAAAAGGTAAATTGCTCCCCGGAGTATATTCTGTTCTGTGGTAAATTGTCAATAGAATGTCTAAGGTTAAATAACATTTTGAAGCCATTTCAATAAAGCTTATTTACCTACTTGCTTGAAATAATAGTATTTTCTATTTTTATCTAACAAACAATCTATTCGAGCTTTTTAATCATCGATTTACCAACTAAGGATACAACATTACCTACAAATTAATACTCAAAAAGCGTCCACAATCGCTTATACAAACACAGCTGTAGATAATATTATAGACTGAGACACCACACAAAAACCAACCATATAGCTTTATATTTAGGGTTCAATTTTGTAATAACAATTCGACACATACGACATTTTGTCGCCTAGTGTACTCATGCGCGACTGAGGCGAAGATTGTTCACAATATCTATTTGTGCACAATTTGACCGTGCCGTTTTTTGCGTTTCGATGGTGCGTCTAAGGTATTGGTAAGTCAATGTTTTTAATCCTTATATTATATTTATTTGATATTAGAGTCGTAAAACGATTAATGGACACCTTAAGTCACCGCTAAAAACACCTCCCACCATGTATCAATGAAAGCCTAGTTTGACGTCACGTTTGTCATGGTCCGTAAACGACATCTTACTTCAAAAGTCTTAGGTGATACCAATTTTCAGGAATTAATTCTATCGATAGTTACTGCATCAATGTCAAAACATTTTTTTGTCCTCAACGATCCTTTACGGACAGTCTCAGTGATACGTGAAGCCAAAACCATGTTTTGACATTGATGCAGTCCTTTAATGATTGCGACAATTTATAGCCGATCGCTCTGCAGAATCCATTACGGTTGTGGCATAGTCTACAAAGTTGATAAGGTTAGATAGTGGAGCGACCAAAAACCATGTTGGCAGTCTGATAAGTAAATCTGGGTTTGCTGTTTAATCTGGATGTAGCTTAGCAAACACAGAAAGAACGGCGATGGGTCTGAAATGTTCAATATTTTTACTAGAGCTCTCTTTTGGGATAGGAGTGACTCTAGATATTTTCCAAATATCGGGATAAGTTGCTGTATTCAAAGATAGGTTGAACAAGTATCTTAGTGGCTAACACAGGTGGCAGAATAACTCCTCAGAGCACTCCCCATTGTAGAGACGATAGACCACAAAGAGAACTAACTAGGTACTCTTCGGTGCTCTAGGGACTCCAGCGTTCTAGTAATTTTGGGATTGTCCACGAGTCGATACATATTAAGTTTTAGCTATAAAAGCCTAACTTCCGCCTACTAATTTTTTTTTCACAATTCATTACCATCATAGAGATAATACCTACTATATAATATAGTGCAGACCTTTGATTATATTATAATACTAGCTGATACCCGCGACTTCGTCCGCGTGGTTTAAGTTTTTCTCCCCACAGGGGCTCCTTAATTTTCCGGTATAATTCCGTAAGCCTTTGTCACTCTCCAGGTCCTCAACTATGTTCATGCAAAAAATCACGTTGACCCGTTGCTCTGTTGCGGTGTGATTGAAGGACAAACTCTCTATGTAACGTCCTTGGGGATCGAATTTGCAAAAATGGTGAAACATGTACTTCTTCATATTTAACGGAAAGCTCAAATACCAAGTTTCATGGCTTTAACTTGAAAAATGAATGACTTTCATACCAACTTTCAACCCCTATTTCACCCGTTTGGGTGTGGAATTTTGAAAAACTGTGACACACATACTTCTTTATTTTTTACTGAAAGCCAAAATACCAAGTTTCGTTGATATAAATTGAAAAATATCTTGAGAAATGAAGGACTTTCATAGAATCTTTCATCCCCTATTTCACCCCTTTAGAGGTCGAATTTTTAAAAATGGTGAAACACGTACCTACTTCTGCATATCTAACTCAAAGCCCAAATGCTAAGTTTCATGGCTATAACAATGGCTATAACTTGAGAAATGAAGGACTTTCATACAAACTTTCAACCCCTATTTTACCCTTTTGGGAGTGGAATTTTCAAAAACTGTGAAACACGTACATATCTTAATTTTTTACCAGTAGTTTATATACCAAGTTTCATGGCTATAACTTGAGAAATTAAGGATTTTCATACAAACTCTCAACCCCTATTTCACCCCTTCGGGGGTAGAATTTTGAAAAACTGTGAAACATACCTATATGTTTTCATTTTCAACCCGCAGCTCATATATCAAGTTTCATGGCTATAACTTGAGAAATTAAGGACTTTCATACAAACTTTCAACCCCTATTTCACCCCTTCGTACAAACTTTCAACCCCTATTTCACCCCTTCGGGGGTAGAATTTCGGGATAAAAAGTATCCTATGTCCTACCTCGTAGTATGGGCTCAAATCGTGCCAAGTTTCGTTTGAATTAATTCAGTAGTTTCGGCGTGATGCGCGACCAAGATACAGGTACAGACAGACAGACAGACAGACAGACAGACAGACAGACAGACAGACAAAAATGAAAAAAATTACAGATTTGGCTTCAGTATTGAATAATGAGTGCCCTCGAAAAAATCTTTTTGATCAAATAAATGAAATGAAATTGAAATTGAATCGACACCTTTAGACTGTCGATTTTACCGTGGCCATACTTCCTTGTCCAGCTTGGTATGTGCGTGGGTATGTGCCTTCTATAAACAATCCGAACTTAATCTATGGCAACTTTCAATCTTCTACATCGATTTTAAGTATCGGTCTACGGCGTTTAAAAAACGAGTCTACTGTCTCTGTATTTTTCGTATCTTTGTAACCACTATTGAAGAGCACTGTAAAACAATATGAGGCTCGACTTTTGATCTTATTCCAATGAGGTTAAGGAACTGGTGTTTTTAACGAGAACATACTTATTGTACCAGAGGTTTTATTTTCAAACAATGACGACGACAACGACAAGAGAAACTCGTCATACTTTCAAGGACATTCTTTGACTTAATTGCCTTATACCACAGAGTTCCTTAGACTGAAGTAATTGAAATAGATAGGTACTGACAAGTATAGATATAATTATAGCTTATTTCATAACAATTCTATCGATACTTAGTTAATATGTAGGAGTCCAAGGATTTTAGAGAAATCATAGTTTTAATAGCTCGCGGCGATTTAACCTTGACCACCCGCTGCGGCCCCCCGCTTGTTGTGACAGTCCTAGGTAAAAACTGTCAGTTGACAATCTCAATCAAATTACAAAATGGCGGTGCCAGTTGAGTATAGAAATATTAAATATTATGATGTGGTACAACGTGGGGTCTCGATACAACCCATAGAAATAACTTGCTCTGTCTACGATACAACCACAGCATACAACGAAGTTACGACTTACGAACCACCCCGTTGCCTAGACCACGCCTAGACTCAATCCTAGACTACAGACGTATTTGACATGACATGACAGTTATTTCTGTGGCTATTTCTGAGATTAATTGTCTCTGCGGCCGTTGGCGATTGCCTAAATATGACAGCTACAATGTAACGATCGCAATCACCTGTGATTGGTTATCATTCTTCCACTATTGGCCAAAATCCATTGATACAGCAAAAATACCATAAATTCAGCCAAACAAAACAATTGGGACTGTAACAATGATTGATGCAGGTTTTACATAATGTTGTAAAAGAAGAATGGTTGCAATATTGAAAGAGATTCAATGTAGACTGGCCGAACACCACAGGGTAGGGTACACACCTACTTTATCATTCTGTGGTGGAATAATTTGACCCCATAGAGATAATATTAATCAAGACTTTGATTATGTTTATAGAATCAATAGCGCGTGTTTCAAAGTAGGCACGGCATAATAAATCTCTATGTTTGACCCCAAATTAATTGACAGTGACCATAGAGTGCCGCATTTGACAGTTACATCTGTGGCAATCAGTGCTGCCAACTCAGTGGAATTTACACTAAATCTGGTAATTTATATACCCCCATCGAACTATTTGTGACCCTGTCACAGGACCCTGTGGCCCAAAGAAAATATACTCTCTGCTGTGGCCTAAAAAGAAAAACCAACATCTGGGAATGGAATTGAATTAGTAGCCTTTTAAGAGGAATTAATTTTAATTTAATTTCTATTGTATTGTTTTTAGGAGGAAATATTGCTTATAAATTGACTGGTGGGTTTTTAGTAGTACATACCTATTGTTGATTTCAGCCGAAATCAAATTTCAAATTGAATCAAATTTTTAGATTGAAAATGGCAGTACCAGGCGAAAGGTAGAAAATAAATATATTCAACCACTAAACTACTGCCATCGGTCATATTATTTTCATGTATTTTCATTGCATTATTTTCCTGTTTACGAGATATATAAAATGTACCTACATTTAAAATGTTCAAAAGTTCACACTGACGAGTCCTAGATGCTTCTATTTTTGTAAGCACTACAGCTTACAACCTCCGATAGGTGGATTATTCTTCGAATGTGAGTCCAAGTTTTCACGATTTCTGTTTTAAACATACCTACCCAAACCCAAAAAGTTCAGAGACTCTCCGACTCTACATTATACTATCATTATAAGATCAAAAGGTACCATGGCTAAATACAAATTAAAAGCTAGGCTTGTTGGACTCCAACAAGCTTGTATTTTATAGACTGTGTGTCTCCGACTCCAACAGTTGGAGACACACGGTCTACAAATTAATATAAGTTTAAGTAATCAATTAATGTAGGTAGGTAGTTATAAGGTCTACCAGAAATCAGAATCTGATGGCAAAAAGTATACACCGTATACTGGTACTTTTAGGTGTATTTTTTGCCATCAGATTCTGGTAGACCTATACTTAATTAATAGGTAAACCACCGCATTCAAGGTGGAAATGTAACGAAGAAAAAGACTTGAAAAAGAGATGACGAGAAAGTGGCGGAAATTTTAAAAAATACAAATTAATATAAAAAAACATCAACACTTGAGTGGTTTTCTGTTGGTTTGGGCCTCATGCCAGATTTTTTAAAATGACTCCCCAAACTTTGGGGAGTCATTTTAAAAAATCTGGCAGCACTGTGTGCAATTCAGAAAGTCAAAGTGATTCAGATTTCAATTTCATTCGGAGGGGTTGTCGATCGATTTCGAATAAAGTTGAGTGCAATATTTTAAAATCAATATTCAATTCAGTGAATTGTGTTCGACCTTGCAAGAAAAAAAAAATTCTAGTGATTTATACCATAAATACAAAATAAATTAGTACAACAATATACAACAAAATACAAATCGAATATTATGTGAACCAGCGAACGTCGATCAGCTTTCACGTAAACCTTTTCTATTGGTTTATTGAGAAAAATTCGTCGAATCATAGAAGAAAGGATTTGTTTATAAATCGCGCACGAGGTATAAATGTTTACCTTTTTCGTTATTGAAGGTGTTCTATGTTTTCGCTTAGATATTACGTTGATTAGATATTGAAGAAAAAGCACATTTACGTCAAATTATAATGCACATTTGGTGAATTAATTGACAAACGAAGTGGTAATGGGTTTAACTTGCTGATAACCGCTTTTCTGTTTCGACTGTTTCTTAAAACTAAGGTAAGTGAACTATGATTCATGACGTTTTTTTTAACATAGTTGTGCATACCTACTAAATTGATTGCCAAGGTATATACCAACTGCAAGCCATTTGAGTTAGTAAGTAGGTAGTAACATGCTAAATATTAATTACTTATTCATATTATTATGTATTCAAAACCATAAAAATAATATGTACTTACTTAGGTATGTACAGCTATTGTTTAAAGGCATCTCAACTTTTCTTATCAAACCACACTAAGTATATTTAACAGCATGACTGCTGTGTTGTATAATATATAATTACATAGGTAGGTACCTACATAGTGTCATAGCTCTTAGGATCATTTGTATCTCAAAAACAGATCTACAGAGGCCTATAGATGGGAAATAAAAGGAAAAACTTTATCTTGTATGATTTTATTTACCTACTTACTTAGTTATTTGTATACTGTATACAGTTTATATATATATATGCTTACTGTTTAACAAATCATGTTATTTTCTAGTACCTTGATGTGAACAAGCTTCACAGTCTCTTTTAATCCTGAATTCCTGAAAGTACTTAGGGATGCACATATTCATTTAAACTTGCAAAGTAATGCATTGTGGCCAATAATGTGTAACACAATCTCTAAACTAAAATGGCAGCTCTAAATCTAGTTCTGTTCCTTTCTGCAGGGAGTATTATGAAAGTTTTAGCAATATGAAAGGGTCAGTACTTAATGCTGTCATTTTAGTTTAGTTTAGACATTGTGTACAACAAAATTAGCCGCACTATCTGACTACAAAATTTCTTCAAAATTATTAGAGCCGTTTCTGAGAAATTATACAATACTACTATATTTCCTCTTCTTCATCTTTGTGGACTACACAAACTTCAAACCCCTTTATTACCCCTTATGAGGTGCATTTTCAAAAAGCCTTTCTTAGATCCACTGTACATCATATTCTGCATCAGCTATCTGCATGCCAAATTTTAGCCCAATTTGTCCAGTGTTTTGAGCTTGATTTTGATAGATCAGTCAGTCACCTTTTCCTTTTATATATTTAGACAAGAGATGTTCAATTTATACAAGTAAAGCATGTTAATTATATTATACTCTTGGAAACCAGTCCACTTGTGCCCAGAGCACTTGTTTGTTACTTAGCTTAAATATTGCATACAGGAGGTTCAATTTTATTTTCATGGATAGCCTGAAATTACTAATAATTATTTATATTTTCCTTAATTACAAATAGGAAATAAACAAACTATAAATGAAATCTAAATTAAAACTAATATTACAAACACTATGAAATTAAAACTAAGTAAAATAAATTAAATTAAATCTAAAACCTCATCGAGACCACCGCAGCGAGGCATTGTACCCAAGATGCTGGCAGCATTACCCCTTTGGATGGCCAAACTAATTCTTTGACCAAGGTAGCTGCCAGCTCTCGGGTCCCCGGTTGACTCGATAACCCTTTTAGAAATTTCCTCAAAAAGAGCTCGAGCCCCCGGGCCCCACGGCCCCAAGGTCTCCACACCAAAAGGCACGAATATGAAGCTCGAATCGAGGTTTTCATATTTGCGCCTCTTGGCCTGTTCGGCGCTGATGGCCGCTGCACCCGCCGTAGAGGAGGTCGCCTGAATGTGTTTTCCTTATTTATCATATTAAGTCACATCACAATAGCATATTACATAGTACTTAACTTTATTATGCCAAATAATTTAATTAATTTTTAAATTGTTAATAATCAATCAGCTTTTATATTGAGATCAGAGACTTGATATTACCATAGCTCAGCAGTAAAAGTCTTAAATAAGCTGAATATTGTGTCTAGTTCTGTCGTACAAAATCTCTAAACTGAACTAAGTAATATAACAACACTAATTGTATTGTTATCCATTTCATAATGCTCCCTGAGGAAAAAGAAAGCTCTTGATTTAGTCCTACCAATTTAGTTCTTTAGATTTAGATATTTTGCACTACAGTAAGTAATACAATCAGAGTTTAGCCCATGGTTTATTTTAGTGATTGTAATACAAAATGAGCCCTACAGTAAGTAATACGATTAGAGTTTAGACCATGGTTTATTTTAGTGATTGTAATACAAAATGAGCCATACTACTTATTTTAAGTATTTGTAAAGTAAGTAAATAATTTTGTGACTTTATATTTGTAGAAATGGACTTATTTTTTAAACTTTTTAACAAAAAAGTGTGTGTGTGCAATTCACACACGGCAGAAGTGTAACTTCAGAAAAGTAGCCTACAAGAGAATAAGATAAATATAACTTGTACTCTATCTCATTCTCTTGCAAGCTAAATCCTATTATGAATATGTTTCAAGTCTCTTTTTAGTGTTGCTTTTTCGTTTCATCGAATTTTCAAATCACAACGATTCTAAAGAAGTTTCACTTCAAAAACCCTAAAAACCTTGCTAAATTAAATTTTTGTTTTCAGCAGTTATTATGGGCAAGTACTCGGGGAAGAAATGTCGACTTTTGTCAATGTTATGGCTTACTGGGACATTCTTTTTTGTGGAACTAATAGTTGGTTACATCACAAACTCTATGGCCCTTGTTGCGGACTCGTTTCACATGTTGAGCGATGTAGCTGCACTTGTGATAGCATTCTTATCAGTTAAGGTAAATGATAATTATAGTTATTTAATTATTTAAGTTTAAAATGTAAAATATTCTATAATAAGTAAAATTCAATTCAATTTATTTAAAACATGTAGGACATACAAGTGTCTCATAAGTTACGTCATGTTTTGACTCTACCACCGGTTCAAGGAGATTCTGCTGAGAAGAGCTGGTAAGAAACTCAGCAGTTAGGTACTCTTTTTTGTTATAAAAAAAAAGATGTCAAGTTAGTAATAAATTGTAGGTAAAGGTTTTTTTTTTTATCCACTACAAGTTAGCCCTTGACTGCGATCTCACCTGATGGTAAGTGATGATGCAGTCTAAGATGGTAGCGGGCTAACCTGTTACGGCATGGCAGTTATATTAAACTCATAACCCCTATTCGGTTTCTACACGGCATCATACCGGAACGCTAAATCGCTTGGCGGCACGTCTTTGCCGGTAGGGTGGTAACTAGCCACGGCCGAAGCCTCCCACCAGGCAAGGTATTAAATCTCTGCAATTAGTAAATGTTTACTTGCATTAAAAGTCATGTAGGAACTTTTAATTATTTGTAAACAGATTTAAGCAAATCGAGATACCATTTATGGCATTGCAATAGCATAAAATCTGGTATGAATTATAAAAAATATTTCTTAAATTTACTCAGTCTGGAAGTAATCTCAGGAACTAATATAATTACATTTTAAGTAAGTAAGTATTTTAAACTAATTTTTAAAAGGAATAAAATTAAATGAGCCATACTTACTATTTTTGTACCATAGACCCAATAATATGTATGTACTTAGATAAACTATCATTTTACATTAATTCAATAGCAGAACCTATTGCTAAAAATTTTACAAAATTGCATCATGGTTTCATTAAATAACCTTAGGTAAGTATAAAATTATACCTTATTTACAAATCACACCATGTAATGCCATGAATCAGTCATCAGCGAGTATTACATGACGTCATCGACAGACTTCCGGTTTTGGTTCTAAGAAATTAGTAGGTATTGATTCAGTATTATTAAGATGACTCAATATAAAATATACACAAAGGTGAACACTGGGAGGGAAATCTTCATGTAACCATTCTGCTTTACTTGTGCTTTTCAGTGTAACTAGCAATAACAGGTTTAGTATGACTGTGCTACATTTCATACATAGGTACATTACATACAGTAGTAGTAGTCTAAAAAACCGGCCAAGTGCGAGTCGGACTCGCGCACCGAGGGTTCCGTACAAACCTGTAGTAAGTTTTAAATTATTAAAAAAAACTACTTACTAGATCTCGTTCAAACCAATTTTCGGTGGAAGTTTGCATGGTAATGTACATCATATATTTTTTTTAGTTTTATCATTCTCTTATTTTAGAAGTTACAGGGGGGGGGGGACACACATTTTACCACTTTGGAAGTGTCTGAATCAATTATTACCTGCTACAGTCTCAATTGTTGTGCATTTATGGTAATCGCTGTGACAATTTTTTTAGCGAATAGTGAAAGGCTAACTAATCAGAGGCAATCGTTATAATGAAATACTCATTTTTGTTTTAAGGTCCATTTAACTAGTTGTCAAATACCCAATTTTTTTTTTGTTTTTTTTTATCCACTACAAGTTAGCCCTTGACTGCGATCTCACATGGCAAGTGATGTTGCAGTCTAAGATGGTAGCGGGCTAACCTGTTAGGGTCATGGCAGTTATATTAAACCCATACCCCTATTCGGTTTCTACACGGCATCGTACCGGAACGCTAAATCGCTTGGCGGCACGTCTTTACCGGTCAACTAGCCACGGCCGAAGTCTCCCACCAGGCCAGACCAGGGAAAATTCAGAAATTATAAATTTCCAAAACCTGCCGGAAATCGAACCCGGGACCTCCGCACGTTAAGGCAACAGCGCTCAACACTGCGCCACGGAGGTCGTCAAATTATAGCACTCGTGATAAGAAACTAACGCTTCATGGAAACACGTGCATTTGTTATTGTGCGATACGCAAGGCGCAAGGCGCAAGCACATAAAAGCTAAATTAGCGTTGACCTCCAAGCAGATATCACGTTTGGCGCATAACAAATTCAATAGACACGTTCAGATTTAAGTTCAAATCGTAATGGACCCATTTTATGACGTCATTATTTATGTCTCAAGGTCAAGGTTCTGCTTCCAATTTAGCTTCAAATTCAAAGACATTTTCTTTTCTGGGTGCAATTCTTAAAAAATAAATTGGCACTTGACAATATTATTATTTTATAATATTATACATGATTAAACCAGAAGCCCAAATACCAACTTTCATGGTTATAACTTGAAAAATGAAGGACTTTCATACAAACTTTCAACCCCTATTTAACGCCTTTGGGGGTAGAATTTTCAAAAACTTTGAAACACGTATTTCTTTATTTTAAACCAGAAGCTCAAATACCAAGTTTCATGGATATAACTTGAGAAATGACGGACTTTCCTACAAACTTTCACCCCCTATTTCACCCCCTTAGGGGTGGAATTTTGAAAATTCCTTCCTTAGTGAGCGCCTACGTCACAAAAGGAACCTACTGTCAAAATTTCAAGTTTCTAACCCCAGCGGTTTAGTCTGTGCGTTGATATATAAGTCAGTCAGTCAGTCAGTCAGGACTTTGAATTTTATATATATAGATTATTCTGATATATATTTAGCTAATTAGCTATAATGATAATGTATTTTTTATGTAATGTAGCGCCCATCCTCTCAATTTAGGCCGAGAGGAGTCAGGAGGCAGGGGCAGGAAAACCTTGTCGCTAAGCAATTCCTTAGAATGCATCATTATTCACATCCGATAGCGCTCAAAATCTAACTTATATTTGAATATAAACATAAACTGCCACTTTTGCATCCATGCAGTATGCATGATTAAATGAAGAAAAATGCTATATGTTAAATAGCTGATTATATTAACTTGGAAGATACTCGCTTCCAGCACAGATATTTTCATGCTCAATAGAAGTGTACTCTATAGAGAAGGCATACCAAAAGAAAAGAAAAAGCTACGACGTACCTTAATTGTAATCTATACCTACTACTTTGTTCCAAAAAAAAATCTAAACTAAACACATTTGAATTGGCTTCCCATTAGGGCTTTCTAAAACACGGCTGTAAAGTATATAGAGTGTAATTGAAAAGTTTTTTTTTGTAAAATTGTATCATGTATAGAAGTACAGCAGGGTTACCATCGTTTAAAGCAGTATTATTTCAAAGTGACAGTTTTATGCCACTTATGACCTATGACCTTATGACTTACGTTTTATGACCTTAACGTCTCTTAAATAAGGATTATAATCCTAAAACACGAACGTCAACAATATTAGAACAATACGGCTTAGTATACCCCCGGTACCTACAGTATTATGTAGTGACTGGCTGATGTAAATCACAATTCAGAATTAAACCTAAGTAAAAACTATGTTCATAAAATATGTCCGTTCCTTTTCCTAGATGTCACCAAAAAAGTGGTCAAAGAACACATTCGGTTGGGCGCGCGCCGAAGTACTGGGTGCCCTCGTGAACGCAGTATTCCTTGTTGCGCTATGCTTCAGTATAACAGTGGAGGCTGTGCAGAGGTTCATTAATATCGAGATCATCCACAACGCCAAGTTGTTGGTCGCTGTGGGTACGCTTGGGTTGGTACTCAACATCGTCGGACTGTTTCTGTTTCATGGTGAGAAGCTTTAAGTACTTATTTCCGATTTTTTACAAGTTATTATTCAACTTGCAATTTTTGTAGGTTTGTTTAGGTCAAATCTTGCAACTGAATTAAAAAAAAATATCGCCAACCGATTGAGCTGAAATTTTGCGGGCACGTTTAGTTTTGATGACAATGCATGGTTAGCTAAGTGACTTCATTCTTAATCCAATATGGCGGACCCTCAAACATGGTGAACTAGTTATTTTTTATGCACCCCCATGCATGGGTATCAAAAGTAAAATAAATTCTATATGACGGACAGTAAATACTTGTTTTTTTTTAATGATTTAAGACTTTCGTCCTACGATGTTATATAACAGGTATTCAATACTTGAATCTGCTTATAATAACCTACATGTGGCTGAAAATCACCGCCCTGTTGAATCGCATGCGCATTTGTGTATTTTTGGCAATGTCAGTAACGCTTAGAAACAGCTAAGTATAGACTTTTTAGTCACAATTTAAAAATTATATTCCCAAATTGCCCCTATCGAAATCGAACCCAAGACCTCCCATTACTATAGTATCACAGTTCGAAATATAAGTAATATGAAAAAAAAGCATCAAAGGTACGTGAAAAAAAAATCTTGATGGACCATAGATAAATTTATAGTGAACGACAGTGATAGATATTAATATAGTAGTGAGAGACGAATGATGCATATATACACAAAATACAAATTATTAACATAAACGTACTCGTATCATATTATCGCCGTTAATTGCTAACGAAATTGGTTTATTTGTTAGTAATAATTTGTTTGAACTACATACTTAATTGATAGACCGCGCATAATATTAGCGCTGCACGACTCTTTTGCGTATATTGTATTTCTAAAATTATTGAATTGAATGATGATCTATATAGTTGGTTAACTCAATCTCCATCATTTATCAGTCTCCTCTCTTCGAGAAAATTATGAAGAACTTTCGGGCATGCAGGATTCCTCACGATGTTTTATGACTAAGGCCCTCTTCTTAGAAAAAAAGTTACGGATTGCGGGTTCGATCCCTGGGCACCTCTGACTTTTCGGAGTTATGTGCGTTGAGAATCAAAAGTAGAAGGTTTTGTTGATTTAACTCAGTGTTGATTTAGTGATAAAGTGAACGTACCTACTTTTACCACACAGACAATGCTGTAAGGTCCTCCTACATTAAAAAGAAAAGCCCTCTCAAACATCGACTTACTAATTCCCAGCCTAAACCCGTAGACCTAGGAACTTGAAAAATTGTAGGTTACCACAAGTTAGGTACCTTTTTTTATCCACTACAAGTTAGACCTTGACTGCGATCTCACCTGATGGTAAGTGAAGAAGCAGTCTGAGATGGTAGCGGGCTAACCTGTTAGGGGCATGGCAGTTATATTTAACCCAAACCCCTATTCGGTTTCTAGTTTCTACACGGCATCGAACCGGAACGCTAAATCGCTTGGCGGCACGTCTTTGCCGGTAGGGTGGTAACTAGACACGGCCGAAGCCTCCCACCAGGCCAGACCAGGGAAATTCTGAAATTATAAATTCCCAAATTGACCCTGCCGGGGATCGAATCCGAGACCTCCGCACGTTAAGGCAACAGCGCTCAACACTGCGCCACGCAGGTCGTCAAATCTTTACATTAAAGACAAGGAATAAGGCTATTTTACTAATGAATGCCTAAGTTTATAATTTTCCTGCTTAGCAACAGGTACGTATCCCGAAATAAAACTAAAACGTTCAACTCTTGGTTCATCAGGGTTCATCCATCAGCATTTTCGCCGAAATCGGAACGGGTTTCATATTTCATTTTGTTTCGAATTATTGGAAGATGATACATGTTACGTAATTTGAGAACTTGTACTTTTTTGAATACCATATCGCTGGCGTTGTTTGACTTTCGTTAAAATTTCAATTTTTACTTATAACTTTGACATGATCAGATGCACATTATTCAAGTGCGTTTGTCCTATACGAAGTTCGCAGAACGTTTTTGTTTTTCAAATATAGCCTGTCTATTTATTACTAGCGACCGTCGTGGCTTCGCTACCGTGGGAATTTCCAAAAATCTGGCCTTATTCCTTACATACATCATAATAGGAATCTCTGTGCAAAAGTTCAGCTTTCTAAGCCCAAGCGTTTCGCCTGGGCGTTGTTGAGTCAGTTTGTGAGTGAGTGAGTGAGCTTTAGTCTTGATATTATGTAGAGATTATTGAATCTGTGCTATGGTTGTCTTTCTTTCTCTTCGCGTACTATTCCTCATTGCTAACGATCGTGACTCTTTGCAGAGCTCTTTTCATTAATTTCATGATGACAGGTTTTCTGGAGATAATTTGCGGTGGGTTTCCAGATCCTTCAGCAATAGTATTGTAAAATCTCATGTCATGTCAAAGATAAAACTTCATGAATTATTTAAAATGATTCATGTTTCAGTGATTCGACGAAACATGAATTTTTAAATGTGATTCATCATAACTTGTGACATAATGTTTATCATAAGTTTGAATACGATAAGCATGACTATATTTTGGTATCTTCCTATAAGCACCGAGCAAAATATAAGCAGATTCCTAATTCCGTGGCCCTAAGCCTGAAAATTGAAGCCTGAAGGAATATGCACGATAAAAGTCCAATATTTGAAGTTTGAACTGCCGACTTCTTCGTTGAGTAACTGTTCAGCTATTGAGCAATTTAATTAAATCATCCAGATGTTAATAGTATAACTACGAGAGCTCGATTCGTGCTTAATTTTGTTCACACTGCTACCTTAACTTAGCAGAAACTGTACATGATATTCTATTTAGCCAGTAATTGACGGGAATAAAATATATTGAATAGCTCAACCTATGATATTTAAAACATTAGATACGTTCCCCGCGCTTTATATTGACAAGAATATAAGAAGGCACTTGCCGTCACTTGTCGAAATTTGCGGCCATTGCAGTTAACAACAGTGTAACTCAGAATCTATATTCACCTCTTTCTAATATTAACAGGTATAGCGTAGACCTTTATGTTCTTTCCCTTTCTCCGCGTACGTAATATTTACGCCGTTTTTTAGTACAATGATGTTCGCGTATGCCGCGTCTATTTGTAATAAGTCGTTGAGCTCAACCCACTAAATATTCGGGAAACTGATCAGGCACACTCCAACAAGAAATTGGAGTTGAGCCGTTTTGAATTTGTAGGGAAAAACAGGTTATTTTGACAGTGACTGTCAGAAATGACATTTGATGCTTTTCGCGCCTACTGCCATCTCTATGGCTAAAGGTTGCCATCTTGGAAACGTATCGAAAACTTGACATATATTTTATTTTATTTCTCGTTATTTACTTTAATATTCTAAATTATTATATTTTTAATACAATCTATGTATTTTCCTCTACTCATGGTAGAGTGTATAAAGAGTACACCAAAGGTGAACCTTCTCCTTTGAACTAAGATGTCTGGTAATTTGACATCTTAGTTCAAAGGAAAAGGTTCACCTTATGTTAGATTTATGCAAGACAAATTAATAATGCTGTATTCCCTTCTTCGTAGAACATGGCAGCAGTCACGGCCACACACACGGAGGGGTGCCACCGCCGGCAAACGTGCGACATCTCACAGAACTAGTTAACAGCAACGCCGACATGGCGTTAGGTCACGCGACCACTGATACGGAGGAGACCGATGAGATGGTGCCGCCGAAGATAGACAAGTTACCCAGCAAGCAAACCCCGCGGGCCAACGCCGACCCTGGACATCTGAACATGAAGGGTGTCTTCCTTCACGTGCTGTCTGATGCCTTGGGTGAGTTTATGTTAATAGTTAAGAAATACCTATAGGTAAGAAACCAATGAGATTGTGCTGCCGAAGATAGACAAGTTACCCAGCAAGCAAACCCCGCGGACCAACGCCGACCCTGGACATCTGAACATGAAGGGTGTCTTCCTTCACGTGCTGTCTGATGCCTTGGGTGAGTTTATGTTAATAGTTAACAAACACCTATAGGTAAGAAACCAATGAGATTGTGCTGCCGAAGATAGACAAGTTACCCAGCAAGCAAACCCCGCGGGCCAACGCCGACCCTGGACATCTGAACATGAAGGGTGTCTTCCTTCACGTGCTGTCTGATGCCTTCGGTGAGTTTATGTTGATAGTTAAGAAACACCTATAGGTAAGAAACCAATGAGATTGTGCTGCCGAAGATAGACAAGTTACACAGCAAGCAAGCCCTTTGAGCCAATGCCCTTTTTTATCGCTGGAAAAATGCTTTTACGCATTCCGCACTAAGGGGTTATGCGGGACCCACACCAGAATACCCACTAAAAAACCAGCGGCGCAGTCCGCGTCGAGAATGAATCGTCTCAGGTCCCAAAGGCAACCAATGCCCTGAACATCTGATCATGTAGTCTTGAGTAAGAAGAACATGGAGTCTTAACTCACGTGCTCTCTGATGCCACATGATTATGGGTAAGCTTATGTAAATATTTACATTTATTTAGGTCACGTGATACCGATTCGGAAGAGACCGATGAGATAGTGCCGCCAAAGATAGACAGCTATCCACTACAATGCACGATGTCTGATGTAAGATTGATGCCTAATGTTTGTACAAAGAACTCGTTGCAAAGACCACCATTCATATACGAAATAGGCATAAAATTATTTGTATCGCCTGAGTCGAGCGAACTAATCTGAAGTCCGTTCCTGGAAAAAGACAAATCGAGACCATAATCGAAATCATTTTTTAATAAATAGAAATAAATCTGAAATAAAGATTTCTATAAGAAGTAGTGTACTGTCCTCATTATTATTTAGAGGAAATAATTTACTATGGGTGCTGGGCGCATTGGCCTTATATTATATGGCCGGTCATATAATAATTATAAGAAATTGTCTGTCAGAAAACTTTCTGCCACTCATTTTGCGACCATCAGAAGCATAAGTTCGATCCGGCAACATTCTGACCTGCAACTGCAATAGGGTCTCATTCTGTACTAGACCCTACCTGCGCGCGTCTGAATTTTTTCTGACATAAACTGATAATATTCGGCCGGCCTAGTGTTGTTATAATTCTTCTTATACTTTCTTATAAACTTGAGCCTTGTGGCAAGCTTTGCGATGTCTTATTTTTCACCGGTTGGTCAAAAAAGCTGCATCAATCATTCGATCGTAAGACTGTAGCTGTCTTACTGTAATCGCCCTGCTGTTGATCAATGTATTGGATTTTGATTAAATCGTATGTAAAAACCATACTACAATGGCTCAGTTAAGTTTTCTTTCCAGTGGGGTTTCGTCTCACACACTCTTACAATACAAATGCCTTCAAAGTAAACCGGAAAAAGCTAATATTCTCATAAACTAAAAATCCATGAAATCGCGAGCTGCAATTGTCAAAAACGTATTGGATGTAGCGTGTATGTGCTACTGAGGAACTCCAATAAGGACAATATTGCCTCCTTCCTTTTACACTTCCAAGTACCCGACTATATAATTTTTGTCCACGAGGAAATACCTATTTCGCGTTTTGTTAACAAGTACCTACGAGTAGTAAAGTGCTACCGTGAAATTGTGTAATTTCGTTCTCAGCGGGGCCTCGATGAGCCTTCATTGATGGTCTATGTTAATCCGTTTTTCAAGTACTGCTAAATGCAAAGAGTTCCCGCGAACTATCAAAAAGGTTTTTGGGACGGTCTTTTTCCGAGAAAAGTAATTTTTAAAAACTGTATATAAGTAAATGTTTATTGTAAGAGCTTTTCCTTGTACGCAACGGGCCTTGTATACGATAGAATATCCATAGATAAGGCTTAAGCGCTTCGCACACCTACAGGGTAGAGCGAAGCTAAGCCGCTACGTCTTTTTTTATGACCCTGCCGCGCTGCATTGTGTCTACGCGTCGCCGGTATGCCAAAGTCAAGCAAGCTGAGCTCGAGTTTTTATTACAATAAAAAACGCCTGCGCTTTGGGTCCACTCAGCATTCTGTAGGTGTGCATTCGCCTTAGAAAACCAACAATTTTAGAGCTATTTCGAATTCGTCCAATGACAAAATTCTAAAGATCTTAATGAATTTTAATGGCACCTCCAATCGCATTGTCTATGACCGAAAAACATAACTTGAACTGACTTAGTATGTAGGTGCGCAGTATTGGGAGACCATAACGATCGTAGATAAAATCGCAGCACGTTTAGCACTCAAAGATAAACACACTGAACTTGAAAAAAGCTATTCCTATTCACGCATATTATGAATGTGTTAGCGTTTAAAACCGAATCTAAGTACGTAAGTGCTTCTTGTAATACTTACCTTATTGAGATAATGTTAAAGTATAAATTGCCCTAATTCGTCCTATCGTTGTTAATATTTTCACGGACACGTTTTGACGCCCGTACGCATATCCTGTTATAATTATTATTCATGAAATAATTCACACATACGAAATGTAGCTTCGGTTCGATAACCGACGGACGCCATTGACATTATTTTGTGGTGGGTAAATAACAAACGTGCGAACGCCAACCTTGTACTACTTTCCACTAAAATCTTATCATACATTTAGATTGGTCACTTTAATTTTTTCTTTTATCAATTTTTAACCGAAACTTATAACTATAACCACTATTATTATTACTACTCATTTTCAGACAAAGCTGATTTGTCTGTCAGTTCGCATTTATCTCAGAAACTACAGTATGGATTTTTTATACGATTTCTACCAATAAATAGAAGGCTTTTTGGAGAAGTTTCAGTCGTGTCATACTAATACTAGTGGTTCGCCCCGAACTGAGACCTCGCGGTATCCATAAACTTGTACAGAGCACCATCTATTGACATCATTGTGAAGTTCTGTTAAAAATACGGAAGCTCATTAAAAATTAAATAATATCGCTTCCTTATAATATTTATCTAATTTTAGTATTTGTTGTTCAAGTACAGGATATAATTCAAGTAATTCATAAGTTTCAGGCTCAGCTTTTCAGAAAATTGAGAGTTCTGAGGTCAACTTTGGACGTTAGAAAATGTCCACTTTGAAAGCCCCCCATTTCGTCAATTTTAGGGGAAAAATTAAAAAAATATATATTTTTGGACTCTATTCCTAATTATCTTTAAAATTATATACCGCAACCCTATGTAACGCTATAAAATAGTTATTTGTGTTACATGGGGCCAAAGAAATGTTTGTTCCCCGAGGGCGCTATTTTGAATTCAGAGCGAAGTGAAGGATTCTATAGTAGAATCCCGAGCGTAGCGAGGGGTTCTAAAGTAGAATCCTTAACGTAGCGAGGAATTCAATATACGCCGCCCGAGAACAAAAAATTTGGCCCCGAGTGACACACACTATTTGTCATCATTACGTACCTATGAGAAAAAGCTAGGAGTATCAACCTACTATGTATGGACATTACCTATACGTTTAAGCACCAATCAGAAGATACTCCTATCAACCTTCTATGTAATTGTATAGACATTATTTAGACGTATATTTAAAGTTTAAATAAAATGTAAAGACGTATATCCGATCAACAAATTGATCACGTGACTTCGGACCAATCAGAACAGAGAAATGCAAAGTCGTATATTCGATCAACAAATTGATGACGTGACTTCGGACCAATCAGAAGAGAGAAATGAAAAGTCCTATGGGCCTACAAGTTACACTTTGCTCCCGCTATCCTCTGAAGGCAATATGCGTTTTTCGAATAGGTATGATGAAAAATATTTTACTTCGCATTCGCTTCTATGAGAGCCCCCTTGAAATAAAGATTTTTATAACTTTTTAAGCCATATTCGGCGGGAGGCCATTGGTTTACATATTATGTTTAAATTTGAAGTAATTACGTTCAGTAATTCAGAAGTTATAAGGGTCTGATAGACGGACGGACGGACTGCAAATTCACTCAAGTAGACTCAGAGACCTTCGCTTCGCTCGGTCAATTATAAATGTGAAAGTGTGTTTGTTTGCTGGTTTGTTATTTTGTCCTTTAATCAAGCCTCAACAGAGCCACGGATCGACGTGACGTGATTTATAAAGGTTAAGTGGGTTCAGAGTAAATTGGCTGAATTTTTTTTTTTTTTTTTTTTTTTTTTTTTTTTTTTATTTATTTGGCAACCAAAACAGATTACAATAGTAAATACTGATCTAACCTAAAGTCTTAACTAATTACATTTTAATCTTATTGTAATCCTACAGGGTCGCACTACATGAATACGGTTCTATAAGCGCACAAAGTAAAACCACAAAATAACAAACAATTAAGAATACCTAATATAAGTAAAGCGAACATAACTATTTATACCTACTTAACTATTTTATACAATTTATTTATGAATAAAGACAACCTAGAGTTAAAAATATCAATATCAAATTTTTCAATGTCATTATACAATCGACACATTCTTATGATAGGATTGTAATATGAAGTATTATTTCTACAAACTTCGAGTGTAAATGTTTTTGATCTACGGCATAATCGCCTTGTGTTTAATTTAATCTGAGATAGCAAAGTGGGGGAGTCTATATTGGCATGTAGTATTTTATGGAGGGTCAGCAAATCTTGCCGTTTACGGCGAATATGAAGCGGAGTCATGTTAAATTTTGTAAGGCGACCAGCATATGATGGAATTTGCCTGGATATCCCACAACGGAAAGCGAGTATTCTCAGACATTTCCTCTGAACACTTTCTATATTATTTGAGTGTACATTATAGCAAGGGGACCAAATGATTGAGCAGTACTCCAGCACCGTCCTTACCAGGGCGTTGTATAGTAAGATGAAACTGAGTGGATTTTTAAACAATTTCGTGGTCCTTGTTATGAAGCCGAGATTCTTGTAAGCTTTATTAGTGATGCTGTTGTAATGATCGCGAAAACTAAGCTGGTCGTCAAACAGTACGCCAAGATCTTTAATAACAAATTTTCTATCAAGAGGTTGATCATTAATTTTATAATCAAAAATAATTTTTATGCGTTTTTTAGTGAAAGAGATGACAAAACATTTTTTTATATTAAGAAGCATTTTATTTTGTGTACACCAATCCACTAAATTAAATAAATCATTCTGGAGTCTCAAACAATCACTATGTTCATTTATTTGATTGAATATTTTAAGATCATCGGCGTACAGAAGACACGGTGAAGACAATTTTTTGACTAAGTCATTAATAAACACTGCAAATAATAGTGGGCCTAAATGGGAGCCTTGAGGCACACCAGATCTGATTAAGATTGGCTCTGATGTTTGTCCTTTAAGTCTTACTAACTGACTCCTATTTAGTAGATATGATTCTACCCATCTAAGTAGATTGCCATGTACTCCATAACATCGTAATTTCCTTATTAATAGCTCATGATTAACTTTATCAAATGCTTTGCTAAAATCTGTATAGATTGAGTCCACTTGACCTCTTTTAGCAAATACTCTACATAAATAATTTTTATACTCTAGTAAATTACTAACTGTGGATTTACGTTTGAGAAATCCATGTTGCTGATGAACTAATAACGCGTCAAAATGACTGTAAAGATACTTATAGACAGATGCTTCAAACAATTTAGCCATGCCAGACAATATACTGATTGGTCTGTAATTTTTACAATCAGATTTACTACCAGACTTATGGATTGGCACTATGTGAGCTAATTGTGATAACAATGGTCGAAAAGTTGATGAAAAACGTGGTGACTGCTAAAGATTTTGTATAAACAATTTGGGTATTTGACAACTAGTCAAATCAGCAACTTTTTTCAAACGTCAAAACGCGTGCTTAGTATGGGATTTTGTATGAAATATTGAATGGTGACGTCATCAAATTTCAACGCAATTTTTTACTTTAATCGATAGTTTTAAAAAGTTATTCAACATAAAACTTACAGGTGACGTGGATATTACGACTTCTGGGAGATCCTCTATTTAATAATCACTAAAAAATAATTTATTTGAATAGTTGTACAATACTGTTTTCTAAGAATAACTTACAATATCCAAGAATAACTGAAAATCTGTAAATACTTTGGCTCCGCGCAAAGCCGGGACGGGTCGCTAGTTTATAATAGTTATCAAGACTTATCGAGTAATCTCCCCTTTTAATTTGTTACTCCGTGGTAATGGGGGCTACTAACATATTATTTAGTTATCTGATATTGCTAAATAGCCAAGGTTAAGCAGCTTACAGGGCTTGTCGTTTATTTCATGAGATAACAGTCAAGTAGAGGGGTATGACCTATATAGTTTGAGCCTAAAGGATTTCATGATTCGGTGCGAATAAATAAAGCGAAAACGTTTCATGCTTTTTTATCTACTGCACCGATAAGTACAATATTAAATAAAATAAATATGTATCCAAAATGCTGTATATAACCATTATATCTAAGCAAATGATGTCTGAAATTGACTGCTATACCTACTAGGTACGAACCTATGTAGAAATATATGGAAGATCATCACATTATCAACGAATAAAAAATAATAATTAATGGGTTCTGAGTCTGAGGGTTCTGACTGCAGCAATGAATGATAAAAGCACAGAAAGAAATGTGTACTTTAAATATTCAGATAACTACACAATTTTTATTAAATATTTGCTGAATATTAATTTCAGTGCAAAAGTCTGTATGCCTGGCCGCCAGTTACGGCCATCCCAGAAAATCAAAGAGTTCTTGGGGATCATTAAAAAACCTAAATCCACGCGGATGAAGTCGCGGACATCTTCTAGTGTAGGTACGGTAGAGTTAGTGTAGAGTTATTTATAACATATTGTCCTGTTATGAAATAACCTTAATCAGAGCTAGGTATCTAGTGGTAAACCTTGCAACGAATGAGTAATGTATAATTGTTTCACAGATACGATTTGTATGAAGGCGTTGGAAATATATTAGAAATATGTTATATTATTTGTACCATAAAATATTAGAATACATATATTTTCACTTTTCAATCGTTTTCGTGGATGTCATCGTCCCTAAAGGCCTGCACAGACGAGCCGTATGTGCTCTGTGTACTTTTGTGGTCCATCAAAATGGACCACTTAAAACTGAATCGCATAACGCACACGTTCGACAAAAACCTATAAGACGCCGGACATTTATCTCTAATATGCGCAGAACCTAAAACACGAAACATTTGCAGATTGCTCTCGTGATTTAGTCCACCAGAGCTGGTAGTAATTATGTGTTTCTAAGTTACACTTTCTTAAAAAAACGATAATCGAAATTATCAGTCAATAAATTACAGTAAAGCTCTTCCTCGCTAGTAGAGAATTTAAAACATTTTAAACAAATTTCTTGCAGTAAAGGCAAAATTTTCTCTTCTTATAGTATATTAATTACTGTATTCTTTGTTCTAGGTTCACTAATAGTGGTCTGTTCTGCCCTTGTCGTATGGTTGACGGACTGGGAGTACAAATACTACATCGACCCAGCGCTCAGTATAGTTCTAGTCATCCTCATCCTCGCGTCCGTGTGGCCTCTACTGAGGGAGTCTGCCCTCATCCTGTTGCAGACTGTTCCTACGCATATACAGGTACACTATACTGTTACTTGTAGTGACATAACAAATACTACATCGACCCAGCGCTCAGTATAGTTCTAGTCATCCTCATCCTCGTGTCCGTGTGGCCTCTACTGAGGGAGTCTGCCCTCATCCTGTTGCAGACTGTTCCTACGCATATACAGGTACACTATACTGTTACTTGTAGTGACATAACAAATACTACATCGACCCAGCGCTCAGTATAGTTCTAGTCATCCTCATCCTCGTGTCCGTGTGGCCTCTACTGAGGGAGTCTGCCCTCATCCTGTTGCAGACTGTTCCTACGCATATACAGGTACACTATACTGTTACTTGTAGTGACATAACAAATACTACATCGACCCAGCGCTCAGTATAGTTCTAGTCATCCTCATCCTCGCGTCCGTGTGGCCTCTACTGAGGGAGTCTGCCCTCATCCTGTTGCAGACTGTTCCTACGCATATACAGGTACACTATACTGTTACTTGTAGTGACATAACAAATACTACATCGACCCAGCGCTCAGTATAGTTCTAGTCATCCTCATCCTCGTGTCCGTGTGGCCTCTACTGAGGGAGTCTGCCCTCATCCTGTTGCAGACTGTTCCTACGCATATACAGGTACACTATACTGTTACTTCTAGTAACAGAACAAATACTTCATGGAACCGGCGTTCTGTATAGTTCTTATCCTCATCCTTGCGGCCTCTACTGAAGGTGACAGCCCTCATCCTGTAGTAGGCACATTACAAATGCAAAATTCAAATGTTTTTATTCAAATAAACTTTTCAAATAAACTTTTACAAGTGCTTTTGAATCGTCAAGTTAATCTACCACTGGTTCGGAATGATATCCCTACTGCGAAGAACCAACAATAAACTCGGCTATACTCATAGATACTTATTACATTTGCTCAATTTAAGACAAAAATACAAATCCTGGCACAAAAGTCCCTACAATTTACACCACACAAATATGCTTACATGGCCAAGTTGAAGTTCAATTTATTTTAAACTAATTTAGAAATTATTACTGGCATTACTGACTAATAATAGTGGCAAGGAGCCTTCATATTTCAACATCCAGATTTCCAGGATAGGTGATTCTTATTATAAGGCGAAATCAAGTATACATTTAATTATAGAACATTGTGTTTATATTCGTAAATGTGTCAAATCCTCAACAGCGGTCCTCGTTCCGCACTCAAACTATTATCAATTGGCAAATACGAGATATCCGAAGAGTACAATCATGTGTTTAGGTCGAATATCCACGTACTACGGCTATGTAGTGCGGCGGTCGGCGGGAACTGCAAATAATATTTATTTACCTGTGACCATTTTGATGTACATGATAGACGTTTTGAGATCGCCGATAGTGTTTTTATAGACAGCTTGGCATTCGATTGTAAATGATGAGAAAGTGTAAAGTGGAACACGGTGACAAAAACGAGTGTGCTTTAGACCACACTGAAGTAAAACTTAGTAACTTAGGCTATGACAGAAAGAGAGAAAGAAAATGTCTGCTCGCATCTCTCTCTTGCCTCTACAGTAATATACGAAACGTAACTCTCTCTCTATCTTCACTAACTTATATCTCCCTCTCAACTTCCGTTCGCCTCTTTTCGTAACGCTCTCGTCACGCATTCACCATCTTACTCCCCAAGTCAAGCGTGCGTAAAGAAGTTTTACTTCAAAAAGTTCCATATTCAACTCTCTTCAATCTTACATCTACAATCTTATTTTTTTATTTGGTGACAAATTAACTGCACTGCGGTCTCACCTGTTTGTAAGTTACGTTGCCGTGTAAAATGTAACGTCTGAGATTTTTTTAACCCACCAATCTGATCGATTTCCATACGGCATCGTGCCGGATCGGATACTAAAACTCTAGACGACAAAATCCGTATCGATTTAGTATTTTTCACCGAGATTGCTTTAATTCAACATTCTGCAAGACGAAGATTTTTACGTCCATATATTGTATAGTCGATCAGGGGAGTTCACATATCTATGAGACTGGGAGATCACAACAAAATTCGTAACGATCTCTGAAATAGCTGACTCTGAGATATTATATTCATCCTGTGAACGCCGAGTCAGCAATTTTAGAGATCCTTTAGAATTTAGATCATTTTTGATTTTTATTGAGACCTCCTTCCCGTATCTTTATTATTCTTGTTCTAGTGGGCCCGGCAGACGTTGTACGGCCCTGATTCTAAAAACGGATTGCAGCGCCACCTACCGGGTTCTATTGTGAATATAGATCATCCCGGGACTCACTCAAACACACATCCATAAAATTCCATCAAAATTGGGTATTTGACAAATAGTCAAATCAGCAACTTTTTTTCAAACGTCTAAACGCGTCCTAATTATGGGATTTATATGAAATTCTGAAATGTGACGATTTTAATCGATTGTTTAAAATGGTTATTCGACATAAAACTATCAGGGGACGTGGATATTACGACATTTGGGAGATCCTCTATTTAATAATCACAAAAAATATTTTATTTGAATAGTACCTACTCAAATATCCAATTGGTCAAGCCGGTTCTGAGTTTTAGCGAGACTAACGAACATCAATTCATTTTTATATATAAGAGAATATATCTCTATTCACACAGGTGGACGCGATACAAAGGCGTCTTTTGGAGAAGGTGGATGGAGTCCTCGCGGTACATGAGTTCCACGTTTGGCAACTAGCGGGCGACAGGATCATCGCTAGCGCACATATCAGGTATTAGGTATTTTTGGACTTTATATCCTTGATTGAATGCAATCTACCAAGTACTCAACCAAACAGGAGCGCCAAATGTAAAAGATTTACATTACATTTGGCGTTCCTATCCTCCCATCTTTTACATTTGGTACGTAACAAGAATAGAGGAAAGCGGGACGACGTGGAGGAAAGAGACATTAAATATTGAACACAAATACTCTTCATACATCAAACTTAGGGTTGCAAAGCTGATGTGGCAATGGGCAAAGCACACAGTTCAAAGATAGTGGGGATCACAACGTCGTCGTCGACTGCAGGACGAAGGTCTCCTGCATAGGACACCGTCACAAGCAAGTGACACATGAGCGTGTTCTGTGATCCCAAGGTGCTGCGTCGAAAAAAAAAATCGGCTGCTGAATTCAGGCGCAAGATCGCGGTCCGTGGCGTTTGGATGTCCCTTAAAGAGACCTATGTCCATCTGTGAATGTCTATAGGTTTACAACGATTACAAATCAATAATGAGACATACCTCATGACGACCTCCGTGGCGCAGTGTGTAGCGCTGTTGTCTTAACGTGCGGAGGTCCCGGGTTCGATCCCCGGCAGGGTCAATTTGGGAATTTATAATTTCTGAATTTTCCCTGGTCTGGCCTGGTGGGAGGCTTCGGCCGTGGCTAGTTACCACCCTACCGGCAAAGACGTGCCGCCAAGCGATTTAGCGTTCCGGTACGACGCTGTGTAGAAACCGAATAGGGGTATGGGTTTAATATAACTGCCATGCCCCTAACAGGTTAGCCCGCTACCATCTTAGACTGCATCATCACTTACCATCAGGTGAGATCGCAGTCAAGGGCTAACTTGTAGTGGATAAAAAAAAAAAAAAAAAAAAAAAACCTACCTAATAATAATGTCATCCGGACCCAATTTCGGCCACGGCGGCCAATCTCCAGCGAGATTAGCCATCTGCGCGGGAGATACTATAGTGCACAAGTGTGTGCGCAACACAGGTGCACTCTCTGTGTTCCATAGCCCGATGGGACGGAAAATCCGACAAGACCGGCGAGAGATCAGGCGCAGGACCTACGGCTTTAGGTGCTATTCGAGGCACGGGGATGAAACACCGCCAACTTCCTAACTCCGGGCTAGTACTGAGAATTTCTAGTCAGAAAACCCCAATACTTTATTATGGCCCGACCCGGGAATCGACCCCGGAACCTCGTCAGCTGCAGTCGAACATGCTAACCACTAGACCAATGAGGCAGCTAATACAAATACGACCTGATAAGTAACTGGCACTGTGTAGTGTAGTAGGTATTAATTGTTATGTATATCTATAATCGCTGAAAATATCTAAACAATGGATGCGCGGCGTTATTTCGTTATTGATATGAGTACCTAACGCTTAATGCTTTAATCTGATTAAATCATTAAACCATCAGTGTTTAAGTGTGTAATTATTGGTATGAATGACCGATAGTTCTTAATGTAATATAATTATATTGTTTTAGAGAACTGTCAATATTTTGGTATTTAAATAAAACTATGTAGAGTAATTTAGATTAAAACGTTAGTACCTACTACCAACTTTATCTAATGTGACTTCTGCCAAATAATATGGCCACCAAACCTAACAGCTGTTTTGAGACTGCCATCTTTTATTGAAGAAATGAAATGTTTTGTTGCATGTAGGGCAACTTGTGCCATTAATGATAAGCTAAGACATAGAAACTGTCATAGAATGATTATTATTAGTTTATTTTGTGGTTTACAGAAAACCTATTTCCGACTCGTTTTAAAAAATGGAATTCCGCACGCGTTTATTTTATTTTCAACCGTGCGTAAAGGTTACACGCACTAGTTTTTAGGTGATACTGTTTTTTTTTCATATGGTTTGACATTGAAAATTTAGCACCAAAGATTTAATACTAACACCACTATTGTCTTTAATTTCCTCAAGTCTTTTGATAAGTAATTGTCATTTCATTGTCAAGTTCTTGTCTTGTACCGCCCGCGCCATTCAATCCCTCTTTACTTTCGTAGAACTGTAATGTTCAAGCAGAATTTTAAAAGTTCAATCAATATCATCGCTTGTGACGATTGCTTTACATAATTGATCATTTGATGCACTAAAGATCGCCCGCGGCTTTGCTTCCGTGGAAATTTGGAAATTTTCGGCCTTATTCACTGTCTACATTTTAGAGGGAACCTTTGTATTTGGGCTGGGTGTTGTTGAGTGAGTCAGTGACTGACTGACTGCTGGTTCCTTATTACCACGTCCGAAAGATGCAAGTAACGCCATTTGTAATACATTTTGGCTTTGTCCGAGTCCCTCAGCTATAATTGGGTCATACTGAGTATGCGAATTAAATGGAGACTAACAAAGAAATCATCTTTGTTTATTTAGAACGTTAACACATTGAACACATTCAAGGTATTTTGGAAATAATTTCGGATTGATACTTTTGGCGCCTGCCCAAGAGTCTTTGTCCCGGTATGAGGGTAACTGAACTAATGCGCCACCGATGTTTTTCTCTGCTGATGATTTGGTGTTATATCCTTGTTTTTTTGACCTAAATATGAATTCGTACCATGCAATTAACAGTCGTGATTTTTCAAGCCGACAAAATCTGAAAAAAATGCTAAAGGTTCTAAGGAAAGGAAATATTTGTAGGAGGTAAATGGAAATATGACGTATTTGGGGAAATTCAGTTCAGAGGTCTGGTTCTTTTTTTACTGCACAATAGCTTTGCGCTTGACTGGAAAGCAACGATGATTGATGAAGTCTGAGTTGGAACTTGGAGCGTGCTTGTCGAGAAGATGCCTTTTCAATCTTGCCTTTGGACGTTGGAATTTTTAGTGCCGTCAGCTCTTAGGTTCCAAAGATTTTAACAGAGACATTCCCTCTTGAATTTATGAGGCAAGTCTTGAATCGATAATAACGTGCAACAAAATAACTTATCAATTATCAAATAGCCAGGATTAAACCCAATGTTAGATGAAATATGATTAGGTGCACAAAAAATAGGTGGATAGGTATAATTGTCTTTTCGTTTAAGTTATCACTTATCACAATGATAACTCTGCATCTATTTGCGCAATGCCATCTGCAATCATTAATAATTGCGCTAATTAGCGTTAAATAGATTCTGTTATCAACTTTTTTTTATCGCGATTTGATTATGATAACATTGGCAGTGTATGCTAAAACACATCTGTGAGTTATACCAGATGACTTATTCCACTCCAACAAGTAAATGTTACAATAACAGTTAATCATGTGTCTTTGTTTAAGATATTATAGCCTTTTGTTTTGTAATTTTTGAATCACGCATAAATTGTAAGAAATTTATCTTGTTTTTCACAACTGCCATTTTACTGCGCTTGGAGTTTAAGCAATGTCACCGTTTTGATACATTATTCCATTTATTGATTACTAAATGGTTTTAACCATAAAATGTCTGTGTTCAATTCCGTGCAATTGTTCAATGCACTTGATTTCGTCAATATCAATTTAAGGGATAGGATAAACTTTCGCATTTATAATAATATAATTTAAATAATAAGTATGGACTCATGTATAATTTTATCTTTTGTGAATATTTTAGCTGTATTATATCTATTGTATATATCCTTCTTTTCGCGCACATCTACAGCAGTGCTTCAAAAATCTGTTTATCTTGGTATCTTAGGATACATTTTGGTATATTTATGCTATGTAAATACCTTATTATTCTTAGCTATCATATCTATCATATTATCTGTGGAAAACAGAATATTAATAGGTTGTTCCTTTTGAGGTATATGTTCTGCGCTAAAATATAATAATATGTTATTTACGGAATAAACTAATTTGTTGCAGGTGTAGAAACTTATCGGAGTACATGAAGATAGCGGAAAAGGTCAAAGAATTTTTCCACAACGAGGGAATTCATTCGACGACGATACAGCCTGAGTTTGTGGAGTTGCCTTTAGATGGAAATGAGGTATTATCAAATAAATATTATAAATGCGAAAGTTTGGATGGATGTATGGATGGATGTTTGTTACTCAATCACGCCCCAACAGCTGAACGGATCTGGATGAAATTTGGCACAGGGATAGATTAAAGTCTGGAATATCACATAGGCTATTTTATTTTTATCCCGGAAAATTAAAGAGTTCCCGAGGGAACCGAAAAACCTCAATCAACGCGGACGAAGTCGCGGGCATTAGCTAGTAACAAATATTCATTAAAGACTTGTAATAACTTAAAATCTAGGTTATGTTAGCAAAGATAGGTACCTATAGCGTGCGAGTGAGATACCTGCACATTAATTCGAAATAACATTATTATAATAACATATTATAATTGTATCCAAAACAGCGTAGATTAAATAAATTAAGATTTACAATACCATGCTGTGACGGTATACTGGGTATCGCACCGGCGAAAATCTTACGCTTCTGTTCCACAATCTACTCTTGGATAAAGCCAAAATATCAATATTTTATCACTAGTAATAGAAAACTAACATTAGAAATTAAGGATTTCCCGCGGAAACTATTTAATAGGGATAATGCCTATGTCAAAATTAATTTATTTCTTACTGATTATTAAATAGAGGGTCTTCCAAAAGTAAAAAGTGCGTTGAAATGTGGTGACGTCACAACTATGTGTTCCATACAAACTTCCATACTACAACGCGTTTTTAAGTTTGATAAAGAGTTGCTTATTTGATTGAGTGGTCATCATCCCTATTCCCCGTCTATGATCTTCTCGGATGCAAACTATCTCTGTTCCAATAACATTCGTAAAAATCGGTTGAAAAGATGGGCCGTAACCCTAAAAGACAGACAAACATACTTTTGCATTAATATTATATTATTAGTATAAAAATGGATCATTTCTGTGGTCCTTATAAATACTAATTACTTTTTTCACAGATAATAAGCGGCGCTTCGGCTGAGGCGCCTTGCGCGCTGCACTGTCCGCCCAACGATCTCTGTCACAACGCCACGTGCTGCGGGCCCAACCAACAAGTACGTTACACCTTTAACCTTCTGGTAACTTGATACAAGCAGCCCTAGCAAATTCAGTTACTCTTGCAAAACTTTGCCCTTGCGCACGCGTTGTTTTCCGTTTTTTTGTTTGTTATTAAGTTATGTGTAGCAATAAAGAATTTATCTATCTATCTTTGTTGATGAAAGCCTCGAGAAAGCATTCTCACACTGAGCGCGCTTGGGCTGCAGGTCGTGTCATTCATTCATCATCATCACCATCATTGCTAAGACAGGGTAAGTTCCGATATACGCTGCGAACTTTTATAGAAAAAAAAAACTGTTCAGTGCTCTTACTGAGGAGAAATAGGGGTATGGGTTTAATATAACTGCTATGCCTTTAACAGGTTAGCCCGCTACCATCTTAGACTGTATCATCACTTACCATGAGATGAGATCGCAGTCAAGGACTAAATTGTAGTGGATAAAAAAAATCGTTCCGTTATGGACTGACAGTATACTGCCGCAGTATCCTAGGGAAATATATGACGTCATAAATCGTCGCCGTTTTTGTACTGTGAGCACTGGCGTTTTCGAGGTAAGGTGCTCTCAGTGCTGACTGCGTTCCGTTTTAAACAGTAACCAGTATAGCTAACTATAAAGGAACGGCTTCGCAGTATACGAAATTGACGTCACACCTGTGACGGTCTTCGCAGTCCGCACATAATCCAAAAGATGGCATTACTAGTAGGATGGACGCGAACACGAAGAGCCCAACTCACGCTTACGAAGTTTTCTCTGTATTACGCTATATATACGACCTCCAAAGATGAACGGTCGGACCAGTGGTCACCGAGCACAACACCCGCTCGGAGGATGATCATCCTATTGTTACGGTTGAGCCATCTCACCTGCTCCCGTACATTACAGTGCTCGCAGTGTATATCGGAACATACCTACAATCGTTGTAATCTCTCTTGCAACGGCTTTGTCGATGAAAAGCCTCGCGAAAGCATTCTGGCACTGATTGCTCCTTTGCGGATCGTGTCTATCATTGCTATGATTATGTTTTCTTGTATCCAAATTGGACTTCATTGTAAGCGTGTTGGTAGCTGGTACAGTCCGATTCAAACTTTATGACGTATCTGAAGTTAGCCGCGAGTGTAGGTTTGTACAATCAATTAAAACTGTTGATACCTAAATTGTATTCTGCGCATCGAAACTCACGATTTCCCGAAAAGTCGTAAAGTTTGAATCGGATTGTACCAGTTATAAAAAAAACCAATAAACCACATTTTAATTTTATTACTTACCTTATTCGAAGCTTGACTGAACGCTTGGGCTACAGATCGTGTCTATCTATGATTATATTGTAAAGTATTTCTGATATCAAAATTCGACATCATTGCAAGTGTTTTAAGTGTGTTGGTAGCTGGTACCAGCGATAAAAAACCAATGGACCGCATATTAATTTATCTTATTCGAAGCTTAACTTAATTTTGGTACTTAAGTGTACCAGAATTAACTGAATTCTGGTAGGTACTAACGCTGAGTTGCACGAAACAATTTTAAAAAGTTAAGTGTTGATTAAACTAATTAATCACAAGACTTCATACAATTTTATTCTTGCGATTAAATTAGTTTAAAGCTGCCACTTAAACTTTTGAATTTGTTTCGTGCAACTCAGCGTATAATATTTTTGCCCGTGCCCACTGCCTATCTCAAACTAATTAGTCTTGGAATATTGAGTAAAGTCAAATTGATGTGAAATTCGGTTCCCGTTGGTTTCATAATAGATTTGTTACCGTTATTTGAATCTTAACGGAGACGCTTAAATAATTTATTGCTGATTTTATATGAGCAGCACTTTGTGTGTTATTTTTCTGCGTGACATTTTGGTTTGTACCTAACAACTTATTTCGTTTCCATCTAGGATTGTGCTATCATGAAAAACATAGTTTTTGTGTCCTGCATGTCAATAGCGTGCGTTGTGACGTAATGTGATGTGTATTTTATTATTCTTATTTAAGAACCTGTATGTGATATACTGAAACTAGCGAGACCCTGAATCATTACTCATTATCAAAAATAATCATTTGTTTGTATTATTGATCTCCATCTTTGATATGAGTATATCAAACTTTGATAAAATAATTATTGTTTGAGCTCATGGGTGTCAAAAGTGTCCGTGAAATTATATGCTATTATCCACGATTGGGACTTGGGAGTATATATTTTGTCATTTAGGCGATTTAAACCACAATATTTACTTAATTAGGTAAGTTTTGCAATGCATTGTTCGAACTTTAGGCCACTGCTATAAAAGCTTGTAATAAAAAACTATAAGTGTAATTCACTTTAAGTTTTTTATTGTTGCAATGTTTGTGTGAAATCTTGTAACAGAATTTTAAAACAATTCCCAACTGATTGAGCTGAAATTTTGCACACGCGTTTAATTTGGATGACAATGCATAGTTCGCTAAGTGACGTCATTCTAAATCCAATGTGGTGGACTCCCAAAGTCCCAGTTTTTTATGCACTCCCATGGTATCAATTAAAATTGATTTGCTGAGAAGAATATGAAAAATTTAAATACGTCACAATAAATTCAATATGGCGGACGATAAAAGCAAGCTTTCATAAATTTTGCTGAATTGGCTGTTGTTTTGTGCATGTCTTAGGGACAATTGCACCATCGATGGTTATGGTTAACGTTAAATTACACCACCTAAAAAACTTGTCTTGTAAAAGTCTGGTATCTTCTACTTTTTACCAAAATTGGACATAGGTAACTTAATTAATCGTTTTGGTGGCCAAGTTATAACGATAACGTTGTGTGGTGAAACTGACCCTAAAAGTGTTCCGTTCAGCGTTTTGGCGTAATGCATCTGTTAAATTATGCGTGTTGTGAAATAAGTAAAATCAATCATTCAAAATACAGATCACTAGCATTCATGGCTATCTCAATCCGATTTTTTTTTTCTGACTTCCATAGACACATTTAATAATTTTTATTTTATTTATAGATTAGCGCTTGGCCGCAATCAAACTTGCTGGCAAGTGATAATGCAGCGTAGGTGGAGCGCACTAGCCTATCAGACATTACATTACATACAATATTTTTTATTTTTCACAAAATTATATATTGTGATCTCAGCAGAAACAATATTGTTGCTTATTAAATGGCTAAAGCACCTTCTTTCCCAGTCTTTCAAAAAGTATCTGGGTCCAACTCAACTCAAATTCTTATTTTTTACTCAACTACAAGTTAGCTAGGTGGATAGACGATCTTGGCTGAAAGTCGCTGAAAGCAACGGCTGACCCTGTTCTGTGGAGATCCATGGAGTCTATCGGTTGAGACGACGACTACAAGTTAGCCCTTAACTGCCATCTCGCTAGGCAGCTCAAAATTAATCAAGGAGTTCCGTAGCTTAGCTGATAGATCTCGCAGAAATTGTTTTTTTTTTCTTTCAATTGCAGTTTTACAGTTTAGAAAGGATAAGGGTCCGATAAATCTTTTTAAGGAGACTCGCCCGTTGAGTGTGGGCATCAAACTGACTACTTCGGACAGCGAGCTAAGTTTGGAAGAGTTTAGTGTGAAATTGTAGTTACTTACGTTGGTTATAGACTTTACGAAAATGGTCAGGGAGCCGATGGCATAAACTAGTGAGTGACTTCATCGTTTAATATTGAAAATTTAATTTAAATTTTTATTGTTTTAATATGATAATGTTATTATAATCGATGCATTTCTTTTAAATAAAAATATGTCAAAACCAAAAATTCAGTTTGATCCATCTCAAAGGCTTACGATAAAATTATAAAGTAAAGCTTGGCCAGAAAGTTAAAAACAAATCGGCTCTGAGAACACCCACATTTAGATTTTTCATTATTGAACTTAGCTACTCGTATTTTTAAATTTTCCGCTTCCGGTTTTCCGCAACATGGAATGATTTTTTTATTTTTCTGGTGAGGTTTTACTTGTTAATTCTATCGTGAAAAGCTTTTGAAATGTATCAATTTAAGCAATATTCCTAAGCTATAATATCATAAATTGGCATCAACTAAAAATACTGAATTCATTTTATTCTTGTCTATACTGTCACCGGCTGCCTAACTATTAGAACTTTAGAATAATAATGTTATTTTTGTATTACTTACACAAAAGTATTGTGATATTTTGTAAATTGTTGTTAAATCGTTTTAATGTTGACTGTACTAATCATGATAATAATATAATATTTTATATACCTCAATTTGCCAAACTTTGTTACTTATGACGTATAAAATGTATTAAAAATAGTAAAATATTTTTACATGCTTTTGATTTCTCTGCACGGTGAATAAGATTGAAAGATATTTTTCATCATACCTATTCGAAAAACGCATATTGCCTTCAGAGGATAGCGGGAGCAAAGTGTAACTTGTAGGCCCATAGGACTTTTCATTTCTCTCTTCTGATTGGTCCGAAGTCACGTCATCAATTTGTTGATAGAATATACGACTTTGCATTTCTCTGTTCTGATTGGTCCGAAGTCACGTGATCAATTTGTTGATCGGATATACGTCTTTACATTTTATTTAAACTTTAAATATATGTACGTCTAAATAATGTCTATACAATTACATAGAAGGTTGATAGGAGTATCTTCTGATTGGTGCTTAAACGTATAGGTAATGTCCATACATAGTAGGTTGATACTCCTAGCTTTTTCTCATACGTAATGATGAAAAATAGTGTGTGTCACTCGGAGCCAAATTTTTTGTTCTCGGGCGGCGTATATTGAATTCCTCGCTACGTTCAGGATTCTACTTTAGAACCCCTCGCTACACTCGGGATTCTACTATAGAATCCTTCACTTCGCTCTGAATTCAAAATAGCGCCCTCGGGGAACAAAAATTTTCTTTGGCCCCATGTAACACAAATAACTATTTCGTATAACCTGCATTGAAAGTGCGAGTTTCAATGCCTGTTGAGCCACCTGAAACTAGTCAATTTCAGACGAATACGTCATTCAGCGGGTAGAAACCCATCACTTTCTGCCCTAGGATAGAAAACGATGGCAGTAGCAGCCCTCCTTTCAATCCTGTCAGAGTATCTTTTGTTTATTTCAAACCTTTATAACTGTCATTTTAACCATCAACTAAACTGACAGATATCATATTATTGTAAACAACAACCTAGCAATTCAAATAAATAAGAAATAAAATTTTAATAAAACTCGCACTTTTATGCAGATTAAATGAAAAATATAGTGTGTGCCGCGAGATGAAACACGATTTCAGACTTCGGGTGATGCCAACCCTCGCTTCGCTCAGTCAACTTCACCCTCGTCTGAAATCGTCTTGTTTCACCCTAGGCACACAACTTACTATTAATTCAGATCGATCGGACATATCAAAAACAGACTATGAAAGAATAAAAGATAAGATAAATACTAGAAAGAATCCAAATTAGCATATCCGTAAAACGTTACTTTATTTATAAATACATTACAAGCAATAGCTTTACAAAACGGGACGTAATCGCCATGTAATCGCCCATATATATTTTTTTAGAATCAAACAAAAAAAACACGAATGCGAGAGGATACTTTAGAAGAGTCAACGAAAAGCCAACGAAAGATAATATTACGATCACTTTACTCAGGCGAGATAGGCGCATTGAAGCCTAAGCTACTCATCCTCTTAAATCGCCGACGGAAAAGCAGTCTTGTGGCAGGTGCTTTGATATTAATGCTGATCTCTAGTATGTTTTATAGGTTTTCGTTAATTGTGCCTAATTCGGTCATTCAAGATGGAGATATCAAACCACGGAATTTTCCATTCCTTTCCCATCCACATAATAAATTAATTAATGTAATACGTATTACTGAATAATAATAATGGATTATTGAAAGATTTACGCACATTTAACTTGAGTTAAAAAAATACACTAGTGCATCTCAGATCTTTGGGCATTTCCTCGTGGTCCTACTGTTCAGACACATTAATTATTAGAACCATGAGGAAACGCCCATATTTTTCTGTCACAATTAGCACATCACAAGTCCTGCCGTTGAGGAACCTATTTTTTAATGCCTTTTTAATGTGACGACCGTCTGCAACGGTTTCACATTTAATATTAAGTACCTAGTGTTATTCAATCGTTTCAATATTCTTACGCCAAATGATAACGTATCGATTTTTAGAAGTTGTGATATTATCATCACTTTATAAAGATAAAAAAGATCATACTTAGTATCTTACCAGAGATACCTACTATTTAACTATTAATAAAATCTTATCTTTGCATTGATGTACAGGCAATATTAGAATAATTATTGCATACAATATATCTTCAGTAGCTTAATGGTTTCAAACTTTCAACGTCTGCTCTTGTACTATAATATTGTCACAACTCACAGCCTACAAAATACTATATACAGTAAGACAACGGGGACATCTAGAAAGAGCAATCCTGATTGAATCGGAGGCGGTATTGTACTGACCTGTAGAAGTCGACACAGCAAACTCATAAATATTGCATAGTAGTGGATCCGTCGTTGGGGTATGTAAGTGTAAATAAAACTGGCTCGTCAGTAAACATCACGGGCGTCGTCTCACTGTACGTAATAACGCTGTGATAATATTGTTGTCGTATCCCCCTTACATCATCACAAGGAATAAGCACAATAATTTTACAACATTGTAAATATTTTTTATCACTATTTAGCAGCAATTAATTTCCTTATTAGCTTAACATACTTATTGCCACTTGATTTCGCACTCGATATTACCTTTCTATCTTTATATCAGTTTCAATTTTATAATCTATATAATATCGTTCTTCCTTTGTTATGCTTTGAAATGTATATTACGGTGCCTTTATCTTTAATTATTGTTGCTATAACATAGACAAGTATATTTGCATAGGCAATTTCTAAAGGGAATTTTAGATGTGGTATCAGTATATTTTTTTTGTAATTTACTATACCCTTTCATGCGATTGGCTTTTTGATCGCTGTTATTGAATTTTTATGAGCAATTTGCTGTAATACAGTTGACCTTATAGTATGGAAACTACCTTTGAATAAAACATTATTGGCGCAACTAGAATAATTGAAAAGTATAGTGTCCTCAATTTGATAGTCATTGAAAGTACAGAAAAGAAGAAGCTTTTTTTAAAATTAATGCAAGAAATTAATAGGCTTCGTAAATTATGGTTCTCATTAGGTAAAGAGAAAGGTATGTGTAACTATATTTTATATCTAAGTCTGTTCCATACGTTATTGAGAACATTGTGGCTCATTCTACTATACTATCTATAAACTTAACTAAAATGGCAGGTCTTATTGCTATCCCTTTCATAATGCACTCCGCGGAAAGGGATAGCACTAGATCCACACATGTCACTCTAGTTAACATTAGAGGTGAAAAACGGAATAAGCCACATTCTCGCATTTCAGCTCTCAGTTCGTCATTTGGTAATAAGTTTCCATTTATGCTACGTGTGGAACGGGCTTTAGGTTGTCAATCGATTCCAGTAGTGATTCCATAAACACATGTAAAATACCCATAATAGCATTGTATGATTGTACCTGGTTATAATAAATGTAGGGCAAGGAAGTAATACCTGTACTCTTTTAGTGATTTTAATCAAAACATTATCCATTAGACGCAAATTATGTTCATATATGATTGATTTTTTATACTTAATATTTCATACTTATTACAGCGATATAGATAGATACCATATTTTTTAGATTTTAGGGTGGCGTTAGAATATTTGTCACCAGAAAACATCATTAGATTCATTTATGTGAATAATATAATTACATAGACATAATAAAATGATTTATCTCGTTTAGTGAAGCATAATTCGAGAATATAGCTTGGCTAACTTATCAGAGAGTGTGGCGGCAGCACTGTCTATTAAAAATCAACTTTTTGGGATCTACACACCGTTCGTTTTGTTAGTTCCGAATTTCGCCACTCGCACAGAGAAGTTTACCAAGCTGTGCCTATTTTCATCTTTAATCCTCTTATTTATAAAAAAAAGTTTATAGATACGTTTTAAAAAAAAGTTTAAACTCTAAAATCTAAATGCTCGTACCAATAAACAAATGCAGGGATTTTTTAACATTGGGGTAAATTTTTTTTATGATTAAGAGGATTTCTCCAATATCTCGGGTTTTCGGGTTTCCTTATGAGTTTTTCTTATTTCAGAAGCAAAACACGCCGTCTCCTGCGGTCACCCCATACATGTGCAGGCAGCGAAATATGGGCTCGCGGACAGAGTCCATGCATTCCAACTTGAATGCAGGCAGCCAAGGAAACCCTACTGCGAGGAATTTGGACGCCTTGGAGTGCGGGTGAGAATTAATTTATAATACAATAGAATACAAAAAAAAAATTTTGAAAATTAAAAGAAACTTTTTATATTCTCGAAAAGTGACTTTTAACACTGGCCCAGAGGCCCAATTGTCTAAGGCTCTAAGCAAATCGTAATCATTTGACAGCTTAAAACAAATTACTCGAACCTTAAACAGCCCCCCGATTATGTAAGAATTGTCGATCAAATCGTAAAAGTTCGGCGTCAAAGTAAAATAAACCATAACAGCTTTGAATTAGAGCTCAATTTTGTGTACCCATTCTCATACGTTTAGGTATGTACGATACCCTAAACGTATGAGAATGGATACACGAATGATACAGGTGGATGATGGAGAATGGATACAGGTCGGATTATCCGTTTGACAAACGATTACGATTTCCTTACACAATCGGGGAGCAGAATGCTTTTCCTTTCAATAAAAATCCTTTCATCCATGAAAACTTCATCAAATTCAATGCCACCAAAACGTAAGCATGTTCATGTACCGCCAAAAGTCCATTCTCTTTAACTCCCTCTCTCCGAAGTATGTCACTTCCAATTACCGACAGCGTCGATCCTCTAGGTATGAATATTTTGTCTATGAACTTTGTAATTCGGACGAAGCATCGCATCCAAATCTGGCAAGAAACTTGGAATCCTCAATCAGGTCAAGGGGAGGAATTCTGTTAAACTATTCGATCCTAGTCCCTCCCTCGTTTCCAACTCCTTTCTGATATGGAATGCCCTGCCGCCTTCCGGAAAAACCTTCAAATGAAGAATGAAAAGCCTCTTCTAGTTAAGCGCGTTCCACCTGAGGCTGCATCACCATTTGCTAGTAGATCTGATGAACCAAGCGCAAGCCTATAAATTAAAAAAATACTGAGATAAATCTCAAACCTAAATATGTTTTCAGATCACTCCTGCCCTCTCCGATGATGGATTCTCGACTGACGGTGTGACAGGCGGCCACGTAGCCTCAAATTGCGCTGAGCTGTGAAATCATACCTACACACATCCCACACGTAGGTAGCAATGCCCATAAAAAGTATTAGGTTTGCATTATTTAAAAAACTATAAAGTAGCTAAACAAAAATTATATTTGAAACACCTCGAAATAAGGCATAAATTATTTATTCACTTACTCGAAAGTTGATCGTTATCGTTTGCTGCTAAATGATTATAATAATTTTTTTGTTGTCAAAAAATAATTGTTTACATGTTGCTCGTTTAAATCTTCTCGTATAGTGCATCACAAAATTTTCGGAGTAATATGAACAAAATTACATTCAGTGATTTTCTGTAAGTACATAATTTTTTCACTGCAATTAAAATCCTCTATTAAAGAAAACCGAACCTACTAGAACTGAGGAATAAATGAAATAGACAATTTCTGCCTTAAATACTAATTAAAATGTATTTATTAATTACAGCACACTCAATTGTATGGCCTCATAAACATAAAAATTTTGTGTCAGTATCTAGGCAGAAATTGGCCGTCTCTTTTTATACGGCAATAGAAAAAAAATAGTTTAATAATCGTAATATCGCTTGAATATGTAAGGATAATAATATATTGGTAAAACAATGTGTTCTTAGATAAATAAGCGTTTCACAACTAATATACACTACGTGTAAGATAGTATACCAAAACAAATAGAATTGTTAAACAGTGAGTTATGCTATACAAATGCGTTTTATTAGATAGCGTTAAACTAAAACTAACTTAACGATTTTGGTGTTAATAAACTACGAAGATAAATGGCAAAAAGTTGCCGCTTTATTTATTTGCGAATTTTATATCTAATATACCTATGTTTTAAAAACGTCGTTTAATTTAAAAAAAAAAGAAAAACTTTTTTTTTCTGTCACATTATCTTCTAGTCTATTAGCGCTAATAATTTGGACAGTTACAGATATGTTCACTTATTGTAGCATGCTAAAGTGGAGTTCTGTTGTGCACAGTTTCTAAAATAAAATTACAGGTCTAAATGTATTGCTATCTATTTCATAATGCTCTCAGTGTATAAAGATAGCACTAGATTTAGTAAGTAAGCGCAGCTTAATGAGTGGGCATCTCTAATGTAATATTTAAGTCTTCAAGACAAGCTAGTATGTCAGGGTTAATAGTTAATAAGCGATATTCTATAAACGGTTAGGGAGGGCTTTTATCTTTGCCCCCTCCTTTTATACCTAATTCTTTATAATATCACACTTTAATACTTAACCGTTGTACTACTTGAGCGACAAATGCGACACAGCGATTCGACGCGACAAGACGCGACAGTATCAAACAGTAGCTGACCCTTCACGTGGCCTACGTTGTTGCATAGACAAGTTTGTCATTTTCTATGGCGTCGCGTCGCTTCTGTCGCTCACCTTCACCAAAACTTCGATTTAAGTATTAAAATAGTCCAATTTCAAATCAATATGCTTCGCCTTAGAGCTAACAGAGACGATCGTTTTTTTCTGACACCGACTTTTATTTAGCAAGACATAAGCGCTTAGTTCACAGACCATGCCATTCGGCGCGCCATGTTTACTCGCCAAGCTGCGGAATCGGGACAATTATCGGTTGTCTGCGATAGGCGTTTTTAATAGTTAATCTGAAAGTACAATTATATTATTTTGTAATAGTAAAATGACCCTTTTAGACCATACCATTGCATATGTTTAGTTAATTTATAAATAAATACATCATATTATAGCCTTTTATATATTTTATCTTTGACGGGCTGGCTTTTTCAAATACAGCGTGTTTTCGTTTTGTAATTGCGTACGGACTACGGAGGGATCTTTTGCATTTTAAATCGTATTATGACGAGAACGATATGGAAGGAGGGCATATAAAATACTGTTAATTATAAGTCGTCTTACAAAAGCGAACGCAATGTTAAGTATCAATGAGCTATGAAAAATGCAATTAAACATGATACTTTGGTTTAAAAAGTAAAGACACCCCCTATTCTCTATTTTTTTTTCTATTCTCTATTTTTTTATTATCTTATGGATAGTGGACATTTTGTAGGTACATTGACCTGTTCACTACTGTAAGTCTACTAAAATGCTTTGTAGAAAATACCATTATTTGATTGAACTCAATTAACTTGTCAGGCCAGCCTATAAAATCATCCACTCGTAGCTAATAAGTTAATTGACTCGAAACGAATCCATGCGTCCTGTTACATAGATAAGGTTATCTTATCTTATTTATATACATTTAACACACGTGCAGGATATAATGCACGAAAAATAGGCTTTATTATATTAGATGATAGTGACAAGGCTATATTTGTCTCCTTTACGACAGCGATTTTTTTACAAATTATATATTTTCACGTATATTCTAGATTACAACGGTCTAGCAAATTAAACATAAACCCTTATTGGATCCTATAAAAATGCAGTTTTCTGCCGTGTTATTTTAGGAGTTTGTTTTTACTATTGAAAAACGACTTATAAAATCCTGAAAATGGTTTTTCTTCTGAGAAAAAATTCCTCCTTAGTCCTTACTATAATTGACTCAAAATTTGCTACAGTATTTTTTATACAAGGAATTTGAAAAGAATCTACAAATTCTTTGATTTTATATTTTGGAATTAATATTTTATGATATTAAAAAAATGGTTTCGGGAAATATTTATAAAACTTCATTTTGGTCTACGCATTTCTTTTTTAAATACTTATCTGGTATTCCATTATTTTATTATACCTAGTTTTTTTTTATTAATCCCATATTATAATGTGATCAGGAATGACGATCTACCTTCACAATCAAAGCAATAATTAAGAATTATATTAGGCAATATAACCTATGGATTAAGTCTATATTTTAAAGACTTGATTTTTAACAATATAAACGAAATATTTATACTTAATAACAATACTACATAATAATATTTTAATTTAGTTTTATAATAGTACTGCTGCTGTAACTTCTGGTTTTAAAAATATATCCTACACAATAATATGAAGATTATAATAAGTTTTTAAAATGTAGATTATATTATAGTATGTAAGATTATATTTTAATCTTCATATTATTGTGTATACTTATTGGTTAAATATAATTCTAATATTCACTGTACGTCATACGCATATTGTATGACACAGAGGCACGCACACTGATAAACAAAATTAGTTTCGACTTATGTTACTTTCTTACATCTTAAACCGGCTATAACGCCAAAGTTCTTGAATGATTCTGTCTCCTTTTCTAAGATCAAAACAAAACTTTAGCTGATTTATTTTCCCTAAAAACTTTGATTTCATTATTTAAACGATTTCTCTAGGCCGGGTCAAAATTCAGACACCCCTATTCCATTTTTCTTTAATCTGTATGAAAATACATATAAAACCCATCGTGATATAACCCAGACACTGTTTTATGAAAGTTTAAAAAGAATTGTGATGAAGATACCTAGTTATAAGTAGTTGCCAAGGATGTAGCGTTATTGTAGGGTTTAGACATTTGCGGGTAACTTTGCAATCATACTTAATATTATAAATGCGAAAGTGTGTTTATTTGTTGGTTTGTCCTTCTATCACACCGTAACGGAGCAACGGATCGACGTGTGGCATAGATACTCGCTGGAGAGTGACATAGGCTACTTTTTATCCCGGAAAATTAAGGAGTTCCCGCGGGAATAACATGAAACTTAAACCACGCGGACGAAGTCGCGGGCATCAGCTAGTATTGCATAAAATAGGGCTGCCACGAAAGGTGTTTCGTTGACTTTTACTATGTCCAAATACTAATATAATGATGACGGGCATGCTAACTTTTTTCACTAATTTAATATTACGAAATTGTCAGTAAAGTTAACTGGAGCTATCAAAGTTACTTTATTACGTAGAGTTGGTTTTGTGTAATATAAACCCATTAGATAGTAATCAAATTCTAATCTAATTTCAGTTGAGTCGAATCGATTATTTTAGAATTTTGGTACATAATATACTATTGTATTGTTATGTGTAATGTTTTATCATTACTGATGCGAATTAAGTACCTATTGTACTTTTTGTAGTAAGTGTGTAAGTCACATGAAAATAAAAACTTTTTATATTTTATATACATTTTGGCGCGCAATTTTTGAGTTTCCTTTATGTATAAAGATGTGAGTGCGTGAATTCAACATAATAAATGAGGCTTTCAAGTTAAAATTTTAATAATATAATATAAAATAATTTTATATTAAAATACCTATCGATGACGTTACGTTCATCGTTATCGTGCAGCCAAGTTACATCTAATACGATGAAACTTAGATGCAATGTTTTCTAGTAGACTTAGGGGTGATTTTTCAATCGTCAGATAAAGTTTATCGGAGGAATAAACTTGACGTTTTGACAGGTTTTGTAAAGAAGCATTATTTATATTTTATAATAGGTATTATTTATTCGAAAAACAAAAAATATCATCAATTTTCGGTTAAAAATTATAAAAATATAATCATACCTAAACATTTAATGTGCTATTGAGACTAATAATTATGTTGTACACAACCTCTAAACTAAACTCAAACGACAGCTACACTTTCCCTTTCATAATGCTCCATGCTGAAAAGGATAGACCTCGATTTAGACCTGTCAATTTAGTTTAGAGATAGTGTACCTACAACAGAATAAGCCACATTGTTTTGATGATAATATTAATGTTCTGGATAATAAATCTTACAAAATAGGTAGGTATATTGAGTTTATGAAACTGTATGGACTTTGTCTTGCCGAAGTTTCCATCCCAATTTTTATTGAAAATGAATATAAATAGTTAGCAATTTCTTAGTGTTAATAGTTATATATTAATGTAATGCTAAACTATATTGTTTTAAATTATTTTATTGATTTTGTTACGTAAAAAGTGCGTAGAGACCGTCTATATAATTTTTCAGAATTGTGTATGGTCTGGTCTTGCCAAGCTCGAATGGTGATATTAAGTTACTATATAACATTTCATAATATCGTTATGTATGCTATATAACGGTACATATACAGTTTTTATATCTTAGGTTATATATATATGTATATGTTATATAACAAATGCTATATAAAATGTTATATGGTATCGAGTCACCGTAATACTTACAAGTAACAGGCATTTGCATGGCTATTAGTCGATGCTCAATATATGAGCTCTGAATTCCTTCCACGCTGATATCGGTAGCGCGTACGAATACTATGTCGCAATACAAACAGTACGTGCAACCGACACGCCATCAGCTTAGGAGTAATTCAGGCCCAAAACTGTACCTCCCTTTGTATTTATGTACAATATTGCACAGCCTTTATTTTATTCATTATTTCACGCTTGTCCAAGGACATTTTAGTATCCTTGGCACCAAAATTTAGATGTGTTTATGGCAATTATTTTCGGTTGAATTCATGGAACTTGTTAGAAGTGTCAATCATTCGTATAATTTGAGGTGAAAGTTTTCGAAATTGCAACCCTAGTACCGATACTAGGGTTGCAATTTCATATAACGATAGCAAAATGTCCTTTGACACGTGAAAAATATGATTGATTTATAAATGGGTTAGAATATTTTTGCATGGACCATGGCCTACCTACCGTTCCGCCATTTTATTATTTTTTCGAAACAATGGCCACTCGTAAAACCTGTTTTAATCAATAGCTGGCGCCAATACAAACATGTATGTAATAAATTGAGACAGAATCTAAAACGTTAGATTTCTGAGATAAAAACTGTACAGTACTGGTGGTGACAGTAGATTATAACTTTGATAGATTATATCTTGGAAACCTAAAACTTTAGAAGATTTTGGTTCATAAAATACTTGCTTGTGTTAATGATTAATACAGGTTTTATGCGTAGCGGCTACAAAAATAAAAATGGCGGAACAGTGCCAAGGCCAAAATAGTCAAACCCATAATATTATACCTCTATGGTCTGAGGTCGAACCCCTTTAGTGAAAATTAAGTTATTATTATGAAAAGGTGTTGATCTTGGTTTGAATGTTAATGCAAATTGTGGAATGTATTTTTCACAGTTAATAAAAATATATAAATTAAACGCGTTTTAGTTTTATTCACTAGTGCTATTTAATAAACTGCCCCGATTATATTAGCTAAGTACATTTTTTCTACTAATAAAACTATAACTGTGTTAGAACTCTTATTTTCAAAAAATATATTTCTACTTGATTATAATAACATTTGGATAGATCTTTACTTAAATACTACTAGTATATTTAAAGAGGTATTTTCATAATTAAGTACCTATCTATATTTCATAATTAATATTATTTTAATAGTAGATTATTAACCAAGGGGATAAAGCAGTGTCTTCTGTCGCGGGTGACGATTTAAATCGCGAGCGTAACGAAGGACTCGAGGTTTACTCCCGAGCGTAGCGAGGGTGTTAAAAAATTAAATCACGAGCGAAGCGAGGGATTTAAGACGTGTCCTGAGTGTAGCGAGGGATTTAAGTTCACCCAAGACTAAGACAGCTTTATCACCGAGGAAAATACTCTACTTTTCGTACCATTTGCGAAAAAATTAACACAATAATAATATGAGATAAGCATTTATTAAAAATAATGACAGTTAAAAGTAAAAGTTAACATTCGAAACATTGGTCCAATTATTGATAGAGAGAGTTACATTAACGTTTATGTATTTGAAGAAAACAAAAACGCGGCAAATTCCTAGTCTAATATTTTTTTGTCGGAAAAGCAAAGGCATCAAGCTCTTTCGTCATTTTATTTAATAATCATAACTGCATAATAAATGCGTATTCCTTTTTCAAAAAGATGTAAGTACTTATAATGCTTTATATACTTTTTTTTTTTTTTTTTTTATCCACTACAAGTTAGCCCTTGACTGCGATCTCACCTGATGGTAAGTGATGATGCATCTAAGATGGTAGCGGGCTAACCTGTTAGGGCCATGGCAGTTATATTAAACCAATACCCCTATTCAGTTTCTACACGGCATCGTACCGGAACGCTAAGTCGCTTGGCGGCACGTCTTTACCGGTAGGGTGGTAACTAGCCACGGCCGAAGCCTGCCACCAGGCCAGACCAGGGAAATTCAGAAATTATAATAGAGCAAGATCCCAGAGCCGCCAGACCTTACTTATTTTCTGAGAAACAAAATGTGTGTAAAATAGTAGCTTTGGTACGTAGATTTAACGTACGCATACTCGCAAATTTGGGGCGACGGCCAATTTATAATTATAAGGTGCTAAAGGTACGTAAAAACGTTGCTAACTTTACTTATTTTCTGAGTGCTGATTTTTATGTATGTTGTACAGAATATTGTTAATAATTAATAATCAATACTCCCAGACTCATGCCGTGGGCCGTTATTTCTGCCAGACACTTTAAAGGTCGCAAAAAAAAAACTTAACTTTACTTATTTTCTGAGTCTTCATTTTTATACACGATACTCAGGAAACTGTTTCAATACTATTTGCAAGCAGCCAGACTAATCTGATGGGCCAAACATCCGCCAGACTCAATTTGAAATTTTGCTGTGATAAAATGTTGACCTTATTTACAAGGTTTGAGGGACCTTTTTCATTATGTGGAGTAAAAAGAACCATCAATTATTGCAATATCTAAACCTGTGTACGAAAAGCTTACGAAAATCCACAATAAAGAGGGTGAAACGAGGGTTGGAACCTTACATGAAGGTTCTAAGTTTTTGAAGTTAGGGACTTGAAAATCGGCATGAAGGTCATTAGTTTTCAATAATAATGACCGGTATAAGCAATTTTCTGAAAGTCAACCCCAAAAGGGGGTTGGAAGTTTGTATGAAAATCCTATGTTTTTGAAGCTAGAGACATGAAAATCGGCACTTAAGTTTTTAGTTTTAGTTTGAAGTCAAGGACTTTAAAATCGGAATTTAGATTATTCATTTTAAATAATAAAAACCTGTATAAGCAATTTTTCGAAAATTCAGCCCAAAGGGTGTGAAATGGGAGTTAGTAGTTTGCATGAAAGTTCTATGTTTTTGAAGTTAGAGACATGAAAATCGGCATTTAACTTATTAACTAGTTTTAAATAATAAAGACCTTCGTAAGCTATAGATAATATATTATAGCCTCTTTAGATATGCCTTTTGCAGCGTGAAAATTTTATAATCTCATAGGAAATCAGAAATTGTACGCGATCGAAGTCGCGGGCGACTGATAAATATGTTTATCTATGCTCATATCTAAATCCGTAATATTATAAATGCGAAACTGTGTCTGTCTATCTGTCTGTTTGCTACGCTTTCCCGGACCATCTTTTCAACCGATTTTGCTGAAATTTTGTATAGAGGTAGGTTATATCCCTGGGAAAGACATAGGAGTGACATGAGGAGATTCAGTGAGCTAGACTTAATCATCTGTGAAGTCCTAGAGCAAAATGTGTTCAATTCAATACAAAAATATATTTGTGAAATCTACAATGTGACCTGAATAATGGTCGTATATGCTGCCTGCCAGGCTTCAAGTGTTTATAAAGAGAAAAGTAACACAAGAATGTTACTTTTCTTTACATCCCCCACGCGGAAGGCTATCCCGAAAAATATACATACAAATATCCGCTTTTATTATCTTAATATTTAAGTATATTTCAATGATAATAAAGATGAAAATTAAATCTAATAATTAAAATTTTAAGAAAATATTTTATTAAATGTTATTTTTAATAATCATCACTATCGTCATCGTCGAAGTTTGGTAATTCCTCATCTAGCCAATCCTGTAGGGCTAGCATGCACACAACGAGTAATATTATGTCTACCCGTTATCTCTATTTGTCTACCGAACCTAACATGGTTACTACTACCTAACTTATCTGTGGTATTTTTCTCTACGAATCTTTACATGCCGAATATTTTTTTCAGGGTAAACGAAACAGCTGGCAACGACAACATCTCTATCTCTCTCTCGTCGCGAGATAATCTCGTTGTGTGCATGTTAAGCACATTGGTGTTGAATATTCAAATCTTTATCGTCGTCAATATCATTGGTAAAATCTTCATCTGTAAAAACAAATAAAATAATAAAGTTTCGAATAGCTTCAAAATTTATAAAAACAATTTGAAGTGAGAGTAAAGTACCTGATTCTACTTCAAGGGATTCTCTTACAAAACCCGGTAATTGGTCCCCATCGAACCAGTTAAAATGGTAATTGTTGTTTTGCAACATCCATCCGTTATTTTCAGGTTTAAAAATTATAAGTTCTGTCAAATAAGCATTATTCTAAAAGCTGCTTATATAATTCGCTGCCGAAACTGCTGCAGAAGCTCACCTTTACACGGTGGTACGTTGCTCTTATCAAAGTTCTTAACATTCTTGCGGCTATAATATATAGCTTAAGAAGGTTTTTATTATTGAAAATTACTTAATAACTTAAATGCCGATTTCCATGTTTTCAAAAACATAGCACTTTCATGCAAACTACTAACTCCCATTTCACCCCCTTAGGGCTGAATTTTCGAAAAATTGCTTATACAGGTCATTATTATTTAAAATTAATAATCTAAATGCCGATTTTAAAGTCCTTGACTTCAAAAACTTAGAACCTTCATGTAAGCTTCCAACTTCCATTTCACCACCTTTGTTGTGGATTTTCGTAAAACTGCTTATACAGGTTTTTATTATTTAAAACTAAAAACTTAAGTGCCGATTTTCATGTCTCTAGCTTCAAAAACATAGGATTTTCATACAAACTTCCAACCCCCATTTCACCCCTTTTGGGGTGGATTTTCAGAAAATTTCTTATACAGGTTATTATTATTTAAAACTAATAACCTTAACGCCGATTTTCAAGTCCCTAACTTCAAAAACTTAGAACCTTCATGTAAGGTTCCAACCCTCGTTTCACCCTCTTTATTGTGGATTTTCGTAAGCTTTTCGTACACAGGCTTAGATATTGCAATAATTGATGGTTTTCTTTACTCCACACAATGAAAAAGGTCCCTAAAACCTTGTAAATAAGGCCAACATTTTATCACAGCGAAATTTCAAATTGAGTCTGGCGGATGTTTGGCCCATCAGATTAGTCTGGCTGCTTGCAAATAGTATTGAAACAGAATCCTGAGTATCGTGTATAAAAATGAAGACTCAGAAAATAAGTAAAGTTAAGTTTTTTTTTTGCGACCTTTAAAATGTCTGGCAGAAATAACGGCCCACGGCATGAGTCTGGGAGTATTGATTATTAATTATTAACAATATTCTGTACAACATACCTATAAAACCGGCACTCAGAAAATAAGTAAAGTTAGCAACGTTTTTACGTACCTTTAGCACCTTATAACTATAAATTGGCCGTCGCCCCAAATTTGCGAGTATGCGTACGTTAAATCTACGTACCAAAGCTACTATATTACACACATTTTGTTTCTCAGAAAATAAGTAAGGTCTGGCGGCTCTGGGATCTTGGACCATAAATTTCCAAACCCTGCCGGGGATCGAACCCGGGACCTCCGCACGTTAAGGCAACAGAGCTCAACACTGCGCCACGGAGGTCGTCAAACCCGTCGTCAATACAAACTCAATGGTGTAAACACAGATGTAGTTCAGTATAAATTTCGGTAAGTGTTCCAAATTTAAATCACATTCTCCCCCTAGAGGATGAATGAAATTCAGTACAATTTTCTTTCCCTGTTTATAACAGACTAAAAATTACTATTGTTATGTTCGCTTTTTGTGGCATAGAATGTCACTTTTTTGAGCAAGTGGTACGAAAAATAAATTAATCAATTCGACTGATGTCTCAGATGGTAAGAGATGAAAGCATGTTATAAAACTGTTCTTTTTACATGGTATTATGGTTTCATAACATTTTAAGAAGGACGCAGTATGATTTTATAATATCTATGTTATACATTTTTGGCGTGTTATTATATAACACAATACAAAAGTTATATAACATGATAAATTTAAATTGTTGTTAGCATTTTATCTATAAAGAAAAGCAGATGGCGTCCTAACAGGAATCAACCGTACGTCCCCAGTTACATTTTTCACCACATAGTATTCTCTGCCGTTTATAATTTCCTTCTTTGAATCCCGGTTGAATTTGTATCTGTTACGAGAGTTTCCAAATAAGGAGTCGTAGGGTGGAGGGCGACTGTTATCGTTACTTTCTTGTTTGACGTTTTTGTTCTTACGCCTTTTGCCTTTCTTTCCTTTGTCTTCTAACTTCACCTCGACCTTGATGTAACGCTTGAAGATAACCTAGAAAATAAAGTGAACTGTGAAAGTGGATGCTTATTACTCAATCAAGCCAGAACAGCTGAACGGATCTGGGTGAAATTTGGTACAAATATAAAGGTAATAAATAGTCTTGAATAACATATACCTACGCTACTTCTTATCCCGGAAAATTATAGTTCCCGCGGTACCCAAACAACCACAATCCACGCGGACGAAGTCGCGGGCATCAGCTAGTAATTTATAAGAGTTGTTTGTTGTCAACCATTTAAGGATACTTACTCATAAAGTGATAAATACTCGTTCTGTGGAGACGGGTGAAGGGTGAACAAGGAATTTAAATTCAGACATTGTAAAGTTGCATGAAGCAGTGGCCGGTGATGGCCCAGTGGTTAGACGGCCGGCCTCGTATTCCAGTTTTCGGGGCTTCGATTCCCGGGTACGCACGTCTAAATTTTTAGGATTCATGTGCGTTCCAAGAAATTAAATATTAAAAAGTTGGATGTGCGTGCCTGGGAATCGAACCCGCGACCCCGTATAAAGGAGGGCGGGTGTCTTTACCACTAGGCTATCGCCGCTTTAGTTTACTCACTTCTCCAACAAACACAGCAATGGCCGCTGCTAAGCCCGTCACCATGATGAGGTATGTCATCATCAGATCGCTGTTCCGAAGCTGCCTGTCTTTGGACTGCAAGTCGAGCGGGCATATCTTGGTGCTGGGTAGGTCGCGATGCTTCAGGAATCCTACTATGCCCGATTGTATGAGATAGGAGAGCCTGAAACAATATAAGTTTGTAATTTGTATGAAACCATTCACCCATTTAAGTAACGCACCATTAACTATGAGTGAAACAGAAACATGTGCCTGTCAATCCATAGAGGCTAAATGCATAATATCACCATACTTACCATTTTAGGTAATCGCCTACTCATATTTTTTTGAAAAATATGAGTAGGTACTAACTGCAGGATTTGTTGTTTGATGCAACTTTTAAAGAAAAATTAGTAAGTGCTTACTTATTTAATGAGAAAGGTACTTATAGGGGAACCCGACTCCTAAAAGGGACGTCGGCAAGTTGGCCACTTTCTAGAACTGGGCTTTTTAACGAAGCAAAAGAATTATATGATGGTAACATCGCAGATGTGTGAAATTTCTTGAACATTTTATACCATGAAGGACCTACTGTCTTTCGTCTCATTGCCAAGAGTAAGTTCTTGATACTACTTACCCATTCATAGAGATCTCTCCATGCATTAAGCAAAACAGCATGTCTTTGGCAGATGCCAGATCTCCTGAAAATGGGAGAAGTCAGGATTTGTGCAGACCACTCGTGCCAAAATCAATACCGCTACCATCTTAGACTGCATCATCACTTACCATCAGGTGAGATCGCAGTCAAGGGCTAACTTGCAGTGTATAAAAAAAATAAACAAAGATTTTAAAGAGGGTTCCTGGAAAGCAACTTACACGGTATCAAAGAGTATCTTGATTGTGCTGTTTTTGGGGTACGCGAATGCGCGGCGCTTCTTCATGAATGCGTTGGGCGCGACGACGTACGTACACCTCTCCCCCTCGTCGACCCCCTCCCGCGCTTTACTCAGGTAATCCGAATACATCAGCTGCTCGATGCCAGTTTGCTCTTTCACCAGCACGGAACCGCCCGATACTATTGGCAAGAACTCTTGGTCTTCGGCTGGAGAACGGAATTGGGCTCGGCCGTTTGCTAGCATTCTGCTCAGGTAGTAGAGGTCTTCGTCTGGCTGCGTGAAGGTTATAGTGACATATGGATCTAGAGTGTAATTTGCTTTCTTATTCTAGAGGTAAGATGTTTACATATCTTGGACCAATATCTAGGCAAACTGAGACAACGAAGTATTTTTATTTGGCATAGTTAAATAAATAAAATAAATAAATAAATAATAATTTATTCATGAGAATTAGATAACGAGAGTTAGATAACATACCTATAAGTATTAGGTATAATCCATTCTGCAATGCACCATCTTGCTACCTCATGTTTGAAGAACTCAAAAAGCCTTCCGAAACAGCCTCAATCTCCATGTTCAGGCATCAGTGGTATTCCACTGATGCCTGCTAGGTATCTACATTTAAAGTAAGCCGTCATCCAAGCTTTTGCCATCTTGAATTTAGGATGACCACGTCATTCTATTTAAATCCGTCAAGACAAAAGAAAATTGAGAAAAAAACATGGAAACAGAATATGTCTCTTACATTTTTAATGACATACTGCACGGCTCCACCTTCAGCAGCGACCCAGCGGTAGTTCTTTTTGTATAAGTCCTCAGGGTTCTCGATGTCTAGAGTAAACTTGGAGAGTGTGAGGAAAGCTGTCAGGTTGGCCGTGTAGAATGCTGAGAGCAGGATGACAAAGAGCCACCATGTTGCGAAGAGAACCCGGGTCGTGTCTACAAAACATTATAGGGTACAGTTTCTGTCATAGTGTGCATGCCACGAACCGTAAACTGACAAACCAATATATCGCAGCTGCACAGACTCTTAACTTATTTAGGTGTTGTCTTCGTTTCAATCTATATATCTCTAACGCTTAACGAAGGTCTCTTTTTTTTTTTTTTTTTAATCCACTACAAGTTAGCTCTTGACTGCGATCTCACCTGATGGTAAGTGATGATGCAGTCTAGGATGGTAGCGGGCTAACCTGTTAGGGGCATGGCAGTTATATTAAACCCATACCCCAATTCGGTTTCTACACGGCATCGTACCGGAACGCTAAATCGCTTGGCGGCACGTCTTTGCCGGTAGGGTGGTAACTAGCCACGGCCGAAGCCTCCCACCAGGCCAGACCAGGGAAATTCAGAAATTATAAATTTCCAAACCCTGCCGGGGATCGAACCCGGGACCTCCGCACGTTAAGGCAACAGCGCTCAACACTGCGCCACGGAGGTCGTCAAAACCTCGACCTCTTGCAAGGGTCTCCACCGAACACGGACCTGTGCCACTTGTTTCCAGCGCTTAAAGAGATACGATACGTCTCAGTTACTGCTAAGATCCAGCGGCTCCTAGCTTGAGATCGTCCGTCCACCTGGTGAGGGCCTTCCTACGCTGCGCTTACTAAAAGGGCTTATGACTATATATAGGGAACTAGGTATAGACTTAGGATATATTCGTACTAAGTTATTAGGGCTACTTAATTAGGGTAGGGAAAGGGACTACTACAAATGATCCAAAGGGTGGGAACTGAGATTTGAGCTTACAGGAACTTCTGGATTTTGCTCGTCCCCATTCCAGACCCACCACCACCACCACCTCTACAGCCCATTCACGTGCCACTGCTGGGCACAGGCCTCCACTCTCACAGGAGAGAAGGAATTATAGCTTAGACCCACCACGCTGCTCCAATGCGGGTTGGCGGGCTTTAACGACTATTATCATTACCTAACCGACTTCAAAAAAAGGAGCAGGTTCTCAATTCGACTGTATTTTTTTTTTTTTTTTACCTCAAAACTTTTGACTGGGTGGACCGATTTGGATGATTCTTTTTTTATTTGAAAGCTGGTGCTTCCCGTGTGGTCCCAATTCAATTTGGTGAAGATCTAATAAATATCTACGGAGATGGAGAACGGAACTCCTCATGGATAAGAGTAAATTGCTCGCGATCAGTGTGATAGTCTTGTAAACAGTATGTTTTAACCATGCATAGCATATCTCGTTCTGGTTACATCCTGTATTTTAAAACAGTGGGGCCACTAAAAATTGTGAAATAAAAAATTTTCAAAAAAAAAAAAAAAAACCGACTTCAAGAACCACAAACACTAAAACGTAAAAAATAATTTAATTTATTATGTATACTAGAGTTAATTTAGTTCTATAATAACATTCTTTGGAGTCGGTGCCAATGTGGAGTCACGTCAACAATAATGAAGAGTAGGTAGACGGTTCATGCGGCTAATTGGTACCGACTCCAAAAAATGTTATTATAGAACTAAATTAACTCTTGTAAGTATACATAATAAATTAAATTATTTTTTACTTTTTAGTGTTTGTGGTTCTTGAAGTCGGTTTTTTTTTTTTTAGTGATAATAACCGGGACCGACGGCTTAACGTGCTCTCTGTGGCACGGAGGTGAAACACCGGCAACTTTCTACTGTACGCACTTCCTGTGCTGGCCTGAAAACTAACGGGTCCAAGATGCAATTCGGTTAGGTTAGGTTTGTCGTCCAAAACTAACGAGAGAGCGTAGGCATATTATAGACCTATAGCATGGTATAGTATAGTGTTTAGTAAATTAAAAAAAATTAAAAAAATTATAAAATTGGTATAGTATAGTAGCGGAAAAATGGAAATTATATACCTAGGTACAATTTACATACCTAGTTATTAGTTTATCTTCTGGCTTTAAATGGCTATTAAGTAGATATAGCCTAAATATTGATTTCGTGAATTGAAAAATTCCCTACGAGTGATTGATTATTCACAGTAACATTAAAATATCCTGTAATAGTTACCTATGTGGCGATAAAATCATTTTCATGTAGTACAAATTCTGATTAGTAGATACGGAATGTCCACATTAGGGGGTGTGACTGGAGGGTGATAAATGACGCGGGTTGCTATTAGCGGCCGATACCATCGCCCTTTGATGGAATTGGCTGGGTTAAAGCTTTGAACACACGTGTAAGCTTCACAAACTTTTGCTAACGCAAGTTTAAGTAGATTGACCTTTGAACTACAGGTACCTAAATATCCTACTGTTGTTTTCACCATCATCCGGGATTCAATCCTCTACTACCCGAGATGGCTATTTCCGCTATATAAGGCCTAAGCTAAGGTAAATAAATAAATCTTTATTGACCAACTCATTACAAAAGGCAACAAACAAATTAAGTGTGGCCAATGCCCAATGGACCAACTCCTCGGCCTGGTAGCTAGCAAACAAAAAAATAAATAAGGTTACAAATACGTACTAGCGTCGGGAGCCAGGGTGGTTCCTTGTTTGATGAACGCACCATACACAAACCATACGCTCGGCGACAGAGAGATCGGGTGTTCATGGTCTCGGATTAGCTTCGAGCGGATCCACGTGAGCAAGGTTATGCAGGGCCCGTACACTAGCACCGCTGCTAGGATTAGGTACCTGTCCAAAAAATTTTAGAGAAAGTTTGTTATTCTACCGTTAAAAACGTTTATTAACTAGGTATATGGATCCACTGTAGTTGTTCAATGGTGCTTGAAAACTTTTGCCATGGCAGGGAACGATGCGCTATTTTGATGTTCTTTTTTCTTAAAAATCACCATTGCACAATGAAATTATTAATTTACTTAACTGTTTGAACAAGAAACTTTCTAATATCTCTAGTAAGTATCTACCTACTGGCTACCTAGCTACAGCTTGGTAATCTACCTAAAGATTCCATGCTTCCATGAAAAGTTCCTCATAAAAGTCTTCCTACAAATTCGATTTTTGGAAATAAATGAGTAGGTAACTACTTAAGTAGGTAGGTAGTACTTATAATGCTGTAGTTACGAGTCCTACCTACCAAACATAGGTAGCGAATGGTGCCAAAAGTCCAGAGCCGGCGGCTGACTCCTTGGGTCGTTTGAGCATCATCATCCACACCCCCTCGTCCAGGTCGTTGGAGAACGTCACAAACTTGTTATATTGCACCAGGACCGGTAAGAACGCTGCTACCATGTCTACCTTCTGTGATTAAAGAAACATATATAATCAGGTTATACAATACTTATCTATGTATATAATTGTCCACACCAAATTGAACAGATTAGAACGTTAATTTTTTTTTAAACCGTCGAATTTCTTCCTGGTTTTTCTCGGTAAGAGTTCAGCGTTCTGAACCTTGGTGCTAGGGGCATGACGATTCGAAAGCTCTTAAGTAAGTAAGTACTTACCTATTAGAATAAAAAGATCTATTCAGTTATGGCCTATAGTAAGACGTAGGCACTTTAAATCGTATCTCTATGGTCTAAACTCTAAATATCTCCGGAAGTTTCAAAGAAATATGCTTAGTTTCTTCGATAGGTACTGGATGAGAGGGAGGAGAATATTGAGAAGAGGTGTTTAATAATTGTCTAAAGTTTACATAGGTATTCGAATAAAAAAAACTGTTTTAAATCATTGAATTATTATGTTCTAGTATACCTAGTAATTAATCCAAGTTTTAAATTCTAAACAGGTATCACCGGCACTTTCAAAGAAATACGTACCTACCTACCTACCTAAATAGACATAAAGTTCCTTCTATCTGAAAGTTTTCGTTTAGCGATGCAGTTGCTATGGATAGGTTGTACCTAATTGATGAACTAATCCCGATCAGCTAAGCAGTTGGCAATAGTGTTCTCTTCTCGAAGTATATAAAACACATGTTATATACTTTTATACATAATCTGGCATGTCTATAACAAAGTATATATGCCATAACAAGCTTGGACATTCAGACTATACTTAGTCCTAAACATAGGATAGTAAGTACAAAGTTACATACGCTACTATTAACAAGTCCGATCAAAGAGTCCTCAGGCCTACGACCTCCCATCTCAAAGTTCCGTTCAGGCACCACCACTTCGAAGGTAAAGTTGAACTTCTTCCGCAAGATGTTGACGAGAACAAACGCCACCCCATGGCCATCGATGGTGCCATTTTCAGACGCTTCCGTCCAGCTTAGTGGATAATTCTAAAATATGAAACACTAGATGATGTCCGCAACTTCTTCCGCATGTAGTTACCTATTTAGGTTCTTAAAATTCTGGAGGAACTCTTGCTCTGTTGCGGCGTGATTAAAGGACAAAAACACACTTTCGCATTTATTAATAATAGTAGATACCATTAGAATTCGACGAAGTGTGACATTGTGTGATAAGGAGTGGCAGGGGTCCTAAGTTTCGTGACATCACATTTCAAAAACTTATACATCCGTAGACAGAGCAATATTTATAATTAGGTATATGTACATCTTAAGTCTTATAATGCCAAATTTGAACTAAGTAGTTATTAACGAAAAACTTAAAAAATATTTCAAAGTTTTGTTAATTTTTTTTGAAATGTTTGATTTGGTGTTGATTATGTATATTAAAAAATAATTTAAATGGAAATAAAACTAATTTCGGAAGTGATGTTATCATTTAATAATTATTCTAGATGTAAAATTGCAAGATAACCAAAGATAACTATGCGAATTGCGACGTCACACTAGGTAGGAGGGGGGTCTCACAAATGTTACCAACTGTGCCACTGTGGTCTGTGACAAGGACGGCGGAGGGGTCAAAAAATCACGAAATTAGTGTGACTCTATGGATGACCCCTAAATATCTATGGAGAAATTGCAAATCAAGGGCCAAGTTGTATCCATAGATAATACCTAACTATGTTGCATCTATCTGAATTTTAAAAATCGAATCATGTGAGTCAGCGAGTTAACTTACGTCGTACGTTCCTATTTTGAGATGCTTGCCGTTGACTGCGTTTTTCAATTCCTGAATTTCATTTTGCCGGGTAGTTAGCTGTGTATCTAAAAATGAGGATATAGAAATAGGTTTTAATGTAAAGCCAACAAACTTGCACAAGTTAGCAGGGGCAGAGGCACTTGCACTGTGTAAAAACACATGCAGTCCGCAGTGCATTATTTATTCACGAATTAATTATAAATATAGTTACCTACTATGATTACTATTCCGCAATTTCCAAGCCCAACTTCACAAAGAAAACTTGCAGTTTACTTGCTGCGAGTGTTTACGTATTGCTAATGCGGATAGGTAGACTAGGTACTCTCCTATTATCAGTTTGTTTTTCAACCTATTTTTATTTTAAAGTTTTTTTTAATGTACAATAATAATACCTATAACATCGATGAAAAGTAGCTGTATGTGCAACTACATACCTACGAAGTTTTTTTATTTATTACTAGCTGATGCCCGCGACTTCGTCCGCGTGATTTAAGTTTTTTTGATTCCCGCAGGAACTCCTTAATTTTCCGGGATAAAAAGTAGCCTGTGTCACTCTCCAGGTCCTCAACTATACCCATGCCAAAAATCACGTCGATCCGTTGTTCCGTTGCGGCGTGATTGAAGGACAAACCAACAAACCAATAAACCAACAAATAAACACACTTTCGGATTTATAATATTAGTATGATTTTTACTAAATATTTTTTTTAAATTGCGGGATAGGCTACATTTGTTTTTAAAAAAGTTTTTACCGGCGAGTGAACTGCCAACGTCGCAAAAGCTTGCATTGCATAAAGTTGAGAAAATAAGCTCCACACCGGCCATGGGGCGATACGAGCGTCATATGTATGCCATTGAAAGGTTGGAATTGAAATACCGCGTTATGGTGGTCAGTGTTGCTCAATGCGAGCCAAGCAAGCGTGGGAGGAGACAACGCTATCGTTAAAATTAGACGGGACCTTACGAGTTACGACCTTAAGATATAAACAACTAGATTCGGATTCCCGCGACTTCGGCCGCGCGGATTAAGATTTTTTGATTCCCGCGGGAACTCTTTAATTTTCCGGGATAAATAGTAGCCTATGTCCTTCCCCAGGATAAAATCTACCATTGTACCAAATTTCATCAAAATCGGTAGAGCAGATGGGCTGTGAAAGCGGAGCAGGCAGACAGGCAGACAGACGGACAGACACACTTTCGCATTTGTAGATAATATTAGTATGGATAGATAAGTATCTACTTACATAACTACTAAGTCGAGCTAATAATATATTCTAAGATTTAAGTAGATTTTCTATCTCCTGTTAAGCCTGTGCATTGTGTTAAAAACTTAAAATAGGTATGGTGATATGACATATTTTGGATCGATAGAAAACTTTGTCAATTAAAAATATTGCAACTAAGTATTCTAGGACACTTTAATAAAATCATTATATTTATAGGATTGGACCAAATGGTCAATTACTTTGGCAGAGTGGTAGGTCTACGTTGTGTATACTAGGGCTTTCGAATACCGGTTTTTCTCAATACCGGTATTAATACCGGAAAGATTTTTTTCAATACCGGGATCCCGGGATCCCGGTATTGGAAAAAATTTAAAATGTGGTAGATGTTCTTTAACTTAAAATTAGTCTTTTCTGAAGCAAACGGCACCAGAAAAAACAGTTTTATCATAAAAAAAAAATTTCACCAAATTAACTCAAAAAAGTGCCTTTTCTGCATAAATTCAGTAAAGAAAAGCCGTTATTTTTCACTCAGCGAGATTTTTTTTGGATTTAGAACGCTGTGGATTGGTATATGTCTATTTTACTGTCTCACGAAACGTTAAGTAACTCCTTCACTCTATTTTATATCATGCAATATTTTATGAAATTGTATTTTCTTTAAAAAAAAATCACCAAGTATTGATTTTTAGATTTATTTGTATTTTGAGTAATGAGATAGTTTTTTACGCATTGACTTAATTCTTACGAAACTATCGTTTGTTTCATGTTGTATAAGGTGAAAATTACGGACCACGTAACGTTCTGAAACTCCATCACATCATTTTAAATACAATCTTATTAAGTAATACTTATATTATTAACAAATAATCAATTTCTTATTCATATCAATCAGAATATCAACTATATGATTTTTAAAATAGAACTTTTTTTGGATTCATCCAACTCTCACTCTCACATTCATAACTGGACTGTATGTCCTAGGTATATGTACTCAACAACAATTTCGAGTGCAGAAATCTCAACTACTCCCACGTGTAAAAAAAAACAAAAAAAAAACGTGTGCATTAGAAATGATCTTTATCTTGCTCATATTCATAGGCCCACCTGTTGAGGAACTACTAAATGAGTAATAATAGTAGATTGTTTTTTAAGAAGTCGATCGAAGTCGAAGATAACGATAATTTTGTCAAAACACAAATTAATCTAAAATTCAATATGTAGTTATTATTTATAAGAAAATATATCATAATGCATTAGTTATAAATCAGATTTCTCTACGTTTTGAGAGACAATGAAATAGAAATGCCAAGCCACAGGGATCTAAATTCAAACACTAATTTTTCCCTCTGAGTGAACAAAAACGACTTTTCTTCACTGATTTTAAGCAATAAAGGCGCTCTTTTTGAGCTAATATGCTTAAGATACAGGTTTTAAACTTAGCCGAATAAAAAACAGTTGCATCTACCAAGAAATATATGCAATAGTCACTGTTTCGTTTATAGTGCCACCAATACCGGTATCCCGGTATTAGACATTTCAATACCGGTATTGAAAACCGGCGAAAAAAGTCCGGGATCCCGGTATTGGCCAATACCGGGATCCCGGTATTGGAAGCCCTAGTGTATACCACTGTGCTTTTGTAGAAGGCCCGCGTTGCTTTTTGCTCGTGAATGGTGGTGGTGGTATGGTGGTGAGTGGTGACACAGGGTTGTGTCACCCTATGTAATCGGTGCTGGGATGCGCCTTGAACATTGTCCGATCACGACATAATATTTATTGCAAGGTAGGTTAATGAGGACGTGCCAGTATTTTCAGTTTTTGAATTTTTTGGGAACCAAAAATAATGATCTGTAAACTGGATGTATGGTAGTACCTACTTAGGTACCTACTTACTGCACAAGCATTTAAAACGGTGTTAGGTACCTACTCTTACTATGGTCATCGCCTTACTCAAACAATATTTTATACCTATTGTATCAAAAACATCGATCGCACAGTGAAATATCTAGTTTTGTCTTGTAGGTATTTCGTAAGACATGATTTGAAAAGTGTCGAGTAGTGAACGTTGAGTTTGACACATGTCTATTCTTCTTGAGCTTTCGCGAGCTACAGCTTGTAAGTATGTTTGTAAATCTATTTGGTCCTTATTTCGCGGCTCGCGCCACGTCTCTACCTACAGCTGCCATAATCCACGTACATCTCTCGACTCTCACCAATTCTGCATTTAAAATTCCGACAGTCGCATATAAATGTTAACATTATTAAAAATTATATAATATTAAATAAAATAGGTATGTCCATACTATTATATTGAAATCATACCTACATCAATATTGCCTTATTAAGGGCTTAGTAGGTGAGGAAGAAAGGTTATGTAAATTGTTGTCACTACACGGTAACGATTACGTATGCTTGGCTATAAAATTTGTTTTAGAAGGCTTCATTACCTACCTAGAAAAAATACTAAACAAACAGTTATCATTGGAAGACATACCTACTTAAATTACTCGACATAAGAATTTAATAGGGATTATGATAATTATCATAATCTTTGGATTAAATAAAAATAATTAAAAAAAAATAAAAACTGACTTCAAAAACCACAAACACTAAAAAGTAAAAAATAATTTAATTTATTATGTATACAAGAGTTAAGTTCTATCACAGAATAGGTAATAGTAGTAACAGAAGAGTTACTCCGCGAAGACCTTTTAACCATCAGCGACTCAGGTTACGTCGTAATAAAGTGCAATTCAGCTCGCACAGCGCTGCGAGTGAAAATAATTAAATACCTACCTCTATATATATCTCTTTCTATCGCGTAACTCTTATCCCTTCAGACGCGGCGCGTGTAGCCTTAGGGTTGACTACTTCTAAATTCTTACTATCGGTACCATTACTATGGGTCAGTAATCGGTTGCAATGATGACGACAATTACTTTAAAAATAGATAAAAGATATATTATTATTATTCATAGATTTTGTAGAAACCAAATAGGGCTATGGGTTTAACATGCTGCCATGCCCCTAACTGGTTAGCCCGCTACCATCTTACACTGCATCATCACTTACCATCAGGTGAGATTGCAGTCAAGGGCTAACTTGTAGTGGATAAAAAAAAGTCGTTATATATTCCACAAGTAGTGAAATATCAATGAATATTTTACACTTATATGGGGTGGAAGGGGGCCCATGCCAGAGTTTACGAGACAAAATAATATACCCACATTATGGATTAATCATCATCGACTCATCGGCGGCCCACTAGTCCCACTACTAAGCACGACTCACGAGGCTCTTCTCAGAATGAGAAGGGTTTAAGCCATATATTCCTCCACACTGGCCAATTTCTTGTTGGCAGACATATTAGAGTTTTTTATAATGATTATAGAACTTCAGGCATGTTTTCAGCTTTACACACGAATTTTTTTCACCGTAAATGATATATTTTAATTAATTAAGTTGGAGGTGCGTTCCCAGGATCGAACCCCAGACTTGGAGGCTGAAGTCTACCCATTAGGCTATCAGTATAATATTGGATACTACCTATGGTTTATATTTACTTTTGTTTAAAACTGTATCTTGTGTGGGTATAAAAATAAAACTACCCACATTATGTATTAATATTAGTTTTGTTTAGAACTCTAAGTAGGTACGTATGTACTATGTACCTAGATAGGCAAATAATACAAACTTACCTTTCAGGGTCCTTAGGAAGTGCAAAGAGCGATAAGTTAGGTCTTAATAATTAGAGTTTAAACGACCTAATGTGATACGATATCGTTTACTGATCTTTCTTTGTTTATCCATAACGAGAACTTGAGTAAAAGTCAAACGTATAACTACGTCCACACAGCAGTAGTTAAATATCTCAGGTCACGTGACAAGTGAGCCAGGCCTGGTTCTATAATAACATTTTTTGGAGTCGGTATGTACCAATTAGCCGCATGAACCGTCTACCTACTCTTCATTATTGTTGACGTGACTCCACATTGGCACCGACTCCAAAAAATGTTATTATAGAACTAAGTAGGTACAACTCTTGTATATATAATAAATTAAATTATTTTTTACTTTTTAGTGTTTGTGGTTTTTGAAGTCGGTTTTTATTTTTTTTTTGAAAATTTTTTATTTCACAATTATTAGTGGCCCCGCTGTTTTTGCTATTTATGTATTTTACTTGTAATATTTTTTTGCGCTGTGAGTGCTGAACGCGTAATACGGTAGAGTTCCAAGGGGGGAACGGTATTTTTTTTGACAATTTGCTCCATAAATCCAAAACTACTATGCATTAAAATAAATAAAAATCTGTTTTAGAGTGTACAAGTCAAGTACAAAGTCCTTTCATATGATACCCCACTTGGTATAGTTATCCTACTTTGAAATTTCAAACCCCTGATTTTCCTCACTTTTTTAATAATTAAACTAAAAATAATTTTCAATTTTTTTGATTTTCACGATATTGAGCCACTATTATATACAACTATTCCTTTCATGTCAATAGCTTTAATAGTTACTGAAATAATCGACTGTGACAGACGGACGGAGAAAGTCGCACCATAAGGGTTCCATTTTTACCATTTTGGTACGGAACCTTAAAAAAAAAAAGATATGCTATGCATGGTTAAAACATACTGTTTACGAAACTATCACACTGATCGCAAGCAATTTACTCTTACCCATTGAGGAGTTCCGTTCTCCATCTCCGGAGATATTCATCAGATCTTCACCAAATTAAAATGGGACCACCTCTGAAGTATGACCTACCAAACAAAAAAAGAATTATCAAAATCGGTTCATAATTGGCGGAGAAATCGCGTAACAAACATACAAAAAAAAAACATACAGTTGAATTGAGAACCTCCTCCTTTTTTAACCGACTTCAAAAAAAGGAGAAGGTTCTCAATTCGACTGTATTTTTTTTTTTTTTTTTAATTTTTTTTTTATGTTTGTTACCTCAGAACTTTTGACTGGGTGGACCGATTTGGATGATTCTTTTTTTATTTGAAAGCTGGTGCTTCCCATGTGGTCCCAATTCAATTTGGTGAAGATCTGATGAAAATCTCCGGAGATGGAGAACGGAACTCCTCATGGATAAGAGTAAATTGCTCGCGATCAGTGTGATAGTCTTGTAAACAGTATGTTTTAACCATGCATAGCATATCTCGTTCTGGTTACATCCTGTATTTTAAAACAGTGGGGCCACTAAAAATTGTGAAATAAAAATTTTTCAAAAAAAAAAAAAAAACCGACTTCAAAAACCACAAACACTAAAAAGTAAAAAATAATTTAATTTATTATGTATACAAGAGTTAATTTAGTTCTATAATAACATTCTTTGGAGTCGGTGCCAATGTGGAGTCACGTCAACAATAATGAAGAGTAGGTAGACGGTTCGTGCGGCTAATTGGTACCGACTCCAAAAAATGTTATTATAGAACTAAATTAACTCTTGTATACTTATTAAATTAAATTATTTTTTACTTTTTAGTGTTTGTGGTTTTTGAAGTCGGTTTTTATTTTTTTTTTGAAAAATTTTTTTGAAGTCCATTCTCCATCAACGTTCTCAACTGGTCTTCCTATGTCTTGCAAAATGTGTCATTCCTAGTTCAAAGAGTTGCATCGAATATGGGCCTTTGAAAGTAGTTTCGATACATTAATATCGCTACTGGATGGCATAGACAGTCGCGTAAAAATACTGGATTAAAGATGCATCACAGATGCATATCTCAAGTTTCGTCACTGGCAGGTAAGTGAACCGTGGCCGAGTGGTCAAGGCGCTCAGGGCGCTATTCCCAGAGAGACGCAGGTTCAAATCCTGCCGGTTCCGAAATTTTTGATATGTATATTTAGGTAAGTTTAGAAACCTTCCTCGTGTGTGAAGCACTGTAATAAAAAAATTATAAAAAAAATTATAAAATTGGTCTTCCTATCTCTATACCCATCAAAACTAGATATAAAGATGGGTCTCGTGAAAGCGTACAGAATAGGAGCAGACCAGACCGACAAAACACACAAGTATTATCGTAATGGGTTCATTGCTATCATGATTGCTATAGAGTCTATGGTCCCAGAGTATTTGTCAGTGAACCATAGACTATAGTTTAAACCACGGACCAATAACTTCATACGATAAACTGCCAAATGTCATTCATTAGTTTGAATTTGAAAACAATTTAATAACCTCAAAATTGAAAAACGCGCTCATTTATATTTTAATTCATAAATAATCATATTATTAAAATAAATCAAAAGTATATGCTTTAAAAATGCGGGAAGTGTTTCTTTCTAATTGCGAAAAAGCTTTTGTGCAAAAAATAATTTCGGAAGGCCATGTAAGTTCTAAAAAAAAATTTGGCTAAGAAACATTTTTTAACTTCCGATAATTTTACTGTTTTATTTGTTTTCAGCGATTAGATGGTAGAAGTTACAATGAGAGTCGAAAGCTAGATATTAAATTTGGTTCCGAATACGGTAGCTGTATTGTTTCTATAGGGGAAACAAAGTAAGTATTATTTATTGAATCCTAAAATGTGTGTAATGCTTTTGTCGAAAGAAGAACAAAGGCAAGGTGCTCGTAAAATCCATATTCTTGGTATTATTTATAGCGTGAAATAACTTTGCATGGTTCCACCATCCTTTAAAGCGTTTATGACAGAATACGAGTACATAGATAACTTACACCTTGGAAGTGGATATAGGCTTTCTTTTATCGGCTCAGCTATAGTATACTGGACGTGGAGTTGGGCGTTCATATTTTTTTTACAGAAAGACCTTGATGTGGTAAGCCTTGCACTAAAATATTTTACGCCGGAAACTAATACTTTTCGAGAAATAATTTTTTGAAAATTCGCAATTCTTCACCACTTTTCACTATTTCTTACGACATTTGCCATCACTTTTTATCCCGGAAAATTAAGGAGTTCCCGCGGGAATAAAATAAACTTAAACCACGACGACGAAGTCGCGGGCATCAGCTAGTACTGTATAATTTGTGTTTGATAAAAACAAAAATATGAGATACTTAAATTATTAAGACCAATCAAGGAAATAAAGAGAGCATTATTTTAGAGACTATGCCTTTAAAAACGAAGAAAGAAAATAATGCTAAAACAGTTTTCTTTCTTCTATTTTGTTGCAATTAAGATAAACTTCAAAAAAAGCTTCCCTTATCCTTACAGAGTATTAGCACAGGTATCATGTGAGGTTGTCCAACCAAAACAAATAAGGCCAAATGAGGGTATTCTGTACATCAATGTGGAAATTAGTCCGATGGCTGCACCACAGTTTGAGGCTAACCGCCAAACTGATCTGACCGTCTACTTAAATAGACTGCTTGAGAAATGCTATAAGGATTCAAAGTGTATTGACCTTGAATCTTTGTGTATTGTTGTGGAAGAAAAGGTTAGTATAAAGGGCAGAATCACAGCCTCAATTCTCATTTTGTCTTTTAAATAATAAATAAAGCTATTTTCTATTCATCATCAGTTCTTCTTGCTGACCCCTACACATCTTCATACAAAATATTCAATAGACAAAACTGATAGCCTAATATGTTTATCCATACTAAGTAATATTATAAATGCAAAAGTGTGCCTGTCCATCTGCTACTCTCTAACGGTCCATTCATTCAACTAATTTTGACCTAATTTGGTACATAGATCGGTTGCATAAATAGGCTACTTTTATCCTAGAAAATTTAAGCATTCTTGCAGGAATAAAAACAAGCGGATTTAATCTTGGGCATCATCTAGTTTGATATAAAATATTAATTCACGTTTATTTCACATACTATTTGGTAGACTAGGCTAATTTCAATAAGAGTGTTTATGTTTAAGGTTCTATTTGGAAAAGTAAATATTACTGCAGTTAGTATTATGTACTTACTATATTAAAGTTTTTAAATTGTTATTTCAAATTTTCTAGGTATGGTCACTGAGAGTTGACATAAAGATCTTGAATCATGATGGCAACTTAATAGAATGTTCCAGCATTGCCACATTGGCATCCTTAGCACATTTCAAGCGACCAGATGTGACCAGGAGTGGGGAAAATGTCATCATACACACATTAGCCGAGAAGGATCCAATACCGACAGTTTTATATCACTATCCAGTGTGTTTGACATTTGCTATATTTAAAAATAAGTAGGTATTTTGACACATCTTGTTCTTACCACCAAAAATTTAAACAATTCTGTATAACACAATCTCTAAACTAAAATGACAGAGACAGAGAGTAATAAGAAAGGGCTAGCAATATTTTTAATGCTGTCATTTTAGTTTAGAGATTGTGTACAACAGAATCAATGACATTGATAATATGATATTGATTTAACAAGCAATAAGTACTTATTAATTAAAAATCTATAACCCGATTATGGTAAAAATTTCATAAACCCCCTTTTTTTTGGATGTATCATCATTCATGTTGATTATGTTCATGTAAAATGTAGCATAAGTTACCCAGACCATAATACCAAATCGCGTGACACCTCATTCATCAAAATCGGCTCAGTAGTTTAGGCGCTACGGTGTAACATACATAAATACAAACATGGCATGGCATGACATACTTACGTAGTTTGACTGCTAAAACATACTTTGACTGATAAAATCATAACCTTTCCTTTTGGCTTTGCCATAGTAGGGTTAAAATGACAGATTTCCTATACCAAGACTATGAGAGTCTTGGTATAGGAAATCTATATAGTGAATCTAGTCATCAGTAAAGCTTGGTAAATTATTGTCGTACAAACAAAAAAAACTGAAATGAAGTACACCTTACAGTAGTTAGCTTACTCTACTTACTCTATCTTGCTTACTCATATGGGCATAAATTTGGGCTGCCCAGTAATTGAAGAGTCTTTCGTTGCTGTCTTTGTTTGCTTCATATTGTGAGAGTAAGGTCTCCATTCTGTTCAGCTTCACTTCATCAAGAATATCGCCATGAATATTGTGCATAGCTATACATAAGTTATAAAAACGAATATTCTCAACTTTTCAGTATTCTGGTGTCAGATCCAAGTCATACAGAAGAATCAGTATGCACAAGTACCACAGAAGACGGAGACGCCAATGGAGGTCTATTAGTGGTAGGGATGAACCAGTACAAAGAGTTGTGTCTACTAGACCTCACTGGTGCTGCTATTTACAATACAAATATTGTGCATAGAGCCATACAGAGTGCTGCAGAGAGGTGTAAAAGTGTGGTTGATTTGGTCAAGAAGGAAATAATTAGTGATGACAATCTAAGGTAAGATTACCTCGTATAACTTAAGCTTAAGTACCTTCAAGGCAAGAGTGGACAGACATCTTCTAGGCAACCGCGCTCTAACCTAGACTTCATCATTGCTTTGTGTTTGTACTAAGCATGATTGTCGTCAAAGGCAAGCCTATTTTGCAAGAGTGTAGGTTTCCCAGCACTAACAGTGCTGGCAACTCCGATAAATGTAGCAGTAAACACAAATCGATTGTATGCCCCGCCAACTTCCACTTTAGGCTCTTGATTGTAACTGTTTACAAACCTTAATATGCACAGAATACAAACCTTAGGACCATTGCATTGGTTACGGGTTTGAGACCAAATAGTGCAGATGTCTAAGTACATAATATGTATATCATATACTTTTAGATATTATATGAGTTAAGACTGATAATGATTAATTAAATTCGAATAATGAACAAACCATAAATTTAAGGAGCCAACACCTACATTTATAATTTAACTAGATGATGCACGCGACTTCGTCCGCGTGGATTAAGGTTTTCTGATTCCCGCGGGAATTCCTTAATTTTCCGGGATAAAAAGTAGCCTATGTCCTTCCCCGGGCTATAACCAACTTCTATACCAAATTTCAGCAAAATCGGTTAAAAAGATGGGCCGGGAAAGCGTAGCAGACAGACAGACAGACAGACACACTTTCGCATTTATAATATTAGTATGGATTTCTTAAGTACCTATGATTAAATAGGTGAAAATTTGAAAAGGCCATAGTTTACCTAACATGTCATATTTAGCTATCTATAACCCATACAAAAACAATCAGGTCAGGTCAGACAGCGAACGCGTCGCATGATTATGGGCCCGAAACTAGTTGGCCATTTTCCGACATAACACGTGAGTTTATCCGGTAGCTATGTATAGTTAAAATGAATATCACCACGATAGTTTAAACGGTAAAAAACAATCTGAGTGGTTCGCCCCGAACTGAGACCTCGCGGTATCCATAAGATAGTTTTAACTATCTTTACGTTCATAGACATCAGTACCTACTATCACTATCAGTAGACTATTTTTTTATTTCACGTAAGATGCTGCTAACGACTATTATTTGTAAGCATAAACGAATAAACTTTTACAGAGCGCCATCTATTGACATCATTGTGAAGTTCTGTTAAAAATACTGAAGCTCATTAAAAATTAAATAATTTCGTTTCCTTATAATATTTATCTAAAGTATTTGTTGTTCAAGTACAGGATATAATTCAAATAATTGATCAAGTTTCAGGCTCAGCCTTTCAGAAAATTGAGAGTTCAGAGGTCAACTTTGGACGTAAGAAAATCGTCACTTTGAAAGCCCCCCATTTCGTCAATTTTAGGGGAAAAATTAAAAAAAAATATTTTTGGTCTCTATTCCTAATTATCTCTAGAATGATATTCCGCAACCCTATATAACGCTATAAAAAATATTTTACTTCGCATTCGCTGAAATAAAGATTTTTGTAACTTTTTAAGCCATATTCGGCTGGAGGCCATGGGTTTACATATTATATTTAAATTTGAAGTATGTTCAGTAATTCAGAAGTTATAAGGCTCTGACAGACAGTGTCAAAGGACAAGTGCAAATCCACTCAAGTAGACTCAGAGACCTTCGCTTCGCTCGGTCAATTATAACATAATATTAAAAAAAACCCTGGTCATTTCAAGAGACCAAACCTATGTTGCTTAAACTTAATAATTACTATTTACATAAAATTACAAGATTTACTTATAACTTACTAATTACTAATGATTTGTTATTATAACAGCCAATATGTGATTAGCACCAATATGTTAGGTCTCAAAGTAGGTCAGATGGGCCTAATTTGTAATCATTACTTCATGAAGGTTGAACCAGTTAATGTTGCACCAAATAAGGATTTTGCTTGTGTGTGTATAATAACTGTTAAATTTGTTTTAAGCACTTAACAGGTAGATAGCAACCTGTTAAGTGCTTAAACAAATTAAAATTTTATTGAATAAAAATAATTGTATGCAAATGTATACCTATCTGTTAAATTATATTTGAATTTCCTTTAATAATAAACTACCAGACAATTTTTTTTTTTTTAAATCTAGAGCCACTCCTAAAATAATGTTCTCATAATTATTTAAATGTTTAGCTTATCTACTGCATTAGGTTACCTGTAAGGATTTCAGTTTTGTACTAATACTTAAATAATAAATATCCATACTAATATTATAAATGCGAAAGTGTGTCTGTCTGTCTGTCTGCTACGTTTTCACGGCCCACCTATTCAACCGATTTTTATGAAATTTGGTACAGGGATAGCTTTTATATCCCGGGGAAAGACATAGGCTACTTTTTATCCCGGAAAATTAAGGAGTTCCCGCGGGACTCGAAAAACTTAGTCCACGCGGACGGAGTTGCGGGAATCATCTAGTAATATTATAAATATTCCATACTAATATTATAAATGCGAAAGTGTGTCTGTCTGTCTGTCTGCTACGCTTTCACGGCCCAACTACTCAACCGATTTTGATGAAATTTGGTATGGGGATAGTTTGTATCCGAGGAAGGACATAGGCTACTTTTTATCATCGCGGGCATCAGCTAGTGACATCTAAATATACCATAATACAAGCAATACAAACATGATATTATTGTGAAATAGTCTAGGAGTTACAAAGAAACAGCTGAACAAAAAATACCCATAATATAATATACTTCCGTAGGCGTGGTTAGATATACTATAGTGAAAGTAGTATGGCCTAATACACAGGCTGGTTTGGCTGTTTATTGTCATGTGATAACTGATAAATTTAGGTTCTATGACCTATCGAAGGTTAATGCCCTTAACCTAATGGCCTAGTTCTCAATGATTGATCAACAAAAGAGGTCCTTATTAACTATTCAATGAGCATCCACAGATATACATATTAATGGACTGGTTAATTATATTTAATGGGGACCAGAATGAGACGACTCCTGAGACTAAAATCGATCTAGTCTCCTTTTGGAAAACGGTCATTCATTCAAAAATCCGAAACATCTGATCTGCGATACTTGGTCATAACACAGATTAAATTACTCAAATAAAAGTTACTTCGTAACTCCGATTTTTGTAAGACAGTTTAGTTAGTCACATAAGGTACGTTTTTAAAATAGAAATGCGTTTGTTCTTTATCTTACTTGGAGGAGCTTATAAAATCGGGCCTATTCTAGTAGGATTTATTATAGAATCGGGCTCATTCCATTTGAACCGTAAAATCTCGGGCCGTCAGGCCACATGAGTAGAAAAGGAGGTTTATCTACTCATGTGGTCAGGCGGTGAGACGGGTCGCAACTCAAGCACTTAGCGCATTTTCCAGTCCAGGACTGGAAATACACACCTGTGAACACCTGCTCAAATCTTGGATAGAAGCAGACGTTACTTTGCTGAAGGCCATGATAATGGAAAAACTAGAAGTTTAATTCGCTATAATCCGCCACAGTAGATAAATCTATCTATCCAAATTATTCTCTTGGACGCATTTAACGGTTCTCATATAACCATAGCATCTTCAGATGTTGACTCTACAATGCACGATTGTAAATACCTTGAGAATAATTTAGAAGATTTGTGTGGTGTGGTGAATATTGCAAGCTACAAGTGCAAGATACACACTATACCTACCACATAGATTTATCTACTGTGGCGGATTATAGCGAAGTTTATTCTAGTTCTTTCACTGCTCATATCTAGATTTCTTTTAAGTCATTTCATTTGATGAACTCACAAAGCCTAACATGAGGTTAGGCTTTGTGAGTTCATCAAATGAAATTTTTCTTTTCAAATTAATTTTTTTCAGGCAAAAGAGGACCAGAATAAACTTTGCCGACATCATTACAACCGATCATGCACAATCACTGAGCATTAGGGACCTCAGCATCCGTCTCAAGAACTTTAATGTTAGCTCAAAAATGGAGGTAGATTCAGACTTATCAGAAATGTCGGATGACGGGCAAGACATTAAGCCGGAGCTGAGTAAATATGATGGTAATACATACATCTATTATATTAGGGTACTATTTCCGAATCTGAATTATTTTATAGTCTCTCGGCCCCTGATTTTTTGCGGACATTGGGGCATGTCAATATTCCATCCTTATTTTAAAAGTAGTACTTGTCCAAAAGTAGTAATCAGTATTTGCAGGAGGCATTCTTATTTCCCTCTCGCGGCAACTTAGTTGTTGCTAAAGTCCTGTTTGAATGGGATAAAGTTGATATTTGAAGGTCTACAGAACATGTTTGCAACATTTTTTCGTACTTATGCAGAAAACTGCATCAAAATGGGTCGTTCCTTAAAAAAACATCAAAGCAATTTTAGAGAACCACCTCAACTGCTATTCTGTCCAGCCTAGCCAAACCATTTCCATCACAATTTTTTGATAAAACTTCAATAAGTTTTTATAGTCAAGATAATTATTATTATAATAAGCAAATTTTGTTATTTTGCAGTTATACCGTCCCTTCCTCAAACAGCGCAGATAAAAGCCAAGGAAGGCGCCTCAACATGGATAGATATATCATCAGACTCTGATGAAGACTGAAATTAGAAAAAAAGTCACCCTCACCACGGGGATATGCTCACGCAACATTCCCCTCTGTCGAAGTGCCAGACCATTGGGTCTATCAATAAATATCATTGAAGTGCGCGTGGCGTGCATAACTTGTCTTCGCGTTGTTATAGCATACATAATGATGACTCGAAACCTGACCAGATGCCAAACTTATTATTTTTAAGGTTGTTTAAATTGAAATCAGTTTTTCTATGCCAAAAAGAATGAAATGTAACAATTTCTAGCCAATAGTGATTGTAGATGATTTTAGAGTTTTGCTGGTCAGAAAATACTACAATTAAGGGTAGTACCGTGAAATGTTACCGAGCGATATTACCGCAGTATTCTATGATATAATATGGAAATTGTATCAAGCTGCACACACTCCATTTCCATATTTTGTCACAGGAATTCTGCTTTGGTGAAACTTCGCAGTGTACAATTTTACCCGTAATTTGAAGACAAATCATCTGGCTAAGTAATGTGTCCAATCCATTAATTGTGTCACGTGTGTATTTACAATTTGCCTCACGAAATGCAAAAGCTTCGATCGTGAATATTTTGTCCTCTCAGTTGTGTTGCTCAAAATAAGACACAAGTTTGTTAAATAAAATGTAATAAAAGTTACATTTTACACTTTAATGCTAATAAATCTCTCTTAAATAATAATTAGCATTGCATTTCCCTTGTCAATAAACAATCATAACATCTGAGAAATAAAATATAGTGGATTGAGACAAGTTCATTATTTCTATTGGTTTTAATATTAAAACATATATATAATATTTATTAATAACATATAGTTATTAATAAATACTCCTATTATTTTATATAATACATAGTTCAGAAAAATTTTGATACAATATTTATGTCATGCACTTAGATGTGACGTGTGCTCTGGACATTATGCACTGATACCATGAAGACTGTCCAAACATCTAAGAAAGTGAATGGGCGTTTTTATGGTTCCGTAGACACCAAGGAACTCTTATAGTTTCCTCATGCCAAGCTTTCAAGTGCTAATTTTTGTTAGAGACCAGTATCATCGTCGTCGTCCCCAGCCCGCTAGCTTAATGGATTAAAAAAACTTATCCCTGTACAAGTTAACGAGTAATAGATCTACTTACTATAAAAGTGCCTTAGCGTTGTCTACTTTTGGAGTGGGAAATATACATATCATGAACCAATACCACCAGTCACTTAACCACCTGCAGGATACGTTATACTCAGGAACAGCCAATAAAATCAACCAACCTGTCTATCGATATATTCTTGGCAATACTGGTACCAATTCTGTAGTATCAAATCTCTACTAATACTAAATTAACTAGATTTTGCTGCACAAAATCTGCTATTTTATTAGTCTGGTATGATGAGAATCTGATAGCACTATAATATTATGATAGAATTCATTTTAGACTTGTCAATTTAGTTTAAGTATTGTGTACTATAGAATTTATACCATTATCACAATAATATTATAAAGGCAAAAGTTTGTATTTGTGTATGTGTTGTATGTTTGTTGCTTTTTCACGCAAAAACTACTGGACCGATTTGGCTGGGAATGAAAATAGATTGTACCCTGGCACATAAGCTACATTTTATCCCAGAAAAATTCCCGCGAGAACCAAGAAACCTCAAACCACGCAGACATCGTCTAGTTTGAATAAAAATTACCTATAGTATTTTGTCAATTAACAATGTTGCTCATATTGAGCAAGTTGATTGATTCATTCAGGATTGCAGAGAGTATGTTCGAAAAATCGCCACCAATAGATTTAAAACATGCTAATTGGAACATATCCTTGGATAGGGTCTAGTTTGCATTGTCATGGTCTTGATGGTGTGTCAGTGTCATAATGTCCATTTTGTCGTTTTAGAGCAACTCTTACATTATATTTTCTATATAATATAATCTATTTATAATCACAAGGAATTGCTGAAAATTATTATGCACTTATATCATAAAAAAAAATTGGCAACTGATATACATAATAAAAGTAATTCGAAAACAATAGTAATATAATTAATTATATTACTAACTTTACTTTTAGGTGTTGATCATTTAATAAAATCATAATTTGTAGAATCTGAGATTGTCCATTGCTTATTTTTTATTTACCTATTTTATTAGGGCTATATCAAGATATGGGTTTAGTGGCTAAACTCAGCTTTCTACCCAAGCTAAGTTGGGCAAGGTATAAAGTGTGACTGATTGGTGTAGTTAGTACATTCCACATGTTAAATTCACATGCACCACTGGTGGAAAAGCTGCATAACATAGACCTATTAAAGAACTATGACAATATAAATATTTTGGTATAAACTATAGATAGAAACTGAGTATGACTTTGTAAAATTACAAATTCTGCTATCAGCTAGCACATTCCATCTTAGAAATATTATTAACTTATTGAGATCACTGTGTAGCTCTAACCTAGAGTCTGCACAAGACTTAAAGTAGGGAAGGGAGAAAGGGACAAAACTCTTGATTCTACATATTCAATATTAATTTACATAGCTCACAGTCGATTCTTATAAAATAATTACTTTAGAATTGCATATAATATATTGTAATAAATAATGAATGAATATTAAAAAAGGACAAAAATATTAATATTTGAATATAACATAGGCTATTGCTTCTTATTGGTTGTCACAGTTCCTTGTTTGGGTAAAATTTACAGTACTGTAATTTTATGAACTCGGCTAAGAATAACAATATTACATTTCATTTATCATTATGCCTAGGGGTATCTATAAAAACTATCTACTTTATAAATATAAACAGAGGACAATCTCTTGAATGTGTGATTGTAAATTTATGAAGAGAAACCATTTACTAATTCTATTTTTACATCTAACATTAAAACTACATTTCATAAATTAAATACACATAACACTACACTGAGTCTGAATTTATGCCATTTTTCTGGTCTAACTTATTGCCATTTGTTTTCACCATGTAAATAAAGTATGCCATAATCTCTTTTTCATTGACTGGCAAGGTTTTGAAATGCTTCTGAATCACCTGTAACATAAAAAAACAATAATTTAATCTATATACCTACATAAAAATGATACCCTATTTCCCTTGGTCATGGCATCATGCGTGAACGGCTGGACCAATTTCGCTAATTCTTTTTTTGTTGTTTGGTTGGACCCCAGGATGGTTTATATTCACAATTGGACCCGGTAGAGGGCGCTGCAATCGGGTTCGAAATTCAGGGCAGGACAAACTACTAGTGATAAATAAAAATAGAACATATTTCAAGGAATTATATACGTACTTGTGTAAACTTCCTAAACAAGATCAGTTGGAATAGAGGTTTGTAAAATAATTTTCAATGGGACCAAACCTTAAATTATAAAAAAAAGATTTTCTGGACCAATATAAGTGATATTGTCAATTTTTTTTTGTTAATGAGTACAGTGACCTTTTGAGTCCCTGAACGCCTGGATTTAGGACACCCTTTCCAAATGAGCTAGCAAGGGACCATTGTTTTCCTGAAGAATTTTTGTAAAGTATCTAATAATTGATACTCCCAGGAATATGGTTGGTCCCTTGCAAGTCATTTGGAATGTAAGGTTACTTAGTTCAACCAGTTAAACCCAAGTAATATTTATGTTAAGAGTGATTTTATTATAAATATATAATTTATACTTTAAATATTAAGAACATGAAAATGTTGAACGAAATAAATTTTTGTTTTATCAAATGGAGCTGTTGAGTAATGTTAGCCTTGAAATTAAATAGAATAATCACCATAACACTTTTCTATGTACCCACCTACGAAAAGTTTGTTTGAAGGGAATTATTTTTAATTAAAACCATATTCAATGACCAGATGGTCATAGTTTTGAAGGCCGATATTACATTTAAGAAAAAAGGTAAAGAAATACATACTTCAGCAAGTTGAGCTTTATTCAGTCCTGGCCTGGTAGGCACTTTGTAGTGTCTTTTATACCGCCTTAGAGTATTGACTTGCAATTGAAACCAGTCTACATCAGGAGTGTCCATCTCTGCCTCATTACTGTCATCTTCTGAGTCTTTAGGCCTCCTCTGCTTTGTCCTTGCACATTGTATCATTGTTTTGTGATAATCACAGATATAGGTGTGTCTAGCCTAGAATAAAAAAAATTAAACTTTATATCTTTGTTTTTTTGTCCTGATCTCAAAAAATAGTACGTACCTACTTATATATCTGCATTTGATTGAATGAATTTATCAATGAAATTAAGTGTGTATAATGATAATACATACCTGAGGGTCTATGTTAAGTTTGAGTCTCCTCTGCGCCACAGTTTTCTGTATGCGCTTGCTGTACGATGCGTTACCAGCAGGTCGTCTACATCGCTCGTTATCATCCACAAGGCAACATATTTGATCAGAATTACCTCTAGAATCTTCTTCTCCCGTGCTAAACCCGTTGTTCATTGGGTACTCGCGTTGAATCATATATAACAGATGAACCTGAGTTTTACGCAAGGCCTCGCACTGGGCGATGCAAAATAGTCTGACGTATTCAAGCCTCAGCGTTGAGGTTATGATAAGTGAAAACACTGACCATTTCGGCAAAATAGTCAATTAATATCATATCAAAAGCACCCGGTTACCGCAAAAATAAACCGCATTCGTTTTACAACAGTAGCGTTTTTCCAATCACTGCACTTTTACACGAATAATGCAATTGTTCATGACTTCACTAATGAAGCTTACGACTGAATTTGTGATTTACATTACCTAATTTTAATTGAATTGCACAGAACTCTTTTCTCTTCAATATGTTCATCAACCAGCTGTTCTTATTGCCACTTTATTCACAAAAATACAATACAATTTTACCACAGATCGCCATTCAAGTAGACGCAGAGAAATAAATCTACTCTCTTTTACTAATTATACGGCACTCGGCAGACGTCCCGTCACCTTTACAAACGCAATAGCAGTAGCATTTCTCAGTCTCAGTTCTCACACAGTCAAAAACACCAATGCCAACATCTATTTCTTTGTGAAAATGAAAACAGTTTTCAAATGTGTGTACGAAGATGCTGTAATCGTATGACAATTGACAAGATAGTTTTATGTATGTGACTATAAACAAAAAATAAAGCCCAAGCAAATACACTGATTGGTCACTGTGTGGCGCGCAATTTAAATTAGACCAATGAAAGCATTTTCTCGATGAGATAGCCCGTCGCTATTTTATTAGGGCGAACAAACACGAAGTTCCCTACGTAATAAGCGCTGAAATCGTGTGCTCGTTTGCAAAAATATACTCTGTGAGTTTTAATTATTTTGTTCTAATAAGTAATGTAATTGGGATCTAAATTGAAATTCTGTACGGAATAAATAATATTGTGTGGTTCTATTAGCATAATAGCGGTACGTAAGGTATCTAAAGTAAAACATTCTAATTTTGTAAGCAAATGGCTGCCGAATACGAAGAGTGACACTTCACAACAATAGTACAGCTGTATTAAGTAAGTAGCTATAGTTCTTATTATCAAAGGGATTAGGCTCATTTGAGGAATATACTCTGCTCACTATTATATTGAACAATTAATCACCTACTAGATTGAGTAGGTACATAATTTATAAGTTTGCTTAACTTGTGGAATAGGTACCTTAAAATAGTAATTATTTATTATTATTAAGTAGGTACTAGTTGTTGTTGTTTGGCTTTTGTCTAAAATATATATTTGATTGAAATCAAGAAGTGCTTCATTCAAGCATTCAAGGTACTAATTTCCTACCTCCATGGCTTCATTTGATTCGTCTCACATTCGTCTCTGCTTTAATGTACAAATTACTCGACTACGGCGAAGCAAAAAGTCATCACACTAGCTTAGATCCTCTGAACATCACTATGAAAATTATATTCAATCACAGAGTTATAAAGCAATACATACATTACAATATTATAATAAGTAAGGTAAGTTATTTATTTATTAGACGATAAATATTGAACACGTCATTGTAAATAACCATTTCAGATGAAAATATTTTCTTATTTCATAGTTTTTAGAGCGTGGATTTTTCAGTAGTCGGGTTTTCTTTTCTGAACTTACTTTTTATCATGGATAATTTACTTAGGCTTTTACTATTTTTTAAGTACGCGGTAATAAAAGAATAAATAACTAGCAGGTGCCCGCGACTTCGTCCGCGTGAAATAAGTTTTTAAAATTCCCACGGGAACTCCCTAATTTTTCGGGTTAATTCACATTCACATTGTGACATTCACAAATAATGTGGCTTTCTATTGGTACCAGAATTTTCAAAATCGGTTCAGTAGATCCAGAGATTACCACCTACAACCTTTATAATATTAGTAAAGATAGTATAAATAGTATACATATAGTATAGATTAATTTTATTAAATTTTGATTTATAAAACTATTCGTATGTACCTACGGTACCTACATTTTTTTTCATGTTAGCTTAGTTATAAAATTAGTCAGATTTTATTAATTTAAATCAAGAGTAAATAGGCATCTTCTAGGCAAGCGCGCTCCACCTTAGGCTGCATCACCACTTGCAAGCAAGTCTGATTGCAGCCAAGCGCTGGCCTATACATTAAAAAAAAAAAAAAATTAAGTAAGACATGTGAGTGTAGTTAGTTTATTGGTTTGCCCTTCAATCACGCCGAAACGGAGCAACGGATTGACGTGATTTTTGGCATGGGTATAGTTGAAGACCCTGGAGAGCGACATGGGCTATATTTTATCCCGGAAAATGAGTTCCCCGTGTGAATCAAAAAACTTAAACCACGCGAAACGAAGTCGCGGGCGGCGGTTGGTTATATATATCATTTAAATATAATATGTACATAGACATACATATACAGGTAATAATGATGAATTTTATTCTGCCCGTTAGGATTACGACCTGGGAATCGAATCCAGGACTGTCATCTATAGTTAAACATGCTAACCCCTAGACTACACCGTAGTTATTTTTAACGATAGGTTTAACTCGCCCCCTTCCATCCGAGTGCATCGCCACGAACAAAGACCAGACTTGCTCCAATTTATAATTCATAATTCATAATTTTTATTTTGCCAAATTGTGGGTAACAACAGTTGCTATCTTATAATTTGTATTGTAAGTTGTTTTTGTTGTATTATTATAATTAGTCCCGTTTACAATTTAGAAGAAATAATTTTCCATAATCCATAATACCTTACCGGGAGCGGGGAGTTGAATTCCGGGACCTATAGATTGGCAAACGCCATCGTCACTCGTCAGTATAATATGTCAAATCGAGGCACTTTATCTATTGATTTCGGATCCATTTAAGATTATGATATAAGTACTTACAGGATTACAGGGGATAGAAAAAGTATGCTACAAGTTTTATGTTAGATAAACACACAAGTGATTCTTAAGTTAGGTTTACGAATTCACTAATAATATCAAAAAGAAAGTTGTAGGTAGGTACAATTACTTGGATAAACGGACGTTCTATTGAGCCCTTTGCCCCATTTGACATTACTTCAATTGTATACAATCTATTATTTTCCATTCGTTTGAGCATAAATGAATAGGAAATAACTCAAGTGCTGCTTAATTCCAAAGAACAATTAATTTCATTCTTTTAGGTAAGTACCTAACTACTTGAGTAAAATAATACAAATATAAGCGTCTCACTTATTCAGCTACCTGTTTCTTTGTTTTTCGTCTGAACCTTTTTCAGTTTTGTGGACAGAATAATTTCGATGTGATAGTTTCGATGTATATTAAATGAAAGATACTTTTCTGGAGACTGACAGTTCACTGTGACGTGTGCTAATTGCAATAATACCATAAAATATGAACATCATACAATTATGCGTTCATGCATCAATCGGCGACCAAAAGATGATCAATGTGCCTTTGATCAGATTGATTGTGTAATGTTCCCACATTAAGTACATTATTTATAAGTATGTACTATGCTTTTGATTTTTTGTGTCAATCTTTCAACTGTTTGGTCTATCCAAGATCTTTGATCTACTTATATCAGATGCTTATAAATATCTTAGCCGATTGTCTAAAGGCCCGTCTTACAGCATTTTAATTGCATAAAAACGTTATTTGAAGACTGTTATTCATTGTACTTCAATTTATGTGTCAATTTATGTGTCTACATAGTTACTTAAGTAGACCTCTGATTCGCTTCTGATTCTGAAGTAGGAGAAGGAATAGAACTGTAGCTCATCGCTGTTTAATTAAATGTAAGGCAGAAATGTTTAATTAATATCGTCGTCGTCGTCGTCGTCGTCGTCTCAACCTATAGACGTCCACTGCTGGACGAAGGTCTCCTGCATGGATCGCCATAGAGCACGATCTTGTGCCGCTTGTTTACAGCGGCTCCCAGCTGCACGCTTGAGATCGTCCGTCCACCTAGTGGGGGGGTCGTCTAACGCTGCGCTCCTAAATTAATTAATATATTTTATAATACATATTTCAAAAAATGGGTTTGATATCTAGTTTCTGAACCTAACCCAAGTCCCATCGCTGTATTTTATTAAACCGAATTATTAGTTTTTTTGAGCAGTAAGTCAGTGGCGTAGCGTGGGGGGTGCCGGGGGGGCCATGGCCCCGGGCGGCATAGGAAAGGGGGCGGCGGCAAGCGCCACGATATTTTCAATTGGAAATTCAAAAAAAAAATTAAGTGTAAATTCCATTAAACGTCATTATAAAGAAACTTACGCTGAGTTGCACGAAACAAATTCAAAAATTTAAGTAATCAACACTTTTTATAAAATTGTTTCCTGCAACTCAGCGTTAGTCTGCATCATTTTTAGGGTTCCGTACCCAAAGGGTAAAAACGGGACCCTATTACTAAGACTCCGCTGTCTGTCTGTCTGTCTGTCTGTCTGTCTGTCTGTCTGTCTGTCTGTCTGTCTGTCTCCAGGCACGTACTGTATGAGATACATCTCATAAACCGTGATAGCTAGAAAGCTGAAATTTTCACAAATGATGTATTTCCGTTGCCGCTATAACAACAAATACTAAAAATTAAAAAAATATATAATATATTAAGGGGGGTCCCCATAAAAAAAATGTTTTTTTCGTATTTTTTTGCTCAATATTTAAAACGGTAACAGGTAGACGGTTCAAATTTTCACAGAATATTAACTTGTATATTACCTTTCAAAATAAATAATTAAATATCAATAAAGTAAATATTAAAGGGGGGCTCCCATACAACAAACGTAATTTTTTGATATTAACAATAAACCTCTACAAACAAAGTTAGTTTTGTGGTTCATTTCGTCTTGTTTTTAATACGTCATAAATCGTAAAACTTACTACAGGTTTGTACGGAACCCTCGGTGCGCGAGTCCGACTCGCACTTGGCCGGTTTTTTATGTTACTTTATACTTAGGCTTCTGGCATCCGGTACTGCGTGAAGTTAATGATACTCACAAGTATTTGCAAACAGCAGTGGCGATTCCTGGTAGTCGATCTTGGGTTTGCGCTAGCTGATGGATAAAATATATCCCTTACAGGTTTGCCCGCCATCTTAGAGTAGGTACTTACATCATCACCCACCACCTGGTGACATTGCAGTCAAGGGCTAGCTTGTACTTACTATAATAAAGAATACTATTTTTATTTACTTTACACTTACAGATTCCCGCGACTTCGTCCGCGTGAAATAAGTTTTTAAATTCCCACGGGACCTCCCTAATTTTTCGGGTTAATCTCGGTTCTCGTACCCACACTTACAAATAATGTGGATTTCTATTGGTACCAGAATTTTCAAAATCGGGTCAGTAGATCCAGAGATTACCCCCTACAACCTCACAAACTTTACCTCTTTATAATATTAGTAGCTACCTATAGTGCGCGTTACATTATTACTAATTACTATGATATCTTCTAAGATATTCATCTGAATTAAATGGTGTAAGGGCAAATTTGATCTATATTAAATACTTGAGATGAACAATCATTTTATTTTGATAAGGATTTCTATGTTGGTAAAAACACCTTCGCGAGTAAAGCATTGTTTTAGACCAAATTTGAAAATCATAATGACGGTTATTGTGAGACGACCTTAAAAAATAGCTGTATGCTGTCGCGGACTTTTTTTTAGAACTTTTGAGAGGAACACTTCCACCATACATTGTTTTCGTGCAACTTTTACGCAGCGCACGCCACGGAAGCTCTCAGATGAGACAATTTTTTCCAATCTCTGTAAAGATTGCTAAGTGATGAGTGATGAGCATTGTGTATATTATTTAAGATCCTATTGCACACTCAATTGGCAAATAAAGACTTGAATACTTATTATTATTATTATTTCTTGGTTTGTACTATGTACCTAGTGTTAAGATAATAAAGTTAAGTTAGGTCCGTTGAATAAAATATTTAAACTTTAAATTGATTGGACTTTAATGGGATTGGGGGGCGGCGAATTTCCGGTCGGCCCCGGGCGTCGAAAACCCACGCTACGCCCCTGCAGTAAGTATTACGTAAGTAGTTTTGCTTTTGCAATTTCAAAATTGACTTGATTAGTATTTACTTGCGTGTCGTTGGTTGTATGATAGTCGACTTCACTGTCTGAATATTTTTTATGCAATAATTAGCTTTTTCTATAACGGTAATTGAGTGCTATTTATCCAATTATTCTGCTTATTCAATTTTGTTTTTGGTGATGTGATTGACCGAGCGAAGCGAAGGTCTCTGAGTCTACTTGGGTGAATTGGCACTTGTCCGTCCGTCTGTCAGAGCCTTATAACTTCTGAACTGCTGAACGTAATTACTTCAAATTTAAATATAATATGTAAATCGATGGCCTCCCGCCGAATATGGCTCAAAAAGTTATAAAAATCTTCATTTCAGTGGGGCTCTCATAGAAGCGAATGAGAAGTAAAATATTTTTTATAGCGTTACATAGGGTTGCAGTATATCATTTTAAAGATAATTAGGAATAGAGTCCAAAAATATATTTTTTTGAATTTTTCCCCTAAAATTGACGAAATGGGGGGCTTTCAAAGTGGCGATTTTCTAACGTCCAAAGTTGACCTCAGAACTCTCAATTTTCTGAACTCTCAAGCCTGAAACTTGATCAATTATTTGAATTATATCCTGTACTTGAACAACAAATACTAAAATTAGATAAATATTATAAGGAAACGAAATTATCTAATTTTTAATGATGATGATATTTTTAACAGAACTTCACACTGATGTCAATAGATGGCGCTCTGTGAAACCGCGAGGTCTCAGTTCGGGCCGAACCACTAGTATATTCAAATCCAATGTTAAATCATTGCATTTCCAAGCATTTGTTATCGAATATCAAAATATGGTTTCCGACGTGAAAACAATACATCTTTTGCATTGCGATGCAATTACCTATGTCAAGTATATTTATCGGTTCTTTGAAAGTCTTTCTGGAATGGAGAAGTTTCATGATGTTGTGAATATCATATTTAACGCAACGGAAGTAAAATATAGATTAAAAGGTACAATACCAAAAAAAGAGTCCCCCACTTTTTTGGATGTAGCATATGTCATATAAATTTCCTTCGTATAAAATGTAGCTTATGTGACCCGGACCATAATAACGAATCGATTAACACCTCATTCATCGAAATCGGTTCAGTAGTTTAGGCACTACGGTACAACATACATAAATACAAACCTACATACCTACATAGACTGCCAAAGTCATAATCCTCCCTTTTGGCTTTGCGGGTAAAAAGTTTAAATTCGCCAAATCGGTAGGCTCAGTCGTATCCAAGATATCATTTTCGGGTGGGTATTCTGGAGGTGTCCCACATACCCGGTAAGTGCGGGATGCGTAAAAACATTTTTCAGCGATTAAAAAAAAGGTATTGCCTGAGATTATGATCACCCTTGAGCTCATACTCCATCCACTATAATGACCGACGGGTCCAAAAAAACTTGTCTTCGAATTTTCTTGAGCCTGATTTAAACAGTCCAAGAATAGCAAAACTATCCAGAAAAAGTTTTGGAGATTAGTATACTGAAGAAAAAGTTTTGCAGAGAAGCGATCTAGAATGTTGCATATTTATCGATGATGCTAATGACAACGCCTTCGTATTCATAAAATATGCTATGAGATTTGCGAAAGTTTCAACTGGAAATTGTTTCTTCTTCTCTCTTCTTTCTCCTTGCCTTTTCCCCATCATTTGGGCTCCCAACTGGAAATTTTTGATCCAAAAGTTGCAGGAATTTCCCCATTCTAGTTCCAGTACAAATAATGCTGAAAAGGCGTTCAGGGTATTCGTAAGTTCATCTTTTCTCCTACAGTAAAATATGATCTTAATGATTTTCTTCTTCCAGTCAAAAATATTACATGAGTAGGTAATTAATTTATATTTTTCTACGTGAAAAGGGCACGTTTTAAAAATATCTCAAAGTCCAAAGATCTTTTTAAATATTGTATGCAGGGGAAATATTAGATTATCGTGAATCTGATGTTCTGAAAATTGGGGAAATTTAGAAAGATGCTTGTATACTGCAGCAATGTATAGAAAAGAGAGTGGAATAATACTTCTGACGCGATGGTTGGATGGTGTGTTGGCGTCAAGACAAGATAGGTAGATTGGCGCATAATTAATTTTAATGACTAAGTAGGTAGGTACCTACTGTACAACTCATGTCTTTAATGTCGCGCATGTTAAACCGAGTTAGTTTGGAGCTTGGACTTCTTATTCAAGTGGCGTATTATGAAAAGCAATCGTTTTTTTTCATTGCCCAACTTAATAGAAATCGTAAATTTAATACTAAAGTAGAAATAGTATGAGGCTGCGCTAATCGCCTTATTGACCGGTTGCTGGACGAGCTTGTTGCCACTTCGTGCACGTTCCGTCTCTCCTCGCGTAGACATCGAACATTTTCAAAATGTCCGCTGCGCGTTGAGGGCACCACTGCGCACTTGTTTAGCGTCCCATTATGCGACGTTGCCAAATGTATTGACTCAAATACGAACGAAGACAAAACGTACGCGCGTGGAGTGTTAACTTATAACCGGCAGCTTTTTTATAAATCGAACTGAGTGTTTTCATAATTAATCACTTTGATTCTCCCATAAAATGATTGACGATAAGTAATTACTCGGATTCTTTGTGATGAAAAGCTAGTCTGTGCTTAAAATATTGGTGTTTCAGTGAAAACATACGTAGCTCTCAAGACAACAAAGGAAAGCTTAAATATCACTTCAATTTCTTTAAAAAGGATATGCTTTCAAAAACGACACAAAACAAAGAATAATTAAGGCAGCTGAAGTGGAATAAAGAAACTGGTTATTCGACAGCGCCGATTGTGATATGGGGGAACGGGGCGCAACGGGGGGCGCTTGGGGTGCGCGCGACGAAGCCTCGTGGTGGCCGGGTGGCTCTAGTGAAATACAGCACCAACAACAATTAAATGAAGAGATTGCTAGAAGTACCGCTTCGGCAACCCATCAATTGTACACTTATAAAATGACTGGTGGCTTTTCTAATAATGGTGCTGATAATTCAACGCCAGGTTTTGATTACCGTATAATGACTGGTTCGAATACACGGGAAGAATCTCCTCAACAACCGTGGTGGTATGCTTCAGGGTCAGTAGAATCGCAACAGACTTCGTCACCCACGGTATAGTTATATAATTCATGAGTTTAATACTTTATACTAAATATTGACTATGAACTTAATTACGAAACTTGGGCAGTAGGTACATTTGGATTTTCAGAAAATAAATATAACTTTTTTGAGGTTGAAATAGGCTTTGTATACAGGGACAAGGTATAGAATATCGCCTTTCACCCCTTTGTCTATGAGTGTGAACTTATAACGTGACTCATTTTTTTAAATTGGATGAAAAATGAGTGCGGCATAATATTTATGAATTAATACAGTTCGTAACGTTGCGTATCATATAACATGCTATTACTTAATTTATAAAAAAGAAGCATAGATACATTTCGAGTTTCGACTAACCTGCTATTTGGCAATATTCTTTCACATCACTAAACATGAAAATAAAAATTCGAAATTGTTTGACGTTGACATTTACACTTTAGAAATTAGAATTTTAATACCTTTTGTCAAACTAAAAAAAATATTTTTTCCGAAATAAAGTAACACGAATCACAATTCACAATAATTTATGATCACAATACAATATCGTATACTATCTGAGTTAAGCAATGATATTTTTATTAGTCAAATAAAAAAATCCGGCTACCTAGTACCTAGTGATTTTTATGTAAGTAAGTGTACCTAACGCATTCTCTTGTGAAGAAGAATAGTGTAGGTAGGTACTTACTACACTAATATAATTATGTTGAAAGTCAAAGCCCGAAGGTTATTTTGAGTTTGGGAAGAAAATAAAATGGATTTTCGAAATTCTAATAATGTTGAGTAGGTACCTACTTACATGTATGTTATTAAATAGATGATGCCCACGACTTCGTCTGCGTGGATTAAGTTACAGACGGACAGACAGACAGACAGACACACTTTCTCATTTATAATATTAGTATGGAAGTATGGATATAAGTAAATGTAATAGGTACTAGAAACATATAATTGGTAAAATATGGTGTGCATAATTTGTTCTAGGTACCTACCTAATATTATACTCATGAACCTATAACCTGGTGGGAGGCTTCGGCTGTGGCTAGTTACCACCCTGCTGGCAAAGACGTGCCGCCAAGCGATTTAGCGTTCCGGTACGATGCTGTGTAGAAACCGATTAGGGGTATGGGTTTAATATAACTGCCATACCTCTAACAGGTTAGCCCGCTACCATCTTAGACTACATCATCACTTACCATCAGGTGTGATCGCAGTCAAGGGCTAACTTGTAGTTAATAAAAAAAAAACCAAATTGATAATTAAGCTTAGATTAATCAACCTAATCTTAAGTTTTAATGTGCAATGTACTTACAAGCTATTCTCTTATTACTCCATGAGTAACTACATTATGTATGATAAAAATGAGGGCTTTGGTTTCATGACATATTGTTTGTAATTACCTATTACGATTGATTTTGTATAAATACCTCGGTTAATGGTTATAGGTTATCCTTATCATACATTTTTGATAACATAGGTCAATTTTTTTGTCTTCCTGGTTCAAACTTGTGTGGTTGACCTAGTATACCCGTTCCCCCTCTCCTCCTTTATGCCAGCTGCATAATTAATAATAAAATATAAAAGATAACCAAAAAAAATAAATAAAAAAAGGAAATTAGGATATTTGACCATCTTGTGGGGGCCATATATTATAGGAGATAACTGCACTTTTGGTAACCATCGCCAGAAAAGCTGATTCAGTGTTAGCTCTCCACTGATCACAAAAGTTGCAGTCTGCCTGCATTTGGATGGCCCTTTCGCATTAGCAATTATTATGTCGTCCCGTTGATTGCTGTTAAACATTTTTAATAGCGATCAACGACGACAAAATTATTGCTAATATTTTTTTACAGGAACGCATAGTAAGCATAGCTTATAACGTCTTTGAAAGCTGATATCTAGAAAAAGTCCCATCCACATGCGTCAGTTTTTACGCTGTTTACATAGGTACTGCGCATACTTTAATACTGTACAAGAATCAGCTTTTCTAATTATCGTTCATTTTTGGTAACAATAAACCGTCTTTGAACGGCCATATTTAGCGAAAGGGCCATCCAAATGCAGGCAGACTGCAACTTTTGTGATCAGGTGAGAGCTCTACATCCACCTAACACTGAATCAGCCTTTCTGGCGATGGTTACCAAAATTGCAGTTATCTCTTAGTCTAATATGAGTTGATCTCTGTCATGACGGGCTGTCGTGGGGGTATCATGTTACATGGCTCTGATTTATGATTGCAGCTGTTAAGTTAATCCTAAAAAACATATTATTTTTGCAGTATTATTGAATGTAAGATATTTTGTTCTAGCCCCAAAACCAGTCTAGTCCTGATTCCGATCAAAGCAATCAGGGCAACGGACAGATCCAACAGAATCACCAGGCACTGCGACAACAAGCCCAAGAGCAGAATCAGATCCAACAAAATCAGTTGCAACAACAGTTGCAGCAGCAACAACAAAACCTGCAACAAAACCTACAACAAAACCTACAACAAAACCTACAACAGGCACTCCAACACCAGAGCCAGAATCTGCAACAAACGTTGCAACACCAGCAACAAACTTTGCAACAGATGTTGCAACAACAACAGCAACAACAGCAGCAGCAGCAACAACAACAGCAGCAACAGAATAATCAACAGCAATCTATACAGTTGCAAGTTAGCCAGGCTCAGGCTCAGGCTATAGTGCAAGCGCAGGCAGCGTTGCAGCAGCAAGTGGCTCAGTCACTGCAGCAACAACAACAAAGTCTGCAGGAACAGTTACAAGCGTCACAACAGCAACAAATACAGGCTGCTCTGCAACGACAGTCTGCTACCTTACAGGTAAAGCATAAATAGCTACTGGCTAAGTATAATTTCTAATCCAATGAAAGCTTGCTGCAGTTGTTTTAACAGTCAAGTCAGAATACATAACAAAAGTGGGCAAACAGCTTTAGCTGATTCCATATTTTATTTCTTTGATGTGGTAACAAATGACTGAAAGTAACTAGCTGATGCCCGCGACTTCGTCCGTGTGAATTTGTTTGTATGTGTTATTCCAGACTATAATCTATCTCTATGCCAAATTTCATCCAAATCCCTTCAGGCATTGCGGTGTGATTGAGTAACAAACATCCATTCATCCATCCATACATCCATCCATCCATCCATACATACATCCATCCATCCATCCATCCATCCATCCATCCATCCATCCATCCATCCATCCATCCCAACTTTCGCATTTATAATATTAGTATAGATAGATTAGCAACATTTTTATTTGTCAAAAAGGACCATACAGTTTTTGACCTAATGACAACATTGCTTAGTTTAGATAACAAGAGATAACAGGTACATATTTATAGAAACCTGACCAGTAAAGCGTTTAAATTTTAACATTAAAGTTTGACACTAACTATAAAGTCCACTTACACAAGATAAGTTAAATATTCTATGTCTGTCCTTTTTATGTAAACCCCGGAATAGACTCATCAAAAAGTGACAGCATCAATAAAAATTTGCTAAACCAGTTGGCAGTAATGTGCAAGTCGGCCTGAGTTGTGCTATTTCTTTTGATGTTTTTAAAACCGATTTTTGGCTATATTATGGTTGATAGCCACAGTCATTGACTTACCAATACCTTAGACGCACCATCGAAACACATAAAACGGCACGGTCAAATTGTGCACAAATAGACATTGTGAACAATTTTCGCCTCAGTCGCGCATGAGTACACTAGGCGACAAAATGTCGTATGTGTCGAATTGTTAGTACAAGATTGAACCCTAAATATAAAGCTATATGGTTGGTTTTTGTGAACCGTTTGGTATCTCATTCTATATTATCTATAGCTGTGTTTGTATATGCGATTGTGGACGCTTTATGAGTATTAATTTGTAGGTAATGTTGTATCCTTAGTTGGTAAATCGATGGCCACAGTACTAAAGTGGGAAGGGTACCTCCTTGAGGTACCACTAACAAAATATTATGTAGACTGCATCATCATTTATGATCTTATTGATCTTAGCATTTACTTATTCACTTTCATCGACAACACAAGCCGAATTCAAAACTATTCCTAAAAGGACTAACTTAAAAAAAGTAATAAACATTATCTGGGTATATATTTTTTTTGTTGATTTTCTCAAAAAGCGCTAAATCAATTTCGATAATAATTATAGGGGACCACCTCTGAAGTTTGATCTACCAAACAAAAAAAGAACCATCAAAATTGATTCATAATTGGCGGACTTATCGCGTAACATACATACAAAAAAAAACATATATAGTCGAATTGAGAACCTCCTCCTTTTTTGAAGTTGGTTGAAAAATTAAGACACCATAAAATCATTGTCCTCAGGAACTACAACAGCAAGCTCAACAGCAGGCACTCATCGCTCAAGCGACCACTAAAGGCAGGATGCCACGAGCGAAGCCGTACAACAAACCGCGCGGTCGAATGACTGCGTACGCGTTTTTCGTGCAGACCTGCCGGGAGGAACATAAGAAGAAGCATCCGGAAGAAAACGTCGTATTCGCTGCATTCTCCAAGAAATGTGCTGAGAGGTGGAATGTAAGTATGCTTTCACCTGTTTTCTGGCTTTAGATGGGTCTTTTTTGTTTTTGAAGTGAAAACTTCTTTAGCCGCGTTGATCACTTTTTGGTAGGGGAAAATCTTATGGGTTCGCGTCACCGACATGCTGTGACGTTTTGTGCTTTCTGGATGGGTGAAACCTTGTGAGCTTGCGTCACCGACATGCGTAATAGCTATAATAAATATACTAATATATAAATATATTTATATATAAATAAAAAACAATTATACTAAATAAATAACAATTATCTAAATATATAAAAGGCAAAGGTGACTGACTGACTGATTGACTGACTGACTGACTGACTGACTGACTGACTGATCTATCAACGCACAGCTCTAACCACTGGTCGGATCGGGCTGAAATTTTGCACTCAGATAGCTATTATAATGGAGGCATCCGCTAAGAAAGGATTTTTGAAAATTCAACTCCTAAGAGGGTGAAATAGGGGTTGAAAGTTTGTATGAAACTCCGTAATTTCTCAAGTTATATCCATGAAACTTGGTTTACAAGCTACGGGTAAAAAATGTTTCACAGTTTTTCAAAATTCCAACCCCACGGGGTAAAATAGGGGTTGAAAGTTTGTATGAAAGTCCTTCATTTCTCAAGTTATAGTCACGAAACTTAGCATTTGGGCTTTCAGTTAGATATGCAAGAGTACGTGTTTCACCATTTTTGAAAATTCGACCCCCAAAGGGGTGAAATATAGGGTTTGTCCTTCAATCACGCCGCAACAGAGCAACGGATCAACGTGATTGCATGAGTATAGTTGAGGACCTGGAGAGTGACAGGCTACTTTTTTAACCAGAAAATTAAGGAGTGCCTGTGGGGAAAAAAACGTAAGCCACGCGGACGAAGTCGCGGGCATTAGCTAGTATTAAATATATTTGTTTAATATGATTGTATATTAATTGTTATTTCAATTAAATTGTATTTATATTAAATTAAGTTATAAGTTTTCACTTTTATCGGCAGTCCCTATAGGGACCCTTTATGGTATAGGCCCATAGGGTATAGGGTAAATTTTTTTTTTTATTTTAATGTAGGCTAGCACTTGGCTGCAATCAGACTTGCTTTCAAGTGGTGATGCAGCCTAAGGTGCAAAGAAACGCGCGGTTGCATATTACTGCGTTCGCGTTTTTGAATTTTAATCTCTTACAACCCGTTGATTAAGTTGAATAGGTTACTTATAGTTCTCATTTGCAGCAAAACCTATGCTTCATCATCATCATTTCAACCCACTTTCAACATAAAACATTACCACTAGATCAAGCAAATACGAAGCGCTTGGCTGGTTTGATATATAGTCAGTGTCACGAAAGAAGTCCCTTATATGCGACGCTAGGAGTCGGCATTGTTGCATTTAAATAAATATATAAGCCTTAAATACTGAACTATATGTATACAGAATGTGATAAAATATAACAAGTATACAATTTAGGTACTAATAATACAAATATTATGCAATTATTTTATGTAAAATGCATTATTCCCGCGGCAATTAGTGGGAATAATGCATTTTACATAAAATAATAATAATTTCTTTCGTGATATGGACGTGTTCAATCTTTAAAACTCTATCTTTTGTTGTCTACAGACAATGTCAGAGAAAGAGAAGCAAAGGTTCCACGAGATGGCAGAGCAGGATAAAAAACGCTACGACCTGGAGATGCAGAGCTATGTTCCGCCCAAAGACGTGAAGGTGCGCGGCAGAAAGAGACAGCAACACAAGGACCCCAACGCGCCCAAGCGATCGCTGTGAGTTTATGGTCACGAATTTAATTACTATAAAATCTAATATTTTTAATTCACATAAAAATGTGATGTCTGTTTTTTGAAGCGAAGATACGTACTAACCTTTGGGAGGGGGCATAAATGGTATTTAAAGTGTAACAGTAAAACGAATACGGTACCTCATTGGGTGGGTAACATGTAATGTTGTTGATATGAGTGAGCGAGACAATATATTTCTAGGGTCTATATGGTATCTCACATTTTGGCTTTTTTTTCTTATTGTTTATTGTAATTGTTTGTGTAGTGCACCTTGCACCGTGCACGTTTGTGATAAACGAATTTCTTTTATGATATCGATCTCTTCATTATCTAGATCTCGGATGGTACAGTTACTTTCATTTACAGAGTACTGCCCAGATAATCCTGCATTAGGAGTTAAGACATACAAATTGACTTTTCTACATAGTTTACTCTGCATGCGAACTCAATAAGTTGAGATAAGTAGGTAAGTTGAAGTATAAGACAAGTACTAAACGCAGAAGACGAGAAAAAAAACAAATGTTTGTGCAAAAAAGCACTACAAAACGTCATACTAAAGCTGTATTTAGCATACGGAGAATGTATGTGTTGCATACACGGACCAACCAGTTACGTTCATACTTCATACCCACCAAAGAAGTTCCAAATGATAAATGACTTATTGATTTCACGTAGGACAACTTGTATCACTTATGATAATATGTCAAGACTCTACCAACGGTTCGGAAAGATGATTCTACTGAGAAGTGCCGGCAAGAAACTCAGCATTTGCTCTTTTCTTAAAAAGAAAAATATAACAATAAGTAAACAATATAACACATAACACGTTACAAGTATTACACTGACTTGTGGGCTCCTGGATGCGAGATGCTGGATGCCAGCTTATTGGGTTTAAACAATATAACATTTATATGTTCTGCCTCAACAGATCGGCGTTCTTCTGGTTCTGCAACGACGAGCGTTCTAAGGTGAAGGCTCGGAACCCTGAGTACACAATGGGGGATATCGCGAAGGAGTTGGGCCGGCGCTGGGCCGCCGCCGACCCCGAAACCAAGTTCAAGTATGAGTCGCTCAGCGAACAGGACAAGGCGAGATACGATAGGGTGAGTTGAAACTTAGTATTATTTATTTTTGTCAAGGAGTTAGGTCAGTGCTGGGTCGCGGCCAACACCGAAACGAAGTTCAAGTATGAATCGCTCAGCTAACAACAGGACAGGGCGAGATATGATTGGGTGAGTTGAAACTTAGAGCCGTTTGTTGTCGCTGAAGTTGGACGCGCTGGGCCGCGGCCGACTCCGAGATTAGGTTCGGCGAATCGCTAAGCAAACAGGGCAAGGCATGTGATAGACTGAGTTGAAACCAAGTTCAAGTATGAGTCGCTCAGCGAACAGGACAAGGCGAGATACGATAGGGTGAGTTGAAACTTAGTATTATTTATTTTTGTCAAGGAGTTAGGTCAGTGCTGGGTCGCGGCCAACACCGAAACGAAGTTCAAGTATGAATCGCTCAGCTAACAACAGGACAGGGCGAGATATGATTGGGTGAGTTGAAACTTAGAGCCGTTTGTTGTCGCTGAAGTTGGACGCGCTGGGCCGCGGCCGACTCCGAGATTAGGTTCGGCGAATCGCTAAGCAAACAGGGCAAGGCATGTGATAGACTGAATTGAAACCAAATTCAAGTATGAATCGCTCAGCGAACAGGACAAGGCGAGATACGATAGGGTCATTTTGCTAACAAACTACAGTCCCACAAACTTATTTAGCCCGGTGGCCAAATTTGGAACTATTTTTATGACAGTTTCCACTACAGCCCATTAACGTCCCACTGCTGGGCACAGGTCTCCACTCTAAGGGAATTAGAGCTTAGACCCGCAACGCTGCTCCAATGCGGGTTGGCGGGCTTTAACGAATATTATCATGTTAGTGATAATAACTGGGACGTGCTCTCTGAGGCACAGGTTTAAAACACCGCCAACTTCCTAACTCCGGGCTAGTACTGTGAATTTCTAGTCAGAAAAACCTTAATAATTATGGCCCGACCTGCGACCTCGTCGGCCACAGTCGAACATGCTAACCACTGGACCAACGAGGCAGTCGACAACTATGTAGTCCATGTGTCATGTTTCGAGACGTTTATCTATTTAATTTAATTTATTATTTACTAGATGATGCCCGCGACTTCGTCCGCGTGGACTAAGGATTTTTTGATTCCCGCGGGAACTCCTTAATTTTCCGGGATAAAAAGTAGCCTATGCCCTTCCCCGGGATATAACCTACCTCTATACCAAATTTCAGCAAAATCGGTTGAAAAGATGGGCCGGGAAAGCGTAGCAGACAGACAGACAGACAGACAGACAGACAGACAGACAGACAGACAGACAGACAGACAGACAGACACACTTTCGCATTTATAATATTAGTATGGATTTGTAAGTAATCAACAGCATTGTAAACTAATATTACTAATATAGTATATAATTATTCATTATTTATCTTGACATTAAATAAGGCCATAAACGATTACTGAATAAAAATATTTTTCAATACACTTGCTCGAAAAATTCACTTACAGAGGCAGTAAACAGGACTTGTAAGTTAAATTTACTGCCCTCGTGCTTTTTTTTTGCAGAATTTACTGCCCTCGTGCTATTTTTTTGCAGTTTTTTTTTAATTTTTGTAAGTAAAGTTACTTCTAAATAAAAAGTTTTCTCGCAAGAATGTTCTTAATGATATTGACTGTGTATGTAGAAAACTTAAAAAATAATAACATTTAGATGTGGATTGATGAAATTAATTTATGAAAATACAAATTGTATTTAATTTAGTTAATTAAAATTGTTTTAAGTTTTATAAATCAAAAACTAAAGGCTGAATAGTCCAGGCTGGGAGTTAAGAGCTAGAACCTAGAGCCATGAAGCTAATTTAAAAAAAAACGCAATTACAACAACGCGCCTTATTATCTCCCTATTAAAATCTTTAATCTGTGCGCGCTATTTTCAAAAGTTTTATTGAGTTTTTCTTATAAATTATTAAATAATATGAGTGGTAAAAAGTGATGTGTAATAATAAAAATAAGTAAATCAACAATTAGGTATTTTAGATGTGAGAAAAAAGTCGCGCTATTAATCGTCGCCAAAAATCTCGAAAAAGGTATGGCCGTGAGAAACCATTTTCTAGTGAGTACAGTACCTACTCCAGTTTTATTTTCAAGTTTTCTCACAAATGTATTGAAAAATATCGTGTGATACACGGGCGTTAAGGTTTCTACATACTCGTGACGATGGTCAGCCCTCGACTGGCGTCATCGGGCTGACATTAGTCAACTCGTATGTAAAAACCTATTTACCGCCCTTATATCACAAACTACTATTAACAGAGTAGTAGTAGTGCACATCTCATGTAGGATGTTATTACACACGTTCATCTGTTATTACGTTCGAGTCTTCTTTTGACGTTCAATGTTCGTTTCCAGGAGATGACGGCTTACAAGAAGGGTCCTCTCGCGCTGGTGCAGCCACAGCCGCTCAAGCCCGAAGAGGAAGAGGATATGGGGGAGTACATAACCGATACCGAGTACAAGTAAGTCAAACAATTATTTCAGATTGTATTTAAGATTTAATTATTATCACAATCAATCATACTAATATTATAAATGCGAAAGTGTGTTTGTTTGTTGGTTTGTCCTTCAATCACGCCGGATGCAACGGATCGACGTGATTTTTTGCATGGGTATAGTTGAAGACCTGGAGAGTGACATAACCTAAGGAAAATTGAGGAGTTCCCGTGGGAATTAAAAAACTTATTCCACGCCGTCGAAGTCGCGGGCATCAGCTAGTCTGGAATTCAAAGTTATTATTAATAGTAAGGGGATATTTAAATACCTACTACAAACAAACACTAACTTAAAATGGTAAACTAAATTGGGCATAATTAAAAAAGTGCTGTAACAAGAATAGGATAGCAATTAATAATATTAGCAAATCAACGCGACGACGCGTGAGCTAGTGATCGTTCAGTTTTTGTAAGTATAACACATCTTTGAGCGGTGACAGCGTAGGTACTGTATATTAACAAGTGAATATAACTCAAAGAATAAAAAAATACGACTGCCATAGTTAAATGATATTTTTTTGTGAATCACTGGATATTGAAATATAGTCTTATATATTTTTGGAATCTACCCATCATTTTCTTGATGATGACAATAGTTAATCTCATTTTGGAAAAAAAAATTAACTTTAGTCTTTGATGCGGGACCATGGTCACCCTATCAATTTTTTTTTTTAAATTTTACTAGCCTATGTCACCCGGAATAAGCTAAGGATTCTAACGATACCTCATTCATCAAACTCCGTTCAGGCGTATAGAAGTTATGGTGGAATATACAAACTCACATACATACATACATACATGAACCCTTAAAACAATATACTCCTTTTTTCAGGCAGTCGTATAAAAAAAAGATACGCGCCGTTTTGAGAACCTCCTCCTTTATTGGAAGTCGGTTAAAAATACAATAAAAACAAAAACTAAGCAGGCATAAAAATTAATAATAATTAATGATAAGTGTTTCCTTGTCCACTATGTTTCTGTTTTTCTACATATGTATAACTTTTTGGTACAAAATAAAAACAAAATTGAATATTTAAAAAAAAAAAATACTTCCAGTTTTGGCCACTGGGTCAGAAAAGTTTTTTGACGGACTATTAGCGATAGTGGTAACCCCCCCAGGCCTGGACAATGATTCAGTAGGGTTTTTTTCAGAAATTCTATAAATTCTTTTGTTACAGGAGGACATGGAGGATATGTAACATGGAGCAACCACAGCACACAGCAAACAGTCTAACGCCCAGCGCAGACCAGCAGAGTGACGGCGAATAGAGTGGCAGCGCGCGGAGTGGAGCGGAGTGGCGACGAGTACTTTGAGTCACCTCCATTCTTACCATTACACCAATTTCAACCGTAAGCTCCAGTACATAGTGCTCAATTTGGATTGTTATCAAAAATTGACGCTGCGTCTCGTTTCTTCTCCACTCTGTTGGGTCTGCTTTGCGTCTTCAGCTGTAAAATAACGTCATAAAAATAAAAGTGCTACCAGGTTGATCTAAAGTCGTGTGTTAAAATAGCATTTTTTTTACGATACATATTGAAGATCTGGAGACTCATTTTCCCGATATTTGTTAAGGTACCCTTCGTCATTTAAAACTATAGTAATTTCTTAACAAAGTGGCTATGCCGACAAATACTTGAAACGTGATGCCATATAGTCACGTTAGTTACTTTTGAGTATAGAACACTAGCTTGTGCCCGCGACTTCGTCCGCGTGGAATAAGTTTTTTTATTGATATGATATGATATGATATTCCCATGGAAACTTTTATCTAAATACAATATGTTTTATTATTAAGTCACTCTAGGTCCTCGATTATATCCATGCAAAAAAGCACGTCGATCTGTTGCTCTGTTGCCGCGTGATTGAATGACAAACCAATAAACCAACACAAACTCACTTTCGCATTTATAATATTAGTTTGACTAAAAAGGAAGGAAAATTTAACGTGGTTATAAGCACTTTTAGGTTAGGGACGCTATTTTGCCATTTTGGCACTGAGGCGTAGGATAAGGTATAAAACCGCCTAATTGTTTAAATTCCAGGTAGTTTTGAAAAATGTGTTTTCGCCATGTATAAATACTTCGAGTCTAGCTCAATAGCTATTACGGTAATTTATGGTAAGGGTCATAACCGTGTGCAATTCAGAAGCCGCAAAATCCAGTAGGATAATCTTCAAGAGACGAAAGTAGTTTGTGCTAGACACACAATCGATTTTATATCGATATCAAAAGATATCGGCGAATACGGTCGTATTCTAGAGTTTTTGATTACGGGTCCACCTGCATATTAGTTTTAGCAATTCTTAATTAAAAATAAATCTCAGGCGCGACGCTTACCTGCAGAGCTGAGTTGAGCCGAGACGCAGCGTCTTTTTGATAAAAATGCAAACTCAGCTTTATTTACATTAGCATGGCTTGGCTCAGCGCTCTTTCAATCTCCCCGTATTATAATACCTACAATGAAAAGTCATACCAATTTCAACCGTATGACCGAGTAAATAGAGCACATTTTAAATCTTTATCGAAAAAACGATGCACTTCAGCTCTACTCGGTGTGCGTCGCGCGTAAGGCTTGGACTCCATTGCTAACGGTCTAGAGTTCTGTGCTTACAGTTCTGCGTTCCCTGCGTCCGTAAAAATATTGCCTAAACCAGGGGGTATTTATCATTTAGGCGATTTGTACTTTAACATAACTGGAATAAGATAAGTTTTACAATGGAACGTTAGAGCGCTATTATTTGTTTTTTTGGTTCTGTTGTAAACAAAGTCGACGTGGTTCCAATAGATTAAGTACAGAAATTGTAGAACTCTGAACTCATAACTCCAATACTTATAGCAGGGGGGTCCGTTATAACTTTAAGATTTAATAATTATTAGGCTTAAGCAGGTGATTCCCAAGTATTACCTTTATCATTTTATCGTTTCGTATTCGTGACCTCATTTAGTGTTATATCGGTTTTGTTCATTTTTTAATTACATTTACGTCCGATTAAAAAATCGGTTGTAGTTATGTTAAAATCAGTTTATTGCCTGTCTAGTATGTGGCTAATTCAGTTGTACACAATCTCTAAAGTAATCTAAAAAAGACGGTTCTCAATTTATGCTACCCCTTTAATAATGCTCCTTGTAGAAAGGGATAGCACGAAATTTAGGCCTGTCAATTTAGTGCAGAGATTGTGTTCAAAAGAATCTTCAAGCGAGAAAGCGATAGGTACCTATTAAGTAAGTTAGCGTCAGAGAAGAAAAATTTATACACAATTATTATTTCGTAAACGCAGAGTTTAGTATTTCGTAAACTTTTGTAATTTGTATGAAATTTTAATCTTAGAGTGGTAATTTTATTGCAACCTGTATGAACGTTTAGGGTGAAAATCAATTGACTCAAAATTTCGATATCAGGGTGCATTAGGTTGTCGGTCTATAAACTAAATCGAAAGTTTTAAAGTAGTTCTGTCCCTTTCTCAATATTCCATGCGGAAAAGGAGAGCACTACTTTAGCCCTGTTCATTGATTTTAGTATAGAGATCTTTGTATCTGTATTTCGGGCTATTATATATAAAAATAATTAAAATTGGGTATTTGACTACCATTCAAATAAATAATTTTTGATGATTATTATTTAAAGGATCTCCTAAAAGTCGTAATATCCACGTCCACTGATAGTTTTATGTTGAATAACTATTTTAAACAATCGATTAAAGTAAAAAAGTGCGTCGAACTTTAATGACATTTCAAAATTTCATATATAAATCCATCCCACACGACGCGTTTTGACGTTTGAAAAAAAGTTGCTGATTTGACTATTTATCAAATACCCAATTTGCAGCGGCACTCATTCCCTCTTACTTACACACTATACTTGTGTATATTGTGTGAGTGAGAGGGAACGAGATGCGCTGCGATCGTTTCTTGGCACGAGCTATACAACATATACATATATATATATATAGCATATGCATATATATATAGCATTGATATTATACTCCTAAATGTACAAAATGTATTGTAAAATTTGTTCTTGCGCGTATCTTAAGATCCGAATAGCTCGAATTAAGGGACTAATATTTTTATATGGGAATCTATTAGAGATCTGAAACTACCTAAATATCTAGGGACAATATATAAAATTTGAAGAGCTAATTTTATTTTTGAAGACTTTTTTTGCGAGAAACCGTATATTACGTATAAGTAACGATTTAATTTCATACGTTAATTTAATATGTTTATATGCATGTATGTTAAATTTTATATAATGTCATGTTGTTATATATTATTACTTTTGCAGGAAAAAATTATATGTGAAAAACCCTCATATTCGAAAAAAGTTTAACAAACATTATGTATCATGGAAATACCTTTACTTTTTTTTATAGTTGAGCATATTTTTCTCAAAGTAATAGACTTTGATTTTGTTGAAAAATTTTTTTAGGGTTGGGAAGATTTGAAAGTTATAGAGTTTTGTTTAATTGTAACTATTGTATACTTTATCGTCGAGCAATATGTAGTACAATACATATTCGTGCAAAGTTTTAGTTAAAATCTTACATTTTGTACTCAAAATAAGCGTGTAATTATAAAATATATTCAAAAAAACATGTTATAGAATAGTTTGAATAAGGTCAAATAATTGAAGATGTTGCCTTATATTTTCGATATCAGAATGGCAATAGATAGGCATAGTCAAAAATAAGTGTTAGTCATTTGAAGTTTTGTAAGTATTATAACGTAAGCTAGATTTCGAAAAAAAAAAAGAGAAAACTGATGTAAACTAAAAAGAGGCACGAGTGAATGATATTTTTATTATTTGTGTCGAAAAGTGTACATATTTAATATTAGTTACCTAGATAAATTATATTTCTTTAACTATTCAAGATTGTTATGGTTAATTTTTTTTTTGTTTGAATAAATGAATATCGGTTAGAAAATGAGCGTTTATTTTAAAATACGTTATTTTTTTACGTCTGTATTGAAAAGTTTAAGGGTTTAAAGTTTAATTTTTATGACAATTGGTAAGTAATACACAGTTGTACATAACTTAAAGGACTGCAAGACCGTGATAGTACTTAAATTAAGTATGAAGCCTTGTTGATACGGTAGGAGTTGTATCTATTGTTTTTTGTTAGTCCTCAATTTCGAGTGTGATATATTGTTTAGTAAAGTGTCAGAGTGTGTTTCCCGAAATCAAAAATTATAATTACATAATAATTATTTTATTATGTTATTATAATATTAGCAGGTGTACTTCTTAAAACTAAAAAAGGGGATATCTCAAAATGGGCAGTTCGCTAAATGGAGGGATAAAACTCACTCGTGGTATATAACTTCATCATTAACTATCATACAGTGGGTATAACAATATCGCTCTGTTGCACTTAAAAAACAAGATGTCAGATCCGATCGACAGTACAAGGGACTTGAAAAAGATATAATTTTATCTTTCGCTCTGGCAAAGATTTATTCAGCGTACTTTGACTTTACTCAGGCTTAGACTTCATTAAAAGTAAAAACGAGACAGATTTATGTCATTTGAGCCTGCCAACCCGCATTGCATTGCCAAGCGTGGTGGGTCTAAGCTCTAATTCCCTCTCTCCTATGAGAGTGGAGGCCTGTGCCCAGCAGTGGAACAATAATGGGCTGTAGTGGTGGTGGTGGTGGTGGTGAACTATCATCTGATTGTATGTCTCTTTTCAACTCTGTCAAGTCTGAGTAAAGTCAAAGTACGCCCTATAGATCTCAGCCACAAAGGCTCAAAACCCAATGGACTGATTCTGTTGTACACAATCTCTAAACTAAACTCAAAAGACATCTTTAAATCTCGTAGTTCTGTCCCTTTCCGCAGGGAGTATTATAAAAGCGTTGGCAATATTTTTAATGCTGTCATTTTAGTTTGGTTTAGAGATTGTATACAACAGAATCAGCCCCAAAATGGTGCCGATTCTGTATAACACAATCTCTGAACTAAACTAAAATGGCAGCTTTAAATCTAGTTCTGTCCCTTTCCGTAGGGAGTGTTATGAAAGGGTTAGCAATATTTGTAATGCTCTAATTTTAGTTTGGTTTAGAGATTGTATACAACAGAATCAGCCCCAAAATATCTATCTAAATATTTAAGTAAAGACTGTTTCCATATTGCTAATATGAGTTAGATTTTAATTTTATTAAATGGTCAAATTATATTTCCAATTGTCATTTAATCCAAAATCATTACCATCATCATATCCACCTGCATGCATTAATTGGTTGCACAGCCGACCATAAGATTATGCAGTGATCATTATTTTGAGAAATTGAACGATGAACGGTAATGGTAATGTAGTATTAAAAGCACGTACTTTTCAAATTTCCTACCGTGTCAATATAGAGTAGTAGATTTTAAGAACTCAGTGTAAATACTGTAGATTGCATACCTCAAAACACGCCTTACCATATTAAATGGTCGATTGTTATTGAATTTGGCGAATGATTTGACGTCGAGTTGATTGATTCATAATTGGTTAACAAAAGAGTTGGTAATGAGGAAATAACTTATTCGTTTACGTTTACGTTGATTCGGGATTTCAAATCGATGACTTCATAATCCAAGTTTATAATCATTTGCCCAGTATCCAGTTACCCAGTTACAAGATTTACCATACACAATGTGATCAAAAATGTTGTTTGTTTAAATTAATATTTGGGGTCAATTGCATTATCAATTTCACCACCTAACAGCATATACCTACTTACACCGCTAACGAAAACTAAGTCGGGGTACCTTTTTTTTTGTTTTCGACTGGTGATTACTGATAAGTGATAAGAGTATCACAAAAAAAAAGTTTTTGTAGTGTTTGATTGTGTTTAGATACCTACCTAGTACTTACTACTTACGTTTTCGGTGGCCTTCCCCCTTACACCTGTATAGCATAGAAAAGCAATTGACCCTAAAGTTGTTACAACGACTTTGCTTATTTTGTTACACCAGGTTTTTAAAGTGTTTATATCTAAGCCTTGAAGATGTTATATTTTTAAGAAATTAAATATTATTTTGATAATTTACTACTAAAGTTTTGTTTCTAGATAAGACTGCTTTGCGAGATACCAACAGGTTCATAATAATATAACAGAAATTATTATCTGCTCTGTGAGTTAATTACTGTTACGAGTAAATTAAATGAAAAATCAGATAATAAAATAAACGTGAGTTATTCTTTGAACATTTTGTCAGATAGTAAATTATGTATTTGTTTGATGTTATTAACAACTTAACTAATTTTCATTATGTTCACATTGATCTAAAAAAATATAAGAAACGATGAGGAATTATTTCCCGAAGTAATTTTTTTAAATATTGCAGTGATTTTAAGCATCTACAGATGTGTCAGCTAGGTACCGTAGATTATGCGTTGGAACTTGGAAAACTGTTGATTGGAGCATGACAGTCCTCCGCTCTATTAATATCATGTCGATAACTGTCAATAATTGTCGATTGAAAATTACTGTTTGTACGTGGAACATATTACATTGCATATTCATGATATTCTTAATTTTTTTCTGCATTGTTTGAATTACCCTTAAGTACCTACCTACCAATTTTGTTCCTTCTCCAAAATCGATAGAAATAAGTGAGTCCATCCATCCATCTATCAGCCTGTATGCATCCTGCTGGACATAGGCCTTTTCGAGAGCGCGCCACCTTTTTTTTTTGAATAAGTACCTAACTAACTACCTTATCAAAATTATACCCGGCTGACGCTAAGCAATATGGCGGGAAGTATGTCTTAATATTAACGCACGTGACTAAATTAACTAGTTTTGATGCATTTTGGTCGAAGTTGGCATGTCTGAAAATGCTACATCGTTGAATTGTAAAACGTTAATTTCTTTAGTTTTGTATTTATTAGGCAAGCGACACAGATGTAGCAAACATCTGTGGCAAGCGACGTCAATATGTGTAAGGTATGCGTGTAACAGTGTAATATTGTTTTGAACGTAGAGAAGGCATGTTTCCTTCCGTCTACTGTTTACAATTTGTGATCTGTACAAAACAATATAGTAAATCTTTTACATTAAAATTGTTCTTTTATTTTTATGATATCCTCAATAATAAATAAGTAAGTAAAGCCTGGCCAAAAAATTAAAAACATCGCCATGTTGCGGTAATCAATGGAACTAGCATGGAACTATAGTGTTACGACTTCAGGCAACGACCTCAATTTTTCAATTTACATAGACGGGTCCTGTGTCAAACAAAGAATGGTGCCAACATCGACCATACAATGGGTGCCAATGAGGAACTTTCCAGCCTATGTTCCTTCTGCGCCCAATTGTTACGTGGCGTGGTATAAAATTGTCTTTTTAAAAACTAATTTATTTAATAGACACTAAAATTAGAAATAATTAAATAATAATTAAAACAATACTACTTATACTAGAGAATCCTGGGCCCCAATCATGTAAGAATGGCCGATCAAACGTTAAAGATTTTCGTCAAAGTAAAATAAACCATAACTGCATTGAATTAGAGCTCAATTTCGTCTGCCCATTCTTATACGTTTAGGTATGTACGATACCCTAAACGTATAAGAATGGGCAGACGAAATTGAGCTCTAATTCAATGATGTCATTTCATTTTATTTGTCATGGTTTATTTTACTTTGACGAAAATCTACGTTTGATCGACAATTCTTACGTAATCGGGGGGCAGAGTTACGAGTTAGAGCTGTTATGAGACGTACGACAAAGGAGTTGGGAATAGAATAGAATGGATGTGCCTAAGGACTTCTGGAGCATTTATGAGGATCGTCTAGTTCAAATGACAAATGGAGACAAATGGAGAATGGCTGTCAACGTGGGGAAGACGGCCGCCATCCTGTTCGGCGCCCGGAAATACCTACATGCGTCAGCTCCAACTACAAGGCCAGGACATAGAGTGGCAGACTTCAGTGTGCTACTTGGGGTGTCGCATCGACAGTGGCTTGGCCATGGTTCGGCATGGTAAACCATGCCGTGAACCACGCCACGGCTGCCAAGTCGATGCTGTACCAAGTCCTCACCTCAAGCCACTCACCGAAGACCAAGCTCAAGATCTACGGAGCCTATGTCCGCTCACGGCTGACGTACGCGGCTCCCGCCTGGTGCGCGCTTTGCTCCACCTACCAGAAGAGCCGCCTACAAGTCCAACAGAACAAGTGCCTGCGTCTAATCGTGGGAGCTCCGAGGTAGTTATGTGAGGAATGACGCCATCCATTGCGACCTCAAGACGCCCACCATGGAGGAGTACGTTCGAACGCTCGCGCGGTGCATGTTTGCGCGCGCGGACAACGGACCGTACAAGCACCTCCACGGGATCGCCCCGCTGACCACTCGACCGCCGACCGGGCGTCCACTGCCTCGAGAGCTCCTGCGATTGCCACCACGACCGTAGCGACGACGACGACGACGCGAAAACCACTGGCCATGACACCGACTCCACGCGCGGCGGAGATTATACCTCCCGCAGCGCAGATTATACCTCCCGCAGCGCGGAGTCTACCGGACTTGACTTCAGCTCCACGCGCAACGGAGACCATATCACACGCAGCGTGGAGCTCATCGATCTTGACACTATCTCGGCACGCGACGGTGACACTCTCGCCCGCGTGCCGAGATAACAAGATTTGACACGGGTCTGGGTGCGGCTGCGGCTGATGACGTCACCCGCAGCGAGGACCCAACTCCGGAATTGACAACTGGCCCAGGGGCCTGTAGCCTACAAGGCAGGCCCTAGCCGATTACGGCTAGAAGAGATTTACCGGGGTACAGAGTTACCCCGCGCCCGCCCGGGTAAGGATGCCAGGCCCGTACCCCCGCTTGGCCCTGACGGGCCAATCGAAGAAGACCCGCGCTGCTGCTGACAATTATTGTAATTAAAAATACTAACGGCCACTTTTTGATTGGCACCCTGGCAAATATATTATATTCCCCCATTTATAATTATACAATTAGTTTTTGATCACGTAGGTACCTACGCGATACATGTAACAATCCTGCAGCGGGATCTCGGGCTATTAGCACCTCATTGCACTCTTTTATCCTTAGGTTGTATTTCAGCGCCCCCTATGATGTGTCTAAGGACGTAGGCTGGAAAGGTGCGGGAAACAGTGTGTGACTTGCCTTAGTTTTCTTCGTAAAAAATCTGAGCAAAGGGCGTCAGGCCATAGAGCATTAGACTTCACTAGGTAGCAATTCAGCGCCACCTATGATATTTTTAAGGAACGTAGGCTGGAATGTGAACTTAATTTACTAACGTCATCTTGTGTAAAAAGCGGGAATTTACTTGCAACATATCCATCTTATGTGGCAGCTTGAAAACGTATGATACGGTCCTATGGTACTTTTAAAAAAAGTCTGGTTAGTATGGAATTATATGGTAGACCTATTGGGAGCAATAAATATCAAACGCCAGGTAATTTGAAACATCATTTATTTTATAAAAATAAATGTTTTGACGACAAATAGTTTATAATATTCGGGGTCCTTACGAAATTACTCCCGTAGGAGAATCCATACATCAGAAATGTTTCAAGACATTGTAAAAAATTTCTGTTTTTACAAAAGTTACTTTTTATCTTAAAACATTAACAACGTTACATTTTTCACATCTACTTAATTATTCTAATAACGGTCGATCACTTTTTTTTTACATAATAACATTGGCATTTATGAAAATAACCGTCTAGTTAGGTAGGTATGTACCTACAGTAGGAATTTATTCTACATAAGCCCTCAAACTGTTAAAGTATCAACGCCATGGCTGATTTCTAATGCTGCTTATTTTTATTGTCTTAAATAAAATTTTACCTATGTATTGTATTTATTTTATGTAGGTATACGAAGCCTAAATAAAATTTAAAAAGGTCTATTGCTTTGAAAGTTTGAAGGCACTGATCTGCATTATTAAGGTAGGTACCACTGGATAGGCTGCCTTCATACAAACGACAGCTTAAAGCCTTAAAGTATTATGACAGTTACGAACCCATTTGCAGCGCCACTGTATGTCATGACACTTGCGAGATCTATGACACTCGCAGTAGTGTCACAACTTATAGCTCTCTTGAGTCATGCGCACAGTGGTCATGCGAGTGTCACTGGAACTAGTAATAATTCATGGAATTAGGAATTACGACTATAGTCTTCCCTTTTATGTAATAATTATATTTCAAATGTATTTTAGTTCCTTGGACAATCGTTTAAATATGTACCTAAATACATTCATCAAAACGTCATCAGGTCCAAAAAAGATCACAGCAACCTGTCCAAAGGCACCTATTCACAGAGGCCAGTGCTTGAAAGATAATTAATTAAAATAATAGTTCAAGTTTAAAAAAAAATATTTTTGGACGCGAAATGAGCTAGATGCGCACGCATAACTTCTTGGATGCCGGAGGCACTTTGTAATATTGATCGCAGACTACCTCTGCCCCTTGTAGCGCGTAAGTATCTACTTTCTAAGAGTATAGGACCTAATGCGATAAATATTTTAAGGGGTTATTTCATTTCTAAGCGTTACAATATAAAAAAATGGCTTAGTCTCTGGTTGTTGTTTTAGCGCAATTTCATTTTAATCATAGGTACTTAATTAAAAAATATGGCATTAAGTTACTACAACAACCGTTATTTCCATGGGGCTGATGCGGTACATTTCTAAACCTATTCCCAACACCTTAAAGAGGCAAGCCTCTTTAAGGCAAGCACCTTAAAGGCAACACCTTAAAGAGGCAAGCCTCTTTAAGGTGTTGGGAATAGGTTACTTGATTTCCCAAGGAAAATCAAGTCGCATTAAATAATAATAACATATATTAACAGCATAATACATCCTCAAATAATTATTAATCTATAATATCCCATTGATGCGATGCTAAGAAAACTAGGCATGACAAAATCGTTAAGCTACATACACATAACTGTGTTGTTGTGTGTTGTTATCACTTGTAACCTAATAGGAGGACATGACAGCTTCTTTGTAACTTGTAGGTACGTAGAAAATCACCATAGAAAGTAGCGATGGGCGATGGATTTAGATAAATAATGATTTAATTTAAACAACTGCTAATCTTATTTCAAGATGTTAAATGTTGATCGTTCATCAATCCACTTTAGTTGAATTCGAAGAAAGAGACTCAGCAATTTCATTTAGTTAAAAATGACTTTGTTGTTTTATTGGTTGTTGAATGTTGATAGTAGATATCACGTTAGATAATTCAACTTATTAAAAACCTAAGGCCTGCTTACGTGAACGTAAAAAACGTTACAATTTACTGCGGTTGTTCTCTGTCATGACCGCAAAACAACACACCACACCACAATGTGCTTGCACCTTAACTGAATGAATGGATAAAATGGTTTTGTGACGTTAAAATATGGCTTGTCGTCACAAATAATTACAGTTATGTATGATTGTGGGTGCGTTCCGAAATACACTGAGAGCACTGGAAGTCCCCAGTAAAGAGCACTGCCAGTGCTCGCAGTGCTTATAACGGAACACACACTGTATTACGATTCAGTGAATAATTATCAATGTCATACAATATAATCGGGTACCTAAATGTCATGAACTGGCGCCAATCATCGCGTCTGAAGTTGACCGCAAGTCGAGGCGTCGTTGTAATCGAGGCATATTTTCGTGTGTGGTATGTACGTAGGTACGTTAACCTCGACAGTTTATTATAAGAGGTGGGTAATATAACACGTAGCGCAATATCAAAGCGCGCTATCTGTCCATAACGCAGATAGTGTACTATGTGAGAAGCCGCCATGACGCTACGGCGCTATAATTAATATCGTTCAATCGCGCGCGGCGCCTCGTAGCACTTGTAGCGGAGCCCGCCTACCGGTAGCGCGCTGCCGCTGGCCAAGCCCGACATGTAACGTGTTACGAAATTTAGTGCGCTACGAAATTTAGCGTGCTGCAAGACATATCGCGCCTGCCGGCCGCCGGCACGCTTTCTTTTAACAAGCGCTAAAAATTTATAGTTTATAGTCCGTAGCGTGATATGGATTTATAGCAGTTTTGAACAACTCTAGTTTGTATGAGAGGCGAGCTGCGCAAACTAGCACTCGCACCGCACCTCAGTTCAGAGACGACAATATTTTGAATGGCACTAACTTTACTGATACGAGAAACAATTTATTTAAAACAGTTTTCAAGTCTTCTATTATTCTATTTCACTTTTATTACACACAAAGAGTATCCGTATACCTGGCTAATGACGAAAGCTCGTTCCAACATGTCTCTACACATTATACATAAATCGTAGGTACATAATTAATTAGATTAAACGGCGTAAACTAATATCACGAAATGTTTTAAGCAAACTAAGTTTTTAAAATTAAAGAGATCCTAAAAAATAATCTATTTCATACGCAATGTTTTGTTCTAGTTTTAAAATTATGAATACAATCATAATATTCCTACATCCACGTTACAATCATTAATTAAAAAATAGCATGACAGTTCAACAGACATTACAAAAACAAGAGATACCCTGATCGTTCAAAGTTCAAATGCAAAATAATTTCTAATAGGTAGTTACTTAGCGTCTTTCTAGTAAAAGCTTTAAAAAAAATGTTAGATTTTTTTTTTACTTGAGTTTTTTAGTTATCTAAAAACGTTAAATAAACTACTAAATATATTCAGCTTTCACTAGACAGATTCTAGAGACATTTATTAAAAAATAACGACCGAGATTCTTTTGGTGTTTACATCAGTTAACTAAACGTATTTACACGGTTCCAGTTGGGTTACTCTAGTATCGCTACGAGGGGTCCGTCTCGTGGGGGTCAGGGGGTTGTTGGGGTATGTAGTTCCATCTCGCTCGCACTTCAGTGGTGGCGGTGGGCGCGGGTTGTTTGGCGGGGGGAGTGGGGGAGACGGCGGCGGCGCGCCTCGCCCGCACCACCGCTAGATGGCGCTGGATGTAGTGTTCATGCGGCGCTAGTGTCGCGGCGCGCGTGAGGCACTCTTCGGCTACGGCGAGCTTCCCGCGCTCCACGGCCACGACGCAGAGGTTGTGTAACGCTTGCACGTTGTCCGGTTCTAGCTCGAGGATACGACGGTAGCACTGAAATGTAACAAAATTGTTTGTTAGAGAAAAATGTCTGTTCCGTCCGGTTGGCAGTTTTATGTCGTAGGTACACAGGTAACCCAAAAGAACCACCATACCAGCTTTTATAAAACACTTCCCCAAGTCATCTGTACATTAATCTAGAATCATCATAAATTAAATATTGCTATGGACGCCGGACGGCTGTTAACTCCGCAGCACATTGGTTGATCAGTCTACCTTTCGTTTCGCAGGCCATGCTGTTACGCATGCGTCATACCCACCAATAAGATCCGAGATCTTTTTACACTGTACCTATCAATATAAATATAATACCAAAATGTCACTTACGCTTTCAGCTGCGTCCAAGTCTTTGACGGAGTTGATATAGATATCCCCCAGCAGCACCAACGCCTTCACATGATCGGGATGGTGCCTCACTAGCTGCTTGAGGAAGGGCGCGGCTTCCAGCGGCCTGCGCCTGTCCGCGAGCAGTAGGGCCAGGTTGAACAGTGCGGAGCGGAAGTCCGGCTTGAGGTGCACGGCTGCGCGGAACCAGCGCTCGGCGCATTCCGCGTCGCCTTCGTCCATGCATACCATGCCTAGGTTGAAGTGCACGCGCTCGTTTGTTGCTGGAACGGAAACGATTACTTGACTATTAGAACTTTCATGTCGATAAGAATTAGCATAAGGCAAGGACTTTTACGACTTCACAACGTTAGCTTGAAAAAATAAACGTGAAGCTTGAAGTGAAGCTCCTCCTCAACTCCTAAAATCTGGTTCCTTATATTTTACAAGAGGATTTAATATATTCATGTACTAAATTTCCGTTTCGGTTAACCCCCACGGGCCACGTATAAACAACGACATCGCTGAGTTGCTGGACATAAATGTGGCTTAATGTGGAGTATGAACCCACCGAGAAAACTTTTTCATCGGTTAAGAACACGAATTTGTCAATTGTCATCGTCGTCAAGCGATAGACGTTCTGGACCGTAGATAGTTCTGGACTTCTTGTAGTGACTTCTTGTGCCTGCTGGATCCTGCTGCTCCCTGCGACTCGCTCTTTACGTTGTGGGGGTATAGGTGGTGCGTGGTCGCTATTCCAGCATCTAGGGAACACAAATTTTTAATATATAACATTAGATGTTGACTCACAATCTTTGTCCAATAACTTCAGAAGCCGTTGCCTGGCAATGTGCCTCAAGTCCGCGGCTCCTAACTCCTGCAGTAGTATGGCAGAGTTCAGCAGCGCTTGCTCGTGCTCCGGTTCCAGCTCCAGCGCTTTGTCGAGGTAGGCCAGTGCTTGAGATGCTTTGCCTTGTTCTAGAAGGACCACTCCTAACTGGAATTGGAAGATTTATTAATAAGACTGGGTACAAGCCAATAAATAATTGGACAAGAATAGGAGTAAGCTTCTTTTGGCTGAAATAAAATCCACTGCAATTTCTAAATGCTAAGTTTAAAGGTAGCATGTCCAACTATCTTATAGCTGAAAGAAATGAACCACGGAGATCGGTTAATTTTACTGTCCGGAAACAGCACAAAAAGTTGACTGATTTTATGGATGGATTTTTTATGACTTGGTTTATACCAATAAAAATATTGGTTTATTATACTATATATAGCTCAATTACCACTCACTCACTGACTCACTCATTGACATAATTGTTCTCCTAGAAAGAGACGGAAAACGATATAATGATGTAGGGGAGATGTGTTCGGGTGTGGGATTCGAGTAGGGAAAAATTATGACATTTCGGAAAAACAAGATGGCGGCCGACGTGATTCTTGCAACTCTTTTGTTTTCCAACCGATTTCGTTACAACTCGCAATTATTGAAGAAATTAGGAAACGATCAATAGAAAAAGTGGAAAAAATTGGAAAAACAAGATGGCGGCCGAGCTGTAGTGCTTTAAAATTTTTGATTTTTCGACCCCGAACCGCAGCGCCACAGATCCGAAACGGCGCGGTCGAGCATGATATTTTTTTCTTTTTTCGCCTACAATTATCCTGTATTTTGACAGAATGGGAGTGGTTTTTAAAAATTCAAGATGGCGGCTGTCGCGGCGGCCTTTTTGTTTGAGGTACGAAAAAACGCAATTTTAAAATACAAATTTCTCACAGTTGGCAACGTCGGAGCGTTTCGACTTCTAGGGGGCGATTGTGTGTACAGACTCGAGGTATGGATTGGGAAAAAAAAATTACCCCATTTCTCGGGAAATTTTCAAGATTTACCCCAAAAATAAAAAAATCGAAATACGGACTTTTTGCAAAATTTGAGTACGAGCAACCACGTGTCTCACTTGTGCGAATGACATTTGGGTATTTTCGTCGCCGAAGTCTGGCAACACTGGAATTTATCAAAGTAAAAGTGATTTTCGACATGGTCTTTTTTCAGGGGCGATCATTTCGGCTGGGTGCGAGCGAGATGAAAAATTTAAACGTCATCAGGAGCGGTATATCCTGTAGTTTACGGAAAAATTATGAAACTATGTAAAATGTTTCTGTGCAACGAGGTGGCGGCCATTTTGTATTCTTTTTGTGTTTTTGAAAATTTCGAACACGTTTTTGAGGCAGTTGGCAACATTTGGGAAAGTTGACATGTATAAATCGATTGTGTAACTCGACCAGCGGTATCGAGATATCTGAACAGTGTTGCCACATTTGGGGTAGTTTTCGAAATTTTCCCCAAAATTTCCTCCTGTAAAATTTTGTATGAGAAATTTTTTTTTCGCTGATGGCTTCGTATACAAGTCAGAAAAGTAAACTTGAACAAAAATATGGAGACAGCTGATGATTGAGGATTTCGGAGACGGGTAAAGAGCACGGCCGAGGTATTGAAGATAGGTGGGGGGTGCTCGACCAAATGTCATTCGAAACTTCATCCAAAAGACAATGAGCTGAAAAAAAATTCAAAATGGCGGATTTAAGATGGCCGCCATACTAATTTATTTGGTGTCCATCTCAGAAAGTATAAAAGATGATAGAGTGGTTTCTCGGCCAAAGATGATCAGGACGAGAAGATCTATTTATCGAAAAGAAAAAAAATTCAAGATGGCGGAATATTTTTTTTCATACCAAATTATATGGCGATTAGGACTCATTGACATAATTTATTGTTCTCCTAGAAAGAGACAGAAAACGATACAATGATGTATGGGAGATGTGTTCGGGTGCGGGATCCGAGTAGGGAAAAATTATGAAATTTCGGAAAAACAAGATGGCGGCCGACGTGATTCTTGCAACTCTTTTGTTTTCTAACCGATTTCGTTACAACTCGCAATTATTGAAGAAATTAGTAAACGATAAATAGAAAAAGTGGAAAAAATTGGAAAAACAAGATAGCGGCTGAGCCGTAGTGTTTTCAAATTTTTTATTTTTCGACCCCGAACCGCGGCGCTACAGTTCCGAAACGGCGTGGTCGAGCGTAGTATTATTTTCTTTTTTCACCTACAATTATCCTGTATTTTGACAGAATAGGAGTGGTTTTAAGAATTCAAGATGGCGGCTGTAGCGACGGCCGTTCGGTTTGAGGTACGAACAAACAACGAAATTTCAAAATTTCGATCACATTTTTGAGGCATTTGACAACATTTGGGAAAGTTGACGTGTATGGATCGATTGTGTGACTGGACCGGCAGTATCGAGATATCTAAACAGGGTTGCCACATTTGGGGTAGTTTTCGAGATTTCCCCCACCAATTTCCGTAAAATTTTGTATGAATAATTTTTTTTTCACTGATGGCTTCGTATACAAGTCAGAAAATTAAATTTGAAGAAAAATATGGAGACAGCTGATGATTGAGGATTTCGTAGACGGGTAAAGAGCACGGCCAAGGTATTGAAGATAGGTGGGGGGTGCTCGAACAATTGTCACTCGAAACCTCATCCAATTGGCGATGAGTTTAAAAAAAACTCCAAAATGATGGCCGCATTATTCAATTAATACATTATTCAAGATGTCCGCCATACAAATTTCGTCAGTGTCTATCTCGGAGAGTATAAGAGATGGAAGTGTGGTTTCTTGGCACGAGCTGATCAGAGCAAGGAGGTCTATTTAGCGAAATGAAAACAATTTCAAGATGGCGGAATATTTTTTTTCATACCAAATTATATTATTATGGCGATTAGGACTCAATGACATAATTTATTGTTCTCCTAGAAAGAGCCAGAAAACGATACAATGATGTGAGGCAGATGTGTTCGGGTGCGGGATTCGAGTAGGGAAAAATTATGACATTTCGGAAAAACAAGATGGCGGCCGACGTGTTTCTTGCAACTCTTTTGTTTTCCAACCGATTTTGTTACAACTCGCAATTATTGAAGAAATTAGTAAACCATCAATAGAAAAAGTATAAAAAATTGGAAAAACAAGATGGCGGCCGAGCTGTAATATTTTCAAATTTTTGATTTTTCGACCCCGAATCGCGGCGCCACAGATCCGAAACGGGGTAGTTCATGTATAGGAGATATGCGGGATTGGAGCAGGTAAAAATTATGACATTTCGGAAAAACAAGATGGCGGCCAATTTGCCGAAATGAACCGATCGAAGCATTGAAGATAGGTGGGAAGTCACTCAGTCTTTTGTTTTTTGATTAGCGTTGTATTTTCATTACATTTCAACATTTTTCGGAAACTGTTACAAAAATTTTAAAAAATCAGCGCCATGTTGAAATTCTTTGTTAATTGACCGATTTCGTTCAAAGTAGATATTAAGGACTCCCTGGGGTTACAAAACAGGAAACTGTTACCTAAATTTAAAAAAAATCCGCGCCATTTTGAAATTCTTTGTTAATTGACCGATTTCGTTCAAAATCGATATTTAGGACTTCCTGGGATTACAAAACAGGAAACTTGTACCGAAATTTAAAAAAATCAGCGCCATTTTGAAATTCTTTGCTAATTGACCTAATTCGTTCAAAATCGATATTTAGCACTTCCTGGGATAACAAAACAGGAAACTTGTACTTACCAAAATTTAAATAAATCAGCGCCATTTTGAAATTCTTTGTTAATTGACCGATTTCGTTCAAAATCGATATTTAGGGATCCCTGGGATTTCAAAACAGGACACTGATACCAAAGTTTTAAAAAATCAGCGCCATTTTGAAATTCTTTGTTAATTTACCGATTTCGTTCAAAATTGATATTTACGCTACCAACAGGGCTAGCATGGGCCGGAGATAAAAAAATTATCCCCCGATTTTATCCACTGACAAATGATAAAATTAACTTATCCACCCCTCAGAGCACGGCAACAGGGGAGAGGAGAAGTTTATCACCGTTTGACATTTCACGGGGACTCGGGGGACTATTTATCCACCGTTATTTAACGTTTTTAATTATTTATTTATGAATAAAATTTTTATCCTTTCCTCGGGGAGAAAATTATCTCGGCCCATGCTAGGGGGGCTGGGATTACAAAATAGGACACGGATACCAAAGTTTTAAAAAATCATGCCATTTTGAAATTCTTTGTTAATTTACCGATTTCGTTCAAAATCGTTATTTCGGGCTACCTGGGATTACAAAATATGAAACGGATACCAAAGTTTTAAAAAATCAGCGCCATTTTGAAATTCTTTGTTAATTGACCGATTTCGTTCAAAATCGATATTTGGACTCCCTGGGATTACAAAACAGGAAACTGATACCAAAGTTTTAAAAAATCAGCGCCATTTCGAAATTCTTTGTTAATATACCGATTTCGTTCAAAATCGATATTTACGCTACCTGGGATAAGGGATTACAAAATAGGAAACGGATACCAAAGTTTTAAAAAATCAGCGCCATTTTGAAATTCTTTGTTAATTGACCGATTTCGTTCAAAAACGATATTTAGGGCTCCCTGGGATTACAAAACAGGAAACTGATACCAAAAATTAAAAATATCAGCGCCAATCTGAAATTCTTTGTTAATTGACCGATTTCGTTCAAAATCGATATTAGGGCTCCCTGGGATTACAAAACAGGAAACTGGTACCAAAATTTTTAAAAATGGCCTACATTTTGAAATCTTTGTTAATTGACCGATTTCATTCAAAATCGATATTTAGGACTCCCTGGGATCACAAAACAGGAAACTGATACCAAAGTTTAAAAAAAACAGCGCCAATCTGAAATTCTTTGTTAATTCACAGATTTCGTTCAAAATCGATATTTAGGGCTCCCTGGGATCACAAAACAGGAAACTGATACCAAAGATTTAAAAGATTAGCGCCATTTTGAAATTCTATGTTAATTGACCGATTTCGTTCAAAATCTATATTTAGGGCTCCTTAGGATTACAAAACAGAAAACTGATGCCAAAGTTTTAAAAAATCAGCGCCATTTTGAAATTCTTTGTTAATTGACCGATTTCGTTCAAAATCGATATTTAGGACTCCCTGGGATCACAAAACAAGAAACTGATACCAAAGTTTAAAAAAAACAGCGCCAATCTGAAATTCTTTGTTAATTGACAGATTTCGTTCAAAATCGATATTTAGGGCTCCCTAGGATCACAAAACAGGAAACTGATACCAAAGTTTAAAAAAATCAGCGCCAATCTGAAATTCTTTGTTAATTGACCGATTTCGTTCAAAATCGATATTAGGGCTCCCTGGGATTACAAAACAGGAAACTGGTACCAAAATTTTTAAAAATGGCCTACGTTTTGAAATCTTTTCGTTCAAAATCTATATTTAGGACTCCCTGGGATCACAAAACAGGAAACTGATACCAAAGGTTTAAAAGATTAGCGCCATTTTGAAATTCTATGTTAATTGACCGATTTCGTTCAAAATCTATATTTAGGGCTCCTTAGGATTACAAAACAGAAAACTGATGCCAAAGTTTTAAAAAATCAGCGCCATTTTGAAATTATTTGTTAATATACCGATTTCGTTCAAAATCGATATTTACGTTACCTGGGATAAGGGATTACAAAATAGGAAACGGATACCAAAGTTTTAAAAAATCAGCGCCATTTTGAAATTCTTTGTTAATTGACCGATTTCGTTCAAAATCGATATTTGGACTCCCTGGGATTACAAAACAGGAAACTGATACCAAAGTTTTAAAAAATCAGCGCCATTTTGAAATTCTTTGTTAATATACCGATTTCGTTCAAAATCGATATTTACGCTACCTGGGATAAGGGATTACAAAATAGGAAACGGATACCAAAGTTTTAAAAAATCAGCGCCATTTTGAAATTCTTTGTTAATTGACCGATTTCGTTCAAAATCGATATTAGGGCTCCCTGGGATTACAAAACAGGAAACTGGTACCAAAATTTTTAAAAATGGCCTACATTTTGAAATCTTTGTTAATTGACCGATTTCATTCAAAATCTATATTTAGGGCTCCCTGGGATTACAAAAGAGGAAACTGATACCAAAGTTTTAAAAAATCAACGCCCTTTTTGAAATTCTTTGTTAATTGACCGATTTCGTTCAAAATCGATATTTGGACTTCCTGGGATTACAAAACAGGAAACTGATACCAAAGTTTTAAAAAATCAGCGCCATTTTGAAATTCTTTGTTAATATACCGATTTCGTTCAAAATCGATATTTACGCTACCTGGGATAAGGGATTACAAAATAGGAAACGGATACCAAAGTTTTAAAAAATCAGCGCCATTTTGAAATTCTTTGTTAATTGACCAATTTCGTTCAAAATCGATATTAGGGCTCCCTGGGATTACAAAACAGGAAACTGGTACCAAAATTTTTAAAAATGGCCTACATTTTGAAATCTTTGTTAATTGACCGATTTCATTCAAAATCTATATTTAGGGCTCCCTGGGATTACAAAAGAGGAAACTGATACCAAAGTTTTAAAAAATCAACGCCCTTTTTGAAATTCGTTAATTGACCGATTTCGTTCAAAATCGATATTTAGGACTCCCTGGGATCACAAAACAGGAAACTGATACCAAAGATTTAAAAGATTAGCGCCATTTTGAAATTCTATGTTAATTGACCGATTTCGTTCAAAATCTATATTTAGGGCTCCTCAGGATTACAAAACAGAAAACTGATGCCAAAGTTTTAAAAAATCAGCGCCATTTTGAAATTCTTTGTTAATTGACCGCTTTCGTTCACAATCGATATTTAGGACTCCCTGGGATCACAAAACAGGAAACTGATACCAAAGTTTAAAAAAAACAGCGCCAATCCGAAATTCTTTGTTAATTGACAGATTTCGTTCAAAATCGATATTAGGGCTCCCTGGGATTACAAAACAGGAAACTGTTACAAAAATTTAATAAAATCAGCGCCATGTTGAAATTCTTTGTTAATTGACCGATTTCGTTCAAAATAGATATTTAGGACTCCCTGGGGTTACAAAACAGGAAACTGTTACCAAAATTTAAAAAAATCCGCGCCATTTTGAAATTAATTGTTAATTGACCGATTTCGTTCAAAATCGATATTAGGGCTCCCTGGGATTACAAAACAGGAAAGTGATACTAAAGTTTTAAAAAGACAGCGCCATTTTTAAAATTTTTATACTTAAAGGTGAATTGTGTATCTAAGTAAATAAATTCGGTTTAATACAATAAAGACGTCAAGTCTGTACTACTTAGTACTAAAGTCTTACCACATCTCGTGAGCTGCTTTAGCAGCTCGCGCACAGAGCGAAACACTAGTTATACTATATATAGCTCAATTACCACTCACTCACTCACTCACTGACTGACTCATTGACATAATTGTTCTCCTAGAAAGAGACAGAAAACGATATAATGATGTAGGGGAGATGTGTTCGGGTGCGGGATTCGAGTGGGGAAAAATTATGACATTTCGGAAAAACAAGATGGCGGCCGACGTGATTCTCGCAACTCTTTTGTTTTCCCACCGATTTCGTTACAACTCGAAACGATTGAAGAAATTAGGAAACGATTTATAGAAAAAGTGGAAAAAATTGGAAAAACAAGATGGCGGTCGAGCTGTAGTGTTTTCAAATTTTTGATTTTTCGACCCCGAACCGCGGCGCCACAGATCCGAAACGGCGTGGTCGAGCATTATGATTTTTCCTTTTTTCGACTACAATTATCCTGTATTTTGACAAAATGGGAGTGGTTTTTAAAAATTCAAGATGGCGGCTGTCGCGGCGGCCTTTTTGTTTGAGGTACGAAAAAACGCAATTTTAAAATTCAATTATCTCACAGTTAGCAACGTCGGAGCGTTTCGACTTGTACGGTGCGATTGTGTGTACAGATTCGAGGTATGGATTGGGGAAAAAAATTACCCCATTTTTCGGGAAATTTTCTAGATTTACCCCAAAAATAAAAAAATCGAAATACGGACTTTTTGCAAAATTCGAGTATGAGCAACCACGTGTCCCACTTGTACGAATGACATTTGGGTATTTTCGTCGCCGAGGTCTGGCAACACTGGAATTTATCAAAGTAAAAGTGATTTTCGACATGGTCTTTTTTCAGGGGCGATCATTTCCGCTGGGTGCGAGCAAGATGAAAAATTTAAACGTCATCAGGACCGGTATATCCTGTAGTTTACGGGAAAATTATGAAACTATGTAAAATGTTTCTGTGGAACGAGGTGGCGGCCATTTTGTATTCCTTTTGTGTTTTTCAAAATTTCGATCACGTTTTTGAGGCAGTTGGCAACATTTGGGAAAGTTGACATGTATGGATCGATTATGTAACTCGACTGGCAGTATCGAGATATCTAAACAGTGTTGCCACATTTGGGGTAGTTTTCGAGATTTTCCCAAAAATGTCCTCCTGTAAAATTTCGTTTGAAAAATTTTTTTTTCACTGATGGCTTCGTATACACGTTAGAAAATTAAACTTGAACAAAAATATGGAGACAGCTGATGATTGAGGATTTCGGAGACGGGTAAAGAGCACGGCCAAGGTATTGAAGATAGGTGGGGGGTGCTCGACCAAATGTCATTTTTTTTTTCACTGATGGCTTCGTATACACGTTAGAAAATTAAACTTGAACAAAAATATGGAGACAGCTGATGATTGAGGATTTCGGAGACGGGTAAAGAGCACGGCCAAGGTATTGAAGATAGGTGGGGGGTGCTCGACCAAATGTCATTCAAAACTTCATCCAAAAGACAATGAGCTGAAAAAAAATTCAAAATGGCGGATTTAAGATGGCCGCCATACAAATTTATTTGGTGTCCATCTCAGAAAGTATAAAAGATGAAAGAGTGGTTTCTCGGCCAAAGATGATCAGGGCGAGAAGATCTATTTAGCGAAAAGAAAAAAAATTCAAGATGGCGGATTTTTTTTTTTCATACCAAATTATATGGCGATTAGGACTCATTGACGTAATTTATTGTTCTCCTAGAAAGAGACAGAAAACGATACAATGATGTATGGAAGATGTGTTCGGGTGCGAGATGGGAGTACGGAAAAATTATGCCATTTCGGAAAAACAAGATGGCGGCCGACGTGATTCTTGCAACTCTTTTGTTTTTTAACCGATTTCGTTAAAACTCGCAAGGATTGAAGAAATTAGTAAACGATCAATAGAGAAAGTGGAAAAAATTGGAAAAACAAGATGGCGGCCGAGCTGCAGTGTTTTCAAATTTTTGATGTTTCGACCCCGAACCGCGGAGCCACAGGTCTGAAACGGCGTAGTCGAGCATGATTTTTTCTTTTTTTCGCCTACAATTATCCTGTATTTTGACAAAATGGGAGTGGTTTTTAAAAATTCAAGATGGCGGCTGTCGCGGCGGCCGTTCGGTTTGAGGTACGAAAAATCGCAATTTTAAAATTCCAATTTCTCACAGTTGGCAACGTCGGAGCGTTTCTACTTCTACGGGGCGATTGTGTGTACAGACTCGAGGTATGGATTGGGGGAAAAAAGATTACCCCATTTGTCGGGAAATTTTCAAGATTTACCCCAAAAATAAAAAAATCTAAATACGGACTTTTTGCAAGATTCGAGTACGAGCAACCACGTGTCTCACTTGTATGAATTACATTTGGGTAATTTCGTCGCCCAGGTCTGGCAACACTGGAATTTATCAAAGCAAAAGTGATTTTCGACATGGTCTTTTTTCAGGCGCGATCATTTCGGCTGGGTGCGAGCGAGATGAAAAATTGAAACGTCATCACAAGCGGTATATCCTGTAGTTTACGGGAACATTATAAAACTATGTAAAATGTTTCTGTGAAACCAGGTGGCGGCCATTTTGTATTCTTTTTGTGTTTTTGAAAATTTCGATCATTTCATTTTTGTGGCAATTGGCAACATTTGGGAAAGTTGACATGTATGGATCGATTGTGTAACTCGACCGGCAGTATCGAGATATCTAAACAGTGTTGCCACATTTGGGGTAGTTTTCGAGATTTTCCCCAAAAACTCCCTCCTGTAAAATTTTGCATGACAAATTTTTTTTTCACTGATGGCTTCGTATATAAATCAGAAAATATAACTTGAAGAAAAATATGGAGACAGCTGATGATTGAGGATTTCGGAGACGGGTAAAGAGCACGGCCAAGATATTGAAGATAGGAGGGGGGTTCTCAAACAAATGTCACTCGAAACCTCATCCAATTGGCGGTGAGTTGAAAAATCTCCAAAATGGCGGATTCAAGATGGCCGCCATACAAATTTCATCAGTGTCTGTCTCGGAGAGTATTAGAGATGGAATCTTTCATATTCGATATAATTTAGGTCTCTCTGGGATTACAAAACAGAAAACTGATACCAAAGTAAAAAAAATCAGCGCCATTTTGAAATTCTTTGTTAATTGACCAATTTCGTTCAAAATCGATATTTAGGGCTCCCTGGGGTCACAAAATAGGAAACTGATACCAAAATTGTAAAAAATCAGCGCCATTTTGAAAATCGATATTTAGGACTCCCTGGGATTACAGAACAGGAAACTGATACCAAAGTTGTAAAAAATCAGCGCCATTTTGAAATTCTTTGTTAATGGACCGATTTCGATCAAAATCGATATTTAGGGCTCCCTGGGGTTATAAAACAAGTAACTGATACCAAAGTTGTAAAAAATCAGCGCCATTTTGAAATTCTTTGTTAATTGACCGATTTCGTTCAAAATCGATATTTTAGGATCCCTGGGATTGCAAAACAGAAAACCGGTACCAAAATTTTAAAATATCAGCGCCATTTTGAAATTATTTATTAATTAACCGATTTCGTTCCAAATCGATATTTAGGGCTCCCTGGGATTTCAATACAGGAAGCTGTTACCAAAATTTAAATCAGCGCCATTTTGAAATTCTTTGTCAATTGGCCGATTTCGTTCAAAATCGATACTTAGGGCTCCCTGGGATTACAAAACAGGAAACTGGTACCAAAGTTTTTAAAAACCAGCGCCATTTTGAAATTCTTTGTTAATAACCGATTTCGTTCAAAATCGATATTTAGGACTCCCTGGGATTACAGAACAGGAAACTGGTACCAAAATTTTAAAAAATCAGCGCCATTTTGAAATTCTTTGTTAATGGACCGATTTCGTTCAAAATCGATATTTAGGGTTCCCTGGGATTACAAAACAGAAAACTGCTACCAAAGTTTTAAAAAATCAGCGCCATTTTGAAATTATTTAATATAACCGATTTCGTTCAAAATCGATATTTAGGACTCCCTGGGATTACAGAACAGGAAACTGATACCAAAGTTTAAAAAAAAACCGGCACCATTTTGAACTTCTTTGTTACTTTTCCGATTTCGATCAAAATCGATATTTAGGGCTCCCTGGGGTTATAAAACAAGAAACTGATACCAAAGTTGTAAAAAATCAGCGCTATTTTGAAATTATTTGTTAATGGACCGATTTCGTTCAAAATCGATATTTAGGGTTCACTGGGATTACAAAACAGAAAACTGCTACCAAAGTTTTAAAAAATCAGCGCCATTTTGAAATTCTTTGTTAATTGACCGATTTCGATCAAAATCGATATTTAGGGCTCCCTGGGATCACAAAACTGATACAAAAGTTTTAAAAAATCAGCGCCATTTTGAAATTCTTTAATAATTGACCGATTTCGTTCAAAATCGATATTTAGGGTTCCCTGGGATTACAAAACTGAATCTGATACCAAAGTTGTACAAAATCAGCGCCATTTTAAAACTCTTTGTTAATTGAGCGATTTGGTTCAAAATCGATATTTTGGGGTCCCTGGGATTTCAATTCAGGAAACTGTTACCAAAATTTTAAAAATTCAGCGCCATTTTGCAATTATTTGTTAATTTACCGATTTTTTCAAAATCGATATCTGAGGATCCCTAATATCACAAAACAGGAAACTGGTACAAAAATTTTAGAAAATCTGCGCCATTTTGAAATTACTTATTAAAATTAACCGATTTCGTTCAAAATCGATATTTAGGACTCCCTGGGATTTCAATACAGGAAACTGTTACCAAAATTTAAATCAGCGCCATTTAGATATTCTTTGTTATTGTAGCGATTTCGTTCAAATTCGATATCTGAGGATCCCTAATATCACAAAACAGAAAACTGTTACCAAAATTTATAAAATCAGCGTCATTTTGAAATTTCGTTCGAACTTTTCGATGCTGGAGTAGATAAAATAATTTCCAATGAACAATGAATGAATGATTTTTCACGTAGCTTAAATTATTTACAAGAAGGAATTTAAATACAGGCTTGAACTAAAAAAAAAACCGTTTTGTTGCCATTTAATAATCTTCAATATACATTATCTTTAATGTTCTACTCCTGGCTAAAATTATAAATATTTAAATACGTGGCTGATTTAAAAAAAATAACAATTTTTGTTTAATTTCACATAATGTATACCTACTGTTTCTTTAAAAAATAGTATATGATCTTTAAAAAAATATTATAAAGTAGCTCATGCATGCGACTCCTTTCAAAGAACTTATGTTTGTGATCTTCCCTTTGTTAATTTTCCTTTTCTAATCCCATATTTTTTGCATAAAGCTGAAACTCCACCACCCATCCTTCAAAATTTGAGACTAACACGGCCCGCGAGCTGCTTTAGCAGCTCGCGCACAGAGCGAAACACTAGTTAATATATATATAGCTGCTCGTGCTGATTCACTGATTGATCACCTCTCCTGTAAAATTTTGTATGAACATTTTTTTTTTCACTCATCGTTTCGTATAGAAGACAAAAATTCATTAAGAGGAAAAATATAGAGAGAGCTGATGATTGAGGATTTCAAAGACGGATGAAGAGCACCAGCCAGGGTATCGAAGATAGGTGGGGGGTGCTCGACCAAATGTCACTCGAAACTTCATCCGATTGACAGTGAGCTGAAAAAAAATTCAAAATGGCGGATTTAAGATGGCCGCCATACAAATTTCGACGGTGTCTATCTCGGAGAGTATAAGAGATAGAAGAGTGGTTTCTTGGCAAAAGATGATCAGGACATGAGGGTCTACTTGATGAACAGGAAAAAAATTCAAGATGGCGGAATTTATTTTTCCATAGAAAATGGTATTGAAGATAGGTGGGGGGCGCTCGACCAAATGTCACTCGAAACTTCATCCAATTGACAGTGAGCTGAAAAAAAATTTCAAAATGGCGGATTTAAGATAGCCGCCATACAAATTCCGTCGGTGTCTATCTCGGAGAGTATAAAAGATGGAAGAGTGGTTTCTTGGCAAAAGATGATCGGGACATGAAGGTCTACTTGATGAACAGGAAGAAAATTCAAGATGGCGGAATTTATTTTCCATAGAAAATGTATGGCGAATATTGAAGAGGCTACAAGTGTAGAACTATGCAAGACTACGGTTCCTTTTCAAGATTTGTTTTTATGGAAGAAATCTCATTTTGACGAATGGTTCGGAGAAAAAAATATGGAGAGAGATGATGATCGAAGGTTCGGATGATGGCTGAGAAGCACGGTCAGGGTATTAAAGATAGGTACCTACTTAGGGGCTGCTCAAACAAAAAGGGAGGGGCGGGGGGTTGGTGGTCTTTGTTTTATGTTTTTCCTTTATGAGAATTTTCTTTTACGTCGGACGCTTGGCGTGCTGGCGCTTCCACTGTGCTCACTAGCATAGCAGTGTGTTGTTCAGATCAGAACACGTAGACAGTAAACCAGCTGCCCGATTATGTAAGAATTGTCGATCAAATCGTAAAAGTTCGGCGTCAAAGTAAAATAAACCATAACAGCATTGAATTAGAGCTCAATTTCGTGTTTCGAAATTGAGCTCTAATTTAATGCTGTTATGGTTTATTTTACTTTGACGCCGAACTTTGACGATTTGATCGGCCATTCTTACATAATCGGGGGGCAGGATAGTAGGACAGCGAGTAAGTAGACAGTGGACCGCGCGGTCCATTACGCGGTCCGCTTTAGCGGGCCGCGCAGCCACGCGCCATATTTATATATATAGCTGCTCGTGCTGATTCACTGATTGATCACCTCTCCTGTAAAATTTTGTATGAACATTTTTTTTTTCACTCATCGTTTCGTATAGAAGACAAAAATTCATTAAGAGGAAAAATACAGAGAGAGCTGATGATTGAGGATTTTGAAGACGGATGAAGAGCACCAGCCAGGGTATCGAAGATAGGTGGGGGGTGCTCGACCAAATGTCACTCGAAACTTCATCCGATTGACAGTGAGCTGAAAAAAAATTCAAAATGGCGGATTTAAGATGGCCGCCATACAAATTTCGACGGTGTCTATCTCGGAGAGTATAAAAGATGGAAGAGTGGTTTCTTGGCAAAAGATGATCAGGACATGAGGGTCTACTTGATGAACAGGAAAAAAATTCAAGATGGCGGAATTTATTTTTCCATAGAAAAGGGTATTGAAGATAGGTGGGGGTGCTCGACCAAATGTCACTCGAAACTTCATCCAATTGACAGTGAGCTGAAAAAAAAATTCAAAATGGCGGATTTAAGAGGGCCGCCATACAAACTTCGTCGGTGTCTATCTCGGAGAGTACAAAAGATGGAAGAGTGGTTTCTTGGCAAAAGATGATCAGAACATGAAGGTCTACTTGATGAACAGGAAAAAAATTCAAGATGGCGGAATTTATTTTCCATAGAAAATGTATGGCGAATATTGAAGAGGCTACAAGTGTAGAACTATGCAAGACTACGGTTCCTTTTCAAGATTTGTTTTTATGGAAGAAATCTCATTTTGACGAATGGTTCGGAGAAAAAAATATGGAGAGAGATGATGATCGAAGGTTCGGATGATGGCTGAGAAGCACGGTCAGGGTATTAAAGATAGGTACCTACTTAGGGGCTGCTCAAACAAAAAGGGAGGGGCGGGGGGTTGGTGGTCTTTGTTTTATGTTTTTCCTTTATGAGAATTTTCTTTTACGTCGGACGCTTGGCGTGCTGGCGCTTCCACTGTGCTCACTAGCATAGCAGTGTGTTGTTCAGATCAGAACACGTAGACAGTAAACCAGCTGCCCGATTATGTAAGAATTGTCGATCAAATCGTAAAAGTTCGGCGTCAAAGTAAAATAAACCATAACAGCATTGAATTAGAGCTCAATTTCGTGTTTCGAAATTGAGCTCTAATTTAATGCTGTTATGGTTTATTTTACTTTGACGCCGAACTTTGACGATTTGATCGGCCATTCTTACATAATCGGGGGGCAGGATAGTAGGACAGCGAGTAAGTAGACAGTGGACCGCGCGGTCCATTACGCGGTCCGCTTTAGCGGGCCGCGCAGCCACGCGCCATACTAGTTAATATATATATAGCTGCTCGTGCTGACTGACTCATTGATCACCTCTCCTGTAAAATTTTGTATGAACATTTTTTTTTTCACTCATCGTTTCGCATAGAAGACAAAAATTCATTAAGAGGAAAAATACAGAGAGAGCTGATGATTGAGGATTTCGAAGACGGATGAAGAGCACCAGCCAGGGTATCGAAGATAGGTGGGGGGTGCTCGACCAAATGTCACTCGAAACTTCATCCAATTGACAGTTAGCTGAAAAAAATTTCAAAATGGCGGATTTAAGATGGCCGCCATACAAATTTCGACGGTGTCTATCTCGGAGAGTATAAAAGATGGAAGAGTGGTTTCTTGGCAAAAGATGATCAGGACATGAGGGTCTACATGATGAATAGGAAAAAAATTCAAGATGGCGGAATTTATTTTTCCATAGAAAAGGGTATTGAAGATAGGTGGGGGGTGCTCGAACAAATGTCACTCGAAACTTCATCCAATTGACAGTGAGCTAAAAAAATTTCAAAATGGCGGATTTAAGATGGCCGCCATACAAAGTTCGTCGGTGTCTATCTCGGAGAGTATAAAAGATGGAAGAGTGGTTTCTTGGCAAAAGATTATAAGGACATGAAGGTCTACTTGATGAACAAGAAAAAATTCAAGATGGCGGAATTTATTTTTTCATAGAAAATGTATGGCGAATATTGAAGAGGCTACAAGTGTAGAACTATGCAAGACTACGGTTCCTTTTCAAAATTTGTTTTTGTTTTTATGGAAGTATTCTCATTTTGACGAATGGTTCGGAGAAAAAATATGGAGAGAGATGATGATCGAAGGTTCGGATGATGGGTGAGGAGCACGGTCAGGGTATTAAAGATAGGTACCTACTTAGGGGCTGCTCAAACAAAAAGGGAGGGGCGGGGGGTTGGTGGTCTTTGTTTTATGTTTTTCCTTTATGAGAATTTTCTTTTACGTCGGACGCTTGGCGTGCTGGTGCTTCCACTGTGCTCCCTAGCATAGCAGTGTGTTGTTCAGAACAGAACACGTAGACAGTAAACCAGCTGCCCGATTATGTAAGAATTGTCGATAAAATCAACCAAATACCAAATATGGTTTATTTTACTTTGACGCCGAACTTTGACGATTTGATCGGCCATTCTTACATAATCGGGGGGCAGGATAGTAGGACAGCGAGTAAGTAGACAGTGGACCACGCGGTCCACTACGCGGTCCGCTGTAGCGGGCCGCGCAACCAAGCGCCATACTAGTTTTTGATATATACCTACTTATCTTTGGCGAATTAGTAAAAGCTAAAAACCAATCCGTGGTCTAAAAGGGTTTTAATAGTAGAGCTCAAGAAATAAAACAGACAAAACACGTGAGGCAAAAATTACGAGATCATGCGAGATGATTAAGTGAGTACAGCATCTATCACCTGACAAAACGCTTTACAAAGGAAAAGTTAGGTTATTATTTTATAGGCAAGTAAAATAAAATATCGTAAAAAGTAAAAAAAAATATGCTCACATTATAATATATATCCGGATTCCCGCTGTCATACAACAAGGCTCTCTCGTACACCTCCTGAGCTTCCTTCGTCCTATTCAACTTGATGAGTATATCTCCCCTATTTATATACGCCTGAGTATAATCTGCCCTCATACTTATTGCCTGTCTATACAGCATATCTGCTTCTTCCAAACGGGTAACATTCTTGGAAATTAGGTTTGCTAGATTGAGGAATACATTCAAGTGGTTTGGGGCTATTCTCGCTTGGTACGATTCTCCGGGTTTCGCTTTGGGCAGTAAGGATTTCGCTTTTACGTAAGCGTCTTCCGCTTCCTGGTAGAGTCCGAGATGGTTGAATGTTCTGCCCACGTTGATATGAGCGCCTACGTCATCTGGTTGAACGCTCACGGCTGTTTTGAAGAATTCTAACGCCTCTGCGTATTTTCCCTCGGCTTCTAAGGCGTGGCCGACGTTGTTGTAAAGCTTCGCGTTATTTCTGTTGACCTGAAATAGATTGATTGACCTTTGATATTAGGAATAAGACAAAAATAATTAAGGGTCCAGAATGACAGGAATTTGTTGCAAATAATTTTGTATAGTTATCCAAGATTAATATTTTATCCATCAGAAAAATAGGACCAAACTCGTAAATATTGTTTATATTTCATGACGTGATTTTCTGCATGGATGAGTACTTACAGTTAAGCACCTAAAGATTGACAGGCTATTCGAGTTCCCACGGGATTTATAAAAACCTTAATAGGTTTCCCAAAAACATGGGATAGTTTAGAACGTCTACGTTAGCATAATAAGTCAAAGAGGATATTGTCTTCTATTGTAATAGTTTCTCTGTAAAATTAGTTTGACCGCACCTCATACAAAATTACTTGATTCAGGACTCAGGAGACATTAGGTGGTTGACCCGAGTTTTACGCGAGCTTAACTCACAAAGCTTGACATAGCTTACTAACGCTCATAAAACTAGGTTCCATAACTTACCTTGAGTCCCGACGCAAAAATGGAGTATTCAGTCTTCCAATCCCAATTTCTCACATACGTTTTAGCACTAAAGGCCAACAGAAGGAATACCAGCGCTGCGGCGGCAAGCTTGGCGCGTTTCTTAGCGACCAATCTCCAACCATGCGCGACCAGAAGACACCAGCCCATAGACGGCATGTACAGAACCCTCTCAGCGACCACGAATCCAACGGGGAAGAATAAGTTGGACGCGGGTAGAAATGGAAGCACCAGAAGTGCCAAGCCCTGAAAATAGAGATCTTGAAGTTAATATCACACTGTTTTTTGTTTTCGTAGATGATATTTATTTTTGGAACCAAATTCTTCTAAAAGTTGGTAAACAAAACAATCTCCAAATTTAACATAATCTAATCTGAGGTTAATCTACTTTCATCTCTAGCGAATATAAAAAAGGCACTTCTAATTTCTTTTTCCTTCGTTTTATGACGATCATTTTGTGGGTAGATAGTAGGAGATAGCTTCTGATGACCTAAAATCAAAATGCGGCTATCGTTTTTAAGGTAATTTAGAACATGTTTGCCCGTCAATGTTAACTTGAAAAAATCTCTGTATAAAATTGTAACCAAGATGTACATAATTTTATAATTTTATTACAATGCTTCACACACGAGGAAAGTTTCTAAACTTACTTAAATATAATATGTATATCAAAAATTTGCTGAACTGGCAGGATTTGAACCTGAGATATCTAGTCTTTTTACGCGACTGTTTATGCCATATCTCAAACTTCGGCACTGGCAGGTAAGGGAACCGTGGCCGAGTAGTCAAAGGAGCTCAGGGCGCGATTCCCAGAGAAACGCAGGTTCAAATCCTGACAGTTCCGCAAATTTTTAATATGTATTTAAGTAAGATGTACATAAAATAACAAAGGAGAAGAAAATATTGACTTGAAAGATAATGATTTGAAACACCAATTATTGTTCATTTCAGGGTTTAAACAGGAAGAAGTACATGTTGATACATCCATTTCCCATCTATATTTACCATCGACAAAGCTGAAGAGCGAGTCCTCAAGGCATGTATGGCAGCTGCTATCAGCGTTGTGGCTAGTGCGATAGTAGCAAGATTCCTCGGGTCACGCCAGGAGCGCAGCAGTGCCACTGTTCCCATCGTCCAGTCGCAGCAAAGCGCCTCTGGCAGGGTGAGAAGCCAGGCGTTCAGTGCGGGGAGGTAGGCGAAGGTTAGATGTCTGTGGATGAAAAAAATAATTAAGGTCACTATAGCACAAAAATAATACAGTAGCTTACATAGTGTGTAGTGTAGCATGCATAGGCAGTTTAAAACAGTCATGACCGGCTTCAAGCCAGGACTACAGAGCGAACTCAATTTGAAGTTCCCTCAATATGTCATGTCATGCCATTTGTCAGTTGACGTCTACTCGAGCTGTCCTGGTATTGTCCGTATCCAAAGATTCGAGGTAGAGGGCGGCGTGGCTGTAGCAGTGTTGTCAAGACGGTGAAGACGTGCAATTGAGCATGCAAGATGCACCTTGTTGCTGATAGCGCTTATGTGGCACAGCATACTGTCTCCTGACGCTTGAATATCTCCAAATTAACTACTTCTGATTAAAAAAAAAGTTTTTGGTGCCTTAGCCAAAAAAAATAGAACTAGCAGTAGGACTGAAGAGAATTGAGCACCTTTGTGACTTGAAACCTTGCTGACAATAGCGCTAATATTTGCTACGCAATGCTGAATAGCCTTCAAATATTTGAACAAAGATTCTTGATTGTAACCATGAATAGAGGATATTTACCTGGCGGGAGGAGAAGCGGCTCCAGCAGGGTTGTCGAACCGTGTGAAGACTGGCAACTGAGCACCCATGACGTGTAACCTTGCAGCCAACAGCGCCAATGTGGCACAGCACACTGTGGCCACGCGACGAGCCGCTTCGCCGCAAGCGCAACCCCATCCGCCTTTGCCCCAATATTCGAACCATGGCCTCCCCGCGTTACTGCCTTTGCGCTGGTGGGGAAAAAGGTAGTAAATATTATCAGATATTTAATCCGGATTGCATGGTACCTACATGTAAGTAGTACTAGTAGTACAATGGCTTACCAAATGAAGTTTTTAATGAAAAATCTTTTGTTAAATTAAAAAAAAATACTCAAGCTATAATTCAAAGTGTGAGTTTGTAGTTAGAAATTTCTTTATAAGGTCGCCTTTTACTCTCTAAGCTGCTAAGCATATATTGTAAATTCTCATTTAAATGAACCTTTGTTCTTCATTGAGAAAAAATATCTTTAAAATAAGTAAAATGCTTCAACTTTCGCAAGACCCTTATACCAAGAGCCATATACCTACTTACATGAAAAATGATTAACCGAAATACAAGATCACCCTCATCCTTGACAACACTTTCCGGGTTAGATAATATTATATTATTTTAGATGAACGTGAAACACCAAAAACTGATAGTGATATTTAACCCGTCTTTTGATAAATATTACAAAAGGAAACCATCTCTAAATATTAATCCTGTACCAGAAGAATCCCTATACGAGAAAAATAAACAAAGTCTTAGAATATAGGTATTTTAGTATTGTACTAATGGACCCGGCAGACGTTGTCCTGCCTTAAAGCTAGAATCCGATTGCAGAGCCCCCTATCGGGTCCAATTGTGAATATAAACCATCCCGGGACCCTCACAAACACACTCAAAAAATTCCATCTAAATCGGTCCAGCCGTTCTCGAGTTTTAGCGAGACAAACGAACAGCAATTGATTTTTATATAGAGAGAAGAAGAAGATTATACCAACTATGAGGTTGCTACATGTTCTCATTAGTTTTGAAAAGCAGGACTTTCCAACTAAAGTAGAGCACAATGCAAACTAGACTTTCAATAAAGAGCTTAGTAGTAGGATCCCTGCATGTTAGGTTCCGACATCTGTAGTCTCCCAGGCTCACAGGAAACAATATACTTGGGGGCGGGCTTGTTTCGGTACGTCCAAAGTTCAGTTTGAAACTTCGATCCGTTTTAGGACAAATATCTCGAATCAAAGACGTATACGCGATAGTTCGAGTTTGCCCTCGAGGTTCAATGCCACAGATAAGGTTTTGCTCCCTTATTTATTACTGGAACTTTTGGAGTTAAGCCTGTTTAAGTGTAGGTATAGATTATATATTGTATCCTCCTTGTTTTGACGACCTCCGTGGCGCAGTGTTGAGCGCTGTTGTCTGATGTGCGGAGGGTCCGGGTTCCATCCCCAGCAGGGTCAATTTGGGAATTTATTATTTCTGAATTTTCCCTGGTCTGGCCTGGTGGGAGGCTCCGGTCGTGGCTAGTTACCACCATACCGGCAAAGACGTACCGCCAAGCGATTTAGCGTTCCGGTACGATGCCGTGTAGAAACCGAATAGGGGTATGGGTTTAATATAACTTCCATGCCCCTAACAGGTTAGGCCGCTACAGACTGCATCACTTACCATCAGGTGAGATTGCAGTCAAGGGCTAACTCGTAGAGGATAAAAAAAAATCTGCAGGAACTCGTCAGAAGTCCCACAAATTGTGAACTGTCAAGTGGTCCAATCTTATGTCTATTTAGGAGCGTTGATTTGAACACTTGAACAATGGTTGCAGTGCTGATGAAATCAAGCAATACTATATTCAGGTCTGCCATGGATAATTAATAATCTATGTTATAAATGGAGGAACCAAAACAAGGCTATTAAGTACCAGCTACTCAGTGCGCATGTGCTTCCCATGTTCCTCTACGCTCCAGATTCGTGGAGTGAGGAGTCTGCGTCTGAGAAGAAGATAATATTCAATAGACGCTCTCGCGATGTGAGGGGGTCGCGATCAAGCCTCACAAGAAACCTTTATCCAGCAGTGAGCACCTCGGTTAGAGACAACGATGATGATGAATCTAAAATGTCTCAGCTCTAGTCTTGCAGGAGGCGTCGGCTTTCACAGCTGACGCACCTACATAATTTAACCTACTAACTCATCTCAATTACTGATGGTCGGCAATTAGTTGTATAAATTTATCCTTGTCCCAAGCTAGGCGATGGCAAGGCGGAATACTTCTCCAACTGTTTTTATTCCAGTCCACTCCCTTATGTTTCGGAGCCATGACTTTCTTCCCACGGATGGATGGGCAAACAACCCATCATTATGGTTAGATAAATGTTTTACGGTTGTAGGATGGGCCATTTTTTGCCGTAGGTCTTTTAACTTGTTTACCTTCTGTGCAACGAAGAGTTCGTAGACAACGCACACAGCTGTAACGGTAATGCCTTGTTCTTTGCACAGCATCGCGATGCCGACGCAAAATGTGCACGCCACTACGTAGCGCCAGTCTGGAAAAATGCAAGTGTAAATTATTAAAAAAGGGTAAATAAATTTAACTGAGAGGACGACGATGTAGAATTAAATGATGGCCGTGACTACGTCCGCGTGGACTTTGGTTTTTAAAAACCTCGTGGGAGCTCTTTTTGTTTCCAGAATATTCCAGTTACAAGAATTCAAGTAAACTGTACCTACCGAATTTCGTTAAAATCGTGTAAACAGATGGGCCGTAAAAATTAACAGACAAACTGACACACTTTCGCATTTATAATACTTAGGTATGCACACGGATTCAGGGAAAAAAGTAATATCAATTTCGTGCATCCATTATCAAGCTACAAACAAAATTTTCAAACATAGTTAGCCCCAAAGAAAAAGCAACAAAGAGAGAGAACAACTCTTAAGTGGGATTGGGTGTTGGCGCCTTTCAACCAGTGTTTCGAGCAATTTGGTCCCAAGTTCTGAGAGATAAGGCTTATCGGCTACTTAACCGCAGTCCGCAGGGCGATGGCGGGACCGCAGCCTTCAGACACAATAACGCTTTATTGAGGTAAGTCAAAGGGCGTTCAAAATGACCTTCTGTTACTTCGTAGTTAGTAGTATGGTTCGTTCAATCGTTTTAATCAATAAAACACTTAAATTAATGTAAAGCAATATTCTTGTGATCAGACGAAAAATACCGATTTTGGCCGGTACAGAGGTACGTTGTACACCCGGAACGGATATAGACTACTTTTATCCCGGAAATTCAAAATCGGTGCAACATATAGGTTGTGAAAGGGTGCAAAAAGTACCCTGTGATAGTGAGAGCATTTATCATTTAACTCTCTGTATGTCTGTAAATCCATACTAATATTATAAATGCCAGGCATTGTGTGTCTGTCAGGTTGTCTGTCTGTACGTCTGTCTATCTGTCAGCTACGCTTTAACGGCCCATCTTTACAATCGCCATCTTTTCACGAGTACAGAGATAGGTTGTCTTGCCGGGAATCAAAAAAACCATAATCCAGTTGGACGTCGGGGGCATCATCTAGTAATAAATAATGTCCAAACAATCAAATCATTTATTTGCATAGATTGCGTAGGTAAATTGGTGTTACATTGTTATTATTAGTAAGAACTACAATTTGCCTTGTACTGGCATGCAAAAAGAAATGTAAAGTTCGCGATGAAAAAGAAATTCGAGTCGACTGAGTACCTAAAATAGGAATTATACATTCTTGTCAGAGGAGGGTTTTAGTTCCATTATTCCCAACTATTGCCTCGGGCAGTTCAAAGTTCTGCGAGATAGAGCTTATCGCTCACTTACTTGCAGGGTAACGACACAATATGAACTTTAAGGCTGCTTACTCAAGTCCAAGGGGGATCAAAATGGCTTAGTTTATGACTATGGTGTCTATAACTTACCTAAGTTAGGAAGACTTATGCTACTTATAGATGATACAACAGACATACAAAATACATTATTTCGAAACTTACATGAAATTATTATAATATGCTTATTATTCACACACTATGGAAACTAAATAACATAATATTTTGAAATACAATTAACTATGCGTTTATTTTTGTTGTCCAAAAAAACTAAGTCTAATCGCTAGATGTCACCTGTGCCGTAACATTATTATGTTCTCATTAGTTTGGCTGGCGGTGCATTTTTACACCTATAACGTCAGCGGTTTTGTCGCGTCGCGCTAGTGTGTGCGGATCTATAATATGGATTTACACGTTAAACACGTTCCTTTACAAGACTAAAGTACAAGTTAGCCCTAGCCAGCAATCTCACCTGATGGTAAGTGATGATTCAGTCTAAGATGGTAGCGGGCTAACCTGTTAGGGGTTAAAATCTGGCCGCACCCTTATAATGCTAGTGTCAAATTAATTCAAAGTGAAGGTAAATGTTATTCCTGTTAAGGCTTAGATCTCATTGACATCTGTTTCCCTGAAATACAAACGGAGAATTTGAATTCTCGTAAAATGGAATTGGAGTCAATCCGGGCCACAATTTTAACCTCATCAAGCGGGCGCAGTCCAAAAGGAAGTTACGTGGAGTGAGAACCCCCAAACATTTGCTCGTCCATACAAGCTTAACGATATTACATTCCCGTTAGGTACATAGGTAACTCAAACTGGAAACATTCGGGCGTCCTTTGGTGGCTGGGTTTCGGAAAGTTTGCTATGCTTTTACCACCTACGTACTCGTACCTACTTTATAATAATTCGTCTTTTAAGGTCTGGAAAAACAAACTCAAATCGAATTACTATTATTTAAAATGATTTAGGGCCTCTTGAGTTCGTTTTAGAGTTGCACCTGTCTATGTGTCACAACAAGGCCACAACCATTACGATTTTAGAAACCCACTATACCGCCACATAACAGTATTGCGAGAATCGAAAGAAAATTTGGTTTACCCCCTCAAGGTTTCTTGAATAGTTTAAAAAAAAACGAAATAAGGTCAAAGTATTTAGGAACTAGCATAACATAGGAAAGCTTCCGCGTATTTTGATAGGCATTTGACGATATATTATTGCACATTGATTCTGTTGGCAAATCATAAAATTTCTTTGGAAACCAGCTACAATTAAGTATTTTTTTCCTTCTTGTGGTGGTGCGAATTAAGTGTAATTGCCTACCTTTTTATAAATAGTAAAGAAAATGTAAATTCTTAGAACCGCGTGGGGCACGAGTTTTACAGTCGTTTAGTGTGTGTTTGAGCCTTAATGAAATAAGGTCCAGCGCACAGTGGATTCGGATACAACTTCACCGAAAGTAGCGTTTATAATATTCAAATTACGGGTCGGCATGTCCAACAATGCATATTGCGAGGGTAAACTTTTGGGTGGCCATCAATTTGGGAAAATTTCACAGAATGTGTGGGTATTTCAAATATGTGAGCCATGTTAATTTTTCTAACTCATCCTAACACTCAAATAATCACCATCATATTTTTGAAAGCTTTGGAAACAGAAAATGTTGCATGAAATATTTTCATAGCCTTATTGATAGGTCATTATAACTGCCTCTTCGGTCCAGTGGTCAAGCATGTTCGCCTACAGATGATGATATCATGGGTTCGGTTACCGGATCGTACCATTAATATTGGGCTTTTGCGACACGACGCGATTAGAACTATCCCGAACTTCAACAAAACGTCCGCGCGATAATCATACTAATATTATAAATGCGAAAGTGTGTTTGTTTGTTGGTTTGTCCTTCAATCGCGCCGCAACGGATCGACGTGATTTTTGGCACGGGTATAGTTGAGGACCTGGAGAGTGACATAGGCTATTTTTTATCCCGGAAAATTAAGGAGTTCCCGCAGGAATCAAAAAAACCTTAACCACACGTCGAAGTCGCGGGCATCAGCTAGTTGGGTATATTTGACAACTATTCAAATAAATAATTATTCTTTAATGATTATTTTAGGGGATCTCCCAAAAGTAGTAATATCCACTTCCCCTGTTAGTGTTATGTTCAAAAACTATTTTAAACTATCGATCAAAGTAAAAAAGTGCGGCGAATTTAGATGACGTAACTGTTCAGTATTTTATACAACATCCCATATTTAGCGCGCGTTTTGACGTTTGAAAAAAGTTGCTCATTTGACTCGTTGTCAAATACCCAATTCCGCAATGTTCTCTTTTTTATGGACACTAGCCACTAGGCGACAGTACAAAACTTCCTTCCGTTCCGACGTGGACGTTTCGTGCAGACTTTTTTTTTCTGTCTAGTCCATAGTAGGTATTAAGGTATATTATAAACTTACTTAAATATACATATCAAAAATTTCGGAACCGGCAGGATTTGAACCTGCGTCTCTCTGGGAATCGCGCCCTGAGCGCCTTGACCTCTCGGCCACGGTTCACTTACCTGCCAGTGACGAAATTTGAGATATGCATCTTTAATCCAGTCTTTTTACGCGACTGTTTATGCCATCCAGTAGCGATATATTAAAGTATCGAAACTACTTTCAAAGGCCCATATTCGATGGAACTCTTTGAACTAGGAATGACACATTTTGCGTTTTACTAATTTTATAATTTTTATTACAGTGCTTCACACACGAGGAAAGTTTCTAAACTTACTTAAATATACATATCAAAAATTTCGGAACCGGCAGGATTTGAACCTGCGTCTCTCTGGGAATCGCGCCCTGAGCGCCTTGACCTCTCGGCCACGGTTCACTTACCTGCCAGTGACGAAATTTGAGATATGCATCTTTAATCCAGTCTTTTTACGCGACTGTTTATGCCATCCAGTAGCGATATATTAAAGTATCGAAACTACTTTCAAAGGCCCATATTCGATGGAACTCTTTGAACTAGGAATGACACATTTTGCGTTTTACTAATTTTATAATTTTTATTACAGTGCTTCACACACGAGGAAAGTTTCTAAACTTACTTAAATATACATATCAAAAATTTCGGAACCGGTAGGATTTGAACCTGCGTCTCTCTGGTAATCGCGCCCTGAGCGCCTTGACCTCTCGACCACGGTTCACTTACCTGCCAGTGACGAAATTTGAGATATGCATCTTTAATCCAGTCTTTTTACGCGACTGTTTATGCCATCCAGTAGCGATATATTAAAGTATCGAAACTACTTTCAAAGGCCCATATTCGATGGAACTCTTTGAACTAGGAATGACACATTTTGCGTTTTACTAATTTTATAATTTTTATTACAGTGCTTCACACACGATATAAACGCAAAATGTGTCATTCCTAGTTCAAAGAGTTCCATCGAATATGGGCCTTTGAAAGTAGTTTCGATACTTTAATATATCGCTACTGGATGGCATAAACAGTCGCGTAAAAAGACTGGATTAAAGATGCATATCTCAAATTTCGTCACTGGCAGGTAAGTGAACCGTGGCCGAGAGGTCAAGGCGCTCAGGGCGCGATTCCCAGAGAGACGCAGGTTCAAATCCTGCCGGTTCCGAAATTTTTGATATGTATATTTAAGTAAGTTTAGAAACTTTCCTCGTGTGTGAAGCACTGTAATAAAAATTATAAAATAAGGTATATTATCTGCTTTATATGGAGAAAAAATACCTGTATATCGCCGCCTGCTGGCAGCCCTCGCGTAGCACAGAAGCGCGCCCAGGAAAAACACCGACGACAGCATTTCGGCGCGGCCCACGACACCTGTTACCTGCACAAACAGTAACCTTCATTATACACCTTCAATATTCTATGCCTTCAATATACTGTTAAAATGAAAAGCAATGCACAAAAGGAGAAAGACAGGAAAAGGATTTTCTGCACATGTCTGCTGAAAATGATTAGCCTCGTTTGACAATCTACTATTTTAGCAATGTTATAAATGTGAAAGTGTGTTTGTTCAAGTCCTTCAATCAAAGCGCAACGGAGCAACCAACCGATTTGATTTTTGCTTAAATATTGGACGTCAATAAGTGTACATGTATCTAATTTGAATAAATAAATATTAATTGATTGATTGCATGGATACGGTTAAAGATATGGAGAGTATAAAATTCTACAAATATTATAATACTAGAGTGTGTTAATTTGTTGGTTTATCCTTCAATCAAAATCAAAATAGCAACGGAACAACGTGATTCTTTGCATAGGTATAACAGAGTTTAGTGTGACACTAGGCTGCTTTGTATCCCGGAAAATCAAAGAGATCCCACATGCTTATTACAAATCTAAATACACGCGGAACAAGTCGACGGCATCGGCTATAGTAATTATATGGTAAATCCATGCTTAAGACTGGTCTTAGGTGTAGATTGACCGATACTTAAGAACGTGCTCTTAGCTGATGTTGATGTAGCTGTGGTACCTGTGGGAAAGAAAACACATGCATACTAAAAATTTGGTGACCATCATGTACCTTTTATAGGTATACTAGCTGATGCGGAATTCGCGGAATTCATCCGCGTGGTTAAGTTTTTTTGTTTCCCAAAAAGTAGCCTATGTCACTCTTCAGGTCCTCAACCATATCCATGCCAAAAATCACGTCGATCCGTTGCGGCGTGATTGAAGGACAAGCCAACAAACAAACACACTTTCTCATTCATAATATTAGTATGATATGGTGACCACTGACCACAGGCTTTCGTTAGGGGCAGTAGTCCAACTATATGTAACTTGATTTTTTTCTGTTTACACGCCAAAACTTCGGCATTCGACAGGTTTGAGCAAAAATCTTTTTTTTTTTTTTAATCCTCTACAAGTTAGCCCTTGACTGCGATCTCACCTGATGGTAAGTGATGATGCAGCGCTAAGATGGTAGCGGGCTAACCTGTTAGGGGCATGGCACTTAAATTAAACCCATACCCCTATTCGGTTTCTACACGACATCGTACCGGAACGCTAAATCGCTTGGCGGCACGTCTTTGCCGGTAGGGTGGTAACTAGCCAAGGCCGAAGCCTCCCACCAGGCCAGACCCGGGAAAATTTAGAAATTATAAATTCCCAAATTGACCCTGCCGGGGATCGAACCCGGGACCTCCGCACGTTAAGACAACAGCGCTACACACTGCGCCACGGAGGTCGTCAAATCTCTGAATTCATTTCCCTTAGATCTCTGTAAAAACAAACACTGGTAGGCAAGAGTACCTACTTTGTATTGTTTTACTTTTAATTGTAAAGTGGGGCACAATTTTGCGCAATGCCCCTCGGGTCTCAGGTTTCCTTTTGAGAAGTTAATGAAATGCCAGAGAAAGCTTTACAAATCTGAGCCTCTTAAGAAATCCGGCTCAATCGGGCTTCGTGTTACTTTTGTTATATTCCTCAGTAACAAGGACTGAGGAAAAAAGTAAAAATTTGAAAGGGACGGTTCACTGTGAAGGAAAAGTAAAATAATGAAAGTAGAGTTGTAATGGTCTTTAATGACTACAAAAATATTTAGATGTGTCCTTTACGACACTCTTAACTGCCTCGTTGGTCTAGTGGTTAGCATATTCGACTGCGGCCGACAAGGTCCCGGGTTCGAGTCCCGGGTCGGGCCATAATTAAGTATTGGGGTTTTCTGACTAGAAATTCTCAGTACTAGCCCGGAGTTAGGAAGTTGGCGGTGTTTCACCCCCGTGCCTCGGAGAGCACGTTAAGCCGTCGGTCCCGGTTACTATCACTAACATGCTAATAGTCGTTAAAGCCCGCCGAACCGCACTGAAGCAGCGTGGTGGGTCTAAACCACTAATTCCCTCTCTCCTATGAGAGTGGAGACCTGTGTCCAGTAGTGGGCCGTTAATGGGCTGTAGTGGTCCTTTACGACAATGGACGGGACTGGTTTTAAAAAATGTAACCTAACTAATAGCTATAGGTCAACCCCTACTCCGTGGCTTTACCTTTTTTGTATAAACAACAGCTTGAATATAACGAGAAATAAACATAGACTACTTATTATCCCGGAAAATGAAAGAGTTCCCGCAGGATATAGAGACGTAGAGAGCTGACAAACTACATTACTGCGTTAAAAATAAATACTGCCACTTTTATAGATTTTTTTATTTTTTTTTATAACCTTTTAAAATTTAAAGAGTTTTGACGTGACAACGTCTTATAAATTGGTTTGCCGGGTGACACTTCAAGAAACTGCGTTACGCTCCGCTCACGTTATGCGCTCACAATGAGAGCGAGTGAGAGGCACGCGTCCCTTCCACTCGGGCATGGTTAGCCCGCCTAAGAGCGAGAGAGACAGACATAAAAAGTGAAAGGCACGCGTCCCTTCCACTCGAGCACAGTTAGCCCGCCTAAGAGCGAGAGAGACAGAGCGAGAGAGAGAGAGTGAGAGAGATTTCATCCTTCTTCCTACTATACGAATGAATATTCACATTAAAATTATTTTACCACTCAAAGTCGTTGTCACGTAAAACTTTCGCCCGTATATTTGCTCGACGTTTTTGATACAAACCGCTAGGGTGTGGAACACCCTCCCAGCGCACGTGTTTCCTGCCACATATAACTTAAGTACCTTCAAGACAAGAGTGAATAGGCATCTTCTAGGCAAGCGCGTTTCAACTTCCAACCTAGACCTCATCATTGCTTTGCACTAAGCATGATTGTCGTCAAGCGCAAGCCTATCACGCAATAAAAAAAAAAAAGAATGACTTCTAATCGCCACATATAGATGTGACACGACGAAATTAGGGATCGTTAAGTTTTATAGCAATGCCATAAAAATGTAGTGCCAAGTTGCGTGTACTCAACTACTACTATTAACTACTAAAACGTGACTAGTACGCATTGCACTTCAGGGTTTAACTTCGAAGTTATTGTGGATTACCTTGTGTAGGTAATAATGAAAAAGTGGTTAAGAATTATATGTTTTTTTTTTTTTATTTATTTATTGGGGACGATTAACAATTACATCTAATTATAATAACTAAAATAAAATATTAAAACAAATGTGTAATCCACCACACCATCCACGGGTTAACATATATATATATATATATATAACATATGGGTATATGTTGACATATCTAACACATTAATTAGATAAGTGGATATATTGGGTCTATATTAACATAAGGTATTAAAAAAGTGCGTTGTTGACGCATTGGTCCAGTGGCTAGCATTTGGTTGCAAATCCCGAGGTCCAAGGTCCAAGTTCAGCAAAAGTAATTAGGGTTTCTTTACAAAAGTGCAGCCCGAAGTTGGGAAGTTAGCGGTGTTATTCTTCTCTCCGGTCATATTGTATTACCGCCACATCGGGCTATGAGAGTGAGGGAATAGAGAATGCCTTTGTTTGCGTACACACTTGAGCACAGCGGTACACAAACACGTAAGTATCTCCTAGCCAGCTTTGTTTATAAGTACTCGTACCTATTACAAATCCGCTAATAAATACTTTTAGACGTGTCTAATTCTATGCCGCTAATATTAGGTTACTTTTTAGAAATACATAGCTATAACAGTAGGTAAGTACTCATATAGTATCATATATTATAAGGTACTATATGTCCCTATCAAATTATATAAGAGGGTAATAAGGACGTCAAAGGACGTTTAATTGCGTGAAGAGAGCTCAAAGATAAAAGGAGGTAATTCATTAGAAATGTGAGTAGGTATCGACCATCAATAGCCTCAAAGGTTGAGGACAACATATACATTAATCCGGTCTATCCTATCTATAGTCTATGTTACATTGCGAAGTATTGGATTTCTATCTGCTAGACAAAAGACTAGATTAAGCCATATAGATTGCTTTCACTTAATTAGATTATGTCTGAATAACTCTATGTTGGATTGAAAGCAGCGCTTTGGTAGTGGTATTATATAATTATTTATTTATCACATATACCTGTACCTATGTATTATTCCAGGTCACAAAGCTGGTACTTAATGAATGTCTAAAATACTGTATGAAAGGCTTTAACTAGAATCTAAATGATGTTACCTTCAGCTTCGGTCGTCTGTACACTTGACGACATCTCTAAATTAAATTGAATAAAGTTTGTGTAAATGAAATTTTATCTAAATTCTAAATCTAGTGCTATCCCTTTCCTCTAAATAAAATTGAGTTATGTAAATTAAATTTTATCTAAATTCTAAATCTAGCGCTATCCCTTTCCTACAGAGAACATTATTGAAGGCATACCTGACAATACAGGATATACCACAGAAAAAGGAATCTGCTTAGTGGGCTATACATAATCCTGTCATGTAAAATTAGATAAGGCCAGGTTTACACTTGTAAGTTTAACTCACGTAAGTCGTTCACATAAGTAACTTACGAGTTACGAAATGTAAACAGTCTTGTAAGTCGTGTACCGCATATGCAAATGTTAGTTACGTAGCTAAGTAATTACTTACAAGTGTAATCCTGTATGGCTAGCATGCGCACTACGAGTAAAATTATGTCTACCCGTTATCTCTATCTGTCTACCGAAGCTAACATGGTTACTTGTCTCTTTACGTCAAAAGAAGAGATAAAAGTAATATTTGTGGTATTTTTCTCTACGAACATACATGTCGATTATTTCTTTCTTGTAATTTACCGCATTTTGCGCATGTAGGGTAAATTAAAATTTGCCGGCAACGACAACATCTCTCTCTCTCTCTCTCGTCGCGAGATAATCTCGTTGTGCGCATGCTAAGCACACTGATCTAAGAGTTGGGGTGAAAACAACCTACGGACAGGGCAGGACAAAACGTTCGCGGGACACACCCGTAACTTGCAACTACAAGAGACACGTTTCGTTTTATAGCGGTAGGTAGTCTGTATACAACTCCATATAACAGTGACTTTTTGTCGTCCAGAAAAAAAAAATTAATGTACCTACCTATTACAGAATCATTAAAGCTATATTGTTGTACAATAATTGTCTATACAGAGAGTCTTGTTGTTCACAAAAATAACATTTAACTGATTATTAAATGGAAAATAATATTATTATTATTTATTATTATCTGAAAAAATTACTCATTTATAAAAATAAAGCTGGAATCGACATGAAGCAGGCACGAGTAACCCATATGTTCACAGGTCACCTATTTTAACTAAATATAATACCGAACTCAACGAAAACGTTAATATTCAATTTTTTTTAGATTTTAAACTACAGTAAGTAACTTCTACTGTATCCACGCAGCTGTATTAGATACAGAGGGTAAAAAAACGAACGGGATATGGAGGAAAAGAAACTACAAGTTTTAAAAATATGCAACTTTCATCATAGATGCTAAATACAAAAAAAAAGTCCAGCAAATTGCATAATACCACAGATAAATAGGTACCTCGACGTCCATTTACGCAGTGTCAATTATTCGAGCATAAAATTTACATGCATCAACATGCATGAGCAATAACATCGATGTTTAAAGCCTTTAAAAAGCTTTAAAACACCAACGACTGTCGATTCGTCAAAATGGAAATGTCAGTGAACAAAATTGAGATCGGGTCATGGCCTATATAAAATTCTCCTGGGAGCTGTGAACCTCGCCTGATTTTATGCCGGGGATCGTTTAATTTCGTTGATCAGTTTAAGAGAGATTAAAACCGGGGCCGCTTAGCTTTCAAATTAATATTAATAGATATACCTAGATGGTTGAGGTAAAAAACTGGAACTCCTACACACCGGCCTCATTTAGGCACCTATATCTCGCCACTCCGCCTCATTTAAATTGTGGTTTGCTGTAACAATACAATCTGTAGGACAATGCTTTCTGGTGGTGGCTTTCTCGCTTTCTAGTGACTAGTGATGTTCGGTAATCGGTAGTAGGTAAGTAGAATTATTATGTAGTGCATAAGATAAAGGATTATGAATAACATAGGTAATACTTAGATGACGCCAGAAACTTTATCAGCGTTGATTTAGGTTTTAATAATCAGGGAATTCTATGATTTTAATTATAAAAAAGATCATGCCCTCAGCTTTACCCATGCAAAAATTCACATAGATCCGTTGCGGCGCAACTGAAAGACAAACCGACAAGCAAACACACTCACATTTATAATAGTTAATAATATCTAGAATTAGACAATCATTCGTCAACTTTGCTGCAAGCTGAATTATTGGTCAACATAATAATACTATGTTATGATGACCAGAGATAGTTCTTTGCAATTTTAAATTCACTTGGGAAGTCCTCGGGCTTCGCCTCATCCTTTAAATATTACTCAGCCGTCAGTTGCTCTATTTCCGGCCTGGACAGTGGACAGTAATGTACTGCAATTGCAACTATTTTATTTTATTCTGTTATGATTACCGATTGGTGGGTTATAACTGCCATGACCCTAACAGGTTAGCCCGCTATCATCTTAGACTGTATCTTCACTTGCATCAGGTGAGATCACAGTCAAGGGCTAACTTGTAGTGGATAAAAAAAAAGTTAATGGAAGATGATTATAAAATGATTAAGCAGATACTCACCGCTTCGCTGTGTATCGGGTGGACAGCGAATAAGATGGCCGCCACGAAACTTGCGAACTCCGGCAGGAACATCGCACACACCCTGAAACAAAGATAACTGGGTCACTTCACAAGTTCACAACACAACTAATCACGCAGTGCCAACTTACTGCCAAGTGTAGTTTCACTGGCAATTTATTTACTAATCAGCGACTTAGCGAGGACGTCTTACGGGGCAGCTGTTATTCTACTAAAGTATACGACGGAACGGCTAAGTGGAGTAACATAGTGCTTTTATTAGTTCTGGCTTTTTCTAAGGTTGTGTTTGGTCACTTTTAAAACTTGGCACAACAAAGCAAACTGGGTAATTTTATAAGTTCACAATACAACTAATCACGCAGTGCCAACTTACTGCCAAGTGGAGTTTCACCGGCAGTTTCTTTACTAATCAGCGAGGACGTCTTTTACGGGGCAGCTGTTATTCTACTAAAGTATACGACGGAACGGCTAAGTGGAGTAACATAGTGCTTTTATTAGTTCTGGCTTTTTCTAAGGTTGTGTTTGGTCACTTTTAAAACTTGACACAACAAAGCAAACTGGGTAATTTTATAAGTTCACAATACAACTAATCACGCAGTGCCAACTTACTGCGAAGTGGAGTTTCACCGTGGGTGTTCCGTTATAAGCACTGCGAGCACTGGCAGTGCTCTTTACTGGGGACTTCCAGTGCTCGCAGTGTATTTCGGAACGCACCCACCGGCAGTTTCTTTACTAATCAGCGAGGACGTCTTTTACGGGGCAGCTGTTATTCTACTAAAGTATACGACGGAACGGCTAAGTGGAGTAACACAGTGCTTTTATTAGTTCTGGCTTTTTCTAAGGTTGTGTTTGATCACTTTTAAAACTTTGCACAACAAAGCAAACTGGGTAATTTTATAAGTTCACAACACAACTAATCAAGCACTACCAACTTACTGCCAAGTGGAGTATTTATTTCCTAATCAGAACGAACGTCTTTTGTACGGCATCATAGAGTAGGTACATGACGGAACGTCTAAGTAACATGCTGCTTAGCTTTTAAGGTTGTGTAAAGATTTAGAAATTTGAACTCTAGGAGTAAAATGCAGCATACCTTCCAAAGATAGCAAACTTGGTCACTTCATAAGTTAACAACAAATCACGCAGTGCCAAGTGAAGTTTAACTAGCAATATATTTCCCAAATAGTGCTTATTTATTTTGCGGACTGGCTGTTGGACACAAACGAAGAAACTGAAACAACATACTAAATGCAGTGGGAACTTTTATTAATTCTAGCTTTTTCAAAATCGTATTATGTCACTTTGGGAACTTCGCGCAACGAGGCATAGGTACTGGGTCACTCCACAAGTTCACACTACAACTAATCAAGCAGTGCCAAGTAAAATTAAACTGGCAATCTATTTCCTAATCAGAGCGGATGCCTTTTGTGGACCGGGTATTGACCATCAGCAAACGAAGCAACGGCCAGGTGGAGGAAAATAGTGCTTTATTAAGTGCTACTTTTTATAAAGTGACAAATTTGATCCAAATCAGGACTTAGACACTCCTGGAAGAACATGACATTCATCTATACTAATTTTATAAATGCGAAAGTTTGGATGGATGGATGGATGAATGGATGGATGATTGTTACTCAATCACACCAGAACAGCTGAACGAATCTGGATGAAATTTGGCACAGAGAAAGATTATACACGCTTTTTATCCCGGAAAATTAAAGAATTCCCGCGGGAACCAAAAAAACTAAATCCACGGGGACGCAGTCGCGGGCATCAGCTAGTTGTGCAATAAAGCAATGTCTTCTATGATTCCACAAAACTTCTCTTCAAATTCAACTTCAATTGACTCCACAAATTATCACGCAGTGCTAAGTTGAGTTGAACTGGCAATTTATTTCCTAATCAGAGCGGACCTCTTTTGCGGGGCAACTGTTGTTATTCCACAAAGTTCGGTAACGCAAACGACGGAACGAAAGATGTCGGTTATCTCGAAGAACATAATATTACACTTTCAGGGCTGTATAACTACGGTTGGTCACGATAATTATTAATGCAACCAGCTTTTTATCTCTGAAGTTGTACAGTAGTTTGTGTTAGCATTATTCCATATGCGAAACCCATTACCCATACTAATAAAACTTTAGATACCACAGGTTAAATACTCAAAAACCACAGATGAAACAATAGCAACTCCTTATATACATCGTACTATCGACGTTGACTCAATAGTCCATAACCATTGTCATTTTATCCCCTTTTCACCAACGATGAAAGACGTTTTAGCCTAGTTTTAAGACATAAATAAGCTATAATAACATAGCATAAAATGTATATAAGTTTCAAAGCCATATAAACCGACCATAAACCTCGTAAAAGCAGACTTCCAAATTGAAATTTCATAAATCATATGAGTACATTCTCTTTTATTAAAGGTCGTTCAGTCTCCGTGTTTCTGAGGAAAACATTTCAAGGGAGGTATTCGCCGTTTAAGCTCGGTAACATTTTCGCTGCATTTTCTTTTAAGACGCCAAACTAAAGTGGGCTGCTTCCCTTCGGGGTTTCTTTGCTAAACGAGAATTTCTAAGTGCACATGCATAACATCTTAATAGCTGGACCAAATGTTGCAACGAAAAATGGTTTAAACGCGGCTGAAATAACTATCGTCTACACAACGTGGAGCTCGGTTTAAAATAGCAGTTCGATTGCTTTTAATGTAGGCTTAAATAATAATTATTATGCTCCAAAAATAATCATAAATTGAGAGACTGCAGCTTATAGCGTTGCCAACGATACGTGTGATTAACATTCATAATAATTCACATCACTGATTGCGATTATCATATTCATCTCTTAAATCGTTGAGCTATTAAGGTTCTAAGTGCACATGCATAACATCTTAATAGCTGGACCAAATGTTGCAACGAAAAATGGTTTAAACGCGGCTGAAATAACTATCGTCTACACAACGTGGAGCTCGGTTTAAAATAGCAGTTCGATTGCTTTTAATGTAGGCTTAAATAATAATTATTATGCTCCAAAAAAAAACATAAATTGAGAGACTGCAGCTTATAGCGTTGCCAACGATACGTGTGATTAACATTCATAATAATTCACATCACTGATTGCGATTATCATATTCATCTCTTAAATCGTTGAGCTATTAAGGCTTTTTCATTTACGACGTCATTGTTCAGATATTGGTATAACTTTTTCATATTATCCTAAAATTCATATTATTCAAAAAAAAAAAAATTATCCTATGTATAAAAGGCGCTCATATTGATAATCAGCAGTGTTCACGTCTGGTTAAGAAAAATCTGCCAAAAAACTGGCGCACGAAGCGTTGTTTGTGAAAGTTTTCTGTATCTAACGCACGGTACGGTAAGCGAAAAGTTGATTGACAAACTAATGCATGGATGCGCAGACGCATCTCCTATACGCCTCACTTACAAATTAAACCGACAAATCATCCATCGAAAGTAAAAGTACCTATTATCTGCCTCCAATGATTATTGTGTAACCATAAATCATGGCCGCGCACTCTTCTTTTGTATGGACGCGTATATAGATAACATGACGCGCTCCTAATTTGTTCACGCTGACATGCAAAGTAGCAATAAACATAATAAGCAATATACAAAAATTGGTTGTCGTTATTGGTGTTTCAGTTACCGACTAATTAGACATACTAATTAGAAATCTTCGGCCAGATCTGTTAGCCAAGTAGATTATAAATGATACGACCGTAGTGAGCCGCATTCATTTTTAGATTAGCCGACATACATTATCTATAGATACCTAACTACGTTTGTCGCGAGCGAGCGCTGCCGTTACCGCATGCCCGTGCCGTTCCTACAAGTTTATATTAAAAACTGTTAATGTTACTCGTTACAACTGTACTTAAGTCTGCGCGTTAACTTAACTGCTGCAGTTTGCTACGTCGTAACAATTACGTAGCTCCAAGCTACGAGTATCTGTACGTCGATGGCAGTGGATACGCCCTAGCCACTGTTGTGTCGGAATAGCGATGCATGGGCGGGCAGTTTCAACCGCAAGCTACCGATCTAACGACTTCGCTTGAACAACCTCTATCTCTTGGTTATGTATATCTACGAGTAATTTATATTATGTACCCATAGTGTAATAATATGTTCTTACAAAATCGTTTAAGTTTTAGTCCACAGTATTCTAATTTAATAAATTGAAATATCTTTATTTAATTTATATTTTTTTAGATAAGTCATAAAATCTGCTTCTAGCTCGCGCATGATAGAGAGGATAATTAAAAAAAAAATTACTAGATGATGCCCGCGACTTCGTCCGCGTGGATTAAGGTTTTTTGCTTCCCGCGGGCACTCTTTAATTTTCCGGGATAAAAATTAGCCTTCCCCGGGATGTAACTACCTCTATACCAAATTTCATCAAAATCGGTTGAACAGATGGGCCGTGAAATCGTAGCAGACAGACAGACACAATTTCGCATTTATAATATTAGTATGGATTAATATTTAATAATGATTTACTAAAGTAAACCATTATTAAATATTCTGTTTATATAAAAACTCCACGGTAGCGGCTGTGCGCGCAACGATTCGATTGAAACTTCAAAAAAGTTTGTTAAATAGTACAAACATCCGTGGGACTTCACGATTGCGTTTCTCTGTACGCAAACTTGTTTGTAAACAGGCAGTACACACGCCTGTTTCGAAATGTTGTGGTTGTTGTACTCAATTCTGCCTCAGGCTGCGGGCCGTACCGTTTTCATTTGAAGTGACCCTACTTCCTACTTCGCTTTTGTGAGTGTTTAGTTAATGGAGTCGCTTGAATGCATGTGGCATTTCACACTGTTTGATAATTTGTATTATTATCAACGTAATTTAATCGTTATCTAATTTACCTATCATACTAATATTATAAATGAGAAAGTGTTTGTTTGTTGGTTTGTCCTTCAATCACGCCGCAACGGAGCAACGGATAGACATGATTTTTGGCATGGGTATAGTTGAGGACCTGGAGAGTGACATAGGTTACATTTTATCCCGGAAAATTAAGGAAAAGGTGACTGACTGATCTATCAACGCACAGCTCAAACCAAAGACTTGTAATATTCGGACTGATAGTATGATAAACTCCCACTAGGCCTACTCGTTTCGTCTACAGTTAACAGTATCAGTAATAGGTGTTCCAAAAGTAGTTTACGTTAAAGTTTTCCATACAACCAAATAAGTAACCGTTTTAAGTGTAAAATTAGTTAAGGTAATTTTGCCTCTACACATAATTTTCTACAGTTCGTCCCTAAACTGGGTAACCGGAAGCCCGGGGCAGCCGGAAAACATTTTGTGGTTGTAATATTGTCACCCAAAACGTAGTTGGAACTAATAGTTGTTACAAGCAACTGTTTCATTGCATTTACTTTAATTAAATTTTAAATTCATGCGTAATGTAGAACACCGGTGTGTTCGAATATTAAATTAAAATTTGTAAGTGATGCTCGCGATTTCATGTCAATTTGGCGTTTTAAAATCTCGTGAGAACTATATTATGGCTTTAACTAACTGTATATACTATACTAGCTGATGCCCGCGACTTTGTCCGCATTGATAGAGGATTTTGGTTTCCGCGAGAACTCTCTAATTTTCCGGGATTTTTAGCTTATGTGTTATTCCAGACTATAATAATTTACCTCTGTGCTAAATGTCATCCAGATCCGTTCAGCCGTTCTGCCGTGATTGATTAGCAAACATCCATCCTTCCATCCATCCATCAAAACTTTCGCATTTATAATATTAGTATAAATGGTTAGGTGCCTTACCTGACGTACCACTAGCCCTAAATCTAGCGAGTGAATTTTCACGCAATCGACTTTGAAACACAGCTTAAAACATTGTTTGTTATATCACAAAAATGAAAAGCTGAAAGTTACTTACCACAAAAATGAATAAAAATATTTCATTTTAAGCACCGCGCATTACAATTTCCGGCTCAAATTTTGAAATCTTGTAATGTCTAAGGAATGGATATTAATGGTGTGTAATGTTAAATATTGTGTGAAACCGAGGAAGCCTGCGAAGAGAAACATTAATGCTGCCTAAATGTTGCCTTTATGGAAATAGCGGGATTTAATGTTTAATCTGACATCTACCGGTGTTGTTTTGTTAAAAATGTTATAATGACGGTATTTTGTAACCTCGTTGGTACAGTTTATTTGGCTTCAGATAACGAGGTACCGAATTCGGGTCAGGCTAAAAAGGTTGTTGGGGTTCCCTTGAAAAAAAATAATTCCTTTTAAGCCGGCAAAGCCTTGGCGGTTCCTCTGGAAATGTTCACGGGCGGCGGTAATCAGTAATCACATAACATCAGGTGACCGTTTGCTTGCTATTCACATAAAAAATCTAAGTTTACTAGCCTCAAAGTTGGGAAGATGGCGGTGTTGCACCTTTGTGTCTCTGATAGCACGTAAAGTCCTTAGGCTTGCATCTGACAGCGCAAACACTATATTTTCATTGTTAAGTCAAAACCATACTGCAATTTTTAAAAAAAAGTTACGACAATCTCGAGAACATTGCACGCTTTGTAACTTTTATTATCAACAAAAAAATAATACGAAACTCCACAGAACATTTCCAGGGACGTGTACAACAAATTTTATTGAAACTTTTACTAGCTTTTTCAATTTGCAAGGATGAATTTCTTACAAGATCTCAACGGGAAAAGTTTTCAGTGGACCGGCTCAGCGGATATAAGTTTTTGTACAGCTTCTTGAAATAGCTTGAACAATGGAGTACGAATTTAGAAGAACAATACGGTGGCAACTTCGCTATGACTTGAATTTATGATCATCTTATAAGGTGATCGTATAAAGCCGCTAGAACTGGTGACCCAGTTAATCTAAAAATACAAGGAAAAGAAGGCTATAGCTGAAATAGGAATCGAACAGCTATTAGCAAATTATTCTTGATCATTTTAAAGATTTTTCTGTGTTTCTTTCTGAACGCTATTGAGTTTAGATTGACGCGAAGTTTATAATCAAAATAAAAAATAAATATTTTCTAAGGCCGTCTTGCTCAAGGCTTAAACTGATTTAACTAATGTATTCCTATAATATATATAAGTTGACATAAAAAGGACAAATTTTTTGCAAGTTTGAGGTTTTATTTGTTTTAAATTTTAAAACTGCACCGGATATTAGAACTACAAAAAATAGTTTTCGAAGGAACGAAAGTTACCTTATTGAAAGTTTTTTACCCTTCATTCTTTTGTCTTCTTGCAAGGAGTTGGGAAGTTAAGATACTAATTGGTCAAGTTTGTCGGCTGAAACTGAGCTGCATCCGGTTTTAGAATGGTAACTTACTTGTTTTAGTTCCCTGAGAATGCTTGAAAGCTTACTTGGTAAGTCTATGTAACTCGTATGTAGAAATAAATTCAGCAACTTTTTATTTTCACTGATTGAGACTAAAAAAGTTGGATTTACGTTAGCCATTAGAGTTAATTTTGATACATCTATATACCAGTCAAAGGTCCCAGGGAAAAACCTCGTTAATTGCACTTTATCTGTAGGTACTTATACTACCACAAGTTTTAGGGTGACGACAGCAATGATATCGATTATCTGATTGGTCTATCAGTCAAGAAATTCTCAGTACTAGCCCGGAGTTAGGAATTTGGCGGTGTTTCACTCCCGTGCCGCGGAGAGCACGTTAAGCGGTCGGTCCTGCGCTTGATCTCTTTTCGGTTGTTTCGGATTTTCCGTCCCATCGGACTACAGGAACAGAGAATGCACCTGTGTATGCGCACACACTTTGTAGGTACTATAATATCTCCCGCGCAGATGCCTAATCTCTCGGAAGATAGGCCGCCGTGGCCGAAATTCGGTCGGGAGGACATTAGTAGAATTTATGTAGAATAACAGAATGAAGCTATAAAAAGAGGATATTTAATACTTATATTATAAATGCAAAAAATGTGTTTGTTTGTTGGTTTCCCTTCAATCACGTCGCAACAGAGCAACGGATCGACATGAATTTTTCACGGGTATATTTGAGGACCTGGAGAGTGACATAGGCTACTTTTTATATAAATAAGAAGTTCCCGTAGGAATTAAAAAACCTTATTCCACGTGGACGAAGTCGCGGGCATCAGTTAGTTGTATATGTATAATAAAACAGTATCTGAGTTCCGTGCAAGTTACAAGTGCTTTATATCCTGCGAGGGACATTTTGGTTCGAAACGGAATAGAATTGAAACTAAACGGGATATCATGCACTTGAGTTTCATTGTCCATTAATCACAGCGAGACAATGCTACGGCGACGTCGTTTCAATTTGTGAACGGTAAAGTTAGTATGAGATTTCCCATCTCACTTACGTTGATAGAATTCGAGAATCGTAATATGCACATCGTCAGTGTCAAATGCTCGTAAAATCCTTTAGTTAAAGTGGAAAGTTCAGTAAAACCGACTTAAATTACGCTAGGTTTTTATCAAGAGATAGGCTTATATCTTGCAAATGTTTCGATGCTCGACTTCTGTCAACGTTGGTGTTACTTATACTAAGACCACGGGACGCTCCCGTAGAGTGAACACTACTCAAAGAGAAACTTTCACGGCTGTGAGCACGAAAAGGGCGCTCGAAACAATTTGCAACAAATATATGTTGGGAACTTTTGTTATTGATGACAGGTTTGATATTCATTTGTTATTTCTTTAATGCTTATGACCATCGCGATAGTCTTACAAAGAATCACTTTGTGCTCGTACTTTAGGCAAACTAATTTTAAAATATAAGGCCTTTTGCGCATTATAAGAACATTTCTTGTGTCTTATGAGTAATGTCTTATAAGAAATTCAGTCGCAATGGTTGTTATATGAGACCATACATATTACAAGATATTTTTCTTGTGTCGGATCAGACACGCGCATACAAAATATTTAAAGACATGTTACTCATAAGACACAAGACATTTTCTTATAATGCGCAATTTCAGTAAATATCATGTGTAAGTATGCGCAAATTATCTGTTATTTAGTATCGTCGCCAACCGATAGACATCCGCAACACAACTGTTTGCTATAAAATGTTATTTTCTGTTTTCCTAGCAAACCTTCAATGGATAAAAAATATATGTCAATGCATTAGAGAATTCATTTTTTGATAGTCACTGCGTTAGAGAAAAGGAGGCAGGACATACATTATAGGTCCCTTGTAGGGATTTCACAGTCACGGTTTAACCAGTAAAAGAATTGAATTTTAGGCAAATTTTTGCATGTATGGATTGTTGGTCTATTGACTCTACAAGAAACCATAATCGCTTTAATCTACTTAGCAAAGCAATATAATTTTAAATGGTTACTTGCTATACCTAAATATTGCATTTAAAAACACAATATGACCTGTCCCTCTGAAGCATTACAAAATGCTCAAATTAGTTTACCCGGTCCACTGAAAACTTTTCCCGTTGAAATCTTCGAAGAAATTCATCCTTGCAAATTGCAAAAGCTAGTAAAAGTTGCAAGAAAAGTTGTCGCTCGAAATGTTCTCCAGTTTTGTATTATTTTTGCTACTAAAACTTATGATAAGCGTACAATGTTTCCAAAGTTGCGATAACAATGTAGTTTCACAACTTTATATGTGCCAATCGAACATGACTGACATATAGACAATAAATTGCTGATATTGAAGAATATTGTTATTTCTAACCTACATATTTTCATTACGTATAGCTAAAATCTTTAAGAATAACTTTTATAAAAGCGAAGCGAAGCTGCCTGTCGGTTGGCCTGCTACGTTGTTACTGCCCATCAATTCAACCAATTTTAATACCAAAATAAAGCTACAGAGAAAGGTTGCGACCCGGGAAATGACATATTACTTTTGATTCCGTAAAATCAAAGATTTCCCACAGGTTTTCCAAAAATACACCTACGATCTGCAGCACATGTCCACATGTACCGGAGATGCGTTGGTAGAAAATAAAAAATTTGTTTATCAGTCCGAAATCAATTCCCATAAGATTCGATTTCTATGCCGAAAATTGGCACAAAAGCCCTCAGGTACAATTATGTTATGACAAAGGCCTGTTATTACCCAAATCAACCGTCGAATATTGTTAAACGACCTTCCATGTCCAAGTGCCGGAAACCTTTCTCTCTGAGGAGCCTTCATGGAAGATGCTCGCAAATTAAGAGGACGTTGCCATGGCATTGCTGCTGAGATTAATGAACGGTGAAATTCTTGTACACGACATTCTTGTTGTGTCTAGTTTATATCCAAATACGATACGTTTCTCAAGCATTTTTTTGGAAAAAAATGGTCACTTTGTATAGTAGTAGTGCTTTAGTATCCGCCATACGTGTAACACCGCGTGCAAAGTTGTATATTGAGTAATATATTTATATTGGACAAGTGAAACGACTTTGATTTTAGCACTCAACAAGTCCTTGAAAGTTGTGGTGTAGAGGTGCCGCAACACAATCAATCTACAATGTAGCCAATAAAGGATCTATTTATTTATTTACTAGCATAGCCGGCGATCGTCCGCGTGGTTTAAGTTTTTTATTCCCGCGGGAACTCCTTAATTTTCCGGGATAAAAAGTAGCCTATGTCACTCTCCAGGCCCTCAACTATACCCATGCCAAAAATCAAGTCGATCCGTTGCTCCGTTGCGGCGTGATTGAAGGACAAACCAACAAACAAACACACTTTCGCATTTATAATATTAGTATGAGTATGGTTTTTATTGATTTTGTCCATAAGATTGCTGCTTTAGAAACCCCCATCCTATTATAATATTATCCCCATAATACTAAATGATTTTCTGAATGGTTTTCTAGTGGCCATCCCTAAGATACAAAATATTCGGTGCCTAAGATGTAGTTCACATAGTTTGTGTGTATATATAGCATCGAACAACCAGTTAGAACACTGATCAAGTGATCAATCAATCCCCCGCACCGTATGCATTTCTGTGCACCGCCTAACCGCTCATAAACGATGCTACATCTCCATACAGACGGCATGTTCAATATTAACATGTACTGTGTAACCTAATAGTACCTACATAGTAGTAAGTCTAATAAGATCAACCTTATTTATCTACTGGTGATCTCGCAGTAAGTTACGGTTTTGTGGTTTAAACTCTTCTTGTTCTTAGAAAAAACCAGTGCTCAGAATAAGGCCGTCTCTGGTTTAAAATAATCAAGTATGAAGATGACAAACAAGTAGATAATACCCGTAACTTCATCCGCGTAGATTAAGTTTTTTGAAACTCCTTGTTAACTCTATTTTTCGAAACAAAAATGAGCCCCGGGACATAACTTATCTCTTTACCAAATTCCGTCGAAATCGGTTTAACAGAAGGGCCTTGGAGGCGTAGCAGACAGACAGACACTTAACGATTATACACGACATATATTAGTATTTACCAATACTTTATTCCCTTATAAAGGTTTGTCTCGTGAAAATGGCAAACAAATCATTCAACATTAAGCCCAGATTGTGATCTAAATTGGGAGTGCGTTAATAAACGAGAGCTTCATATGCAGATGGCGAGGAGCAGTCATGAATTTAAAAGTAATTCCATTATAAGTTGGAAGCTGGTTGGTGAATTTTCCAGCTGCAAATAATGTGAGGGCTGGAAGTTTCGCTTGATACACTAATGTGATTGGTGTTGTGTGCGAGCGGAGCTAAAAACGTTACAAGTTTTTAAGTGGCGTAAACAACTGAATGTTGCCTGTGTATTGTCAGGTTAATTATGATACAGACTGTGACTAAAAAATATTACTTACTATATGATAGATGATGCCCGCGATTTCGTCCGAGTAAATTAAGTTTTTTTTTATTCCTGCATGAACTCTTTAATTTTCCGGGATAAAAAGTATGTAGCCCCCCCAGGATGTAACCTACATCTATACCAAATTTCATCAAAATCGGTTGAACAGATGGGCCGTGAAAGCGTAGCAGACATACAGACAGGCAGAGACACTTTCGATTTTACAATATATAGTATAGAAGTATGAATATGGATAAATGATAATATTAGCGTGGATTATACTTTTTTAATTATATATTTTACATAATAGGTAGTATGGGCATTTAATGCGTAGGGAAGAAAATCATATTACGAGGTGGAAGGGGCTATATTGTATCTACGAGTAAGTACGAGCTAGTATTTCTTCAACTGCAAAAGGATCTATTAAAATTTAACTACAACAGAAAATGTGTTTATTGAAATGCTCAAGCTCTTTCTCTGCTTTAGCTCTTTTTCTTAGTTTTAGTGCTTGAATGACGGTCTTGCACAAGAAACGATCTAGAATCTAGGTGAGAGACCTTGAAAGCAAGCGGAATAAGGCAAGTATATGGAATTTTTTGCAGGAGACCTTCGTCCAGCAGTGGAAATCTATCGGTTGAGATGACGACGACGATGGTAAAATAAACCTAAAAGCTTTATTAACGTTTATTTAAGTCAGATAAATGAAAACTTTGAATCAGTTAATTCCGAGATCATTGCTGAACAACGATATTAACATTATCGTTCCTTAATGTTATTCGTAGTTTAGAATAGAAGTTGTTTAGGTGGGTTGTCGGCCTGTAAGTACTAACTTAAAAGGTTTTTCTTATTGCATGTCGGCATAATTGGAGTGCGCGTAGGCGAGCTGATAGAGCTGATTTTATTGTAAGTTTTCTAAAAATATAACTCAATGAAGGCATTTTTATTTCTTACTTTTATTTTATTATGGCGTGGGATTCTGATTTACGTCTACTGTGGGGTTCACAATAAAAATCATTCATAATATCAAGATATCATGAGATTTAATAAAGCGATTGTTTACTGCTTCAACACAATGAAAACAACTGCCCTAGCACGAGTAACGACGAAAACACACTATAGGGACCACGTGGACAATTCACGTCATTAACTTTTCGTGACGTGATTTTTTCGTGAAAAATCGCGTCGATCCGTTGCTTCGTTGCGGCGTGATTGTTGGCCAACAAACAAACACACTTTCGCATTTATAATATTAGTATGATTTGAATAAAGTGTTGATGATTTCATTAGTTGGCTGCATCATTATCAAATAAATATTATAAATGCGAAAGTTTGGATGGATGTATAGATGGATGTTTGTTACTCAATCACGCTCCAACGGCTGAACGGATCTGGATGAAATTTGGCACAGAGATAGATTATAGTCTGGAATAGCACATAGGCTACTTTTCATTCCGGAAAATTAAAGAGTTCCCGCGGGAATCGAAAAACCTAAATCCACGCGGACGAAGTCGCGGGCATCAGCTAGTAGGATAATAAAGTTTTGAAGAAGTTTTCAAAACTCACAGGAAAGGCTTTTATAAAGTCCTTCAAAGTGTTTGAACAGCGTACCGGCAAAGTGCGAGAGTTAAGCCCGTTTAATCAGGCAGGCTGGCCTTAGTTACTGCTAATTACGGCGCTTGCTGTCCACCAACTCAGACCGGCTTACTTCCGATATCCAATTTGCGAGCTTAATCCTATTAACGATTTTCGTGCAATCGTTATCCTGCGGTTCGCCAGTTTTCAGGTTTATACCTTTTCTCTTTACGATCATTATAATTTTATTGGATGAATAATAACGTCTACTAACCTACCATGATTTTACAAACAATTACCATAGTTTACCATATTATGATTTTTTACAAGGATATTATCATAATAAAAAATGAAGATCTAAAAACGAAGCCTAATCTTGATATTATGTCAAACTAGCTGATGCCTGCGATTTCGTTAGCGTGGATAAAGGTTTTTGGTTCCCGCGGGAACTCTTGAATTTTCCGGGATAAAAAGTAGCATATGTCCTTCCCCGGGAACAACCTATCCCTGTACTAAATTTCATCAAAATCGGTTGAACGGATGGGCCGTGAAAGCGTAACAGACATACACACTTTCGCATTTATACTAAGTATTAGTATGGATTTTAATGTGTAAAGAAATGATCGCGTTCGACAGTTTAATCGAAAGCATAATTATACGGCTTCCTCGGGATACAGCAAACAACATTTTATGAACAAATTGCTCAATTATTTCGTAACGACGATACTCCGCCATTAAGAGTAAATTAATTGCGAAATGTAATTTATTACTCGCATGCAAAGATAAGACAAAGGGCCGACCTAATGAGGGGCAGAGTTATGATATGACACTATAGTGGCGGTGTTTGGGGTAATGAAAAACTAATTTAACTTTGCAGTAAAAAGTTATCCTTGTGCTTCAGCACCGAGCTTCGTTTAAGTACGAAAATGGGAACTTGGTAAAATAGGCTGTATTGTTATGCATATAAATATTAAAATAGTATGAAACAATAAAACCATACAAACAATACAAGAATGCATTCGCAGCTCGCAGCCTTCCTTCATTAAGTAATGAATGATCTATAGAGCTCCATTTTCTTTGGCAACAAAATTTTCTATTTGCCCGCAGTCTTGCCATGGGCTAAGGGTTTTTTTTAAATTAATGTAGTCCGTACCATTTAAATAAAAGACCTTTTCGCTTACAATGGAAAATATAACAAATAATTTTAAATTATAATAGTCTCGTATTGTGCTCAAATTGGGACTTCGTTAATAAATGCTGCAGGCAGGCAGTCATGAATTAAAAGTAATTGCGTTACAAATTTGAAGCTGGTGGGTAAAATATACCGGCTGCAAATAATGTAAGGGCTTATATTTTAATACGAAACACTAATGATGCAAAAGGTTGTGGGTATGTAATGCTCATACACAACGCGCGATGTCTTCGTGTAGTAATTCAGACTGAAACTCTCCATACGTATGACTGTTGACATACTGCAGCAGGTTTCTTATGTCGTCATGTTTTAACCCTACCGCCGTTAGGTGCAGGTAGGTACGTGGCAGAAGAGACCAGCAGGCTTAGCATGAGCACAACGATATTATCTCGCGATGAGAAATTCATTTTTCCGGCTAATTTTTCGTTTACCCTAACATGCACAAAATGCGGTATAGAAAAAAAGAGTCGGCATGTTCATGGAGAAAAATACCACAGATAAGTAATATTACTTCTATATCTACTTTTGACCTAACGAGACCAGTAACTACTCGTATGTAAGCTTCGGTAGACAAATAGAGATAACGGGTAGACATCATTTTACTGTGCGCATGTTAGCCCTACTGGATTTTTCAGATCTTGTCGAGTATTCAAATCTTTGCGTCAGTTGGCCAGGTCGTAAATTTTTGCAATTTGAATCCCCCTGGTAAAAAGTCTAATATTACAGCATTAATTTGGAAGCAAGGTGTAGGTTAAGAGTGCCGTTTCAGAGGAAACTCGATATCTGTTCCTCATTAACAAGAGTGAATAGCGCCTCTAGCAAATTTTGGAGTATAGGTACACTTCACTCCGATAAGCGTATTGTATATAATCTGTATTAAATCAGATACAGCCCCTTATTGAATTAAATTATCTTGTTTCATTAATAAAAGGAGGACTCTGCTCCTTTGATGTTTTATTTGTTGTGACAGTTTTAATCCAATTAGGAATAATAAATGACTGTCCTCCTTTTTGTGACAATAATTATAAGCAAAAAATGTTATGAATATTTCCACACCATCCACTTAAATCAAGTTCGGATCCATTGACGAACGAATATAATAACGAAGAGTATTAGTAATATTAATAATTAAATAAAATATTCTAAAAATGTCTTAAGAACTGTCTGAAATTGTCCTTAAATAAATATTAGGAACGTTTCCGTATTCGGAAATCGGAAAAATAATATTTTCTTACATTAATTATTTATCTCTTCTGGGAAGTAATTCTTATTGTTGAATGGTATACTTATCAACGTTAGTTCAAACCGTTGGCTGTTGAGAATAGTGATTTCATCTACAACGAACCTACGATTAAAATACTGCGAGCGAAGCGAGGGACGGGCTAGCTAAAGTTTTTAATTATTAGGCACGAAATGCAAATAAGATTTTTCAAGAAAGAATCACCGTTAAGTCACATAATAGAATCTATCTATACTTATAATAAAACTGTAACAGGTCCAATTCTGTACATTGAAGATATTTTGAAAATTTTTTTTGGAGGGCATTCATTATTCGATACTGAAGCCAAATCTGTAATTTTTTTCATTTTTGTCTGTCTGTCTGTCTGTCTGTCTGTCTGTATCTTGGCCGCGCATCACGCCGAAACTACTGAATGAATTCAAACGAAACTTGGCACGATTTGAGCCCATACTACGAGGTAGGACATAGGATACTTTTTATCCCGAAATTCTACCCCCGAATGGGTGAAATAGGGGTTGAAAGTTTGTATGAAAGTCCTTAATTTCTCAAGTTATAGCCATGAAACTTGATATATGAGCTGCGGGTTGAAAATGGAGACATACGTGTTTCACAGTTTTTGAAAATTCGACCCCCAAAAGGGTGAAATAGGGGATGAAAGTCCTTCGTTTCTCAAGATGTTTTACAAGTTATATCAACGAAACTTTTTATTTTGGCTTACGGTAAAAAATAAAGAAGTACGTATGTCACAGTTTTTCAAAATTCCACCTCTAAGGGACACCCCCTTAATAGGGGGTGAAAGTTTGTATGAAAGTCCGTCATTTCTCAAGTTATATCGATTAAACTTGGTATACAAGCTACCGGTTGAAAATGAAGAAATAAGTGTTTCACAGTTTTTGTAAATTTTACCCCCGAAGGGGTGAAGTAGGGGTTGAAAGTTTGTATGAAAGTCCTTCATTTCTCAAGTTATTGCCATGAAACTTGGTATATGAGCTGCGGGTTAAAAATGAAGACATACGTGTTTCACAGTTTTTCAAAATTTCACCCTCAAAGGGGTGAAATAGGGGTTGAAAGTTTGTATGAAAGTCCTTCATTTCTCAAGTTATATCGATGAAACTTGGTATACAAGCTACCGGTTAAAAATGAAGAAATACGTGTTTCACAGTTTTCGTAAATTTTACCCCCGAAGGGGTGAAATAGGGGTTGAAAGTTTGTATGAAAGTCCTTCATTTCTCAAGTTATATCGATGAAACTTGGTATATGAGCTGCGGGTTAAAAATGAAAACATACGTATTTCACAGTTTTTCAAAATTCCACCCCCAAAGGGGTGAAATAGGGGTTGAAAGTTTGTATAAAAGTCCGTCATTTCTCAAGTTATTTCGATGAAACTTGGTATATCCACGCGGACGAAGTCGCGGGCATCAGCTAGTTATTGTTATAAATTAGTTCGGGTGGGTCGGTCGGTTAGTCGGTACCTACATAAAATGTTTTACTTATTGCACGCCTGTGTAATTGGAGAGTACGGAGGCGAGCTGGGTTTGCTCGGACCAGATTTCATCTTATTTTTCTGCTGAGGTAAAATTTCCTCAAGCCATATATTTTATTTTATTCCTTTGGTAAATGTTTTGCTAGCCTTTGTACGTTCAGCACAGAATAATTAATGGTATTACTACACACAGAAGTTTCACTAACAAAGGAATTATCTATTTTAGCGTTTAAATTGCAATGAATGGTATTATTTGACTATGATTAATTAATGTTTTGGCAAGTGATGACAACTTAAGATGGAGCGTACTAGTCTACAAAGATATAGCTATTCACGCTTAATTTCAAAGGTACTTACCCTCATTAAAAGTGGATATCACAATTTCAGCCATTTTGACATACTTTTGGAAAGACCTTTAAGTAGCGTAGGTATATTTATATATAGAGTAAATTCAAAATTATATGGTAATTATTGGATGACTAATATTATAGCTGACATTAAACAGCCAAATTGGATAATGATCCTGCCATGTTCAGATAAGGCTATATGTAGCAAATATAGTAATTAACAGTAGTCACTTAAGGATAATAATATATATCGTAGTTAAACTACGGCAGATAAATTATATGGATGTAATGTCTAGGGAATGTGGGATCTGTTAGATAATTATTGCATAATGCCATAATAATTATTATAGTTGAGTGGATTAAACTGCCAAATTAGATATCAATACCTTCCGTGGGCATGGATTATAATTAGTTCTAAATCAGAGAGACAGTCTCAAAGCTTTGTAGATAATATTATATACCTACAGGCTACCTAATCACATAAACTCAAAGACGATACTTCTAAAATGTATACTGATAATACTTGCGTTGTGACAGATAACAAAATAATAAATAACTAGACCGACTTGCACAACACTGCCTAAACTAATTTAGTAAATTTTTTTGATGTTGTCACTTTTTGATAAGTTAATTCCGGGGTTGACGTGAAAAGGACAGGTATAGAAAAATTAATATAAACACATCTATAAGGCAAGTGGACCTTAGAATCTAACATACATCTTAATATAAACAGTTTAAGTATATGCATTATTAAGCATATGCAAGTAGATACTTTAGAATAAGCCAGTTCAATAAAAAATTGTGAATGGCTTTGCTCTGTTACTCATGCAAATAATTTCATGATTTTAAAGCTATTTCGATATTTCAACGCAAATAATATAAATACCAAATAATTGAAAAAAAATAGAATTTAACAATTCAAAACACTCGTTACATCCATCGCTCGCCATTCCAGTCCATTCGCTTTTAATATATGTACCTACAGTTCGCGCGCGAGTTGAATGCAGAGTAAAAGTATGTGTCACCATACATTTGCTCTGCATTCAATTGGCGCGCGAACTATAGGTAGGTACTATTACTACAAAACTTTTTTCCTAAAAATAAGAATAATAATAAATCCATATAGTACCTATCCAGCGAAGCTAAAAACAGAAAATAGGTGGGTAGATAAAAATGAGGCTGTGTATTGAATGCAGACGGTAAACATAGCGAAGCAGCGACTAAGCAGAGAAGGCGGTGAATAATTGAACAGGCGATTTCAACCGCCGCGCGCGGGCCAAACAGCTGGATTATTGAGTTTTCACAATTAAAAGTTCTCTGATTCAATTATAAACAGTTCAGTGTTAATGACGCAGTGTGATTGGTCTTTATTATCGTCCTCGACATTTTCAAATATAGTACATTACACATCTAGGGCAGTAAAATAAGAAATGTCTCAGATCACATGTAATTGTTGTCCGAGGCGAAGCCGAGGTCAATAAACATGTGATCTGAGGCTTTCTTATTTACTGCCCGTGGTGTGTATACTATTTTTCTCCTCGACGGAGGCGGAAAGCGGCATTTTCGTTTAGCGCAGCGGGAGGAAAATTGACGCTTTCCGCCCGGAGGTGAGAAAAATAATTTTACTAGTATTGCTGTTCGTAACTTCGTCTGCGTGAAGGTTTTTGATTATCGGGGAACTCGTTAATTTTCCAATATAAAAAGTAGCCTATGAAAAGAAGAAAAGAGCAACTGCTGAGTTTCTTGCTGGCTCTTCTCAGTAGAATTAGTTTTCCGAACCGGTGGTAGAGTCTTAAAGTATCATAAGTGACACAAGTTGTCTTAGGTAAAATAAATCATTTCATTTCATTTATGTGTTAGTTCAGCTAGGTATCTCCATTTCCAGCCAAATCGGTACTGTCATTGTAGCGTGACGGTGTCACAAACACACAAATATCCAAACTTTCACGTTTATAATAGTTTTTTAAGTTTAATAGTACTTTTGTTTTTATCAATCAATGTTTGGGAAGGCACTGGCCCCTAAGATACGGGATTTCCTAGTTTAGGGGTCATGATATCATTGTACTGTGCTGCATTGGTTTCTACTACTAAAGATTTCTAATCCATACTAATATTATAAATGCGAAAGTGTGTCTGTCTGTCCGTCTGTCTGTCTGTATGCTACGCTTTCACGGTCTATCTGTTCAACCGACTTTAATGTTTGGTACAGGGATAGGTTGTATCCCGGGGAAGGACATAGGCTACTTTTTATCCCGGAAAATTAAGGAGTTCCCGCGGGAATCAAAAAAATTTAATCCACGCGGACGAAGTCGCGGGCATCATCTAGTTTCTAATAATAAGTAAAATAAAAATTTTCAATACAGCAATATGTTCAAAACAGTTGAACAATATTTCCAAGCTTTTAAGCAAACATAGACGAAAATACCCGTTGATAATGATCCAAATCTGAATAGTAAGTAATAATAAATCATACCTAACGAAGCTAAATACGGAAAATAGGTGGGTCGATGAAATTGAGGCTGTGTATTGGATAGAGCACAGCAACCATCATTATGCATTAAGCAGAGAATGCGCTGAATAATTGAACAGGCGATTTCAACCGCTGCTGGATTATTGAGTTCTTACAATTAAAAGTTCTCTGATTCAATTAACAGTGATTTAATGACGCTGCTTTGATTGGACTTTGCCACCACGGCGGCTTTGGGCGGCACGTCTTTGCCACCCTACCGGCAAAGACGTGCCGCCAAGCAATTTAGCGTTCCTGTACGATGCCGTGTAGAAACCGAATAGGGGTATGGGTTTAATACAACTGCCATGCCCCTAACAGGTTAGCCCGCTACCATCTTAGACTGCATCATCATTTACCATCAGGTGAGATCGCAGTCAAGGGCTGTAGTGGAAAAAAAAAATTAATATCACCTTCGGCTTACGCATAGGTATAATATAAAGTACTAGCTGATGCCCGCGACTTCGTCCGCGTGGATTGAGGTTTTTCGGTTCCCGCGGGAACTCTTTAATTTTCTGGGGTAAGAAGTAGCCTATGAAAATGAAAATGAAATTTGAAAAAATGAAAATGAAATTTATTGGCAAAAATATTCGTCGTTTCACAATTATGTCGGGAACCCTGAAGTAAGTTTGAAAAAACCTGTATCTCGGGGTCCCCGCTCTTCCTCCTCGGTATATAACAATAATAATATTTTTAACAATCAAAAGTTCATTTTTAAATTAATAAAATACAAAGTTAGCATGCATTGTTCTGTACGAGTGGTTATGTGCGTGTGCGTGGTGTGTGGTGTGTGGTGTGTGGTGTGTGGTGTGTGGTGTGTGGTGTGTGTGTGTGTGTGTGTGTGTGTGTGTGTGTGTGTGTGTGTGTGTGTGTGTGTGTGCGTGTTTGAATCGAGTAGTAACTATGTAATATATAATTTATCTCAGTACAAAATTAAATTTAAATTTGTGATTTTAAAAGATTTTCGGTATCTTCGTAGTTTAAGTTATTCAGCCAATTAGTAACCGCTGTTTTAAGTGGAAATAGTTGCTTATCATATATGTTTAAAATTCTATTAATTTTATTGTATAGATAAACTGATTGTTTTTGGTATTGTCTTGCAGCAAATTGGGTCTTATTACTTGAGACAGTGTTAATGACTGCATGGTTACGTCTTCTGTTTTGGAGTGATTTATTATATTCAGTAGTGCGGTGAACCCTAGCTATAGTTTGTAAGATGTATAGTTGTCTGATAGTTAGTAATTTGGCTGTTGTGTACAAACTATGAGTCGGGTATCTGTAGGGTCTGAAATACATTACTTTAAGCAGGGATCTTTGTGCTCTCTCCAACTGAATAAGCTGAGTCTTACATGCACCTCCCCAAGCAGTAATGCAGTACATTAAATTTGACTGTCCCAAAGCTATGTATATATTTCTTAAAAGCTCGGGTGGGACAACATGGCGTAGTTTTTTAAATATCCATATAAGGTTCCGAGTTCTGTTTATTAAATGATTAATTTGTGTGTACCAGTTAAGATGTTGATCTACTATAACTCCAAGATATTTATACTGTGTTACTTTCTCAATATGTGGGCAATCACAAGTAATTCCCTGGCGATATTTGCACGAATGGCATTTTATGACAAATTTATCTGGAGGTTGAGTCGGTGTTCTAATTGAGAAGGTCATAAACTTTGTCTTAGTTACATTTAAAGTCAACACATTTCTGTCAAGCCAGTTAACCACATTACTTAGACCTTTCTCCGCATTACATTTTGCTTCCTCCCATGTGTCACCATAAAATATCAGGGCAGTATCGTCTGCATAAGAATAGATATTGCCTTTATTACGATCTATAAGGGCAAGGTCGTTTATATATATTAAGAACAGGGTAGGTCCTAGAACGCTACCCTGTGGTACACCATACGTAATGAAAGCTTCGGAACTTCGGACGTCACCAATTTTTACTTGTTGTTTCCTGTTTGTAAGGTAACTTTCCAGAAGTTTCAACGGGGTACCCCTGATGCCGATCCCATCCAGTTTTTCTAGCAGTATGGGAATACAAACAGTATCAAATGCTTTGGCCAGGTCCAGAAATACACCAATGCATTTCTGGCCCTGGTCAAGCCTTCTTACTATTTCATTGGTAAGGTCAATTACCGCATCTTCGGTAGATATACCCTTTCTAAACCCATACTGAGAGTCAGTGATAATTTTATTCTCGTTTAGATATACATTTAGCCTTTTATTTATAATTTTTTCTAATATTTTGGATAAAACCGGCAGCAGGGATATTGGCCTATAGTTATCCACCACGTTTTTGCTCCCACTTTTATGTATTGGATGAATCAAGGACAGCTTAAAAACTTCAGGGAAAATTCCTTGGTCAAAACAAGTATTGAAGAGGTGGGTCAGAATAGGGACAAGAATATGCTTGACGTGCTTAATAAATTTAGTAGATATATTGTCCCACCCGGCGGAACTATTGTTTTTGAGGTTCATTAAGAAGGAATTAACTTCTGATTCATCAGTACCTAGAAGACCAAAGGATTTAAGTGGAGCTGCAAATGATGATTTCAATGGTATGGTAACATTTGTTTGCTGATTGTTTAATTTATTTTCTGCCAGTTTTTTACCCACATTTGAAAAGTATTCGTTTATAAAGCTAACCGATTCATTTTGTGATGATTTAATGTTTAGTAACTCGGTACTATGCTTTTTAGTTTTTGTAATATTTGTAAAAGATTTTATATTTTTCCATAATTCAAGAGGATTTTTAATAGATTTTTTAATCTCAGTGCGCTCGTAGTTTCTTCTTACTTTTTTTAACAGATTATTGCAAAAGTTTCTATAGCGTACGTATGTAGTTTTAAGTATAATATTATGAGGATCCTTCTTAAGCTTATATTGCATAATATTTCTATTTCGAATACATTTCATTAGCCCAGGGGTGATCCAAGGTTTTATATTTCGTTTTTTTCTAGGTATATTTATTGTAGTAGTGTTGTCTTGGATTACTTGATTAAGTTCATTTATTAGTTTTTTTGCGATATCGTTAGCGTCATGAGTCAAATAAAGGTTGTGAAGATTAGAATTCTCGAGTTGTTTTAGGGCTGTATCTAGGTTTAGTTTAGGAATTGTTTTGAATTTGTTTTTATTTTCTGGTTTACTTTGTAGTGAAATAAGCACAGCTTGATGGTCGGTTACAGACGAGTTAAGGACAAGAACTTTTAATTTGTTTTGGGTTCGAATCATAGCATGGTCAAGACAGTTACTTTCTCTAGTGGGATATGTATGACCCGGTAGAATACCATGTTCAGCAAGTGCGTTTAAATAGATGTGCCTATTTCTATCTATGCTGTCTAATGCGATATTTATGTTTATGTCACCAGTAAGTATTATATTATTGTAGTTTTTATACAAGTTAAGCAAATTATATAGGGATTCAACAAAATCGTCAGCAATTTTAAAAGAGGGTGAACGATATATTGCCAACACGACCGTATTATCCCCAATATTTACTGACATGCAAGTAGCATTTACTAAGAATTTTTCTTCAATTTTAGTTACGCTTAATGAGCTATTAATATATATTGCAACACCTCCGTTCTGATTAATGTTATGTTTGCTACTATAACCATCATAATGTTCCATTAAAGGTAAAGGTTTTTGGGGCAAAAATCGACATTCTGTTAAGACCAAAATGTCACAGTCAAGTTGAAGTGATGTTAACAAAACTTCAAAGTCATTAATATTTTTATATATGCTTCGGATGTTTTGCGATATGATGTTTATGGGCCTTCTTGGAAATGTGAGTCTATTAATGTATGCATTACAATCTTGAGGATTACAGACAACACACTGAGCTATTTTTAGTGCGTCTATTTCTTCCATAGGAAGTAAATTAGCCATTATTAACCGGTAAGACATGATGAGTCAGTAAATTTATATTGTGATTTATTGTTTTAAAAATGTACGTAATTTTAGCAATGTAGAAGCATAGATTTAATAGTGTTATGGTAATGTTTGTGTAGTTAGTGTATGACTGAAGTAGTTTAGTGCAGTAAAAGGGATCGAGTGCGGTTGTGTTTTGTGTGTGTGTGTGTACATAGAATCTTAATATTAAGCAATTAACAACTAAAATAGGTCTATAAGATAGTCATGCTTCACTTCCCAACTTTTGCAATTGCGCCTCACTAGTTATACGAATAATAGGCGAGTTCTCATCCTTCCGAATAAACACCTTCCCATTAGCGGTCCAACAGAAACGGAATGGTTTGGTTTTGGCAAGGCCTCTAGCCAGAAAGTAAAGTCTGCTGGCTTTAATAGTTAGTTGTTCTGCCAGGAATATAGGTGAAGTATTGTTTTCATATCCAAGATGTGTGGCGCATAATTTATTATTCTTGTTCTTCCTGTTGTACGTTTTGGTAGCCTTGAGCAGGTCCATTTTGAGCGAGACGGATGATAATTCTATTATAATCGGACTGTTTGAATTTTGGTTTCCCTTTACTCGATAGATGTCGCGGATATCATTTTGATTGATCTCGACGTTGCTAGTTTTAGCAAGCTTTGTAAGGCATTGTATTAGATCCTATGCGTTATATCTACACGTTATTATGTCCAGACTCCAGACTATAATCTATCTCTGTGCCAAATTTCCTCCAGATCCGTTCAGCCGTTCTGGCGTGACTGAATAACAAACATCCATCCATCCAAACTTTCAAATTTATAATATTACTATAGAAGTAGGTATATAGATGTATAGTCCTAAATTGGCGGCACTGCTAACAATTTGCTATAGGTACTAAGAAAATTAAGCGTTCGGTCTCTTGAAAAGGTCATCGATATAGACATCATTTTGATTAAATTTTGCCACTCAGGTGTTCCTGTTTTTTCTTTATAGGACGTAACTACCTAATCAGTAGAACTTCAATTGTTAGCAATACAAAGCTTAATTTATCAATGGGACTAAGGACAACCGTCCGACTTTCTTCTAACGAGACAATCAAAAGCCCAAAAAAAGATTCCTTGTAGATATTTAGACGTCTTACTTATGTTGATATCGACTTTTACCGAATTTCACTTCTATAATAAGTCCTTCCGTTTGTTTTTCTCTTCAGAATGAACGAGCTTTATTTATTCAGTACAAGTCTCATTTAAGTTTTTAGAGGATGGCTAGTGTTTAAAATAAGTCAATCACAGCATGCGGGGACTTCCCGCAGGCGGGATAACGACTTGTGAAATAATGTTTTCTTTACACATCTTTCTCTATTTATTAGGGGAGAAACTAATTGACAGCTCAAACCACTGTCAAGAAACCTGAGAACGATGGTTTTACGAACTTCCTTAGATTCTAAACTTACATACATACATGCATTCCTTAGATTTTTGAAAAGTCATCCCTAAAGGGGTGCAATCTTGTGTCATGTAATTATTGAAGTAAAAATGTGGGTATTATGAGAGAAATAAAGTGCCATCAAAGTTTTCCGAATGAAGCCAGGGCGTTTTCAAGTCTTAGATAAACAAGCCCAGAATATCTATCTACTTAATCATTTAAATCCACTTTAAGCCGTTTAGATCTGGATCGTCTGTAATACGAGAAAATTAAGCTTTTGTCTATCTTCAGCGAAAACTCGACACCTACATTTAAACCTAAATCCAGCCGTAATAGCACAGAATAGGTAATAGTAGGTAATAGCTTACATTAACGTAATGTTACTTTTAAACCTAAAACATTTACGGAGACAATGAAGCTTACTTATTATTATACTAAATTCGCTTTACAAAAGCTTTTGTTAAAAAAAATTTACTGTACTTTTTTTTTCAGGACGAAAACACTACGGGCAGGTCAAAATATCCGCGCGGACCGCCTTTGTGAAGGTTCTTTCAGTAGAAAGTTGTTTCCGAACCCGTGGTAGAGTCAAAACATGACGTAACAGAACTACGTAACAGAGACTTGTACCATGGAATAAATAAATACTCAAATTCCGGCCCTATTCCGTGTCGACATTATAAAGCGTTGCGTAAAATATCAGCTTTCTAGGTCCAAGGGCTGCTGCTGCGCGTTGATAAGACAGTCAGAGTGAATGAGTGAGTCAGGACTTTTCTTTTTGTACAGACAAATAGTCAAATAATAATAATAACAGTTTTGTGTTCAATAGTTGCATGACAGCATATTTTAAAAAATCTATTTGTAAAGTGTAAAATAAAAATCTTAATAGAAACATTGAAATAATTCAATCGGCCGTACTCAGTATGAATGAATAAGTGATCCACCGAACTCTATATGAATAATATTCAAATTGCAATCCAGAATTAATATGGAATACATCGATGTCTGATATCTGTATCATGATTTTTCAATTAGTAGCAGTCGATATAGGACATAAATTAAACATACTTATACTACCTAGTATAAAAATTAAATCAATATTTGATTTAGTCTGTAAGGAATTTGGCAATTTAATGAGTCGGTCTGAAGTTGGGGAATCTTTCTCAGAGATTTTTAGAGAATTTCGTATCACAGATCGCTTTACGCGTGAATGCGATGCGAACCGAATCTTTGAAACTGCCGAAAATCTCTCCAGACTCGAGGCTCACGAACCAGGTAACGGATCCAGGGCGAAGTGAAGTGATTTCGTTTCGCGTTTGGCTCGCTTGCTGTCTGAGACGCACCAATCAAAATCATATACAACCTTTCGCCATTTTTCTAGTGTTTTGTTTCGTTTAGCTACAGTTTCAGTGTAAGTTCAGTACAAGTAGTACAGTTTCAGTTTCAGTTACAGTGTAATACCTACTTGTTACGTAGCGTATGCATTTTATATTATATACAAATTGTAACATTTTTCTGTTTTTGAAAAGAGCAACTGCTGAGTTTCTTGCCGGTTCTTCTCAGTAGAATCAGCTTTCCGAACCGGTGGTAGATTCTTACGACTTATCATAAGTGGCACAAGTTGTCCTGCATGAAATAAATCATTTCTATTTCTATTTCTATTTCGCAGCAGTGTGCTACAGGCGTACCTAGAATCGGCGCATACAGAACCGAGCCTATTTGGTAAAAAATGTATTATAAACTCTGTTTTACGCTTATTGACAAGACGAGACGATGCCGGCGACTTCGTCCGCGTAGATTGAGGTTTTTTGGTTCCCGCGGGAACTCTTTCATTTTGCGAGATAAAGAGTAATCCAGGGTGTGTAGGTACCTATATATCTCCATTCAAAATTTAAGCCAAATACGTCCGGTAGGTTTTGCGTGAAAGAGTAACAAACATACACACACGCACACATACTTTCACCTTTTTAATATTAGTATGCCATTATGGAATATTATACTATAGTAATAATAATAAAAATGTCTTTCCGACCGAATTTCAGCCGCCGCGGCCAATCTCCAGAGAGATTACTCATCTGCGCGGGAGATATTACACACAAGTGTGTGCGCATACAGAGGTGCAATATCTATTCCTTTACTCTCATAGCCCGGTAGAGCGGAAAATCCGACACGACCGGTGAGAGATCAGGCGCAGGAACGACGATGGCTTTACGTGCTCTCCGAGGCACGGGGGTGAAACACCGCCAACTTCCTAACTCCAGACTTTCTACTGAGAATTTCTAGTCAGAAAATCTCACACTTTACTATGGACCGACCCGGGACTCCAACCCGGGACCTCGTCGGCCACAGTCGTGCACACCACTAGACCAACGAGGCAGTTATTATATATAGTAGTGTGCTAACGTATAATATGTTACCTGTAGTAGAGAAGTGAGACTAGAGCGTGGAGCAGCAGGTTGACGAGGTGGTAGCCCGCCGGCTGCAGGCCGTGCACCGCGTAGTTCCATCGAAACGTTAGCACCGTCAGGGGGCGGTACGATTTGTGAGACTGCTCCTGTAACAAACATATATAACATTGAGGCGTATGTCACAAACATGAATCCGAATGAGAAATTTGGGTCAATTTTTTATTCGAATACTAGATGATGCCCGCGACTTTGTCCGCGTGGATAATGGTTTTTTGATTCCCGCGGGAACTTCTTAATTTTTTGGGATACAACCTACCCCTGTACCAAATTTCATCAAAATCGGTTGAACAGACGGGCCGTGAAAGTGTAGCAGACGGACAGACAGACACACTTTCGCATTTATAATATTAATATTGATAATACTGTGTACCCACTGTGTATACAAGGAAGGTTGTCAATTTAGTTGTATTTGGAGCAATAACAATAAAACCAGAACGATGCGTGTAAAGATAGCAAGCATCTATGGCGAGTGTCTATTTGGATATGAGATATATGAGCGGTTCACAATCCCGTATAAAGCTATGCAAAGTCCAAAATAAATCAGCTTTATGGGGGAACTTTTCGCGCAAAAATGTCGCCGTGCCATAAACATGACTTATAGGCGTAGAAAATTAGCAGGCGAGGGTTATTGCGCTTCTTTAAATGAAATTCCATGTCAGGTGAATGTCGTAGTCGATAACCTTTAGTTGAAAGGGAAATGTATGTCCTACTAATATTACAAATGTTATATAAACGCGAAAGTGTATTTGTTTGTTAGTTTGACCTTCAATCATGCTGAAACGGAGCAACGGACCGACGTGATTTTTTGCGTGGACATAGTTGAAGACTGGGTCAACTTATTCCGGAAAATAAACAATAAATTTTGGGGGTCCCCATACTTAGAACTGAAACTCAAAAAAAAATTTTTCATCAAACCCATACGTGTGGGGTATCTATGGATAGGTCTTCAAAAATGATATTGAGGTTTCTAATATAATTTTTTTCTAAACTGATTAGTTTGCCCGAGAGACACTTCCAAAGTGGTAAAATGTGTCCCCCCCCCTGTAACTTCTAAAATAAGAGAATGATAAAACTAAAAAAAATATATGATGTACATTATCATCCCAACTTTTGAACGAGATCTAGTAAGTAGTTTTTTTTAATAATTTAAAACTTACTACAGGTTTGTACGGAACCCTCGGTGCGCGAGTCCGACTCGCAATTGGCCGGTTTTTATTTTTCTTTTTATTTTATCCCGTGCGATTTTGAAAAACTTTAGTCCTTGGATAAATTCCAGCATAAATTGTCACTTTACAGATCTTTAACTAATGAGATAAAATACAAGTTATATTTATCTCATTCTCTCGTACCTAGGCTAGTATTCTGAAGTTTCACTTCTGCCGTGTGAATTGCACACACACTTTTTTAGATTTTAAGTTATACTCGTAGATTAAGTTTATGTAATAGTAAGTTTTAGATTTAAGTTCTAGCGATAAGTTTTATATTAGTTTTTAATTCAGTTTTAATTTCAGTGCAGGATCTATATCGTGCACTGAAACTAAAACTGAATTGAAATGAAGAACCTAATCCTATGATTAGGATTCTACACCGGGTACATACTACATAGTGGTGTTAAGTTGAAGAAGAACACAGTAGTCTCTATTGCTCACATGGTTTGTCTAATGAAACATACAAGGGGTGTATTTATACGTTCACTTAGCGCTAACAAGGCTCGCATGATCTGCAGAGTGAATACAATGCCTGGAGTCGCGCAAACATTTGCCTTGAACACAAGCAATTACCGCGCGCAATCGAACTAACGCGAAGTTGACTCACGATCGAACATTTAAGACCTGGGGGATTACTACCATCGCTTAAAGCAGTATTATTTTTATGATACGTATCTAGACGTCCTTAAAACAAAGATTATTAAAATTATAATCTTTGTTATAAGTTTTGTTTTAATCACTAACGTCAACAACAATAAAATAATATGGCATTAAGCGATGGTAGTATACCCCCTGGATAACAAAGCGATATGGCAGAGACGCGATTTTTGGCGGCGTCTATTCTTTTGGAACGAAGTTCCTCATGAGACGATGCGGAGGGGTACCCTAGTCAGCAAAAAACGTCCGTAACGAAAATGCGTCAGATTTTGAAGTGAAAACGTTGCTCGCGTTGTTACGAAGACAAAGGGTCTTAAATATAAATATACTACATTCGAAATTAAACTTTAATGCCTTAGTGTAAAAAATAAATAAATTAAATATTCGTTTTCACTTCTATCTTGTTCTCTTATTTAATTATTTTCTTTTTACCTCGACTGGAACTTGAAATTAATATTTATGTAATAAGGCACTTCGTTCCTACCTGGTGTCCTACGACATCACCCTTTTTTCAGGTCTAATCCCCATTATAAACGTGGACGGATGAGCAGTGAGGCAGAATAGTGAGAAGAATAGTGCTATACTAATACTAATAATAATAGTGCTGACTGGTAGCATGTGATGTGTTTTGAAACATGGATAGTACGCTTGTTCCGAGGATGCAGTACTGCAGTTCTGCCCACTACTCTGCCCTTGTGTGAAATAGGCATAACCAAGACGGGATAGACGTGATTTTAGGTCAATTTTAAGATCTTTTTGACGGCCCAGAGGGACCGCAAAAGGATCCAACTGTCTAACAGAATGGAACAGACGTCATACTCGTATCTCTAGCGCGGGGAAAAGATTGGTATATGGTTGCCGCTTATTTCTCGCGACGCGCGCACTTATTTTCTACCATTACTCCACTTTTTGTTCTAGTTGTTTACCGGTTATTGGTTCATTCGGGCCTTGAAATTTATTCTACACGATGTGGCCATTTTCTTAAAAATATTTTATTCGCTCGTTATGAACACCAACGCAAAAAGACCGGGCAAAACAGAACACACTGCAATCTTTTACGCGCTCATACGTAGAACCATCATGCACTCATAAGTACAAACTTCCTCTACACGTTTTGTCCATTCTTTGCCAAAGTACACATCGCCGTTGAGCGTTTATATGTCTACGCCAGCTCGTAACCGACCGATGCAAGTGGAATAGTAGTAAGTCGGAGTCATATTTGTACAAGACGTTAAACGTCCTTATTGCAGCCTAACGCCCTTTGTTAGCCGTCTGGAATTGTATAGCCTTTGTGCCTTTGGAAATTGTATATCTATTGTTGGTAGTACTATACCACATTATTCTCATTTACAATAGCAGAAATAGTATCTTATTTCAGAATTCAGATATATCCCTGTAATGCCATAGGCGTAGCCATTTTATTTCAGTTACCAGTCTCGTTAGTATAGTGTTAAGCATTGCATAACACGGCCTCTTGGGTTGGTTTCAGGTTGTGTCTGATTGCCATCCCATTGGATTATAATATGAGAGTGTGGGAATAGAGAGTGTACATGGATGCGCACACACTTGTGCACTACTATATATCTCTGTAACTAGAGAATGGCTTAATAACAAGAGTCTTAGAACTTCATCTTAAAAATATTTTGTCCGTCTGTTCATCGATCTTCAAAACGTCTCAACCATTTAAGACAAGAATATAGAAGGCAGCTAGATGAATCTTTTAAGCAAAGAAGGCTTTTGGTTAAAACTTGAAAGTCATCAACGGGATGCGCTTAAGATTGAAACATTGATATCATTGATCCAAAATAAATTCGCCCGTAGTACAGCACAGACCAAACAGAATTCAGCAACATATTACGATACAACAATAAATAAAGTGCCTAAAAATAAGTAGCCGAGCCAAAACGGCAAGAACATGCTCTGTATATTTAACAACTTAACTGTCCAATGAGTCACATAAGACTCGCGGAGAACTTTTGAAATAAGTTCAAGAGTCACATGTGACTCATTTTTTATACAACTTTGGCACATAATTTTGTTATGAGCGTGGAGTAATATTATAATTAAAATTACGTGAACGTATAGCAAAAAACCTAACCTATAAGAAAAAAAAAAAAAATTCGCAATGTAAATGTTATTAACCTATCAAAAAAAAAAACACGAGGGACTTGGGGTAGTTGTAAATTGTATTGTATAGGGACAGTTAAGTTGTTAAAGAGCAAAAGGCACTTCCGATAATAAACCCTTTGCTAAGCCTTTATGTGAAAAGGCTAAATGCAGTAGTAACAACAAAATCCATACTAATATTATAAATGCGATAGTGGGTCTGTATGTCTGTCTGGCTGTGAAAGCGTAGCAGACTGACAGAAAGACGTTTTTATGACAGGAAATTTATGAGTTCCCGCGGGAATCAAAAAACTTAATCCACGCGGACGAAGTCACTCTCCAGGTCTTCAAATATACCCATGCAAAAAATCACGTCGACCCTTTGCTCTGTTGCAGCGTGATTGAAGGACAAACCAATAGTATGGTGAACAACTGCGCTGGCATGACTTTGCCGGTAGGACGGTACCGAGCTTCGGCCGAACCGACCAGGAGACTGAACCGACCAGAGGCCCAATAATTGTGTAAGAAAATCGAAAACGTAAATTACTCGAACTGTTTAAGGAGTTCATAATTATATAATGCTTTTTGATGTGGAGGCGTCTATGAACTCCTTTGAATACATAACAATTTGATGAGAGATTTAGATACTTAAAATAAAATACAAAACTGTAATTTTTTAAATTCAACTATTGTATTCAAGTGATTTTATTTTTCATACGCCATGGTTTCGGTCACTCTTAATAGTAAATTCCCCTTCGGCGGTACAAAAATACTTTTAAAAGTGTATTTGATAAAAAAACCTAATATTTATTTTATTCATGAGATTTATTTCTACCTCTTTTCAGTAAAAGATGGCCGCTCTCCAAATACCACCCTAAAATACGTTCGTTGGATAAAATTTAAAGCCCCTAAAAAGTCCTTTTCATTTTAATGTTGGCTAGACATATTAAAATTAAAATAAAGTATCCACCTAATAAAGCTTACGTTTGCTAAAGCTTTCGGTGAGAAAATCCTTGCAGAAAATAGAGAGAAATAAGAAATAATTTTTCAGTATGGTACCTCTACCTATTATTTATATTACCTATATACTGTAGACGTATGTGGAGTTATTTTCTTGTTTATTTGTTTGTTTAATGTCAAAATGTTTTTATTAGTGCAAAGTGAAATTCTTTTCTTCTAATTTTGTTTATGTTCACTTGATAATATAATTATATAAATAGAAAATATTATATTTTCCAGAACCAACCGCTTGACCATTTATTTTGTAAAAGAGAATCTAATATTATTTTACTTTTTGAAGTCGAATACGGCGACCCGGTTTCCTTCTGGTGAGTTATTATCATCGAAAAGCAGTCAACCGATGTTTATGTTCACTTGAAAATACATTTCAACATATTGCTTGCTTCGGCAATACTATACTCGTAAAGCCTCTACGGACGGTACCAACTTCGGAATCCAACTTACTTTTATGAATATTTCTAGCGCTTCCAAAATCAAGCGCGGGCATCTATTTGGTATTTAAAAAAGAATCGTCAACTAATGTGGAATTCCCATCCAACAGACGCAAATTGGTTATAAACCGCTCAGTTATATTAAAACGGGAGTCTCTTTGTCGTGTTTTCCGTCTTAGGTTTCTATAGGTAATAGGTAATTAGGACTGTATGTCTAATTATACAATAATTATATTTATTGATGTGCAAAAAGTTGCACTTTGACTGACTTTAGACTTGGACTTTGAATTCGATTAGTTGTCCCGAGTCTGCAACCTCAGGCATATTAGGCCTTCATAGCACGCTATTCGCAGCCGTGCTTCGTAGCTTTTGTAGCGTATAGCAGCACCAATATAGCTATTATTCTTCGACGCGTGTATTTCATTACGGCCCCCAATTTATTTTTTGACTTAGTTGGAACGTAAATTGGACATTTAAGTTGGTACCGCATGTAGAATCATATACATTACATTGCTGCGTAGTGTAGATGAGCTTACAGCAGCATATAGGTATAACTCCAATCCAGATGCTTTTAGTATAATAAAAAATAGGTTTACCTCTTTTCCTTTTATGATTACAGTCACTCGAGAGACAAGGATACGTAGAATGCTAACTGTATCTTAATAGAATCTGGATATGATAGTATTATTTGACAGTAAGATGTTGGTACACGATTCGACTCTAGTTTTTGATTAGGACTACCAATTTTATTTATTTTTACTGAATCGGTTGGGACATAAGTTGGAGTAATAAGTCGGGGCTGCCTGTAGAGGCTTATACATCTGCCGGCTATTATAGTGTAGTGTACAGTAGGAAGTACATTATTGTTCGCCGTGTCACGGTCTGGATTGTTTCTGGCTTGCATTAAAACTATATTTGCTCTGTACATTTTGTGTAATTGTTGTTTGTTGGAACGTTACTTGTTTAATTGGTAATGACTTACCTCTATTGTTTCATGCTATGTGTATTGCAGTGCCATTGAAAAATAATAATATGTTAGGTCAAAGCACCGGCGAAATCGTGTGAATTCGCGTGGCAGACGGCTGATAATAGACAATTTTCGCCTTTAGCTTGTTTGTTACTTAATCATTATTACTTTATATCAGATACTGGGTTGTTCTACAGAAAAATTCTCAGTAGCTGCCAAGCGTTGAGAACTTGTCAATTTTACTGCGTACTATAAAGTTATTGTTCCTGTGTTTGATTTCGCTATGGTTGTAGCGGATTGCCGTCCTATCAAAACATGGGACATTATTTGTATGCCTGAACTACATTTCATAACAATAGCTCCACTACATAATGTAAAAATATGATATTTAATAGATGTAAAAATAAGATATTTCATATTATTACCAATACCCATTACTCCCGAGAAAAACTCCCATACAGTAGAGCTGTATGAAAAATGACACAACTCGTTGGTTGAACTACAAATTCTATACAATATCTTGATAGAGTCGGAGCGTCGCTGGGGAGTTTCATAGTCGTAGATACATTTTATTGGCCTTTCTACTATATATCTCACGTTTCGCTGTTCAGAAGCAAATTGACATTGCTTGACGTTCGGATATGAGCCGTGTCATATGCAATATCAAATGAATCTTTGATACCATTCCGAGAGGTAGTAGAAAATATTGAGGATGTGCTTGAACAAAAGCCGAAATCTTGTAAGTATGCAACAGACATGAGCAGGTATTAAAAGACAGACTTGCAAGATTATGAGGTTCACAACTCATGATGTGAAAAAAATAGATTTAGGACACTTTATTTTCCAATGGTAGAGCCATTGTAAGAATAAGACGATTTATAATATGTTTCAGTGTGTAATTTTTCTACTTTTAATGAGTCTATTTATGGGTACCACGATTAGACGGGTATCATGTATGGACTATGGACTGTAGAAAGATCATAATATAAAGTAATCAAACAACATTTATTTCATCTGTAAACATATAATCGGGACTCTACCATCGGTTCAGAGAGTAGAAAGCAGGTATACTCAAGAAAGCAGATGAACCATATTACGACGTTTCAGTTTTTATCAAGCATCTCCTGAAAATTATCCACGGTCTCCCGGGCCAATATCAGCCGGATTATGGAACAATATCAGAATATCATAAATTCTATGAACCTTTGAAAGTCTGCTACGAACGTCTGTTCACGGAAAAACTTATTATGAGTAGACAACGAATCGAGACTTTTACTTGGAATGGTATGTTTACATCGATGTATGTTTATGACAGCATTGTTGGCTAGACAAAGCACAGTTGCGTGGCAGGGGGTTAAAGTTACAGTTACCGGTTGTAGTAACGTTTCAGTTAAAAGGAAAATGGGATGTACAAGTCAGGGTTTGTTACCTAGATCGAAATTATTACCTTTATTAAGGGGATAATCGTCTACGTTGCCACACTACATAATACCACCACCACCAATTAAATTTAACTAGTGGTGGTGGTATTTAAACGGTGACTGCAACGTAACTTTTGTACGTAACAAAACCATCCGAAGAACCAATAGGCGTTGGAATCCCAAGTTGCTGGAATGGCAAGCGTTGCCAAAGCGCAGCGTTGGATGCTCCCCACTAGGAAGATGGACGATCTCAAGTGAGTACCTGGGAGCCGCTGGAAGCAAGCAAGTATCCTGTGGAGATCCATGCAGGATACTTTCCTCCAGCAGTGGTCGTCCATCGGTTGAAACGACGACGAATGTTACTTTAAAATCCTGTCATGCAACTGAACCTAAGTTTTAATGGAGAAAATGTTTAATGCCATTGTGTGCCCATTCTAAAGAAATTATATTAAAAAGTCGTTGATGTTTTATGTACTTCGTTCACTGTAAAGAACTTGAACTGTTGGTAGTTATAACTACAAAGTTTATGACATAAATGTAAGTTGTTTGTTTTTACTCCATTTCTATTTACAATGATAGAATTTACTCTGGTTGAATTAATCTTTTGCCCTTTATGCAATGTATTTTCAGATGATAAATATATGGGGCTTATTTTGTTGCATATAATGTCAAAGTTTTGCCTCATTGTTTACGTTAGAATCAATTAAAATCAAAATAAATAAAATTTACTAAGTACTAGATTCGGTCCGCGATTTCGTCCGTGTGGACTAAGATTTTGGTCCCACCGGGAACTCTTTAAGTAATTTAGCGGTATAAAATGTAACAATTAAGTGTTCATTCAGGGTCTAAGCTATCTCCAACCCAAATTTCAACCAAATCGTCATTGTGGCATGAAGGACTCACAAATATCCAGACTATAACATCGTAATTTTAAAGGTATTCGAGCTTCTTGCTGAAAACCAAAATTAAAAAAAGAAGCAGAACATAAACAGAATAAAATAAGACAACAATAAACAACAAATAATAAACTTAAAATCCCGTAAGAACGTACTTAAATCAAGTTTTCGCAAAAGAAAATACAAATATGCAAATCTTATGAGTTAGACTCGAACTGGCAACATCTTGCAAACGACGTTGCTTCTATGCACAACTGAGACACCGCAGCTCCTATCCAGCTGTTCAAAATGTTCAGCAATAACTAAACAATCTAATTAGTTGCTAATTAGTAATAAAGGTACTCTGTCGCTCTTTATCTTTAGTATACTAAACGGAAAGCGAAAGGGACTTTTCTGTCACGTAAAATTTTTCCAGCCCAGGGCCCTGCGCTTTATCTTGCCATAAAGAAATAACGTTCTAAAAATGTTAACAAATAAAATCTACATTCAGTTTTGTACACATATTTCATATTTCTATAAAACTATTCATGAATTTACTGGAACCGGAGACAAGCTTCTTATGGTCCGCTCATATTTCCGAACGGATTAGTGTCACGCTGTCGCCGCCATACTAACACGGCGCGGGAAGAGTTGCCGCTTCATCGGTCACACGCGTCACGACTTGTGGTAACCTTGCGGTGTAGTAGTTACTTTGACGTGTGTTTTTTGGGTGTAGACCAATCTGTCGAATCTGCTCTACGAAGGACCACATTTTTGCGGCGCTTGCGTCTGAGGAGTTGGGCCATGGTCACCGGGCACGCCAACAGTCAGTCAGATACGGTCAGTCAACTGTATTGCTATACTCACTCACACGAGCGCAGCAAGCACATCGGGATTTGCGACTTGATAACTTTGCCATATTACTAAACAATGTAACTTTGCCATGTCAACATTGCCATGATGGTACTCCAAAATAGCATGTTCGAATTAAAAAACAAAATTGGTGTGTTTTCAAGAACGTGTTTTGATGACCTCCGTGGCGCAGTGTTGAGCGCTGTTGCCTTAACGTGCGCAGGGCCTGGGTTCGATCCCCGGTAGGGTTTGGAAATTTATAATTTCTGAATTTTCCCTGGTCTGGCCTGGTGGGAGGCTTCGGCTGTGGCTAGTTACTACTAACTAGTAGTAACTACTAACTAGTAGTCTAACTAGTTGGCTTAAGAGGGTTCTAGAGCGAGCGCGTTTCGGTCGCACTAACCGCATTGGACGTAAGCTTGCCACTTACCCCAGTGGTAGTAAAGCTTTCTGGTCCCTTGCGAAGTCGGTCGAAAATAATTTTTGCCGTTCTTCACTGCCGCCTCTGCAGAAACCTGATGGGTCCTTGGCCGTAACTGCAACGGATAAAGCAAATCTTCTCGCGTCCCTGTTTGCAGAAAACTCGCATCTTAATGCTGGAAGTAGCGTTCCACCCACTCTTCCACCATGCGACTCCATTATGGCCGAGATACGCATTCGCCAGCGTGAGGTCCTTAAAACTCTTCGGAACCTTGATGTGAGTAAGGCTAGTGGCCCTGACGGTATGCCTGCAGTAGTCCTGCGGAATTGCGCTCCTGAGTTGTCTCCTGTGCTTACACGCTTGTTTCGCCTCTCCCTTGAAACTGCTCAAGTCCCCAAGTCGTGGAAAGTTGCTAATGTGCAACCGGTACCGAAAAAGGGGAGCCGCGCTGACCCGGCCAATTACAGACCCATAGCCATCACGTCCATCCTTTGTAAAAGCATGGAACGTGTACTCAACGGCAAGCTCCTAGCATACCTAGAAGATAATGATCTTCTGTCAGACCATCAGTACGGCTTTCGGAAAAATCGGTCTACAGGAGATCTTCTGGTGTATGCCACACATACATGGGGTGAAGCCATTGAGAAACATGGCGAGGCGCTCGCCGTTTCTCTGGACATCTCAAAGGCTTTTGACCGGGTCTGGCACGGCAGTCTTCTCAGTAAACTCCCGGCATACGGGATACCCGCTGGTTTCTGTAGCTGGATATCTGACTTTCTGAGCGACAGGTCTTTTCGGGTGGTCGTTGACGGCCGCTCATCTGACCTAATGGCTATTAATGCCGGTGTCCCTCAGGGGTCTGTTCTTTCCGCAACACTCTTCCTGCTGCACATCAATGATCTTCTCAAACCCGGTATCTTTGGGTACGCTGATGACAGCACTGTTGCGGAAAGATACATGTCCAGTTCTCGAGCCAGTGCTTCTGAGACACTTGAGCAAAGAGAGGCCATGGTGGATCGCGTTAACTTGACTCTTAAGGAGGTGTCCGAATGGGGTGACGCCAATCTAGTCCAGTTTAACGCCACCAAAACACAAGCGTGTTTATTCACCGCTAAGAGGAGCCCTTTCACCTTGGCTCCTACTTTCCAGGGTATATCCGTACCGATAAGTGACCACATTGAGCTCTTGGGAATTGACATCTCTCCCAACCTCAATTTCGGGAAATGTATCGAGTCAAAGGCTAAAACAGCTGCCAAAAAACTTGGCATCCTGAACAAGGTGAAGCGATTCTTCACGCCAAAACAGCGCCTTGTTCTCTATCAGGCACAAGTCAGATCTGGCATGGAGTATTGCTGCCACCTTTGGGACGGATCGGCCAAGTACCAACTCGACACATTAGACTCGATAGATCGCCGGGCCCGAAGGATAATTGGCGATCAATCACTTACGCAGGCGAAATTGCTCAGTCTACAACACCGACGCAGTGTCGCCTGCTTATCGGTTTTTTACCGGATATACCATGGAGAGTGTGCTCAGGAACTTCACAACCTTGTTCCTCCTTCTCCGTTCTACCACAGAACAGCGAGAAACCGTCAGCGTTGGCATCCTTATGTGGTTGAGGTTCAATCTGCCCGCACGAAACGTTTTTGCTCGACGTTTCTGATCCGAACCGCTAGAGTGTGGAACACTCTCCCAGCGCACGTGTTTCCTGCCACGTATAACTTAGGTACCTTCAAGGCAAGAGTGAATAGGCATCTTCTAGGCAAGCGCGCTTCAACCTAGACCTCATCATTGCTTTGCACTAGGCATGATTGTCGTCAAGCGCAAGCCTATCTCACAATAAAAAAAAAAAAAAAAAAAAAAAAACTACCCTACCGGCAAAGACGTGCCGCCAAGCGATTTAGCCTTCCGGTACGATGCCGTGTAGAAACCGAATAGGGGTATGGGTTTAATATAACTGCCATGCCCCTAACAGGTTAGCCCGCTGCCATCTTAGACTGCATAATCACTTACCATCAGATGAGATCGTAGTCAAGGGCTAACTTATTGTGGATAAAAAAAACGTCGTTATCTCCGTCGTAACCGAATCAACATTCACTGCTGAAAATAGGTCTCTAAAAAGGATATCTACGCTCTTGTAGTGTTTGTTTGTAGGCACATCGGCTTTCTGCATTATGAGATGTGGCATCATAATTTATTATTGCAAGTATTTACAATACTACTAATTAACCGAAACTTTTGATCAAATTCGAAACTTTGATCAAAACAATTTGAATGGAGCCCGAGACACTGCTTGATCCGAATTTCACGCAGGAGAGACTGAGGGCAAAACCTATTAATATAATTAACAAAGTTATAATATTTGCATGTTTTAATCAACACGCTTTTAGTTGTTGGAAACAAGCTTATAAGCTCCGACGACCTTTCATATTTCCGGTTGGATTAATGTCAGCTACTCACCAACCACGCTCATGAGGTGAGGCAAAGTGAGTGCGGGGGCGAAAAACCCCAGTTTTTTTGAATAAAACAAACTAACTTTTGATTTCTTTTGATTAAAAGATTAAAACACCGAAGCGCAATAAGTATATTATATTATTTCCAAAATTAAAATTAAATATGATAAATATATTTTATTTTGTTTATTATAACCATGTAAGCTTCTTGCATCATATTTCTCAAAGGATTAATGTCACCAGTGTCCCCGCGGTAACGACATGAGCGCGAAATGGGCGGAGACGCCATTTTGATTTATCACCGCTACATTGCTAGGATTTGTTCGACAATATTGTAATGGATTTGCTCAGATGTGAATGTTATTTATAACATTTAAATCAATGGTTCTAATGCTATTGTAAATAGTGTCAGGTCAAAAAGTAATGCTATCTTCCTCACACTTTTTTCTGAGGAAAATAATGATCATCATCATTTCAATCCCATTGCAGACTCACTACTTAGCACGAGTCTCCAATCAGACCATTTAATTGTGACTTTAAATTATTTTCGTCATGATTTCGTTTGTAATTCGTATCTATTTGTGTGTAACATTGAGTTTTACTTGCTTACAAATTAGAAACCGTCAATATATTTCATAAATCAATCTGCATAAGCTGGGGTTCAATCAACATTCGTATAGCAATATGAAACATACACAATTTTGCAAACGAATGCAAACGCAATAGCAATATCGGGGAAAATAGAACGCGATTTGCAAATCATTATTGTATTTTCCCTTGTGTAGAAAAGCTTGGAAGGGCTTTCTCTAGTGGAAACTTGTCGTTATTAAAAACCTTTTGACTTGTGTACGATGCCCGTTAGTAAGTAAATAAATGAAAAGTAAACTGGTCCGGCAGTTTGTACGGCAGAGGGTTTGGCGCTTTTACTATAAATTCCTCCCGAACTATTGGGTTCTCTAAATTGCTTTCCCTCGCCAAGAGCTCTTGATAAATTGGTATTCGCTTTTACCAGTATACGACTCTGTTCACATACATTTTTAAAAGGATCAAGTCTTCGAAGCAAATTGAAAAACGCAATACAATTTTCAATTCACCTATTGGTTGTATCGAGTTACAGTGCCGTTGAACGGTTCAAATACAATAACTTAATTAAAATTAAGTAGTAAAGATTTAATAGCATTGTTTTTTTTAAATACTTAGGGAGCTATTTTGAAGTCAGCGAAAATACATATGACCAGGTAGTTCTGGTTTTATGTACTTAATGTAAAAGTAACTTTAGTGATTTTTTTAGAAGTAAGAGATAATTTTTCAAAATAGTCTTTTAAAATATAATACTTACAGGATTAAATTAATATCAAATCATACCTATAAATGTATTTTTATTATGATTAGGTATATTTGTGTCTCCAATCTCTTTATTATTAGTTAGTTTTTTAGTTATTACTTATCTGATATATCAGTTTAAAAAAGTAATGAACTAGTTTCTAATATCTGATCATTGTTTTCCTTAAAATAAACCACAATTTAGTACTTAACACCTACTTATTTTGTCATCAATCACTCTTATGGACTAATGTCCTCAATAAAAAATACAAATGTGCTTTTGACTTCATACAATATTTAGAGGACATTACAAACCAATAAACGAAATAAACGAATACGAACGAAACGAATAGTTTCTTGAACTCTTATGTTCCTAGAAACCAAAACAAATTAGTTTAATAATTAATTTGAAAGCCATTTTACGAAACGATAGTCATTTTTTTTATATGAGCTGAAATAACGCAGTCTCAAATCATTCATTTTCATTTTTAAAAAATAAATGCAGGCAAATACTTAAGTAAATGATTATTTAATTATTTATTTATGACCTACAAAGTAAGTTTTATTTTATTCCCGCGGAAACTCCTTATTTCATCGGGATAAAAAGTAGCTGATTTTTATAGTATTCCTGTTACAACAATGGTTATTGGCCAATAGCGGAAGATTGTTAACCAATCAGAGATGATTTCTATGTACTTCCCCGGGATGCAATCTATCTCTATATCAAATTTCATGAAAATCGGTTAAAAAGATGGTCCGCTAAAGCGTAGCAGACAGACAGACATACACTTTCACATTTATAATATTATTATGGAAGTATGGATGTTTATTCAGTAGTATTGCTATCAAGCAAAATGTATATTTGAATACCAGTGTGTAGAACAATGTTTTTGTAGTGCGAAGTGCTTCAATAATTTAAAGCACTAGTAAACAAGGGTTACACGATAACAAATGCTATCGTGAATTGTGGCCGTGCCCCGGCTGAGCACAAAAGTGGTTAAATAACATATATATTTTAGTGTTTCAACCATGGAGGTAAATATCTATGGAGTAGCAAACCTTATAGATCAGACATTGAAAAACGCGCGCTCACTCTTGTAACACGAGGTCATTGGAATTTTTCAGAATATTTAAAACTGATAGCTCGTAAACTCACTGTTGCATAATTATTGAATGGTTTCATCTATAATACAAAAGCAACGTAGAAGCACGTTATAAAACTTTCAGCTTTTATATTTTACCTTTTCTAGGGGCAAAGTCAAAGTCAAAGTATATATTTATTCAATTTAGGTACAGTGTACACTGTACATCTTATTGACGTCCAGTTACTTATAAAATATGATGGTGATAATCAGTTATGGTAATCAGATAATCAGTACGGGCTTTCGGATGATTTCGAATAAATACGTAAGTGAGCTAGGTTGAGGCCTACTCTTGATAGCGACATCTCGTGGGAATGGGTGCAATTTGATTTTACCTGTTACCCTGCCGCAACCAACACTTTACCTCACGAGACAACTTTGTGAAACCGTATACCTATAATAAACATTTTTAAGCAAACATACTTACACAAAACCATCTATAGAACTATTCAACAGTTTTTAAAATACTTACTGTAAGAGTTGCTTCTCACTGTCAACAATGTTATTGACAGGTAAAGTAAGAGCTGTGTCAGCACCAATTAACTGAATGATAAAAACACTATTGGTGATGACATACACAAGTCCGGTTTAGGCGTTCGTGATTTTGCGCGCTCTATTTAAATATAACATATCTCTGGTTCGACTGTATTTTAGTTAGGCACTGAATCGATGCGAATATGCTTTGTTCAGTGTAAATACTGCTACAATCAATTGCACGTATGCTCGTTATACAACCACTGATATAAAGCACGAAATTCAAAGGAAACTACGTTATGTGAAATTTATAAATTTAATTCAATTTTTACAAAATTGCAACATTTGGTTTTTCCCGATGAAATATTTTATTCGATTTCGGAGTTTAAAAATCGAACCGCTGTGTTTGTGAGGCTTCATCTGTTTTTTTTGTTCGAAACAAAAGCATATATTTTATTAACCGGCTTTGGTTTTAATCTCGCTTTGTAGATGTGCCAACCAAGAGCGGGAAAAGATGACGGCTCGTGTAATCGATAAAAATAACTCGTACTTAATTTTATTCTGCAAGTATGCAATTTAAAAGAGCTAAGCTATTGCTGGAATTTCTCGTGATAAACCTCTGCTATAGGTAATAAAAGATAGAATGTTAGTTTGTTTTATTTATTTTGCTCGCAACAGTGGTAAATTAAAACTTAGTATTTCTTAGACGAGCTTTCAGTTTCTAGTACTAGCAAACTCACTAGAATCCGTGATACCTATCAGGCACATAATAATGTCCTCCTTAACGAATTTCGGCCACGGCAGGCTATCTCCTGAGAGATTGGCCATCTGCGCGAGAGTTATTATAGTGCACAATTAGTGTGTGAGCATACACAGGTGCACTCTCTGTTCCTTTACTCTATAGCCCGATGGGACGGAAAATCCGACACGACCGGAGAGAGATCAGGCGCAGGACCGACGGCTTTTACGTGCTCTCTGAGGCACGGGGGTTAAATACCGCCAACTTCCTTACTCCGGGCAGGTACTGAGAATTTCTGGTCAGAAAAACCCAATACTTGTTATGGCCCGCCCCTGGAATCGAACCCGGGACCTCGTCGTCCGCAGTCGAACATGCTAACAACTAGACCAACGAAGCACCTATTAGTGGCTGACTCGAGATTCTCGCGAGGGCAAGGAAGGATAAAAGGTAGTAAACTAAACATAAAACATGTCAAAACAAATTCAAAGGCAGGTAAAACAAGGTAAAAATGCCCAAAGTTAAGATCAAAACAGGCAAGAAATGAAAAATGAACTTTTCTTTCCAGGCGTCCCTTTTGTCTTTGATAGAAAATTATAATGCGAAGGTGCCAAGGGTTCAGTCACGTAATGATGTGTCAGTTTTTCGTTGTCACGAGAGGCTTGCGAAAATTGGGATCCTTATCAAAGGATTCCGTCTGAATAGCATTACAAAAATGATCAGAACAGGATTAGACGTTTTTTAACGGCTATTAGGCTATTAGGGTCCCTTTGGTTCTGGGATAAAATAATCTCCGTTTCAAGGATGCAATGCAAACTATATCTATAGTCTCTACTTTATAAATGAAATTGGTTTAACGAATGGGCCATGAAAAGGCATTGTCGTGAACACAGAACATTTGTGGTCGTGAACGACAAACGCGACTCCCTACGATGCTACGCGACAGTATCAAACATTACGTGGCCTAAGTTGTTGCGTAGATAAGTTAGTCATTTCCTATGTAGTGGAAACTGGTATCGCATCGCATTGCGTCGTATTCGTCGATTACCTAGGAAAACTATTTTTACTTTTATTATTATACTATTTTAACAATTTTTAGGACAATTTTTTTTTAAAGTAAATATTGTAGAATTTTATAATTTCAATATAATATATTATTTTTTTAATACAGTTGCTCAAAAAGTGGCGTATTGCAGGGACGTATAGCGTTCGGGATGTGGGCTATTACATACTCGTGCTTTTTTTTGCCTTTCCCGAACTCGTGCGTTCTCTTTTCCAACTGTCAAAATAATGTCTATTAAAAAGAAAAACCAACCATGAAGTTTTTACTAAAAAAAATCATAGAAGTTTTTATGATTCATGCAAATACGTATATTTCTAAAAAGAAGCTACTAATTTTTTTCAATATCAGATTTAATGATTTGATTGAATGAGTTTGGTTAGGTTTCATTTCATTTCATCTCATTAAATTTCATTTTCATTTCATATCAATAAAAAAATTCTACTGAAGACTTGGCTGTATGGGCATAGTTCCTTTTGCCTACCAGAATGGGTGAAGAAAAAAAAAACTCTGCTTATATTCTACGGTTGGCGCCATTTTTCAGAAATTTTCTTTGCGAGTTTAGTTGTTTGTTGCACAAAATGAGTAATTTCGACCCTAGTTTTTTTGAATTAACACCACCGGAACTCAGTATAATTGCACAAAATGCTTCGGAGAACATTTTACTGGAAAAGTCAAAAAGTCGCTACATATCTACATACGACGAATTTATTGCGCGGAGAGAAGAGAAAAAAAGCAAATATTTTTTCAGAAAATGTTATGTTGGCATACTTCTCCGAACTCTCAGCAAAATTAAAACCTTCTACGTTATGGTCGAGGTTTTCGATGATAAAAAGTATGCTGAAAATAAGGAACAACGTGGATATAAGTGAATACCCAAAATTAAATGCTTTCTTAAAACGACAATCAGACGGTTTTACAAGTAAAAAGTCGAAAATATTAACATCGAATGAAGTGGAAAGGTTTTTGAACGAAGCTCCCGATGATCGTTATTTAGCCACAAAGGTAATTTATTAATAAGTACTTATATTTTTCTTTAGTATTCAGTTTACGAAATCGCAAAATACAGTCAATACATTATTTAAAAAAATATTAATCAAATCCCTTTTTTTGTAGGTTGCTCTGATTTTTGGCGTTGTTGGAGCTTGCCGCAGAGAGGAGTTAGCCAATATTACTTTAAAAGATATTGAAGCCCATGGAGAAATGCTACTAATCAAGATTCCGAACACAAAAAATAAGATACCGAGAAGCTTTGTTGTTGAAGGAGATTTTCTTAGAATAGTGCAAAAATATATGAATCAGCGGTCCCAAAAAGGAAAAACCGACCGTTTTTTTCAAAATTACCAAAAAGGGAAGTGTACAGCTCAAGCAATCGGGATAAATAAATTTGCCAAAAGAAATAGCTACGTTTCTTGGTCTGCCCATACTGGGCACAGCTTCAGGAGGACCTCTGATACATTATTGGCAGATTCAGGAGCCAATTTGACGTCCTTAAAGCGACTAGGAGGTTGGAAATCAGACAAAGTTGCAGAAAGCTATATTGTTGATTCATTAAACAACAAACTAGAAACTGGGAAAAAAATCACACACTCCATTAATTTAAGGTCCAGTCCGTCTCCTTCACATGTTGCAGAGAACGTTCGTCCATCTTCGTCCACCTTCGTTGATAATGATAATTCATCAGATCCAACTCCATCAACTAGCAAACGCCATTGTATGACAAATATACATGAATAATCATACGAAATTAATAATAGTTTGTCTCAAACAGTAAATATGCAACCTAAAACTTCCCCAGTTAGTATAAAAAACTGTACCAATTTCAATGTATATGTGAATTATAACTTTTATAAGAAATAAATGTTAAGTTAGTTGAGTTTATTGTGTTTTTATTATTTTATTAAATTGCTTCATTTTTTCGCAACTGTATTAAAAATAGTCGTTCAGTACACGTGCGGAACCGTCATTGCAACTTGTTTCAACTGTCAACCCTCGCCTCAGCTCGGGTAGACATTTGTCGGAACTCTTTGCAATGACAGCCTTTCCACACTTGTAATGAAATATACTATTGTACCTATACCACTTAACAATTTCACCTTACTCACTTTCAAGGAAGGCTGGAAGAGATTTCTTTTTAGAGATAAGCTTTACCTTTGTCCACTTTTTTTTCTATAAGTTTTAAAACAAATATCTTGTACAAAAATAATAAAAATAAAATAAATAAACAACTGGTAAAACACATAAGATTACGTGTGTAGTTTAACTCAGCAAAGTAGATCATGAGAGTCTTTTCAGAAATTCATTACACAATAATTTTCCCGCTGACAATGCCGAAGTGCCGAAGTCATATATTTAACTAGCTATATAATTATACCTGAATAAATATATCTAATACAAGAATAAACAGTTTTAAAATAAGGGAAAATGTGTGTAATATTTACTCACTCTCAAACCTACACGGAATAAATTAGTGCCAGCGGCGAATAAGCTAACCGTGAAATATATTTCAGGAGCCTGACTGTCATTTATTGCGAGGTGAAGGTTTGAAGCGAAATAACTCAATGTTTCCTTTGTTGATCGCACATCTATCTGTACGCACTATGCTGCCCGCGCATGTTACGTTACGTTCGTACACAGCCAATAGTTCAGGCTTTTAATATATCCGAGATAACTGGACACGACACGGGTCCTGCACACGGCGGTGACGACGTCACCCGCAGTGCGGACCCAGCACCGAACACGACATCCTGCCTAGGGGCCCGTAGCCTTCAAGGCAGGCCCTAGCCATCCAATGCTAAAAGACATTCTCCGGGGTACAAAGTTACCCCCCGCCCCTCCCGGGTAATGAGGCCAGGCCTCGAAACCCGTACCCCCGCTTGGCCCTCACGGGTCAACTGGAAAAGTCCCCTGCTGCTACTGGCTTTCAAGATAGACCGTAATTGCGCCTATATGATTACCTAATCACTACAGCCCATTAACGTCCCACTGCTGGGCACAGGCCTCCACTCTCATAGGAGAGAGGGAATTAGAGCTTAGACCCACCACGCTGCGATTACCTAACGTAGGTACGAAATTCGAACCGTAAGTCGCGTAGGTATCGTTTGTAAATACAAGTATTTTATGAAAGCTCCTTACCTAAAAACTAACAAATATAATTGCAGCCTTAAAGATTGCCGTTCCATCGCCCATCTTATTTCGTTTGTTCCTTTTGCCATACTAATAATATGTGTGTTAATCTTTATGCATAGTAATATCACTTGTCTTCCCACGTACATTTTATTTCGGTACTTATAACTTCATTTGTTTATAAGATGACAACGCGTTCAAGTATCAACAGGAGCGCTTTCGACGCCATTTTGATTTATTTTCTGCTTAGATGGAAATTTTTCGCCATCTGATTCCAATTTCTCGGTTCTAATATTATTATTTGTATATATTTGTTTGTTTCATACACCTAAGAGTTTTTGACTCTGGGTTCATTATTAAATACATACCAACCTCTAAACCAAACTAGGACATGACATTTCAATTCAATAGCATTAGTAGTTACTATAGATACTGAAATATACAAGTGCTACAGATAGACAGACGGACATAGTCTTGCCGTTTTGGTGCGGAACCCTAAAATAGTTAAAAAAGTAACCGAAAGACAGTCAGTCCTAAAGAGGACAGACAGAGGGACATAGTCTTTTTTATTTATCATCCATCAGAATTTGTTTCTCAGTATTACCTCTATGGTTTATTTTTTTACCATTTGGGTGCGGAACTCTAAAAAGGTTTTAAAAAATGACCGAAATACAGCCGGCCCTAAAGAGGCAGGGCGGAAAATCGCTCCGAGCTAAAGGTTGCTTTTGAGTAATCCGGGCCCGATCCCACAGCGATATTACACGGGAAAAAACCAATTTAGATCTTAGTATAATACGCTGAGATAAGAAAAAGCAATATCGATACACAATTACTGAGATAACGAGGGGGCGCGATAATTGAAACAGCGTCAAAAGTGTTATTGTTATTAAAATCAAGGGTAGATACAATAAATTAATTGTGTCGTAAACAAGGGTTGAATATAAACCTGAAACTCTCTTAATTTAAATGCGAATGAGTTTGTTTGTCCTTCAATCACGACATAACAGAGCAACGGATTGACGTAATTATTTATTTTATGCATGGGTATAGTTAAGGACCTGGAGAGCAACCAGCCGGAAGCCATGTCATGGTCCGGAAAATCAAAGAAGTCCTACGAGATTTTTAAAACTGTAATCCATGTCGCATCGTCTAGTTATAGGCAGATTTTATATGAACGATTTAAAATAATATTTTTCTCCTGGTCGAAATTCGAAATTTGGCCATAGTAACCAATTTCAAGAATTATGCAGGGGATAATACTATACACGAATATAGGTGCACTCTCTATTTCCTTGTTCTCTTAGTCCAATGGGGACGGCAATTTTACACGATTTGTCCCGACCAAAAATAAACTGTGTACAATATCACAAGACAAGACGGAGGATATTTGCATGGACGCGATGATGGCGAGAGAGGCACAGGCGTTAATTTAGCTTTTTAATTATTGAGCCTACGAGGCAATGGTCTACATTCCATTCTGCCTGCACGATCGGCTACATTAGCTGCACCTTCTGGTCTCCTCAGTTAGAAGGGGACTTATAGCTTAGAAGTGGACCGGTGATGGGTTAGGATCATGTTGATGCTTTTTGTTGTTCTACCCATTACTGAAACTTAGATGCATATAACCGTACATGGACTGGAATTTATTGCAGTCACAACAAGAACGATATATGGGACAGCGTGTACGAACGTCCATGTAAACGGCCAATTTCATGTGTTATATTGTTCCAGTGGTCGGGACTACAATGTGGAATTTCTCGTAAACTATGGAACGTGTTTTGAAGTCCAGAAACGTGTAAAATGAATGGTGACGTATTATATTTTTTAGATAGATACATAATTATTAGATATTAGCTCAGCGTAAGTAAATATTCATACAGTCGGCCGAGACCCATAGAAATGACAGACCCGGCTACCATGAAAGTTTCTTCTTTCCCCAATTTTTCTCTATAAATTATACGCACTATTTTCAACCCTGTCCCCACTACCAAAGGTTAACTGGAAGAGAATACCTCTAGGTATTAAGTTCGCCTTTGTGCATTTCAATAATATTATGTGCAATAAAGAATTTAAAACAAACAAACAAAAGTTGTAGCACCTAGATGTACGGTACTCTACCTATGGTCTAGACAGGTAGGAAACTGCAACCAAATTGGACATCCCTCCGTCAAGCTCCTTGACCTCGCAGCGATCGCAGACGACTGGTAGGAAAGAACGAATCTCCTTAGACTATGGGTATTTAGGTACCTAGTTCATAACTAGTGGTTCGCCCCGAACTGAGACCTCGCGGTATCCATAAACTTACAGAGCGCCATCTTTGTGAAGTTTTGTTAAAAATAGTGAAGCTCATTAAAAATTAAATAATTTCGTTTCCTTAGAATATTTATCTAATTTTAGTATTTGTTGTTCAAGTACAGGATATAATTCAAATAAGTGATCAAGTAACCGGCTCAGCCTTTTCTTTTTAAGCACAAACGAATAAACTTGTACAGAGCGCCATCTATTGACAACATTGTGAAGTTTGTTAAAAATACGGCAGCTCATTAAAAATTAAATAATTTCGTTTCCTTATAATATTTATCTACTTTTAGTATTTGTTGTTCAAGTACAGGATATAATTCAAATAATTAATCAAGTTTCAGGCTCAGCCTTTCAGAAAATTGGGAGTTCTGAGGTCATCTTTGGACGTCAGAAAATCACCACTTTGAAAGCCCCCCATTTCGTCAATTTTAGAGGAAAAATTAAAAAAAAAATATTTTTGGACTCCATTCCTCATTATCTTTAAAATGATATACCGCAACCCTATGTAATGCTATAAAAAATATTTTACTTCGCATTCGCTTCTATGAGAGCCCCCCTGAAATAAAGATTTTTATAACTTTTTAAGCCATATTCGGCGGGAGGCCATCGGTTTACATAGTATATTTAAATTTGAAGTAATTACGTTCAGTAATTCAGAAGTTATAAGGCTCTGACAGACGGACAGACGGACGGACGGACGGACGGACGGACGGACGGACGGACGGACGGACGGACGGACGGACGGACAAGTGCCAATTCACTCAAGTAGACTCAGAGACCTTCGCTTCGCTCGGTCAATTATCTCTGAGTACAAAAAATAATAGTGGGCTAGCATCCATAGATTTGGATGTAGCCGCGTTCGTCCTACGTGCACGGCGGAGAACAATCCTAAATCTATGCTAATCCATAGATACTAATATTATAAATGCGAAAGTGTGTCTGTCTGTCTATCTTTTTTTTTTTTAATTTTTTTTTATCCACTACAAGGTAGCCCTTGACTGCGATCTCACCTGATGGTAAGTGATGATGCAGTCTAAGATGGTAGCGGGCTAACCTGTTAGGGGCATGGCAGTTATATTAAACCCATACCCCTATTCGGTTTCTACACGGCATCGTACCGGAATGCTAAATCGCTTGGCGGCACGTCTTTGCCGGTAGGGTGGTAACTGGCCACGGCCGAAGTCTCCCACCAGGCCAGACCAGGGAAATTCAGAAATTATAAATTTCCAAACCCTGCCGGGGATCGAACCCGGGACCTCCGCACGTTAAGGCAACAGCGCTCAATACTGCGCCACGGAGGTCGTCAAGATCTGTCTGTCTGCGACGCTTTCACGGCCCATCTTTTCAACCGATTTTGATGAAATTTGGTATAAAGATAATTTACATCCTAGGGAAGGAAATAGGCTACTTTTATCCCGGAAAATTAAGGAGTTCCCCAGAGAATCAAAAAAAACTAAATCCACGCGGACGAAGTCGCGGGCATCATCTAGTGTTCTAAATTTTGATTTGTTTGGTTACTTTTTGGTACAACTACCTACAAAACCGATTTCAACACGGAATCCCAGAGATAGCTTATATCCGGGAGTATCCTGTACTTTTATTCCGGGAAAGCTAAAGTTTCCTGCAGACAGTCGCTAAAATAAACTTGTAAAACTTTATGTTAATAATAATAAAAAACCTTCGAGAATTGCGGTCGCTCGCCGATTTACTACAACCGCGGTGTGATAAAATATCTCTTCAATTGTTCGAAGCCGATTGGATTGCGTATGCTTTGTTCAGCATAACAACAGCTTTAATGAAACATAATATGAAATACTTGTTATGAAAAAATCTGATTTAATTCTTGAAGAGCCTATTTACAATCGCTAAATAATCTTACACTAATTTTGATATGGATATATGCAATCGATTTTTTATTTCATAAAACAAATAAAAGGTTTTAATCGTCTGCCTTGAGGGAAGATGCATATATCGGTGTTGCCTCGGATAGCCTAGAGCCCTAGACGGATTTCCCCGCTAATAATTTAGGTACACCAAATTAATTGAACAATTAAAGCAGTTTTCGGAGAATCAAACCTTTTAAAGATTTTTTAAAGTACATGATAACCAACTTTGGTTATACGAATGTCCTGATTTCAAACAAAAAAAATATACATAACGAAAATACGAAATGAAAACAGCGTAAATCCAATTTGAATTTCATTTGCATCATCCATCAAAATCAGGTGAAATAAGAATCTGTGTAACGAAAAAAGTTTTTTGTTAACCGGGCATACATTTATAATGTAGAGTTGTGCAATTTTTACACTGTTATTTATTTTCGAAGAGCTTATATATTACAGATAAGGAGTTGTTTTTATACGGATTATAAATAACTGAGCGTTGCCTGCGACCTCGTTTGGGACCTGGATTTTGGTTTAATTTTATTCCTATTGCGATAGTGTCTTTGTCTGTCTGCCCGTCTGTTTGTCAACTTTTCACGGCCCAACCGTTAAACTGATTTTGACAGATATTGCATAGATAGATCCCAAAGACTGACTTACGCTGGTTTTATAATCACTCAAGAGTTCCCAGGGAACTGAAAATAAAATTGGCAGTCATAGGGACTGCCAATAGAAGTGAAAACTAAATCCATTCAATTTTACTTGTAATCGCATACTGTATATGCTGACGCCATGTCTATATCTCTTTCTCTGTCTACGGTCGCGAGCATGTCGGTGACGCGACCCATAAGATTTTTCCCTACTTACCAAAAAGTGCTCAACGCGGCCAAAGAAGTTTTCACTTCAAAAATTTAAATCATGTGCATGCATTATGATAATAAAAAAAGTGTGTACTGCTATTCACACACGGCAGAAGTGAAACTTCAGAAAAGTAGCCTACGAGAGAATAAGATAAATATAACTTATATTCTATCTCTCGCCTGCTAAATCCTATTATGAATATGTTTGTCTCTTTTTAGTGTCGCTTTTTCGTTTCATGGAATTTCGAATCACAACGATTCTAAAGAAGTTTCACTTCAATAATAATATACCTAAGTAATTAGTCACTGCCGCAAAATAGTTTCAATCCATTTTATCTGAAATCAACGGAATATCTTTCTTATGCATAGGGTTCCCAAAACCAGAAGTACATTTCAGTGTTTTATCAGCGAACAATATAATCGTCAAGTTAATTAGCAATGCAAATACATTTGGGTTACTTTCGGAGTTCATATTATAAACTTGCTCCCGTCCGGGGCTTACTACCATTGCTTTAAGCAGTATTATTTTAATATTGTTACCGCTCGTGGTTCAGAATTATAATCCTTATTTTAGGGACATTAAGGTACGTCATATAAAACGTCAATTATAAAATAATACTGCTTCGAGTGTTGGTAGTAAGCTCACTGTATTCGGCTTCGTCGTCTAATTAATAATTTAGCTCACGACAAAAGCACGGTCACCGCTTATTTTAATGGCTTTGTAAAGGTTGAAACAAACGAAACGCGCGGCGGCGACGTGTTCAATGTGTACCTACGTATTTCAGTATCTCAGTCGCTATATAATGTTTTCGCTATGTATAAAGTCTAGAAGCGAGACTTAATCCGCGTGGATTTAGGTTTTTGTAAAACCCGTGGGAACTTCTTGGTTTAATGCGACTGGAAGTAGTTGATGCAAAAAGTCACGTCGATCTGTTGCACCGCTGCGGCGTGATTTAAGAAAAACCAACAAACAAACACTAGTTTTAATAGTTAGTTTAGTAGTTTAAATAGTTATATTAATTGCGAGCAAACGGGCTGCAAGCGGGTCATCCGATTTTAAGCAAACTCCAGGCAGAGGAAAACCCAATGGAATGTCAGCTTCCAATCAGCTGTAGAATGTTTATTAAAAAAAAAGCGACTTCGTGAGTGGGATTCGAACCTGGGACACCTCAGGAGAACGCGGCCAAAACTTTGTATGCACAACGGAGATCTACTTAGAAACGGCGAATATGTGCAACGTCAAGTCATATCAATAGACAATCAACATCAGACCCATAAGATTTTCCCCTACCAAAAAGTGCTCAACGCGGCTAAAGAAGTTTTCACTTCAAACAGTTGTCTTTCAAATAATCTTATAAGTACTTACTCAACTTAATAAAGGAGTAACTTAGCGAATGTAAAAGAAAATCGTAATCACTTACATATAATCGTATAATCGTAATCACATACCTAAGTTTTGACCTCTCAAATGATTGCAATTTTTTTCGGGCTTCAGGCTCACGACTCATGGATATAATCTTGCCTTTAATCTACGTGTATTTGTGTTGACCTTTACCATTAAACTACTTTATAAATAAGTCAAGCAACCAGTAAACATCGCTACCACCAAACTACAATTTTGCATGTCAATACGCACTTATACAAATAGTTAAACTATTTTCCGCTCCGAATTGAATATTTCATCGCCTTTATTACAATTGAATAAGGTATGTTTTTGTTTAGAATGAATCTCAAACCAATTTTGATGGCTTCCGGCTATTTCCTGCCGAATGATCGCAATCGGCATCTCAACGTAAAAAGGAAAATTGGGCAGCATTTAATTTATATGGTAATTTACTATGGGAGCACAGACCCTGGATATTTAATAAGTTGTATCAATTAAGGTTGACCTTGATGTTGGTATCATATTAATATTATAATTAATGCGAAAGTGTATTAATTTGTTTGTTTGTCCTTCAATCACGCCTCAACAGAGCCAACGGATCTACTTTTTTTTTAGCTTTAATCTTTATAGATTATAAATCAAATAAATATTATAAATGCGAAAGTTTGGATGGATGTATGGGTGTATGGATGTATGGATGTTTGTTACTCAATCACGCTCCAACAGCTGAATGGATCTGGATGAAATTTGGCACAAAGATAGATTATAGTCTGGAATAGCACATAGGCTACTTTGTATCCCGGAAAATTAAAGAGTTCCCGCGGGAACCAAAAACCTCAATCCACGCGGACGAAGTCGCGGGCATCAGCTAGTATTATTATAATTATTATTCACAGACATGAATGGCCTACTATATTTTATGTTGGTTCTAAAAGCTGACTCTCGCAATGGAGTTTGAAAACTCATTTCGGATTTATGTCCAAAGTTAAAAATGGCCCAGTTTTCTAGCACATTAGTAGGTAGGTATTTATTTATGCTTCGAATGAGTTTTACTCTCTAAATAGTGGCCTGAAAAATAGTGAAATAACTTTAGAGAACTGTTTAAAAATGAAGTCAATCGATGATAATGGTTTAACAAATTAATTTTTGTAATATGGACATCAGAATTTGTTAAATTAATATGATACTTAAAAGTCGACCCACATTACTTGGGCAAAACACTATTAACATTATCGTATCAATCACACGACAAATGATGTTTAGTAATAGGCAGATTCCTTTTTCTGTGGTACGAGTATGAATCAACCGAGGCTAATAAAGCAATGTTCATGTTACCGCCAAATCGTAGACACCACCGTATTACATTACACCTAGCCAAATCACATTACAAAACATTATACTCAGACATTAGTATTACAAAACGCAACGTTTAGCCAGATTGTAAAACGGCTGAACGAACGTCCGCCGCCGCTTTGAATCAGCGCTTCGCGTTCTTCAAAGTGGCTAACCGTACCTAATTATATAGTTATGCAGATCATGAGCCGCCGTTTTATAAAACAGCGTGAAATTAAACAAAGGTGAGGAAGAAAATCATCATACTTAATATTATAAATGCGAAAGTATGTTTGTTTTTTGGTTTGTCCTTCAATCACTGCGCAACGGAGCAACGGGTTAGCATAGTTTGAGACCGGGAGAGTGACATAGGCTACTTTTTATCCCGGAAAATTGAGGAGTACCCGCGGATCATAAAAAACTTAAACCACGCGGACGAAGTCGCGGGCATCAGCTAGTAAATAATATAAGCGCTGACCACCAAAATTTAAAAATACTTATAAAATTATTTCCTGAAGGAAAATGAATTTCCATCACTTATAAAAATTAATAATAAGTAGCAGTTAAGCCTCCCTGTCAAAAGTTAAACTGTATAATGTATGCGTGCAGCGTCGCTGCATGCGCCGTTATTGATTGTGTTTTAAACACAACAATCGCTAAATATCACGGATCGATCAATCAACGCTGTCGCGACGTCCGAAAACGCTGCGAGCGGACATGAGCGAGAATTGATAGCCCTTGTTAAACTGCACAACCCGGGGGTTGTTTGAGTTTTCATTTTTAAAGCCTCTTATGCTCTAGTACCGTGCTTCCGTGCTTCCGTTCGTCTAGCTCGAGTCTGCAGTAGTGTATCTTGAGCCTAATATAGCATGCCTCGTCTTTTCGATCTCTGATCGGACTTGAGCACTGGCGTACATTAGGTTTTGTACACCTAACTCACAAAAAAACTAAGTTGCTTTGAAATAAAGATACTTACTTAGATGTGATTCAAACAAGGATGGCTTTTGGTCTCCAGAGATTGGGACAGGAATGGGTGCGACCATATTCGAACGTTCAGGAGTTTACTTACGTTTAAGGTTGCGTACCTAAAAGGTAGCTTAGAGACCCTTATGGTGCGACTACATTTTACATATTTTTAAACGTGTTAAGCGCTATTACCAGAAATAGGAGAGCGTTAATAAAAGGAGAGCACGAGTTTCCTCTCTGACTGAGATAGGTTTGGCCATGGCCCACCAAGCTCTCGGGCACACAGGTTTCCTCACGATAATTTCCTTCGCCGTTACAGCAACTGATATTCAATTGCTAAAATAGCACAAAATCCCGAAAAGTTAGAGGTTTCTTAAGCGCTCCAGGGCTCGAATCTCCGACCATTATAATAGGAGACCGGGCGTCTTAACACTAGGCTTACACCGCTTAAGGTCTAGCCCTACTACAGAGGCTCGGCGCGATGCGGCAGTTAGCGGCAAGTATTTATAGTGAGGTTGTATAAAGTTGAACCCAGCGACACGGAGATGCACTACGCGACTCGGCCCCGTATCTATACTTCTATACTAATATTATAAATGCGAAAGTTTGGATGGATGTTTGAACACATAGGCTACTTTTTATCCCGGAAAATTAAGGAGTTCCCGTAGGAACCAAAAAAACATCAATCCACGCGGACGTAGTCGCGGGCATCAGCTAGTAAACTCATACAAATAGTATTGTAAGTGGGGCTAACCCTAATATTGTTATCGTTTTAATGTCGCGTGCGAACTGCGAATGCGTAGCGTATGAGTGCGTGCGTTAAGCTGCTAAGGGCGTAAGCATCATATTATTATTTTGGAAGATAAAGTACCTAGCAAACTTTTAGTACAGAAAAAACGCAAATTGAATTCACCAGGATCATCCATCAAAGTCCATCAAGTTTGAGAAAGTGGAAGTTATCCTTCTTTTTACGAAAAAAGCTCTCTAACTAGGCGAGATGAATGTTTTTTTAATATATCTTGTCATCGCAAGATAAAGGTAGCTGTCATTGTGAGTAGTATACAGAAAGAGGTAAATAAGATTATTCCATGCTCTGGGGGCATACCAGTTTAATATCTAGTGGTATCATTTCTCACAGGCCTCAACAAAAAGATTATTTACCCGGTAATTTTGGAAAACAAATTGTTGGAAACAATTTGTTTATCTATCTCTTTCAAATACCTGTTACATGGCAGATATAGGTTGCATCCCGGTAATGCGTACTCTCCAATCTCCATTCATAGTCACTTATTGTAGACCTGATAAAAAAAAACTTCAGCTTTTCAACGGGCGGTGGAGAATGTCCTGCTCGGAGTACCTCTAGTCTAGTCTCTACGTAGATAGATAAAACTCTTTACAATAAACAAATAGGTTAAAAGATAAAACAGAAAAGTGCAAATTCTTATAATTCGTAATCAAAGAAAAGAAGAACGGATTCAGTACTGCAATGAGTAACCAAGCTGAAGTGGTTTTGGGACTAGTACCTAACACAAAGAACTGTGTACATGTCCTAGTATTTTTGTATGGCAACCTAGCACCGGAAAAACCAGCGTTAGAAGATCCAAGTCAATCATTAGAGATCTTATAAAAGGCGCAGTAGGTATCTGCTGGACACAAGTGGTACTGAATCGTGTTCTGTCGAGATCTAAGAACCTATTTCCAGCTGTGCAAGTGTTTCACATTCTATAGGTACATATTAAGTCCAATAGAACTTGAGAGATGTAGCTTGACCTCAATTAGAAGCAGGCGAAGCAAAATCCAAAGCTTGAGTGGTATATTGTCTGTGATATTTTTATCTATGTATGTAGTTTTGTCTGTAACGTTTGGACTCTAAAAAAAACTTTTTGGATAGAACAAATAATAATAAAAGTGCCTTTAAGTTAAAAAGTTTAATGAAATTACTTCTGCCACAAAGTTGTAGTGTTTAATTTATAACAGCTTGTATAGGCACCACTATTGGAAAGAAAACTAAGAAAACATTTTACGTTTGAAAAAAAAAACACTAACTATAAGATGAATAAAAAAGTTATATATATAGAGCAGAAAGTTGTATCGAGTCCATTACAGTACAAGTCGATTAGAATATTGCCGAAGTTTCTCCTGAACAACGCTTCTTGTATTTTCTGTTGCTTTTTGTTTAGATGAAAAAAGTTAGCGTCCCTTGTCGGCACGTTTGCGCAAGTGCTCAAGTTTTGAAGATAAATAAAGAGTAGTATAAAGATATCACTTGCGACATGTTTAATGACAAAAAGCTACTTCTGCGCTGCGGTGCAAAAAACCACAAAAAAATGATGAAATGAATCTGCTTATTACTGTAACTAGACAAAGCCCGCGAATTCATCCGGGCGGATTTTATTCTGCGGGAACTCCTTAATTATTTATCCAGGTTAAAGTAGCCTATGTCCTTCCCCGGGATGTAACCTACCTCTATACCAAATTTCATCAAAATCAGTTGAAAAGCTGGGTCATTAAAGCGTATCAGACAGATAGATACACACGAGTATGGAAACGAGCTATTTAATTGATAGTATAAGAATTCACGCAGTACAAAACACGAAATTACACCAGTAATATTGAAATATTTTAGCAATTATTGTTGGTAGACAGGCTTCCACAATAATTATTATTCTCGATAGCACAATCAACGATATGCGGCCCTTGTTTACATTGATTGTTTGCAGTGGTTGTTGTATTTTGTACAACAAATAGGTATTACATATTAATTTACCAGACATCTATACCCATACTAATATTACGAGTATAAATGCGAAAGTGTGTCTCTCTGTCTGCTACGCTTTTCAACCGATTTTGATGACATTCGGCCAAATAACCTAATTACTTATCACCATCACCATAACGCATAAAGTAAAGAAATTTTTTTTAAAAAAATATTATTCAATAGTGGGTCTTCCAAAATACCTAAAATCTACGTCATTCTGTTAGTTTTAAGTTTGATAACCAAGCTATCGATGAAAGGAAAACAGTGCATCAAAAGTGGATGACGTCACTGATATGTATTTCATACAGACTACCATACTAAACGTCCTGACTCGTGGACATTGAAATAGAATGAGTAACTAAAATTCTACATCAATGCTCGTGGACCATACATTGCCAAAAAGAGTCTCTTATAGGTAAACTTTACAATAACTTGGTAAACCATAAAATAATAATATGTATTGGTAAGTAAATATTATAATTTATTATTTTATTTACCAACCCAAAAAAGGGATATCGAAGATCAAACGATGTCGCGAATGAGATTACTTAAAATTTGTTACTAAGAAAAGGCCTTTGAAACGGGGTACTGTGATAAATTTTATGCGAAACGTAACATTTTAAGTGATTAATCCTTAAAGCTCCTAAGCTCCGCCTTCGCTTTTTTCACATAAAACAGCGCTTAACGAGTCAAAGGGCTTTATTATAACGTATTAACCGTATTTACGGAACATATCGAATGATTAAACACTCCATAATCCATATTACTTACTTAATCCCTTTATAGTACCTACTCCATAATCCATTTACTTACATAATCTCTATATTATATATATACTTAAAACAACATCTCCAGACCATGGCATATCCAGATGCTAATTAGGATGTCAAATAGCATTCTATCCTTTTCTCTCGAGTGACTGTAATAAGAGGTAAAGAGATAAAAATAGTTTTATTATCCTAAAAGCATCTGGATTGTATACAGCATACAGCATAGTACATGGTTTAATTACATTTTTTTTAAAAACAAGCTGTTTTCGAGAGAAGTCGCAGGCTTTCAGGTAGTATACACTATACACGTCATATAGGTAAATACATGTTAAGTTAAATACCTAAAAGCTTGTAAATATGTAACACTATATAGAACATATAGTTACAAAAAAAACCTTTAAAAATGAGACGTCAATCCGCATACATCAAATAAATATTATAAATGCGAAAGTTTGGATGGATGTATGGATGAATGGATGTATGGATGTTTGTTACTCAATCACGCTCGAACGGCAGAACGGATCTGGATGAAATTCGGCACAGAGATAGATTATAGTCTGGAATAACACATAGGCTACTTTTTATCCCGGAAAACTAAGGAGTTCCCGCGGGAACCAAAAAACCTTAATCCACGCGGACGAAGTCGCGGGCATCAGCTAGTAATATTATAAAAAACAGCATTGTGATTTATTCCCTCAGGTTTCCTGTTATCTTCAAAACCCGGCCATTCGGCGAAATCCCTTAGGTCTGTAGAAAACTGACACATCTTTACGTGACTGATCCTTTAACACAGGATTATAATTTCCCGTCAAGACAAAGGGAAACCTTTCGGGAAAACGGTCAGCTCAATTCACTTTGGGGCAAATTGAAACTTGTTATGACAAATAGGTATCTCGATCGTCTCATCTTTTTTTTTTTTTAGTTTATTTATTAACCATAATAAACATAGGTACAAAATATCTGGGGTCACGGGAGTGACCCCGCCAAAGCGAGCCAAAGGAAACGGGGCACTACCTACCTTTTCTCGAAGCGTTTCGTCGGATTTTCGAACCGTCATAGCTTAGGTCCAGATGATGCTAGAAAGCTGAAATTTTCAGGATAAGGTGTTGTTGGCAAACTTACCAAATATACCAAGTATCAATTTTCTAGCATATATAGTTTCAGATTTATTGATACCTGAAATACGTCGATTTCGTGACTGACTCACTGACCGTCATCAACATGAAAAAGGTACTTCCTGAAGTGCTAGAAGGCTGAAATTTGGTATGTAGGCTAGAATTTGCATATAAACAACAGGAAAATTAAGAAATCTGAAACTTTTCCCCTCCAACCCCTCCTATAGGGGGTGCAAATCTGACAGCATTTCCTCGTATTTTGGAACAGTCATAACTTCGGTACGGATGGTGGTAGAAAGCTTTAATTTTCAGGATAACATGTCGTTGGCACATTTATTAAACATACTAAGTTTCAATTATCTAGCATTTATGGTTTCAGATTTATTGATACCTGAGATACGTACTTTTGGGGGTTTTTTACTTTTACTAAATCACATGAAACACGAAACCTCTAGGGTACTTCCTAAAGTCCTAGAAAGCTGAAATTTGGTATGTAGACTAGGAATTGCACATAAACAATGAAATAATTAAGAAATCTGAAACTTTCTTTTTCCAACCCCTCTTATTGGGGGTGCATATTTGACAGCGTTTCCACGTATTTGCTAACCGTCATAGCTTCAGTCCGGATGATGCTGAAAAGCTGAAAATTTCAGGATAAGATGCTGTTGGCCGACTTATTAAACATACCAAGTATCAATTGTCTAGCATTTATAGTTTCAGATTTATCGATAACTGAAATACATCGGTTTCGTAATTTAGCCTTATAAATAGCTGATGAAAATCAAAACCTCTAGGGTAGGTACTTCCCAAAGCCCTAGAAAGCTGAAATTTGGTATGTGGGCTAGGAATTTCATATAAATAATGGGAAAATTACGAAATCAGGAACTTTTCCCTTCCAACCCCTCCTATAGGGGGTGCATAATAGCTGTACAGTCGGTACTTAAAGAAATATGTGCAAATGCAGTATACATACATAATACCATACATAAATAATATAAATAATAGAAATTGCGGTAGATTCATATTATAACGATTCAAAAGCGCTTGTAAAAGCTTATTTGAATAAAAAACATTTGAATTTTGAATTTTTTTTTGAAAATATACAATTCATGACTCAGGTACAAAGGTTCTGAATACCAACATTATGCCCCTAGCAGAATTCGAACCCGCGACCTCTCCCTCAACAGTCATGGTCTGTAACCACTCGGCCAAACAGGTCGCCAATAATAATCACGTAATCTTGTCATTTTTTATTCTCATTATTTTCATTTTATTACTGAAAAATTATAAAATATACTTACAACATAAAATATTTTTCAGAGGTAAATATATCTACAGTAATCATTGGCGAAGAGTCCATGTAAGACCCGATCCCATCTGCATCCCTTTAGGAATTGTTCAATAAGTAGGTAATCAACGATATTTTCGTCCAACTCTGTTCTCCGAACTAAACACTCTGTTCATTGGTTTGAATTAAATTAACGCGTGACAATTTATAGAAAAGTAGATGATGCCCGCGACTTCGTCTGCGTGGATTAAGGTTTTTTGATTCCAGCGGGAACTGTTTAATTTTCCGGGATAAAAAGTAGCCTTTGTCCTTCCCTGGGATACAAACTATCCCTGTACCAAATTTCATCAAAATCGGTTGAAAAGATAGGCCGTGAAAGCGCAGCAGACAGACAGACACACTTTCGCATTTAAAATATTATATGGATCTAAACCATTGAGGTATTATGTACTAACGTACATATAATTAAATGATCTGAACTAATATTATAAAGAGGAAAGATTTAACCGTGAGTTTGCTGTGGATAAAATCAAAAAATACTCAACCGATTTTAAAAATTCTTCCGGCACTTCACTTAATTCATTCTTCAAGGCACTCTATATTATAAAATTAATCATATCGCAGTGCTAATGTAAAATCTTATGTACTGCTCGGTGCCCACTGGCTTTAGTTAGTGGGTAAAAAAGAATGGACTATTATCATGATTAGTGCTAGCCTTGCGAAGCGGGGCGGGTCGCTAATCAACTATAAGCAGATAGAAACCGGCTGGCCCATACAACCAAATATCTTTAATACTGAGCACCAGACTCGAAAATAAGAACTAACTTAAGTATGTAGGGATTTGCCGCTCATTACATACATATAGCAAACCCACAAAGAAAAGAGGAAACGATAGAGAGTGGGCAATGAAAAAAGGAATAACTGTAGTGCGAGAAATAGAGTCCAAAAAATTAAAAAATCTAGTGCGCCTGCCAAAAAGAAATGAAATCCCACCAAAACCATTTCATGGATAGGCTGCCAAAACTCGCATACAAGTCCAAATCATAATGCTTTCACTGTTAAAAAGTTATGAGATCTCTAGTAGAGCCAAGCCCCTAGTTGAGCTCCGATTTGTGCTGCGCATCATCATAGCCCATGGGGCCAGTTCCAAGTCCAAAGTGTACAGGTTTAAGTACTTTTGGCTGTACCACATTTACTACATAGAAGTCCTGACTCTATAAACTCTACATCTTGATAAAAAGATGTGGCTTGGCCGTTTCGTGATTCTCGCACAAACTATACCTATTCCACGAACATTAAATGATTGATTGGATCATGAAACAGCCAAGCCACATCTTTTTATCAAGATGTAGAGTTTATAGAGTCAGGACTTCTATGTAGTAAATGTGGTACAGCCAAAAGTACTTAAACCTGTACACTTTGGACTTGGAACTGGCCCCATGGGCTATGATGATGCGCAGCACGAATCGGAGCTCAACTAGGGGCTTGGCTCTACTAGAGATCTCATAACTTTTTAACAGTGAAAGCATTATGATTTGGACTTGTATGCGAGTTTTGGCAGCCTATCCATGAAATGGTTTTGGTGGGATTATATTTTATTCACGATAAAGTTTTAACGTGCATAACAGCCATTAGGCCTCCAGAGTCCAGATAGATACTATGCCTAATATCTATGTTTTTTGTGTATTTTGTTAATTGTAAGCAAGTATATTAAGTTTTTTTATTAAGTAATTGTCACTCTAAGTCTGTGGCCCGGAGAGACGCATTGGGCAACTTTAAGGTCTCTTCGGGTATGTTATCTAAATAAAATAATAAAATAAAAATATAAAAACCGGCCAAGTGCGAGTCGGACTCGCGCACCGAGGGTTCCGTACAAACCTGTAGTAAGTTTTACGATTTATGACGTATTAAAAATAAAAATTACGTTTGTTGTATGGGAGCCCCCCTTTAATATTTACTTTATTGATATTTAATTATTTATTTTGAAAGGTAATATACAAGTTAATATTCTGTGAAAATTTGAACCGTCTACCTGTTACCGTTTTTAATATTGAGCAAAAAAATACGAAAAAAACACGTTTATTGTATGGGGACCCCCCTTAATATATATATATTTTTTTAATTTTTAGTATTTGTTGTTATAGCGGCAACGGAAATACATCATTTGTGAAAATTTCAGCTTTCTAGCTATCACGGTTTATGAGATACAGCCTGGAGACAGACAGACAGACAGACAGACAGCGGAGTCTTAGTAATAGGGTCCCGTTTTTACCCTTTGGGTACGGAACCCTAAAAAATGACCGTGATCTAGTCTATGCTGAATATTCGTACCTATTTAAAATATGTATATAATAATAATAATTGTTAGTGAAGTGAAGACTTCAAACCCTTTCAGTTCGTAACGGTACGGATTACTGAAAACTACCATTTAATCTCAATTTGCGTCGTCTCAACAACTTGTCTAATGTAATAACGTTACTTTCGAAGCCCCTTCAAATAAGTACCTCAAACCTTTACTTAGGCGAGTTTAAACTCCTCGAGCTTTCTATGAAATATCAGTTGGTGAATTATTAGCCTTCGAAAATTAGAATATTTTGTTGAACAACCAGAAGTTTTGAGGTGCCTACTCCATTATTTTGTTAAGAAATCATTAATGACTAGATGATGCCCGCGACTTCGTCCGCGTGGAATAAGATGAATTCCCGCAGGAACTCTCTAATTTTCCGGGATAAAATTAGCCTATGTCCTTCCCTGGGATACAACCTATCTCGGTACCTCTGTACCATAAACCAGTCTTGAGCTTGACGTGTTTTACTTATATATTTCACTTTCAATCAAAATCGATTGAAAAGATCGTTAAAGCGTAGCTGACAGACAGACAGACAGAAACACTTTCGCATTAATAAGATTAGCACGGATAGATTTAAGAGAATTGAACCTTAGTTGTTAAGCATTGCTCTTAAATCTTATCCTTTCAATAGGTATATTGACGGCACAATATACCTATTGAAGGGTTATACGGTCAAGGGAGGTACCGATGCGTTCTTTATGAGATCTTGGAGCCTCCCAATGTATAATGTATGCAGATGGTGGCCACCGAGCGGGTTTTAGTAGGTATAAATCCTACACAACCCGACTTCTCCCCTCAGAAGTTGGGAATCTTAGGAAGATTTCCCCCTCCTAAAAAAAAAAAAGGTATATTGACGGCACATTACTGAGCACGAGACTCAGATTGAGAAAAGTTCGGCTGTAGTACACCACACTGGCCAAGAAATGCGGAGTGGCAGACTGCACACTTTGGGAACATATTGAAACCTCTTGGGTATGCAGGTTTCCTCACGATGTTATTCTTCACCGTTATGTATAGCAAGTGATATATATTATATCACGGGTCAACACAAAATTTGAATTTCGATATTTTAGGTCGAATTAGACGAAAAAAAAATATATGACATGAAAAAGTATGCTTTTGTATTTAGGAGATTTCGTATTTTAAATCAGCATCATACACGTTCGCGACGACATTTTAAGTTTTTCTAGACTTGTACAAAACACGATCGTTGTTAAATCACTCGAGTACCATCTAGCGGCGCTATGTGAACGTAAAAACCACACTCTGATCGCGCGGTATTTTTGAATGTATTAAAATTAATAAAAAAATTCAAATATGCGTATTATTACTATAACTATCACATAAGCAAACTTTATACCAAAAAAAGTTATTTTCTTTTCGTTTTCGTGCATAATTAAAAGGAAAATCATAAAATAAACTTAAACAAAGAACGAAAATTTTTTTGTAGAGTTGTGTATTTGCTCAAAACGGTTGTAAAAATTGTACATAAGTACTAGTAATAAAATACCAAAATTTGACGTTATAGCACAGAATAGGTAATAGTAAGTACTTAGTGGGTAATGGGTATACTTAGCGCGGCGTAGTAGAAACTACATAGTGGATTACAGTTACAGAGTACCTACTCGCAATAGTATTACACAAACTGCAGAGCAGATATTAGACGATTTCTGCGACTTCGTCTGTGTTAATTAAGATATTCTCAATATCCAGTGGGAGCGCTTCGATTTTCCGGTATAAAAGTTCAAATTTTCGTCAAGGTCGTTTGAACAAATTGACCATGAAAACATTTAATTTAGCAGAAACGTGTTAGATTTATACACACTTTCGTATTTATAATATTATAGTATGGATATTTTCACTGCCAGGAATCAAACCTTGGACCCCTTGCAGCTCACCCTGCACCAGGGAGGTGGTTTAAACTAAATAGTTACGTACTCTTTGAGTGGTTTCAAAGAAAATCATTTCCTCGCGCTGGAAGTCTTATGAAAAGCCATTATAATAAGCTTTGACCGTGCTTTTGTTGTGGGCTGAATTATTAATTAGCCCCCAGCCCCCAGCGAAGTCAAATGGGGAACGGGGACGAGCTTAAATATGAATCTGAAAGTGACCCAAATGTATTTGCATTGCTAATAGTTGTTATGACGATATTATTCGCTGATGCAAAATTAAATTGTAAGTATATTACTTTCTGAAAGAGATAAATAAGCACGTTAAGTATTAGCATATTATAAATTAAAATGATTTTAAAAAATCCGACTATATCAAAGCCACTGTAAAGTAAATTGATGAAAGTGTAATTGATTTTGCGTAGGTACATATCTTCCAGGCTTGTTTTATCCACTACAAGTTAGCCCTTGACTGCAATCACACCTGATGGTAAGTGATGATGCAGTTTAAGATGCAGTTTAAGATGCAGGTAGCGGGCTAGGCTTGTTTTATCCACTACAAGTTAGCCCTTGACTGCAATCACACCTGATGGTAAGTGATGATGCAGTTTAAGATGGTAGCGGGCTAACCTGTTAGGGGCATGGCAGTTATATTAAACCCATACCCCTATTTGGTTTCTACACGGCATCGTACCGGAACGCTAGATTGCTTGGCGGCACGTCTTTGCCGGTAGGGTGGTAACTAGCCACGGCCAAAGCCTCCCACCAGGCCAGACCAGGTAAAATTCAGAAATAATAAATTCCCAAATTGATCTTGCCGGGGATTGAACCCGGGACCTCCGCACGTTTAGAGTTAGACAACAGCGCTCAACACTGCGCCACGGAGGTCGCCACGGAGGTCGGCTTACAGTGGCTGTCTGCGATTTTTAAAATTTTAGAGGGATACCCTGCTTAAAATTGAGTGCAAATAAAACTTTTACCTTACGGTATCTAAATTAATTTAATTTATATTGTGTATTTTGTTATTTTTTGTTTAATTTTTTGTAAATTTAATTTATTTTTAATTAATATGTGTTTTTTATTGTTTTATATTTCTAATGTTTTTTTTTTATGTATGTGTAATTTAGTAATTAAAATGTAATATTGTAGCCTGATAAGACGTATTGGGAAACTGTCATGTCTTATCGGGTATGTCCTATCAATAAAAAAAATAAACCGGTGTATAGGTAGTCGAGATCAAGATGAGTCCCTCATAATTGGAAGCGTACGCCTCATTACTTTGGCAGGCTAAACCCGTCGTAAACGTAGCCGGCCTTGCCCATAACCCCCCTCCTTCCGCTTCTCTCATATCACCTTAAAGTGTGATCCTTTGAGCTGTTAAGACGCTTGTTAGCGCCAGCCGCTCACCACTATGAATATATGAGCTTGGATCATCTTGCGATTTGACCTTTCACTAAGTACATAAAAATGAAAGGATCCATACCTACTAATATTATAAATGCGAAAGTGTGTCTGTCTGCTACGCTTTCCCGGCCCATCTTTTCAACCGATTTTGCTGAAATTTGGTATAGAGGTAGCTACTTTTTATCCCGGAAAACTAAGGAGTTCCTGCGGGAATCAAAAAACCTTAATCCACGCGGACGAAGCCGCGGGCATCATCTAGTAGTTTATAAAATCCACTACCAGTGGCGTGCACAGGATTTGAAGCCAAGGTAGGCATTTTGGGAAGAACCTATTTACTGGCTGGTCACAATGGAAAATTATAGGGTAAGCTGTGCTTTTATGCCTCTATGATGTGCACGCCACTGTCCACTACCCCTATTCGGTAAAGCTAATTCGATATCCCCAGACCTCGACATACTGCAGCCAATAATGATACGTGTCAAAAAGATAATGTATCCCTGAGGCTATCACAACTTTATCCGGAATCCAGATACAAGCTAAAAGCCGTTTGATGGATACTTTTTCGAATAATACACAAAATTGGTAAGTACGCTTCGAATACTTTCAAACACTTAATCGGATTATGCGATTAAATAAGTATACTTACTATAATCCTAGGTCTTTCTGTATCTGTGGTGGTATTCTTAGGGCACCTAAGTAAGTCCAGTTATTGACTTGGTAACCCAAGTCGTAGCCAAATAAATGACGTTGCCCGCCATAGCAATAACTATGATACAAGTAGAAATGCATCATCTCAACCCATCCGAACTGGGCACAGGTCTTTTCTTAGAATGAAAAGGTCCAACTGCGGATTGGTAAACTTCAGACACAATGGTGTCTGAAGTTATGGAGCGAACATTATGGAAACTAGACCTCCTTCAACTGAAATACATACTGTTGCGTCTGGGTCTTGAATTGTGTTCTTGTAAAAAATATATTGTCTTATACGAATAACTCAACTGACCTGTTTGTAAAATTTAACATTTGCATGCCAGAAATGGCTGATTACATTGGATCATAATAATCCATACTAATATTATAAATGCGAAAGTGTGTCTGTCTGTCTGTCTGTCTGTCTGTCTGTCTGTCTGCTACGCTTTCCCGGGCCATCTTTTCAACCGATTTTGCTGAAATTTGGTATAGAGGTAAGTTATATCCCGGGGAAGGACATAGACTACTTTTTATCCCGGAAAATTAAGGAGTTCCCGCGGGAATCAAAAAACTCTAATCCACGCGGACGAAGTCGCGGGCATCATCTAGTATATAATAATATTAGTATCACCCACTGTACCTGTATCTATTCATGCAAATAAAGGATTATTGTATTGTATTTCATGTCTGAGAGTTCCTTAGAATGTTTTCGTTAACCGTTAAAGCAAGTGATTCTTACTAGCTTAAAACGTATAAACTCTGAAAGCATAGACGTGCTTGTTGATTGGAAGGACGTAATCTGCGTTGGGGTATCACCGTGCACCGCTTCTTAAAGAAGAAATTGCATTTCGCAAATAAATTCAGCAACACATTAGCGTAAGTCATCGCAAAAGAACTAAGTCTTAGTTTCCAATTTAACGGAGATAAAGAGACCCCAGTTATGAACTTGTGAATTTGAATACATTTCAATTGCTAATCTAAACGGGTTCCCCCGGGCGACGCGACGGGCGGACGCGGCTGCGGAGTCCTAGAGTTCAAAACTGCCTCGAGGCGGCGCTTGCCAACTCTTGAGTTTAGTTACGTTTTATTTTCAGTTAGAAACAATCACTATAGCCTTAAATATATATATGTATACTATCTATACTAATATTATAAATGCGAACGGTTGGATGGATGGATGGATGGATGTTTGTTACTCAATCTCGCCAAAACGGCTGGACGAATCTGGATGTTTGGCACAGAGATAGAATATAGTCTGGAATAACAAATAGGCTACTTTTTATCCCGGACTTAGTCCGCGTGAATTGAGGCTTTCCTCTAGATCCATTAAGTCTTTCTAACGTGATAGAGTAACAAACAGCCAGCCATCCATCCACCCATCCATCCAAAATTTCGCATTTATAATATTAGTATAGATATATTGTATTATTGCAACTTTACTGATTCGTTGGTCTATTCCTAGTGGTTACTGGTTAGCATATTCGGATGATGAGGTTCTGGGCCCGATTCCCGTCCCGGTCAGGCTATATAATTATAATAGGTAGATATTTAAATTCTCTTATAAGTACTTTTATCAGTTATCTCTGGGTCAGGCCATAATTAACAGACATTAAGTTCTTCTGTCAAGAAATTCTCAGTAAGTACTTTAATCAGAATATATATCAATCTAAACCCTTTTTAGGGTTCCGTACCAAAATGGTAAAAATGGAACCCTTATGGTGCGACTTTCTCCGTCCGTCTGTCACAGTCGATTATTTCAGTAACTATTAAAGCTATCGACATGAAATTTGGAATAGTTGTGTTTAATAGTGGCCTAACATCATTAAAATAAAAACAAATCGAAAATTATTTTTAGTTTAATTAAAAAAGGGGGAAAATCGGGGGTTTGAAATTTCAAAGTATGATAACTATACTGAGTAGGATATCATATGAAAGGGCTATACTTCTACATTCTAAAAGAGATTTTTATTTATTTTTATGCATAATAGTTTTTGATTTATCGGGCATGTCAAATGGGCAAAATGTCGAAAAAAATACCGCCCCCCCCCCCCATCCCCCCCTTATCTCCGAAGTGTACCAATTGAAAAATCTGAAATAATTATGGTCAATAGAAGCTTATGTATATTTTACAGAAAAAATAAAACCAACGCTCTAACTAGCATAGTTTTTTTGATATTAACAATAAACCTCTACAAACAAAGTTAGTTTTGCGGTTCATTAAATTCATTGATCGTAAAACTTACTACAGGTTTGTACGGAACCCTCGGTGCGCGAGTCCGACTCGCACTTGGCCGGTTTTATTTTATTTTATTGCGTGATAGGCTTGCGCTTGACGACAATCATGCTTAGTGCAAAGCAATGATGAGAAATGTTAAATAAAACATTAATTAAATAAATGTTAAATTAAACACAAACCCGCTAAATAAATAGAGCTGTAGACTAAAGATAAAATAGATTTAATGAAAATGTTTTATAAAACTTGCTTTACAACTTGGATGCCACGGGAGCAAACTAAGAGCAGCAAATTAGGTTAGGTAGACCGTAGAGGTGATGAGAAAGTGTGACCTATTTAATTACGTGACACCAGTGTAGACCGCACTTTTTTAATATGAGGTTGCAAAAAAAAACCCCTTATAATGGCGTCAAATACTATGCGTGAGATTTTGTGAGAATTTGGAAACCTTTGACTTTTTTTTTTATCCACTACAAGTTAGCCCTTGACTGCGATCTCACCTGATGGTAAGCGATGATGCAGTCTAAGATGGCAGCGGGCTAACCTGTTAGGGGAATGGCAGTTATATTAAACCCATACCCCTATTCGCTTTCTACACGACGTCGTACCGGAGCGGTAAATCGCTTGGCGGCACGTCTTTGCCGGTAGGGTAGTAACTACTAACTAGCCACGGCCGAAGCCTCCCACCAGGGAAAAAAATTATGGCTATAGTTTTTCTACCGTTTTGATTTAAAAATACGATGATAAAAGTTTTAATAATACCTAAATTATATTATTAAAAACCTAAAATGATTATCATAATCAGGTTATGTAATTTAGTTAGGAAGTTAATATGGAATTCTTCCAAGAGCAAAATTAAACTTTTATTTTTATCGCTGGAGTTAACAGCTTTTAATTAAAAGCTAGAAAAGAAAAACCTTCTTTATTCTACAAACTTTTTAGGTGTCGAATAAAGTACCTTATTTTACAGCCACGTTTTTTGCAGGTTTTACGTTACATGACTAAATTCTAAGCATTCGTTTGTGTTTTCAAAGAAATTTGTAGTGTACTTTACTTATCAGTATAGAAAATAGGTATATTTTGCCCAATCCGCACTTAGCCTATGGCCTATGGCCAAACCATCGACCTTCTGTAACTCAGTGGCTATCAGAAAATGAAAGCAACTGACATATGTTTGTTTTCCATTGAAGGTTTGCTACGAAACAAAAAATAACATTTCATAATAAACCTTCAATGGATAAAAAATATATGTCAGTGGCTTTCATTTTTTGATAGCCACTGAGATGGGCCAAACCCTTCACATTTCGAAAGGAGACTCGTTCTCAGTACCTAGTGAGCCAGCAACGGGTTGCAATGATGAAGATAGTAAATAGACCATATCTTGCGGCTGTTCTGTGATGCATTAAGTTTTGGAGAATACCTGTAACAAATAAAATTATTTTATGACTAAAGTGCTAAGTTATGGCTAGCGATGTAATAAGCCGATATTATTATCTTATAATCTATACTTATAATAAAACTGTAACAGGTCCAATTCTGTACATTGAAGATATTTTGAAAATTTTTTTTGGAGGGCACTCATTATTCGATACTGAAGCCAAATCTGTAATTTTTTTCATTTTTGTCTGTCTGTCTGTCTGTCTGTCTGTCTGTCTGTCTGTCTGTCTGTCTGTATCTTGGCCGCGCATCACGCCGAAACTACTGAATGAATTCAAACGAAACTTGGCACGATTTGAGCCCATACTACGAGGTAGGACATAGGATACTTTTTATCCCGAAATTCTACCCCCGAAGGGGTGAAATAGGGTTTGAAAGTTTGTATGAAAGTCCTTAATTTCTCAAGTTATAGCCATGAAACTTGATATATGAGCTGCGGGTTGAAAATGGAGACATACGTGTTTCACAGTTTTTGAAAATTCGACCCCCAAAAGGGTGAAATAGGGGATCAAAGTTGGTATGAAAGTCCTTCGTTTCTCAAGTTATATCGATTAAACTTGGTATACAAGCTACCGGTTGAAAATGAAGAAACACGTGTTTCACAGTTTTCGTAAATTTTACCCCCGAAGGGGTGAAATAGGGGTTGAAAGTTTGTATGAAAGTCCTTCATTTCTCAAGTTATATCCATGAAACTGAGTATATGAGCTGCGGGTTAGAAATGAAAACATACGTGTTTCACAGTTTTTCAAAATTCCACCCCCAAAGGGGTGAAATAGGGGTTGAAAGTTTGTATAAAAGTCCGTAATTTCTCAAGTTATTTCGATGAAACTTGGTATATCCACGCGGACGAAGTCGCGGGCATCAGCTAGTAAATATTAAAAATATTAATATACTCTTTTAACTACACAACTGTCGGTTTCTGGCGAACTATATAGAGAAGAAAGGCCTATGTCCAGCAGTGGATGCATACAGGCTGATGGATGGATGATATAGTGAAACTTTTTTTGCGTTGTAATAGAATTTCGCTTAAAAAAACTCAGAAACATATCAATGTCCAAAGGAACACAAAGGGATTTCAGGTGTTTTTCAGTGATTGTCTTGCATGCCGCCACACGAGCTACGTTTTTATGAGCAGGCTACGCTCTGTTCAACAAGCTTTTTTTCTTTTTTCAACCAGAGAGAAGCGGTGAAATCCCATTTTTGACCGCTCTTTGTATTGTAGGTTTCGACCTGCGGCGAATTGTTAAAATAAAGATTTTCACGCGTACATTTTCAACGGTCTGCTCTGCATGGCGGCGGTCTCAAACGAAATTACTTTGTGCGACCGACTATAAATGCATTTCATTGCTATAACGTTGCCAAAATATTTGCACACCGCACGAAGTTCACGGGGTACACCAAATATACCAAAGTGCAAACGAAAATCTATACTTACGAGTATATTATAAATGCGAAAGTTTGGATGGATGGCTGTTTGTTAGTCGGAACCAGAACGGCTGAACGGAGCTGGATGAAATTTGGCACACATATAGATTATAGTCAGGAACACAGAACACATACTGTGATCAGGAATAACACATAGGTATGCTACTTTTTATCCCGGAAAATTAAAGAGTTTCAACCTTAAGTAACGCGGACAAAGTCGCGAGAATCAGCTAGTAAATATACAGTGGCAAACCTAATACCTGTGCTATTAACTATTCTTAGCTAATACCTAGTAGCTAGTATTAGTTTTGAAGTAACCTAGTTCCTGAGGTAAACTCTAGTCGAGTTAGTGGCCAGGGAATACTGTTTTAATATGACTCTCAGTTAGGTCCAAAGAGGACCAAGAACAGCAAATTGGGTTGGGGTTGACAGTAAAAAGCTGCCTTTTTAATTTGGAAGCGTCGGGTTTTATTTTCAATGGCCACTGCCGTTGTAATGAAGGGGTTCAAAAATAAAATGTTACCAACTGAAATATAGCTAACATACGAGCTATATACGAAGGATTTTTGACTAATTTTATACTAATGATTGCTACAGTGTCACTGATCGTAATTAATTCTAATTGGCTAACACTCTTTCGCTATTGGCCAAAATCAATTGTCGCAGCAAGAATGCCATGAATTCAGCCTATCACAACCATTGAGATTGTAACAATTGATGCAGGAATAGAGCAATTTAATAGTAAGAATGATTTTCTATGTATGTACTGGGTACTTTTCAAAACTATCATAGTATGGTTGATCGGCTTTTTTCGCCGTTTCAGTACTCTACATTCATAACTAAACAGCACTAATTAAAGCGACAGAACTTAAGTTCAATCGCTTTAATTAGTGCTTTATTGAAAAAAAAACTCCTTCGAAAACAATACCACATATCCAGCTTGAAATCGCTTCATCCAAGCTGACTGTAATAGCCTGCGCAGATAAGATTTCCTTTGTGCTTTAAATAAAAGCTATCCGCTCCGAGCTACAATAGAGACCTGCAGTGTTAGTGTAGGATTCTAGATCACACTAACGTTGATAGAATTCAAGAGTCGAAACAGTTCATTGTTAAAGTAAAATGAATCTGCTTGAAGTTAAGTCAAAAATTCAGTACCACCAAATTAAATTTTGGAAGTTGTAGGCTTGAAGCGCTGGCTATAGGTCAGGTTGTCCACAACTATAGAATGTGAGCTTTTAGACAAGCCCTTTGTTTAGAAGCTTTAGTTTTAAGATACCGTAACTGATTATCACCATCATGTTTTACAAGTAAGTAATTGACGTCAATATTAAGTGTCCAAATATGTGATTTAATTCGATTTGATTTGTCCTTTAAGGTCCAGTTTACTTTGACGATGAAGTATTTGGTTGTCGAATTCTCATTTCTATCAACGTTGATGACCTTTGATGAAATGTAAGATCTTACACTAAGGCCTTCTGCTCTGCAGCCTTCTCTATATACAATGCCATTCCACGTGCCAATTTTGAAAACAACAGATTTCAGAAACTTATTGTACGAAAATTCGGTTCAGGTACGAATTTTACCTAAATTTTAAGCTCATTAGTCCGACAATGTTGTGAAGCCAAGCCGAAGGGTCTTTTGAATAGGGTAATATGATAATATAGAGGAAAACAAATTCGCGTATTCGAAGGTAATACAACTTACAGGTACCTACTAATGGCGAAAACACATTACGAACAAAGAACTACGTCACACTGAAACTACACGACAGGACATTACAAAAAGTCAGCGCGATACGTTGACGTGCGTACTTTTATATGGAGCTGTACAGACAACCGCGACACGAAAAAACGTATCTGTTCAGATCCATATAAAATTGCGCACGTGAACGTGCCGCGCTGACTTTTTGTAATGCCCTGTCGTGTGTTTTCGCTCTTACAAGATTTATTTATACTAATACTAAGTAATATTAATATTAATAAATGCGAATGCGAAATGGATGGATGGATGGATGTTTGTTACTCAATCAGCCAGAACAGATGAACGGGTATGGATGAAACTTGGCACTGAGATAGATTATTATTTGGAATAACACATAGGCTACTTTTTATCCCGGAAAATTAAAGAGTTCCCGCGGGAACCATAAAACCTCCATCCACGTAGACGAAGTCTCGGGCATCAGCTAGTTTGCTCATAATTGCGTATCACAGGCGTCTTCAAAATTTTAAACAATTAAAATTAACCATGCATATCGTGACAACAACGAAATAATAAAGTTGCCCTGTTTGCTTCATCAGAAAATAGAATAGAGTATGAGAGTTTTTGTGAAAGTGGGTCGCAATTAGTAACACAACCACTAGGCGCTGGAGTGCTGTTCCCATCGCGCTCATGTAACGTGATTGTGCATAAATAAGCTTATAACCGCACATTTGCTACTAGCTATTCATTTTTCTACTTCTTTTCTATTAGCTTTTGCCCGCTACATTGCACTAAATTCATGATTCTTTCTATAAAACTGACACTTTCAAACACATTTCAAACCCCTTTCTTACCCCCATAGGGTCTGAATTTTCACAAACCTTCTACTTCTATTAGTAGCTATTCTATTCATAATAATATTTTGCATTATGTATTTATGTAAGGACGAGATTTAAGTGTACACAATAGTTTCAAGACTGGACTTGTAGAAAGCTGGGCTCTCGAGCCTTAATTCCGCCTATTGTACTTTACACCGTTATGGTTGTGCAATAAATTTTAATTAAAAAAAGTGCAATACTCATATTATAATGCAAATTTTCCGTATTTTGTTAATTTTTTGGCATCAAATTTTTACCTACTATTATTTTATGATTTGAGTACCTACCCAAATCAACGTGCCAACATTTGCCACTATATTTTTATGAGTAAAGTGCTAAGTTATAGCTAGCGATGTATTAAGCCGAGTGTTATTAGTATCTTTTTTTTTTAATACATAATATAGCGAGCAAACGAGCAGGCGGGTCACCTGATGGTAAGTGATTACCGCCGCCCATGAACATTTGCAGCACCAGAGGAACCGCTAATTCGTTGCTGGCTTTTAACTACACAACTCCAAGGCAAGATGTTCAGAAAGTTTGTGTTACTAAAATTACGGCAACCATATTGTTGGTGTCATATGCTAGGCTCTCATACTTAGCTAATTGCCTCTAGCGTCGCGGTTTTAGTTAGGGAAAACTCCAAAATAAAGCCCTCTAGAAGTTTCTGTATCGAAACAACAAAGTTTCATTTACTTCATCAGAATATAGAATAGTTGTATGAGTTTTTGCGAAAGTGGGTCGCAATTAGTAACAAAATCTCTAGAGGACGCGGCGTTGCTCCCTTTACGCTCATAAATCTCTACCGCGCCGCCCCCAGCGAACTCGCACGTGATTTTACATAATGCTCAAAACTATATATGCAGACATTTAGGTAGTAAGTACTGCTCATTTTTCTTATTTAAGAGCGATCAATATTTTTTGAGAAGCGGTGATAGCGATAGTGATAGTATTGGTAAAGAAATCCAACCTCCTGTACGGGTCAAATCGCAGTCATAAAAACGGGGTCATGGGTTCGTTTCCGGGCATGCACCTCCATCTTTTAGAAATTATGTTTGTTTAATAGTAGATTAGTAGCCAAGGGCTGTAAGGCATCAATTGCAGCCCTAGATATTTAGGCGCACGAGCACAGCGAGGGCGCCTATAGTTCGAGGGTGCAATTGATGCTTACACCCGAGCTAACTACTCTGCTTAACATCTCGATTGTGAGGTAAGTAGGTCCTTATTACCCCCAAATGGAGCTTGAAGGTGACCAATTAGCGCTCTAGGGTAATAATGTAGCTAGAAAAGCCCTAGGGCGGTAAGTAATTTAAAAAAAAACTCTTCACTCTTTCAAAAAGTTCGCGTACATCTAACCATAATACTTTTTTTAATTACTTACCGCCCTAGGGCTTTTCTAGCTACATTATTACCCTAGAGCGCTAATTGGTCACCTACAAGCTCCATTTGGGGGTAATAAGGACCTACTTACCGAATATGAGAGATGTAAAAAAATTAAATATCACTTGCTTCAAACGGTGAAGAAAAACATCGTGAGGAAACCTGCACGTCCGAGAGTTCTTCATAATGTTCTCGAAGATGTGTGACTGGGATCTTACCTGTGACTTAAATGACGTTATAATATATCCTTTTATTAATGAGTTAATCTCCATACCCCTAATCGCTAACGTACCGAAACATTAAACTGCTGATGATGATGCTGTTAGGTTGGTAGGTTGGGTGTGCTTAACTTTCAAACCGAACTATAACTATATCTGACCCGGTGGCCAAAATTGGAACTAATTTTTATGCCTGTTTAGTTTTTGTTTTTATTGTATTTTTTATTTATACTAGCGACGTTGTCACCCGGGTCAGATAAGTTTGTCAGACCATACTATAATCCCTCTCGTAAAAAAAGAACGTAAAAATAACCCGTCCAGTATTAACTTAGAACCTTCATTTATTTGAATTTAAATTCACCGTTTCAAATTCCGAATCGAACTTGAACGTCAAACGAAGCATTTTCACTCCGGCATTACCGATCTTAGGTGGAGGAAAGTTTGTTTTACAAGCGAAGAATTAATATTCATTAAAAAATTCCCTCTCAGCATCATTCTGTTGAACTTCGTAATCAGGCGATGTCGAGTTTGAAAAGAGGAGGGACTTAGTGACTTGCCAAATGGATTTTTCCCGCTGTTGTAATTTTAGCGACTTTCGGTGAGAATTCTTTGTTCGATTTTGCAACTCGTTTTTTGACGGCTTCGAGGCTTTATGTGTCCGTGCAGTAGGTACATAAGTTCTACGTCAGTCAATTCAGTCAATCATGTTGTCGCCCTTAGCCGTGTACATTATCTGTGCACGGTAGTTGGCAGAACTGACGTTGGCAGCGCTGTCGTAGCGCGCCAATTCGACTTGCTATGGTGGCAGCGCTGATGCAAGAGGGCGCTCTTTAGTGAATTGTTTTCTTAGTGTTAAAAAGTTTAGTGATTCATTCCAACTTCAGCAGAGCTTGTGGTTACACCACAAGATCAAGTGTTCAGTATAAGTATTATTGTATCGCCTTTCAATAATTTGTGTAGATTTAAATATTCCAGTTTTGCTCAATTGCTGTTTAATTGTTTATATCGCTAAGTGAATTTTACGTCACATAACTTAATCACATTACCTGAATAAATTGTAATAAGTAACGGTGGATAAATTAGCAAATGTTATCATTTAATTGAACAATAAATATCTAGGAAATGTTATTATATTATTACGTATTGGAATTAATAAATACTGTATGATTCTAGATTGTGTTTCCTTGTCTGCTTCATCAAATCAACCGGCAGATTACAATCATGACTGATGAATAAATGGTGAAGGTCTTTAACAATATTTATCATTAGATACTCGTAGCTATAATCGGTGTTTCTTTTTAATTTTACTACAAGTTAGCCCATTGCCGGTAGGGTGGTAACTAGCCACAGCCGAAGCCTCCCACCAGACCAGACCAGAAAAAAATATTAATTCCCAAATTGACCCTGCCGGGAATTGAACCCATTTAGTGTATTCTTTAGTTTTCCGGGATTAAAAGAAGCCTGTTACTTTCCAGTGTGCTTAGCATGCGCACAACGAGATTATCTCGCGACGAGAGAGAGAGATGTCGTTGCCGGAAAATTTTTCATTTACCAAATGCGGTAGGTATACCTATTACAAGAAAAAAATAGTCGACATGTAAAGGTTCGTAGAGAAAAATACCACATATAAGAAATATTACTTTTATCTCTACTTTTGACGTAACGAGACAAGTGACCATGTTAGCTTCGGTAGACAGAGAGACATAACGGGTAGACATAATTTTACTCGTAGTGCGCATGCTAGCCATACAGGTCTTCGACTTTATCTATTAAAAAAAACATGTGCTCTGTTGCGGCATGATTATTAGGACTAGCGAACAAACGAACAAACACACTTTCGCCTTTATAATATCACTAGTAAAGTAAAGATACACAGCTGCAAGTTGTGTGGATCCATCTTGAAAGTTAGGTAGTAAGGGGAAATGTAAGATAAGTAGGGATTCATGTTTTATTCAATTCGCTGGCGGAAGCGCCGGCGTTGGCAACATATTCTGCATAAAATAGCATTGTTTTTGATTTGTTCTAGCTATAATTCATAAAGGGTGCTGCTAGGAGTGCTGAGTTACCATTGTTAAACAATCATACAGACAAGTACAAACTATGATTCCACACGTCCACAACATTTTGACTTAATAATAATGTTCCAACTAGCTACGGCAACGCAGCGCCAAATAATTTAACGTGAATAGGTAAATAATTTAACGCGAATAGGTATCTCTCTCTATCTTATACACGTTTCAAACCTGTGTGCTTGAATTATACAGAACAACCTTTTTCTCTGACTTCGTCCGCGTGCATATAGAGGGGTATGAAAGAAGTGTTGAACTTATAATAATTTCTAAGTGCAACTAGGGCTACGATACATGATTAAAAATAAATGAGAATATAATATTATATAATATAGCGAAACTAGAATATCACTCTACTGACGCGGCTGACCTCGGGTCAATTAAAACAGCATCTTCATTTGTTTTCCCTCAACTTGAGGTCTATATAGGCTGACTCCAGGTGCAATGAATACGAAGACGCGAAACTTAAAACTTGTAGTCTACATTGTAAATTCGATTGATCGTATTGAGCGTTCGATCACGTTCGCATCAAAGTAAAATTAACCTTAAGGGGATAGATTTAGAGCTCAATTTCGTGTATGCATTCACAGCCAGAGCTCCAAACGATACGTCATGAAATTAAAATCGGTTGTACTTAATTTGTGACTTTGAATAAAGAGCTTTTGGGTCCATTTTACTTTGATGCTAATATGATCGAATGCTCAATACGATCAATCGTGTTTGCAATGTAAAAACTTAGACTAAGCGTAATGATCACAAAGGCTCTTAGTTTATTTGGACCAACACGAAAATCTCAATAATTTACTTATTTCGTAGCCCAACTGTACGATTACTAAACTATGGTAGAGCGCTACTGCAGCGTAAATTGCATCGCATAAACATAAAACTCGTGTTGTTAGGTTTTACGTAAAATAACTAACACGATGTTATTATTTCAGGGTAAACTCATTTAAACATGTACTAAAATTCTACTTCAATGCAAATGCATTGAATTTTATTCTTTAAATAAAGAATAAAATTGCTTTATTATTAGAGCGAGAACACACTACGCCCGGACATGCCCGGACAGGATAAAACGTCCTGTCCAGGGATATCCTTAGGCTCACTATGAGGTGTGATCGTAGTCAAGGGCTAACTTATAAGAGTAGCAGACAGATAGACAGACACACTTTCGCATTTATAATATTAGTACGATTGATTAGTAATCATTGGTATAGATTAGCATTAATCATCATGTTGTACCTACTTACTTAAAAAAACAGAGACACCTTTAGAATTTATGTGACGGAATCCAAATAATCACCTATTGAATTTCATACCACGTTCACAGTTCTCTAAGCGCCAAGACACGCATTAGAAAAGGTACCGTCTAAATCTAAAGGCTGATACATACACGCGAAGGCATTTGCACGGCCAGACGTTACACTGAACGAGTGCCTGTGTGTGTATTGGTTGAATTCGTCGTTTCTACTAATACACATCCAGAGCTGGTCTCCACCACTACTACCACAACGGCCCATTAACATCCCACTGGCACAGGCCTCCACTCTCACAGGAGAGAGGGGAATTAGAGCTTAGACCCACCACGCTGCTCCAATGCGGGTTGGCGGGCTAGAGCTGGTCTCCTGCAAGCAAAACCTGCAAGGATAGAATCTATGTAGAGCGCGGTATTCATACGGTCGCTTCTTGAACGAACGAAGCGAGGCCTCGGAGTCTACCTGGGTGTTTTACATTTGTTAGTCAGTTACAAAATTATCATCCTTATCAAATCAAAGGGGTTGTTTCATCTTGGGCCAGGTATTTGTACAGTATTCCAAAAAAATAGTATAAAATCATAGAAAACAAAATAAAATATGCTTTTTGGCAGTTTTACAGTGATTAAGAGGTACAAAAATAAAATGTTTAATTAGGTACATTTGTAGAATAGCAACTCTCGCAGCGCATCCATCCATCAATCTGACTGCTGTCGGATATTTTAAGGTTAATTCACATTTCCCAGGTAATTTTATGTCAAATGTCATCATGACACGTGTAATATACGTCAATGTCAAAATGGACGCATGTTGTTGCGCTTTTATTTTGCAAAATAATTTCGTATTGTACCTCGTAAATTGAACTTTTTAGTAAGAAATAAAGAAAAAAATGTTACTATTTTATGACCCCGAACATTTTGAAATACCGTACAAATACCTGGCCCAGGCTCCATATAAATTTGAAACAACCCCTTTCCTAATAGAGTGTGAGAGACAGAGAGAGATACTCGTACCTCCTGTCCTAACGAACCTACCCTGTCTGATTTTCCTCTGCAAAAACATTTTGCCAAAACTTTATTGTGTTGTGTGGCGTTGAAAAAGATGTTCTGTAATCATATATTGACACAGAATACATGCGCGTCATCTCATGGCGTACACAGAATACAATCCGAGTACGCGATTATTGACAAGTTCTAGAAACAGCATGCGAATGTCGTCGCGCGTTGTGTGTTTCAGGCTTAATGCTAATACAAGGCACAGATAAAACAATTTCGCGATTCAGAATAAATTTATGTTTTTCTATACGCAAACTTAGCAGTTCTTATGAATTTAGGAATGTGATCACATGTGCGCGCCCATGGAATATGTATGAAGTTCGTCAAGTTGCAGAGATTTCAACGATTCCATTGCGATCGAAAATTCATGAAGGAATGCCTTTGTCTCGATGCGCTAAGTTTTTGTTTTGATTATGTTTATTTCATGCCGATGATTTCTTTCCAGGAACGAATGAGGCGAAGAGAACTTCTAATTTTTGGGCTCTGAATTAAGTGTGCACCAGTATTAACGAAATTATATTTGGAGACAAATTACATACCGGGGAAGGGCATAGGATACTTTTATCCTGGGATATTAAAGAGTTCCTAGAGTTAATTTCAAAAACCTAGATCCACGCGTACGAAGTCGCGTCCATATAGTAGATAAGTAAAAGAACAGGTGACCTACCAGGTACAGTCAAGCGCTTACTCTTTGGGCCATCGCGTCGTCGAAACAAAATACGCAAAGCTCAAGTCAAAATGTACAAAAGGCTGGTCAAAAATGGGATTTCATCGCTTCTCACTTGAAAATGAAAGGAACGCTTGAACGGAGCGGCTCGCTCATAAAAGTGTAGCGGGCGGCGGCAAGCGTGCTAAATGCCTAAAAACCCGAAAAACACCAGCACCCTTTAGTTTTAAAGGCGTTCAGATGGTTTAAAGTGTATCCACCGCAAACGTTTGTGCAAATCCTCCCTTTGGTTTTACTAGTTTTTGCAAAGAATACAGTAGCTAATTTTGAGGTTAAGGTTCTCTGCAATGTAAAAAAATCAGACGTTTGAATTGACGAACATTTTTTAACAGTTGACTAAAAGTTATTTTTTTAATAATCTGAGTTTGAAGAGTGATTGAAAGACAAACAAACAAATAAGCATACTGTCGCATTTATAATGTACGAATAATAAATAATTAATCAATGAAAAACCACTCTTCTAACTTAAAAGAGTCAATTTACATTAACCCATTAATAAGTCATAATAACGCCTTAATTCCAGTATCCCAGCTTTCATTTAACTACGTGCAGTGTATCAAATGTTCGCTGAATACACCCTAATTACAGGAATATTGAAATTCAAAACACGCTCACGCTTTATCAAGTCGGAGCGGATTTGTTTGGGCTTATTGCTGCATTTAATGAACTTTAGCTATGACAAATCGTATTACGAGATGTTTGAATAAACCGAATCATATTTGAGTAAATCGAGTCGTGTTCCGCGCGTTTGAATAAGGAAATGTGATCATGCTATATTTATTGCATGCAGATAGGGCTTGTAATATTCGTCCATATATAGTATCCGAATATTTCGAATAGTACTGCTCTGAATTATTCGAATATTTCGGATATTACGAATATTCCGAATACTCGAAGGTTACACAGAGACTAGTGTTTTGTAATTAGTGAGCCGGCACGGGGTTATGGGTTGTAAATTGTAATGGTGGTGGCTTTGAATCAGCCTAATCAAAATCAACGGGCGCTGAGAAAGTCGGTTCTTTACTTATTGAGAATATGATCCTTGTGGGTGGAATTTTTCTTTTTTTTTAATAAATTTACGTTAATATTAATAGCACAATTTGATAAAAGTATTCTTTGGCGAAACTATACGAAGCTTTTGCTTGACTGTCTGAACTGAAACAAGAAACATTTCAAGAAATTTTCAGAGAAACTCCCGGATTTAAACCGTTTTCATCCAGCGCACATATTTGCGCGTCACACAAATCCGTGATAAATAGATATCCGGGCATACCATAAGAGAAGATTGGCGCGCTCCCCTTGTTTATACTGTCGGCTTTTGTCGCGCTACTTAGGATGTTTGCGGACCGAGAATATGCGCATTATGATGAGAACCGACATTATAAAATACCTAGAGAATATTTCCTTTTCAAACCCTGACGGAATCCATACTAATATTATAAATGCGAAAGTGTGTCTATCTATCCGTCTGTCTGCTACGCTTTCACGGCCCATCTGCTCAACCGATTTTGATGAAATTTGGGATAGGGGTAGATTGTATCCCGGGAAAGGAAAATGGCTATATTTTATCCCGGAAAATTAAAGAGTACCCGCGGGAATTTAAAAATCTTAGTCAACGCGGATAAAATCGCGGGAATCATCTAGTAAGTACTTAATATAAAAGAATAAACTCAAACGCAGGTTTACTACTATACAATATTTCATGAAAACTGCATTGGAATAACTGTAGAAAACCCTATAGAAAAGTAAGGATCTTACGGAGAGTAAAATCGATCAAAACATTCATTCAAGCAGGAATTGTTTTCGGGATAAAAAATATCCAATATGTCAACCCAGAGTGTTAGCTATAAGTGTGCCAAGTTGCATTCAAATTCGTCCAGTACTTTCTGTGTGATGCCGTAACGGATCGACAGAAGAATACATTTAAAAAAAATTGGGTTCTGTATCAGGAATATAATGTTTAAGATTCTTCCTGTTACAGTTTTAATATAACACTTTTCAATTTATAGAAAAGTCTTTCCCATGAAACTGGTCTCATTTTCTATTCATTAGGGACCGAGGGATCCCATAGCCACTGACTGATGAGAAAAGCATTTGCTCTATTTGGGGATAATAGGGATTAATAGTAGATTAGTAGCCAAGGGCTGTAAGGCATCAATTGCAGCCCGAGATATTTAGGCGCACGAGCACAGCGAGGGCGCCTATAGTTCGAGGGTGCAATTGATGCTTACACCCGAGCTAACTACTCTGCTTTACATCTCGATTGTGAGGTAAGTAGGTCCTTATTTCCCCCAAATGGAGCTTGAAGGTGACCAATTAGCGCTCGAGGGTAATAATGTAGCTAGAAAAGCCCTAGGGCGGTAAGTAATTTAAAAAAAAAAAACTCTTCACTCTTTCAAAAAGTTCGCGTACATCTACATCATACTTTTTTAATTACTTACCGCCCGAGGGCTTTTCTAGCTACATTATTACCCTAGAGCGCTAATTGGTCACCTAAAAGCTCCATTTGGGGGTAATAAGGACCTACTTACCGAATATGAGAGATGTAAAATAGTTTTTATGCTGCGGCGCAGCCTTAGAAGGCTTCACGTATGCCTGAATTTCCCCTGAGATATCAATTAAGCGCATATCTCAGAGACGCCTGCTTGGAATTCGCTCCCACCGACCTTTGTTTTAAGTCCTCTAGCTATTTAATCAAGTTCCAAATCTAGCATGTTAACAAATTAATTTGAACTTATTGCTCATGTATAATAATGTATTCAAAATTCAAAAAAATTCAAAATTCAAAATGTTTTTTATTCAAATAAGCTTTTACAAGCGCTTTTGAATCGTTATAATATGAATCTACCGCTGGTTCGGAATGCCATTCCTACCGAGAAGAGCCAGCAAGAAACTCGGTGGTTGCTCTTTTCCATCAAAACTTACAATCATCATAATGATACAAGTAACTGCAGTCCCACGCATAGCTGGAGCGAATCAAATCCACGCTGTTTTTTTTTTTTTATCATTTACGTAATCTTCGATTGTATAGTAAGCTTTTTTCACGAGCATACCTACAATACTCAATACACGCCAAGACTGGCAGACAGAGGCAGCCCATTTCCGACGGTGGCACCCGTTCACGAGCATGACGCATGATCCAGCCATTGCTTCGCTCAACCATATTTGAGGGAACGTAACAACCCGCACCACACGACACCACCACAGAAACGTTAAAGAGAGTGTGACATACCCGCTCTATTAACAAAGAAGTGCCATATTCAACCAAGCCATGAAATAAAGGTAACAAACAGACAGATCCTATAAATCTTATTGATTTACTTAGTACTAGCTGATGCCCGCGACTTCGTCCGCGTGGTTTAAGTTTTTTTGATTCCCTCGGGAACTCCTTAATTTTCCGGGATAAAAAGTACCCTATGTCACTCTCCTCAACTATTAACCCATACCAAAAATCACGTCGATCCGTCGCTCCTTTGCGGACATTGTCGTTTGATTGAAGGGCAAACCAATAAACCAACAAACCAACAAACAAACACACTTTCGCATTTATAATATTAGTATGATGTACCTATCGCTATAATATGACGACAACACGGTCTACGTAAGAACCGATAAAGGATTTAAAGGTCGCTATTATTAAAACCCAGAAAAGTGTAGATACTGGATCACTGGAGCCATCACTGAAGGTAGACTTTTTTCGTCAATATAATATTAAAGATACAATAATAGAATAGCGAAAGTAACTATGTTCTTACGGGGTGTCCAACGAAACCACATGGCTTGTTACAAGAAAAAAAATCGGTTTCAGTAAATCGTTTCCACCGCATACAAATTTTCTACATGAAAGTGGGTGGGAATTAAAAAAAAATACACCTAAAAGTTGTCGGGTTCCCCCACACTCATAAATCGCGTCAACCACTGCCGCCAACGCGCGTACGTGACTGTTCATAATGCTCGAAACTATACCAGATTTATTGCACTGAACGAATTCCATCTATATTTTTATACCTACTTTCATTTGTATGGATGTTGCGGTCGAAGTCTGCAGTGGGTGAAAAAGTTACAAGTCTGGTCGAGTCGGAGTCGACTTCCATAGGATACTCTGGTCGTTAGAACTGCGCCGAATAAGTAGGTCTTCAGTTTTCGCTTTTATATAATAACAAAACGCTGCGTTATTTTGAATAATAAAAAATATTTTCTCAGGTTGGACTGGATTTAACTTAATCAAAACGCCTGACTATTCTGTATTTACAAAAACTGAACTCTTGACAGTAGATACGTAAGATTTTGGATAGAGGTTCTATTTTCATAACGAAAAAATTATATCTAAGTGAAGCCAGGACATTTCCCAAAGATTTTTGGAAAAGCATTACAATTATACATATTTTTAAGTATAACTACTAAAAATGAATAAGACCAAAAAGGCCAGAATATTCGTAGCAAATTCAAAAATCTAAAATCAGTCATGCAGGTGGAAAATTTGTATTATGTAATTTCGGCTGTAGAGTAAGTCTAAGAAACTAAATAAAATAACCACTCTATACTAGAGATATATTAAAGCTTCATTAGCCCTTAAAAGTATCAGTTGAACCGTAAAATTGGATTAGGCACTCGTAGGCGTTGATTCAGTAATAAATAACGATTTCCACTCCAAATACTAAGAAAGCAAAAACTTTCCAACCTTAGAGAAGATTCCGAATACCTTCAGCATGGACGAAAAACGTGGCAATTACCGATCTTGGCAGAGAGTTAAGTTTGTTTTACAGGCAACGAATTAATATTCATTAAAAAATCTCTCCCGGCATTCTGCTGAAACTTTGTAATCAGCTCGTGTCAGGGCTTAGGAGGGGAAAGGGGCCTGACAGCGGATTTAGGAATTTGATGACTTGACGGATTTTTGTTTTTGTTAATAGCAAATGAGTGCACTGATGACCCAGTCGCGATAAAAGGAAAGTTCTATAACGAAGTACCTTTTACACGACTGCCCAAAAAAGTGTGATGTTTTCGGGCTTAAGTATGTATGTATGTGAGTTTTTTATTCCACCACTAGCTGATGCCCGCGACTTCGTCCGCGTGGATTGAGGTTTTTCGGTTCCCGCGAGAACTCTTTAATTTTCCGGTATAAAAAGTAGCCTATGTGCTATTCCAGACTATAATTTATCTCTGTGCCAAATTTCATCCAGATCCGTTCAGCCGTTGCAGCGTGATTGAGTAACAAACATCCATACATCCATACATCCATCCAAACATTCGCATTTATAATATTTATAATTTTCAAAAATTCTTTCTTAGCGGATGCCTACGTTATAATAGCTATCTGAGTGCAAAATTTCAGCCCGATGCGACCAGTGGTTCGAGCTGTGCGTTGATAGATCAGTCAGTCAGTCAGTCAGTTAGTCAGTCAGTCAGTCAGTCAGTCAGTCAGTCAGTCAGTCAGTTAGTCAGTCAATCAGTCAGTCAGTCACTTTTGCCTTTTATATATTTAGATAATAACCAGGACCGACGACGGCTTAAAGTTCTCTCCGAGGCACGGGGGTGATACACCGCCAACTTCCTCACTCCGGGCTAGTACTGAGAATTTCTAGTCAGAAAAACCCAACACTTATTATAGCCCGACCCGGGACCTCGTCAGCCGCAGTCAAACATGCTAACCACTAGACCAACGAGGCAGTGAATTTATGAGCGTGTTTATAAATACTTTTATGCGTTTTACTTCACTGTGTTATCGTGATGCTTTGCTGGACGTCCACGGAAATATCACTATCACTATAAAAGCCCACATTGGAGGCACGTTCATTTTAAGATGAGACGATCGCCATACCTATTTGTCATAACAAGTTTCAATTTGCCCCAAAGTGAATAGAGCTGACCGTTTTCCCGAAAGGTTTCCCTTTGTCTTGACGGAAAATTATAATCCTGTGTTATAGGATCAGTCACGTAAAGATGTGTCAGTTTTCTACAGTCCTAAGGGATTTCGCCGAATGGCCGGGTTTTGAAGATAACAGGAAACCTGAGGGAATAAATCACAATGCTGTTTTTTATAATACTAGCTTATGCCCGCGACTTCGTCCGCGTGGTTTAAGTTTTTTTTCCCCACAGGCACTCCATAATTTTCCAGGATAAAAAGTAGTCTATGTCACTCTCCAGGTACCTCAACTATACCCATGCAAAAAATCACGTTGATCCGTTGCTGCAGTGTGATTGAAGGACAAACAGTGTGATTCTATTTAACGGTATTGGGGGTCGAATTTTTAAAAATGGTGAATTACGTAGGTACTTCTTCATATTTAACTGGAAGTCCAAGTGCTAAGTTTCACGGCTATAACTTAACTTTCATACAAACTTTCAACCCTTATTTTAACCCTTTGGGGGTAGAATTTTGAAAAACTGTGACACATGATCTTCTTTATTTTTTAACGAAAGCCAAAATACCAAGTTTCGTTGATATAATTTGAAAAACGTTCTTACAAACTTTCATCCCCTATTTCACCCCTTTGAGAATTTTCTAAAATGTTGAAACACGTACTTCTTCATATTTAACCAAAAGCCCAAATGCTAAGTTTCATGGCTATAACTTGAGAAATGAAGGACTTTCATACAAACTTTCAACCCCTGTTTTACCCCTTTGGGGGTGGAATTTTGAAAAACTGTGACACATATACTTCTTTATTTTTTACTGGTAGCTCACATACCAAGTTTCATGGATATAACTTGAGAAATGACGGGCTTTCAAACAAACTTTAACCCCCTATTTCACCCCTTTAGGGGTGGAATTTTGAAAAATCCTTCCTTAGTGAGCGCCTACGTCACTAAAGGAACCTACTGTCAAAATTTCAAGTTTCTAACCCCAGCGGTTTGAGCTGTGCGTTGATATATAAGTCAGTCAGTCAGTCAGTCAGTCAGTCAGGACTTTGAATTTTATATATATAGATAACTTCTAAATGCCTGAATAGATTTCTAATAGAATTTCTATAGCTTTTATGAGTTTTAAGTAAATAAAGAATGTTTTCTTTAATTTGTAATTATTGTATTTTTTATTAAAATATAATAAAACTCGCTGTTACAAACTTAACCTGCTGTTAAAATCATGCCTGCGTGAAAAAGTGGCAAGAATGCTGGCTGCATTTGCGCGCTGAACAATTAGGCTGATCTTTTGTGCAAAACATGAGCCAGCTCTTTTTCTCACCTGACGAAACGATGATTGAAGGCAAATGATGATTGTAAATTTAAATTTTTCTGGGTAATTAATTAATTTTGAGGTAAGTACGGAACCTTAAAAAGTAGCGAACATTTTATTTACTACAGCCACTAACCGATTGACGGGTTGAAATATCAACGGCCGGATTCGTAAACAGTACACAAAGATCCGACGATGTTAAGGTTTTTTCTGAATTAAGCCATGAAAGGACATCCCGGACCCGTCCCTTGTGAATTTACCTACTCGCCCGCTCTGGCGCCCGGGGGCCGCCCGAATTGTTTCGTAATTTCTGTGAAACAAATCCGCCCTGTTCCGAATTACTTTGCAAATATTTTCATTTAAATATCCCTTCTTTTTCTCGACCGGGTATCCCGCTAGCTTTAGGTCGCGGCTTTACCCGTGTGACAGTTGTATCCCTTGCAGCATTTTCATCCGTTGCATCAGTTTCACATTGAAAAAGGAGAAATCTTTTTCAGTCAACTTGAAGCATACCTAGTCCCTAATCTTTTTTTTAAGTTTTTTTTCTCGTGTTATATTATGGTTCACTTATTAATAATAATTATTAATTTTATACTTGTTAACTCAGGTCGGCTACGGGTGGGTTGAATTTTTTTAGGATCTTTTCTTTATGTAAGTTTATGTTGTATTGTGATAATCTACGACTTGAATGCATACAATAGTTATTTGTGTTACATGGGGCCAAAGAAAATTTTTGTTCCCCGAGGGCGCTATTTTGAATTCAGAGCGAAGTGAAGGATTCTATAGTAGAATCCCGAGCGTAGCGAGGGGTTCTAAAGTAGAATCCTGAACGTAGCGAGGAATTCAATATACGCCGCCCGAGAACAAAAAATTTGGCCCCGAGTGACACAGTGATTCGATCAACAAATTGATGACGTGACTTCGAACCAATCAGAAGAGAGAAATGAAAAGTCCCATGGGCCTACAAGTTACACTTTGCTCCCGCTATCCTCTGAAAGCAATATGCGTTTTTCGAATAGGTATGATGAAATAGTATATTATGTCCCTGGGAGTCAAACAAGATGATAATGAAAAACAATAACTTTAATTTGACTAGTTTCGGGTGGCTCAGGCATTGAAACTCGCATTTTCAATGCAGGTTTTATGATAAAGCTTACGTTGCTAGATCAATGCGATATTTCAATAAGTGGTTTATCCTTTCGATCTAGATTACCTACTTCATAAGTAATATTGTATCTAAATAAAGGCGGTCAAAAACTTGAAACTTAACATACATAACCTGTATAAAACACTAGCTTTTAAAAAATAAAGATGTCGCAACGTAATTAAAACCGGCCGCTCTTCGCTGTCCACCCCAACCTAATTTGCTGCTCTTAGCCATGTGACACCTAATTTAGAGTTGAAATATTACTAAAAAAAGTTTTTATTAAGTAAAGCTTTTAGTTGTTGGCAAGTGACATTATTAAAATAAATAAGTATTTGTTTTTTTAATGCAATCTTATGGGACTTTATGGTAAGAGCAATATATTTTGAAGTTATTTTAACCACGTTTTATGGTACAATCCGATACTGATTATCTAAGTAAAGTCCTTTTAAAGTGTCTGCAGGTTACGCCATAAATTCCTCGTAAATCCACTTCCCGACTTTCCATCATTGTTTAAAATTAATAATCATTCCAGTATGGACTGATTATTAATTTTCCATTTTCCATACTGGAATGATTAATTATTAATTTATTATCCATGAACGATTATTTGGACGGTGTATATTTTTTGTAAATATAAGTATTATAGATTTTTTGTAGTACGTTATTGTAGATATTATTCTTATTTTAAACTAGCTGATGCCCGCGACTTCGTCCGCGTGGATATACCAAGTTTCATCGAAATAACTTGAGAAATGACGGACTTTTTTTATACAAACTTTCAACCCCTATTTCACCCCTTTGGGGGTGGAATTTTAAAAAACTGTGAAACATGTATGTTTTCGTTTTTAACCCGCAGCTCATATACCAAGTTTCATGGATATAACTTGAGAAATGAAGGACTTTCATACAAACTTTCAACCCCTATTTCATCCCTTCGGTGGTAAAATTTACGAAAACTGTGAAACACGTATTTCTTCATTTTTAACCGGTAGCTTGTATACCAAGTTTCATCGATATAACTTGAGAAATGAAGGACTTTCATAGAAACTTTCAACCCCTATTTCACCCCTTTGAAGGTGAAATTTTGAAAAACTGTGAAACAGGTATGTCTTCATTTTTAACCCGCAGCTCATATATCAAGTTTCATGGCTATAACTTGAGAAATGAAGGACTTTCATACAAACTTTCAACCCCTGTTTCACCCCTTCGGGGGTAAAATTTGCAAAAACTGTGAAACACATATTTCTTCATTTTCAACCAGTACCTTGTATACCAAGTTTAATCGATATATCTTGAGAAATGACGGACTTTCATACAAACTTTCACCCCCTATTTCACCCCCTTAGGGGTGGAATTTCTGGATAAAAAGTATCCTATGTCCTACCTCGTAGTATGAGCTCAAATCGTGCCAAGTTTCGTTTGAATTCATTCAGTAGTTTCGGCGTGATGCGCGGCCAAGATACAGACAGACAGACAGACAGACAGACAGACAGACAGACAGACAGACAAAAATGAAAAAAATTACAGATTTGGCTTCAGTATCGAATAAAGAGTGCCCTCCAAAAAAAAATTTCAAAATATCTTCAATGTACAGAATTGGACCTGTTACAGTTTTATTATAAGTATAGATATAGAAGATAAGGTAGGTATCCTAAAATAGTCAGAGAGTCAAGTAAAGTTAATTGTTTATTAATTTTTCGACTTAAATCCACTGTAAATTGGCCTGTGATATTTCCTTATCTATTTTTGTTAGTGGCAATAGAACCCTTTTAGATTAGCGATTGCAGCGCATTCAACTTTGTAAGTTCATAACTGAACCTACTTTTAATTGGAAACGGAAACTTAGTTGAGAATTGAGAATAACTTTCGTTTCCGAGCCGCTGAGTTTGTTTGGTTTATGAAACTTTTCTTGGTTCTTAATCGGAAGTAATGATTTCTACAGAAACTGATATTCAGCAAATAAATTAAGTATACATAGGAAATCAGTTAGGATTATTTTTTAAAACCCATAGGGAACATTGGGGATAATGAATGAATGAATGAAAAATTCTTTATTGTACACCAAGAAACACATACTTATAAACAATAACAATAAAGCTAAGCTATGGTGCAAGTGATAATATGTAAAATAGTCTCTTTGTATAATTTAATTGCTTCGATTGTTATTGAAAAAAAAAGACATGCGTTGTAGCGCACTCTATGAATTAAGTTCTATTATTTAATCCGTGCTAAAGGCCGTCTTTCACAAAGCTGCTTAATAAACTGATTTAGTTCAATTGTTGACGTTGTAACTATTTTATAGGTTTATTCCAGGATTGCAATGGAAAGGACGGTGTACCTACTAAATACATTTACCGGCTTTGTGCAAGTGGACCGAGTGACATACCTACCCACAGAAATAGGAATCTGCTTTAATTGTAAGTCTATCCAAGCACAACCAGTGCGAAGATACTTCCTCTCGGCGCTTTCATCAAAAGCGTTGTAAAAACTGCGAGGGAAATAATTATATTTTGTCAAACTGCAGTTCAAACACAGTGACACCACTGTGTTTGAACTGCAGAAGAGTTAAATTTAAATAGAACTCCATTACCTACTTTTCCTCAGCATGCCCAAAATACAAAATGATATCCGGGTGTTCGTCCGCGTGGATTTAAGTTTTTGAAATATCCCACGGAATTTTGATTGATGATTTTCTAGGATAAAATGTCCATTTTCTTTATTAACGATATAAAATAAAGTTCTCTTTTTGACACGATAAATACCATGAAAACCTATAGTTCGCGCGCAAGTTGAATGCAGAGTAAATGTATGGTGACACATACATTTACTCTGCATTCAACTCGCACGCGAACTGTACATGCGTTTCATGTGACTTGATTACGTAAGCTTATAGATTTGTCATCACATTCAGAATATTCAGCTGTTATTGAGTCCATGCTTCAATCGATCAAAATGACAGCGAATATCTCTGATAATGAGCACCTAATCTGGCGTAGTTAACTAGGCTTTAGCCTTTAAATTATGCGTGATAGGGTATTTCGCGGTGTAAGAACCAGATGAACGTAACTACAAAAAAATCAAAAATCGTTTTTTTTCATAAATCGGATCACAGTGCGGTCCTTTATGAACTGGCAAAACGACGTAACGATATATTCAATATTTCACAAATTCCAAAAAAACGCATCAGCATTTCAACAAATTTCAATAGAACCAGAAAAACGTATCATGAGTTCCGCTAAATTAGTTTTATTAAACTAGATAGAAATATTGTTTGTTTCACAATATCATAGAACCATATCAACGTAAAAGCTTTTACGTTGTTTTGGGTGTTACAAAATTGTGTTTGACGCTAAGTTTAAAAAAGCCAAAACAACGTTTATCTATTTACGTTCTATTGGCATAAACATTTTTGTAAAATAAATAATTCAAGCTTATAAATAATTCATGACAAAGCGACGTAATACGATATACGTTACTTTGGCGGTACTATTTTCTTTGTTAATTATTAAAGTCCATTGAAAAATACAAACTTACGTTAGTATGGCACCTTAAAGTTGAGTTGAAGCTTTCAATATAACAGAGATTAACCAAAAGTATTTTGAACCTAGGCACAGTCAAATGGAAGCTGATAACATCCACGCGACTATTGAACTGGCTAAGAAGAATATAAGTTCCGATATTTCATCCATCCGGATTCTATACAATTATTTTAAAAAAAGCTTCCCGAAAAAATCCATATGATGTAATTTCTACTGAAAAATATGAAGATTTGCAGCATTTAAGCAGACAGGGTAAATGATTTCCATCGCAATATCACAGTTTTTATAAAGGATATTCAGTTGGAACAACAGATGATGAAGATTTTTCTATGCGGATGGCTGTATGTTGATTAAACTAAGATTTTACATTAAAATTGTACTTTTTCACTAAGTTAATAAAGATTATTTTTCTCAAACATGCTTGGAAATTTGAGCATTATTTTGACAACCTTCTTCGAGATAAATCGAAATTGCTGTACTGGCCAAATACATGCGAGCAGCGGCCTTCTAAAGTTGTATGAAAATCCATATCTGTCGTGGTTTAGCGGCCAAATAAATTACATACTAAATTCATATCTATCGTGTAGTTTAAAAGTGGAACGATCTTTTACTCCGAAACATGGCAACCAAGGAGGTAACTTATCAAAGGTTTTATTTAAATTTCGAACTAGCTTGCAAATAGAAAGCTGTTTATTGAAAAAAAAAACAAATGAACACTTTGACGCGGGAAAAATTATTGTTGTTCGTTGTTCGTCATTGATTTTGAAATGTTTTTGACAAAATGAGTTCAAGTGAAGACAATGAGTGTGATAACACTTAGTTTTAATTTCCGCGCATTATTTGAGAAAAGCACTATACAAGCCTTGGCCACAACTAGGCATTGATGGACTTACGTATGTGTGCCTCGGCTTCGCCTCGGCCCACATTTACACGTTCGTCCTTCAATGCCTGTTTTGATGGCCGCTGCAGTAATGTACTATTGATTACCTATTTAAATGATGACGAACACAATTAAGATTTTTCTATGCGGATGGCTATAACACGTTGAAAAAACAATGTTTATTATTAAAATTGCGCGTTTTCAGCAAAAAATAAAGATTGTTCTGTTTGATTGATTACCTTTTTAATATTTTTTATTTATTTCATCACTAACACAAATTAATAAAACTTAACTTTACAATTTTTAATGACGTATTTCAGTACGTTAACCTCGCGATAACAACAGAAGTTTAAAAAATTAAGGGCCATACTAACGTATGTCTACCGGATCAAAAAAAATATTGTGCCTATGACGTAAGCATATATATATATTTAAATAATTCTTAACCTTTACAAAGCTCAAATAGTATACCAATACAACGGTATATTTTGTTTTTTCGTCAATTGTATAGTTTCTCTATAAATAGCTGGTAAAGTCTGAAGAGGCGATTTTAGACAGTTTTTTCGCTCTCCTGTAAAGTTTGCGAAAACGTAGTTACGTTCATCTGGTTCTTACACCGCGATTTGCGATGTACGATTAATGTACTGTGTGGTAGAGCGAACTTATGAAACTTTGAGTAGTGGTTTCGGTGACCAACTGCGAGTATATACCTAGTCGATTAAATTTATCTGTGAAGTAAGAGTTGTAATCCTAGTACAAGTTTATACTTCTCGAAAACTTTTTAGGTTCTTGTCAGCTTTTAGCCACACTAAAATGGACCTAAACATCAATAAAAAGCGAACGTGGAAATTTCCAAAGTTCCAAAGACCTTTAGAAATTTAGAAGAGACGCAGACAAATTTTGAAAAATCTTATTCCAATAAATTCTGAGATTATTTATAGATTACATAACAAATACGTAAGTTGTATTATGTAAACGCTCATGTTAAGTTTTATACACCCGTGTATAATAAATTTCATAATTGGAATCATAAAGGTCGTTGAAGACGTCCGTCTCATTAATCTGTCAAACTGTCCGTCGTAAACGATGCCCGGACGTGCCTCATCTCACCCCCGCGCCGTATCACTGATAAAGTGTTATCCTTTGAGTTGCCTTAGGGCCTCAGCTTAGACGAAGTAGGGCTAAGCTGTGGGCAGTTGCAAAACTTTAATGAATATGAATAAGATTTTATCATTATCGTTATGTAAATAGTCTTAATCTTACACGAAATAATAAAACTTATATATCTGAGACTGCGTTCATGAATATGCTACCATCGCAATTCGATGGGTCCATCCTAAATTTTCTCACGCCAATGTGCACAAGGACTGTTCCAAATAAAACTTGAAAGTATAATACGAACGTATAAAGTATAAAGATTTAAAGTAAAAAATCAGTACTATCGATTTTAATTTCCGCTCGGTTCGCTCGCGCTGGCTGTTGATGTATTGCACATAAAACAACAGGCTTAAAACTTCAATGCCAAAGTCTTTCGACAGGTCGAATTATATATCAACGATGATGAGATGAGCAATCTTTTACTATGAATAAAACCCTATAAAACTGTATGATTTTACCTCAAACTGTTAAGAGCGACGGGGTTAGAGTGGGATTAGAGCAGATCATCTGCTACGCTTGCTCCGCTCAGCAGTCTGTACTCATTCATACAGTTAAAATACTAGATCTAGGAGGGCAAAGACCATGTGCGTCCTAGCCTTTATGCCATCCTTCCAGCTGTTAAGTCGCTTATTAGCAACGAAGCATCCCAATCTATTATACGAGTAGGTAGCCGGTCCCGACGATCTTATTCCGGTGAATTTAACCCGGCTCGAGAAATTCACTAAATTAAATTCAAGATTACTAATTAATGCCATCCGTGAATGAAAATAAGAAAATTATTTCTACTTTGTAACTTAGAAGTTCTTTTTAATTAAACGATGACCTAGGTGGAGTTATGGAAGTGAGATGTCAATTTTATACTGTTTGTAAAGACAATTGCTTGTGTTTATTGAGATCTAGCGCAACCAACCAACATTAGTTGAGAACATATTCTCAAGTATAGGTTTTAAGATAATGAAGATGACTTGACTTGACTTGACTTGAGAACATGCACTGAGCTGATATCGGTTTATTAATAATCTATAGGCCTAAATTGGAAGCAAGCTAGACGATTTATACGGGATCAGATATGAGTAGTTTCATAGAAGATCAGATCTAATGCGGCCAGTATAGTCCAATAGTGCGTACGATCCATTACATTATTTGAAACTTTTAGATTAAAAATGGCCTGGCGACAAGGTGTCACCTTCTACTTCTGTTGCACAACTAATAAGTATTAGTCTGGCCATAAGTTTTGTTACAAATGAAAATGCATTTATTTTTTTATGGAGTAACGTAATTTTAATAAAACTTATATGTACGTGTTTATTGAAGTCTGGGCAATAATCAGAAAATAATTTTATTCGAAATGGGCACCTTTAGCTTTGATAGAGGCCTTTAATCTGGTTGGACACGAATCTATGGAATTACGCACTGTTTCACTCGGAAATTTAGCTACTGCTTGCTCTAGAAATTTCATAAGAGACTCAATGTTGGCGTGCCGTTTAGAGCAGGCCATGTCCTCTAAAACTGACTATAATTTGTAGTCCAAGCGGTTCAGATCTGGGCTAGGCGAGGGCCAGTCTGCAGCTCTTATACAGTCCAGACGTTGACTTCAAGCCAGGCTTGCGTAGTTCGTGGTTTGTGATCAGGTGCAGAGTCTTGTTAGAGAGTTCACGGTAAATTTCTAAAAAGAGTATTGCTGAGAGATTCACAACACGATCTAACACGGTCTACGTGTAGGCTATGAGCGTACACTTTGACATTTTGCTTTTTTTAATGCTCATCAATCGTGAAAAAATTTTCATCAGTAAAGAGGATGTTTCTGTGCCATTCTCCCGCGTATCGGGACAGTAAGCGTTTTGATCGATCCACTCTCTTTGCCTGTAGGGATTGATTTAGGGCTTGTCCTGTATATCGATGATAAGCACCGACCCTCAGGTCTTATTTGATAATACGCGACAGAGTTCTTGCGGAGTCTTCATTTCTCCCGATAAGTTTTTTTGTTTCGTTATGGGGTTTCTGTGAATTTCGCCCTTAACAGCATTAATAAATAGCCTTTGTTGTTCTAAAAGTGTATGACCGCCCCGATCTTTTATGATTATCGACAGTTGAAGTGTTGGTATAATATCTGTGGATAGTACCACAAACGAACGTAAGGCTGGTACCAAGCACTTGAAGCGTCTTGAAAATGACCGATGGGTCCATACCCCCTTTTTACAAGGCAATCACTACAATTCTGTTTTATTTAACATCCCATCCCATATTGTAGTTTAATATTAAACTCAAAAAAAATATGCAAAATAACACGGAATCAATCGAAGATTCAAACATAATAAACACGTGCCAAATTTGAATTCAGAATTTCAGATGTTCTTAATTTGTAACAATATATTTTATGGCCAGACTAGTTATATATTGTCTAACTTACTAAAGAGTCAATAGGAAAGCAACCTAGGTAGCTGTACTAAGTACCGACCTAGAACAGTCTTCGACCCCCATGTCGAAGGAAAAAAGGGAGGAACACATTAAAAAAAAACGAATAAGTATTGAAATGATCGAACACTCGTATGCGCGCATGCAGTGTAACGTACTACCGTGCAGCTATCGTCACACCGTTGTTATCTCTTTACCTTTTAGGAAGACTCGCAGAACCCGCCTGAACTGATTTATGCTATTTTTTTTCCGGGGTTGACACGAAAAGAATAATATGAATGGAAATTTAATTTAAAAAAACAATCAATGGCCTTGCGCAAGTGGGCTCAAGTTCAATTGCATGAAAGGCGGTTAAAGCACGTTAAAGTTAAGTTAACCGCAACTAAACGGCCCACTATGGGTTACTACTTAATACACAATGAGGTTAATACATACATAATTATTATACATTCATAACGTAACTTTTATTGACTGTCTATGCAATTCAACCTAACTCGAAGTTGGTTAAAAAATAAAGGCAAAGAAAGTACACTTCATTTGCTACAAGTATTATATCTATCTGCGTCTTTATTAAACCCAACGACCTCAATTTACATACACGGGCCCTGTCAAACAAAGAATGTGGACCTATTTTACTAACGTCATCTTGTCAGAACCGCGGGACAGCGCTATGGCGGGGACAAGGACAGGTGTTATACAGGTGTGGAGCGCGCTCCACAGGTCGGACGCCCAATATTGTTCTATGAAAGGGCCCATCTACTACCTAAATACATAATATATCGATGATTAAACCAAACACATATGATGTAATAAACACATGTGAAATTAAGAATGCAAATGTATTTTGGGTCACTTCGTGAGTTTATTCTGAGCTCGGTACCTACCACATTCGGGCTCGTTAGCAGATAATTAATTCAACTCAAAAACAAAAGCCCGCCTACTTATTTTAATGGCTTTCATAAGTAACTTTATTTCTGTAGAAGTAGGTACATAAAACGATGCTTAGTAAAATTATTAGGGAGCATAAATTAATTTTGTTATAAAGCAAGCAATTATTTTGGTCTTGTTTTTTTCACTTTCCCTACTTATTAGAATAAATGCGTAGGAAGCCTGTTAGCAACCTTTTCTCATCTAATATCACTGAACTAATTAATTTTTGAAGTGAAAACTTCTTTAGCCGCGTTGAGCACTTTTTGGTAGAGAATAAACTTGTGGATTCGCGGTTCCGACATGCTCACGAACAGCGACATGCTCGCGAACACCGACATGCTCGCGTTGTTACGAAGACAAATTGGTCTTAAATATAATTAATATACTACATTCGTAATTAAACTTAGTGTTATGGTTTATATTTTAATTATTTAAAAAAAAAAAAATTATAAAAGAGATCGGTCGTCGTCTGAGGGAAAGGTGCTGCGACCCACGTTCTGGTTCCTACCTGGTTCAAAGGTTATCCATCGCCATTCAGCGTGACAATGCTGCAAGCTTGATGGGTACCTTTGGCCCAGGGGCAACCAGGGGTGGTCTTTTTGATTGGGGGTTTATTTTTATTTTTATTTTATTGTTAGTAGGTATTATATAAGGATTTGTTTTAAATTTATTTTATAGTTAGTTTAATATTTAGTTTTTAGCATTTTAATATTGTATTAAGTATTAATATAATTCAACTGGATTACAAATATTATTTTACATTATTTTTTATTTAAAAAAATAATTAAATATTCGTTTTCACTTCTATCAGCAGTCCCTATGACTGCCAATTTTTTAACATAATTTGGGGACAACTTGAATTTTGTAATTATATTTAGTTATATTAATATGTCACCAGATGATAATTTTATGCATAGTTAGTTATAATGCAAGATGGTAAACTGACAAAAGATCTTCTAGTTCTTTGAATCGGATTGCGGAAAAGCTGCATCAATCATTGCTACAATCTCAATGATTGTGATTGGCTGATTGTATGACATTCTTGTTCAAACAAACGAATTTGAGCCAGTAGTGAGTAAGTTAAAAATACCATGATAATCATAATAATATATTCAGTCCTAAGTTGCATTGCGATTCTAGTAATTACTGATGCAGCTTTTCGGTAATTGACCAGGGGCCTTATAACGTTAAAATGATTGCTACAGTATTACGATCGCAATCACCTCTGTTTGTTGAACAATTCCACTGGCCACAGTCTATTGTTGTAACAGAAATACCATAAAAATCAGCCAATCACAAGAATTGACACTGTGGCAATGATTGGTGCAGGTTTTCATAATATTAAGGTTTCAGTTGTGATGGTCACAATATCGGTTAGAAGCAGGCTTTACTTTGCGGAAGTCCATGATAATAAACGATAAGGAACTATTAGTTTAATTCGCTTGTTTAATTTTGCGGATTATAGCGGATTAAACTTCTAGTTCCTTCACACAATAAAAAAAATGGTCACAATATCGCTACCAAACCATGGTAGTTGGCCTGCAGTGCCTTTCTATTAATTAACTTAATTAAACTAGTGGTTCGCCCCGAACTGAGACCTCGCGGTATCACAGAGCGCCATCTATTGACATCATTGTGAAGTACTGTTAAAAATATCATCATCATTAATGATTAAATAATTTCGTTTCCTTATAATATTTATCTAATTTTAGTATTTGTTGTTCAAGTACAGGATATAATTCAAATAATTGATCAAGTTTCAGGCTTGAGAGTTCAGAAAATTGAGAGTTCTGAGGTCAACTTTGGACGTTAGAAAATCGCCACTTTGAAAGCCCCCCATTTCGTCAATTTTAGGGGAAAAATTAAAAAAAATATATTTTTGGACTCTATTCCTAATTATCTTTAAAATGATATACCGCAACCTTATGTAACGCTATAAAAAATATTTTACTTCGCATTCGCTTCTATGAGAGCCCCCCTGAAATAAAGATTTTTATAACTTTTTAAGCCATATTCGGCGGGAGGCCATCGGTTTACATATTATATTTAAATTTGAAGTAATTACGTTAAGCAATTCAGAAGTTATAAGGCTCTGACAGACGGACGGACGGACGGACGGACAAGTGCCAATTCACCCAAGTAGACTCAGAGACCTTCGCTTCGCTCGGTTAAACATACATATCTCATCTGAAATTCCAATAAGATAACGATATTAGGAATAAATTACAATCAATATTAGAAACACTATCAAGGAGATCGGACGAAACAAGCAATTAGTTGCTCAAGATGTCGACCGGCCGGAATTAATGAGACGCCTTGCCAATCGACGCGTCGGGATCCGAGATTTATAACATTTTGGGCCATTACCCAGTAATTATGTTTATAGGGGGCTATATCGAACGGCTTGTGGTTTTATTTAGCGTGAACAGCAAACGGGCGTGCCGGGTCCGATGTGATCGTCGTTATTTTGAGTTGGATGAGACTCTAAACTTACTTATTATACATATCAAAAATCTGCGGAACCGGCAGGATTTGAACCTGCGTCTCTCTGGGAATTGCGCCCTGAGCGCCTTCGACCACTCAGCTACGGTTCACTTATAAAATTAGTAAAACGCTAAATGTGTCATTCCTCGTCCAAAGAGTTCCATCGAATATGGGCCTTTGAAAGTAGTTTCGATACTGTAATATATCGCTACTGGCGTAAACAGTCGCGTAAAAAGACTGGATTAAGATGCATATCTCAAATTTCGGCAGACAGGTAATTTGGACATTGTAAAAGTACTGTAAGCAAGGTGTGTGCTAAGTATTGTATTTGTGTGTGCAAACGTAAAAAAACGCTGCAAGCCTTAAACACACTGTGGTACGCTCGCACGCACACTCACACTCGCTCGCTCCGATAATAATTTTATATTAATTGTTTTAAGATGAAATACAAAAACAAATGAAGCTTTTCTTAGTTAAAGTCATAATTTTCCCATCTTAATATATATAAATCTCGTGTCACAATGTTTGTCCTCAATGGACATCTAAACCACTTAACCGATTATAATAAAATTCGCACACCATGTGCAGTTCGATCTAACTTGAGAGATAGGATAGTTTATATTATATAGATTAGGATTATTAGTGCTACCCGTGCGAAGCCGGGGCGGATCGCTAGTACAATATAAAAATCCTGAATCACTAACTGGCTCATCAACGCCCAGCTGTCAGCACCTACGTATCCATACTAACATTATAAATGCGAATGTGTGCCTTTCTGTCTGCTACGTTTTCACGGCTCATCTGTTCAACCGATTTTAATGAAATTTGGTACAAGGATTATGTATCCCGGGGAAGGACATAGGCTACTTTTAATCCCGGAAAATTCAAGAGTTCCCGCGGGAATCAAAAACATTAATCCACGTGGATGAAGTCGCGGGCATCATCTAGTGGATCAGCTGAAATTTTGCACGAAATTGCATAGCCGGGGGGGCCGCTAGTTTCATTATAAAATAAGGGTCATAATTGCCTACCTCTGGAGTTATTTTGAGTTACTTTCGGCACCTTCCCTTTCTACACGTCTCGCAAGATTAATAATGGGGCTATAAACTCCATTACCTACTCTGTAATTAAGTTAAATGGATAAATTTTACCAAAGCGTTCGGGCAAATAATTAATTTTTGCGCAGCAACATTTCAGCGACGTGGATTGTGTCGTAAAGAACCGAGACATTTACCAGATGTGTAAACTTTACCTCGAATCCATACTCTCGCGATATCTCTCAAACGCCTTTGTGTGAGCTACAAACATAAGTTAAGGGTTTTTTTTGCTTGAAGCCAACCCGAAAGACCTCAAAGTAAAGGCGACCCCCCACTAGGTGGACGGTGGACGGAAGATCTCGAGCGAGTAGCTGGGAGCCACTGGAAGCAAGCGGCACAAGACCGTGTTCTGTGGAGATCCATGCGGGAGACCTTCGTCCAGCTTTGGACGTCTATTGGTTAAGACGACGAGGAAAAGGCGACCCTGGCGCAGTAGTAGTGAATATTGAACAGTGAATATTGTGGTCCTATAAGTGGGAGGTCTCGGGTTCGATCTCCAGCAGGGTCAATTTGGTAATTGGTAGTTTCTGAATTTTCTCTAGTCCTACCTGTTCGCACATGAGTTTTTGAATAAAGTCAGTCGTTTACCTGAAACACAAGAGACAGAACATTACCTAAATATTACGTTACTGAGAGGTACTTAAATTCTATTAGGTATACAAAGTTACCAAGATTCAAAAGCATAGACAAGTTACTAGGTACTGATAAAGCAAAGGCTCAAGCAAAGGCGTTGATCAACGTTAATGGGTCGTTAAATATAACATTAGAGATTTTATTAGTTAGATAGCCGGTACCTTCCAGGGGCTACTGGAGGGACCACGGCTAAGAAATAGATACCTAGTTCATATTATTATCTTCTTATACAAGACTAGATAACGATCTCCATCCAAGCTTTTAATTATCAAGGTACCAGGTATATATAAGAGAACCACTACAGCCCATTAACGTCCCACTGCTGGGCATAGGCCTTCACTCTCATAGGAGAGAGGAAATTAGAGCTTAGACCCACCACGCTGCTCCAATGCGGGTTGGCGGGCTTTAACGAATATTAGATCATGTTAGTGATAATAACCGGGACCGACGGCTTAACGTGCTCTCCGAGGCACGGGGGTGAAACACCGCCAACTTCCTAACTCCGGGCTAGTACTGAGAATTTCTAATCAGAAAATCCCACCACTTAATTATGGCCCGACCCGGGACTCGAACCCGGGACCTCGTCAGCCGCAGTCAAACATGATAACCACTAGACCAACGAGGCATAAGGGAACAAAGTTAGTGAAATTGAGACTCGAAAATATTTTTTTGAAGGTAGGTATAAGCAATAAGTTAGTGTTGGAAGCATTACAAGGTATCGGGTGGCGTGGCCCGTGCGACCGCGGGCCAGATTTATGCCTCACTACCCTGCCTAAAAATAATTGGATCGCGACCGAAAAATAAATTGCCACGGCCCCTGCCCAACTAGAAATAACCCTAACAATTTGTTATTGAGAATTCCAAAATTACAACGTAGTAAGTTTCCGCTCAGCGTTATTCAATCTATGAATCTTTTATGCTCGCTTGGTTATGTATACGGGTTTTTATTAGTTTTGTCTCGGCTTGGTTTTACTTTATTTAGTACGCTGTGGTTTATTTGACTATCCCTATTTATTTTCTTTGGTGTACCAGATTATATACATATTATATATTCCTCCAAGTCTACAGCAAATATAACAATACACTTAACTTTATATCATTAGGAATTAATAATATGTATTATATAGTAAAAACCTTTCAGTCACATCGCAACGGATTGGAGTATTTATTTCCAGGTATATTGTAAAAGACCTGACCTGATGAGTGACAAACGCCCCTCTTAATCCCGGAACATTAAGACTTCGCACAGGGTTTTTAAAAACCTAAATCCACGCGCAATCATTGTGGGTATCTCGTAGACAATAGATTCACAATCACTTTACGTATTTATAATACAAAGTATATGACATAGCGAACTACATAATATAGGAAGGTAGCGATATTTTATAATGTAAATTGTCTCTTCCTTTTCGCTAAAAATTGGCTTAGTTTGGCTTCACCTAAAAGGCATATTTGTTCAAAGCGCTTTATTTTATACTAGCTGATGCTCGCGACTCCGTCCGCGTGGTTTAAGTTTTATTTTATTCCCGCGGGAACTCCTTAATTTTCCGGGATAAAAAGTCACAAAAGCCTATGTCACTCTCCAGGTCCTCAATTATACCCATGCCAAAAATCACGTCGATCCATTGCTCCGTTGCAGCGTGATTGAAGGACAAACCAACAAACAAACACAGTTTCGCATTTTTATAATATTAGTATGATTTTGTAGAGAACGTAGGAAAATGATTCCAGTCTAGTATTAAATGTGCAAAAGACTTAATCTTCCAACCACCAGCCTCTACATTCCTCACTTTCATTTAGTCTTCAATATGGTAACATTTTATGGTAAATAATATAAAAGAGGTAATGTTCGACTTGATGGATGTAATTTCGAATAATAATGGTTCGATAAAAGCAGAATGGCTGCAACGTTAAATATCTTTGTAAATTACTTCCATTTGCTAAAATAGAGACCAAATGTTTCATATTCATGCGGAGTAGTAGGAGAAATTAAAGCCGCAAAACCATTGTGAGGGGTTGTGAACCTAATAATATTATTGCTCTAACTGCTAACAGATGTTGCAAACATTTAAATGTGTATAAGACTTGCTCGCGTAACTTTAGTCTCAATTCAGTTCCCTGGTAAGTAGAGTAATTACTAATAAAATAAAAATATTTTATAGGAAATTCGTAGCTTTGGTGGAATTGTTAATTTGAAATGAGGAAGGTTAATAGCTGCGCAACTTTGTATGAGTTGTCACAAACAGGCATAATTTACATGAATGTTTTGGAGTAAATTGGATGTACCCACATCATTTCGGTAACAACATTTCACGTTTTTTACAAGGGAGTTTTTGCCCATTCGACTATTCCCAGAATTCTCGTTAGCTAGGTTTTCTACATCCAAGGTCAATTACCCCTTATTTGAGGCAATCTAAAGTTATCTTACTTTATTTGTCGTATTAGCTTATATTGATCTTTGAATAGATTTACTGATGATGTATGACATTAATGAATTATTATTCGTCTTGCTTCCGTTTTTGAGAGGTAAAATTTCTGTACCAAATTTATTCAAAATCTGTTAGACAGATGGGCCGTCAAAGCATAACAGACGGATAAACAGACAGATAGAAACAAATTCGCATGTATAAAGTTAGTATGGTAGATAAGTCTTCGTTAAAGCTTTAGTTCTTATTCGACATCCTTTTCCTACAGTTCATTTCGTCTAGCTTTTCAACTTCCGTCATTTTTGTCTGTCCTTGATAGCTTCTATTCAACGTCTCCCCGCTATCATTTTTATGTCAGCGTGCCGTCACAATAGGGGTCTATCGTTGGTCTTTTCTTGTTCACTGTCCCTATTCTAATAAGGTCTTATTAAGGTACCTACCAGACTTTATTGCGGGTAATATGTCCCAACCATTTCCTTAGTCAGTCACGTTCGTTTTCGTCCCTAAAACAATTTTTTTTTATGTTCGATTGTTACTTGAAACATCTATGACTTTTAAATAAAAACTCTTCTCACCTTCTGTTTTCGATTAATTAAGACAGTTGCGGCATTCCAACTGTTCTTTAGGTAAGTTATCTGTAATTGGCCATATTAATCCTGTTTTTAGGGTTCCGTAGCCAAATTTGGCAAAAACGGAACCCTTATAGATTCGTCATGTCTGTCTGTCTGTCTGTCTGTGTGTCCGTCCGTATGTCACAGCCACTTTTTTCCGAAACTATAAGAACTATACTGTTGAAACTTGGTAAGTAGATGTATTCTGTGAACCGCATTAAGATTTTCACACAAAACTAGAAAAACAACAATAAATTTTGGGGGTCCCCATACTAAGAACTGAAACTCAAAAAATGTTTTTTCATCAAACCCATACGTGTGGGGTATCTATGGATAAGTCTTCAAAAATGATATTGAGGTTTCTAACATCATTTTTTTCTAAACTGAATAGTTTGCACGAGAGACACTTCCAAAGTGGTAAAATGTGTCCCCCCCCCCTGTTACTTCTAAAATAAGAGAATGATAAAACTAAAAAAAATATATGATGTTTCATTATCATGCAAACTTCCACCGAAAATTGGTTTGAACGAGATCTAGTAAGTAGTTTTTTTTTAATAATTTAAAACTTACTACAGGTTTGTACGGAACCCTCGGTGCGCGAGTCCGACTCGCACTTGGCCGGTTTTTTTGTGTTTAAGTTATTTATTGAATCGCTGTTGATTTTCCTAGAATAATAAAAAAATCAAAATAAAATAAAATCAAAAAAAATATATGGATTACTTATTTACATCTAGTTTTTAAAATATTTTTTCTCAGAAAAACGGTTAAGTACTCACAATTTAATTCAAAAATACTAGGTTTCATATTAATAATATAATCATTTTCATTTTCCCATGAATATTTTATTTCAAGTATTGAATCAAATCACTTTGTTAAATTCAACCACAATTGCTAGTGATTTTAATTATTATTTCCAATTTTCAATTGCGGTCAGAAGCTAATGAGTTCGTGGTTGTTAATATTTCAGCGTAAAATGTGTTAAAAATGATCCATACTTCGTTAACGAACTACGTTTCAGGAGCCGCAATATGCAGAAATTCAAATCCTATATTGCAACTCGGTATAAAAACGGATGTAACGTAACCAACATGAGACACTAATTTGCTTTTTGAATATCATGACGAAACGTGATGTGGATACTTTTAACCAGGAAGTGCCACTTCGTAGTAAAATTTGTGTTTGCTTTTTTATGAGCTTAATTTTGCAGTTTTCTGAACCATGGTTGAAAATAGAGTTTTAAAGCAGATTTTGTAAAAAAATATGGTATATAATATAAAAACTTTTGAATATAGCATCCGTCAGTTATTATAACAGATATTTTTACAGACTCTATGAACACCCACTTCCTATAGATTGGAAGCATTCCGGTAAAATGCAGTTGGTATGCATAGGATTGGTTTAATCGACCGTATTATTAAGAGATTCTCATTTATGTTGGAGGCGTCAAAAGCATATTAAATATCAACAATTTAGGTATAATCAACAAAACAGATTCAGCTTGTTCCGAATTTTCATCACGCACTGATTATTCTGACTAGACAGCAACGCCGAGACAGCATAAAAACTTTTTTTTAACAAAGCTCTTTTAAGAGCCATACGCAATGGCGTGTGAGCAAATCGAGTCTAGACTTTCAAACCAGTTTTATATTTATAGCGTTGTTGTTTGCCAGGTCTTTGATACGCCATTTTCTTTCGAGGCATTGAACCGGAATATACAACTTTTTCCCCAGAAGGATGCAAGCTTAGGACGTTTTTAAGATTTAAAAATTAATAATATAAAAATAGGCAGCAAATCGCAAAACTCCTATACTGTTTAATTGGATGACGGATAAAATAGATCAACGCGACTAGATTTAAACTGTTAGATCATAGGTTTAAGTCTGTTTGTTTGTTAGCTTTGAGCTTTGACCATCAATCATGCCGCAACGGATCTACGTGATGTTTTGCATGGGTATAATTGAGGACCTGGATAGTACAAAGGCAACTTTTTACCCCAAAAATTTCTACCGTGGAATTTTAAGAACATAGTTCCACGCGGATGAAGTTGCGGGGGCATCATCAGTATCACATAGAATTGTACTTTATTTGCTTTGTAGGTATATGTCATTAAAACTGCAAACCTCAAAGAGTAATTCCTGTGCATAGGAACTAGTTCCACGCATGGCAGCCTCCGAATTAATTTGTCTAATTGACCGAGCATAGCGAAGGTCTCTGAGTCTACTTGAGTGAATTGGCACTTGTCCGTCCGACCGTACGTCCGTCCCTCCGACCGTACGTCCGTCCCTCCGGTCCGTCCGTCCGTCTGTCAGAGCCTTATAACTTCTGAATTACTGAACGTAATTACTTCAATCATTTAAATATAATATGTAAACCGATGGCCTCCCGCCGAATATGGCTTAAAAAGTTATAAAAATCTTTATTTCAGGGGGTCGCTCATAGAAGCTTTTGTATAGCGTTACATAGTGTTGCGGTAAGTATATCATTTTAAAGATAATTAGGAATAAAGTCCAAAAATATATTTTTTTTAATTTTTCCCCTAAAATTTACGAAATGGGAGGCTTTCAAAGTGGAGATATTCTAACGTCGAAAGTTGACCTCAGAACTCTCAATTTTCTGAAAGGCTGAGCCTGAAACTTGATCAATTATTTGAATTATATCCTGTACTTGAACAACAAATACTAAAATTAGATAAATATAATAAGGAAACGAAATAATTGAATTTTTAATGAGCTTCAGTACTTTTAACAGAACTTCACAATGATGTCAATAGATGGCGCTCTGTGATACCGCGAGGCATATAATATTATACCTCTATGCCGCGAGGTCTCAGTTCGGGGCGAACCACTAGTATTAGATATGTCTCCGGGGATCAAAAAGCTGGCTTGGAAAAATAATAACTTTGGCTATCCAAAGAGGCAATGCTGGGCACTATGCTTCACTGCGGTGATTTTACAGGATTTATTTTAAGATTTTAGTTTATTTTATTTAAATATATGTTATTTAAGTATTTAAAAAACTGCCTCGTTAGTCTAGCGGTTAGCATGCCTAGTGGTGAACATGTTCGACTGCGGCCGACGAGGTCGCGGGTTCGAGTCTCGGGTCGGCCCTTATTATTAAGTAAGCTGATGCCCGCGACTTCGTCCGCGTGGACTAAGTTTTTTCGATTCCCGCGGGAGCTCATTAATTTTCCGGGATAAAAAGTAGCCTATGTATGTATGTATGTATATTCTTTATAGCTGATGCCCGCGACTTCGTCCGCGTGGAATAAGATTTTCAGTTAATTTTCCAGGATAAAAAGTAGCCTTTATTACTATCCCACGGTATAATCCCCCTATAATGGTGAAACACGTAGGTACTTCATATTTTAACGAAAGCCCAAATGCTGTTTCATGGCTATAACTTGAGAAATTAAGGATTTTCATACAAACTCTCAACCCCTATTTCACCCCTTAGGGGGTGGAATTTTGAAAAACTGTGAAACACATGTTTCATGGCTATAACTTGAGAAATTAAGGACTTTCATACAAATTCTCAACCCCTATTTCACCCCTTCGGGGGTGGAATTTTGAAAATCTGTGAAACACATATGTTTTCATTTTCAACCCGCAGCTCATATATCAAGTTTCATGGCTATAACTTGAGAAATTAATCACTTTCATACAAACTTTCAACCCCTATTTCACCCCTTCGGGGGTAGAATTTCGGGATAAAAAGTATCCTTTGTCCTACCTCGTAGTATAGGCTCAAATCGTGCCAAGTTTCGTTTGAATTCATTCAGTAGTTTCGGCGTGATGCGCGGCCAAGATACAGACAGACAGACAGACAGACAGACAGACAGACAGACAAAAATGAAAAAAATTACATATTTGGCTTCAGTATCGAATAAAGAGTGCCCTCCAAAAAAAATTTTCAAAATATCTTCAATGTACAGAATTGGACCTGTTACAGTTTTATTATAAGTATAGATAGATATAGATTGGGTTTTTCTGACTAGAAATTCTCACTAATAAATAAATTCTCAACCGGTTCTCAAATCAATGATTATAGCATGATTATAGTCTTTAAAGCCCGCCAACTCGCATTGGAGCTGTGTGGTGGGTTAAAGCTCTAATTCCCTCTCTCCTATTAGAGTGGAGGCCTGTGCGCAGCTGTGGGACTTTAATGGGCTGCAGTGGTGGTGGTGGAAGTATTTAAAAAGTTTTATATTAGAAATTATGCAATATTGCTTTGTGAAATGGTCAGTTTTAAATGCATAACAATTTAATAGACCAATATTCAGCTCTGCTGTAACGTTACGCGCTTTGATGTATGGCCAATCACAAAATCCAATTAAAATGGACACAAACCTACAAAATGGAACGAAACACTGATTTACAAATACAACCTACTATTACTTATTCTGTGATACAACCAAGCTCGTTCATGCTAAAACCGTTGCATTCAAAGTACCTACCTATGCTACAAAATAACAAAGTCACACGAAAAGGAAGATTATTCAACTAGCTCACTGGTCCCATACATAAAGTATCCGCGTTTTCCATTTTCTCTTAATTTACTAATAGCGCCCTCACACTTACTGGAACACGCATCGTTGGCAAGTCCTTGCAAGTCTTGATATCTAACTGGACTGGAGCCGCTGGATCCCACAGCTCAAGATCACAGCGGCGTAAGAATACACGATAAAAGATACCTATATATTATAATATCGGTTGACGAAGATAATGAGGATTTCATAGATTTTTCTATTATTATTCAAGCGAATTTCGGTTTAGTTTCGGAATTAAGGTTCCACCTGATGCGGAACCGAGCGGTGGAATTTGAGAGGCAGAAAATTCGGTGATACATTGACAAATGCTCTGAAATTTATTGCAGATGTTCATGGGCCGTAAAAAACTACATAAAATCGCTTCTTCCTCTGCTCGCTAAGGTAATTAAACAGATTTTTAATTATTATTCAATTACGTCTATATTATACAGACGAAGTACTACTTACAACATTTTTCATTTGAATTAACAATAACATTAGCAACGGCCCAGTGATAACTGGTAGTCAATCACATAATCCAAATAAATTAATTAATATCAGTTTAATGGATCAAACATACTCGTATATGTATAGATACTGCAGAAGCATTATTGCACGTACTATAGTCAATCACACAATCCAATTATGGTGAAAGCAAACAGAGCAACAGCGCAGGCCGTGCATGCTGAACAAATATGAATTTATGTAACTACCGTCTTATTCATTGCGCTCCTGGACGGATAATTCAGTTGATGCAGCGCGGTATTCTATCGTACACTGTTTCTATGGTGTGGAAGGAAATACATTTTGTATCTCATGTGCAGCGAGCTACGCTTATTATTTTTTGGAGAATTCACTCACGTCTTGTTGGTACAAAATATTAGACTGTTATTCTTAGTGTACCTGTACACTGTACAGTGTACATGTACTTAAAGATACAAAGATAAAGCTAGTGTTGCAGCTTGGCAAACTTATATATATACGTGTGAAGGAGGCGTCACATCTATGAAAAATGAAAATTTTAAGAATCTATTCAGTAGATTTTGTTATATAGTTCCTAATTTCGATACACGTAAGCTAAGCTAGTAAGAGTTTATAAACTCTCGCATGGCTTTTGCATAGCATTGTCGATGCAAATGCCGCGAGACTGCGCCTTACTACTAATTGTAATTGATTGATTTCTGTTTTCAGATTGACCAGACTGGAAAAGCGTTGAATTTGTCAAAAATTAAGATAGTTATTCAAAGTTGATTAAAAATAGTTTTGTTTTTCAATTTTCGTTAGCACTAATAAACTGTAAATTTTAGAAGTAATAGATAACAGACACCACCGCATGCTCTGTGGCGATCTATGCAGGAGACCTTCGTCCAGCGGCGGACGTCTATAGGTTGAGACGACGACGACGACGATATCAGAAACTTTCCTAATTACCACACAGTCTGGCTTGGACGTTGGCCATGTCTCATTGTCCACATGGTTGAATCCCGAAGATGTTACACTGAAATGTTATTTATGTGTGAGACGCTGCGATGACAAAAAAAATACAAAGGAAGGGCTCCATAAACTTTTAGAAGGAACCCGAGCAAAGCCCATTTTAATAAAAGATTTTTATACCACAGAAATGGCGTACATAAAATCAACAATGATAAAACAAGTCACAAAAAGAAAGTGATTAAGCAATATCCTCGGAGCAGCGGTCTACAAAAGATCTCTTCGTAATAAAAAGGTTCAGAGTAAGCCAGTGGCCACAAAGAAATAGATTCAAGTATTTCGTTCCGTACAGTAGAAACTGTTTTATTATTAACAGAGGCGCCATGGGAAATAGAGCACGAGTGTATTCTCCGGACCCTCCTATATTCTTGATCTTGACCTATATGATGGAAAAAAGGTTAATCGAAAATCAATATTTCTCGAGTTTCAGTTTTCTTGTTTCGTAAAGTCAAGGAGATATTATATGAGTAGATACCAACTGTATTATAAAAAAAAACTGGTGTCAATGATGGATTGATATTTGATAGTAACTTAATGGTGATTTGTTTGAGGTGTGAAAAAAAGTTTATACTCGGTGCGAAACCTTATGGCAAGAAACATACTTAATACTTATCGCGATACGTTATTTGTACTGAGAGCCATTGTGCTTATCTATATACTAGCTGATGCCCGCGAATTCGTCCGCGTGGATTGAGGTTTTTTGGTTCCCGCGGGAACTGTATAATTTTCCGGGATAAAAAGTAGCGTATGCATTATTCCAGACTATAATCTATCTCTGTGCCAAATTTCTCTGTGCCAAATTTCATCAAGATCTGTTCAGCCGTTCTGGCGTGATTGAGTAACAAACATCCATCCATCCATCCATCTAAACTTTCGCATTTATAATATTAGTATAGACTCATAGAGTATAGAATACATATAGATATAACAAAAATAAAAAATATGGTAGTATGCTTTCATCCTTAATAAGTAAATACATGAAGAACCTTAAAATATTACCTCTTAATATTGAAGTAAATTGGATAAAGTAAGATTATATAATATGCAAATAGACACTTAATTCTTGTTAGATTCTTTATATACGAGGGAACGACGTCGTTGCGGGTCATCTTTATGGATCATATCAGGGAGGGAAAATGGGAAAGCTACGTCATTCGCTAAAATTAGCCAAAAAAGATGAATTGCGTTTTGAACATATGGGCCAAGCGTGAGAGCCTCAATAGCTTTAAGTACCTTCAGAGCGAAAATACACTAGGGACAAACAATTGTTAGAAAAAGCTGCACAGACTATCGTGCTAATCTGTGCAGCTCCATTTGGCAAAACGTGTTTTCCCTTCGGAATTGGTGTTTTGCGCTGACGTTTTAACGTGTCCTGTCTGTAGTATGTTTGTGCGCTTACGGTCAATGAGCAGACCAAATTCCTAAGGGTTGGGGGCTTAGTACCCGTTGTATTATTACTTTGCTCTTCATATCCAAAACATGTCAAGCAAATGGTAGGGGAAAAGCTAGACATTATTTTATGCAGATGGCTAATATTATCTTTTTAGATATGATCTATAAAAATAATTTCTAGTTTGCGATTAAATATTTATTCAAATTAAAACTATGAAATAAATTAAAATCTAAATGAAAAGCTAAAAATTGTTGTTTGCGATACAAAGCAAATCTTTTATGGTTATGTCGTAAGGTACCTCCTACGCACCAGCTCCGTATTGCTTTGATGATTTTTCTTTCTTATGAAAGTTGTTTGCTTTTGAGCGTACAAATCAATCCATACTAATATTATAAATGCGAAAGTGTGTCTGTCTGCTAAGCTTTCACGGCCCATCTGCTCAACCGATTTTGATGAAATTGGGTACATTGGTAGATTGTATCCCGGGGAAGGACATAGACTTTTTATCCCGGAAAATTAAAGAGTTCCCGCAGGAATCAAAAATCTTAATCTACGCGGACGAAGTCGCTGGAATCATCTAGTGTATATACAAAGAATTATTAAGAAATCCAATCTCAACCCTCAATTTTGTAACCCCAATATCGGAGTAGTTACTATGTGTTAAAAGGCCAATTTTATTGGCAGATACTGTAAACATTCGAGCTCGTGAAAGGGGACTGGGTCTGATTTTCTATGCTCAAACAAAATAAGCCGGATGCCTCGAAGCTGAGGGTACGGGTTCGTTAAAATTAAGTCGGACAGATATGTGACGTGGTGACAAGGGTCGGGCTAGGCCCTGTGTTTACGCTGCCTCAGTTTATACTGCGGATAGAATTATATTCGAGGAGACTGCGATATTGAGAAGGATGAGCATCTATGTGTGGGTATGCGGAATGAATGTGTGTGCGTTTACAAATGTTTGGGATATGTTACAGTTGGTGTGCTTTAATAAATTGATGTTTGCTCGTGAATGTAGGTACGTGTATTATGATTCGTGTATTTAATGAAATGTCGGGCTGGGGAGAGCTTAATTTCAGTGCTTTTCTTTTGATGAGTAATTAATAATTATAAAGCTGAGGCCTATTGGGTTAATATCAGAATACCTGTTTTGAGGTGAATTTTTGGAATATTCAAATAACAAAATGGCTTTTAGTTAGGGTGAATTCAAATAACCGCCTACCCTGCTGCCTTTGTAAATTCATACAAATTACCAATACAATATTATGTATAATTCTACACAGTTTCCCAAAGTTTACTAAATATTTGCTAAATGAAGCATTAGCGATAGCAGGCATGAATACTCCTTAAGATCTTAAAGCGTAAGAAAATTTGGATTATTCTGCTGTATTCAAAGACCGTCGCTCGTGCTCCTTTGTAGCCCGCCGCAAAGGAAGCACGGCCGGTCTATTTGTGAAGAGACGTGCTTCAAAGAAATTCAAATGAACCGTTCACCGATAATCGATGGTATACGGTACTGTGCTTGAAGCAATAAAGTCTTGTGCATACCGTAGAACTTTGATAGCCTTTAAACAGTTTAGTCGTAGGTATAATAATTAATGTAACTGCGCTCACTACAGGCAAGGTGCGAAGACTAAATAAGCTAGTTGTCTGGTCATCAATATCTCATCTCATGGCTATAACTGTCATACTAAGTACTTAGCACGGGTCTTGTTGGTCTTGTAGAATGAGAAGGAGTCAGGCACAGTCCGTCACGCTAGCCAAATGACGATAGGCAGACAAGGCGTGGATGTGGCGTTTTTTTTCCAACAATATAGAATCATTTACTTATTTTAAAAATGGTCGGACTCTCACATTCACTGACTAGCCGATATATTTTAGCTGATACGAGTATAATATCCATCGGCCATCACTTGAGGTGAAATACGGTAAATTTTTTTATATTTTAAACTTTTAATATTTTAAAACGTTGCAAATTAGACTAACCTTTCTGAATCGTCCTTTTTCTTGCATTGCGTAACAGAAATAAAGTTTAGTTCATTTTGTAACATTTTACTAGAACACGCTTCTGACACTACCGCAATGTGCCTCGAGTTTGAACTTAAATGACTTTTATGTGACCTATTAAACTAAAAGCTTATCAAAGTTCTATGAGTTTGTGAAGATTCTATAGCATTAAACAATACTAACTGATGCCCGCGACTTCGTCCGCGTGGTGTAAGTTTTTTGATTCCCGCGGGAACTCCTTAATTTTCCGGGATAAAAAGCACTCCCTATGCCACTCTCCAGGTCCTCAACTATACACATGCCAAAATTCACGTCAATCCGTTGCTCCGTTGCGGCGTGATTGATGGACAAACCAACAAACAAACACACTCGCATTTATAATATTAGTATGATACAAGCTCACATTCAAGCCGTTTAAAATGTTACGTGAACGATTAATTTTATGAGCACTGTGTATAGGTATATCGCGCTATCGCCCACACTATATTAAGTGGAAAGGTTTTAAGCCCACTTGGTTCGGTTTTATTGCATTTTCACATGCAAATATAGTGTCTAGCACGAGAGAAGTATTTTATAGCGATTACACGAAAAAATAATATCTAACAGTTCTTTGTCCTATACATTAAACAAGCTTGTAGGTATCAATCCGTTTAAAATGTTACGCGAATGATTGTGTAATTTTATGAGCGCCGACGTGTATAGTCCCACACACTTGACCCACAAACCCGGTGGCCAAAATTGGAACTAATTTTTATGCCTGTTTATTTTTTGTTTTTATTAGATTTTTCATAGATACTAGCGACGCTGTCACCGGGTCAGATAAGTTTGTCGGGCTATTAGAACGTCTAGGAAACAGGGCGGTTCGTTGTATGGAGACCCGCGCATTAAATCATCAGTCGTTGAAACTTGGCAGGGTTGTAGTATAGTATGAACCAAAACTTATCCAAAAAAATTAAAAAAAAATCCACGCGGAAGTTAGGTACTCGTATTTATACCTAAAACTTAATATTTATGAGTGAATATTTTCTCGATTTCATTTTAAAATAATAGTAGGTAGTATATTTACACTCAAAACCGAAATAATCATGCAGAGCATCGATATTTAAACCGATTTTATTATCAAACCTAAACTGCGTTTACCCGATAATGTACCTACCTGCTTTAACAATTGGGTATAGCATAAAAAACCTCACTTTCTTCCTGATTTTTTAATGGAAATTTATAATATATGTTTACCTCATGATACTTTATGATACTGTAAAGTTTCGATGTCTGAGGAATTATTGTTGAGGTCCACTAGCTTTATAGCCTAGACTATAAGGTACATCGCGCTGTCGCTCGCACCATTTTATTTAATTATAATAATATATTCTGTACCAGTAACTTAAAAATAAAACATAAACATTGAAAGGACATGCACAAGGACAACTTATCTCTTGAAGAGATTTCTTCCAGATGCCCCATATTAAGTGGCAAGGTAAAGCCCAATCGGTATGGTTTTATTGCATTTTCACATCAAAATAAAGTACTTAAAACCAGAGGTATTTTGTACAGCCAAAAAAAAAACGTTACAATTGACTAAACTATCGACCAATTACAGTTCTTTGTTGTGTAGAGCATTCAACAAGCCAGTAGGTATTAATCCATTTAAAGTTACGTAAATGATTAATTTTATTAGCTCCGTGTATGTCGCGCTTTCGCTTGCACTTTTGAATCCCACTCGGTTTGGTTATATTGCATTTTCACATGAAAACAAACAAGACTCATTTGCAAAGAGTAACAGTCCAAGAAGAACCCGTTATGACCGATTAAATTATCATCCACGAATCAAAGGTATACGCACACTTATATTATAAATGCGAAAGTACGTCTGTTTGTCTGTCGGTTTACTACACTTTCCGTCTTTACGTGGGAGCTCCTTGATGCAATCATCTTCGTACCAAATTTCGTCAAAACCGGTTGAAAAATAAATAAATAATAAATAAATCAATTTATTTTCCAGAAATATTCCAATAATTTACACATAATAATTAGACAAATGATTTTAAACTTAAAAAGAACTTGAAAAGATGTGTATGAAGCTGGGAAAGAGTGTAGCAGACCGACCCAGTAACGCATTATTATAATAATATAAATGTGTCATTCTCCTTCGAAATATTTATTTTGTTGCAAAAGCCGCGGAGAGAAACATTAGTCGCACAGATTATGCTTGGGCTTTATTTTTAAACCGACTCAGTAAGTTTTTATTGCATTTTCACATGAAAACGAAGTAGCAAGAGACGCGTATCACTGCGAGAACAAAAAGTCAAAGAAAAACCGCTACAATGGGATTACTGACGATAAAGTGATCCATATTACACCCGCGAACGCACAGAAGTCACGATTTAGATGAAAAATGGTTTATATGCCATAACGCGCTTTAGGTGTGTTTTGCGCTATCTACGAATCCTCCAGTGACGTTATTTATAAGGGTGGGTGTATTTTTGCCATTCACGTTTCTTCTATTCCATTATCTTGTCGTCGTCGTCTCAACTTATAGACGTCCACAGGTGGATGAAGGTTTCCTGCATGTACTCGTATCTCTACAGAACATGCTCTAGTGCCACTTGCCTCCAGCGTGGTGACTCCCAGTTACTCGCTTGAGATCCACCAAGCGCATAAGTATAATATAATAAATAAATTATAATATTATCTCTATTGAATAGCTGGTAAAGATGGCAGAGGCGAATTTGATACTGTTCAAATTTGCTTTTTTGCTCTCCTGTAAAATTGAGGAAATGTAGATACGTTCATCTGATATCTGACTCTTAAATAAATAAATAAATAAATGTTTATTTAGCTCTACACGGAAAAGAAACACAGAAATGAACAAAATTATCACTACAGACTAAATATTTACTAAGCTTACTTACAAAAAAATATACAAAATGTATTTTACAAAATAACTACAAAATAATTAAATTTCTCCGTGTAATCGCTAAAAAGGCTGCTACCTCAGCATGTTGCTACAAGTATATTATGATAACTGCAGCGCTGATTTTCAGGTAGAGCCTTATGTGACGTCACGTCTTACACTAAAGTAAGCGTAGGTATAATATGTTGAAAACGTATGGAAATACCATAAGACCCGTAAATGAGGAATGATTTTGAATGGTCGATAGAGTAGGAATTAAAACGTAACTACGTTAATCGCAGTCCTATTAGGGGCTCAGTACCTTCGCACTCCGCACACTTCAGAATTAACAATGTACCTAATCTCGAAGTCATATTAACTGTTATAGGAATCATATTATCCTGAATAGCTATCGGTGAAAGGTCTTTCGATTATTATTATTAAAGATATCATCTACCCTTCGATGTGAGGCCGGTATAATTTGCACTATTCAATATGAACTTTGTACGTGATCATATTAACAAGATCTAAAAACATTTTACGTCTGGGCACGTACCAAATGTTATTGACACAAGTTCAAAATTAGTTTTATTTTTGAGGACAAGCCCCTCAAATATTTACGGAAAACTTGATGTAGCCTGCGACTTTGTTTGCGTGGAATTTTACGTAGGTATCTATTTGTGCATGAATATCAGTCTGCCAAAAAAGCTAATAGTGCATTCAAATTATTCGCACTGTGTTTCGCAAAAGTAGCCAGGCGATTTCTTGCCGGTTCTTCTCAGTAGAATTTTTTTCCGAACCGGTGGTAGAGTCTTGACACTTTATAAGTGGCACAAGTTGTCATAATATATGTGAAATAAATAAAGCATTTATCACGAAGCATTGTAGGTAGGAATCCCTAGGATATTCACGGAATGGCCGACATCCTTGTTAAATTATCTCATAAATAGGTACCTATGTAAATACATAGACCACAATTATATTTTTGACCGAGCGAAGCGAAGGTCTCTGAGTCTACTTGAGTGAATTTGCACTTGTCCGTCCGTCCGTCCGTCCGTCCGTCAGAGCCTTATAACCTCTGAATTACTGAACGTAATTAATTCAAATTTAAATATAATATGTAAACCGATTTCCTTCCGATGGCCTTCAGCCGAAAATGGCTTAAAAAGTTATAAAAATCTTTATTTCAGGGGGGCTCTCATAGAAGCGAATGCGAAGGTAAATATTTTTTATAGCGTTACATATGGTTGCGGTATATCATTTTGAAGATAAAGAATAGAGTCCAAAAATATATTTTTTTTAATTTTTCCCCTAAAATTGACGAAATGGGGGGCCTTCAAAGTGGAGATTTACTAACGTCCAAAGTTGACCTCAGAACTCGCAATTTTCTGAAAGGCTGAGCCTGAAACTTGATCAGTTATTTGAATAACAAATACTAAAATTAGATAAATATTATAAGGAAACGAAATTATTTAATTTTTAATGAGCTTTAGTATTTTTAACAGAACTTCACAATGATGTCAATAGATGGCGCTCTGTAAAAGTTTAACCGTTTATGCTTACAAATAATAGACGTTAGCACCATCTTACGTGAAATAAAACAATAGTCTACTGATAGTGATAGTACTGATTTCTATGAACGTAAAGATAGTTAAAACTATATTATGGATACCGTGAGGTCTCAGTTCGGGGCGAACCACTAGTATCTGTACCTACATATTTGACCGTTGCGCTTTGTATCCTATGATAACAATACTCGACTTATTCATCCATATTTCATCCGACTAACAAAAGCCAACTTTTTTGCTTTACTCGGCTATTCAATAGTAACGGTGCCGAGCCTAATCTTTGTTACTTTCTTGAGTTAGTGAAATAGGCCACTCAAGTTTTAACGTTACAAGTTATCCTGAATAGGTATAAATAAAGTTCTTATGTAATTTCTTATTCGCCTCCATTAGAAAACATTTTGGGTCGTGTACCAAACTGAATGGTGTTATTTTATTAGGCTAAACAGTTCCACAGAAACACGTCCTCCACCGATGACTTAGTATATAAAAATGCATTAAAACATTGCTGATAAAGATATTTCAGTAGCTTAAGAATTTTGTAAAGTAATACTTTAACACTAATATGATAGTTAAAACCAATTTAGTAACCTCAAGATCCTTGTATCTGCACAACACAGACCTGCTTATAGCTCATTGAAACAGCTTTGCTTCCGGCCCCATTAGCAATGTTTTGGATTTTCGCCAAAACGAAAACTCTAGAAACCGAACCATAATGTTCAACGACGGCGTCGTCGAGCTGGGTGCTCGGAGCTTCCCGCAAATGTTATTGCTTTGTCAATATTTTATGCGAAAAAAAATTGTTTTGATGATGAGAGCTATTTAACACCTCACTTACTAAGCTGGTTCAGTGACCCAAAGATTACCTATCCAAGACATAAAAGCTTCCGCTCACGTCTGTCGGTTGGTTCCCGCTGATCCATTAAAAGTATGCGCCTGAAAAAATATGATTATTATACTGTTGAAGATTATGTAAACGATAAGAGCATGGATTTGAATCGCTCCAGCAGTGCTTAGGACTGCGGTTACATTTATCACTACACATTGCTGTAATTGTTTTTTTTAAATAGCAACCACAGAGTTTCTTGCTGTTTTTTCTCGGTAAGAATGGCAGTCTGAACCAGTGTTAGATTCACTCGACGACTCAAAAGTACCTACTTGTAAAAGTTTATTTGAATAAAAAAATATTTGAGTTTGATCGGGTTTTCTCACAGAACATTTAATAAGAGGTTAGAAAGGCGATGTGGGCGGGTCACGCGCGCCACTATGTTGAGCGAACGATCATCTATGGTTCAAACGTACCAAAAGCACACCTCAGTCGGCCGCGGACTGTCTTGGGAAGTTTTACGCGCAAAAAAGTGTTTATAATGCCTTCTTGCGCGGTAATAACCTGCAGAGCTAGAAGCCAAAATGTCAATGTGACTAATGGCAAGATATCTTTTCATCGGTAAGTACATTAAACCTTGATTTTAAATGATTTAATTGAAAATACTAAAGACATTATGTTTTCCTTCACTAGTGTGACTGGATCGCAAATTTGTATGTACATCGCTGGTGCGAACAACGCGCTCCAACAGAGTCATGTACGCGAGCGGCAATGTAAAGCGTAGTGCGTATGAACGATCAACTCCACTTGTTACGTGGTATTACCCAATAAGAGTAACTTGTCGATAGGGCTGAGTAGCATATTTCCACCGTATCGATAAATAGTTTATTTGTTTCTGAGTTTATTATTATGAACTTTTAATGATAGTTACAGATTTAGATTTTAATCATAAATGTTTGAAATATTGTTATAGTATTTTGTGTTTGTTGGTTTTGTTGTATAGTGTGTTTTAAATATTGTTGATGTATTCAAATAAAAACCATTTGTAAACCATAGTTGTTTTTTTATTTTATTTATTTCTTACTAGCTGATGCCCGCGACTTCGTCCGCGTGGATTGAGGTTTTTCGGTTCCCGCGGGAACTCTTTAATTTTCCGGGATAAAAAGTAGCCTATGTGCTATTCCAGACTAAAATCTATCTCTGTGCCAAATTTCATCCAGATCCGTTCATCCGTTGGAGCGTGATTGAGTAACAAACATACATCCATACATCCATCCATCCAAACTTTCGCATTTATAATATTTATTTGATAAAGAAACGGTAGTTATAAGCAAAAGAAATATCATTATGTCTCCATACATTTTTTAATCTATACTTATAATAAAACTGTAACAGGTCCAATTCTGTACATTGAAGATATTTTGAAAATTTTTTTTTGAGGTCACTCATTATTCGATACTGAAGCCAAATCTGTAATTTTTTTCATTTTTATCTGTCTGTCTGTCTGTCTGTCTGTATCTTGGCCGCGCATCACGCCGAAACTACTGAATGAATTCAAACTTGGCACGATTTGAGCCCATACTACGAGGTAGGACATAGGATACTTTTTATCCCGAAATTCTACCCCCGAAGGGGTGAAATAGGGGTTGAAAGTTTGTATGAAAGTCCTTAATTTCTCAAGTTATAGCCATGAAACTTGGTATATGAGCTGCGGGTTGAAAATGAAAACATATGTGTTTCACAGTTTTTCAAAATTCCACTCCCGAAGGGGTGAAATAGGAATTTGAGAGTTTGTATGAAAATCCTTAATTTCTCAAGTTATAGCCATGAAACAGCATTTGGGCTTTCGTTAAAATATGAAGAAGTACGTGTTTCACCATTATAGGGGGATTATACCGTGGGATAGTAATATAGGATACTTTTTATCCTGGAAAATTAACTGAAAAACTTATTCCACGCGGACAAAGTCGCGGGCATCAGCTATAAAGAATATACATACATACATTTTATCGCGGAAAATTAATGAGTTCCCCGCGGCAATCGAAAAAACTTAGTCCAAGCGGACGAAGTCGCGGGCATCAGCTAGTTTAAAATAAAATAGTAAAATCTACAGACATAGAGTCCAACTTAAGTTAACAATATGAATATTGACATGCTGTCAACCGTACGAAGAATAAACATCGATAAAAAATATTTTAGTCAATCCCTAGCGTATGTTGCTGTTTTACACGACAACACGCGCAAGTTTAAAGTTTCACTAGTGTGCGTAGCTTCGCCAATCGCAGCGCTTTTTTCTGCCTCACGCACACATAGGAACTCTCGTGTGTATTCGTTTAGATTAGTAGTAGTGAAGAATGGTGGGATCAAAACGGCGACAGCGGTTTCCGTACAAAATTTGCACTAGGGCCTTTCTAACCTCTTATTAAATGTTCTGTGGGTTTTCTAGGGGGCTTAAATGTTGACCACTTCGTCAAATCGTTATCCTCTCTAGGTGTCCCAACTAGTGCAGTTGCGCCAACTTGGTCTCCTCAACGTAACTTTCAATAATAGATTTGAAATATGTATTTACATACATAATAAAATAAATATAAAACCATTAAGAATAGCTAAAATTATCTTAAAAAAATATTAAGAATAGCCAAATTCTGCAAAATAAAGCACGTTTAAATAACCAAAGAGAACCTATTTACTTCGAATTATACAATGTACTAGGTACTACGTTGTACAAAAGTTTGTAACAATTAGGGGATTCAGCGTTCGCCAAAACTTCAGCATGATCCCACCAATAAGTTGTGTTCAACGCGTACAATGCCTCACACGTACCCGTATGGAGACGAACTGAGGCAAAATTTTGCGACGTAAAAGGAAAATTTCCGAGACACATTAGACTTAGAGCGACGAGTCGTTACACCCACGCACTAACGTTGATAAATTTTAATATGCCCCAGTATGAGACTTGCTTGTTCACGGTTGGGGCTAGATTTATAAACTGTCAAAAGAACCACCTTAGTAAGAACTAGCAACTAGGTACTTAGCAAATAATAACGCCACTATAACTAGAGAACACAGAAAAAATAGATACGTAAAAACATTTTTTTAAATCTTTATTTTTAAGATTATTCGCCTAACGAATATGACTCTCTGTAGAGTAACAAAAGTTTCTAATTAAGTACCTACACACAAATTATAAATACAAATACACACAAATCATAACATCGAAAATAACACAATGCATAAAATTGTCATCGACTATCGAGTGATGTTATGCTTTTTTTTCGATGCCATTTGCAACACTTGCGCTGCTAATAATTAATTGTTAACTTCATCAAAGTATAGCGTGAAAAGTCAAAGGGCAATCCAAAATATGGTATGTTAGAATCAGAACTTATTTACATTGTTGCTAGATAGCGTGACATTTGCTGCGACACAGAATTATGTTAGTAACGTCTAATGTGGTGTGATAAAAGCTTTGTTGTTTATTCCAACACATAATTCTGTTACCAATCTAGCGTGGGCTGATATTGTTAGGAACGTCAACTCTAAGCAACCTTATCGTATACGTATATAAGATTCTATTTAAATATTCATCAACAATTACTACTGGCCTGGGCGCATTGCTTCCTGCTATAAAACTACCCTTCTGATAACAAGCTGAAGGCCAGTTTAAACGTAGATAGCATCAGAGTTAAAGTCACGCAATACCTAACAAGAGTTAGTCTGGATGTTGTTTATTCATTGAGGTTTGTGAAAATCTAAGCCCTAAGCGTAAACGAGACTCATGCATATTAATGTTTTATTTACATTACTTACCACGCCGAGGTGTGATACCTCGCATATCGCGACTATAGCGACGCGCTACGGTAACTCTATGACAGGAAGTAAATAAACGCGCGAAATTTGTTACCATTTTTAATATAAAATTGTATGGATCTATAGCAGCTTCGTTAAACACGTTAACCCTTACTACATCGGATACTCAACCCTCATAGCCCGCATAGACTGAACGCGCTGATGCCGAGTGAGCGGCATCAGACGAAGTATCTATTTATTCTGTGGCATCAGCTAGAGTAGAAAGAGCGATCGGCGGGGATCAGATGGGCGACACGCCGAGTGCATGGTATTGCGCGGTTACAAGAGAATCGGCTGGCTAATCAATTATCACGCAGTGCCCATCATCAACCCGCTAGAACGTGCTCATTTTTTTGTTTGTTTCAAGTAAATGAATATCACTCAATTTCAATGAATGACACTCACGATAGTTTAAACGTTAATAACTATTTCTGTAAGTCAAAGTGGAAAAAGTCGCACCTCTGCGCCGCTCTGTTGTGTGAACGTTGTGCCTTATATTTTCATACTTTATTTACATAACTCGAGGTGTGATACTTCAGTCAACGTACAAAATTAATTATTTCCCTTCTTCATTAATGAGATTCGTGGAAAGCCTTAAACAGACAAATGTATGTTAAGTGCTCAGGCATTATTTTATCTTTAGTTACTATGTTTGTGGAATTTCTCGTTACAAGTGTCGAAATTGTCCCTGCACTTTTTGTATGATCGAGGCATTTCCTATAACGATCGGGGATATCTAAGCCCCAAATCTAAATAGACGGTTTTCATACATATTGTTAACTCCCATATTATTATTCCATTCCTTACTCGGCTAGTAGGTAGTTGGCGTATATTTTCAACTTATAAGGCGAAGTTATGTAACTGTTTGTTTTTACATTTTTTTCAGGAATACGTGAGGTATTTTCGAGGTTCCCGAAAATCTAAGCCCCAAATCTAAATAGACCTTAAATTTCATTTTACTCAGCATAGTTATAAAAAGTTTGTCTTTACACACGACACGAGAACCATTTCCAAGAAGATTCTGATTAATATGAGCCTTAAGTGTAAATAGAGGCTACATACATCATGTTAATAATGCTATTCCGTCATTAGCTTGTTTGCTGTAATTTTCAATACACGTGTCGAAATTATGTAACTTTGCCAACGACCTCTATGATATGTACAAGTGAAGGAAGGAAGTATGTTTAATTCATGAATCTTGGCAAAGTTTGACCAGCGGATTTGCATTTTCAGGGTGATATCTACTTGGTGCTTCAACGATTTGCATTTCCTGGCATGGTAGGTACTCGTATGTATGTAAACAGTTTGAATTTTCCGCAAATGTGGATATGGCTAGAATTTCAGAAAGAACGGCACAGAGTTAAGGTACAGTCAGCTATCTACAGTTGAAATGACAAAATACTAAAAATTTTAAAATTCACTTGATAAGCGAAAGTAAAGATGCTTTGTTTAAAAACACAATAATAATTTTCTCGCACAAATCTGGCCTAATGGTAGGCTAAATAAGTCTCAGTAGTCAAATATGGTCAACAAAATTGCACATAATACTAACTATTACAATATGTATGTCTGCGTGTACAATATAATAATGCATTCAGGATGCTGATGGGGCTGCCCAGATTCTGCAGCGCGGGGATGTTTGCCGAGGCGCATGTAGACTGTTTCTATACTACTATGCGAAAGCGGTGCACATCCTTGTTGCGTAGAGTCCGGTCCAGCTCCAATGGCCTCCTGAGTGTATTTTCTGACAGGATCGACTGCCAGTACTTGAATCACTGTTGTATGATTCACGTGCTGGCAAATCTATCCTGTCCTAATTTAAGTAGTTATAGATATTTTACTAACAAATAGGTTTAAGTTTCGTGTACAACTAACACCAATATGATCCTTTTGTTGGTCGAATTAAAAACATTTTATTTTATTTATTTATTTTAATATTATAGTAATTAAATAAATCATGTCGTCGTCGTCTCAACCTATAGACGTCTTCTGCTGGACGAAGGTCTCCTGCATGGATCGCCACAGAGCACGGTCTTGTGCCGCTTGTTTCCAGCGGCTAATAATCATGTACGAATAGCGAATACCTTGTTTAGACAAACAAGTATTCAGGAAATTAAAGATTAGGTACTAGGCACTAAAATTAATGAATATATTTTCCAATACTCCTAATTTAGCATCCTTTAATTAATAATTAGTGAGTAACATTAAAGGTTGACAAATTCATACATAAAATAATTTCTGGATGTTTATTCCTTGGAAAAAATGGAAATTTTCTCATTTCTCTTCATTGGGTATCCTCATTGAACTACAAAGAAACTGCGGTTGGCGTTTTGACGGCACAGGGGTAGATTGAAGCTGACAGTTTCCGAATTTACCCCACCCGTTTGAATTCTTTTGTTCTTTTATTAAAAATAATTCAATTTTCCCACCAAAATATTGAAAAGCGCGGCGAAAATAATCAGGCAGAATGTTACAATGAACGCGCGTGTATATGTGGTCTTGATTAGTAATATGAGAAACTAGTTGATGCCCGCGACTTCGTCCGCGTGGAATAAGTTTTTTTAATAACCACGGGAACTCCTAAATTTTCCGCGGTAAAAACTATGTCACTCTCCAGGTCCTCAACTATATCCATGCCAAAAATCACGTCGATCCGTTGCTCCGTTGCGGCGTGATTGAAGGACAAACCAACAAACCAATAAACCAACAAACAAACACACTTTCGCATTTATAATATTAGTATGATAGTATGATATGATGTATATTGAATTCACATCAAGGGCCTCTGCAGTGTAGAACACTCTTGAATTACAACCTCAAGTTGCTACGTTTGTCACTGCAGTTGCACGTTTTATTTGCCTAGGGCTTTAAGATCACACAACAATGTGCTGCATAAATATGGAAGCCTTTTAAACCATGCAAAACCTGCTTTTTGGGTAGTAATAGTTAAGCAGATAATGTGAAATTAGTAGCAACATACGAGTTTGAAGAAGCACCCTTATAAATAACGGCAACTATGTGGCGGAATGTATAAAGTAGTTTGCCGCACTGAAGTCATTTTTCATCTAAATAGCGCGAAGGCGCACTTTATCCTCAGTAATCCTATTGTAAGTACGAGTTTCCATTGTTGTAGGCCGCCCGTTCTCCCAAGCATCGAAAAGACTGACAGATGTTTGACGGTGGTACACCATAGAGATTAAAATAGATACGAGTTAGTAGATATTTAAACTACAATGACTAATACTTACTTACGAGTAATAAGACTAAAAATACACTTTCGGGAACACAGTTTACGAATAGGTACCTATAGGTAAGTAGGGACGAAAGGGTGACATGGTGAAGGGCGAATCCATACTAATATTATAAATGCAAAACATTGTCTGTCTGGTTATCTGCAACGCTTTCACGGCCCATCCGTTCAACCGATTTCGATGAAATTTGATACTGGGATAAGTTGTATCCCGGGAAATCCCGGAAAAGAAGATCTGCAGAAGATTGGAAAGCTTCTATCATAGTAGAAAGAAGCGCAAGCCGGATGCAGAAAAATCAAACGCCGAAGTAAGTAAGGATCCGTTATGTACTACCTACACCGAATACATAAGAAACTTGCAGGGATATTGCAAGGTATTTCCACTGCAAGATTTCCATCTAAGCAGTCATAGTCAGTCCAGTACAGTGGAAACTCGCTGTAACGGCTCATTAATAGCTCTTAGTAAGTAAAAAGCGCCTAGCGCGGTGTTCATGTAAAAGTGCAATAAAATCGAGCCACCAACGCGCGAAGGTAGCTTTAAACCAAGCACCACTTAAGTTAGTACAAGCGATAACCCGTTGTATACTACTTATGACACTAATCGCTACGTTACGAGTAATAAAAGCTTTAGGATTAAGTAAGTAGATGTTTTAAACTCTGACTAACAGACGAGGTATTTAAAAAAGTAAGTATCGGAAGAGCATCTTACGAGTATGTCCGGTTAAGATTCAAAACAAGGAAGCAAATCGCTTGCAGGCTGCAGTCCATGCTAATATTATAACTACGAAAGTGTGTCTGCCTGTCTATCTTTCTATCTGTCTGTCAGTTTGTCTGCTAAGCCTTAACAGCCCATCTTAAAAACCGATTTTAAAGACGAAGACTCGGGCATTACTTGAAATAAAGTGGAATATTTTTAGAACTCAACGAAATGTTTCAATTTGGCGAAAGTAGCTACCATTAAAATTTTAGTGCACATTATTTATGATTCAGAGACAATGTAATAGCTGTGCTAAGCGGAATATTTTGGTGGAAGCAACAAATTTTCAGCCATTCTAGACTTTAGGTACGAAATATAAATCCGGTTAGTTTTCCTTCTAATAGCGGTCTTGACAGCCTGCGATAGTTCCCATTTACGGCGCAATAACAAATAACCAAACCCATTATCGCTTTAAGCTTCTCATTAGCACTATAATGAGAAAAGTCTATTTCAGTAACTCCTACTTGAAACCTTTTAAAAGAAAATGCTATCAAAGCAAATTAAATCAATGAGTAATAAGTTGCCGATTCCCGTAACTTTCCGCGTGAATTGAGGTTTTTAAGGGCTCCGTTAGAATTCCCCAAAATCCGCTTTATCATCAATTTTAACTTTCTAAATCCAGTTTATTATTTTATGAGTTAATGTTATGAGTGAGCCTGATAAAAAGACTAAAGGCCACTCAGCGGGCGATAATATCATGGAGGACCAAAGGAACCAAATTTGCTCGAAGAGTCGCTAATGGGCGGGGCACATAGTTCGAGGGACCGATAGGCGTTGGGATCCCAAGGTGCTTGGATAGCGGCCTTGCACTGGAAAGCGCAGCGTTGGACGACCTCCCAATTGGCGTATGGACGATCTCAAGCGAGTAGCTGGGGACTGGGCGTCCTTTCCACGTGGCGTCGGTAAAGTTCATCTTGCTGGTGTGGCACTAATAAATGCCATAAAAAAACATAAGGAGAAGAAGCGTGTCCTGATCAATGGAGATCTTCGCCCAGCATTGGACGTCTATTGTTAAGACAAACGATGAGTTAAGGCTTTGCTTTGTTTCGAGATGATCGAACGGACCGGACGGATCAAACTATCCCGATCATATCCGATCGTCTTTCAAGGCTGTTCTTAGCATGAATAAAGCAATTTACTCATATTTTAGAAGCTCGACGTGTTGGTGTTTACCATGAAAGCGTCCTTTTCCGTCGTAAATCTTTTAAAGGTTGGGCGTTCCCATCCTCAAGATGAATACGGTCTGATATATTTATGGCACGTTATATCGCCCCGATCTTTTACGTATTTTACATCTATACTTAGTTATAATAAAACTGTAACTGAAAGATTTCTGTACATAATTTTTTTTTTTTTTTAAATTGGAGGAAGCTTTACATCGATACAGAGTTCAAAACTTTTTTATTTTATTTTCTTAAGTGTAGCACCGATATAATAAAAGTGTAGGCTAACCAAAATCCTTTTTGAGTCTTTATAATAAACGAACGCCTTAGAACACGGTTCACAAGAGAAGAAAGACATATTGTATTTGCTGAAAATGCATTGCAGAATTTTCACCCAGCAAAACTTTGAGCGAGGTAAATTCAGAGAAGATTGCGTCTGCCCTTTTCGTTGTTTTCTTCCAGCAAAGGAATCCGAACTAGTCTATTTGTGACAGGGCGTCCCTCAAAGCGATTATTCAAATGTACCGTGCATCGATCATGGGCTTGCGGGGCTACGGAATGAAACAATAACGAAATTCTCTACGGTTGGAGCTCTTAAACGCTGCTTACACTAGTTCCGTGAACGATTAATTTTATGAACACAGTCACGTTATCGCTTCTACTAAATTACGAAAGTCGTGCGTAGTTCAAAATCCATTTGTGGAACGTCAAGGTACTCCTAGCTGTTGCTTCATACAAAGCACTGCTAGTTTTCCTAGTAAATAAAATAAAAATAAAATGAGCCTTTATTGGAGTGCTAGTATGTACAGTTTTTACTAATTTTAACTTAAAATTAAACACTTAAATTATTCTGGCAATTGCTCTGCGTGTCCTTCGACATAGGCCTCCTATAAATTTTTCCAGGCATTTCTATTTTTGGCTAATCTTGTCCACATACTACCTATCAAGTTCCTTATATCGTCCTCCCATCTTTTAAATTGTCTGCCTCTTCTTCGTTTTTTGTTCCTGGGGTACCACTCTAAAACTTTTTTGGTCCACTTCTATAGTAGGACTACAATATAAATTCGAAAATGTCTGTGTGTGTGTATGAATGAATGATTTTTGATTTATAATTTGATTTTATAAATCAACTCTGGGCCCTCCCACTTCCCGCAATTGTGAGAGCTGTGGTCTTATACCACAGCTCTTACAATTGCGCCAGGGAGGTCGTCAAAACGAAGGCACGAAGTGAAAAGATCCGCTTGCAAAACTAAATAACAATACTGCCATTTTCTTAATGAACAAACATAAATTACTTATGTAAGAATACCTATGTCTAAAATCTAAAAAGATACGTTTGTTCTTGATGGTAAGCATCGGCCTTGCATGTGCCACAATTAGTAGCATTTTGGAGTTCTGCCAAAAGGTTCTTACCCTTTCAAAACAGTTCTTACAGCGTGGAATGGCAGAGCTGAGAGCTTTTTTACAATATCGTACGTTTTAACATAAAAAAATGGATGTTGTGAAGATTGTAGGTACTATGATAAGCAAACACTGTAAACGCATAATATTAAACTCAAACAGGGCGCCGGTGTTGCCAGACTAGAGTTCACAACCATAAATACATTATAGCCTTGTTGTATTTTAATTTTCAGCCTAACAGTACCTACTACTATTTAGTCATGAGTGTCAATTAATTAATGCAATCAATTATCTTCCGCACTCAGAGTTGCTTTATCATTACTCCTTAGTATAGATTTTGTATGCAAATCTATACTAAGGAGTCTATTTAAGTAATGATTGACTCTGAGTGTGGCAGTTACTTAGTATGTTGTCTTCTTGTTAGATTTTAGTCTAGTACTTAATTTACAAAAACGAATAACCTTACTTACTTTATGCTTAGTATAGCTATTGCTTGCGAATCAGTGTTAACAAGTGAAGGCATGGAAAAGATAGCAGAACTAGTTAGAACCTAGACTACGTAGATAAAATCAAAGCTGAAGTCACGCAATACATAGACTAGCTGACTAGATGTTCTTTATTCAATGAGGAGGATGAAATCTAGATCTTAAGGGAAAACTAGCTCATGTATATTAATGTTTTCTAGGTTTATTTACATTATTTAGAAAGCCTTACGCTTTAGAAGTTTAGAATGTTTGCTTTTCTTTTACATTTACATTTTATTTTCTTTTACATGTCGGAACTTATAACCACACATTTAAAATTGGGCTTTGGGAGCAATCAAAGTTAAAATCACAGTCAGAGATTTTCAATAAAATCTTGAACTATTAATGAATAGAATCCGCACTTTTTCCTTTAGTAAATCATGAAAGATTTTAATTGTAATCGATAGAGTGCCTACCTAGCGATTGAAAGACCGAGTTTTGTTAAACTCACTCTCTCTCTCTCTCTCTCTCTCTCACTCTCTCAATCACATAATGGCAGGGGGTTTCTTGGGATAATAATGCGGTGGGTTCCCAGGTTCTTTCGCATACGACTCAACTAAGAGTAGGTATAATCAGATGTTAGTGATAATAACCAAGACCGACGGCTTAACGTGATCTGAGATCTCCAAGGCACGGAGGACACGAAACTGGCCAAATTCGGACTACAAAATTCGGTCACCCATCCAGTTACCGACTTGGGTCAACGTTGCTTTACCTTCACAATCGACTGATACGTTGTCGCAACTAGGCCACTCGTCCCTCGACTATTCTAATATTTACTGTGTAACCCTAGAAAGTAATTTCCCATAGCTCATAAGGGGCAAGTAAATTAAATTGGCAGTAGGTACACGTAGAAATTCAAGCGTCCAACAGCGCAGTGGATAACTCTCGTAAATCGTTTAAAGGTGGGGCGTTTTTCATCCCCAAGATGAATGTCCTTGTCGCTCTGATGTATTTACTGTCCGCCACTCCGCTTTGCTTAATCTCTTTACCCGAGCATGCATGCAAATTACTTTGCATACCTAAACTTGTAAGGGGTGACATGGCTGGTTAAAGCAAAACTAAATTACTAAAATTTGTATAATATTAAGTATGTGTACCTACCTACTCGTAACTAAGTATTATATTAGTTTTTCTAAATAGTTTTATTAACCATCCTTTCAGCAGCCCAGAGACTCTATCAGTAATAATGACTTTACCTTCGAGTTACGACATCATTACTGATACATGGATAGTATAGTGATTGGAATGAAGGAGGACGGTCTTCAGTATTATAAATATCTATACTTACTTAATATTAGATGATGACCAACGGACGAATAAGACGACGGACTTTTATTTTATTTATATGTTTATGAATCTTTATTGCTAAAATAGTAACAAAAGACATTAAAACTACTATTAGAACTAACAGTTTACACACTCTACACTTTTATACACTTTTATTGTGTACACTTTTAATCGATGTACATATCAGTGAATGTGTCACTTTTTTATTGATGCAATTTGTGTGTTAAATATGTATATTGTAAGTGAAACTATATAAATAAAATAAAATAAAAAGTATGCAAAGGTCTTATCGTTTATGGTATATTTTTGTCCTGTTGATTATTATCCTACTAGAAGGAGGTACCTATTCATTTAATTGAAGTTAGAAACTAATTTAGTTCTTTGCCCTTATACATCTACAACAAGTAGTTATAAGAAATATTATATTCAATTCATTGGAACAATTTTGCATGTGACCCCATTAGTACAAATTTTGGGTTGACGCCAAATCCAAGATTCGGGGGACCCGTTCCTTTGTATGTTTTTATTACAGCGGCATCTGCCTAAGTGTTGCCTAAGTGTTATTGCTTTGCTAATAAAATATCAAATGTATAGCTATGATGAATATTCAATGAAACGCGCCTATTTAGACCTATAAAGCCTCGTCCTGAATTACTGACTGATCTATCATCATCGCCTGAACCGCTAGGGTTATTGAAACTCAATAGGCACTGAAGTACTTGGAAATTCCACCCTAAAGAGGATTAAATACCTAGTTGTTGAAAGTTCTGAAGTCCCTTACTTGAGAATTATTTTTCAAGTTTTGTCCATGAAAATTGGCAATTGTACTCGTAGTTTTACTCGTAACTAACGATTAAGTATAAGAAATTCCACCCCAATGATTTGGAACAGTAAATATTTTCATTGTTAAATTGGAACTTAGTAAAGCTTCTTTTCGGTTCCCACTTGACTGCCGCTTGTTACGTAATACGTATATGTATTATGCACAGTATTAGCACTTCAGGACCATAGATTTCATGCAAAGGCTGCGTGATAATGACTGTCATGGTACCATATCGTTAGAGTTATTTAACTTTAACGGCAGTCGTAATGTCTCGCATATGGTTAGAAACCACGCTATAATTGCCACAAACTAGGATCATAATATAAGTTCTGAGGAGGTCCTTGGGTAAATGTATTTCATACATAGTATTCTAGATAATGTTATTTTGTTTGTTGTTTTACTGAGAAAAGTTATAGTTTTTCAAAAGGTTTTCTTTTTTAAACTTATTCTGTATAATAAGTATTATTATTTATTAAGTTTTGTTTTTTTTATTGTGATAGCAATTAGCAACCAAGCCAAATACTTTGCCCCATCAAATCGGTTTGAAATTAAAAGGAAACTTAATTAAAATTACTTCTAAATTATTTTCTTGTTACACCAAATAAAAACATGAAAAGGCCAATTTACTTCAGTAAACGTAGCCAGTCTGTAGGTATTGATTTGTGAGACATAGCCAAAGAGCAGGTAAACATTATTTCAGGCACAGGTATTACTTAATTTTAATGATTTTTTTAAATTTTAGGTCTTTTCCGTAGCAGTTTTTAGGAAAACTTGTCAATTTATGTATTTATTAGTTTACATAATAAAAATTGTCTGAAAAGGGCAACTCAAGCAAAATTACCTTAAACATTGTTTACGAAACAAGCCGATTACCGAATGGTGTGAGCATTCGCCAAAGGGATACGTCGCTAAATGAGCCCTAACGTCCGTTTTGACGGTAAATTGAATTCCAATTGAAGAGAATCTCGTTTAAGCCTACGGTAAATAGCGACTAGAAATAGGTAGACGCGGAGAGCAGTTAAGTGAGTAAACCACCTTTTTGCTTTTCCTAAAAATCAAATAAAAGCAAAAAATATGCGATATGGCCGCGTCGCCGTCGCGTCGTTTAGTTTGCCCTTGAGTTTGTCCTAAATATCCTTCAGAGAGCAACGAAGTTTATTTTAATTTTTATCTCTTTAGGGAATATAAAATAGAAACTAAAGTAATTTGTTTTCAATTATGTTTGTATCTAACTTAAAAAATATTTAGGTAGCTAAGCCTATGGCGGTAAAAATCTTGTTTGTATTGGATAGTAACAGGCGTTATTTTGCAGAAGTCGATGATAATGAAAGAACTTGAAGTTTAATTCGCTATTAATCCACCAAACTCTCTCTTTCGTTGGTTGTGTGACAAGTCTTTTTATTCTTTAACTGAGTTTTTTAACAATTAATTGACATATTATTTATTTAAATTGACAATGTGATTTTATATTTGAATTTTATTTTAATCTGGACCTTTTTATGTTCAGATCTCATAATTTCATTGGAATAATTTTTAAATATAATATTATTCCTAATGAGTAATTACATTAAATATTTGCATGCTAAGTAGTAGAATGTGAAGGACGCCTTAATATTGTAAACGTCTGTACATACTACATACTCATATTCAGCAAATAAATTTCTTTCTTTCTTTCTTCTTTCTTTCTAAAGTAGACAAATCTATGTGGTATACGATATTCCCCGCCCAGTAAGCTACACGTGCAAGCTACACGCTGTAGGTACGACATATATTTGTCTACCCTGGTGGAGTATAGCGAATTAAACTTCAAGTTCTTTCATTATCATCGACTTCTGCAAATTAATTTTAATTATTATACATGTATATAGGTACAATGTATAATGACCACCAAAATAATGGTTTTGACTTTTTAAGTTCGCAAGATATTGTTACTCTTTCTAGCTTAAAAAGAAACTTTTGTATGGAAAACTTTTGTATGGAATAATATCATACCAATATTATAAATGCGAAAGTGTGTTTGTTTGTTGGTTTGTCCTTCAATCACGCCGTAACGGAGCAACGGATCGACGTGATTTTTGGCATGGGTATTGTTGAGGACTTGGAGAGTGACATAGGCTACTGTTTATCCCGGAAAATTAAGGAGTTCCCGTGGGAATCAAAAAGCTTATTCCACGCAGACGAAGTCGCGGGCATCAGCTAGTAATTAATATTATCATTTGCAGCATCATCATCTCACTTTGACTCAACCCATCGTCGCGTCTGTCCTCTACTCAGCATGGGTCTTATGAAAAGGTTATAAAACAGCCACTAATAATTATGTTAGGTTATATTATTTTCGATTTTAGTGCGAAACTTTAACAATTTGAAATACTTCGTAGTAGTTAAGTAATAGTTTACGAAGAGTTTATTGAATGTTATAAAATAGAAAGGCAAACAGTGTCTGGTATCTCTTTAATAATTCTTATCAAGAAAAATTCACGGGTAATAATATTATTATACTCTTGGCCACGAGCGTTAGTTTAATAGGGATGATGACAATTTAATCCAATCAGCAACTCTTTATCAAACTTAAGAGCTCACTTCAAGTATGGAAGTTGTATGAAATTCACAGTTGTGACGTCATCAAATTTCAACGCACTTTTTTCTTTAATCTATATTTTAAAATGGTTATCAAACTTAAAACTAACCGAGGATGTGAATTTTAGGTCTTTTGGAAGACCCTCTATTTAATAATCAGTTAGAAATAGTTTATTTTTGATATAGGCATCATCCCTATTCTTCGACACTTGATATTCAACCCAGTTACACTTAACAATGTATAAGGTTATGCCAACTAGGTTAAGGAACGTAAACTAAACTATTCTACCTAATAGATACTGCTCCTTTATCATGACATAACATTTATTATGAATTCACAAAATTTGAATACAAAATACATAATGTTTACGTCTTGGCTCTGTCACAGATAATAGCGAAGTAATAAACTTCGAGCATTCAATTCTATGTCGAGTTAAATTCGATTCAGTGCACTCGGCAAAACTAGGTATAGTACCGAGCCAAGTATTTTGAATGGATAAATAGAATCATTCCAATAAAAACCCGACTTCACGGCGCAATTGGCAACTGGGTTGAGATGAAATATAATATTATAACATTCCTGGGGGTTTGTTTTGTCTGGCATCATCTTATATTGAGTCCATATTCTATTATGTCATCATTTTTGTTTCTATACCTATTTTCCCAAGGAAAGTAATAAGATTTATGATTCCATAATCATTCTTTATGATTATAAAGGCCAGAGCAATTCAGTGATACCCGTCCTTTTCTCGTCTATACTTTTAATGTTAACTTGAAAGGTAAACTGAAACTCTCTCTATTTATAAATCGAACCTATCCCGTAACAAAATCAAATCTAATAGTGTGACAAAAAATAAAAATACCAACTATTACTTTATTGTATGCCAATAGGAATACAATACACGCAATTTGTATGGATTTTCGCTTTTCAATATTCATCCTGTTTATCATGTTTAATTTTAACCTATGCATTATTTGCGGCGAAGGCATAATTTAGCCTAAACCACATTGTTGATTCACTGTGATTCACTTTTGCTGTAATCCGTATTTTATCGACAAAGATTAATTATCGGAGTTTAGTGTTTAAATTGATTGCAGACTTTTGTACTGCATTATATTATTATATGGTGTCAATAAATATTACTAATGCAAAAGTGAGGATGTCCATCTGTCCGTCTGTTTACAGAGATAGGCTTCATCCTTAGGACCGACATAGGCTACTTTTTAGGGTTCCGTAGCCAAATTTGGCAAAAACGGAACCCTTATAGATTCGTCATGTCTGTCTGTCTGTCTGTCTGTCTGTCTGTCTGTCTGTCTGTCTGTCTGTCTGTCTGTCTGTCTGTCTGTCTGTCTGTCTGTCTGTCTGTCTGTCTGTCTGTCTGTCTGTCTGTCTGTCTGTCCGTCCGTATGTCACAGCCACTTTTTTCCGAAACTATAAGAACTATACTGTTGAAACTTGGTAAGTAGATGTATTCTGTGAACCGCATTAAGATTTTGACACAAAAATAGAAAAAAAACAATAAATTTTGGGGGTCCCCATACTTAGAACTGAAACTCAAAAATTTTCTTTTCATCAAACCCATACGTGTGGGGTATCTATGGATAGGTCTTCAAAAATGATATTGAAGTTTCTAATATCATTTTTTTCTAAACTGAATAGTTTGCGCGAGAGACACTTCCAAAGTGGTAAAATGTGTGTCCCCCCCCCCCCCCCCCCCCCCCCCCGTAACTTCTAAAATAAGAGAATGATAAAACTAAAAAAAATATATGATGTACATTACCATGCAAACTTCCACCGAAAATTGGTTTGAACGAGATCTAGTAAGTAGTTTTTTTTTAATAATTCAAACTTACTACAGGTTTGTACGGAACCCTCGGTGCGCGAGTCCGACTCGCACTTGGCCGGTTTTTTTTATTTAGGAAAATCAGAGATTTCTATAGCGTAATTTTAAAACAATAACTAAATCCAAACGAAAGATGACTCGGGGATGCTATCTCTGTACTTAATTTCGTCGAAAGCGGTAAAGAAGAGTGTTTGCATTTGTTATAATATTAGTAGGTATAGACTTTGTGGTGGGAACGGAAAAAACCCCGTCACCTAGGATTGAATTACGTCCATTGATAACGTCCCTAAGGATTTTTGGATACACACATAAGTTTTTTTTTTTGCGTGATAGGCTTGCGCTTGACGACAATCATGCTTAGTGCAAAGCAATGATGAGGTCTAGGTTGGAACTTATATGTGGCAGGAAACACGTAGTTTCAAGTAGAGTTCTATGTTACTGTGTCAGTCAACATTATTTTCAACAATGCAGGCTATTGTGTAAAGTGTGGCCTGGCACAAACGTCAACAGGCGTCGCGGCGATAAGATTAGAAGTTTGAAAAAGTGGACACGTCACGCGACGGCATTCCACGTTCACTACATTGTATTGTTCTACGAAGATAAATGGTTGGGGTTGTTTTCTACTGATGAGGGTGTTTTATATGTATATTTTGTGCGGAAAGAAAAGTAATACACAACACGTAATACGGAACACAAAGCCAATCTTCGTGTTACTTGTTCTTGTTTGATTAAAAAATAATCTATTAATTATTCTAAAAGCTCAAATTAATTATTATTAATTTAATATTTATATCCACTTAAACTATTTTGTCAAGAACCTGGCACGGCTAAATAAATCGTTTTTTATCTTAAAAAATTTCATTACATTGTCATTGGATATCAGTAGTTCAGTTTATACGATTTAACAAAATCTCATAGGTAGGTAGTTTATTATGTACCTAGGTATAATATTTATGTGTAATAAATACCCGCACATCCACCACTACAGCCCAATTAACGTCCCACTGCTGGGCATAGGCCTCCACTCTCATAGGAGAGAGGGAATTAGAGCTTAGACCTACCAGGCTGCTCCAACGCGGGTTATTATCATGTTAGTGATAATAAGCGGGACCGACGGCTTAACGTGCTCTCCGGGGCACGGGGGACAAGTTCGCGGGGGTGAAACACCGCGAACTTCCTAACTTCGGGCTAGTACTGAGAATTTCTAGTCAGAAAAACCCAATACTTAATTATGGCCCGACCCGGTACTCGAACCCGGGACCTCGTCGGCCGCAGTCGAACATGCCAACCACTAGAGCAACGAGGCAGTTAATACCTGCACATAGTCGGGTAATATTGTTAAGGTGAGGTTTCTAGTAATTTCAGCAGCGGAAATCATGAGTGACGCTCAAAACACTATAAACCGCAGTTACCACCAGGCACCAGCACAAAGGCGCTGAGCGTCGACGCGGAAAAGTATTTACAGTGCGGTACCCTTACTCTGAGATTGATCGAATTTAAAATACGGTCTCACTAAGTGAGGTGAATCACATTTGAGTCAAACTAAAATGGACCCAAAACTCTTGATTTAAAGCCACAAATTCAGTGCAACCGATTCAAATTTCGAAACGTATCGTTTGGAGCGCTAGCTGTGAATGCATACACGAAATTGAGCTCTAAATTAATAAGATTAAGATTCATTTTAGTTTGATGCATATGTAATTCACCTCACTTAGTGAGACCGTATTTTAAATTCGATCAATCTCAGAGTAAGGGTACGGAACAGATGAGAACTATAACGTACTCGTACATTTCAGATAAGTAACTCGCCTTTCATGTTCGTAGACCTTGTGCTACAGCGTAGCACACGGATAGAATAATATGCACGAACTACGAAGCTTATTTATCAAACGCCCATACCATTAAGTATGTATACGCCCATACCATTAAACAAATTTACCCATATATTGTACAATATTATATGGGTCAATTTTTTTCTAAAAATCATTTGTTAGCGAATGGGCACTATAGCAAAATCTAAGTACAATACAAAATTTAAAGTTTGTAAGCCCAGTAGCTTGATCTGTAAGTTGATATAACAAGTCAGTCAGTACTTTAAATACATACTTACATTATATGTATAGAAAAAGCAAAGGTTAAAGACTGCAGTAGTGGAAATCGTACGTAAAGCTTAAAATAGCTAAGTTTTGCTAAGCACGTAGTCCAACTCGATTCACTATAAACCGCAGCTGCCACCAGCACAAAGGCGCTGAGCGTCGACGCGGAAAAGTATTTACAGTGCGGAACAGATGCGAACTATAACGTACTCGTACATTTCATACCAGTTACTCGCCTTTCATGTTCGTAGACCTTGTGCTAGCGTAGCACACGGATAGAATAATATGCACGAACTACGAAGCTTATTTATCAAACGCCCATACCATTAAGTATGTATACGCCCATACCATTAAAAAAATTGACCCATATATTGTAAAATATATGGGTCAATTTTTTTCTAAAAATCATTTGTTAGCGAATGGGCACTATAGCCCGCCAACCCGCATTGGAGCAGCGTGGTGGGTCTAAGCTCTAATTCCCTCTCTCCTATGAGAGTGGAGGCCTGTACCCAGCAGTGGGACGTTAATGGGCTGTAGTGGTGGGCACTATAGCAAAATCTAAGTACAATACAAAACTTAAAGTTTGTAAGCCCAGTAGCTTGATCTGTAAGTTGATTTAACAAGTCAGTCAGTACTTTAAATACATACTTACATTATATGTATAGAAAAAGCAAAGGTTAAAGACTGCATTAGTGGAAATCGTACGTAAAGCTTAAAATAGCTAAGTTTTGCTAAGCACGTAGTCCAACTCGATTCACTATAAACCGCAGCTGCCACCAGCACAAAGGCGCCGAGCGTCGACGCGGAAAAGTATTTACAGTGCGGAACAGATGCGAACTATAAAGTACTCTTACATTTCAGATAACTTACTCGCATTTCATGTTCGTAGACCTTGTGTGAGCTACAGCGTAGCGCCCCGGTAGAATTCTCACACACTCATTTATTTCATTCAGGCAAGGTCCATGAACTAGGCCCCAAATTTCGTCATTCATTATTTTTTTAAATTATAAGCTTTATACTGTACCTTACAGTCTCATACAATCTATTAATCTAACCCGTTAGCCTACGTGCGCGACTAACGCGACACCGCGACAAGATACGACGCGACGCGACAGCACAGAATAGATAATAGTACGTTGGCGACAGTATCAAACAGTAGCTGACCCTTCACGTGGCCTACGTTGTCGCGTAGACAAGTTTGTCATTTTCTATGGCGTATGACTCATATCGCGTTGCGTCTGTTCTGTCACTGAGGACAACGGATAATAACTTTATAACCCGTGCTAGTCAATCAGTTTTATGGTAATTTTGTAATAAAACACGAGCAAAATAAAGAGTTCATTGAATTCAACATGGCCGTAGTTTTTTCACGCGACGAAAGTAAACGAAGCGGTAAAAGTCGGCATGAACGAGTAGTCAATGAGTGGGACAATCGGGTAGTGCGCAAACAGCACAGACGCGCCAATGCAAACACGCCGGCCATTAACTGCCGTCTTTGCCTTGGCCGACGCCCTTGGGCCAGGGTTGGCTCAAATTTACATTTTGTAAGCAAATATTTGCGCCAAATATCAGATTTTAAGAGCTTTGATATTTCAAGATACTTGTGGCATAGACTTTGGCCTCCTACTAGGGTGGTTGGCAGTTTGATTATCGGGCACGAACTTTTAACATATTTTCGGAGTTATAGATATGTGCATTTTAAGCAAGTAAAATCTCGCGAGAAAATCTACTTGCCCCTCATCATAATGATCTCAAAGGTGTAAGAAGTCTGCGACTTGGTTAGCGTGGCTAAGTACCTACTTGAGTGAAATTTGGTAACTTTTCAACTGTGACTCTGATGATTGATAATATTTTACTAGAAAAAGACTATCATAGGTAATTCCGTGAACGGGGTACGAATAGATCCTATCAATTATGCTCTACTTTTGGGTGTGGCTAAGGTAAACATGCCTATTTTAGTGGTAGTTGCGTGTAGATGATAAGCAGGACAATCGGATGGCAGCGTGCAAACACACCGGCGCGGCGCCGCGCCAGTACAAACAGGACGGGTCAATTAACTTCTGCCCTTACCTTCCACTGGCTTTGGCCTAAACGCACATTAACTGGACAAATATTTGTAGTGTATGCTAAGTTTATTAGTGGGACTGGTTCTTTATCGGGCAAGTCTTGGTGAAGTCTCAATGGTGGTTCAAATCTGACACCTATTTTTTTAGGGTTCCGTACCCAAAGGGTAAAAACGGGACCCTATTACTAAGACTCCGCTGTCTGTCTGTCTGTCTGTCTGTCTGTCTGTCTATCTGTCTGTCTGTCTGTCTGTCTGTCTGTCTGTCTGTCTGTCTGTCTCCAGGCTGTATCTCATAAACCGTGATAGCTAGAAAGCTGAAATTTTCACAAATGATGTATTTCCGTTGCCGCTATAACAACAAATACTAAAAATTAAAAAAATATATATATTAAGGGGGGTCCCCATACAATAAACGTGTTTTTTAGGGTTCCGTACCCAAAGGGTAAAAACGGGACCCTATTACTAAGACTCCGCTGTCTGTCTGTCTGTCTGTCTGTCTGTCTGTCTGTCTGTCTGTCTGTCTGTCTGTCTGTCTGTCTGTCTCCAGGCTGTATCTCATAAACCGTGATAGCTAGAAAGCTGAAATTTTCACAAATGATGTATTTCCGTTGCCGCTATAACAACAAATACTAAAAATTAAAAAAATATATATATTAAGGGGGGTCCCCATACAATAAACGTGTTTTTTTCGTGTTTTTTTGCTCAATATTAAAAACGGTAACAGGTAGACGGTTCAAATTTTCACAGAATATTAACTTGTATATTACCTTTCAAAATAAATAATTAAATATTAATAAAGTAAATATTAAAGGGGGGCTCCCATACAACAAACGTAATTTTTTAGGGTTCCGTACCCAAAGGGTAAAAACGGGACCCTATTACTAAGACTCCGCTGTCTGTCTGTCTGTCTGTCTGTCTGTCTGTCTGTCTGTCTGTCTGTCTGTCTGTCTGTCTGTCTGTCTGTCTGTCTGTCTGTCTGTCTGTCTGTCTGTCTGTCTCCAGGCTGTATCTCATAAACCGTGATAGCTAGAAAGCTGAAATTTTCACAAATGATGTATTTCCGTTGCCGCTATAACAACAAATACTAAAAATTTTAAAAATATATATATTAAGGGGGGGTCCCCATACAATGAACGTGTTTTTTTCGTATTTTTTTGCTCAATATTAAAAACGGTAACAGGTAGACGGTTCAAATTTTCACAGAATATTAACTTGTATATTACCTTTCAAAATAAATAATTAAATATCAATAAAGTAAATATTAAAGGGGGGCTCCCATACAACAAACGTAATTTTGATTTTTAATACGTCATAAATCGTAAAACTTACTACAGGTTTGTACGGAACCCTCGGTGCGCGAGTCCGACTCGCACTTGGCCGGTTTTGATATTAACAATAAACCTCTACAAACAAAGTTAGTTTTGCGGTTCATTTCGTCTTGTTTTTAATACGTCATAAATCGTAAAACTTACTACAGGTTTGTACGGAACCCTCGGTGCGCGAGTCCGACTCGCACTTGGCCGGTTTTTTTCGTATTTTTTTGCTCAATATTAAAAACGGTAACAGGTAGACGGTTCAAATTTTCACAGAATGTTAACTTGTATATTACCTTTCAAAATAAATAATTAAATATTAATAAAGTAAATATTAAAGGGGGGCTCCCATACAACAAACGTAATTTTTTGATATTAACAATAAACCTCTACAAACAAAGTTAGTTTTGCGGTTCATTTCGTCTTGTTTTTAATACGTCATAAATCGTAAAACTTACTACAGGTTTGTACGGAACCCTCGGTGCGCGAGTCCGACTCGCACTTGGCCGGTTTTTCTATTTTGATGTGTATGGGTAGATTTTGATTCTTTAGCCTAGTTTAGTGGTAAACATTTATATTTTACATTTCTTCAGATAAGGTAAATTGCATTAGGTATAAATAAATAGGTACTTGAATATTACTTACCTATGGATTATCATCATCTTGGATACAAAGTATTTATTAATTTTTTTATTAAAATTCTATTAATTTTCTTAAATTCTATTAAAATTTCCGGTTCTATCAAAATTTTGAAAAATTACCTGAACAAAACCACAAAGCAAATAGTAATAATCAGGCATCGGGTAACTATGTACCTGTGTAATAGGATTGCCACACCAAATGATTTTCTATGTAATAGGAAGGCAATGGGTTACTTTACCTTAATTAATCTTTAATGAAATATCTGAGGGATTATAGTGAGTTTTAGAAAATAAATATTAACCCAATTATATTACTCAGCTAGATATTTTAATAGGCAAGGGAGTCCCTCGCAACCTTTAAGGGTTATCATTGTGAGGTTTCAACTTTCACGTAATAGCTGATATGGTACACTAGTCATATAAAACAGGGCACAAAACAAAGGGATTGTATTAATATGAAACTAAGCTAGCGGTAGATACAGAATGTGTTTAGTTTCTATGCCCTAGGGATGAATCTTTGTATTTGGTTTCTTCGTGCACGGAGAATATAAGGGTTGAGGGGAAAACATTAGGTATATTGCTATTGAGTCACATCACACCGCTTATATACAATTGAATCTTCACTATACGAAGTTTTTCTTTTTCCGTATTTTTACAGTAAATCTATTTATATAAATTATTATTGATATTGGCAGTTTGCGCCTTAAACGTATGTAAGTTGAGTAAGTATTCCATAGATTCCAGCTATATCAGATATGGTTTTCAAGACAGTCTGATTCCAGCGACCAAAGTCACTTTTTAATGTCACCAAAAATCCTGGATCCGCCATCATATTGTCACAAACTTCTCAATTGTAGTTTCGAGTATTAACTTTTCAATTACCTATTGGTAGACAACCCTACCCTTAAAAACTCAATTATAATAAAACCTCAATTTTAATACTTTTCTTTACTGTAATAAAGTGCCGCACATGATTAACGACTTCAAATTAAGAAAGACGTTTAGAACAAAGAGTTTAACTTTTCGGTACCGTAACAATATTACTCGGCGAAAAAGCTACGGTCAATTTGCTAAGTCGTATCTTCCAGGTTTTTAAATCGTAAAAGTTAAACGAAAGTAAAGTTAGTTTAAAATGGGTCCCCGTATAAAGGCTTGGACACAGCCGTAGCGTAGATGGCGACGTATAGTGCCCACCAACAGCATGAATATAATATTTTAGCAGCGTAGTATCATAATAATATTAAGACCCGATTTAAAAAGAGCAACCACCGAGTTTCTCGCTGGTTATTCTCGGTAGGAATGGCATTCCGAACCAGTAGTAGATTCACTCGATGATTCAAAAGCACTTTTAATAAGTTTCTTTGAATAAAAAAATATGAGTTTGAGTTTGAATTTATCAACCAACTAGCTGTTGCCCGAGATTTTGTCCGCGTGGTTTAAGTTATTTTATTTTTCATTATTTTTCCGGGATGAAAAGTAGTTAAGCCTTAATAAGGAACTATCTGAAGCATGCCACACAGTCTGCAGTAGTATAGTCATATAGCCCCATTAGGACGATTATTACGTTACGATTATTAAATTGTTGTAAATGTCTAAATTTATGGTATTACCGGTGATACTTTGCTTCTAGCCATTAGTAAAGAGCATCAACGCATTAAGTTTTTGCGGTCGTCACACTGCATGTACAGTTAGCCGTCATAATATGACGACTCTTTGTATTACAAATTCTTGGATATGGGTTAGACCGTTTCCATCGCGCGTTGTGTGCACAAGTCTTTAAAGCTAGCCGAAAGTAAAGTTAGTTTAAAACGACGGGATCCCGTATAACCGGTTCTTAATGGAATTAAGTTTAAACTCGGTTTAGTACAATTTCCTGAACTGTTTGCAAGTTCGAGAGCGTAACAGCAACGTTTCGATTTTCTCCTCGCTGACTTGTTGTATTGACTTTACTAGGTACTTATTCTGACTGTTTATTTACAGAATTCGTAGAAATTCATTTGAGATGTTATTTGAGAATACTGCGGTATCGGTTATCAAACAGTTGAGTTGGAAACTTTGATTTCAATAAATCAGCTAGTCAATTTACTTACCTAATTTGTTTGATTTTAATGCTATTATATTTTATTACTAAATGATGTCTGCGACTTCATCCGCGCGGATTTAGGTTACATTTGAATCCCGCGGGAACTCTTTGATTTTTCGTGATTTTCTAAAATAATCGTGTTCGCCTCCTGGATGCAAACTGTCTCTGTTCCCGAAATTGGCTAAGCGGATGTAAACATAACAGACAAACAGACGGATTGACAGACACACGTTCGCATATAACTAACTAGATGATGCCCGCGACTTTTTCCGCGTATATTAAGGTTTTTATCCCGCGGGAACTCTTAATTTTCCGGGATAAAAATATATGACTGCTATTTTATATATGACATAATTGAAAGACTTTTATTGGACCTATATTTTTACTATAGGTGCTATTCTGGTTTGAGTCACAAATCATAACTTTTTAATGTCTTGCTACCAAATCGGAGTAAAATGTTTTGTTCCAGTTAAATCTAAATTAACACTTGGTTTCGACTTAAGTAAGTAATTGGATTGTGAAAGAAAATATAACAGTAATTAGTAGTTCAACTTCAGATTGCCTAGTGAGAGATTTTCTTACCATTCGATCGCGTCAACGTTAACTACGATTTGTATGGAATTGTCGAGCGCTTGAAGACATAATTAATAACAATCATCAATCAATTTCAGATCAATTTCATACAAATGGTAGTTAACTTTAACGAGATCGAGTAAGTAAAAAAGCTGCCACTTGGTCCTCAGTGCTGTATAATTACAGGATTTTCTTTGAATTTCCATTTACCTAGTCTGACTTATAAACGTTAATTAAAATACCATGAATTTTTCAATAAGACCAATAACAGTCAACATTGTAAAAGTCACGATTCAATTAAAAGTTTTCTTATGAAAAGTAATTAACAACCGAGGTCAATGACATGTGAAGGTGACTTGAGTTTTTATAATAAATCTCCATTTAGAGACTTTTTCTTTTCATCTTTTTTTTTAGGCTTTTGTCCATTTGGGAATGTCAGCCCCATCTTAAAAAACAAAAAATATTTACTTACCTAACTATATTATTTGACTTTCTTCTTCGAAATAGAATAATCACAAAATAAGTTGTATACCTATACAAAGAAAAATATTATTTTCGTCCAAACCTTATTTGTATTTACTTACTAAGATGAAATATCTACGTAGACTAAACCTGTTAGGGAATAATAAAAACAGAAGAACTAGGTATGTTCAATATGTTATCCAATACAATCCAATCTATTTGATACCCCAACATTATATATACAGTCCAAACTATTCTGAGTCTTGTAACAGTATAAAAACAAACAATTACGTTAAATGGTAAACATTCTTTTGAAGTAACGAAACGTTTTCCCAGGAATAGGTGAGAAATGTATAAGTAGGTGCCTACTTAATAAGAGCGCGAGGCTATTAGAAACAAAGGACATCAATCACTAAGGAAAAATACTTAATGAAGTACTTTTTGTTGATGTTGTTTTCTGCTTAGTTATAAGTTGTAATGTACCCACTAGATAATTTCAGCGACTTCGTCGACGTGGTTTTTTGAAACTCCCGCACGAAATTTTATTTACCAGGATGAAAACTAGCCTATGCCCTTTCCCCTTTTGATGGAAAGCTGCAAGCTATGCAAACCCAAATGACCTATCTCTGTACCAATCAATTTTATCAAAGTCGGTTTATCAAATGGGCCGTGAAAACGCAGCAGATCGACAGACAGATACAATTTCGCATTAAAAAGAATTCAATTGTATTCAATGTTTATATACTCAAATTAGGTAGGTACACTCCAGTACACTTTTTGAACGTCAAATCCTTACTAATATTATAAATGGGAAAGTGAGTTTGTTTGTATGTTTGTTCCGCTTTCACGCCGTAACTACTGAACGGATCTGGATGAAATTTGGCACAGAGATAGATTATAGTCTGGAATAACACATAGGCTACTTTTTATCCCGGAAAATTAAGGAGTTCCCGCGGGAAACGAAAAACCTCGATCCACGCGGACGAAGTCGCGGGCATCAGCTAGTAAGTATATAAACGTGATGGTGATAGTTAATTACTACGAGAGTTCCTACGCGCTTTGGTCTGAAAAGATCCCGCAAAAAACTCAGCCGGGTTTTTTTTGAGTATTGCCATCTCATTATTCTTAATATGCATTTATACTTTTGCATTAGATGTACAACTAAACACTTAAATAATATTCTTAAATTGATGGCTTAACCTACTCTCCAAGGGACGCGGGAAAGGTAAAGCCCTATCGAGTAAACTTGAGTCAACACCTTTAGAACAAACTTAATCAAAAGACTATTGTGCTGCTGCAAACACCACACCAGCCTTGTTATTTTTTTTTTTTTTTTTTTTTTTATCCACTACAAGTTAGCCCTTGACTGCGATCTCACCTGATGGTAAGTGATGATGCAATCTAAGATGGTAGCGGGCTTAACCTGTTAGGGGCATGGCAGTTATATTAAACCCATACCCCTATTCGGTTTCTACACGGCATCGTACCGGAACGCTAAATCGCTTGGCGGCACGTCTTTGCCGGTAGGGTGGTAACTAGCCACGGCCGAAGCCTCCCACCAGGCCAGACCAGGGAAAATTCAGAAATTATAAATTCCCAAATTGACCCTGCCGGGGATCGAACCCGGGACCTCCACACGTTAAGACAACAGCGCTACACACTGCGCCACGGAGGTCGTCAAAATACACCTACTAAGTTATACCTTATGTTATACCTACTAAGCATGGACTGCCGCTGCCATATTAACTTGAATAGTTTGTTAACTTCACCAAAACATTTTTAATATCAAGCTTTGTCTACTAAGACATCTTAACGGTTGGTAGTTGGTACCCTCATCAACATCGATCCTAATTAAGGAAGGCCTCTGTTCTCTAAGGAGCTATATAATGCTAGGATGATGGCTTTATAAAATGTAATGGGGGACTTTACAGACGTACATTCCCATTCGTTTATGAAACAGCCATGCATGTATAGGGTCCAGGGGACGTAATTCGCATTACACTCACGAGTAAGTATAAGTTCACACTAGCGACAAGATTGTCGCACTACAAAAAATCGCTGAAGGTAAGGTAGACGTATGATAATGTAGGAAAGGAAGTCCTACATTTTCAAACTGCTCAATCATAGCCAGGCATCTTGTAAAGGATCACACGATAGATTTAGCATCAATTACACAAGTCGTGGTGAATGATCGACGAAGCAGAGAATCAAAGTGCAAACATCAGTTATCGAAGCAGATGGACCTGGACTGACATAGGATTGATGATTTTCAGTTGCTTGGTGCCAGTGAGTTAAACAAAGCTCTACAATAGGCGGTTTTACGCTGAAAGTGATCTCTTCCAGGCTACTTAGAAAAGGTACTCCAAGGTAAAACCTAAAAATAGTAGTTTAACAAATATAATGATATCTATGAACCCCGACTTAACGTTTTGCAACAAAAAGTCTTTCATGCAAACCTCACTAAAGGTCCCATCATGACCCTATCCCGCCCAACGTTTGAATATACCCCTATTTATTTCCACGGAAGCGTAAAGGAATGATATCAAATTTGAGGAGAAACACGCTCCCGGGGCTGTAGCAGGGGTTGGTATAAAAGTTTACATAAACATCACTCGCCCTCTTATAGTGAACGGTCTATTTGGTATAAGAAAGGGTCCCGTACAACGCATAAGACGAATAAGATCGTACATCATACACAAATAGAGCGGAAATAACATTTTCTTTTGCGTGTATTGTTACGTTTATTTTCGCGAAATATTTCCGAGTACATGTCATCACGCGCGGGTGATAAAAGCTACTGAAATGCCTAACTAGGGTTAGTACTTTGTTTTGAGCCTGATACGTTACTACTAATATTAAGTGGAAAGCGGGTGATACCATTATGAATTATGATCATTGTCGCTAAAGCAAAAGAAAATTATTGCGATCATTGAAGATTCGTAAGATCAACATAAACCATACTTCCATAATAATATTATAAAAGCGCAAGTGTGTCTGACTGTCTGTCTGCTACGCTTGAACAAGTCATCTTTTCAAGCGATTTTGATGAAATTTGGTAAGCATAGAGGTATTAAACATCACGGGGAAGGACATGATGGGCTACTTCTTGTTCCGAAAAATTAGAAAATTAGGAAACTCTCCCGGGAATTAAAAAAACTTAATCCACGCGGACGAGCATCGCCCAGTAACTTATAAATTGTTTCTACAATTTAGATTTTGGCTGTAAGAAGTTTGTGGTAAGTATGTAATGGTGATTTAATTATGAAAGCGTCAGTGCAAACTTGCAAAGCGCTGTTTCAACATAACAAAAGCAAAATAGGAACCACAACCTTTCAATGCATTGATGTAGAATTTTTGTAGTACTCATTCCATGTCGATGTTTCAATGTATGAAATGACTACTCATATGTCTAATCTACTTATTGTAAAATAGATTCGAATAAGCGAAATTGTAATTCAATTTTAGGAATATATTATAATAAATTCTAAAAAAGTATTAGAGATGCGATTCAACCTACTCATTCCATAAAATAATGCATAGTGCTTCATAAAATAAGATAAAAACCCAGTGAGCCTGGCACATGACTCGACCGCATCCTATACATTATGCGATGCAAACAGGATGCAAACAATGAAAATCTGATTTGCAAGAACCTAAGCAAGTCAATGTAGAACCTTTTCTATCCTTTATTTGTGCTGGAATTTCCACAATACATTTCCCGTATTCTTGATATACTTTTAAAAAAAACTTTTTATCGTTCTTCAAGAGAGCTTTGTTTCCATTGATGGAGTGATATCTAATCTATATCTACTCGTATTATCAAATAAATATTATAAATGCGAAAGTTTGGATGGATGTATGGATGTATATGGATGTATGGATGTTTGTTACTCAATCACGCCCCAACGGCAGAACGGATCTGGATGAAATTTGGCACAGAGATAGATTATAGTCTGGAATAGCACATAGGCTACTTTTTATCCCGGAAAATTAAGGAGTTCCCGCGGGAACCGAAAAACCTCGATCCACGCGGACGAAGTCGCGGGCATCAGCTAGTAATATTATAAATGCGAAAGTTTGGATGGATGGATGGATGTTTGTTACTCAATCACGCCAGAACGGATGTGTATGAAATTTGGCACAGAGATAGATTATACTCGTAGTCTGGAATAACACATATCCTACTTTTTATCGCGGAAAATTAAGGGTTTCCCGCGGGAATCAAAAAAAACTTAAACCACGCGGACGAAGTCGCGGGTATCAGCTAGTTTCAATATAATAATATTCTTCAGAGAGTTTATTATTGTTCGGCCAAAGCCAAGGGCTGTATCAACAAGTCGTTAACTTTGCTATTATTTTTATGAAAACAATTTTGGGATTGTTTGATTTCTCTCATAGAAAATTATATCATAATATTTTCTTAGGATAATCAAGTCAGTTTTATTAAGTGTATTCATCCAGAAGTTTGTACGTTATTTTCTTAAAGAAGATGACCGTTGATTTACAATAAACGATTTCGTACTTGTCCAGTACAAAATCATACACACATTCACGCTCGCTTCGCTCTCATCTTCGAATCATTTTGATGTTTATTGGACCTCATTCAGCGATGCCGCCTCGCCTCTACCCGTTGTCCTAGGTGAGCGACGGAAGCGACGCATAGAAAACTGACGTATCTACGCGACATCGTCTGCCATTTTCTATGGCGTCGCATTGCGTCGCGTCGCGAGGCATCGCTTCTGTCGCTCACCTAGGACAACGCACTAGTCCATCGCTGGGCAAAGCTTACTTCAACTGCAAGTTTTATTGCTAGCGATGGCGAACGCTTAGTATTAGGTAGGTACCTACTAGGTAGACCTGGTGACTATCATACTAATATTATAAATGCGAAAGTGTGTTTGTTTGTTGGTTTGTTGGTTAGTCCTTCAATCACGCCGCAACGGAGCAACGGATCGACGTGATTTTTGGCATGGGTATAGTTGAGGACCTGCAGAGAGTGACATAGGCTACTTTTTATCCCGGAAAATTAAGGAGCGCCCGCGGGAAACAAAAAACTTAAACCACGCGGACGATGTTGCGGGCATCAGCTAGTACAAATATTTATTGTAACTAAATAATGAAAGGCTTGCTTAATGCGGTCTAGAACTAGATGCTACCTCGAGACAATAATTTTATCATTTCAGCCCATCGCCAGTTCTCTACTGAAAATGAGAACACACAATCTCCTCACAGAATGAGAAGAGGTTTGGGCTTAGTCCACCACGCTGGCCCAAAGTGGATTGGCAGGCTTCACTTCACACAACTTTGAGAACTTTATGAAGAGATTTTCTGCAGGTTGTCTCACGATGTTTTCCTTCAACGTTAAATAGCAAATGATATTCAATTACTTAAAACAAACAACTCACGAAAAGATAGTAGTGTACAAGAGTCTGACATCTCAACCAGTAGGCTTTCGGCATCGCCGCTACCTCATGAAAATTCATGTTAAGAATTGTCTTTGAGAAAGCAAATAGGTAATATTTGATGTCACTCATTACTATTCATTATTATTGGGTTTTTCTGGCTAGAAATTCTCAGTACTAGCCCGGAGTTTGGCGGTGTTTCACCCCCGTTCCTCGGAGAGCACGTTGAGCCGTCGGTCCCGGTTATTATCACTAACATGATAATAGTCGTTAAAGATCGGCAACCCGCATTGGAGCAGTGTGGTGGGTCTAAGCTCTAATTCCCTCTCTCCTATGAGTGTGGAGGCCTATGCCCAATAGTGGTGGTCACTCATTACAAATTTAAAATACAAGTACATTTAAAATAGTAGTAAAAAATATGAGATAAACAAAATATGAATGAAATAAAATAAAATAAAATTACACTTAAATATTTCGCCCAAACGGGGGTTCGTTCGCAAAGTTGTTTTCATTCTAACTTTTATTATAACGGCACTTTTTTTGCGGATATTATGTAAAGTTAACGTTACGCCACCTATTCCAACTAAATGCAAACAATATGGAAATCAGAAAACTCGCGCTTCGCTATGCGCAAAAACTTTTTCTATTAACGACTTATATCACGACGCTCCACGTGCATAAAGCAGCAGTTTTATGTTTATATATCGCACTATCTGAACTACTTTATTGACTTGAGGTATGATAATATCAAAACTTTCGTTGAATTTCTTTTATTACCATTAGTAGGAATCGTTGTTTATGTTCGTTAGTCTTTTTTCGACTGTTATAAGCATTAGAAAATTTTAAGAAGATCCAAAGGTCTCGTGGAATCCGTTTGGTTTCAATTATCATTCTTCATCTCAATCACCAGCCCACCGTCGGCCTACTACTGAGGACGAGTCTCCTCTCAGAGTAAGAAGAGTTTGTCCATAGTCCACCGGGCTGGTCAAGTGTAGATTGTGCACCCATCTTCGGAAAGTTAGAAGTGCGTGCCAGGTTACCACCGACCCTCTCAAAAGTTGATGATGTTTGTTTATTCGAGGAAGTATGGGCTGATTGGCAGTCAAAAGCGATTCAGTTCAGATAGTTCTTTTTTGAACACTGCCAGTGTTTCTCAGTTGTTTTGCTCGGACGAGTATATATGTACTATTTTACCTATTTATAACCAATACGGGAGGCAATGAATATCGTACAACGGGAGCCCCAGCGGAGTTGTCTGACGATAATAATTGTAAACTGGAAGTGAAAGGTGAAGGTTTCCAAATTAAAATTGGATTGAACGTTGGATATATTTAGGGCGAAAGCCGAAAATACTACGGGTAAAATATTTTTGATAGCGAGCAAAATATCCGCGTCATTCACTTTTATATGGAGCGCGCTCACTAGGCGATAGGACTAAAGACGTTTTGTCCTATCCGACCCGTGCGTGTTTTCGCTCTTAATCATCTTATGTCAATAGACTTTCTTGAATATAAGCGCAATAGACAAAAGCGGCGGCGAGAAATGTCCATGGCGCCCGGTACACAGTCAATCTGCAATTGCAAGTGCAATTTCCTTATTACACAATCGAAAAACAGTGTAAGGAATTCGTAATCACAATCATTTGTCAAACAGATTCGACCTGTTTATGGAGTTCATAGATGACTGCACGTCAAAAAGCATGTATGAACTCTTTATACAGTTCGAGTACATACATAACACATACACACACAGAGAATACAATAGTACATAGAGAATACAATAGAATAGTAGAGTTTGAGTCATGGAAGAAGGAATTACGACTGCCGTTTGAGTACATTTTTAAGCTGTCAAATGATTACGATATTGGTCCTCGATCGCGATCCTGATTTAATGTGTACCGTTCGGAGATATGAAACGTTATAATTTATTATATTCGAACTAAGAGATTAAAAAGATTAGAATTAAAAGATTAAATATTTTTTTCTTAAAATACAACATTTTAGTGACGTTAGTCAGGAACAAAGCGTAGCTGTAGTTTTTCAATCAGATAGTTGCAAGGATTTATTGCTACAACACAACCAGCTGCGTCCAGCACATTCTCGCTTGATTTTAAGTATTTAGTTCATGCAAATCATAATATTGATATTGTTTGAATCGAATTTTGTCCTGCTCTGGGCTTTGGTCGAGCTGGATGACGTCTAGTTGTAATAAGCATGGTGAAAACAGAAAAACCACGAAGACGATCCTAAAAGCGTTGAACCTAATATCCCTTTGGACGAAATCGCCCAGCATCTATCTATCTAGGACCTAATTACAATTTTTTTAAGTAGCTTTATCCTTGTTTAAAATTCCATGATATTTAATTATTATAAAATAAGACTATATTATTTTTGGAATCTAAAATTCTCATCAAATAAACCTAGTATGCAAATATTTATTTACTTACTTAACTACAAAGAAACATAGCTAATCTATTATTATTTTAGTAAGTAAATAGATACTTATTTATTTTGGTAAATTATAAGTTGTAAGTATAACGTTTGGGCGTTGAGTTTCCTTATTGGTATACGTCACGAAAAGGCTGTGTGAATATGTCATGTGTTTGTCATGTTCATTACATTATCAACCTATTTCGGTATTATTATGTAGTTAAATCATCATAACTTAGGGAAAGATTGTTTGATCAAAATATTAGATACTGAAGGGATATGTCCTAATCGTTCCACTGGTGAACTTTATACTTGATACTTACGCGACGTCATTGCAAATAGAACATACCTACCCTTATGTAGTTTAAAAGCTGAAAGATTTGTAGTTAAAAACGTCGATGTAAATTCTTTCAAAACTTTCTGAAATTAGGTAAGTAAGTATATAATATATCCCATTGAAAATCGATAAAAAACAAGACTGACAAGGTACTTGCAATGATTAGGTTGCTTCCTCCGGGATGAGCCCATATAGAGCGTCGCGCCCGGGACGCACCGATACGTTCATATACCTACTAGCTGATGCCCGCGACTTCGTCCGCGTGGATTGAGGTTTTTGGTTCCCGCGGGAACTATATAATTTTCCGGGTTAAAAAGTAACGTAATTAGTATGTGTTACCGACTAAAAACCGACAGAGTTTTAGTGAATAAGAATGTCGTATACGTATCCGATTTCTCTCCCAAAAAGTCTTGCATCTTAAGATAATTTCCCCCAATTACAAATAAAAAGGTTAGCTGCAAACCTTAGGTTTCTTTACAAAGATCTGTTAAAGTCGAAAGATTTTTATTGCAATAAACGTTTGCAAGTACTTTCAAATCTTCAAGAGCTACTTAGAAATGAATGAGATGGATAAGCTAGCAAATTAATGATGGATTTAAATGAGTTTTTTTTCACCTACCCATTTCACCCAGCAAAATTTTTTCAGTTGGTACTACATCGTGTTCTATAGACCGTACGACTAGCTGAATGGAATTTGAATATAAGAATTTTCCCGGCTGGCACTCAACTAAGCGATCGAGGAGTGTATCATTAAGAAAAAGTTTTCCGCGGAAGGATTTACAAGAGATTCAATTTCGAAGAGAGATAATGTTCTCGAAAATATATTGAATTCATGCTAGTAAATTTATTTTTAGTCTACAACTATTCAAAGACGTTTAAATAAATACCACGAAATAACTATAGTCCTAAAAATAGACACTGGATAATTTTGAAATGAAAGGAAAGCATAAGTTTAATAATTGAGCTTAAAACCATAAATTATTATTAAACAGTAATTTGCTATAAACTTACATGTAGCAGGCATAAAATAATATGTAAAAACAATGATGCGATTGTGTAATGAAAATCGTTATCATATTTTGTTTTTGTCAAAGCTGGCTAATTCCGACAGTGTAAGGAGTTCATAGATTCAATTTGCAAGTATTTCAGTCTTGCCTTGAAGGTACAGCAGCAGTTATGGCAGCGAATACATGCACTGGAAGGGCATTCCACATCCTGGTGGTTCGAATAAGGAACCTCAACTCTTTATACATTTCAAATTAGACATTTGACAAACGTATCGACACGTTTTACGCTATAAACGATTACCATTTTCTTACACAAGTGCTCTATAGAATAAGAGATTAGAAATCCGTCTCCTTCTTGACTGGTTACAAACAATTATTAGGAGACTTTGTCTTTTACTGGTAATACTTACAAAAGCAATTATTAATGTCTGTCTAATCTTTCTGCTCGAGGGAATATTACGTCAGGCTTAAGATCTCGAGTCTTGATTATGGCTAGGCTCTGGAAGTTTGAGTGTACTGAGTAAGACATATAGCGTAATAACATTACTTACGAGTCCTTACTTTACAAAACAATCTGTGAGATAAGATTTAACTAAACATTTATTTAGTGTACATCTTTGAATTTACGTCTTCCAGCTTTTAACATACTTAATATTATAAATACGAAAGTGTGTTTGTTTGTTGGTTTGTCCTTCAGTCACGCCGCAACCGAGTGACGGATCGACGTGATTTTTACCTGACTGCGGAACGCACAGGGTTATTGCATGAGTATAGTAGAGGATCTGGAGAGTCAAACAGGCTACTATTTATTCCGGAAAATTAAGAAGTTCCCGTGGGAATTAAAAATCTTATTCCGCGCGGACGAAGTCGCGGGCATCAGCTAACGCAATTATAATGGACTAGATGATGCCCGCGACTTCGTCCGCGTGGATTAAGATTTTTTGACTCCCGCGGGAACTTTTTAATTTTCCGGGATAAAAAGTAGCCTATGTCCTTCCCCGGGATACAACTTACCCCTGTACCAAATTTCATCAAAATCGGTTGAACAGATGGGCCGTGAAAGCATAGGAGACAGACAGACAGACAGACAGACGGACAGACAGACAGACACTTTCGCATTTATAATATTAGTATGGATTGTATTATAAGTACTCTTAAATAGGAGCCCGATACACAGCAAATCTGGATCGCGATTCAGATTGACTGTATAGGTACCAAGCGCCGATGGCGCCTACTCGCTTAAACTTGACATCAAGATCATAAAAGCCATTTAAAAATAAAAAGAGATTGGATAGTAGGGGATAATTATAATCAGCATCATCATCATCTTCTCCCATCGCTGATAATTATAGTTTCATATTATTGACTGAGCGAAGCGAAGGTCTCTGAGTCTACTTGAGTGAATTTGCACTTGTCCGTCCGTCCGTCCGTCCGTCTGTCAGAGCCTTATAACTTCTGAATTACTGAACGTAATTACTTCACATTTAAATATAATATGTAAACCGATAGCCTCCCGCCGAATATGGCTTAAAAAGTTATAAAAATCTTTATTTCAGGGGGCTCTCATAGAAGCGAATGCGAAGTAAAATATTTTTTATAGCGTTACATAGGGTTGCGGTATATCATTTTAAAGATAATTAGGAATAGAGTCCAAAAATATTTTTTTTTAATTTTTCCCCTAAAATTGACGAAATGGGGGGCTTTCAAAGTGGCGATTTTCTAACGTCCGAAGTTGACCTCAGAGCTCTCAATTTTCTGAAAGGCTGAGCCTGAAACTTGTCAATTATTTGAATTATATCCTGTACATGAACAACAAATACTAAAATTAGATAAATATTATAAGGAAACGAAATTATTTAATTTTTAATGTGCTTTTTTCCGCGGAACTTCTCCGATTGGCCCGTCAGGGCCAAGCGGGAGTACGGGCCTCGAGGCATGGCCTCCTTACCCGGGCGGGGCGCGGGGTAATTTTGTACCCCGGTAAATGTCTTCTAGCCATGAATCGGCTAGGGCCTGCCTTGTAGGCTGCAGGCCCCTGGGCCAGTTGTCAACTCCGGAGTTGGGTCCTCGCTGCGGGTGACGTCATCACCGTCGCGCGCGGGACCCGTGTCAAATCCTGTTATCTCGACGCCGCGATTATTGTGCTTCAGTATTATTAACATAACTTCACAATTATGTCAATAGATGGGGCTCTGTACAAGTTTATGGATACCGCGAGGTCTCAGTTCGGGGCGAACCACTAGTAAAAACAGAACGTGGTAATTAATAAAAATGATATTTACTCTAACAAGCAGAATAATTATTTCTTTGCACAACAAAGAGATATCGATGCTCTGTGTTATTCCTTCTACGAAAAAGAAATTAAAAAAAAAACAAAACAATTGCATTTTATAATATTCTAGAATGGCAATACGTTTCTATATAAAAGCGAACAATACTCCCGACGCTGTGCAAGAACAAATTTTCTTCGAAGCTTGCAGAAAATTCCAATGTAGTTTATTTCGCGATACACAAAATGAATAGGAGTTTTGGCACGTTCGCGTCCTTTCCGCCCGGCAGCTTATCACAAACCGACGTTGTCAACAAAAGGCGAAACACATTTCACTTGTCGTTAGCTTTAAAAACAAATTTCATCGCGAACTGATAAGCAATTGGATGTTCGACCCATTTCGTGGACAAACAAGAAAGTTTTAACAAAGGACTCTGGGAGGAATTTGCTCGACGAACAGTAAGAAATCATGAAGCAGCGGGATGAGGAACATCAATCAATGAAAACAAAGGGCAGTTCTGTAGGAGGAGGGACGTGACCGACATATACATCGGCTTAAACTTCTGTCATTAGTTCCCTTTTACTTTACGCTTCGACTGTACCCAATAGTATAAATGTAGCAGGCTCGTTATTGGATTCCGATAAATATGAAACTTCTTTGGGTATAATGAAGTGAATCTCATTTCATGAGGGTGCACAATACGAGGTTTGCCGTCATAGTCCTTTTCTTGTCTCCTTAGTGTTGTGGGCATCTCAATTTTTTGTATAAATATGTACTTATAGATTTTTTCTAATAAGTAGGTTATTTTTGTAAATACTGAAATTATTGTATGATTTCTTAGATAAATTTAGTTCTCCGGAAATTTAGTCATCATCATCATCGGCGCTATAGGGAGCCTGTTAGGATTCCTATGAAGGTGTGGATATGCTCCACCGCTTTGCACCTTCGTTGACTCTATTTAACCATCCAAGCTTTGGTCGACAATAATGTTTCTGCCTCCAGAAAATTAGTACTTGTTGCAGTAAGAACACTAATGAATACTTATTTAATTTCGAGGAAAATGGATAATGTAAGACTACTATTTACTCATGCACAAGTTCAGTTTAGCAAGTACTTATAGCTTCTTCGTAAGGTGTGAATAATGAAGCTTAGAATGTCAACGCGATAAACAAGTTCATTACAAATAATGACTCAGTAACCTAAGTAGGTACTAGGAATATTTTTAGCTAGACAGTGAAGAGATCAGATAGTCGATCTAGAGGGAGCGACATCGATCATAGAGACAAAAAGCTCGGGTGTCGATAGAGCACGACTAGCGACACTCACCGAGACACTTTATCATTTCACGTCGCTCTCGTTGACACGGTAAACATTAACACTGCCATTTTAACGATAAGTCGCTTCCGGTATGTTTTCTTCATGAAGCTAATGTAATTAATCTGTATAGTGATGAATCTCTGAGAGCATTTTTTGACGAATGTGACAAATATTTGGATGAAATACCGACCGCCAATTATAATAAGTAATTGCCTTCATTCGCATCTCACAATAGGAACATTTTAGAAGCAGAAATCGAGAAAACTACCGAAATATCAGCGTTAAAGTCAAAGTGTTCATAGCTCTAGAAAGTTAACCTTTGGCATTGATATTGAGATGTACTTGCTCTGGTTTAACATTGAACCCCAATAAGAAACGAATTAAGAGATTCCAAGGGTATTTTTACCAAGCTTAAAAAACAATCCACGTGGAATAAGCCTCGCAAAAAACTTGTTTTATTCAATCAATTCATGTTTTAGGACAATATGGAACAATCCATACTAATATTATAAATGCGAAAGTGTCTGTCTGCTTTCCCGGCTCATCTTTTCAACCGATTTTGCTGAAATTTGGTATAGAGGTAGGTTATATCCCGGGGCCTTAAGGACATAGGCTACTTTTTATCCCGGAAGATTAAGGAGTTCCCGCGATAATCAAGAAACCTAGATCCACGCGGACGAAGTCGCGGGCATCATCTAGTATGGAATATATAGACTGGAACTACAAATAAAACAATTGGAAAATTACTCCTAGTGTAGAAAAAGCATAGTTAAGCTATTACGATGATAATAATTAGCGTTCCATTCTTTTGTCTCGAGTGACTGTAATTAAAAAAAGGAAAAAGGAAAAAGAGACTAACCTTATTATCCTAATAGCATCTGGATATGATAGGATGTCACAAATAGAACACTTTAGTTTTACAACATACAACTTTTCATTGCTGCGCCTATAAGCCTATATATCCTTTATACTGTGCCAATAAACTTCCGAGGGTCCAACATTCTCAAGATAATGGAAATCAGCGATATTTATTCTTAAGAGGCCGTATACTCGCCATCGGTCAATTTTGGAATCTGTAGGTATACCGCACAGTAGACCGTTAGGCTGCACTCATACATAGACGACATAGGCCAGTAAAGATACTTTGATACTTTGCGTAGTCAAGTTCGTACGTACGTGCGGTCGTACGATCTGCAGTACCATTTTACACGTGAATTTGATCAGACTTTGATAATATTTTTTGGTCATATAGGTATTTTATAGAACTTTATTTTTACACAATTCGTATTATATAAATACTATACATTCATGGTAAATTTTATTTTATCAGTAATTTCGTCAAACTTTTAAGAAATACAGGTTATTGTGACGCGTAAATTTTGATAAATCGTGCACATTGATTTGATTTTTTTATTAACTAATTTTGTATAGAACGTATAAAAACGAATTGCAACAGTCCAATTTTAAGAGCGTGTTTATCATATTAGTATTTTTTATAAGTCATTTATTATAATTTTTCGTGGATTTATATGGGTGAAAAGTGTCACCCAAAAGTGCAAAAATGGTAAACGTATTCTGCAAGAATGAGAATTTCACTATTATATTTCAATAAAATTAAATTTTTATTTGCAACAGTCTACTAAGGAGGGATGAATCTTTAATGTTTTAATTTTCTTTTTGTTATAATACTAATATCTCATACACAAAGCTCATCAAAAGTTCTTAAAATGTCGGTTTACTGGTTTACGGACTGTTAAGATATTTCCGACAAGAACCAATAACTATGCTAATGTGATGGGTTGGCTGAAAATCAAATACATAGGAACTAGGAAACTAAGGCATAATCTAGGCTATCGATAATCTACTCAAGTAGGTCATTGAAACAAACTCGAGAGAGGAAAGGTACAAAAGATCTAAAAGGTCCAAAGCGCATCCGCTCTTGCAGGCTACATTATTACCGGTATAAGGGTAAGCGCAGACTGAATGAGTATAGTCGCAGCATGGCGAGCGGAGGCAAGCAGAGGCGCAGTTCGTCGAGTGGCGGATAATCCATTCGATACTGTGCTATATAAACCGAGTGATACCCGAGCCGTTAGAACCCGCTCATTTCTTTTATAATAATTTCCGCTGTAGGTTAAAGTAAATAAACTAAGGGCGATAACACAATTGGGACCTGACAGGACCAAACGTCCAAGACGGAGGGCAAAAAACATTTTGTCCTATCACGCTAGTCTGTGCAGCTTAATAGAAACGACTTTAGTTACGCGGACTTTTTATCCCCCAGATTTTTTTTCCGTTTGTTGCTCTAAGTTAAGTTAGATAAAAAAATAGAAGTCGCGGCTCGGCACAACTACCTACACTCCGTCTATGGGATTTGAGCTTTATAATAAAACTGCCTAGGTTGTTTATAAAAAACCTAATGCAACAAAAACTCTTGTCATTTCTTATACAAGATATTTTTTTTAAATGTGGAGGTTTTTATTAAGCAACATTTAACGCAAGAACTCAATGTGATTAAAAGTCTGTACTTATATTTTTTTAATGAAGAGGCTTTTCATTTTCCGTTGGGGCATTTAAGGAAAATTCGGACGTTTTCACAAAAAATGAATTTTGTAGCACCTTGACAGGAAATCTCCCGTCGAACAACGGGTTCGTGATTTGGTGAAGAGCTCTCCGGGTAGCGTGAGCGCAAAGCGGGTCATTATTGTTTGTTGAATTGCTCTCCAATCGTGGATTTTTTGTTGGTATTAAAGAAATCCGCTGTAATTTCCATCTCTGCATAATGAAGCGTCACAAAAGTTTATGCTATATATATTGTGAATTTTCACGAGAATTGTTTTAATGCTCGTGTTTTATATTATCGTTTGTAGTTTTAACTCAAATAAAATGAGATGTTTGATTCAGTTTGTTTATCACGAAAGAAAAAATCTATTCCATGGCCTCACAAGGAAGTCCTACCTATATATAATTAATATGCATTTTTATAATTCCATGAAACGGATGAACCGACTGAAGTATGCGGTTTATTCTAGGCTCCTATTATCTTTTAAGAAAAAAGAAAATAGTTCTTCCGAGCTTCTTACGAAGCGGAAAACGGAAGTTGCTTTATACGAAAGAAGTGGAGGGCAAATGTTTTTTTGGAAATATTTTATTTATTTTATTTTATTTTGTTCGGTAAACTTACAGCTACATACGATAAAAGTGAATAGATGAATAATAAGAAATAAGTATGACGCCAATTACAACTTTTCACATAGGGAATTTACATGAACTCATCCCTACCGTAGGGATAGGTGGAAAAAAAATCCACTCTTCCCCCCCAGGGGGGATGCGTTGGTAGGGACTAGTGGCCGAAATAGCGCATGGGTGTCAAAGGTAAATATTAATATATGCTACATAAAAAGTAATTAAAATATATACGCTTATAGTTAGGAAGATGAGTGAATACAAAGAGAAAAATCAGAGTAAACTAATATTTGGCATAATTGAATGCGAAACTGTGTGTTTCATTGCAACGTTTTCACGGCCTATCTTTTCAACCGATTTTGACTAAAGGTACTTATCTACTAACTACTGGAATAGGTTGCATCCTAGGGAAGAACATATACGGCTACTTTTTATCCGGGAAAAGTTCCCAAGGGATTAAAGCAAAACCCAAAACGACACGAACCAAGTCGCGTGCATCACCTAGTTTATATTGCATATTCGTACTGGTAGTATCTAATATGTATCCACTATCCGTATATTATCTATATATATAAAATTCAAAGTCCTGACTGACTGACTTATATATCAACGCACAGCCCAAACCGCTGGTCCTAGAGACATGAAATTTGGAAGGTGTGTTCTTTGTGAAGAGTAGGTATCCACTAAGAATGGATTTTTCGAAATTCCACCCCCAAAGGGGTAAAATAGGGGTTGAAAGTTTGTATGAAAGTCCGTCATTTTTCAAGTTATATTCATGAAACTTGGTATTTGAGCTATCGGTTCAAAATGAAGAAATACGTGTATCGCCATTTTTGAAAATTCTACCCCCATAGGGCTGAAACAGGGGTTGAAAGTTTTTAGGAAAGTCCGTCATTTTTCAAGCTGTGGCCATGAAACTTGGTGTTTGGGATTTCGGTCTGAAATGAAAAAATATGTGATTCACAGTTTTTGAAAATTCTATCCCCAAGGACGTCAAATAGAGAGTTTATCCTTTAATCACACCGAAATAGAGCAACGGATCAACGTGATTTTTTGCATGGGTATACTTAGTTGAGGACTTGGAGAGTGACATAGGCTTCTTTTTATCCCGGAAAATTCAGGAATGCCTGTGGGAATTAAAAAAACTTATGCCACGCGAACGAAGTCGCGAGCATCCTCTAGTGCTACTATATAATATGAATCCTAGAAGCGAATTTGTTTCGCAAAGACATCGCCAGGATGGGCGGGGTTATTCGATCATATCGAGGTAGGGGTGACCCAGGATTTCATCTCCCTGAGAGGTTCGAACTATGCGCCATTTATTTTAGTTTGGTCGATTTCCCTCCGACTGAGAAACTGACTTTGGGTATCGATGAAATTGCTAAAAGTTTCTATCGGAATTGACACCTACACTGTTTCAGTTGAGGTAGATGATACTCATTGAGTTACCCTTATTCGTATAAGGATTATGTGATGTTTCATTAGAATTCTCTGAATAGCTGGCTTTTTATTACATTTCTAGTGACAACTACTTAGCTTTACATTTTAATTAAAAACCTAAATCCAGAGAGGTTATAGCGCCAGTACCTTGGGCCCATGAATAATCATTTAGAATAATTTTAATTCTAATTTACTTAATTCTCTTTTCCACTGCTAAACAGATTTAGCCCCATTATCTATAGATTGTCTTTTTTACAACAGTTTGTACTGATTGTTAGGAAATAGGATTTCCTTTTCAGTGTTCCGTATGTAGATACTCGAAAGATGGAACCGATTTTTATTATTACGAGTACTCGAGTATCGTACGAGTACATACTCTAATAATAGACTCCAAAGTATCGTTCGAGATTGCTGTATCGATACTCTACTTTTAGACTTAGAGCATAAAAATATCAAAGTATTATTCTAGAACTAAAGTAATTCTTAACTAGAAACTTACAATAATTTCAGAGATTTGATATTCACGGTGAGACGACATACCTGCAACAAAATGGATACATTAATCATGACGATAGCATTCAAAATAATATGATATTTTTTTAATTTTAAATCTTAGGGCAAAATCACACTACGGGCAGGCTGCAAACATGCATGCTTGAGAGGTCTTGGTGTGTGAATTCTGCAAATCTGCACGTCGCCAGGCCAGCGCAGTGGATTATGGTCAACGCCTTCTCAGTCTGAGAAGAGACTTGTGCTCAGTAGTTATCAAATTTAGTAAACGCTAGGAAAGATATTAAAATATTATTATTTATTGAATAGCTAGTAAGAAATAATATAGGTACAATGAAGTTGTTTAACTTAAAGGTAAGTGATAAAAGCAGGCTTTGCGGAAGTCCATGATAATGAAAGAAGTATAACTTTAATTCGCTATAATCCGCCACACTAAGTAAATCTATGTGGTACAGTATGAATCTTGCGATATTCACCACAATAAGTGAAAAAGTTAAAGTAGGTACTTATAAAAGTTGTTATGTCAATTTATTTGTATTAATTTATAACAGCAAGAAAGTAATAGAAAATGTCAAACACACTGTAGTTCACACTGTGCGCACACTGTGTTCATAGTGAAGACGCCTGTTATCGATAGAATAAAGCGACGCCGGTCGTCAGTTTTCCATTTTAAATTATTAAACAGTATTAAAATAAAAATCTGTTTTATTTCTGGCTCGGAGTAGATTTTTTTTTTTATAATACTTATTAAAATACTGATTGTAGAATGTTAAGAATTCATGGGTAAAGCGTATGAAAACGACTGTAAACAAAATGCTAAGCAAGGACTCCAGAGGTACACCAGAATATACGAGTACATAACCTAAATGATTAAGAAGATAGAGACACTCTGGATAAAACAACATAGTAAGGGTAGAATATTGGTGTTATTTTTTTAAATTCTGTCACAACTTATAAGACAGCCCTTGACTGCGATTTCACATAGTGGTAGATGATGCAGTCTAAGATGGTGGTGGGCAAACCTGTGAAGGGCATAACAGCCACCAAACCAGAAACAAGTTATTCATCCCAAATTATAAAATTGCCACTGCTGGGGCTCGAACCCGTAACTGCGGCAAGGAACGACTTATAAACAACTGAGGCAACCAGACGTCGTCGATAAGTTAGCGTAAAAGGGTAGAGTTTGAGATGTATGTTATAATATTATCAGACAGTAGTTTTTCTCACAAATAACTAAGATTAAAATACTAGCGAACCAAGGGAAAGGTAAAGTATAAACTCCAAGAGATAGTTTCAAAGCTTAAACACCACCACTATTGCACAACGAGTTGGTAAGTATGTCTTAAGTATTTATTACTTTGCCGCACAATGTGGTTATAAATTATGGGAATAAGCACCTAAATGCTACACGATAAAGTTTTAAATCGAATTTCATACCATAATACTCTCTTCTTCAACATCCTTGCATGTTAAGTATTCCAGATATTTAACCCGGGTTTTATTACTTAATTTCAATATTACATTTGCCGCAAGAAATAAAATAACCAGGCCTTTTGAAGAATTCTCAATTAAAATTTCTTTTTGTGCCGAAACTTGAATTTTCTAGCTATTTAATTTATATATATTAATTGTTCTACTCGACAACAAAATACCTAAATTTCAAGTCCATAAAACACAATAATTATCATGTCACATTATATTTTAATAAGGCGATACTATACCTACTTACTTTCTTTTCTACCTGCAGTCATAGTAAATATACTTACTTAATATGCATCTAGCTAAGTTGTATAGAAAAAAAAATACAATATTAAAGTAATTATCTAACTTTAAAATTAAATTAAGATTTAGTATTTCGGTAAAGGTGAGGTTGTTATTTTATTTAGAACCCGAACGGTTTCACACAAAGTAGAACAATAATATAAAGTCAAAAGCGGTCCAATAACTTTTTCAATTTATCACTTTAAAGCGTAGCACACGAGTACCTATAACTTACCTCATTTCTAGAGTAAGGTACTCAATAAAACACGCCCTGAGTGCCGTTTTCGTCCGAACCCTGTTACATTCCCATTACGGCTCCATGAATATCAATTAAAGTTCACGACTTTAATTGTTGCTCCGGCATTTAATGCTATTTGCATGTTGTGGAGGTATTAACTTACTCAGCCATTACCCCGTTTGCCCCCTCTGTAATTGAGTCCGCTTTCCGTGTTACGGATACGTTGTCATGAACACAATGCTTTGTGCGCAATTGGATAGTTTATTTTTATTTTTTGTGCAGATTTTTTATTTATTTATACTTATGTACTTGGATGTGCCATTATTGGTTTATACTTTAATTATTAAAATCGCGCTATTATGTTTTTATCCGATTGCACTAGAGAAGATTAAAAAAAAATAGGTGAGATAACAAGTATAGGTATGTACGTAAACAAGTAGGTACGGTATGGACTGCTGGTATAAGTAGCTTGTCGCTTCAATAATAGAGATGACTCGACGTTTACTGAGGCTTCTTTCTGAAGAGTCGAACATTAATATTATCGAGCCATAGCAATATGGAATTTCATCTTGGTGAAAGGTTCCAGCTATTCATGATTTATTTTCATTCATATCATAGCGGACAATTTACTGAGAATATATCATAGATTCTTAAATATTATGTTCAAAGCATTAATTCAAAGCTATTTGGATTTATTGGGGTCATAGACATTATGTAAATATGGTCATTATTAGTTCTCGTATAATATTATAATCACAATAGAAAAATAGAGAAAAAACATCGTAGTATGTATAATATCATAATTTGTAAATTTAAATATAAAATACTCATAAGCATTGTAAACATTACAATTATTATGTTATAAATTAATTGGCAATCAATTTAATGTACTAAATATACTAAAATAACTAGGTAACTAATCATGACTACAGTTAATGTATTGATAGAAATTAAACACAAATATAATTAATTGTACTTAACTTTAATTTTGAAATTGATATTACTTATTGCAATCCTCTAAAGTATCTGCGATTTTTAATTAACTTCGGTGTAATTAAAATAGTAAAGGTAAGGCGCTTACATAATTCGCTATAAAAATCTAGCTTTATGCTTTGTGGACTGAGGAGTTACTCTCTCTGAGAATCTTAATAAAAAAATATTATTTAAAATCCATGGAATTGGAAAGCTTCCTTTTAAAAGATCAGCATGAGAAGCATAATTATGAATAGTTTTTCTGATAAAAAAAGTTAATCTGTAACGACAACAGGCTAATATAGTAGGTAATTTGTAAAGACGGTAAAGAGATGGGATAGTTCGTAACTTCATGTTTAGGAACTTTCAATAAACATCCAACTTATTTTTAGAGAAATAGAATAAATAATTAACTTTCGATAGTATAAAACGTCGTTTTACCTATCAATTATATCGTTTTACCAAACAGAATCGTATAGAATCAACGTTCATTAAAACTTTTAGTAAACTCAGACATGAACAAAGTCGCAAGCTCATGTGCTAGCACTCGTGTAGAAATGTCAAAAGCAGAAACCACGGAAACGCAAACATTTGCATGTGCTACAAACGGCTAGGGCTTAGACAAAGCTCTGTTACTCTTACAAGAAACAAAAGGCCCTAGTCGAAACGGAAATACCCGGAAAGTACAAACATCAGTCGGCTTGCTTGGTTTAGGATGTGGCTACTATAAAATACCTACTTGTACATTTTCTTTGCATCTATACTTATACTAGGAGTTAGTTTAAATTTGAAATATAGGATACAGGGTTAATTTGCCCATCTGTTTAACCGGCTTTGTTGCTTTACCTAGATTTGGAGTTTGCTTTCGAAGATCCGAGTCGAATCGAGTCGCAATAATTCGCCTATGAAACTGCGTCGATATATTGACTATAAAACTGCGTCGATCAGCGGCATGCCGACGTACGCCGAATCGAGTCTTTACGCATACGAAGTGAATGCGACTCGAAGAATTAACTCGATTCGGCTTTAGTTAGTCGACTCGAGAGCGGTGCTGTGAAAAACCTCGCCGTAATAAATATTAATGAAACCTTCAGCTCATTAAAGCCGCAAAGTTCTTACAGACACGGCTTAAGTCATTAAGGGTGAACACACCCTTTTTGTAACACGCGGCGCGGTCGATGCGCTCGGTTTGATTTTGTAGTGTAAGAGACGATAACTTAAACAAGACTGACGAAAATTGTTATGCTTTACAACTTCTCCCTTTAAAATACTACTGATGGTGCTAACAATAAACTAAGGTAAAAGCGCTAATGCTGGATAGTAAACTAAAGGATGACACTTTCATACAAAATTTCTATGGAGAGGAGAGCAAAAAGCTATATGATATCCACAAATTCGTCAGCGTCGATATGGATGTTTTAAATATTCCGTACTAGCTAATGCTCGCGACTTCGTCCGCGTGAATTGAGGATTTTTGGTTCCCGCGAGAACTCTTTAATTTTCCGGGATAAAAAGTAGCCTATGTGTCATTCCAGACACATAGGCTACTATCTATCTATCTATCTATCTCTGTGCCAAATTTCATCCAGATCTGTTCGGCCGTCGGGCGTGATTGAGTAACAAACATCCATCCCTCCATCCAAACTTTCGCATTTATAATAGGTATTAGTATAGCTGAGTTTCCTAGGCTTATCTCTGTACCATTGTTATTTGGTGTTATCTCTACTGGTAAACCGGCATATCTCTTCACAAAGATTAAGTGGGCAAGGCAGCACAGTAAATATGCACCGAGAAGGTTGGCGTGTCCAATGGCTGTGCCAAGACACAGGACCGCCGCTTTTCGAGGCAGTTTTAGGCTTGCTTTCTCCAGGATTTGGAATGTCATCCCGCCGCCAGTGCAAAACCTACAATCAGTGTTTACTTTTAGATCGAAACTCAAAAAGATTCTGTTAGACAAACAAAAACAGGGATAAGCGAAAATGCACTTACGCATGGTTAATTTGCATCGCGGTTCATCCAAATACCTGGAGAGGCATTATAAATAGGTCACATTGTTTTTCTGTAGTTTTTAAATATATAATTTAGATAAACTAATGTCTGCATTATTTAAGAAATATAGCACATAAGTCATTACATAATAATTAAGTAGATATAAAGCGAAGTAGGTTGACGGGCAGTCTGGGCAGGTCCGGGACGTCGGAAACTACTAGGGGTCGCCGGAAGAACAGCGCTGGAGTGGTGCTCAAACACCACTAATTTAGCATTACGCTGAGGCAATGCCCTTTTTGGGATTATTTGTGGCACAGTAAAAAAAAAAGTTAAGTTAGTTTAGTTCTAGTTTTAATTTTATGTTTTTTTGAAATTTTTGTTTGTTCTTTGTTTTTGTGTTCAAATCCCAAATAAAGACTTTATTTAATTATTTATTTAATTACCAAATTTCGTTAAAATCAGTTAAACGGATAGGCCGTGAAAAGTTTACAGACAAAGAAATGGATACAGTTTCGAATTTATAGTATTAGAATGTGTTGAGTAAACACGCGTAGTGGCGTTGCCGCCTTACAATCCGACACCGCTTGTCACCGTCCAAACTCTTACGACCCTTGTCGGATAAGCATCACAGACAAAATGCGGTTTTCTGTGTTGGCCTTAAGGTATGAAAATCCAGTTGGAGTAATTGAAAGGCTGGGAAATATTGAATAATAATCAACGGGAACTTAAACTGCATGCGATTATTTTTAAACGTTTTTTAGGGATCCGTACCTCAAAAGGAAAAAATGAACCCCTACTAAGATCACTTCGTTGTCCACGAAATAAAAAAATATGGGAATTATATTTTAATGGGCCTTCAATCCGCCTTATCTTTTCGTTCGAGCAATATCCGGTGCTTTCATACTTTTTCTCAAACATGCTTGGAAATTTGAGCATTATTTTGACAACCTTCTTCGAGATAAATCGAAATTGCTGTACTGGCCAAATACATGCGAGCAGCGGCCGCCTAAAGTTGTATGAAAATCCATATCTGTCGTGGTCTAGCGGCCAAATAAATTACATACTAAAATCATATCTGTCGTGTAGTTTAAAAGTGGAACGATCTTTTACTCCGAAACATGGCAACCAAGGAGGTAACTTATCAAAGGTTTTATTTAAATTTCGAACTAGCTTGCAAATAGAAAGCTGTTTATTGAAAAAAAAAACAAATGAACACTTTGACGCGGGAAAAATTATTGTTGTTCGTTGTTCGTCATTGATTTTGAAATGTTTTTGACAAAATGAGTTCAAGTGAAGACAATGAGTGTGATGAACACTTAGTTTTAATTTCCGCGCATTATTTGAGAAAAGCACTATACAAGCCTTGGCCACAACTAGGCATTGATGGACTTACGTATGTGTGCCTCGGCTACGCCTCGGCCCACATTTACACGTTCGTCCTTCAATGCCTGTTTTGATGGCCGCTGCAGTAATGTACTATATAAGCTTTAGTAGTTTAGTAATGTTAACTCATAGAGTTAATATTGTTAACTAACATTACATACCTACAATTTTGTACGGAACCCTCGATGCGCGATTCAGACTCGTACCTGTCCGGTTTTTTTTTCATTCCACCTCCTACCACCAATAGGATAATGTTTATCCAAAGAGAGCATGTTTCACCACCATTAAAATCGTAGTGTTTTTGTGTTCCCATCAACTCTTCTCAGCGTTGGTTCTCAGAATAAATTTACATATTATTAACAAATGCGAGGATGCGCGGACTTTTTGCTGTAACACAAACCCTAATTCGGTCTTAATGGGACGAAGGGAATTTAAAATGATAATAATACTCCACTGAAACCTTCGTTTACTTAAAGAATTAATTCATCGTTATTATACTGATTTCACAGACATGATCGGTATCGTCTTCTGCAGCAGACCATCAAGTTGGGCAAAATTGAAGTAAAGAGGAGCGTTGGTAGAAGAAGAAAGTCTTGGCTTAGAAACATTCGGGAGTGGACCAGGATATCCAACGTAGTACAACCAATAGTGGAGAGGCACGAGAAGCAGAAGAATCTTTGACTATAGTTAGTCAAAGATTCTTCTTCAATTACTGAAAATACTATGGAGAAACAAAAGTCAGCATGAGGTAAATCATACTAATATTATAAATGCGAAAGTGTGTTTGTTTGTTGGTTTGTTGGTTTGTCCTTCAATCACGCCGCCGGAGCAACGGATCGACGTTATTTTTGGCATGAGTATAGTCGAGGACCTGGAGAGTGACATAGGCTAATTTTTATCCCGGTAAATTAAGGAGTTCCCGTGGGAATGGAAAATAGTTATTTGTGTTACATGGGGCCAAAGAAAATTTTTGTTCCCCGAGGGCGCTATGTTGAATTCAGAGCGAAGTGAAGGATTCTATAGTAGAATCCCGAGCGTAGTGAGGGGTTCTAAAGTAGAATCCTGAACGTAGCGAGGAATTCAATATACGCCGCCCGAGAACAAAAAATTTGGCCCCGAGTGACACACACTATTTTTCATCATTACGTATGAGAAAAAGCTAGGAGTATCAACCTACTATGTATGGACATTACCTATACGTTTAAGCACCAATCAGAAGATACTCCTATCAACCTTCTATGTAATTGTATAGACATTATTTAGACGTATATTTAAAGTTTAAATAAAATGTAAAGACGTATATCCGATCAACAAATTGATCACGTGACTTCGGACCAATCAGAACAGAGAAATGCAAAGTCGTATATTCGATCAACAAATTGATGACGTGACTTCGGACCAATCAGAAGAGAGAAATGAAAAGTCCCATGGGCCTACAAGTTACACTTTGCTCCCGCTATCCTCTGAAGCCAATTAATATGCGTTTTTCGAATAGGTATGATGAAAAACTTATTCCATGCCATTGAATTATATGTTACGTTAGTTAGTACATAATACCTCAATGTTCCAAGCGGACGAAGTCGCGGGCATCAGCTAGTCAGTCATAATATTAGTAATGCAAAAGTGGTTGCCTATTGTTTCGGGTTTGTTTGTTACTGCGTATACTTCAATAAAAGTATTCGAGTTTGATGTACTTACAAACATTTTATTACTACATTTCCGTCGATTTATTTTTATTGCGCGATATTTAAGGACGAACTTTTGAAAGCAGTAAGAACATTTTATTATGTGTTCTACCTATGTCGGTGCTAAGGGAATAAAAAATATCTTAGTAATAAAATGGAGCTCGAAATAGTTCTGAGAAAAGACTTCTAATGGGATTGCCTTTTTCTTTTTTTCTACGAGGGAGGGCCGAAACTCGTTTCTAATCGAACGCATTTCAATGACTATAAAATAACAGTTGTCGAACTACGACTTGTTTTGGTAAAAGAGTGTACAAATTAAAAGCGCTTTTATTTCTAGACTAGCTGATGCCCGCGACTTCATCCGTGTGGAATAAGTATTTTAATTCCCACTGGAACTCCTTCATTTTCCGGGATAAAAAGTAGCCTTTGTCACTCTCCAGGTCCTCAAATATACCCATGCCAAAATCACGTCGATTCGTTGCTCTGTTGCAACGTGATTGAAGGACAAACCAACAAACAAACACACTTTCGCATTCATACTCAACTAGCTGATGCCCGAGACTTCAACAGCGTGAAATAAGTTTTTTTGATTCCCACGGGAACTCCTTAATTTTCCGGGATAAAAAAGTATCCTATGTCACTCTACAGGTCCTCAACTATACCCATGGCAAAAATCACGTCGATCCGTGGCTCCGTTGCGGCGTGATTGAAGGACAAACCATCAAACCAATAAACCATCAAACAAACACACTTTCGCATTTATAATATTAGTACGATGAACGTAAGAAACTGAAATATTATAATTTTTTGCCTAAGGGCATTGAAATGTAAAGATTATTTCTTTGGTTTCCTTATTTCATTCTTCTTTTCGCGTTGGTTAATGGTTCCTGAGCTTTATGGATCATGTGGCGTGCCTCCCTCGACTTTCTTCGCGGTATTGCACCATACCTTTCTATAGTTCTGCTCATGATAGATTGAGCATCTCACTTTAATATCAAAACATAAGTTTCCTCACAATTGGGTACCTATAAAATGAGATTTTTATAGCACTTATGTACTTAGGTATTTTACAGCATTTGACTGAGTTTTGAAATTTGAGTAGGTTTATATACCTACTCAATAGATAGATAGAGTAGGCAAACTAATAGAAAATAGGAATTTGACAAAATAATAGGAATCTTTAGCTTTCCTTGTTACGATTCTTTAGTACCCAACACTGGGTCTTATTTCTAAGTTATCATCGAACAAACAAAAACTGCAGTAATCACAGCAGATGCTTCGTAACTTCCGCTTGTGCGTAATGGCTTGGTAATTTACAGAGGCGTATCCATTTCATAAACTCATAAAATCATACGTTATCCCTTTACATTGTCGCTGTATTAAAACCTTGGTTTTTATTTTTCCCCTCCTGTATCTCAGTTTTTATATTCTCTCCCTTCAATGGATCAATACAAAAGAACAGTGCGCTAAGTGGTTAATTCCTATCCTGTAGAAACTGAATGATACTTTCAACCCTCGTCATAGTGGTGAAGCACTTTTTACATACTTAGGTACTAACTACATACTGTACCTACAGATGTGAATAGAAATTCATGGACTCTGGTATATAATTTCATACCAGGCGGACTTCACAAAAAAAGGTAAATTCTAGACTGATATTCACTTTCATTCTTTATAAAACACAAAATTAAAATATGAGAAAATAGATTAACAATGCAAAATAAAAAATAGCACATGATAGAGAAACTTACAAAGGTACAATTTAACAATACCAGCAGTATTTTTTAAAAATAATACTTTTGGTGTTGTTAAATTGTACCTAATACTTTGTAGCTATTGTACCTAATAGTACATTGTTAGAGTTAAAACTCTACAATTTCGAATTTGGAGAAAACCCACGAACAAAGCAAGTGATATAATATACAAATAAATCAAGTATTTGATTTTAATATATCTGATTAACTTACATTTTTATTGGTATAATCACTTTGTAACACTATTGACACTATCGTCTTATCACCATTTTTATTCCATTACAAGTTACTTAGCTCTTGACTGCGATCTCACCGTGGTAGGTTATAATGTGTGCTAGGTGATGATGCTGGGAAGATGATGATGGTGGTAGGTATGGCAGTGTTATTAAGCGGCAGCTACGTCTATGCTGGTTATGTAGTAATTATTAACCATGGCAAAAACCTCCCACCAGACGTGTCCTGTACTTACTCATACTAAGATACCTTCAGCATCAATATATCAGCTGCTTACTTATATTATCACAAAGATTTAAAAAGCTGACAACGGATAATGTCAAGTAATAATAATAATCTAATTGAAAAAAGAGAAAATTGATCGGGCGTCTAAGATAAATTGCGTCTGCGAGGCCGCGAAAGAAGTAAGGCTCATAAATATTCATGTCGGTTTGGGGCCCAAAAAGTCACCGTTAAGTCTATTTCCGATAAAACGGTGGAGTACCTTCGATCCTTAATGGTGATTCCATTTTCGAAGCCGCCATCAGCTTCGATAGCAAAAAATATTTTAAAATTACGAAGTTAAATTGAGGCTTCGCTTTATTAAGTCTATAGTCTCAGATAAGGTCTGGACGTGCTTGAATTTTGTGAAAGAGGCAAATAATTTGGGCTGTATGAAAATTGCGACCTTACGGCGCAGAAATGAGGCTATTTGTTTATCAAGCGAGCTTTTGGATTCGGTTCTTGATGAACATTTCATTATTTTCAAAAGTGCTTACCTAATATTTCCTAGACGGTAGACATAACAAATGCCTCTTGGAATAGGATTTTTTTATCCACTACAAGTTAGGCCTTGATTGTGATCTCACCTGATGGTAATTAGTGATGATGCTGTCTAATGTAGCGGGCTAACCTCTTAGGGGTAAGTATGGCAGTTATATTAAACCCATACCCCTAATCAGTTTCTGCACGGCATCGTACCGGAATGTTAAATCGCTTGGCGGCACTTCTAAGATGGTAGCGGGCTAACCTGTAAGGGGTAAGTATGGCAGTTATATTATTAAACCCATAACCCTAATCGGTTTTTGCACGGCATCGTACCGGAACGTTAAATCGCTTGGCGGCACGTCTTTGCCGTTAGGGACTTAGGGTGGTAACCAGCCATGACCGAAATCTTCCAAAAGACCAGACCAGAGAAAATATAGAAATTATAAGTAAATTCCCAAATTGGTCCCGAGGATCGAGCCCGGAACGACCCACGTTTAACAGCACTCAACGCTGCGCCAGAGAGGTCGTCAAAAAACATAGTAAGCTAGTAAGGTAAGACGGTACCATAAATTACAAAATAAAAGCTTTTTCTCAAACATGCTTGGAAAGCATTATTTTGACAACCTTCTTCGAGATAAATCGAAATTGCTGTACTGGCCAAATACATGCGAGCAGCGGCCTTCTAAAGTTGTATGAAAATCCATATCTGTTGTGGTTTAGCGGCCAAATAAATTACATACTAAATTCATATTATCTGTCGTGTAGTTTAAAAATAGAACGATCTTTTACTCCGAAACATGGCAACCAAGGAGGTAACTTATCAAAGGTTTTATTTAAATTTCGAACTAGCTTGCAAATAGAAAGCTGTTTATTGAAAAAAAAAACAAATGAACACTTTGACGCGGGAAAAATTATTGTTGTTCGTTGTTCGTCATTGATTTTGAAATGTTTTTGACAAAATGAGTTCAAGTGAAGACAATGAGAGTGATGAACACTTAGTTTTAATTTCCGCGCATTATTTGAGAAAAGCACTATACAAGCCTTGGCCACAACTAGGCATTGATGGACTTACGTATGTGTGCCTCGGCTTCGCCTCGGCCCACATTTACACGTTCGTCCTTCAATGCCTGTTTATATGGCCGCCGCAGTAATGTACTATTTAAGTACAGTTTAAAAGTCCTTCGTACACGACACGTGAACTTTTGACATGTCGCTAACATAATTCCATTCACACAATATAATCCAATACAAAACACTTAACGTAATATATTATCTTCCGCAGGAAGGGATCAATTTGCACCAGCGCTGGAGTTAAGCCCGTTTCCTCCTCACGCGAACGATTTCTGAAATTATGCAGTGTTTGATGGCACCTGAACCACAGAATACTGAACGGCGAACTATCGACTTTGATGGCACTTAACACTTCAGCCCTCACAGGAATACTGCGTGTAAGGTGACCTTTATCGAGTTTCTGTGCCAGGAAAGAGTTTATACTATTTCTCTTTTGTTGCGACCACATTATTTTAGTATTTAGATCCACTGATGGAATTATTATTGTTTTAAGGCAATTATTAAATATAATGTATACCTACGTCATGTGCTGTAGCTTTAAGATATGACGTTGCATAGTTTTTTTTATATCGTTAAGTAATAGAGCGTTAAAGATTAAAAAAGGAACAGAATTAATTTATTATCAGGAAGATATTATCTGGTAATTTGTAAATTATTTTCAGTTCTCTTTTCATAAATTCATTATGGAATTCATAAGATCAGTTTGTTCGCATATTAATTGAACTTTCCAAGTAACTACATTTTAAATCTTTATAATATGTAAGTCTATTTAAGCCTATTATTTTACTAAAGAGAAGTTTTTTTTTTTTTTTTTTTTTCTTAATTTATTATTTATTCATAGTATTAAAACTTAATACAATATTAAAATGCTAAAAACTAAATATTAAACTAACTAAAAAATAAATTTAAAACAAATCCTTATATAATTAATACCTACTAACAATAAAATTAAAATAAAAATAAACCCCTAATCAAAAAGACCACCCCTGGTTGCCCCTGGGCCAAAGGTACCCATCAAGCTTGCAGCATTGCCACGCTGAATGGCGATGGATAACCTTTGAACCAGGTAGGAACCAGAACGTGGGTCGCAGCCCCTCTCCCTCAGACGACGCCCGATCTCTTTTATAAAATTTTTTGCTTCCCCACCCCAGCATCCCATCGTCTCCACCGCCAGTGGGACAAATAAATATTGGCCCAAGAGTGGCGCATACTTGGCCTTCTTCCTCGCGGCAGCGGATTCTGCAGCGGCACCAGCTAACCGTGACGTACGGCTAAGATGGCTTGGTGCCAAAGTACAGGCGCAAGTCGCGTCCCACAACAGGCATTTCCCTTTTTGCCAAGGGACAAGAGTTAAACCATCTGGACGTTTACCGTCCGTGCGGCACAAGCCAGGTGGTTCGATCGTGCAGGGCACGTTAGCCGAAATGAGTGCTCTACGGACGATATCGTTCAGGGCGTGATGACGTGGGAACCTACCTGAGCAACGACAGCAACTCAAAGCATGATGACCGTTGGCTTCCACTAAGGAACCGCAGATGCATCGATGGGGTTCGCAAACATTGCAGCCCAATCGGAAAGCCACTGCCACACGAAGAGAATCGCTATCGAGGAGAGTGCCCAGGTTCGGAGATGGTAAAGCATATAACCACGCACCAGACTCCGACTTCGACACGGCCCTTAGCCTTGCCAGATCAGCACCCGCTGCATGGTCTACAAGATGTTTTAATGTGGCCTCTGAGGAAATGTTGTCCCACTGGTGCTGGACCTGTGAAGCCTGAGGCGTGGGCACGTCCGGGTTGAGGGCCGACCAGGCCTCCAATGCATCGGAAACAAAGGGGATACGAACTGGAACACCATTAACAGGTAGTATACTAGCGACCAGGCTCGCAGCTCCATGCGACGACGCAAGGAAGGACGGAAGGCTCAAATCCCGCACGCGCCTCACTCCCAGGCCTCCCAAACGGATAGGGAGGGTGGCCTGACTCCACTGGTAATCGTCTAAAGACACGTTGAGGATGGACTCCAATGTGTCTTTGAGAACACCGTCAAATGACGAAATACTCTCCGGATGCAGCCAAGTAGGGGAGGTTCTCAGTAGGTAAGTTATCTTAGGGACGGCAAAGCAAGTTCGTAAGAGGATCAAAGCAACATGGGCCGAAAGTTCACTCAGACGCTCTCGAGCAGCGAAAAGAAGCTGCTCCCTTTTCTCGATAGCTTCCGGGACACCCGATGAAAATATAGGGGAGCCTAAAAGAAAAAACTTTTTGGCATCCAACTCCTTGAGTCCAGTTATTAGACCCTCAAAGTGGGTGAACAGATGGTGGGAATCTGGACAACAGGGGAAGAACTCGCACTTGGACGTGTTAACCTCCAACCCCAGCTCTTTCAAACGTGGTAATAGAAGGGATAGATCCCGTTCAACAACATCGGGTTTTCCACCTATGGTACCGTCATCGAGGTACCATACGTTCAGGGGAGATTCTAGATCGGTAAGAACTTTTTGAATGCTGAGGCTGAAGATGAGCGGTCCAAGCGGGTCTCCTTGTTGGACGCCAACCTGGGAAAGGATAGAGTTTTGGTTGTAGAATAAATTGGATGGAGAATAATAGGTTTGGTATAAAAAAGGATAAAGGGACGGAATTTTGTCCTTGACTTCGCTCAGCAGGGTGTCTCTTTCAAGTGTATTGAAAGCATTACGAATGTCAAGCTTCATTATAACGCAATCCTTGTTGCTTGGATCCATAGCAAACAAGCGCGTAGCGTGTATAGCCGCTTCGCAACCTAACCGAGTACCGAACCCCAGCTGGTGCGGCCGTAGGTAAGTAGCCGCCTCCTCCCTTACGGCCCCGCATCCTAGTTTGGCGGTTAGTCGACGGAACACACTGCCTATCGCGATGGGCCTAATACCCCCATCCTTTTTCGCCAGCGCACAGAGAGAAGCTCCATAGAGATAGGGACATACGACAGGATTCAGTTGACCGCTAAGTAAAAAGTTGCACAACCTAGTAATACTCGATAAGAGCCGTGTTCCATTTTCCCCCACCGAAGTAGAACAAAGCTCTTTTAAGTGCCCGGGTCTGAGTCCATCCAGACCAGCGGCTGAGCTGTTATAAAAGGTACTGAGTGCATGGGCAACCTTTTCGACACTGACCGTCAGTGGCGAAGCCGAGCTATCTGGCGCTGGTGGAAAAGAGAGAGGATGTTTAGATTGCAGCGAGGCCAAGGTTTCTGGGCTGAAGTGCGCAAACGAGTCGTCAGACAATAAGAGTCGTGTCGCACCTCTTAGGTCACCACTAAAAACCTTGGACTCGATCCCTTTCATGACAGATGGAGATGACTGAAAAGCTACAGAGTCGTCGGGAAAACAATAGCATGCCGACACAATGTTCTTTTTCACCTTTGCCGTCAATGAATCTGAGCCTCCTACCTCAGGAACTCGAAAGGAGGTAAAAGCGAATGACAGAAGAGCGTACCAATCGGCAGTACTATTTGTCTCCACGCATTTGTTGATAAGCTCATATAAGCGACCTGCAGCAATATTCCTAGCGCCCTTAGGGATGTGACGAAGTATGCGAATGGAACTGTATAAAGAAGCAAATTTTTCAAAATTCACTACTTGAACCATTTGTGTGCTAGCGGAAACCTGTGATGAAGTCACATCCGTAAGGGAATTTACTGGATGCAGTGTTGGCGCGACAGAGTACGTAGAATCTTTGTGCATACGCCCTAAGTGCACGCGTAATCCACGAGGACCAAAAGATGCTGGACAGTGGGGGCAGGTCTGTTTATGGGGAGAGGCCATGTAGTACAGACTTATAAATAACAAATAAATAATAATAAATAAAAAACTAATATCTAATAAAAAGCTTAATATATAACACGTCTGACTCATAGATTATTGTTCATAACGACGATACACTTGAACGAATTAAATTGTTTACCTCAGACAGAATTCCTCAGTCAGAATTGTTTGTTGTTGTGAGGCAGACATTATATTATGTTGTTCCTTTGAAAAAGAAGTCTTCGATGCATTCAATACTACCTTTTTTTAAAAGGTACCTACTTGCTCTTGAGAATTTATTCCAATGGTCATTCCACCATGTTCCACCATTATAAACTTATTAGGAACCTCATTAAAAAAATTGTATTCACAAGAACGACTTTTAATTCCTTCTGGAGTCAAATTATAATACACAGGGTGGAAAAAATGTGGTATAAAATATGTATTTAAGTACAATTAAATATTGAATTTGATATTTTATTTATTTATAAAATTTGGTTAGTTGTTTACATGTTGACAACGCTGTCAACTATCCAAGTTAGAGAGAAGTTGGTCACGAATTTTGTAGATAATATTATCCATTATTATTTATGAAGCCATGAAAACTTATACTATCGGAGCTGATTTAAATAAACCAATAAACTTTTATTTATGGTTTCTTCTTATTAATTTAGTCACAACAAATATATTGCTACTTTCACGACTTCTACTATGGCTACTGGGTGATTTATAATTTTAAGTAATTGAATTTTCGTCGCTTGAAAAGTTAAGAGCTCGATACAACAAAGAACATTGTAAATTGTAACGAATTAATGTAAATTAATAAGGTTCGTAATTTAGACGACTTCTGTCTCTTCCTTTCCAGAAAGTTTTGAACTTCAAATTACTCAAAGCGAAAGAGATGACCCTTCTATTAATTACGCCTATCCTCGACTTCGGCTTTTAACGAGAAGTAATTTTTCTATAGGACATGATATTGGTGCTATAGGTAAAAATAAAATTAAAAATTGGTGCTTAGAGGCTAGACTGTCTGTACAGTATGTAGTGTATGTTTTGTGACTGTGTTCAACAAAATTACTAATAATATGGAAGTATCATACTAGTTTTTGAACTTCAGTCAAGTAGTTAGTTTGAGATGGCTTATTACCATCGCATAAAACAGTATTACTTTAAGAATTATTATCCTTATTTAAGGGATGTCAAGGTACGTCATATAAAACTGTCATTTTAAAATAATATTGCTTTAAGGGATGGTAGTAACCTTACAGAACAGCAAACATAATATTAATTTAATCATTATTGCTTACCTAACATAAAAAATGTAGAGTGAAATTATTGTCAAACGGATTTTTACCTTTTTAATATTGATGATAATAATTAAGTTTTTATTCCATTTACCGGTAGCTAATTGAGTTCGGCACGCTTCATTATAACAAGTTACTGAGCTACGAATAATTTTTCCATACTTGATGTTATGTAGATTTGAAAAATTTGCTAATTGTCTATTTATGTCATGTCACTTGATTAACATTAATAACATATTTTATTAATGTTCATTTGCTTAAAATATGATGTGCATAAAATACACATTTTCCTTTTTAATAACTTTCGACTTTATGTCAGGAATACTGAATCGTTTTGCATTTGTGTATAAAAGGCGTTAGTACATAATGCCTCAATGATAAAAGGTGATAATATTCTGTGATAGAATCGGTTAAAGCTTTAATTGGATGTTTAATGCTATTTGCATATTTAGCAGGTAAAGGTTATACATTTTGGGATTACGCTCGTCCCGTAATTGAGTTTGATGCGGTTTTGAATTTACGAATTAATTGTTCGACGTTACCCATTACTTCTTATGACATACCGATAGTTCAGTATGACAGTGCTATTATATTATTATGCCTTTTGAACGTTTTTTAAAACTGAATATTGTTATCCCTATTTTAATAGGGATACCAATATTCTGTTATAGAATCGGTAAAGCCTCTAATTGAATATTTCATGCTATTTGCATATTAAGCGGATAAAATTTGGGATTAGGCACATCCGTAACTAGACGTTAGACGCGCTTTTGTTTACTACTTTTTTTTTTTTTTATTGGTGATAGGCTTGCGCTTGACGACAATCATGCTTAGTGCAAAGCAATGATGAGGTCTAGGTTGGAACGCGCTACTACTACGAAGAGGTATTATAGTACGCGCGCGAGTTGAATACAGAGCAAATGTATGGTGACACATACATTTACGTGCATTTACTCTGCATTCAACTCGCGCGCGAACTGTACATACATTTTCGTTACTCGTCACTTTTTTCATGTCGACATTTTGATACACGAACACGAATACGTTGTATCGTTCCTATTGGTATAGGAGGCATTGTAACTTGTATACATAATAGTACAGGCCTCTTTGCCAACGCTTAAAGCAGTATTATTTTAAAATTGGCGTTTCATTTGACATACTTTGACGTCCTTAAAATAAGGATTATAATTCTGAAACAAGAGTGGCAACAAGATTAAAATAATTAAAATACTTGCTCAACGTAATGATAAGTGTGTTAGGAAGGTAGCTACGAATACATTTTTATATTTACTTGATAGGAATTTGAAACCGATTTGTGTGTGTGATTCAAAAAACAAAAATTTTGCATTTAGTAGCAGCAATTAGTCGATTGACTACAATCAGGTTCACTGGGTTATCTGTGACTTTGTTAAAGAGCCGCTGTATTCAAGTCTTTAGTCCTTTACAGCAGGTATAAGCAGCAAAAAATATTTAATTGTTGAAACCATTAACCAGGTTTGGTTAAATATTGTTTTTAATAACTACATAATAACCATCTGGTTAAGTCCCTAAGTGGCGCTTCGATATTTAAATTTAATACCACTCGCATGTTCTGGAGGTATAAACTTCACCAGCAATTACCGTTGTAATCGAGTTCAGTGCGCTTTCGAATACAATGTCCGTAACTCGATACTTTTTGCTGCCCTTCGTATTTTCGTTTGGGATTTTTTGTTACGTGAATTAAACGGTATTTTTTACCCGACTACGCCAAAAGGAAGGGTTATGATTTTAGCAGTCTCTGTGTAAGTATTTTCCACCGTAGCGCCAAAATTACTGAGCCGATTTCGATGAATGATGTGTCGATTGTTTCGTTAGTATAGTTCGGGTGAAATAGGCTACATTTTACACCAAAAAATCAATATGACGGATTGTATCTCGATTTACATCTAAAAAAGTGGGCCCCTTTGAATTTTTATCCGTATAGTCTGGTAACAATTAATCCTTAACTACTGCTTTTTACTAGCTAAGGAAGACGAATCTATGTAATCTACGGACAGTCTTAAATGTACGTGCTTCATTTTTATAACTTCAAATATTGGCTTTATGTTTGTCTTAATATTTTAGTTTTAAACAGACTACTTAGTATGATTTTATGCATGCTGATGTTTTTTCCAATCCCTAATATAGCCAGAAAACAACCGTAGTCGATAAGCTAAAGTGGCAGTGGGCGGGGATACACCTAATTCGATATACCGACCGTCTCCAAAAGTGCTGAAATGGTAACCACTACAGCCCCCCTAGCATGGGCCGAGACAATTTTCTCCCCGAGGAAAGGATAAATTTTTTATTCCTAAATAAATAAATAAAAACGCTAAATAACGGTGGATAAATAGTCCCCCGAGTCCCCGTGAAATGTTAAACGGGGATAAACTTCTCCTCTCCCCTGTTGCCGTGCTCTGAGAAGTGGATAAGTTAATTTTATCTCTTGTCAGTGGATAAAATCGGGGGATAAATTTTTTATCTCCGGCCCATGCTAGCCCTGCAGAACATATAATAAGTGTTCTGTGGTAACCACGCAACGCCTCCCACTAGGTACTCTCTACTTGGTAGACATAAAATAAGTATGTTTATTCCATTTCTTTGGTAGGTGAAAATTGTGATCAATAATATCTAACTTAAATTGCTTAACTTTTTGGATTATTTGTAAATTTATTGAACTAAAATATGATCCTAATACCTACGTGTCTATTACGATGTTCCATCTGGCCATAAATTGTACTTTAGTAGGTATAGCCACTGGATATCGCGGCCGCTTGTGGGAGACCCGTACGCGCAAGGTGCAGAAATCCTTTGCGGAGTCGAGTGTACGCTTTTATAAAATGGTACCAAAAGAGTTCTTAGATTTGCCATTGCATAAAAAAGCCTGCGTAAAACAGCATTTGTTAAGCCGAGGCTATTATACTATTGATGACTTTCAATTGACAAAGCTACAAGGAAGAAATTGGCTTCGCATTTGGCACCCTACAAGTCAGTGTATATGACTCTTGTTACATAATATTATGTATGTACGGTGTATTTTACCATTACCTACCATTAGTTACCATTCTTTTTTCTTAAAAAAAAGCAACTGCCGAGTTTTTTGCTGGTTTGGAAAGCAGATTCTTCTGAGAAGAAGTGGTAGTGTCATGACAGACGGACATGAGATGGTGGTAGAGTCATGACATTTCATAAGTGGCACAAGTTGTCCTACGTGGAATAAATCATTTCATTTCATTTCCAACCAGAGACTTGTGGTGATGTCGCCGATTCGATCGACAGTGGATGACTATCGATTGGCCAGAAATGTTAAAGTTATGGTAAAAGACATTGCCTCCCAAACCAATGATTGGCTTCATTCCATTTCTGTGGCCGAACACACATCGGCACAGGAGTTACTGAACGTTAATCTAATCGAGCCGCACGCAACGTAGTTCACGTTTGACGTAAATTACAATCTGCCCGCCCTCATTCTAATTGATGTTTCCAACGAAATCAAACCAATTTTACTCTGCGTCATACTTCGTACCTATTTCAGAAGCTATGACTAGTCCAATTCTAGAGCAGGTGGCATGTTTTGATCAAACACTTGGTAATTTTAAACATTTTAATTAACTTTGTAAACATTTTGGTAAGTTGCTGTTTTGATTAGTAGATTCTAGTTGAAAACAGTTATCTAGAACTTTTGCTTTCCAATTTTTACCGTTCAATTGATATATTTTTCGAACTAAGTAAGTAGGTAAATGAAACATAATATTATTATCGTGTCTATGATCGAAATTTCAAGAAAAGCACTTTACCTAATAGGTAAAATAAGTTATAGTTTACCCAGTAATAGGAGTTCAATATTGGCTTGATAAGCTTAGGGTTGAGAAATTCTAATACTTATCCTAATATTTGCATAATTTGTTACTATATCCTCTGACATCATTACCTAACTAAACTAGAATTGGAGATAGCACTACAAGAAGAAAAAGATGGTGCTATATTTTTTAACCTCTGTAAATTATACACGTCCCTAATCCCTACCGAGTGCCTAGAAAATGCCAATTCGACAACCGATAACAACCGAAAACCGACATCATACTTAATAGGTATAATATAGGCGCGCTATTTGATACGAATTAGTTAGGTATGTGTAATATACAGTATCAGTATATTCATGGTAAACGCTCCCGTTGGATTAATTAATTTGGATTTAGATACAAGATTTATGTGTATTACTTAATACGCATTGCCTTAATAATATATCGCTTTTGTGTATCTGACGTGTTGTCTAACTAGCATATGGGGCCTACAATTTAGTAGAGCGTAGCACATTACATAAAGTGAAATTCGAAGAAACATATCGTTTACGTATTACGCTTTCACGACCCATCTTTCAAACAATTTTGACGAAGGTGCAGAGATACGTTCACATAGGCATCCCGGAGAAAAACAAAAGCGACTATTTAACCAGGAAAGGCGTCGACGGTCGAAGTCACAGACATCATCTAGTCTTCTTCTCCAAAATACATAAAAAGGACTTACCGACTGACTGATCTTTCAACGCACAGCTTAGATCACAACCGTATAGTGATAATTAAGTATAAAATATTATATTCAGTTCTCGCAACCATAATAATATACTTAGTGATAATTATAACTTGAGTAAATGTATTCAGTTCCCGTCATTAGCATAAATTGACAACAGAGAATAAATCTGCACAATAGATAGTAAACCTCGTTTTCCTATAAAAAGTAGGTACCTACTTACTTATTTCACAGCCTCACAAAATCTAACAATTGCTTTTCGCAAGAATACCTATACAGCAAAAAAGTTTCTCCGTAATCCTAAAACGGAATAAAGAATTGGATTGATCCATCGAAATACGGGTTTGATTAATGTAAACTGCCGTTTTAGAAGAAAAGAAAAGCACTTTACCTAATAGGTAAAATAAGTTATAGTTTACCCAGTAATAGGAGTTCAATATTGGCTTGATAAGCTTAGGGTTGAGAAATTCTAATACTTATCCTAATATTTGCATAATTTGTTACTATATCCTCTGACATCATTACCTAACTAAACTAGAATTGGAGATAGCACTACAAGAAGAAAAAGATGGTGCTATATTTTTTAACCTCTGTAAATTATACACGTCCCTAATCCCTACCGAGTGCCTAGAAAATGCCAATTCGACAACCGATAACAACCGAAAACCGACATCATACTTAATAGGTATAATATAGGCGCGCTATTTGATACGAATTAGTTAGGTATGTGTAATATACAGTATCAGTATATTCATGGTAAACGCTCCCGTTGGATTAATTAATTTGGATTTAGATACAAGATTTATGTGTATTACTTAATACGCATTGCCTTAATAATATATCGCTTTTGTGTATCTGACGTGTTGTCTAACTAGCATATGGGGCCTACAATTTAGTAGAGCGTAGCACATTACATAAAGTGAAATTCGAAGAAACATATCGTTTACGTATTACGCTTTCACGACCCATCTTTCAAACAATTTTGACGAAGGTGCAGAGATACGTTCACATAGGCATCCCGGAGAAAAACAAAAGCGACTATTTAACCAGGAAAGGCGTCGACGGTCGAAGTCACAGACATCATCTAGTCTTCTTCTCCAAAATACATAAAAAGGACTTACCGACTGACTGATCTTTCAACGCACAGCTTAGATCACAACCGTATAGTGATAATTAAGTATAAAATATTATATTCAGTTCTCGCAACCATAATAATATACTTAGTGATAATTATAACTTGAGTAAATGTATTCAGTTCCCGTCATTAGCATAAATTGACAACAGAGAATAAATCTGCACAATAGATAGTAAACCTCGTTTTCCTATAAAAAGTAGGTACCTACTTACTTATTTCACAGCCTCACAAAATCTAACAATTGCTTTTCGCAAGAATACCTATACAGCAAAAAAGTTTCTCCGTAATCCTAAAACGGAATAAAGAATTGGATTGATCCATCGAAATACGGGTTTGATTAATGTAAACTGCCGTTTTACGGTTTCGGCTTACCAGGGGAAGCCGAAAAATAACCCCACAGAGATGTGTCTCGCTAGAGATGAGTGAGTTTTCCTGTATCGTAGGATTTTCTCTCGCGAAAATAGATTTTTTCTAAAGGAATTAACTACCTACATACTTTAAACGTGTGAATAAATGCTTACAAAGACTTTAAGTGAGAAGTAGAGTAAAAGTAAGGTATCTACACTGTGTAATATGTAGGTAGGTAGGTACCTACACTTATAATAAGTTTCATATTACACGCAAAAACTGTTCAGTTATGATTTAAATTAAGATGTAAATGCTTAATTATAATATTAAATTATGAAATATTATATTTATTATAATTATTATTAAATATTTAAGTATATATAATTTATATTAAATCTAAAATTGGTAAACGATGAATTTACCTACGACAGTCACAGAAATGGAGCAATAATAATCTAGACAAGACAAAATATTATGTCTGCGTGCAATGAAACGTCGGCAATGAGACGTAGGAGGGGAACGACGATTTGTCGTTTTGTCGTCGTTGTCGTCGCAGACTTTGTCCGCCAGACAAACAGAAAGACAGGTAAGTTACATCAATGTGTAGTGTAATTTATTACTTTACATCCCTCATATTCGGTAAGTAGGTCCTTATTACCCCCAAATGGAGCTTGTAGGTGACCAATTAGCGCTCTAGGGTAATAATGTAGCTAGAAAAGCCCTAGGGCGGTAAGTAATTAAAAAAAAACTCTTCACTCTTTCAAAAAGTTCGCGTACTTACATCTAACCATCATACTGGCAATTTACATCATGCATTCAGCCCAATGACAAAAGAGGTCGCTTCGCTATTCAGCCGTGTCTTCGTATGAGTATAATAGTCATCAATTTTAAATATCGAACGGCGAAGCTCAATTTCGTTCTTGAAAAAAAAAAATTAAAAAAAAAAGATGAAAAAAGGCGAAATATCGAACGGCGAAGCTCAATTTCGTTCTTGAAAAAAAAAATTTAAAAAAAAAGATGAAAAAGGGCGGTTAATAGAAAACTTTTACTTTAAATATTGTTTGCTTTTGGGATTTTTTTATAATTACGTGCTAATTAGGAAAAAACATGAGTTCTGCAAGTGATGAAGATATAAGCTGCACTCCCGATTCAATGAAAATGGAAGCTGAAGCAGCAATTAACAATATTTTGCCTGAAAGTTCTAAAGAGAGATATTTGAAAACTTACGACGAGTTCATGAAGTGGCGAAAAGAAAAACGAGTAGTCTTTATCTGAGACTGTATTCTTAACATACTTTAGTGAGCTATCAAAAAAGCTGCAGCCATCTAGTTTGTGGTGCATTTATTCAATGTTAAAAGCAACTATGAGTACTAAACACGACATCAATATCAAGAACTTTTCAAAATTATCATCTTTTCTAAAAAGACAATCAGCTGGGTACAAAAGCAAAAAGTCAAAGATTTTTACAGCGCAAGACGTGAAAACATTCATAAATGAAGCCCCTGATGACATAATATATTTAGCTGTTAAGGTACGTAAAATAACAAATCACATAATGATAATACTTCATCATTTATCTTTTAAATTCTTACAATCCTATAAAACATACTTATTTTTATATTTCGCTTGTTTTAGGTGGTTCTTATCTTCGGTATAACTGGCGCATGCCGAGGTATTGAATTGACAAATATAACAATAGAGAACATAGAACAACAGAGTCAGTTGTTAGTAATTAAACTACCGAACACAAAAACTAAAATTGACCGAACATTTGTAGTTCCTCAAGAATTCTTTGAATTCGTACAAAGATACAGAAATCTTCGTCCTGAAAATGTAAACACCAACCGATTTTTTTTGAAGTACCACCAAGGCAAGTGCTACAAACAAGTTATTGGAAAAAATACCATCAGAAGTATGCCGAAGCAAATCGCAAGTTATTTAAAGTTAGCAAACCCGGAATTGTACACAGGTCATTGCTTCCGGAGAACATCGGCTACACTTTTAGCCGATGCTGGGGCTAACTTAACCACTATAAAAAGGCACGGTGGGTGGAAATCCAGCAAGGTGGCTGAAGGTTACATTGAAGATTCAATACAAAATAAAAGTAAAATTACCAACCAAATAACGAAAACTATTCAGCTTTCAAAAAATGAAACATCTTTCTCAAGAGATGATCCGCAACCATCAACTTCTGCTGAGGAAAGCTTCATCCCGTTAGATTTTGTCCATGACCAACAAATATCACAATCTCAAACTATTAACATACCCAAAAAACACCTGTCCCTAAAATTTGAAAATTGTTCTCATTTCACTATAAATTTTAACTAATAAAATGTTTTATTCTTGTAATGCCGGTTTTTTTCTACTTACCTCACAATCGAGATGTAAAGCAGAGTAGTTAGCTCGGGTGTAAGCATCAATTGCATCCTCGAACTATAGTCGGGCTGCAATTGATGCCTTACAGCCCTTGGCTACTAATCTACTATTAATCGCTAGTCGCTATAAAACGGTCCGGAAAGACTATCTATGTGAATGACTACTCGTATTTCTAAAAGTCGATCTAAGTTCGCGTAAGACTGATAGTTATCGAACATTCTAGTGACTAGTGTATCCAGGGATTAGCTAAGACTTAAGCCGGGTTCGCTATCAATAGCAGGGATCTTATGAGAACCTCGAGATCAGCCGTTTTAAATGAATGTATTGTGTACCTACTATCGTGATTTCGCAGTATCCAAGATGTTTGATAAATTCAGAAAGATCTCAGAAAAGTTATTTCAAACGCTTTACTTACTTAGAAAGGATTTTTACTAATTCTGCAAAAAAACTAGACAATAGCACTGCCTAATCTCTGTAAATAAGCAACGAAGGGAAAATAATCAAACGGATGGATGCAAGGACAGTCATGGCATATTAGAGAATAATTTAGAAGACGCACAAATCAAAGTAAGGTAGGTGTAAGAAACAGGAGTGGTAAAAGAAGGCTTTGATACCGCGGTGTGTTTAACGAGTTTAAGTCAAAATACGAGTACTGCTTTTTCATTCACTTCAATGTGCTAACACAATCAATATTCCTCTGATTTTTAGGGTTCCGTACCCAAAGGGTAAAAACGGGACCCTATTACTAAGACTCCGCTGTCTGTCTGTCTCCAGGCTGTATCTCATAAACCGTGATAGCTAGAAAGCTGAAATTTTCACAAATGATGTATTTACGTTGCCGCTATAACAACAAATACTAAAAATTAAAAATATATATATATATTAAGGGGGGTCCCCATACAATAAACGTGTTTTTTTCGTATTTTTTTGCTCAATATTAAAAACGGTAACAGGTAGACGGTTCAAATTTTCACAGAATATTAACTTGTATATTACCTTTCAAAATAAATAATTAAATATCAATAAAGTAAATATTAAAGGGGGGCTCCCATACAACAAACGTAATTTTTATTTTTAATACGTCATAAATCGTTAAACTTACTACAGGTTTGTACGGAACCCTCGGTGCGCGAGTCCGACTCGCACTTGGCCGGTTTTTTAAAATCATGCAAGCATGCCCACCTGAGCCTTTGTCGGGAATCTTGGACGATAATAAGATTTTAGTAACATCGAAGATGGTGTCGCTGATTTACTTAAATTAAATTAAATTATTAAGTACTATTTTAACTTATTGACTCCGATGCAAAATTCAAAATCCAAATTTTGGAATTTTGACTGAAGTTACATACGACGTGAAGTTAAATATGACTAGTAATAGTAATAGTAATAGTGAGAGGTTATTTAACAAATACCCATTAGCTAACTAAATATTATGTCTGGGCATATGTGTAGACTAGATAATTTAACAAATATTATTTGAATCAATAAAGCGCTAATCCAAGTCATGTTGGGAGAGTCAGCAATAATGCGGGTTCATTGTTAACATACCTTTTATCATACAGTTAATTAGTTCGAGCAGAATATGGATCGGAAGATAGTAAACAGGGACCTATTTAGTAGATATCAGTATTAGTTTAATACTAGATGATGCGCGCGAATTTTACTGCCTGGATTTATGTTTTTTTTAAATTCTGTAATCTTTGATTTTCCGGGTTAAGGCGCTCTCAGTTCATCGAGATCAATATACATAATATACCTATTACATCTTATTTATAATAAATTCATAACACAATCTTCATTAAAAGTACCTACCTTTAAAAGAATTGATAAAGCTATTGATGCGAAAAGTTGTTAGAGAAAAATATCAAAACAAAGGTGAAAAATAAAGCATATTTAAACAAACAAAGTCTTATTGTGAAAATGAGCACTTTAGTGTTATTCGCGCTCCGAAGTACTCAAGTTAGGTTTAAGGCCTCCTTCATAAGAGGGACTCGTTTCATCTTTTCAGATGAAAGGGCCTTTTGAGCGTCAAAGAATAAAATAAAATAGGGACTACAATATACTCTACTCTTCAATTCATTTTTCAAGTATGAATACTTTTTCTAAGATTATGTATTCGTTGGCTGAAAAATATTATATAGGGTGCAATTATTGATTTAAACCGTCTCATACTTTATTTAGCAAGAGCACAAGCGGGCATCAGCTAGTATAAGATAAAAGGTGCAGGAGAATCAGCCAAACTGGTAAGTAAATGGAAAATAACAGAGTTCAAGATAAAAATCTAGATTTAGCTTCGACCGAGTAGAGTTGATACATTACTAGTCGATAAATCAGTTGGCTAATTTTTTTCCATTTAAAGAGTATATTTAAATGCGCTTTAAAATTTATGCTTTTATGAAACAGACAATCGAGTGCCAATTTGAATAGCAATTTTAGTATTTGAATGTCAAATATTTCATATTAAGCTGTGTAGTATTGAATTCTGACCAAAAATAAATTTAAATATTGTTTTGTGTGCATTTGAATTTGAATTTGAAATGTTTTGTAACATTTTTTCCGTATACTATGGGTACTTATTTACTTTATATGGTATAGTTCGCGCGCGAGTTGAGTGCAGAGTGATGTATGTGTCACCATACATTTACTCTGCATTCAACTCGCGCGCGAACTTTAGATATAATTGAAAATAACTAGGCACATATGTTTTTAATTTATCTTGCTGTTACTTAATGGGAAATCATGCGGTTTTCGTACTTTATTCAAAGGTCACTATTATCTTTATTTAACTAGACTATAGCTAAACAAAATACCTGATACCTATATACAATGTCATGAGTGCTAGTTCCTTGTCTATGTAACAGCTAAAGATGCAGTTATTAAGATTTAATGTTAAAATTATTTTTTCTGCTCTCTTAGTACGCTCTTGGAAATAATAAATATAAGGTACCAAGGGCCAACCAGCTGTTACCTGTTATGATCGCGGCTACCCTAACAGCTAATAGTCCAAAAAGTCTAAATCAGCCACAGACCATACAACCAACAGCAGTTGAGGAATACGAATCGGTTGTCTACGATAGCTTTAAATTAAACAAGGACTGGCGACAAAGTGCATGAGTTATTTTGGCTTAGCATAACATGACAGACAGCGTATCTATCAACAGAAAGCGTAGTCGTACGAATCTCGTCTAGTTAATGTGTAGATTATATAAAATTACAGAAAAGGCGCGGTCATGTTCTTGAAACGCTGAAATCTTCACGTTATCAATAAGGCTCTCTTAGCAGTCTCCGTAATACAGTTTGCCGCCAAACACTTTATCTTCGGGATTACAGAGACGGAGATTCTTGCAGGCTTAAGATTTACAATCCGATCTTTAATGTAGATTACATCTATCTGAAACTATTCAAGCTCATCTGGGTTTAGTCGGGCTACATTGTGTTTATTATCATGGATAGTAAACAAAAGGCAGTGACCTATAAAGAAGCTCTATAAGAATAAGCCTACTTACCCTTAATCTAAACGTAACTATAACTACTACTTACTTAAATGTATGGTTGGTTCTATAGAGGGAGCGTAATTATAATTACAGAGTACAGTAGAGTTACTCTCATCTTCAGAGAGGAGCAAAATTCTCATTCCCAAGACTAGTGCGGGAAGGAAAATACTCCAGGTCGCCGAAGAAGCAAGTGTTTAGACGATATAAAGGGGTAGACAGGGCTTAGTTACCCAAAATTAACAGTTACGTCTTTAAATGATTTTCGCGTGACGAACGATATTCGAGGAAGGCACGTGATTATGATAATAGTTAAATACTAACTGTAGTTTTAATTTCAGATGACCTCTACTATTGCTCTTGCTCTTATATCTTGGTATTGAAAGACTATGATTACAGAGAGATCGAGTATTATAAGCCTGGCATATTGCTTGAATAGCAAGACGTTGTTTAAACAGGGGCTTATACACAAACCAAAGTCGCCTACGAAGCTATCAATAAAGACTATCTTATCTGAGGATCAGCCGCTTTAAATTGGCGTTCGCTGCGAGCCTCCCTTTATTAGAAACTAGGTGAGTTGCCCCGCCTTCAAACGGGCGGTGGGTGCTAGGAAAGTTTTTCGAGAGACTAGCTATGGATAGTAAATACCTGTTTTGACCAATAATGCCTGAACTTTAGGACACACTTAAGACCAATGGTGTTTTCACACAAGCTGTCACCTAATGGGCTAAGGAAAACGGACATTAACGTTATTTCAGTACGTAGATACGTTGGAATCCATAGGTACTGGCTGCATGCACGATCTAGTTTGCAAGCAAGTTTTTGGAAGCCGCTGGATATACACGGAACAAGCCGCTGGCTAATGTTTATTGCTCAAAGCATTTTACAGTCGCGGTTTGCCTCATAAACGTCTCAGAGGAATGTAACTAGTGAATATAACTCAAAGAATTAAAAAATACGACTGCCATAGTTAAATGATATTTTTTTGTGAATCACTGGATATTAAAATATAGTCTTATACATTTTTGGAATCTACTCATCATTTTAATGATGATGACAATATAGATAATCTCATTTTGGAAAACAAAAATTCAACTTTAGTCTTTGATGCGGGACCATGGCCACACTATCAATTTTTTTTTTAAATTTTACTAGCCTATGTCACCCAAAATAAGCTAAGGATTCTAACGATACCTCATTCATCAAAATCCGTTCCGGCGTATAGAAGTTATGGTGGAATATACAAACTCACATACATACATACATACATGAACCCTGAAAACAATATACTCCTTTTTTCAGGTAGTCGTATAAAAAGCAAGGAAAAGTTGAGTGGGGTTTCCTGCATCCTGTAATTTCCACGCGTAGGTAAAATCCACGTAAAATCACTTCTTTCCGATATCACGCCTGCACGTCAAGCTCATTTGCGAGCACAGCAATCTTGCAGATATTGCACCATTTTGTCGATATTATAATATCAAGATACAGCTGTATAATAACAATATACCAGTCCCTTATCACATTTTATGTGGCATATTCGTACTGGAACGCTTTTCGCTTAGCGGGTAAGGTTACCTTACCGTTATTAAGAAGATAACTACGGCCAAACCCTACAGCAGATCATCAAACAGGACAGCTCCTAAAAATAAGTTAACCATAATATTTCAAGGTACAAAAAAAATAGGTCTATAATCTAAGAAAAGAAAGATGTTACATTTTTTTAGTAAAAGTACATAAGTAAAGATTTCCTAAAATCTTATATAATTTCTAAAGCGGCCTTAAGCGACTAATTTGTCTAATAAATGATCCCAGATTATTCAAAAGGCGCGGTCGCGTACTTTGGACCGCTGAAACCTCTGCGCTATCAATAAGGCTCTGTGAGCAGACTTCGTAATAGAGTTAGCCGCCAAACGCTCCATCTCTGGGATTACGACGACGCAGATTCTCGCGAGCCTAGTTTCACAATCCGATCTTTGGTGTTATCGCATAACGATAAGTATTAAATTAGGCAGGATTACTTAATTGATTACCTTACGATGAAATGGAATACTTCCTATACTTAGGTTGTGTATATTTCTTGGTTTTCTGGAATGTAAGAAGTGGCTTTCGTATAATATTGTATGCATTTTGTAAATAGTAATAAAGTTTAGGTACTTATTAATTAAAGATGACTCAATTTTCTACTATTTTTCATCAGAACTCTTTTACGTAAGTAATTTTTAGTAAGATTTACAATTCGATCTCTGATGATTAAGGCTTAGCGATAAGTTTTAAACTATCCATAGTCAGGATTTTGTTACCTATAGCTAAGTATCTTACGATAAAATAGGTAAGCCGACTCAATTTCCTACCATTTTCCCATGGCATTTTCATCAAAAATCTTATAAGTAAGTAATTATAAGCCATATTTACAACCCAATCTTCGGTTTTAATCACTTTACGATAAATATCACTATTCAGAATTTCTCATCAATCTTACGTTCAAATACACATCGATCCGTTGCTCTGTTTTTACAAACACACTTTCGCATTTATAATAATATTAGTATGATATAGATGAGAAATCCTGACTAGTTTTAACGATGCCATATTGTATAACCACAACTTAATTCATTTTTAGATCTCTATGTTTAAATCACTGTGGTCAATTATAATTCAACAGTGATAAAACTAAGTAGCCCAATTCAGTTAAAACCATTATTACGTAATTTAATCATCCGCAAATTAATATTAAAACCACATTGTAATTTCCGATAATCAGGTATAGGAAGCATTTTATTGTTTTCTGATATTGCATGATATTTTAATTTAAAAATTGCAAATGGACGAAAAATTGGATATTTGATAGCCGCGGCGCTGTCGAAATTGATTTTATTCATTTTTCGATTTGTGAATGCATTTTTCGTGGCATCATTTGGAAACGAGCGATGCTCAATCGAAACGTGCGTTTAAGTGATCACGCCTTCGAAAATGGCGGTGTTTTGTTTTGGTCATGTATCCTAAAATAAACGAAAGCTTTTGTCGATACGCTTTGTGGAGCTGTAGTTTTTTGAACGTTTTTTATTGTGCATTGTTAACTATACCTACTATTATTTTGTTAGGAGAATTTATGTTTAGGCATTTATTTTATTCAACAACATAGAGTTACAGTGGCATTCAAATAAAGTATTAGAAGGGAAAAAAACACACAATAAAACTGTTAGAGTAATCCAAATAAATAGTTTTAATCTACAGGTTTTATTTACACGGTCTATTCTGAACTTTTGTTGCCTATCAAAAATGGCTTATGTGAGGCATTTAGAAATTTTTCAGTTGTGTTTTATAAAAGCTGCAAAGGCTAACATGCTAGTTATGTTATGGCAAATTATTAGACTTGGCGTAGGTAGGTTAGGTAGGCGTACCTATCGATTCATTAAATTGAGAAGGAATTCTGGTCTAAGATATTTATTGTTTCAAGAAGAATTTTACAATTCACATACTTACTTAATAACAGGCAGACTTGTAATACTTAATGTGAACAAAATTTTGCATTTTTAGCGTACAGGATTAAGATATATTTCGGGTCATTTTATTAAGTAATTTGCTACTGTCTGGTCTGGTTGGAGATTCCGGCCGTGGCTATGAATCTTGGATAGACTAGACCGTACCGGTAAATCTGTGCGTCCAACTAATTTGGTATTTGGGTAAAGGTTGCAGCGAATAAACCAATTACAATTAGTACGACGACGCGTAGAAACCTATTGTGGGTACTGGGACGCGCTAATGATCTAGGAATTGCTATTTAGCTCTATATATAAAGCCAATCGATTAACAGATCTTATATTTCATGAAATTTGCAATCAACGTTTGTCAAACCAACGTAGCCCCTAGTTAGGGATTTAAGTAATAGGGAGAAATTAACTCCCTTAATCGTTGCTCATTGTCACCTACGAGTATGTACCTACTTGTATAGTGTTCCCGAGGATCGTTGGTAAAAACGGGGAATTCTAGTCAAGTACCTACACTATTTCTTTTTCTCGTATAAAATATCATCCCTTAGTTTAAGAATTAAATCAAACAAATATTATAAATGCGAAAGTTTGGATGGATGTATGGAGGTATGGATGTGTGGATGTATGGATGTTTGTTACTCAATCACGCCCGAACGGCAGAACGGATCTGGATGAAATTTGGCACAGAGATAGATTATAGTCTGGAATAACACATAGGCTACTTTTTATCCCGGAAAACTAAAGAGTTCCCGCGGGAACCAAAAAACCTCAATCCACGCGGACGAAGTCGCGGGCATCAGCTAGTTCTTAATAACTCTCACTAACTACCTATACTGGAAAATATAAAACTTGCATCTTCCACTGAGATCAAGTTGTACACAATGCCCTACCCAAGTTAATGTACCTACCTAACTTCGAATTTCAGAAAAATATTTGGATACTAGATGATTCCCGCGACTTCGTTCGAATTTTACGGGATAAAAAGTACCAAATTTCATTAAAATCGGTTGAACAGGTGGGCCGTGAAAGCGTATCAAACAGACAGACAGACACACTTTCGCATTTATAATAATATAAGTATGGATTACTATACTAGAACCAAGAATGCTTAAAAAACGTTTTCGCGTCCCTGGAGAAAATTTGTGAATAACTAGAAAGAAGATTTTTTAAACTAAGCCAACGTACTTAATTATTTTCCTCCTGCAAAATTTTCTCGATTTATTCTTCTACTTAGCGTTTTATATTTCGTAACGTAGAGACCATTTATAAACTTAGTGGGAAAAGCGTGGCAAGGCCTTCTTAGAGGCCTAGGTATTTTTTTCCGTAATAAAGAAAAAAATACCCTAATATTCCTATATTAGGGTATTTATACAGTCATGGTTGAACGACCTTCCAGGCAATGGCTGATTTATAGCCGGGAGAAACCGAGTTCGATTCTTGGTAGTCAGATGTAAAGACAGTTTAAACACTAAACAAGTGGTCCGTGGACATGATTTAAAATTAATTTTGAATCCATTTGTGACATTACCGTTTAGTCTAATCACATTTTTAACCCACCATAGTAGTACTGGCTTTAGGCTTATCTAGTTCGAATATATTCCTATTAATATTCCGGTAATTGGATTAGGTATATCTAACGATGTGCCGAAGCGATCACTCTTGTAATAATCGATTAATAGTTCGCGCGCGAGTTGAATGCAGAGCTTATGTATGTGTCACCATACATAAGCTCTGCGTTCAACTCCCGCGCGAACTATATATATAGGTCTGTCGATCAGGTATTTACTTAATGTAACGGTAACATTCTCATTCGGACCAAAATACTCCGCTCACGCCTCACACCAACAAACTTCTATAGTCAAAAGAATTTTCCACTGTTTTTTTGCAGCATACAATAGTTTTGACCGGATAGGGCCTCGAATGTACATGAAGCCCAGCCACGTCGGTGCCGTGCGATTTTTGTCTGTTTACAATAGCTTCCGGTCCGGCGCGGGTCATGGAGGGTAACATTAAACACCAATATTTATTACTAGGACTCAAAACACTACACTATGATTTTTAAAGAATTAAAAAAACACATGATAGCAAAGTTATAAGTGATGACTATTCCACAATATTATTTGTAATAAGGAATAGCCATGAGTTCATCAATAATGTTCATCATGTGATCGCAAAGGAAAATACTCGTATGATCGCATAAGGAAAAATGAAAGATTCCTGTAACTATAGCAATAAATTAATTAGAAAGAGCCGAATGAAACGCACCTATTGAACCTACTCGTATCTACTGAAATCGTGACCTAATAATAAATTCAACCAATTCAATCGCATCAAAGAAATGCTAATGGCGTCAGTGGAAGTCACGCCTTTTCTGCCAAATAGGTAGTAAAAAGGTAACAAGGTTACAAGTAAAAAGGCCTCAGAAAGTCGCCGTCTGAAGGGCGCCAAGATTACAAAACTTTCAAAGTAGAAATTTGTTTATTTACTAAGTTTCCTATAAAAACGTAGGCACAAATTGGAAGGTTCATAAAGTGTACTCTACCCCGAATAAAAAACTTCGAAGAGAAGAAATGTTCAGCTCATTATTGTACCTGAAACAAAGAAAATCAAATTGAACAACTAAGCAACGTGGGCTCTTTACAATTTTCTCTAACACAGAATATTTTATATAAAAGAAGTGCCTTGACAAGGAAGATAAAAGAGAAAGTAATTAATAAAGAAACACAATAAATTCTAACTCAGAGATATAGTTACTTAATCTGAATATTTTTTCCTCGCAGAATCTCCTAAGTAAATTATGTGGGGACTAAATCAATACTGGTGTAATGGTAAAAAGTCCATACTAATATCATGAATGCGAAAGTGTATCTGTCTGTTTGTGGAAAGCTTTCAAAGCCCATCAACCAATTTTGATGAAATTCGTAATAGAGATAGGTTGCATCCCGGGGAATGACATAGGCTACTTTTTGTCTGCTACATCTTATCCTGGAAAATTAAGGAGTTTCCGCGGGAATCAAAAAATCTTACTCTAGTACCTTCCGGTAGAAATAGACAAAAATGGATCTACTTATAACTCTTTAATGTAGCTTACCTATCCAAAAACCCTTAAAACTACAACATAATATTCGAACACAACAACATTGTGGTAACCTAATTATATTCCTACTTATCATAGATAGGTAGGTATTCTCGTAACTTCAATTAATTGAAGCCAATGAAATACCTTAGTAGGTTGTAGATTAACTTTGTACCTAGCTAAGTAAATAGATAATTGGTTTAAGCTGAATTTCTGACTCAGGTACTACGAACGTTGAAATTGTATCAGTAACAGGATTTATTATTCATCTCTTTGGCTAAAGCTGCTTTAAGTAGGTTAGACATATTTAGACCTGTATTGTTATAGCATCTCTGGCGTTATGGAGACACTTTGTCTTCTAAGCTGGAATAGCCTGGTTTTATTTCCGGCAAGGACAATTATTCAAAAGCTTAAACCGTGGCTCGTGCCTTGATACCTACTGTTGTATCGGCTGCGACATATTATACCTCCAAGCGGTTTGGTACAATGCCGCAAATTAAATGAGATGAATTTTCTATATTTCATGCAGGACAACTCATGACTTAACTCAACCACCGGTTCGGAAAAAAGATGAATATAACTACCACGACCCTTCCAAGTCATTCCGCTTCCAATAATGAATGAATATTATACTTATATAATCATATAATGGTCAACACCACCACCCACCACCACCACTACAGCCCTGCTGGGCACAGGCCTCCACTCTCATAGGAGAGAGGGAATTAGAGCTTAGATCCACCACGCTGCTCCAATGCGGGTTGGCGGGCATTAACGACTATTATCATGTTAGTGATAATAACCGGGACCGATGGTCAACACACAAATTATTTATTAGTATCTCAGATTGCAGCGTCAAAAGTCGTCTCATAAAGATCGCAATAAAGGGCTAACTTCAAAACCCCAGGTCTTGGCCTATTACGTTGGGAATGTTGAAGCTTTTAAAAGTTTCAACATCCAATCAGGCCGGTGCAATGTTAGCTCTCGTCCGCTTGTTATTGTTTAAACCAATGCAGGTTTTATTGTTGCCGTGGACTTTATTTACCTCAGGACGATTTACTCCGGACTGGGTAAATAGGATTTCACGGTTGGATGGCAAATTCTGACTAGGTAACGTATCTGTGTCTGAATTTCAGAAAGGCTTACTGGCGGGCTGTAAAAAGTTAAGTCTACAGTTGGATTAACTACTTGTTGTTTGATGTTAGTAGTTAATGACATGAAGTCCCTTTAGGGGTTATTAACTTATTACGTACTAGCTGATGCCCGCGACTACGTCCGCGTGGATTGAGGTTTTACGGTTCCCACGAGAACTCTTTAATTTTCTGGGATAAAAAGTAGCCTATGTGCTATTCCAGACTATAATCTATCTCTGTGCCAAATTTCATCCAGATCCGTTCAGCCGTTGGAGCGTGATTGAGTAACAAACATCCATACATCCATACATCCATCCAAACTTTCGCATTTATAATATTTATTTGATAATTATTGGTACAGTACCTATAACGATCTCAATAATTTCTGATTTAGTTGGATGGGTTTGTAATATTTTAGTAAGAATAGCATAAATTCAGCCACTTGGCTTGATACTGTTACAATGATAATTTGGTGCAGGATTTACATACTTAATAGGGCTACATGGCATTGGAAAGTTAGTTTTAAAGAAGGTTTATTTAAGTAAGTTAACAAAATATGCTTATAAGATATGATAATTATCTCAAACGACGAATCTATGAAGTTTTATTTTATAGAATTCCACAAATTAAAATAGTTTACCCATCTTGCTGCAAACCTTTAAGCTACTTAAGCATCAGAAAAGTAGCAATACCATCTTTGATACATAATAATTTTATTGTTGTAAAATTGTAATCTAGAAAAATCTATCTCACGACGCGACGGCGTAGTGCACAAGCAGTTGATACAAAATAAACATTCTTGAGATGCGTTTCGGCACCATAAAATCGTCTGCAATAAATTGAGCATAACAGGGTAAATGTTGCAGTTGTTGGCACTCAATATAACGCAGCATGGTCGCGGCGCGGTGCCAAGCAAGTCCGCCTCCTGGCTTCTTGTAAGAGTGACAAATGTTGTAGATAATAAATTCGAGCAGACAACAATTACGGCGACTCTTGTTACGTAAAATCTGTGTATGTGGGGCACCCTATGCTGGTGACAAATAGCGTGCATACCCAAGATACTTCGTTTCGCTAAAATTAAGCAACAACCACTATTAGCGCGAAAAGATTGGCAAAAATTGTAGAGACCGAAGATTCTATTTTGTAGACCACTTAATACACAAACTTTTGAGTTTCTGTTTTACGCAATTATTTTAAGTTTGGGCGGATGTAAATTTAATATTGTGTTTAACTTAAGTACCTGTTTATTTGAGTCTTTCTATTTATTTAGTTACTAGCTGATGCCCGCGACTTCGTCCGCGTGGATATACCAAGTTTCATCGAAATAACTTGAGAAATGAAGGACTTTCATACAAACTTTCAACCCCTATTTCACCCCTTCGGGGGTAAAATTTACAAAAACTGTGAAACACGTATTTCTTCATTTTCAATCGGTAGCTTGTATACCAAGTTTCATGGATATAACTTGAGTAATGAAGGACTTTCATACAAACTTTCAACCCTATTTCACCCCTTCGGGGGTAAAATTTACGAAAACTGTGAAACACGTATTTCTTCATTTTTAACCGGTAGCTTGTATACCAAGTTTCATCGATATAACTTGAGAAATGAAGGACTTTCATACAAACTTTCAACCCCTATTTCACCCCTTTGAGGGTGAAATTTTGAAAAATTGTGAAACACGTATGTCTTTATTTTTAATCCGCAGCTCATATACCAAGTTTCATGGCTATAACTTGAGAAATGAAGGACTTTCATACAAACTTTCAACCCCTATTTCACCCCTTCGGGGGTAAAATTTACAAAAACTGTGAAACATTTATTTCTTCAATTTCAACCGGTAGCTTGTATACCAAGTTTAATCGATATAACTTGAGAAATGACGGACTTTCATACAAACTTTCACCCCCTATTTCACCCCCTTAGGGGTGGAATTTTGAAAAACTGTGACACACGTACTTCTTTATTTTTTACCGTAAGCCAAAATAAAAAGTTTCGTTGATATAACTTGTAAAACATCTTGAGAAACGAAGGACTTTCATACCAACTTTCATCCCCTATTTCACCCTTTTGGGGGTTGAATTTTCAAAAACTGTGAAACACGTATGTCTCCATTTTTAACCCGCAGCTCATATATCAAGTTTCATGGCTATAACTTGAGAAATTAAGGACTTTCATACAAACTTAAACCCCTATTTCACCCCTTCGGGGGTAGAATTTTGGGATAAGAAGTATCTTATGTCCTACCTCGTAGTATGGGCTCAAATCGTGCCAAGTTTCGTTTGAATTCATTCAGTAGTTTCGGCGTGATGCGCGGCCAAGATACAGACAGACAGACAGACAGACAGACAGACAGACAGACAGACAGACAGACAGACAAAAATGAAAAAAATTACAGATTTGGCTTCAGTATCGAATAATGAGTGCCCTCCAAAAAAAATTTTCAAAATATCTTCAATGTACAGAATTGGACCTGTTACAGTTTTATTATAAGTATAGATGGTAACAATAACCACAACCGATGGCACTTAATATTGGTATTTGACGGAGAGTTCAGTGACGATTGTAGCGCTTTAGAGAATATCATTGGTTCAACAGTCCAAAGAGACCGTTGAAATTCCAATAAACTGTTAGATGCTCATAATAACCGTCTCAGAGCGGAATTAGGATCTAAGATAAACAGTTGCTTGGATAGAGATTGAACCGTAATTGATATTAAGTTCATGCTAATAGGTTGTCCGCATTAGATTGGAATTTGCTGTGTACCTAACTCTTGAGATAGAAGGTGAAAGAGAATTATGTAATTCTTCTAACTAATCTAGTTGAAGATGATTGAGACATTGTTATGTTGCAGTCCATCAATCGGATCTCACTGAAGATATTTAAGAGAACTAAATATATTATACGTTAGGTACTAGTAGGTACTAAGCTATTTAAAGACTTCCGTGCTCTGTGAGTCAGAATTTTAAAAACTGATTTCTTCTATATTTATTATTGTTTTATTTTATTTGACTCAGATGAAAGCCGAGAGATTTTGTAAGACCAAACGGTAGAAACGCCAGGAAAAATCTAAGCTCGGTAGGTAGTATGTACTACATTCTAAACATACTTTTAGAGAAAAATACACTTCGCGTCTTGGAAGTGCGTGAGGGATGGATTTGATGCTCCCTAGTGGCAGAATTAAGGGATTTCTAAAAAGCCGCAACACGCCTCGAAATCCTGTATCTCGTCCTAAGCTTTACGAGTAAGGAGCTGTGTGTCGAGAGAGATTTATGTCTCTGCCATTGTATTGATTCAATAACTAGATATGATTTGTAAGAAATAGTACCTTGCTACCTTGACATGGGTATTGTTCGAATAGTATTCAATGCGAAAAAAACAATAGAGAATAAAAAAACCGGCCAAGTGCGAGTCGGACTCGCGCACCGAGGGTTCCGTACAAACCTGTAGTATGTTTTACGATTTATGACGTATTAAAAACAAGACGAAATGAACCGCAAAACTAACTTTGTTTGTAGAGGTTTACTGTTAATATCAAAAAAACTATGATAGTTAGAACATTGGCTATAGTTTTCCTGTAAAATATACATAAATTCCTATTGACCATAATTATTTCAGATTTTTCGATTGGTAAACTCCGGAGATAAGGGGGGGGGGGGGAACGGTATTTTTTTCGACATTTTGCCCGATAAATCAAAAACTATCATGACTAAAAATAATTAAAAATCTGTTTTAGAATGTACAAAGTAAACTCTTTCATATGATACCCCACACAGTACAGTTATCTCACTTTTAAATTTCAACCCTCCGATTTTCCCCCCTTTTTAAATAAGAACAAAAATAATTTCCAATTTTTTTTAATTCCAGTGTCTTTGGGCCACTAATATACACAACTATTCCAAATTTCATGTCGATAGCTTCGGTAGTTACTGAAATAATCGAGTGTGACGGACGGACAGACAGACAGACGGAGAAAGTCGCACCATAAGGGTTCCATTTTACCATTTTGGTACGGAACCCTAATAAAAACGAGCAGTTAAACTAACTATGCAACCAGTGGCGTACACAGGGCTTGAAACTGGGGTAGGGATTAGTTAATCAGAATAAGTAACTATTTACTGACTGTTATAAGGAAATATGAGCAGCGACGTATTTACATTTGGGTAAGCGGTGCTTTTATGCATCTATGAACTGCACGCTACTGTATGCAACTACAAAATAAGACTCCTTTTATAAACAAGAGCCAGACAGTATTTAAAATTTGACTTTGACTGCGAACTTTGTGAAATTATGTGACGATGCAGTCAAAACGCAGGAAGGATCGGATTTCTCGCGGCATTGTGCCGACACTTTTCAATGATATAATATGCACGATTTGTAATTAATGTATAATATTCTTTAAAATGCAATTCTGAAACCTTCAATCTGGAAGAGATCCAGCAGCTAAACACAGAATTGCAGGATTCTAGTTATCTGCTGGTTCAACCTAATTTCTACTAGGTATATTTTTAAACAGCATTCATTGTTTTGTAATTTATTAATAATTAGACAGATTTGTTATTATTTCAATTAGATGGATTCATGTGTGGAATTGGTAAATAATTGTGTTTCTATTTGTGGTCAATAAAGAATTATTATTAATCATTAATCACTTTTCGATGATAGATCATAAATCATATTAATATTTAATCTTATTGTAAATATTTCAGTCGGAAATTTATCTGATATTATTTACTTACATATTTACAAGTTTTTAATAGTAACTAGTAAGACACCTAAAGTGTTCATTTAAGTTATAGTTATACTTGTAGTTAATGAATTATAGCTGATGCAAGCATTCAAGGATTTTAACTGTGGCGTGGTAGCTTATTATTACAGTCCTTGAAAATTATTATCAACAAAACTGATCTTTCAAGACCGGCCATTTGCGTGTGCAAAGTACAAACTACGCTCGCCCTTGGCTTAGCACTTTCTCAGAAAAATCCTTAAATATCTGTAATTGCATGATTAAGAAAATGATAAAGAGGCAATTGCCTCAATAACTAAGCAAAAAGCTTGACCAACTTCGTGCCTGTTATGTATAGTTACTGTTTGCGTGGTCAAAGAAAAGCTTTAAAAAGGTAGAAGAAACATAGGCTTAAAAACATAATATTCCTCAGTGAATTTAAGTAACCATCCATTGACACGCGAAAATAACATGGAAGAGTTTTTGGCAGGTAAGTTTTCAACTTGCAACCACAAATTCTTTTGACTACCTATACTGGAGATAAAAATATTTATTTTCTACTATATTAAGTAGGTACTAGCTGATGCCCGCGACTTGGTCCGCGTGATTTAAGTTTTTTGATTCCCTCGGGAACTACCTAATTTTCCGGGATAAAAAGTATGCCTATGTCACTCTCCAGGTCCTCAACTATACCCAGGCCAAAAATCACGTCGATCCGTTGCTCCGTTGCGGCGTGATTGAAGGACAAACCAACAAACCAACAAACAAACACACTTTCGTCGTCGTCGTCGTCTCAACCTATAGACGTCCACTGCTGGACGAAGGTCTCCTGCATGGATCGCCACAGAGCACGGTCTTGTGCCGCTTGTTTCCAGCGGCTCCCAGCTGCACGCTTGAGATCGTCCGTCCACCTAGTGGGGGGTCGCCCAACGCTGCGCTTCCCGGTGCGAGGCCGCCATTCGAGCACCTTGGGACCCCAACGCCTATCTGTTCTACGAACTATGTGCCCCGCCCATTGCCACTTGAGCTTGGCGACTCTTCGAGCTATGTCGCATTTATAATATTAACACACTTTCGCATTTATAATATTAGTATGACTTACTTAGTTAAACGATACTGGCGAGTCAATACAAAATACTCTTCATAAAAGGCTTTTTTAGACTCTGCTAGTCTTTGTGCTTTGTAGTAGTAACACCGGAGCTAATAAAGCTGCAAAGCTTTATTAGCTTCAAGGATTAGTACTTAATGGGTTTGTATTAATTCAAACCCATTAACTACTACTCCTTGAAACAAGGATTACATTTTTCTCATTCAATCTTCTTCTAAATTTATGTTATTTCATAATTCAATGGCACAAACGACATCACGACAGTGTAGAGTAAGATATGATTTGACTGCCATACAAATTTGGCAAATATTCTAAAATGGAACTGCTTACACTTTTGGAAATAAATAAACAAACCATTTTGGCTACTAACTACGCTGACAAAATCCCAGAAGAAAAGGTAAGAAGACAAACTCATTTTCATGGAACAAAAAATTGAGTAATACGTTTCCGGCTCCATCCTCACAAAATGTAATACCTGCACCATTATCAGTAACTCACGAAGTTGTTTGAGGCACAGAATCTCACAGTTTAAAATAGTGAACGGAGCTTCCGCATCCGCGATAGCGCAACCCGCGTACAACAAACTTTTTCCGTCCCCAGAACAAACGCATTAGGGGATCCAGCGTTCATGTCCACGGGTGAAACGCGAAGGCGCGATAAACTCGCTGTGACATTGATTTATGTCTCCGTTTGTTTGTCCCGGTCGCCTCCGAAGTCCCGGTTCGTCCCGGCCACCGGTTGCGATAAGGATACAAATGCACGCTGCAAATTACCGGAGCCAGTTTGCTGATACGTTTTCCGCACGGGTCTTTGGCCTTGGATTAATGTGGCTACATTCAAACTTTGGAAATGAAGCAGATAATCCTAGCAGATAAGTAAATAGTAAGTTCTTAAGAAACAAAATTTTCTCAATTGAGAAAGTGAGATTTAAGTTTTAAATCATTAACAATACGTAGAATGACTTCAACTCAGACTACCACAATATGTTATCTAAAAATAAACTAGGTACTTAATTATGCAATAACCTCAGAATACAGAACTCATAACTATATTATTAAAACCAAAACGTAAGCTCTAAAGGTTATGAATTAAACAAAGGAATTACTGTTTTCGCTAGCACCGAGGGTAGTTCAAAAGCTAGTATTATTTCATTATGTTAATAAACAAGTTTAACTGCTCCGTAGTGGCACGTATAACCACGCTAGGCCATAAATAACTCACGTACAAATGAATTTCTTGAAAAGGTCGTTGAAATATGGCTTCAGTGGAAGTCCAGTCACGCGACCACCAAAACTCTCATACTTTATTTACTCATCGTATATTAAACCGTAAAGGTCATAAGAATCTAATTACGCTGGTGATTGAGGGCGTGGACAATAGACATTACTATTTAAGTAGTTATTAGCAATCGAAGAAATAAACATCAAGTTAGGTACTCAGTTGCCACAATAAGTTCTTATATATTTTATACTTAATGTATAGTTACTTAAAATGAGAATAACAAAGACAAGTAACATTTTTGTTGAATGTTAAATATAAAACAAAAACATCCGATTTTTTACAAATAAATTATTGCTGCCAACTTACACCTTAGTTCTAGATCTAAAAAATAAGAAACATCCTTTTGAAATCATAACACGTCTTCCTTTTGAGAAATCTAGAGTTTTACCAACCATATGTTTAGTGCATTGAAAACCAACTTTAGCAAAAGATTTTTATGCTTTAATGAACTGAAGCGCATAGGGCATTTAGTGAACCACACTTTAAAAATCAAGGAAACAAAAAAAGTTTACAGGCTCGAATATAGGCTGTCGATTAACTTTTTATGAACAACAATAGACCGACCGCGTAGCGGCGTAAACACGACTCAGCTCTCTCATAAATTGCAGGCTTCAGCACAAAATAATCACTTGACAAAATACTCGATACGCGCGATTCGCTCTGTCGGTTCTTGATATTACATGCACAAGCGATATGAAATGTGTTTCATGGTTTGTGAATAATTTATTATCGATTGACACCCGCTCGCGGTTATAGCCGTGATAAACAACGCCGCTCAAAATCATACGCCTCGATTGGATGTATTGTCTCATGTAAATGTTCGAACTACACAAAGATATAATAAGTATACTAACTAGGGATTTACTACAGGGAAAGTAATAAAATATATTATCACAAAGACTCTGAATAATAAGATCTATAATCTAGGGGTATCTCGTTATTCCGCATGAAAAATAAAGATAAAAGATTAAGAAAACTAAATCTAAAAAGAAGGCATAGTAATAAAATTAAAATAGAAGCTTCAGTAATTTAAAAACGAGCTATTTTAGATAGAGCAAGTAACTACTTAACAACGAAATTCTAAAGGCGTGTCTGCGAATCACCCTTCGACCATTTTGTAAAAACACTTAGAGCAGAAAACACTGAACCATTTTCGCCTCATTGTTGATTCATTACTAAAGAACTTGTCTGGAAGTCTTGAAACATTGCCTACTATAAAATGAGAAATTTATAATGTAACTACACCTATATTCAGGTGAAAGCTTCCCAAATTTTCACCGGGGTTTCCGAGCCTTATTGGAGATAAGCGCCAGGTTAATTAATATTTTAATAAATAGGCGTTCTGTTTTGGATGATAATGTACCTTTCTGGGCCGTTGTTTTTGACCTTCTTTTCAACTTGCAAAATTTAACCAACCCTTTACTTTTTTTTTTTACGTAATTATTGATTGCTTTGGAATGATGCTTAATAAACGCAAGCTTTTAATTTTAAATTGGCATCCACTAAGAAAAAATTCAACGTCCAATGGATCATTGATTCCATTATACCTACTTACTTACATAGGGCTAAAGTTGAGATTTTCTACGCAAACAACTTTTTAAATGACTGGAAATGCTAAAAGTAACTAGATCATAGAGCTGTAGCCTCTAATACATAACTTACATCTTCTAAAGCCTGAACATAAAAATAGGTTAACTGGTTCACGAAAAATACCAGATAAGCAAAGCGTACCAAGGTTAGTTGACATTGATGAATGTGTTAGACATTGTTTGTGATGAGAATTCGGATAAAAAACAAGATAAAAAAAGGCTGAAATAATTAGCATCTCAGTTAACCAGGGCTATTTGCAAACAGAATTTTACGTTGATATCGCTTTTGGCAATAATATGTCTGATAGATAACGACGTAGGCAGCTCTTTCCACATGACAAGGGTAAGGCGTAAATACCACACGACCTTCCAATTTGTATGATTAATTGGGTTTCTACGCAAGGATCAAGAAAGAAGATAAATCAGATCAATTTATTTTTAATAAGTATATCATGGTATTTAAAATAATACAGACACAACAATCGGTAATTTCGATATCATAATCAACTACTTACTTAATTCAAAATTGTAATAAGTACTTAACTACTTAAGTATATTATCACCACCACCACCACTACAGCCCATTAACGGCCCACAGCTGGGAACAGGCCTTAAACCCACCACGCTGCTCCAATGCGGGTTGGCGGGCTTTAACGACTATTATCAAGTTAGTGATAATAACCGGGACCGACGACGGCTTAACGGGCTCTCCGAGGCACGGTGGTGAAGCACCGCCAACTTCCTATCTCCAGGCTAGTACTTACTACTATTACCTATTCTGTGCTAGAGCCTAGAACTGAGAATTTCTAGTAGTCAGAAAAACCCAAGACTCAATTATGGCCCGACCCGGGACTCGAACCCGGGACCTCGTCGGCCGCAGTTGAACAAGCCAACCACTAGACCAATGAGGCTTACTTAAGAATATTTAAGTAGTAAATTTAAGTACCTATCTGAATATATTTCTTTTATTTCTTGTATGTTTTATGAGTAGGTACCTAATGTATTATAATTTCTTGGGTCCATTTAACCAGAACCGGCTATAAAAAAGGTAAAGCATTAATATTATTTGTGTAATCATTAGCATTACTTAGGTACTTTCACATATCATATTATGGCAGTGTATGCGTCTTTGGGTAAGCCAACGCGCGACGTGCGATAGTAGTCGATAAATTAAGACTAAGAACTTGCTGCGTTATGTGATCCAAGATTTTAACTTTACAAGCTTTACAAAATCAGCCAAGTGTGAGTCGGACTCAAGCACAAAGGGCGATTTCACTTCAGGTTAAACTTTCATAGTAATAAAGATAATCTTATTCTGAGAGATTGATCGACTGATCTATCAAATATTAATACACTATTTAATATACCACTGAAGTTATAAACTTGAAAATTTGCTAGGACCTTTTATAACGGAAGTTTCCACTAGACTTGGGGGTCATCTCGTCCGCACGTACAAAGCACAGTCATTAAGATCAATGTTGTCGATTTTTAAATAAAACCAACAATAAAACTAACTGAATTGCTGCAAGACAGGTTTCGAGCGCTATCACTTTCGTTTCGCTCTACAAGAGCTCTCTAGCTCTTTCTTTTTATCTCCTTCCATAGTTTCTTTCGGTCAAAATGACACCCAAGTCCCTACTAGAAATAATTTTTCAAATTCCACCACCAAGAGGATTTCAGAAATTCTACCAGAGTAAAGCACGGATCAGCTACTATGAGAAAAAAAAAAACAATTTCAATTCAATGGTATAAATAAAAAAGTAACGAAAAACAGGGCAAAGAAATAACACTATTGAACGCAGATCTTTTTATCCTCGGCTATTTTGTACTTTATAATACCGAACCTGAATGGTGAAGTCACGGACATTTTTACTATTCATTTGCTAATGGGTCCGAAGCTTTTGAAAACGACGTGTATGACATCTGAATATGAAATTGTCGTACAATATTGTTATGTAGATGTATGTACATAGTGTATACTATCATAAAATATTTTACATCTCTCATATTCGGTAAGTAGGTCCTTATTACCCCCAAATGGAGCTTGTAGGTGACCAATTAGCGCTCTAGGGTAATAATGTAGCTAGAAAAGCCCTCGGGCGGTAAGTAATTAAAAAACCGGCCAAGTGCGAGTCGGACTCGCGCACCGAGGGTTCCGTACAAACCTGTAGTAAGTTGTACGATTTATGACGTATTAAAAACAAGACGAAATGAACCGCAAAACTAACTTTGTTTGTAGAGGTTTATTGTTAATATCAAAAAATTACGTTTGTTGTATGGGAGCCCCCCTTTAATATTTACTTTATTGATATTTAATTGACCGAGCGAAGCGAAGGTCTCTGAGTCTACTTGGGTGAATTGGCACTTGTCCGTCCGTCCGTCTGTCAGAGCCTTATAACTTCTGAATTACTGAACGTAATTACTTCAAATTTAAATATACTGTGTAAACCGATGGCCTCCCGCCGAATATGGCTTAAAAAGTTATAAAAATCTTTATTTCAGGGGGGCTCTCATAGAAGGGGGGCTTTCAAAGTGGTGATTTTCTGACGTCCAAAGATGACCTCAGAACTCCCAATTTTCTGAAAGGCTGAGCCTGAAACTTGATTAATTATTTGAATTATATCCTGTACTTGAACAACAAATACTAAAATTAGATAAATATTATAAGGAAACGAAGTTATTTAATTTTTAATGAGCTTACGTATTTTGAACAAACTTCACAATGTTGTCAATAGATGGCGCTCTGTACAAACTTATTCGTTTGTGCTTAAAAAGAAAAGGCTGAGCCTGAAACTTGATCACTTATTTGAATTATATCCTGTACTTGAACAACAAATACTAAAATTAGATAAATATTCTAAGGAAACGAAATTATTTAATTTTTAATGAGCTTCACTATTTTTAACAGAACTTCACATAGATGGCGCTCTGTAAGTTTATGGATACCGCGAGGTCTCAGTTCGGGGCGAACCACTAGTTATTTATTTTGAAAGGTAATATACAAGTTAATATTCTGTGAAAATTTGAACTGTCTACCTGTTACCGTTTTTAATATTGAGCAAAAAAATACGAAAAAAACACGTTTATTGTATGGGGACCCCCCTTAATATATATATTTTTTTAATTTTTAGTATTTGTTGTTATAGCGGCAACGGAAATACATCATTTGTGAAAATTTCAGCTTTCTAGCTATCACGGTTTATGAGATACAGCCTGGAGACAGACAGACAGACAGACAGACAGCGGAGTCTTAGTAATAGGGTCCCGTTTTTACCCTTTGGGTACGGAACCCTAATATGATGGCTAGATGTACGCGAACTTTTTGAAAGAGTGAAGAGTTTTTCTTTAATTACTTACCGCCCTAGGGCTTTTCTAGCTACATTATTACCCTAGAGCGCTAATTGGTCACCTACAAGCTCCATTTGGGGGTAATAAGGACCTACTTTACCTCACAATCGAGATGTAAAGCAGAGTAGTTAGCTCGGGTGTAAGCATCAATTGCACCCTCGAACTATAGGCGCCCTCGCTGTGCTCGTGCGCCTAAATATCTCGGGCTGCAATTGATGCCTTACAGCCCTTGGCTACTAATCTACTATTGTGTGATAATTGAGAGAACATACTTAAGTATCTAGATTCTAGTGTATAATTAGATATCGAAAGTGTTGCTTGATAAATAGTTATGATGTAATATTTTAGTGCACAAATCCATTAGGAGCTATTATACTTAATCTTCAGGGTAGGTATATATATATTGACTAGTGGTTCGCCCCGAACTGAGACCTCGCGGTATCCATAAACTTACAGAGCGCCATCTATGTGAAGTTCTGTTAAAAATAGTGAAGCTCATTAAAAATTAAATAATTTCGTTTCCTTAGAATATGTATCTAATTTTAGTATTTGTTGTTCAAGTACAGGATTTAATTCAAATAAGTGATCAAGTTTCAGGCTCAGCCTTTTCTTTTTAAGCACAAACGAATAAATTTGTACAGAGCGCCATCTATTGACAACATTGTGAAGTTTGTTAAAAATACGTAATATGCTCATTAAAAATTAAATAATTTCGTTTCCTTATAATATTTATCTAATTTTAGTATTTGTTGTTCAAGTACAGGATATAATTCAAATAATTAATCAAGTTTCAGGCTCAGCCTTTCAGAAAATTGGGAGTTCTGAGGTCATCTTTGGACGTCCGAAAATCACCACTTTGAAAGCCCCCCATTTCGTCAATTTTAGGGGAAAAATTAAAAAAAAAATATTTTTGGACTCCGTTCCTCATTATCTTTAAAATGATATACCGCAACCCTATGTAATGCTATAAAAAATATTTTACTTCGCATTCGCTTCTATGAGAGCCCCCCTGAAATAAAAAATTTTATAACTTTTTAAGCCATATTCGGCGGGAGGCCATCGGTTTACATAGTATATTTAAATTTGAAGTAATTACGTTCAGTAATTCAGAAGTTATAAGGCTCTGACAGACGGACGGACGGACGGACAAGTGCCAATTCACCCAAGTAGACTCAGAGACCTTCGCTTCGCTTCGCTCGGTCAATAAGGTAATCATCCTGCTTGTCAAATTTTCAAGCAGGTGTGGCAGAAGGACTACGGGATAAATGGACTTAGTCCCTAAGGTCCCAATTTTTACCTTTTTGGTACGGAACCGGAAAACTAAAATAATTCTTTATTTTTTTATTCAACGACAAATTGGCACTTGTTTGCGATGTGACAGGTGATTGAATTTGGTTTAACCTGCAGGATAAGTAAATCTGAGAAATTGGATCATCTGTAAAAAAAAATCTGTTAATTGAGTAAAAGGCCGTATTCGATCGTCTATTAAGGTTCTAAGATGGAAAAACGCTAACAAACCTGGGAGCCCAAAGGGGTTTGGCAATTAAGTTTAATAACACAATTTAGTTCCAACCCCTTATGTACTTAGAATTCTGAATTTGGCATTTATTTTAAGGTTATCTGTTATCTCCTGGCCTAGATGCGATAAGATTTTTGGACTCATTCAAATCACATTTAACTACAAAGACATTCTATTTATTGCGGCTTCTTTTGCTTTTACTTCTGTCAACGCTCATATTGGAAATTCATTCTGGTAGCCTCATTACTTCTGCCATTAATTGGGCAAGCATAAAGCTTGGACGGCGTTTTACTGTACTCGGATGAAACATTCATGGTGATCACGTCCATAAATTTATAGTTACTCGCGAAACATGTTTACTGTAAATGCTGGATTTATAATCCTGGATTTAAAATTCGCTGAAACTCATTATTGTAAAAAAAATTATCTTACAAACATAAATGGGACATTTTTCTCTTAGCTGAAAAAACACTATACTTCGAAAATACTTAATGCGACATTTATAGAAATTACTTAGAACGTTTTAATTAATATAATGTAATAAACGGGTACATACCACGATAAATATGACAACTTGTCGATATTTCGACCTAATTACATGGATTGTGGTCACGACGGGACTCACGGGACTGCAGTGCTGCGAAGTATGAAGCTGGAGCTGTCCCGGGCAGTATCGAACTACCCTTCTGCTCTTTTTCTTGGCAGGAACTTCACGAAAACCCGTTACATTATATTATGTCACGACTCACGATCATCACGATTCCAGCCAGGCCATTGGCCCCTGGACCTAGAAAGCTGAATATTTGCACAGAGGTTCCCTTTTGAGATTTAAAGTAACTAAGTCAAATTTCATTTTAGTTATGGAGTCTCAGCCATGTTACCAGCAAAATAGCAGTAGTCATTCGAAAAGTTCATCCTCGTTCTAGTTAAAACGAAATAACTGCATCGTAACAGCTAGGTTAGGTACTCACGAAGTGTTCGCATTTCAAAATAATAATGAATGAAGTTTCAGTCATCATCCGAGATAGCATATCTGCATTTTATAGGAACTTTTTTGATTCCAGAACAAGCGCATCACGAAATCCAGCGTTCATGTCTGCAGGCGAAATTCTAGAGCACGAAAACTTTCAGTGACGTTGATTTATCCCTTGCAGATTGTTCGTCCCAGTTACTTTCAAGAACAGTCCTTGGTTATATAGTACTTATTTAAATTAACTTTGACCTAAATAGGATTGCACATCTAGTTACTTAATACTATAAATGTGAAAGTTTGGATGGATGGATGTTTGATGCTCAATCACGCTAGATCAGCTGAACGAATCTGGATGGCATTTGGCAAAGCAATAAATTATAGTCTGGAATAACCACAGGGAATAACACATATAGGCTACTTTTTATCCCTTAAAATTATTCCGAGTTCCCGCGAGAACCAAAAAACCCTCAATCCACGCGGATGAAGTCGTGGGCATCAGCTAATAAGTACTATAATTATTAATATCACGAAAATAAGCATAATGCACACTTAAAAAATGTCAGTCAAAAAACATTAGCTTAATATAACTAAAGTTTAACTAAGTATTTTTTTTTATTCACTACAAATTAGCCCTTGACTGCGATCTCACCTGATGGTAAGTGATGATGCAGTCTAAGATGGTAGCGGGCTAACCTGTTAGGGGCATGGCAGTTATATTAAACCCATATACCCCTATTCGGTTTCTACACAGCATCGTACCGGAACGCTAAATCACTTGGCGGCACGTCTTTGCCGGTAAGGTGGTAACTAGCCACGGCCAAAGCCTCCCACCAGGCCAGACCAGGGAAAATTCAGAAGTTATATATTTCCAAACCCTGCCGGGGATCGAACCCGGGACCTCCGCACGTTAAGGCAACAGCGCTCAACACTGCGCCACGGAGGTCGTCAAAACGTTATAGCGACTTTTTTCAATTCCTGAACAAACGCAGTAAGGAATCCAGCATTCCTGCTAGCGAACGAAACTCTCATTGTTTGTGACAGTGATTTATGCCTCAAATTGTTTGACCCAAATGCTTGTGATGAAAATCATGTTTATCCTCGGTAACGGTGACGATAAGGATAGTTACAAATGCACGTTGCAAATAACCGGACAAAGTTTGCTGTTTGCTGAAACTCGGTTTGTGTTACGTAGGGGTCTCGCGTGAATCTCGTATACAATATGCTGAAAAGGCAAAGCTTTGCTTCGCTGTTCTTGCTTTTGCTTTGACTTGAATCTCATTATCGACGTAGAGGACTTTGAAAGCGAAGTGTCACAAGAGGTACTAAAATTCTACATCAATGGTCACAAGTCTTAATTGTCTGTAGGGCGATTATGTAAAATCTGCATCAATCATTGTTACAGTATCAATTGTTATGATTGGCTGAATTTATGGTATTCTTGCTGCGTCAATGGATTTTGTCCAATAGTGGAAGAGTGTTAACCAATCAGAGGTGATTGCGATCGTTACACTGTAGCTGTCATTTTTAGCCGTTCGCCCTGCAGTATTAAATTGTGCCATCATTTTAGACGTTTCTGAAGTCCGTTTTCACCAACAATGCCTTTGTGCACCTAAGCCCCTATTATAATGTACGTGTAAACTTTCAACTTTTGTCTTGAGTGTTCCCTAAAATGTAGGCATTGTTGGTGAAATCGGGCATATGATTTTTTTTTAAATAATAAAAACTAAATAGAAACATTACGTTTAACCAGCTTTGAATAGATTTGGTGCAATAAAATTCATCAACGAGCTCACAACGGATCGTTTCCTCGTGTGGATCTGAGAGCTGTCGCGGATCCCGCGGCCCTTCATGAGCAGATGATGTAGACAGGACAAAATTAGTCTTTCATGAATTTCATAACTCAACGTTATAATCATACTAATATTATACCTAAATGCGAAAGTGTGTTTGTTTGTTGGTTTGTTGGTTTGTCCTTCAATCACGCCGCAACGGAGCAACGGATCGATGTGATTTTTCACATGGGTATAGTTGAGAACCTGGAGAATGACATAGGCTACTTTTTATCCCGGAAAATTGAGGAGTTCCTGCGGGAATCAAAAAACTTAAACCACGCGGAAGAAGTCGCGGGCATCAGCTAGTGATTTCATAAGGCTGAAGTGACTGCGTAATTTACAATAATTATTTTCATATAAGTACTTTGAGTGGCCCATCGAAGCACAACATAGGGAGATGTGTGAAACATCGGAGGGAGGCCTTTGCCCAGTCGTGGGATAGTACAGGCTAGATTACATTAGACTTACTTAATTAATCATCATAAATTACTCAGGCGAATGATGCGCTTTCGAAAGCGTTAAACTAGGATCAATTAAGGAACAAGCCATGACTGTAAATAAATTTTAATTACTTAACAACAACGATAAAAATATAATTTAATTTGTGACAACAGTAATTAATTACGCCCACATTAATCTGATAAATTAAATAATTCATCGATTCAACTGTTTTTGTTACTATTTAAGTATGCGTGTACATAAATTATTACTAAAGCTATTTTTTAAATTAATATTAAGTATGTTAATTAAATTCATCTAAAACCATCCTGTAGGTTCATAAATAATAAGTAGTTTTATAACAAAAAGTTGACTGTTTCCTCAGGAAAATAACAACATTATAACATTACTTATAAGTTATAACTTTACTACAGCTTTTATAAAGATGTAATGTCACTTTTTAAATTATAGGCCCAATTATGTGAAAAAAATATTATCAATCGTCAAACTGCTAATTCGAACAACATAAGGAGTTCGTTTATGTTTGCATGTCGAAAATCCTGTATGAAATTCGTAAAAATTTTGAGCCCTTAACAAACGTAACCGTACCTTTTAAGCTCTCAAATGATTAAGATTTTCTTAGAACTGAAGAACTAGCCTTAGAGTAGCTACCCAGTATTCGGAGTAGATTATTTAAATACAAAACTAACGAGATAGAAACTGCTTTTGAGAATAATGTTCCGTCCGATCCAGGTAGGTTCATTAGATACAAACGAGACGATGGAGACGTTTGAAGATTCAAAAGATCTTGTAAACGTCGATTTGAATAACGTAGGTATATTTTGATTCGATTTGATATTTAAACGAACAGACGGACAACGGGGGAGAGGTGGAGATACGTCTACATCAATTTTCAACCGAGTTTGGAAAAATCAAGGGGAAGTTTACATCCCCCTTACGTTCCCCGATCGCAGATTGAGATGTTGCTCAAAAGCGTAATCGATATTTTTAACAATGCTTTGCTATTAGGGTGAGCGAGGTTATACGGAGGGGAAGAGCGAGCGACGTCAGTTTTGTCCAATTTATTCGCTAAGATTCCAGTATGTATCATAATATTGTATTACGTATAGTTAAGAAGGTATAGGTTAGGACTATGAAAACAGTTTTTGTAGGTAGAACATACCAAAGCAAAGACCTAAATTGGAAGTTAAAAAACTTGCTACTTAATTCGTTAATGACTATCGAGTATATATTTTATCTTAATACAAAGTACTTAGTTAAACTTTATATTCGGCATTTTAGAAGGAACTGTTCTTAGTAACAGCTTCCGTCAGGATAGCGTATTGCATCAGAGTTTGTCTTTTTATTTTAATATGTTACCAAATGGTTTAAGCGTCTTCATAAAAATGAAACGCGGCCCATGATCAAAATCACCACATCCGTCACTTTATAGTGACAACACGTGTCTATAAACGGGGTATCACAAAAAGCGTAGCTGTTAATAGAGATAGTTGAAAAGCTTTCGCCGATAAAATGTGTACGAAACACAAAAAGTAACTGTCGATTAGATCTTTGTTGACAACAATGGACGTGCGAAGGCTGCACAATAAAACTTCCGCTTAAATTGCAAGCTTTCATGTATCAATCCTAATCGTCCGCAAATACATGTGATCCACTCTCACGGTTCGTAATATTTTATGCATCAGCTATATGAAATTGGTTCCATGGTTAGTGAATAATTTATTTCGATTAACACCCGCTTGCGATTAGGCCTAGCTTTGTACGGCCTTTGCTTTGCTGTCTCTTCTATAATATTCCAGTACATTTTTCTGTTGTCTATAAGCATACATTTTGATCCAGAAGATTGTTTAAGGAGTTGAATAACTACAACAATTAAAATTACCGTCTAAAAGTAGTGCTAGTATAGTAACCTTTCTACCCACAAAACTTATTAAGATACCATAATATATTTAATATTAAGTATATTCCGTAGCTACAAACGGGCTTCCAGCTTAAAAATCATCGTCACTCGTGCAGACAAACACGTAAGATTGCAGTCTAGCATTAACTTGTAAACCTAATCCACGGTGATTTGCGACCAGAGTTTTGCATGAATATCACTTTCAGTGATATATTCTGAGAGATGTAACGCTAGCAGCTCTTTTACATGTGACAAGGGTAAGGCAAAGTATCACACGACCTTCCAATTTATATGATTAATTGGGTTTCAGACACGAAACGTAAGAAAAAATGGTATAAAAGTATGTTGGCCAGTTTCAAACAGCGCGAGTTAAATAAAAACGTGCTAAATATATTTTTTGGGGTTTAACAAAAAGGGTTTTAGCTGAAAGAATTTGACCTTTCATATTCATTCAGGACCTCTATGTCGACTTCTTAAAAGTTGAATTCACACAATCTCTTCTAAAGAAGTACCTAATGTAAGACCTTACACGAAGTTCATCACTTTGAAAAGAAGAACAACGACAGACAAAGTATTTTAGTAAAATTTTCGATACCTAGGAAAAAAACACCACAAATAACAGCACGCGACTTGATAAACCTAGTCCAGACATTGATCATATTTCATTATTTGGAATAATTACTTAATATTCCCAATGGAATACAATGCAGAAGAGATTTGTAAAATAATTAAGTATCTACTTTACTACCTTAATTATTAATTACATTTAACTACACGGCAATTTAAAAAATTAAATGTTCACCTAATGTTATTATATCTATTTAACCAGATTTATGTAGTAAATAAAACTCAAAGTAAGTAAGATATACAGTATGTATTTTAGTTTAATACTACTTGCTCTAATTCGAAGTCTTTACCTCATTCATTTGGCGTAGGATTGGAGATTTCCAAAGATTGATAGGCGAATTGGAATTGTTTGAAAGTTATATTTTGCCGAGTCACTTTTCATCGATCTTGACTAAAATTGGATACCTACTTAATTTTATTTATCTTTGCCATTTTGATAAATTGAATGACTGGTCAAAGTTTTTCTTATTGAAACAGGTTCTCATCATGGCTTTCATTCTCTCTGGTCACATTGAAATTAACGTGATGTGTTTTTGGAACATCATTCTGTCACATTTTTCGAGCATTTTTCCTATGGAATTAGGAATTACGACATGATTTTTCCTACCGCTACCGAGAACTGTAAAGTTTGACATCACAACTTATTCCTAAATCAATGAAAATATAGAACCTTCTCTTCATATGTCTGTGTATAGAACTTTAGAGGTTTGCTTCTTTATAAGATCGCAGTAAAAAAGTTAATAGTAGTTTATACACCAAGGGGATAAAGCACTGTTTTATGTCACGGGCGCTACATTGAATCCTGAACGTAACGAAGGACTCCAAATTTAACTCCCGAGCGCAGCGAGGGTGTTATAAGTTAATTCCCGACCAAAGGGAGGGAATTAAGATTGAGTCCTGAGTGCAGTGAGGGATTCAAGCGCCCAAGAAAAAAACTGCTTTATCCCGGTGGTGTATACTCTACTTTATACTTCTACCATAACAGTAAAACAAACTGTAACGGTTAGATATTTATTGCAAATCATAGTAAGTAGGATAGGTACATAGGTCTAGTAAATAATAAAAAGAAAAGATGCAGGTATACAGACTCCTTGGTTTAAAAACTTTTATGTCAAATGGTATTATGTCAAATGGTACGATCGTTTGGTCGACCAGTCTGGAGCCTAGACTCTGTTGTGCATATTTACAGTATGGTATGGGGTTGGTCAACTAGTTGGGCGATCGATCGACTAGATTACGGCCCTAGGGCATGAAGACTGACTTTAGACCCGCAAAAGTATGATTAAAACAGTAGTAAAGGTATGGTAGAAGTATAAAGTAGATTATTGTTGTATTCTTTCACGCGATTCGTAACAGGACACCATAATAATTTAATTGTTACGGCCACATGTGGCCTGTGCTGGTTAGCAGTAAATTGTCCAATTCGACACAAACAAATTAACTACGCCCTTTTTAACGCAGGGGCTGGAATTGCATAATTGCTGGATTAGCGATGGTTGATAAGGGGGATCTGGATCGTGCAACTGTAATGTTTGGAACTGAGATGTGGTGGGGTAAGATTATTTTGATTTTATATTTATAACTAGCTAATGCCCGCGACTTCATCCGCGTGGATTGAGGTTTTTTGGTTCCCATGGGAACTCATTAATTTTCTGGGATACAAAGTAGCCTATGTGTTATTCCAGACTATAAATCTATATCTGTGCCAAATTTTATCTAAATCCGTTAAACCGTTCTGGCGTGATTGAGTAACAAACATTCATCCACACATCAATCTCAACTTTCGCATTTATAATACATCTATACTTTTAATAAAACTGTACCTAACAGGTCCAATTCTGTACATTGAAGATATTTTGAATTTTTTTTTTGGAGGGCACGCATTATTCGATACTGAAGCCAAATCTGTAATTTTTTTCATTTTTGTCTGTCTGTGTGTCTGTCTGTATCTTGGCCGCGCATCACGCCAAAACTACTGAATGAATTCAAACGAAACTTTTCACGATTTGAGCCCATACTACGAGGTAGGACATAGAATACTTTTTATCCCGAAATTCTACCCCCGAAGGGGTGTAATAGGGGTTGAAAGTTTGTATGAAAGTCCTTAATTTCTCAAGTTATAGCCATGAAACTTGATTATATGAGCTGCGGGTTGAAAATGAAAACATACGTGTTTCACAGTTTTTCAAAATTCCACCCCCGAAGGGGTGAAATATGGGTTGAGAGTTTGTATGAAAATCCTTAATTTCTCAAGTTATAGCCATGAAACAGCATTTGGGCTTTCGTTAAAATATGAAGAAGTACGTGTTTCACCATTATAGGGGGAGTATACCGTGGGATAGTAATATAGGCTACTTTTCATCCTGGAAAATTAACTGAAAAACTTATTCCACGCGGACGAAGTCGCGGGCATCAGCTATAAAGAATATACATACATACATGCATACATAGGCTACTTTTTATCCCGGAAAATTAATGAGTTCCCGCGGGAATCGAAAAAACTTAGTCCACGCGGACGAAGTCGCGGGCATCAGCTAGTATTACATAAGACACAGATTATGATATTGACGTGTTGACTGTTGATGGTCCGCTTAGTTTACGTGCATACTATAATATGCCTTAGGTTTTTTATGTGGGTTGACGGAAAAGTTAGAACTGTAAAATAGGTTTATGAATTTTTTTTATGACCCCCGACTTTGATAGGTACCTACCGAGTAGGTACCGACTACCGATCCAATAGTTTTAGTCCTTCAACGGAATGTTCTTGTTGACGAAACATTTACCGATTTTAGTGGAATTTGTGTTTTAGTACATAGACAACACATAAATCCCGTTGGTACCAAATTAGATTATGAGTTTGTGTTATAATGAGTAGCAAAACGTTTCCACGCGATATATCTTCGAACTTTTAGTTCGTTCGGATAATTATGGTTAGGTATTTCTCAAGTGTACAATATTCTGAGTATAAAATAGGATAAACAAAACTTCACAAAATTTATCTAAATAGTTATCTAACACGCTGCAGTTTATTCTAACTGGGGCATCCAACTTCTATTTTCTAGTTCTAAACTTTTTATAACACTTAGCCGCACTTCTCACCTTGTGAATTGGAGTTCCCCAAAAGTCGTTGAGGAATATATTCGAGATTGGTGTCTGTGGTCTCAGATCTCGATTCTCTTTTATGGCACTGATATCGTCAAAAACGAAGCCGCAGTAAAGGCAGTTGTGGTAGACGACTATACAAGCGAGCACTAGGACTGCGCCGAGGCCCCTTCGCGGGGCCTCAGGTAACTCTTCAGGGGCCTGAGTAGGCCCCGTCACCCTCCTCCGACTCCGACCGGTTCGAGTCCTCACAGCTGACACCACTCCCCCGAATCTACACACACCACTCACACGGTCCATCGTTAATCAAACCATCCTGAATTAATTAAAACACAACACTATATCCAAATCCCGTACTTGTAAGCAAATACCATTCACGGCGAACCCGACCTGGAATGTCAGCGAACCACAAACACGAATGAAAACTAAAGGCAGACAAAATTTTAAGGAAATACGCGTTTCGTACGAACTATATACTAATATTCTACAAAAAGCCGATATTACAACCCGTGTTTACGTCATCCCCGGAGCACATGTCACTTTTTTTTCAACAGAATCGTTTAATTTGACACATTAGTGGTATTTTGATCTGACGAACACGGACACACCCGTCCGCGAGGCAGATTCGCCGACGACTGCCGAAGTGAGACGAATGAATGCCGCGTCGAGTCACGTGACCAGTCGTTTTACTGCGGGTCGTTCGGAAACCACGCATGCGTTCCGGTGATCTTCTCTGGCGGCAAAATAAATATTACCATTCATTCAATACAATACTAGATATTACCTTGTAATATCAAATCTATGGTATACATCGATGTCTCGGATAGTGGCTCGGTAGTAGATATGCACATTATTCGATATGTAGCCATAACCAAATTGTTACCTTTGCGTGCGGTTATCAGTAAACTAAATGCGCGAAGAATTCCGTTTTTCAAAGTGAGTTGTAATTTTTTATCATGTACGCTAATTATCAAGAAATAAAAATACAAATTTTAATCTATGACAATTAAACTTGGTTGACATGATTGGTACTTGGTAGGTACGTACTATAAAATACCTCGCTAAAAGATAACGTTCACAAATTAATATCAGTTTTGTTTGGTAGCAATTTTAACTGACAGACCCATCAACGCCTATCCCAAACAATTGGAGAAGGCTATGTTTTGAAAGGTTTTATTCATTTCTAATGTAGACAAGGATAAGGCCGGATTATCGAAACGGGAGCAAAGTCGCTGACGGTCGCTAGTTTATTTGTGTACACAGTCACAAGCGGCGATTACTTAATTCCTATCAACGATGATTAGAGAATAATATAGCAACTTGATTAAGCCGACCTCCACACTGAGCGCATGCCCGCGAGGTAGGGTGGTAGGGGGCTGAATGTTGATGACGACATTTTGCTCGGGTTAGGGGGCTTAAATACGAGGCAAGATTCAAAAGTCGAACAGAGATCGAGTTTATCGTATTCTATCATATTTTTGTAGTTCCTAAACTTTTTCAATTTCGGATTTGGAACGTGTCTTGATATCTCTTTTGAGGATAAGACACAGTTCCCATTTAAATGGGAATGAGTTTATTTATTTGATATTTCTTCGGACACTCCGTAAACAGGAAATTGTTAAAAATCGCTTGCGTAATTTTTATGAATTTGATCTGCATTTTTTTGACAAAGTCGAGGATATCGAAATTTATGTCAAGTGATGAGCCCCTAAAAGCTCTTGAGCATATTTCACTAGTAAGTAGTGCATCTAAAACAAATTCTCCAGCTGTTTGGTTATTATGATAATTAAAGAATTATTTTGGAAACACACAATAGTCGTCTTAAAATCTATAATCATTATTTCACTATTATTTAGCCCTAGATAAAGGTTTGCAATAGCTATAAATTGACTACGATGAGCTGATATTATGTTTTCGACCTAGGTATGAGGTTTGGAAATATCACGTTTTTTGCTGGCTAAAGTGTGGAACCCGTTAAATACCCTAAATAGTACGAACTTAGGTTATTTGGATTCGGTTTGAGGCGAACGGTGTAAAAGCTTTTCGATGTACCGTCTTGCTTTTTAAGACGCAAAGTTATAAGTGATCTGCTGTTTCCGTAAGTACAGGACCTACTTATCTGACAAATTCTAAGTTTGAAGCGGGTTTCATTGTTTAATAGGGACTTAGGTTAAAACTTTTAGATACTTTGGTAGATAGACAGATAGATAAACTCTTTATTGCACTTAAAACAAAAACTATAAACAAAAAAGATATTCTATAGAACAGAAGGGTGCAAAAACGGTCTTATTGCTTTTGTATCTTTTTAAATTTTTTAGCTGTGTAGGTACAAAATTATTTTTATTGTTGTTTTTAAGTGTATTTTTTTTAGTTGGTACAACAAAAAGAATATTTAATTCATTCATTCATTCACAATACTTCGATCATTGACTGCCTCGTTGGTCTAACTTTAGTCGTTAGCATGTTCAACTGCGGTAGAGTCCTGGGTCGGGCCATAACGAGCGTTGGGTTTCTCTGACAAGAAATTCTCAGCACTAGCCCGGAGTTAGGAAGTTGGCGGTGTTTCACCCCCGTGCCTCGGAGAGCACGTAAAGCCGTCCGTCCTACGCCTGATCTATATCCGGTCGTGTCGGATTTTCCGTCCCACCTGGGGATGAGAGTAAAGGAACAAAGAATGCACCTGTGAATGCACACACACTTTTGCACTGTAATATCTCCCGCGCAGATGGGTAATCTCTCTGGAGATAGGCCGCCGTGGCCGAAATTCGGTCGGAAGGACATTAATTCTTCGAGCACTAGACCTTTCGGGCCCCTGCTGGAATGGTCTATTTGAATGAAGCATAGATCGAGTATACTCGATCTCTGCTTCATTCAATATATCGAGGCTCTAAAATGAACGTTTTCTCATTTTTATTATTTTACTAGCTGAGGCCCGCGACTTCGTCCGCGTGGTTTAAGTTTTTTTGATTCCCGCGGGAACTCCTTAATTTTCCGGGATAAAAAGTAGCCTATGTCACTCTCCAGGTCTTTAACTATACCCATGCCAAAAATCACGTTGATCCGTTGCTCCGTTGCGGCGTGATTGAGGGACAAACCAACAAACCAACAAACAAACACACTTTCGCATTTATAATATTAAGTATGATTAGTATTAGTATGATACTAGCTGATGCCCGCGACTCCGTCCGCGTGGTTTAGGTTTTTTTGATTCCCGCGCCGGGATAAAAAGTAGCCTATGTTACTCTCCAGGTCCTCAACTATAGCCATGCCAAAAATCCCGTTGATCCGTTGCTCCGTTGCGACATGATTGAAGGACAAACCAACAAACCAATAAACCAACAAACAAACACACTTTCGCATTTATAATATTAGTATGATACTAGTATATAGTATGATAACACGTCTGCATAGAGTAGCCGTTTGAATAAGACATAACGACAACAAGAACCTATAAGAAGCTAGAACTTATGACTGAAATCTAAGTCCGGTACTTACACAAATTCACTGTGTAATACCGGGTTCAAGTTTTCAAGTACCATAATAGTATATCTACCATATTACAGAAATAAAGGAGGGAACTCAACGCATTGTTATCCCAATAATCCCACCCATGCCATTATTTGAGTTATAGTGGAAAGGGGTAACGACCCTCAGTAGTGAGGAGTACGACACAGAGAGAGAGAGAGAAATAGGGTTATTTCAGGTAAAATAACATTTAAAGTACAAAAACATTAAAATAATAACAAAAACATAAACCGCTGGTGTTCAATTATAATAAATTAATTGAATTAAAAAAGACCGCAGATTCAAAAAGCGTTGGAATGCGGGCAAAAAGGTAGCTAATTCAACTCTCTGTTGGCTGTTGATTTGTACAGTTTTTTGGAATCAGGTATGTAAGGATCCTGAGGGAACGATAACCCTGAAAAACTGGGGCCTTGGGTGATTGATGAGGAACCGGGCTTAGGTCGAATAAACAGCTCACGTTCTCTACATTCTACGGATGGCCAGTGTTTTTTATTCTTATCATAATATAAATAATGTCCTGTCCGAACTCCTAGCAAACTAATTTCGGCGGCCAATCTCTGCGGACGGCGGATACCAGCTAACTACGCAAGATACAGGACAAACATAGATACACTCTCATAGTCGGATAGAACGGCAATCCGGCTCAACCGGAGAGAGACCAAGCGTCGAATCGACAGCTTTATAGACTCTTTCGGTGCGGTAGTATTATACCAACAAAGGACCCATTTAGGACCTCTAAAGTCGACTTCTTAAAAATGTTAAAATTCCATAATGTTGAAAATTAAGGTCACAATACCAACGGCTAGATAAACTTGATTTCTCCTGTGTAATCCATAATTCCATATCTTTGGAAATCGAACGCTACAAACGTCAATGTATAATGGATAATGATGATGTTGAACTGTTATAACGATTTGCTTGTGTGAGAATGTTATAAAGTTTTATTAGAGGATTAGAATACACCTGGCGCTCCTCGATAAATAATATAATATTTGAACTTGTAAACCTTAGATTATTGTTAACGATAAAACTGTTATCATGTCTTAAAAAGTCGATGAATAAGGTTTCGTTTAAGTATTAGGAGTGTTTGTTATGATATTATGGAAGTCGCTCAGCTAATTTGGAGGTGCTAAAATGTGTGAAATAATAATTCGGCCCTGCTACAGCAGAATATTCAACAAAGCTATCTGTATTATATTATTATTTTGCGCTCGCTTTACAGCTTCTTATACTATTGTGTTTTGTATCTTGATTAAATCCAACGATCCTTCTTTGGATATGTATGTACCTCCTTCTACCTCCGTCTGGGTGTAACGACATTAATTTATTTAGCGGCTAATGTTCTCCCATATTATTATTTCCAACAATTTTTTTTCCCATATAATATGTAGTTATTACAGCATCCTGTGAATATTCCAATGCTGGATACATAATGAATTATCCGGATATAACTGGAATAAAATTGAAACGTCCTATCTGGCTTTAATAGGAGTCGATCAATCTTGTTTGTTTAATGTTTGTAATGTAATATCGGACCGATTTATTCGGTACAGACTATCAATCACGGCAGGCGGCTTGCTGAATGTTGGTGACAGGGCGCGACATGTGACGGCAATCAACCCCGCCATTTTGCATTTCCATTTGATTGCGTTTGCCTTTTTTGTGGCTCCAGTATCTACCGAATGGATCATATGCATAGGTTTGACGAGTTTCGAGCCATGTGTAAACGCTGCTAATTGGGTGGGCCAAGGTCGTTTGATGGAACCTCTAACGAATTTTCATGAGTTTTGGAATTCGTTGGTGATAAACGGCAAAGCTTTATCGCGGCTTTTTCTTTGACAAAGAGCGTGTGTTGCGAATGCCGCGAGAAAAATTTGTTGCACGACTTCTCTGATTGTGCTTAGGGTCTAAACATATTCTTTTTATTTAAATTTAGTTTGTACTAAGCGGGTTTAGCCCACGAATAATTGTTCTGCGTGTTTTATAATTTTGTATTTAAATTTTTTGAAAAATTGGCTTACCCTAGTTCCACATAGAGAATATTAAGTAACACAATATTATACTATCTTATACCCTCGACTTCGTCCACGTAGTTTTAGCATTTATAAATCAATAGCTGATGCCCGCGACTTCGTCCGCGTGGTGGTGGTTTTTTGATTCCCGCGGGAACTCCTTAATTTTCCGGGATAAAAAGTAGCCTATGTCACTCAACTATACCCATACCAAAAATCACGTCGATCCGTTGCTCCGTTGCGGCGTGATTGAAAGACAAACCAACAAACAAACACACTTTCGCATTTATAATATTAAGTATGATTTAAAGGGGTCTACGCTTTAAATTGTAAAGAGGGTGTTGTAAAGTGTATTGTTTTTGGCAGCCCAGTCAGTCAGTTTTGGATGAAAAGTACATAATTTACCAATGGATTAGTATGGAATGATCATTATGAATCTTTCTTAGCACCTTCGTCCAACTGTGGACCCCTTTTAGTACCACAAAATATAGTATATTATACGAAATCCGGAACATACTATTGTGATTCGTGTCACGCCACTTTCTTGTTTCCCTTGCCATTTTATCTCGCTGTCACTTATTGAATCTCCGTGACAAATGAGCACCTGCGTCGTAAGCCAAGGGCCAGGACTGAGGTTTATTGTGTCTTAATAATGTCTATCAGTAAATTGTATTTCATATAGAGTCCGTGTCACAAAATACCTAAGTTCCCTATAGGCAGCCTGTAGTTACATGTTTAAGCAATTAATGTATATTTTAAATGTGATAGGTACTTAGTTCCACTAATTGCCACGGGACTTCTTTCATGAGTCAAGACATGGACTCTAGGCACATATAAAAGTCGTTAAGATTTCGGGCTCCTTTATATTGGGGGGTCACACACATCTAATATTTCGATGCTACGCTTTAATTGTATATATAAGATATATTTTATGATATACTAGATGATGCACGCGAATTCATCCGCGTGGGGGTAAGGATTTTTAATTCCCGCGGGAACTCTTTAATTTTCCGCGATAAAAAGTAGCCTATGTCCTTCCCCGGGATACAACCCGTTTCAGGTACCAAATTTCATGGAAATCTGTTGAACAGATGGGCCGTGAAAGCGTAGCAGACAGATAGACAGACATCCATACATCCGTACATCCATACATCCATCCAAACTTTCGCATTTATAATATTTATTTGATTAGTATGATAGTAGACCCTATGTAAGAAGGAATTTGAATGATATTTTTGTAGGATTTTGTATTTAGGTATAGAATGTAAGGTAACAAAGTAACTGCGTATAGGAATGTAGGGCACTTATCTGAATAGGACGGCCCGGATGCGAAGCGCTGATCGATGCTGACTTCAGCGCTGGTGTCCTCCAGTCCCAGAAATACGATCACCTTCCCGGTTTGAGCGTCTCTGACCAGAGAAGATGACGTAATCGTTAGCTGGATCGTTGAGTAGCTGCCAAGTTGCAATAGTTCGCCGAATTCCTTTTGTTTTGCAGGTTCTTGTTTTGATGTAAACAGTCAAAAGATTGTTGGAGATGCGTGGATGACGAAAATGATATACCGTTTTTAGAACTTGAATAATCTATACTTATAATAAAACTGTAACAGGTCCAATTCTGTACATTGAAGATATTTTGAAAATTTTTTTTGGAGGGCACTCATTATTCGATACTGAAGCCAAATCTGTAATTTTTTTCATTTTTGTCTGTCTGTCTGTCTGTCTGTCTGTCTGTATCTTGGCCGCGCATCACGCCGAAACTACTGAATGAATTCAAACGAAACTTGGCACGATTTGAGCCTATACCACGAGGTAGGACATAGGATACTTTTTATCCCGAAATTCTACCCCCGAAGGGGTGAAATAGGGGTTGAAAGTTTCTATGAAAGTCCTTAATTTCTCAAGTTATAGCCATGAAACTTGATATATGAGCTGCGGGTTAAAAATGGAGACATACGTGTTTCACAGTTTTTGAAAATTCGACCCCCAAAAGGGTGAAATAGGGGATGAAAGTTGGTATGAAAGTCCTTCGTTTCTCAAGATGTTTTACAAGTTATATTAACGAAACTTTTTATTTTGGCTTACGGTAAAAAATAAAGAAGTACGTGTGTCACAGTTTTTCAAAATTTCACCCTCAAAGGGGTGAAATAGGGGTTGAAAGTTTGTATGAAAGTCCTTCATTTCTCAAGTTATATCGATGAAACTTGGTATACAAGCTACCGGTTAAAAATGAAGAAATACGTGTTTCACAGTTTTCGTAAATTTTACCTCCGAAGGGGTGAAATAGGGGTTGAAAGTTTGTATGAAAGTCCTTCATTTCTTAAGTTATATCCATGAAACTTGGTATATGAGCAGCGGGTTAGAAATGAAAACACACGTGTTTCACAGTTTTTCAAAATTCCACCCCCAAAGGGGTGAAATAGAGGTTGAAAGTTTGTATAAAAGTCCGTCATTTCTCAAGTTATTTCGATGAAACTTGGTATATCCACGCGGACGAAGTCGCGGGCATCAGCTAGTACTTGATAAACTTGATAAATGTTGATTTTATCAGAGCGAGCAAAGGAATTTTTCATAAGTGACAATCGCTGACAATCGAAATCAAAAAATGTTGAAATTTGAGGGTAACCACCCTCAAATTTCAACATTTTTTGATTTAATGATTTAAATTTTTTGATTTCAACATTTTTTAAAAAAATATAATATGTTGATTTGACAATTTTGATTATGACACAATACAGATTATATAAACTTGTTAAAAACATTTTAAACTAGCTATTACCCGCGGCTTCGCTTCGCGTGGCTCAGGGGAACAATAACTGAGTTTTTGTTGAGAATACTTGGTTTATTATTTTCTTGAAAATGGTAATTGTTTTTTACTTTAATGAGAACAATTTCCAAGAACTCAGATCTTGATATTTTAGTGGAGAAAAACTGCAAGCAATTTAGCATGCAAGAGGGCGCCATGGAGAAGAATACTGAGACGTTCAGAATTGACGTATTTCATCGAGTGGCAAAAGCTCACACACACATATGACAGACACACACAGTGTACACACACCCACAGGTGACACAGGGCATAACATTATTTTAACACGCTACTGTAAACAATGTTGTAAGTTCTTCCATTTGGAGCCAATACGTGTAAATTTTGGGCATTAGATACACGCGAGCACGCTACATAAAGCTGACCATGAGAGAAGCATGGTTTTTCCAGGTGAACACCTGCTACAATTCAACAAATCTATTCCAAAGTGCAATCAGTACAATCCTTTCACGGTCAGATTTAATTGAAAATTAAAATCAACAAAGCCAAATCACAAAGCAAATCAGAAACAGCAATAATGAAAGCGGTCAAAGAACATAAAGATAATGAATGAAAGAAATAAAATCAACAAAGCCAAATCACAAAGCAAATCAGACAAAACCAATAACGAAAGCAGTCAAAGAATGTAAAGATATTGAATAAAAGCCGAGAAAGAAAATAGGTACCGTATGCACTATAAGATGAAACGCACATTTTCGAGGGATCTTATGATTCTTCAGAAAAACAAACTGCTAGCGCGTTGTAATAACAGACAGTGCCATCTATAATTCTTATGGGAATTAATACAATTCAAAATGGGTTTTACAGGCAAGTGCCTAATTTAATTTAATTTAAAAAGTGATTATTGACTACTTGAAGCAATTTTTTTTTGTTTATTTTTGGCATATAGATTCCATATTATAATAACATGCTATCCTGCGGGATCTGTTTGATTTTCCGGGACGAAAAGTAGCCTACGATACTTTCCAGGACCTCAACTATATTTTATCAGTGCAAACAAATCCTTAACTCCGTTGCCGCGTAATTGAAGGACAGATGGGTGAAAAGTGACGTCATGTTATAATGAACGCGGGAACTATTAGATTTCCCAGGACAAAGGTAGCCTATGTGACTTTCCTAAACAAAAATCACGTCGATCTGTATCTCCGTTCCCATATAAATGACGGACTAATTGATTAAAAATAGCATTCTATCTCGTAGGAAATGTTTGTTTTTCTGGGATAATAATTAGCCCATGCCACTTTCCTTCGAACAGATCACGTTGATTTGTTATTTCGTTGCCGTATGATTGAAGGAAAAATGCGTAAAAATCAGCATGATATCCCACAGGAACTGTTAGTGTTTCTGGGACAAAAAGTAGCCTCTCATTCTCCAGGTTCATCACGTTGATGTAAATTACTCCGTTGCCGTATGAATGAATGATAATGAACCCACAGGAACTGTTAATTTTTCCGGAACAAAAAGGTAGCCTATGTCACTTTCCAGGTCCTAAACAATAATCACGTCGATATCAGTTACCACATAATTAAAGGGAAAATGTGTTAAAAGCAGCATACCAATATCCCCCAGGAACTGTCGGGTTTTCCGGGATAAAAAGAAATATATATAATTTTCCAGCTCCTCGATTATACCTGTGCAAAACATCACGTCAATTTGTAACTCCGTTTCCGCCTAATTGAATAACAAAATGCGAGAAAAGAGAAAAATATCCCACAGGAACTGTTTGTTTTCCCGGATAAAAAGTTTGTATGTCACTCTTCCAGTCCTCAAATATACCCAAGCAAAAAATCACGTTGATCCGTTGCGACGTTGCCGCCTAATTGACGAAAAATGCGAAAAAAAAGAGCATGCTATCCCACAGGAACTGTTTGTTTTTCCGGGATAAAAAGTAGCCTATGTCACTCTCCAGGTTCTCAAATATACCCATGCAAAAAATCACGTCGATCCGTTGCGCCGTTGAAGACATTTCACTCGGCGCTCTGAACACTGAACTTTGCACTCTGAACTCTGCACTCTGAACTCTGCACTCTGAACTCTGCACTCTGAACTCTGCACTCTGAACTCTGCACTCTGAACTCTGCACTCTGAACTCTGCACTCTGAACTATGCACTCTGAACTCTGCACTCTGAACTCTGAACTCTGCACTCTGAACTCTGACCTCTGCACTCTGCACTCTGAACTATGCACTCTGAACTGTGCACTCTGAACTCTGAATTCTGCACTCTGAACTCTGCACTCTGAACTCTGCACTCTGACCTCTGAACTCTGCACTCTGAACTCTGAACTTTGAACTTTGAACTTTGAACTCTGCACTCTGAACTCTGACCTCTGAACTCTGACCTCTGCACTCTGACCTCTGAACGCTGAACTTTGAACTCTGAACTCTGACCTCTGCACTCTGAACTCTGAATTCTGCACTCTGAACTCTGAACTCTGCACTCTGACATCTGCACTCTGACCTCTGAACTCTGCACCCTGAACTCTGAACTTTGAACTCTGAACTCTGACCTCTGCACTCTGACCTCTGACCTCTGCACTCTGACCTCTGAACGCTGAACTTTGAACTCTGAACTCTGACCTCTGCACTCTGAACTCTGCACTCTGAACTCTGCACTCTGAACTCTGCACTCTGAACTCTGACCTCTGCACTCTGACCTCTGAACTCTGAAGTCTAAACTCTGAACTCTGAACTCTGCACTCTGACCTCTGCACTCTGCACTCTGTACTCTGACCTCTTCACTCTGAACACTGCACTCTGATTTTTTTCTATTTTTTAGTCATTCTTATACTTACTATTTACCCCCCAAAAAGCAAAAAAAGAAAATTTTTGATTTTTTTTCACCTGCGAACTAAAGGGTTAATGCCTTTGTTTTTTACTTTAATGAGAACAACTTCCAAGAACACTTTCGCATTTATAAAATATATTAGGATATTAGGATTATAGGATGTTACTAAGGTAGCACATGTTACTTTCCTGGTCCTAAAATAAATCTGAACGACGGCTAACCTGAACGTGGGCTAACCTGAACGTGGGCTAACTTGGACGTCGGATAACTTGAACGTCGGCTAATTTAAACGACGGCGTATCTGAACGTCGGCTAACCTGAACGTGGGCTAACCTGAACGTGGGCTAACCTGAACGTGGGCTAACCTGAACGTGGGATAACCTGAACGTGGGCTAACTTGGACGTCGGATAACTTGAACGTCGGCTAACTTAAACGACGGTGTATCTGAACGTCGGCTAACCTGAACGTCGGCTAACCGGACGGTTATGATAACCTGAACGTGGGCTAACCTGAACGTGGGAACGGTGAAACAAATGCGAGAAAAAGAGCATACTATCCCACAGGAATTGTTGGTTACGGGATAAAAAGTTACAATCACTTTCCAGCTATTCAACTATACCTGTGCAAAAAATCACGTCAATCTGTAACTCCGTTGCCGCCTAATTAAAGAACAAATGCGAGAAAAAGAGCATTATATCCCACAGGAACTGTACGTTTTTCCGGGATAAAAAGTGGCCTTTGTCACTCTAGGGGTCCTCAAATATACCGATGCAAAAAATCACGTCGATCCGTTGCGCCGTTGCCGCCTGATTGACGAAAAATGCGAAAAAAAAGAGCATGCTATCCCACAGGAACTGTTTGTTTTTCCGGGATAAAAAGTAGCCTATGTCACTCTCCAGGTCCTCAAATATACCCTTGCAAAAAATCACTTCGATCCGTTGCGCCGTTAAAGCGTGATTGAAAAACAAATTCGAGAAAAAGAGCATTATATCCCACAGGAACTGTTAATTTTTCCGGGATAAAAAGTAGCCTATGTCACTCTTCGGGTCCTCAAATATACCGATGCAAAAAATCACGTCGATCCGTTGCGCCGTTGCCGCCTAATTGACGAAAAATGCGAAAAAAAGAGCATGCTATCCCACAGGAACTGTTTGTTTTTCCGGGATAAAAAGTAGCCTATGTCACTCTCCAGGTCCTCAAATATACCCATGCAAAAAATCACGTCGATCCGTTGCGCCGTTGAAGCGTGATTGAAGGACAAACCAACAAACCAACAAACCAACAAACCAACAAACCAACAAACAAACTGACTTTCGCATTTATAATATTAGTATGGATATTAGGATTATAGGATGTTACTAAGGTAGCACATGTTACTTTCCTGGTCCTAAAATAAATCTGAACGACGGCTAACCTGAACGTGGGCTAACCTGAACGTGGGCTAACTTGGACGTCGGATAACTTGAACGTCGGCTAATTTAAACGACGGCGTATCTGAACGTCGGCTAACCTGAACGTGGGCTAACCTGAACGTGGGCTAACCTGAACGTGGGCTAACCTGAACGTGGGATAACCTGAACGTGGGCTAACTTGGACGTCGGATAACTTGAACGTCGGCTAACTTAAACGACGGTGTATCTGAACGTCGGCTAACCTGAACGTCGGCTAACCGGACGGTTATGATAACCTGAACGTGGGCTAACCTGAACGTGGGAACGGTGAAACAAATGCGAGAAAAAGAGCATACTATCCCACAGGAATTGTTGGTTACGGGATAAAAAGTTACAATCACTTTCCAGCTATTCAACTATACCTGTGCAAAAAATCACGTCAATCTGTAACTCCGTTGCCGCCTAATTAAAGAACAAATGCGAGAAAAAGAGCATTATATCCCACAGGAACTGTACGTTTTTCCGGGATAAAAAGTGGCCTTTGTCACTCTAGGGGTCCTCAAATATACCGATGCAAAAAATCACGTCGATCCGTTGCGCCGTTGCCGCCTGATTGACGAAAAATGCGAAAAAAAAGAGCATGCTATCCCACAGGAACTGTTTGTTTTTCCGGGATAAAAAGTAGCCTATGTCACTCTCCAGGTCCTCAAATATACCCTTGCAAAAAATCACTTCGATCCGTTGCGCCGTTAAAGCGTGATTGAAAAACAAATTCGAGAAAAAGAGCATTATATCCCACAGGAACTGTTAATTTTTCCGGGATAAAAAGTAGCCTATGGCACTCTTCGGGTCCTCAAATATACCGATGCAAAAAATCACGTCGATCCGTTGCGCCGTTGCCGCCTAATTGACGAAAAATGCGAAAAAAAGAGCATGCTATCCCACAGGAACTGTTTGTTTTTCCGGGATAAAAAGTAGCCTATGTCACTCTCCAGGTCCTCAAATATACCCATGCAAAAAATCACGTCGATCCGTTGCGCCGTTGAAGCGTGATTGAAGGACAAACCAACAAACCAACAAACCAACAAACCAACAAACCAACAAACAAACTGACTTTCGCATTTATAATATTAGTATGGATTATTTATTTAAACTATAATTATGATTTTCAATTGTTATAAAAATTATTATTTTTATAACAATACCTATTTATTTATTTATTTTAAATATATATATATTTTTTTTTTTTGGCATGGTAGGTATGGGCATGTAATGCGGAGGGAAGAAAGGCATATTACGAGAAGAATGATAGATATGAATGTGGAAGGAAAAAAGAGTAGAGGGAGACCAAAGAAAAGATGGATGGATTGTGTAAAAGAAGATATGCGTATAAAAGGGGTGAATGAGAGATTGACGGATAATAGAAGTGAGTGGAAGAAGAAAACATGTCGTGCCGACCCCACATAGCGTGGGAAAAGGGCAAGAAGAAGAAGAAGATAATGAAAATGGTTGTAAGTTATATTTTTTGTTTTAATCGTTTGAACTAAAAAACTTTTGCTGCGTGAAGTGCTGCGTGCGTGCTGTGTGCGCTTCAACACGCCAGAACGCCAGTCAGGGAGATAGATTATAGTCTGGAATAACACATAATATGCTACTTTTTATCCCGGAAAATTAAAGAGTTCCCCCGAAATCAAAAAAAAAAAATAACCCACGCGGACGAAGTTGCGGGCATCAGCTAGTACAATACTAAGTATGTTGATATTACTGTGAAATTAAATCAGATTTAGTTACCTATTCAATTTTACGTTTGGATTGTCAGCGCAGTAATTAATAAGCTCTTGAGGATTGAACATCATGTTAAATCGACATTCATGTGCAGAAACAAGGTTATTAATTGATGAATAGGTACATTAACTAATTGAAAATAATTTAATTTACCGTCATTATTTAAATCCCGTGTGCATACAAAATTAAAGTATTATAACTAAACTAGCTGATGCCCGTGACTTCGTCCGCGTGGTTTAAGTTTTTTTTTATTCCGCGGGAACTCCTTAATTTTCCGGGATAAAAAGCAGCCTATGTCACTCTCCAGGTCCTAAAATATACCCATGCCAAAAATCACGTCGATCCGTTGCTCCGTTGCGGCGTGATTGAAGGACAAACCAACAAACAAACACATTTTCGCATTTATAATATTAGTATGATAGTCACCAAGTACCTACCTAATACCACAGCTAATACCACAGCTAATACTAAGCGCTCGCTATCGCTAGCAATAAAACTTGCAGTTGAAGTAAGCTTTGCCCAGCGATGGACTAGTGCGTTGTCCTAGGTGCGACGACGACGCGACGCAATGCGACGCCATAGAAAATGGCAGACGATGTAGCGTAGATACGTCAGTTTTCTATGCATCGCTTCCGTCGCTCACCTAGGACAACGAGTAGAGGCGAGGCGGCATCGCTGAATGAGGTCCAATAAACATCAAAATGATTCGAAGATGAGAGCGAAGCGAGCGTGAATTTTTCAATTCAATTTAATTCAATTCATTAAATTAAATTTTATGTGCCCTGAGAAGAGCCCACAACAACCTCAGCCGGGTTTATTTTTTTAATTTAATAGAAATTTGTCGATTATTTTGACTTTAGGTAAACCTAACTAGGCTGCTATCAGAGAAGAATGGAGACGGATAGTTAAGCGTGCCACAACACCAAAGTGACGACTGACGACCACGACCGCTCTGACAAGAGCGATACGACCAAGAAGAATAGGTTTTTATAGTACCTACTTAACTAAGAATTTTAAGCCTAAATAAAAATTAATCTTTTACTTAGAATTACCTGGATAAGTATACCTAGTGTTCATAACTTCATACCACTGTAAACGCCGTATAGAAAATTAAAATAGAATGGCCATTTTATTATGAGAAACATAATATTATATTATTAATTGATTACGAGTAGTTCAAACATAATTATTCACTACAGCCCATTAACGTCCCACTGCTGGGCACAGGGCTCCGCTCTCATAGGAGAGAGGGAATAAGAGCTTAGACCCACCACGCCGCTTCAATGCGGGTTGGCGGTCTATGGAGCAGCGTGGTGGGTCTAACTAAACTCTTATTTCTTTCTAATTATTCGCTTTCATCTAAAACAAAAACCGATTTCAAAACTATACCTACCAACTTAAAGTAATAAGTAAAAAAGCACTAAATCAATTTCGATAAAATTGTTTTTTGTTGATTTTCTCAAAAAGCGCTAAATCAATTTCGATAAAATTTATATGGGACCACCTCTGAAGTATGATCTACCAAACAAAAAAGAATCATTAAAATTGATTCATAATTGGCGGAATGATCGCGTAACGTACATACAAAAAAAACCAAAAAGAAAACATACAGTCGAATTGAGAACCTCCTTCCTTTTTTGAAGTTGGTTAAAAATCAGCGACGTTGAAGTACATAATATTGTAGCGTGTTGAGCGCGCGTCGAACGATTTAATAACACCATAATGGCCGCTGGAGTTGTTCAGGCGTTGTATTTAATTAAGCCACGGCCCTTTTGTTCTACCCGCGCCAAGTGATCCTGAAGAGTTTTATTATGTGTTATAATTTTAAATTCAAATTAAAGGCGAACGGATTGAATAAATTCATTAAATGGCTTATTACAGCCGCTTTCAGAGGGTATTCTTAACTACTTATTTTCAGTTTGTTACCAAAAAGTTTTAGACCAGTGTTACCGGAGCTTACAAATTTTTGATTTGTTTTATAATTATTGTACTTTCCCGTAAAGTAGTAAATCTACACACTGTCCCTTGTTAAAAAACGACGCTAGGTTTTCTCTACGTTTTTATTAACTCGATCAAAACCTTGGGATCATGTATAAAACGTTTGTTTTAAGCTAAAGATGAAATCAAGTAAAAGTACATCATAATATTGTATCTAACAATATGTAGTAAATGTAACTCATTTTGTCCATATAGTTAAAAAAAGACGCTAGTTTTTTTCTCCTTTTTTGACAGAGCGAAGCGAAGGTCTCTGCGTCTACTTGAGTGAATTGGCATTTGTCCGTCAGTCCGTCCGTCCGTCCGTCCGTCCGTCTGTCAGAGCCTTATAACTTCTGAATTACTGAACGTAATTACTTCTAATTTAAATATAATATGTAAAACGATGGTCTCCCGCCGAATATGGCTTAAAAAGTTAACAAAAATCTTTATTTCAGGGGGGCTCTCATAGAAGCGAATGCGAAGTAAAAGTCTTATGAAAACAGAAAGAATCTTGCAACAAAGGATTATTTATGGAAACTGGTAATTAAAATGTAAATTCAAAGATTTTTATTACTTTTTAAGCCATATTCGGCCGGAGGCCACCGGTTTACATAATATATATAAATTTGAAGTAATTACGTTCAGTAATTCAGAAGTTATAAGGCTCTGACAGACGGACGGACGGACAGACGGACGGACGGACGGACGGACGGACAAGTGCAAATTCACTCAAGTAGATTAGGAGACCTTTGGTTCGCTCGGTCAATAATATAACTTCCAAAATTATTTTATAGCGAGGGTAGTCCCGTCGCACTTTTATCCACTAATATGAACAATCCTAGCCACTAGCGGACAATGGTCACTTCCCGTGCTTGCTCCTCCAATTGCTGCCATTTTCCTATAACAATTCGTTGCTCCCGGCTTTCAAGATCTTTGTGACAGAATTAAAAGGTCAGTTAAATGCTTTAGCGATCCGAAATAATCATTTTCTTTTGCGACTTTTTATTTAAACTTATTATAGGGGTCTTTAGGGAGGGTTGGATACAAAAGCTCTATATTTCGACTTACGAGGTACTAGTAGGTACCTGAAAAGGTTACTGCCAGGATAGGATGGGTAAAATACATCGATATATATGTAGGTAGGTACTAGATGGGCCTTTTAATAGAAAAAAGTTGGGCGTCCGACTTGAAGAGTGTGCCCCTCACCTGTATAAGTCTGTCCTTGTCCCCGCCATAACGCTGTCCCGCTTATCAGACTAGATGGCGTAAGTAAAATAAGTCCACATTCTTTGTTTGACAGGGCCCGTCTATGTAAAATGAGGTAGTTGGTAAAATACGTTACCGAGTGCATTGCTATAATATTATTTTCTTTTCGGTGTCTAAATAAGTAGATTCATAATGAGACCATTAATTATTAAATTATTAATTGATACCAAACATAAATAAAACGCTAAGTAGGTACCTATTTATTTTATTCTTACGTAGGTACTGTAGGTAGGTACCTAGTTTTTCTGCGATATCAGCTATATTCGATTTCTAATGACGTCTTTAATATTATAACCTAGGTAGTCTTTGTAACTTAGAACGCGAAGTCGGACTTAACGATACCTCAAGTTACGATACGTACCTAGATCCTGGGACTATTCAAGAGCTGGATGTGGCGCAGAAAAAAAATTGCAGACGTTACGCATTGATACCTAATTTCTGTGGTGATATTTAGATGCTCAAGGGCACGAAATAATAATCATTTAAGTAGTAGGTAACCTGCCTGCTTGTTTGCTCAATAATTATGTAAACACATAAGTACCTACATAGGTAGTCCATAGTAGGTAGGTACATACCTACAGATTCTATTTATAAAAATAAAAAATTAAGTAAAATTTGTTTATTTCAGACCCTTGTAGTCCATAATTAATGTTGTTAGTACAGTATTAAACTTAAAAGCTATGTTAGTATACACAAATAAAAAGATAAAAACAAAATAACTAATTTAGATATCTGCGGTTGCGTGCTGGGGCACTAGGCACATAGACATGCGTATGTATCCAGTGCCTCAGCACGGGGCAGTCAAGTTTATCACATAAGTAACACCCTCAAGATGACGTTGCCACTCCCCCTAACTCGGCGCATCAGCGATGCGACTCGTTTGCGCATGACAGCATAAATAAATCATCCGTGTGCGCGTACGCAAACATAGCCGAGGCACTACAGTGTCGGGGGAGCCCCAACATAAAGGCGTTATTATATTGCACTCGGAGCGCATTGCAAGTCTTCTGCGTATAGTTGGTCCACATAACATGGTTGGTTGGTGTATAACGTCTGGCAAAACGCTTTCTGCACTGAGAATTTCTTAACTAAAAAACCCAGTAACCACACCTAACAATTTTTATGCCCGACCGGGAATCGAATTCAGGACCTCGTGATCCGCACTCGACTATGCTGACCGCTAGACCAACGAGGCAGTCTTATAGTTCCTGAATTTTAGGGAACAATTAGTTACCGTACGTAGCTACAACTAATATATTCACACACGTCCGGTAATCCGATCCGCAAATCCGTAAAATGCTTCAGTCGCACGAAATACGCCTGCGTGTTGCTTCAATACAAGTCGATAGGCGGGGTGGCAACGTCGCGCCTGCTTCGCTGCACGCAATCGGCCGCGCCATGCCAACGACGCGACGCCGACGCGAAGCGGCAGCGTCTCAGAGCTCTGGCGTATGACGAGCGGCACGCACGTCTTTTACACTCTCTACTATGGAAGCGGTGTTAAACTTCGTCAGAATAATCGAGCAATACCCTTGTTTGTACAACAATATTATACCCGACTATTCAAGGAAGGATATCGTGGACAAGGCATGGAACGAAGTTGCGGAGACTATGCAGTGGACTGGTAAGTAGATAATATTATAATACCTGATTAATTACATACTCACTCATTGATTTATTGGTAGGTAGGTACAGATAGGTTATAGGTACTTAACACTGCACTGCATGCACTTATCAATAATTAATTTATCAATAAGTAGTTTTATTTAAATCTGCTATTTACAGTAATTTGTTGCGTTTTATTTTTTTACTGGCATTTGAAATCTGAACACTATTATTATTATTATTATTATTTATAGATTTATTGCACACGAGTACACAATACAAAGAAGACACGTATTGCAAGTACACGATAATAAAGAAGACATTAAAACTACGAAAAGGACCATAGGTACAGTATACAAAGTCTTATCGCATAAGGCGATCTCTACTAATTTGCCCGTTTGAGAGGATCGGGTTAAAAGGACTGCAAATGTACATTGACTTGGACAGTTTGTTTGATAGGAATAGAACCTATCAAGTATTCATGATCATTGGCGCTACAGCCCTTTGTGCGCCCGGGCCTGCTTCAGTCGATATCTCCATCTATCTCTATCAAGTATTAAGTTTTTTTGTTTGTTGTCTTTTTGTTTTGTACGATGGGGCTGACATGTCCAAAAGGACAAAAGCCTCAAAAAAAAAAAAAAAGATTAAAAAAAAAAAAAAAAAAAAAGTATCAAGTAACAAGTGAATATACTCAAAGAATTAAAAAAATACGACTGCCATAGTTAAATGAGTTTTTTTTGTGAATCACTGAATATTGAAATATAGTCTTATATATTTTGCGAATCTACTCATCATTTTCTTGATGATGACAATAAAGTTAATCTCATTTTGGAAAAAAAAAATTCAACTTTAGTCTTTGATGCGGGACCATGGTCACGCTATCAATTTTATTTTAAATTTTACTAGCCTATGTCACCCGGAATAAGTTAAGGATTCTAACGATACCTCATTCATCAAAATCCGTTCAGGCGTATAGAAGTTATGGTGGAATATACAAACTCACATACATACATACATACATACATACATGAACCCTGAAAACAATTATACTCCTTTTTTCAGGCAGTCGTATAAAAAGTAATAAGGCACATTATTTTAGTGCAAAATTGACGATCTCCCTGACACAGTGTTGAGCGCTGTTGTCCCGTGCGGAGGTCCCGGGTCAATTTGGGAATTTACAATTTCTGAATTTTCCCTGGTCTGGCCTGGTGGGAGGTTTCGGCTGTGGCTATTTACCACCCTACCGGGCAAAGACGTTCCGCAAAGCGATTTAGCGTTCCGGTACGATGCCGTGTAGAAACCGATTAGGGTTGTCTATACTTATAATAAAACTGTAACAGGTCCAATTCTGTACATTGAAGATATTTTGAAAATTTTTTTTGGAGGGCACTCATTATTCGATACTGAAGCCAAATCTGTAATTTTTTCATTTTTGTCTGTCTGTCTGTCTGTCTGTCTGTCTGTCTGTCTGTCTGTCTGTATCTTGGCCGCGCATCACGCCGAAACTACTGAATAAATTCAAACGAAACTTGGCACGATTTGAGCCTATACTACGAGGTAGGACATAGGATACTTTTTATCCCGAAATTCTACCCCCGAAGGGGTGAAATAGGGGTTGAAAGTTTGTATGAAAGTCCTTAATTTCTCAAGTTATAGCCATGAAACTTGATATATAAGCTGCGGGTTGAAAATGGAGACATACGTGTTTCACAGTTTTTGAAAATTCGACCCCCAAAAGGGTGAAATAGGGGATGAAAGTTGGTATGAAAGTCCTTCGTTTCTCAAGATGTTTTACAAGTTATAACAACGAAACTTTTTATTTTGGCTTATGGTAAAAAATAAAGAAGTACGTGTGTCACAGTTTTTCAAAATTCCACCCCTAAGGGGGTGAAATAGGAGGTGAAAGTTTGTATGAAAGTCCGTCATTTCTCAAGTTATATCGATTAAACTTGGTATACAAGCTACTGGTTGAAAATGAAGAAATAAATGTTTCACAGTTTTTGTAAATTTTACCCCCGAAGGGGTGAAATAGGGGTTGAAAGTTTGTATGAAAGTCCTTCATTTCTCAAGTTATAGCCATGAAACTTGGTATATGAGCTGCGGGTTAAAAATGAAGACATACGTGTTTCACAGTTTTTCAAAATTTCACCCCCAAAGGGGTGAAATAGAGGTTGAAAGTTTGTATAAAAGTCCGTCATTTCTCAAGTTATTCCGATGAAACTTGGTATATCCACGCGGACGAAGTCGCGGGCATCAGCTAGTGTTAAATATAACTGCCATACGCCCCTAACAGATTAGCCCGCTACCATATTATACCGCATTATCACTTACCATCAGGTGAGATCGCAGTCAAGGGCTAACTTGTAGTGGATAAAAAAAAATTATCACTTCAAGCAAGTAGATAATATTATTTTCATCCCACCATCTCGGAAAGAGTATTTTTACTCTTCGATATTTGAATGCAAAAGCCGTTATTATCCTCTTGAGGAAAAAGTTAATTGAATTTAGAACATCGTGTGCACGTTAGTAAATATCACTCGTCTATGAAGTTTGTGAATTCAAAACATCATTAAAACCTATTTACTTCTACCTCTATGGTGCCGAATTTTCACACAACCGTTTTTAATTTTAATTTCCTCGATGAGGTGGGATGAAAAGTTACGTGTTGCACTCGAGTGAAAAGATTTTTCACCTCGTGCTCTTTTGATTCCCTCGCTGACGCTCAGGAACAACTTTTCACTCTTGTATAACAAATAACTATTTCTATGGTATAATTTATTTTCGCTTCGTTACAGTGCAGTACTGCCAAAGTAAATGGAAAAACATAAGGAACGGATTTGTACGCAGCTTAAAGCTATGCGCCGATAGGTCATCGAAGAAACAAAAGAAACTGTACTATTTGCACAATGAGCTACAATTCATCCTACCATTTATTAAGACACACATTCACTCGGAAGAACCCGGTAATAGTTCTCCACAAGATGCATCACGTGAAGAAGTATATTCTCCATTCGAGGAAGAAGCTTTAATCATCGCTGAGGACGTTTCATCACCAGCTGCGGTGTCCAATACGATTAAAAAACCCAAATACAGAAAAATTGAGACCGAAGTCGATTGGTTAAAAGAGAGGGAATTTAGCAAAGACGATTCTAGAAAAATGTTTCTTTTTAGTTTGTTACCTGACGTTGAGACTCTTTCTGATGAGCAAATGCGAGATTTTCGAATAAAGGTGTTACTGCTTCTAGAAGAGGTTCGAACAAGTCCCTCGCAGAATAACTTCAGTCAGCATGAGCGGCAATATCAGCAGTACAGGAACTCTTTGCAGTTTCCCCACGAATCGACACTATCGATGCTTAAAACTGAAATGTCACAAGAAGCAGGTGATACAAATTAGTATTTGTATTATGTATGTTATTTTATGAATAAGGCTAATAATTAAGGCATTTAAGTACTTATGTTAAATAAATAATTCTTTGAAATGATTTATTTATTTCACGTAGGACAACTTGTGTCACTTTTGAAACGTAAGACTCTACCACCGGTTCGGAAAGATGCTACTGAGAAGAGCCGGCAAGAAACTCAGCAGTTGCTCTTTTCTCAAAAAAGAAAAGGTCACATTAAGTAAACAATACAACACATACGTTACAAATATTACACTGACTTGTGGGTCACTGGATGCGAGGCGTGTTGCTCCATGCAACTTTGTCATTAATAAAATCATCGATAGTGTACTAACCTCGACTTAACAAATGCTGTTTAACACAGTCTTCAAATCTATGTAATGGCAAATCCAGATACTCTTTGGGAACCATATTATAAAAACGTACACTCGACCCCACAAAGGATTTCTGCACCTTGCGCACACGATACGACGCTGTTACTAGCTTATTACGGTTTCTAGTATATCGTTTATGAGTATCCCCTATTTGCATAAAAAGATTAATGTTCTGCCTAACAAAGACTATATTATTGTATATGTACTTATTGTGAAGGCACCGTAAGAACACCAATCTCTTTAAATTTTTCACGAAGTGATACGCGTGATCCGAGTTTATAAATAAAACGGATGGCTCTTTTCTGCAATATAAAAATTGATTGGATATCAGCTGCTCTGCCCCACAATAAAATGTCTTTGATAACAGATAGGTACCTGAATATTTTGACGACCTCCCTGGCGCAGTGTGAGCGCTGTTGTCTTAACGTGTGAGGTCCCGGGTTCGATTCCCGGCAGTGTCAATTTGGGAATTTATAATTTTCTCTGGTCTGGTCTGGTCTGGCCGTGGGTAGTTACCACGTACCACCAAGCGATTTAGCGTTCCGGTGTAGAAACCGACTATAGTGGTATGGGTATAATATAACTGCCATACCTCTTACAGGTATGGCATACCATCAAGTGAGATCGCAGTCAAGGGCTAACTGGTAGTGGAATAAAAAAAAATTACTGTGTCGGATAGTTGTTAGCCCGCCAACCCGCATTGGAGCAGCGTGGTGGGTCTCAGATTTATTTCCCTCTCTCCTATGAGAGTGGAGGCCTGTGCCCAGCAGTCGGACGTTAATGGGCTGTAGTAGTGGTGGTGGTGGTGGTGGATAGTTGTTGTTAATTTTTTTTTAGTATTTTTAGGTCGACTCTCGTTGGCTAAACAAAAATTTGATACAGATTGAGTTACGCAGCCATTTTGTTACCACACAGGACTTGAAACAAAAACCGTAAAAAAAACGTATACGTCTAAATTGCAGCTGAAACCAGAACATTCACGATTTGCTGAAACTCAAAAAGCAGAAAAATTCGAAAACTACTTTCAATGAAAAGTCGGCTCGCAACCAGTTTGAATTTCAAACGAAATAGAAACTAGCTTCGATTAGCTGGTTGTTGACTAGTTGAGTTTTTTGTTTGAGCAGTTTCAGGGAGGACTGAGTCCTTCGGTGATTGATGAGGAACCGGTGTTAAGCGTCGAATAAACATGCCCTTTTGCCATACATTGAACACAAACATTGGAAACGATCTTGTTATCAAGTACCTACCGCGTGTCCCTCTGCTTGCTAAGTAGACCGTTGTATTTCTGAGGGTTGAGACCAATTTCCGTTAATCACATATAAATGGTGTCGGGCTTTTATGATTTTTTGTTTTAAATGTACCTAAGTATGTACTATACTAATATTATAAAAGTTTGTGAAGTTACACAAGAGAAAAGTCCTAGATCATTCACTCACTGACTGACTCACTAGCCCAAACTCTTGGAAACCTGAAATTTCGTACAAAGGGCGAATTTTTCAAAATCTAATGAGTGAAAACGCGATAGGTCGCTAGCATTTAATCTGATATAATTAACCATAACGAAACTATCGTAAGTGATATCTTTAGTACTAATATTATAAAGAGGTAAAGTTTGTGAGGTTGTAGGGGTAATCTCTGGATCTACAGAACCGATTTTGAAAATTCTGGTACCAATAGAAAGCCACATTACATGTGAGTGTCATAGGCTATATACATATTAACTCGAGAAATTAGCGAGTTCCCGTGGGAATTTAAAAAACTTATTTCACGTGGAGGAAGTCGCGGGCAGCTGCTAGTCAAATAAATATTATAAATGCGAAAGTTTGGATGGATGTATGGATGTATGGATGTATGGATGTGTGGATGTATGGATGTTTGTTACTCAATCACGCTCCAACGGCTGAACGGATCTGGATGAAATTGGCACAGAGATAGATTATAGTCTGGAATAGCACATAGGCTACTTTTTATCCCTGAAAATTAAAGAGTTCCCGCGGGAACCGAAAAACCTCAATCCACGCGGACGAAGTCGCGGGCATCAGCTAGTATATTATTATTTTTAAAAAATTAAATTAATGAAATGATAAATTAAGAAAAAAAACTATTATATGTACTAATTATATTTACAAAATATACACGCCGTTCTGTCCCTTTCCGTAGGGAGTATTATGAAAGGGTTAGCAATATTTGTAATGCTCTAATTTTAGTTTAGTTTAGAGATTGTGCACTACAGAATCAGCCCCATTACCTCGTTGAATAGCAAGGCTATGTCGTTGGGATAAATAAGCATCTATTTCTATTTCTATTTCTATTTCAAGCTCTTTGGTCACCAGAGGCGTGGATCAGTTTTTGGGATAATTATTTTATAAAATTCTTCGTGTCCGATGACCGTGGGCCCAGAGTCTCAAAAGCAAGCGCCGCAAAAACGTAGTCCTTAGTTAAGGCTGAGTATCTGCGACGCTTAAGCAACTGAGCAGATTAGGCAGCTGCACCCGCCTTTGGAAATGGAATTTTTGAAAAATGAATGGTGGAATTTTTTTAGGGCCAATAATACGGTGGGATCCTTGATCCTTTTGCATAGGAGTCGACAAAATGGCATTGCGGCTCTTAGGTTAAACGAGTAGCTATCATTATAACAATAGATGTGTCACCGGATTATGCCCGACTAGATTCGGTCTCGTCCAGGGAGTTATTCATGAGCCTGTTAGTGGCATTAACACCCGGAGGGGTCCAAAACTAGTCTGGCATAATCCGATAAAACTAGTGAGTTACAACCGGTGATAATATATTTATTGATATAATGAACTAGCAGATGCCCGCGACTTCGACCGCGTGAAATAAGTTTTTTAAATTCCCAAGGGAACTCCCTTATTTTTCGGGTTAATATATAACCTATGATACTCACAAATAATGTGGTTTTCTATTGGTACCAGAATTTTCAAAATCGGTTCTGTAGATCCAGAGATTACCCCTACAACCTCACAAACTTTACCTCTTTAAAATATTAGTTCTAAAGATATCACTTACGATAGTTTGAACGTTATGGTTAATTATATCTGATTAAATGCTAGCGACCTAGCGCGTTTTCACTCATTAGATTTTGAAAAATTCGCCCTTTGTACGAAATTTCAGGTTTCCAAGAGTTTGGGCTAGTGAGTCAGTCAGTGAGTGAATGAGCTGGGACTTTTCTCTTGTGTATTAAGATTAGTGATAATAATAATGTAGTTACTTTATTTTATTTTGTTGGGAAAACTTACAGCTACAAAAACAGTGGATAGATAAATATAAATTCAATTCAATTCAAAACATATTTATTCAAAACAGGTACCTACGAAGTACACCTTCTGAACGTCATGCTTACAAAGTATAAGACGTGACGGTGATAATTAATTACTTACGGTATCTTAAAACTAAAGCTACGAGGGTTCCAAACGCGCCCTGGTCTGAGAAGAGCCCACAACACACAATACCTTTTATACAAGTCGTATAAAGAACATAATATTAAGTATAACGCCAATTACAAGTTTTCATAGATAGAATTTACGTGTTAGAGCTCACATGGCTGGAAGAAGTAAATATTGATATATGCTACCTAAGAAGTAATCTATATCTACGAGTATATATTATATATAAAAATAGAGGTGTGTGTTCCTATATTTCACTTTGCAGCCAAAACTGCACGTCGCAGACGCATAGTGTTTGTATGTCGCAATAGGTACCTACAAGGCTCCCATCGTGCACTATGGTGGTTGCAAGTTGATACCTATAAGGGTGTAGAAGATACGGGTGTTGAAACATGTGATTTCTAAAAATGTGTGATTATCATTAATCTAAAATGATTTGGATTGTTCTAGAAAATTCTAGAATGATCCAGAGATATCTAGAATTATTTGGAAAGTTCTCAAATGTAAGCCTTTATTCTAATCAAATAAAAATGTGTTTTTAGAATGATCTAGAATATAGAACATCCCAGAATAATTTTGAATTCTCTGAAATGTATTCCAAGGCTCTGATTGATCGAGCATATTAATTGAAATGTTTGAAAAAATTCTAGAATGACATTTCTAGAATGATAGATGATTTGAGATATTAATGTCTACAGTCGTAAGATATGTAAAAAAAAAGTAAGATCAATAAATTAATAAGAAAAATGAAAATCTGTCTTTTATATGAAAAAATTATGAAGTAAGTAGTGATAGATTATGTAGGTACATTAACAAATAACTATACATTAACAAAAAATTAAAAATGACCCAGCGAAGCGGGTATTCACAGCTAGTAATCATACTTATATTATAAATGCGAAAGTGTGTTTGTTTGTTGGTTTGTTGGTTTATTGGATTGTTGGTTTGTCCTTCAATCACGCTGCAACGGAGAAATGGATCGTCGTGATTTTTTGCATGGGTATAGTTGAGGACCTGGAGAGTGACATAGGCTACTTTTTATCCCGGGAAATTGAGGAGTTCCTGTGGGAATTAAAAAAAACTTATTCCACGCGGATGAAGTCGCGGGCATCAGCTAGTATTATAAATGCGAAAGTGTGTTTATAATGTTGGTTTGTCCTTCAATCACGCCGCAACAGAGGCCCGGGTCGACATGGTTGTTCGCATGGATGCAGTTGCGTTCTGCAGAGAGTGACAGATACTACTTTTATCCTGGAAAATTATGGAGTTCCCGCGCGGGAATAAAAAAGCCTTAAACCATGCGGACGAAGTCGCAGGCATCAGCTAGTTAAAATATAAAAAGCTTATAGTGAACTGAATGATAAGATAATAATAATCAAGATTTGAGACGATTTATCAAGATAGTAACAAACTAAAAATAAATATTTATTTATTTATTCAACACTTTATTGTTTTTACTTTACTATTGAATTTGAATATTTCTAGAGATGTTGTATATTTGATCAGCCGATATGCAGATACATTGTCAGCCAAGAAACCAGTATTAGAAAAGGCTATCTAAATGCCACAAAGATATATTTAGGTACTCGCCCCTGCCGGCTTTGTCAGGTTCCGAACACGAGTTTATGCTTTTAGGTCAACAACAGACTTTGGTATCGTATTGGGGACGAAAGTTAAAGTGCAAAATTCTAAGAGTTTTCAGTTTATATAGAGAAGATATATATGTACTTGAAACATGAAAGTTATAACGAAGAACTTATTGTATAAAGTATACTTTCACCGCAATGATTGGACAGTAGGCTGACTTGATTATAAAGTTTGTAAATGTTAGTCCGTCGGTCGATCTATTAAAAAAAAACGTGTGGTGTCGTGGGTCACCAGATAGGAACGTAGTTCCTTATTACATAAATATTAATTTAAAAAAGTCAGCGCCATTTTGAAATTCTTTGTTATTGAAGCAATTTCGTTCAAAATCGATATCTGAGAATCCCTAGGATCACAAAATAGGAAACTGGTAATAAAATTTAAAAAAGTCACAGTTTCCTGTTTCGATATTTTGAACGAAATCGGTCAATAACAAAGAATTTCAATATGGCGCTGACTTTTTAAATTTTGGTAACAGTTTACTGTTTTGTGATCCTAGGGATCCTCAGATATCGATTTTGAACGAAATCGGTTCAATAACAAAGAATTTCAAAATGGCGCTGACTTTTTTGAATTTTGGTACCAGTTTCCTATTTTGTGATCCTATGGATCCTCAGATATCGATTTTGAACGAAATCGGTTCAATAACAAAGAATTTCAAAATGGCGCTGACTTTTTAAATTATGGTACCAGTTTCCTGTTTTATGATCCTAGGGATCCTCAGATATCGATTTTGAACGAAATCGGTTCAATAACAAAGAATATCAAAATGGCGCTGACTTTTTTAAATTTTGGTACCAGTTTCCTATTTTGTGATCCTAGGGATCCTCAGATATCGATTTTGAACGAAATCGGTTCAATAACAAAGAATTTCAAAATGGCGCTGACTTTTTAAAATTTTGGTACCAGTTTCCTGTTTTGTGATCCTAGGGATCCTCAGATATCGATTTTGAACGAAATCGGTTCAATAACACAGAATTTCAAAATGTCGCTGACTTTTTTAAATTTTGGTACTAGTTTCCTGTTTTGTGATCCTAGGGATCCATAGATATCGATTTTGAACGAAATCGGTTCAATAACAAAGAATTTCAAAATGGCGCAGACTTTTTTAAATTTTGTTAACAATTTCCTGTTTTATGATCCCGGGGAGCCCCAAATATCGAAACTCAATAAACACTTGGTTTCATTCAACACTAATCGTAAAGACACACCAACCGCCATTCGTCTTTTCGAGTCACTTATAGGATCCTTTCATAGAAATAGGAAGACTACGTAGTCGCAATTCCTAAGTCCATGGATTCTTTCAAAAGCCTCTTAGATGCGTCATCCCACTCAACGCATTTTCGCAGACATCTACATTCGAAATTAAACTTTAATTATTTAAAGTTAAGGTTTAATTTCGAATACATTACCTAAAAATCTTACGCTCGGTACGGACGTTTTTTGCCGTTTATTTCCCATCCGCATCGTCCCTTATATAAGGAACTAACGTTCCAAAATGTCGCTCTATAAGTTTTCTTTGTAGATCTGTTAGTGTCTGTCCGCCATTTCGGTTGGAAAGCCTATTAAGTACCTAAAACCTGCATCAATCATTATAACAGTCTCAATTGTTGTGACGATTGGCTGAATTATGATTGTAACCATGTGATCTGTGATTGTAACTGTAGATTTTAGCCGAAGTTTGATAACCAATTGGATGTGATTGCGATCTTGATGTCCACTGTGGTGTGATCTTTACGTAATAATAGCCCGGAGTGCCCTGGTCCACATATTATATAATTAATCGGCCAATATTTTATATTAAACGCACGGTGTTTTTTTTATTTTCTACATTGAAATAGATAAAAATCTTTTATATTTTCCACTAACTACATTATGCGCTTTTATACTTAAGAAACCAGGAAAGTTATTTCAATAAAACCATTACAGAACTTCTACCGCTCGGATCCCAGCGAAAGGAAAGGTAATAAATCAAAACTTCGGTATTAAAACAAAATGAGACGAGGCGATCAACTATCAAAACACCACCTCTTCATACAACTTTGTTATCTTCAAAGTTTCCTGTCTACTTACTCGTTATATAAGTCGTTTGTGAAGAATAGAGTGAGTTATTTTGTCAAGCGAAAGGTAGGTTCAATAGGTACTTAGGTATAAAGTTTAAACATACTAATAACTAAACTTACAACTTTTATTATAGAATCCTACCTATTAACTTTAACAGCCCGTCGGATAGACCGATTTTGACGAAAGTTGATGAAAACTAGCAACTTTAGGCTATCATAAGAAAATTAAGCACTTTCCACCTATGATATTTCTTTCCACGGAAGTGTTAAAACCTTATTAGGTTCAACCTTATTAGGTTAGCAAGATCCCGCGACGATCAGACCTTCGTTATTTTTTAAAAGCTGAAAGTTTTTCTATGTATGTCTCTAATAGAGGTATAAACGATCCCCGACTATGAAGTTTGGATCGCGGTTGCTTTGGGAGGTATCAGGTAGATAAGGTGCCATCTCAAATTCGTTAAAGTATTTAGCTCCGTTTTTTTATATTTTTCTTTGGAATAATATTAGAAACCACGTTGTCCATTGCCAGACACATTAGTACGATTGCAAGCCCCTGTCAGACACTCTTAAATTATAAAACCACAAGGTGTCTGACAGGGGGTTAGCGGAAAAAGTTAGATTTAGCAGATTAGCAGATTGCCGTGTTGCAGCACTGAAAAAGGAATAAAAAAATAAAAAGGAACCCGCTAGATCCTGGCAGCGGTGTGCGCAAGACCGCAGCGTGTGGAAATCCTTCCAAGAGCTGGTACCTATATAGCCAGCAGTGGACGTCTCCATAGATATTATAGTCGTCGTCTCCATCAATCATATCATACTAATATTATAAATGCGAAACTGTGTTTGTTTGTTGGTTTGTCCTTCAATCACGCCGCAACTGAGCAACGGACCGACGTGATTTTTTGCACGGGTACATTTGAAGACCCTGGAGAGTGACATAGGCTACATTTTATCCCGTAAAATTGAGGAGTTATTATGGGAATTAAAAAAAAAACTTATTCCATGCGGACGAAGTCGCGGGCATTGGCTAGTACAAACATAAACTGTACTAAAATAATCTAAAATTTTTGCGTATTTTATATTCATTTCTTTTGAGATAAAAGCGCGTCAACTCGGTGAATGTGAAAAGTTTGTAGATGACTTCAATCCATTACGCGGGTGAAATATTTCTTTGTTTTGCAAACTTCACCGCGCGGATACGCGACTAAATCGCGACGAGTTATTATTTTCTCGTGCTTGTGGATTCATCAATAGTGGGTAATATTATATCTACTTATGTAAAACAGGTAATTAATGTCGCCTATTGTTATCAAGGTCATTTAAAAAAATATTGCCCGTGTTAGCATTTATTTTTTAACATTACAAAATCTTAACAAGTATTGGGTTTTTCTTACTAGAAATTCTCAGTACTAGCCCGGAGTCAGGAAATTGGCGGTGTTTCACCCCGGTGCCACGGAGAGCACGTAAAGCCGTCGGTCCTGCGCAGATCTCTCTCCGGTCGTGTCGTATTTTCCGTCCCATCGGGCTATGAGAGTAAAAGAACAGAAAGTGCACCTGTGTATGCGCACACACGTGTGCCGTGCAGATGGCTAATCTCTCTGAAGATAGGCCGCCGTGGCCGAAATTAGGTCGGGAGGACATTATTATTACAAGATAGGGTTGCGCTTGACGATAATGGAAATCAAAAATAAGGTCTAGGTCGGAGTAGGTTCTTTTACTTCATGGTCGCTGCATGGGTTTCAGGAGTCAATGCATTACGGAATCTAACTTTGGCAAGCGTATTCACTAGAGCCATATCCAAAAGGAGAAAGTTTTGATTTAGTGCTTATAACTGCCCCAGACGTGGGAACCTCTTTAAAGTTTCTAGTCAGAGAGGTGCCACATAGACTAGAGGTAGTAATGTCCTGCAAAACGGACTAACCCTGACTGACAAACAAGAGGAACAGTTGTGGTTTTGGCACTAAGTAAATTACTCTCAATTCCATCGCTGTTTGGTTGGGTAGTAAGATTTTAAATTATCTCTTTTAATAACTCATATTTAACACTTACCTATCGTTTTTACCCTGAATAATATTGTTATGTTTTCTTATTAATATTTATTTAATTTTCAAGAAAATAAAACCATCATAAAAACAAACAATTAATATGTTTTTTTCTTATGCCTTATTAGCTCCATAACATCATTGTTTTATAGCGCTTTTGATGCCTGTTTACAGCATCTCTATAGTCTGTAACTCAATGTTTCAACTCGTAGTTAGGTAATAGAATAAAACATTTCGAACAATTCCCTCGCTCAGGCATTCATAGTCGGGTTCGGAAACATTATAGAAATGTATGAACTGATTGCTGCCAGCGCTGGAGACGTTAAATCTAATGTTACGCTGTCGAATGAATATTCAGGCCACTGCTGTTGAGTTGGTGCCATAACTGTATTTCTATTTGATACGTTTGGTGCATATCGAGTGTACAAAATAATTGTAGCACTAAAAATTTTTGCCACTTCTAAATAGCATCGTTTTCTCTATATCGAATTTACTACTTTTAAATTGATACTTCAAAACTTTCGAATGATTTTCAATTCTGTTACATGTTTATTATGGCAAAATTACATAAATTAAGTTTATAAGTTAGAAAAGTTTAAAATCAATCGTAAATTAACTACATTTCTTTATTTTTGTAGCCTTAATGTTTTTTCAAAGTATTATAATAAGTAAGAATTCAAATCTGTTATTTTATAGCAATTCATATAGCTCAGCAATTTATGGTAGACTTTACGGATTTTATTGTTTTCTACCCAAGAGTATTATTTGCCTCCGCGATTTCAACGGCTTTTATGATGATCACTTTAAGTTAAGGCTTGAACAGACACAATTCTCGACGTTAGCGATGCACGACAACAATGCACGGCAGGACGATATACTGAAAGCGCGCATATGTGAGTACAAGGCGTTGAATTCAGCTTTTTACCAAACAAAGAGACGACCATTTGAATATAGGTGACCACTAGAACTTTGCTTCCGCGCTGTCACCATGCTCATTTTTTGCCACTGCCCATACCCTGCCGTACAAATTGAAATATTAGATACCTACTTTATACTAAGGACCTGATACAGTAAGCTTTCTAATCTGCGATGAAGGCACATTCTGAGGTACGCGACAGCGACACGTGCGACATTTCCACGTAGGTTTGTATAGAAAATTAATATGGAAAGCACTCAAGGTTAGCGACCTTTACGACGCGCGTTGCAAGATGAAAAGCTTTACATTTTTTTCTATTAAATTCACATCTTCTAGAACACGTTGACGTCGCGCGACGTGTGCATCAAGCTTAAAATGCAAGGTAGGCTGCGGGTATTATCATTTTATTGCTTACCGTTTTGTCTTTCGTCGTTGTTTCTGGTTTGTTGCGTTTAACGATATTTAAAATCATCCCAGTTTTTTCAATGCTTGTGATCTCGGTTGAGAGCGTATATTCCGCGTATAGGTATCACTCAGATATGCTGTACCTACAAGATACAGTCCACGTGTAAAAACTGATACAAAAGTCTAGTGCTATTAAGTCTCTATTATCAAACACCTCGTTTGTTCACTCATTCTCCAAAATTAAATGGCATGCGACAGGTATGATCGATGGTAGAACGAGTTTCCAAGAACTAAGGCAATATGGCTCTACGATCTATTTCAATTTGATCTAGCCTGAAATAGTTTTCATGATTGGATATTAATAAAATTGATATCAGAACATTTTAGAGTGAAAGATATTTTATTTATTGTTGTGTTTTAAAGTTTTGATTTGATGTTTCATACCTGGCGCAGTGGTAAGAGTTATGACTTTCTAGGACTGTTCATAGAGTCACCCTTTATGGTCCCAGGTTCATACCAATTTTATGGAATAAATAATTTGTAAATGGTTAAAGTCTTGTCTGGTGGAAACCACAAAGCCTTGATAAGCCATTTAGCATTACAGCAACGAAAAGTTTTTTTTAATCCAATAAGTACAAGTTACTCTTTGACTGGGATCTCACCTGATGGTAAGTGATGATGCAGTCTAAGAAGGTAGCGGGCTAACCTGTTAGGGGCATGGCAGTTATATGAAACCCATACCCCTATTCGGTTTCTACACGGCGTCGTACCGGAACGCTAAATAGCTTGGCGGCACGTCTTTGCCGGTAGGGTGGTAACTAGCCACGACCGAAGTCTCCCACCAGGCCAGACCAGGGAAAATTCAGAAATTATAAATTCCCAAATTGACCCTGCCGGGGATCGAACCCTCTTTTTCGGATCTAAAAGAAAACGTTCGAAAAATCCGAAGTCATTCGTTTTCACATTTTCAGAGTTTATATTATGTTCTCTAATATCTAGTTTAATATCATAACTTTCTAGACGAGATTTCAATTTGGTCTCCCCTGAAAGGGTTATTATATGCAAAGATGAAAACTTACTTGGATTGGATTGGTACTCTAAGTAAACATGGGTAACTTTATCAAGACATTTTCCACTGTAGATTGTATATGGACAAATACATATTTACAGTAACTCTATAATAGTTATAGATTTACATCGTCTTAAAATAATCAATCTAGTATCGAATACCTACCCCACAACTTTGTCCACGTGGAATTGGCTAATTCTGACTTGAAAATATCGTGGAAACTTTTTTTTTCGGCATAAATAGCCTATGCTAGACCCACTTCAGGTCTTTACCTATGCAAAAAGTCACAGCAATCCATTCCAACGTGATTGAAGGACAAACCAAGATACTTACATATTTTCGCCTGAATTTATATTTCGCAACGTTGTTTTATTTTCTCAAAAAAGACCTAGGTAACAATTTCTGGTAATAAGACATTGCTTCGACGGATGGATTAAATTATACTTCATACTAATATTATAAATGCGAAAGTGTGTTTGTTTGTTTGTTTGTTGGTTTGTCCTCCAATCACGCCGCAACGGTGCAACGGATCGTTGTGATTTTTGGCATGGGTATAGTTGAGGACCTGGAGAGTGACATAGGCTACTTATTCCGGAAAATGAAGGAGTTTCCATGGGAATAAAAAAAAAACTTACACCACGCGGACGAAGTCGCGGGCATCAGCTAGTAAACAATTAAAACTAGTTTGTAGTTTGTACTTTATTAGCTTTATGGTAGTGTACATGGCAAAACTGGTCTGTGAACTCCATGCTATATCCATGATTAAGGCGGGTGTTTGTGTAAATGCTAATACAAGTTTTTTAATGAGTGGATAAAACAGTGTATCTTTTTAATAATAGAAACCGGTAGTTAGGAACTGTATCTCTTTAACGTCATTTATTTACGTTGAAACAAATTGGACATCTACGCTATTCACGTCACGTCACTTGCCTGTTCCCTTTCTATCCTATCTCGCTGTCACTTATTGAATCTCGGTGACAAATGCGCACCTGCGACTCAAGTTTTGGGATGGGATGAGAAGCTTTTTAGTTTCTGAGCTTTTTTGGGGATTAATCTTATAGAAATTCACGATATACCTATATAGGTACATGTGCACAGAATAAGTAATCCTATATAGCTAGGAATAATGGCGCGTTTTCATTAGAGATACGTGCTCCGTAGCTTATAAGCTACGGATGCGTATCAAGCCTACCAATTGGAGTGCTTTATTTTCATAGCTTAGCTTTGGTGGAATGGCTTTGGCTTTTTTACATACTAGTTGAAGCGAAGGGTGCGAGCTAATGATGCGCGAGTACAGGAGTTATGGGAAGTACTTATGGAGCATAGCTTTTCCCTTACCACGCCCCGGCACCCTATAAAGCTTAGCTCGCTTTGTAGCTGGTGCATCTTCCTTGCACCACAAAGCACACCATAAGGCCTGCCTATTAAAGCGTAGCGGAAAAAATATATCGTCATCGATCAACAATCCGATTGGTCCACCCAACCCAACTCCGCTTCGCTTCGCTTCAATGGACAGGCACCCTTATTTATTGCTTAGCTTTGATGGAAATAGGCACATAATTTCGTAGCTTTAGCCTCGCTCACAGTTTAGCTACCTTGCAGATCTCTGGTGGAAAGACAGCCATGTTTACGATTACTTTATAACAACAGCAAACAAATAAGTTTGCCGTGTATTTCATCCCTTCAAAATAATAATTGGTAAGAAATAAAAATACTGCTTAATAAGGTTATGCCCCCACGTGAGAAGAATAAATAAGCATTAAATAACGTTGATACACTCTGAAAGTAGAAATTTACTAAGTCTGAACGTAAATTAAACATTTTTTTACTAAAACAATCTTTAAATACTAAAATGAAAATTCTAATCCAAAATATGTGTATCCAATTAAAATTCTAGAGATATTTTGTTAGATTTCATAATATTTGTAAAACATTTCAGTAATTTTTTTGAACTAGATGGGTCAATACATTTATTAAAAAAACATTTAAATTAAACCTTTAAAATAAGAATAATTGTTTACATTAAAACGATTAGGTACGCCAGTTGTGAGATTGAAGTATGTTAAATTTACACATAGGACTATTTTCGTATATCAGTTCGTATAAGTAGTAAGACAGCAAGGAACTTTTCAGGGCTGTTTTATAGCTAGATAGCCTTAAATTGCGGACCCAGACCCAGCACAAAAAGCAACAACAACTAAACAGCTAGGCTAGCATGGGCCGGAGATAAAAACTTTATCCCCCGATTTTATCCACTGACAAGAGATAAAATTAACTTATCCACTTCTCAGAGCACGGCAACAGGGGGAAGGAGAAGTTTATCCCCGTTTGACATTTCACAGGGACTCGGGGGACTATTTATCCACCCTTATTTAGCGTTTTTATTTATTTATCTAGGAATAAAAAAATTATCCTTTCCTCGGGGAGAAAATTGTCTCGGCCCATGCTAGGGGGGCTGCAGCAACTAAATAAAGTTCTTCGTGAAATATATCATTATAGCTATCATTATTACTATCACTTCAGGGTCACCACCGTACGGGAGTAGGTGATATGGCTCGACCGTGACAATATAGGAAGATAATAATATCTTCCTCCGGGCTAATTTATGTTGGAAGTAAGTAAGTCTAAGGCCAAGATTACACTCGTAACTTTTACTCACGTACGTCTTCGTTCACATGAGTAACTTACGGAATGCCAGTCTTGTAATTCGCGTATCGTATTGAAATGTTAGTTACGTAAGTACCTACCTACGTATTAACTCACACGTGCAATCCTGGCCTAAGTTTAAAATACTCAATACTAGCTGATGCCCGCGACTTCGTCCGCGTGGTAAAGTTTTTTGATTCCCGTGGGAACTCCTTAATTTTCCGGGATAAAAAGTAGCCTATGTCACTTTCCAGGTCCTCAACTATAACCATGCCAAAAATCACGTCGATCCGTTGCTCCGTTGCGGCGTGATTGAATGACAAACCAACAAACAAACACACTTTAGCATTATAATATTAGTATGATTGCAATGCCCTGACGGGGCCTTATGTCTCTGTAATTGTATTATGAACATTGTACATGAAAGCAATAATAAATGAAATGAAATTAAACTTCGATAGCGCGATTACCCTGCTCGCATTTCTCTAAATCTTCATATGTAACCAGATGCAGTAACATCACCATTGTAGGTATGCGCGCCAAATGGGAATATTAATCAATGTAAAAAACCTTACCTTTATAACAACCTTTTTTTTCGATTTACCATGCTACGTTAGCAATAATAACCATAGGATCATTAGTTTTGATTAAGCTACATTCAATACCTAGTAGGTATTCATTTAGCCTATTCATAATACACGTTCAAGCTAATGGCTGTAACGCCATTAGAGCACAGAGCGTTCATTATGCTGCTATAGGATAATGAACTGCAGTAGGATAATCAGGTGAATGACTTCTTACGTTATCCGTACTTTTTAATATTGTATAGCTGATGCCCGCGACTTCGTCCGCGTGGTTTCCTTAATTTTCCGGGATAAAAAGTAGCCTATGTCACTCTCCAGGTCCTAAACTATATCCATGCCAAAATTCACGTCGACCCGTTGCTCCGTTGCGGCGTTATTGAAGTCTATACCTACGTGGCCCCATAGTGGCCCATCTAACTTGAAGGTCTCTTTAAATCTCTACCGCCCATAATACCAGCTGAATAAAATTAAAGTAGGTAGGTACTCCTCACCAGCGTCGAATGAAAACTAATCAGTCGAATAAAAAATCGATTTGCAAAGTTGCTCGATTCAAGCCATCCGACAGAATGCTATTTGTGCTCAAAAACTTTTGATTTATTAGCTCCAATGGCGCCAATGCAAGAAGCTCTCCCTTGCTTAATGGCTACCTACTTAGATGCTTACAAGTTTCGCTACTGGTTATTGTTGCTCATTTTTCAACTTGCTTCTCTCGTCCGTTGCTGTCTTCTTTGAGAGTGTATCTATTCAGAAAACTAATAAAATAAAATTTTTTAGTTTATTCAGAAAACTAAAAAATGTTCTTTCAGAGAGCTTTAAGAAAGGTTGTGGGCGTCGTTTTTCCGATTAGATAAAGGTGTCATTAAGATTTCAACCAAAGCAGCAACTACATAGAAGGAACTTACACTGAACCAATGCATACGCATGTGAATACGTTGTGTATGTATGTATCACATTGCATTGTGCAGGTCTTTGACAAACAGCACTGCACCTACGTTTTCGCCACAGTGAGAAACAATGCGTTAAAACTATCAATAGGACGAACTTTCCGCTATAGTGAAAATATAATATTTTGATTAAATTCATTTCAGGTATATTTTGAATGGGACAGACGATATTTTCCTCACCGTTAAACTAAGTAGTGAATTTTAATTGCTTAGGCTCGTTTGCACAAGGCCGTTAAATGTGATTACTTAAGTTAAATTTTCATCAGCAGCATCATCATCAATTAAATCAGTTTATAGGCAGTGTTGTGCAATTTCCGAAAACTTAGATGTGTGGCCCGAATGATAGAAAACCGAACTATTTACCAGTAGGCTAAATTACCACATACGTATAAATATAGCAATATAATGCAATACAAACACAATTTTTAGTTTTGACCAGAAAATCTTTGAGCTGATTCAATTTAACGATAACTAGAAACCTCAGTAACACAGAACAGAGCAAAAGTTTTCAAATCTATTTTTGCAGCCCCGTATAGTTTTGATTTGGCAGTTCCAATTACATTCAGCCACTATTTTGTTGCGGAAAATAGACGTCCAATTCGCTGCTGTCATACAAATATACTAGCAGATTCGAATTTGCGACACAGCCAGTTTTCGTGAGAGTAATCTGGGTAAATATTTGGTTCGTACTATCACGGAATGTGCCTATACTCTAGTCGTTTAGATCCACTCGCTTGCCCATAGCCTAGTGGTTCAGAATTTAGATCCACCCGCTTCTTTTCATAAGTTATATGTGGGTATTAGGTAAACAACTAAGTAATTGTGGACGACCTCCGTGGCGCAGTGTTGAGCGCTGTTGCCTTAACGTGCGGAGGGCCCGGGTTCGATCCCCGGCAGGGTCAGGAAATTTATAATTTCTGAATTTTCCCTGGTCTGGCCTGGTCCGGCAGCTTCGGCAGTGGCTAATTACCACCCTACCGGTAAAGACGTGCCGCCAAGCGATTTAGCGTTCCGGTACGATACCGTGTAGAAACCGTATAGTGGGATGGGTTTAATATAACTGCTATGCCCCTAACAGGTTAGCCCGCTACCATCTTAGACTGCATCATCACTTACCGTCAGGTGAGATTGCAGTCAAGGGCTAACTTGTAGTGGATAAAAAAAAAAATATTACGGGATATAATGTTAAATGACAACAGGAGGAAATATGCTTGAGAGTTTTTCATAATGAACGCCCAATGTCCGCCTATAATGCTTTTGCCGCCACACTGTGAAAGCATTGGGTAAACGTGAACTGGAACCGTAAAACCTTTGAAAGAAATTAAACTTCAATAACTTGATACAAAAAACCTTTTACGTTGCATAAAGCGGAAACAGGGGATGCTTTCGACAAGTTGGCGGTTTCTTTGTATCACCCCAAAGCGCGGACAGGCTGCGATGATTTTAATGATGTAGGATACAAAAAAGGGAGCATAAAGGGAGCGCTACATTATGTCGAGGATCGGGAATGAACGGGGACGTTGCATAAAGGGAAAAATCTATGTCAACATCATGGCGAATGATAAGGGAACCCGCACATGTTTTGTGACAAGAATAATTACAATTTTTGATCAAACGTTGCGATGAGGGAGTACTACAGTGCTTTGTTATAGGGTGCAGCATAAAGAAATATAGCAGGCTTCTTTAACATAACTAGCTGAGGCCAGCGACTTCGACCGCCTGGTTTATTTTTTTTGAGTCCCGCGGGAACTCCTTAATTTTCTGGGATTAAAAAGTAGCCTATGTCACTCTCCAGGTCCTAAACTATATTCTTACCAAAAACTACATCGATCCGTTGCTCCGTTACGGCGTGATTGAAGGACAAACCAATAAACCAACAAACCAATTAACCAACAAACAAACACACTTTCGCATTTATATTATTCGTATGAAAACATACTATAGAAGGCCTAGTATTTTCAGGAGCACAAAGTTGGTATAGATAAGAAGTTTTCCTCCACTTAACAAGTCCAATGTATCGCTTTTTTTACTTTAAGTTAGCCCTTGGCTGCGGTCTCACCTGCTGGTATGTGGATCCAAGCGATGGTAGCGGACTAACCTGTCAGGGTTATCAAGTCGCGCCTCGAATGTACCGACATTTTAATTTAATAATGGGAGCAGTTTCAACTTACGTTATGAAAGGTATGGCAAAATTACCAATAGTGTCGTAACACTTGTAATAGTGTCGTGGGACACCCGATAGAAGCAAAGCTGTTTCTGCTCGTTCCTAATAGCTATAAGCAAATTCCTAGTTCCATGTAGCTAATGATGGGCCACTTTCGTTTGTTTCACATTTGTCATCTAGGTCCCAATCCCTAACATCGTTTAAGAAGTATATCTTCAAAATGTAATATTTTAGTCTGACGTAATTTGAGTAACAAAAATTCTTTAGTCTCTTTTTCCAATATAAATAATAATTAATTTAATAATAGCTAGTCAAATTATTATTATATTACTACGTATTTACCTACTCAATCACGATAATTCTACTCGTTTTGAAAAGGCAATAGCAAAAGAAGTCAATGGCTTTATTACCATGATTAGCTAAGGAATAAATGATACCCTGCTATTGACAAGTAGAATGTCTATTAATAAATGTCACGAGCATACGGAGGCCCTCAGCCAGTAATTACTGAATGGCATTGTGCACGGCGAGTACAATTCAACGGACTCTTATAAATTAACTAGCTGCCTCGCCTGGCTTCGGATAAGAGGCCTTTAGTAATAACATGGGTAGCTTGCAGTTCATAGAAGCATGAAAGTACTGCTTACGTAGTTGATTCCCTAAAGGTTTAGCCATTCGACTCGGTTCGGATGGTCAGGATTCAATCCCCGGGCACATACTTCTTAAAACGAATTAGATATATCTTGATATAACGATGAAGGTCTACCATCGTACCGCAAGACGCCGTGCGAGTTTCCACCTCTATGTTGTCAACGTCCCATCCACACGTACGAAGCGCTTTGCGCCTTCATTCCTTATTCGCATGGCTAGGGTCTGGAACACTCTACCTAAAACTGTGTTTTCCACCAATTACAACCCGGGTATCTTTAAATCAAGAGTGAATAGGCATCTTCTAGGCAAGCGCGTCCCATCTAAGGCTGCATCATCACTTCCCATCAGGTGTGATTGTGGTCAAGCGTAAGCCTATAATGAATAAAAAAAAAGGAAAACTCTCTTATTTTTCTTATAAAATATTTAACATATCATTTTGTATTCCCAGTAATATTTTGCGAGCAAGTGCTCGCATTTCACAGGCGTTAAAAATTATTTCACAGAATTTTCTGTAGGTACCTACTTATATAGAAATTACAAACATTCGCTGTAGGAGTAAAAGCCACTAGGGTTCCCACTTTATTTTCTCCAAAGCGGTCGAGCCTGACGAATTCATGTTGAGATAAAACGCTTCGATTTTATTCCTGGAAAGCTTAATACATCTCATCAGAAACTCGCTGTAGGCAATTTGAATAACGACAATATTAATGAAAATGCTTTATTCTTAGTGGAGAATTCGGCAAATCTGCGTAACGATCCTCGCAAATGCCAGTCTCGCTAATGTTGTGATTTGTAAGGCGTGGACTGAGACGGATCGAGGTAAAATTACGATACCTTGAGATGTTTTGAGGCGTTTATATTTAATATCCAAATATTAAATAATTTCTAGATTGTATGAAAGTCAATAAAAACAGCTGTTATCGTACATTAAATTTTGATTGGAGGAAACCCGTGACTTCATCGACTGTCTCTGTAATTAATGTAAATTTCGACAAAATCGGATGAAAAGATGTGTCGTGAAAGCGTAAAAAACAGGCAGACACACTTTCGCATTAGTATGTATGAATTGTACTTGGAACATGTAACCGGATTTTATTATAATCGGCCTCTGGAAGTCTACACGGCATCGTAGCAAAACGCTACGTTTCGAGTAGCTTTGATAGTATAGTTTGTACTCCCAGTCACAACAATAATAAGCTTATGATTGCTATTTGACCTGCTGGTAAGCTGAAAGCGATGATGCAGTTACAGTTGGTAGCGGTATAACCTGAATGGGCTATTAGTTTGAATTAAACTTATATCCTTAACCGGTCTCTACGCGACATATTGGCGGCGTATTGGATCGCTCAATTGAACAAGTAGCACGTCTTTGCTGGTAGGGTGATAAAAAACCATGGCTGAAGCACTGAAGCCTCACTCGTGAAGTGGCTCGAATAGTGATAATATCACACTTTATATTATAAAAGCGAAAGTTTGTTTGTGTGTATGTTTGTAATTGTTACTCTTTCATGCAAAAACTACTGGACGGATTTGGCTGAAGTTTGGAATGGAGATAATAAGTAGCCTAGGTAAGCGTTATTCAAGGGTTTAATCTACCCTGGATTAACACAGGCTACTTTTTATCCCGGAAAATTAAAGAGTTCTTGTGGGAACCAAAAATCCTAAATCCATGCGGACGAAGTCGCTGACATCAGCTCTAGTAGAAATTATAAATTCCCTAAAGGTTTATTCACATAATAATTTGAATTAGCTTTAAACAATTATTGACTTAACCGTTCGTGATAGTTGTTCTACCAGATATTTTCGGATCAGAATGAAGATAAACTTATAATTTGTAAGTTTACGCCCTCTCATACTAAACAAAGAGACATTCCATTCGTATAATGGATTGAAGTCTCAAACTTTTCACATCGTGCAAAGTTTTCAAACGAAATCTCTATATTATGAGCGAGTGCAAATATATCAAAGTTGAAGTAGTTTCGAGCAAAGGTTTCTTCAGTTTATGTACATTGTATAATAATATACCTACTAAGTAAAATGAAGTTCTTCATCTTCAAGCGACGTTCCCTCAACTTTGAAGAACGTAACACACCTTTTATGTACCTCCTTTTATTATTATTGTCAGATGGGTGTGGCAGGCGCTTACCTTATCTGAGGCCCGATTGTCTAACCAAATCGTAAACATTTAACAGCTTAGAACGTATATTGCAACATAGGTTGATTCAACAATCAACGACTACGCGAATCATGCACGGCAGTTTTACGGAGACTGGATACCTGGATACCTATCGATTATGAATTCCACTGTAAGAAGTTCATACATGCTTGTTGACGTGCAGGCATCTATGAACTCCATAAACAAGTCGAATTATCCGTTTGACTTACGATTACGATTTCCTTACACAATCGGGGGGCTGGTCTCACCAACGTCTTGAGGTAGACCCACGGGGCTTTTCCTCCGATCGAGCCAGTGACGTCATGAGTTTTTCAATGGATTTTCAGTGCTAAAGTAAAGTTTGTGCTTTTAGAGTAGGTACTAACGCTAGGCGTTTAAACTTTTATACTCTCAGTTAAAGCAAAAAAATGCGTGGGTGTTTTTTTTCAGCACATGAAAATTGAGATTTACTTACATTAGAATTTTAAAGCATGGTTTTTCAGGGTCTCAAATATAAAATTTAGATTTTCGTAACAGTTTGCGAATGTAATATTATTTTCGTCATCATGGTCATCTCAACCCATCACCGGGCTACTGCCGAGAACTGGTTTACTCTCAGAATGAGAAAATCTTGGGGTCATAGTCCACCGCGCTGAACAAATGTGGATTGGCTGACTTCACGCACCTTAAGGAAAAATATGGAGAACAGCATGCAGGTTGCCTCTCGAAGTGTTACAAACTTTACCCATTTCAGCCTATTAACGTTCCACTGCTAGGCACAGACCTCTACTCTCATAGGACTTAGGAGAGACGGACCCAACACGCTGCCCCAATGCGGGTTAGCGGGCTTTAACGACTATTATCACGTTAGTCATAATAACCGGGACCGACGGCTTAACTTGCTCTCCTAACATACTAACCACTAGACCAACGAGGCAGTTGCAACAAACTTTACCGTTATATCTAATTGCATAACCTCGGGCCCTTCAAATTGGAGCCGAATGGCCGAAACCTTAATCAGTAAGTTGAATGCAGAGTAAATGTGAGTGAATGTGTCACCATACATTTGCTCTGCGAGCTATAGGTTGTGTTTAGGTCACAGGTTTAGGTACTTTTTTAAAAATATTTGACATGTTTCTTTTGACTACTACGGAATGAATAACGCAGAAGCTTTTTGCTTTTGACAACATTGCGTTGTGATTTTCTTTGTGCCTTTCCGAAGCGCGAACAGGCTAAAATGATTATAATGACGGAGGAAACAAAAACAGCGAGAACATAAAAGAAGTGTTGGGCGCATTATGACGGCGATGAAGGATCAGAAACGCGCGCGGTGGAAACAATCAAATCAGTCTTTGAAGCTGTAAAAATTAAAAAAATAGAAACAAATGATTTTTGGTTTTACAAAAACGCTTGCGCTTGACTGCACTTGTTTCATATACTAAATAGGTGATGGCGTAGATGTGAAGCAGTTTTTTTAGTTCAAAAGTGTTAAATAAAGTGGTGTAATGGTAGTCAATCTCGTTTTAGGTCTCACGTGCATAAAAGGCACGTCCTAACTCACGTGTATTGTCCACGTGGTGTTTGGACGTCCAAACTACACGCTCTTTAGTAATCGGTCACTTTCTTCCATCAGTGAACAATGTACTATTAATTGCTTGTTCCTTGTCCCTATGGACATTTCTCCTTACTGAGGCAGATGGATACAAAAACAGATTCTCTCACTACCTCGCGTGCCAAAGTTGCACGACCGGACAGATCAATCCACAACACACTTATCAAATGGACGATACTTGATAATATTATGTGCAGCTAAAACGAGACAACCTCAAGGACCCTAGAGCCAACCAGTTATACCAGTCTATCACCATCCATCCATCCATCAGCCTGTATGCATCCACTGCTGGACATAGACCTTTTCGAGAGCGCGCCACCAAACACGGTCCTCTGCCTTCCTCATCCACCCGCTTCCAGCCACCTTCTATAGGTCATTGGACCAGCGAGCTGAAGGTCGTCCTATACTGCGCTTGCCGGTACGCGGGTGGTATAAAGCGGGTTAGATTGGGAAGCTCTCTCAGGGATAAAATCCGGATCGATCCGAATCAGGATAAAAACGAGGAAATTCGTAAAAAAACTAAAGTGCTCATAGCTCTGAGAATTAGCAGGCTGAAGTGGCAGTGGGCGGGTCATATCTGTCGCATAACCGATGGCCGTTGGGGCAGACGTGTTCTAGAGTGGAGACCGCGTACCGGCAAGTCTATCACCGTTTCACGCCAATCTGATCTATAGATCTGTGCCCATTTTGTTTATCCATAAAGGCTAGAGGCGTCTAACAAGAAGTTTTTCTTAGGACAATCCAAGTATGCTCTTAATCTCGCAACACGATCTTCTTCCGTCCTCTTTAACTTGTTAAGAGTTTCGGAAAGTATCTCACCATTTGCTAAATAGTACTAATTGATAGTATTTCCACTAAATAGCTCGCGTTTCTGAAACTTGGCTCAGATAGAAAGATTAACAAGTTGTTCAAGCGACTAATGCAAGTCGGTGCTACCTCGTTAAAACTTGCGCCTTGCGCGGTCCCCAATTACTTCACAAACGAATGTAACTACCTGTTTTTATTTACAAACTACGTAACGAATGTTGCCAACCTTGCCCGCTTAGGAGCAGGTCTGAGTTTTTCGGAAAAAATATTAATTATTCTTGTAAGTAAGTATAATACAAAAAATATCTGCTACGGTTAGGTAAGGTACGTAGGTAGGTACGTATAATATTAATTAAATTTGGTTACGTAAAATAAACAGCTTTCAAAATTTTTAACATCATATTATTAACAAAGAATTAAAGAAAGATAAAATGAAACGTTTTTGTAAAACATAACCTAATTGAAAAGTCCTATTACAGTGTAAAGGATTATTTGAACGATAGGAAGGCATGGGTATGAATCGTTCCAGCGGCTAATTATGTTAAAATTATAATATATTGTTATAATTAAAAACCTAATTAAGTTATCATATTAATATTATAAATGCGAAAGTGTGTTTGTTTGTTGGTTTATTGGTTTGTTGGTTTGTCCATTAATCACGCCGCAACGGAGAAACGGATCAGCGTGATTTTTGGCATGGGTATAGTTGAGGACGGAGAGTGACATATAGGCTACTTTTTATCCCGGAAAATTAAGGAGTTCCCGAGGGAATCAAAAAAACTTAAACCACGCGGACAATGTCGCGGGCATCAGCTAGTTGACGATATTTGTGAGATGGTGATAATTAAAAACCCCGGCTGAGTTTGTTGTGAGCTCTTCTCAGACCAGGGCGCGTTTGAAACCCTCATAGCTTTAGTTTTAAGATACCGTAAGTGATTATCACCATCATATTTTATAAGTAAATGGACGTCAATAAGTGAACAGTGTACCTACCTAAATTAAATAAATATACTTTGACTTTTAGTTTGAAAAAATTCTGCCGCGGTAAGATTTTGCATAAATACCGATTGATCAAAATGACGCCATAAATATGTTGGTTGGATGGTTGGTTGGTTGTTTGTTGGTGCCCTTTTTTTATTTTTGTAATCGCTGGAAAAATGCTTTTACGCATACCACACAAGGTGGTTATGTGGGACTCACTAGTAAGCGGTTTGTAACTCGCTCCAGGATACCCACTTAAAATCCAGCAGCACAGTCCGCGTCGAGAATGAGCCGTCTCAGGGTCCCAAATCTTGGATACGACTGAGACGGCTCGTCGTTAACCGACATGACACCCACCTACACTATGGCGTGAGAAGGTGAGCATATCGTCGCCTTCTTCCACCCTGTCGTCTTCTGCGGATCGGTGGAGCATTAGCGTCCAGCTCACGTTCCCGCTCCGCAGCCTCTTTCATTGCGATGACGCTTTCGCAGAAAGATGTCATTAAAGTCCAGAACATCTCGCTGTCAATCATATCGTAGATTATGTTTGACAGCGTGAGGCTCACACTCAGCGCAGACGACAGAATGTGTCGTTGAGGTCCCCACGCCACACTCCGTCAGGGTGTGATGTGCTGTATCTTCAGGAGCACCGCACTCGTGGCGGGCTGGTGTTTCCTCCCGTCTCGCAATCTGATGCAGGTACTTACCAAAGCAGCCATATCCCGTAAGTACCTGTACTAGCCGGTACGTTGGTCAGAGCCCTATAGGGCTCATTAATCGAGGCCACTAAATTTCTGTTGCGAGCCCTAGGGCCCAATGTCTTATTTAAAATGTACCTGGGATCTTAATATAAAAGGTAAAGGTGACTCTGACTGACTGACTGACCGACTGATCAATCTAAGCCAACTCATAACTCATATTTTTTTATTCAAATAAACTTATTACAAGTGCTTTTTTATAATTTTATTACAGTGCTTCACACACGAGGAAAGTTTCTTTATTACAAGTACTTTTGAATCGTCGAGTGAATCAACTGAACGTAACGCTATGAAATTTGGCATACAGATAGCTATTACGAGAATGACCAGGGATGCTTTCTTAGGGATCCACTAAGAAAGCATATTAAATGATGATTGATGTGAAATTTGTATGCAACTCGAATTTTACGTGAGCAAAGCCACGGGCTACAAGCTAGAATATATTAATAAACCCATGATACCCCTCATCAGATTACCACTGATTCTTCAGTTTCAAATAAATGTGAGTGAACCAGGGTGGTTGCCTTCTTTTGCAAATGTATATCTTTTAAGTTTAATAGCACCAGTACACAATGACATAATGCGTTGGAAAGATATTAATTATGCCAAATGTTGTTTCCAAATAACGCCAAGATTTTATTTTTATCTTAAAAGCCCCGAGTCAAAAGTCAGCAAGTTGTCCTGGCTGTACGCTTTGTCTACGTTTTTACACTGCAAATTCAATTGATCGTATTGAGCGTTCGATAACATTAGCGTCAAAGTAAAATGGACCCAAAGATCTTGATTTAGAGTCACAAATTCAGTACAACCGATTTTTTCGAAACATATAGTTTGGAGCGTTGGCTGTGAATGCATACACGAAGTTAAGCTCAAAATCAATGTGGTTAAGGTTCATTTTGCTTTGAGGGTAATGTGATCGAGCGCTCGATACGATCAATCTAATTTGCAATGTAAGCATATAGTTCTGAACCCGTTGCCAATGTGCACGTTCTTCGAATGGATTGAACGAGCTGATTGGGCTATTCAAGAAGTCCATGGGTGACGGTTACATGACGGTGACGAATATGTAAGAATTTAAAATAACATAAAATTCTCATGCTCCATTATCTTTAAGCAAGGATTCGAGCTTCCCTCTTGCCTAATGGCCCGCTTTCGCTCCAAGTTCCCCATTTCGTTATTGTGACACATTTGTTAAGTTGATCCCATTTGTTCTTCTTCTCTCGTAAAGCCTTCCTCAGCTAATCTATTTATTCAGCGTCATAAAGCCTGCTAAATTTGAATCCTGCTGAAAAAAAAACTATAGCATCCATTTTAAAAGAGTATGTCATCAATTCCAACCGTAAGTGTGTAGTGTGTACGTATGTATGAACCTGTATAATATGGCTAAATATGTGGTAATTTTACTCATAATCATATCATAAAGCTCTCAGTAAGAAAGATAATAAACTAGTGATATATAAAAGGTTGCGTAGAGTGACTTCACGAAACATGGAAAACAAAGGAATAATGGATTCGAGTAATGGATTGAAGTCAGCTACAAACTTTTCACATTCATAAAGTTTTCAAACAAATTTATCTCTAGAGCCAGTGCAAATACATCAAACTTCAAGCAATTTTAGACACTTGTTTCATGAGTGTTTACAAGTATTCTGAAATTAAGCGTGAGATATAATATCTTAATGGTACACTGTCAACTGCCTCGTAGGTCTAGTGGTTAGCATGTTCGACTGCGGCCGACGAGGTCCTGGGTCCGAGTCCCGGGTCGGGCCATAATTAAGTGTTAGGATTTTCTGACTAGAAATTCCTTACAAATTATTACTAGACTATAGGAGTTAGGAAGTTGGCGGTGTTTCACCCCCGTGCCTCGGAGAGCACATTAAGCCGTCGGTCACACGTAGCGTCGTTAACATGATAATAGTCGTTAAAGCCCGCCAACCCGCATTGGAGCAGCGTGGTGGGTCTAAGCTCTAATTCCCTCTCTCCTATGAGAGTGGAGGCCTGTGCCCAGCAGTGGGACGTTAATGGACTGGAATGGTGGTTGTATGGTGGTACACTGTCATATGTCAAACACCAGCAATTCTATAGTTATAAATCATCTTGTGTTGTATTTTACCGTACCTTTTCTTAAATTTGTTTTTATTTTTGAGTCAGTCATAACAACTCTCCCGGTTGTTACGTTCTTCCTTGTTATCTTCATTTAATGCAACTGCTGGATCATTATAATATTTATCGAGCTGTAATAGGTACGGTGAGCGTTGGCATCCTTTATGATTGACATCCAATTAACTCACACGAAGCGTTTTTATGCGATGTAAACATCGCGATGATATTACATGATATACGAACCGCTTAGGTTTGGAAAGCCATTTCCGTGTTCGTTTATAAATAAACTAATTACTTTAAAGCAAACGCTCTCCAACTAAGACTTCATCATTGACTACCATCTTGTGCCAAGGTTACCGTTGAGCGCAAGCTTGAGAAAAGGAGGTTATGGTTAAAACAAACAGCTGATGCAAGGTCTGTGTGGTTAAAGAAGCGGGTAGCATAGCAGCATAAAAGCAATTGTGCAGGAAGCATACAAACAAGACTTCGAAAAACAGTTGTAAAATTTCACAGAAAATTTAAAAATATAAGCACCCGAGGCCGTTTTGTACGTGAGGGTCTGTTTATCCGGCACTTAAACCCAGTTCCTCATCAATCACGAAATACCCCCCGTTTTTCAGGTTATCGTTCCCCTAGGAACCTTGAATGCCCTGTCCTTTACAAACTCCCAAAAAAGACAGGACGAATAAACAGCTAGCACGGACTCGGATCGGTATATTTTTTACGTATAAATTCTCGCGTTTGTGCCACGTATACGTAAAGGCTTTGATTTTGTACTTACGTGCGTTTTTTTGAAACTGAACTACGTATTGAATATTAGTAGGTATTACTCGATACCATAATGTTGTCTGGATTACTAGTTTTCTTCCACTTGTCGTTATTCCAGGCCTTCTTGGCCACGTATGAGCTAATCTATATATCTATCTATATATTATACTAGTATGGCGCGTGGCTGCGCGGCCCGCTGAAGCGGACCGCGTAATGGACCGCGCGGTCCACTGTCTACTTACTCGCTGTCCTACTATCCTGCCCCCCGATTATGTAAGAATGGCCGATCAAATCGTCAAAGTTCGGCATCAAAGTAAAATAAACCATAACAGCATTAAATTAGAGCTCAATTTCGAAACACGAAATTGAGCTCTAATTCAATGCTGTTATGGTTTATTTTACTTTGACGCCGAACTTTTACGATTTGATCGACAATTCTTACATAATCGGGCAGCTGGTATACTGTCTACGTGTTCTGATCTGAACAACACACTGCTATGCTAGTGAGCACAGTGGAAGCGCCAGCACGCCAAGCGTAAGACCTAAAAGAAAATTCTCATAAAGGAAAAACATAAAACAAAGACCACCAAGCCCCGCCCCTCCCTTTTTGTGTGAGCAGCCCCTAAGTAGGTACCTATCTTTAATACCCTGACCGTGCTCCTCACCCATCATCCGAACCATCGATCATCATCTCTCTCCATATTTTTTTCTCCGAACCATTCGTCAAAATGAGATTTCTTCCATAAAAACAAATCTTGAAAAGGAACCGTAGCCTCTTCAATATTCGCCATACATTTTCTATGGAAAATAAATTCCGCCATCTTGAATTTTTTTCTTGTTCATCAAGTAGACCTTCATGTTCTGATCATCTTTTGCCAAGAAACCACTCTTCCATCTTTTATACTCTCCGTGATAGACATCGACGAAATTTGTATGGCGGCCATCTTAAATCCGCCATTTTGAATTTTTTTTCAGCTCACTGTCAATTGGATGAAGTTTCGAGTGACATTTGGTCGAGCACCCCCCACCTATCTTCAATACCTTTTTCTATGGAAAAATAAATTCCGCCATCTTGAATTTTTTTCGTGATCATCAAGTAGATCCTCATGTCCTGATCATCTTTTGCCAAGAAACCACTCTTCCATCTTTTATACTCTCCGAGATAGACACCGTCGAAATTTGTATGGCGGCCATCTTAAATCCGCCATTTTGAAATTTTTTTCAGCTAACTGTCAATTGGATGAAGTTTCGAGTGACATTTGGTCGAGCACCCCCTACCTATCTTTAATACCCTGGCTGGTGCTCTTCATCCGTCTTCGAAATCCTCAATCATCAGCTCTCTCTGTATTTTTCCTCTTAATGAATTTTTGTCTTCTATACGAAACGATGAGTGAAAAAAAAAATGTTCATACAAAATTTTACAGGAGAGGTGATCAATCAGTGAATCAGCACGAGCAGCTATATATATATTAACTAGTATGGCGCGTGGCTGCGCGGCCCGCTAAAGCGGACCGCGTAGTGGAGCGCGTGGTCCACTGTCTACTTACTCGCTGTCCTACTATCCTGCCCTCCGATTATTATGTAAGAATGGCCGATCAAATCGTCAAAGTTCGGCGTCAAAGTAAAATAAACCATAACAGCATTAAATTAGAGCTCAATTTCGAAACACGAAATTGAGCTCTAATTTAATGCACTTATGGTTTATTTTACTTTGACGCCGAACTTTGACGATTTGATCGACAATTCTTACATAATCGGGCAACTGGTTTACTGTCTACGTGTTCTGATCTGAACAACACACTGCTATGCTAGTGAGCACAGTGGAAGCGCCAGCACGCCAAGCGTCCGACGTAAAAGAAAATTCTCATAAAGGAAAAACATAAAACAAAGACCATCAACCCCCCGCCCCTCCCTTTTTGTTTGAGCAGCCCCTAAGTAGGTACCTATCTTTAATACCCTGACCGTGCTCCTCACCCATCATCCGAACCTTCGATCATCATCTCTCTCCATATTTTTTTCTCCGAACCATTCGTCAAAATGAAATTTCTTCCACAAAAACAAATCTTGAAAAGGAACCGTAGTCTTGCATAGTTCTACACTTGTAGCCTCTTCAATATTCGCCATATATTTTCTATGAAAAAATAAATTCCGCCATCTTGAATTTTTTTCCTGTTCATCAAGTAGACCTGAATGTCCCGATCATCTTTTGCCAAGAAACCACTCTTCCATCTCTGATACTCTCCGAGATAGACACCGACGATATTTGTATGGCGGCCATCTTAAATCCGCCATTTTGAATTTTTTTTCTGCTCACTGGCAATTGGATGAAGTTTCGAATGACATTTGGTCGAGCACCCCCCACCTATCTTCAATACCCTTTTCTATGGAAAAATAAATTCCGCCATCTTGAATTTTTTTTCTGTTCATCAAGTAGACCCTCATGTCCTGATCATCTTTTGCCAAGAAACCACTCTTCCATCTTTTATACTCTCAGAGATAGACACCGACGAAATTTGTATGGCGGCCATCTTAAATCCGCCATTTTGAATTTTTTTTTCACTCACTGTCAATTGGATGAAGTTTCGAGTGACATTTGGTCGAGCACCCCCCACCTATCTTCGATACCCTGGCTGGTGCTATTCATCCGTCTTCGAAATCCTCAATCATCAGCTCTCTCTGTATTTTTCCTCTTAATGAATTTTGGTCTTCTATACGAAACGAAGAGTGAAAAAAAAAATGTTCATACAAAATTTTACAGGAGAGGTGATCAATCAGTGAATCAGCACGAGCAGCTATATATATATTAACTAGTATGGCGCGTGGCTGCGCGGCCCGCTAAAGCGGACCGCGTATAGGGGCGCGTGGCCCACTGTCTACTTACTCGCTGTCCTACTATCCTGCCCCCCGATTATGTAAGAATGGCCGATCAAATCGTCAAAGTTCGGCGTCAAAGTAAAATAAACCATAACAGCATTAAATTAGAGCTCAATTTCGAAACACGAAATTGAGCTCTAATTCAATGCTGTTATGGTTCATTTTACTTTGACGCCGAACTTTTACGATTTGATCGACAATTCTTACATAATCGGGCAGCTGGTTTACTGTCTACGTGTTCTGATCTGAACAACACACTGCTATGCTAGTGAGCACAGTGGAAGCGCCAGCACGCCAAGCGTCCGACGTAAAAGAAAATTCTCATAAAGGAAAAACATAAAACAAAGACCACCAACCCCCCGCCCCTCCCTTTTTGTTTGAGCAGCCGCTAAATACCTATCTTTAATACCCTGACCGTGCTCCTCACCCATCATTGGAAACTTCGATCATCATCTCTCTCCATATTTTTTTCTCCGAACCATTCGTCAAAATGAGAATTCTTCCATAAAAACAAATCTTGAAAAGGAACCGTAGTCTTGCATAGTTCTACACTTGTAGCCTCTTCAATATTCGCCATACATTTTCTATGGAAAAATGAATTCCGCCATCTTGATTTTTTTTCCTGTTCATCAAGTAGACCTTCATGTCCCGATCATCTTTTGCCGAGAAACAACTCTTCCATCTTTTATACTCTCCGTGATAGACACCGACGAAATTTGTATGGCGGCCATCTTAAATCCGCCATTTTGATTTTTTTTTTCAGCTTACTGTCAATTTGATGAAGTTTCGAGTGACATTTGATCGAGCACCCCCCACCTAATTCAATGCTGTTATGGCTTACTTTATTTTGACGCCGAACTTTTACGATTTGATCGACAATTCTTACATAATCGGGGGCTGGTTTACTGTCTACGTTTTCTGAACTGACTTCGGCAACTTGGCTTTCCTAATGGCAAACAGACAATAATTCTTCCAAAAAGAACAAATCTTGTAAAAAAACCATATCAAAATCATGCATATTTCCTAACTTCTTCTACTCTCTTCAATGTTCGTAGATCCTGCCATCTAGTTTTTACTGCTCATAAAGTAGACTTTCAGGCCCTGATAATTTTCTACCCAAAAACCACTCTTCCATCTTTGAAATACTGACTGAGATAGCCGCCATCTTGAATCCGCCATTTTGGATTTTTTTTCAGCTCACTGCCAATTGAATGAAGTTTCGAGTATTTTTTGTTTGAGGAGCCCCCACCTATCTTTAATACCCTGGCCGTGCTCCTCACCCATCTTTCAAACCCTCGATCATCATCGCTCCCCATACAATTTCTTCTTTAAAAACAATTTTTGAAAAGGAACCGCATCAAAGTCTTGCATAGTTCTACACTTGTAGCCTCTTTAATATTCGCCATACATTTTCTATGGAAAAATAAATTCCGCCATCTTGAATTTTTTTCCTGTTCATCAAGTAGACCCTCAGGTCCTGATCATGTTTTGCCAAGAAACCACTCCTCCATCTTTTATACTCTCCGAGATAGACACCGACAAAATTTGTATGGCGGCCATCTTAAATCAGCCATTTTGAATTTTTTTTCAGCTCACTGTCAATTGGATGAAGTTTCGAGTGACATTTGGTCGAGCACCCCCCCCCTATCTTCGATACCCTGGCTGGTGCTCTTCATCCGTCTTCGAAATCCTCAATCATCAGCTCTCTTCGTATTTTTCCTCCCCATGAATTTTTGTCTTCTATACGAAACGATGAGTGAAAAAAAAAGTTTTCATACAAAATTTTACAGGAGAGGTGATCAATCAGTCAATCAGCACGAGCAGCTATATATATATTAACTAGTATGGCGCGTGGCTGCGCGGCCCGCTAAAGCGGACCGCGTAGTGGTCCGCGTGGTCCACTTTCTACTTACTCGCTGTCCTACTATCCTGGCCCCCGATTATGTAAGAATGGCCGATCAAATCGTCAAAGTTCGGCGTCAAAGTAAAATAAACCATAACAGCATTAAATTAGAGCTCAATTTCGAAACACGAAATTGAGCTCTAATTCAATGCTGTTATGGTTTATTTTACTTTGACGCCGCACTTTTACGATTTGATCGACAATTCTTACATAATCGGGCAGCTGGTTTACTGTCTACGTGTTCTGATCTGAACAACACACTGCTATGCTAGTGAACACAGTGGAAGCGCCAGCACGTCAAGCGTCCGACGTAAAAGAAAATTCTCATAAAGGAAAAACATAAAACACAGACCACCAACCCCCCGCCCCTCCCTTTTTGTTTGAGCAGCCCCTAAGTAGGTACCTATCTTTAATACCCTGACCGTGCTCCTCACCCATCATCCGAACCTTCGATCATCATCTCACTCCATATTTTTTTCTCCGAACCATTCGTCAAAATGAGATTTCTTCCATAAAAACAAATCTTGAAAAGGAACCGTAGTCTTGCATAGTTCTACACTTGTAGCCTCTTCAATATTCGCCATACATTTTCTATGGAAAATAAACTCCGCCATCTTGAATTTTTTTCCTGTTCATCAAGTAGACCCTCATGTCCTGATCATCTTTTGCCAAGAAACCACTCTTACAACTTTTATACTCTCCGTGATAGACATCGACGAAATTTGTATGGCGGCCATGTTAAATCCGCCATTTTGAATTTTTTTTTCAGCTCACTGTCAATTGGATGAAGTTTCGAGTGACATTTGGTCGAGCACCCCCCACCTATCTTCAATACCCTTTTCTATGGAAAAATAAATTCCGCCATCTTGAACTTTTTTCCTGTTCATCAAGAAGACCTTCAGGTCCTGATCATCTTTTGCCGAGAAACCACTCTTCCATCTTTTATACTCTCCGAGATAAACACCGACGAAATTTGTATGGCGGCCATCTTAAATCCGCCATTTTGAATTTTTTTTCAGCTCACTGTCAATTGGATGAAGTTTCGAGTGACATTTGGTCGAGCACCCCCCACCTATCTTCGATACCCTGGCTGGTGCTCTTCATCCGTCTTCGAAATCCTCAATCATCAGCTCTCTCTGTATTTTTCCTCTTAATGAATTTTTGTCTTCTATACGAAACGATGAGTGAAAAAAAAAATGTTCATACAAAATTTTACAGGAGAGGTGATCAATCAGTGAATCAGCACGAGCAGCTATATATATATTAATAAAACTAGTGTTTCGCCCTGTGCGCGAGCTGCTAAAGCAGCTCACGGGATGTGGTTTGCCCTAAATATCGATTTTGAATGAAATCGGTCAATTAACATAGAATTTAAAAATAGCGCTGATTTTTTAAAACTTTGTTATCAGTTTCCTGTTTTGTGATCCCATTGAGTCCTAAATATCGATTTTGAACGAAATCGGTCAATTAACAAAGAATTTCAAAATGACGCTGATTCTTTAAAACTTCGGTATCAGTTTCCTGTTTTGTAATCCCTGGTAGCGCTAAATATTGATTGTGAACGAAATCGGTAAATTAACAAAGAATTATTTCAAAATGGCGCCGATTTTTAAAATTTTGGTAGGTACCAGTGTCCTGTTTTGTAATCCCAGGGATCCCTAAATATCGATTTCGAACGAAATCGGTCAATTAACAAAGAATTGCAAAATGGCACTGATTTTTTTAATTTTGGTACCAGTTTCCTGTTTTGTATTCGCAGGAAGTCCTAAATATCAATTTTGAACGAAATCGGTCAATTATCAAGGAATTTCAAAATGGCACTGATTTTTTTATACTTTGGTATCAGGTTTCTGTTTTGTAATCCCAGGTAGCCCTAAATATCGATTTTGAAAGAAATCGGTAAATTAACAAATAATTATTTCAAAATGGCGCTGATTTTTTAAAATTTTGGTAGGTACCAGTTTCCTGTTTTGTAATCCCAGGGAGCCCTAAATATCGATTTTGTACGAAATCGGTCAATTAACAATGAAATTGCAAAATGGCGCTGATTTTTTTAAATTTTGGTACCAGTTTCCTGTTTGCTAAATTTTAATCGCAAGAAGTCCTAAATATCGATTTTGAACGAAATCAGTCAATTATCAACGAATTTCAAAATGGCGCTGATTTTTTTAAATTTTTGTAACAGTTTCCTGTTTTGTAATCCCAGGGAGCCCCGTCGTGGGTAAAACGGAACCGTATCAAAATCTTGCATAGTTCTGCACTTGTAGTCTCTTCAGTATTTGATATATATTTTCTATGGAAAAATAGATTCCGCCATCTTGAATTTTTTTCATGTTCATCAAGTAGACCTTCAGGTCCTGGTCATCTTTTGCCAAGAAACCACTCTTCCATCAATTATACTTTGTGAGACAGACACCAAATAAATTTGTATGGCAGCCATCTTAAATCCGCCATTTTGAATTTTTTTCAACTCATTGTCTATTGGATGAAGTTTCGAATGACATTTGGTCGAGCACCCCACTCTTCAATGCTTCGATCGGTTCATTTCGGCAAATCGGCCGCCATCTTGTTTTTCCGAAATGTCATAATTTTTCCCTACTCATATACCGCACCCGAACATATCTCGTTTACATGAACTACCCCGTTTCGGAACTGTGGCGCCACGGTTCGGGGTCGAAAAATCAAAAATTTGAAAACACTACAGCTCAGCCGCCATCTTGTTTTTCCGATTTTTTACACTTTTTCTATTGATCGTTTCCTAATTTCTTTAATCGTTGCGAGTTTTAACGAAATCGGTTGGAAAACAAAAGAGTTGCAAGAATCACGTCGGCCGCCATCTGGTTTTACCGAAATGTCATAATTTTTCCCTACTCCCATCCCGCACCCGAACACATCTCCCGTACATCATTGTATCGTTTTCTGTCTCTTTCTTAGAGAACAATAAATTATGTCAATGAGTCCTAATCGCCATATAATTTGGTATGAAAAAAAAATATTCCGCCATCTTGAACTTTTTTTCATTTTGCTAAATGGAACTCCTCGTCCTGATCATCTTTTGCCGAGAAACCACTCTTTCATCTTTTATGCTTTCTGAGATAGACACTGACGAAATTTGTATGGCAGCCATCTTAAATCCGCCATTTTGGGTTTTTTTTTCAGCTCATTGTCTTTTGGATGAAGTTTCGAATGATATTTGGTCAAACACCCCCCACCTATCTTCAATACCTTGGCCGTGCTCTTTACCCGTCTCCAAAATCCTCAATCATTAGCTGTCTCCATATTTTTCTCCAAGTTTAATTTTCTGACTGGTATACGAAGCCATCAGTGAAAAAAAAAAATTTCATACAAAATTTTACAGGAGGAAGTTTTTGGGGAAAATCTCGAAAACTACCCCAAATATGGCAACACTGTTTAAATATCTCGATACTGCCGGTTGAGTTACATAGTCGATCCATACATGTAAACTTATCCAAATGTTGCCAACTGCCTCAAAAACGTGATCGAAATTTTCAAAAACACAAAAAGAATACAAAATGGCCACCACCTTGTTTCACAGAAATATTTTACATAGTTTTATAATTTTCCCGTAAACTACAGTATATACCGCTCCCGATGACGTTTCAATTTTTCATCTCTCTCGCACCCAGCCAGCCGAAATGATCACCCCTGAAAAAAGACCATGTCGAAAATCACTTTTACTTTGATAAATTCCAGTGTTGCACGAACTCGGCGACGAAAATACCTAAATGTCATTCGTACACGTGACATTACGTGTACATTGAGACACGTGGTTGTTCGTACTCGAATCTTGCAAAAAATACGTATTTCGATTTTTTTAATTTTTGGGTGAATCTTGAAAATTTCCCGAGAAATGGGGTAATTTTTTTCCCCAATCCATACCCCGAGTCTATACACACAATCGCCCTGTAGAAGTCGAAACGCTCCGACGTTGCCAACTGTGAGAAATTTGTATTTTAAAATTGCGTGTTTTCGTACCTCAAACCAAACGGCCGCCACGACAGGCGCCATCTTGAATTTTTAAAAATCACTCCCATTCTGTCAAAATACAGGATAATTGTAGGCGAAAAAAGAAAAAATTATCATGCTCGACCACGTCGTTTCGGATCTACGGCGTCGCGGTTCGGGGTCGAAAAATCAAAATTTTGAAAACACTATAGCTCGGCCGCCATCTTGTTTTTCCAATTTTTTCCACTTTTTCTATTGATCCTTTCCTAATTTCTTCAATCTATGCGAGTTGTAACGAAATCGGTAGGAAAACAAAAGAGTTGCAAGAATCACGTCGGCCGCCATCTTGTTTTTCCGAAAAGTCATAATTTTTCCCTACTCCCATCCCGAACCCAAACACATCTCCCGTCCATCATTGTATCGTTTTCTGTCTCTTTCTAGGAGAACAATGACGTCTTTTATAGTTCCTAATCGCCCTATAATTTGGTATGAACAAAAATATTCCGCCATCTTGAATTTTTTTTCATTTCGCTAAATATACCTCCTCGTCCTGATCATCTTTTGCCAAGAAACCACTCTTCCATCTTTTATACTTTCTGAGATAGGTACACCAAATAAATTTGTATGGCAGCCATCTTAAATCCGCCATTTTGAATTTTTTGTAGCCTATTGTCTATTGGATGAAATTTCGAATGACATTTGGTCGAGCACCCCTGCCTATCTTCAATGCTTCGACCGGTTCATTTCGGCAAATCGGCCGCCATCTTGATTTTCCGAAATGTCATTATTTTTCCCTACTCCCATTCCGCACCCGAACATATCTCCTATACATAAACTACCCCGTTTCGGATCTGTGGCGCCGCGGTTCGGGGTCGAAAAATCAAAAATTTGAAAACACTACAGCTCAGCCGCCATCTTGTTTTTCAAATTTTTTTCCACTTTTTCTATTGATCGTTTACTAATTTCTACAATCGTTGCGAGTTTTAACGAAATTGGTTGGAATACAAAAGAGTTGCAAGAATCAGGTCGGCCGCCATCTTGTTTTTCCGAAATATCATATTTTTTCCCTACTCCCATCTTGCACCCGAACACATCTCCCATACATCATTGTATCGTTTTCTGTCTCTTTCTTGGAGAACAATAAATTATGCTAATAAGTCCTAATCGCCATATGATTTGGTATGAAAAAAAACATTCCGCCATCTTGAAATTTTTTTCATTTCGCTAATTAGACCTCCTCGTCCTGATCATCTCTTGCCAAGAAACCACTCTTCCATCTTTTAGACTTTCTGAGATAGACACCAAATAAATTTGTATGGCGGCCATCTTAAATCCGCCATTTTGAATTTTTTTCCAGCTCATTGTCTATTGGATGAAGTTTCGAATGACATTTGGTCGAGCACCCCCCACCTATCTTCAATACCTCGGCCGTGCTCTTTACCCGTCTCCGAAATCCTCAATCATCAGCTGTCTCCATATTTTTGTTCAAGTTTATTTTTCTGACGTGTATACGAAGCCATCAGTGAAAAAAAAAATTTTTATACAAAATTTTACAGGAGGACATTTTTGGGAAAATCTCGAAAACTACCCCAAATGTGGCAACACTGTGTGGATATCTCGATACCGCTGGTTGAGTTACACAATCGATTTATACATGTCAACTTTCCCAAATGTTGCCAACTGCCTCAAAAACGTGTTCGAAATTTTCAAAAACACAAAAAGAATACAAAATGGCCGCCACCTCGTTGCACAGAAACATTTTACATAGTTTCATAATTTTCCCGTAAACTACAGGATATACCGCTCCTGATGACGTTTAAATTTTTCATCTCGCTCGCACCCAGCCGAAATGATCGCCCCTGAAAAAAGACCATGTCGAAAATCACTTTTACTTTGATAAATTCCAGTGTTGCCAGACCTCGGCGACGAAAATACCCAAATGTCATTCGCACAAGTGAGACACGTGGTTGCTCGTACTCCAATTTTGCAAAAAGTCTGTATTTCGATTTTTTTGTTTTTGGGGTAAATCTTGAAAATTTCCCGAGAAATGGGGTAATTTTTTTTCCCCAATCCATACCTCGAGTCCGTCCACACAATCGCCCCATAGAAGTCGAAACGCTCCGACGTTGCAAACTGTGAGAAATTTGAATTTTAAAATTGCGTTTTTTCGTACCTCAAACAAAAAGGCCGCCGCGACAGCCGCCATCTTAAATTTTTAAAAACCACTCCCATTCTGTCAAAATACAGGATAATTGTAGTCGAAAAAAGAAAAAATTATCATGCTCGACCACGCCGTTTCGGATCTGCGGCGCCGCGGTTCGGGGTCGAAAAATCAAAAATTTGAAAACAGTACAGCTCGGCCGCCATCTTGTTTTTCCAATTTTTTCCAATTTTTCTATTGATCGTTTCCTAATTTCTTCAATCGTTGCGAGTTTTAACGAAATCGGTTGGAAAACAAAAGAGTTGCAAGAATCACGTCGGCCGCCATCTTGTTTTTCCGAAATATCATAATTTTTCCCTACTCGAATCCCGCACCCGAACACATCTCCCCTACATCATTATATCGTTTTCTGTCTCTTTCTAGGAGAACAATTATGTCAATGAGTCAGTCAGTCAGTCAGTGAGTGAGTGGTAATCGAGCTATATATAGTATAACTAGTGTTTCGCTCTGTGCGCGAGCTGCTAAAGCAGCTCACGAGATGTGGTTAGCCCTAAATATCGATTTTGAACGAAATCGGTCAATTAACAAAGAATTTCAAAATGGCGCTGATTTTTTAAAACTTGGTATCAGTTTCGTTTTGTAATCCCAGGTAGCCTTAAATATCGATTTTGAACGAAATCGGTAAATTAACCAAGAATTTCAAAATGGCGCAGACTTTTTAAAACTTTGGTATCAGTTTCCTGTTTTGTGATCCCAGGGAGTCCTCAATATCGCTTTTGGACGAAATCGGTAAATTAACCAAGAATTTCAAAATGGCGCTGATTTTTTACAACTTTGGTATCAGGTTCCTGTTTTGTGATCCCAGGGATCCTCAGATATCGATTTTGAACGAAATCGGTAAATTAACAAATAATTTCAAAAAGGCGCTGATTTTTTAAAATTTTGGTGCCATTTTTCTGTTTTGTAATCCCAGGGAGCCCTAAATATCGACTTTGAACGAAATCGGTCAATTGATAAATAATTTCAAAATGGCGCTGATTTTTTAAAACTTTGGTATAAGTTTCCTGTATCGTGATCCAAGAAAGCCCTTAATATCGATTTTGAACGAAATCGGACAATTAACAAATAATTTCAAAATGGCGCTGATTATTTTAAACTTTGGTATCAGTTGCCTGTTTTGTGATCCCAGGGAGTCCCAAATATCGATTTTGAACGAAATCGGTCAATAACAAAGAATTTCAAAATGGCGCTGATTTTTTAAAACTTTTGTATCAGTTTCCTGTTTTGTGATCCCAGGGAGTACTAAATATCGATTTTGAACGAAATCGGTCAATTAACAAAGAATTTCAAAATGGCGCTGATTATTTAAAACTTAGGTATCAGTTTCCTGTTTTGTGATCCCAGGGAGCCGTAAATATCGATTTTGAACGAAATCGGTCAATAACAAAGAATTTCAAAATGGTGCTGATTTTTTAAAACTTTGGCATCAGTTTCCTGTTTTGTGATCCCAGGGAGCTCTAAATATCGATTTTGAACGAAATCGGTCAATTAACAAATAATTTCAAAATGGCGCTGATTTTTTAAAACTTTGGTATCAGTTTCCTGTTTTGTGATCCCAGGGAGTACTAAATATCGATTTTGAACGAAATCCGTCAATTAACAAAGAATTTCAAAATGGCGCTGATTATTTAAAACTTAGGTATCAGTTTCCTGTTTTGTGATCCCAGGGAGCTCTAAATATCGATTTTGAACGAAATCGGTCAATTAACAAATAATTTCAAAATGGCGCTGATTTTTTAAAACTTTGGCATCAGTTTTCTGTTTTGTAATCCTAAGAAGCCCTAAATATAGATTTTGAACGAAATTGGTCAATTAAAATAGAATTTCAAAATGGCGTTAATCTTTTAAACCTTTGATATCAGTTTCCTGTTTTGTGATCCCAGGGAGCCCTGATATCGATTTTGAACGAAATCGGTCAATTAACAAAGAATTTCAGATTGGCGCTGATTTTTTTAAACTTTGGTATCAGTTTCCTGTTTTGTAATCCCAGGGAGCCCTAAATATCGTTTTTGAACGAAATCGGTCAATTAACAAAGAATTTCAAAATGGCGCTGATTTTTTAAAACTTTGGTATCCGTTTCCTATTTTGTAATCCCAGGTAGCGTAAATATCGATTTTGAACGAAATCGGTATATTAACAAAGAATTTCAAAATGGCGCTGATTTTTTAAAACTTTGGTATCAGTTTCCTGTTTTGTGATCCCAGGGAGTACTAAATATCGATTTTGAACGAAATCGGTCAATTAACAAAGAATTTCAAAATGGCGCTGATTATTTAAAACTTTGGTATCAGTTTCCTGTTTCGTAATCCCAGGGAGCCCTAATATCGATTTTGAACGAAATCTGTCAATTAACAAAGAATTTCAGATTGGCGCTGTTTTTTTTAAACTTTGGTATCAGTTTCCTGTTTTGTGATCCCAGGGAGTCCCAAATATCGATTTTGAACGAAATCGGTAAATTAACAAAGAATTTCAAAATGGCTCTCATTTTTTAAAACTTTAGTATCAGTGTCCTGTTTTGAAATCCCAGGGATCCCTAAATATCGATTTTGAACGAATTAGGTCAATTAGCAAAAAATTTCAAAATGGCGCTGATTTTTTTAAATTTTGGTATAAGTTTCCTGTTTTGTAATCCCAGGAAGTCCTAAATATCGATTTTGAACGAAATCGGTCAATTAACAAAGAATTTCAAAAACACAACGCTAATCAAAAAACAAAAGACTGAGTTTGTAAAAAGAATGTCATGGTTTTAAAACAAAATTAATTTGAATTTAGAATACAGAGCCATTACAAACTTTTTTTTATTTGAAATTACCAGTACTGAAGAAAGGCAATTTCATAGGACCTATACCTATTACCTATTGTTTATGTATACTATTTAACTTTTTCATTAAAATTCTTTTTTCTACCTAACTTGTGTTTATTATTTAATATATTCGAATTTTATTACAATAACCATCAAAATAAATAAAATAGTATTCTTTTTTTTTATTCTTAGAATAGAAAACATTTAGTTAACAAAGACAGTACACAAAAGCAGAATAATAAAATAAAAGCAAAATAATAAGTGTCTGCAGCCCCTGCGAGTGTACCCACAAATCAGGTATTAGTCTCTTCAATATTCGCCATAATATATTTTCTATGGAAAAATTAACTCTGCCATCTTGAATTTTTTCCTGATCATCAAGTTTGCCAAGAAACCACTCTTCCATCTTTTATACTTTCTGAGATAGACACCAAATAAATTTGTATGGCAGCCATCTTAAATCCGCCATTTTCATTTTTTTTCAGTTCATTGTCTATGCGATGAAGTTTCGAATGACATTTGGTCTAGCACTTCCCACCTATCTTCAATGCTTCGATTGGTTCCTTTCGGCAAATTGGCCGCCATCTTGTTTTTCCGGAATGTCATAATTTTTCCCTACTCCCATCCCGTACCCGAACATATCTCCTATATATAAACTACCCCGTTTCGGATCTGTGGCGCAACGGTTCAGGGTCGAAAAATCAAAAATTTGAAAACACTACAGCTCGGCCGCCATCTTGTTTTTCCAATATTTTCTACTTTTTCTATTGATCGTTTACTAATTTCTTTAATAATTGCGAGTTGTAACGAAATCGGTTGGAAAACAAAAGAGTTGCAAGAATCACGTCGGCCGCCATCTTGTTTTTCCGAAATGTCATAATTTTTCCCTACTCGAATCCCACACCCGAACACATCTCCTTTACATCATTGTATCGTTTTCTGTCTCTTTCTAGGAGAACAATAAATTATGTCAATGAGTCCTAATCGCCATATAATTTGGTATGAAAAAAAATATTCCGCCATCTTGAAATTTTTTTCATTTCGCTAAAAAGACGTCCTCGTCCTGATCATCTTTTGCCAAGAAACCACTCTTCCATCTTTTAAACTCTCCGAGATAGACACCAAATAAATTTGTATGGCGGCCATCTTAAATCCGCCATTTTGAATTTGTTTTCATTTCATTGTCAATTGGATGAAGTTTCGAATGACATTTGGTCGAGCACCCCCCACCTATCTTCAATACCTGGACCGTGCTCTTTACCCGTCTCCGAAATCCTCAATCATCAGCTGTCTCCATATTTTTTTCAAGTTTAATTTTCTGACTTGTACACGAAGCCAACAGTGGAAAAAAAAATTTTCATACAAAATTTTACAGGAGGAAATTTTTGGGGTAAATCTCGAAAACTACCCCAAATGTGGCAACACTGTATAGATACCTCGATACTGCCGGTCGAGTTACACAATCGATCCATACATGTCAACTTTCCCAAATGTTGCCAACTGCCTCAAAAACGTGATCGAAATTTTGAAAAACACAAAAAGAATACAAAATGGCCGCCACCTCGTTTCACAGAATCAATTTACATAGTTTCATAATTTTCCCGTAAACTACAGGATATACCACTCCTGATGACGTTTCAATTTTTCATCTCGCTCACACCCAGCCGAAATGATAGCCCCTGAAAAAAGACCATGTCGAAAATCACTTTTACTTTGATAATTTCCAGTGTTGCCAGAACTCGGCGACGAAAATACCCAAATGTCATTTGTACAAGTGGGACACGTGGTTGCTCGTACTCGAATTTTGCAAAAAGTCCGTATTTCGATTTTTTAATTTTTGGGGTAAATCTTGAAATTTTCCCGAGAAATGGGGAATTTTTTTTCTCCAATCCATACCTCGAGTCCGTACACACAATCGCCTCATAGAAGTCGAAACGCTCCAACATTGCCAACTGTGAGAGATTTGAATTTTAAAATTGCGTTTTTTCGTACCTTAAACCGAACGGCCGCCGCGACAGCCGCCATCTTGAATTTTTGAAAACCACTCTCATTCTGTCAAAATACAGGATAATTGTAGGCGAAAAACGAAAAAACTATTATGCTCGACCACGCCGTTTCGGATCTGTGGCGCCGCGGTTCGGGGTCGAAAAATCAAAAATTTGAAAACACTACAGCTCGGCCGCCATCTTGTTTTTGCAATTTTTTCCACTTTTTCTGTTGATCGCTTACTAATTTCTTCAATAACTGCGAGTTGTAACGAAATCGGTTGGAAAACAAAAGAGTTGCAAGAATCACGTCGGCCGCCATCTTGTTTTTCCGAAATGTCATAATTTTTCCCTACTCGAATCCCACACCCGAACACATCTCCTTTACATCATTGTATCGTTTTCTGTCTCTTTCTAGGAGAACAATAAATTATGTCAATGAGTCCTAATCGCCATATAATTTGGTATGAAAAAAAATATTCCGCCATCTTGAAATTTTTTTCATTTCGCTAAAAAGACGTCCTCGTCCTGATCATCTTTGGCCGAGAAACCACTCTTTCATCTTTTATACTTTCTGAGATGGACACCAAATAAATTTGTATGGCGGCCATCTTAAATCCGCCATTTTGAATTTTTTTTCAGCTCATTGTCTTTTGGATGTAGTTTCGAATGACATTTGGTCGAGCACCCCCCACCTATCTTCAATACCTCGGCCGTGCTCTTTACCCGTCTCCGAAATCCTCAATCATCAGCTGTCTCCATATTTTTTTCAAGTTTAATTTTCTGACGTGTATACGAAGCCATCAGTGAAAAAAAAATTTTTCATACAAAATTTTACAGGAGAAGTTTTTGGGGAAAATCTCGAAAACTACCCCAAATGTGGCAACACTGTTTAGATATCTCGATACTGCCGGTCCAGTTACACAATCGATCCATACATGTCAACTTTCCCAAATGTTGCCAACTGCCTCAAAAACGTGATCAAAATTTTGAAAAACACAAAAAGAATACAAAATGGCCGCCACCTCGTTCCACAGAAACATTTTACACAGTTTCATAATTTTCCCATAAACTACAGGATTTACCGCAGCTGATGACGTTTAAATTTTTCATCTCGCTCGCACTCAGCCGAAATGATCGCCCCTGAAAAAAGACCATGTCGAAAATCACTTTTACTTTGATAAATTCCAGTGTTGCCAGACCTCGGCGACGAAAATACCCAAATGTCATTTGCACAAGTGAGACACGTGGTTGCTCGTACTCAAATTTTGCAAAAAGTCCGTATTTCGACTTTTTTATTTTTGGGGTAAATCTTGAAATTTTCCCGAGAAATGGGGTAATTTTTTCCCCCCAATCCATACCTCAAGACCGTACACACAATCGCCCCATAGAAGTTGAAACGCTCCGACGTTGCCAACTGTGAGAAATTTTCATTTTAAAATTGCGTTTTTTCGTACCTCAAACAAAAAGGCCGCTGCGACAGCCGCCATCTTGAATTTTTAAAAACCATTCCCATTCTGTCAAAATACAGGATAATTGCAGGCGAAAAAAGAAAAAATTATCATGCACGACCACGCCGTTTCGGATCTGCGGCGCCGCGGTTCGGGGTCGATAAATCAAAAATTTGAAGACAGTACAGCTCGGCCGCCATCTTGTTTTTCCAATTTTTTCCACTTTTTCTATTGATCGTTTCCTAATTTCTTCAATCGTTGCGAGTTTTAACGAAATCGGTTGGAAAACAAAAGAGTTGCGAGAATCACGTCGGCCGCCATCTTGTTTTTCCGAAATGTCATAATTTTTCCCTACTCATATCTCGCACCCGAACACATCTCCCGTACATCATTATATCGTTTTCTGTCTCTTTCTAGGAGAACAATTATGTCAATGAGTCAGTGAGTGAGTCAGTGAGTGGTAATCGAGCTATATATAGTATAACTAGTGTTTCGCTCTGTGCGCGAGCTGCTAAAGCAGCTCGCGGGCCGTGTTAGTCTCTAATTTTGAAGGATGGGTGGTGGTGTTTCAGCTTTATGAAAAAAAATATGGGATTAGAAAAGGAAAATTAAAAAAGGGAAGATCACAAACATAAGTTTCTTTGAAAGGAGTCGCATGCATTAGCTACTTTATAATATTTTTTTAAAGATGTACCTACTATTTTTTAAAGAAGTAGGTATATATTATGTGAATAATTATTTGCCTGGTGGAGGCTTTGGCCGTGGCTAGTTACGACCCTTCCGGCAAAGACGTGCCGCCAAGCGACATAGCGTTCAGCCCCCCTATTACGTAAGAATTGTTCATCAAACGTTAAAGATTTTTGTCAAAGTAAAATAAAACCATAACGGCATTGAATTAGAGCTCAATTTCGTCTGCCTATTCTTATACGTTTAGGTATGTACGATACCCTAAACGTATAAGAATGGGCAGACGAAATTGAGCTCTAATTCAATGCATTTATGGTTTTATTTTACTTTGACAAAAATCTTTAACGTTTGATGAACAATTCTTACATGATTGGGGCCCTGGTACGATGCCGTGTAGAAACCAAATAGGGTATGGGTTTAAAATAACTGCCATGCCCTTAACAGGTTAGCCCGCTACCGTCTTAGACTGCATCATCACTTACCATCAAGTGAGATCGCAGTCAAGGGCTAACATGTAGTAAATTAAAAAAAAATAAAAATTGTTCTTTTTTTTAAATCAGCCACGTATTTAAATATTTATAATTTTAGCCAGGAGTAGAACATTAAAGATGTATATTGAAGATTATTAAATGGTAACAAAAACTGTTTGTTTTTTGTTCAAGCCTGTATTTAGATTCCTTCTTGTTAATAATTTTAGCTACGTGAAAAATCATTCATTCATTGTTCATTGGAAATTATTTTATCTACGCCAGCATCGAAAAGTTCCAACGAAACCGGTAAATTTCAAAATGACGCTGATTTTATAAATTTTGGTAACAGTTTCCTGTTTTGTGATATTAGGGATCCTAAAATATCGAATGAAATCGGTAATTAATAAATAATTTCAAAACGGCGCAGATTTTTTAAAATTTTGGTAACAGTTTCCTGTATTGTAATCCCAGGGAACCCTAAATATTGATTTTGAACGAAATCGGTCAATTAACAAAGAACTTCAAAATGGCGCTGATTTTTTTAAATTTTGGTACAAGAACAGTTTCCTGTATTGAAATCCCAGGGAGCCCAAAATATCTATTTTGAATGAAATCGGTAATTAATAAATAATTTCAAAATGGCGCTGACATTTAAAAATTTTGGTACCAGTTTCCTGTTTTGTAATCGCAGGGAGCCTTAAATATCGATTTTGAACGAAATCGGTTAATTAACAAATGATTTCAAAATGGCGCTGATTTTTTAAAATTCTTGTATCGGTTTCCTGTATTGTAATCCCAGGGAACCCTAAATATTGATTTTGAACGACATCGGTCAATTAACAAAGAACTTCAAAATGGCGCTGATTTTTTTTAAATTTTGGTACAAGAACAGTTTCCTGTATTGAAATCCCAGGGAGCCCAAAATATCGATACTGAATGAAATCGGTAATTAATAAATAATTTCAAAATGGCGCTGACATTTAAAAATGTTGGTACCAGTTTCCTGTTTTGTAATCGCAGGGAGCCTTAAATATCGATTTTGAACGAAATCGGTTAATTAACAAATAATTTCAAATAGGCGCTGATTTTTTAAAACTTTTGTATCGGTTTCCTGTATTGTAATCCCAGGGAACCCTAAATATTGATTTTGAACGAAATCGGTCAATTAACAAAGAACTTCAAAATGGCGCTGATTTTTTGAAATTTTGGTACAAGAACAGTTTTCTGTATTGAAATGCCAGGGAGCCCAAAATATCGATACTGAATAAAATCGGTAATTAATAAATAATTTCAAAATGGCGCTGACATTTAAAAATTTTGGTACCAGTTTCCTGTTTTGTAATCGCAGGGAGCCTTAAATATCGATTTTGAACGAAATCGGTTAATTAACAAATAATTTCAAAATGGCGCTGATTTTTTAAAACTGTTGTATCGGTTTCCTGTTTTGTGATCCCAGGGAGCCCTAAATATCGATTTTGAACGAAATCGGTCAATTAACAAATAATTTCAAAATGGCGCTGATTTTTTAAAACTTTGGTATCAGTTTCCTGCTTCGTGATCCCAGAGAGCCATAAATATCGATTTTGAACGAAATCGGTCAATTAACAAAGAATTTCAAAATGGCGCTGATTTTTTACAACTTTGGTTTCAGTTCAGTTCAGTTTCAGTTTTGTAATCCCAGGAAGTCCTAAATATCGATTTTGAACGAAATCGGTCAATTAACAAAGAATTTCAAAATGGCGCTGATTTTTTAAAACTTTTGTATCGGTTTCCTGTTTTGTAATCCCAGGGAGCAATAAATATCGATTTTGAACGAAATCGGTCAATTAACAAAATATGATTTCAAAATGGCGCTAATTTTTTAAAACTTTGGTATCAGTTTCCTGCTTTGTGATCCCAGAGATATCGACTTTGAACGAAATCGGTCAATTAACAAAGAATTTCAAAATGGCGCTGATTTTTTACAACTTTTGTATCGGTTTCCTGTTTTGTGATCCCAGGGAGCCCTAAATATCGATTTTGAACGAAATCGGTCAATTAACAAATAATTTCAAAATGGCGCTGATTTTTTAAAACTTTGGTATCAGTTTCCTGCTTCGTGATCCCAGAGAGCCATAAATATCGATTTTGAACGAAATCGGTCAATTAACAAAGAATTTCAAAATGGCGCTGATTTTTTACAACTTTGGTTTCAGTTCAGTTCAGTTTCAGTTTTGTAATCCCAGGAAGTCCTAAATATCGATTTTGAACGAAATCGGTCAATTAACAAAGAATTTCAAAATGGCGCTGATTTTTTAAAACTTTTGGTACCAGTTTCCTGTTTTGTAATCGCAGGGAGCCTTAAATATCGATTTTGAACGAAATCGGTTAATTAACAAATAATTTCAAAATGGCGCTGATTTTTTAAAACTTTTGTATCGGTTTCCTGTTTTGTGATCCCAGGGAGCCCTAAATATCGATTTTGAACGAAATCGGTCAATTAACAAATAATTTCAAAATGGCGCTGATTTTTTAAAACTTTGGTATCAGTTTCCTGCTTCGTGATCCCAGAGAGCCATAAATATCGATTTTGAACGAAATCGGTCAATTAACAAAGAATTTCAAAATGGCGCTGATTTTTTACAACTTTGGTTTCAGTTCAGTTCAGTTTCAGTTTTGTAATCCCAGGAAGTCCTAAATATCGATTTTGAACGAAATTGGTCAATTAACAAAGAATTTCAAAATGGCGCTGATTTTTTAAAACTTTTGTATCGGTTTCCTGTTTTGTGATCCCAGGGAGCCCAATATATCGATTTTGAACGACATCGGTCAATTAACAAAGAATTTCAAAATGGCGCTGATTTGTTAAAACGTTGGTATCTGTTTCCTGTTTTGTAATCCCAGGGAGCCCTTAATATCGATTTTGAACGAAATCGGTCAATATATAAATAATTTCAAAATGGCGCTGATTTTTTAAAATTTTGGTACAAGTTTCCTGTTTTGAATTCCCAGGGATCCCAGGGATTGTAATATATTTAAATAACAGTTTCCTGTTTTGAGATCCCAGGGAGTCCTAAATATCGATTTAGAATGAAATCGGTCAATTAACAAAGAATTTCAAAATGGCGCTGATTTTTTAAAACTTTGGTATCAGTTTCCTTTTTTGTAATCCCAGGAAGCCCTAAATATCGAGTTTGAACGAAATCGGTATATTAACAAATAATTTCAAAATGGCGCTGATATTTTAAAATTTTGGTACCAGTTTCCTGTTTTGTGATCCCAGGGAGTCCTAAATATCGATTTTGAACGAAATCTATCAATTAACAAAGAATTTCAAAATGGCGCTGATTTTTTAAAACTTTGGTAGGTATCAGTTTCCTGTTTTGTAATCCCAGGGAGCCCAAAATATGTTCCGTAAAATATGTAAATTTTTTCCGAAATGTCATAATTTTTACCTACTCCCATCCCACACCCAAACGTACTATCTCTTAGACATGAACCACCCCGTTTCGGATCTGTGGCGCCGCGGTTCGAGGTCTAAAAATCAAAAAATTTAAAACACTACAGCTCGGACGCCATCTTGTTTTTCCAATTTTTTTCACTTTTTCTATTGATCGCTTACTAATTTCTTCAATAATTGCGAGTTGTAACGAAATCGGTTAAAAAACAAAAGAGTTGCAAGAATCACGTCGGCCGCCTTCTTGTTTTTCCAAAATGTCTTTATACCCACTCGAATCCCGCACCCGAACACATCTCCCGAACATCAATGTATCGTTTTCTGTCTCTTTCTAGGAGAACAATGACGTCTTTTATAGTTCCTAATCGCCATTTAATTTGGTATGAAAAAAAATATTCCGCCATCTTGAAATTTTTTCATTTCGCTAAATAGACCTTCTCGTCTTGATCATCTCTTGCCGAGAAACCACAATAATTCCATCTCTAATACTTTCCGAGACAGACACTGATGAAATTTGTATGGCGGCCATCTTGAATCCGCCATTTTGGAGATTTTTCAACTCACCGCCAATTGGATGAGGTTTCGAGTGACATTTGTTTGAGAACCCCCCACCTATCTTCAATACCTTGGCCGTGCTCTTTACCCGTCTCCGAAATCCTCAATCATCAGGTGTCCCCATATTTTTCTTCAAGTTATATTTTCTGATTTATATACGAATCCACCAGTGAAAAAAAAATTAGTCATGCAAAATTTTACAGGAGGGAGTTTATAGGGAAAATTTCGAAAACTTCCCCAAATGCAGCAACACTGTTTAGATATCTCGATACTGCCGGTCGAGTTACACAATCGATCCATACATGTCAACTTTCCCAAATGTTGCCAATTGCCTCAAAAACGTGATCGAAGTTTTCAAAATCACAAAAAGAATACAAAATGGCCACCACCTGGTTTCACAGAAACATTTTACATAGTTTCATAATGTTCCCGTGAACTACAGGATATACCGCTTCTGATGACGTTTCAATTTTTCATCTCGCTCGCACCCAGCCGAAATGATCGCCCCTGAAAAAAGACCACTTCAGAAAGAAAAGAAAATCACTTTTACTTTGATAAATTCCAGTGTTGCCAGACCTCAGCGACGAAAATACCCAAATGTAATTTGTACAAGTGGGACACGTGGTTGCTCGTACTGGAATTTTGCAAAAAATACGTATTTCGATTTTTTTATTTTTGGGGTTAATCTTGAAATTTTCTTGGGAAATGGGGTATTTTTTTTCCCCCAATCCATGCCTCGAGTCCGTACACACAATCGCCCTATAGAAGTCAAAACGCTCCGACGTTGCCAACTGTGAGAAATTTGAATTTTAAAATTGCGTTTTTTCGTACCTCAAGCCGAACGGCCGCCGCGACAGCCGTCATCTTGAATTTTTAGAAACCACTCCCATTCTGACAAAATACAGGATATTGGCAGGCGAAAAAATAAAAAAATATTATGCTCGACCACACCGTTTCGGATCAGTGGCGCCGCGGTTCGGGGTCGAAAAATCAAAAATTTGAAAACACTACAGCTCGGCCGCCATCTTGTTTTTCCAATTTTTTCCACTTTTTCTATTGATTGTTTACTAATTTCTTCAATCGTTGCGAGTTTTAACGAAATCGGTGGGAAAACAAAAGAGTTGCAAGAATCATGTTGGCCGCCATCTTGTTTTTCCGAAATGTCATAATTTTTCCCTAATCTAATCCCGCACTCAAACACATCTCCCGTACATCATTGTATCGTTTTCTGTCTCTTTCTAGGAGAACAATAAATTATGTCAAGGAGTCCTAATCGCCATATAATTTGGTATGAAAAAAAAATTCCGCCATCTTGAAATTTTTTTCACTTCGCTGAATAGACCTACTCGTCCTGATCATCTCTTGCCAAGAAACCACACTTCCATCTCTTATACTCTCCGAGATAGACACCAAATAAATTTGTATGGCGGCCATCTTAAATCCGCCATTTTGAAATTCTTTTCAGCTCACTGTCAATTGGATGAAGTTTCGAATGACATTTGGTCGAGCACCCCCCACCTATCTTCAATACCTCGGCCGTGCTCTTTACCCGTCTCCAAAATCCTCAATCATCAGCTGTCTCCATACTTTTGTTCGAGTTTAATTTTCTGACGTGTATACGAAGCCATCAGTGAAAAAAAAATTTTTCATACAAAATTTTACAGGAGGACATTTTTGGGAAAATCTCGAAAACTACCCCAAATGTGGCAACACTGTTCAGATATCTCGATACTGCCGGTCCAGTTAGACAATCGATTTATACATGTCAACTTTCCCAAATGTTGCCAACTGCCTCAAAAACGTGATCGAAATTTTGAAAAACACAAAAAGAATTCAAAATGGCCGCCACCTCGTTCCACAGAAACATTTTACATAGTTTCATAATTTTCCCGTAAACTACAGGATATACCGCTCCTGATGACGTTTAAATTTTTCATCTCGCTCGCACCCAGCGGAAATTATCGCCCCTGTAAAAAGTCCATGTCGAAAATCACTTTTACTTTGATAAATTCCAGTGTTGCCAGACCTCGGTGACGAAAATACCCAAATGTCATTTGTACAAGTAGGACACGTGGTTACTCGTACTCGAATTTTGCAAAAAGTCCGTATTTCGATTTTTTTATTTTTGGGGTAAATCTTGAAAATTTCCCGAGTAATGGGGTAATTTTTTTTCCCCAATCCATACCTCGAGTCTGTACACACAATCGCCCCGTAGAAGTCGAAACGCTCCGACGTTGCCAACTGTGAGAAATTTGAATTTTAAAATGACGTTTTTTCGTACCTAAAACAAAAAGGCCGCCGCGACAGCCGCCATCTTGAATTTTTAAAAACCACTCCCATTCTGTCAAAATACAGGATAATTGTAAGCGAAAAAAGAAAAAAATATCATGCTCGACCACGCCGTTTCGGATCTGTGGCGCCGCGGTTCGGGGTCGAAAAATTAAAAATTTTAAAACACTACAGCTCGACCGCCATCTTATTTTTCCAATTTTTTCCACTTTTTCTATAAATCGTTTCCTAATTTCTTCAATAATTGCGAGTTGTAACGAAATCGGTTGGAAAACAAAAGAGTTGCAAGAATCACGTCGGCCGCCATCTTGTTTTTCCGAAATGTCATAATTTTTCCCCACTTGAATCCCGCACCCGAACACATCTCCCGTACATCATTATATCGTTTTCTGTCTCTTTCTAGGAGAACAATTATGTCAATGAGTGAGTCAGTCAGTGAGTGAGTGGTAATCGAGCTATATATAGTATAATAATAATAAAATTCAAAGTCCTGACTGACTGACTTATATATCAACGCACAGCTTAAACCGCTGGGGCTAGAAACTTGAAATTTTGACAGTGGGTTCCATTTGTGACGTAGGCGCTCACTAAGGAAGGATTTTTCAAAATTCTAACCCTAAGGGGGTGAAATAGGGGTTGAAAGTTTGTATGAAAGTCCGTCATTTCTCAAGTTATATCCATAAACCTTGATATACAAACTACCGGCAAAAAATTAAGAAATACGTGTTTCACAGTTTTTGAAAATTCTACTCCCAAAGGGGTAAAATAGGGGTTGAAAGTATCTATGAAAATCCTTCATTTCTCAAGTTATCGCCATGAAACTTAGCATTTGGGCTTTACCTGTTTCACCATTTTTGAAAATTCGACCTCCAAAGGGGTGAAATAGGTGATGAAAAATTCTATGAAAGTCCTTCATTTCTCAAGATATTTTTCAATTTATATCAACGAAACTTGGTATTTTGGCTTTCAGTAAAAAATAAAGCGTCACAGTTTTTCAAAATACCACCCCAAACGGGTAAAATAGGGGTTGAAAGACATTCATTTTTCAAGTTAAAGCCATGAAAATTGGTATTTGAGCTTTCCGTTAAATATGAAGAAGTACGTGTTTCACCATTTTTGAAAATTCGATCCCCAAGTACTTAATATAGAGAGTTTGTCAATTACGCCGCAACAGAGCAACGGTTCAACGTGATTTTTTGCATGAATATAGTTGAGGACCTGGAGAGTGACCTAGACTACCGGAACTATACCGGAAAATTATGGAGCCCCTGTGGGGAAAAAATCTTAAACCACGCGGACGAAGTCGCGGGCATCAGCTAGTTATGTTCATAAAACTACTCTAGCCTCCACCTGCTGTGTTCCTTCTAAACTAAAAAATGTGGCCATGTAACGGGCAGATGAATAAATTACTAAAAATCGGTAATTGCCACTATTTACGCATCTTAACCGCAGCTTAGGGATGCGCCATATCTGCGCAGATTTGCCACTCGAATTGTCTTTAGCTTGAAGTGGAAATGAAATTATCAAAATGCCTACTCTACTACTACTACTACTACTCTGATGATATTATTCCAATTTCTACTAACGTAGAAACCATTATTATCAATAAAACTACGTATGAATGAATTGATCCCATTAAAACAAAATTTAAAACCAAAAATAATATTTGCGGGAGCATTGGCTGTATAAACCCAAAACTAAAGCCTCACACACTCGAATATCATAATACGTTAAAAGCACAGAGCGGATTAAATAAATACTACTGCAATGTTTATTGTTGCAAATATTATGAAAAAAATATACCAATATAACTCAAACTTATACACAATCCTTTTTTATTCTAGTAGACTTTGACAGGTGCTTTTAAACCGTCGAGTGAATCTACCACTAGCTCGGAATGTCTATCATCATCATCATTGCAATTTGCAACCCATTGCCGTCTCACTACTGAGGATGAATTTCCTCTTGGAATGAGAAGGGTTTGGTTCACTACACTTCTCACACCTTCGAGAATATCATGAAGAACTCTCGGGCATGCATGTTTCCTCACGATTCTTTCCTTCACCGTTTGAAGTAAGTGATTTTTAATTTCTTAAAATGCACATACCTAACTTTTTGACGACCTCCGAGGCGCAGTGTTGAGCGCTGTTGGTCTTAACGTGCGGAGGGCCCGGGTTCACTCCCCGGCAGGGTCAATTTGGGAATTCATGTCCGGTCTGGCCTGGTGGGAGGCTTCGACTGTGGCCGCCCTACCGGCAAAGACGTGCCGCCAAGCGATTTAGCGTTCCGGTACGATGCCGTGTAGAAACTGAATAGGGGTATGGGTTTTTATATAACTGCCATGCCCCTAACAGGTTAGTCCGCTACCATCTTAGACTGCATCATCGCATTAGGTGAGATCGCAGTCAAGGGCTAACTTGTAGTGGATAAAAAAAACCTAACCTAACTCCGAAAAGTTGGAGTTCGTGCCCGGGGAACTCGAACCCGCGGCCCTGTACGGTCGGGTGTCTTAACCACTAGTTTACCACCGCAGTACCTATTAGGTACATTATATGCTCGTAAAAAAGTGTGTAAATTTCCAGTTCAATGATACTCAACTTTCATATTATTTTTTGCAATAAAAACTAAAAATATCAGTCCAGTTACCTGTTAGGTGCAGACTTGGAGCGTTTTATTTGAGGGTGTAGGGTTTGATCGAAATAAAATTCGAATATTCTAGTTAAAAATATTGATGTCGACTGTGTCCTGTTTGAAGGTTTCCAAATTGGATTTTGTGCCACGTATACGTAAAGGCTTTGACAGTGTTACTAGTACTATTTTTCAACATCTTTTGTGTGTTTTTCGACAACCGAACTATATATTTAGTTTTCGTTACACTCGTATATTCGGTCAATCATTATATAAAAACTTCGTTGTTCGAGGGATGAGAATTTCTTAATTGGAGTTTCCACTAACCGAGACCACCGTATTTTTAATTTTTGTAGTTAGATATAGATATAAGTTGATGTATTTGGAGCTAACTGATAAACGATTGAATAAAACATTGCAATTAAACATTTAGTACCAGTTTATCAACGTAGGTTAGGTATCTGTAAGATAATATTAGTTATTTGTTCAACAAGATAGCAAAGTTCGTTTTTGTTGCGTGTGCCTAGTTTGAATTCCGAGCGAGCTTAATTCGAAATACTGTTTACCACTCAACTCAACAACCAAAAACGAATTTTGCTCACTGGCATGCTTTTTGAGCTAGAGAGGTGAAATGTATTTGTATATGGGAAGAAAGCAAATTGTTTTCAATCGGACCGGTGACTTTATACACATAGTCATAAAATACAATGGAATATATAATTATGAAGCGTAATAAATTAATGGTAGAGGAGGAGGATTATCCCAGAAAATCTGCTTTTAACTTTTTTCACTCATCAGCTTACGAGAACCGCATCGTGGTTTGTTTGCAAAAATACAAGTAGGTAAAGTCGCTTTGGTATATTTTTATCGTAAATTCGTATCGTATTAATAATGAATAAATGAACTTACCTGTACGTGAAGTTCTATCATAATTATACGAACGCTTCGTCCATATTTTATAGGTCTACCAGAATCTGATGGCAAAAAGTATACACCGTATACTGGTACTTTTAGGTGTATTTTTTGCCATCAGATTCTGGTAGACCTATACTCATATTACCTACATCTATGATTTTAATATGTTCTATGAAATAGAAAAATCCTACTGGATGCATTTTCCAGCAGTCCGATTGAGTCATTGTGTATGATATGATAGTGTGGGGCGCCATAAGGCACGATGGACCGACGATGTAAAGTATGACGGGAAGTGATTAGATGAGGGACGTCGAGGACCCGGTGTTGCGGCGCTCTTTCGGAAAGACCTGTATGCAGCAGTGGACATGTGCATGCTGAAATTATGAAATAACGATGGATTTTTATCATACAAGAAACATAATTATTATTTTATCATTTTTTTTTGTCACAAAATAGGTTATATTTCTCTCTCGAATAAAAGAGTTTTCAACGCAAATGTCCCGGCGGCGATGACAAGGACACTCGGATTTATTTAAGAATCAGTCTGGTCTCCGAGTAATTGTTTGTCTTTCTGTGAAATTGCTCCGATTGTTTGTCTTAGCAAGGATGCTCAAATTTAAATAAAATTGGACGCAGTCTCTTTAAGTCAGGGCATATTTTCAACAAGCGTCTGAATAAAATTAGCACCCTTTTCTTTTGGTCTGTTATGTTTTTCAATAACGAAATAAACAAATAAACGGTTACTTTTGTATTGAAAAACTCAAAGAAATTGATATTCTCTTCATAATTGCAGTTCTTAATAAAACCGAGGGCTGTCGGGCGAATGTTATTTTTCTTTATTAGAATTTTCCAATCAAGTTTGCAATCAAAATAGGTTATATTTCTCTCTCGAATAAAAGAGTTTTCAACGCAAATGTCCCGGCGGCGATGACAAGGACACTCGGATTTATTTAAGAATCAGTCTGGTCTCCGAGTAATTGTTTGTCTTTCTGTGAAATTGCTCCGATTGTTTGTCTTAGCAAGGATGCTCAAATTTAAATAAAATTGGACGCAGTCTCTTTAAGTCAGGGCATATTTTCAACAAGCGTCTGAATAAAATTAGCACCCTTTTCTTTTGGTCTGTTATGTTTTTCAATAACGAAATAAACAAATAAACGGTTACTTTTGTATTGAAAAACTCAAAGAAATTGATATTCTCCTCATAATTGCAGTTCTTAATAAAACCGAGGGCTGTCGGGCGAATGTTCTTTTTCTTTATTAGAATTTTCCAATTGGAGTTTGCTGATGATCACAGTCTTTTTTTTTTAGTTTTGTAGTTTATATAACGGACGTATGCAGTCGTCATTGGCGTCAGCTAGTAAACATCTTTTCTGTTGACTTCCACACGTCGAGGTCTTTCTTGGGCCGCCCGAATCCAGCGGCTCCCTGCGATGAAAATAATTTGAAGTTAAATAATAAAAGATAATAAAAAGTACCGGATTAATAATTCGTAATATTTAATAATTCATGTTACTTCGACAATATTACTACTCGTTCATCATAAATAATTTTGGGTGTACCTAATATAATTATTTTCAACAGGTTTAATATGACTATTAATTAACTAGTTAAATATTGTTTAATACATGTACATACGAGTATATGGTGTTTTGGACGGATACGTCCAAATTTGGAACTTCAAGGTTGGTCGCACATCCATCTACTGACCTTGGTCAACGTTACTTAACCAATGCTATCGTTTGCTATAAGCTGTCACAAGTAAGCCACGCGTCCCTCTAGGCCGCATCATTAACCCAAAAAAACTGTGTTAGCTTTTGCTAAGTAGCGGTACATCAATATGTATTGCGCTTTCCTTTTATTGGTTCCTACCTTTATTAAAATTGATTCTCAGGAAGCAATTTACTCGCACCGCAAGGCGTTGATTGGGCAATCCTTCGGGAATCACTTGCGTAGTTCCTTAATTGAAGATCAATTACCACAAATCGAATGGGGCAGGCGTACTGGCGATGTTTGTCTAATGTTACCGTTTTGATTCTAAGCCCTTTGTTGTTCTACTTCTTTCTAATAAGATAAGCTTTTTTAAATTTTCATACAATAGTCGCGGCTGTATTTTTAAATGAACCTACCTGAGTTATTTTATTTTTATTATGTATCTAGAACACCAGAATACACAAAACTTGAATGTACAATGACTAGCTGACCCGCTCCGGCTTTGCACGGGTGGGCTTTCCTTACATACTACATTTTTTACCAATTTATAATACAGTAGGTACCTGGTTGAAGTAAGTACATGGTTAAAAATCTGTTTTATGAAGCTATTACACTGTTAACAATTGATTTGCTGTTACGGACGGACAGACTGACACAGACAAAAAATGGTTAACTATGTTTAATGGTTAAAGTACTTACCTATAGATTTTACAAAATAATATTATAGCCAGTTTTATTTTGATTTATGGTAAGTTACATCGGAAAGACATGCCAGAGACTTTTTATATAAAAAATGTTATATTAGTTTAATTAAAACTTTTTAACAACGATTTCAAACACTGAGAGAGCCTTTCCAATTTGCTAGTTTTATTACAGCACCTTGGCCACGTTGTTTCGAACAATACCCAGAACAATTCGTCTCAGACAATCTAATATAAATGTACTGGCACGAATAAACACCGATCCTGAATCTAACGCTATATTGAAAGTGCCGAGTTGATTGGAATTTATAACCTTTTCCTTTCGACTTAATGAAGTTGTATTGCATTTCTGGGGCGTAATGTTCACGATAAATAACGAACCCGGTTCAATGTTTCGTTAATGCACGTCCATTTGCTCAAATGTAAATCTTGTTCAGTTCCCACTTCTGCTGTTTCGATTAATGATAACATCATTTGTTTTAATCACGCTGAGCTTGAAGTTAGCTTCTTAAGTAAAACTTCTTTAGAATCGTTGTGATTTGAAAATTCGATGAAACGAAAAAGCGACACCAAAAGGAGACAAACATATTTGTAATAGAATTTAGCCTGCGAGAGAATAAGATAGAATACATTGTATTCTAAAATAAATAAATATAACTTATATTCAATACAAGTTATGTTTATCTCATTCGCTCGTAGACTACTTTTCTGAAGTTCACTTCTGCCGCGTGTGAATTCCACACACACTTTTTTTGTTACTTTTTTTTGCAACATCGCAGCTCTGCATTGCTGCAAGTTCGTGCGTAAATACAGATGCACACATTCAAAGTTTGATGGGACGACATCTGAAATTAAATGCGCATGAGCTCTCCGAGACACGGACCAATTTCTCATTTCCGGGCTGCTACTGAACATTTCTTGACAAAAACATGTAAAGGGAAGCAGGAAAGAAAGCCATTTAAAAGCCTGTAGCCGTTAAAAAAAAAAGCAAAAAGCATTTATTATAAAATACAAGGAGCAAGTACATAAAGGTACCAACGCAATTCTTGCAAAGGATGCAATTCGAACCTGAGTAGTTGAAAATTAAATCGCCTTATAAATTAATGTTATTTATAAATTAATATTATCTACACTAGAAAAATAATTCCAAAAAAACGAGAAAGACTTAAATCATAATTTACTCAATTAAATAGAAACTAAACTCCGCTGCCATTTTCGGAATAGAACCGAAATTGGCGGGGAGCGACATTGTGGTAAAATTAAATATCGAATTTATTAGTAATAGTTGAATTGCAATGGTAGTATTACGAGTATATAACCGATAGCTTGCCTATTATCTGGTATAATAATTTCCTGGAAAAGTTCAGTTATTTCAGATGCCATGTAGGAGCAAAATAAATTGACGTCATCGGTCGTTGTGACTAATTCTGTAGTACACAAAATCAGAACAAAACTAAAATGACAGACCTAGGATTTTAGATACCTTTCATAATGCTTTCACATCGAAACCGTACTAGATTAAAGGTCTAGCCCCACTTGAGGTGCTCGGCGAAGCGCGGCCCGTAACGGAAAATATTATTATTTGTATGAGTTTGTATGGGACCGCGTCGCGGAGTGCATCTCCGTGCCTCACCAACCTCATACAGAGAATTCTTGCCGCTACGTGCCGCGCCGCTGTATTGGAATTTGGAGCTAGACCTTTATGAGTCCTGTAAATTACACGTTTTATTAAGATATCGTGTGCGACAGGCCACATCGTCTATTTAAATAGGCTCGGTTAAACAAAAAGGATACCAAAGCTTTTCAATAGGTACAGGTTGGATAAGACCTAACTGAAACCTTTAGCGCTTAAATGAATATAACTATGTATGAATAAGTCAAAGCCAAAGCCTCGAAGCAATAATTGCTAAAATGGCGATAATTAACAAAACTTCTCAATCTTAAGCAAGTTGTACCTACACGAAGCTTGAATTTTAATTACACCTACATTCCGAAGACATACCAGAGTCGTAAGTTCGTAGGTGCAAAATAAAGTACTGTACCCTTACTCTGAGATTGATCGAATTTAAAATACGGTCTCACTAAGTGAGGTGAATCACATTTGAGTCAAACTAAAATGGACCCAAAAACTCTTGATTTAAAGCCACAAATTCAGTGCAACCGATTCAAATTTCGAAACGTATCGTTTGGAGCGCTAGCTGTGAATGCATACACGAAATTGAGCTCTAAATTAATAAGATTAAGATTCATTTTAGTTTGATGCATATGTAATTCACCTCACTTAGTGAGACCGTATTTTAAATTCGATCAATCTCAGAGTAACGGTACTGAGCACACGAACGGCGTTAAGCCTCGCTGAGCACAAATTAAAGTTGTAATTACTCAGGAACTATATAGTTTCACACCTAAGAACTATAGGTACCTACTTCTTGTGCTTCCAACCTAAGTATTTATCAGTTTAGTAATGTTGGTGGAGTCTGTCTACTGAAAGCTGAGAGTGCAAAATTAAAAAAAAAATTTGGTTTGGTCTCCCCGAATATACCATTTTTTTTTGTTTTGCCTTAAGTTTTGTATGGCCCCAGTGTTGCTAGTATCTGAAAATGTTGAATAACCTAGTCTCAACGTTCACTAGACAGACTCTACCAGCTAATGAAATTTTACTTTTTGGCATTTACAAACTAGATCAAGATCTTTAATTTCTATATCAAAAGCAAATAAAATAGGCAAGAGTTTATGATAATATGGAGAATATAGAGCAAGTATCAAGAAATAAAATTGTTTGATTTTAATAATTTACTTATGAAATAATCTGTCTAAATTGACAAAGGTGTGTTTCTATGGTTTCTGCAATGTATTCTACATACGCATAGTTCTACATACGCAAGTGTTCGATTTTGTTCGATATTATCTTCACAATATCATCAATCCATCGCCGGTCCACTATTGAGCACAAATCTCCTCAGAAAAGGAAGAGTTTAGACCACTGTCCACCACGCTGGCCAAGTGAGGATTGGCAAACTTCACACACTTTTGAGAACATTTTATAACTCTCAGGGATGCAGGTTTCCCCAAGATGTTTGCTTCTAACGTTAATAGGTACAGCAAGTAATATTTAAAGCCTAATTTTATAGTTATTTATCATTCCCTACCAAATTAAATTGTATTAATAAATCATATAAATTGGTAACAACCCTACGTCTGTAACCATAAGAAATGTAGGTGTAAATCATAATTAGAACAAGAGATTATTTATGATATCAAATCACATCTGCGAAGGTAAAGCGTCGCGAACACACAATAAAGTTGTAATTACTCAGGATGTAGGTCGTCTAACGTCTGGGAACAAAGCGACGCAATAAATCTAGTTGATGCGATCGTGGCCCGCGGCGGATTGTGACGTCGACTCGCTGGTGTGTAACTATCTTTAATAATATTTGCTGCGATTCTGTTTGTTTAGGGCTGTCGATTTAAGAAGCCATAACTCCATCTAGAGCCCGAAGTTCTACTTTCTATGTATAACTTATGCCACGAGGAGAAATAGTGTGTGTGTTAAAAGAGAAAAAAATATTTGACCATCCTTGTCTGGTTATATTATGCATCCGTGATGTTTTTTAATGTTTTTTTATCCTATTATTGAGTACCAGTGAGGTTCTCATGTAAGTAATATCTAGCCTAACTAATTGACTATATTAATGAGTATTATTTAACCTACAGTATTTTAACCTAAACTTATAATTTATGTTATGTACTAAGAAATTGTCCATTGAAGCATTGAATAGTCTTTCTTGATAAACTTAGACACTACGACATGCCCGCTACGACCTTCGCGTAGACGAAGATTTTTTTATTCCCGCGGGAAGTCATTAATATCCGTGATAAAATATAGCCTATGCAATTTAGTACAGAAATAGGTTGCATCTTATTTCTGTACCAAATTTCGTCAAAATCGGTTGAACAAATGGACCCGGTTGGTACAGTTGGTAAAATCGATTGAACAAATGGACCCAGAAAGCGTATTAGACAGGCAGACAGACATACGGACGGACAGACTGATACTTGTTTGACAGGGAAAAACTTAATTCCCTTCCGAAGGTGACAAACAATTGACAATGGTCGCGCAGTCTGTCAGAGCGCGAAAAACTTACACATAGATGTATTCAGATTTCAAATGATTAAACAAATTTTCAGTCCGGGGTTGTACCGTTCATTATACCTGTGTTTACAATAATTGGTTCAAAATAATTAATGTTTGTATTATTAATTGCAACAATCGGACTGCAATACGAGCCTCCTCGGGGTAGCAATCGATTACCTAATGTTTAATTAAATAGCGCAGTACTCATTATCACGACAACTGGTCAAGGGCGTGTCAGAATACGCATGAGGTAGGGTTCCATATTGATGCTAGTTGCTAAAAGCATTTTCTTTGTAAACTGCAAGAAACCGTGATGAGTGTAGAATATCAATCAACGAGATATCGAACTAAAATGTATAATATATATCAAGTTACGGAATCTTAAAAACATTTTAAAAGATTTGAGGTTTACAAATATCTTTTCATGAAGGCCAAATTATTTGAAAAGCAAATAACTTACTTACACTTTTCTAGATTTCGTCCACCTACATGTTATTGCCGTTAGAACCTACATAGTTTATCGATTTACGTAAGACTTTTTCCAAGTAACGTCAGGATCATAGACTTATTATATTTACTTCCGATCAGGATAACCTTAAAGAAATGACATAAGTCCACGCACAGTTCTCGGGTGTGGGCAGGTGTGGTAGCTATTACATTTGTACGAAAACATGACGAAAACACTCAAAGGTATCGCTAAGATATTATATTCATTTATGGTCGAGAGTCGATACCATACTTGCTAAGGAACCCGCAAGTTTGAGCAAAAACATACTAGAGACCGGACAAAACGTTGACGCAAAACGCTTACGTCAGATGGGTATGATGTCCATTCAGCAAGTGTGCGCGCTCATGTAAAATGACGTGTAGTTTTTAACCGTCAGACAAATTCTTTGTTCGTGTGTTTTGGTTCTTAACTTACATTTTCATACCAATCAACTTTTTTGCTATCCAGAGTAGAGAGTAGAGAGTAGAGAGTTCATTGTAGTTTTATCAACAGGTCTATGTGATTTCTGCAAGAGTATTAATATTATTCATATCACAAAATATTGCCACAATTTAAGTACGTGCCTACTTTAAATCTTCTGCTGCACTGTGGAAGTGGAGGAACGCGCTAGTTTCCAAACATTTTTCAAAATATTACATATTTCATATTCCGATTGAAAGCAAATGGAATTCAGCACATATGAAGTGCTCTTAACCCCACTATATTCTGCAGCTCGGTGAATGATAAAATGAATAAAATATGAAAATATTTCCATCTCTATTTCCCTGAAACGGAAAGCCTTATCGCCAATTATTGCAAGATCCTTAACTTTTTGAGAAATAATAATTGTATTATTTATTTCCTTATGAAAATAATATTTACCTAAAGCTTTTGACTACTTAAATTATGATGCCATAATTTCAAGTGTATTCTTTGTATTCCCATGGTGACCATAATAATACTCCTATTCGATATCTACACGGCATCGTACCGGAACGCTAAATCGCTTGGTGGTACGTCTTTGCCGGTTGAGTGGTTTTTTTTTTATCCACTACAAGTTAGCCCTTGACTGCGATCTCACCTGATGGTAAGTGATGATGCAGTCTAAGATGGTAGCGTGCTAACCTGTTAGGGGCATGGCAGTTATATTAAACCCATACCCCTATTCGGTTTCTACACGGCATCGTACCGGAACGCTAAACCACCGCCTCCCACCAGGACAGACCAGGGAAATTCAGAAATTATAAATTTCCAAACCCTGCCGGGAATCGAACCCGGGACCTCCGCACGTTAAGGCAACATCGCTCAACACTGCGCCACGGAGGTCGTCAAAACTGGTAACTAGCCACGGCTTCCCACCACACAAGAAACCCATATCTAACAATGTACGTCTATCGATTGACGAAGACGAAGGGACACGTATGGAGGATCATTAAAATATCGAATATCTATACTTATATAATACAGCGTATAGTGTTATACGGCTTGCTAATAGTGTTTAGTTAGTTGATTGCCAGTCAGCCCTGCACACATTACATCCTGCAGTGCAGGAAATCATTACCTGGTATAATGGAGGCGCGGTGGAGATCGTGCTGTAATTGCATTGGATAATGCACTACGTATTATACACATAGTACTATGTTTTGCCCCTCTTATACCGCTGCCACCTATCACTTGGCGAATGAGCTTAAAATTAATATTAAACGTTAATGATAAAAGAGCATGGATTTGAATCGCTCCAGCAATTCCAAGGACAGCGGTTACCTATGTATGTACACAATGAAATTGTAAATATTTTTTTTCAAAAGAGCAACCACCGAGTTTCTTGCTGGTTCTTCTCGGTTGGAATGGCATTCCAAACCAGTGGTAGATTCACTTAACGATTCAAAATCACTTGTATACGTTTATTTGAATAAAAAGCATTCGATTTTTTTTTTGAATTTTGGATCCTCCGGCATCATTTTGTAAGTACGATCTTACTTCTGAGTTTCACAGGTTCCAACATATTGGCAACTAGCTGATGCCCGCGATTTAGTCCGCGTGGATTGAGGTTTTTCGGTTCCAGCGGGAACTCTTTAATTTTCCGGGATAAAAAGTAGCCTATGTGCTATTCCAGACTATAATCTATCTCTGTGCCAAATTTCATCCAGATCCGTTCAGCCGTTGCAGCGTGATTGAGTAACAAACATCCATACATCCATACATCCATACATCCATATATCTATCCATCCAAACTTTCGCATTTATAATATTTATTTGATGATTTATGTACTGATGCTCGCGATTTCAGAGTTAAAGAGATTAAAAAGATTAATAATCAAAAGATTCCCATCCCTTCTTAAAGGGAAAAGAAAGGGAATCTTTTTTTTTTAGATTGGGGTCTACAAATGACTTAACGAGTGCAAGAATAGCCACAAGAAGCCACGATAACATAGAGTTTGTCTATCGAAATTAATTATGATAAGATGTTCAGTAAATCTTTACATAATCCTAGGATATTTTCTTTACTAACTATATGAGACATGAAATCGGAAATGTTATTGTTGGCAACCGATCAAAGTAACTGTAGTGAGGGAGGTACGTCATTGTCTTAGTATAATAGTAGATTAGTAGCCAAGGGCCGTAAGGCATCAATTGCAGCCCGAGATATTTAGGCGCACGAGCACAGCGAGGGCGCCTATAGTTCGAGGGTGCAATTGATGCTTACACCCGAGCTAACTACTCTGCTTTACATCTCGATTGTGAGGTCAGTAGGTCCTTATTACCCCCAAATGGAGCTTGAAGGTGACCAATTAGCGCTCCAGGGTAATAATGTAGCTAGAAAAGACCTAGGGCGGTAAGTAATTTAAAAAAAAACTCTTCACCCTTTCAAAAAGTTCGCGTACATCTAACCATCATACTTTTTTTAATTACTTACCGCCCGAGGGCTTTTCTAGCTACATTATTACCCTAGAGCGCTAATTGGTCACCTACAAGCTCCATTTGGGGGTAATAAGGACCTACTTACCGAATATGAGAGATGTAAACATATTTATTGATGTTATGAAATTGGTACAACATAAACAGTTATTTGCACCAATAAACTTACGATATGGCCTGTATATGAGCTTAAGGATGTGTCCACGCCTGGTTTTTTCGCCGATCACGATCGCTGTTGGATAGCCTCATGGCATTCATGATGGATACTTTGGATCTGTGGGTACGCTATGTGATTGCCGATCTGATACAATGCACACATCTTGATCATGGTTTTCTTACCAGCTCTTCTCAGTAGACTACGCTAAATAGCATAAATCATGAATCATCATCATGAAAGATTTTGAGAATAAATTGTAGCGTCCATTCGACAGATCGCTGCACTGATCATTGATACAATTGTTAGCCAGACTAGTAATACAGTTACGGGAAGTGACGGGCGTCTTGGTTCCATGATACATGATCGGCGAAAACATCTGATGTGTGATCTAGTATTATACTACTGGTTCGCCCAGAACTGAGACCTCGCGCCACGAGATCTTTTACAGAGCGCCATCTATTGACATCATTGTGAAGTTCTGTTAAAAATACTGAAGCTCATTAAAAATTAAATAATTTCGTTTCCTTATAATATTTACCTATCTAATTTTAGTATTTGTTGTCCAAGTACAGGATATAATTCAAATAATTGATCAAGACGGACGGACGGACGGACAAGTGCAAATTCACTCAAGTAGACTCAGAGACCTTCGCTTCGCTCGGTCAAGTCCGTCCGTCTGTCAGAGCCTTATAACTTCTGAATTACTGAACGTAATTACTTCAAATTTAAATATAATATGTAAACTGATGGCCTCCCGCCAAATATGGCTTAAAAAGTTATAAAAATCTTTATTTCAGGGGGGCTCTCATATAAGCGAATGCGAAGTAAAATATTTTTTATAGCGTTACATAGGGTTGCGGTATATCATTTTAAAGATATTTAGGAATAGAGTCCAAAAATTTTTTTTTTTTAATTTTTCCCCTTAAATTGACGAAATGGGGGGCTTTCAAATTGGCGATTTTCTAACGTCCAAAGTTGACCTCAGAACTCTCAATTTTCTACAAGGCTGAGCCTGAATTATTCGAATTATATCCTGTACATGAACAACAAATACTAAAATTAGATAAATATTATAAGGAAACGAAATTATTTAATATTTAATGTGCTTCAGTATTATTAACAGAACTTCACAAATACGAGTATGTTAATAGATGGCGCTCTGTACAAGTTTATGGATACCGCGAGGTCTCAGTTCGGGGCGAACCACTAGTATATATTATTCACATACTATTTGTGATTATGATCACAAATCAAAATTGGGTGCTTGTGCGTATTCCAAGCTTTTCTTGCATGTTTTGTTTCGTTAGCTAGAGGGCGAGCGGTGAATGCTGCACGTTGTACTATACAGCTAGTCAATTTTGGCGGGCTATTGCTCGAATATCATGGATTTCCGTACTGTAATACCATGCCTATCCAATATTTGAAGTCGTTGGATGTATGGTCGCTTTTGTTTACATGGTTAGTTGTGGGTTCTGCTCGGACCAGGGCGCACCTGGAATCATCGTGATTTTGTTAAAAGGTAATGTAATAAATTAATTATCAATCATCACGTCTTGCCAATATTTCGTTGATGTTAAAAAATTGTCCGATGATGATTAAATAAATTTTGACATTTATATAATTTATCATAATTAATATGTATCACATGTCATTGTAAAGATTGGAATGCAATTATATGAATATAGTTGTATTTTGCCCATTGATTCAATATCCCCAAAAAAAACCTTTTCATCCCACCATCTCGGAAAGAGTATTTTTACTCTTCGATATCTGAAGGTAAAAGCCGTTATTATCCTCTAGAGGATAAAGTAAATTGAATTTAGAACATCGTGTGCACGTTAGTAAATATCACTCGTCTATGAAGTTTGTGAATTCAAAACATCATTAAAACCTATTTACTTCTACCTCTATGGTGCCGAATTTCCATACAATCGTTTTTAATTTGTTAAAAACTCACACTCGTAACCTTCTTGGTGTACTTTTTTAATTTGCTTTGCGCGCACCATTTTCTTTCACGTCATATTGTTTAAAATTAAAACCGATTAAAAACAAGAAAATTGAAAATAAGTGAAAAATTGAAACCGATTAAAAACAAGAAAATTGAAAATAAGTGAAAAACCGAAAATGAGTGATTCTAGTGACGAAGAAATTAACAGAATTGAATTTAATCCAGTGATTTTTTTTGCATTTAGTCATTTCCTCGCTGAGGTGGGATGAAAAGTTACGTGTTGCACTCGAGTGAAAAGATTTTTCACCTCGTGCTCTTTTGATTCCCTCGCTGACGCTCAGGATTCTAATTTTTGAATCACTTGCTCCGCTCGTGATTCAATTTTAGAATCCTTCGCTTGCTCGGTCATCAAAATTGAGCACGCGGTTAAAAAACAACTTTTCACTCTTGTATAACAAATAACTATTTTAACTGTGTAGTAAATTAAGAGTTCGTGACCCATAGCAATGAGGAACAGCACGTAAAGAAAATCCTTAGTCCAAGGAGCTTTAAAATATTTGACCCAACTTAAGACATCATGTTGAAATAAATTAACGCGGAATATACCAAACAAGTAAATTAACTTAATCGTATTTAATTAACTTACTCGTATTTAATTAACTTACTCGCATTTGAAAAGATGACACAGAAAATAGAAATGTACAATCGTTCCGTTGCAAAAGGCGAACGTGGGGTAAATAAATCAGAAACACAAAGCTTTGGCTAATGTTTTCCCCGTGGTATACGGCCAAATAGTTTGTTCAACAACTAACTTACAGCCAACCACAAAGAGATAAATTCGTTTCATGCTATTTGAATAACTTTCCTTATGTATGCAATCTGTATGATACTAGACAATTCCGACTACTTTTTTAACCAACCTCCAAAAAAACGAGGAGATTCTCAATGTGGCGCGTATTTTTACCCGACTGCGGAACGCACAGGGTTATGTGTTCATCAGTCTATATATGTATATTTCCTTTGTGTAGCACTACAGACAAAACGGCTGACCCGATTTTGATGATACTTGCACCACTAGATTTCTCTTAATCTTCCGAGTGTCATAACGGAAGCCGAATTTGAGAAAAAACAAAATGGCGCCCACTAGAAGCCATATTGTAATAAATTTAAAAATGAAAGTCAATAAACTATGGCAAATGGGGTATCGATTAATAGGTCTTGTAAAATCATAGTTAGGTTCCCTAGACCATTTTCTCATTTTAACGATCATTTAGGATTTACGAGGTTTCAAAGCTTCATTTTTAGTGTATTCCTTTGTGTCGCACTACAGACAGAACGGCTGAACCGATTTTGATGATACTTGCACCACTAGATTTGTCTTAATTTTCCGAGTGTCATAACGGAAGCCGAATTTGAGAAAAAACAAAATGGCGCCCACTGGAAGCCATATTGTAACAAATTTAATAATGAAAGTCAATAAACTATGGCAAGTGGGGTATCGATGAATAGGTCTTGTAAAATCATAGTTAGGTTCCCTTGAACATTATTTCATTTTAACGACCATTTAGGATTTACGAGGTTTCAAAGGTTGTATTCCTTTGTGTCGCACTACAGAAAAAACGGCTGAACCAATTTTGATAGTACTTGCACTACTAGATTTGTTTTAATCTTCCGAGTGTCACTATGGAGGCCGAATTTGATTTGGTGCAACTTCGGGCCGATAAAACGTCGCCTGTTTACAATAAAAACTTACTGAACTAAAAAGTTTGAAATAAAAAAGTAATTTAATAAAACAAAAAATCCGACTGCTGGGATATCAAAAAGTATAAAACAAGACATGAATTGAAGTATTTCATTATTATCAATTTACATCGTATATTATTAATAAAATTTATCAAGGCGCAGTCGCACGTTAAGGTTAAGGTTAGCTATTGGACGTGCGACTGCGCCTTGATAAATTTTATTAATATTATACGATGTAAATTGATAATAATGAAATACTTCAATTCATGTCTTGTTTTATACTTTTTGATATCCCAGCAGTCGGATTTTTTGTTTTATTAAATTACTTTGTATTAAATGTTACGTAATATTTATATTCGTACTAGATGATGCCCGCGACTTCACCCGCGTGAATTGAGGGTTTTTGATTCCCGCGGAAACTCCTTAATTTTCCTGGATAAAAAGTAGCCTATGCCACTCTCCAGGTCCTCAACTATACCCATCCCAAAAATCACGTCGATCCGTTGCTCCGTTGCGGCGTAATTGAAGGACAAACCAATAAACCAACAAACCAACAAAGAAACACACTTTCGCATTTATAATATTAGTATGATTAAACGCTACACCTCGTAAAGTAAAAAGAAAGATTTTAAATGCAGTGCCCATTGAGGTATGATGTGCAATTCTATTTCGATGGAAATGCCAGTCATATTTTTACAAATTTTCTACAGGAAATCTTCCTAAAGTTTGATGTGACCGTCAGTATCAATTGAAAACTCGCAAAATTTTTAAACACGCAAATTATACCCGACCAATGTTTTTATAATCGCTATTTTGCACTCTCAGCTTTCACTATAGACAGGCTCTACATGCGTGCAATTTTTTTTCGAATTATTTCAATGTAGAAATCGGTACAAATGAACGAATACAGGTAAAGAGAAAATTGCAGCATTGTAATAAGCAAGTATCGAAATTGTTAGTGGCAAGAAATTTTCTTAGGAAAACGCCAGTAGGTATGTATTGTATTAATTTTTCTTGTTCACATACACGGTGACGACCTCCGTAGCGCTGTGTTGAGCGCCCGGGTTCAATCCCCGGCAGGGTTTGGAAATTTATAATTTCTGAATTTCCCTGGTCTGGCCTGGTGGGAGGCTTCGGCCGTTACCACCCTACCGACAAAGACGTGCCGCCAAGCGGTTTAGCGTTCCGGTACGATGCCGTGTAGAAACCGAATAGGGGTATAGGTTTAATATAATTGACATGCCCCTAACAGGTTAGCCCGCTATCATGTTAGACTGCATCATCACTTACCATCAGGTGAGATCGCAGTCAAGGGCTAACTTGTAGTGGATAAAAAAAAAAGTGTTATGATGACAACGAGTGACAAAGTAGATCTTTCACTTGGTTCTTCCGTTCAGAACTAGAAGTCAATTTCCTCGACGTAACAGCTAGCATCGCGGCGGAAGGCGCCCTAGCTTATATGAATTTCTGCTGTAGCACAGAGTAACAAAAACCAGTATAACGAGACCTATAATACAATCGACCTTACTTATACAGTCAAAGGAACGAACCATATCTTCCTACGCTCGCAGAGATCTCATCAGAATTGCTACGCCGTTGAAGAAACATGTAACTCTGTTATCGGTTCATTTGCTTCAGTAATAAGTTGTGATACACCGACGTTTGATAGGTTTCTATTGAAGGAAACGCAGACATTTATTTGTCATGGAGACTCGTTCTATTTTTCTTATTATCGTGGAATAACATTCGCACACTTACGCCAAGTTCTCGTTCGGAAACAATTTTCTTTTATGTTTTTCTTGGTATCTTTCTTGTTATTTGGGATTGAAAAATATAATGGTGTTTATTTGCCATTAGAAAAATAATGAAGGGAATCATTAAATTTGCATATTGGTAGTAGAGTAAAGTAATGTAAAGTTCATAAATCAGTAAATCTCTTTTCATGACGATAAAATGTTGGTTGAATTATTAAATTATCTAATTAAATAACCTAGACTAAAATAAAATAAATGTTTGAAGTTCATATATTTAGCATAAAAATCAGCTGGTTCTAAGACACACAAAACGCATAGACAAGAAGGGCTGATACTAAAGGATGTTTATCAGCAACAAACAACAAGCCCACTCAAACAAATCTATTTAGCCCGAGCCTAACTTTCGTCTAACCGTTTGGCTGTAACTTTAAAGACCGCTACTAACATAGCGCTTGGGAAATGATCAAGGCAATGACCATTCAATTAATTTAGGATTGAAATAAAAAGCTTGAAGTTCAAAACGTATCGGGCCTTGGCCGCCGACCGGTAGTAGACAGAACTTGAATCTTTTCAGGATGGTAGTCATGGCCGAAGCAATCCAACCGATCAGACCAGAGACAATTTGGAAATTATAAATTCTTGAGTTGACCCTGCCGGGAATCGAAGCCGGGATCTCCCATTATAAGACCACAGCGCTCACCACTGTGCCAGGGAGGTCGTCAAAATCTGTCCTCATTTAATATTATATACACGCAATATTTCAGTTTTCTAGGGTCAAGAGAATTGCGCTATAGGTGAGTGAGTTAGAATTTTTTTATTGTCTATGATGCCCTATCGAAGCCGTAATTTCTTAAAATCCTTTTTTAGTGGAGTTACAAAACTATAAATATTAATTTATGTAACTATTGTAATAAACTAGAGAGAGATTTTAGTAAGGTTTCCATTAACAAAGAGAGAGCCTAAATTTTCTTGTCCCAGTGATTTGGAGTTGTACGATTAAATGTACGTACATTTCTCCTTTTTTAAACAAGAATATAATATTTTTATGTTACCGTAAAATCACGAACCATAGTCAATTCCAGGACTTACGAGAAAAACAAAACCAAACCGGTCAGAGATAATCGTTAATCTCGGACTTGTACCTGCATTAGCTTGGTAAATCCTAAGTCTTTCATCCTAATCATCTTACACGTAAAAGTCCGAATTACTACGAAACACGTAAGAACTACGAATTAGTACGAATTAGTACGAAAAAGATTTTAAATTAATGTAGAGTGTCTATACAAATGTAGATACAAAATGAATGGGCTTCACCTGAAGACTCGCATGAAACTTTTGAATACTATTTCTTACCCTTTTTTTTTAATATCTGTGAAGGACTTTTACATCTCGTCTCTGAAGTAAATCCTAGGATTTACCGAGCGAACGCTGTTAAAAGTCCGAAAGGAGACGGTTCAGATTTGTATGGAGCGTCGGTCCGGTCCTTTTACAAGTAGAGAAATGAAAGAAAAAAAAAATACTAAACCAGTTTTGATCGTTCAAATCTACGAACTCATCGTAATTTCAGTGGTGTAATTATTTAATCATTCCACGATAAGCAACAGTAAACACGAGTGGGTAACAATGGCGGATTCATATTTTTTGACGTTTTATGTCAAGTGTAAACATAACACCGGAAAAACCGTAGGGAAAAACACGTTATTTTGACAGTGACTGTCAGAAATTACATTTGATACATTTCGCGCCTACTGCCATCTCTATGGCTAAAGGTTGCCATCTTCGAAATATTCTAAATTACTTTAATATTCTAAATTATTATATTTTTAATACAATCTATGTATTTTCCTCTATTCATGGTAGAGTGTACAAAGAGTACACCGAAGGTGAACCTTCTCCTTTACTATTATGTCAAACCATTAAGACTTGGTAAATCCTGGGTTTTAACTTTTACCAGCAACTCTCAGGATTTACCACAGTTCACGCTTTTTACAGTAACATATACAGTACACATTTAAAGAGCAGATCCATGTACCTTTTAATTAAAAGTCTAAGTAACTTTTCAATAAATTATTTGAATAAAACTCTACACCAAAATTCAATCCATAGATTTTATTCTATTCCGATCGTGATTGGATCAATTGGCGTTACGAACGAATTTGCAAATTCAGATGAAATAAATTCAAGATCCCCGCTTTTTATTGAAATTAATACTTTGCTTAGACGTGTTTTTATTCATTCCCCAGTAAAATAATGTTTTATTCATTGATAAAGTTTAGAAAATCTCAGTAGCGATTCGCGTCTTTAGCAGCTCATGTGATAATAATTATTTTACTTAAATGCGAATTAGGTTTTGCCTGTACGTATGTTTATCCGTCTGTCTGTCTGTATTTTCACGTTCCCTCTATTTATCCGATTTGATGAAATTTGGTACCTTCAGGGATAGGTTGCATCCCGGTCGAGGAAATTGGCTACGATTTATTCCGGAAAATTAAGGAGTTCCTTTGGAGTGTTTGAAAACCTAAATCCACGCTGGCAAATCGCGGGCATCATCTAGTCATGGATATTTTTCATTATATTATTACTGGTTCACTCCGAACTAAGACCTGTTACTTAGGGTCTACCTACTTTAAGTATATTTTCGGTGTAAGATATACATATGAATGCAATAAGGAACACAAATCAAGCAGGAACTCTCTCTCGCCCCTAGCGGAAATATCTAAAAAACTACCTTCAATTTATTTTTTTATGTTTTTGGTTCAAAAGACGTCGAGGAAGGATGCCTTTATGGAGACTGACTGACTGGCCCTGTTCACTACAATAAGGTTCACTCTTCAATGATAGGACTAATAAAAATTAAAATGCGGGTATCTTCGGTACTAGTTTACTGCCGACTGATTTGCTATAATTAGCTTGACATGCGTGAGTGTTAATGATATATATTTTACAAGATATCTTCGGCCAATTTTCATAGATATATGTTACGCTTTATAGATAGGCAGCAATACAATACAAATTAATATCTATATATAATATAACGCCAAATAACTTAAACATAAATTGTCTTAGACATACCGCCCACCAAAACGATAGTTTTTTACTTAGGTAGGTACATAAATTCCGCCCACCATGACATTCAACACTATAGTTCTTTAATTACATTATAATAACTCCAAATTCTTAATTATTTCTTCTTCTTAAACTACGTTGTGTGTTGCAATTGTGCACAGTAAATATATTTTCTAAATTTATTATCTCAATATTTATTCTTTTCAAAACTTCGCAGTACGCTCTCTCTTTTACTCTTTCTGTAAGATTTGAAAAAATGTAAATACTTTATAATATTTTCTTTGTCTTCTCTCCTTTATTCTTTCTATATTGTTGTCATGTGTTTCAGTCTTGTTGTTGACCTGAGATAATCCAACCCAAACATGTTTTTTGTGCCACAACACCGTCAGCAGTCTTTATCAAGCCTTCTTCTATAATTTTAGAGAAGACGTCGGTACCGAGCAAAATGTCGACACCACCTGGTGTAAAACAGGTAGGGTCAGCCCGCTGTATATTTTGGAGTTCTGACCAGTTCTTCGTGATATGCATCGCCGGTAATATTGTCGATACTGTATCCAACACATAAGCCTTCACTCTAATCTCTTTATCTTCACTGAACCGCGACGACATTGACAGCTCAACTGAGTGTTTGCTCGTTAGCTGCGTTCCTTCCCGCACTCCAGAGACTACGGCATTAACATTCGTTTTTGTTAGACCCAAAAGCTCCACTGCTCCAGAAGATATGAATGACGCTTCGGATCCTTGGTCAATGAGGGCTCGAAGTTTGCATTTTTCTCCATTTTTTTTCTTAATCTTCACTTGTGCTGTGGCTAACAACACCTTTCGACCCGGTTGTTCTCTTGAAAAGTGTGCCGTTGTGATCATACATTCTGGGTGAGTTTCTTCGACTGTATCCTTCTTTTCTTCTTGATTCGTTCGGTGTAAGAGAAAGGCATGTCTTCTGCGGCAAATCCTGCAGGTTCCTTTACATAATAATTCGTATACACTATGATTTGGCATGAGACAGTTAAAACATAATTTATTATTCTTCACGAATGAGTGGCGTTCTTCAACAGGCCGCTGGATAAAAGCCTTACAGTTTTTAATACAGTGCTCCCTTGCTTTACAGTAAGCGCAACCACGTGATGTTCTGGCATGAGCAGATTGAAATCTTTCAACTTCGAGTTCCTCGAGGGTAACGTGGAACGACTTGTGAGCAGATTCGTTTTCACGTGATGATGTGGCTGCTGCAGGCGCGATCATTTCTAAGGTTCTAAATCGAAATTCTAGAAACTTTTTCATCTCGTCCCAGGTAGGCATACTTTCAGAATTCTCTCTGTAGATCTGTTCCTCCCAGTCCTTTAAAGACTCTGCATCCAATTTTTGAGTTATCAAAAATATTATTATTGGATCCCAAGAGTCAGTGCTTATTTTCAAATTATTCAAACTACTCAAACACTCCAACGTCGTATCTAATATGGTTTTAATTTGATTTGCTGACTGGTTCGTCGCCTTTTTCTGACCGAATAATCTTTTAAATATCGAATTCGTAATCATTTTTTTGTTGCCGAATCGCGCTTTAAGCAAGTCCCACGCTCGAGTGTAATTTGTTTCTGTAATCTGTATGTTTCGTAATAATATTTCTGCCTCACCCGAAACTGTAGTTTTTAGGTAATGCAGCTTCTGTACGTCGCTCATCGAAGTATTATGAACAAGGGCAAAAAATAAATCTTCATAAGATGGCCAATCTTCGTATTTTCCGGAAAACGTAGGAAGTTTTATTCGTGGCAGTTTAGTGAATGAAATCTGACCGCCCTGAGTTGCATTTGACAAACTGGGAACATCTGCAATCCTTGGTTGTAATTTTAATAATAGGTCGGTCAAATCTGCGTGCATGCTTAAGTATACTTCTTCAAACTTATAAAATTCCTCTTTCAAAAAATACGGCAAAATTCCCCGTTGTTCCCTCGTTGTACTTCTCGTGAGGCTGTTATGTGCTTGTTTAAATGTGTCCCAATAATCTTCAATGGACTTTATTCTCGCCTTTACATAACCTATTGTGAGTCGTTGTTCCGGGCATTTTTTAATATTCCTTTGCGCATTTCGTAGCATATTAGCTACATCTTCCAAAGTAGTTAAGTATCCACTTTGTTCAAAAGTAGGCGTTGTCATATTTCAATTCTCAAAATCAATACGAAATATATAAATAATCTAACAATTGTATTGTTCGAATGTATTCATCAATCGCCTTTGTCTTCAAGTCCGTCACTAAATCCGGTTCGAAGGACCACTATGTTCACTACAATAAGGTTCACTCTTCAATGATAGGACTAATAAAAATTAAAATGCGGGTATCTTCGGTACTAGTTTACTGCCGACTGATTTGCTATAATTAGCTTGACATGCGTGAGTGTTAATGATATATATTTTACAAGATATCTTCGGCCAATTTTCATAGATATATGTTACGCTTTATAGATAGGCAGCAATACAATACAAATTAATATCTATATATAATATAACGCCAAATAACTTAAACATAAATTGTCTTAGACAGGCCCCAAACATCTATGGACCGAGATAAATGGAAGGAGGAAAGGGAGGCCTTTGCCCAACATTGGGACACTAAAATAATAATAAAATATAATAATTTTGGTTCATTGGAACATTACATTGGTAAAAGTAATTAAAAATTTATTCAATGCTTTTCAGTGCATTTGTAGTCGGTTAATTTTTTAAAAAGTTCTATTTGATAATTGATTAGGCATTTGATTATGCTCTGGTAGACTGACGGACGGATAAACAGATAATATACAGACGGAAAATGCAAATTCACACTATAGACACTGTAGAAATAAACGCGTCAGTTCGTCAATAAAGAAATAAAGCTATTATTTCAATCACAGTTAGGATTTTTATTTCATTGGTTTGGCATTTTGGAGGTTTCAATACTTTAAATAAGGTTATCGATTACGCAGAAAATGAGAAATTCTCATCATCACGAAAACGTGTTCCAAAGGCCACGTGGCACTGCTAGGTCATCCTTTACTGTTACATCCAATCAAAATTTTTGATTGAATTTATTGATACCTACTAGAAAATAATATTCCTAAAATATTTCCATTTCAATTTTTTAGGAACTTATTGGTACGCAGTCAGGCTTATATTATAAAAAGGATTTTTTCCACTTTTGGATTGGATAGTTTTTGATAGAATTTGCTTTAAAATATTGTGCCTTTGAATGGAAGGTAGAATAGATATTTGTAGTTGATAATAAATAGCTGAATGACAATAAGTAGATGAAAAGATTAGAATAATTTTTGGTTTCCACGACCAAAATGTATTAAATTAGTTTTTAAGTCTAATTTACTTAAGTGTTACTTGGGAGCATCATTGTAAAACAATGAAGGCTTTATTATAGTAGTTTATGCAACTGTCATATAATGAAGTCGAACACTCGTTACTATTATGAAACTCGCTGCGCTCGTTTCATAAACTCACACTCGTGTTTTAATACCCGTGTTATATGCAGTTGCATACACTACTTTATCTTCACTAATGCAATTTATCAAACAACAAGAGTAAAAGCTGACAATAGTTTATGTATATACGTGTATTGTCACAGTGAACTTGCCGCCATTAAAATCTAACCAATGAGAGCGCAGCTGCGCGCGCAGGGCCAATCAGGAGCGAGCGCGCGCTGTTCGTTTTTTATTTAATTGGCACAAGATCTTACCAAAGAGTTTTGTGTATGTAAGTTTAGTAGTTTCGACGAAGTTTTCACGTATAACCCAACTGTTTTCAAAAGCCAGCCTATAATATCAAAATTTTATACAACTTGTATGAGGATTTTGACATAAGGCTCGCCAGGTTAATTGGTCGCGTTTTATTGATGTTATAATGAGATTTTACGATATCGATGTGGATATTATACCATCATGTGAAATTGCTTAAATTGAGTGTTTTGTTATCTGCGCTATAACAGTAGTAATTATAAGTCAAGTATTGGAAACATAAGTAGAATGTTATAACATTAGTGTAGATAAAATTATTTACATTACCATACGAAGCTGATGTTTTTCGTTTTGAGGGGTTACTACCCTCTTTTAAAGCAGTGTTTTTTTCAAAATGACAGTTTTATGTCACGTACCTTGACGTCTCTAAAATAAGATTATAATTTTAAGATACGAAGGTCAAAAATATTAAAACAATATGGCTTTAAAAGCGATGGTACTATTCCCCTTGTTCTATCGGTAGTGTTTTTTTTTGCCCTTACATCTAGTTTCCTAACAATAAGCTGTCGTTACAATCTGTCAACCGCAGGCGACTAGAGTTGAATATTCTATCATGCTGCCTTCGTTTCTCGATGCTGAGTAATTACAAGTTTATTGTGTGCAGAGCGATGATTAGCCGAGCTTGTATTCTTGTGCTATGAACACGGGAAATGCGGTTTTAATTGAACACACTTCTCAATAACTTGATGGAATTTGAATTGAATGTGGTTAAGAGTCGAACGTTGGTCAAAAGATGATCTTTTGCGGTGTTATGTTTATAAATATTAGTGTTTTTTTAAACAAAATGGTAACTAAATCGAGGTTGCAAGTACGAAGGTGGTTAAAATTAATAACAATTTATTATATGATGTAACTAAAAATGTATGCTTTTCGCAATTTTTCCTCTATCTGTGCTATAAGACGTTGCTTCGTACTAAATTTCAAGATTCTGAGTTCACGGGAAGTACCCTGTAGGTTTTGATTCCCTTGCGAGTGTCGAAAATTTGCAGCATAAACGGCTGTATCTTTTGATTACGTTTGCTTAGAAGTTTGATTTTTTCACAGCTCCAAAGGACAGTGGACCTGAGTATTTGATATGAATTTCAGCTTGATACCTCCGTGCGTTCCTGAGAAGAAGGGTCTTGACAGACAGACTGACGGACAACAAAGTGATCCCATAAGGGTCCCGTTTTTAGGGTTCCGTACCCAAAGGGTAAAAACGGGACCCTATTACTAAGACTCCGCTGTCTGTCTGTCTGTCTGTCTGTCTGTCTGTCTGTCTGTCTGTCTGTCTGTCTGTCTGTCTGTCTGTCTGTCTGTCTGTCTGTCTGTCTGTCTGTCTGTCTGTCTGTCTGTCTGTCTGTCTGTCTGTCTGTCTGTCTGTCTGTCTGTCTGTCTGTCTGTCTGTCTGTCTGTCTGTCTGTCTGTCTGTCTGTCTGTCTGTCTGTCTGTCTGTCTGTCTGTCTGTCTGTCTGTCTGTCTGTCTGTCTGTCTGTCTGTCTGTCTGTCTCCAGGCTGTATCTCATAAACCGTGATAGCTAGAAAGCTGAAATTTTCACAAATGATGTATTTCCGTTGCCGCTATAACAACAAATACTAAAAATTAAAAAAATATATATATTAAGGGGGGTCCCCATACAATAAACGTGTTTTTTTCGTATTTTTTTGCTCAATATTAAAAACGGTAACAGGTAGACGGTTCAAATTTTCACAGAATATTAACTTGTATATTACCTTTCAAAATAAATAATTAAATATCAATAAAGTAAATATTAAAGGGGGGCTCCCATACAACAAACGTAATTTTTATTTTTAATACGTCATAAATCGTAAAACTTACTACAGGTTTGTACGGAACCCTCGGTGCGCGAGTCCGACTCGCACTTGGCCGGTTTTTTTTCTTTTGAGGTACGGAACCCTAAAAAAAAAGTTGGGGAAAGAAAAACTGTCAGACGGAAGTTCCTCACAATAGTAAAATGCACATCCTCCGAAAATTTAGAGGTGCAGCGTGCTCGGGGATTGAACCGGACCCCGACTAGGAGGCCAAAGTCTATCTACTGCTTTTGCAAATACAGAAAAACTACAATTGAAAATATAATAAAGACAGCAAGTGTAACATACAGAAACAAATTACCGTTAAAATCGTCTTACCACAGGCGACAATCACATCAAGTAGATTTATTGTGCCGCTTAGTTCCTTGACGCTAGACAATCTAGTTCCTGAGTAATTACTACGTGTGCTCGCCGACGTTTAGCTCCGCTCGTGTACTCCGCACCTTATGTACATGTATGTTTGCTGGCACATTCAGAACATACTAATAGAATAAATGCGAAAGTGTGTCAGTCTCTCTGTCTGTTTGCTACGTTTTTACCATCTTTTCAATAGTTTTTGATTGAATTTGATACCTAAATACCTTATTTGGTTATTTGGTTTCCGTGGGAACTCTTTAATTTTCCGTGTTAAAAAGTATCCCATGTGTTAATCCAGACTATAATCTACCTCTGTACCAAATTTCATTCAGATCCGTTCAGCCATTCTGGCGTGATTGAGTAACTAACATCCATCAATCCATACATCCATCCATCCATCGAAACTTTCGCATTTTTGATATTAGTATTATGTATAAAAGTTCTTAAGTTATTTAGTCCTTTTTCCACATAGTATCATCAACCCATTTCTTTCCTTGCTGAGTACGAATGGTCTCCTGTCACTATGAGATGGGTTCAGACCATAGTCAACCACGTAGCGAAAATGTTGATGACTTCACACACCTGTGAGAATATTACGGAAAACTCTACTCCATTGTCCTTCATCGTATTAAGAAGTAAAGCAACTAAAATTTACGTCAGAGCGTTAGAAATGTTAGGGTGAAAAGACACAAATTTTGTCTAGCGGACAAATCCGCGCACGCTGTTTTATATGGGGATACACAGACTAGCGCGACAGGAAGAAACATGTTTCCCCTTCGAAGTGGGTGTTTTGTGCGTAGGTACAATTTGTCCGATGCTGTCCGTATTATATTTTCGCTCTATGCTGTATCTATAGAGAAAGTAAAAAAATGGTAAATGTGTAGCCTACCCTAATTACTACATCCAAGACATTACCATACTATGTAAACGACAGATTTACCTCAACGGCTCATGTCAATTCAGCTTTTTTCATGCTAACTGGAAGTTCTACTTATACTAGATTCTTAGTTCATTTCCTTTATAAAAAGTACAAGGAAAGTATACTGTGCTCTATTTATTTTGTAGATTATATAGCGACGTCAGGTCTGAAATTTTTATAATGCCATTAATTTCGTGAGTGCCATCAACTGAAATAGGAAAAGAGAAATTATAAGACATCCAGTAATACGGTGATTCTATTTCATAGCTTTGTTGTGCTCCTTAATTGTGATAGATAAAAGTTGAGGCAGTTCCTTCTACTTTGTTTGTTGTAATATATGGGACACGTTTCTCTTATGACTTGGATGATTTACTAGCAGATATAATATTATCTATGGGAATCACTATCATATTAATTTATTATGGGGAATATTTCTATTATGGCTCAGTCAGTTCGCAAAATCATTAAAAAGGAGATTTCTAAAGCAGTTTATCTATTAAAAGGTGGCATATGTATGATTGAAAAAAATATTGTTTGATCGCCAAAGCCCAATTTAAACAACTTCGCTACAAAAAAAGAAATTCAAATAATATACCTCTTATATTTCACCTTTTTTTGCAAAAGCATTTTTCTATTTAATCGAAAATAATATATAATTCTAAATTACTTACATTGCCAGATTAATTTTTTATTAAAGAGTAAATATATTATTTTTGTTTTTGAATTTATGCCGGTTTTTCGAGCATTTTTCGGCAACGTTGCTCTATTGCAGCGTGATGGATGAACAATCAAATAGGTACGCGATCAAAACATAATTTAATCTGAAACAAATCAACGCAATTATTACAATAAAAAAATATGGAGCCCTAATGTACATTAACGGTCTTACGACAAAAAGGCATCAATTGAATACGTTTTTTTTGTATGATATTGAAACTCTAATCACCCCATAGAGACCCATCCATGTACAACCGCTTTCCTAAGATAAAGGCTCAAAGCCTACAAATAATCAAGCGAAAACGGTGAGAATCAGGTCAGTATGCTACACACGAATCTTCTATTACAACGCTACATTATCTCAGTTACAAAAAGGAACACATCTGTTTCATTATATACGAGACTCTGTCCGTAAAAACCTTTGTGGAGACAACATTAATCGCAATCCATTATAGACAGGAAGCTGAAGAAACTAGTCTATAGCTTGCTTGTTCGCTTGGCATTCATTAAAATTAGTGATCAGATAGACTTGATTTTATGAAACCACTCCAAACTCGTTGCATAATGGTGGTTGTCCCTGCATTTTTAAGTAGGGTTTTAGCTCAAGCTCTTCTCATTTATAGAGGAGACTCGTGCTCTGTATTGAACCAGCAATGGGTTGATAATATGATAACGAAAAAAGAAGCTATCCTTATGTCTGATAATTTTTCCCACTGTGTTTTCTTGACATGTGCTCGCCATAATTCATTGTCAGTTTTGATTAATGTTATTGAATTATTGGTACCTGAATTCTTTGAATTTCACTTCTGGAGAGATCACATTATTTTAAAAAGCTTTCTTGCGTTTATGCTTCAAAAAATCTATCCTAACCTATCCTAACGACGTGCTAATCATCATTGAAATTGCCACCCTCTCTCAACCTACTCGTAGTATACCTATTAGGATGTCAGCAAATGATGCGGAAAGTTGGCTTTCTCCGTTTGTTCATTTTGTTGCGGGAAAAATCATATAACATAGCCTTGACACACGGTCTAGGGATGATAAATTGAGAGATTGCGAGCGAAGCCAACTAACAGATTTTAGCAAACTAAGAATGATACTTTAAAAGTCCTGAGTAGTTTTGCTTTTAGTTTGTTCATGGCACATGTTTCTGGTACAAACCTTACTCCTGTTTTTAAAATAGTTTTGGCTAAGGCCCGTATTTATAAACCGACATCAGCAGCTAAGAACAGATTTTCAAATCTTCTTTCTTTCAAGTCTTAAGAATACATTGACCGGTTCTAGAGAACGCGTTCTTAGCTGATGACGGTTTATTAATACAGATTACGGGCATAAGTCATTAACACAACAAGATCCTATAGGTTGATGCACTGTTTTTAGGGTTCCGTACCAAAATGGTAAAAATGGAACCCTTATGGTGCGACTTTCTCCGTCCCTCCGTCCGTCCATCCGTCCGTCCGTCCGTCTGTCACAGTCGATTATTTCAGTAACTATTAAAGCTATCGACATGAAATTTGGAATAGTTGTGTATAATAGTGGCCTAACATCATTAAAATAAAAAAATATCGAAAATTATTTTTAGTTTAATTAAAAAAGGTGGAAAATCGGGGGTTTGAAATTTCAAAGTATGATAACTATACTGAGTGGGATATCATATGAAAGGGCTATACTTCTACATTCTAAAACCGATTTTTATTTATTTTTATGCATAATAGTTTTTGATTTATAGGGCCAAATGTCGAATAAAAATACCGTTCCCCTCCCCTTATCTCCGAAGTTTACCAATTGAAAAATCTGAATTAATTATGGTCAATAGAAACTTATGTATATTTTACAGGAAAAATAAAACCAACGCTCTAACTAGCATAGTTTTTTTGATATTAACAATAAACCTCTACAAACAAAGTTAGTTTTGCGGTTCATTAAATTCATTAATCGTAAAACTTACTACAGGTTTGTACGGAACCCTCGGTGCGCGAGTCCGACTCGCACTTGGCCGGTTTATTTAACTCTTGTCGTATTACCAGAGTTACGCGTGGCATGATAAAAGTTGTCATAGTTTCGGTAAACAACGTAAAATCAAGTGTAGTTAGGTACTTCAATAAATACAGAACACGACTAGTCACCTTATACAATTTGTGAGAAAATAGTACTCCAGTACAGTTGTGAACACAGTGCTTTGGCAAAAGCTCTGCTGACAGTATTGGTACCTCGGGACCTTTGACATACAAGATCATTGATTCTGTTCGAATACCTGGCTTTATTCCTGGTCAATGTTATACAGGAAACCTCTGTCAAAGTTTCAGCTTTTAGGTCCAAGGGTTTGGCCTGAGCTAGATAAGTCAATTAGTAAGTGAGTGGCACAGTACATATGTAAATATGTTATGGCATAAGTAACGACTAGGAAACGTAGCTGCATTTAGATAAAGAAGAGATGGCTATAACACTAAAAAATGCAATTTATATTCTTACGCATGTTATGAACCCACTCGATTTTCCACCACCAAAGACAGACTTTTTGTGATGTTAAAAATTTACGACGCCGTAAAAACTCACACCGCTTTTATTCAGCCAGAGGCATTTTCTAAGCACAAGTATGACATTACAATGTAGATTCGTGAATATTGTGAGCGTTAAATTTTATGGCGGATCTTAGATGGCTAAGTAAGGCGTACAAGAAACTCGATAACATAAGGGCAAAAACATACTACGGATAGGACAAACCTCCACATCATAGGATAAACTTGTTTTATCCTGTTGTATTATAAAAGTGCCATTTATCGTCCTTAACAGAAGAGTTACTCCGCGAAGACCTTTTAACCATCAGCGACTCAGGTTACGTCGTAATAAAGTGCAATTCAGCTCGCACAGCGCTGCGAGTGAAAATAATTAAATACCTACCTCTATATATCTCTTTCTATCGCGTAACTCTTATACCTTCAGACGCGGCGCGAGTAGCCTTAGGGTTGACTACTTCTAAATTCTTACTATCGGTATCATTACTATGGGTCGGTAATCGGTTGCAATGATGACGACAATTACTTTAAAAATAGATAAAAGATATATTATTATTCATAGATTTTGTAGAAACCAAATAGGGATATGGGTTTAACATGCTGCCATGCCCCTAACTGGTTAGCCCGCTACCATCTTAGACTGCATCATCACTTACCATCAGGTGAGATTGCAGTCAAGGGCTAACTTGTAGTGGATAAAAAAAAGTCGTTATGTATTCCACAAGTAGTATCAATGAATATTTTACACTTATATGGGGTGGAAGGGGGCCCATGCCAGAGTTTACGAGACAAAATAATATACCCACATTATGGATTAATCATCATCGACTCATCGGCGGCCCACTAGTCCCACTACTAAGCACGACTCACGAGGCTCTTCTCAGAATGAGAATATATTAGTATATATATTCCTCCACACTGGCCAATTTCTTGTTGGCAGACATATTAGAGTTTTTTATAATGATTATAGAACTTCAGGCATGTTTTCAGCTTTACACACGATTTTTGTTCACCGTAAATGATATATTTTAATTAATTAAGTTGGAGGTGTGTTCCCAGGATCGAACCCCAGACTTGGAGGCTGAAGTCTACCCATTAGGCTATCACTATAATATTGGATACTACCTATGGTTTATATTTACTTTTGTTTAAAACTGTATCTTGTGTGGATATAAAAATAAAACTACCCACATTATGTATTAATATTAGTTTTGTTTAGAACTCTAAGTAGGTACGTATGTACTATGTACCTAGATAGGCAAATAATACAAACTTACCTTTCAGGGTCCTTAGGAAGTGCAAAGAGCGATAAGTTAGGTCTTAATAATTAGAGTTTAAACGACCTAATGTGATACGATATCGTTTACTGATCTTTCTTTGTTTATCCATAACGAGAACTTGAGTAAAAGTCAAACGTATAACTACGGTCCGCGCGCAACACTCGACTGATACGAGTGCCGTCGAGCGTCCACGCAGCAGTAGTTAAATATCTCAGGTCACGTGACAAGTGAGCCAGGCCTGCTTATAGTGAGTTTTCGACCTAAGAACGAACAGTCGTATATTTTTACGCGGAAAAGCTCAGCTGTATTGACACTGTATTTTCGCTTTTTCATTGGATGAAATCAGTGCCTTGGGAGCAAGTTTTCAAGTTAAAACGTGACAACTGTATGTTTATTTGTCGTTGTATGGACACATCGAACTTGCATTTTTATTAAAATTCAAATGTGTTTTTATTTAAATAAACTTTTAAGCAGTTTAAAAAAAGATTAAAATAGAGCGCAACGGAAGGGGCTTCAACCTAGGACCTTTGGAACGCACGAACCATTGAAGTCCGTTTCGTTGAGTCCACACCAGCAAACACAGCCCAGCAGTTGAGCAGATCCCCGTTGAGCTTATTATATTACAAGATGATGCCCGCGACTCTGTCAGCGTGAATTAAGGTTTTCGATTCCTTTTTTGTTTCCCGCGGGAACTCTTGAATTTTCCGGGATAAAAAGTAGCATATGTCCTTCCCCAGGATACAACCTATCACTGTACCAAGTTTCATGAAAATCGGTTGAATGAACGGGCCGTGAAAGCGTAGCAGACAGACAGACAGACAAACACACTTTCGCATTTGTAATATTAGTATTGACTATTTAGCATTTGCGTTCGTAGAAACACTCGCTTAATAAATATAAATTCAGGGTACTCGAAATAATAACACCCCTCACGCAAAATGAAAGCCGATTAACTGAAAGAACCGAACGTGACGTCATAAGCTGCTGTTTCTGTCAAGGGTTTGTTTAAAAACTTAAAATTCGTCACGGATTCGTCCGCGGTAAGTTGCGTAGAATAAATAAAATCTACCATAAGATATTCAAATCCCTTAAGTGCACGTTGCGGTTGGATCGCGAGAAAAGTCCCATTTTGGCGCGTTGTAAAACTCTTTATTATTCCAGCTTCACAGGTGTCTCGGTGGGAGGCGTCGTGAAAAGGGAGTGACAGTAAGTTTCTCTGTGGACTAGAACGGCGAGATACGAAGTCTAGATCTTTTTTGACACTAAAAATAAGACTAGATGATGATCATGATAAAGAATAGGTAAGTTCCGGCAAAGACGTGCCGCCAAGCGATTTAGCGTTCCGGTACGATGCCGTGTAGAAACCGAATTGGGGTATTCGTTTTATATAACTGCCATGCCCCTAACATGTTAGCCCGCTACCATCTTAGACTGCATCATCACTTACCATCAGATGAGATTGCAGTCAATGGCTAACTTGTAGTGGATAAAAAAAGAAGTTCACTCGCAGCCAGGATGAATAAAACGGTTTTGCTAGACTCGGCTAGGATAGTCCGCCGGATTTTCAACCTTTTTGGTATCCCCTGCCGAGGTGTACTCCTCCGCGTGCTGTAACTATTTATTTGTGTATTTGTGTTTAAGTTTATTCATTTCTATTTATTTACGTAAGTTTATTATACTCGTAGTTCTTTATGTATTTGAGAGTTATAATAATAATAATATAACTTTAAAATAATAATCTTACTTTAATTTTTGTGTACTGATTGCGAGAAAATCCATAGTAATATTATAAATGCGAAAGTGTCCCTGTCTGTCTTTCTGTTACGCTTTCACGGCCCAACTACTCAACCAATTTTGATGAAATTTGGTACAGAGGTAATATACACCCCAGGCAAGGACAAAAGCTACTTTTTATCTCGGAAAATCAAAGAGTTCCCGCGGGAATCAAAAAATCTTAATCCACGCGGACGAAGTCGCGGGCATCATGTAGTGAAGAATAATATGAAATAATATTTTATTAAGTACTCCTAGACACTCAACTTCCTTTTATAAAAATTCTTTTACAGTAACTGCTATACGGCTTTGGAACGTTCTCCCCGTGGATATAAAGCTATCTCAACCTCTTCCAATCTTCAAAACTAAATTGAAACAACATTATCTATCATTATAATCTATTATGTATGGGTCAAGTATGGAAAAGTTTTCCTACGTAAAAATGATACTAGTTCTGCTATATACGTAAAAAATGTAGACGTCTTGAGTAAACTGTAATGGTATATGTTATTTTATATTTTAGTTTTATTTACTCTAATTATATACATATATATCTCTTTTGTTCAAACTGTTGTAATTTTTTTATCATGTTATTTTTTTATCAAAATGTTAATAGATTCCGCACGAAACTAAATGAATTTTACTTAAATGTATTGAATAGTGATTATGATGTTATTTGCTTGACAGAAACTAACTTAGATAGTTCAATTGGCAGTGCTGAATTTTTGGACAGTCGTTATACCATATTTAGACGTGATAGGGATTCTTCGACTAGTCATAAACAATCTGGGGGTGGTATATTAGTCGCAATTAAGAAAAATATTGCGACAATTAGACTTTCACATTTGGAAAGTGACTCCGAATGTATATGGTTATCGCTTAATCCAGGAAAAAGTATTACACTTTGCCTAGTATACTTACCCCCGGATGTGTCAATTGATCGGTTGAATAGATTCTATGATAGGACCGGTGATTTTATATCTGAACATGACGGATCTGTTATTATTTTAGGTGATTTTAACACGCCTTCAATTGATTGGAATGGTGACATGAAAAGAGCAGCAACTCCAAATTGTAATTCTCACGACCTTAAGTCGCGCTTATTATTGCAGCTTATGTCTCTAGGTGGATTGAGTCAATATAATTGTATGAAAAATGGTAACAAAAGAACGCTTGATATGTTCCTTACAAATATTCCTAACATCAAACTTGCGCCGGCTCTCGCACTATGTAAAGAAGATATACATCACCCTTCTTTCGAAATAGATATTAAGCTTCAAGTTCCAAACTATTTGAAGAGGAATAGTTCAAATCCGGTTTTTAACTTTAATAAATGTGATTTAATCTCGATTAAGAGGGAACTTAAGAATATTGATTGGTACTCATTACTTTCATCGAACCATAATATAAACGATCTTCTTGGTATTTTTTACGATAAGCTATTCTCAATTATAAAAACTTATACACCATACAAAAAGCAATTTAAGGACAAACAACCGGCTTGGTTTAGTCAACCACTGATTAAATGTCTTAAAGAAAAACAGAAAGCACACACTAAGTACAAAATGTATAATAATCCTAGAGACTACGATACATTTTCTCTTCTTAGGTCTAGGGCTCGGAGGTTGATGGAGGAGTGTTACAATGCATATACTAACAATGTTGAAATGTCTCTTATAGCTTGCAATGATAAACTTTTTTGGAACTTTACCAAGTCTAAGCGAAAATGTAATTCAATACCACAGACATTAAGTTATGACAAACGAGTTGCAACAACCGGGTTTGAAATTTGTCAACTATTTTCCGATTATTTCGCATCGGTGTATATTCATGATAATTATAATACATTATCAAGTACAAGCTCTGCAGATACGCACGTAAACACTATAAGCAGGTTAACTCTCTCTGAAAGCGAGATCTTGAAAAAGATTAAGACTCTGGATGGGAACAAGGGCCCGGGACCTGATGGGATTCCCTCTTCTTTTATTAAATCTTGCGGAATGGAACTCGTAGTACCTCTAATGTTAATATTCAATAAGTCTTTGGCCACTGGATGCTTTCCGGAATTATGGAAAGTTGCTCACGTGATACCTATTTTTAAAGCAGGCACAAAAACTGAATGTAGTAATTATCGCCCTATATGTATTTTAAATTGTTTTGCCAAAATATTTGAGAGTATTGTTTATGATTATATTTATTATTTGATTAAACCACTAATTTCCCCGCAACAACATGGATTTGTTAAAAGCAAATCAACTGTTACCAATCTAATAGAATATTCAAATTTCTTAGTAAATTGTCTTGATAGTAAAAAACAAGTTGATTCGGTGTATACAGATTTCCAAAAAGCGTTTGATAAGGTGAATCATCGGATACTTTTCCAGAAACTAGAAAAGTATGGAGTCCATGGGAATTTGCTAAGATGGGTTATATCATACGTAACAAATAGATCACAGATAGTTGCTGTTAACGGATTTTACTCCAAACCAATAACGGTACCCTCAGGTGTACCCCAGGGATCACATCTAGGTCCATTGCTCTTTATTATTTTTATTAATGACATCACATCAGTCATAAAAAATAAATGTCTTCTTTATGCAGATGATTTAAAGATATTCTGTGAAATAAATAATGTTCAAGATTGCAAATCACTGCAGGAAGACCTTAATTCTGTTAAGTTGTGGTGTGAACAAAATGCTATGTTTTTAAACGTAAGCAAATGTTTTGTGCTTACCTTTACCAAAAATCGCAATAAAGTTAAATTTGACTACTTAATTGGTAATAATAAACTTTCAACTATGACTAGTGCTAGAGATCTGGGTATAACTTTTGATACATCCCTAACATTTAAGTTACATATAAATAATATTATCACAAAAGCTAATAAAATGATGGGTTTTATTTTCAGAATTACCAAAGGTTTCAAAAACCCTTTAAGTCTTTTGCATCTTTACAAAAGTCTTATTCGCAGTATCTTAGAATATGGTACCCCAGTTTGGAACCCATATCAGAAAACATATGCTGACTCTATTGAGTCCGTGCAAAGGAGATTCCTACGAATACTTCTTTACAAATATAATAGAAAGCTAGTCCATTTCTCTTATGAAGATAAACTAAAATATTTTAAACTCGATTCTCTATGCATGCGTCGTATGCTACATGATGTGATGCTACTTCACAAAATCACTAATAATCAAACGGATACTACCCTACTATCAAAAATAAACCTAAATTGTAAAATCCCTAAACGTTCAACTTGCACTTATAACGTCTTTCCAACGAAACCCTGCCGAACGAATTTAGCGAACCACTCTTGCATTAACCGTATTTGTCGTCAATTTAATACTTTGCATCATAACAACCGAGACCTCAATATATTTTTTCAATACACTTGCTCGAAAAATGCACTTACAGAGGCAGTAAACAGGGCTTGTAAGTTAAATTTACTGCCCTCGTGCGGTAAATTTGCAGAATTTACTGCCCTCGTGCGGTAAATTTGCAGTTTTTTTAAATTTTTTTAAAGTCTATTTCACTTCTAATTAAAAAGTTTTCTTGCAAGAAGGTTCATAATGATATTGACTTTGTAAGTAAAAAACCTAAAAAATAATAACATTTAGATGTAGATTGATGAAATCAATTCATGAAATTAAAAATTGTATTTAATATAATTAATTAAAATTGTTTTAAGTATTAAAAATCAAAAAAGTAAAGGCTGAATAGTCCAGGTTGGGAGTTAAGAGCTAGAACCTAGAGCCATGAAGCCAATTAAAAAAAAGCCATTACAACAACGCGCCGTAGATACTAAATCTTTAATCTGTGCGCGCTATTTTTAAAAGTTTCATTGAGTTTTTCTTATAAATTATTAAATAAATATGAGTGGTTTATGTGTTGTGGAATATTAAAATTAAATCAACAATTAGGTATTTTAGATGTCAGAAAAAAATCGCGCTATTAATAGCCGCCAAAAATCTCGAAATAAGTACGGGCGTGAGAAACCATTTTCTAGTGAGTACCGTGTACCTACCTAATCGAGTTTTATTTTCAAGTTTTCTCACAAATGTATTGAAAAATATCGTGTGATACACGGGCGTTAAGGTTTTAACAAACTCGTGACGATGGTCAGCCCTCGACTGGCGTCATCGGGCTGACATTAGTCAACTCGTATGTAAAAACCTATTTACCGCCCTTATATCACAAACTACTAAACTCGTCGAAGGCTTGCTTTCGCCGTAATGTAATGGTATTTCTACGTAAGGGAGCCAATTAGTTAAGTTCTGCAATTATTCTGTATAATATTATGATTTGTATTACTTTTGTTATTGTATTGTATACTATTATTGTAATTTTCTCAATCCTCACTGCATTTTGTAAACCTATCATACTTAAATTTTGAAATGTTTTTATCTAAAAATCTTTTGTACTAGCCAGTTGTTTATGTTTGTGCTCTATATCTTTTATTTATAAGTCTCTTTGTAATATATATACACTTTTTTTTATGCATGAATGTTGTTGGTTAGTCGAATAAAATAAAATAAAAATAAAAATTTATTCATCTGTCGTCTATTACCTATCACTATTACTTCTTTATACTGTGTATTTATACTACATATTATTACATTATACATTTCTGTGTTGTTATGTATTTATAATATTTATTTATTCATATGTCTGTACACCACTCCCGCTTTCTTTTAAGTTTCCTCTGCCCTTAAGGTTGCCTGGAAGAGATCGCTATTTAAGCGATAAGGCCGCCTGTTGTGCCATATCCAATAAGATTGTTTTTGTGTTTGTGTTTCTTTTATTGTTGTACAATAAAGTATATTTTACTTTACTTTACTTTATGAAGGAATGGTAGCCGAAGGCTACGAGGTGGCTACGAGTATGTTACATAATCAGAACGAAGTCAAAAGTGACTGTTTACACGGGAGTCGACTTGGCGCTGTGCCAAAAGTCAATTATTGGGAGTGACCTCGGCGGGACGCGAGCAATTATTTCTTATTTGTGCACGAACACCTTAATGGGTGTTCAGGGTTTGAACGACACTTGACGTTCAGCATTTTTTGGCGGCGATTCGACACTTCAATTTATTTCGTACCTTTCCGAAAATACTTTATTAATAACCAGCTGATGCCCGCGACTTCGTCCGCGTGGTATTAGTTTTTTTTGATTCCCGCGGGAACTTCTTAATTTTCCGGGATAAAAAGTATCCTATGTCCTTCTCCTGGTTCTAAGCTACTTCCCCACAAATTTTCAGCCAAATCGGTTCTGCTGTTCTTGACTTATAAATAGTGTAACTAACACAACTTTCTTTTAAATATATATAGATAATCCAAACTAATATTATAAATGCGAAAGTGTATCTGTCTGTCTATCTGTCTGTCTGCTGCGCTTTAACAGACCACCTGTTTAACCTATTTTGTTGAAATTCGGTGTTAAAGGTAGGTTGCATCCTGGTGTAGTTAGATTACATAAGCTTTTTATACCGGAAAAGGGTGCTTACATCCCGGGGAAGAACATAGGCTGTTTATCCCGGAAAAATTAAGGAGTTCCTCCGGTAATTAAAAAACGTAATCCACGCGGACGAAGTCGCGGGCATCATCTAGTTAATCATAATTATTAGAGTAGTTTTAGTAGTACGGCAGAAATTACGTTCATCCGATACACATTCTAATTTTATTTAGAACCGCTCCACGGCCATTTATCTAGTAACGATTTCACCTTTCTATGGACCAGCATGGCTAGCATGCGCCCTACGAGTAAAATTATGTCTACCCGTTAACTCTATCTGTCTACCGAAGCTAACATGGTTACTTGTCTCGTTACGTCAAAAGTAGAGATTAAAGTAATATTTCTTATCTGTGGTATTTTCCTCTACAAACCTTTACATGTCGACTATTTTTTTCTGGTAATTTACCGCATTTTGTGCATGTTAGGGGTAAATGAAAACTTTACCGGCAATAAAAAGATAATCTCGTTGTGCGCATGCTCACACAGGAAATTTTCAGAAATTACTTACAAACTCCCAAATTGACTCTGCCGGATATTGAACCTTACCGTTTATAAGGCCAAAGCCCTCATCACTGCGCCAGGGAGGTGGTTGCAAAAATCATAACGATTAATTATACGAATTGGCCGTGAAATGGTTTCATAAAGACAGATTAGACATACACACTTTCGCATTTATAAAAATTACTAGCTGATGCCCGCGACAACGTCCGCGTGGTTTAAGATTTCTATATTCCCACGGGAACTCTTTAATTTTCCGGGATTAAAAGTAGCCAATGGGGCCTGATTCTGTAGTGCACAATCTCTAAACTAAACTAAAATTAGAGAATTACAAATATTGCTAACCCTTTCATAATACTCCCTACGGAAAGGGACAGAACTAGATTTAAAGCTGCCATTTTAGTTTAGTTTAGAGATTGTGCACTACAGTATCAGCCCCTATGTCACTCTCCCTATACCCATACCAACGTACTATTACCTATTCTGAGCCCATACCAAAAATCACTTCGATCCGTTGCGGCGTGATTAAAGGACAAACCAACAAACAAACACACACTCGCATTTATAATATATTAGTATGATTAGTAGTACGTAGTACTCGTCTTAAACATGGAGTCAGTATCGATCCTATCCATCGAGTGTTTAGACACGTCGATTATTCCCCAAGTGGTATATTAGTGGCGGTTGTAGCAAAGTTGCCGGCAAACAATTATTAGAGGAAGCAAGTTAGGATCGGGGCTCAACGGATTTGTTTGCTCCGACTGGGTGTTTGTTGCGGATAAACATTCTCCAGCGGATATTAGACCTTGTCCGGATGCATGGTGTGTATTCCTACCCTCATTTATATACCTAATAGATGATGCCCGCGACTTCGTCCGTGTGGATTAAGGTTTTCCAAAAAACCCGTTCATTTTTCGGGATAAAAATGTAGATTATCCATACTTCCATACTAATATTATAAATGCGAAAGTGTGTCTGTCTGTCTGTCTGTCTGCTACGCGTTCACGGCCCATCTATTCAACCGATTCTGATGAAATTTGGTATAGCGGTAGGTTACATCCTGGGGAAGGACATATGCTACTTTTTATCGCGGAACATTAAGGAGTTCCCCCGGGAATCAAAAAAACTTAATCTACGCGGACGAAGTCGCGGGCATCATCTAGTTTACTTGTATATTTAGTAACAAACTTAAAAACTAAGCATAAAAATTTATAGGGCATGTACAAGAAACACCATGACATCAACAGGATCATGAAGAGATTTCTTCCAACAGCCCTAGAATGTGAGAATAGTGAAAAATAGATAAAACTGAGTAAGTACTTATAAACTATAGAATATAAAACTTTTTATTACGTCGTATGATAAATATCATATAAAAAATATAATACATATAATACCAACAGGATATTATGTTCATCTCCGAGATGCAACCTATCTGTGAGTCGACATTGAGTGCAGTGCGTGAGTAACCCGTCGTCCTACGTGAGCGACAAACGCGACATTGCGACTCGATACGACGCGACGCGACATCATCAAACAGTAGCTGACCCTTCACGCGACCTACGTTGTCGCGTAGACAAGTTTGTCATTTTCTATGGCGTCGTATCGCGTCGCGTCGCTTCTGCCGCTCACCTAGGACAATGGGTGACCCGGTGTCCAAGTAGAGCATCAAACGTGGAAACGCGACGCGAAGCGACAGCATCAAACAGTAGCTGACCCTTCACGTGACCTGAGTTGTCACGTACAAGTTCGCGCGCGAGTTGAATGCAGAGCTTATGTATGTGTCACCATACATAAGCTCTGCATTCAGCTCGCGCGCTAACTATAGATACTTCTGTAATTTTCTGGCGTTGTATCACGTCGCGTCGCTTCTGTCCCTCACCTAGGACAATGGGTAAGCCGCTTAGCTGTCACTCACAATGGGTAAGCGAGAGGTCCCAAATTCGATTCCCGGTCTGTTTGGGAATTTATAATTTATGAATTTTTGTCTGGTCTGACGTGCCGCCAAGCAAGTTAGCGTTTCAGTACGACACACGATGCTTTTTCTCTGTAACTACCATCTGTAACTACTATAATTATTGTAGACCATGAAAAAGTGACAGAGGGATAGACAGACAGACAGACACACCTTCGCATTTATAATATTAGGTAGTATAGATTCAATTTGTTCTCGAACGTCCCATTCTTTTGCCTGTGAACTTAATTAACAAGTGGGTGACTTCATTTCCTGAGCCGAACTTTGGGGGTCGCATAGATAAATATCTCGTTTTATTTCTTTGTTTAACTGTTTGAAACTTTTTTAATAAGAACTTTTCCTCTTTTAGTGCGTATTTGACTGCCAAAATCCAAGGCTAAAATTCTCGTAATGTGTTATACATAATTATAAAGTCATATAAAATACGTACGTCACGGCCACAATATTACGGCCACTTATCTGGCCCGGTGGCCAAAAATGGAACAAATTTTTATGCTTGTTTAGTTTTTGTTTTTATTTTATTTTGAAAGTATACTAGCGACGCTGTCAGATAAGCTGTCGACTTAGGTGATAAGACCGCCTTTGCATACTGTGTTGTCCTATTCGTAGTTTTATTGTTCTTTTTATTTTCCGTATACTTGTGTGCAATAAAGATTTAAATAAATAAATAAATAAATAAGTGTGTGCGACTAGTAATGATGCCACGTCATCATTGATGTAGAATTGTAGTACCTATCACGTCATGTTTCAAATAGATCAGATCCTCATCCATGAGCCCGAGCAAAATCCCCGTGACACCTCTTTCGCGGCTTTTGCTATGCATTGTTGATGAAAAAGTCGCGGAAAAAGCGTTGCATGGGAAATCACTTTTTGAATGAATGAATAAACTTTGAATGCACACCAACAGGTTTTTACAAAGACTTAATAGTAAGCATTACAAAACACAAAGTATCGCGGCGGCTATATCGCGATCTTCCAACTTCCATGTAACTTTGTACTTATTTACTTTTACTCCACGCAGCCTAATTTGAATCCTGCAGATTACGGTTCCGGGCCAATTCCAACTGATTCCCATCACATATTAACAGCTGAACATTGCTGGAAGCTTTCAGTTTTTTATTCATCCACTGCAGTCTAAGATGGTAGCGGGCTAACCTGTTTAGGGGTATGCCAGTTATATTTAACCCATTTATACCTCTAATCGGTTTCTACACGGCACCGCTATTCGCTAAATCGCTTGGCGGTACTTTTTTGCTGGTAACTAGCCACAGCTGAAGCCTCTCACCAGACCAGACCAGAGAAAATTCAGAAATTATATTATAAATTCCTAAATTATTCCTAAATTGCCAGGGATCGAACCGGTGACCTCCCACGTTAAGACTACAGAGAACAGCGTTCACCACTGCGCCAGAGAGGTCGTCAGAGAGGTTTCAATTGGTGCAGAAACCAGGCAGCAATATTTCACACAAGTTTATTTATTATTATAGTGTAGTGTAGTGTTTTAGTTTATTCTACTTTAAAAACGAGGTGCGCATTGTATATTTTAATTGATTTGTCAATCTTTGGATAAGGTGGAATGAACGTTTTTGATATAAAATCACAATAAAAGTTCGATATCGGTTGGTAAACTCGACTCATCAACGCCTAGGATTTAGAAAAGCTGAAATTCAAAGCTGAAGTTTTGCATAAGGGTTCACTCTATAATGTAGCAAAGAATTCTCGGACTTCCTACGGGAACAAAGTCACGGGTGCTCGCTAGTACAGACATAAATAAACAGTGTTACGTTTGGAGAGAATGAATGTGCATTTTCCATTCCCTGTTTCATCATTTTGTTAGCACTGTGCGAATAAAAAAAAGTTAATGTATTTGCCAGGGGGGAACGCTCTGGGTGATTGACGGGGCGTTCCTTGTTTGAGTATTTTCCTATAATTCCAAATCGAACATGACGCAAATTACAGTTGCTGGAAACTTTATTTTCTATGGCCTAATAGCACACCTATTTCTGTTTTATTATGTAGATAAGCTCGCCACTTCGTCGGATTAAGGTTTTTTGATTCCCTGCTGATCGTTGCTCTGCCCTTGCGTTAAACGGCCAATATAGTTTCGGAGTTCGATTGTTATTGATTCGGTCAGTGCAGAATATTAAAAAAATGAATTTTCTAAAAAAATATGATCTCTCAACTTTCATCGATTCTTTAATAGACAATTACGATTAATTTGAAATTAATGTACCTACCTAGTCCATTTATCAATATTTTTCATTATATCAGAGGATATAATAATAAGTTATGTTTTGGTCATAATTGGGTCAAACACGATAGAAAAAAAAACTAAATTTTTGAATTTTCTTTGACGGCTAAGCTTTTTGAGATGAATTTCATCAGTTAAGATACAATCAAACTTTTCTACCTTACTTCGTCATCATAATAGTCGTGAACGACATCATAACTTATCAGAATGTCATTAATTCATTTTTTTTTATTTTCTCAGCTTGCATACTCATACAAAATATGGCTGCATAACGTATAAAATGTTAAAATTAGTTGAACAACCAGTAACGGAAAACAATTCGAATAGCTTAACATGAATTTATGCCTTTGTGGTTGCGTTCTATGGTTGTAGTCGTAGCAGCAACAAACTATTTGCCGTAATACAGCCATGTGGGTGCATTAGCCAAAGCTTTGTGTTACAAATTTAATTAATTTGTAATACTATAATTATAGTAGGTAATATAATTTATGTTGCACTAGATGATGCCCGCGACTTCGTCCGCGTCGATTAAGTTTTTTAATCCCGCGGGAACTCCTTTATTTTCCGGGATGAAAAGTAGCCTATGTCCTTCCCCGGGATACAACCTATCATCAAAATCGGATGAACGGTTGGGGCGTGAAAGCGTAGCAGACAGACAGACACACTTTCGCATGCATAATATTAGTATGGAGTATGGATTTAACAATTAACGCGAAGGTTAATTGTTAAATGGAACATAAATTATAGTTACTATCGATAGTACAACAACTTGAAACTGAAATTCTTTAATTGAATCCCAATTGCATTAATAAGGCAGGACGCTCATTGGCTATAAAATTATCGCCCGAGGCTCAATATCCACCAGAGCGGAGATGTGTTTAGCTGACCAATCATTAACCAGATTATCTATTTATTGATAGATAATGTGAAACGTGAAAAACACGTCATTTATCACTAGATAATAATAGGATTGGTCTGCTACACACATCTGCGCCCATCTACCTACGCTTTTTTCTTCCCTGGTGGATACTGGAGAGGACATGGATGATAATATTACTCAGGGTAGCTTGGGTAGGTATCCCATTGCGTACCTAGGTATAGTTTGGGCGTTTCTTAAAGGTCTATACAGAGGCGCGACGCGGTGCGGCACGTATGTGAATATTCTTTGTATGAGTTTGTATGGGGCTGGGCCTGCTTAAGCGACGCGGCACGGAGATGCACTGCGACATAGTAAGACAAAGAATACTTGCCGCTACGTGCCGCACCCCTGTAGTGGGGCTAGACCTTAATTATTGACAAAGTGATGCTTGAGCTTCTATTGTTGGAAATATACAATAGTTGTAAACATCATGGCCTCGTGATTTGGTGATAGTATTTGTAACTTTGTATGAATGTAAAAAAATGTTGGTGGTTCTCACATATTTATTACAAAAAGAAACTATCATCATTATAATATTTAACTTTGGTAACCTAATATTCTAAGACGGTGGTAAAAAGTTTACATGTGTAGGTATACTGTATTTCACTTATATTTTGTAAACCAGAATGCGCGTGTTTTTCCGTTTATTCTATTTTATATTTGTAACACCACTATAATTCGTTGTCGTTTTATTTTTTTAGGTATATAAAAATAAAATGTATATCTAATCGTAAGCCTAAATATTAAAATTATCTTCAGATTAAAGTAGTTCAGTTTTTGTACGTGACTGATTCTTCTTCTTCCTTCTTGACTGCTTGGATTAGGACCATGGACATGACTGCATTTATTACCTGTTGAAATAAAATTTCAGTTCATAAATTATTTTATAAGAAAAGCCAATCAACGTGAAGCTCTAGGCTTCACGTCGATTTTGGCTTTTGAACTTGAAGTTTTTCTCAATAACGTAGAAAGGATAAAAAGAATTTTCTACCCCAATCGTTGCGGACGACCATGTTGGAACAATTTTGTACGTACTGCTTAAAAATCTGGGCTTAGAAACATGACATTTAGCATGCAAGTCTTCTTTATAAAGCAGACCCTCACTAAGAAAGTTTATTTTTAAGAAATCCCATCCGAACAAAGCTAGGTAATACCTATCAGCGAGGCCATTTCGATTAATTTATCATGTTGAAAAAAAAAACAACTTACACAAATCATACAAGCAGCAAGGACGATGCCCGCCAACCATCCAGTCTTGGCTTCCAGAAACCAGGTGAGTTCGTCCACGCAGCCGTGGAAATGGGCGTTGCCGGTCACAGAATCGCGGCATTCTGATGGCAAAGGCTTATTCAGGTTGAGGTAGTCCGTTGGACCATCAGCTCCGCAGCAGCCGATCTGGATAAAAATTAAAGTCTGATATATAGTTTGACGGAAGCAGACTTCCTTTATGACTTTCGCGTTTGGATAGATGTATGGATGTATGGATGTTTGTTACTCAATCACGCCCCAACGGCTGAACGGATCTAGATGAAATTTGGCACAGAGATAGGTTATCACAATCTGGAATTATCAAGTCTGGAATAACACGCTACTTTTTATCCTGGAAAATTAAGGAGAACCGAAAAACCTCGATCCACGCGGACGAAGTCGCTGGCATCAGCTAGTTATGAATATGTTTGTCTCTTTTCAGTGTCGTTTTTCAGTTTAATCGAATTTTCAAATCACAACGGTTCTAAAGAAGTTTCACTTCAAAAAACCCTTTTCATATCAGTGGAACCTAAAGAAAATTGGGCTGGGCTTTTGTTTTTTACTGATGTATAAACGTATACGGATTTTGGTCCCTGTGCCCGATTGATCAACGAAGCGCTTCGGTCATTTGATTAGTACGGCCGTCACGGCCAGCGTGACTGCTCCCTACGCCCGCTTCCATTCCATCGGCGGCTGTCCGTTCGTTAACTGTTTGTTTTTTGGGCCTGGTTCTGATTTCCATTCGATACTTTGTCGTACTGTACCATTACGTCCTATAACTTTGCACATCCTGAACATTTTTCATATTCATTTTTGCTAACTTAAACTTATGTATCTCGAAAAGGTAAAAATTATAATTTTTTTAGTAAATTTATTTCAACTTACCCCCTCTTGTACCATCCTTAGGATTTGCCGGCTGCCTTCATGCTGAGGGTTGTTCATTAGCCTTAAGATAACGTCTTTGATGAGAGGTTGGATGCTGGAGTCATACGTTGAGAAGTCCAACACAACGCAAGCGCCGACCAGTCCGAACAAGAAGGATGCTATTTGTGATATTATATACTGAAAAACAAAAATGTTATTACACTTCTTGTTTTCGGGTTTGTGATTGGGAATGACAGCTGATTTTTATTATTGGATAGAAGCAGGCGTTACTTTGCGGAAGTCCATGATGATCAAGGATAGATTTGTCTGCTGTGGCGGATTATAGCGAATTAAAGTTCTTGTTCCTTGATCATTTTTGACCGAGCGAAGCGAAGGTCTCTGAGTCTACTTAGGTGAATTGGCACTTGTCCGTCCGTCCGTCTGTCCGTCTGTCAGAGCCTTATAACTTCTGAATTGCTGAACGTAATTACTTCAAATTTAAATATAATATGTAAATCGATGGCCTCCCGCCGAATATGGCTTAAAAAGTTTTAAAAATCTTTATTTCAGGGGGGCTCTCATAGAAGCGAATGCGAAGTAAAATATTTTTTATAGCGTTACATAGGGTTGCAGTATATCATTTTAAAGATAATTAAGAATAGAGTCCAAAAATTTTTTTTTTTGAATTTTTCCTCTAAAATTGACGAAATGGGAGGCTTTCAAAGTAGCGATTTTCTAACGTCCAAAGTTGACCTCAGAACTCTCAATTTTCTGAACTCTCAAGCCTGAAACTTGATCAATTATTTGAATTATATCCTGTACTTGAACAACAAATACTAAAATTAGATAAATATTATATGGAAACGAAATTATTTAATTTTTAATGATGATGATATTTTTAACAGAACTTCACACTGATGTCAATAGATGGCGCTCTGTGAAACCGCGAGGTCTCAGTTCGGGGCGAACCACTAGTTATTATTAAGAGACTGTCGTAGTCCCTTTTCTCAAATCTTCAGGATACCAATGAATATTGTTCTCCATATTAAATAATGTCTTTCTGAGCTGCATTATTCGCAATAAGCATGCCTGTAGGAGAACCAAAGTGACCGAGATAGCCATACGGATTAATAAGACGAAGGCCACTTCGTCTTGGGCTGGCCAAGTCTACAAAGTTCAATAGCCATGATAAGACCTCTATTCCTGTAGACTAAAGATCTTAAGAATTAAAGCGGAGAATTGCGTGTGGTGGTGTGACCTTTGAAACGCATGGAATGTCCAGCAGTGGACGCAAACGCAATCGATGTACATACTGTATTAAAAATTAAAATGCATGTTTTAAAAGAATCGATTTAACGTACCGCATATAAAAGTTGAACATTTTCCATTAGCGCTGAACCACATCCGAGGAAGGCGACTACCATGATCCCCAGCGAGCCAATCAGTATGATGTAGACACCGATGAAGTACTTCTGTAGCTGAAGGATGTTCATCCACTCGTTGAACCCGGGCTCGATGCATATCCATAGACATAGGGCGAATATTGATGCGCCGAATAACTGAAAAGAGGTTACAAGTTACAACCTACAACCAGGAGTTTTTTTCTGGAGTTTTTTTTGACGACCTCCCTGGCGCAGTGTTGAGCGCTGTTGTCTTAACGTGCGGACGTCCCGGGATCGATGCCCGGGAGGGTCAATTTGGAAATTTATAATTTCTGAATTTTCTCTGGGCTGGCTTGTTGGGAGGCTTCGACCGTGGCTAGTTAGCAACCTACCGGCAAAGACGTGCCGCCAAGCGATTTGGCGTTCCGGTACGATGCCGTGTAGAAACCGATTAATGGGTTTAATTTAACTGCCATGCCCCTAACATGTTAGCCCGCTACCATCTTAGACTGCATCATCACTTACCATCAGGTGAGGTGGTTAGCGTAATAAAACCCTTTGTTTTACTCAAGGGCTAACTTGTAGTGGATAAAACAAAGGGTTTTATTACGCTAACGAGCTGTTATAGATGTACTCTCTAGAAAAGAAAACGTTCTTCTGACATCCTAAGCCACGTCTAGAAACTTTAGGATTTGCTAAATTTGTAAGTTTTCTCTATAACCGCTTTCCCTATATTATGAGCTTTACTCAGATCAGGGCGCATTTGGAACCCTCGTGGCTTTAGTTTAAGATAAAGATTGTAATTAAATTATCACCATCACATCTTAATATACTTTATATTAATGACGTTCAAAAGTGTACAGTATAGGAAATTTAGAAGAAAGTAAATATTCTGATTCTGTACGTAGAAAATATGTTCAGAAAATACATCATGCAGTTGGAACGAGTCAGTTAGTTTTTTTATGCCCATCTCAATTATGTTATACCTACTCAGTAACATTTAATACAGGTAAATAAAAAGATCTTTTATTTTTAAACTTTAATTATATTAGATTTAATTTATAAAACTTCAATCCACGAAGCTACTTTTTATTTTAAATATCCAAGAAGCAAATTAGAAAAAATTCGGCTTTTTATAGATAAAACTTCGTGAGCAGCTTCCTTTCAGAACAAAATTAAGCTCAAGAAACTTGTATAAAAAGGCAGATGCTCCACATAATTTTAGATGGACAGACGAATTATGGCCTCGGGTCGGTAATTTTGTAGAGTTACCCCTCTCCTAAAGCTACGTCCATAAAGAAAATTAAGTAGCATTAGTTATTAAATAATTAAGTCTAAGTAAAGCGTCGTCCTTAAAGAACGGCAGTACGCGATAGTAAGGATCATCAAGTTCGTGCTAGATTATAAAAAAAGTGTGTGAGTGCAATTCACACACGGCAGTAGTGAAAACTTCGGAAAAGATAGCCTATGAGTTAGTGAGATAAATATGACTTGTATTCTATCTCATTCTCTCGCAGGCTAACTCCTATTATGAATATGTTTGCCTCTTTTTAGTGTCGCTTTTTCGTTTCATCGAATTTTCAAATCAAAACGAGTCCGAAACGAAAGACATGTATGTTAGCCTCGGCGAGACACGTTCATAGCAGCTTTTCTTCCAAAGCTAAACCTTTAAATGCCTGCTTCGTTAAGTGATCCGGCTAAACCAGTGTAATGTTTTTGATCAACATAATCTATACTAATATTATAAATGCAAAAGTGTCTGTCTGTCTGTCTCCTAGTGAGGGACTTGCCACCGCTACGCTATCCAGTATGGGGTCGCCATTCCAGCAGGGCTAGCATGGGCCGGAGATAAAAAATGTATCCCCCGATTTTATCCACTGACAAGAGATAAAATTAACTTACCCACTTCTCAGAGCACGGCAGCAGGGGAGAGGAGAAGATTATCCCCGTGTGACATTTCACGGGGACTCGGGGGACTATTTATCCACCGTTATTTAGCGTTTTTATTTATTTATTTAGGAATAAAAAATTTATCCTTTCCTCGGGGAGAAAATTGTCTCGGTCCATGCTAGAGGGGCTGTACCTTGGGACACCAACACCCATCAGTTCTTTAAACAGCGGCAGTGACTAATTCTAGATCCATCATGTTCCACTCATCGTGCCTTACTCGGACCATCACCTAGATATAAAAACCGCTTGATAAAAAGCAAGTTCTCAAATAAAAATTAAACTTGCATTGTGTAAGCAGTAAATCTTGTTTAGCTACACAGACTGAAGTTCACATAAAAATTATGTTCATAATACTGAGAGCGTTGAATCAACACGTGGCTCATATTTCTCTTGTAACTTTGACGATTCATAAAAAATTATAAAAATATATTGAAAAAATAATAAAAAGTGGTAAGAAGTACTTGAATAAATATAGAGTTGAGAAGAGTTTTCTCTGGATACAGTGGCCCGCAGTATAGTTTTGAAATTCGCATACCGCATACGAATTGCCAGAATACCGGAATTCGACGCACAGGCCCTCTTGTACGTGGCCATTGAAATGAATTGAATTGAATGTGTTTAAGTTAAATTTACTATACCGGTCCTTTTCCAGTCAACGCCGCAATGAACTTACCCAAAAGGGACATAATTAAAAATATACCTAAATCAGTTTAGGCAGTGTTGTGCATGTCAGCCTTATTGAACTTATGTCTTTATTTTTATGTTTGCAAAATAGTATCCTCCATTATGAACAAACCTTTACCGCTTTATCTAAGGCAAACATTAGCGGCACGTGGCGTCAGCAGTAAATCGTCTTGCTCTACACAACTTGCCTGATACAGCGTTATTAAGCTGGGCTAATTAGCAAAATTAAACATCAACTATTAGGGTGCGATATAAATGCCAGACCTCTGCTATACTGTTATTGCTTATCTTGGTACTTACTTATAATATGCACTAAAAAATCATTTATATACAATTTCCAATTTATTTATTAATTAAGAACTACATTTTTACATTTACATGGTTTCTTAGCATCCCGCCTTGTCGACTTGTCTGGGGAAATTGTTTATGACATAGATTTTTGATGGATTTAAGCTATAATTTAGATAATATTTTATCTTAAAACGCGGGTTTATAATCTATACTAATATTACAAATGCGAAAGTTTGGATGGATGGATGTTTGTTGTACTCAATCACGTCAGAATGAACGGATCTGGATAAAATTTGGCACAGAGATAGATTATTGTCTGGAATAACACATAGGTTAATTTTTATCCCGGAAAATTAAAGAGTTCCCGCGGGAGCCACCTCTGAAAAACCTTAACCACGCGGATGAAGTCGCGGGCATCAGCTATAGTTTTACATACATAATTATTTTTCATTAGAACGTCCCATAATAATGCTAGTTACCTACTTTCAATCGATGCCGATTAAATAATAATTGATGATGTTGTATGCGCACTACATTTGGCTAAAACTCCCTTCCTAAATTAGGGATGAAATTATGAAAAAAGCATATAAATGCGTAAAAAAAATTAAAACCTATTGTAGTAAATAATATTTGGTGTCTTCTAAGTTGTAAAACCTTGTTGTAAAAACGCAATAAACTGAAGTGTCGACTCGGCGCCAAAAATCCAAAAATATTGTACGTCAAGCATCGTTCAAAAGTGCACTTGTGAAGGTGTTCCTGCACAATGGAAAATAATTGCTTGCACCGTCGAGGTCACTCGCATTAATTGACTTTTGGAACAGAGCCAATATTGCGCTCGCATTAAAATGACACCTTGCAATTTTACTCTGTACTTTAACAATGTCTTTGTCATAAAAGCCTGGACTGACCTGTCACGCTACGGCAGTGATTTTTATAAAAGGAACGCAGTATGAAGGGATTCATAATATTAACGTGGCTTATGGGTGTAAGTCTGCTTTTAGCACGGCTTTTACCTAAAGGGTTGCGTAATAAACAAGGAACGCATATAGTTTCGTCCAGAGTGTCTGTCTGTTCATTGGAATGGCTTTTAGTGCCGAGGTAACTCGTTAATCGTAATTCGTTAATCGTAAATTCGTAAATCGTTATTTATTTAAGGCCGAAATAAATAACGATTTTTAATTATTTCTTTGCCTTTCTGTTCCATTTCCATAGTAGGAGCAAGATCTTTATTTTCACTTGATTATACGAACAAATAAATACTTCGCTAGTCACATTCACTTTACCCTATGCCTTCACCAATTGTATTTATTGTATTACGTATTGTGCATCTAAATGGTTTATTTAAACATCCATTTAAATAAATGACATAATAATTAATCATAACAAAAATCCTAAAGATTTCTCTTATTTTTTCTCCTTATTATAAACAAGAAGAAATTAAGAATAAAAACCGGCCAAGTGCGAGTCGGACTCGCGCACCGAGGGCGCACCGAGGGTTCCGTACAAACCTGTAGTAAGTTTTAAATTATTAAAAAAAAATACGAAAAAAACACATTTACTGTATGGGGACCCCCCTTAACATATATATTTTTTTTTAATTTTTAGTATTTGTTGTTATAGCGGCAACGGAAATACATCATTTGTGAAAATTTCAGCTTTCTAGCTATCACGGTTTATGAGATACAGCCTGGAGACAGACAGACAGACAGACAGCGGAGTCTTAGTAATAGGGTCCCGTTTTTACCCTTTGGGTACGGAACCCTAAAAAGGGGTTTAGTACCATAGAGCTATAGGATAATATGGTGGGTAACATTAGCACATTGATGCATACATTAGACCAAGTATTGGAGCAATCACGGTACACGCTATCAGTTCCATTCAAAAAATTAATTATATAATAAAAAAGTTTGTTTCTATATTTATTCCAATAAATAATTATTTCAAAAATGGAACATAGAAAAGCAGAGTCTGTGTGGATCGTAAGATAGCATAACTATTTATTCATTTCATACAGTGGGTCGACGCTCATACAAATGATAGGCCTGGCTACCATGACAGTTTTAGCAGTCCTAGATGTATACGTATTAGTGACAGAATTTTGAATAATAAAAATTCTGCTAGTTTCCTTCAAAATTCAAAATTTCAAAATTCAAAATTCAAATGGTTTTTATTCAAATAAACTTTTACAAGTGCTTTCGAATCGTCAAATGAATCTACCACTTCGTGAATTTCTTCGTCACGCCCCTGTCACTCCGCAGCGTTGCTTTTTATAGACGCCTCCGTTGAACGACTGGTAGGAAATAGCGTATCTCCTTAGACTGTGTCTGTGACATTAGTTTCTATTAGGCCGTTGATAGTAACCATAGACCGTGAATTTTTACGACTAACATTTAAAAATATTTAATAAAAATTTATAAAAGAAGCTGTAATCCCTAGAGGCTAAATGCCAACTTAAGTCCGCCTGCGCTAAGCTATAATGACATCTTTTTAGAGCTGCATGAGAGGTGAAAAAACTAATTTTATTCTGTACGACAATTCGTCTTGCTTATGTCGTGACGTTTTGACCTAAAACTACACTCCTAATATTATATTTATAACATATTTTTTACGACGGATTTGTCTCGGAAATTGTCTGAAATAGATAAAATCCGATATAAGGAAAATTCAAATCCCCTAAGTGCGCGCCGTGGTTGAATCGCGAGAAAATGTCCCGTTTTGGAACGCCGAGGTACGCCCTTATTATTTTAGCCGTAATCTCAAAGGAGTGGGAAGCAAGTCTAAAGAGATACAACGTGTGACATGAGTATACTGAAGTTGTCACCGGCATAATGGCACTGCGAGGTGACGAAGGTAATAAGCACACTTTCAAGTTTAGAATAGTTGGGACTGGAATTATAAGTTGCATAGAAGCCATCGTTATTTACGGACATTATCCACACTCATATAATCTCATAATAGTTTCAGAAAATATAAACCTATAAAAAGAATTTGAAAAAAACTTGGTTTATACTATTATACAATCAAAGTCACTATTAAACACACAAAAGAAACACGCACTAGGAACAAATGACAGGCGGAGCAAAAGTTCGCGTTGCTGATTTTTAGGGTTCCGTACCCAAAGGGTAAAAACGGAACCCTATTACTAAGACTCCGCTGTCTGTCTGTCTGTCTGTCTCCAGGCTGTATCTCATAAACCGTGATAGCTAGAAAGCTGAAATTTTGACAAATGATGTATTTCCGTTGCCGCTATAACAACAAATACTAAAAATTAAAAAAATATATATATTAAGGGGGGTCCCCATACAATAAACGTGTTTTTTTTCGTATTTTTTTGCTCAATATTAAAAACGGTAACAGGTAGACGGTTCAAATTTTCACAGAATATTAACTTGTATATTACCTTTCAAAATAAATAATTAAATATCAATAAAGGGGGGCTCCCATACAACAAACGTAATTTTTATTTTTAATACGTCATAAATCGTAAAACTTACTACAGGTTTGTACGGAACCCTCGGTGCGCGAGTCCGACTCGCACTTGGCCGGTTTTTATATGTATAAGTTGCACACACTAGCACTAATTATTTTAGGTATTCCTGTCATAAATTCATTGCATGTTATTCATTGTAGGTTATTCAGGAAGCCAGCCATTGTAAGTGCATTGTAAACATAAATCCTGCTTTCATCCAAGATATAAATTTTAGCTTTTTACTCCTTGATAATATTGTAAGCTGTTGAGAGCCAGGGCGGGGTGAAATTATTGCACCTTCGTAAGCAAAACTACCGACATAATATTAAGTCTTACATAAAACCATTAAAACCTTCAGGCGTCGCTCATTCAGACATTTTACATTAGCATTTTTTTTTACATTCTGCGTTCAATGTTCTCATCATCATTTTATCGTTATCATCTCTACCCCTCGACGGTCCATTACCGTACACGGGTCTTCTCTCAGAATGGTAAGTACAGCTTAGTGGTTAAAAAATGACAACTATTTCAAAGGTAGATACTTATGTAGCTTATTAAAATAATTATGTATGTAAAACTATAGCTGATGCCCGCGACTTCGTTCGCGTGGTTTGAGGTTTTTCGGTTCCCGCGGGAACTCTTTAATTTTCCGGGATAAAAAGTAGCCTATGTGCTATTCCAGACTATAATCTATCTCTGTGCCAAATTTCATCCAGATCCGTTGAGCCGTTGGAGTGTGATTGAGTAACAAACATCCATATCCTACATCCATACATCCATCCAAACTTTCGCATTTATAATATTTATATTATGCTTATTAATTTAATTTTATGGTAATTTATTCTCACATATACCTAATCAATGGTACAATTAGGTCAAACAGCTGATTAATCCAAAAGCTCATTTTTGTAACAGCTATTTAACTTATCTACTAACTAGCTGATGCCCGCGACTTCGTCCGCGTGGATTGAGGTGTTTCGGTTCCCGCGGGAACTCTTTAATTTTCCGGGATAAAAAGTAGCCTATGTGCTATTCCAGACTATAATCTATCTCTGTGCCAAATTTCATCCAGATCCGTTCATCCGTTGGAGCGTGATTGAGTAACAAACATACATCCATACATACATCCATCCATCCAAACTTTCGCATTTATAATATTTATTTGATTTAAATTGTAAATTAACTTTGTACTAAATCAAATACAACTGCTGCTGAACGAGCTATAGTTGGAGTGTAAGCGTGAAAAACCCCACACTAATATTATAAATCAGGAAGTGTGTCTGTCCACACGTTTGTTACCTTTTCACTACATATTAATAGTCTTACCGAATTCAATAAAGTTTGGTACAGTGGTATCTTCCATCACGCGAACAGGCATAAGCTTTCATCCCAGAAGATCAAGTAAAAATCTATCTAAGAATGTACAAATGAATACTTTCCATATTATATAACCTCACTATGTAAGTGTGACAGACAAACAGGCATACAGAAGGACGGTCATAGTTGCATCATAAGGGATTTCTATCATTTTGGTACGGAACCCTGCTGAACGTGCCGTTACCTGAATGTAAGTATTGGAGTGAAATAAAAGCTGTTGTAATATAAGTACCTAAGCGATCTAAGCACCGATAGTAAACATCTTATTTTCGTGTAACATTTTAACACACTACACCAGTGTTCTCCATTACTTTTTCCATAGGACGGTCCCACACATCCACAAATACCTAGTTTCTTTGCGGCAAGTGCTTTAAAATTTTGTATTAATACTGAACATTAGTTGAGGTGTTCCAAGGTTCCTACACTGAAGGGAAATAATGGCTCGACCCGACCGCGCCGTGGTTTGCCCCAATAATTGACTTTTGGAGCTTTGCCAAGATGTCGCTCACTTCTGGATTTTGTTCCATTTCTGTTACAAATGTTTGTGATATAGGTACCTGCTTACTTTTGTCTTAGTTATGAGTTTTACCTATACAATATGAAGTAAGAACAATTCTTAAAATAAATGAAAGGAGTCAAGAATTTAAACAGTAAATTGATGTAATTAACTAGGATGAAGCCCGCGACTTCGCCGGCGTGTATAAAGATTTTTGATTCCCGAAAGAACTGCTTATTTTTCCTTGCCCAAAAAAGGACCTACACTCTATACCAAATTTCAATAAAATCGGTTAAAAAGATGGACGTTTAAAGCGTAGTAGACAGACAGACAGACATATTTTCGTACATATTTATAATCTCTTTCTTTGCCTCGTATTCCTCGTTGCCGAGGGTCGTGACCCCTTTCCATTAATCACATATCTAATGGTAGGAGTATTCTTGGGATAATAAGGAGGTGGGTTCCCAGTTCTCACGTCCTTCCGCATTTATAATATTAGTATGGATTTCAACATAAAGCGGCATTTCTAGTGATCACGGGATTCCTCTTCAAACGAGGAGTCAAAATCCCGTTCTCTCAGTCGAATCATGCGCGGATGGATCTGGAAGCGCTCTAAATTATAATCCCATGAAAACTGAAGAATTTCGGAACAAAGGAAAAAGTTTATAAGCCTCAGCAATGAGGAATTTGATGTAGGGTGAGAAAACCTTCAAGAGTTAGACATTTAACTTAAATATTCAAGTAAACACTGTCGTGTTATAGCCGCACTTACAAAGACACCCGTGGCAAAGAATACGTTGTAGGTATGAGTTTTTACGACGCTATAAATTTTTAACATCACAAAAAGTCGGTTTTAGGTTGCGAAGAGCAAAACATGGAGTACGTATTATGCGACAGGAATATAAATGAGTATGCTGATGATGTAGGCGATTGATGTACAAACCGACGCTTTTATGTTGTAAATTATCAATTTTACTACTACATTATAATTTTTGCGCTATTATTTCATGTTGTTAACTTGCACTTAAAAATAAATGCTGCAAGAAATCAATAAAAGATAATAATTTGTGTAATAAGCTTTAGCATTGTTACTAATCTTAAAATTATCTAAATATGGGGTACGTAACGTGTTTCTCATATCATACTAATTTTAATAATCCGAAAGTGTGTTTGTTTGTTAGTTTGTCCTTCAATCAAGCCGCAACAGCGCGGAGCAACGGATCGACGTGATTTTTGGCATTTTTTTTTTTTTATCCACTACAAGTTAGCCCTTGACTGCGATCTCACCTGATGGTAAGTGATGATGCAATCTAAGATGGTAGCGGGCTAACCTGTTAGGGGCATGGCAGTTATATTAAACCAATACCCCTATTCGGTTTCTACACGGCATCGTACCGGAACGCGCTTCGCGCGAAATCGCTTGGCGGCACGTCTTTACCGGTAGGGTGGTAACTAGCCACGGCCGAAGCCTCCGACCAGGCCAGACCAGGGAAATTCAGAAATTATAAATTTCCAAACCCTGCCGGGGATCGAACCCGGACCTCCGCACGTTAAGGCAACAGTTTTTTTTATTCGTGCGGGAGCTCTCCAGGTCCTAAACTATACCCATGCCAAAATTCACGTCAATCCGTTGCTCCGTTGCGGCGTGATTGAAGGACAAACCAACAAACCAATAAACCAACAAACACACTTTCGCATTTATAATATTAGTATGAAGTATGATGTCTGGTAAAATTGGCAGCTTCGTGAGTAGATTATTCAATTTCCTTCATCACTAGATAGACTCATGTCTTGAGTTGATAAATTGCTTTTGATGAGTGGTTACAACCCAGAGCATTGTATGATTTTTCCCGCAGCAAACCGTACAAACGTACAAGTCAACTTTCCGCGTCATTTGCCGAGGCCCTAATGGATTGCGAACAGTGTTGTTGTCTCGACAAAGGTTTTTGCAGACAAAGTATAATGACGCAGAGATGTGGGTCTCTTTTACTTGCGGAATAATGTAGCGTTGCAAAAGAACTAGTGTGACGACCTGATTCTTACAGCTTCAGCTTGATTATTTGCATTTTTGATGCTAGAGATTGGTTGGATACAGAACTATATTTTTCATATAATATCGCAACTAGAAACTAGCTCTTCTAAGAAATATTGTTAACTAGGTGATGCTCGCGTCTTCGTTCGCGTTGTTTAAGTTTTTTTAACTCCTTAATTTTCCGGGATAAAAAGTAGCCTATGTCATTTCCCCGGGACACAACCCATCACAATACCGATTTTTTAAAATGGGTTGAAAAGATGAACCGTTAAAGCGTGTCAGACAGACATACAGACAGGCAGACGGACAAGACAGATTGGTAGACAGGCACACTTTCGCATTTAAAATATGAGTGATGCTAGGTTTTATTATAGAAAAATCACACTTTATTTGCTTTAATAATAATACTTAGGAGTTATATTTCTGCGCATACCTATCTAAATAATTATGTGTTACACAAATAATATGAAACCGGTAAAAAAAATATAATACAAAACTGTAGATACAGGTAGGTACTATAGTAAGCTAAAGACCGACAACCGTTTAATTTAAACTGCTCCGGAAAAATTTAAAATCTTGCAAAGATAGGCTATATCTCTATATCTACTACTCTATAATTATAATAATTAACTAAAACTAAGTATTACTCAACTGTTTATGTTAAAATGTAATCTTCATCATCATTAAGTCCTATGTCCCCCCCTTCGGGGCAGGTGGCAGACACTACTCTTTCCCAAGCCGATCTGTCGGACGCCCTTTAGCTTGCCCCCATCGACTGGGCGTCCGACCTGTGGAGCACACCTGTAAAAGCCTGTCCTTGTCTCCGCCATAGCGCTGTCCCGCTTTTCAGACTAGATGGCGTTAGTAAAATAAGTTCACATTCTTTGTTTGACAGGGCCCCTCTATGTAAATTGAGGTCGTTGCTTGCCGTCGTCGTAAGGCCAAAATGTAATCTTAAGACTGCCAAAATAAAAACACTTTGACAGAGAAACATGGGCAGCAGACAAGCACTGGTATAGTAGTTTGTGATATAAGGGCGGTAAATAGGTTTTTACATACGAGTTGACTAATGTCAGCCCGATGACGCCAGTCGAGGGCTGACCATCGTCACGAGTTTGTTAAAACCTTAACGCCCGTGTATCACACGATATTTTTCAATACATTTGTGAGAAAACTTGAAAATAAAACTCGAGTAGGTAGGCACAAGGTACTCACTAGAAAATGGTTTCTCACGCCCATACTTATTTCGAGATTTTTGGCGGCTATCGGCTATAGCGTGATTTTTTTCTCACAGCTAAAATACCTAATTGTCGATTTAATTTTATTATTCCACATCACCACACATCACTTTAACCACTCATATTATTTAATAATTTATATTTATAAGAAAAACTCAATGAAATTTTTAAAAATAGCGCGCACAGATTCAAGATTTTAGTAGTACCTATCTATAGCGCGTTGTTGTAATTGCGTTTTTTTTAATTGGCTTCATGGCTCTAGGTTCTAGCTCTTAACTATCAGCCTGGACTATTCAGCCTTTACTTTTTTGATTTATAAAACTTAAAACAATTTTAATTAACTAAATTAAATACAATTTTTAATTTCATGAATTAATTTCATCAATCCACATCTAAATGTTATTATTTTTTAAGTTTTCTACATACAATGTCAATATCATTATGAACCTTCTTTCAAGAAAACTTTTTATTTAGAAGTAAAGTGGCCTTACAAAAATTAAAAAAAACTGCAAAAAAATAGCACGAGGGCAGTAAATTCTGCAAAAAAAAAGCACGAGGGCAGTAAATTTAACTTACAAGCCCTGTTTACTGCCTCTGTAAGTGCATTTTGCAAGCAAGTGTTTTGAAAAATATTTTACAAGTTTGAACAAGGTGGAAAACTTCACCCGATAGTTGATGTACCGCAATTTGTCTGCTCCACGGAGGTTATATTTCCAGCCAAATATTTCTAGGATAACTAAAACACTTACTTACCAGGGTTTCTCGGAGAAAAATACCTTTAAACTAGTTTAATAACATAGATTTCGCTCGGAGCTATAATGATTTTTGTTATTAATTATTAAATTATTCATGGTATATGCAAAATATTAAAAAGAAAAATTTTGCAAGAATCAATAAGAGTAATGACATTCATAAAAATAAGGATATTTCTTTATTTCATATATACGCATAGACATACATAGAGAAACAAAGAAAAAAAAACCGGCCAAGTGCGAGTCGGACTCGCGCACCGAGGGTTCCGTACAAACCTGTAGTAAGTTTTACGATTTATGACGTATTAAAAATAAAAATTACGTTTGTTGTATGGGAGCCCCCCTTTAATATTTACTTTATTGATATTTAATTATTTATTTTGAAAGGTAATATACAAGTTAATATTCTGTGAAAATTTGAACCGTCTACCTGTTACCGTTTTTAATATTGAGCAAAAAAATACGAAAAAAACACGTTTATTGTATGGGGACCCCCCTTAATATATATATTTTTTTAATTTTTAGTATTTATTGTTATAGCGGCAACGGAAATACATCATTTGTGAAAATTTCAGCTTTCTAGCTATCACGGTTTATGAGATACAGCCTAGAGACAGACAGACAGACAGACAGACAGCGGAGTCTTAGTAATAGGGTCCCGTTTTTACCCTTTGGGTACGGAACCCTAAAAAAGAAAAAGAAACGATATCTATATAACCTATCATATTTTATTACAAAAACAACAAAGAATTACATTTGGTATTACGTTCTTAACAAAGAATTACATTATAACCGAATACATTTTTTTCATATTATAACCGAAGATTCAGTAGCTTGTTTTTACGGAAGTTATGAGATTATAAAACTTTTGACTCTGCCAATAAACAGGACCATTACTTCTTATGATAACTCTGTTTTGTGTGATAGCCCCTAAAATAGAGATGCTCTTGATTCTTTTGTTCGATATTATTATGTGAATAAATAATATTATGTTACATATATTTATCTTGGATGATTAGTGATAATAATCGGGACCGACAGTTTAACGTGCTCTCCGAGGCACGGGGGTGAAACACCGCCAACTTCCTAACTCCGGGCTAGTACTGAGAATTTGTAATCAGACAAACCCAACACTTAATTATGGCCCGACCCGAACCTCGAACCCGGGATCCCGTCAGCCGCAGTCAAACATATGATAACCACTAGACCAATGCAACGAGGCAGATACCTTTAAGCAAATTAAATATCATAATATAATAGGTAGGTAAGTAAGTACTTGATCAAAATTGGTTTTATTAAATTAATTTAAATAATAATGGAGTTTTGATGAATTCATTTATTAAACAATTAATTTCATGCTGATTCAGTCATTTGATTATTCAAAAGCGCTTTTAAAAGTTCAGTTGATGAAAAAAATTAATCATACTAATATTATAAATATGCGAAAGTGTGTTTGTTGGTTTCTTGGATTGTTGGTTTGTTGGTTTGTTGGTTTGTTCTTCAATAACGCCGCAACGGAGCAACGGATCGACGTGATTTTTGGCATGGATATAGTTTAGGACCTGGAGAGTGACTTATGCTACTTCTTATCCCGGAAAATTAAGGAGTTCCCGCGGGAATAAAAAAACATAAATCATGCGGACGAATTCGCGGGCATCAGCTAGTCTATCTATAATACACTACTTATTTGTGTTACTAGCTGATGCCCGCGACTTCGTCCGCGTGGATTGAGGTTTTTCGGTTCCCGCGGGAACTCTTTAATTTTCCGGGATAAAAAGTAGCCTATGTGCTATTCCAGACTATAATCTATCTCTGTGCCAAATTTCATCCATATCCGTTCATCCGTTGGAGCGTGATTGAGTAACAAACATACATCCATACATCCAAACTTTCGCATTTATAATATTTATTTGATGATATTTGCATGATAGTTTTAATTCAGTAGATATATGATTCACGCTATGACTCGTTTGTACTTGGAAAACAGGACAAGTGATGATAACGTTCTGATAAACGGATTCTTTATGCGTAGCCCTTTATTTCGGCTAATCTGATATGACATTATTTTAGGTATACGAGTAAACTTACTACACATATTTTAGACCAAAAAACAATGTGTTTAATTTTGTAGCTATGTATATATTAACTTGAATAGGTACAAATCATTAAGTGTAATATAATTTTAAAACAGATAAATAAAACTGACTTATAAGCCAACTTTTTATGCTTTTAGACATAGTTCGACTAGCTAGACTCCAGTACCACCAGTTTGAGCCTTCCAAAGAGCAGTCAAGAAATGTGGCAGTTACCAGTTTACCACTCAGTTACTGTCTTTTAATTCTGTATCAATGTTTACGTTAAATTAAAATCCACATGTTTGTAACATTAAAGATGGCTGCCGTATAAGTCAATTATGTGGTACCAATGTTAGGAATTTGAACCGAACCTCTTTAAATGTAGTGTAGTTGTAAAGGTATCATGATGCACTGGAAATGACGGAAATAACAAACCGTGAGTCATACGTCCTATGTCCTCTAAAACGTGTACACTGCGATGTGTACCTTTCATAGAGTTAAGAAAACACCACAAATCCCGCCGTCCAATTCCACGGTGCACTCTACAGACAGAAATCTAGTGTGGAACCGTAAATACGTAAAGCTAATCCAAAGTAAACAAGAGAAATAGAACTGTACGGAACATCCAATATCGAATACACACCCATAGTACAATGTTGAAGCAGAACAAAGTATACTTGATGCAATAAATCTGTGACTCGAGTTTTCCAACCGCCGGCCCTTGCCCGTCGCCTCTGCCAACCCCCGCCATTGCACTTTAATATTTCACTTCACTACAAACAGGAAAACTATTACTAGAAAGGAGAACTTAGGGTTGTCCACTCGACGATCGGATCGTTACTGGTACGTTATCAGCAAGATAAAGTGTTACACATAGCTAGGTTATCTATATTTGCCGAGATAAAGGTTCGAAAAAGATACGAGGTTTAGTTTGGTCTTCGATTGCCACACCTGTTTATTTTTGCTTTGTTCGTGTTGTTAAAAACACCTCGTCAAAAGAGATAATGAGTTATACAGAGTTTAAATTTCAATGCATTAAATTCATTAATCTATACATATATATATATATATATATATATATATATATAATTCAAAGTCCTGACTGACTGACTGTGAATTCTTTGTGAAGAGTAGGTATCCACTAAGAAAGGATGTTTCGAAAATCTACCCCCAAAGGGATAAAATAGGAGTTGAAAGTTTGTATGAAAGTCCATCGTTTTTTAAGTTATAGCCATGAAACTTGATAATATTTGGGCTACCGGTTTAAAATGAAGAAATACGTGTTTCACCATTTTTGAAAATTTTACCCCCAAAGGGCTGAAAAAGAGAGTTTGTCCTTCACTAACGCCGCAACAGAGCAACGGGCTAACGTGATTTTTTGTATGGGTATAGATGAGGATCTGGACAGTGACCTAGGCTTCTTTTTATCCCGGAAAATTAAGGAGTGCCTGTGAGAAATAAAAACTTATGCCACGCGAACGAAGTCGCGGGCGTCCGCTAGTTATTTATAGGATGATGTGAACAGGTAGAGAGCGAAATAAAACTTTTTCAATGAAACAAAAACCATAAAAGTGAAATTATTGGTATTAAAAAAAATAGACGATTTATGTGTCATTTGTTGTTCAAAAATAACTTAGTACCGTTCGCTACTATTTGAAAGTATTATACATTGGTAATATAACGAACTATAATTTTATTTTTGATAGGTGCCCAAAAAAATATTTACACATTTTTTTGATGAATTATTAAATTTATCTAGCTACAAAATATTAAATTATGAAGTTACTAGCTGACGCCCGCGACTTCGTCCGCGTGGTTTATGTTTTTTTGACTCCCGCGGGAACTCCTTAATTTTCCGGGATAAAAAGTAGCCTATGTTACTCTACAGGTCCGCACCTATACCCGTGCGAAAAATCACGTCGATCCGTTGCTCCATTGCGGCGTGATTGAGGGACAAACCAACAAACCAATAAACTAACAAACAAACACACTTTCGCATTTATAATATTAGTATGATTTGAAAGCTTTTCTTTTTAAGAATGTTTACAATAATACCCACAGTGCAAAGTATATAATATAAAGTTCTTCTTTATTTCCATCGGTAAATGTAAATATGCGGCAAGCATTCCCGCGACTCTGGTCATATTTGCAAGTCTACAATTCAAATCCTTCATTGGTATGCAGTTCGAAATTCTTAGCGTAGTTCGATTACTTCCAGCTTCACAAAGTTAGATACAATGTTTTGCATAACATATTATATTACTCGTAGCATGCTATATACAAAATGGTCCAAAGAAAAAAAATTGATTCGTCGTACCTAGACCTATCAGAAAATATCCCAGTATGTTCAGCGATTTTTGGTAGTTTTCGAGTTATATTTTTTTAAAGTTGTATCGAGTGATTTCTGAGTGAGTGAGTGATATTTTTTTTTCTTTTTAGTAAGTTTATTTCCCGATTTTTTTTTGTGAACATGCTTGCTAGGTAGTGTACTACTTTGTACAAAATAATTTTATTACTATCTTGACATTAACCCAAGTCGGAAAATTTTTGGTCGTAAGTGAAAAGTTTACGATCGACAGAAGTAGAGACGAATTTTCAACTTAAGATCAAAAATACTTAAACCTGTCTACGTTACTTCCCTGTGAGAACCAGGCAATATTTACCAATTATATTTTTTAAAATTTACCAACTTTTTAGTTATTTCAAGGTATTCATGGTGAATACTAATCTATACTATACTTAATAATATAAATGCGAAAGTTTGAATGGATGGATGGATGTTTGTTACTCAATCACACCAGAACGGCTGAACGAATCTGGATGAAATTTGGAACAGAGATAGATAGTCTGTAATAACACTTGTTACTTTTTATCCCGGAAAAAAAGAATTCCCGCGGAAACCAAAAAACCTCAATCCACGCAGATGGGTCGCGGGCATCAGTTAGTCTATATATACTTATAATAAAACTGTAACAGGTCCAATTCTGTACATTGAAGATATTTTGAAAATTTTTTTTGGAGGGCACTCATTATTCGATACTGAAGCCAAATCTGTAATTTTTTTCATTTTTGTCTGTCTGTCTGTCTGTCTGTCGGTCTGTCTGTCTGTCTGTCTGTCTGTATCTTGGCCGCGCATCACGCCGAAACTACTGAATGAATTCAAACGAAACTTGGCACGATTTGAGCCTATACTACGAGGTAGGACATAGGATACTTTTTATCCCGAAATTCTACCCCCGAAGGGGTGAAATAGGGGTTGAAAGTTTGTATGAAAGTCCTTAATTTCTCAAGTTATAGCCATAAAACTTGATATATGAGCTGCGGGTTGAAAATGGAGACATACGTGTTTCACAGTTTTTGAAAATTCGACCCCCAAAACGGTGAAATAGGGGATGAAAGTTGGTATGAAAGTCCTTCGTTTCTCAAGATGTTTTACAAGTTTTCAACGAAACTTTTTATTTTGGCATACGGTAAAAAATAAAGAAGTACGTGTGTCACAGTTTTTCAAAATTCCACCCCTAAGGAGGTGAAATAGGGGGTGAAAGTTTGTATGAAAGTCCGTCATTTCTCAAGTTATATCAATTAAACTTGGTATACAAGCTACTGGTTGAAAATGAAGAAATAAGTGTTTCACAGTTTTTGTAAATTTTACCCCCGAAGGGGTGAAATAGGGGTTGAAAGTTTGTATGAAAGTCCTTCATTTCTCAAGTTATAGCTATGAAACTTGGTATAATGAGCTGCGGGTTAAAAATGAAGACATACGTGTTTCACAGTTTTTCAAAATTTCACCCTCAAAGGGGTGAAGTAGGGGATTATGAGCTTTACTCAGATCAGGGCGCATATGGAACCCTCGTGGCTTTAGTTTAAGATAAAGATTGTAATTAAATTATCACCATCACATCATAATATACTTTATATTAATGACGTTCAAAAGTGTACAGTATACCAAATTTAGAAGAAAGTATATTCTGATTCTGTACGTAGAAAATATGTTCAGAAAATACATCATGCAGTTGGAACGAGTCAGTTAGTTTTTTTATGCCCATCTCAATTATGTTATACCTACTCAGTAACATTTCATACAGGTAAATAAAAAGATCTTTTATTTTTAAACTTTAATTATATCAGATTTAATTTATAAAACTTCAATCCACGAAGCTACTTTTTATTTTAAATATCCAAGAAGCAAATTAGAAAAAATTCGGCTTTTTATAGATAAAACTTCGTGAGCAGCTTCCTTTCAGAGCAAAATTAAGCTCAAGAAACTTGTATAAAAAGGCAGATGCTCCACATAATTTTAGATGGACAGACGAATTATGGCCTCGGGTCGGTAATTTTGTAGAGTTACCCCTCTCCTAAAGCTACGTCCATAAAGAAAATTAAGTAGCATTAGTTATTAAATAATTAAGTCTAAGTAAAGCGTCGTCCTTAAAGAACGGCAGTACGCGATAGTAAGGATCATCAAGTTCGTGCTAGATTATAAAAAAAACCGGCCAAGTGCGAGTCGGACTCGCGCACCGAGGGTTCCGTACAAACCTGTAGTAATTTTTACGATTTATGACGTATTAAAAACAAAGATGTAAAACGGTAATAATTACCTTTGTTAATGAACCGCAAAACTAACTTTGTTTGTAGAGGTTTACTGTTAATATCAAAAAAACTATGCTAGTTAGAGCATTGGCTATAGTTTTCCTGTAAAATATACATAAATTCCTATTGACCATAATAATCAAGTGTGACGGACGGACAGACGGACAGACGGACAGACGGACAGACAGACGGAGAAAGTCGCACCATAAGGGTTCCATTTTACCATTTTGGTACGGAACCCTAAAAAGTGTGTGAGTGCAATTCACACACGGCAGTAGTGAAAACTCCTATTATGAATATGTTTGCCTCTTTTTAGTGTCGCTTTTTCGTTTCATCGAATTTTCAAATCAAAACGAGTCCGAAACGAAAGACATGTATGTTAGCCTCGGCGAGCGAACACGTTCATAGCAGCTTTTCTTCCAAAGCTAAACCTTTAAATGCCTGCTTCGTTATGTGATCCGGCTAAACCAGTGTAATGTTTTTGATCAACATAATCTATACTAATATTATAAATGCAAAAGTGTCTGTCTGTCTGTCTCCTAGTGAAGGACTTGCCACCGCTACGCTATCCAGTATGGGGTCGCCATTCCAGCAGGGCTAGCATGGGCCGGAGATAAAAAATGTATCCCCCGATTTTATCCACTGACAAGAGATAAAATTAACTTACCCACTTCTCAGAGCACGGCAGCAGGGGAGAGGAGTTTATCCCCGTGTGACATTTCACGGGGACTCGGGGGACTATTTATCCACCGTTATTTAGCGTCTTTATTTATTTATTTAGGAATAAAAATTTTATCCTTTCCTCGGGGAGAAAATTGTCTCGGCCCATGCTAGAGGGGCTGTACCTTGGGACACCAACATCCATCAGTTCTTCAAACAGTGGCAGTGACTAATTCTAGATCCATCATGTTCCACTCATCGTGCCTTACTCGGACCATCACCTAGATATAAAAACCGCTTGATAAAAAGCAAGTTCTCAAATAAAAATTAAACTTGCATTGTGTAAGCAGTAAATCTTGTTTAGCTATACAGACTGAAGTTCACATAAAAATAATGTTCATAACACTGAGAGCGTTAAATCAACACGTGGTTCATGTCTCTTTTGTAACTTTGAACATTCATAAAACATTCTAAAAATATACTGAAAAAATTATTAAAAAAGTACTTCTTGTACTTGAATAAATATGGAGTTGAGAAGAGTTTTCTCTGGATAGTAATACAGTGTCCCGCAATATAGTTTTGAAATTCGCATACCGCATACGAATTGCCAGAATGCCGGAATTCGACGCATAGGCCCTCTTGTACGTGGCCATTGAAATGAATTGAATTGAATGTGTTTAAGTTAAATTTACTATACCGGTCCTTTTCCAGTCAACGCCGCAATGGACTTACCCAAAAGGGACATAATTAAAAATATACCTAAATCAGTTTAGGCAGTGTCGTGCATGTCAGCCTTATTGAACTTATGTCTTTATTTTTATGTTTGCAAAATAGTATCCTCCATTATGAACAAACCTTTACCGCTTTATCTAAGGCAAACATTAGCGGCACGTGGCGTCAGCAGTAAATCGTCTTGCTCTACACAACTTGCCTGATACAGCGTTATTAAGCTGGGCTAATTAGCAAAATTAAACATCAACTATTAGGGTGCGATATAAATGCCAGACCTCTGCTATACTGTTATTGCTTATCTTGGTACTTACTTATAATATGCACTACAAAATCATTTATATACAATTTCCAATTTATTTATTAATTAAGAACTACATTTTTACATTTACATGGTTTCTTAGCATCCCGCCTTGTCGACTTGTCTGGGGAAATTGTTTATGACATAGATTTTTGATGGATTTAAGCTATAATTTAGATAATATTTTATCTTAAAACGCGGGTTTATAATCTATACTAATATTACAAATGCGAAAGTTTGGATGGATGGATGTTTGTTGTACTCAATCACGTCAGAATGAACGGATCTGGATAAAATTTGGCACAGAGATAGATTATTGTCTGGAATAACACATAGGTTAATTTTTATCCCGGAAAATTAAAGAGTTCCCGCGGGAGCCACCTCTGAAAAACCTTAACCACGCGGATGAAGTCGCGGGCATCAGCTATAGTTTTACATACATAATTATTTTTCATTAGAACGTCCCATAATAATGCTAGTTACCTACTTTCAATCGATGCCGATTAAATAATAATTGATGATGTTGTATGCGCACTACATTTGGCTAAAACTCCCTTCCTAAATTAGGGATGAAATTATGAAAAAAGCATATAAATGCGTAAAAAAAATTAAAACCTATTGTAGTAAATAATATTTGGTGTCTTCTAAGTTGTAAAACCTTGTTGTAAAAACGCAATAAACTGAAGTGTCGACTCGGCGCCAAAAATCCAAAAATATTGTACGTCAAGCATCGTTCAAAAGTGCACTTGTGAAGGTGTTCCTGCACAATGGAAAATAATTGCTTGCACCGTCGAGGTCACTCGCATTAATTGACTTTTGGAACAGAGCCAATATTGCGCTCGCATTAAAATGACACCTTGCAATTTTACTCTGTACTTTAACAATGTCTTTGTCATAAAAGCCTGGACTGACCTGTCACGCTACGGCAGTGATTTTTATAAAAGGAACGCAGTATGAAGGGATTCATAATATTAACGTGGCTTATGGGTGTAAGTCTGCTTTTAGCACGGCTTTTACATAAAGGGTTGCGTAATAAACAAGGAACGCATATAGTTTCGTCCAGAGTGTCTGTCTGTTCATTGGAATGGCTTTTAGTGCCGAGGTAACTCGTTAATCGTAATTCGTTAATCGTAAATTCGTAAATCGTTATTTATTTAAGGCCGAAATAAATAACGATTTTTAATTATTTCTTTGCCTTTCTGTTCCATTTCCATAGTAGGAGCAAGATCTTTATTTTCACTTGATTATACGAACAAATAAATACTTCGCTAGTCACATTCACTTTACCCTATGCCTTCACCAATTGTATTTATTGTATTACGTATTGTGCATCTAAATGGTTTATTTAAACATCCATTTAAATAAATGACATAATAATTAATCATAACAAAAATCCTAAAGATTTCTCTTATTTTTTCTCCTTATTATAAACAAGAAGAAATTAAGAATAAAAACCGGCCAAGTGCGAGTCGGACTCGCGCACCGAGGGCGCACCGAGGGTTCCGTACAAACCTGTAGTAAGTTTTAAATTATTAAAAAAAAATACGAAAAAAACACATTTACTGTATGGGGACCCCCCTTAACATATATATTTTTTTTTAATTTTTAGTATTTGTTGTTATAGCGGCAACGGAAATACATCATTTGTGAAAATTTCAGCTTTCTAGCTATCACGGTTTATGAGATACAGCCTGGAGACAGACAGACAGACAGACAGACAGACAGCGGAGTCTTAGTAATAGGGTCCCGTTTTTACCCTTTGGGTACGGAACCCTAAAAAGGGGTTTAGTACCATAGAGCTATAGGATAATATGGTGGGTAACATTAGCACATTGATGCATACATTAGACCAAGTATTGGAGCAATCACGGTACACGCTATCAGTTCCATTCAAAAAATTAATTATATAATAAAAAAGTTTGTTTCTATATTTATTCCAATAAATAATTATTTCAAAAATGGAACATAGAAAAGCAGAGTCTGTGTGGATCGTAAGATAGCATAACTATTTATTCATTTCATACAGTGGGTCGACGCTCATACAAATGATAGGCCTGGCTACCATGACAGTTTTAGCAGTCCTAGATGTATACGTATTAGTGACAGAATTTTGAATAATAAAAATTCTGCTAGTTTCCTTCAAAATTCAAAATTTCAAAATTCAAAATTCAAATGGTTTTTATTCAAATAAACTTTTACAAGTGCTTTCGAATCGTCAAATGAATCTACCACTTCGTGAATTTCTTCGTCACGCCCCTGTCACTCCGCAGCGTTGCTTTTTATAGACGCCTCCGTTGAACGACTGGTAGGAAATAGCGTATCTCCTTAGACTGTGTCTGTGACATTAGTTTCTATTAGGCCGTTGATAGTAACCATAGACTGTTAGAATTTTTACGCCTAACATTTAAAAATATTTAATAAATTTTTTTATAATAAACTGTAATCCCTAGAGGCTAAATGCCAACTTAAGTCCGCCTGCGCTAAGCTATAATGACATCTTTTTAGAGCTGCATGAGAGGTGAAAAAACTAATTTTATTCTGTACGACAATTCGTCTTGCTTATGTCGTGACGTTTTGACCTACAACTACACTCCTAATATTATATTTATAACATATTTTTTACGACGGATTTGTCTCGGAAATTGTCTGAAATAGATAAAATCCGATATAAGGAAAATTCAAATCCCCTAAGTGCGCGCCGTGGTTGAATCGCGAGAAAATGTCCCGTTTTGGAACGCCGAGGTACGCCCTTATTATTTTAGCCGTAATCTCAAAGGAGTGGGAAGCAAGTCGAGATACAACGTGTGACATATGAGTATACTGAAGTTGTCACCGGCATAATGGCACTGCGAGGTGACGAAGGTAATAAGCACACTTTCAAGTTTAGAATAGTTGGGACTGGAATTATAAGTTGCATAGAAGACATCGTTATTTACGGACATTATCCACACTCATATAATCTCATAATAGTTTCAGAAAATATAAACCTATAAAAAGAATTTGAAAAAAACTTGGTTTATACTATTATACAATCAAAGTCACTATTAAACACACAAAAGAAACACGCACTAGGAACAAATGACAGGCGGAGCAAAAGTTCGCGTTGCTGATTTTTAGGGTTCCGTACCCAAAGGGTAAAAACGGAACCCTATTACTAAGACTCCGCTGTCTGTCTGTCTGTCTGTCTCCAGGCTGTATCTCATAAACCGTGATAGCTAGAAAGCTGAAATTTTGACAAATGATGTATTTCCGTTGCCGCTATAACAACAAATACTAAAAATTAAAAAAATATATATATTAAGGGGGGTCCCCATACAATAAACGTGTTTTTTTTCGTATTTTTTTGCTCAATATTAAAAACGGTAACAGGTAGACGGTTCAAATTTTCACAGAATATTAACTTGTATATTACCTTTCAAAATAAATAATTAAATATCAATAAAGGGGGGCTCCCATACAACAAACGTAATTTTTATTTTTAATACGTCATAAATCGTAAAACTTACTACAGGTTTGTACGGAACCCTCGGTGCGCGAGTCCGACTCGCACTTGGCCGGTTTTTATATGTATAAGTTGCACACACTAGCACTAATTATTTTAGGTATTCCTGTCATAAATTCATTGCATGTTATTCATTGTAGGTTATTCAGGAAGCCAGCCATTGTAAGTGCATTGTAAACATAAATCCTGCTTTCATCCAAGATATAAATTTTAGCTTTTTACTCCTTGATAATATTGTAAGCTGTTGAGAGCCAGGGCGGGGTGAAATTATTGCACCTTCGTAAGCAAAACTACCGACATAATATTAAGTCTTACATAAAACCATTAAAACCTTCAGGCGTCGCTCATTCAGACATTTTACATTAGCATTTTTTTTTACATTCTGCGTTCAATGTTCTCATCATCATTTTATCGTTATCATCTCTACCCCTCGACGGTCCATTACCGTACACGGGTCTTCTCTCAGAATGGTAAGTACAGCTTAGTGGTTAAAAAATGACAACTATTTCAAAGGTAGATACTTATGTAGCTTACTAGCTGATGCCCGCGACTTCGTTCGCGTGGTTTGAGGTTTTTCGGTTCCCGCGGGAACTCTTTAATTTTCCGGGATAAAAAGTAGCCTATGTGCTATTCCAGACTATAATCTATCTCTGTGCCAAATTTCATCCAGATCCGTTGAGCCGTTGGAGTGTGATTGAGTAACAAACATCCATATCCTACATCCATACATCCATCCAAACTTTCGCATTTATAATATTTATATTATGCTTATTAATTTAATTTTATGGTAATTTATTCTCACATATACCTAATCAATGGTACAATTAGGTCAAACAGCTGATTAATCCAAAAGCTCATTTTTGTAACAGCTATTTAACTTATCTACTAACTAGCTGATGCCCGCGACTTCGTCCGCGTGGATTGAGGTGTTTCGGTTCCCGCGGGAACTCTTTAATTTTCCGGGATAAAAAGTAGCCTATGTGCTATTCCAGACTATAATCTATCTCTGTGCCAAATTTCATCCAGATCCGTTCATCCGTTGGAGCGTGATTGAGTAACAAACATACATCCATACATACATCCATCCATCCAAACTTTCGCATTTATAATATTTATTTGATATTTGATTTAAATTGTAAATTAACTTTGTACTAAATCAAATACAACTGCTGCTGAACGAGCTATAGTTGGAGTGTAAGCGTGAAAAACCCCACACTAATATTATAAATCAGGAAGTGTGTCTGTCCACACGTTTGTTACCTTTTCACTACATATTAATAGTCTTACCGAATTCAATAAAGTTTGGTACAGTGGTATCTTCCATCACGCGAACAGGCATAAGCTTTCATCCCAGAAGATCAAGTAAAAATCTATCTAAGAATGTACAAATGAATACTTTCCATATTATATAACCTCACTATGTAAGTGTGACAGAAAAACAGGCATACAGAAGGACGGTCATAGTTGCATCATAAGGGATTTCTATCATTTTGGTACGGAACCCTGCTGAACGTGCCGTTACCTGAATGTAAGTATTGGAGTGAAATAAAAGCTGTTGTAATATAAGTACCTAAGCGATCTAAGCACCGATAGTAAACATCTTATTTTCGTGTAACATTTTAACACACTACACCAGTGTTCTCCATTACTTTTTCCATAGGACGGTCCCACACATCCACAAATACCTAGTTTCTTTGCGGCAAGTGCTTTAAAATTTTGTATTAATACTGAACATTAGTTGAGGTGTTCCAAGGTTCCTACACTGAAGGGAAATAATGGCTCGACCCGACCGCGCCGTGGTTTGCCCCAATAATTGACTTTTGGAGCTTTGCCAAGATGTCGCTCACTTCTGGATTTTGTTCCATTTCTGTTACAAATGTTTGTGATATAGGTACCTGCTTACTTTTGTCTTAGTTATGAGTTTTACCTATACAATATGAAGTAAGAACAATTCTTAAAATAAATGAAAGGAGTCAAGAATTTAAACAGTAAATTGATGTAATTAACTAGGATGAAGCCCGCGACTTCGCCGGCGTGTATAAAGATTTTTGATTCCCGAAAGAACTGCTTATTTTTCCTTGCCCAAAAAAGGACCTACACTCTATACCAAATTTCAATAAAATCGGTTAAAAAGATGGACGTTTAAAGCGTAGTAGACAGACAGACAGACATATTTTCGTACATATTTATAATCTCTTTCTTTGCCTCGTATTCCTCGTTGCCGAGGGTCGTGACCCCTTTCCATTAATCACATATCTAATGGTAGGAGTATTCTTGGGATAATAAGGAGGTGGGTTCCCAGTTCTCACGTCCTTCCGCATTTATAATATTAGTATGGATTTCAACATAAAGCGGCATTTCTAGTGATCACGGGATTCCTCTTCAAACGAGGAGTCAAAATCCCGTTCTCTCAGTCGAATCATGCGCGGATGGATCTGGAAGCGCTCTAAATTATAATCCCATGAAAACTGAAGAATTTCGGAACAAAGGAAAAAGTTTATAAGCCTCAGCAATGAGGAATTTGATGTAGGGTGAGAAAACCTTCAAGAGTTAGACATTTAACTTAAATATTCAAGTAAACACTGTCGTGTTATAGCCGCACTTACAAAGACACCCGTGGCAAAGAATACGTTGTAGGTATGAGTTTTTACGACGCTATAAATTTTTAACATCACAAAAAGTCGGTTTTAGGTTGCGAAGAGCAAAACATGGAGTACGTATTATGCGACAGGAATATAAATGAGTATGCTGATGATGTAGGCGATTGATGTACAAACCGACGCTTTTATGTTGTAAATTATCAATTTTACTACTACATTATAATTTTTGCGCTATTATTTCATGTTGTTAACTTGCACTTAAAAATAAATGCTGCAAGAAATCAATAAAAGATAATAATTTGTGTAATAAGCTTTAGCATTGTTACTAATCTTAAAATTATCTAAATATGGGGTACGTAACGTGTTTCTCATATCATACTAATTTTAATAATCCGAAAGTGTGTTTGTTTGTTAGTTTGTCCTTCAATCAAGCCGCAACAGCGCGGAGCAACGGATCGACGTGATTTTTGGCATTTTTTTTTTTTATCCACTACAAGTTAGCCCTTGACTGCGATCTCACCTGATGGTAAGTGATGATGCAATCTAAGATGGTAGCGGGCTAACCTGTTAGGGGCATGGCAGTTATATTAAACCAATACCCCTATTCGGTTTCTACACGGCATCGTACCGGAACGCGCTTCGCGCGAAATCGCTTGGCGGCACGTCTTTACCGGTAGGGTGGTAACTAGCCACGGCCGAAGCCTCCGACCAGGCCAGACCAGGGAAATTCAGAAATTATAAATTTCCAAACCCTGCCGGGGATCGAACCCGGACCTCCGCACGTTAAGGCAACAGTTTTTTTTATTCGTGCGGGAGCTCTCCAGGTCCTAAACTATACCCATGCCAAAATTCACGTCAATCCGTTGCTCCGTTGCGGCGTGATTGAAGGACAAACCAACAAACCAATAAACCAACAAACACACTTTCGCATTTATAATATTAGTATGAAGTATGATGTCTGGTAAAATTGGCAGCTTCGTGAGTAGATTATTCAATTTCCTTCATCACTAGATAGACTCATGTCTTGAGTTGATAAATTGCTTTTGATGAGTGGTTACAACCCAGAGCATTGTATGATTTTTCCCGCAGCAAACCGTACAAACGTACAAGTCAACTTTCCGCGTCATTTGCCGAGGCCCTAATGGATTGCGAACAGTGTTGTTGTCTCGACAAAGGTTTTTGCAGACAAAGTATAATGACGCAGAGATGTGGGTCTCTTTTACTTGCGGAATAATGTAGCGTTGCAAAAGAACTAGTGTGACGACCTGATTCTTACAGCTTCAGCTTGATTATTTGCATTTTTGATGCTAGAGATTGGTTGGATACAGAACTATATTTTTCATATAATATCGCAACTAGAAACTAGCTCTTCTAAGAAATATTGTTAACTAGGTGATGCTCGCGTCTTCGTTCGCGTTGTTTAAGTTTTTTTAACTCCTTAATTTTCCGGGATAAAAAGTAGCCTATGTCATTTCCCCGGGACACAACCCATCACAATACCGATTTTTTAAAATGGGTTGAAAAGATGAACCGTTAAAGCGTGTCAGACAGACATACAGACAGGCAGACGGACAAGACAGATTGGTAGACAGGCACACTTTCGCATTTAAAATATGAGTAATGCTAGGTTTTATTATAGAAAAATCACACTTTATTTGCTTTAATAATAATACTTAGGAGTTATATTTCTGCGCATACCTATCTAAATAATTATGTGTTACACAAATAATATGAAACCGGTAAAAAAAATATAATACAAAACTGTAGATACAGGTAGGTACTATAGTAAGCTAAAGACCGACAACCGTTTAATTTAAACTGCTCCGGAAAAATTTAAAATCTTGCAAAGATAGGCTATATCTCTATATCTACTACTCTATAATTATAATAATTAACTAAAACTAAGTATTACTCAACTGTTTATGTTAAAATGTAATCTTCATCATCATTAAGTCCTATGTCCCCCCCTTCGGGGCAGGTGGCAGACACTACTCTTTCCCAAGCCGATCTGTCGGACGCCCTTTAGCTTGCCCCCATCGACTGGGCGTCCGACCTGTGGAGCACACCTGTAAAAGCCTGTCCTTGTCTCCGCCATAGCGCTGTCCCGCTTTTCAGACTAGATGGCGTTAGTAAAATAAGTTCACATTCTTTGTTTGACAGGGCCCCTCTATGTAAATTGAGGTCGTTGCTTGCCGTCGTCGTAAGGCCAAAATGTAATCTTAAGACTGCCAAAATAAAAACACTTTGACAGAGAAACATGGGCAGCAGACAAGCACTGGTATAGTAGTTTGTGATATAAGGGCGGTAAATAGGTTTTTACATACGAGTTGACTAATGTCAGCCCGATGACGCCAGTCGAGGGCTGACCATCGTCACGAGTTTGTTAAAACCTTAACGCCCGTGTATCACACGATATTTTTCAATACATTTGTGAGAAAACTTGAAAATAAAACTCGAGTAGGTAGGCACAAGGTACTCACTAGAAAATGGTTTCTCACGCCCATACTTATTTCGAGATTTTTGGCGGCTATCGGCTATAGCGTGATTTTTTTCTCACAGCTAAAATACCTAATTGTCGATTTAATTTTATTATTCCACATCACCACACATCACTTTAACCACTCATATTATTTAATAATTTATATTTATAAGAAAAACTCAATGAAATTTTTAAAAATAGCGCGCACAGATTCAAGATTTTAGTAGTACCTATCTATAGCGCGTTGTTGTAATTGCGTTTTTTTTAATTGGCTTCATGGCTCTAGGTTCTAGCTCTTAACTATCAGCCTGGACTATTCAGCCTTTACTTTTTTGATTTATAAAACTTAAAACAATTTTAATTAACTAAATTAAATACAATTTTTAATTTCATGAATTAATTTCATCAATCCACATCTAAATGTTATTATTTTTTAAGTTTTCTACATACAATGTCAATATCATTATGAACCTTCTTTCAAGAAAACTTTTTATTTAGAAGTAAAGTGGCCTTACAAAAATTAAAAAAAACTGCAAAAAAATAGCACGAGGGCAGTAAATTCTGCAAAAAAAAAGCACGAGGGCAGTAAATTTAACTTACAAGCCCTGTTTACTGCCTCTGTAAGTGCATTTTGCAAGCAAGTGTTTTGAAAAATATTTTACAAGTTTGAACAAGGTGGAAAACTTCACCCGATAGTTGATGTACCGCAATTTGTCTGCTCCACGGAGGTTATATTTCCAGCCAAATATTTCTAGGATAACTAAAACACTTACTTACCAGGGTTTCTCGGAGAAAAATACCTTTAAACTAGTTTAATAACATAGATTTCGCTCGGAGCTATAATGATTTTTGTTATTAATTATTAAATTATTCATGGTATATGCAAAATATTAAAAAGAAAAATTTTGCAAGAATCAATAAGAGTAATGACATTCATAAAAATAAGGATATTTCTTTATTTCATATATACGCATAGACATACATAGAGAAACAAAGAAAAAAAAACCGGCCAAGTGCGAGTCGGACTCGCGCACCGAGGGTTCCGTACAAACCTGTAGTAAGTTTTACGATTTATGACGTATTAAAAATAAAAATTACGTTTGTTGTATGGGAGCCCCCCTTTAATATTTACTTTATTGATATTTAATTATTTATTTTGAAAGGTAATATACAAGTTAATATTCTGTGAAAATTTGAACCGTCTACCTGTTACCGTTTTTAATATTGAGCAAAAAAATACGAAAAAAACACGTTTATTGTATGGGGACCCCCCTTAATATATATATTTTTTTAATTTTTAGTATTTATTGTTATAGCGGCAACGGAAATACATCATTTGTGAAAATTTCAGCTTTCTAGCTATCACGGTTTATGAGATACAGCCTAGAGACAGACAGACAGACAGACAGACAGCGGAGTCTTAGTAATAGGGTCCCGTTTTTACCCTTTGGGTACGGAACCCTAAAAAAGAAAAAGAAACGATATCTATATAACCTATCATATTTTATTACAAAAACAACAAAGAATTACATTTGGTATTACGTTCTTAACAAAGAATTACATTATAACCGAATACATTTTTTTCATATTATAACCGAAGATTCAGTAGCTTGTTTTTACGGAAGTTATGAGATTATAAAACTTTTGACTCTGCCAATAAACAGGACCATTACTTCTTATGATAACTCTGTTTTGTGTGATAGCCCCTAAAATAGAGATGCTCTTGATTCTTTTGTTCGATATTATTATGTGAATAAATAATATTATGTTACATATATTTATCTTGGATGATTAGTGATAATAATCGGGACCGACAGTTTAACGTGCTCTCCGAGGCACGGGGGTGAAACACCGCCAACTTCCTAACTCCGGGCTAGTACTGAGAATTTGTAATCAGACAAACCCAACACTTAATTATGGCCCGACCCGAACCTCGAACCCGGGATCCCGTCAGCCGCAGTCAAACATATGATAACCACTAGACCAATGCAACGAGGCAGATACCTTTAAGCAAATTAAATATCATAATATAATAGGTAGGTAAGTAAGTACTTGATCAAAATTGGTTTTATTAAATTAATTTAAATAATAATGGAGTTTTGATGAATTCATTTATTAAACAATTAATTTCATGCTGATTCAGTCATTTGATTATTCAAAAGCGCTTTTAAAAGTTCAGTTGATGAAAAAAATTAATCATACTAATATTATAAATATGCGAAAGTGTGTTTGTTGGTTTCTTGGATTGTTGGTTTGTTGGTTTGTTGGTTTGTTCTTCAATAACGCCGCAACGGAGCAACGGATCGACGTGATTTTTGGCATGGATATAGTTTAGGACCTGGAGAGTGACTTATGCTACTTCTTATCCCGGAAAATTAAGGAGTTCCCGCGGGAATAAAAAAACATAAATCATGCGGACGAATTCGCGGGCATCAGCTAGTCTATCTATAATACACTACTTATTTGTGTTACTAGCTGATGCCCGCGACTTCGTCCGCGTGGATTGAGGTTTTTCGGTTCCCGCGGGAACTCTTTAATTTTCCGGGATAAAAAGTAGCCTATGTGCTATTCCAGACTATAATCTATCTCTGTGCCAAATTTCATCCATATCCGTTCATCCGTTGGAGCGTGATTGAGTAACAAACATACATCCATACATCCAAACTTTCGCATTTATAATATTTATTTGATGATATTTGCATGATAGTTTTAATTCAGTAGATATATGATTCACGCTATGACTCGTTTGTACTTGGAAAACAGGACAAGTGATGATAACGTTCTGATAAACGGATTCTTTATGCGTAGCCCTTTATTTCGGCTAATCTGATATGACATTATTTTAGGTATACGAGTAAACTTACTACACATATTTTAGACCAAAAAACAATGTGTTTAATTTTGTAGCTATGTATATATTAACTTGAATAGGTACAAATCATTAAGTGTAATATAATTTTAAAACAGATAAATAAAACTGACTTATAAGCCAACTTTTTATGCTTTTAGACATAGTTCGACTAGCTAGACTCCAGTACCACCAGTTTGAGCCTTCCAAAGAGCAGTCAAGAAATGTGGCAGTTACCAGTTTACCACTCAGTTACTGTCTTTTAATTCTGTATCAATGTTTACGTTAAATTAAAATCCACATGTTTGTAACATTAAAGATGGCTGCCGTATAAGTCAATTATGTGGTACCAATGTTAGGAATTTGAACCGAACCTCTTTAAATGTAGTGTAGTTGTAAAGGTATCATGATGCACTGGAAATGACGGAAATAACAAACCGTGAGTCATACGTCCTATGTCCTCTAAAACGTGTACACTGCGATGTGTACCTTTCATAGAGTTAAGAAAACACCACAAATCCCGCCGTCCAATTCCACGGTGCACTCTACAGACAGAAATCTAGTGTGGAACCGTAAATACGTAAAGCTAATCCAAAGTAAACAAGAGAAATAGAACTGTACGGAACATCCAATATCGAATACACACCCATAGTACAATGTTGAAGCAGAACAAAGTATACTTGATGCAATAAATCTGTGACTCGAGTTTTCCAACCGCCGGCCCTTGCCCGTCGCCTCTGCCAACCCCCGCCATTGCACTTTAATATTTCACTTCACTACAAACAGGAAAACTATTACTAGAAAGGAGAACTTAGGGTTGTCCACTCGACGATCGGATCGTTACTGGTACGTTATCAGCAAGATAAAGTGTTACACATAGCTAGGTTATCTATATTTGCCGAGATAAAGGTTCGAAAAAGATACGAGGTTTAGTTTGGTCTTCGATTGCCACACCTGTTTATTTTTGCTTTGTTCGTGTTGTTAAAAACACCTCGTCAAAAGAGATAATGAGTTATACAGAGTTTAAATTTCAATGCATTAAATTCATTAATCTATACATATATATATATATATATATATATATATATATATATATATATATAATTCAAAGTCCTGACTGACTGACTGTGAATTCTTTGTGAAGAGTAGGTATCCACTAAGAAAGGATGTTTCGAAAATCTACCCCCAAAGGGATAAAATAGGAGTTGAAAGTTTGTATGAAAGTCCATCGTTTTTTAAGTTATAGCCATGAAACTTGATAATATTTGGGCTACCGGTTTAAAATGAAGAAATACGTGTTTCACCATTTTTGAAAATTTTACCCCCAAAGGGCTGAAAAAGAGAGTTTGTCCTTCACTAACGCCGCAACAGAGCAACGGGCTAACGTGATTTTTTGTATGGGTATAGATGAGGATCTGGACAGTGACCTAGGCTTCTTTTTATCCCGGAAAATTAAGGAGTGCCTGTGAGAAATAAAAACTTATGCCACGCGAACGAAGTCGCGGGCGTCCGCTAGTTATTTATAGGATGATGTGAACAGGTAGAGAGCGAAATAAAACTTTTTCAATGAAACAAAAACCATAAAAGTGAAATTATTGGTATTAAAAAAAATAGACGATTTATGTGTCATTTGTTGTTCAAAAATAACTTAGTACCGTTCGCTACTATTTGAAAGTATTATACATTGGTAATATAACGAACTATAATTTTATTTTTGATAGGTGCCCAAAAAAATATTTACACATTTTTTTGATGAATTATTAAATTTATCTAGCTACAAAATATTAAATTATGAAGTTACTAGCTGACGCCCGCGACTTCGTCCGCGTGGTTTATGTTTTTTTGACTCCCGCGGGAACTCCTTAATTTTCCGGGATAAAAAGTAGCCTATGTTACTCTACAGGTCCGCACCTATACCCGTGCGAAAAATCACGTCGATCCGTTGCTCCATTGCGGCGTGATTGAGGGACAAACCAACAAACCAATAAACTAACAAACAAACACACTTTCGCATTTATAATATTAGTATGATTTGAAAGCTTTTCTTTTTAAGAATGTTTACAATAATACCCACAGTGCAAAGTATATAATATAAAGTTCTTCTTTATTTCCATCGGTAAATGTAAATATGCGGCAAGCATTCCCGCGACTCTGGTCATATTTGCAAGTCTACAATTCAAATCCTTCATTGGTATGCAGTTCGAAATTCTTAGCGTAGTTCGATTACTTCCAGCTTCACAAAGTTAGATACAATGTTTTGCATAACATATTATATTACTCGTAGCATGCTATATACAAAATGGTCCAAAGAAAAAAAATTGATTCGTCGTACCTAGACCTATCAGAAAATATCCCAGTATGTTCAGCGATTTTTGGTAGTTTTCGAGTTATATTTTTTTAAAGTTGTATCGAGTGATTTCTGAGTGAGTGAGTGATATTTTTTTTTCTTTTTAGTAAGTTTATTTCCCGATTTTTTTTTGTGAACATGCTTGCTAGGTAGTGTACTACTTTGTACAAAATAATTTTATTACTATCTTGACATTAACCCAAGTCGGAAAATTTTTGGTCGTAAGTGAAAAGTTTACGATCGACAGAAGTAGAGACGAATTTTCAACTTAAGATCAAAAATACTTAAACCTGTCTACGTTACTTCCCTGTGAGAACCAGGCAATATTTACCAATTATATTTTTTAAAATTTACCAACTTTTTAGTTATTTCAAGGTATTCATGGTGAATACTAATCTATACTATACTTAATAATATAAATGCGAAAGTTTGAATGGATGGATGGATGTTTGTTACTCAATCACACCAGAACGGCTGAACGAATCTGGATGAAATTTGGAACAGAGATAGATAGTCTGTAATAACACTTGTTACTTTTTATCCCGGAAAAAAAGAATTCCCGCGGAAACCAAAAAACCTCAATCCACGCAGATGGGTCGCGGGCATCAGTTAGTCTATATATACTTATAATAAAACTGTAACAGGTCCAATTCTGTACATTGAAGATATTTTGAAAATTTTTTTTGGAGGGCACTCATTATTCGATACTGAAGCCAAATCTGTAATTTTTTTCATTTTTGTCTGTCTGTCTGTCTGTCTGTCGGTCTGTCTGTCTGTCTGTCTGTCTGTATCTTGGCCGCGCATCACGCCGAAACTACTGAATGAATTCAAACGAAACTTGGCACGATTTGAGCCTATACTACGAGGTAGGACATAGGATACTTTTTATCCCGAAATTCTACCCCCGAAGGGGTGAAATAGGGGTTGAAAGTTTGTATGAAAGTCCTTAATTTCTCAAGTTATAGCCATAAAACTTGATATATGAGCTGCGGGTTGAAAATGGAGACATACGTGTTTCACAGTTTTTGAAAATTCGACCCCCAAAACGGTGAAATAGGGGATGAAAGTTGGTATGAAAGTCCTTCGTTTCTCAAGATGTTTTACAAGTTTTCAACGAAACTTTTTATTTTGGCATACGGTAAAAAATAAAGAAGTACGTGTGTCACAGTTTTTCAAAATTCCACCCCTAAGGAGGTGAAATAGGGGGTGAAAGTTTGTATGAAAGTCCGTCATTTCTCAAGTTATATCAATTAAACTTGGTATACAAGCTACTGGTTGAAAATGAAGAAATAAGTGTTTCACAGTTTTTGTAAATTTTACCCCCGAAGGGGTGAAATAGGGGTTGAAAGTTTGTATGAAAGTCCTTCATTTCTCAAGTTATAGCTATGAAACTTGGTATAATGAGCTGCGGGTTAAAAATGAAGACATACGTGTTTCACAGTTTTTCAAAATTTCACCCTCAAAGGGGTGAAGTAGGGGTTGAAAGTTTGTATGAAAGTCCTTCATTTCTCAAGTTATTTCGATGAAACTTGGTATATCCACGCAGACGAAGTCGCGGGCATCAGCTAGTTATAAATAAAGTACATTGATCATTTACCTCAACGGGAAACTTTTACCCGATCTGCAAGCGTTCTGTCCGCGTTGTATCGTCAACAACATTTAAATATTCCATCGTAAGCAAGCATATCTCAAAGCCTTAAAAGGAGACCAATCCATATAATTCCATTCGTATATTCCGAATATTATGATCTGATCGTTTGAGGTAAATTTTTCCTTGTAATTTAGAAAGGTCGACCGTTTAAATCAAATCTACTGATATGGGTTCTGATCCAAGATATTCAAACATTTTTTTAAAGCACGTAATTAAGCTTAAGAAAAGAAGAGGCCATTTGGCTACTATTTAGAACCTAGAAAAAAGTTTCCACAAAACTGCAAGACAAATACGGCCTGGTCATAATTGATAGTACATTATTGCCCAGCTGGGTAATATTAGAAGAACGAGGCAAAGCAGAGGTTTCCCAAGTGATTTATTTGTTACGAAAGCTCTTCTACAGATGACCTTAACTCACGGTAAAACATTGTGTTGTATCGGTTACATGTTGAAATTTGCTGTCCTATTTGAGTATGAAAAAAAAACACCAGACCAGACCAGAAAAAAAGTCAGTTTACAGTCAAATTAGAGCATTGTTTTTTAAAAATAAAGAATCATGAAAAACAAACTTAATGTTTTCTTATAGAAATTGTCCCAATTAACTAACATTTATACTAATTACATTGTAACTGCGAAAGTGTGTCTGTCTGTCTTTCTGTCTGTCATCTACGCTTTCACAGCCCATATTCTGGTCAACCTATGTTGACGAAATTACGTACAGAGGTAGGTTTCGGGGAACGACATAAGGTACTTTTTACCCCGGTAAATCCACGGGATTTTTCAAAAATCTAAATCCACGCGGTCGAAGTCACGGGCATCATCTAGTTTTGTAATAAATAAAGAATATTATTACACCTACACTTTTCATATTATGAAATTGTTACCAATATCCGCTCTACCATACTAGATAGATAGGTAAGCTCTTTAGTTCCGATCGAAACGTGTACGAAATCCGATAAACGGGATCCAGAGTCTCCGCCAGCGGCTGCGGCTGCTGTAAGCTGTAAACATAAATAAGGAAGATATACGGCGTTTTAGAAAATCCCCACGCACGAAACGCGGCACCGTAAATTCTATACTTGGAACAGCATACATTTTACATTTCGTAAATATTTCACATTTAAAATTTACTCACTGGACACAGCGAATGTACGCGTAACGTTAGTTTTTTTTTAAATATAGCTTGCTAGCTTTTCGAAAACGTATTTTCTTGGTATTTAAACAGAATTCGCTTCGTTTTGGATCGGAGGAAATCATAAATTATGCCAAAAATTATTGTACTAATAAAATATGCAAAAATATCGCATAGCTTCACGTGCAAGCTACACGCTGTACCACATAGGTTCTAGTTCCTTCATTATCATGGACTTCCGCAAAGTAACGCCTGCGCCCTGCATCTATCCAATAGATCGCTGTAGTTAAAAAGCAATTTAATAAGAATGTGCAACGTTGCGTCTTGCTCCTTAGTCACAAAGTTATCAATAAAGTATTCATTATGATCCCGTTCCGAGCAGGGATAAAATTACAATGGAAAGCGATACTGTTTTAATGAAACTTTACGGTAGATAATGAAAACTTCTACCCGACTGAGTTTTCATTACGTAATTTTAATTTTGCTTAAAAGTGATTTATCTATACAATATTCAAACAGTATCAAAAGTATGAAAAATAATATCAGTAATAAGGGACCTATTCGCCAGAAAGATCTATAAATTAAACTATTAAATTTAAATATCTTAAAATTATAATCACCTTTGATGAGCATCGATCGGTTCTTCTCCATCGATACGAATGGTGAACAACGCTTTGGAAAGCGCAGCTTTGTAATTTTTTTTGGACAATATTTTCCGTCCACCAGTGGGAGGTCTGCCAATGCTGCTCTTGCAACCTTTATTTTTGGGACACTAAATTCGATCAGTTCTGAGTACTATGTACCCATCGATTTACCAACTAAGGATACAACATTACCTACAAATTAATACTCAAAAAGCGTCCACAATCACTTAAACAAACACAGCTTAATAGATAATACAAACTGAGACACCAAACGGTTCACAAAAACCAACCATATAGCTTTATATTTAGGGTTCAATTTTGTAACAACAATTCGACACACAACATTTTGTCGCCTAGTGTACTCATGCGCGACTGAGGCGAAAATTGTTCACAATATCTATTTGTGCACAATTTGACCGTGCCGTTTTTTGCGTTTCGATGGTGCGTCTACACTAGCGGCACGCTATGATGGCCGGTTGGACAAACGTTCCGTATTAATTGATAACGACTTTGAAGGAAATAATTGTATTACTTTATTGACGATAGCTATGACGATAGTGATGTGCAGAGATTCATAAATTTAAAAAAACTTAATTGTTTTTTGTTCGAGAATAAATTGACCTATTGTAATGTGTCAACCGGCCATCATAGCGTGCCGCTAGTGTAAGGTATTGGTAAGTCAATGTATGTACCCCACCCACTGTCACTATCAAACGAGTCCTAATCATTAAACGAGTACTAGTACTATTAGGTACTATTAGGTACCTATAGTACTACTAGTACTATATGGTAATCCAGCAGTGGTCGTCTATCGTTTGACGCCAACGACAACTATTTTATTTTCACATCTTAGCTGCTAGGTACATTTCTGTTTGTACCGATTTTAAAGTGTTTTCAAGCGTAGATATAAATTTGAGTTGGAGCTCGATACAGAATTTACCGACGATATAATTATTACACTAACAATTTCCTCCCTTGAACCCAAGTCTTCGAGGAAATATACAATTCTTAGAGGAAACGTCAAACAATTTTCAACGATACTTGTATCGAGAGCTGTAGGTATAATTGGACAGCAATTTGGTAATATAATATTTTATTAAAATAATATTATCTACTTCACTAAAGATGTACATTATTTATTTTTTAAATAATCAAATTGATATATAATTAGTAGGTATTGAATTTGGTTTCTAGTATGATTGTCATCCATACTAATACGAAAGTGTCTGTCTGTCCGTCTGTCTACTATGCTTTCACAGCCCATTTGTTCAACCGATTTTGATGAAATTTGGTGCAGAGATAGGTTGTATCCTGACTTACTGTGACTTCGCTTTCTATCAACTATTATTATTTTTGTTTATTTTTATTATTACATAATTAAATCCAATCAGGGTTTTTTTAATCCTAAAAACTTTGTGTCAGTCCTTTTTAACAGTTGTGTGGGGAGTCAAACAGGTAGACAGACACACTTTGCATTTATAATAATATTATTAAGAGTTCGTTTTGACCTGAGTTGAGATGAGAGAGTGAAGAAAAAAAGAAAAAAATTATCACTTATCATTTATCATTTGTTATTTTTTGGTAATTTAATTTAAATTTAATTAATAGTGTGTTTTTTATTGTTTTGTATTTTTAATGTTTTTTATATGTATGCGTAATTTTAGTAATTTAAATGTAATATTGTAGCCTGATAAGACGTATTGGGAAACTGTAATGTCTTATCGGATATGTCCTATCAATAAATAAATAAATATATTTTTATCCCGCGGCTTGTCTATTCCTTGAATCTCTTATGCTTTCCCGTTAGACCTAGATGTTTTCTCAATTAAATCTAAGCATTTCTTCAAGATCGTGTGACACGGTAAAAATTAAATACAGACAGTCAAGTATAATACAATTGCATAAAGTGGAAAAGAGAACATTAATGCAGTGGATTTTGGAATGCAACAAATGACCTACTTTAGTTTGAAAAGTATGCGGTCTTATAGATATTCTCTCATTTATATCGGACTTGGAGTAATGTTGGTTTTATTTTAACAAGTGTGCACTGTTTAAAATATAAGAGTGGGGGCACTTTGTCGTTGGCAAGAATAATGCCAACATAAATATATATATATATATTTATGTTATATATATAGATAAAATTTATTTTAGATTATATATTATAGATATAAAAAATAAACAGTTGTACTTGTTGGGACCCACTGTTCTTTATTTTAATCGTACTCTTATGGGTACATAGATACTTAGGGGGTACACTAGTCGCGTTTCTGGATTACATAAAACCTTAATCCAAACAATACATGGTACCTAGTCTTCTCACTAATTGGATACATTTGCTTTACTGATAACAACATAGTAATCCTTGTGTAAGCAATAAATTAGTATACAACCACCGAGTGTTTGTTAACTTTCGAACGATTGATCTTTTGTTTTTGTTAATGTTCGACAGCAGTGTTCCCCGCATGTGAATATTGGTTGAATTCGAAATCCATAAAACATTTATGATTTACGATTATTCAAGCGCCAACCTGCTGCTTTTTAATCATATACGAGTAGCTGTGTTTTATTCATCTTTTAACTTGGACGAAACAAACACTTTTAAGTATCATATATCATACCAGCTATTGGGGATGAACCTACTATGATCTACTTAACATACTTCATCATATACTAATATAATAAATGCGAAAGTGTATTTGTTTGTAGGTTTGTCCTTCAATCACGCCTCAACAAAAGCACGGATCGACGTAATTTCTTGCATGGGTATAGTTCAGGACCTGGAGGGTGACATGGGCTACTTTTTATCTCGGAAAATTAAGGAGTTCCCGAGGAAATTAAAAAAAAAACTTATCGCGGGCGTTAGCTAGTGTCTAATAATTTTGAAATTCATACTTTCCAAAGGATCTAGTCACTAGGTTATAAAAGAAGCTAGCCAAGCTAGCCCTAAAAATACCTATAATATATGAAGCACTCCGAAATACAATATTTGTATGCTGGTCGTATGTTCCTAGCGCTCGTTTATCAATATCTCCGAAGGATCCTAGCGTACGAAACATCCTATACAAAATGAAATACTGATATAAACCAGACGTTATCTCGAGACAATTATCTTTCTGCTTTGATAGAAAACGATAAGGCGAAATATATTATCCGGTCATTTCTATTTTCTTTATAGCTTCTTTCGGCATTATCAAAGAAATACATTTTCTGGTAACCTTTTAACCTTTTGACAGCGGGTATCATGTACAGACCTATTATATCGAAGAATTTTCGCAATTTTGGTGTACAAAGGATATTTTTCTATACCAATTTATGACGTATTAATCCACAAGTATACTAAGAGACGATGAAAAATTGAGGTAAAATGAAAAACTACGGAAAAGGCTGAGAAACTGGCCCAAGAATAATCTTATGGAATTTCACTATTCTATCATGCGTTGAATCAAAGTTTTTATGATCAATTCTGATATCTGAATACACTTTGGAGATCACATGAAACCATAGTACCTATATAGGTACCTTTATATTTTGATAATTATTGAATCGAAGCAGGCGTTACTTTGCGGAAGTCCATGATAATGAATGAACGAGAAGTTTAATTCGCTATAATCCGCCACAGTAGACAAATCTATGTGGTACAGTGCGTGTCCTTCACCAATATCATGGAACACCCACCGCCCAGCAATTCGCACCGGCACAGCACCACACCACACAAATCCTTCAAATCACTCTCAACGCACGTTTCACTCCGAAACCGGAGCATCCTCAGGAGATGTTGACTCGACAATGCACGATTGTAAACAATCGTTTTACAATCGATTGTTTTACAATCGTGCATTGTCGAGTCAACATCACGTGAAAAAATCAATATTATTCAAGTTATCGAAGGAATAAAAATTAATTAAACAATATTTGAAGAATACGACGCAGAGGTATATTATTAAGGCAAGGACAATAAATGAAAGAAAGCGGAGGAACAAATAAACAAACCTAGTAGCCTGCTGTTTATAAATTCGCACAAAACAACCCTCAAGTAAACAACCTGAATAATATAATATATTATCATGTTATTCGCGCTCGTCACTTCAATGAAATAACACGTTGTTTTTCCTGAAGATGCAAGAGATAGTATTCCATTAATCACAGCACGTCTCGCTCGCAGCAGGATTGCTTCACTTACTGGATTTTTATATCAGCACTCTAAATTGTCTGTTTTGGTATGAAACGTGAAAGTTTTTCTGGGTTTACGAGGAATATACACTGTTGAGTTTTTATTTCTTATCTTCTACATAATATTATTATAATAACCTGTTGTTAGTTGACTGTGTTAAGTATTTGACTATGTATAAAGTAGGTTCTATTGTTTTTTCAAACTTTATCTGTGATAAACCTAGGCTACTACTAAGTGACCTGCGTTTTGTCTGAAGCGAAGACGAACAGATGGTGCACTTCGACCAATCAGACTAATAAAAAATTACGTGATAAAATTATCATATCATCTAACAATAACCTGTTTGGTCTATTGAGCATTAATGAAGGGACAAGAAGTTTAATACCCTATAATCCACAACAATAGGTTAATCTATGTGTGTATCGTTGAGAATAATTTGGAAGATTTCTGTGGTGTGGTGATATACACTGTACCACATAGATTTACCTATTGCGGCGGATTATAGCGAATTAAACTTCTAGTCCCTTCATTATCACGGACTTCCGCAAAATAACGCCTGCTACTATCCAATATTGAGCATTAAATATCTCTGCTCCGCTTCGCTTCAGTGGAAATGCACTCTTACGAAGGTATTACGTTGAGCCTTATGGTGACAAATAAATGTCTTTTGCAAGCAAAAAACATATTTTTTTATAAACACGTAAGGTCCAAGTCATTTTTCTACGTCTATGAGTCAAGTACAAAATTTTGAATTTTGGGACCTTTATTCATAGTCTGAATATTCGCCAGTTTTCATTTTCGAAAAAAATGCCTTTTGGAGTAACTCATGAAATTCAGATGGATGGAGATTTTGATTTAAGTAGAAAAAAGGTAATTAGTAGATACATTTACTTCTAGAAACTATATTACTTTTTTTCCAACAATCATACTAATATGTTTTTGTTTGTTGGTTTATTGGTGTGTTGGTTTGTTGGTTTGTTGGTTTCTCCTTCAATCACGCCGCAACGGAGCAACAGATCGACGTGATTTTTGGCATGGGTATAATTGAGAACCTGGAGAGTGACATGGGCTACTTTTTATCCCGGAAAATTAAGGAGTTCCTGCGGGAATCAAAAAAACTTAAACCACGCGGACGAAGTCGTGGGCATCAGCTAGTGTTTGAATAAAATTATTGTTCCCAACTCAAGCGATCGTCAACTGTTTCCTTTTATGATTAAACTATGTATTTAATAGACGCACCTATAATTCAAAACTTTCACCGAAAGTGGCTTAATTTAATACCTATGCAATAAATAATTCAAGAAAAAAAACACACAATAATATTATATTCGCTGCTTTTGTATGCATTGTGCTATTTGCCCATGCCTATTTGCTGCATAAAGAGAATTTCACTTTGAAACAAAATAAATAAAATGCTGAGTGCAGGAACGCAATCACTGAAATTATACTTCACATTATTCACTCCTCGATAAATCGTTGTTCATGCATTAAACATTCGGGGCTCTTAAATAATAAGAAAAGTTTCGTTTTTCCAAAAGAAAGTAGGTACTAGTGCTGCGCTCGCCATAAATACTTGGTAGCGAATAATCGATTATCGAGTTGGTTTCGATGTTTAATTATTTAATTTTGATGGGAGCCAATAGTGTAACATTTCGGCTACACTTATACCTTATATTATTGTGACGGAAAACCTAATTTTATTGATAGTTTCCTGATAGTGCAATTTTTAATATTAGATCCAGTAAAGAGCTGTTACTTATATTTTGACAGTACTGACACCTATCAATACTGCCACTTAAGTTTTATCGATTTATGGTGGTACACATTCAATCTGGAACGCGATCCGCAATCCGTGATCAATTATCGCGATCCAAATTTATCGTGTATTGAGTGTTTTTGATCGTTAATCGTGATCCAGATTGACCGTGTACCGGGCGCCAATGAGTTATAAATCAATAAAAACTGAGTTTAAATAGTACATTGTTACCCTAGGGATGAAAGTAACTTATTTAGTCCCGAGACGGGGTTTGGCGCCCGAGCGTAGCGAGGGGGCCTATAGTTCGAGGGACTAAATAAGTCTTTCACTGTGCTTTTCATTACGAATATAAGGAAAGTCAAAATAAAAAGTCTATGAATCAGTTGTCTTTACTTTATGAATAAAGTCTATCTTTCTTCTTGTCTATGAATGCACTCGGGTATAAAAAGAAAAAAAAAAAAAAAAAAAAGTCGTCTTTCATTTCAACTCCAATAAAAATTCAGTTGAAAACGATTCTCCCTAGGGCTGAAAAGTATTACTTTCAACCCGCTTCTCAGGCAACTTCAAACCTACTTTCCGTGTATGAGTAATGAAAAATGTATTAGATCACAAAATTTAAATTAGAGAATGTCGTAGATGAAGAGTGATATAGTCGCGTATCTTGCCTTGTTTAAGCTAGGAACACTGACGAAAACTCCGAATGCTGAAGTGAAATCCTCGGCGCATCTCTAAAAGGTAGACTTTTATTTATTCTGCGCCTACACGTCAAGATTGAAAAAGCCTGCGTCTACTTAGAGGTTGGAGAGAACATTCACTGTTTTGTTGACGAGAGCGGTGGGGCCTTTGTTTTCGAATAGCTGTTATTTTCTTGAAAGGTGTCCGCTATAAAAAGAATGTTTTAGCACCCATGAATTTTTCATTGTGTCCCGGTTCCATTACGTTTATTAAATCGGGAGGCGGTTTTAATTATGGTGATGAAATGATGATGGTTTTAATTTCAAACTGCATTATAAGTACCTCATGATTATTAAAAACTTATTGAGAATACGCTTATTTCATAGGGACACAGCGACAGCGGTAGCGACAAATAATTTTCTCTGGTTTAGTTTGATGGGAGGCTTTAGTTGCGGCTAGTTACCACCTTATTTACCGGAAAAGACGGCACCGCCAAGCGATTTAGTGTTCAGGTACAATGCCGCGTAGTGACGCAAATCCATACTAATATCCATATCCATACTAATATTATAAATGCGAAAGTGTGTCTGTCTGTATGTCTGTCTGCTACGCTTTCACGGCCCATCTGCTCAACCGATTTTGATGAAATTTGGTACACGGGTAGATTGTATCCCGGGGAAGGACATAGGCTACTTTTTATCCCGGAAAATTAAAGTGTTCCCGCGGGAATCAAACAATCTTAATCCACGCGGACGGAGTCGCGGGAATCATCTAGTAGTTATATAAATCCAAATCCCTTTTCGGTCTTTGTTAGGTATTTTATAATAATTCAGGTTAGCCCGCTACTACTACCCGTACGCTTATGCTGAGTTTGAATTCAATAATTGATCGTATTCAATAACATTAGCGTCAAACTAAAATTAACTTTAATAGCATTGATTTAAAGTCACAAATACAAGCGATTTAAAATTTACGATACGTTCCAACGTGTCGTTTGGAGCGATGCATACACAATTCAAGTTCTCAATTAATTTTGTTAAGGTTTATTTTACTTTAACGCTAATGACATAGAATTCTTATACAATCAATCGAATTCAAACTCAGCATAAGCGATGAGATAGCAGTCAAAGGTTTACTTGTAGTAGAATAAATAAACCTCTCCGGTTTTTCCAGCGAACATAAAATGAATGCCAGGTATAGCAAGGCAATGGCTTGAATACTTTAATTATATCAAGTTCACATAAATTCGTCGTTGTCGCTCTCAGCGACGGAACAGTACTGTTTACGCCGCTGATTGCAAACTTTAATCGTGTTTCAGCAAATCCATTTACTTTAATTGAATGGCGGAAGACAGTTGTCACAAACGAGCTATTGTGCTCAGTTCCCCGGTACTATTGACTGAAATGTTCGGGAATATTCCATCAATGTTAATACATGGAATTTATATTATATACTAGCTGATGCCTGCGACTTCGTCCGCGTTGATTGAGGTTTTTAGTTCCCGCTGGAACTCTTTTATTTTCCGGGATAAAAACTAGCATATGGTTTATTTTCAGCCGTTCTGGCGTGATTGAGTAACAAACATCAATCCATCCAAACTTTCGTATTTATAACATTAGTACTTAAATAGTATATTATTGAAATTGAAAAGAAAACTATTCACAGGTAGCTAAATACTGCAATTAACAATCGGGACATGACCAGTGGTTTATAGTATAGTAAATTAGTAATTGCGTAATTACTAGCGATCGCATGAAACTTCGCTCCCGTGGGTTTTCGAATTTCTTCCCTTCCTTTTATTCCCCTGTGTACACTATGAAGTAAACTTCTGTGTATTCATTATTCAAGCATTGATCGTTGTAAAATCGAGTATACTATGCGTCACACTGTACCTACATATTGACATAAATGCCCATGTCCTAAACACCGCAGAGCTATGCTACATTCATTATTCAAGCATTGATCGTTGTAAAATCGAGTATACTATGCGTCACACTGTACCTACATATTGACATAAATGCCCATGTCCTAAACACCGCAGAGCTATGCTACATCTACGGAAATACTAAACACCGATTTGCTCTCTCAAGCCTACATGTACTACACTAGTTTAAACCTCGCCTATTCCCTGTCGCAGTACTATTTCGGGCAACCAAAAGCGATAAGAAAATGGGTAGGTGCTCTCGATCAATCGCTACATAGAATAAAGCAAAGTAGGCTCGCTAGATAATTTAATTTAATATCTTCAAATCAAGTTTACACAAAACAGAGTTTTTTAAAGAAGTTTATACGTTACGTTACGTAGTCTTACGTTTTGTACTATGTGTTAAATAAATATAGTAGAAATGATAATAATTAAGTACTCTATGCAGGATGTACCTACCTATAACAAGTTAATATAAATAAGTAGTGTCAAAATCAAAATATGTTGAAATTTTATGCCTGTTTAGTTTTTGTTTTTATTTAGGTATCTTTCATATACCTATATACTAGCGACGCTATGTGGGACTATACTTCGAAAATTATTTACAGGCCATATATATTTCAGGAATAAACAGTGCATGAACTAAGAGATTGAGTAAATAAAGTAGTTTTGAGAATGAGGTACAGATATCTCATAAATACCTATGAATTCAAAATACGAGTAGAATGGCTGTCTGCTCCGACAAACTAAACCGTTAAAAACTTTTGAAGCGAATACCACTAAAGCCACAAAATATCAAGTATCGGCGCGATCCGGCTCCAGTCAGTGCGCAACAATGGCCTTCACTCAATTCCTGAACACAAATCTCCTCGGTGAAGTTCCCTACGCTCGAATTTCCGAACGAAATCTCCGCATCGTGTTTTCGGGATTATTCCCTTGGATGCATTGCCTTACAATGAGTGATTGTAAACTACGAGGACATCAACCTTTACTTTGGACAAACTTTGTTCATAACAGTCCGTAACCCCGTAAACCGACATTTTAAGAACTTTTGATGAGCTTTGTGCATGAGATATTAGTATTAAAACGTTAAAGATTAATCCGTCCTAGGTAGACTGTTGCAAAAAAAAAAAAAAATTATTGAAATATAATAGTGAAATTCTCATTCTTGCAGAATACGTTTACCATTTTTACACTTTTGGGTGACACTTTTTACCCATATAAATCCACGAAAAATTATAATAAATGACTTATAAAAATACTAATATGACAAACACACTCTTAAAATTGGACTGTTGCAATTCGTTTTTATACAAAATTAGTTAATAAAAAAAACCTGTATTTCTTAAAAGTTTGGCGAAATTACTGATAAAATAAAATTTACCATGAATGTTTAGTATATAAATAACATAAATTGTAAAAAAATAAAGTTCTATAAATAAATAAATAAATAAATAAATAAATAATCATTTATTTGCAAAGAATTTTGTACAAAAATATTTGATGGTAAGAAATGTCAATGAGAGGCCATAACATTCAACTAAATCAATAGTGTGCAAATTTCAGGTAAGTATTTAGCAATTTTGGAATTAAACTAAATTATTAGTACAATGTTTAAACAAAATAATAAATTAGTACTCAAGCAATGTCACACATGAATTAATAATTTAGTAAAATAATAGTAAATGAAAAGTCGAAATAAAAAACAAAGCCAAAAATTAAACAAGTCAAGCTAAATATTCCTTTATGTCATAGTAACATTTTTCCAACAGCCATTTATTAATATTACTCTTAAACATATTTATCGTCATTTTTTCATAATCTGTTGGAAGTTTATTAAATAATTTAATAACCATACAGTAAGGGCTTTTCATATATGTACTTTTACATTGCTTTGATTTATTGAGCTTATTACGATATCAGCTAACCGACCTGCTACTACTTACATCAGAATTTCGTTAAAATACCTCTCCTCCTCTAATCTCCTATAATAATACCTCTTAATCGTATAAAATACATATATGACCAAAAAATATTATCAAAGTCTGATCAAATTCACGTGTAAAATGGTACTGCAGATCGTACGACCGCACGTACGTACGAACTTGACTACGCAAAGCTGTGACGCAAAGTATCAAAGTATCTTTACCGGCCTATGTCGTCTATGTGTGAGTGCAGCCTAGCGGTCTACTGTGCGGTATACCTACAGATTCCAAAATTGACCGATAGCGAGAATACGGCCTCTTATTCGTTTTTTAACTTTTGTGTTCTGAGGCCCTGGAGACAATTAAGAGTCCTTAAATGTTAACTGTACTATTGATTATATTATAACAGCACTCATTAATAAAATATACATCTATCCTTAATTTCAGGACAAAAGTCATCCTTAATTTTAGACAAAAGTTGATTTTTTTTTCCAGGCACCGAATGGAATCTTTTGTAGTTTCTGTGTACCTAGGGCATGTTAAAACGCAGCGTTGGCCAATAGATGGACGGACGCTCTCTAGCGAGTTACTGGAAACTGGTGGACGCAAGTGGCACGGGTTCGTCCAGCAGTGGACGTCTATTGGTTGAGACGACGACAACCATGGCATGTTACAATCATAGCTTATGTTCTGTTTTCGTTGATAATATGATAGAGGCAAAGACTTATAACAGTACTAGAAACCTATTCGGAGTCCTGATTAAATCAAACAGGAAAGATTTTAATCTATTTAGAATTCCCAAATTAAAGTCTATTGTTTTGAGCGCTTAATAGAGATTGGAGACAACATACTCATAGATATAAGATTTATATCACCTGAGTAAGTGAGAAAGGTTCATTATGTAACGTCCATTGTAATGATAATTCATTTCGCTAATTATTTAGTTTTATCTTCATCTTTCCTCAAGTCCGCGCACGGTATCTGCTTACCCCATCCGTCCCTTCGCCATCCAATTCCATTACTGCAATACTTTTCTAAGAGACAATGGGGAATATCGCGTGGAAGAAATAGGTGCCTCCTGTCCGTTATGTCGCCTTTTTCGTACTTAATTGTTTTTGTAAGATTGTTCGGAACTTTCGGGTAAATGGAATGGACCAGTGTATTCTGGTATACAAGTGATAAACGCGCGAAATAGAAAATTGTTAGTTAGTGTACTTATAATCTTCTCCATAGACAAACAAGAAACTTACGCCTTCTGCTTCGTTTATATGAAATGTAGCTAAATTAAAATAGTTATTTGTGTTATATGGGGCCAAAGAAATTTTTTGTTCCCCGAGGGCGCTATTTTGAATTCAGAGCGAAGTGAAGGATTCTAAAGCAGAATCCTGAGCACAGCGAGGAATTCAATATACGCCGCCCGAGAACAAAAAATTTGGCCCCGAGTGACACACACTATTTTTCATCATTACGTATGAGAAAAAGCTAGGAGTATCAACCTACTATGTATGGACATTACCTATACGTTTAAGCACCAATCAGAAGCACGAACGCGGACCAACCAGAAGATTCCTCTTTGGACTAGCAGCCATAATTCCGTTCGAAATTCAAAAAATGTAAAGACGTATATCCGATCAACAAATTGATCACGTGACTTATCGAAGACAACAACCACTCAAGCACGAACGCGGACCAATCAGAACACAGAAATGTAAAGTTCTATGGGCCTAAAAATTACATTTTGCTCCCGCTATCCTCTGAAGCCAATATTCGTTTTTCGAATAGGTATGATGAAAAAATCCTTTCTTAGGCGCTCGGCATACAAACAGAGATGAGGCGTCTGTCTTAATTACAACTCAAACTGAGGGACAAACTATCGTTGTTACAGTCTCAATTGTTCTCATTGGCTGAATTTTAGACAGGTATTCTTGCCGCGTCAATGAATTCTGACCTACAGAAGTTATACGTTACACTGTAGAAATATTTTTTAATGTAGAGTCCGTGCCACGAGAGACGTCCCGTGACAATTAGGGGAACTAATACATGGCATACAAGTTGGTTTGTTACCTGAGCGCATTCAAACCATGAGTAAAAATGACTGAGGTGGGAAAGCGGCGCAGGTGTAACCACTGTCATTGAGAGAGAGACAGAGAGAGAGAGAGAGAGAGATCACATTAAATCAGTTTGTGCTGACGGTGCTTACAAACAAAATTGATGAGCTGTCAGGATTCCTTGCTTTACTACGGAACCTTAAAAATGACGACGTAAGGTCCCTTTGGTTATTCCCTATTGTACCTCAGAAAATGCGTTGGTGTAATGGAATTGGACAGAAGAGGGACGGATGGGCCAAAACGATACCGAACACTGCACGGCTTGAGTTCATTTAAACATAAAGGTAGGTGATTAGCTTTATTAAGTTTGTCTATGAAATATTCAGTAGTGGACTGGTCCTCGTATTAATGCAACTAGTTTTTATATTAGCTAGGGGAAAGGAATGAGGATTAAGTTTGATTTATTTTACGCCTCACGGAAGGGGGAATTTTAATGCATTTGCTGCAAGGATAGGGAGATTCTCAATACATTTCCTCCCCGATGGGATAAGTACCTAGTGTGGCGAAACGTCCCATATTATATGTACTCATGTGGGGTCAATGGACGAGTCGTCAAGTGTATATAACTGTGAATAATTGCTTATGTACTCACATGAATCCTGAATGTCTAGCTGCTTGTAGAGTATCATCGATCTGATCTGATCCGTCTATCTGCTTCGCTTTAGTATATCTGTTAGACTGGTCTCATACCTCCTAATTGACCCGTGCTTTCTGTAACCCAAAAGTTGAACCGGGCAGACGTTGTCGACGTGACAACGTCCACCCAGCCAGCCCTATTCATACCCCCGCTGCCAGCGTTACAGTGTTGGCAACGGAGGTACTACGTCTAAACCTATCATCTCTAAGTGCCCTGATGACAACACACGGGAAGTCACCACCTTTCGGTATTCTCAGTCCGAAAGGGAATATGTTAAACTGCGGTACCCCCGCTGCCAGTATCACGGTGCTGGCACGGAGGTGGTGCGGTTTAACCTATCATTAAACTTTGGTATTACGCGGCGCAAAGTCTCCAGCCAGGTAGACGTAACCCTCAGCGATCCTGGGACCCACGCCGCGCGATTTTGCGGCATGGCGTCCCACACCGGGGCAGGGCTACGTCTTAGCATATCTGCTATTTAATTCCATGAGAGTCACGTCTCAGGCCGGATAGACGCAACCCTCAGCTCACTGCTGTCGTTTAATGTTTATTGGGACCCACGCCGCGCAATTTTGCGGCATGGCGTCCCATGCCGGGGCAGGGTTGCGTCTCAGCATATCTGCTGTCTTTAGTGCTTTATGAGACCCCCGCCGCACCCATCATCATTCCTATCTAACAAACGCGTGGCCACGAGTCTGCTTCCTATAGAGTACACAATAGTACCCTCAAGCAAACTACATTTAAATGATTATCTAGTAATTTCATTAGACGCGTAATACAGTTTATCCACATGTAATTATTAGTGAATAGTCAATAATTGGCGTAAATAACTATATATCAAGCACTCACCAATGGGTTTAGCACGTGAAGCAAAGAGGCAGCGTTCCAAGATGTTCACCGGCGGCAGTGGTTGGGAAAAATGGCCGCCTGATGTTATACAAGAATATTATTCGCATAAAGACCATAGACTAGGTATACTTGTGTCTTTGAAACAGACACAGATTTAAATTTTTACGGCTCTAGACTCTAATCATTTTGACCATTGAATATTTGACAAGTATAATAATTAAGAGTACATCTAATAATGTATTTAGTATTATATTTGTAGTTTATTTTACCTTCTTTCGCGATCGAACGTCGCGACACCTAGTGATGCGTACAGTAAAGTTTTTTTATACAATCCATTCTAATATTGTAAATACTGTACTGTCCTGTACTGTAATATTGTACTGTCTGCTCTCATTTGCATCAGAACCTTTTGTTGGGATTTTTAACCGACTTCAAAAAAGGAGGAGGTTCTCAATTCGGGTGTACGTTTTTTTTTGTATGTATATTACGCGATCATTCCGCCAATAATGAATCAATTTTGATGATTCTTTTTTGTTTGGTAGATCATACTTTAGAGGTGGACCCATATAAATTTTATCGAATTTGATTTAGCGATTTTTGAGAAAATCAACAAAAAACAAAATATATACCCAAATAATGTTTTTTACTTTTTAGTTGAAGTTTGTACTTAAAGGTATAGTTATGAAGTCGGTTATTGTTTTAAATGAAAGCGAATATTTATGTACAGATAGGTTAGGATTTTGTCAAAATCAAATCAAATGTTACAAAATCAAAGAGAAGGCATTTTGAAAAAATTTAAATCTACGTGAATGAAGTCGCAGGTATTAGGTATCTAGTAATTCTTTTACCACTAGCTCTAGCCAAAATGCAAAGTCAGCTTTGCAAAGCATTTTCTCGAAAACAGGTTACGTGTACTGCACTCTCTACATTTGAAATTCATTTTCTCCTGTGCCAAATAATATATTTTGCTGTGTTTTACAAATTATTATATTAATATCACTATTTTTGGCTTAAGGAAATATACTCAAAAAGTAAAGGTCTGATAAAACTCGAAAAGAGAGGTAGAGCGTTCGACGTAAAGCGTGGTGTAAGACAAGGTGACCCGATCTCTCCAAATCTCTTCACTGCTCTGCTAGAATATATCTTCAGGAAGTTAGATTGGACTGGCCTAGGTATTAATATAAATGGGGAATATTTGAACCATCTTCGCTTTGCTGATGATATAGTGATATTAACAGAAAGTCATGATCAACTCATTTATATGCTTGAAACCTAAGATTCCCATAGCAGAGAGTGTGGCTTGGAAATGAATCCAGAAAAGACTTGCATAATGACCAATGGTACTCGACTTGTAGTCCAAATACGACAAAAAACTATAAATTACGTGGAAGAGTATGTATACTTAGGTCAAACCGTCTCATTTAAAGGGCACTATGTTGAGAAGGTAGAAAGGAGGGTTAAGAAAGCGTGGACCTCATACTGGTCCTTAAAACACATTTTTAAATCACATCTAGATATTGAACTGAAGAAGACGGCTCTAGACTCCATTGTGACGCCAACTCTTCTTTACGGCTGCCAGACATGGCCAATAACTAAGGACATAATTCACAAAATACAGGTGGCCCAGAGAGCCATGGAAAGGAGCATGCTAGGCCTAAAATTAAAAGACAAAATCAATAATAAATCAATAAGAAGTAAGACTAAAATTATTGACGCGGCAAAGCTAGCATGTCTCCTAAAATGGCGCTGGGCCGGACATATATCGAGAGCAACTGATGGGCGATGGACCGAAAAACTGCTACATTGGTATCCACGAGACGCCCGCCGACCGAGAGGGCGGCCGCGGCGTCGCTGGCGTGATGACCTGGTTGAGGCAGCGGGGATCACCTGGACTAGGCTGACGAGAGACAGGACCGAATGGAAAAGGATGGAGGAGGCTTATGCCCAAAAATGGGCGTTCCAATGACAAAATGTAGCACACATCGAAGTAACAAAACATTATAAATTTAATTTGACATAATATTTTTATTGACATGCTATGAATAAAAGAAGACATAAGAATCAGACATTAATATACATATAGTACATAAATAGAATTGACATTTAAATTTTTAATTTTAATAACCTTTTAAAACTATTGACATTGTAATAATTTGTATAATATAAAATAATTTGCATTAAATTGGAAATAAAGGCTTTATTTATTTATTTATTTATTTTTGGCTGAAATTCATTACTTTGTAAATAATCATTAATCTTAGCTTATCGAAATTAAATGATATTATTAACGATTCAATAACACTAGTCAAAGTTTATGTAAAAATCTATTCTAATATTATAATTAATGCGAAAGTCTGGATGGATGTTTGTTTCTCAATCACGCCTGAACGGATCTGGATGAAATTAGGCACAAAGATAGACTATAGTCCGAAATATCACTTTTCATCCCGGACAGTTCCCATGGGGACCAAAAACTATCAATGCACGCGGTCGAAGTCACGGGCATAAGCTAGTATTCTAATGAATAAACCAACCTATGTATGTATCTATTATACTCGTATTATACCAAATCTACGTAATCACATAAAGGAATTTTGATTGTAAGTCTATGGGCTTGCCAAATCAATTCTACTAACAAATGTCCTGTCTAGGCTACTGCGTCAGTTATACCCTTGTTATCGGGAGCGATGGTGTCATTGATTTACCTTCTCTCCGCTCGAGTTAACTTGAGTCCTTCAGCCTTCAGGTATACAAAATGTTCTTATTTTTGGGGATAATTATTTTTATTATACTTGCTATGATTACATTGCATTCTATTAAAATAATACTGAAAGAAGAAAATTGATTATGCTTGCCTAAAAAACTATAATGCAGGGATAAATTTTGAGGCGAGTAAATTGGGTGAATAAGGGTGAATTCTTTTGCCTTTAATGGGTGCTATGGTGAGCATAAAATAACCACATAGGCTGATGCCAGCTACCAACATAAATATGTGGGCATAACTATAGTACAAAACCAAGTAAAGTAACCGAGTAGTTGTTGGTACAAAATGAGACGTGATTGGCAGAGCCTCTGCCACAGAGGTGTGTTGCGCCGTGCTGGATCTTCATCCAACCTTGCCTGATCAGTACCCATTTAGTCAGACAACCTTTTTTTTCGTGTAGTAGGAGAAAATCCTCATGGACATCCGACTCCAAATCGGATAGTCAGACAACCTGCCGCGACGTACTAAAAATGCCATAAAATGTACGAACATTATATTAATAACTGAAGTAAAACATAAATTAATATAAATACTGGTTAAGGAGTGTATTGTTGCGGACGCGTTGCTCGAATAAACATAAATGAAAAATGTTTTATAGCATTCGAATTTCATCAATATCTGTCGTGGGGAATGATTTATTCAACGATATACACTGCGAAGTGGTCCCTGTTGACTTTCATGTTAAGGTACCAAAGAAATTAGCTGAGAATTATAGAAAAAGGGTTCATAAAATATATACTTACTAAGTGGAAGTTATTTAAGATTTTCGCAGGTGATTATTTTATAAGGATTAAATCAGATGCTTGCGGGTAATACTTAGATAGTTTTCTATGGTTAAAGTATAATTTATAGAATTAATTAAAAAGACAATATACCAACATCTATGAAAATACTAGTGGTTCGCCCCGAACTGAAACCTCGTGGTATCACAGAGCGCGATCTATTGACATAATTGTGAAGTTCTGTTAAAAGTACTGAAGCACATTAAAAATTAAATAATTTTATTTCCTTATTATATTTATCTAATTTTAATATTTGTTGTTCAAGTACAGGATATGATTCAAATAATTGGTCAAGTTTCAGGCTCAGCCTTTCAGAAAATTGAGAGTTCTGAGGTCAACTTTGGACGTTAGAAAATCTCTACTTTGAAAGCCCCCCATTTCGTCAAATGTAGGGAAAAAATTTAAAAAAATATATTTTTGGACTTTATTCCTAATTATCTTGAAAATGATATACCGCAACTCTATATGTAACGCTATAAAAAATATTTTACTTCGCATTCGCTTCTATGAGAGCCCCTATGAAATTAAGATTTTTATAATTTTTTAAGCCATATTCGGCGGGAGGCCATCGGTTTACATAGTATATTTAAATTTGAAGTAATTACGTTAAGTAATTCAGAAGTTATAAGGCTCTGACAGACAGACGGACGGACGGACGGTCGGACAAGTGCCAATTCACTCAAGTAGACTCAGAGACCTTCGCTTCGCTCGGTCAATTATGTTGTAATTTTTAGAACAAAGTTCTTTATTGTACGTTACATTGGGGGCAGCTGACCAGGAAACTCGTACGTAACACAAATTACGGGAGCCAGTTTGAGGTATATCTAGACTCAGTCCATAACGTTCACCACTAAACCAGTGAGGTCGTCAAATAATTATAAGCAAGTTATTTTTACGAAATAGGCAAGTATGTATCTACGTGTTTATTATGGATAACGAAGTAAGTTTATGTAGAATGCAGGTAATCAAGAGTTTGACTATCTCATTGCGCACCGTGGCTTTGCAAAGAGGTGCTAGGAACGTGATCTGAATCCAGGAGTATTTTGCGATAAAGCCTGCCGTAGTCGATTTGAATATGAATAGAATGTTAATGAAAAACTTGCGCTACACTATCAAGACTGCTCATTTCACGTTTGTTTCGCCTAAACGAATACTATTCAGTATTCGGGAAGCTACTTTATAAATAAGTTGTACTTCCTGGATATTTTGCAAGCGGAATATTTATAAATTTGCACTTGCCTGCTGTACCGATGTAAGGAGAGACCGTATCACTCGCTATTTTTTGCATAAAAACGTCTATAGAAATCTCTATTACCCACTTAACTATCTGCTCAGAATTTACTTACAGTGTTATAAAGCTATTTCTAATTCATAAATCTGTCTAACTTTAACTGTGTCTTTAGTCTGAGCAAAGCAAAGTAGGCTCTATGGATTTCAGCCTTAAATACGTTCTGGCCTGGAACGTACCTAAGGCTGCGTAGACACCGATTGGTTTAGTTTTAAAAACTGCCATACTCCTTTCAAGTTAGCAGGGTCGTATTCTCAGAATAAGAAGGGTTTTGCTAAGGTACACCACGTTCGAAAACATTATGAAGATTTCTCAAGCAGGCAGGTTTTCTTACGACGTTTTCCTTCATCGATTTAGCAAGTGATATTTATTTGCATAAAACGCGCACCAGCTCCGACAAGAACTTTTATTAGTAGGGTGCTGCTAGTCTAGTGTCTAAGACTTCTACTTTCTAGTCAGGGGTTCGGGTTCGTTCTCCGAGCAAGCATCTATACTTGCTAATATTATAAATGCAAAAGTTATAATGAATGGATGGATGGACGGATGTTTGTTACTCAATCACGCCAGAACGGCTGAACGGATCTGGATGTTGGTACAGAGATTTTTACTACTACTTTTTATGCTGGAAAATTAAGACGATACGGGAGGGCGGTTTCCCCCATACAATCGTATTAGTCTGTTTTCTCCGTGAATAATTACAATAGAGAAAATATTTTTGCACCATAAAATTTATACGAGTCCATGCCATGTCCCTATGTTTTGCTTTTTTCAATAAATTAATAATTTTAAGAATTTGGAACCTTCAAAAATTGCAAAAAATGGCCCAGTTTTCGCGTCATCATCAGATATCCCGCATATAAATTTGACGAATATAATCAAAAAAAGAAAAACATATACCGACATAGCCTGAGTCCTTCTTAAATTGTTCTTGAAAAAAAAATTAAAATCGGTTCTGTTTTGGAGGAGGAAACAGAAAAATACGAGAGTAAGAATTCGACTGTTTTTCATAGGTATTATCGGTCCAAGTTGCAGTTGTCCCTATCGGGTGTTATGGAATTCTATTCGAGGAGCAGCGCGACGGCAATATAATTGTTCAATACCTATTCTCAAAGTTTCCCGTTCATCCCATATCCTCTTAAAGGGAATCAAAAAACCTCAACCCACGCGGACGGAGTCGCGGGCATCGGCTATTCCTAAATATTGAGCATTTTGTTCAAATTAACGAGATACCTTATTGTTTAGGCATTCTACACGTGGGTTTCAGGGATATTCTACTGGCTAACATTAATTTTACTGTTTAGTTTGGCCAGATTATTAATCAAACAGCTCGATAGACCAGTCACGCGTATGTCTATAAACACGCTAATATTTGATTAACGTCACGCGTATCAGTAAACATTGAACATGCTTCAAAATATTGTACCAGAGTGAACGATTGTACGTTACACGTGCGTTTATTAATTATTTTTATTTACAGAAATTACTAGCTGATCTAAACGGCTTCGCACGCCTCGACTTAACTTAAAATGTACTAAAGCCATTACCACAGTAGGTACACTATGGCGTACGTATGATGTATATTCATGCAGTGGGACAAAGACCATACAAACGCCAGACCCATCTTATACCATGACAGTTGCAGCACCTAGACTAAAGGTACGCTACTCTCACCAGCTTTACGTTCCGTATAGAAGTATCCCCGTAGGTTAAGAGAGGTAGAAAACTGCATACAAATTTGATACAGTGACAGTTTCCTCCGTTACATCTAGGATTACTACTCGGTCACCGAGTAGAAATGTTAGAATAGGTCACATCGCTGTCACCCTGCAGCATTTGGTTGAACATCTACTTGGGGAAATGGCTATGCAGGGCTCAGTGGAAAAACTAAATTCAGAAATTATAAATTCTCAAATTGACCCTGCCGGGAATCGAACCCGGGACCTCCCGCGTTAAGGCAACAGTGCTGATCACTGCGCCAGGGAGGTCGTCATAATCACTTAGACCGTTGTCGATCTATTGTGATCAAACATCAAACATAAGGAGAATTACTGTTCAGCACATTTTCAGTGTCATGTAGGTACCTACTAGCAAGTTACTCTAAAACAATGAAAAAATTCACAAAAATATGAGAGCGCCTGTATTCATGGACGGGTGTTGACACGCGTACGGCCGTACGTAAAAGTACGTGGACGTATATTTTTCTCAATACCAGTTTTTTTTGTTTCGTCGCGTTATCGCACTTCCGAATGGTTTATTGCACCTTGTACAGTTGTAACAAGGTTTATTTATTTAGTATTTTATTTATTTATTATACATTAAACATGTTAATACATTTCCCGTACAGAATTAGGGTTGAGGTGTTGAAACTTTAAATCCTGATTTCAATGTTAAAGTTCCAATGATCATCGGCAAGTCGTACCTACTTACCGATTTTTGGTGAGCAGGTAACACTATAGCCTCTAGAGTTGAAATCTGGAGTACTATATAATACTAATCTTGAATTAAATTTTAGAGTCGTAAAGAGTTGACACTGGAATACTTAAGTTTCTGGCATAGTTCCAACAACATCAACGTACAAATATAATTGGTGGCGTAAGAGGTGCATTGCATCGCATTTTCCAGTGTCCATCCATTGAATAGAATCCATATATATCTTATCCACAGTCCATAAGTCTTCCATCGAAGAGAATTGCCTAACCAGAAGTATTGGACAAATCTATTATATAAAACAAACCAAAGGGAAGCTGAAGAAAATTGTATCAAAAATCAATTAACTGCTTCTTCCCACATGTCCACGAGTAATTTCCTAAATATTTGCTCGACGGGCGACTCGTTTATTACATTGCCAGGGACGCGAGCATTTCGACCTGCACAATTTAATTGCGCTCTCCACCTGTGCCGAATTCCTTTTACACATAAAAGCAATCTTCCTCAAACGAAGCCTTTATTAATTCGCGTCATGGATTTATTCCGCTCTCTTTCTTCCGAATTTTAGGATGTGATTCCCAGATTTATTCGAAATCAATCTCATTTAACGGAAGCCATTAAGTTGTGGACTACTAGATGTTGCCCGCGTGATTTTCAGGGTTTTAAAAATATAATTGGGAGTAGGTATTTGATTTTACAATATAAAAAGTATTCTACTATGTCCGTCACAGTATATCCGTCCCAAATTTCGTCAAAATTTGTTGAACCCTTTGCTTTGACTGTAATTATAATCCATAATAATATTATAAATGCGAGTGTGTCTGTCTGTCTATTTGTCTGCTACGTTTTACCAAACGTAGCAGACAAACCCATCTTTGAAACTGATTTTGATGAAAGGTTCAAAGTTAGAATGTATCCTGTGGCAGGACAAAAGCTACTTTTTTAGCGCAGAATGAAGGAGTTCCCGCGATTAAAAATAGTAAAACCACGCGGGTGAAGTCGCGGGCATTATCTAGTATTAAATACTTATGGATAGAGATTCAGACCTTAGCCGTCAAAAAAACCCCCACTTTACAGAGACGTAAGCAAGCCCAGCAGAATATCGTTGCGGCATGTTTCCAATTTCCATACATACAGACAGGGCGTCCTTCTAACATTTCTATACAGCTCATTCGATTTGAAATGGAATTCTGCTTGACTTTTCTCTGGACGTCAACAATTTAATCTGAATTGATTACTTTTAATATAAGAGTAACAACATAGATAATAACCATAGGTAAAATGAGGTAACCACAGATACAACTAGCTCTTAACTAAAATAATAAAATGACAGCTCTATTCATTTGGCTATTCCTTTCATGATACTCACTGTGGAAAGGAGAAGCACTAGATTTAGAGCTGCCATTTTAGTTTAGTTTATATATTTAATTATCAGAATAATTTATTAACAGAGCAGATTAGTCAGAATTGGCTCCAATAACAGTCTAAAAGCAACTCCATGGTCAATTTATTAAGCACAACAAGTATCAAGTTTGCTTCTCAACATTGGCTCTAGTTTTAATGAAACTCTATGTCATATCAAAATAATATTAATGCTTTTTTGCATTTCGAGCTTACTCGTGCCGTAATGATTTTGTGCGCTAAAATGGAATTAATGCGCTATTTATCTATTAATTGGATCTTTGTAATATCCGCTGTGCGCGTTGATTCATAGCGGCGTAATAGGCTACAAATGTAAAACCTGAAGGGTGATGAAAGAATTTCCAATTTAGAAGCTCATTTTCCTATACAATGTGATCAAGTCGTCCATTGAGGACACGTCATGCAGGACGTCCTGATTACATTCAACTTCGTCACTTTCGTTTTATCATCAAAAGTAAACGCAGTTTATTTGCACTTGCAGAAGAGCACTTGCACTGGTAGTTAAAAGTATAGAAGGCTTTGGCCTAGCCTTTTGTTATTGAAGCTTTGCACATTATTATATAGTTTTACTAATTACATTGTATGTGTGATGATTAAAAGGGATCCATGAGTGAAAAAATTTAAAAAATGCGAGTGTGTTTGACACAGGTTATAGACGACGACGGAACCTTAATTTATGCATACAGGTCCACCCACTTGACCAACATTTAGAATAATTATCAGAAACATCAATAATAGTCAAATCAGTCAACTAGTCAAATCAGCAACTTTTGTTCAAATAGTAAAATTAGTATGGGATTTTGTATGAAATATTGCATAGTGACGTCATCAAAGTTCGACGCACTTTTTTACTTTAATTGATAGTTTAAAATAGTTATTCAACATAAAACTAACAGGGGACGTGGATATTACGACTTTTGGGAGATCCTCTATTTAATAATCACTAAAAAATAATTTATTTGAATAGTATTGTCGAATACCCAATTATGATCGATGATAAATTGCGTCACAGATCACGTTAATGGCATAATGTAATTTCTGGTAAGCGGTGGAATACAAACTTGATTTCAATTTTACAGGAATCACCATTGGATAATTTGCAAATGAAAATTACAATTCTCGTCAGCGTCTCGTCAGCTACTAAAAAGCAATCATGGAGTGCTCTGCAATCAAAAACTTCTAGTTAAATAAGCAAGTACTTGAATTTCGCAATATTGCATTCAAAATACGTTACAGGAAATCAATTTTCTTTTGCAATACCAAGCTGTCTAGAAAAACGAAATAGCCCGCGAGTACTCAGGAAATTTTGGGGAGGTGTTTGATACAAACTAAATGTTAGCATAGTATTTCTCCTGCGTAAGTACAATGCGTTATGCGTGCCTGGTGGGAGGCTTCAAACGCGGCTAGTTACCACCCTACCAAGCGATTTAGCGTTCCGGTACGATGTCATATTGTATCAAAACCGATTAGGGGTATGGATTTAATATAACTGCCGTGCCCCTAACAGGATAGCATCTTATACTGCATCTTGCAATCAAGTCACGGGCTAACTTCTAGTGGATAAAAAAAGTTATAGTTAAGTGAATCTTCCAAATTGGTTAGTGGTTTGTTTACGATTTTGAGTTTAACGAGATACTAGTTTAACAGATTGCCATATTAATTGTAATTTGGCATGATTTGAATTGATGCTATGTTAAGTTTTCATTAAAACCAAGTGGGTGCCTATTCTGGTTTTTATCCAAAAATTACATTGAGCAAACCTGCAACATATTAATAGGTATAGCAGTAAATAATGTCCTCCCGACCGAATTTCGGCCACGGCGGCCAATCTCCAGAGAGATTAGCCATCTGCGCGGGAGATATTATAGTGCACAATTAGTGTGTGCGCTAACACAGGTGCACACTATGTTCCTTTACTCTCATAGCCCGATGGGACGGAAAATCCGACACGACCGGAAAGAGATCAGGCGCAGGACCGACGGCTTAACGTGTTCTCAACAAAAATATCTATAAGTATTCATCCCTTTAATTATCGCTACCATTATATGTATAATGCCTCTTTTTAATAAAAAATATTAACAATCTTCTAACTTTGCCATCTCACCATGGTTCAGCCAAAGAATAGAAAATAGTTCAGCTATTAGGTTTAGTTTACCATAAGCAGACAACATAGAAGATTACAATTGTGCACTGTTGAGTCAACATCCACTTTGATAGAAGAATCCACTTTCAGCTTTTATAAATAACCTTCTTAAAAATCCTGCCGGCTCTCGGGCCTAAATAAGGAACGAGGAGAAGGAAAGTTTTATTATTTTTGTCGAGGTCGGGTCTCCAGACTTCCTTTTGCTCGCCGAAGACGGGGCGCGGTAATCAGGAAAATTATTTACTCATGTCTGTGGGCCTTGTTGCGAAATACATTTAGGGTTGCCTCTATTTATTTAAATATTTTTTGTTAAGTAGATTTTTTTTGGAAGATTGCATAATAATGGTTGACCTCTGTCGGTGATGGGGCTTTAGTTGAAGCTTTAATGTTCGACAAAACATTGAACATGATCCGATTACTGAAATAGAACTGAACCTTTAAGTAACCTTTATGTACTATATAAAGTATGGAGTTAAGTCGGTGTACCTTTAAGGACTTTGGTAACATTGATATTTTTTTATTCTTTCACTTTCTTCTGGAAGATAATATTATCTTCATTGCAAGTACCTATGGTCTTGAGTCTTGAATTAACAGATTTTTCTGGGAACTCAAACTCGACCAATTTATTTTGGAAGCGATCGCAGTTACTCAAGAAAAACTATGCAATGACTTGGTTCAAACAGCTAAATGGAGAAACTCCTTCTTGCCAGGTTCTTGCTGAGATTATTATTGCTAAATTAGATCTTAAATACTAGATGATGCCCGCGACAGCGTTCGCATGGATATGAGTTTTAAAAACTCATGCAAAAAATCACGTCAACCTGTTACTTTGTCGCGGCCTGATTGAGTGACAAGTAAAAAAACCCAATAAACGCCTTTACTATTACGTAAGTATTATTTTAATTTTAGTTTGATAAAGTAAGATTTTTGGGTGAGACATCCCTGGCACCTTTTTACGACAAAATGATGAAGCGGGAGAGTGCGCCAGGAAGCTTTTGTAAATAGTCGCCGCAATAGCTTCTCGCTGATTAATTTTGAGTGAGAGTGCATTGCGACCCTCTATCAAAGCGACGACGAGAATCGAGATGCTCGCGAACTAAATGTATATTTGAATATTTGACGTTCATCAACTTAAATTGAATGTTGTTTCGAATATACCACAAAACTTTATAATCACAAAGGAACCAAACAGACATCACTTTTAACTTCATTATTTAGAGTTTTGTGTTTAGTGACAGAGTCAACGATTTCAACGATGAATTAATTGAATGTTTCGAAAGTAACGAACGTTTAACTAAGGGCCGCTTGCACAAGGACATTTAAACTGATTTAGTTAAATTTTGTAATGCTGTCCCTTTTTGGCCAATGCATATTGTAGTTGCCAAAAAGGGACAGCATTAAAATATTTAACTAAATCAATTTAAGAGTCCTTGTGCAAGTGGGCCTAAATTAAATAACTATAATTTTTAAAGTGAAAATATTTATAATATTCTCGTATTAAAATAAACACCCTCTAGCAGTCTCTTGAGTAATATTCATTTTGTTTATCGCGACTTGTTCGTGCAAGTCCCAGTTGTTTTAGCAAATTAGAGTTTGATACGCGCACCGTTTATGAACGACCTTTAGCAAAATTAAAAATATTTATTTAGCTTTACTAACTTTTAATATAGGTTGGTCTCTTTAGGGTTCTATTGCAAAAAATGAAAATTGTATAGTTGCGTTTAAATCGAAAAAGAGGTAGGCAAAGGAAACGCTGGGTTGACGATATAAAGCTTGCTGGAGCACTATGGAAAGTAGAAGCTCAAAACAGAATTAACTAGAAACACCTGGAGGAAGCCTATGCACCAGGGGGTGCGCTGATCGCAACGGATTTTAAAGTGCTAAGTTTTGCAAAATTAATTAATGGTCAATATTTTCTCATATTTTATCAGTACGCTTTATTTATTCATTTATTTATAGTTTCGTTCAGTTCGTCACAGTCAATGTGGCTGCATATCTAAACCATTTTAAAAATATAAGATCTGTAAAATTGGAATTTATCAGTCACAGCAACATGTTACCACCACACGTTACTTTTAAACAATTTAATTCGGGGTACCACCTGAATATGAAAAGATGTAACAAATGTTTATGTGATGCCACGTTGAAAGATATCTCAACGCAACATAATATAATAAACTCATAAGAGTATCTAAATTTCATGATTATACTATGCTATTTTAGTCAGTTTTAGGAACAAATCTACCATTTAAGAAATTAATTATAACCGTCAAAGTAAATAGCAACTTGACAACGGAACCCTGTCTTGCTAGTTTTGACACGCACTTGGCAATTCTTTGTAGTGATAAATTAGCTGTCCAAATAGTTATTATTTTAATAAAACAAAGAGAACACTAATTACTTTGCGTACAGACCAGGTAAAAATTATTACAAAAATAATTAGTTACACGAGTAATTTAAAAAAACCATGTGAATTAGGATGAAAAATTATTGTTTGTCTAGTTAAGATGCACGACTATTCACCGCGTGAATTTAGGTTTATTGTAAAATCCCGTGGGGCTCTTTGGCTTTCCGGTTGCTGTCACGGTAAAAAGTCATCATAATAGGTATTCCTGTACGAAATTTTGTCAAAATCAATTTAGCAGTTTTGCTGTGAAAAGGTAACAAAAAGACAGACAACCACACCTCCATACTAATATTACAAATGCAAAAGAGAGTCTGTCGATCTGTCTGCTACGTTAACACGATGCATCTGGTCAACAGATTTGGACAAAATTTTGTATAGAGGAAGGTTGCATATCAGGGACATACGCGGACGAAGTCGCGCGTATCGTCTAGTTCATTCAGAGCTTATTTTTTAAAAAATATTACCTGTTATCTATCATCCGGGTATGTTTCACTTAAGTAAAACAATTTTACCGGAGCCATTATGCCCGGGTGCAAGTTTTTCATTAGCATTCCATTCATATTCAAATCGGCTTCGACAGGCTTTATCGCGAAGTTCTTAAGATTCAAATCACGCACCTCGCACCTCTTTGCAAAGCCACAGCGCTCGAATAGGTACTTACCCAAAGTAATGGATGTACCTACTGGGATTTTATTATCTGAGGCAGAATATGATAGAGAATTCAATGCATGGAAGCTTCTTGACGACCGCATATATAATAAAATACCAGAGAGCATAAAAAAAAAAAATAAAAAAACAAAATACATATAACTTTAAATCAAAGATGTTCAAATTATTAATAAATAAATGTTATTATACTGTTCATGAGTTCTTGCAGGATAATATTAATTATAATAATTAGATTAATTATAAGTAAACTAAATTTACATTATACAGTAATGTTTCGTCGTCTGAGGAATTACTTTTGGGGTCCACTAGCTTCCTTTCCTAGACTATTATGTAACTATAATATTAATGATTCTCTGTATAATGATTATTACTGGCATAAATCTCGTTTACTTTTAGATATAGTTTGACATTAATAATTTTGTGTAAAATAATAACATGTATCTTTAAAATTCAATATTGACATTTTATTAGCAATAAGATCTAATGACATATTATAACTATTTCATTATATTTAAGCTTCTATTTATATTTCAGGGATAATTATATGATTTATTCTTATTATGTAACTGTAATTAATAATGATGTATGGTACTGTGTTGTGTTGAAATAATAAATTAATTGCATCACGTAGGTAATAATAAATAGAATAATATTATTATGCTGTGAATAGCTAATGATTGCACGCCATGTTTGGTAGTACACTGTTTCCAAAAATATTGTAAGAACTCTACACGTGTATTTTTGCAATAAAGAAATATCTTATCTTATCTTATCTTATCTTATCTCCCTGGCGCAGGGTTGAGCGCCGTTGTCTTAACGTGGGAGGTCCCGGGTTCGATTCCTGGCAGGGTCAATTTGGGAATTTATAATTTCTGAGCTGGCTGAGTTTGTTGTGGGCTCTTCTCAGACCAGGGCGCGTTTGCAACCCCCGTAGCTTTAGATTTAAGATACCGTAACTGATTGTCACCATCATATTTCATAAGTAACTGGACATCAATAAGTGTACAGTGTACCTAAATTGAATAGATATACTTCGACTTTGACTTTGTCACGACAATGTGAAAAAACCGGCCAAGTGCGAGTCGGACTCGCGCACCGAGGGTTCCGTACAAACCTGTAGTAAGTTTTACGATTTATGACGTATTAAAAATAAAAATTACGTTTGTTGTATGGGAGCCCCCCTTTAATATTTACTTTATTGATATTTAATTATTTATAAAATTTGAACCGTCTACCTGTTACCGTTTTTAATATTGAGCAAAAAAATACGAAAAAAACACGTTTATTGTATGGGGACCCCCCTTAATATATATTTTTTTTTAATTTTTAGTATTTGTTGTTATAGCGGCAACGGAAATACATCATTTGTGAAAATTTCAGCTTTCTAGCTATCACGGTTTATGAGATACAGCCTGGAGACAGACAGACAGACAGACAGACAGACAGACAGACAGACAGACAGACAGACAGACAGACAGACAGACAGCGGAGTCTTAGTAATAGGGTCCTGTTTTTACCCTTTGGGTACGGAACCCTAAAAATACCTGTTAGGTACCCCTTTAGATACGTTAGGTACGTCATTGTAGGGCTTCAGCGCACGGTTCGATAAGCACTCATATTATTCCAGACAAATATGAATGCTGGAATATTATTCCAAAAGTAGGTTTCTCCCAGCATTATCGGATTTACGAGCGCCTTTAAAACCGCAGCTGACGCTCCGGTTAAATCCTGAAAGCTCCTTTCTAAAAGTTTTTGATAGAAAATATTAGAATGCTTTTATCCAAACACGTACACATTTGCATTGAGTGTGGAATTGAGTTTCTTAAGAATTGATCAGGCCTATTTTTAAGAATTTGCCACTTAGCAGTAATAACCTCGGCACGTACTAGTTGGACCAGAAAAAACATCCGACAGTCAAAGCCGGGATTTTTCTGTCATGTCATGAGTCTCTCTATTATATTACGTCGTGGTCAAACCGATACCAGTGATGTTGCAATGTATTGTTAGGAAATATGCAAGAAAAACAAACTCGAAAAACTAGAACTTTTTTACACCAATATCCGAGATCGGAAAGTCGAAATCTCTCTGCTAGTCCGATGTTGCGCTTATTAGAATTATACAGCCTGCGCATTGCCGCTCGTTACGAGGTAATATTAAAAATACCTATTGCCACTGGTGGCAATCAAACCCAAAACCTTTCATAAGTTCGATACAGTCAGCGAGTCAAATATTGTGGAAAGAGAAAGGAAATCTAGAAACTAAATTTTTCACCAAGATCCGAGTACGAAAAATCTAAATCTCTAATTGATACATCATACTTCATACTAATATTATAAATATCGTTGTTTCGTGTGTTCGTTTGTTGGTTTGTCCTTCAATCACGCCGCAACGGAGCAACGGATCGACGTAATTTTTTGCACGGGTATAGTCGAGGACTTGGAGAGTGACATAGGCTAACTTTTTATCCCGGAAAATTTAGGAGTTCCCGTGGAAATTGAAAAAAGTTATTCCACGCGGACGAAGTCACGGGCATCAGCTAATTGAGAGTAAAGCCGGTATTTTACGCGAGGGCTTGCATGTGTCACCTATAGATATAGGCATAATATATTATGCCCCTTGGGTACGTCGGTCGCACATGCTATTCCTTTGGAAAAAGTAGACAGGAACCTATCATGTATGCGGTCAGTGCTGGTTAGTTTGGCGCGTGGGGTTTCTTCAAAATAAAATTTAAAAAAAAATTGCCGCAGCCTGGAATCAAACTCGAAACCTCTCAATACATTTTGATACAATCAGAGCGTGGTGAAATCAAATATATCCGAATAACACTGAGAAAAAATAAAGGAAAAACTAGTAACAAAATTGTTCACCAAGATCCGAGATCGGAAAATAGAAATCTCTCTACTAGACCCGCGTTGCGATTGTTACATTGAGAATAAAGCCAGTGTTTTACGTGAGGGCGTGCGTGTCAGCTATACTTTTTACGAGCATCGCCTTCCCGTGATGTTATCCATTTGTTTATTGCAATAGGTGCTGTTGCAGGCGTGTTGTAAATTAACATTAATGTTTACTACGTGTATTTGCGCTTCGTGGTAAGCGAGGTTACCACAGAGTTGCTTGAAAGGAATAGATAGGTTTTCTATCATAAAGATAAGGACTGTAGAGTTAAAAGATTTACTTGGTGAGTAATCTTGCCAATAGGCTGCCAATGGTGGATAGCATTGGATCTGACCTTGGATTGCCTTTAATATGCAAATCCTATTATTTTGTATCCTATGTATTTTGGCTGCTATTTCATAAGTATAATATATTATGTAGCGGTTGTGGCATGCGTAGCGACGGAGCAGTGATCTTCCTCAGGGTGGAAACACACTACTTATAGGACAGGAGAAGGACTTTTCGCGATGACATTTTGTCATGTCCTATCAGTTTTGAAAATGACACATCTGTATCATCAATGATAATAATCAGTAGTGTGGGTGTGCGTCACACTTGGACATGCAGACAGCTATGATGACGTAGGCATAGCTAAAAAAAGATTTCTGAAAATTCAACCTCTCTGGGAAAGATAAATTGAGCCTAACATGAGTTAAGCCACCGGCAACAGCTATCGTTCCATATAAATGCATACATTATAACTAATGTTATCTATGCTTAAAAAAAAAAATTATCGATGGGCTTTTTTTCAGTTTCATCATAATTTCCAACTACAAAATTTCACATAGTGATTAAAAGTTAAAACAAACAGAGACAATCATGGGACTGCGGTGGAAAGCTGCGCATTCGTCGCCCGAATAAACATGACTCGTTAATATTTCATGACAATTCCAATTTTACCAATATCCACCATGCACATTGCACAATGGTTGACGTGATTTCACACAAACAATTCTTGCCAATAGTTACATTAATTTGTACTTTTGTAAAATTTTTCTTCAATAACTTTCGATCTATCCGCTTGTGAAAATCGTTGATTTCCGCTTAACACAATACAAAACTTCTTCCTAAAATTAAGTACAACCAAATTAAGTGGAAATGATTTAAATGGTTCCAAAATATATCACTAAACATTTCAATGAAGTAAAACTACAACATACACTACCTGTCCATTTTTTTTCTCCCAGCTGGGTTGTTAAACAAGCGATTTTAAGAAAGGGATAACTGGAAAGAAAATGTTTGAAATTCTGTCAGCTTTTAAAAACCAACCAGAGTTTTGAGTAACTAGCGAGAACAAAAATAAATGCAGTTCTTTGGCTAAAATTATTATATTAAAATCCGGTGTTGGTACTGATGAAAATAAATCCACATACTAAAAATTAACTGCTGAAAACTTTTTAATAAAAATGACATACCTATCTTTAAAATTGCAGTTTTTTTTAAAATTCTAGATACTAATTTTGGAAGTTGAAAGTGCGAAATTATTTTCGTAAATGCCAGACAGCGACTGTGAGCAATCACTGCTCTTTATACTAAGCTCTGTATTTAATTACTGCTGAATATTTTAAGTGCTTCACAGTAAATTGAAACAGTCTGGTTCCACTAGTTACTTTAATTGCACTATTTTAGAAAGTTATTAAAAAAAGAATTTTGGAACTATACTTAGTTATAGAAAATCTATATATTATTCTTTTATTATAGCGTTATAATAAAAGAATAATAAAAGTACGCAAAAATAACTTTAAATTAAATATGCAGTCTCAAAATGAAGGTCTTCACTCAGAACCTGCTTTTTTCTGAGGCGGGAGCACTTTTTTAAATCACACCATAAGTCATGCCTGACTAATAATTGATAATTGGTTTTTTATTTAAACCGCGATGACAAGTGATGATGATGTATGGTATATATTTTAACCCATATCTCTAATCGGTTCTGCACGTCATGGTAACGGAATGCTAACGCTTGAGCGGTACGTCTTTGCCGGTAGAGTGCTAAATAGCCAAGGCCGAAACCTCTTACTAGACCAGACCAGAGAAAATCCAGAAATTATAAATTCCCATATTGACCTTGCCGGAGATCGACCGTCAATTTATAATTTCCTCACCACTCTTCGTGGAGAAACAAGTTTCGGACTATTAAGGAAGAAACAGGAAGTAATGTACAAATTTAGTGGTTAGTAAAATGGGTTAGGTTTCCTTCTCCATGCATCGTCAACCTCACTGCTGAGGATCGTGATCTTTGCCACGGAATATCTTTATTATTTAAAAGGCTAGTTTTAACACCTTGCAAAAGAAGTCATAATCTCAACCTATCGCTTGCCCACTTATGCCCGCTTGCCGCTTGTACAAGATCACTGATTTAATTAAAAATGCTGTGATTTTTTGACAAAAGCATATTGAAATTGCCAAGAAATGACAGCTTTAAAAAATTTAACTAAATCATTTTAAGAGTCCTTGTGCAAGTGGGCCTGAGACCATTCTTTGAGAAAACCGATCGATGCCTAATGACGCATGAGCCTCAACGTGCCAGAATTCGTACGTCACGTGGTATCCGCAAACATCGAGCTCCTGTTACTTAAATCAACGGGACAATAATTACGTGGCAACCTCCGTGGCGTAGTGTTGAGCGCTGTTACCTTAACGTGCGGAGGTCCCGGGTTCGATGCCCGGAAGGGTTTGGAAATTTATAATTTCTGAATTTACCCTGGTCTGGCCTGGTGGGAGGCTTCAGCCGTGGCTAGTTACCACCCTACCGGCAAAGACGTGCCGCCAAGCGATTTAGGGTTTAATAATATAACTGCCATGCCCCTAACAGGTTAGCCCGCTGCCATCTAAGACTGCATCAGCCATCATCACTTACCTAGTTAGTGTTTATTAGGTAAGTGATGATGCAGTGCACTGCTTACTTAGCAGTCAAGGGCTAACTTGTAGTGGATAAAAACAAAAAAAACGCAAAGCAAAATCAACTATATATAATAATTTTCCGTTAAGTTTTACTAGAAAATAATGCCCATTTACAAGAGCTCTCTGTATGGCTGCACAAAGAAGTCATGGCAATATTTTAAAGAAAATCTTAAAAAAGTGTAATAGCAATAAGGAGAAATTCTTAATCAAGCTTTTTTTCGAGTAATAAATAAATTTTTATATTATTTTCCCTGCAAAAAAGTGTAGAAACCTTGTACTAAGGCTTGACTATGACAATTAAGTAGGTAAGTGCAACTGCTCGGATTAGAATCGACGACCTTTTGGATTAGGTACTGTATCTCTAACTGTTTAGTTATGGAGACCTTAGAGTTCAGGCTATACAGATAATACTGCCTCGTTGGTCTAGTGGTTATCATGTTCGCCTGCGGCTGACGAGGTCCCGGGTTCGTGCCTCGGAGAGCACGTAAGCCGTCGGTCCCGGTTATTATCACTATCATGATAACAGTTGTTAAACCGCCAACCTGCGTTAGAGCAGCGTGGTAGGTCTAAGCTCTAATTCCCTCTCTCCTTTGAGAGTGGAGGCCTGTGCTCAGCCGTGGGAAGTTAATGGGCTGTAGTGGTAAGATAATATCACATTTCACCGCACTGCGTCCTCGTGGTAAAGGTTTAATAAAAGTAGGACTTTATTGTCTGTCGCAAGCGTGCTCAAGGCTTTGAATAGAAAAAAAGGTTCGCGATGCACCCTCACTTGGAATTAATCTGCGAGAAGCCGCAATTGTGACTATTTACATAGCTCCTATGTTGAACTCCTGCACCGTCATAATAGTTCTAGAAAAAGGATTTAGGGCTGTCCCTTTCAATTTAAATTATAAAATTAATTCAATTACCAACTTTCAACGTTCGAAGGATTTAGGGTCGTCCCTTTCAATTTTTATAAAAAGTGAATTCAATTTTTACAGCTTTCAATCTTTGAGTTGGAAATAATCTGCGAGAAGCAACAGTTGTAACTATTTACAGAGCTACGGTGAACTCCTGCACCGACATAATAGTTTCAGAAGAAGAATTTAGGGTTGTCCCTTTCAATTTGAATTAAAAATTAATTCAATTATCAACTTTCAACGTTTGACTTGGAATTAATCTGCGAGAAGCCACAGCGGTAACTATTTACAGAGCTCCTAGCGAACTCCTCTTGTGCCGTCATAATAGTTCTGGCAAAAGGATTTAGGGTTGTCCCTTTGAATTTATATTAAAAATTCATTTAATTATTACCAGCTTTCAAACTTTGACTTGGAAATAATCTGCGAGAAACCACAGCGGTGACTATTTACAGAGCTCCCGGTGACTATTTACAGAGCTCCCAGCGAACTCCTCTTGTACCGTCATAATAGTTCTAGCAAAAGGTTGGGTCTTTCAATTATTTGTATTAAAAAATTAATTCAAAAATTTTACAGATCTCTATGACGTGTAACGTTGAAAGTTGGTATTTGACTTATAAATAAAAATCAATTTCCGAAAGTATGTTCTCGCATATGAACGGCGGGACTGATTTTGATAGATTTTTTTTTTGTTTGTGTTTGAGTTTGAGTGGGTCCCAGGTTGGCTTAGGTTCTACCTGATAGGGGGCGCTGCATTCGGGTTCTGAATTCAGGGCAGGAGAACGTCTGCCGGGCCCACTAGCTTGTGTTAAAAATGAATTCAATTAATAACTTTCAACGTTTGACAAACTTTGACTGCGAGAAGTCACAGCGGTGACGACCTCCCTGGCGCAGTGTTGCGCGTTGTTGTCTTAACGTGGGAGGTCCCGGGTTCGATTCCCAGCAGGGTCAATTTGGGAATTAAAAATTTCCGAATTTTCTCTCTGAACTAAAATGAATACAAGACTGCAATAATTTTATTGCTATCCCTTTCATAATACTCCCTGCGGAATGGAGCAGCACTAGATTTAGTCAGCAGAACAACAGAAATAGCCAAATTCCCATAGCTACACATCATACTCAATTTATTTCTACATCATCTATAATATATATAAAATTCAAAGTCCTGACTGACTGACTTATATATCAACGCACAGCCTAAACCGCTGTGGCTAGAAACTTGAAATTTTGACAGTAGGTTCCTTTTGTGACGTAGGCGCTCACTAAGGAAGGATTTTTCAAAATTCCACCCTTAAGGGGGTGAAATAGGGGTTTAAAGTTTGTATGAAAGTCCGTCATTTCTCAAGTTATATCAACGAAACTTGGTATTTTGGCTTTCGGTAAAAAATAAAGAAATACGTATTTCACAGCTTTTCGAAATTCCACCCCCAAAGGGCTGAAACAGGGGTTGAAAGTTTGTAGGAAAGTCCGTCATTTTTCAAGCTGTAGCCATGAAACTTGGTATTTGGGATTTCGGTCTGAAATGAAAAAATAAGTGATTCACAGTTTTTGAAAATTCTATCCCCAAGGACGTCAAATAGAGAGTTTATCCTTCAATCACGCCGAAATAGAGCAACGGATCAACGTGATTTTTTGCATGGGTATACTTAGTTGAGGACTTGGAGAGTGACATAGACTTCTTTTTATCCCGGAAAATTAAGGAGTGCCTGTGGGAATTAAAAAAAACTTATGCCACGCGAACGAAGTCGCGAGCATCCTCTAGTCAAAATATAATCCAATGGCTAGGTATTTCAACACTACAATATCCAATTTTACTGTGGATAGTCATGCAGCATTACGATCCAGGAATATTGCGTTTATTTTGCACTAGGTACGTTATTTGGATTTAACATGTCCTAAAACGATTCTGGCTTCGGTATCAGGGCGTTGGATTTGTTTTCTGCAAAAGGAGGCGGCGGTCCAGAAAAGAGCACATAATATGATTGAGTATTAGGTTCAATAATATTATGTTAATCATGCTACCTAATTAATGGTTATTTAGTGTACCATTTTATGTCTTTCTTTCTTCTAGGTTATCTGTCAGTCACAATAGTTATTGTAGAAAACACCACAATCGATCGTCTGATGGATGCCTTCATAAAATAAGCTCCAACCATGTTCATTCCAATATTAATCGAACCAGTTTAATCGAAAATATAATCTGGATTCTGCAACAGCAAAATAGTACGGTCAAAGTTGTATTGTTGAGTCGGTAGATTACTTCGACCTTATCTCTGCCCGCCAGCGTTGCAGGTAACCAATTCCATTACATTACCAGACCGGGTGGTTTTACCTAAATGCACATCTAGTAATGCCTCGAAACCGCACTTTGGTACGCTCAACTTTTAATCTGCAATTTGATTTCGAGATATACTTAAAGCAAAACAAGAAAGAAGATGTAGAATCAAATCTTGAGCTTCAATTATTTATACCGAGTTATGCTTTGCATACTTAAATTAATGGACTTTTCAAATTTAAGAAGTAATAGAACTAGACGATGCCTGTGACTTTGTCCGTGCTTGGGTTAAGTTAATTAACATAGTACGAGTACTATTTAAAATAAGAATGAATGGAATGAAAATTATGTTATGATTATTATATTTTCAGACCCGCTAATTATTTCTTATTCTATTCTATCTTTTTTGAATATCTCATTTATAATTGATGGGCATTTTAAGTAGTACCCACTTCAAAAATAAAACATAGTAGTAGTATGTAGTTTATAGTAGTTAGTAGTAGTAGCACTAATTTATTTGCATATATGGTTAACTTGTCACTACAGCCTATTATACAATACTGAAGAGAACCCTATAGCGCGATATTATTTGCTAGTGGCTCCACCTAGTTTGACAAGATACAACTATAAGATATGTCATCATACTAAAATAAGACCCCTACTGCTGCCTAAAATAATTCCACCGACTCCGTGCGAGGCGGAGATCATATCGCCCCCAGCGTAAAGTCCACTGGACTTGCCTTCAGCTCCGAGCGCGACGGAGACCATATCGCATGCAGCGCGGAGCCCACCTGACTTGACATTGTCTCTCCCGCAGTGCCGAGATAACATGATTTCACACGGGTCCCGCGCGCGAGGGTGATGACGTCACCAAGAGCGAGGATCCAACCTCGGAATTGACAACTGGCCCAGGGGCCTGTAGCCAACAAGGCAGGCCCTGGCCGATTCACGGCTAAAAGACATACACCGGGGTACAGAATTACCCCGCGCCCCACCCAGGTAAAGAGGTCATGCCTCGAGGCCCGTACATCATACTATTAGGGCCTATTAAACAATCAAATCAGCGATCTTCTATAAAAATTGGACTATAAAATAATACATGCGGCCAGCTACAGCGGACCTCAGCCAGTAATTTTCAATGTTTGTATGCGTTGAGCATACAAACATTGAAACATACAAATATCTCATTACTAGCTGATGCCCGCGACTTCGTCCGCGTGATTTAAGTTTTACTGATTCCCGCCTCTCCTTAATGAACTCCTGAATGTTCCGGGATAAAAAGTAGCCTATGTCACTCTCCAGGTCCTCAACTATACCCATGCCAAAAATCACGTCAATCCATTGCTCCGTTGTGGCGTGATTGAAGGACAAACCAACAAACCAATAAACCAACAAACAAACACACTTTCGCATTTATATTATTAGTATGAGTATGATATGATATGATATGATGATATGATTATACCTTATGCTTTTCTAGACGATTTCAAAATAGGATTTAGTTAGGAGTGTATTATTTTCATGTTTCATACAACATACCTATTGAATTAATCGTGGAAAAATTGACAAACAGACAGACACACTTTGACTTCTCTTAAAAATACAAAATATGCTTAAATACGTTTTTGTAGTGCTTTTGTACAGACACAGAAACTTTTTTCAGTCACTTCAGTCGTTCCTGACTTTTTTATATTTCATGAATAATATATTTCAACGCGAAATGTAATGCCGTCCGCAGAGGAGCGAATAGTCGGTACGATAAAAGACCGCTAAAATTCGGAAATATAATATTTATGTATAGTATTTTTTTCATCTACTACAAGTAAGCCCTTGACTGCGATCTCACCTGATGGTAAGTGATGATGTAGTCTAAGATGGTAGTGGGCTAACCTGTTAGCGGCATGGCAGCTATATAATATTAAATCCATACCCCTATTTGGTTTCTACACGGTATCGTACTGGAACGCTAAATCGCTTAGCGGCACTGCGCCACTGAGGTCTTCAAATTGACTACTATATAAATCCCGCCACTTCGTCCGCGTGAATTCAGTTTTTTCATTCCCGCGGGAACTCTTTAAGTTTCCGGGATAAAAAGTAGCCTGTGTCACTCTACAGGTCCTCAACTATATCCATGAATAAAATCAAGTCAATCCATTGATCTGTTGCGGCACGGTAATATTATAGTTGCGTAGTTATATAGTTGCGGTGTCATTGAAGGTCAAACCGACAAACAAACACACTGCCGCATTTATAATTTTATGTAAGGATGAAAATATAATAATATGATGATATACCTACCTACGAAACGCGTTAAGTGTCCGTTCAGTCGGCATAAAATCTATATAATATATAAAATTCGAAATCCTGACTGACTGAGTGACTGACTTTTAAATCAACGCACAGCCTAAACCGCTGGGGTTAGAAACTTGAAATTTTGACAGTAGGTTCCTTTTGTGATGTAAGCGCTCACTAAGGAAGGATTTTTCAAAATTCCACCCCAAAGGGAGTGAAATAAGGGTTGAAAGTTTGTATGAAAGTCCGTCATTTCTCAAGTTATATCCATGAAACTTGGTATATGAGCTACCGATTAAAAATTAGGAAACACGTGTTTCACAGTTTTTGAAAATTCCACCCCAAAGGGCTGAAATAGGGGAGTAAAGTTAAAAAGTAAAAAGTAAAAAAGTCCTTAATTTTACAAGATATTTTTTAAGTAATATCTACGAAACTCGATATTTTGGCTTCCGATTTAAAATTATGAAATACGTATTCCACAGTTTTGAAATTTCTATCCCCAAGGACGTTAAATAGAGAGTTTGTCCTTCAATCACGCCGCAACAGAGCAACGGATCGATCGGACGAACGGATCGAACGGATCGATTTTGCATAGGTAGGTATAGTTGACGATCTGGAGAGTGACATAGGCTTCTTTTTATCCGGGAAATGAAGGAGTGCCCGTGGGAATTAAAAAACTAATGCCACGCGAACGAAGTCGCGGGCGTCCTCTAGTACAGGCACAAAGCAGTCGTGTGCGTTACACCTAAGCACAGCGTCTCAGCAATATAATACAATTTTTAATGATTTCCAATTCAAATGGAAACGTTTTAAATTCTCGGTCTTGGCTCCGCCGTAATAGAAGGCAACCTCATCAATTCCCAGGTGATTTCAATGAAGCTGTTTCATATTGATGGAATTTCCTTAAATAACCTTTATTCATTATAGAAAGTAGTTCAATTAATGTTGGAACTTGTAAGGCTTCGTGGAAATCGGTGTTGCTATGATGTAACGTGTCATTAATTTAGTAAGTACTGCTACAATCATAATCATACTATACTATACTAGGTATATACTATCATACTTAATATTATAAATGTGAAAGTGTGTTTGTTTGTTGGTTTGTTGGTTTGTCCTTCAATCACGCCGCAACAGAGCAAGGGATCGACGTGATTTTTGGTATGAGTATAGTTGAGGATCTGGAGAGTGACATATGCTATTTTTACCCCGAAAAATGAAGAAGTTCCCGCGGGATTAACAATATTCCATATAATATTCCTTCCATAGTAATATTTTAATTATGAATGTGTGTCTGTCTGTCGGCTACGCTTTAACGGTCCATCTTTTATTGGTACCTATAAAGATAGGTTGTATCCAGGGGAAGGACATAGGCTATTTTTTATATCCGAAAATGAAAGAGTATTTCCGCGGGAACCAAAAAACTTAGTTCACGCGGATGAAAGCGACACAACGCAACACAACGCGATTTGTTTTTGAAACGGGTGCTTGACTAGGTAAACCAAGAAAGTACAAAGATAAGGTACATTTTAAGACTGCGATCATGAAAACCTCCGTAGTTTGATATAAACATAAAAAGTAAATATACATAAGCGTAATACGGGACGCTTTTATGCAAATAACCAGTCGTCCCGCGCGCTTACACATGTTTTATGTCTCTATAAAATTTTCAGAAACGCCATGTTGTTGTTTCTCTTTATTTTACCACTAAAGTACACCTGTAATATTTTATATTACATAGATATCACTGGTTGCACACTGATTTTAGTTATTCAATAAATAAATAAAAACATAAAAAAGGAATCTAATAAAAAAGTAGATCTAAAAAAAAATAGTAAAAAAATAGTAATAGTAAAAAGTAGATCTAGGTAATAAAAAAGTAGTAGGTAGTTTGAAATTTAAAAAGTAATCTAATTTAAAAGTAGAAAGCTATAAAATATAACTGATGACTTTGTGGTTCTAATAGAGAATTTGCTCTTTTTAAAATTCTTAGTATCAGGATATAAATTTTTTACAATAATCGTGTATTAACAAACAATATAAACACGTGCTACCCAGTATTCGTACACTAGACTAAACAGAAAATTTTACTGTCAAACAACATAACATATTAGGTACATTGTTCTGTTGCACTGTAACAAATAGGTATCACAAATCAAAGCTGCATATTTAGATGTACACTCACACACACATAACGCTGCATGTCAAGATGAGTACTTAATTGAAGTATCTCCGTCGACCGTCTCAATCTATAGACATACACTGCTGCACGAAGGTCTCCTGCATGGATCTCTACAGGACACGACTGCCGCTTGTTTCCAGTGGCTCGCAGCTGAGAGCAAGCAAGCAAGTAAGTAGCAAGCAAGTAAGTAGTAAAGCAAATTTTATTTTTATTTTTTACTAGCTGATGCCCGCGACTTCGTCCGCGTGGATTGAGGTTTTTTGGTTCCCGCGGGAACTTTTCCGGGATAAAAAGTAGCCTATGTGCTATTCCAGACTATAATCTATCTCTGTGCCAAATTTCATCCAGATCCATTCAGCCGTTGGAGCGTGATTGAGTAACAAACATACATCCATACATCCATCCATCCAAACTTTCGCATTTATAATATTTATATATTTGATCCACTACAAGTTAGCCCTTGACTGCGATCTCACCTGATGGTAAGTGAAGATGCAGTCTAAGATGGTAGCGGGCTAACCTGATAGGGGCATGGCAGTTATATTTAACCCAAAACCCTATTCGGTTTCTACACGGCATCGTACCGGAACGCTAAATCGCTTGGCGGCACGTCTTTGCCTACAGGGTGGTAACTAGCCACGGTCGAAGCCTCCCACCAGGCCACTTGCTTGAGATCGTCCGCCCACCTAATGGGGGGTCGTCCAACGCTCCTTTTTCCATTGCAAGGAGGAGTGAATTATCCTTAATCTATCTTTTTAACAGTTCATACTTGGTTCTCAATAAATACTAGGGTTAAAATTTAGCCAAAACGTGAACGAATAGCGTTTCGGAAAGTACCTTTTCCACATTTCCTCTGAATGCATGCGATAAGCCTGAGCGATTTATAAGCGATAACGATCTATCGCTCCCCCTGGAGCGAACGAGGTAATCTGTTGAACGCGTTTTAACTGTTACTTCGTAATCGTTTTGTTATATAAATTTTATGACTTATTTAGTTTATTTTAATACATTATTATTTATCCTGTTTTATTAACAGGTTCTTTTTATTTTTCTCTTATTGTATTATTTTTTATATTATCAAGAAGAATTATTAAGAAGAATTGGTGTTTTACTAAAATTGAATTCTTCTTTGTTTTCTAAATGGGTAGGTCAAGATCTTGGAGGAAGGAATTACGACTGCCGTGTCAAGATGGCTGTCAACTTAATTAAACAAAGTTGACCACTTCTATAAAGTGTGTTAAATTAATTTAATTTAAGAACTGATTTAGTGTTTATTTATAACTAGATATTTGTAATTAATTACTTATATAAATTAATTAATAATTTAGTCAAACTTGGTTCAGTGTGTCGGGTGATGGGTCGGGGACTGACAGATCGACACAGTACACATACAATGCAGGTATGGATACCTTTTCATTTTTATGCTGGAGCCATACTGCCAACGCATAAAAAGCCGTATTGTTAACATCGTGTTTTAGGCCGGCCACACGGACTGCTCGAGCAGTTAGCCACTGATCAACATACACGGAGCGCTCTTGCAGTCATAGTCAACAGCTTGAAGCTACCATTGATAACTGCTGCCAATCGCCCGAAGCAGTCGCAACTGCTCGAGTGGTTCCATGTATGTATGTACGTAGAAGACTGTAGTTCACTATGCAGTTGCAGCTTGAAGCAGTCCATCCTGACTGCTTCAAGCTGGCCTTTAGAATCATACGTCAAGGTACGTGACATCAAACTGTCATTTTGAGTAATATTGCTTATGTATTGCTTTAAGCGTTGGCAGTATGGCCCCTCAACCTTGTACTTGTAAAAAATAATGAAAATAAAATTTAATGCAGGCTATATTATAACAGCGACAAAAAAGGAGGGATTAGCAAGACTGATATTACTCGTTATGTAACTAAATAAATAAACGGAATTAGTGTCCATAATATAGTTAAATATACGTTGATATCGCTCAGAAATCGGCAACATAAATCCAGGCGTTCTTATCGTTGGTCGACGTGATATATTAGAGCTCGTTTCCATTATTATTAAGGGTCGCTTTGGAAAATCGTAATAACACAATTTATGTTGGATCATGGTTAAGGTATTTTGAATTTATTATATATTTTTCTATTTTATTTAAAATAACTTATCAAATATAAATTTCAAATTAAATTTTACAATATTAAAATGCCTGATTAGAATGGAATAAGTGTTCGCTAATGGCGGAGTCATGCTGATAGGTAATAATAATTGTCCTATTTTTGTGTTCTGTAGGTATGTTCATAACTTACAAGGGAATATAGCCATAAAATAAGGAATATTTGAATACATTATGTATAAACTTAACGCATTATTTTACATACTACGATCATAATTATTATGATGACATTGAAAATTTAAATAGACTTCATCACGTTTCTCACTTATTTTATTAGTTTAAACATAAAACTAAGAGCAAAGATAAAATTTCGTATTAGTCACTTACATGTCGGTGCTTTTGTAATGGATGACGTTGCACAAGAGCCATTCCAAGGGAGAACCAGCATTAGAGAAGAATAACGTCTTCGATTGTCCGGTTTACTGCACCGGAGATATACGACATTTTACCCTTTTAGTTCCCTTTATTCAAATGTAAAAACACTCAGGTATATTATTAGGTTAAGGTGTAAAAAATATTTATTACTAGCTTTGGTCCGTTTGTTTAACTAGCGAACATCTGCTGCTTTACTCCTAATTTCTAAGAACCTGGCCTAATTCCTTGTCTAGATCATAAAATGTGATACGCAAAAAATGATAATATCTCCGACAAAAACAAAGTATACCGAATCCCGGATTAGTTTGTTGCAGGCTCTTCTTAGACCAGGGATTTGTTTGTAACATTGTACTAACATTCTACATCAATGGTAACAGTCGTAAGTATCTTTGGTTTTAAGATACCGTAATTACTTATCAACATCACGTCTCTATTGAGTGGAAGAAAAAAAACTTACTGTCCCTCAAAAAGTGTACATTTAAACAAACTTTGAGTAACTTTTGATTTTGGCTTTGATATACCTACTATAGACCTTTTTAGGGTTCCGTACCCAAAGGGTAAAAACGGGACCCTATTACTAAGACTCCGCTGTCTGTCTGTCTCCAGGCTGTATCTCTTATACCGTGATAGCTAGAAAGCTGAAATTTTCACAAATGATGTATTTCCGTTGCCGCTATAACAACAAATACTAAACATTAAAAAAATATATATATTAAGGGGGGCCCCCATACAATAAACGTGTTTTTTTCGTATTTTTTTGCTCAATATTAAAAACGGTAACAGGTAGACGGTTCAAATTTTCACAGAATATTAACTTGTATATTACCTTTCAAAATAAATAATTAAATATCAATAAAGTAAATATTAAAGGGGGGCTCCCATACAACAAACGTAATTTTTAAGCAATTTTTTTTAATAAGTCATAAATCGTAAAACTTACTACAGGTTTGTACGGAACCCTCGATGCGCGAGTCCAACTCGCACTTGGCCGGTTTTTTGGTTTCTTCACGCTGTAAGTTTGGCTAACCTACGTGTCCGTGCTTTCACATGCATGAGCTTATTCAGATGTTAAAAAGTTTAATCAATTGTTCTTTATGTATTGTCGTCTTATATTAGGAATTATAATGGATTAAATGTTTCAGCCACGGAATAAAAAATAAAAGTGAAAACACGGACATTCTGGTAAGCCAAGCTCACAGCGAGAGGTAGGTAAGTAAAATAACTGTGAACAGACTAAATATGCAATATAAAACTGCCGGTTTGTCATAATGCGAACACACACTTATTAGTTGTCGGCGACTTCTCGCTAGTCGCTAGGCCCTTTGTTATACGGCACTAACGAGGCTCATTTATCGTGCCTACAACGACATATTATAGCTTTTTGCCAGCGATACGATATAACATACGTATGTTTTGTCTTGTCACAATTTGTTATTTTCTTCTAATTGTGTATAAATATTCGTAAATTGCCTAGTCAAAAGCCAAAGTAAGTCGGCTTTTGACTAGTTAGGCACGTCGAGATCGGTCTGAAAACGCGTTAGGCAAAAAAAACCGAAGTTCTAGCTTTGGACCAAGCGCTCTGGCCATTTCTGAGAATTGCCTAGGTCAATCGTGATGCACCCGCATTTAGGCTTTGGACTATAATAACTATATAGTGGCTGCAGCAAATTTAACTGGTCAAATACGTGTCAAAATACGCTTAAGGTTATGTAGTCACGCTATAGGTATGCCAAAAACGATGTTGACGATCATTATTGGAATTGTATAGTACTCTCCATGTCCCACCATTGAGTGCGTATGCATTTCCATAGAATTTAACACCTGGGGCCTTTAAAGATATAATACGGTATAACTATCGCAATCACCTCTGATTGGTTAACAGTCTTCCGCTATTGGCCAAAATCGACTATCGCAGCAAGAAATACCAGCCAATCAAAACATTGAGTGTTTTTAACGAATGATGCACCTTTTGACCATAGGTTTAATTTGGTCTCGCTGGCGCTAAGCGCAGCGGATGATATATCTATGATTTTGTCATAAAAGGGCATAGAAGTATGAAAGAAAGCTGAATCGAACAGAATATAGTCCAATCCTTATCTCACCCGGTGACAGCGTCGCTAATATCTATGAAAAATAAATTAAAAACAACAACTAAACAGGCATAAAACCATTGAAGTAATAGTTCCAAGTTTGGCCACCGTTCAGATAAGTTTGTCGACTATAGCGCTCCCACACAAAACTGCGATGCGATGCGATGCGACGTTTCGTGCGGCGAAGCGTTGATTCAGTGACCATACGCTCGACGGTAGTCTACCGTACCTACTGGACGTGTTTTTAGAAGTAGTGACATGGATCGAAAGAAGCGTGTTGCAGTGCTGTTATTGTTAAATAGATAAAGAAAAAAAGAAGATTTTGGGTGCATCCACTTATTACAATAATGAACGCTGATGCGAACTATTTTATTCGAAAATATAGTGGTTTGAGAACAGAGGAAGATAAATTTTTTGATTATAATATTATATATAATTTGATTAGAATGAGCATATCTTCATTTTTGACGACCTCCGTGGCGCAGTGTGTAGCGCTGTTGTCTTAATGTGCGGAGGTCCTGGGTTCGATCCCCGGCAGGGTCAATTTGGGAATTTGTAATTTCTTAATTTAGGGAAAAATTCAGAAATTATAAATTCCCAAATGGTTTGGCCTGGTGGGAGGCTTCGGCCATGGCTAGTTACCACCCTACCGGCAAAGACGTGCCGCCAAGCGATTGCGTTCCGGTATAATGCCGTGTAGAAACCGAATAGGAGGATGAGTTTAATATAACTGCCATGCCCTAACAGGTTAGCCCGCTATCATCTTAGACTGCATCATCACTTACCATCAGGTGAGATCGCAGTCAAGGGCTAACTTGTAGTGGATAAAAAAAATAAAAAAAATGTCCCAAAGGACGGGGCGCTCCTCAGTTAACGTTATTAAAAAATCCACGTCAACGTTTTCCATTTGTCCACACAACGACGGCGGCGCCTTGTCCACACGCTGTCTCAGAGCGGACTAAAAATGGGGTCACCAAGTGTGACGTAACATCGCAGGAATGTGCGATGCGAATCAAACCGGAAGTTTTTGCGATGCGTCCTGCGAGCTCGCAGATTTTTGCGATGCGATGCGAATTCGCAGTTTTGTGTGAGAGCCCATAAGTGTAATTTGTCGCCTACTGAAATAAAATATCATCGTCAATTAAATTGCTTTAAACTTGTCTCAGCTACTGGTTGTTAAGTGAATCACAGGTCTTCAAACCACTTTATGGGCGTCATTACGACCTCGAGTGTTGGAACTTCTTTAATAGACTAACGCCGATATCGCCTGTATAAAAGTTAACAACTTCATAAACTTTATAACGGGCCATCAATACTGACGACATATTGTGTGTGGGGTAAATATTTTATGATATTTTTTATAACTGAAGTACGACTTATGTATTCATATTGAGGGTGATATGGGAGACGTGATGATAAAGCTAAGGATGCAATATAATGTCTTAGTTACCTACTTCTTTAATACTAGATTATTCCCACATAATCCAAGGAATTAGATTTTTTTTAAATTCCGTTATTCCGTAATTCTTGATTTTCTGGAATTAGAAGTAGGCAGCTGTCACTGGCGTTCAAAATATGGTCCTCGCATTAAAGACAACAGTCATCATCATCATCATCAACCGATAGACGTCCACTGCTGGACATAGGTCTCCTGCATGGACTTCCACACGCCGCGATCTTGCGCCGCCTGGATCCAGCGGATCCCTGCGACTCGTCTGATGTCGTCCGTCCACCGAGTCTGCCAACGCTGCGCTTTCCAGTGCGGGGTCGCCACTCCAGCACTTTGGGACCCCAACGTCCATCGGTTCTTTGGGACCCCAACGTCCATCGGTTACAAGACAACAGTATACCATTTCTATTATTTTATTTCTAGCTTTGTGATAGGGTTTTAAATCCCTACTTGAGTGTAGCAAAAAAGACATCGAAATAATTTTATCATTTCTTTATTAACTGAATACGAAAATTTTTTCAAAAAAGAAATTCCTAAACCACAAATTCTCTTTCATTAAAGCAATTCCCTGAATTTCCTGAAGCTTTCACTCTTTCGAACGGTTGAAAGTTATAATGATACCCGGACTCAGAGAGTTGTCATATTCATAGAGTATGCAATGTTCCGCAAACGTACTTTACCTGATCTATGTGAAAGTACTGCCAGGTACTGAGTACTAAACATCGAAATACCTTTGAAATTGATACACACAAACACACGGTGTACACAATACGTACTCAACACGTGCCGCGCTTGTGGGTGTCTATACTGGCCGTCAAAAAGTAAATAAACCTTAGTTTGAGTTTTTAACAAGAAAGACGTTGCACCGCAGCTCTGGCGGTTTCCATTACCATGCTACAGTCATTTTATTTTGAGAACATTATAACTCTCAGACATGCAGGTTTCCTTAAGATTTTTCCTTCACCTTCGCATGTTATATTTATATAATATATTTATTAAAATGCACATAGCTCCGTAAAATTTGAAGTGCATGCCCGGGGATCGAATCCCGATCATCGGAATAGGAAGCCGGGTGACTAAAGCACTAGGTTATCACCGCTTGAATGTTAAAATAGTTTAAAGAAATATTTATACTTAGTTAGTGCAAGCTTGCGAGTACGTTTTTATACAATTGGGGAGGTTTTTTGACGTCTATTGCTTGAAATTTGTTACTCATAATTTGGTCTCTATAACTCAATGACTACTCATTCGCAAAAAATAAAACATTTATACCGATTGAACAGATACCCATTATAAGGACTTTGCTTCATTGCACATAAAAATTCGGTTTGAATTTGAATAAAGAGCTTTATTGGAAAAGCTATAAAATGGAACGACGTTTTTTTTCTGATAACGCCGTTCATTTGCAAGGAATTTTCTAGTAAATAAACATACCCATGGAACGGACGCCTCATACATCGATTAAACTTGACAATTAGGTATGTTTAAAAGTATATAATATCGGCTGCTGAGGTCTTTCTGAGGTATGCCGATGTTATTCGACGTCTGGCGCGCATATTATATTCGTGGGTATAGCCCTCATATCATCACTAGCGCGCGGCAAAATTGTGTCCAGCAAATTCCGCAAGTTGCTGCCGTGCATTTGCCGCTCTTATGTTTGGACACACCTTAATAGTAAAAAATCTTTGGGGGGTGTGGATGATCCAGGTCCTCAGCTGGAGGCCTCGTTACGTTTACGCACGCGACAATGTGCGATGAAAACGGGTGGCTATTAATTTAGTAGTCAAGAAAACAATACTTACAAGTTCTAACAAAACATAGCATAACCTTATCGGGAATGTTGACACGTCGTACATTAACAATTCTTGACTTTTTACAAAGAAAAGTACTTTAAAATATAAGGTCAAATTGGGTTAACAAGTACTCGTTTACATTAATTTTATTAAGGAGATCGCACACTGCAGTCTTTAACACAACCGATAAGAGGACGCAGAAGTTTTATTTTTCAGCGCTCAAAATTCTCCGAACCTTCAAGAGTGTATTTGCTTAGTGCTGAAAATGCAAAGAAAATCTTACGATAAGACGCATAAAATCACCTAAACATTTATCAGAACTATTTTGACGACTCTGATTCCGACGTATTTTGTAACTTGGTACACTAGCTATTTTCAACTATTGCTATACGTAACGCGCGGTAGATAATATGCAAGTAGCGCCGGCGCGGCGCGGGCATGGCGGCGGCGTGACGGCGCGGTGGCGAGTCGCACCAGAAACGAGTTCTTTCATACTTCATACAAAATGTATACAAGTGACGTGTCGCAAGATATAGAGAAGTTGCGCGGCACGGGCGTGGTGCAAGCGCCGCTATCTTACGTCCGCCGCCACGCCCCCTGTATAATCGCGACAGCGACATCCAAGTTCCCCCTCCTCCGACCCCACCAATCGTCTTTTGTTCGTTTTAGCAAAGATCTGGAATGACCTGCCTCCCCCACTCCGCGAATGGAATAAGCCTACAAGCGAGATAGTACTAAAAAAAATAATTAAGAAACTTATATTTAAACGTGCAGTTAGAGGCAGTTAAATTTATCTACTCTTAATAATTAAACTAAAGTTATTGTATACTGTTATTGTTTTCTTTTATTTATTGGTTTACTACTAAATAATTCGTGTTTTGCTGTAAGTACATAATTTATTAATTTTCGTTTTAGGTAAGGATTGTTTGTGTTTTTATTCTATTTATATATTAATCTTTAAGTAGGGAAGGGAAATTTAGAAATTTAGGTTGTGTTCTTTTATTTTTAGTTATAGCTTACTTGTATTTAAATCACTAGATATAGTTTTAAAAAAAAATAATGATATATACTTATAAGGCAAAGGGCGCGGCGCATTTATTATTTTTTAAATGATTAATAAAGGAGCAAACTGAAAACCAGCGCCGAGCATTGTTGTCAGTGCTCGGCAATGCTGAGTTTGTTACCTATTGCTTATTGTTAGGTTTTAACGCAGATAGAATAAGTGCATTTATTGTAAAATATTATAGTCGCATAACAATAGTGTAAGCAATAAAGTTTTTATTTATTTTATTTATTTATTTATTTAGTAGGTAAATAATTCAGCTGGTATGAATTGTCAAGATTTTAGTGATAGGCACATAATATTTTGTGCCAACTTTTGCGCCTATTGCATGCTAGTATGCGATCGCCTTTACATAATATTTAAAAACACGCAATATTTTAGTGCTTGATGAATGGAGCGACTTTACAGGTTTAATTAAAAATGGTCACGCGATTCTGTTACAAGGATTCAGTCGAGTTTCCTTGAAAATTAACTAAGTAGCCTTTTACAAAGCACGGTGTCCGTTTGATTTAGAGATTAGTTTGTTGCTGTTGGAAAAGCCGAATTGAGGGCAATATAATGAGGGCCTGTAAATTAACAGACGTATAAGGTCCTATTTATAATGGATAATCTACTAAATAACTCTTGTAGAAAATTAATTGGTTACAATTGGTCCTCGAACACGCGCAAGAGCTATTTTATTGTAAAATAAGTTAAGTTATTAAGTTTTTTTTAGCTCTTGCGGGAACTCCATAATTTTTCGGGATAAAAAGTAGTCTTTCCTCCCAATCAATATTGGTAAAAAAGATGAGCCGTTAAAGCGCAGCAGACATGCACTTTCGCTTTAATATATATATAGCTGCTCGTGCTGACTGACTCATTGATCACCTCTCCTGTAAAATTTTGTATGAACATTTTTTTTTTTACTCATCGTTTCGTATAGAAGACAAAAAATCATTAAGAGGAAAAATACAGAGAGAGCTGAAGATTGAGGATTTCGAAGACGGATGAAGAGCACCAGCCAGGTTATCGAAGATAGGTGGGGGGTGCTCGACCAAATGTCACTCGAAACTTCATCCAATTGACAGTTAGCTAAAAAAAATTTCAAAATGGCGGATTTAAGATGGCCGCCATACAAATTTCGACGGCGTCTATCTCGGAGAGTATAAAAGATGGAAGAGTGGTTTCTTGGCAAAAGATGATCGGGACATGAAGGTCTACTTGATGAACAGGAAAAAAATTCAAGATGGCGGAATTTATTTTTTCATAGAAAAGGGTATTGAAGATAGGTGGGGGGTGCTCGACCAAATGTCACTCGAAACTTCATCCAATTGAAAGTGAGCTGAAAAAATTTTCAAAATGGCGGATTTAAGATGGCCGCCATACAAATTTCGTCGGTGTCTATCTCGGACAGTATAAAAGATGGAAGAGTGGTTTCTTGGCAAAAGATGATCAGAACATGAAGGTCTACTTGATGAATAGGAAAAAAATTCAAGATGGCGGAAATTATTTTCTATAGAAAATGTATGGCGAATATTGAAGAGGCTACAATTAGTGTAGAAATATGCAAGACTACGGTTCCTTTTCAAGATTTATTTTTATGGAAGAAATCTCATTTTGACGAATGGTTCGGAGAAAAAAATATGGAGAGAGATGATGATCGAAGGTTCGGATGATGGGTGAGGAGCACGGTCAGGGTATTAAAGATAGGTACCTACTTAGGGGCTGCTCAAGCAAAAAGGGAGGGGCGGGGGGTTGGTGGTCTTTGTTTTATGTTTTTCCTATATGAGAATTTTCTTTTACGTCGGACGCTTGGCGTGCTGGCGCTGCCACTGTGCTCACTAGCATAGCAGTGTGTTGTTCAGATCAGAACACGTAGACAGTGAACCAGCTGCCCGATTATGTAAGAATTGTCGATCAAATCGTCAAAGTTCGGCGTCAAAGTAAAATAAACCATAACAGCATTGAATTAGAGCTCAATTTCGTGTTTCGAAATTGAGCTCTAATTTAATGCTGTTATGGTTTATTTTACTTTGACGCCGAACTTTGACGATTTGATCGGCCATTCTTACATAATCGGGGGGGGCAGGATAGTAGGACAGCGAGTAAGTAGACAGTGGACCACGCAGTCCACTACGCGGTCCGCTGTAGCGGGCCGCGCAACCACGCGCCATACTAGTTTATAATATAAGTATAGAAGTATGGATATGGATATGGAAAAATTCCACTGATGTTGGAAACACCGATCTGAGAAATAAAACTTTCCACTTGGAGGATAATAACATCATAATATTATAATCTCGCAGGACCAATTCGATTAAAAAGTATTCAAAATGTAAATAGGATATTGTATCTTAAGTCCTCGGGCGCAGTTTCGGTAATCCTTCCTATAAACACCCATCAGCTTCCCCTAAGCTTAGAACAAATTCTGTTGCTCTTATTTAGGGTAAATATTTCCATTTACATGTTAATTTAATAACCTATTGCAGATTTTTAGCGTATGTGTCAGGACGTAAGTTATAGTTCTTATGCATACTAATATTATAAATGTGAAAGTGCGTCTGTCTGTCTTTCTGTCTGCTACGCTTTCTGCCCATCTGATTAACCAAAATTAACGAAATTTGGCTTAAGGATAGGTAAGCATTGGCTACTTTTTACCTTGAGAAATCAAAGAGATTTTACTGGATTTTTTCAAAATATCAATCCACGTGGAAGAAGTCGATTGGCATCATCTGGTATGTCATACAAGCGCGCGAAGGAAAATGCAGACTGGAAGATCCACTTTAACATTATTGGTACTAAAACTTTTAACTCTTGCTGAATTTATCACTGAACAAGTTTTGTATTTCTTGTAAGTTTCTGTTTTTTTTTCAAGAGAAAATATATTCTGCATCCTAGGGATGCATTTATTAAATTCTTAAGATGCAGAATCGAAGTAAAAGTATTATAATTATACACTGTAAAGATAGTTTGTAAGAATAAAACTGTTTTAAATGCATAGAATTATCGATTCCGGAAAGCGTCTTCCAACTTTTGACTTTAGAAACGATGCAAATGAGAAAATAACGGAATTTCTTTGCGCAGCGCAAATTTTGTTGAGAACTCGTAATTTTCTTTGATCCTCCATCTATATTCAATGATCCAAGCGCATCGTAACGCTTCGTAAGCGGATTCATTATATTCGTATGCTCTTAAACCTATCCCATCAATTTTCTTCCTTCTTTTATACCTTATTTTGAAGATGACTTTCGCCTTGGTATAGTTTTTAGTTCATAATGGAGGTCATACAAAGTTTAGTTTTTACCCAAAAAGTAAAAGATGAAGTACGTATATAGATAAGTATTATTATGTTTTATACAATAAGGTTTCCCTGTATGTACAGAAAGCTTATTGATCAATTATTTGTTAAAATATTGAAGTTTAATTGTTGGTACCGCAATACCTAAAGATTATGAAAGAATTCATAGATTACATTTAAAATTGTACGATATCGAATTTTGAAATAGGTCAGTGTAATATACAGTTTGCTATACCTCTTAAATAGCTGCATTAGGACCTATTTTGAACCTCTTATTATTTTAAGAATCGATTTTTACGTATACTTTGACTCTCATATTATAAAATTTTCACGCCACAATGCATAAGCTTTTCACGTAAGTTGAGGCCGCTACGACGCGCGCAATATCCCAAGATCATCTCATCTTTATTCTATGTTATGGAGGCAACTTCATTTTGCTTATCATTTTGGTATTCAGCGGTTATCCAGCAGTAAATGATGCCAGTGATGAATGACTAGCACCTCTAACGATAAACTGATGCGCATAATATTGTCCTAATTTTCTGGAACGCTTCAATGCTGCATTTACCTTAACTTATCTTAAAACAAAATAAAGAACTCCTTGCTGGATTTTTCCCGAGCCTAAAAAGAGAAAGACTTCAAAATTGTATATAAGCCCCGTTACTTAGGGTCGTGACCACTATCATTAAATCTAATAATATAGGGGTTCTCTTAGGACAATATTTATACTATTGGCTTTAAGAATTTTCCGCATACGACACAACTATGAGAAGGCGATTTCAAAATTAATTTACTATCCAGAACATGGTATATTTGGGTAGGTACATCCATATCTACTAATATTATAAATGCAAAAGTATGTCTGTGTCTGTGTATCTGTCTGTCTGTATGCTACGGTTTCACAGCCCATCCGCTCAAGCGATCTTGATGAAATTTGGTACAGGGGTAGGTTGTATCCCGGGGAAGGACATAGATTACTTTTTATCCCGGAAAATTAAGGAGTTCCTGCAGGAATTAAAAAACTTAATCCACGCGGACAAAGTCGCGGGCATCATCTGGTAATATTATAAATGTTACATTATAACATGGTAAGGTATGCATGTTCTACCGAAACTGGTGTATTAAAATGAACATTAATAAATATTTTATAGGCACACATGAATGAATCCATAAATTATAGTAATATGCAATAAAAATCACATAAATCTTCTACTATCTTAGTCTAATAAAAATAAAAATGTCGAGGAAACTAAACGGTAAAATTCGGACCCCCAAAAATTTAAAATAGATTAACTGACTTGGGTTTTAGTTGCTTAAAATAGGCATAGTTGCAACTATGACTACACATCGACAATTACAGGGCTTAGCTTATACCGAAAATTTCCAAATCGAAAAATAATCCATAGGGTATCTAAGATTGATTAAGGCTTTACTCATACATTATGTACATGTTACAAATACATTATGTACGTGTTATGTACATTATGTATATGTACATAGCACGGGACTATTGCGGAACCGTCGCAGCTGTGTTTTCTCAGGTTGCGGGTTTTCATCCTAATGTAGGAAATTATACCCTCTTAGGAATTTACGATCCGGCTTAAGGGATGAATGCTTCCGTAATTGACACTATTTGTGATGAAAAATAACGTTTTCATGTAACACATATATTTACCATTCAGTTTGTAATATAATACTACTCGCCTTATTTTTTATCATCGCATTGGCTCCTTGACTAAATAAGTTTTGGTATTTTGGCCATAATTGTGTGTTAATTTTCGCATTAAGCCAATAATTGTTCATCTCTAACAATTATTGGCTTATTGCGATATCTAAGTATTTACCTAGGTATAACTAATGGTAGAGGTTGGTAAAATAAAAGAAATGGTAGATGCACATCATAATATGCCGATTCCATGAAATCGTGTCATGTCACATTCCATGTCACACTGTGCCGTCCACTGGTGGAATCGTACCATAAGATTACATCATAATATTGAATTTCCGATCTAATTTATTTAAATATAATGTAAAGACGTGTATAATGTAAATGTAAGACGTTCCGATACGATGCTGTGTAGAAACCGACTATTGATATTGGTTTAATATAACTGCCACACCCCTAACAGGTTAGCCCGCTACCATCTTAGACTGCATCATCACTTACCATCAGGTGAGATCGCAGTCAAGATCTAACTTGTAGTGGAATAAAATATAAAAGTAATTATGTTAATTTTCGCATTAAGCCATTAAAATTGATAGAGATACAACACTCCAACAACCTTTCCTTCCAAGCGTTCATAATAATTTTTGTAATTAATTTAAAATTAAAGTGAGAAATACAAAGTGAGTGAAAAATTTATCGACTTTTATTGGCCATATCCAACATTTTTTGTACCGCTTAACTAAGTACTTATAACTGATGGTAATTGGTAGACTAAAAAAAATTGTAGATGCACATCATATGGCGATTGGGTTAAATCGTCACGTATTTTGCACGGCACATATTTTGTCTGCAAACATTAATTTATTGCAACCAAAACTCAGGACGTGAACAGTGTGCAAGCGCACGGTCGCGAGGTAACCACACAGTGTCGCACTATGCTGAACACTGGTGGAGTCGTACCATATGATAATATTCATAAGATTAAGATCATAATATTGAATTTCCGTTCTAGAGTACTAAAATATAATATAAGACGTACCATAAGATTAAGCGTTCCGGTACAATGCTGTGTAGAAACCGACTAGGGATATTGGTTTAATATATTGGTTCCACACCCCTAACAGGTTAGCCCGCTACCGTCTTAGACTGCATCATCACTTACCATCATGTGAGATCGCTGCAGTCAAGGGCTAACTTGTAATGGAATAAAAATTAAATAAATAAAATAATATTACAAGCCAGTTTATGTAAGAAGCATCCCAACCGACCGCATGAAGGAAGACATTAACCGTTTTTCCCAAAAAAAATCTCTACATCATTTACCGGATCCGTTTCTGAAAACAACGGGGGCAATAAAGGGAATTACTGTTATCCTTTGAATTTATATCCAGATATTATCACCCCCATAAATAGCTAATACGTACGATTTCCTCCAAATCGGTTGCTTATGAAACTGACCGAGAGTTAAGTCGGTCACTTTACGAGAGGGATATTAATATGTTCTATGCACTTACAATAAATAGCAGATGCTAGCCACTTTATCGATAGAATATTAGCTTTAATTTGAAGACCGTCCTATATTAGGTATATATATTAATAATAATTAGATGCTGATCGTTGGTAGGTAAGCGCATCACTTGAAAACGACTGGACCGATTTGGCTAATGTTTTTTTAAAATAAGTCCGATAGTCCAAATAAGATCTGATATTTTTATGTCTACATATACCTACGTCTACGGTGACATATTATATTATTGTGTTCATAAAGCATACTTAATTATTATGTTATTTGTTGCATTGAAATTAATAATTGTTTGCACGCGAAATAAATGTACGTCAAAAATGTAAAAAATTTAACGCCATAACTGATCATATTTTTTTATATAATATGCATCAACATATAGGTATATGCGCTATAATTATAAGGCAATGAACGGAAAAACAAATGGAGAGCGCCAGTTTTCTGGATTTAGACATTAGCTGTGGGATCGTCCAATAATGGAGACTGTAGCATCACAAGACAAGCTGCCCGGCTAAATTATGACCATCGCCCGCAATTCCCGTCGGGGAAACTGTGGGAGAGCTCCCGGATAATTGACACGGATGTTTCAAAGCGACCGCCGTTATATGCCCAACCAGAGAGATGTTATATTATTGGAGGCTCAAACTTTTTAATTAAGTATTTAAAAAGCGTTTACATCTTATGATTATACGAATAAAATCAGAGTTAATAAACATTTAAAAATAAGATTATATATTATTTTTATTTTCACGCTACCTGTTTACATATTCATCTCAAATCGCAATGTGGAAAGACTATGCGTGAAATCCTGACGACATTTGGCTTCCTCGTTCCTAATTTAAAACGTTAGGAAATGAAATGTCCTACTGGCTTCCATTTTCTCTTGCATTATTAATGTAATAGACATCTTTAAACCAAGAGTTAATAGGCATCTTCTAGGAAAGTGCGCTCCACCTTAAGCTGCATCACCACGTGCAAACAGTTCTGATAGCAGCAAAGCGCTAGCCTATTCACTGAAAAATGCATAAACAGTGCGAGCCGGGCCACGATGTCGTATTTAAGTATGTAAATATACGGTAAAGGTTGCGTCTTATGATAAAACAGGTAGGTACTCCAAAACAAGTGGCATTACAGTGAATGCAGTTCCAGTTCCAATTTACTGAATAACAAAAGGCACTGGTGGAGTCTCATTTGTAAGACGTTACTACCTCCAGTAATATTATGACAACTCTATGTTTACAACTGTATTTGAGGGCGGTCCACAACAATTCTCCTTTTGGAATGATCCAGACCCTGACTGCATGTATCCGTAAATATACTCTGCCAAATTGTTGATACTTAGACCCAGAATAATTATTTCACTTTCCCTAAACAAGGCCTAAACTATACACAAGACGATGGCTTTATGTCAGTGTGGTAGAGAAACTTTGGGACGGAACATCATGATAACTTGAAGATTGGGTATTTACAGCAGCCCACAAGTCAAATAATACTTGTTACATGACGTATGTATTGTATATTATCAACATAATTATATTATAGTTACATTTTTATTTTTAAGTAAATAGCAATTGCTGAGTTTTTTGCCGTCTATTCCTAGTAGAATCTTCTTTCTGAACCGGTGGTAGAATCCTGACACCTAATCTATAAATATAAAACGAAAAGGTGACTGAATAACTGACTGACTGACTGATCTATTAACGAGCAGCTCAAACCACTGGACGAATCGGGCTGAAAATTGGCATGCAGATAGCTACTACGACGAAGGCATCAGCTAAGAAAGGATTTTTGAAAATACAACCCCTATAGGGGGTTAAATATGGGATTGAAATTTATGTAGTTCACGCGGACCAAGTCAAGGGCATAATCCAGTCATAAAAATAGTCATAAGTCGTAATGAAATGTAATTTAAGTATTATCACATCATTAACTGAAGACTATTGAATCCATACTAATATTATAAATGCGAAAGTGTGTCTGTCTGTCTATCTGTCTGCTACGCTTTCACGGCCCTGTTCAATCGATTTTGCTGAAATTTAGTACGAGGATAGGTTGGATCATGGATCCACATGGTTGGACATAGGCTGCTGGAATCTGAAAAACTTAGTCCACGTAGACGAAGTCACGGGTATCATAGTAGTGAAATAAAAATATTATAATATTGGATAAGTGGTAAGTGGAATAAACCTATGATATTGGAATAAACCCAATACAAGTCAATTTCCAACATGAAAGGTGTGCATTTACATATAGAAATGCAATGAAATTTTCTCCACTATTGAAAGAGGTTTGAACGGAGCTGCTTAGATGAAAATAATATGAAACTCTCCATGATCCTGGACTGGCAGCACTTGACTATTTTGAATTCAAATAGATGTATTTGTATGCAAACGGATGGTGTTTGTGTATGAAATTAAGGACTTGGTTAAGCATAATAATTGTCACGGTTATCTAGATAGATAAATGTAGATCTGGATAATAATAAAAATTTATTCAGCCTTGTGTAAGGAGTTATTTTATTATTTTAAAGGTATTTATCATCATACATATGATGATAAATACTTTTCATATTTTGAATCCATAAGCCAGCCATGCATTAAATAATAATTCGGCCTAGTGCGAGTCGAGTTCGGATATGAAGGGTTCCGTACCGTCGTACAAGATTTAACACTATGTACTTTTTAACTACAGGTTTACTGTATATTTACAAGCCCCTTTAATTTATAACTTTATTTTATTTTCGCTATTTGTTATTATAGCAGCTAGGTATAGTACCTTACCGTCGTACAAGATTTAACACTATGTACTTTTTAACTAGGTACAGGTTTACTGTATATTTACAAGCCCCTTTAATTTATAACTTTATTTTATTTTCGCTATTTGTTATTATAGCAGCTAGGTATAGTACCTATTAATCACTTATTACGGATCAAGAGATAGGTACCTACAGCTAAACACGCCGAAAAAATCAAGTTTCTATGGAGGAGGAGGAAAAATCTACGGAGGCCCCTTTTATTTTTTAATTGAATTTTTATTATTTGTTGTAAGAGCGGCAACAGAAATACACACTTCCTCTTCGGGACACCGATCGTCGGGCGTCCCGAAAGGGTGCCCCTTTAGGTACGGAACCCTAAAAAAATTACCTTTTCAATTTTAACATTGAACGCAAGCAAATGGGAAATGCCTGGTAAGAAGGGCAGGATTTCTTTGCTCAGCGCAAATTTTATAAAGCACTCGTAATTTCCTTTGATCCCTCATTTGCATTCAATGATCTGAGCATCGTAACGTCTCATATAAAATTTTCGTGCTCTCATTCGACCAATTCCAACTTATTACTTTCACTAAAATAGTGTTGTTACTCGAGTATGTTTATTTCTGTCAATAATTAATTATAAAACACGTAACTTTCACATGCGTTGATTTCTGTATAAAGACACGCTTAAGAAACTATTATTATTATCAACTGTTTGTAAAAATATCTATAAAAGCACACATTGATGTAATAGTTATTTATGCAACAGTTGTGTAATAAGGGGTATTAAAACACGAATGTGGGTTTATCATACGACGCGAAGCGGAGTATGATAATAGTATCATATGAGTGTTTTAATACCTAATTATCAACTGTTGCATACAAGACTTTATCTACACTCATAATAATATGAATCCTCTATAACAGATTCTGAAATAGTTAGCTTACTGCTAACATTAAAACATCCAGTCCTAGTAACCTAATATCATCAAAACTCAAAACATGAATCGCTCATTTTTTTTTAAATATTAATTTAATTTTTTTGATGATACATTGTATTGCGTAGATTTGTTTATCAAGTTACATGATATAACAATTTTATGTCCGCAAAAAAAACCTCTACATCGCCCGCCGAATCGTTTTTGTGACAACAACGAAGGCAATAAAGGGTTTTATTGTAATCCTTTGAATTTATATCCAGATATTATCGCTGCCATAAATTGCTAACACGTACGGTTTCCTCTAAATCGGCCCCTCGGAAAAGTGACCGCTGGATAACCCACCTTCTTTATGAAAGCGCTATTCCGATAAAAACCGATTTACCACGAACGAACGTGATTGGGTATAAATGACAATTTCTTTTATGTTGTTGTACGAGTAGCCTATCAAGTAGCAGGTAAGATCGTATGAACTATGCAAAATTAATAATTTTATTTATCTAGTAAGCCAGTTGCGAAGCTGGAGTGACTCGTGTTTTTGAACCATGGTTTGGAGAGTCAATAGATGGTGGAGCGCCAATGTCAAAAGTTTGGTATACTGATGGCACTAAGGTAATCCCAGCGTCGCATGTGGAATATGCTACAAAAAAATGCCCTCCGGTGAACATCAATTTCGACGAAAGGAAATAAATCGCGATTCGAGATTAAAGTTCAGACTTATATTGAACTGAAGCCTAAGTAGATCAACCAATCAGAAGTGATTGCCATCATACTGTAATCTTTATTCATTCATCATTATTCTAATCATTGGTTGAAACTTTCTCTTACTTTTGACAACAAAAATTATTGAGATTGTAGTAATATAAAAATTAGGCAATTTTATAATCACAATCTAATTATCTTCTAAGAAGGACTATACGAAGCGCATTAGAGATAGTAGATATCAAAGAAAAATAAAATAAGCAGTAGGATATAGTAATAAAGATGATACCTACAAATAAAAGAAAAAGATGTATGTTTTAGATGTGTTCTAAATGTTTTTGTCTCTTCCTGTGCAGCGTTGGCGCCAAAGTGATTTATCATAAGGCAACATGCTGCGGTTGAGATGAAAAATAAAAGTAATTCCTTTTGTATTTGCCGACTGCGGCGCACTATATGCCAAACGTGTGAATAATGGTCCCGGTTTGACGTAACGAAGGTTTAGCTCCGTTTCCTTTTCCATGAAGAATGTCTGCCGAAATAAATTCTCAATTCGCCTTTATATTAAAGGTACCTACATTATTTATATGAAAAAGCTATTATAGCCCAGTGGTTAAAATTTCGGGCTTTTATTCTGGGCTCGTGGTGGATATGTAACCCTTTAAAAGGCCCGATCGCAGAAACGCCGCGTTCTTTCTTTCCACTGGGCAGGTTTCCGCACTTAAACTCCAGTTGGAGCTCTGTTGTACGTGAAAACGCCGCGTTATCCTTTTAACCCAGAGTTCGCCGCTACTTTGACAGAATGCGTATAAAACTACTGTCAAAGTTTAAAATTTGTTCCTGGATTAAACGTTACCCGGCGTTTCTGCAAGCGGACGAGGCCCGTACTTAACAAGGGAACTCTTTGATTTTCCGGGATAAAACGAAGCTTATGCCACTTTCCCTAGGTCTTTAATAATTATTATATGCAAAAAAACACGTCGATCCGTTGCACTTGACTGAAGAGGCGGCAATCCAACAAACTCGCATATAATAGTAGAATGCCGTCATGATACTAAAATGTACTGATGTATTTTTTAGGGTTCCGTAGCCAAATTTGGCAAAAACGGAACCCTTATAGATTCGTCATGTCTGTCTGTCTGTCTGTCTGTCCGTCCGTATGTCACAGCCACTTTTTTCCGAAACTATAAGAACTATACTGTTGAAACTTGGTAAGTAGATGTATTCTGTGAACCGCATTAAGATTTTCACACAAAAATAGAAAAAAAACAATAAATTTTGGGGGTCCCCATACTTAGAACTGAAACTCAAAAATTTTTTTTTCATCAAACCTATACGTGTGGGGTATCTATGGATAGGTCTTCAAAAATGATATTGAGGTTTCTAATATCATTTTTTTCTAAATTGAATAGTTTTCGCGAGAGACACTTCCAAAGTGGTAAAATGTTGGTCCCCCCCCCCGTAACTTCTAAAATAAGAGAATAATAAAACTAAAAAAAATATATGATGTACATTATCATGCAAACTTCCAGCGAAAATTGGTTTGAACGAGATCTAGTAAGTAGTTTTTTTTTAATAATTTAAAACTTACTACAGGTTTGTACGGAACCCTCGGTGCGCGAGTCCGACTCGCACTTGGCCGGTTTTTAATTTTCCAATATTAAGGACAGTTCACTACTGAGTCTGTAGTACCTACCTACCAAGAATATGAGCTTCTCGGCTGTTTCAAATATAAATACCTATTAAGTATGCAGTACCTAAGGATTTTTATAATAATTGAGAATTATTCCAGAAACTACCCAGGTATTTACTGGAATATAATAATATAATATGTCTACTGTGCGATAATATTTATAATGCATAGGTACGTGTAGTTTTGACAGCGGTAAAATAAGAGTGACATTACTTACTTTTTGATAAATATTATTCATTATTATCTTGAGGACAGATCAAATTCCTGAAATTGTACCATTGTATTAAATAACTAAAGATAACGTGAGATATTTTTGAAGTAATAAATGCATCAAAATATCACCAGGTTACATCTGCAAGGAGACAATAGGAGCTTACCTCTGTGAGCCTCTAATATCGTCTTGCACCCACATAAAAATGTGAACACTCATCAACGCTTTGCTACGTGACTGTATCAAACCAATCTTAAATAGCTGCAAACTAACCAAAATCTGGTATTTTAGTCTGTGTTCAACTCGCACTAATATTTTAAGCTATTTAATACGAGATGAGTAGAAAGGGAGTTCGAGGGGATGAGTTTAGTCTCGAGGTCAACACTCTACTTTTCACTTCAATTGCGAGCAAATAAAATAAAATAAGTCTGAAATATTTTTTTGCCGTTCTGCTCCAAACAAGAATTCAATCATCCAAGAAATTATTTCAAAAATGGATCTTCGAAAAGCCGAGGTTAATTTTGTAGCCTACTTTTACTGCTAAAATTAAAAAACAAACACTTTAGTCTCTAGAGGCTAAAGATATTTTGACCAGGAAACTTCTAGAAATTCATTTTCAATTCCTTTAGGTTGGACTTTAGTTTTCGTCAGGGTAGTGAAAAAGTAATAGAAGTTAGATGAATGACAAGATGAGCAGATTTGATTCATAATAAAAATTTTGAGCACTTGTACTTTAGATATTTTAATTTCGCTATACTTACTAAAACAAAATTTCCCGTGCCGTCGGTCCTGCGCCTGATCTCTCTCCGGTCGTGTCAGATTTCCCATCCCATTGGGCCTTAATGAGAGTAAAGCACGGAGTAAAGGAACACACCGTCCTGTGTTTGCGCACACACGTGTGCAATATAATATCTGCCGCGCAGATGGCTAATCTCTCTGGAGATTGGTCGGGAGGACATCATTAAAACAAAAACCACTTCAGAAAAAACTTTCACAATGGTGGCATGAGTACCTGTTGGGTACTTTATCAATCTGTGAAAAGCACAAACAACGACAGCTTATTGAGACAATACCGTAGTGACCAACATTCAGATGTGAAATAAAAGGCCTTTTTTTGCTGTATAAGACTAGTAAGTAAAGTTGCAAAAATCTGTGTCCCTTTAGATACATATTTATTAGACTTTCTGCTATGCGCAGGGGATGCATCGTTGTACGGGTCAAGAAACTCGAATCTGCATGACAACCTCACAAGTAGGGTATCCAGCACATGAGAAAAATATTCCGAGAAAAAAATACATGTTACTAATAATATAAATGAGAAAGTTTGTATTATTGTTACTCCTTCACGCTACAAATACTGATACCGATTTTGCTGATATCAATATAGCTTAGGTATACCTCGAATTAATACATAGACTAAATTTTGTCTAGGGAAATTAAAGAGTACTCACTACCCGCGGGAATCAACCAACCAAATCCACGCGGACAAAGTCCTGGGTATTATCTAGTATTCCAATTAATTCGAGATAATATATTCCCAATTCTGTTCTGTTATTTATCATTGTAAAGCTTTAACGATATTATACAAAAAACATAATATTTGAAAAGGACAGGTCTCTAAACTGTATTTTTTGCACTTGTATATAGGTAGGAATAGGTTATAGTACGCTAGTAAAGAATGTGCAATAATGGCTAACCTGTAAGACAGCATTGCTAATAATAATGTCCTCCCGCCCAAATTTCGGCCACATCAGCCAATCTCCAGAGAGATTAGCCATCTGCAGTGCTAACCACTGGCGCCAGGGAGGTGTCAACCGAGAGACGTCCACTGCTCTCTCGGTCTCTTGTTGGAACTTCCACACGCCGCCGTCTTGTGCCATTTAATTTTTAGTATTCTACTACAATAATTCTAATAGGATTTTCTTTTACAGATGAAATAATCCATTTCAAACATCAACTTCAAAGGCTTTGGTTTCGGAATATCCTAGTATTTGTAGAATACTGAATACCCTAGTCACAGAGCTTAGAAGCGCTTATCAGATTTGACAGAGCCGAGCGAATCAAATTTTGTATTCTATTGTTGGAACGTTGCTGTGTGGGATATTTTGCTCAAAATGGTACGAGATCTACCTACTCCGTATGTCGAGAAAGATATTTCTGTTTGCGCATAATCTCCAGAAATAATATTATAAGAAATAAACACTTTATTCTTATCTGTATCTCTAAATAGTTTCCATTTGCATTCAGAGTCCGCTGCATTCGTTTATAACTTCTAAAGCGCTGAGTGGTTTTTGATGCAATTTACACATTCAGTTGTTGTAATTATATAATTAATAGCTAATACCAGCGACTTCGTCCGCGTAGAATTTTTTTTTATTCCCACGGGAGCTCCTTAATTCCGGGATAAATAAAAAAGTATCCCATGTCACTCTCCAGGTCCTCAACTATTCCCATGCAAAAATTCCCTGGATCGTTGCGACGTGATTGAAGAACAAACCAACAAACAAACACACTTTCGCATTTACAATATTAGTATGATCATCATCAACTCTTCCCCGATTCGCTACAATAGAGGGTATCCTCTCACAATGAGAAGGGCTTAAGCCATAGTCGCTGGCATGTAGGTAGAACTGCAGGTTTTCTTATGATGTTTTCCTTCACCGCTGTAACAAGTGACATACTACAATTGCCTAAAATGCACCATATCTTCAAATTTATAGCATACAATTATGCTATGACCGCAATAATAAAGATAATCTATACTAATATTATAAATGCCAAGGTTTGGATGGATGGAGGTTTGTTACCCAATGAGGCCAGAACAGCTGAACGGATCTGGATGAAATTATGCACAAAGATATATTATAGTCTGGAATAACCCTTAAGCTAATTAGTTGATAGTATGATTAATTTAAAAGAGGAGAAAATGAGTGACTGACATAAAATACAGTTCAGATGAAAATTCTAGACATAGAAAGTTGAGACATTCTATCTACATTCTATATATAAGGTAAATCTAGATGGCTTCATTAGAGCTGTTGACGAGATCTTTAAAGAACTCAATCCACGCGTATTAAAAGCTTGTTCTAAATAAACATCAAATATTGATGTTATGAAGGTATAGATCTATTATTATAATGTAAGAAAGTATATAAAAAGAACGAGTACCTACCTATATACAAATTTTAACCATTTAAATGGCAAGACGCTTCGGGCAAACAAGAAAGAAAAATCGCTCAATAGAATTTCCTGCCATGTCTATTATATTATTCATGTTGTATTGTAACGAAAATATATTTCGGTAGGTGATGACGCCTTATACTTTTATCGTTAAATCAGATATAATCAATCGGACTCAAAGAAAATTTCTTCCAAACGTGAAAATCTTTTCCAATTCTCATAAGAATAATAACAAGAGTATTTGTTTTCGCTGAAAGCTTTAAGCGTAACATTTTTATAACAGGCAAAAACAGTCAAGTAAAAGGCCACAAATAAACCCAAAATCACAATAACGACTTGTCGCACGACAAAAAGTTAATCTTTAAAAAATCCTTAAATTTTGTGATGTATTTCACAACGTCAAAGTGAAAACTAACCTTTTATCACTAATGTCGTCATTATATTCTCTTTTTTTCAGTTTATGTCGTACTTATTTTGTATTGTTTAAATTACTCTCTATGTACCATACTTTACTCATTAATAGAGAAATCAGGTTAGTTATATACGGAGAACATGCATTAGAAATGTGTGTCCAAAGAGCCCTCACTCGCAACTCATGTATAAACTGCTGTCATCATGAACCAAAAACGTTGTCACGTAAATGACGCGACGTTTCGTCGCAAGTATGTCTGAGACATATTGAGCTTTGTACTTAAATGTTGCCGAATATCGGACACTGCCTTGTGTACGAAAGGCTTAAGTAAAAGGCCGGTCGTAAAATTACAGCGGCGCGACGGAACCCACCCACGTTCAATACCCTCTCAAGAAGTATTACTCGTATTATGAGGGGTCACAAAGTGAGGACGGCGATATTGGCAGCCCTTACCAAGCGCCGTAAGAAGGTGAGGAAACTTCACATAAAACCTAAGGAGCCAGGTGCGTTCCATTTCGCAGGCGCTGAAATGTGACCGTATTTCACGCTTCACGCATCATTACTGCTCCTTACAACGTATACATTCGGCGCGGTGTGTTATGGCGAAAAGGGGAACGTATAATAATAAAAATCTTACGTCGCTGAAGGGTGTGAACTGAAGGTTGGGTGACGTGAGATATGGCAGCACAGCAACTTTTAGCAAAATTATTAATTTATGCTTCCACTTATCTCATTCATACAATAGAAAACCGCCGAGTTTCTTGCTGGTTCTTCTCGGTAGGAACGGCATTCCGAACCAGTGGTAGATTCATTCGACTATTCATAAGCACTTGTAAAAAGTCTATTTGAATAAAAAATTATAATTAAATGAAAAATTATATTATTTGAATTAATTTAAAGTAAATCATTAATTTTTTTGGTACTTACAAGAATCAGTTACTTCATTTTATTAGCACAGTGTAGATTTGTATGGTTAATTATTGCTACAAAAGAAACGTAATCAGCGCCCTCATTAGAAAATATTCCAAGGGAATAAAGGAAAGGTTTTTTCCATGTCCCATTTATCAACTGCCTTGTGACGCATATACTGTTGACGTCACCGAGAAGTGGCACGATTTTATTTTCATTTAGCCCTCACTGTAATCTTTAGAGCAAAAACACATTAGTTACCGGATAAGACAAAGCCTCCACGCAAATCGCCCGGGCCTTAAAAGTTATACTTAACGTAAAAATTATGACTGAAATGTAAATGAAACGACACGTTTCATTTACATTTCAGTCATAATTTTATGACTTAGGTATTTTTGTCAAAACTCTACCACCGGTTCGGAAAGTAAATTCTACTGAGAACAACTGGCAAGAAACTAAGCAGTTGCTTTTTTATAAAGAAAGAAATGCTTAAATATATAAAACGATTTTTTTCTTTTTAAAAAAGCAACTGCTATTGGCCATAATACATAGTCGCAATATGAATACTATAAATTCAGCCAATCATAATAATTGAGACCGAAACAGTGGTTGCATGTAGCAATGATGCACCGGTCAGTACGTTCTGTCCTGTCGCGTTAGTGTGCACCTTTTAGGTATATGAAAGTGGGTGACGCGGACTTTTAGTCCACCAGACAAAGATTTTGCGAACCTATTATTTTTAATATAAATCAGCTTTTAGCTTTTTCCCAAAAACTAACAATACATTACTAACATTCTAAACAAATATTTTTTTTGTTCATAACTACACATTAACAAATTAAAGCTTCATACAAATTTAAAAGTTTACTTTTATTTATAAGAAAATCCCTAATATAGTTAATTAGTATCATCTAGTTTAAACAAGTACTTACTGAATATATTAAAGATTCTATATTGTTGAGTGCCGAGGCAATCATCATCATCATCATCATCATCTGACAGACGTCCACTGCTGAACATAGGTCTTTTGCAAGGATTTCCACACGCCGCGGTCCCTGCGACTCGTCTGATGTCGTCCGTCCGCCGAGTAAGGGGTCTGCCAACGCTGCGCTTCCTAGGAAGCTGAGGCAAGACAAGATAAAAATCAAAGTAATTTTTAATAAATTGTACAGATAAACCAAATAATAATTCAAAATTGAAATAAACTTAGCAGCGAGTCTCATTACAACGGCATCGTATTGTATTATTTTATTGTTATGACTCAATAAAAGTCCACGGAGTAAATAAGATATAGCTTTTTTATCAACAAACTTTTACAGCACAACTTTTATTATCCCAAAATGAAATCATACTTAGCGATAAGAGTTTTATGAAACCGACTTCTGTTATTTTACTGTAACGATAAGAATAACTTGATGTAATGAATAACATAAGTTTTATTGGGCATTTTATTGTTTCGTGTAACAATAGGAAATCAAATATTTCTTCATTTGTAAGGGAGTCATAATTTTACCAAATCTTGAAATATTCAACGATTTTATACGACCTATTTTCCCAATAATTACACTATTTCCGTTTTAAGCAATCATACTTAATATTATAAATGCGAAAGTGTGTTTGTTTGTTGGTTTGCAAGAGAGCAACGGATCGATGTGATTTTTTGCATGGGCGTAGTTGAAGATCTGGAGAGTGATAAAGGCTGCTTTTTCTCCCGGAAAATTAACGAGTTTCCGCGGGAATTCAAAAAAAATTAAACCACGCTGCCGAGATCAGCTAGTAAAATAATATTTAACTCTCTTTACTTGTGAAAGAAAATATCGCGACGAACCCTGCACGATTGAGACTTCTCAAATCTGCAAATCTACCCTTGGCCAGCGTAGTGCACTATGGCCTGTTCATTCTAAGATAAAGACTTGTCTTGAAGCATTGAACTGGTGTAGGGATGATGATGATGTTGGTAAAGTGAAGTGTGACGGCGGCGCGGCGAAGCAGTTTGGTACAGCCACAGAATAGGTAATAGTGTACAGCCGTACTGTATACATCATTAAACTTTTAGCTTACCACTCTATAGGAAAGTAGGTATTAATTCTTGTACACATACCTTCTGACATTAACCAGAATTAATGCCCCGCACTAGTAATTATTATGCAAACTCATAGCTCTAAGGCAAAGTCATCCATATTAATATTATAAATGCGAACGTGTGTCCGTCTGTCTGTCTGCTACGCTTTCACGGCCCATCTGTTCAACCAATTTTGATGAAATTTGGTAAAGGGGTCTTCATTTAGTACACACTACACATTTGGCTATTAATGTTATACAACGTTCCGTATTAATTAATGGTAACTTACTGAATTACATTTCAAATTTCAAATGAAATAAAAAATGGTGGCAATAAATCCCGCCTTTGACTTTGAATAAAAGCTCGCTCCCCTTCGTGTGATTAAGAGTTACGAATCATGTAAGGGCGCACCTTTAACACGTCGCGAAATTAATACTCAGAATTACTCTCCTTAACGTCACATAAATAATATTGATGGTGACTGGCAGCAGTTAAACGAACCATAAATGCTGGCGCCATTACAATTACCTTCAGCTTGAAATATCTTAGGGCTTGGGGTTAATAATGTTGCAAGTAAAATGAGTTACTACATCAGCTAGATGACGCCCGCGACCTTATCCACATGGCTCAAGTTTTTAAAAAATCCCATCTGAACTCCTTGATTTTCCGGCATAAAAAGTAGCACCTATTAATTTCGTCAAAATCGGTTGAGAAGATTTACAGACAGACAAAAAGACGACCCCCAGACAACAAACACACTTTCGCATTTATAATTTTAGTATGGTTAGGAATTCTTTCTTTTGGCTTAAATTTGATAGCGCAGCGTTAGCAGTCGCCCCAATTCGGTGGACGAATCACATGATGGTGATGGTGGTGGACATCAAATGAGGCGAAACACCACACCACCCTTGGGACACCAAGAATGGAAGCATTACCACGTTTTACTCAACATTATAGCAATACTCTATAGCGACATCTTCTTAACTCGAAGGTAATGTACAGTCGACTGCAAAAGTCCATACATAGCTCTAAGGCTAAAACCGCTTGCAAGCAATGCTGTGAATAACTCCGTGCTCACTCACACTGATAAACATAAACTGTCAATAATATTATCAACCTTAAATCAACACCGTAAGGTTCAAACGATTTCAGTTCAATACTACCTGCATTACCATAAACTGTCAACAATATCAACCTTATGTCATTAGCATTAGGTTCTAAATATTCCTATTCAATCACCTTGTCTATTCTGATTGTTTATTTCATCACTTTACAGTAACCACTCCCAGTGTCGTGATAATATAGTTGGTATACGAGTTACGACGCATCATATGACCTAGGTTCGAATCTCTTACAGCAGTTTTTATTTTGTTTTGAATACAAACAAAATTTATGTTTTGTTTATGTGTTTTGTGTCTGTTTGTTATTCTTTATTATAATATATCTTTATTTCCATTTATAAACGCAAACATTAATTATAACAAGATAATACTTAAGGACAAAGTTAGTTATTTTGGGAGGAAAGCTATAACTATGTTAGTGGTGTCAATTATTGCTTATTATGAGTCAATAAGTAATAAAACAAACAAAATAAATTGGAAGAAACACTTTTTATTAGATAATCGACTTTATTTTCATTTATTTTCATTGTTATCATGTTACATTTTCTCAAAAGTAATAAATAACTTCAGCTACTTTTTCTATCATTTTTTAAGGTTATAGCTTAAGTAATCGTTTTCATAAAGAAAAGAAAATTGAAGCTAAACCTTAAAAATCTAGTAAGCAAAGGGCGGCGCTGCTTTTTTGTCTGTTAATTTTGATAAGATATACTAATAATAATTATTACAAGTTAGGAAAAGAATAAACGTTATGTTTCATATTTAAAGCCTTAAAAATTAAATTTTATATAGCTTTAAAAGTATTACTATTCAATAAAACCTCCACTTTTTTCAATAACATTAAGCAAGCGCCGCCGGGTGAATCCGTTTGTAATATTAGGATAGATATCCGTTATTCTAAATATATTCTCCCATAATTCCATACAGTGAGCCTCCGTTTCCTCTGCAGTCTTTTCATTTCACATAACCCACCAGTTTGCACCATCAAACCTCATAATATTCTCTATGATTTAAGTTTGGTGATCTTACTGTTGTCTGGGTTTTGATTAAACCAATTACGCACTATATGTGATCGATGCACAGGACAACAATAATATCATGCACAAATGATAGTTGTGGCACATCAACAGCTGGACATCACTTCCATGTGTTATAATGTGCAGCTTTGGCGCTGGTGTTTAAGTATCGAACATGTTCGCGAACTCGACAGTTGGTATGCAGATATTGTTCTCATATTGTTCATCTATAATATTATGTCTTCGTTGTGAAGCATTACTCTCTTCGTCAGGATGCGACACCCAACACTTGGTTGTCCACTAAAAACCAAACAGCGAGATTAAAATAAACACTTTTGAAACTACTAAGTATCTTGTCTAGATATTTACTAATAAAACGTTATGTAACTAATCCTAAGTTTATGAACACACATTTTTTAACAATAAAAACAATACTCACAGTGAAACCAGTTTCATTGCAAATTTGAGCTAAGTATATTGTATCCGATATTATTTAGCTCAATAATATGCATCCTCTTCTGCATATTAATATAAGCCTGCATTATTGTTGAAGATAAGAAACAGCAAAACTTAGTAAATTATAATAATTTTGTAGTATTTGCTAATAACGACTAACGAGTGTCAAATCTTCCGTCTCCGTCAGTACTCAGTGGCCATATCTGTTCAGAGATTTTTTAAACTACCCGCATATGCTATTGCTGGTATAAAAATATCAGTCATCAAATAAAAAAAGTAAAAAAAACTTACACGGGGTCGAGATTTGAACCAGCAACAGTTGCGGTGTGCAATCCAAGTAGTTCCACACCTCGCCATTGAGCTCACTTACTTGAGGTGTAAAATTATCGATATTACTCGGCTATTACAATACCTACAAGCTGAACGACTTATATTATACTACTGCAAGTGTGTGGGTGTCCGACCGCATGCAAAGCAACTTATTTGCTTATTCTATATGCAATTTTGACGTCGACTGTACATAATTTTAAGAAAAGCAACTGACTGGTAGGCATAATCAACTAGTAAATCTCGGACTGATATACAAACTTCACATTTTATATGTTGTTTCTAATTGTGCCATTAATCCCATGCAAGGTAGAATTCTTAAAAGAATCACTCGATCAAAGCCAGGTCGGATCGCTTGATTTTGATAATCTCAATTTGATACAAAAAAAATTTGTAAAAATAATATGAAATGTAAACGTTTTCATTTCCACTGACGCTATTGTTTTGTACGTTTTTATTGTGAAGGTTTTCCAAGCTGTCGAAGCATTATAAGCATGTCAGTGGGAGACCATTGTGCACTCAAATCGACGGACCAACGACGGTATGATACCTATCGAAAAACAAAAGACTCTTTCGTAATCAGAATCGATGTTATATGAAAGCACAGAATCTTTGTAATGAAGTTTACCCCGTGTTCTCAGAACTTCTAAGGATAAGGGTTAAAGCCAAATTCCACCACGCTGGCCAGTGTCTTTTTGGCAGACGCATTTTACATTATAGGTATAAGTGAGCCAGGCCTACTCCAACTTAGCTTGTCTTACAAAACGCTGCCTGAACTGATTCATTTAGTTCAATTCTGTGATTCTGTCACTTCTGGAGGTTTTTTCCGAAGTTGACATGAAAAGGACAGGTGTAAAAAACTTAGTTTAAATGCATTTAACGGCCTTGTGCAAGTTGTATTTCTACTTCATTTTTGAAATTTTAAAAATTTATGTCTATAAATTCCAATAAGTTTGCAATATCTTACAAAAACAAACAAACAATACAATGACTTATAAAAATAGATAGGTTGATAAATTCTTTATTGCCACACATAACTTAGAAATAACTTAATTATAAACAAAAAAACGGAAAACAACGCGTGCGCAAGGGCGGCCTTATCACTATAAGTGATCTCCTCCAGACAACCCATTACTTATGGAATTTTAAAAATATGCGAAAGTTTGAGAGATAGCTTATAGTCTGGAATAAACGGCTATTTTTATCCAGGAAAATTAAAGAGTTCCCGCGGGAACCGAAAAACCGCAATCGCGGGCATATTAATATGCTAGTGGAAATTATATTATTATCTGCGAGTACTTCCCACCATAATTATTATTGTTTCCAGTCACCATCTGTACTGTACGTGACGCTAAAAGTGAATAATTCGGCTTATTAATTTCGCAGCGCACTCAAGGTGCGGTTTCCACTTTACATGACTGGAGCTCCTTAATCACGCCCCGTTCCAGGGGAGCGCTTTCATTCAGCTTTTATTACAATCGTTATTCATTCTTTGAACATTCGTGGAATTAGGGCGAAAACACACTAGCGGTTTGAATGGATAATACCTCAAGAACAAAACTTCCGCGTAACTCGCTATTTATTATATATATAGAGTTCCACATTAAATCCCGACACGACTAAACGGACATCTCCCGGACGTTTTATCCTATGAGGTGTCTACTCTGTTTTTGCCTTTACTAGCGAGACAAGCGATAAGGTCCTGAGTTGTTATAAGCACACAGTTCTACTTGTGTCAAAGTACTGGTCTTCAAACAGAGAACGTTTGTAGGTTCGAACGTTTTGTAAGTAGGAACATTTGAGTAATTATTTGTAGATCACGAACTATCCGTAGCATTAAAAATATCCAATTTTGTCTGTCCGTTCGTAATTCGTATCCTAGATGTTCGTCGTTCATCAATTTCAGGAAAAACTTTTTATCGTTGTTGTTGTCACTTCCGGAAAGCTTTCTTGCATAATATATATGTCTGACGTATTTTTGAATGTAACACTAGAAATACTAGACTGCAAACTGCAGCCGGGTTTTTGGTATGAATACGCACTTAGTAGGAACCTATGGAACACACATTAAAAAAAAGGTTTTACAAACACTTCTTTAATGAATGAACCAGAAGCTTAATTCGCTATAATCCGCCACAGTAGATAAATCTATGTGGTGCAGTGCGTGTCTTCCACCGACAGCATGCGGTGGGTACCACCCAGCAATTCGCACCGGCACAGCACCACACCACACAAATCCTCCAAATCACTCTCTACGTACGTTTCACTCCGAAACCGGAGCATCCTCAGGAGATGTTGACTCGACAATGCACGGTTGATTGTGAGTGACTTCACAATCGTGCATTGTCGTTATCATGGACTTCCGCAAAGTAACGCCTGCTTCGATTCAATAAACACTTTTTTTATTAACTTAGTACTGATGATAGCCTTGCGACTGACAGACGTTGATTTGAATAAATAAATGTTAGACGATGTTTAGTATTTCGATTCTACGCCGTGGAGTCTTCATTTAATGAAGACTGACGGCGTAATGGATATCAAATTTTGATATCCATTGTTTATCTCCCCCGCGAAATAAATATATGCGTGTGTATTTTGGTACCATTACTGGTGGACTAGTTAGTCCAGTAAAAGGCCTTTTTCCCTATTCTTTCTAAGAAAAACAATAGCTATCCAAGTATGTATAAGAACCTAGTCGTCGGCTTTTCCTACGTGCTTCGGAGACCGAAGCATTGTAGAACGAAAAATGTAAATTTTTATTTTTTATCAAACTATCACGTCTTTCCTATCCATTCCATACAGAGGATTATTGCGTAGTAACGTGCTTCCGTTCTGAGACGAGGTTAATGCTCATAAAGTCAGTACCTACACGGATTTATAAATAGCGAAGAAAGCTGATGAAAAACGTCGTCCATCTTTAAGTGATTTTACGAGTAGCGGGCATTCCATGCGATACAGTTTATAATATGAAGCGGACATATTTTTTTCATTCATTTTTATTTTAATGACGGTTCTGAATTCATAATTATTATCTACATAGATCCGTGCCATTTACTATGTTGGCGTAATCCTTTTAACGCTTTAAGCACTCGTTACAAATTAAACCTGGCTGGCAGTGAACAGTTCCTAAAAGATCGTTAGCCGTTTTAATTAGAAAGATATTCAGGCTGCGCTTGGGAGCTTCGTTTAAATTATTACTCAAAATTAAACTTAAAATATAGCACGATTTTCCTAAAACATGGTTATAGAGTTAAATTATAGGTATAATTTTTCTTTATCGCTATTAATTTGATAAGATAATTTAGCCTTCATCTGTCTGGTTTTAATCCGTAATACTTCCGTAATGATAAGGGTCTAGCCCCACTACAGAGACGCAGCGCGGCGCAGCACGTAGCGGCAAGTATTCTTTGAACAATTATGTTGCATCGTATAAGTGAGCTCAGCTCCATACAAACTCATACGAAGAATATTTGCCGCTACGTTCCGCGCCCCCCGTGCATTTGTACCCGGACTAGATCTTAAAACAGCTCGCCACTGCCAAACTTTTTAAAATCTTATAATATTATGGTAATAGTATCACTAAATTCTCTATCTATTACCATTCTATTAGTTTGAGTTTATCATGAAGCTTTAAATACTGCTCTAAATGTAATAGAAATCAGTGCACCGTAAAGGCTTATTTCTATACCAAATTTAACATCTCCTTTCGATCATTTTCGTTGCTTCAGAGATGTAAGATTTTTATATTTATGCTTTTTCCTTTTCACTATTACACACACCCGAGTGTACACGTTGTAAGGACCTGTAATGGTGCGTGAAGCGTGAAATACGGTCACATTCAGTGCCTTACAAAATTGCACGTGCCTGTCCAAGTACTTGAGTCTTATGGAAAGATTCCTTCACCTCCGTAAGGTTAAGCTCGCGCTGCGCAAAACGTCCACGCGATTTTTGTTACAGGTTAAAAATCACTAGGTTTTTTTCGCAGTGCGTGCTCAGCCAGCACCTCATAATAAGAGCACCGCTTTCTTATGCCCATAGAGTTAGACAGATACAATTTACGTAAATGACAAAGGAGCATGGATTTGACTCGCTCCAGCAATGCTAAGGACAGCGGTTACTTATGTACCTAATTACAAATTAATGAAATTGAAAATTTTTTTTTTCAAAAGAGTAACCGCCGAGTTTCTTGCTGGTTCTTCTCGGTAGGAACGGCATTCCTAACCAGTGGTAGATTCATTCGACTATTCATAAGCACTTGTAAAAAGTCTATTTGAATAAAAAACTTTTGAATTTTGATTTTTTTTGAATTTTAACACGTTACCAAGCAAAAATGACAAATTTTTGAGGGTGGGCCATATTATGGTTTTTACTAATAACCAATTATTACGTTACGCAAAAACGAACGCGTGACACTTCGTCCCATCCCCCGTCCATCTTTTCCCCAGTGGCACTTATCAAAACTATCTGCATTTACGCTACGGCCAGCGTATTATACTCCGAACAAAATAGTATGACCACAGGGTAGATAAACCTCCTGTCCTTAAATACTCATGTGGTATGACCACGAAAAGTAACGCGATCACGTGACATCGAGTGATTGGTATTAATCACAGATAACGGAAAGATCTGTGGTATTAATCAAACTGTTAAAAGGCTGTATCAATTTCAAGTACACATTGTATCAAGAGTAACAGGTAAGTGTACTACTGAGTATCAAGGCAGAGTGACATTGGAGTCTTGATGCATAGTCATCATCATGTCAGCCTGTGGACGTAAGTAAGTACCTACGTACCTACACTGTTGAACATAGGCCTTCCCAACGACCTCAATTTACATAAACGGGCGCTGTCAAACAGAGAGTGTGGACCTATTTTACTAACGTCATCTAGTCTGAAAAGCGGTACAGCGCTATGGCGGGGACAAGGACAGGGTTATACAGGTGAGGAGCGTGCTCTACAAGTCGGACTCCCAATTTTTTTCTATGAAAGGGCCTATCTAGTACCTACATATATATCGATGGAGCTTCCCTAATGGCCACCACGCCATTTTATTTGTTTTACAAAGCACATTACAATAATATTATTATGGTATTTAGGCTTTCGAGCATTTATAGTAGGTATTAGGTAGGAACATTATGGGGATAGAACACGTATAGTTAGGTAAAACTGAGAGGGCTTAGGGGCTAGGCCTAAAAGGCTATTAAAGAGCACGGCACCACGCTGCAACTAATTAACGCGGCAGCCAATTATGACACTGAGTTATGGAAGTGCCACATCGCGTGTTTCACCTTCGTATTTGGGCTACCACGGGGACACTACTCTGAAATTTCTGCTATTCTATTTTAAACTTTGAAATAATCATCTCAAGGTTCAAGTTTGGATAAGCTGTGTTAAAGGTAAACAAAGACATAATAAGGTTATTTTGTATAATGTTATCGCACTTCATATAAAACCTAAATACTTTAAGCGTTGGGGAAAATATTATCACTTCCCTAAACTTTTTGTTTTAAATAATTAGATTTATACGATTTACTAGCTGATGCCCGCGACTTCGTCCGCGTGGTTTGAGGTTTTTTGGTTCCCGCGGGAATTCTTTAATTTTCCGGGATAAAAAGTAGCCTATGTGCTATTCCAGACTATAATCTAGTGAATGACTATAATCTCTGTGCCAAATTTCATCCAGATCCATTCAGCCGTTCCAGCTTGATTGAGTAACAAACATCCATCCGTCCATCCAAACTTTCGCATTTATTATATTAGTAAAGATTATTTGAATTAAAAATGATAATATTAAATAAACACTGCCTAAACTTGAATTATTTGGATCTTTTTAGTCTCCTGTATTTTTAGAATACATAGGTAGAATTCAAATAAAAGGTCTTACTCTAATGCCATTATTTTATTCAGTAATCTGGCACTGTTAGACTTTTAGTCACTTTGGAAAAGTTTTTCGGAGCCTGTTTGGGAAAGTATTTGGAAAATTGAAAAAGTTTTATCGTTTGCCATGTTTATTTGATCTGCTAAGATCTTGGGATGGGATCTTCCCAATGTATTTTTGTAATTTTATTCTGATGCTTATTCAACTTGGCTGAAATGCCAAAGTGGAAATATTAACCACCACCACCACCCCTACATCCCATGAACGTCCTACTGCCGGGCACAGGCCAGGTGAGAATTAGAGCTTAGACCCACCACGCTGCTCCAATGTGGGTTGGCTGGCATTAACGACTATTATCACGTTAGTGATAATAACCGGGACCGACGGCTTTTAACGCGCTCTCCGAGGCACGGGGGTTAAACACCGCCAACTTCCTAACTCCGGGCTAGTACTGAGAATTTCTATTCAGAAAAACCCAATACTTAATTGGTCCAGGCCCAATTGAATATGCTAACCACTAGACCAACGAGGCAGTTAACGAGGAATTATTAAAGCTTCAATGAATCTAGACATCACTGTACACTTTTTGTATGTCAGTAAAATATAAGACGAGTCAGAAAATATATATCGGTATTTTAAAACTAAACCTGCGAAGGTTCCAAACAAGGGAAGAACCGACAACGAACTTTGTAACTGTTCTTTTGTATGCAATAGTTTAATAATAATAACGAACTCAGGCTGTTTACAAATTTCTAATTATTTGTATAATCATCTACTATTTTTAAATACCCTGAGTCGTTAATAATCATTTTATGTGCCGTGTTTGATTTGTCATATTCAACTTCTTTCACTACCTTTTTAACCTCAATTTAAATTGACATGGCGAAGGCTATAGACGTGGTCTGCAGATATGACACACTTCCGTTCGAGTCAGCTGCTATTTAACTACTGCTTGCTAAACTGGCGCCGACTAACCACGGTTCGCCAGCCAAAGAAAAGTCACTGGCATTATGCCAATGGTGGCTAGTGGAAAAACATCCATTGATGCATTTTTTTATTGCAAGAGAGGCTTGCGCTTGACGACAATCATGCTTAGTGCAAAGCAATGCTAAGGTCAAGTTTGGAACGCGCTTGCCTAGAAGATGCCTATTCATCTATACTTATAATAAAACTGTAACAGGTCCAATTCTGTACATTGAAGATATTTTGAAAATTTTTTTTGGAGGGCACTCATTATTCGATACTGAAGCCAAATCTGTAATTTTTTTTATTTTTGTCTGTCTGTCTGTCTGTCTGTCTGTCTGTCTGTCTGTCTGTCTGTATCTTGGCCGCGCATCACGCCGAAACTACTGAATGAATTCAAACGAAACTTGGCACGATTTGAGCCCATACTACGAGGTAGGTCATAGGATACTTTTTATCCCGAAATTCTACCCCCGAAGGGGTGAAATAGGGGTTGAAAGTTTGTATGAAAGTCCTTAATTTCTCAAGTTATAGCCATGAAACTTGATATATGAGCTGCGGGTAGAAAATGAAAACATATGTGTCTCACAGTTTTTCAAAATTCCACCCCCAAAGGGGTGAAATAGGGGTATAATATAAAAATGAATCCCTATTTCCCTTGGTCACGGCATCACGCGTGAACGGCTGGACCAATTTCGCTAATTCTTTTTTGTTGGGTTTGTCTGGACGCCGGGATGGTTTATATTCACAATTGGACCCGGTAGGGGGCGCTGCAATCGGGTTCGAGGTTCAGAGCGGGACACGGCTGGACCAATTTCGCTAATTCTTTTTTTGTTGGGTTTGTCTGGACCCCGGGATGGTTTATATTCACAATTGGACCCGGTAGGGGGCGCTGCAATCGGGTTCGAGGGTCCCGCCAAACCACGCGGACGAAGTCGCGGGCATCAGCTAGTTGTTATATACGTGTGAATAGGCTATTACGAATTACGATGGACATGCATAGACAAAAACCGATATGTCGTAGTTCGCGTGGCTGGCTAATGAATCTACAATGCCAATTTTGGCAATGGACTTTGCTAAGCCGGCTTTGCATGTTAATTTGAGTTCAGAGAAATTGGATGCTATGAAATTCAATTCGGCCGCAAAAGCATGTGGAAAGATGGCTATGGTTCAGGGAGTATGAGTGATGTATTGTGATCACATACTATGCTCATCTCAATTATTATTATAATAAAAAAAATTTTCGTCAACTTTGCTAAATAACTTATTGAAAGACTTTCCTGCTTCAGCGAAACCTGAGTCAGACAGATGGACAGACGAACATTATTATTGTACAATCAAAAATCCTATCCTATTCTATCATATCCTAATAATATTATAAATCTGAAAGTTGTGATGTGTGTTACTTCTTATCGTCGCAATAACTGGACCTATTTGGAATGGGGAGAGCTTATAACCTGAACGAACGTACCATAAGGCTACATTGTATCCCGGAAAATTAAGGAGATCCCACGGGAATCAACAAAACCTTAATCCACGCGTACGAAGTCGCGGGAATCATATAGTAATAAATAGTTTTCATGTAATACTTAGTACTATTACCTATTCTGTGGTAATACGCTTCTATTGATATAAATATCATACGAATACAATTTGGTGTCGAAAAAACTTATCAGTCATAATACTTTCGTCTCACAATATTATTCATATTAGTTCCTATAATCCAGTCGAAAATTTAATTTCTTCGGTTCTATTGAATCTGATAATAATCCATTCACTTCTCTTTGTGACGCGCTGAATAGTGCAGCTGGGTTCGTTGCACCCTTCAACAATGCATCGTTCCCGATAGGAGTCAATACGAACGTACAGGTAAATGGGCTTCTACAGTTGGCAATACTTCAAGATTGCGAAGTTGACGTGTTCTCAAAAGGTTGTGTGCTTGCAAAATGCAAATGCACGAGGAGTTTAACAGCTTTTAAGAACTTTATTTTTAACCTAGCTTTCGCAATTGCGTTCACCCGCGTGTGTTAAGATTTTACCGTAGGTTTAACATTTTCACTGCACTGAGAAAACATCAAAATTTGTATCGGTTTAGATAATATTGTCATTTCTGAAATTACTCAAATGACTTTACAGATTGTTCAAAATACCATCACATTTGGCTCTTCGGTCCAGATTGGTATTGAGCAGGTATTTGTACGTAAGCTAATCAGAAATTAGAATATTAATAATTGTCGAGTAGGTGAGCACTATTTTCCTTTATCATGCGAAATAATTTTCGAGTCGGTAAGCATCATTTTCCTATACCATGCTAAACTAAATGCAAAATGGTCGGAACAATAATTGTAGCTTGGAAGAAGTTGGAAGACCGATAACGAATAACGGAAGACCGGAGGCACTGGTGATATCTCACAATCCTGAGCAATTCTTTAAAGACGTAAATACCTCTAATAAAATGAGTGGTAGTTATAAGAATCCTAGCGGGTAATTACCAAAGACACCTAAATAAAAGAAAGTTTTTCCAAGTAATCGCCCAAAGGACCCCGTAAATTGTGATTAACTTTAAGTACAGCGTTGCTACCAACAGAACCACTCGCAGTATTTTACGAGACCGGCCATCTGGGTCTTTGTCGACAATAATAAATTCGACGCACCCTATTACGTCTTTTTCATGGGCATCTAAGTTACCTATAAAAACTACTAGTGTGGTTTTAACGTCGACAGATTTGCGTCTGGATCCGGCATGGTATTGGTTATGATGTTTCAAATGAAACTTCAAAACAAATCACACTAGTGACCATAATACGTAAAATTGGTTCCTCTGATTGGTTAACAGCGAGAACAAAACTCTCATTTAGATTTTAACATAGATGTATAGATTTAGTTATCTGGTTCCTTGACGAATTTTTAATATTTATGCTATTTATATCTGTGAATTATTATTATTATTATTATTTTTTAACACTTCAATTTTGCTCTTAAATTAATAATGTACTTTTTTTTGTCATACCGTTTCTGTATTTTGTTAAATATGGGTTTGTAAAATTGTCTGAAATAAAAAATATTTATTTATTTATTATTTATTTATTTTTAACACTCTTCCGCTACAAAATCCATTGTTGCAGCAAGAATACTATAAATTCAATCACTCTCAACAATTGAGATAATGTAAAAATTATTCATGCTTGTTTTACGCATTAGGGCTACGGAATGCAGCAAGGAATGGTTTTAGCTACACTGGGCCCAAATCCAGGCTTAACCATGCTTTGCTCCTAACTGAGTCTATAAAAATATACTTACCGCTTTGATGCGGAATTATTTAAAAGGTAAGTCGTTTCCTTTTTTTGAAAATTTTGGTCCTATATACTAAACCAATATATAAATGCTTGGCAAATACGCCTTCAAGTTAGCCGCTGTCGACAAATCTATAAAGAATTGCTTTTATAATTCAAATCAACCACAGAACGCGTTACCTACCTTATGATAAATCACTTTGGTGACACCGCTGTTAGAGACAAAAACATTTAAGAGTGGAACAACAAAAGGATTTACTTTTACGAGAAAGATATTAAGTCTTTCTCAAAAAAAAGAATATGATCGTCGCGTCGCTTTTGTCGCTCGTCAAACGATGAGACATCGAAATGTCGAATTTTTATCTTACATTTATTCCCGAAACTAGAAACGCGGTATGGAGACTCCTAATAAAATATTTAGTCCGACAATATATCTACACAAATTAAGGAGCCAAAAGGCGACGACGGTTCACTGTCAAAATAATTATTCCAAAGTCTAAATAGTCACGAATTGCCTGAATATATTCAGGGATAAACATCAAGTGTCCCTAGGCCATTTTGAAGGAGAATTGTTGACGTCCTCCTACAAATACAGCATCTACCTTATTTAGTATGAGTTTTCACATCTAGAAAACGTTGAAACGTTGATAGATTTCGAATATCGAAACATTAAAAAAAACAGAAACACAGACCTCTATAATTTTTTTAATTAGCATACCGTTGATACAACTGCGGCCAGTATTCCTACGGGAAGTTTTATAAAATAAAAATCTGAAGAGCACTATTTAAAAACACGGCCATATCTCCTACTTATAATATTATGGGATTTTATAACGCTAATATTATCAAATTCTAATATTTTTATTGAGGTAGATATTATAATTTTGTCATAATTTTTTTATTGGTCAGTTTTAGATTTATTTTCTGCTGTAGTTAAGTGATGATGATAATAATATTAATAACTAATATATTTACTTTCTAGAAACTAGATTTTTTAGTAGTACAAGAAGGTGAAATCTATGCAGTGAGTTATCAATGAAATATAAGAATAAATAATACTTTATTTTTATTTTATCCAGTACAAGTTAGACATTGACTGCGATCTCACCTGATGGTTAGTGATGATGCAGTCTAAGATGGTAGCGGGCTAACCTGTTTAGGGGCATGGCAGTTATATTAAACCCATACCCCTATTCGGTTTCTACACGGCATCGTACCGGAACGCTAATTCGCTTGGCGGCACGTTTTTGCCGGTAGGGTGGTAACTAGCCACGCCCGAAGCCTCCCACCAGGCCAGACCAGGGAAAATTCAGAAATTATAAATTCCCAAATTGACCCTGCTGGGGATCGAACCCGGGACCTCCGCACGTTAAGACAACAGCGCTCAACACTGCGCCACGGAGGTCGTCAAAACTACACTCTACAACTAAACTCCAAAACTAGCTACTATTCGAATGCTTTCAACTTTGTCGAGAAGTCTCAATCTCAAACTAAGGACAACCTACAGTTGAGCGTATTTGGGCGCTCGTTTCGCCATATTCGTGTCAATTATCCCGGAGTTTTCCCGGCGACGATTGCGGGCAATGGCCATCATTTAGCCGGGTGGGCGCCGTTCGTGTAATTCCCGTACATTTTGTCCGCCATCAGTTATGTATGCGCGTTATTAAAGCAGACCCATTCGAGCGATCCCACGCTTAATGTCTCAATTAAATAACAGATGGCGTAAGGATTTCAAAATTTTCTATTTCTTTTTTGCCGGACGGTTAAAAAAAAAAACAACTGCGGCCTGCACGGTTTATTAACACGAATTAGAATAACCTACTGTCGTTAGTTAATTGTATAATAATAATTAGTGTCGCTGCATTATTGTAATCAAGTCAAGGCAAGTGAGGAAAGGCAGCCAAATACAATTTTGCTAGGCAGCTTTCAGGAAGCTTCGGGATGTCTACTCGTCTGGAATTCTTGTGCCTACAGAAGAACAAAGTCTTCGAACAGGGCGTGTTGCCAGTGATGACGTAGCTTACTGCGGCCCTGATATTATGAAGGTTCAGGGTCACTCAGCGAGTGATGGAGAGGGCTATGTTTCGAGTATCCTTACGTTTTAATTTCAGATAGTTTATATCATGAACATAGCATTATTATTATTAAAAAAGGACATAATTACAAAGAACATTATTACAAAATTACTTTATTAATTAAAGTGATCTCTGCCAGGCAACCTACATGAATGAATCGTACTTGCTGTGAGACGGGAAATTGCTTTGAATAAAACATAATTATTTAAACATACATTCTAATAAGTACACACTGTAAAAAGATAAAAACATTAATTAATATTATTACGAGAATAAAAAATATAATTAAATATAGCATTATTCTGAATGTGATATATTTCAAATTAGCAAAATTTTTATCACTTTATTGCATAACATTAAAAAAAACTTGTACTTACATCAAAATTATCAGTAACAGTAAGTAAACGTACCTATACGTTGACACGAATTTCATTCCTAAAAGGTACAAATCTCTTAGAAACCCGTGTCAACCATTCATTCATCCCGCAGCTCAGAGGCAGCTTCCTAAATTCTTGAGAGGGTATAATTTCCTACATTAGGATGAAAAACCGCAACCTGAGAAACCGCAGCTGCGACGGTCCCACTCGCTGCATAACGTATGAACAGAACCGCACACGTAACGTAATAATTCAAAAGAGAGATATTCGAGTTCTCCTAACTCGACATTAACTCTTCGGAAATTCGTACAACCTCCTTCTCCGTCCTCCTTTCTTTCTGATATTATATTTCGTACGTTTCATTCTTCAGATATTTAAAACACGAAGGTAGTAGATTCATTGTACTGGCAATCCGCACTTTTTCCATGTTAGGGTATTTTAAAAAAACTCCCCACTAACGATGCTCTCCGTACCGACTCCTGTCACGACATGTCTCATTCTTTTATTGTGCGCGGCAACGAGCACTAACTTATCAATATTTAAAGAAATTCAATTGGAATAATTACTTATTGAGTAGGTATATACCTAAACGTATCGCTTAAAGTAAAATTCAAATTCAAATGTTTTTTATTCAAACAAACTTTTACAAGTGTTTTTGAATCATTAAGTGAATCTACCACTGGTTCGGTAGGAATTTCGGTAAAGTAGGAAAATAAAAGTTAGAACGACGAAATCATATTCATCTTCGAAGGAATCTTAAGAAACTCAGGGTAAGTTTACATAAATATATTTTATTTGTGTACGGAATTCAATCAAATAACCTAAAAATGGACTTGAACGGGTACTCTTTTATATATCAACTTTTAAAAAGGATAAATATGTGAATCAATAGCATCTCTAAGCTAGCCTGGAGGTTATCACGAAGGTATAGCATGATGCTGGAAATAAGTCTGGAGGTTGACTGCGGGTACTGCTTTATACTTGATATCAACTTTTAAAAGGATACATATGAGAATCAATAGCATCTCTAAGCTAGCCTGGAGGGTATCACGTTGAGGATATCACGAAGGTATAGCATGATGTTTAAAATAGCCTGGAGGTTGACTGCGGGTTAACACGAGGGTTCAAAACAAAACGTTAAAGTTTGTTGGATTAGAAACGTTAAAATTATCATTTTAGACGACGAAACCACACAGGGTTATACCAATTTGATACAGTTTTTCTCTTCCGGTGAAATTTCGTGATGACGACCAGGACTTTCAGCGCTGGGTGACGGTTGGCGGCGTAGATATTCGCCACACCTTACAACAACATTGGATCAATTTGTTAAAAACAAAATCAACTAGGTCTTGGATTAATTACCATCAACAAAACCCTGCCTCCTTGGGAGATGACAAAGTTCAGACTACCAAGATACTTTCTAATCCCTGTAGGATCCGGACTGGTTCCTACATTACACTGAAAATCATGTGAGCATAAAACTCCTAGCTCCCGGTCTTAGTGAATCATTTATGCCACTGCTAAAAGATCTCCAAAGAGAAGAGACGCTTTTCGGAGAAAAACTCTCAAATACTATAAAAGCTTCGAAGACTATTGACCGTCACGGATTGCAAATCGGAAATCCCATCCTAGGGCGACCTCTCCATAGCTGGTACTTCGACAACGCGGACTATATTATATTTGGGAAACGAGACAGGCCCTCCTCGTTTCGCCTCGAGGAGCAGGAGGGGGGCGAAGAGGACATCCGCGAGCCGCGACGGCGTACATCGGCGGCCAGCGGCGACGACCACGCGACCTCCAGCCAGAGCAAGTATCTTGCATATAAGTACACAGCGAGAGATTAAGGTACCTACAATCTAAATGCTGGTCGTATACAATATTTTAATAAAGCAAAAAATTTTGGCTGAGTGTCCGCTAGATATGAAGTCTCGGATTGGATTTATAAATCCTAATCACCATGAGGTGATATACCATTTAAAGTTATCAACTTTATGTACCTACCGTCAATACAGCTTTCATTAACATCGACCATTTAATATTGCATTTAACTCGATTTGTGAGTTTGAGCCACAGCTAGATCAATTGATTTCTAGAATATTCTAATCAATCTAAGACTCAAAATCTAATGATGACTCAAAGATTTATATTAAATTTGCATTCGCAATCATTAAAATATAAATTCGTTACTCAAGATCATTACAGGTGTTAAGAATTATATGACAACTTGCAAATCAATACTTTATAGCGGCTTTATGTCTACGCTATATTTAAAGAAGTCTAATTTATTTATTGATATCGATCAACCCATCTCAAAGAAAATTTCGAAATAGTAATTAGATAAGTACTTACTTATGGTGAAAATTTAACTTAATGAATTTATACCAATGCCTTTACGGCTTATTATGGGCTCCGAGAACTTTCACAAAAATTATAACATAGATATCTACTTATGTTAATATATAGTATTATATATATATATCTTATATAATTTATCGTTGTACATACAACGATATTGTTCTTAATGGTTGTACTTTGTACTGAAGGTTTACGTAACGTAACCGAGAATATTTACGTCAAACTGCTGCAGTGTTGTAAAAAAAATTTGAAAAGAACTTTTTACTATCTTTGCAACAACCCAAGTTCAGGTTTTACATTATTATTATTAAAGCATTAGCGTGAATCCCGCGCGGGTGCCGGCGCAGCCAAGTCGAGCAAATTAAAACTATATCGACACGGCGCGCGCGGCGGCGGTACCATCTTTTTCTCGGAGCAACTTACGGTGAATATTAAGTGATATGCCTTCATCCTTGCTTCATGAAAAAAGTACATAATATTATTACAATTTTAAAAATAGTTACGAAGTTGGACTTGTACCGTTGAGTTTATACCAAAATCAAATATCTCGATGGTCAGAAATACCTACCTCATACATTCAAGATACATTTAAGTATAAAATATCATATGGAGCTAAATTTTGGCTTTCGTTTTTAATTCTATTGGATCTTGAAGGTTGGTCATTAAGTAATAAACTAATAAGTTTCAACTAGAGCTTTTTACAGACGCTACTGGGTCTGGCTCGGGTACATTTTGTGATAAATGAATAACTGTAAAATGAAATCAATTACTTACTGAGTTTTAATTTCATACTAACTTAGATTTGGTATTTTATACATATACATATAAAATATTTCATCACATACATCTATATTTTATAATCATATACATCTATAATACTGGTTATTATTAAAGTAATAATTATTAATACTAAGAAGAATTAAGGTTAGGTAAGATAGATAAATCGAAGGAGTGGCATTCAATACCGTCATTAAATACCGTCATTCAATACCGATTTGACGTCAGAAATTCGGCAATGGTTGTAAAATATAATATTATGGTTCACTGCGTCTTATATTAAAAGTAAAGAAATTTAAGAAGCTGATGAAGAATGAGAAATTTAACAAAGATGTAGAAATAAAATAGCCTGATAAATTATATTAAATTATCTGTCAATAAGATTATAGACAAGTTAGGCCAGTTATCGTTTTATTAGCATAACACGCCAATGCCAAACGTAATTAAAACGTAATTAATTTAAAGATCTACCCCAATTTCATGAAATAGCATCTTATTTTGTGCTGTTCCACTAATCTTCTAATATGTGAATGTTTAGAAAAGATAATAATATAATAGTGGCCTTAACAGCCTTGGTTCCCTCTATAACAAAAAATGCTTACATCAGATTTAATAGTTATACATTCCAAAAATAATATAATATTATGATTTTTCTCAAGGAACTCACAATAATTTAAAGAATTTGAAGATTTTTTAAACCTGGATGCAACGTATCGAACGCGTTCATAAAATGAGGAGTACCTAACCTGTACCTTTATGGCCTCTTTGGAACTTAAATGGTGGCATTACTGCCTAAACAATGATAGAGATTCATATCAATCTTATATTGTACATGCAGTCTTATAATTTCTAATAATTTGTTATACTTAGGTGCAGTTTAGCGTATGTAGTTTACCTGGTGATGAGTTTGTAAGCATACAGATTAAAAGGTTGTCGTTAAAGGAAATATTATATAAATTAAGGCCAAACATCCCAAAGTATCTACATAGGATTATCAGATAGTGTTAAACTGTGGTGTTATACAACACATTGCTCAATGCTCTTATACAGAGTTAATTATCTTTAGAAAATAATTTCAGAAAAGTTTTATTTTGTTAGTCTTATGTTCAGAAATATTAATACCTATCGAAATATTAATATACAAACGGAAACAGTATTTTATTCTTCGATATCATTAAAGCATCTGCAGACTGTAGGTACCAGTCAACATGATACAGTTCAACGATAGTGTAAATAGTAATGTAAAATGTATAGCAACAGCTTAAAAACACCATCTGCCAAATTCGTTTAAAGACCTCCTGATAGCGTTTAATCTATTATACCTGCACACAAACCTTGAGCCGATAGGTGCTGCCACAACCCACATAGCGGCGTGGAAGTGTCTAAGTTCGGCGCGTGCACCCGACACGTCGCCACCAACACGGTAGGTACACGAGCTGTGCGTCTTGCAGCTCGCTTGACGTCATCAAGAAGACCGTTGGTTGGTCGCAATCGTCACGGGCGCTGGCTAAATTTTATAACCTTCCTAGGCGAAGGAGGAACGATTGTTTTGCATAACCAGAGGTTAATGAAGAGTATCCAAATTATACTTGATTTTCATTACATCCATATTATAATATTATATTATTATAAATAATAATTATCAAAATGATTGTATTTTTCAATGATGGTTAACAAATAATTAATAATAAAATAATTAATAATTTGTTTGCTAATCCAATATACGGAATGATTCCTAGTTTTATATTAGAACAATAAGTATGTAATTGATATAATACTATTCAATTCATATCCCTAATTACAAATTTTCATCTCTAAACATCTACCTTCGTGTTTTAAATATCTGAAGAATGAAACGTACGAAATATAATTGATGATTAAACGAACTTACCTGTAAGTGAAGTTCTATCCCAATTATATGAGTACGTTTCATTCGAAGATATTATAAGGTCCCTCCCGTCCCAGAGCCCATATTACGAAAATTTTGTAATAGGTATCTACTCTAAATAATGAGACATGTCGTGACAGGAGTCGGTACGGAGAGCATCGTTAGTGGGGAGTTTTTTTAAAATACCCTAACATGGAAAAAGTGCGGATTGCCAGTACAATGAATCTACTACCTTCGTGTTTTAAATATCTTCGAATGAAACGTACTCATATAATTGGGATAGAACTTCACTTACAGGTAAGTTCGTTTAATCATCAATTATAAACCAGATGTCGCGCGAAATTTTGTCCGCATGGAATTAGGTTTTAAAAATCCCGGGGAACTCTGATTTTTCAGGATAATATTATGTCACCCTTATATCTCATATATACAGACACATTTTAGTAGCAGATTCGTTATAAGTTCAAATCATCGGTTCAAATATACAATCATTCAAAATTCTTTACCTATTCGATCGCGTTAAAATGAACTACAATTTTTATATGGAATCTTCAAGTGCTTGATGATAGAATGACAAGACTCGTTCAATTCGTTACAAATCTCAGTCAACTTTAACGTGATCGAATAGGCAAAAAATCTCCCACTTGCACAACGTACCTATTCTGTGCCACTAGACTAGACCACTGAATTTTCACCTCTCATGCTCTAAAAAGATGTCATTAAAGCTTAGCGTAGGCGGACTAAAGTTAGCATTTAGGGTCTAGGGATTAAAGTAATTTTTTTTTAATAATTGCTGGCGTAGTAGTAGTAAATGGGTAGTAAAAAATTATAGTCTATGGTTAATATCAACAGCCCAAACGAATGTCACAGACACAGGGTGTGTTCCGATATACACTGCGAGCACTGTTCAGTGCTCTTACTGTGGGGAAATTCGTTCCGTTATGGACTGACAGTAAACTGCCGCAGTATCCAAGGGAAATATATGACGTCTTAAATCGTCGCCATTTTTGTATTGTGAGCACTGGCGTTTTCGAGGTAAGGTGCTTTCAGTGCTGACTGCGTTCCGTTTTAAGCAGTAACCAGTATACCTAACTATAAAGGAACGGCTTCGCAGTGTACTAAAATGACGTCACACCTTACAGTGCTCTCAGTGTATTTCGGAACATACCCACAGTCTAATAAGATACGATCTTTCCTACCAGTCGTTCAACGGAGGCATCTAGACAAAGCAAAGCGGCGGGGTGATAGGGGCGTAACGAATGAAACTAGCACAATTTTTATAATACAAAATTATATCATACTCTAATGTCTTATAAGCAGTACCGTACATCTAAGACTTTTTTTATGTTCCATTTTTGAAATAATTTGCACGCAATCCTTTGTTGAATGTAAGTATGCGTCAATGTGCTAATGTTACCCATCGTCACCTACACGTACGTGCGTACCTACAGCTCAATGTCTATGGTTCATAATGTATTTTTTTTAAATTCCTTCTTGTTAACAATAAGGAGAACAAATAAAGTTGATATTGCGGATTGCCGCGAAATCTTTAATATTTTTATTGTAATTAATACATTTAAGTAAAGGGATGTTTATTTAATCCATTTCGGATTTCGATGCACAATACGTAATAGGTACAAGGTGAAGGCATAGGGTAAAGTGAATGTGATTATTTTTTTGTTAATATCATTAAGTGAAAATAAAGATCTTACTCCTACTATTAAAATGTAACAATAGAATGGCAAAAAATAAATTAAAAATCGTTATTTCTTATATTTTCTCGCAATCAAAGTGAAAAGTAGAGTGTTTTAAACCACGGGATGTAACTAACCTGATGGGGTCCCTAAGAATCTATACCTTACTCTACCTATAAAATTCAATCTCTTTAAAATGGCACGTGAATCATCTAGCAGTAAGACCCTTATAATGTTGCGTCCATAATAAACCAAGATCTTTTAGAGTTTCGGAAGCCTCGAGTTCAACCATCCCAACGACTTGCTTATATACCGATGTATAGTGACGTGTTCAAGTTTTAAATAATTTATAAACGCTTTCAAGTATTGATTTAATGTAAAGTAAATGGTGATTGGTAGCTCCACCCCGCTCACCAATGATAGGCTTCGTCCCTCTCTTGGTATCCCAAGAGGCACTAGTCATCGACTAATAGGTCTCATAAGTATACCAAAAGGCAGCAGCCTCCCCTCCTTAAACCACTAGGCCACCATTTGGGGAAATAGCGCGACGTATGCAAGCATACTTTAATTTAGTTAAATACAACGCGGAAACCACCATGGGTAGTAGGACGTCGTTCGTACGTTACATAGGTTGTGAGCCAATGTGACGCAGCATAGGTCGTGAATCTATGCATTTACAAGTAACATAGGTTGTGAATCTATGGAACCGTAAATAGTATAGTAGCACAGGTTGTGAATCCATGCAACTATGAATAAGTGTCGAGGCTGAGTCAGGCGTAGTGCAAAACATAGTTAGATATCCGGTATCTCACGTGTGATCCAACCTTCGGTAATAATAAACAGCGTCCTATCAACCATGGTTAGTTGTCGTTCGAATGTAACGATAATTACGGGTTTACATAATGTAAGCATAAGTAATCATCTATAAGCAGATCGCATGGCAGAGCCAGGTGTACTGCAGAACATGGTAACTACATTCCGCAGCCCCAACTCAACCAGCGATGATTATGTATAGGTAATATACGTGTAAGTATGTTGTATTAATATATGTATATAAATCCACCATAGGTGGATCAAATATCGTTGGAAGCCTCCAACGACATTATGCGTTCGAACGAGCGACGGACATCGTGACACATACTGCACGCACCATTACACGAACAGCGAATCCACTTTGCTCAGCATCAGCCCGAGAACGACGGTGGACATCGTGACACTTACTGCACGCATCAAGCGCATACACCACAGCACCGCTGTGCACCATCACATACACAAGCTACCACAGCATACAATCGCATCGCCGTCGCTTGTTCGGCGACCAGTCCGTTTGTCGGAAATCTTTCTAGCATGGACCGAGATCGCTCCTCCACTATATATACTATATTTTATTCTCTAATATTGTTTTAAATATATATATATATTTTGACTGAGAGGTACGAATCGTCACAGGGACTAAAGCCATTCTACTCGACACTATAGCTTGCCTCGCTACGCTCGGTAAGCTAAACATCTCGTATGAAATGGCTCATTTTAGTCCCTTGATGAACAATCTACTATTATTTATTTTTAATAGGTTCACTTACAATATACATATTTAACACACAAATTATAACATTAAAAAAGTGACACATTCACTGATATGTACATCGGTTAAAAGTGTACACAGCGTTTACAAAATTAGCGCATGCAAACTAGCAAACTATCAAATATAGCTGATTTAAGATACCAATGAATGATACCATCTGTCTATTCGTAAATGGAATTTTGAATGATTTTTCATTACAGTCCGTCATACTTAACTGGCCTGGTGGCCAAAATTGGAACTAATTTATATGCCTGTTAGTTTTTAACCTACTTCAAAAAAAAAAAGTCAATTCGACTGTTATGTTTTTGTATTATTTTAATTTTTCATAGAAACTAGCGACGCTGTCACTGGGTCAGAAACGTTTGACGGACTGTAGAACTTGTTATAACGATATAAAACGTAAACGCCTGTGTGTGGGTCTTTTAAAATTAATATCCTAAGTATATTATAATATCATAACTAAATTGTAACTAAGACATTGTATACTATTTAAGTCATAATTTGTCCCGAAGGACGCCTGGGCGCCAAAGTTACAGTTGGAAGCTGCAACAGACAGTTGTGTTGAAAGCGGTACTTAAATTACAATGTTTGGTGACTGTCTAGTTGGATTTACGGAGAAATGGTCTCCTCATAAAATTATATGGAATCCTTTAAGCTTCTTGACTCGACGAATTAGGCAAATCTTCAATGAAATATCTATAACTAGATGATGCCCGCGACTTCGTCCGCGTGGATTAAGATTTTTTTTATTCCCGCGGGAACTCTTGAATTTTCCGGGATAAAAAGTAGCCTATGTTCTTCCCCGGGACCCAACTTATCCCTGTACCAAAATCGGTTGAATAGATGGGCCGTGAAAGCGTAGCAGACAGACAGACACACTTTCGCATTTATAATATTAGTATGGATATGGATATTTGCCTATTATTTTGTTTTTGTAGTTTTTAGATTTTTTTAAAATAAAAAATATTTTTTGACTGATAAATAGAGTCTTCCAAAAGACCATAGAAAGTCCATAGAAGTTTATGAAAGTCCATATCCTCTGTTATGTCGAACAAACAATTCAAACTATCTATATTATTATACGTAAGTCAAATGTTGATGACGTAACAAGTATGTATTTCTTACAAAGTCCCACACAACACATAATACTAACCTAGTTAAGCTACAGAATACTTACATAAATAAGCTATATTTGCTAAAATCGCGTTTTGACGTTGGTTAAAGTTGGCATCATTATCATGATAACAACAATTTTTAGGTGTTATCATACATCATACCAGTACGATTTATTAAAAGTTTATTAGTTACTGAAAAGTCCTATAGGAATGTTAAAATTAATGAAAACGTTAAACTTTACTGTAAAGATACACGTAAATTGATGTAGGATACTATATATAACACCACACATACTCGTATAATGAATTCGCTTACGTAGCGAATCTTTGGATCATTCCATACAGATGAGGGATCAAAGAAAGTGACGAGTCATCGATATTACGCCGCTCAAAGACATTGCATCTGCTTCCTTTACTTTATAGGGACCTGGTTCAGTCAAGAGCGTCTTAAAAGTGGGAGATCTAGGGTAGAACTCTTGATTAAGGTAATGTGGAGATTTATAATTCTAATTTGGCTCAGGTCTAGTTTGATGGAACGCTTTTGTCATGGATTACCGTTTGGATTCGGATGGACCAGTCTAACAGCAAAGACTATAATTTCCGTTCCGTTTTTTGTGAGTAAACAACGTAACATAATATCTGAGACGTTTTCGGAGACTGGCCATTTCGATCTCTATAGATTAATAGAACAAACACCTATTTAACCTCGATTTTGTTTATCATATCCTTATCTGCAAAAGATTCAGATTTGTAAATTTACATATAAATGGAAAGATTTACCCTTAACAAGATCAAAAGAATTTGTCCTAAGCTTGGGGGATGCTGATGAGAGTTTATAGGACGGGATGTCGGGAGAAGGAGCGCCTGAGGACATGCGATACAGTTTCTTAGAGACATATCTATAATTTCTGATTATGAAACTTCATATCTAGCGTAATCTGATAAAAAGATATTTTTTTCAATTATTATTGATTCAATATACAGCATGTATGATTTTTCTGAGAAATGTCTATAAAACGTACATTGAACGCAAATACCAAAAAATTTTGATTTTTACTTTCTCGTTATGTTAATAAAAATAATATTAGGTAGAGTTGGTCTAGACGAATATTTCTGTGTAAGGTTTGTCAGATTTTAGTAAAAATATCTAGTTTCAAAGGTGCTTACATTTTATCAGCCTTTCCTATGGATTAAAATTTAGTTTAGTTTTAACTCTTATTAGTTTCAAAGTAACTTGGACTCATAAATTTAAATAAAAGGTCAACTGTAAACTTTTGTGGCAATCTGGCAAACTATACACATATATATTTTAGTTTCTTGAGCATATCTACCTTTCATAAGACTTTTCTAGACCAATTCGCTCCACCTTAGGCTGCATCACCACTGGCAAGCAGGCCTAATTACAGTGAAGCACTAGTCAATAAATTTAACAAAAAACTTCGATTGCACCGGTATACATTTATGAAACATTCTTTGTTTACAATATGAAGTGGACTGTAACAACTGTATGTATGGATGACTGTATGTTTTTGTATGTTTGTTACGCGATTACTCCGCCAATTATAAATCAATTTTGATGATTATTTTTTTGTTTGATAGATCATACTTCAGAGGGTGCAGATTTGATAAATACTCGTATCTTCGGGCATGGAGAACGGAACTCCTCAATGGATAAAAGTAAATTGCTCGCGATTAGTGTAATAACTTATTAAACAGAAGGTTTTTAACCAGACAGCATATTATTTTAATACGTGACCACTAAAAATTATGAAATAAAAAAAACAAAAATAAATAAAAACCGACTTCAATAACCACAAACACTAAAAAAATATTTTAATTTATTACCGAATATATTATTTTATATATTCGGAATTATATTTACCGAATATAATATATTATGTTATTGAAGTCGGTTTTTATTTATTTTTGATTTTTTTAATTATTTATGATTAATCATTTCGTCAGAGATTTTATATTACAATACTTACTTACTGTCGGCTTATAAGTTCCACTAGAACAGCTATAATCTATAATCCGATCTTAACATAAAACCGTTTCAAGCTATTCTCACCAATGTGCCATGAATGTATAAATAACCCATTTTTCATATTCCAGATACATATAAAAACGTGAAAATAAAGAAAATCTGAGCTGCCTCTATTTTATCTACACCAGTGATTTACGATTAAGACGTACGATATTTGCTGTTATATCCGTGATTTATTGATACTCGCTCCTTTTATTTGAATTCTCGTGCCAGGAGTTACAATGTCGAGTACGTAAGCCTCTTTGTATTTTTTTCTACTCTTTGTGTAATATCTTTGTGGAAATAAACCGACGGGGCTCGAACGCTTAAAAGTCCGCCAAGATATGAAATCTGCTCACTTACTCTACGTACTCCATGAAACTAGGAATCTGCTTATGACATACTCTGTCTCTATTTCAGATTTTCACGTCTCACAATGTGAAAGAAAGAGACAACGCTACTCTCAAAAAGTGCTGCTCTTATTGAAGTTTAATAAGTAGCAGATATTCTCGTTACCAAGCTTAATAATTGCTATAATAATGTCTTATTAAGAGGAAAATTTCCGGTAAAGGGATGCCGTAAATTGTGATTATCTTTGAGTGTAGCGTTGCTACTAAGAGAACCACTCGGTGTATTTTATGAGGCAAGCCATCTGGGTCTTTGCGGAGTACAATAAATTCGACGCGCCTTATAACGCCTTTTTCATGGACATCGAATAAAGCAAAAATATATATTTTTGGTTAGTGTTAACATCCTCTATCTACAGTCGCGGACTGAAAATGTTTTCATATTAGATTCTTTTTATAACACTGCATGCAGCAAGGGTAACCTTGATAAGGCGTTATCAATATATTTATTAGGTTTTAAAACTATCAAAAGTTGTCAAGCATCGAATTTAATGGAGTATTAATGACTTTTTTTTGTATAAAACACATTTCCTATTTTCAAATTTGGTACATTAGCATTATCCCATTTGATAAAGTTACCACAAGGTACTGCAGCGACCGATACAATGTGTTAAAAATCTCTGATCAAATCAAATCATATAATATTATCGACCTTCTGACACAGATGACGTGCATGCAATAATTAATTGTCATTGATGTACAATTTTAGTACCTACTTAAAGTAGTAAATATTTTCGGACCGCGACTGTTCTCATACTACGGTTTGCGTATTACCTGTACCAAAGATATTATTTATTATTTTTTATTATTATTTGCAGCCTGTTGTGTCCCAATGTTGGGCAAAAGCCTCCCTTTCCTCCTTCCATTTATCTCGGTCCATAGATGTTTGGGGCCAGTCAGTAAAGGCATCGAGTTCGTCGCGCCAGCGGCGCCTCGGCCTTCCTCGACGTCTTTTTGAGTTTGACTTCGTTTGACGTCTTTTTGAGTTTTAGATTCAGATTTCGAATATTATTTATATTCGAAATCTGAATCTATCACCAAAGATAATATTCGAAAAATGTATCTTCTGGTTTTTTTTCCTGTTAGAACGCTTGTGAAAATTAGTTGTACCTATGCCTCCGATGAACCCGATGTGACTGAAGCGGCCTGTTCCACTAGTCCCTACCAAGGTACCCCCCCTGGTGGGGAAGAGTGGAATTATTTTCCACCTATCCCTACGTTATGACGTCTTTGATCTACACATAGCTCACGTTCCATGTTTCATAACCACGTTTTGCTATCAGCTAAATGTAGTTTACTGAATAATGAAAATGAACCTAATGTGGGCTGGGCTTCGTCCTCAAACGGAAGAAAAAAAAATTAAGGCCGCTTGCGCTTAAATTAAGGATTTTGATTTAGTTAAACTTAGTTGATTTAGTTAAATTTTGTAAAGCATCAAAATATATAACTAAATCATTTTAAGAGTCCTTGTGCAGGTGGGCATTAGAATGTCAACATTGAATTATTATTAATTCTGATTATTCTTACGCCATCCCTAAGTTTTTTCAATTTCCAATAATAAAAATACTAGTAAAAGCAAACTATCAACATTTCTATCTTCAACACGCAGTCGCGATAGGAAACCGACAGAAAAGTCATTCAATCAAATTGAAAGAGCGTTTAATAAAAGCCTAGTTCGGTGAAATTTTAAACGAATCTCTCACGCCACACTGGAAATAGTATCGCGTGACTATTTTTAATTAAACTTGTGTGCCACCCTATTCGTCAACCCCTAAAAAATGTTGCGTGCTCTCTAAAAAGTGTATTTTGTTAAAATGTAAGCAAATATCAGCAAGATCTGACCATTTTTTTGTGTATAGGTTCTTCCGTTTGTGTGGTTGCTTGTAATTATATAGCATTTGATTGATGTAGTTGTAATTTTTTGCCAAAAAAAAAAAACAATCCTAAAATATCGGTATGAGGAAGAAGATGAGAACAATCTTGCACTGCAAACTTTAATTGTTTTATTTGGAGATTTGCTCACTTCGAGTGTCTAGCCGAACTTGTAGTTTGTTAGTGCGATGCCACAATCGGTAATATAATTTACGGCACCCAGCCATTTAGTAGTCTTAGCCTATGTATGTCCTGGGGATGCAAGTTATCACCAGTGCCATCACAGTATGAAATTCCTTCATGGTTAAAACAGACAAATTCAAATTTAAAATAACTTTTACAAGTGATTTTGGATCTTCAAATAAATTTACCATACTAGCACGCACAGGCTCGGAATGAATTCCATAAAAGAAGAACCAGCAAAAAAACTCAGAAGTCGTTCCAAAAAGTTCTCATGAAGGACATAATCGCATTTATAATAAAATTCCTTCTTCGTCGTTACCATAGTCGCTACACTATTGACGGAGTGGTCGTGGTCATCACAAAGTGTCAGTTTTAGTGGCAGATGTACTCGTAATGCGCCTCACGAGCATCCGCCACTTCTCCCTGCTGGCCGACAGCTTGGTACACTCGTGCAATGAACCGCTAACAGCTGACTTAATTTGGTCGGTCAGTCGCATGGGCGTCTTTCCTCGCCCTCTGATGCCCGCGCCTTGCCCTGCCCGACGACGCACTCGATGGAGTCGTTTTCACGACGGGAGACGTATCCGAAAAATTAAAATATAAAACTATGGGTACTTAATATGTAAAAAAACTCAACGAGGTATTATTATACGTTGTAACTTTAAAACCACGATCTAAACACGACCAAGACTTAGCATCTGTATAAATCCTTTTATAGAAGGTAAACAAAATTATGTGAACAATTTTTCTTCGCTCGAACATAAATAAGCCGAGTTCCAAGAAAAGTATGTCATTAGCGTTATTCTTTCGTAGATAAAAATGTCTACCAACCAAGTTTTCCGTCAACAACATTGTAGATTGCATCGAACGGTCTATTTACAGTGGCAAACTACGAAACCCAGTGACATTTATAGACAGGGGAATATATTTATGCTCTTTTAATGGTCTCGCACATTACCCCAGCGGGACTAACGACCTGAGGAAAGAAAACATGACAATTGTAGTTATTTATTGGCAATCGAACCTTTTTTCATTTACAAACACAAAATTTTGTGTGGAGGCGTTAGGGTTATTTGTCGTGGTTAATACCTACTTAAAACCCCTGGCTTCGAATAATTAATAGGCACCCAAAAACATGCGAACACGAAATTATTGAACTACAATGTTATTGAAAACAGTTTTGATGGAAAAGAGCAACCACCGAGTTTCTTGCTGGCTCTTCTCGGTAGGAATGGCATTCCGAACCAGCGGTAGATTCATATTATAACGATTCAAAAGCGCTTGTAAAAGCTTATTTGAATAAAAAACATTTGAATTTTGAATTTTGAATGATTTCGTTTTGTTTTATATATTGTAATAACAGTATGTGGAATGCTACTTGCTAGTACTTTACTAAGATATTCTAGGTATTAGCTCTTCTAAATAAAGACAAAGCACAGCATAAGCTTAATATCATGAAAAAATACGGCAATATTTTTGTACAGTTTATAACATGATCACATTTACTAGAGTAGAATCTTGTAATAAAATTATTACAGTAAAAAAAGTTAATTCGCTAAAACCAACATAACTCATGACGCCATACCGTCAGCAAAAAATTGCACGCAATAAGGACAAAGAGTACCTGCACGACCCATTTTCCTTTACTTACGTGCAATATAAGTTGGAGTGCGCCAAGTAACACATGCACTTTATAACAACGGGCACTAATTATGAAGTGCTATGGGCTTGCGTGCAGTGCCTCGCACAATTATGCTAATCTTATTAGTCAATCCACTCTGTCTTTCTTTGTTATTCTGTAGTGCGCTCGAGTCGTCGTTGAGCTCGCCATAGCGATCGAACCGTTTTTTCATAATTCAGTTGTGGTCCAACCTCAAAATTTTCTTTTGGCGTTTTTCTTCTTTCAGCCGAGCTTTCAGATGTGCCTACCACCTCCCATGAACCTGTGTAATGAAAAATAACATGTCACGAATCTGTGTGATAAGAATACTAAACAAAGTTAAAGTTCAGATGACTTATTATATTAATATGTTCAAGTTTCTCCAACTCGGGTTTCACTAGTCAAATATTATAAAACAATCTAAATATTTTTATAGTTTACTACAAAATGAAAAGTATTGAATAAGATTTAGGGTAAACAGTAGTTATACATAATTTCATCGCTACGTCAGCGATGAAAGCATTTAGATAATACCACATTTAAATTTTATATTTTTGCTCGGGCGTGCCACCAACTCACTATATTTTTTTCCATAATAGCGTGACAGACTGAACCTTAAATCTTACATAAATCCATCTTTAAGCTACAAATAATCTTAAGCATACGTGTACGTGTATGAAAACAAAAAGTTACAATCGTTAATTATACCAACGCAGATTTTTCTGGCACAGAGGGTTGAGCAGTCAACTCACTTTTTTTCGATTTCCAGTTGGATAGTTTTTCAAATGATTTCTTTACGATTTCTCTTAGCGATATGTAATGCTTATAATACAGTCTTAAATGGTAGCTGGTAAACCTGGTAGGGATATATTATTATGGCAGAACAATATAAAGTCCTAACTCCAAACAGGTTTTTATGCAGACTTACTCTATTCCTAGTTTATAGCGAGATAGACTTGCGCTTGACGACAATCATCATACTAATATTATAAACTAGCTGATGCCCGCGACTTCGTCCGCGTGGATATAGCAAGTTTCATCGATATAACTTGAGAAATGAAGGACTTTCATACAAACTTTCAACCCCTATTTCACCCCTTTGAGGGTGAAATTTGGAAAACTGTGAAACACGTATGTCTTCATTTTTAACCCGCAGCTCATATACCAAGTTTCATGGCTATAACTTGAGAAATGAAGGACTTTCATACAAACTTTCAACCCCTATTTCACCCCTTCGGGGGTAAAATTTACAAAAGCTGTGAAACATTTATTTCTTAATTTTTAACCGGTAGCTAGTGTACCAAGTTTAATCGATATAACTTGAGAAATGACGGACTTTCATACAAACTTTCACCCCCTATTTCACCCCCTTAGGGGTGGAATTTTGAAAAACTGTGACACACGTACTTTTTTATTTTTTACCGTTAGCCAAAATAAAAAGTTTCGTTGATATAACTTGTAAAACATCTTGAGAAACGAAGGACTTTCATACCAACTTTCATCCCCAATTTCACCCTTTTGGGGGTCGAATTTTCAAAAACTGTGAAACACGTATGTTTCCGTTTTCAACCCGCAGCTCATATATCAAGTTTCATGGCTATAACTTGAGAAATTAAGGACTTTCATACAAACTTTCAACCCCTATTTCACCCCTTCGGGGGTAGAATTTCGGGATAAAAAGTATCCTATGTCCTACCTCGTAGTATGGGCTCAAATCGTGCCAAGTTTCGTTTGAATTCATTCAGTAGTTTCGGCGTGATGCGCGGCCAAGATACAGACAGACAGACAGACAGACAGACAGACAGACAGACAGACAGACAGACAGACAAAAATGAAAAAAATTACAGATTTGGCTTCAGTATCGAATAATGAGTGCCCTCCAAAAAAAATTTTCAAAATATCTTCAATGTACAGAATTGGACATGTTACAGTTTTATTATAAGTATAGATGCGAAAGTGTCTTTGTTTGTTGGTTTATTGGTTTGTTGGTTTGTCCTTCAACCACGCCACAACGGAGCAACGGGTCGACGTGATTTTTGGCATGGGCATAGTTGAGGATCTGGAGAGTGACATAGGCTACTTTTTATCCCGGAAAATTAAGGAGTTACCACGGAAATCAAAAAACTTAAAACACGAGGACGAAGTCGCGGGCATCAGCTAGTGCTTAATACAAAGCATGTAAGGTTGTAAAGGACTTTTTCGACTTTAGTCCCAACCGGGCAAAATTTACTTTGCCAATGTCGCGTAGTATCGTGCACTTTACGAGAAGTTTCTAATTATTAAAAGCTATAGCCTCGCGTGCAGTGCTTTGGTGCAGTTATGCTAATCTTATTAGTCAATCCACTACGTCCGGTACAGTTTTATGTTTTTGCATGAGAGTAGCATGCTGGTAATAGGGTTTTTTTTCGCTTCAGTAGCGTGACAAACTTTTGTATGTACCTACTAGATACGTAGATGTTTTTCTGTCTACAACTAGCTATAATATTGTTATGAATTTACCTTTCCAATTATATTGCTTTTAGTTATGTACAGCGCAAACGGGCCACTCCCCTTGTTCTTTCTCACACGCGGTGCGCCACCTCCTTATGAGAAAGAAGTCTCATACAAAATCTGACAAAAGAAGCTTCATTATTCTGATAATTTAATAGTATTTTCCCCCATATATAAAATACTTGCGACCACACACGGCTTCTCTCTAGAGGAAATTTCGAAAATATGGCCTTATTCCTGCCTATATTGTAAAGGGAATCTCGACGTACGTTTTTAGCCTTTTAGTTCCAAGCGCTGGGCGTTGATGAGTCAGCCAGTGAGTCTTGAGTAAGGAGTTTTATTGTATAAGATTTGTTCAATTTTAGTCGAGTTGATATTTTCGCGGACACTTTGGTGACTTGCATCTAATAATTACCTTAGGTGTGGTGACGTTGGTGGTGATGTGGAATGACGGCTACTAGCAGTGTACTACAGTCATCAGCCTGTGGCGTTTTCGTAGTTTGTGGCTACGTGTGGCTACGGTTCGTCTGCGTAGCCCCTTAATGACAAAAGAGACGGACAAAAAGACACCGAAGTTCAGCAATTGAACCTTATGGTCATTGAATCGAAAGGAAGTCAAAGTTAACGTAACCCAAGTGCCTCGCAAACTATGGAGCAGTCTGTTGATAGTTCGCAAACTAAACCAGCTGCTAACATAGCTGTCTTGTGAGAGACCGTAATTAATTCATAGCAACAAGCTTTCTGCTCGAATGGACAAACATACAGTAGCCGGAGACATTGGCGTGAAATTGAAATTATTAGTTGTACTAGTTAGTCGCAGCTAATGAAGACCGTGATAAATTGAGAATTGGCTGCAAAATAATGAAAGTAAGCCAAAAAATAATTGATTTCAGTTCATGGTGGATATAATAAAGTCGCCATACAAGATTCGGGTTGATTGAATAGTGCCTTTTTTAGGTATGTCTAGTACTTTAGATAAACGAAAAAGCAAAAAGGATTATTTTTTAAATCTTTAGTTAGTTTATGGAATCTCACGTTTTGATATATTGTGTCATTAAACTATTTAACAGCTGCAGCTGCGATAAGTTTGATATGGGTGTGAGATTTACACAAATATATATTTTTACCAAAGCAATAGTCTTATTTAAAGTAACATAACTAGCCATTAATATAGTCGTCACCGTTTTAGTACACCTAGAACACAGTTTTAGAGTTAACCACTACCACTACAGCCCATTAACGTAACGCTGGGCACAGACCTACACACTCATAGGAGAGAGGGAATTAGAGCTTAAACCCACCACGCTGCTCCAATGCGGGTTGGCGGGCTTTAACGTCTGTTATCATATTAGTGATAATAACCGGGACCGACGGCTAAACGTGCTCTCCGAGGCACGGGTTGACTCACCGCCAACTTCCTAACTCAGAATTTCTAGTCAGAAAAGCCTAATACTCAATTATGGCCCAACCCGGGACTCGAACCCAGGATCTCGTCAGCCGCACTCGAACATTCTAACCACTAGACCAACGAGGCAGTTTTAGAGTTACAAACTTCCAATCCAATTTAATATCCAATATTTAACTAATAAAGTAGTAGCCATTTCGGTACATCTATCAAACTTTATGCCTATAATATAATCGATACGAATACAAAGTTGTTGTTATCGAAGTGTCTAACTAGCGGTAGAGCGAACCTGTTTGGAAACTCAGCCAGCTGTTGACACGGCTGTCTTGTTAGAGACTCACGTAATTAATTCATAACCAGAAGCTTCGAACACAATATAATAATGACTGTATGTAATAATACGATGTATACGTAAACTAGAGCGTCTTATAACATGCTGTCAACCGCACGTCTCCTTCATAGATAAGTCGAATAATGGACCGTATTTGCTATCCACTCGAATTGGATGGGAAAAGTTATATTTCTAGCGATGTACCTACTGCTACATCTTCTTACAAAAGTTCTTCATTATGTTCTCAAAGGTGTGTGAAGTCTGCCAATCACACCTGTGTGCTTAGCATACGCACGAGATTATCTCGCGACGAGAGAGAGAGATGTTGTCGTTGCCGGCAAATTTTTCATTTACCCTAACATGCACAAAATGCGGTATATTACAAGAAAAAAATAGTCGATATGTAAAGGTTCGTAGAGAAAAATACCACACATAAGAAATATTACTTTTATCGCTACTTTTGACGTAACGAGACAAGTAACCATGTTAGCTTCGGTAGACAGATAAAGATAACGAGTAGACATAATTTTACTCGTAGTGCGCATGCGAGCCATACTGGGCAGCATGATTATTATGAGAAGAGACTATTGCTCAATTAGTCAGCCGGCAATGGGTTGAGGTGATGATGTATGATGGATGGCTGCTACAACAGTTTCTGTTTTACAACGGAGTTGTGCCTTAAGAAGGCAGTAAAGACAGGAAATTTTGTGAAAGATTGTAATTGTGTTTTTGTTGTCCTTTAGTTTTAAGTCATTTAATATAAATAATGTACTACATATAAGAACAAAACTGTAACACATTAAGAGCTTCATTAATTATTAGCAGACTAGCAGATACGCGCGACTTCGTCCGCGTGAAATAAGTTCTTTAAATTCCCACGGAAATTTTTCGGGTTAATATAAAATAGCCTATGACACTCACATAATATAATGTGGCTTTCTATTGGTACCAGAATTTTTAAAATCGGTTCAGTAGATCCAGAGTTTACCTCCTAAAACCTCACCAACACACAAACTTTACCTATTTATAATATTAATAGAGAGTAGATTAGTATAGTTTAGTATATAGATTTATTTATTTTATTATTTATTATTGCACTGCCTCACTCTCTGCCTTATTAAAAGACGTAGAAACACGCTGATTGAAGAATCGCACACAAAGTTCTAGAAAAAAATGAATAAAAGACGCTATAGCACGTTTTTTTGTACCTACTTCGTAACATGCTAACATATCATACAAACATAATATCGGTAGCTGCGTGGCTGGGTATGCGTAGCACGCTAGGTTATTTGAATGGAAAAGGTTATAAACGTGGAATCTCGTAGACTGAGTATATTAAATGCTCGTATTTACGTTAGAACTAAAACAATGGTAACTTCATTTACGATTCTATAACACGTTCAAAAGTGAGTTTTTCCTTACATTGTGTGGGAGGTTTGTTTTATTGCATCATAAATAACAAAGGTGGGGTCCTATTGTCGTAAAGTTTTAATTATGAGGTCATGTACATTTTAATAAAGATGGTGATAATTTAAGCAGCACGCGATACCATGACGCTTATGTTTTCATAAAGATTTTCGTTTACATACAAAAATTACGACGGTAATTTTTTGAAGTTCCTTGAAACTATTACAATCCATACTACTATTAATAAATGCGTAAATGTGTTTGTCTGTCTGTCTGCTACGTTTTTATGGCACATCTAGATGAACCTTGCGCTCTGGGTAAGCATGTAGTACATAAACAATTGTATTGTAACAATTGTTTTGGGCATCCATAAGTTATAATTTTATAACAGTGCTTCACACACGGGGAAACTTTCTAAACTTACATATCAAAAATTTTCGGAACCGGCAGGATTTGAACCTTCGTCTCTCTGGGAATCGCGCCCTGAGCGCCTTCTCAATCCATTCCATTCGTGCATCCATTTATTCTTATTTTGGAGCAAATATTCCAAAAGTTTATAGGGGAGTTAAAAATAACCTGAAATATCCACATGGACCAAGTTCCAAGCATCTATACTTAATATTATAAATGCGAAAGTTTGGATGGATGGATGTTTGTTACTCAATCACGCCACAGCGGCGGCTGAACGGATCTGGATGAAATTTGGCACAGAGATAGATTATAGTCTGGAATAGGACATAGAGTACTTTTTATCCCGGAAAATTAAAGAATTCCCACGGGACCCAAAAAATCTCAATCCACGCAGACAAAGTCGCGGGCATCAGCTAGTATGCCATAAAGTCCACAATATAAATAATATCATCGTGATACCTACTACGTAAGAAAAAATTCTTAATTATTATTAGCAATCAAGATTCTCAGTCACAGTAAAGACGGTCGCTATCTCAAACAGTACATTAATAATATCTAGATCAGATATTAACCGTGCCTGAGCAAACATTTGCCTAGGATTTGCATACTGCCATTATCAGCTGAGATTCAGTATGGGACGTCAGAATCACACAATGTTGTGCTTAAGATAGATAATATTATCTTTAGAAATAATATGAATGATAAAGATATATCTCGTAGGTACTTACATAATATTTTTGTCGTTTTATTGTTAGTTAAGATCGAATATTTACATTTTCCGTTATACCGGGGTAATTTAAAAATACTAATAACCTTTTAAAGATACTTTGCGTCTCAGCACAGGCTTCTTTTGTATAAAGCGCAAGTTCGGCCCCACATGGAGTACTGCTCTCACCTCTGGGCCGGAGCACCCCAGTAACAGCTCCTTCCATTTGACCGGATACAAAAGCGGGCAGTTCGACTCATAGACAATCCCAAAATTACTTTCACGCTGGAGTTCCTAGAGCACCGAAGAGACGTTAGTTCTCTTTGTGTGTTCTACTGTCTCTACCACAGGTCTCTACAATAAGGAGTGATAATTACTAATTACCATCTGTAGGTACGTAATACTGAATAACTTTAAATTTGTTCTACGAGTTTTAAAATATTGAGAAATAATAAAAAAAAAGTCAAACAAAGGTATATTTTTTTTAAATTAGCTGCTCTAAGATTGCATAAATCCACGTCGCATGCACCCGGCGCGCGGTGGACCGAAAATCACTCGACTAGTTGACTAACCAATAAAAACACGGAGTCGAAGAGTGCCTAGAGTCTACAGTGAACAGTTTTAAATTTCAGCTTTTAAGTGAATTTATTGAGATATTTTTTAACTTGTAGAACAAAAGTTTTTCAGCATTATGTTAAGAACTTGCCCTTAAGAGGTTAACCCTGTACAGATAAACAAAAAATATGAAACAGCACGTTTATACCTAAAACCTTAGAATAACTACATATAGAAGGTATGTTTCCAAACAACGCCTTCTCAAAACGCAAGCTACAAATTCGCTATTTTTGCTGTGTTTACTTGCCTTGTCACGCACACAGACACAAACATAATGTTTCCAGTTTAAATGTTTTCCCCCTAAAAGTTGGGTAAGTAATTGGTTAGTTTGTTTGTAGCATTGTAGCTTCTAAAAACTAAGTTAACCAGCTTTTTTCGGACTTGACGGTGCCATTTATGGCACCAATTTAACGGCTTACATTTCGCGAGTGTAGGTACTGGGTTTCTATAGGTAGTTATTCTAAGCCTAAAACGTTGTTTTCAAATTTTAAAGCAATAGGTGAATAACTTTCGAAGGCTTTGAAGAAACGAAACATTTTAATAAAAATCGATGAAGTTGTGTGAATTTATTTTTAATTACAACATTTTTCCACCGTGCAATTACTCGAAATGGGTGTGATAAGCATTCCAAATGCCGTGCATGGCATGATATGCGCAAACACGCGCATGCAACGCAGAGCGCTGATTTTCAGGTGTGTCTCGGGTAACGTCACAGCTCCAAAAACATCACGTGGTAACTGGTAACGAAACGAAGACTTCGTCACAGGTGGGGATTATACTGTATTAATTTTATGTGTTATCTAGTAGAAATATGAATAATTAATAGTATGACAATAACATTGAAATTTCAATGATTTCATTTTATTGTCATACTTTTTATTATATTCGGGGCGGGAAAAATCCCCTGCCGTGCCATGCCGTCTATTGATCTTATCGATTTTAGATTTTTTTATAGAAAATACTACCTACTTGTTTATTCAATAGTCCATTCCACCACTACCACCACCACTGCAGTTCATATGAACGTCCCACTGCTGGGCACAGGCCTCCACTCTCATAGGAGAGAGGGAATTAGAGCTTAGACCCACCACGCTGCTAAAATGCGGGTTGGCGGGCTTTAACGACTATTATCATGTTAGTGATAATAACCGGGACCGACGGCTTAACGTGCTCTCCGAGGCACGGGGGTGAGGCACCGCCAACTTCCTAACTCCGGGCTAGTACTGAGAATTTCTAATCAGAAAACCCAACACTTAATTATGGTCCGACCCGGGACTCGAACCCGGGACCTCGTCGGCCGCAGTCGAACGTGGTAACCACTAGAACAACGAGGCAGTCACAAATAAATAAATAGTCCATTCACACAGGTTTAAATTAACAAATTTTAACTATTGTTAAACATAGCTAACAATTTTCATTTAAAAAAATTATATCAGTACCATAAAATATAAGTTATTCAACGTATAATAGTAGTTTGTGATATAAGGGCGGTAAATAGGTTTTTACATACGAGTTGACTAATGTCAGCCCGATGACGCCAGTCGAGGGCTGACCATCGTCACGAGTTTGTTAAAACCTTAACGCCCGTGTGTCACACGATATTTTTCAATACATTTGTGAGAAAACTTGAAAATAAAACTCGAGTAGGTAGGTACAAGGTACTCACTAGAAAATGGTTTCTCACGCCCGTACTTATTTCGAGATTTTTGGCGGCTATTAATAGCGCGATTTTTTTCTCACATCTAAAATACCTAATTGTTGATTTAATTTTATTAGTCCACAACACATAAACCACTCATATTTATTTAATAATTTATAAGAAAAACTCAATGAAACTTTTAAAAATAGCGCGCACAGATTAAAGATTTAGTATCTACGGCGCGTTGTTGTAATGTCTTTTTTTTAATTGGCTTCATGGCTCTAGGTTCTAGCTCTTAACTCCCAACCTGGACTATTCAGCCTTTACTTTTTTGATTTTTAATACTTAAAACAATTTTAATTAATTATATTAAATACAATTTTTAATTTCATGAATTGATTTCATCAATCTACATCTAAATGTTATTATTTTTTAGGTTTTTTACTTACAAAGTCAATATCATTATGAACCTTCTTGCAAGAAAACTTTTTAATTAGAAGTGAAATAGACTAAAAAAAAATTAAAAAAACTGCAAATTTACCGCACGAGGGCAGTAAATTCTGCAAATTTACCGCACGAGGGCAGTAAATTTAACTTACAAGCCCTGTTTACTGCCTCTGTAAGTGCATTTTTCGAGCAAGTGTATTGAAAAATAATATTATGTGAATGCAGTGAACAAAAAATATCAATGTAATGAAAATTGCATCACGGATTTTATTTAAAAAATCCAATTTGCAACGTAGCTGCGGTCGGTGGATAATTTCATCTCGTCTAATCCCGCTATCACTACTTACCTTGCACTGATTACTGCGAAATACCCAAGCTGTTTTTCCTCTATCCTAGATGAAAATATTTTCCAATTAGCTTGTAGGTCCGTAGGAATTCCTTTTAAAATGGAGGTCGGATTAAGTACAACCTCCATTGCCACCCATACGTTTTACTCAAATGAAAATAAAATAACTTTTTTTAATTTAATAAATCTGATGCAATGAAAATATTACATAGCTATATTATTTTAAAGTAGTGCTAATTTGGTGCTAAAAACTCTCTGATCATTAGAAAATCCTGTTAACGCAGGGAACAAATGGGATAAGATATCATCCTTATTTTCTGTTCTGTCAATTTAGTTTAGTTTTGGGAAGCTGTGCAGCCAAATAAGCTCCATTAGGTCTATAATCTCTAAACTGAACTAAATTGACATCATACGCCATACTAATAAAATAAATGCGAAAGTGTGTTTGTGTCACGCCGCGACGGAACAGCCGATCGACGTGATTTTTGGCATGGGTATTGTTGAGGATCTGGAGCGTGACATAGGCTACTTTTTATCCCCGAAAATTAAGGAGTTCCCGCGGGAATAAAGAAACTTAATCCACGCGGACGAAGTCGCGGGCATCATCTATTACTATCATAAATCAGAGCCATTTGAGCTATCCACGGAATAGACTACTGTTTTGTGGAGCTATCCTTATCCGCAGGGAATCATACTTCATACTAATATTATAAATGCGATAGTTTGTTTGTTTGTGGGTTTGTAGGTTTGTCTTTCAATTACGCTGCAACAGAGCAACGGATCGACGTGATTTTTTGCACGGTTATAGTTGAGGACCTGGAGAGTGACATAGGCTACTTTTTATCCCAGAAAATTAAAGAGTTCCCGCGGGAACCGAAAAACCTTAATCCACGCGGACGAAGTCGCGGGCATTAGCTAGTATTATCTAATTTTAGATCTATCAATTTGTTAAGGTTGTAATTATGTTCAGATGAATTATTACGTACTCGTAGTAATAGTTGTAGGTATAAACTGGCATTTTTGTAAAGTCCTATACCTACAAAATTTAAAGCACGGAATATACTCGTATTATATGTATAATAGGCTGCCACTTTTGTTAAGTTTACCACCATGTTTTCAGATCTAGGTGCAATTAGGTATGCACTGTCAACTACTATTAAGGGTCTACCATGCCTGATGTAAACCCGTTCTCTACACGAGATTTATTGTTCGTCCTGTCTATAGCATGTGCATTTGACAATCGATAGGACCGTGTAGTGTACGGCGTATTGCTGCATGTGAGCATTGAATGCATTGTCTTGAGTTAATTATGGGCTGTAATAAGGCCACAGCTTCAACAGCAGGAGTAGTTCCAAAACTGGCAGTATCTCTGTCCAGTCTGGTAATGATACGTAATACTTCATCACGTTTATCATACTTTAAGAAACATATGCCTTATCTGTAATTGTGGAATATAAGAGGCATAATTAATGTAATCTCTCTTATTAGATTAGCGTCTACTTCCATCTTCAAACATTTAAAAAACATAATTTTTTTTTCATTTCATAAATTACATAATTTAACATTTCATAAATAAACCAGCCGGTAAACCAGCGACCAACCTGTGGTTTTAACATGAATATCGGTCCGTCATAACTTGTTATTTTACAAAAACAAAAGATGAAGATATCAACCTATTAAAGTCCCAATGCCAAATTGTACCTACGTTTTAAGTTTTCATATTTTTTATCTGTTTCGTTTAATATGTTTTTATGGTGTACAATAAAGAATATACAATACAATACAATACAATACTAAAACTTTAGGGTTCATAGCTTACTCATTTTGTTTTTTATATGCAGGAATTATAGAAATACTTGGCGTCTCGCATAAAACATGCATGTATGAGTTTCCCCCCCTTTTTAAGAAAATTGCCTCCCTTACAACTCTATATGATTTTTCTTCGTTTACTACGGTACTTTAATTTTTAAGCTAAATTTACTACGTTAATAAGCTACTAATATAAATCCACATTTATTCTTAAAAGTAGTTGTACTAAAAGAAACCTTTAGTTCTATGATCGTAAGGAAGAAAACTAACCTAGAGCCTTCTAAGTTTTTGGTATATAAATAAAAATTAAAACAATCAATCATAATCTTGCTTGACCTTTTTGTTTCTCCCAGAGTTGTGTCACAGTAAACATTGTGGTTGTGTGTCTTTAGCTTTGCCATCTATTATATATTCATGTCAATCTTTAATTATATCTCCCAAGATTCCGGAGATGAAATAAATAATCTTCCTTCGTAAATCATATTTTTCTTACGTAATTGATTCCATTTCATCTAAAATTATGCGAACATACTCGCGGGCTCCTTCAATATAAAATTAATATCTCAAATTCGACGTTCGCTTGACATATTTTTATTTTCTCCTTAAATATCCTTAGTTGGAAAAGATGTCCTCATTAATTATTCTGTCATGTCAGCGTCTCCAGCATATTTCCATCATTTGTACTTTTAATATTACCTTTGATGTCGCCCTTCGTTACCAATCCCTCCAATATGCTCTCCTATTTAGACAAGATTAATATAACAATGTCGCAGCTATCACGGAGGATATCGAATGTAATTCAGCGCTTTATTCCTAACAATACAATTGCTTTACGGAGATACTTATTTATTAATATCGATAGGAAAGGAAATACTGCAGATCATTATGAAGAAAATAAATCATTGATATGTTATTATGTCTGGTACGCTCGAAGAAATAATGAGATACAAATTGATAAAACAAAGGCAAAAAGACATAATGAATATCTCGTATGACTTTTTGAGGCAAATTAATAGAGGCATGTATATAATACCTGCCATAACTCTTAATACAGTTTTAGCCGATCCATGAATAAAGGTAAAACGTTAGGTAAGGTGTTAATAATTGTTTTATCACAGTCAAACAGGGACTTGAAATAAAATGTGTGAATTGAATATACCGTCGAAAGGGGAGGATTTTAGAGATGGGACAACAGAATTGTCAACACGAAGCACGATCTCCGCGGTAGGTATAACATTCGGATTTATTCAGTCGTGAAATTAAACAAGCCCAGCAGCGTCCTCTATCACAGTTTATGTTCTCACTAGATTGTGAAGGCCTAATACCGGAGTCGTGATATTATCTTATATTGCACCCTCATTAATTGGACTTGACAAGAATAGGGCGTAATTTTGTGTGTGATTTTATTACTGTAATTAATGAGTAGGTTAGGTTAGACTTTATCTTTTTAAATTAAAATAGCTATTACAGAATAACATACAAAGTAAAAGTCATTCAGTAATGGATAGTAAAGATTTTTTTTAATGAAGACTAAACTTAATCTTATCATACTAATATTATAAATGCCAAAGTGTGTTTGTTTGTTGGTTTGTCCTTCAATCACGCCGCAACGGAGCAACAGATCGACGTGGTTTTTGGCATAGCTATAGTTGAGGACCTGGAGAGTGATATAGGCTACTTCTTATCCCGGAAAATTAAGGAGTTCCCGCGGGAATCAAAAATACTTAAACCATGCCGACGAAGTCACGGGCACTTACGATTTTGCAAAACTTAAACAAGTTTCACTTCCCAGTTGCAGCAATATTATTGTACCTTCTTATCTCCTCCCTACTTTACCCTTCAGAGAACAGTAAAATGTCACAATAGGACCTTTGAGGGCACTTTCTACATTTTATTTTAACTGATTAAATTGGTTCGATTCTCAACTTTAAATGTGTTTTTTTTTTGCAATAACAATTTATGTAAGTTACCTAATGCATTCCTTATTAGGTTATTTTATATTATGTGGCAAAGTCTAGGTGATAATATAAAAATTTTACACAAAATACCACTGGAGCACGTGGACGTTTTAACCATGTACCTACTCATAAATGAAAAGGCGTAAACCTACGCCTATGAATAGCGATGTTTTATCACGGAAAATCAATACGTTCTCACGGGATAAAAATACTGAACTTAAATAGTACATAATACCTCAATGACTTAAACCTAATCCGCATTGACGTAGTGGCTTGCATTATCTAGTCACAAGACTAAATAAATAAATAAATAAATAAATAAATAGCTCGAATAAATAAATTGGACAACTGCAAATAATGTGTTTTCAGGTTGACCTATCAATAGAAAAAAAATTATAAATGAATATCTTTAACTTGTCAAAATACGAGCACCTCAAAATGAACTAAATACTTGCATACTTAGTTACTAACATTATTTTTTAAGGTTTTAAAATTTATTGTATGTTGGTCTACTAACAAATGGAGCCCTAGTTGCTTTAAATAAAGAGTATTTATTTATTATTATTAGAATGCATAAAAATAGCATATTATCTGCTTGGACTTTAGACTACTTTACGAGACGAATAAGTATGCCATGGAACATTATTTCGAAACAGGAGCGCTCGAAATGTTTTGACATGCCTGACAGCGTGGGATTTTTACAACACAGTAAGTACCATAAAGGGTGGCGTGTTCTATTTTTACATAATATATACAGAATTGTGCTCATATTCATTTTTTCACTCCGGCAATATTGTTCACTCTAACAAAACACTCTTGTATTGTTGCAAGTGAACGCTAAAGTTGACGCTTAGATTCCGAGGGAAACCGCTGGGATTTTTCAATTGTATGTCCTATTTTGCTTGTATAAAAAACTCTATTTCAACATTTCTAGAGCAAAGTTACATGGCAATGTTATGTTTAACTGGATAACTGAGTAACGTTCTACATTCTCGAATATAATGTTTTGTTCTAAAGTTCTAGTAGATATAAGTACTTGATGTAATTTATTTTAAGCGGCAGCAAAATGAAAAATACGATAAAATCCAAAGTAGGTACCTTAAATAAGGCAAAGGTGACTGACTTACTGATTGACTACTTGATACTGGTCGGATCGGGCTGAAATTTTGCACTCAGATAGCTATTATAACGTAGGCATCCAATATGAAAGGATTTTTGAAAATTCCAACCCCAAAAGGGTTAAATAGGGGTTGAAAGTTTGTATAAAAGTTCGTCATTTATCAAGTTGTTTTTCAAGTTATATCCATAAAACTTTGATTTTGGGCTTTCGATTAAATATAAAGAAATACGTGTTTCCAAATTTTAGAAATTCCACCCCCAAAATCACATAGGGGATGAAAATTTGTAAGAAAATTTCTGATTTTAAAGTTATTTGCCATGAAACTTGGCATTTTGGCTTTCAATTGAAAAAAAAAATGACAAATAAATTTGATGTGAATGGATAAACGAAGCATAAAAGGCCGTATCTTTTGATTCCGTCGACTTAGAAGCTTAATTTTTTTTATTGCTGCAAGGGATTGCGGACCTGAGTATTTGATATTAATTTCAACTTGATACTTGAACTTCTCAGCAACGTGTAGAGGTACACGTTCCTGAGAAAAAGGGTATTGACAGACGGACAGGCGGACAGACAGACAGACAGAGATCTTGACATCATTATTTATTCCGTAGGTAAATAGCTGCAAATTGAACTCCATATTCATACTTCATACTAATATTATAAATGGGAAGGTGTGTCTGTCTGTCTGCTACGCTTTCACGGCCCACCTGTTCAACCTATATTGATGAAATTTGGTACAGGGATAGGTTGTATCCCGGGGAAGGACGTAGGCTACTTTTTATCCCGGAAAAATTAAAGAGTTCCCGCGGGAATGATAAAAACTTAATTCACGCGGACCAAGTTGCGAGCATCATCTAGTAATAAATACAGTTGCAAAGGAATTAGGAAAAACGCGCTTGCAATCGATTTTGTAAGCGCGTATCTCCTCTTAGTTTTAGTTGATCTTAGCAAAAAGGTAGTCATTTCACGGGAAACAGTCTTCAAAGCGCGATATAAACATTCGAGGAAACAAACAGCGACACCTATTAGTGTATATAAATACTAGCATGTGAGTACAATATTATAAATGCGAAAGTGCGAAATTGTTTGTTGGTTTATTGGTTTGTTGATTTGTCCTTCAATCACGCCGCAACGGAACAACAGATCGACGTGATTTTTGGCATGTATAATATAGCTGAGGACCTGAAGAGTGACATAGGCTACTTTTTATCCCGGGAAATTAGGGAGTTTCCGCGAAAATCAACAAAAATTAAACCACGCAGACGAAGTCGCGGGCATCAGCTAGTATATTATAAAAGGAAAGTGGCTAACTGTCTATCAACGCACAGCTCAAACCACTGGACGGATCGGGCTGAAATTTGACATACCTACAGATAGCTTTTATGACATAGGCATTCGCTAAGAAACGATTTTTAAAAATTCAACTCCTAGAGGGATAAAATAGAGGTTTGAAGTATGGAAATCGAACTTAACGTAAGCAAAGCTGCGGGCAAAAGTTAGTACTATAATAAAAGCCTGATTCTGGCAATGGACATAAAATACCTATATCCGGAAAACAAAAAAGTGCTGAGGTACCTGTCACGCCTCCCTTTTCCCTGCCAATTAAAACTTCCCTAGTTATCTTCAAGTACATGTTATTTTCTTCGCACGTTGGTAGTCAAACGCTTCAAGCACAGAATAGGTAATAGTAGCTTCAAGTAACAGAAATAGGCATTTCAGAATGAGATAAAGGTAAAACGGTGTAAGCCATGAGAGATTACTTTTTCAATTTATTTGAAAAAGAGTCATACAAATTAGTGGCAAAACTTGGAATCAAATCCGAGATCGATTTCTGCATAAAGCCTATGTTTTATAGTTAACTAGCTGATGCCCGCGACTCTGTCCGCGTATTTTAGGTTTTTTTGATTCCCGCGGGAACTCCTTAATTTTCCGGGAGAAAAAGTAGCCTATGTCACTCTCGGTCCTCATCTATACTTACCCATACCAAAAATCACGTCGATCCGTTGCTCCGTTGCGGCGTGATTAAAGGACAAACCAACAAACCAATAAACCAACAAACCAACAAACAAACACACTTTCGCATTTATAATATTAGTATGATGATGATAATATATAATACTAGAGGATGCTCGCGACTTCGTTCGCGTGGCATAGTTTTTTTAATTCCCACAGGCATCCCTAAATTTTCCAGGATAAATCCTATATCACTCTCCAGGTCCTCAACTATACCCATGCAAAAAATCACGTTTATCCGTTGCACTGTTGCGGCGTGATTGAAGGACAAACTCTCTATTTAATTAAAGAATTTTTCATTCCCTATTTCAACCCTTTGGAGGTCAAATTTTCAAAAATGGTGAAACACGTACTTCTGCATATCTAACTTAAAGCCCAAATGCTAAGTTTCATGGCTATAACTTGAGAAATGAAGGACTTTCATACATACTTTCAACCCCTATTTTACCCCTTTGGGAATAGAATTTTCAAAAACTGTGAAACACGTACTTCTTAATTTTTTACCGGTAGTTTGTATACCAAGTTTCATGGATATAACTTGAGAAATGACGGACTTTCATACAAACTTTCAACCCCTATTTCACCCCTTTATGATTGGAATTTTGAAAAATCCTTCCTTAGTGAGCGCCTACGTCACAAATGGAACCTACTGTCAAAATTTCAAGTTTCTAGCCCCAGCGGTTTAGGCTGTGCGTTGATATATAAGTCAGTCAGTCAGTCAGTCAGGACTTTGAATTTTATATATATAGATTATTAACCCATATACAACTAATAGACATCTGCCTATAAGGTAGGTTTCCGGTATCCGCCATCTTAAAATACGGTGAATTAATAGGTATTTTCTAGGCAAGCCTATTTAAGCTGCATTATCACTTGACAGCAGACTTGATTGCAGTCAATCACTGTCTTTATAAATCACATTTATAATAATTATAATTTGATCCTCTGATCAAAGTATTTTCTAACTCGCAACTCTGTTCCAGAAAATACCTCAGGCGAACACACATTACTGACAGGACAGGGCAAAACGTCAGTGCGATAGGTCAGCGGGAGCTATACAGACCTGCATGACACGACAAAACGCGCGACATAATAATATGTTTCCTATATTATGCGGGAGCTTCGCGCTGACGTTTTGTAATTTTCTGTTGATCCACTTACGCCATTAAGGGGGTTCTTACCATCGCTTTTAAAGCAGTATTATTTAAAAACGACAGCTTTATGTCACGTACCTTGATGTCTCTAAAATAAGGATTATATTTCTAAAACACGAACGTCAACAATATTAAAACAATACGGCTTTAAGCGATGTTAGTATGGGGGTATAGTATGCCCCTTACTGACAGATTACGTATTGTCATGAGAGGACAGCGCTCATCGTGACCATGACAAATGAAACAAGAGGACAGCTGACAGCAAGTGAAGCGGTGCTCTTGAATCGTAATTTCGCAGATTTTTAATACCATATATTCGAATTGATCGAAATAATATCATGCTAAGAAAATGCAATTTTTTTGAAAACTTAAAAAGAAAACAAATTTTGAATCTTAGTAATATGGAATGTTATAAGCTAAGTGCCCCTCTTTTTCCCCTGTATTAAAAAAATATTGAATTGGTTGTGATGTCTATGTCGCCGGCAAATTGTAAAATCCGGATTCTTCAATCTGGCCGCGACATCTTTAACACAGAAAAGTGAAATGTTAATTTAGAAACACAGAGTGCGAAGTTTTGTTACATAAGAGGAAAATAAATGTAAAGTGCAAAAGTAGGTATGTCAAGTGAAAAGTTTAAAGCTTGACAAGTTTGTTTGGGGGTGTACAAAATACGTTTGTCGCATAACCCCTATTTTTTAAATCAAATGCTTTCGTACGTCTCCCTTTATGATTGTTCTTCTTTTATTAGAGTACTTTTGTTTCCTAAGTAAAATTTTCCGAGTTAGAGAAGCGGGGTTTACAGTAAATCCATACTTATTCTTTAAGTCGCAAAAGTTAGGCGATTGAAAAAAGTCGGCGCTTATGCAAACGATAACAAATTTTTGTCTTATCCCTGAATTGCTATGTAAATATGCAACTCTGAGACTTTAATCCAGCATCTAGGATGCTAAACAGATGTAAACCTAAGATAAATTACTGTAAATATGTTAGATGGGGATTTACGGGAATCAGAAAAAAACTGCCAAATAAAAAATATCGTTAGGAAACCTGCGTGCCTAAGTTCTCCAAACTTGTCCTCAAAGGTGCGTGATACCTGCGAAGTCGTGCATATCCCTGCATCCTTAATAGTTAACCCCTAACATTTCCAAAAATTGCCCCAAAAATAACGGGTAAGAATTCACTGTCTAATAATGCGATCCATTGCGATAGTACATCCTAATGGGACTTGTCTTTGACATACCTAAGGATTTATTAATGTGCTAGGGTCAACATAACGCGGGACAGTCTACGATATAGCATTCGGATTTATTCAGTCGTGAAATTAAACAAGCCCCCGGGCCTTCCGCGTTCATGTCTTATAGTTTATGTTCTCACTAGATTGTGAAGGTCTAATACCGAGGCAATTGCACCCTCATTAATTGCGTAAGATATTACTAGCGACCCAATATGTGCCTCAATTTACTAAAGGCCACGAAAATATTTGGGAACGACACAAGACATTTGTCAATCATACTTTACTTAATACCTCTTTAATTAGTGAGCGGTACATGAAACTCCAAATTAAGCTACTGGATCTGAAAATGTGTGAAATAACGATTACAATGACAATGATAACAATGACGGGTTACATATTTAAGCGGTAACGTATAATATAATTGTATAGTAAAAAAATATAAATTTAAACACTGAAATTCAGATAGAGTGTTTTAAATGTCACGCTGGCGTACTACCTATTTGTTTCCTAAAAACTAGCTGGAGCTGCATTTTAGATGGCGATGCTTAGGCAGTGTTGCGTGTCGAGTGACATTATTTTTGAACGGGAGCGGAAAAGGTTTTGTTTTAGCGCGATTTTAACAACGCGTCGAGCACTGCCGTGAAGAGTTGCATGTCCAATTTTTCATGGACAAAATAGTCTCTGTCATTTATCACCTATGTATAGAATATTGTGTTGAATATAATATACCTAAAATTGGAAATTTTAAAATAAACATAATATGAAGCGTCCCGCGTCGATTTGGAAATAGTACATTGTTCACCGAGGGGAGAAAGTGACCGATTACTAACGAGGGTGTAGTTTGAGGCCCGAGGCGTAGCTGAAGGGCCGCAATACACGCGAGGCAGGAATCGTACTTTCTCCCGAGTGATACATAGTGCTTTATACTACACCTGCGAGGAAAATAAGCGAGAATTAGTGATTAAACGAACTTACAAAAGGTTAATAGATAATAGTCCTTAATTAGGTTAGGCTAGCTAGCTTTCATTTCTAATTGTATTGTTTTCAATAATTAAAAAAAAAAAAAAAAATTAGTTCTACCATACAATAATTAAAAAAAAAAAATTAGTTCTACCATAATTACATAAGTCGCTTCATTCGAAGCTTCACTATCACAACAAGACTACATTTTGAGGATTATTTCAATATAGATTTCGATATCGACAATCGACATCGATATCGACAATCGACATCGATACCGACAATCGACATTCACCATATTTGACTTTTCTATGTCAAACTAGTGGTCCCGGCAGATGTTGTCCTGCCTTGAAGCTAGAACCCGATTGCAGCGCCCCCTAACGGGTCCATTTGTTAATATAAACCATCCCGGGACCCACACAAACACACTCAAAAAATTCCATCTAAATCGGCCCAGCCGTTCTCGAGTTTTAGCGAGACAAACGAACAGCAATAATTGATTTTTATATATATAGAGATGTCAATAATATGGTGAAGCTGCTTCTAATAATATATTTCCTTATTTATTTATTTATTTTATTTATTTTTATTATCATAGGAAAATCAACAGCGATTCTTATAAACAATAACTTAAACACTAAAAAACAGGATTAATATGGCCAATAACAGATTTTCTCAGAAAGACAAATTGCAATTAGTGAGAGTGAGTTTACATAAAGTTATAGTTACATAATTCTAAACAAAGTAAAAGTAAGTAAACCAACAATGAGTTTGTGAAACTAAATGACTATATTATAAAAGAAATTTTAAGAAACATAGTGTAATATTTTAACATGTGACTATCTGCACATTTGTGTGTATGTGTGTGTGTGTTTGTGTGTGTATGTGTGTGTGCGTGTGTGTGTGTGTGTGAGTGTGTACGTGTGTGTGCTCGTGTAATGCGTGCTATTAGTGTAGTTGTGTAATGTGTCGCTTAAAGGTATTTTTAGAGTGACGGAAGAGGTCAATTTCTGAAAAGATTTTATTATAGGTACGAGTAATTCTAGTTATTGCGGAATTTTGGGAGTACTTTTTCCTTTTAAATGCTACGTGGAGGAGCGAAGTGTGTCGAGTCCGTTTTAGAGGTGCAACTAATTTAATTTTAGACAAAAGGTACGAACTATCAACTTTTCCGTTAATTAAATCATATAAAACTAACATATCGGCTATTTGCCGCCGCTGCCCACAAGTTTGTAATTTATAGCGTTTACAACTATCTTTATAGTCGAGAGGCTCATAGTAGGTACGAAAATTTAAATGTTTTATAAATTTGCGCTGTATCTTCTCTATTGCCTCAATAGGCTTTATGTAGCGAGGTGACCAAATGCTGCTGCAATATTCCAAATTACTACGCACATATGCGGAGTACATTGTCTTAAGTGTACTAATATTCTTAAAGGGTTTACAAGATCTTAAAACAAAGCCCAGCATAGAGAAAGCCTTATTGGTGATTGCTTCAATATGAGGATTGAATGACATTTTACTATCAAGAATCACTCCTAAATCACGTACTATATCCGTTTTGGAGATGGTTTGGCCATCGATGGAATAATCAAATTGTATCGGGCTTTTATTTCTTGTAAAAGTTATTTTTTGACATTTGCTGATATTAACTTGTATTCTGTTATTTAAGTAATAGCGGGCAAGTCTATTTAGGTCATCTTGTAACTTCTCACAGTCTTCTACACTATGGATTCCCAGGTATATTTTAGTATCGTCGGCGTACATTAAAAACTTTGAATTAAAAAAACAATTGTTAATGTCATATAAGTATATATTATAGAATAAGGGACCCAAATGTGAGCCTTGTGGGACACCAGAAGGGACGCCACAGAAATCGGACCGACAACCACCAACGACTACAGCCTGAGAACGATTGGACAGGTAGGATTTAACCCATCTCAGAAGGTCTCCGTGGATGCCAAGGTACCTCAGTTTATTTAACAAGATGACGTGATCCACACGATCAAACGCCTTCTCAAAATCAGTATAGATCACGTCGACCTGAACCCTATTGTCCATTGAGGACAGGATATCTTCGGTGAATGTCATTAAGTTGGATAATGTGGATCGTCCTTTGACGAACCCATGCTGTTCAGGTGGAATTGCGTTTATCAAAATAGGATATATCGTATTGTAAATAATTTTTTCGAGCATTTTGCCAAATACATTCAAAATAGAAACAGGACGATAATTTTCAACTTGACTTTTCTTTCCCTTTTTATGTATCGGGACAATATGAGCTTCTTTCCACTTAGACGGAAAGAAACCTTCAGCTATTGATCTATTAAAAATAATATTAAGAGGTGTAACAAGAGCCTTGCTTGCATGGCTTATAAAGTAAGGCGAAATCTTATCACTTCCAGGACTTTTAGATGTATCGAGCTTACCTATAATTTTTTTAATTTCGTTGTGGTCAACTTTGTAGGAATGAATGTGTGACGTACCTGAGTTTGTTGGGGGAAAGAGCTCTGTAGAAGGATAATGATTAAGAGGTTGAGAAAAAACGTTGTAAAAGAAGTTACTAAATTGAGCCGCGTGATCTTTATTAGTGATAGATTCAACATTATTGTAAACAAGTTTTCTCGGTAAGTTAGTAATGTTACGCTTTGATTTTGTAAATGACCAGAAACGCTTGGGCTCTTTTTTTAAACAGTATTCAGTAAGTTCAGTGTATTTATCGTAGCATTCAGCTTCTACATCTCGTTCTCTCTTTCTTAACCTAGAAAATTCTTGGTAGTCCAAAGGGTCTTGAAATTTTTTCCATCGGGCATGGACCTTGGCCTTTTCTCGAATTGTTTTTATAAGAGATTTGCTATACCACTTTGGATACACGTCGCTTTTCCTTGTGATCTGTAAGGGTACAAACTTAAAAATACTGTTATAAAGATTCTCATAGAAGCAATCGACCGCGTCGTCCAAAGAACCTTCGTTGAGGCACGTGCCCCATGGAATTGTTATCAGATATTTCACTATGTCATCATAATTAGCTTTATGAAATTTAAGTTTTAGGTGCGGATCTGTTGTCAATGGTTTGGGAGATAAGATAGGTACGTCAATTAACAAAACTGGGTGAAAATCATCTTGTTTTAGTAAAGGGGATAACGCGAGAGATAGTTCTACAGAAAAATTAGAGAAAACCAGATCCAGAGTGTTATTATGTGAATTTTTAAAAAAAGATTGTTGCATCATACCCATCATATTTAGATGTTGAATTAGTTTAACGCCTGCCTCCTGTACAGTCTGAGCCGCTTTATTTATAAAAGAGGGCCCATTTGAAGACCATTGTATGAAAGGCATATTAAAATCGCCTAAGATCATGAAGTAATCATTTTCTATTTTATTGTTATGATGACCAATTGAAAGTAAGAGTTCTTCCAACAATTGCGATTGGTTGATAGTATTTCCAGATATGTATGTGGCAAGTATATGAAGGTTTTTATTTGAGTGAAAAGAACGCGACGGAATACTTATTGATACAGCTTCCAATGCACGACACGACGAGTTAATATCCAGCACTGATGCATTTAAGCTTCGTTTTACGCATATCAGCACACCACCTCCGATTGCTTTGTTAGAAGCTGAGAGGTCCCTGTCATGTCTGAATACTTCGTATCTAAAGTCACAGAACTCCCCGTCCCCAATACTAGAATTTAGCCAGGTCTCGGTCAATATTATTACGTCGTAATCATGCAGTAATATATTTCTGAAAAGATCATTAGTTTTTGTTCGTATACCACGAACATTCTGATAGTAGATTTTTAATCCTGCCTTATCCATTTTGAGCAATAATTACAACAAATTAATATTATCCGTATAGTATGAAAATCACCGTAAGAAAATACTTGAGTATTAAAAGGAAAGACATAATATAAAACATTGACAAACCTGGCAAGCAAAACGTAGATTAAGGAAAATTTTCTGATAATAATAATAATGATTATGATTAAAGCGACTGAGTTATGTGTTAAGAAGTGTGGACTCGGGTACGTCTTTTGCTTGTGTAATGATAGGTAGAATAGTGTGATTGTGTGTGTGTGGCGTGTGGGTGTGTAATAAGGTTGTGTAATGCGTGTGTTTCTGACAGAACTGGGATACGAATACATAGCGAAATGAACATTTTTATGATATAAATTAGCTAAATACTGTTGAATAAATACCATGAATAAAGTAATCATTTGATCTTTTTTAAATCTTCCAAAGTATTTACTTGAAAAAAAGGACAATTGTCATTTTTTCTCACCAAGATTTTACAGTTCTTTATCCAACAGTACTTATAGCCCCTCTGATCGCATGCACGGCGGGCTTCTTTGTATAAATCCTTATTTTTTGAAGTCAAATGCTCCCGGATGTAAATTTTGACCGCAGGTCCTTCAATGCCTATGTCCTCCGTATTTAGGCCTCGTACCTTCCGAAATCCAGCTAATATGTTACTTTTAATTAATCTAGATCGTAACTTGCACACAACGACTCTAGGCCGACCGTCTACTTTTTGGCGCGGTTGAACTCTGTGAATATGTTCTATATCCTGTGGTGTGATAGGGACGTTAATATGCTCTGAAATATTTATTACCAGCTCAGCAAGGTTTTCGCTTTTTCGTTCTGGCAAACCGACGATTTCGATATTAAGAAAGCGGTCCCGTTGCCGCTGGTCGTCGAGTTCTCGTAATATTTCTTGCAACTTATTTTTTGTCGTGGAAAGTTCCTCGTTAAGCAAGTCAATTGTTTTAGCATGGCCGGCGGCAGAGCCCGAGCATGCTTTTAAGTCCTCATATTGCTGGGAAGTGAATTGGATGGAAGTCTTGAGATCACAAATCTCAAATTATGGTAAGACATATCCAAATTCTCAGCGTCCATACCATATTTACTTAAAATTAAAATATTGGATAGAATCAGGCGTTACTTTGCGGAAGTTCATGATTTAGCAAGAAAAAATTTACAATTATTTTGCTATAATCCGCCTACAGAAAAAGTCTGTATGGTCAAATATGCAGTTACAAGCGAAGCACCGCTTACCTTCCCAACCAAGCAAGAAAGCCAAGTTCCCAAGCAAGCAATGCCACCACCACTCACATGCACCACCACACAAGACTTTTAAACTACTCTCAACGCACGTTTCGCTCCGACACCGGAGCATCTTCAGGAGATGTCGACTTTACAATGCACGATTGTCTAGTGACGTTCGTGTCAAATGGTAATAAATAGTGGGGGTATAAAAAAAAAAAAAAAAACGGTATATAACACCGCGCATTTGACACGAACGTCACTAGACAATCGTGCATTGTAAAGTCGACATCTCCTGAAGATGCTCCGGTGTCGGAGCGAAACGTGCGTTGAGAGTAGTTTAAAAGTCTTGTGTGGTGGTGCATGTGAGTGGTGGTGGCATTGCTTGCTTGGGAACTTGGCTTTCTTGCTTGGTTGGGAAGGTAAGCGGTGCTTCGCTTGTAACTGCATATTTGACCATACAGACTTTTTCTGTAGGCGGATTATAGCAAAATAATTGTAAATTTTTTCTTGTTAAAATTAAAAAACAACAGCGCGTTAGAAATGGATTTTCATACAGTTTTCTCCCCGCTTAGCACGTTAGAAATGAAATTTCATACATCTTTTCCTCCCGCATATTTGGTTTGTAGCAATGACGTACTTTCTACCTCATTTTGACATAAGCAAGAAGGCACTTTCCGAGCGGGTGTAGTATAAATATAATTATCAAAAATAAACCTGCTTAGAAGAGCCACAGATTTTCTCCTTAGCATAAATTTTAATTAACGTGTCAATTAACTCAGTCATTTAAATTCAGTTAAAAATAGTCTATGATGGCTCAGAATTAGACCAGCTTGTCAGTATGAAACTTTCCCTATAAATGGCGGTCGTTTGTGCAAAAATTCATACTTTAACGACTTGGAGTTTGTGGAAGTTGCAACTCGTGATAGGTACTCAAGTTTTGCTGTCAATTAGGTTACCTTGCGCGACGGGAAAGTTTGGTCAGTCTAGAACTTTCATCGCATCTGCTCCGTTGAAATTTCCAGAAGTTCTGTTTTACCTTGATTATGAAGCAAAATTAAGACGCGTATAGTGTAAGATCGCATTAAACTTACCTATTCTGTGATTATACTTAAAAGTCCGTAGATATTACCGTATTACTGTATTTTTTCTTTGTATCGGTTTTAGAAAAACTATCCCCAAGAAATGTTGTATTTTGTTTTAAGTTTTCAAAGATAACTATATTATCATATCACCGAAATAAAATAATTATCATTTAATTTTGCAAGCAAAAATAGTAATGTCCTCCCGGATTATTACACACTCATTACATAACACGCAGGACAGGCCAAGATGGCGTAACATCGTAAAAGAAAAGATACTCCGTGGCAAAGATCACGATCCTCAGCAGTGAGGATAACGATGCATGGAGGAGGTGGAGGACAGAACACCTCATCACACCAATCATTTGGGTTGCGTACCTAAAAGGTACTTGACCATTATTGATCATATTATTTGTGTTTTGGAAACTCACACCACTGCTTTTATGTAGTTTCATTGTATTTTTTTTCAGTAAGCAATAAAGTAAAGGATTTATTATTTTCTTTATTATTAGTCTCTGAAAATGTATTTACATGCAAAAATCACGAAGATTTAAAAAAGTTATATGTCTTCGTAAGTCCCTAAACAAAAGGTAGGTAGGGAGGTACATTAAACAAATGGCGTAATAACCAAGATCCTTAGACGGAGCCAAGTACGACAATAATAAATATTTTTGGCCACGTTTATCCCGTGGATGTGGCGCAGTGCTGACGCGATGCTCGTAAACTGTTCCGGGATTTAATAAAATTTATTCAGCCCCGCTCTTTGGGGGCGACAAATCATAATTCTAGCGGAATTGGTACTTATTTAGTTGGGATCCGAAGTTTTAGAGCTAGTAAAGTTTATTTGAGCCGGCGCTCTAGGGAATATCCCGAATATCATTTTAATATTATTGTACGTATTTTAAGATCTAGTTTGGTGAAATATCGTTGAGTTAAATAGACTGAGCAAGTCACATTTCATCAAAAAGTGGACCTGTTATATTATAAATATTATGATAAAGATAGAAACAGAGTGAAATCAGGGCCTTTATTACGTAATGGTCCAAGAGCCGGATTTACCACGACCTTCACCGATCTGTTAACCAGCAGAAACATATGAAGGAACTTGAAATTTAATTCGCTATAATCCGCAACAATAGGCAAATATATGTGGTACAGTGTATCTTGCACTTGCAGCTTGCAATATTCACCACACCACATAAATCTTCCAAATTATTCTCAACGTACGTTTCACTCCGACACCGGAGCATCTTCAGGAGATGTTGACTCGACAATGCACGATTGTAAAGACAATCTTACAAATCTTTATTTACAAATATTGCAAGCTGCAAGTGCAAGATACACTGTACCACATATATTTGCCTATTGTTGCGGATTATAGCAAATTAAATTTCAAGTTCCTTCATAATCATGGACATCCGCAAAGTAACGCCTGCTTCTATCCAATAGCAGAAACATACTTTTTATTTTTATTTAATAATAGATAAATACGCCTTAAATAGCTTGCCTATGAAAATCCTGACCAGGCTATTTTTAAATTAATTAATTAAGTACCATATAATGTTATGGTGGTAAAATATAGGTAATTTTATGACAGGGATTGGGTAAATGAAATGATTTTAAACATAATACACATCAATGTTTACTTTAATATTAATTACGAACATGAAATCTACGTTATCCCCCAGAATTGATATTTTCGCCAACGTTTTATTATTAGTAGGAATCCCTTTATTAATTCTGATGGATTCGAAATAGAAATTGATCGGCTCATGTTAAATAATGGTAATGGAAATAATAACATATTTCCAATAGGTAAATAACATGAAAATAATAATTCAGTAGTTGGCAGATATTGCCAGACTCAAGTTACTGTGATGGTACGGCGTGAATCGTCTAGCTAGTTGTTATGTGATTCTGTATTTTTAGAGGAAATTTTAAGCAAACACTCCAGGACTAGAGACACTTCGGTATCCGGCAGAAACCTGTTATATACTGGACACCATTAAATGAGTTCGTTCAATTCGTTCGGTGGACATTGTGGACTTACCAACTCATTCTACCAATTTTCTCGCGATGTGACTGTGAGCTTACTTAAAATGAGTTATGTAATAATCCTTCAACTCTCTGGAAATCCCAAGGAGGAACTAAGTAGACTAAATTTTTAGAGTCGAGTAGAATGAATGGTTAGTTGACACAATGTATTTGCCTCTTTTGGGCCATCATAATCGACTGGTGTCTCTGCTAGCACAGGGGAATCCTACGCCAAACAATATGGCTCTGAACCGTATTATGGGGGCTGCAGTGACCTCCTTTTCGCTGCGAAGCGGATTAGGTGCCTTGTCACGAAGACAGGTTCTTTTATTGAGCCTAAGCTCGCCCCATAACCATGGATTTTATAATAGTATTTGTTTTATTCGTTAGATATTGATTTGGCCAAATCAAAGGTCGGAGGTCAATCTGCAAAGACATGGCGTGTATGGTTGTGCCGAAACACCACCGCCGAAATGCCACCGAACCGTGTACCATCCAGCAATAACGCTGACCATTTTGAGTCAGGAATATTAATGTATTAAAACCCAATCAACTTCAGTGTCTCTATTTCTTTGGTATTTTCATAGTCACCCTATCACCCTGTCTAGTCCCTTATTTTGCAACACAATCATGGTCACCCTAAGAACTAAAATTTGGTAAAATATAAGACAATAGCATGGCGACCCTACCTTTTATTACACTCGTCGCTCGTCCGCCATCTGCATCTCGCTCTCAGGTACCCGCCGACACGTTGAGTAGGTACAAAGGTTTTGTACTAACGGAATCTTTTGTGATTCATTTACCCTGATTAATCTTTAGTAAAGGCTCTCAAATCTAATCTATTCGTTTCGTAAGGCAATCCAAGTCAAAGTTCCATAGACTGCATGTATATTGACCTGCTGTATTTTCTACTCTGTTCTGAGGGAACTCTGGCAGTCCTAAAAGGTTGAATTAATTGATCCTAGTATAGAATTTATTCTATTAATCTTGATTAATGTAATATCAAGGAATCTGTCTAACTTGATCTGTCTACGTAAGAATCGTGATATAAAAGGTGGTAAGGTTTTATTAGTGGAGGTATTCTACCCAATTTTATTACACAAGTTCTGAATAGTGACGTCATTGGAATTTTACCATAATAATAGAAAGAAAGAAGTGAGTCTGAATGAATCTCCATTATTAAACACCCTATGAGGAATATTAATCTATAGTAATAAAAAATATATCGGTGATTCTAAATAAGTTTATTGTAATAAACTGTTCTTTTACTCAACATTTGAGTGTAGCAAAAAAAGAATCTCTTTGTTTATTTAGACCCAGATCAAAATGTGGGGACATCTAAGATCTAGGCCGAAACTTCCATTCCTAAACAGCCATTCTAACAAAGGGAAAATAGAAGCTTCAAATGAAAAACCCTTTCGGCTATATAAATACTAAGTACATCTTAATTCTAGTACATACATGCACATAATTGGATGATATCTACTTTATAGTCATAATTACACACGTGATTAAAAGAGGTAAGACACACCATAATTTTATAATCGAATACAATTATACATTTATAATGAGCCGAGACAGATTTACAAGTAGGTTGGAAATTTAATCTATCCTTTTAGTCAATTTCGCCCAATTCTATACCTGCATCAGGTATGCACTCTAGCTCGAAAGCTAGGGAATATTTGGCAATATCTGGTCTCTACGGCCTCTATTATTTAGTCCAACCTGATATAAAATATCTAACCCAATTTCAGGGCCCATATTTATCTTAATTCAGGCAACTGGTGATTTTAATCTCTCTCTCTACGTAAAATTTATCTAGCACTGTAAATCTGCTCAACCAATTTAATTTATAATTAAATTAAGTACATTACCGGGTTTCTGGAACTGCTTCACGTGGTTGCCTCACTTAATTCACTATACTTATTACTTTCTCCGTCGCACTTTATTTGACTTTTACAACTTAGATCTAATCGAATTTAGACTTTACTTTAAAGCTAAAGCACCCATCCACGTTCGCAATCGAGCATTGGATGCTCATTGATGGCCGCACTCACTCGTGGCTCGCGATTGAATGTCTAGCTAGCCTCTCCCGAAGCCGCCTCTCTCTATCTCTGTAAAGTTGAAAACAAAAACCCCAGAGTCAACTGCTTACGGTGATTGGTTATTGAATTTGCTTCGGTTATGAAATGACCAATTAGGATAAAGTCGTTTCAAAGTCACGCCCTTCAATTTTAGATTCCCGCGCTTTCTAAACTCCCACAGCCGCACAGCTAGGTTCATTTTTTATGCATTCACATCTGGTAAATATTACGTTTGTCTGACGTCTTGCATAGGGATTTTGGATTGAGCAAAAAACGTGGTTTATTGCCTATTTCGTCTAAACTTGCGTTTGAGCCTCGAATTTTATGGCCTTAAACACATTTGCGCCATTCAAACTGTCTGCTCCTTTGTTTTAAATTACTTTAAACTTTTTTCTATTGTGCCTTTTAAGAAATCTCAACTTTCCAAATATCTTAAATCTGATTGATCTGTCTACGTAAGAATCGTGATATAAAAGGTGGTAAGGTTTTATTAGTGGAGGTATTCTACCCAATTTTATTACACAAGTTCTGAATAGTGACGTCATTGGAATTTTACCATAATAATAGAAAGAAAGAAGTGAGTCTGAATGAATCTCCATTATTAAACACCCTATGAGGAATATTAATCTATAGTAATAAAAAATATATCGGTGATTCTAAATAAGTTTATTGTAATAAACTGTTCTTTTACTCAACATTTGAGTGTAGCAAAAAAAGAATCTCTTTGTTTATTTAGACCCAGATCAAAATGTGGGGACATCTAAGATCTAGGCCGAAACTTCCATTCCTAAACAGCCATTCTAACAAAGGGAAAATAGAAGCTTCAAATGAAAAACCCTTTCGGCTATATAAATACTAAGTACATCTTAATTCTAGTACATACATGCACATAATTGGATGATATCTACTTTATAGTCATAATTACACACGTGATTAAAAGAGGTAAGACACACCATAATTTTATAATCGAATACAATTATACATTTATAATGAGCCGAGACAGATTTACAAGTAGGTTGGAAATTTAATCTATCCTTTTAGTCAATTTCGCCCAATTCTATACCTGCATCAGGTATGCACTCTAGCTCGAAAGCTAGGGAATATTTGGCAATATCTGGTCTCTACGGCCTCTATTATTTAGTCCAACCTGATATAAAATATCTAACCCAATTTCAGGGCCCATATTTATCTTAATTCAGGCAACTGGTGATTTTAATCTCTCTCTCTACGTAAAATTTATCTAGCACTGTAAATCTGCTCAACCAATTTAATTTATAATTAAATTAAGTACATTACCGGGTTTCTGGAACTGCTTCACGTGGTTGCCTCACTTAATTCACTATACTTATTACTTTCTCCGTCGCACTTTATTTGACTTTTACAACTTAGATCTAATCGAATTTAGACTTTACTTTAAAGCTAAAGCGCCCATCCACGTTCGCAATCGAGCATTGGATGCTCATTGATGGCCGCACTCACTCGTGGCTCGCGATTGAATGTCTAGCTAGCCTCTCCCGAAGCCGCCTCTCTCTATCTCTGTAAAGTTGAAAACAAAAACCCCAGAGTCAACTGCTTACGGTGATTGGTTATTGAATTTGCTTCGGTTATGAAATGACCAATTAGGATAAAGTCGTTTGAAAGTCACGCCCTTCAATTTTAGATTCCCGCGCTTTCTAAACTCCCACAGCCGCACAGCTAGGTTCATTTTTTATGCATTCACATCTGGTAAATATTACGTTTGTCTGACGTCTTGCATAGGGATTTTGGATTGAGCAAAAAACGTGGTTTATTGCCTATTTCGTCTAAACTTGCGTTTGAGCCTCGAATTTTATGGCCTTAAACACATTTGCGCCATTCAAACTGTCTGCTCCTTTGTTTTAAATTACTTCAAACTTTTTTCTATTGTGCCTTTTAAGAAATCTCAACTTTCCAAATATCTTAAAACCCTTGAATTATTTCTAAGTGAGATTTATTGTGGCCCGCTGTTTACTTTAAAATTTTTATCCGACTTAAAAATAGGGAGGTACTATGACCATCTTATTACGCTAAACCTACAATTAACCTTCAGAGAACAGTTATAATGGATGTTACAATAAATCAGCCAAATTGCCTTTTATTACGGGTCTTACATCAAAGTAATTAAGACAGGCTACTTAGTGGGGCTGGGTTTTCGACAAACGCCTCAGGTTGTATTGGCATTAATTTACTCTGCAACTCACTGTTTGAATCTTCTATCGGCCTGTGTTTCGGTGCCCGTAACACAGGTTTTCCTAGTACGGGTGCTAAAGCACTCCCTCTGACCTCAAAAACTTTATTGTTTTACTTATCCATTGTACCGCATTGCATTGTATAATTAAGGTTCTAAGGGATATTATTATTGTTTCTAATCATCTGAGTAAATATTCTAAGTTCATTACTAAGATTGTAATCATTAACTGTAACTCGACGTAACCACTACTGATGAATGATAAGTTATGTATAACATTATATTTTTGGAATGATCTTTCATAGAACATTGAATTAACCTGTTCAACGCTATTTTAGGAATATGTATTTATTTTTCATGTAATTCTTTTGAAATATTTTTTGGAATATAAATGAATAATTAATAATAATAATATCTCCCATTATTTTCATTTTTTCTGGCTTCTCTAAGCTCTTCTTATGATAAGGTGAGTCTCGTGCTCAGAAGTGAGCCCGCGATAGTTTGACATGGTAACAATGATGACTGATGAATCGTACCCGCATCATCTACCCCATGTTGCCTAACTGCGATGCGCTTGGTAGTTGTATTTCGTTGTATTGTGTATTGTTGTGTGTTCAAATGTAGCGTTTTCCTTCTTTTCTTGCATAGCAAGTTAAGCTATCATTCCCGTTTATTATCTGTTTATTATCGTAACCCAACGTCAAAATCGTATTTTAGTTTACAAAGATTTCCCAATGCGACATCTATTTCAAAAAAACCTCTACAAATGTGTGATTAATAGTACTTAAGTGTCCTTAACCGTCAAGTACGATAAAAAGAAAGACCTTAATATTTACTTATTATTATGTCTCAGTACACCCCTCCCGCTTTCTTTTAAGTTTCCTCTGCCCTAAGGTTGCCTGGAAGAGATCGCTATTTAAGCGATAAGGCCGCCTGTTGTGCCGTATCCATTTATGTTTGTTTTTTGTCTTTTTATTTATTTGTGTACAGTAAAGTATATTTTACTTTTACTTTTACTTTACTTTACCTCCAATTCCTATTTGGAAAAATGTCTAAGACGAAGAAACATAAAATTTCCGATACTTGGATGAAACATACAATGCAATGCGATGTCAGAGCAAAAGCAATATGTTAATAAAAGCTACCACAAACTAAAGAGCCAATAGGTCTGTCTGAGTAAATATTCAATAAGAGCAGCATGTATTGTATTGCAGTCGCGATTCGTTTGTTCACTGTTCAATATACCGATATTGTTTTGGTCGCATTGAAAACGGAATCAACATCGGTCCTCCTCAGCATTATGCTGCCTTAGTACAAGTTACCACAATTCGACAACGTTGGTACATTTCGAGTGATCAGCAAACAACGTGCGTGCCCGGGGGTCGGATCCCACCACCCGAAGAGGTTGAAACCTGAAATACCATTTACTAGGAAATCGAAATAATTCTTCATGCAATACAGTCTTTAGCTATGATAGATACTTCATAAAGTTCACGTTACTATAGCGCTATTTTCTTGATAGACTTTCATATTATAATTACACGATGCAATTTACTATGTAATACGTTGGGCTATTAACGGGCGTATTACCGCTAGACTCCAGCGAAGGATGGGTATAATTTGAACGTGATTTCAGCCGTGACAACGGAGAAGGTAGGGGGAAGGTACGAGGACATACTATAGGATTTGCTATAAATAATTCGATCCCTTATCAATTCTGTTTAGTATAATAATAATTTGATAATGAGGTTTACTACAAGTCAGCAAAATGCATAATTTAGGCGTAACATTTTTGTAAACTCCAATTTTGAAACTGAGTGTTAGGAATTGGTTACAAAATTGAATTGTTAACTTGGGGTGAGTCATCACAAATCTAGATATCTATACTTAATATTATAAATGCGAAAGTTTGGATGGATGTACGGATGTATGGATGGATGTTTGTTACTCAATGACGCCCCAACGGCTGAAAGAATCTGGATGAAATTTGGCACAGAGATAGATTATAGTCTGGAATAACACATAGGCTACTTTTTATCCCAGAAAATTAATGAGATCCCGCGGGAACCAAAACACCTCAACTCACGCGGACGAAGTCGCGGGCATTAGCTAGTAATTTTATATATCTAACTGTGGTATTCAAAAAAATGGAAGGCATAATATTTTAATGTACAAAGAAAAAAATATTTTTCTAAGCAGGTGCAATTTTTTAGATCATCATAATATTATTGCTTTATGTACCTAAGTAAAACTTACAAAATATAACAACTTAAAAACATCTACAAAACATTTATTTTTAATTTTTTATCCTCTACAAGTTAGCCCTTGACTGCAATCACCACCAGGCCAGACCAGGGAAAATTTAGAAATTATAAATTCCCAAATTGACCCTGCCGGGGATCGAACCCGGGACCTCCGCACGTTAAGGCAACAGCGCTCAACACTGCGCCACGGAGGTCGTCAATACACCACATACCTAACAAATACATAGCACCATATATCCTATTGTAGGTACTTAGTACCCAAGAAAACTGTATTTTCACTAATCTTGTTAATTTTTCAGTCTTTCATAATATCATACGCAATTATTTAGTGCCTACTCTTAAAGTATCATCTAGAACAAGACAAGCTTTTATGAGGGACAGACGGCATTAAGTGGATTTAAAGGGATATTAAAGTCATTATCCGCGGAGAAAAGATCTACTTGACGCACTACTCGTCGCGTCTCGAGAATGGTATAATGACACTGAAAAGTGTTGGGAAAAATCGTTGAACGGTTCACTTTCAACGACTTTTACCTCACAAAATGAGCTGTTTTGAAGGTATTTTTTGAACATCCTATACTAAGGAAAATGAACATCCATTTTTAATACGATTTTTATATGTGGCTTGGTTTGTGTTGGAAGCCTTTAAACTTAAAGAGAGGAGAGCCGCTCGGGAGCGCCCCATACAATCGCAGTTTGGTTTTTTTTATTTGATTTGATTGAAAAAAATATACGCTCTAAAAACTACCAGTTATGATTTGTCACTTTTCTGTTAATTGACCGAGCGAAGCGAAGGTCTCTGAGTCTACTTGGGTGAATTGGCACTTGTCCGTCCGTCCGTCCGTCCGTCTGTCAGAGCCTTATAACTTCTGAATTGCTGAACGTAATTACTTCAAATTTAAATATAATATGTAAATCGATGGCCTCCCGCCGAATATGGCTTAAAAAGTTATAAAAATATTTATTTCAGGGGGGCTCTCATAGAAGCGAATGCGAAGTAAAATATTTTTTATAGCGTTACATAGGGTTGCAGTATATCATTTTAAAGATAATTAGGAATAGAGTCCAAAAATATTTTTTTTTAATTTTTCCCCTAAAATTGACGAAATGGGGGGCTTTCAAAGTGGCGATTTTCTAACGTCCAAAGTTGACCTCAGAACTCTCAATTTTCTGAACTCTCAAGCCTGAAACTTGATCAATTATTTGAATTATATCAATATATATACAAAATTATATACTTGAACAACAAATACTAAAATTAGATAAATATTATAAGGAAACGAAATTATTAATTTTTAATGATGATGATATTTTTAACAGAACTTCACAATGATGTCAATAGATGGCGCTCTGTGATACCGCGAGGTCTCAGTTCGGGGCGAACCACTAGTGTATTATATGTGTATAAAAAATATACAATCTCATGGATTCTTATACAAATATTTGAGGTGTTTTATTTGTAGAATAATTGTAACCGATTTGTTGGATGGTACGATATACAAGTCCGGGAGCTTATATCGCAGTTTAAAATGTCAGTTAAAGCCGGTGAATTCAACATAATTAGTGTTTTCATTATGGGTATGTTTCAAAGCACTAATTTACTTAAAATAATTATATCCGTACTCTGTTCGCGTTTATTAAAGGCCGTTGATTTCTCGGGCGGCTCGAGCGAAATTACTCGAGCGTTATCCTTAAATTATTGCTGCTAATATGTTGGTGAATTACCGAAGAGATTTACCTGAAGAGTTAGAGCAGCAAATAGATACAATAATAACAAGATAAAAAGAACTCAGGTATCACGCTCCCCGTACTAAGTATTGCAGGAAAACGAAAATGCATTTTGGTGAAAAATTCAAGATATCGTATGCAGATAAAGCCAAACTGTTTACTGGCGTATTTTAAAAGTTTTTATTGCAATAATTTGAATTTAAAACAAAACCCATGATGAAACAAGAGGGAAAAACTAAATGTATCTACAATCCTTTACTGGTAAAACATTTACGCTGGGTTAAGCTGCTGCTGAGCTGCACCACTGTGACCACTTTTTTGACGACTTAATAATATTACAATTATTTTTTGACATGATTTATCCTATTCTAATATCCTGAGCATAAAATATAATATTTTAAATATCTTTGTAAATAGCACCACTTCCCGTACTCGTATGTGGCTCGATCTCGGATTTTAATCGGATCTTGGGAAAAATAAACCGGAACTCAATTAGAGTTAGATAGGATAGGTAGATAAAGATCAAATCATATCATACTAATATTATAAATGCGAAAGTGTGTTGGTTTGTCCTTCAATCACGCCGCAACGGAGCAACGAATCGACGTGATTTTTGGCATGGGTATAGTTAAGGACCTGGAGATGAAATCCCAGTCCCAGTATACCGAAAAATTAAGGAATGCCCGCGGGAATAAAACAAACTTCAACCACGCGGACGAAGTTGCGGGCATCAGATAGTAATATATATATAAACAAACGTGTCTAACATGAAATTCATATTTTTTTGTAACCTTTGAACACAGCGTTACATTTTTATTTTAATATCCTCAGAAAGTCAGAAAATATCCATCAATAATTAAGGATTAACCTGCTGAGTCAATGGCTGGTAATTAAAATTTAAATGACTGCAAAGTGACGTTTTCTAATTAACGACTAAAGTGTTGATATAGAAAAGCAATTAAGAACTCATTAACGAAGTCACATTGGAGACTTGCGAGTACTAATTACCCACACGGGCGTCTTACATTTTTATGGATTTAAAACCTATCAGCTGTTGCCCGCGACTTCGTCCGCGTGTATTGTGGTATTTTTGGTTGCCGCGGGAACTTTTCAATTTTCCGGGATAAAAAGTAGCCTTGGTGTTATTCCATACTATAATCTACTAGCTGATGCCCGTGACTTCGTCCGCGTGGTTTAAGTTTTTTGATTCCCGCGGGAACTCCTTAATTTTCCGGGATAAAAAGTAGCCTATGTCACTCTCCAGGTCCTCAAATATACCCATGCCAAAAATCACGTCGATCGGTTGCTTCGTTGCAGCGTGATTAAAGGACAAACCAACAAACAAACACACTTTCGCATTTATAATATTAGTATGATCTCTGTGCCAAATTCCATCTAGATCCGTTGAATCTTTCTGGCGTGATTGAGTAACAAACATCCAACCATCCAAACTTTCGCATTTATGATATTAAGAAGTAAGATAATAGACGATATTAGGTTTATCACGATATTAGGTTTATCTACTCATGTGATATTATTACCCCTAAAATATTCCAGTACCTTCAATCGTAATACCTTACAGAGGTAGCAGCTACTAATTTTAAATTTTCCATTTTAGGCATGTTTCTGTAAATGAACAAAATAACATAATTTTATCAAAAAGTCGAAACAAAACTTTTTTCGAGTTTGTCTTGCTACACAAACGACGTGGACGAAGTTGCGGGCATCAGCTAGTATTATAAATGCGAAAGTGTGTTTGTTTGTTGGTTTGTTGGTTTGTCCTTCAATCACTCCGCAACGGAGCAACGGATCGACCTGATTTTTGGCATGGGTATAGTTGAGGACCTGGAGAGTGACATAGGCTAATTCCCGCGGAAATCAAAAAAACTTTAACCACGCGGACGAAATGGCGGGCATCTGCTATTTCAAGTATAAATCGAACTTACCACTGGCTGATAGATCAGCGATTATCATTAACTGTAGCCGTCACAGGCCATGAAGGTGTAATTATCATGACTGTATCTTTTTATATTTCGAAGAAACTTATATTTTAGTCGTATTTATGGTTACCTAATAATGAAGTTTTAAACTTACTTTTAAACTTAAGCTTCCACTTTATTCAAAGTCATCCTATTTTGACAAATCAAATTCTTTCTTTTCCCCGTGTAGTCTTCACATATTGCTGCCAATTCTGTTTTAACATAATCTCTAAACTAAACTAAAATGATGAAACTAGAATGAAAACTCTAATTTAGTGCTGCCCCTTTCCGCACAGAGTATGAAAGGTTTAGCAATATAAATAGAGCTGCCATTTAAGTTTAGTTTAGAGAATATAGTGTAAAACAGAATTGGCCTCATTATTTTCCAAAATTTAGTGGTGCTACCATGTGGTTGAAACCTCAGATCTCTATAGACAAGGCCGAAGTCTCAATATAGGCGATCACTGTTTATTTTTGGCAATAACCATCCATTTTCTTAAGTTCAATGAAAACGCAGGAGACCCACCGACGCGGCGCCTTATCCGGATATACCGCAATTTGCCTCCGAACAGCGTATTCTTACGAATTTTTGCAGTTATTCTCAAATTACGAGCAACGTTTTGATGGCGATTTTATTTCCTGCCGTTGGTGCAGAAAATGAAGAAAGCGAGATTTAGCGAATGAAAAATACATAGAGATTCAAGCCATAACTTCTTGATTACCGACGAAGCGTATTCGCGTTGTGGTTTTAAAATCCGCAATTTGTATCCAACAATAACTTTTAAATAAAATGGGTAGTAGAAAAGTTTTCTTACCAGAATATATTTTATTTACTAGCAAATATCCAGTTTACTTACCGTGAAATAATATTTTAGTTCAATGCAGTTGTACCACATGACTGAATACACGAATATCATAATCCTCATCATTATTTCCTACCTATCCCCGGCTCACTACTTGTCTTAAATATCAAATCAATTTTTTTTATTCAAATACACTCTCACAAGTGCTTTTGTGCTCAATCCTCGAGTGAATCTACCGCTGGTTCGGAATACCATTCCTACTGACTTGCTCTTTAAAAAAAATCACAAATTACAATAATTGTTAAGATGCATAAGCAACTGCAGTCCTGAGCATAGCTGGAGCAAGCCACTGTCTTTTATCGGTTACATAATATTCAACAAAAATAAGCTTTTTATGGAGAATAAGGATAATGGACTTTTTAAACGTGTGTAAAGATAAGTCTACAATGTATAGATTTAATATATAACCTTTAATGTAGATGGATAGATAATGTATGTAAGTAGTTGAAAGCTTTAAAATTTTATAGCAGGGAGTTTGTCGGTAAGACACGATGATTTCATTGCAATCTGTTTCGAAAAATCGATACCAAACAACCCATTGAGAATGTTAATCCTTAAATGATTTCATTTTGCTGAAATTACCAACTTGCCATCACACTTCAATACGCAGAAGTTTATAAAGCCGCTAAACTATTCGATCGAACTATTCCAATCGATCAACATAATAATATCTACCGAATGGGAATCCTTACCGCGCCGCCGCTGTAGATACTTGATTGTTTGATGTAGCAAACAATGTGTCTCGACGCTTCAACTATTGCAGTGTGTGGCTGTATTAGACGATAATATCATAAGCTGATGGTTAAGATGGTTTAGGTTTTCGAAAATCTCGTAGAAACTATTCGATTTTTTTAATATAAAAAGGAGCCTATGTGTCCTTGGGACGCAACCACTGAACCAAACGTCAAAATCTGTTGATCAGATGGACCTTGAAAACGTAGCAGACAGACATACACACTTTCATATTTTATAATATTAGAATGAATAGATACCGTCTACCTAGAATTTATAGACGGGCAGGGCAAAGTAGAAACATTTCAAATTTAAATTTTGGTGGGATAGTTTTGTAAGTCATGTGTCATTCTAAAAACCAGATCATGAAAATTTCACCTGTAAGCGAGTATGTTTATTTGTAAATAATTATGTATGTATGTTCTTTGGCGCAGAATACAAAATTTACCTACTAAGTTCTGGTTTTGAGTTAATTGTTTTAGGTTTCTTTCAAACAGTTTACGGCTTAGACCTTAAATTTTGTAATGTTGTCACTTTTGGGCAAAAGCATAATGTAGTCGCCAAAAAGTGACAGCGTTAATAGTTATTTGTGTTACATGGGGCCAAAGAAAATTTTTGTTCCCCGAGGGCGCTATTTTGAATTCAGAGCGAAGTGAAGGATTCTATAGTAGAATCCCGAGCGTAGCGAGGGGTTCTAAAGTAGAATCCTGAACGTAGCGAGGAATTCAATATACGCCGCCCGAGAACAAAAAATTTGGCCCCGAGTGACACACACTATTTTTCATCATTACGTATGAGAAAAAGCTAGGAGTATCAACCTACTATGTATGGACCTTACCTATACGTTTAAGCACCAATCAGAAGATACTCCTATCAACCTTCTATGTAATTGTATAGACATTATTTAGACGTATATTTAAAGTTTAAATAAAATGTAAAGACGTATATCCGATCAACAAATTGAACACGTGACTTCGGACCAATCAGAACAGAGAAATGCAAAGTCATATATTCGATCAACAAATTGATGACGTGACTTCGGACCAATCAGAAGAGAGAAATGAAAAGTCCCATGGGCCTACAAGTTACACTTTGCTCCCGCTATCCTCTGAAGCCAATATGCGTTTTTCGAATAGGTATGATGAAATAGTACATTGTTCACCGAGGGGAGAAAATGACCGATTACTAAAGAGGGTGTAGTTTAAGGCCCGAGGCGCAACCGAAGGGCCGCAATACACGCGAGGTAGGAATCGTACTTTCTCCCGAGTGATACATATTGCTTTATACTACACCTGCGAGGAAAATAAGCGATATTTAGTAATTAAACGAACTTACAAAGGTTTAGGTTAATAGTTCTTAATTAGGTTAGGCTAGCTAGCTTTAATTTCTATTGTATTGTGATCAATAAAATTTTTAGAAGAAAAAAAAAAAGTTCGACATATTGTTAGATTGAAAGTTAAATACAATTTATGTATGGTATCCCAGCTCTGGTTTTGTAGAGTGGCAACACTGGTCTGGGAACTCTATGATTTATCATGTAAGATGACAGCGGTGTTTGTGTGTTTGAATTCCTGAATTAAAGTATTTAAAATGGATAAACAGTGTTTGGATGTAATAGGTCAGAAGTGGCATGAACTTCATGTGCTTAATTAATTGATTATCCGGACCTATCCTGAAAATGGTACCTACAAATTGTAATTCAAGATGTTAAATAAAGTATTATATGACGCCATGACCGTGACGTAATTCGAGAAGCAAAAAAGAAAAGAATTACCTACCTAATTGTCGTCATGACGGAAGGTTGAACTATAAAATACAAGAAGGATAAATGAGTGTTAAAACTCGTATTGTGAAATGATCGTAAGTACATAAATACCTACGTGGGTTGGCAATCGGAATTGCATTGGAAAGTTGGCATGGAAAACTTAAAAAGAGGTATCAATGGAATAGTTAGTACTTATCAAGTACTTGCATACAAATTACCAAAGGTCAATGAGGTATGAGGTTTTACTACTATAACAATTCCATTCAGCATGTAAAGTGCCTGGAGAGAGACCTACCTAGTGGTACTGTGTGTAGGTACATGGAAACGGTGAGTTTATTAAAATATTTATTTGAAAGAAATGATTAAAGGTTATAAAGGTATCTACCATTATGACTACAGCCGATTAACGTCCCACTGCTGGGCAAGGGCCTCCACTTTCATAGGAGAGAGGGAATTAGAGCTTAGACCCATCACTCTGATCTTATTGGTTTGTCTGATCTGGTCTGTCTGGTTAAAGTATAACTATAAGTATATTAAATAAACAGACCATACCTGCAGAGTGAGATAAGTAGGTACTTGCAGGTTGTACTTACTTACATTAAGTACTGAAGTATCTAAGTTTTATGTGAGGAATCATAGGGAAATCATAAAGAGGTATGTCATAACATATGAGTACCTATGCAGTATTCAAAGAAATAAGTTAAACTACAATAGGTTAGGATGGTAGTTGGTCGACTACTTATGTAATAAGTAAATTATTGAAGAGGTATTTACTAATTTATTTAGTTGGAAATTAGTTTAATTGATAATCTTGTACCTAAATTGATAGTGAATATTCAATTTATTCTGAGAGTTATGTGAATCATATATACCTAATATTGTTTGAGTAAATGAACAGAGGTCAAAAGTAACTGTAATATTATACATTCCATTAAAGCAAGTATAACCCATTAAAGGTCCTTACAAGTGAAAATTGCATTTGTAGAGTGAACGGATGCCCAGTTAAAATAATAAGTAAGTTACAGTTTAGCCGTTTAGTATAAATAATATCAGAGCTATACATGTTTGAAGGGCTAAAGTATATAATTGAGTAAGTACATTATATATAAAGATTGGGTGGCATAGATAGGTACCTTTGTTCGGAAAATGTGAATTGAAATAATATCAAATCTGCCTGGATGAAGAATGGGTTAGCGGATTTGGGTGTGAATTATGATGGTGATATGATGGGTTTCGAGACCCAGGTAGACTAACTTTATTAAGTATTTGATGAGTCTGTTGTATGTCAAGTGATTCACAGTGGCTGTTTGGAGCGGTGTGCTTTATTGCCTGATAGAGCATATGATTTCTCATTATGCGGAGAGACTGAAGGAAAAGAGAGATATCACATCAGTGATTGTACTCACACCTGGGGTACCATGGTTATGGTGCTGTGTACGGGCTAATGTCTGTTAAGATAGCCGAGGTTTTGCCAAGATAATAATATTTTTTAATTTTACAGGTGTAATTAATAAATTAATTCTTGAGTTTTAGTGTGGTCTTCGCAATGTTCTCTGGCCAAGACCAAGACCTAGTGGCATATTATGTTATGGTGGTTGCCTAACCTGCACCTTAAATAACAATAGTATGGAATGATGTATATATAACATATGGGCCGAGTCGGAATTGCATATCTTGCAGTTATGTACAAGTAAGTAAATAAATGAACAAAAAAAAAGGAACCAAGTGGTAATTTTGGTAAAATCCAATTTAATTGTAATGGATGATGACTCTTTAGTCAAAAAGGATAAGTGGCAAAAACGAATGGAAACATAAAGGATAATGTCCATTGTTGCAAAAGGAAAGTCATCATTTTGTTTAGAGGAAAAATAAAGGAGGATGCCAAATTTTTGGAAATGGGAAATTATCATTGTTGTTGAGGGAAAATAAAGGAGATTGGCAAGTTTGTAAAAGGCAATGGCACCTTTTAGTGCAAGGAGATTTATATACAGTCATCTTATATGGTGCAAGGAGTTTCAAGGATGATGCATTAACTTTTATAGTTAAAGAGTCAAAGTCATAATATATTTATTCAAAGCTGGTACTTACACAGTACACTTAATGAACGTCAAGTATACAAAGTAAAAGACGTGGTGGTGATGATTAACATAGGTATCTTAAAACTAAAGTTACGAGGGTTTCAAACGCGCCCTGGTCTGAGAAGAGTAAAATTGTTTCTTATGAATTTGGGAGGTAAAGCCCGGCTGTTGAATAAAGATTTAAATGTTACTCTGGAGAAAAATAAAATAAAGAGGATGTTGGGTGGAATGGTACTGGTGGACCGGTAATGATAATATTGCAAATAATTCATATGGTTGAGATGAACAGGGTGTATAATATGAGAACATAACAGTATTTTGGGAGTGACTCATTTGTGATATTTTGGTTTGATTTTTGTTGAGGTAAAAACAAAATAGAAATAAATATGCCTGCGGGGCCATGGGTCAGCTTCTAAGATTCTTCTAAAATTTCTAAAGGTGAAGTACACTTATTGTAAATGTCACATGCCTGAGGGGCTTCAGAACAAATTGATGCATGCGCCAGCAGGGCTGCACAGCAGATCAGTTTTAGCTAAATACCTAAAGTGGGGTACACTTACTGTATATGTCACATGCCTAAGGGGCTTTCATACAAATTAACACATATTGGCGCAGGGCTGCACGGCAGAACAGTGCAGAGTACAGAACAGTAAATGTAACATGCCTTATGGGCTTCAGTACAAACTAATACATTGACTTGCAGGGTTGCAGATTAGTTTCAGGGAAATGCCTAACAGGGGCCTATGGCTCAGTGGTAAGACACGCCTAAGGGGTTTCAGTGCCAATTCATGCATATGCCTGCGGGGCTACTGGTAAGTTTCAAAACATGCCTAAAGGGGCTACAGCGCAGATAAGCCAACATGCCTAAGGGGCTACAGAACACATGTCTTAGGGGGCTCCAACGCAAATTATAGCACACGCCTCCGGGGCGACAGAGCGCATACCTTAAGGGGCTGCAGTACATATAGCGTATGCCTACTGCGTAACGGATCAGCTTGCTGGGCACACAGCTGATAGAACATGCCTGAGGAGTTATATTATGTGTTACAGCACATGCCTGCGGGGCTACTTCACACAGACTGCCTTCAGTATAATTTAAATTATTTTTCAGTAAAGGGCAGTTAGCCGTTGTGGTTGTCGCACCTTGCCTTCGGGGCCTAAGTACCTGCCTTCGGGGCCTACGCACTTGCCTTCGGGGCCTACGCATTTCCCTTCGGGGCCAACGCACTTGCCTTCGGGGCCAACGCAATTGCCTTTGGGGCCAAAGTACTTGCCTTCGGGGCCTACGTACTTGCCTTCGGGGCCTACGTACTTGCCTTCGGGGCCGACGTACTTGCCTTCGGGGCCTACGTACTTGCCTTCGGGGCCAATGGACTTGCCTTCGGGGCCTACGTATTTGCCTTCGGGGCCGACGTACTTGCCTTCGGGGCCTACGTACTTGCCTTCGGGGCCAATGGACTTGCCTTCGGGGCCTACGTACTTGCCTTCGGGGCCTAAGCACTTGCCTTCGGGGCCTACGCATTTGCCTTCGGGGCCAACGCACTTGCCTTCGGGGCCAATGCACTTGCCTTCGGGGCTAACGAACCTTGCCTTCGGGGCCGACATACCTTGCCTTCGGGGCCGATGAACCTTGCCTTCGGGGCCGATGAACCTTGCCTTCGGGGCCGACACACCTCGCCTTCGGGGCTTATATGATATACTTTCAAGTGTGGACATTAGCGCCCTCGGGGCTGGGATGTAAAGCCTAGCGGATTCTGATGAGCAGATGGCGAATCACTAATAAGTTACCAGTGGAGCTCATGTACGCTGACCGCATAACTCATGTGGTTGTTTCTTGCCCGTGGGGCTCACCGCTCATGTAAGTTAATTCCGTACCTCTTATATTTTACAACATTTTGAATATATCGCTGGTGTGGAAAATAGGGGCCATGGTGCCAGTAGACTTCGAAAGTCTAGCCTGCGGGGCTGCTACGTTTCGATTTCCGGTAGCGAGAGTTGCAAAATAAAGCAAAGCTTAGGTAAATTGCCCGCGGGGCTAGCCAGATTAGTACAGGTAATCTATTACTCGCCGTTGGGGGCATGATAGTATGCATGTAGCAAAACAGCTGTTTTTCAGGCGAAAGCGCAGTGATGATGATACAGTTCAGTGAGTGTCACGGTTAGGTGACATAAAGGCTTAATAGGTCTGTAAAATATGCAGATGGTATTCACTGATTTCAACTATTGTTTTAAATGCGAGGCACTGAGTGGCAACCAAGTAATATAACCGCCGCGTAAGTTGAGCTATGCACAGTAACACATTTCGGGTGTCAAATGAAGTGCGGTATGAGGTGCGCCGCGACGGGCCGCACGTTACCATACCCCTTGCTTCCCGCGCATGCTTCGCATAGTCCTGTAGTACGATGTACCTGTGCAGATGAGCGCCATTTTGGGTCAAGTTATGGGACGCGATTTATATCGGTGTTATGTTTTGATGCTATTTGGGGTTCACTAAGATTCATGTGAGAGTAACAATATTTCTATGCAGGTTGAGCGATGTAACAAAATATTATCGTGTAAAGAGATTTACTTATCTTGTAAATAGACTCGCTCTATGATGTTCCTTGGGATATTCGTTCATAAAAGTGACATCAATACCATAATTAGATTGAGGAGGAACAGTGAAAAGTAAATTGCCAAAATATTGAACAACCAAGTAGGTACACTACTACACATTTATATTTTATTAACATTATAATATATTTATATTATGATATTATATTATATTATATACGTTTTCACCACACTATCACGACTGCACAAATCAAAATGATATTAGTTGCCAAGCAGATGCCAAAGTATGTGGTATTGAATAGTATCAACATTTGAGTTCGGCTTTACGAAACGTTGAAATTTGGCAAGAGCTGATGAAGGCTGTACCGGGCAGTGGAGTTGCCTGTTGTGTTAAGTTAAAACGAACAATACAATGCAGGGCCACGGTATAAGGTTAATCTATTCTTCCGGTGGGAATAACGTGCTTTTGAAATTTCACCATTTCAAATGAAATTAGGAACGTAGAGATTTGCTCAAAAGATGGAGCATGTGCAAAGTATACAAAATGGCTAATTATAGAGAACGTGGCTCCGGTCTTCGGGTTTTACTGAGTTTTGTAACCAATTGTAACCGATTGTCAGATAAAGTTCTGGGGGTGAATTGTAACATAAGCTAGCCTGGCTAAGGCTTGCAGAGAAGGTATATGTCATTTTTGCCATGTGTAAATAGGAAAGTATAATTAAGTGTAATGAATGAGTAATAATAACCATTCTGGAAAGTAACAAAGTGAACATGAGTATACTCATAGGAAAATTATAGGTGTATAATAACACCAGTAGACTATAAGAATCTTATTTATTATTTAATCAAATGATTGTGTTTTCATTTCCATGAGGATGTCGAAATTGTTACGAATTACACTTATAGAATTGAAACTGTTGGTTAAGAGTTAGCAATGTTAAGATGTTATTGATCAGACAAAGTTAAAGTTCGTTTCTCATTTATCACTAATCACTACCTAAGGATTAATTGTCATTGAGTTGCATATGATTAACCAAAATGAGTAACGGAAAATGATTACTTATATTATGTGCTTGGGTTATTAACGGAAAACTCTGTGTAATGCTGGAAAGCCTTTTGAATAAGTTAATGTTTACAAAATGAACAGGTGTAGGAAGCTTTTGTCGTTTGTGAAATATGGCGATTCAGTTACCAGTATCTTGCTACACGTAAATTCACCAGAGTTAGAATAATATGATGAGATGTGTCATGGGTGATAAATCCATATTTACTTATTAGGTGATGTTTTGTAACGCGAAAAGACGATGGAGACTGATGCTCTTTTACTCTAAAACATAGTCTTGTTATCTGCAACTGTACTTGGCTAAGGTCTATAATGCCAGTGCTTTAACATTAGAGTCTCAGGCGTTAAAGGCCAGCGTTAATACTACAAATGGCAGAGTAGCATCAGCAATCATCGTAATTTTAATTAAGTGTTCAAATTATGTAAACTTCGGGACGAAGTTCTGGGTCAGGATGACCGAACTGTTAGATTGAAAGTTAAATACAATTTATGTATGGTATCCCAGCTCTGGTTTTGTAGAGTGGCAACACTGGTCTGGGAACTCTATGATTTATCATGTAAGATGACAGCGGTGTTTGTGTGTTTGAATTCCTGAATTAAAGTATTTAAAATGGATAAACAGTGTTTGGATGTAATAATATCGACATCGATCCTACCGACAATCGACAACGATATCGACAATCGACATTTACCGTATTTGACTTTTCTATGTCAAATATGGTGAAGCTACTTCTAATATCATATTTACTTAAAATTAAAAAACAACAGCGCGTTAGAAATGGATTTTCATACAGTTTTCTCCCCGCTTAGCACGTTAGAAATGAAATTTCATACATCTTTTCCTCCCGCATATTTTGTTTGTAGCAATGACGTACTTTCTACCTCGTTTTGACAAAAGCAAGAAGGTACTTTCCGAGCGGGTGTAGTATAAAAAATTTAACTTAATTAATTTCTTAATGCTGTCACTAATTATTGAGAGTCCTTATGTGCCGAGAGTGCAAGTGGGACGTAATTAGTAAAACAACGCCAATACAATCAGGAATGTGTAGGAATATATACAAAACTACAAAAAAAAATTGGCAGTCATAGGAACTGCCGATAGAAGTGAAAACGAATAATTAAAAATAAAAATTAAGTAATTAAAATATAAACCTTAAAACTAAGGCATTAAAGTTTAATTACGAATGTAGTATATTTATATTTAAGACATTTTGTCTTCGTAACAACGCGAGCATGGCAGTGTTCGCGAGCATGTCGGTGTTCGCGACAACAAGAAGACAAACAAACAAACAAAGAGAAGTACTTTGCAACAAAGTTAAAAGTGCTGAGTGCTGTAGTGGTAGGCGCGGTTGCAACGGCAGCAGAACTTCTAATATTAACTTTTCCGCAATCCGACTTTAGTTGTATATAGTGAAAGCATGCAAGCTGATCGTAACAGATTCGAACTGAACTTTTCCAAAACTTCGTTAGACATTCGTTGATGTATTTTAGTAGTGCCAATTTTGTGGCTTTATTTTGTTTGCAACTTCTCACTCTGCACCGAACTCGTCACTTCTCATTGCTAGGGGAAGTGACTCTTTCTTCTTACCGTTAAGTACACACATGATGGAAGGAGTTTTCTTGAGGTATAATTTGCGGTGGGTTCCCATATTCTTCTACATATGGGTTCGAAGGAAGTCATTCCTTTCGCATCTCGTCCCATTCGTAGCTCGTGCCATTCGCATCTCCTCACAATCACAAATTGGTCCATTTACAATTCCTGAGAACTGAGATAGGCTATTAGCATTCCAATACGTTGTTACTTGTCGTGTGGAAACCAATTCAATTTACTATTTCGTCTTCGTCATCTCAATCTATAGACGTCCACTGCCTAAGGTTTCCTGCATAGATCTCCATAGAACACAAGCTTGTGCCGTTTTGTTATTTGTGTACTATATAGATAAGGTTTTAATTTGTATGCTAATTTCGCTATTTTAAAATATACACTAAAATAATTTATAACCTTAGTTTAGACATAAGACAGTAATTAAGAAGCCATTAACAAAGTAACCTCGGATACTTCGCAGAGTCAGTACCTGGCACCTGCGCACCCATTTCCACAGATTTAATGGTCTATTCCAGCCTTTGAATGTTCTAGAACTGTAATGCTGAACTACATTGCAATATAATGTAGATACCCCACCACCACCACCACTAACAGCCCATTAACGTCCCACTGCTGGGCACGGGCCTCCACTCTCATAGGAGAGAGGGAATTACAGCTTAGACCCACCACGCTGCTCCAATGTGGGTTGGCGGGCTTTAAAGACTATTGTCATGTTTTAATGTTTAAACTATCGTGAGTGATATTCATTAAGTATAACTATACATAATATCCGGATAAACTCACGTGTTCCGTCGGAAAAATGCCCGACTAGTTTCGAAACCGTTCGCTTTTCCGACGGAACACGTGAGTTTATCCGGATATTATGTATAGTTATGATCATGTTAGTGATAATAACCGAACCGACGGCTTAACGTGCTCTCCGAGGCACGGGGGTGATACACCGCCAAATTCCTAACTCCGGGCTACCGACCAACACCACCACCACCTCCACCACGGTACCACTAGTACCGAGAATTTCTAGTCAGAAACACCTAACACTTAATTTATGGCCCATCCGGGGACTCGAACCCGGGACCTCGGCGGCCGCAGTAGAAGATGCTGCCCACTAGATCAACGAGGCAGTATGTAGATACCCGCCTATAGAAAATTTGTAAAACGTGGAGTAAGAGTAAACGTATAGCCCTCACTGAGTAATCACATCATAGAGGGTGTTGAGGCCAAACGCCACCACGTTGGCCCAGCTCGGTCAACGAACAAGAAGTGCGTACCGACGGGCCCATAGGTCGATATTTTCACTTCGCTGACCAAGCTTAGGGGGGTTAAATAATTGAGTGATTGCAGGCGGCTCTCTGTTCTTACAATCTAATTAACTGGTTGTTATCTAGGTATGCTAGGTACTTACGTGGCATCCACTCCTTACAACCGCTGGATGAATCACGTCGTACGTCGCCCAGGCGAGGAGTGGTGATATTGTAAGGTGTAAAGGTTGTGTGTGTGTTTGTATGTAACCTGGTACGACTGACGGATAGGATCTCGCAAGAATCCTGGACACTGCACTGGTAATTCACGTACACGTGCTTTCAAGGCGCCACCAGGCAATATCGGACTCACAATTCGTCGATTACGATAAATCACACACCACTAGTTCAATTATATAGTTAACGCCACAAAGCCCACTTCAACGGACCCCATAATCCGGTGAACACGTAAAAACAATATACTTTCAAAATTCACAAAGACCGGCGTATGCGAACGCTTCAACAAACGGCCATTTTTCTATAAATCAAGACAAACGCACGCGGCCTCCCAGGACGGCGTATCGAGGCGAACAGGACTATCAAATTTACTAGTCAATCCCAGATCTATTCGCTGTGGCGCCACGCGTCATGGGATTACTAGATTTACGTATTGGTACGTCGATTTCACGCGAGATGGCGTGAACAATCTCCCCCTTAGTGGACGACAGGACATAAGTCCACTAACAATTGGGTAACCTTGGCTGCAGAACGGACCTCCGACCAAGCTTCAAACTTACAACAAACAAGCAATTCAAATCCAAGTAGCTTCGCTAAGCGCGTCGGAGGTGCGTCCTTGCGATCCAAACAACAAGCCAAGTCTTATCGCTAAACAATTAACAATTAATCTTAGGCGATCTATCTATACACTTAATCAATAAAACAAACGGTCCGGACCGGTCAGGCAATCCTCGACAATCAACAAATCTAACTAGCGTAGCCACAAGTCTCAGTGCAGGAGGCACTCACAAGTTCAAGAGACCACTCTAGTGGCTAGGCGCACAACAAATTCAAATCAAATTACAAAATCACAATATCAAAGTTAGCAATCGGTGCTAGCTACCGGCAAAGGGTCGAGGGCCTAGACAGGGTCGGGGGGCAAGTCACCCACTATCGGTTGAGTGGTGCTGGCCTTTCAACATAGCAAACTCACCGGACCACATGGTCTCCAAACGGCGAGGAGGTAGACCACAACTGGACTAAGGCTAAAGCCGAAAATTATGTGAATAATACAAAAGCCATTGGTCGGCAACCTCACTTCTCAAAACAAAATAGGACTCAACACGTCGGAACAACAGGTTCGGACTAGTGAGGGTTCGCAGGGGTTAAATCCGGTATTGCTGTAACCGCTGCGGCAATTTTCCAAAGGCATCAATGCCTGTGCCACGACACTCGCGTGGACTTCAAGGGGGGCCCTAGCCTTCCCACCACAAAGCGAGCGAGACCGCGGTGGTAGGAGCTAGGGCGGCAACAATCTAATATTGCGCGCCCTCACCGCCCGGATTCACCAACCGGAGGTCCACTACCGGTCCAGTCGACCAGACAGGATCCGTGACGCGGTAGTGCTGCTGTCGCCCCAATCCGTCAGTTGGGCGGCGCTCGAGGCGCGGCCGTTCGCGCAGAGGGGGCGAGCAGCGCGAGGGACTTCTCGTCGCCGGCGGTGCAACAAGATTTTCAAAGTGGCGTGAGGGCGGCGAAATCCGCCTACGGGGGGGAGAAATCCGCCCACGGGGGGGAGAAATCCGCCCAAGGGGGGGATCCACGGGCAACCGGCTAACGGCGCTCGCGGCGTGGTCAGGACGCGCGCCCCCGCCGTTGGGGGGGGTGCGCGCACCGTCGTCCTGACGACCAACACAAGGTCTAATTGCGCACAAAATGGCCAAGTGGTTGCCATCGCAATGCGGGCACGGCCGCGACTGATCGGGGCAGTTCCGCTGCAAATGTGGTCCCAAGCAAGAGTAGCACCAGCGCCGTATCCTTGCAATGCCTCTTCGCTGCTGCACCGGTTTAGATAGGAAGCGAGGACATGAGGGAATCAAATGGTCCGTGTGCCGACAATAGTCACAGGGGGGCGGCACTGTGGCCGCAAGTCCACTGTACTCTGGCATCACTCGACGACCCTTCCCTGTCTCCCTAACTCGCACCTTCCTATCCAGGACTCCTCTGCGGACCTGATCGGACTGGCCACCCTTCTTTGCCTGTTTGGGAGACTCTGGGATCCTACGAGGACCAGCAACTCCAGAATTCTCCGCCTGCAGACTCTCCTGCTCCAAAAACTTCAAAAGGTCAGAGAAGGGGGGCAAGTAGGTTGCACCGTCCCCACCATACCGCTGCTCAAACCGCAGCCTCATCTCTAACGGTAGGCGGGACAATACAATGTGCAACAGCAAGAAAGACCACTGGTCCACTGGTAGGTCCAAGCGGCGCAGCGCATTGCATGCAACCACCACTGGGTTGACCAAATCCTCACGAAGGTGGGTCACCTCAGTGACGCAAGGCAGGGCCAGCAACTGGGCTACGTGGGCGTCTGCTAAGCGGCGCACGTTGGCGTATCGCTTAGTCAGCAGTTCTATTGCGCTATCATAACTCTCGTCGGAGAGGTCTAAGTGTTTACACAAATCCAGGGCCTCCCCCTGCAAGGACGAGAGTAAGTACGACAATTTCTGAGAGGGGCCTAGGTCCTTCCTAGCATCTACCAAGCTGTTAAACAGCGCGAGGAAACCTGGCCACTCCGTCAATTGGCCCGCAAACTTGGGCAACTCGATAGTGGGCAGCTTGCCCAACAACTCCGGCTGAGTGGGAGGTCTACACGGCGACCCCGGTAGCGAGCTCAGCCGAGCCTTTTTTCTTAATCGGCTAGCTTCTTCGATCATGCTGTCGGTCAACTCCAAGAATTGATCGTAATCATTGTTGACCGACTTCAAAGCATCAGGTGGGCAGTCTAACTCCAAAATTTCACGAAATGATTCGTCGACTGAGGCCTGCCTGACCGGAATTTGTTCGGTCCGCTGCAGCAGGGCGGCGGTTCGATCCTCGCGGCCGATCAATGCTGCGGCGGAAGCCGCCCAACGAAGCTCCGACTGAATTCGGCTTACAATTCTTTTGTGGTTTGCCATTTCACCAATTTACTGAATTACTATTTTAGCTACAACAATGGCAACTTCCAATAAACCACTTCAAACAAAACAACAAAGAAAAAAGTGTAAGCCTTCAAATCAAATGACAATAATTAATTTCAACAACAATTTAGTTACAAATTTACAATACAGCTAAACAAATCAAAGAATATCAAAACAACGAAAGTCACGGCAAAAAACTATATTCGAATGACGCCTACAAATGGTAGGCAAACAACAAAGTCATTCACGAAGTTAGCTGTTTCGTAATAATATTGGTTACAATATTCCGTAAGTACCGACATAAGTTACACAAAATAATATTATCAAAGTTAACTAGGTACGGCAAATTAGGTATAATACGACAACTCATCAAACGGTATAATTCTAAACTATACTACGATTGCAATTATGATCGGCAAGTAACCATCATCAAATATTAAATAATTAATCAAAAAAATCAAAGGCAACGCGAAACAAGAATGAATCGCCAACAGAGTTGCCGGCGGCTAGATGCCGATTACAAACATAGACGCAGTATCAAACAAAAGGACAAAGTTCAAGTTACCGCATATTCCTTTTTTCAATTACAAATACAAAATATACACAATGACAACCAACAAGGTTAATTTAACAGAGAGCGGCCTGGTTACAAATTCAGTTTTTTCAAATTATTATATGTGTTAATATACTTATAATTATTATATTTATTACCACTCAATTATTCAATTATTAGGAATAGGCAACAAACCAACAAACAATTACTCGTTATCGGGTGGGACCGCAAGTACCTACTGCTTAAACAAAAATAATTAACAACAACAATGTACAAGTACTTGAATTCAACTGTCCCGGTTGCAATCGCTATCTCGATATGCAATACAAACCCAATTTACAATTTAATATTGTGAGACTTAACAATTCAATTACTCAGCAATAATTCAATTCAATGCCTACTACTAAATCTTAGTGGTCCGTCAAAACCACGCGCTGCTACCAAATGTTGAGGCCAAACGCCACCACGTTGGCCCAGCTCGGTCAACGAACAAGAAGTGCGTACCGACGGGCCCATAGGTCGATATTTTCACTTCGCTGACCAAGCTTAGGGGGGTTAAATAATTGAGTGATTGCAGGCGGCTCTCTGTTCTTACAATCTAATTAACTGGTTGTTATCTAGGTATGCTAGGTACTTACGTGGCATCCACTCCTTACAACCGCTGGATGAATCACGTCGTACGTCGCCCAGGCGAGGAGTGGTGATATTGTAAGGTGTAAAGGTTGTGTGTGTGTTTGTATGTAACCTGGTACGACTGACGGATAGGATCTCGCAAGAATCCTGGACACTGCACTGGTAATTCACGTACACGTGCTTTCAAGGCGCCACCAGGCAATATCGGACTCACAATTCGTCGATTACGATAAATCACACACCACTAGTTCAATTATATAGTTAACGCCACAAAGCCCACTTCAACGGACCCCATAATCCGGTGAACACGTAAAAACAATATACTTTCAAAATTCACAAAGACCGGCGTATGCGAACGCTTCAACAAACGGCCATTTTTCTATAAATCAAGACAAACGCACGCGGCCTCCCAGGACGGCGTATCGAGGCGAACAGGACTATCAAATTTACTAGTCAATCCCAGATCTATTCGCTGTGGCGCCACGCGTCATGGGATTACTAGATTTACGTATTGGTACGTCGATTTCACGCGAGATGGCGTGAACAGAGGGGTACATACAGCCTTAAACTTTTATTGTATTATTTAGTACAAAAATTATTAGACCCTCTTTATCCCTGTTAGACGTTAAGCCCGGTTATCCGATACAAAGCACGAGATTAACTAAGGTATGTGTAAACAAAGCCTAAAGTTTTTACATTCTGACGACCTCCGTGGCGCAGTGTTGAGCGCTGTTGTTTTAACGTGCGGAGGTCCCGGGTTCGATCCCCGGCAGGGTCAATTTGGAATTTATAATTTCAGAATTTTCACTGGTCTAGCCTGGTGGGAGGCTTCGGCTGTGGCTAGTTACCACCCTACCGGCAGAGACGTGCCGCCAAGCGATTTAGCGTTCCGGTACGATACCGTGTAGAAACCGAAGGGGTATGGGTTTAATATAACTGCCATGCCACTGACAGGTTAGACCACTACCATCTTAGACTGCATAATCACTTACCATCAGGTGAGATCGCAGTCAAGGGCTAACTTGTAGTAGATTAAAAAAAATATATATATTTAAGCCATTAAGTCTTGCTATGTATTTACTTTGCGTCGTTAGTATTTGTTTATCATAAACATTCACGTTTTTAAATTTAGCAGATAGTTATAATCATAGGATACAGGCGTCCGATACTAAATAGTTTTCTGAAATTCATCTGATGTGAAATGGGCAGATTATAACAGGCATCTGTTTAGAAAGAATAGTTCTCAAGTTTATCCCTAAGGATGCAACATGCTTGTGGGAATGGTAATAGTAGTTTGTGATAATATAAGAGCGGTAAGTTGGTTTTTACATACGAGTTGACTAATGTCAGCCCGATGACGCCAGTCGAGGGCTGAATTCGTCACGAGTATGTAGAAACCTCAACGCCCTGGTATCACACGATATTTTTCAATACATTTGTGAGAAAACTTGAAAAAAAAAACTCGAGTAGGTAGGTAGTAGGTAAGTGCTCACTAGAAAATGGTTTCTCACGCCCATACTAATTAAAAGATTTTTGGCGGCTATTAATAGCTAAAATACCTAATTGTTGATTTAATTTTATAATTACACATCACTGACTTTTTTAAAATAAATATTTATGTAATAAGGAACTACGTTCCTATCTGGTGTCCCACGACACCACACGTTTTTTTTTTTTAAATTGTCTTCATGGCTCTAGGTTCTAGTACTTAACTCTCAGTCTGGAATATTCAGCCTTTACTTTTAGGATTTATAAAACTTAAAACAATTTCAATTAACTAAATTAAATACAGTTTTTAATTTCAAGAATTAATTTCATCAATCCACATCTTTTTTTAAGTTTTCTACATACAAAGTCAATATCATTATGAACCTTCTTGCAAGAAAACTTTTTATTTAGAAGTAAAGTGGCCTTACCAAAATTAAAAAAAACTGCAAAAAAATAGCACGAGGACAGTGAATTCTGCAAAAAAAAGCACGAGGGCAGTAAATTTAACTTACAAGCCCTGTTTACTGCCTCTGTAAGTGTATTTTTCGAGCAAGTGTATTGAAAATTAATATTCTTCGACTCTGTGACAGAAACCTAAATAATAACAAAAACCGATCAAAAAATGTAAATATAATCGTCAAAAAGCTGTAAGAATGTCAGCTGTATTTATAGGACTGGTTTTTATAGGACGGTAACGACCAATGTAATTATGAATTTACAGCCGCTTCAGTGATGACAGGTCATTAGAGATATCACTTGCTGACATATTTTTGTAATGACAGTCAATTTGTGGATCTGGTAGACACTACCCGATGGTCTAATATACTTTTTTATATTTTGATATTATATCCTATATTATAATATTATTAAAATTATTGTATCTTAATTCTTGACGCAATAGATGGAACTCTGAATGGATGCAAGCATACTGCGCATTACCACAGAATAGGTAATAGTAGGCATTACACAGGAGATAAGGTAGACAAGTGTGTGCACAGACACAAGTGCACTCGAGCCACGCGGTGCGGCGCCGCATCGCACCTCGTTACTCCGCATCGCACTGGCGGCCACACGAGCAGTGCGTCGTCGCAGTGTTCTTACGGGGCTGCTGCGGCACCGCAACAGGGTTAGTAGAGGGAGTTGTATGCCGTACAAACAACTGAGCGGTGCGGCTGCGGCACCGCACTGCTTGCACCCCTCCCCGCCTCGTCTGCCTCGCGCCGTTGTCCGGTGCGCCTGCGGTGCGGCGCCGGAGCGGAGCCGGACGCGCCGTGTGGCATACCATACATTTATATAATGTAGGAAAGCGTTGCGGCACCGCTCAGGCGCCGCGCGGGAGCCGCACTGCACCGTGTGGCCTAGCCCTTACTCTCATATTCCAATGAGAAGACAATTCGACACGACCGGAGAGAGATCAGGCGTAGGATCAACGACTTTACGTGCTTTCGTATTTCTGAGTCACGTGCTATTGAAAATAACTTGACCGGAAAACGCATTAACTTTTTTTAGACCGACTGATTCACAGATAAGAATAACCAGAAGTCCAGCTATAAAACTAAAGATTTAATAAAAGACTTTCATAATCTCCAGCAAGGCAGATGCGATATAAGTTATAGATCAAGCATCGCCGTTGCGCCAAGAGCCGTAATTGACATCAAAACTTGAAGAGAATCACGGAGTAAATGTTGCAAGTTTCTCACTAACTAAGCTGGCCTTAAGTCCAGCATTTGTGGGACTATTTGTATCAAAAAATTGATAAATACCTACGTACTTATTTATCAAATTAGAGTATTTTGATGATTATACACAAGTAGATTGTCAGCCGTACATAACTTTTTGATTATCCGATATCAAAAGTATCCTGTGTATCCATCTTTAGGATCATGAGCTAATTCAGTGCCAAATATTGGCGAAATCTGTTGAAAGGAACCACAAGTAAAAATGTAACAGTAGACTGACACGTCATACTTCATACTAATATAATAATTATTGTGAATTGCGAAATTGTGTTTGTTTGTTTGTTTATTGGTTTGTCGGTTTGTCCTCCAAGCACGCTGCAATAGAGCAATGAATCGACAAAATTATTTGCATTGATTTAGTTCAAGACCTGGAAAGTGACATAGGCTAAGGCTCCTAAAAAATCCAAGAGTTCCACCGGGATTTATAAAAAAGTTTAAACCACGCGGACGATGTTGCGGGCATAAGCTAGTTTAGAATATTTTCTTTTATCTGATTGTTACATTAATTGATTCATTGTGATCTGGACTCTAGCCACGGCCACTTTTTTAATTATGAAGTAGTAACTTTTAACTGCTTTTTTTTTATTATATAAATAATTTTTTTAACTTGAATTAAAAGGTGTATAATTAGTTGGCAACTTAACAAGATTTTGATGCGAGTTCATCCATCCATCCATCCATCACCCTGTATGCATCCACTGCTGGACATAAGCATTTTCGAGAGCGCGCCACCAAACACGGTCCTCTGCCTTCCTGATGCGAGTTGCCTCTGCTTAATGGTCAGTGTTTGGTTGATTTGGTTGAATACTCAAAGATGATACTCCAGTAGATCCATCCAATCCAAAGATCATCGCTCTCTTTATAGAAGGAGAGCGATGATCATAGTACATTCAATTAATTAAATATTCAACTACAACAGGCGTCCTGCTTCTAAACTAGAAAATTCTGGTCACGTTATTGCTAACTCTTAAGTCGTTAAAGTATGAATTTTTGCGCAAACTCCCGCCATTTATTTTATAACTTTGATAGTTTACCTGCCAGTCTGAAACACGACTTCTGGCGAACTATTTCAAAGCATTTTAGCTAGCTGATGCCCGCAACTTCGTCCGTGGATTGAGGTATTTTTTTGTTTCCGGGGGAACTCTTTCATTTTCCGGGATAAAAAGTAGCATATGTGTTATTCCAGACTGTAATCTATCCCTGACTGGCGTTCTGGCGTGTTGAAGCGCCTGCAGCACTTCACGCAGCAATAGTTATTTGTTATACAAGAGTGAAAAGTTGTTTTTTAACCGCGTGCTCAATTTTGATGACCGAGCAAGCGAAGGATTCTAAAATTGAATCACGAGCGGAGCGAGTGATTAAAAAATTAGAATCCTGAGCGTCAGCGAGGGAATCAAAAGAGCACGAGGTGAAAAATCTTTTCACTCGAGTGCAACACGTAACTTTTCACCCCACCTCAGCGAGGAAATGACTAAATGCAAAAAAAAATCACAAGATTAAATTCAATTCTGTTAATTTCTTCGTCACTAGAATCGCTCATTTTAGGTTTTTCACTTATTTTCAATTTTCTTGTTATTAATCGGTTTTAATTTTAAACAATATGACGTGAAAGAAAATGGTGCGCGCAAAGCAAATTAAAAAAGTACACCAAGAAGGTTACGAGTGTGAGTTTTTAACACAGGTTTTTAACAAATTAAAAACGATTGTATGGAAATTCGGCACCATAGAGGTACAAGTAAATAGGTTTTAACAGTCCGTAAACCCGTAAACCGACATTTTAAGAACTTTTGATGAGCTTTGTGCATGAGATATTAGTATTATAACAAAAAGAAAATTAAAACATTAAAGATTAATCCCTCCTTAGTAGACTGTTGCAAATAAAAATTTAATTTTATTGAAATATAATAGTGAAATTCTCATTCTTGCAGAATACGTTTACCATTTATACACTTTTGGGTGACACTTTTCACCCATATAAATCCACGAAAAAATATAATAAATGACTTATAAAAAATACTAATATGATAAACACGCTCTTAAAATTGGACTGTTGCAATTCGTTTTTATACGTTCTATACAAAATTAGTTAATAAAAAAATCAAATCAATGTGCACGATTTATCAAAATTTACGCGTCACAATAACCTGTATTTCTTAAAAGTTTGACGAAATTACTGATAAAATAAAATTTACCATGAATGTTTAGTATTTGTATAACACAAATTGTGTAAAAATAAAGTTCTATAAAATACCTATATGACCAAAAAATATTATCAAAGTCTGATCAAGTCTGATCTGTTTTGAATTCACAAACTTCATAGACGAGTGATATTTACTAACGTGCACACGATGTTCTAAATTCAATTTACTTTATCCTCTAGAGGATAATAACGGCTTTTACCTTCAGATATCGAAGAGTAAAAATACTCTTTCCGAGATGGTGGGATGAAAACATTGAAAAAGTTCTTTTTAATTCAAACGATTGAAACAAAAGTATCTTACTACCATTTTCATTAAGAAATAATAATTTTTATAACATTTGAAAATCATAATTATATGTAGTTTAAATAATTAATTTAAAATGTTTTAACATACCAAATAATTTGAAACTTGCAGACCCCAATTTTGACATTCCTTCGTCCATCGATGTACCTACTCATCGGCCCATTAACCACACTTTTAATTTAGGTAAATAAATTACACATAACACAGTCTTTACTTTTTTGGGAGTTAGAGGCCAAACAAAAATTTTGAACCGTGTAATTTTGCAAATAAAGATTTTATTTATTTATTTATTATTTCCTCAAATATTTTTTATTTTTAATACTTCATAAATCGTAAAACTTACTACAGGTTTGTACGGAACCCTCGGTGCGCGAGTCCGACTCGCACTTGGCCGGTTTATTGTTGTAAGTGTGTGCAATAAAGAGTTTTATCTATTTATCTATCTATCGTATCTATAAAAAGTAGACCGTTAAAATAACCTTAGTATAATGCTGACCTGAATTTTGTTCTACGAAACTAATTTAGGAACCAATTCCTCTTAAATACCCACCTATTATATCGCAGACAAAACAGAATTTGAAATCATAAGTTTCGAAATAGAATAGCGTCTATTGTAAAACTTCTCTAATATTACGATTGGAAAATTTATTCGACGGAGCCTATTCGGAAATGAGCCAATCTACAATATTGTAAGGGAATCAGAATGAATTATTATTACCAATATTTAAATTATTGGAAAATTTATTTCAATAGGCTATGGTCGTAGCACCAACAGGCCAAAGTTCTAAATTATGCAGTCTCATTGTTCTTTAATTAAGCACCGTATTGCTATTCTTTCTATTTGATGCATTAGCCACGTTTTTTTTATCCACTACAAGTTAGCCCTTGACTGCCTCACCTGATGGTATTGTTCTTTAATTAAGCACCGTATTGCTATTCTTTCTATTTGATGCATTAGCCACGTTTTTTTTATCCACTACAAGTTAGCCCTTGACTGCCTCACCTGATTGAACTCCGTTCTAATAAACTACATAGTAGTTAGCATTAAGTTAAGCAAATAACTAAAAAATCTCCAAAGCAATATTGAATACTATTTGCAGTCTCAGTGTCCATATTATTATAATTAAAATAGTCTGAATCAGTCGTTTTAATAACGGAATAAGATTTCGCTAAGAATTTCTATACAAATATCAACAGTCTGAAATTAAATTTCTCTGTACGTGTTCGTGCAAAATATCTATATTATTTTTGTAATTATGTATAATTACAAAAATAATAATATGCAGATAACTGTATTTTTTAGAGCCTATTAGTCATAAATCATAAACATTTTCAGTACTGAAAATGTAAAAATATAGAATAACAAACCAATTATTTTACCTAGTAAACTGCTTTCCAAACCGGTGGTTGAGTCAAAACATGACGTAACCTAAGAGACACCTGTATTTCCTACATGTTATAAATAAGTTGAGTTTGAGTTAGTATCAGTCGGTCAGTATCGAGTCAAATTATACCAAAGCTGTCAGTAGTGTCAGGACTTTGCAGAATCGCCTCTATCTTGGAAGATATACCTACCTACCCTATTTTGTAAAATATCTTTCCATTACATCGGCCACTATACGAGTTTTGCGGCGAGGGCAAAGGAAGCTTTAAAAGTCTGTCAAAAAAAGAGAACCTTTAAAAAAATGGATATTTTCAGTACTAGAAAATCACAAAAATGAATACTCTTTGTGTGAAAAGCTTGCATTTGCACGTAACAAAAAAATTACCAGTTCCTAGAAAATATTTTTCAGCAACACAATAGCGCAAGCGCTCTTCTTTTAGTTTCTACTCATATTTAATTATAGCTGACGGAAAAAGGTAGGTATGTAATTTGTTACCAGCTTTCAAAGAGCTGTCTTATGGAATTCGCGTCTGAGGAGTAGACGTTGCGTTATTGCAACTTTCATTAAAACTGAGGATGCGCCCGAGATATTTGCTGCTTGCATAAAAATTGTTGCAGACATCATGCTTTTAAAATTCAACATTTAATGAAAACGAATTCCGTTTGAGACGAGATACGTCAGAGCTTGAACTGAAAGAGTTTTTTTATTGCCGTGTATGATGCAGTCGTGCGAAGCGATGAAACGTGCAGCTTAGTAGGGTGGATAACGGTAACAATATGACAGCTACAATGTAACGATCTCCATCACATTTTAATTGTCTAACCCTCTTTTGTTAGAGGGCAAAAGCCCCAGTCAAATGAAGAATACCATAGATTCAGCAAATCACAACAATCGAGATTGTAGCAATGATTGATGCAGCTTTTCGACTTAACCCACGTCAGTAATTGTTACATACAGTCCGACAAAGTTATCTGAACCGGTGACAGCCTCGCTAGTATGGGTAGTAGGTATATGAAAAATAAAATAAAAACATTGAAAAAACTAGAAATTTAATTCGCTATAATCCGCCACAGAAGGTAAATTTATGTGGTACAGTGCGTATCTTGAACTTGCAGCCCGCGATATTCTCCACACCACATAAATCTTCCAAAATACCCTCAACGTACGTTTCACTCCGACACCGGAGAATCTTAGGAGATGTTGACTGTACAATGCACGATTGTGAAGTCCACATCTCCTAATATCGCGGGCTGCAAGTTCAAGATACGCACTGTACCACATAGATTTACCTTCTGTGGCGGATTATAGCGAATTAAATTTCTAGTTTTTTCAATATCATGGACTTCCGCAAAGTAACGCCTGCTTCTATCCAATAAAATAAAAACAAACAAATAGGCATAAAAAAATAGTTCTAATTTTGCCCACCGGGTCAGATAAGTTTGTGGGACTATACGGGGATGAATTTCAGGGCCGGTTGTATGATAAATGGTTAAAGTTATGTTACGGTAACCGTTAAACTTCGAAATAAGGAAAAAAGTGAGTAAAAGCCAATATTCATATCACCATGATTAAAATTAAATGTAAAATTATGGCTCAAAGTACATAATCAAATCCTAATGATAGCGCAAACTATTTTTCCATGACTGAATAACGAAGTTAAACGGGGACCGTAACGTATCTATATCTTAAGTCGCCGCAGCGAACAAAATAGTTCTATTTTCTTTTTTCTTCAATCTGAGTAGGTGCTACGTACTCCCACACAAAAAGTGTGGGCGAAGGTCGTAATTTTCTTCATTTTAATAAACTCCACGAAACTTTTTCAATTTCTATAATATAATAGCGATGTCATAATGCAAAGTAATAACTCTGAAATGTAATAGAGCACATGTGCTCGCCTATTTGAAAGGTTTAAAGGGTCCACTGAGGGATAACTTTCTCTTTTGTGACGTTCTTCAACAAAAAGGTCAGAAATTAGTTTCACGCGGATGTCATTACTCAAAATACATACTTATCTGGCTTTTACGTTCTATTTTCTTGAACTGTTGTTAAATTATAATGGTGGAACTCCCTAATTTTCCGGGATAGCCTTAGTCCTTCTCCGGGATACAAACTATCCCCATACCAAATTTCACCAAAATCGGTTGAACAGATGGGCCGGTAAAGCGTAGCAGACAGACAGACGGACAAACAGACAGATACACTTTCGCATTTATAATATTATAAGTATGGATTATTAATTTGTTAGTGTGTCTGTCTGTTTGGTAGGTAACGCAATCCATCCGCTCAACTGGGTACGGGTAAATGGTATCAATTCCTTGCATTATGACTTCTAGTGTTAAGTTGAAATTTCAAAAAAGGTAAATTCAATAATTCGTAAGTTTATTCGGTAAGACTACTGGGAGTAGGGGCTTTAAACGAATTGATAAAGCCCAAAGGTCTAGTACGTGTGCACTACCGCAACATTATAGTTTTGGGAACATGTGCGGTTTCAATTTACAAATGTATTCTCAATAGTCAAGGGACCCTGCGTCATAAAAAGCAAAATTGGGGATCTGAAGGCCTGGACAGTCGTAAGAAAAAGCCTCATGTTCAGAAAAAATTACAAAAAAATACGAAGCAATTTTGATGACCTCTCTGCCGCAGTGTTGAGCGCTGTCTTCACGTGGGAGGTCCTGGGGTTCGATCCCCAGCAGATCAATTTTGGAATTTATAATTTCTGAATTTTCTCTGGTGTGGCCTGGTGTCTAGTTACCATTCTACAGGCAAAGGCCTGCTGCCAAGCAATGAAGCGTTCTGGTACAACGTCGTGTAGAAACCAGTTAGGGGTATGTGTTTAATGTAACTACAATACCCCTAACAGGTAAGCCCACTACCATCTTAGACTGCATCATCACTTATTACTTATCAGGTGCAATCACAGTCAAAGGCTAACTTGTAGTGGATAAAAAAAGGTGGTTCAGTTTAAGAGCATACTCAGTTTTGGAAAGCACACACGTCGTCATCTAAATTCTACATTATCTAACTATATTATTAGGCGTGCCTTATAGTTAATTTAGCTAAACTATGTAAATGTATGGCTTTCAGTGTATACTGTTGGCAGAACGTCGTGACTTAGCGGCTTAATAATATTTGCACAGTGAGTAGCGCCAAGATGGAGGTTTAAATATTAATTTAGGTGCTTTATAATATAGTTTATTTTGCTAACGTAACTCTGCCTTATGGGAGACGGTACAGATAATTAAATTGCAAGTCTCAATAGCTTTATGGAAACCATAAATAGGCAAACTATAATAATACCATACCATATTGTAATATCTATTAATTATTATAGTACTTGGTTATTTAAATTCATACTAATATTATACTGCTACGCTTTCACGGTACATCTGTTCAACCGATGTTGATTATATTTAGTACAGGGATAGGTTGTATCCCGGGGAAGGACATAATATGCTTTTTTTATCCCGGAAAATTCAAAAGTTTCCGAAGGATACAAAAACCTTTTTTTTATTTTTTATCCACTACAAGTTAGCCCTTGACTGCGATCTCACCTGATGGTAAGTGACGATGCAGTCTAAGATGGTAGCGGGCTAACCTGTTAGGGGCATGGCAGTTATATTATACCCATACCCCTATTCGGTTTCTACACGGCATTGTACCGGAACGCTAAATCGCTTGGCGGCACGTCTTCGCCGGTAGGGTGGTAACTAGCCACTGCCGAAGCCTCCCACCAGGCCAAATTATTCAAGCGAACCTTAATTTAAGCGGACTAAGTCACGGGCATCATCTAGTTAATAATAAGCAGACGATGTATTCAGGGCAAACACAGGGCAAACATTAACAGACACAAGTAGTTACCTACATACAAAGTGCAACCACATAAAAACTTTTTTGATTTACCGTCCGGTCTCATTCCATCTGATTTATGATGCTGGCGTGCGAATATTAAAGATTCGTATTGATATATTATACCTTTATCCCCTCTCCCTTTTTACTATTTACGAGAGTTTCCCTGCCCTCATAACTTTTATCGTCCTTTTCGGTGCCCGACTTGAAAAAACATCCACCGGCCTTCCTATAAATAATGCTTCAGGATCTGTCATATGTAATCATAATGAAGAATATAATATATATTAGGTATCAACATATTTAATAGATTTTTTTTTTATCCACTACAAGTAAGCCCTTGACTGCGATCTCACCTGATGGTAAGTGATGATGCAGTCTAAATAAATCTTACTAAGAGCGTTCAAACAGCCCAGCGCAGTAGGCCGAGTCCCAGGGGCATACTAATATCGCTTTAACCGTAGATCATGGGGCTGATTCTGTAGTGCACTATCTCTAAACTAAACCAAAATGACAGCATTAAAAATATTCTTTTCCCTGTCATAATACTCTCAGCGGAAAGGGACAGAACTAGATTTAAAGTTGTTATTTTAGTCTAGTATAGATATAGTGTTAGACATAATTGGCCACATTGTTTTAATATTGTTGACGTTCGTGTTCGTGTATTATTATAATTCTTTTTTTTTTTAGCCCTTGATTGCGATCTCACCTGATGGTAAGTGATGATGCAGTCTAAGATGGCAGCGGGCTAACCTGTTAGGGGCATGGCAGTTATATTAAACCCATACCCCTATTCGGTTTCTACACGGCATCGTACCGGAACGCTCAAACGCTTGGCGGCACGTCTTTGCCGGAAGGGTGGTAACTAGCCACGGCCGAAGCCTCCCACCAGACCAGACCAGGGAAAATTCACAAATTATAAATTTCCAAACCCTGCCGGGGATCGAACCCGGGACTTCCGCATGTTAAGGCAACAGCACTCAACACTGCGCCATGGAGGTCGTCGAATTTTAGGTACGTCAAGGTACGTCTACTTGACAAAGGTAAATCTGTTAAAATATAATACTGCTTTAAGCGATGGTAGTGATGGTAGCCCCTGTATACTTACTTTTAAGCTGTAAAACACTTTTATACATTTAATGCATTTTAAGCATTTACAGTTGATTAATGAGAAGTAGTTGACTGTGTTTTAAGGTTAGTTTAGCTTATATTGTTACGAGTATATACTTGTATATATATATATATTTTGTATAGCGCATATTGTTCAGCCGTTAATGGTAACAACCAAATGATTGGAAAAGCTTACTATACAAAAAGCTAAACATTTGACAAAATCTAAGATTTACTGATAATTTTTAGACTCGTTAATTAAATAACTCTCTGAAGTAAGAACCCTCTGATTTTCCCAAACATCAAAAGTTTTGATATGCGATAATTTAATCAGACAATTTTTTTATTTTATTGAATACTTACTACCTAAATAAAAAATATTTATTGGCCAAGAAGTTAACACCATATAAAAGCATTAATTAATCGAAATAATGAAACAATACTTATTACTCACACATAAAATTATTCCAGTCAGCATTTATATCAAGTATTTAATATTATTATCTGCATTAAAATTGGGTAAGGAAATAAAAGGGAGAAAAGTCTCCATCCTGAGAAATAAGTGAATGCCTAGTCAGCCCCGTAATAAAGCCGATTGTGATCTTTTCATTTGCTGTGAGCCATAAGTAATTCCGCCTCCCTCACGAAGTTATAATGAAGACGAAAATTATATTATTTCTGATTACTCCATTCTTCCTGCGATTTTGATTAAACGGGTTTCGGCTGTCGGAGTGTTTGTACGCTAAGCCGAGACAAATTATTCCGGATTTACGTGGATTTTGTTTCCTAATTCCGTAAATAATTCTAATTTATTCAGATCGGGTGGCGTTATCTTTCTTGGATCAAATTAAACTGCAAGATGAAGCCAAATTAAATTAATTTTAGTGAAAATGATCTCAATCAAAACATTTAATTGTATTTCATATTTTAAAACATTAACAAAGAATTAAACTATATGCCAGATGTAGCTCTAGGTACATAATAAAAGTAGAATGGCGTCATGTATTACTTTAACTTTATTCAGAAAAAATACCATTCACCCTTTTGAAAATAACACAAAACATGGCAAAATAATTTAACTCACAACCAAGCGAAATGTCAGCGAAATGCCACGGGCCAGGGAACAAAGACTTTCATGGTGTATTGGGGATGGGGTTACAAAGCAGTTTTTTAACATGGAGTTGGGTGAACTTCATGTGTCGAACAATATGTTTTTTTACTCGTAAAAAGTAAGTATATCGACCGAAATCAGTGATTATATTTGCGACAGTAATTATTGATCAATAGCACGCGGAAATCTATGTCTGTTACAAATAAAAATATAAGCGATAAATCTTCTTCAATTTTTCGATTTTGGTAACGTAACTAAAGCACATAATTCCGTAAATACTGTTTGTTAATAACTGTACAAAACGAAAACTTCCTCGTTGGTCTAGTCACTAGTGGTTAGCATGTTCGATTGCGGCCGACGAGGTCCCGGGTTCGAGTCCCGGGTCGGGCCATAATAGTAGGTATTGGGTTTTTCCGACTAGAAATTCTCAGTACTAGCCCGGAGTTAGGAAGTTTGTGGTGTTTCACCGCCGTGCCTTGGAGAGCATGTTAAGCCGTTGGTCCCGGTTATTATCCCTAACACGATAATAGTCGTTAAAATCCGCCAACCCGCATTGGAGCAGCGAGGTGGGTCTAAGCTCTAATTCCCTCTCTCCTATGAGAGTGGAGGCTTGTGCCCAGCAGTGGGACGTTAATGGGCTGTAGTGGTGGTGGTGGGTGGTACAAAACAAGAAACATAATATTATGGTGTGTGACCTGCGCCACTAAATCCATTCCGACGAAAAAATATTAGAGTGAAGAAACATTTTTAAGCAACAGGAGCCTCAGCAGAACAAACTGGGGAAGTCTCAACTGGCATCACCGCATTAATATGTGTTATAATTTTCACCCCAGCAAATTTGAATGAATTATTGTCGTAGGTTAACAAAAGATGCACAGTTCGGATATATCCTGAACACTGACTATGCGATGTTTGTGCCCAGTCTGTCATGGTGAGGGACTTCGAACTACAAAGCGTACTCATTCTAGGAGGAACTTTGTCTAGACAAGACCCATTGTGCTGGATACGTACGATAATCAATTTGGACCTTTCGCGGCTGAATACGCCTTTTGTATGACAGTGAAAGGTTATCGATGTTAGTTTTCACAGACCACTTACATGGGAGGAAGATACCTTATCGATAACATGGTAACCGATGGATTACATTTAAAACTAGCTGGTTCACCCACAATTGGGTATTTGACAACTATAATCAAGTCAGCAACTTTTTGGGATTTGGGACGGGATTTTGTACGAAATACAGAATTGTAATACACTTTTTTTACTTTAATCGATATTTTAAAATGGTCAACATAAAACGAACAGAGGACGTGGATATATTGACTTTTGGGAATTCCTTTATTTAAGGGACCGGCGACCGCCGCTCGCAACTTCTACTCGAACCGCAAATATAAATTTGCCGGTATATTACTATCCCTATTTGGCTGAAGACACATGATCGCGTGCAAGCGCGATAGCAATATGAGCGTACAGAATTTGTTATACATTTAGTCTTGTTCCGTAAATACCAAAAATGATGAATGAAAAATTGTTGTGTTTTTAACTTTGTGTTGTTATTCTGTAACTTGACAATATAGGCTATGTTTCTGATCAATTAGTACGTGAGATATCGTTGGTTTTAATATGAAACAAATAAGGAGAAAACATGTCGTTTATGTCGCAAAAACATGCAAAACGCAATGTGCTTACATTTAATTTTGGGAAAGTATTTTGGAAAAATAATTATCCAGGGACCTAGATAAATACAAGTTCAATCTTAATAATCGCATAATATGGAGGAAATATGCTCGAATTACTAATTATTTTGGTATTACGTTTGTATGAGCAATTAGCCCTCCGCTGGCGCCTTAATTATCAAAAATAATTTATTTGACTAGTCGTCAAAAGTACCCAATTTATTTTAATCCTCAATCCTCAAAAATCTGAGGCACCCAATATTCCTCACGATGGCTTCCTTCACCGCTTGAACTGTGATTTTAATTTATTTTAGAACCATCGGTTCGGCCCCCGAATAGGCGGCGGTCGATCGTTTGAACCACTAGATTTTTTCCCCTATACTAAGTAGGACGAGATTTCTGCATGGAAGTTTTCTCGAATCACTTTTAACTATCGATAACTTAATATTAAATTTAATCTCGTTAAATTGGATCTTTATGTTACTTGTTTAATGCTTTTAACATTTGTTAAAGTAATAATATAAATAAAACAAAAGCAATATACAAAAATAAGAAATGAACATCGCACGTAGGACTAAAATAATCACAAATTCCACATATAGCGGGCTAAGTAGACGGTACTCGACAAATTTCTAAATTGAGCTCGAAATGAGAAAATCCCGCGAGAAATTCGCTCTTCCTGCCCGTCTGCCTGTTAGAAGCCACGTAGGGGGGATACTATAAGCAAATTGCATTCACCTAGGAATTACCGTGCTATTTACCAACTTTGGCTGAAATCTACTGCTTTAGACTATATTATAATATATCACGTTGATTATAATAATATACCGGGAACCAAATAAGAACTTAATTTGACACATGCATTGCGTTGAGCATACGTCATATAAGGCCAGTAAGCGTAAATCATTCTGTATTTTATTCACTGAACATTCAACTTAAAGTGGCCATACATGGACTGCTCGAGCAGTTAGCCAGTGATCAACATACACGGACCGCTCGAGGAGTCATAGTCAACAGCTTGAAGCTACCATTGATAACTGCTGCCAACCGTCCGAAGCAGTCGCAACTGCTCGAGCGGTTCCACGTATGTGTGTAGGTAGAAGACTGTAGTTCACTATGCAGTCGCAGCTTGAAGCAGTCCATCCTGACTGCTTCAAGCTGTCCGTATATTGCGGGCCTTACTGAATAAAAAATCATTGATACGATATAAATGATTTATATCGTAACTAGATGATGCCCGCGACTTCGTCCGCGTGGATGAAGATTATTAGAAAGTGTGTCTGTCTGCTACACTTTTACGGCCCATCGTTTGTAAATTTGGTATGGAGATAGGTTGTACCTATTCCGGGAAAGGATATAAGTTACTTTTTATTCCAGAAAATTAGGAAATTCCCCAATTTCAGGAAGGTTTTAGTATATAATTCACCTGGGTATCTGTCTTATGTATGATGTTATATACATAAATATTCCGTCATGTCACCAATTTTCTTTTTCATATAAAAGTTGTTAGCGTGTATAAATGCTTTTATTTTAATTGCACGAAAATATCTCTCGCAAGTTCCGGCAGTGAATCAATGAAAGTTGCAATAATGTTTATTTCTCACTTGCGAGAGTTCCATACGACACGCTTCTTTGAAAGCTAGTAACTAAGTACATACCTATATCGTTAGTTAAAATTAAATGTGAGCGGAAAGAAAAGTGGCTGAGATATTTTCTCTTGGGAAAATGTGTCTGAAAAGTTAAACGTAGAAATATTATGTTGATACTGAAAAAGGCAGCTCACTTTAATAAGGAGTGAGTTTGGAGTCATGTTATTTTTCTTAATGTTCGTTTCATTGATTTAGATAAATCTTAAAAAAACCGGTCAAGTGCGAGTCGGACTCGCGCACCGAGGGTTCCGTACAAACCTGTAGTAAGTTTTACGATTTATGACGTATTAAAAATAAGACGAAATGAACCGCAAAACTAACTTTGTTTGTAGAGGTTTATTGTTAATATCAAAAAATTACGTTTGTTGTATGGGAGCCCCCCTTTAATATTTACTTTATTGATATTTAATTATTTATTTTGAAAGGTAATATACAAGTTAATATTCTGTGAAAATTTGAACCGTCTACCTGTTACCGTTTTTAATATTGAGCAAAAAAATACGAAAAAAACACGTTTATTGTATGGGGACCCCCCTTAATATATATATTTTTTTAATTTTTAGTATTTGTTGTTATAGCGGCAACGGAAATACATCATTTGTGAAAATTTCAGCTTTCTAGCTATCACGGTTTATGACATACAGCCTGGAGACAGACAGACAGACAGACAGCGGAGTCTTAGTAATAGGGTCCCGTTTTTACCCTTTGGGTACGGAACCCTAAAAAATATTATTTAGATAAAGTGCATTTACAAGTTACGAACTTGAAATGATTTTTATCAGGGCTTGACAGAAACAGATGGCTCTTTCTGAGCAGAACGAAGGTGCGTCATCGTCGTCGTCGTCAACGTCAACCGATAGATGTCTACTATTAAGTCCAGTCAAATATGATCTGAAATCAAAATTTTGGCACAACTTTGCATTTTTGATATGATGTATTTTTAATGATACAAAAACAATGTGTAAAGATTTTCGTGTCTGCAAACCCCGGCAAGGGTTGAAAAAAAAGTCAAAAGAGTTTTTTCGCAATTACTCGAAAACGGTAAAAATTAGACAAAAAAGTTCTAGAAAGAATATATAGAACTTAAAATTTTACATAGAAAAGCTCTTAAGACTTTTTTTCCTCCGGTCAAATAAATAAGCCGTAGCGTAGGTCTCTGCGCTGAGCCAAACGTCAGTAGCGGTACAATTTCGGTGCTGCCTAAGCGGTATCATGCCGCAATATTTTGTAGCACTGTAACGCTTTTATCGGTAAGGTTTAGTGGCAGCTGAAACTGATAAACATGGCGAAACTTGGGCTAAATAATTATAGAAGTAATTATTGGATAGAAGCAGGCGTTACTTTGCGGAAGTCCATGATTATAAAGGAACTAGAAATTTTATTTGCTATAATACGCAACAGTAGGCAAATATATTATGCGGTACAGTGTATCTTGCACTTGCAGCTTATCTTGCACTTGCAGCGTAACTTGCACATGCAGCTTGCAATATTCACCGCACCACATAAATCTTCCAAATTATTCTCAACGTACGTTTCACTCCGACACCGATCTTCAGGAGATGTTGACTCCGATTGATGCTGCTCAATGTTGATTGTTGATACTCCGGTGTCAGAGTGAAACGTACGTTGAGAATAATTTGGAAAATTTATGTGGCGTGGTGAATATTGCAAGCTGCAAGTGCAAGTTAAGCTGCAAGTGCAAGATAAGCTGCAAGTGCAAGATACACTGTACCACATATATTTGCCTACTGTTGCGGATTATAGCAAATTAAATTTCTAGTTCCTTCATATAGAAGTAATTGTTAATATAACCATTTTCCTTAGTTTATAGGCTAGATAAGTAAGGTAGGTGGTTTAGTACATTACACATCTAGGGCAGTAAAATAAGAAATGTCTCAGATCACATGTAATTGTTGTCCGAGGCGAAGCCGAGGTCAATAAACATGTGATCTGAGGCTTTCTTATTTACTGCCCGTGGTGTGTATACTATTTTTCTCCTCGACGGAGGCGGAAAGCGGCATTTTCGTTTAGCGCAGCGGGAGGAAAATTGACGCTTTCCGCCCGGAGGTGAGAAAACTATTTTTTTAACTACTCAGAAATACCCAGAAATTAATATTTATGAAATGTATTCAATTCCAATGGAATGTTACATACATTCCATTGGAATTGAATAAAATTTCATAAAATCTACTTCACACATTTCCTTCCCATTTTTTATAGTGTAGGTATACATTAAATATTCCTCAGGCGACGAGACTTTACAGTGTGATAAAGTATCATGAGTTAAACGTAGCTATATTATAAATATTTAATAAAAAAGGAAAAGGAAGTAAGGTTTTTTATGCTATACCCAATTGTTAAAGCAGGAAGGTACAGTCGACGTCAAAATTGCATATAGAATAAGCAACTGTGCAAATAAGTTGCTTTGCATGCGGTCGGACACCCACACACTTGCAGTAGTATAATATAAGTCGTTCAGCTTGTAGGTATTGTAATAGCCGAGTAATATCGATAATTTCACACCTCAAGTAAGTGAGCTCAATGGCGAGGTGTGGAACTACTTGGATTGCACACCGCAACTGTTGCTGGTTCAAATCTCGACCCCGTGTAAGTTTTTTTTACTTTTTTTATTTGATGACTGATATTTTTATACCAGCAATAGCATATGCGGGTAGTTTAAAAAATCTCTGAACAGATATGGCCACTGAGTACTGACGGAGACGGAAGATTAGACACTCGTTAGTCGTTATTAGCAAATACTACAAAATTATTATAATTTACTAAGTTTTGCTGTTTCTTATCTTCAACAATAATGCAGGCTTATATTAATATGCAGAAGAGGATGCATATTATTGAGCTAAATAATATCGGATACAATATACTTAGCTCAAATTTGCAATGAAACTGGTTTCACTGTGAGTATTGTTTTTATTGTTAAAAAATGTGTGTTCATAAACTTAGGATTAGTTACATAACGTTTTATTAGTAAATATCTAGACAAGATACTTAGTAGTTTCAAAAGTGTTTATTTTAATCTCGCTGTTTGGTTTTTAGTGGACAACCAAGTGTTGGGTGTCGCATCCTGACGAAGAGAGTAATGCTTCACAACGAAGACATAATATTATAGATGAACAATATGAGAACAATATCTGCATACCAACTGTCGAGTTCGCGAACATGTTCGATACTTAAACACCAGCGCCAAAGCTGCACATTATAACACATGGAAGTGATGTCCAGCTGTTGATGTGCCACAACTATCATTTGTGCATGATAATTGTTGTCCTGTGCATCGATCACATATAGTGCGTAATTGGTTTAATCAAAACCCAGACAACAGTTATTCCCTGGCCAGTAAGATCACCAAACTTAAATCATAGAGAATATTATGAGGTTTGATGGTGCAAACTGGTGGGTTATGTGAAATGAAAAGACTGCAGAGGAAACGGAGGCTCACTGTATGGAATTATGGGAGAATATATTTAGAATAACGGATATCTATCCTAATATTACAAACGGATTCACCCGGCGGCGCTTGCTTGATGTTATTGAAAAAAGTGGAGGTTTTATTGAATAGTAATACTTTTAAAGCTATATAAAATTTAATTTTTAAGGCTTTAAATATGAAACATAACGTTTATTCTTTTCCTAACTTGTAATAATTATTATTAGTATATCTTATCAAAATTAACAGACAAAAAAGCAGCGCCGCCCTTTGCTTACTAGATTTTTAAGGTTTAGCTTCAATTTTCTTTTCTTTATGAAAACGATTACTTAAGCTATAACCTTAAAAAATGATAGAAAAAGTAGCTGAAGTTATTTATTACTTTTGAGAAAATGTAACATGATAACAATGAAAATAAATGAAAATAAAGTCGATTATCTAATAAAAAGTGTTTCTTCCAATTTATTTTGTTTGTTTTATTACTTATTGACTCATAATAAGCAATAATTGACACCACTAACATAGTTATAGCTTTCCTCCCAAAATAACTAACTTTGTCCTTAAGTATTATCTTGTTATAATTAATGTTTGCGTTTATAAATGGAAATAAAGATATATTATAATAAAGAATAACAAACAGACACAAAACACATAAACAAAACATAAATTTTGTTTGTATTCAAAACAAAATAAAAACTGCTGTAAGAGATTCGAACCTAGGTCATATGGTGCGTCGTAACTCGTATACCAACTATATTATCACGACACTGGGAGTGGTTACTATAAAGTGATGAAATAAACAATCAGAATAGACAAGGTGATTGAATAGGAATATTTAGAACCTAATGCTAATGACATAAGGTTGATATTGTTGACAGTTTATGGTAATGCAGGTAGTATTGAACTGAAATCGTTTGAACCTTACGGTGTTGATTTAAGGTTGATAATATTATTGACAGTTTATGTTTATCAGTGTGAGTGAGCACGGAGTTATTCACAGCATTGCTTGCAAGCGGTTTTAGCCTTAGAGCTATGTATGGACTTTTGCAGTCGACTGTACATTATCGCGTAAACGCAGTTTAGGTTTCATAATTAAATCGGTTTATATATCGATGTTCTGCATGATTATTTCAGTTTTGAGTGTAAATATACTACCTACTATTATTTTAAAAAGAAATCGAGAAAATATCCAGTCATAAATATTAAGTTTTACCTAACTTCCGCATGGTTTTTTTTTGGATATTTTTGTATAAGTTTTGGTTCATGTCATATTACTACAACCCTGCCAAGTTTCAAGGACTGACGATTTAATGCGGGGGTCTCCATACAACGAACCGCCCCGTTGCCTAGACTACAGGGTCTACCCGTGATTAAAACGTACGTATCCTGTAGGTACCAATTCGAGTTTGGAATAATACGGTGTGTGGTTCAGGCAACGTATTTGTTATCATACGCCTGTTTGTGTGTTCAAACGGACCACTGAACAAAGAAGATTATTTTTATTGCACTCTAAAAGGTGCAACGAACCGAATATTGTGTGGAGTTGAGAGCGGAATCGATATTCACTTTATTTTCACGTGCGCCCGTTGTAACCTATGCAGCATTATTGAATTAAGAATCTGGATATTTTGACGCGAAGCTGGTATACCATCGAATAAAGCAGCAAATGACAGTTTTATGTCACATACTTTGACGTCCCTAAAAAAAGGATTATAATTCTTAAACACTAATGTCTACAAGTTGTGATGAGAAACTTCAAAAAACGTGAAATAATCGATCGAATGTGTTTGCATGGGTAGCACAAATTATTGCAAAAATGAGTATGCATGGCAGAATGTTATGTCTAAGGCCAAAATATATTATGATAGTTTGAATGTTAAAGAATGAAGAAGAGTGGGCAAAATATGCTAAATTAATGAGACACACTATGAAAACGCGAGAAGATGACGAATGGGAAAGACAGAGATCCACACTCTAAGAAATCAGCGGCCTTCCTGATGCAATGCTTCGTGCAATAGTGAGCGGAGAAATCGGAGAACGGAGGAGGTTTTTAGTCCGTAGGTTACTGCACAACACCTGCAGTAATTCGGGCATGCCAGTTTGACCACGAGGATTTTCCTCCTCCAAGAAAAAAAATTAAAAAAAAGGCATAATGTAACTTTGTATAATTTATATGATTGGAAACGCTGCGTCGAATGGTCTAAAGAACGAACCCAAAATTAGCTAGGTACTTACTTATTAAAAAAAAAAAAATTCAAAACAAAATTAAAACCGACTTCAAAAACCACAAACACTAAAAAGTAAAAAATAATATAATTTATTATGTATACAAGAGTTAATGTAGTTCTATAATAACATTTTTTGGAGTCGGTAGATACCAATTAGCCGCATGAACCGTCTACCTACTCTTCATTATTGTTGACGTGACTCCACATTGGCACCGAATGAATGAATGAATAAACATTAACTCTTGTATACACAATAAATTAAATTATTTTTTACTTTTTATTGTTTGTGGTTTTTGAAGTCGGTTTTTTTTTTTTGAAATTTTTTTATTTCACAATTTTAAGTGGCCCCACTGTTTTAAAATACAGGGTGTAACCAGAACGAGATATGCTTTGCATGGTTAAAACATACTGTTTACAAAACTATCACACTGATCGCGAGCAATTTACTCTTATCCATTGAGGAGTTCCGTTCTCCATCTCCGGAGATATTCATCAGATCTTCACCAAATTAAAATGGGACCACCTCTGAAGTATGACCTACCAAAAAAAAAAGAATTATCAAAATCGGTTCATAATTGGCGGAGAAGTCGCGTAACAAACATACAAAACGCGCAACAAACAAAAAAAAAATTGAATACCTCCTGCTTTTTTTGAAGTCGGTTAATAAGGTTAGCTTAGGTATTAAAAATAAGGATTACCTTAGGTACACAGGTTTCAAATTAATTATTTAATTTTTAATGTATTTATGTTTTATGATAATAGTTCATTTATAATTTATTTATTAAGTTACATAGGAGATAACACCTGCGTTAGTTTGATATTGTGAGAGTTGAAATGTTAATTCTAGGAATATCTCTGTTATACTTGGCATTTGAAAAAAAATCTAGTGCATACACATCAATGTATTTCGAATTTCTTCCTAAGTTTGCCTCCCTCGTAAAATAGTTTTCTCGTTATTGTAAATTGCAGTAGGTACGATGGCAATTAATAAAGAAAGCCTGGCTCCTTGTTAGCATGCAAATGCAGCGTCCCCGGGAAGATTTCCACGGTAATATTCAAGTCATTAGTGTTTGTGGCCGACTGCAGTTTGCAAAAACTGTGCCACTGTGAATGGAAATTTAATAACGGTCTGTAAACTTGAGCGAAAACAATTGTTATTGGATTTACAACTGAGCAAGAGAAAAGAAAGGCTTATATATAAATTGTGCTATATTACTTACTTACTATTCCTAAAGGTAGGTTGTCACAACGCGTCCCCTTCTCCCTCGTTTTGCCACAAGCTAAAGGATCCCAAAGAGATGAAGTACCAGGATAAACTGTGTTATAAGGCTAGATGTCCTAGACTCCTAGCCTCCTAACTCAGCAATATTATAAGCTGCTGTATACCATGAGGAAGGCGGAGGACCGTGTGATTATGGCGTTTTCAAAGCCGCGAAGAGTTTTCCGATCGACATTGTCATCATATATTTTGATTTAAAATCTTTTTGACAAACCGCAAACGCAGTGTACCTTGCTGGTTCTTCTCGGTGGAAATGGCATTCTGAACCTGACGATTTAAAAGCACTTGTAAAAGTTTATTTGAATAAAAAACATTTGAATATTCAGTGACCCTAAGAACGCTTTCTAGCTAGAAAGCGTCCTTGGGGTCATTGAATCCTAATTATAATGTAAAAAAGGTCGCCATGGTGGCTATGTACGAAATACGTCTTAAGAAAACATAGCTAGTAATATAAACATAGGCGCTATTGTTTCTTGACGTCTTATAAAGAACCCTCATCCTACTCCTATTAAAATTTACATAGACATATTATTTTGTTGTTAACAATGGTGCCGAGAAAGCTTCCTAGTGGTTCAATTTTCTTATTAAACTTATACAAGGAAATGGTGGTTAATTATTATTTTGTTTAATTTTGATTAAAGTCATCTTTATTCAAATTAAAAAGCTCTCTTCTGATAATGAAATCTGAAATCTCGTTTGATATTATTATTATAATATTTTCAAAATTCATAAAAAATTCGAAATTTAAATGGTTTTTATTCAAATAAACTTTTACAAGTGCTTTCGAATCGTCGGATGAATCTACCACTGGTTCGGAATGCCATTCCTACCGAGAAGAACCAGCAAGAAACTCGGCGGTTGCTGTTTTGAAAAAAAAAAAAATTTACAATTTCATTAATGTATATCTACTATATATAAATAACCGCTGTCCTTAGCATTGCTGGAGCGAGTCAAATGCTCTTTTGTCATTTACGTAATCTTCCATAGTTTATTAAGCTTTTTTCAAAAGCATACTTTTAATGGATTTCTTAAACTTGTGTAAAGGCAAGTTTAAAATAGATTGTGGAATTTTGTTATAAAATAGAATGCTCATTCCTACGAACGACCTTCGGACTTTCTTGAGGCGGAGCGATGGAGTCACGAGCTTATGGCAGTTTCTAGTTGGCCTATCGTGCAGATCGCATATTCTTTTGTAATTTTGAAGGTGCTGTTTTACAAAGATTAAATTACTGTAATATATTGCGAGGCTACTGTAAGAATACCTATTTCCTTGAATTTCTCTCTAAGGGATTCGCGCGGTTTTAAATTATAAATTGCACGTATTGCCCTTTTTTGTAATACAAACATTTTTTGAATATCTGCCGCTTTACCCCATAGCAAGATTCCGTAAGCTATAATACTATGAAAGTAAGCAAAATATACAATTTTTGCAGTTTCAACGTCAGTAAACTGTCGAATCTTTCTCACAATGCAACGTAAGCAGCAGAGCTGAGTTTGCCGGTTTTGTTGTTTGACGTGATAATGATAAGTTATGTCATTATTAGCTTCGGATTAGATCTCTGCCTGTTTATTGTAATTTTAACGAATAATCACTGTAATTTCTTGCCTCTTTGCTGCATCACGCCTCGTTGCCGCCACGTTTTGTGTATCGTAGGGCTTATACTGGGTACACTCACAGTTACCAGCAGCATCGAGACAAATGTTTGTATAGGAAACACTAGACTTCAAAGCTATTTACTCAGTTGTTCCTGATTCCTTTAACGTACACACAAGTAAGGCATCCGTTTCCTACAAAAATACAGAGTTTACTCTATTCAGAGAATTAATGATGAGGTCAAAGTAGCGAGGAGTCAGCGAAAAGTGTTTTGTGTGATACAAGCTGGGCTTTGAATCTCTACGCATAAAAACGTAAATTTAAATTCATTCATATCAATTAACAGGTAACTTTGGAATATCTTGGTTAACCTTAGTTATTTTGGTTAGTATTGATTTTGAGTGAATGCTTCTTTGAAAGTTAAACTAAGAAAAATCCATGTGAGTGATTGAGTACTTACTTATTTTTATTTATTTAATCATTTATTGCAAACAAAGACAGGAAATAGTTTAGAAAAAAAAAAACAGTTTTAGATCTCTCACAGATGTCCCTATAACAATATTATTGATGCGTTTCTATAAATAAAAAGCAATTGCTGCTGAGTTTCTTGCCGTAGCCTGTAGGTACTCAATTCTCAGTCAATCTTTTTTCCGAACCTTTGGTTAAGTCCCGACATAATATTATCATAAGTAATACAAGTTGTCCTGCATGAAAAAAATAAATCATTTTTTTATTTTAGCCAACTAGTATTCTCAAGTAGTACCTACTTAAAACATATCTGCAGGAAGTCGTTGATATGGTACTTGACGAGTTCAAAACGCTTCCGCTTGTATTCGATAGCAGCCTTACCAGCTGCGGTGGATAGAGTAATTCTATCAGTCTGAGACGTACACATCTTCGTATCGGTAATCAGACCGGCGCCTGATGCCAGACAGTGAATAAATCATGATTTATAAAGCTGTAAGGCTTTTCGCTGTTACTGTACCATCTACTTAATTTATTTCGTGAGTTAGGTACAATAAAAGTAAAGATATTGGGATTTGTTTTTCACAAGGATTTTTATGATGCTCTCCTTATTATATCAATTACTTATCTGTTGGATATAAAATATCCAATGATCGGATTTGGTTACTGTAATTAATGGATTGAAATATTTTTATTGTTAACAACAAATTATATACATTTCTGATAAATTATTAAATATATAATGGGGCTGATTCTGTAGTGCACAATCTCTAAACTAAACTAAAATTGCCATATTTAAATCTAGTTCTGTCCCTTTACGTAGGGAGTATTATGAAAGGGTTAGCAATATTTGTAATGCTCTAATTTTAGTTTAGTTTAGAGATTGTGCACTACAGAATCAGCCCCAATACTCGTACTTAACTTGTATTTAAAATGTATAAAGAAAATCTGACTAACTGAGATTATCAATCTTACCTTTGTTCGCCTACTTCAATGAACCTGAGTTATTGCATTTAGCTTTTATCTTCATCGTAGGCGAGCAAAGCTGGGGCGGGGTAGCTTGTTAACTATTAACATCTGTAATGATATTGCATCTAAAAGTTTTTTTTTAATGTATGAAGAAACTTAATTTTGATGGATTTTAGGCATCGATGCACATTGTGTCTATTGAAAATGGCTATTGAGTATGAAGGTCAGGAAAGTTGATTCGTACGCACCTTCATATAAAAAAGGCCCTTTCAATAAATAACATGCGAATTGATGCAGACTATAACAATTGTGATTTCACGTTAATTTTATCTAAAGCTAGGATCACGGCAGTGCGTCAGGCCATTTTACGGCTTATCCCACGCAGTATGTGTGTGTGTGTTTATGACAAACATTGCTGACACAAAACCCGCGGACCCATATTTGAATTTTAACTTTATAATTATTTCCCACTTGCTATACTCTAAAACCTTCATGCAATCTGAATACACGTCCATACAATTTATATTTAAGTGAGTCCTACGAGATACCCCTACAGAACTATAGAATCTAATCGCTCGCTGGACAGTTACGTTCAATTCCAATTTCCTTTAACTATGCAACGTTTTACCGCATTTCGTATTCACGGCTCTCCTGGGAGCGGGTTCCGTAAATGGTCAGCTCCATACTCAAAGATTAACAATCAGATCGCTCCGAGCTTTAAGCATATTGTGCGATACTCTATTCCTACCTACAGCTACATTGATGATTATCTATATTTAACTGTCAGGTCAAAATTACAAGCCCTGTAAAAAGCACATGATCTGCCAAAGCCGCAATTGCCACATTTTCTGTACCGGAAATGTTAGTTAATGATAGGTATAATATACGGCATCATGCGTACGATAAACATGCGACAGCTCAACTCATCACCGATATTAGCTCTAATTTTTTATAGCCTTATGGCAGTTAGGAACTTCTTAATGACGTATCTTTTGTTATGGATGGCACCATTGATGTAGAATTTTAGTACCTATACGATGGCACTGACAAATTCGCTCCGTGCAATTTATATGGTTCGTTTCGAGGATTAACCACTATTTCAGAATTATTACAGGTATAGAACTACTTCGTTAAAAAAGTCTGCACAAAGGATTTTACAGGAAGCGTCTAAAAATACCTCCATTTTATTGTAGGTAATCTGCACAAGAAACATTTCAAGCATGAAACTTAAAAGATAATTTATTCAAAAAGTTCTCATAAATTCACAGGTTCTTTTGAATTGCAAAGGTCCAAAGAATCCAAAAACGAAAATCGTATTGTCTGAAGCTGGGTTCAAAACACCAGATCTAGGCTAGGTTAACAATGATAATTTTAGTTAACGAATTTCATTTCTATTCTATACCTAAATTATAACATTATTATATAATAATTTATTTATTCTGTACGATTAACTTAACACAGCTTAACATGAATATTGAAAGGACATGGAAGCAAGGAGGGACATGCAATATCTCTTGAAGATCCACCTGATGCCCCAGAACACACATAAAGTTGTGGCTTAGTACTTAACTATTTTCTTCTTAAGCCCTTTAATTGACATCAATTCTAAATCTGAAAATAAAGGGCAGTAAAAGTAAGCAGACCGTTTTCAAAACTTAGGAACGAGATCATTATTTTTATGCTTCACGTCATTTTTAAGCTGCACAAGGACCAAACAAAGCTTGCCAAGGTAAAATACTCTTCGGTTTCCCTGCCGTAATTATTTCGCTTGCTCACAAAAACATTACTCATTTTATTATTCCCTAGCCTGTTGTTAAGTTGGCACAAAAAATGCAAAAGTTGTGGCGGAGTAGCGGGTATCTGAAGTGGGATGAAAGTTGAAACAGATTTTAGATTAAATAAAATTTACTAACTTGGTCTTTTCTAAAAATTGAGTGTAATCGCAGCTACTTATTTAGATAAGTCGTTTGAGATCTCCAAAAAAAGGTAAAATAAAAGCGCATCTCTTATGCAAACACATTAAAATTAAAATTGGACTTTATCTATTGGGACAGAAAAGCATGAAACAGGAAATTGAAACGGACTGCCGCTTCTGATGCAATAAAGTTGTATCTTTGACTTGATCAACACTAAATAGTTGCATTGTTCTACTCGCATAAGTCTGCTGATATCATTTCATTACGCCGTTGAGTAAGCAAGCGCTTCTGTAAATTGCTACTGGAACATCAGACTCTAGACAATAAAACGTTATATTATTATATCTGCTGCTGCTTTTGCTGTACCTATGTACCAATATGGTAGCTCGACCCGTCTGCAATTGATATCGTACATTAATATAATCTACATCTTAATCAGCTTGTACTGTTTCACGACTGGGAAAAGGCCTCCCTCCAAACTCCGTATTGTGTTGCTTCGGCTCACTTAACAATCATGCGACACACAAAAAATATCATTAATTGTGCCAGCGTAGCATATAAGAAGAGTCGCAACGAAGCATATATTATATAGGTACATTAATATGTACGGTGATCCCTGTACTATTGGTACATGATATCTAATTATATTTTAAGTGATCACCTGATCAATTTTCTCGGCAGAATTAAGTGTTGCGAAACCCGGTACCGTTCTGTAGAATGATCGCGTTAGTCTATACGAGCTTTTATATCTAGAACTTGATAAGTAGTACCGATTGTACAAGAATGCTCTTGGGGGCATTATGAAAGATCACTGGAACTTTTGATTGGCAAAAGATGTTCTTTTCCTATTAGTATAGTCACTGTTGTTGTTCGTACCTAATTATTATGTGTATTTCAATATACACGAGAGAGTCAATCTCTTATTATCACGAACCTTATTCGTTATTACTACTTACTAGCGCATCCATACTAATATTATAAATGTGAAAGTGTGTCTTTCTGTCTGTTTACTACGCTTTCTGCTCAACCGATTTTGATGAAATTTGGTACAGGGGTATAGTTCCCGCGGAAATCAAAAAATCTAAAGCCACGCGGGCGAAGTCGCGGGCATCATCTAGTACCTACTTATATTATGTCATGATACCTCTCACTTAAGTATCATGGCACCTGCCAAATACATTACGAAGGCGCTGACATCCACGCCACTATAAATAAAACCTTAAAGAGGCATTACGGTATCATCGAATTTCCCACCACCGATAAACCCTTTTACGTAAATAGCGCATTGAGTATTCAAATAAGCATCCCTACATACTATCGTGTGATCGTTTTCGCCATCTGCGCGTAGAATGGGGAATAGATCAAGTTCGAAATGTGTTAGGGCATGAGTGCTTGAAGTTATCGAGTCTACGCCTTCCTCTCTTGAACAAATTATGCGAGTACACGTTTTTTTTCAATTGACTATTTGTGTATAAAAAATACAATAATCACCAAATGACATAATATGAAATAGATTATTAAGTATGAGATGCTGCCCGTGACTTTTTCTTATTCATTTCGTAGAAACCCGTTTTTTATTAAAAAAAAAAGAATCCGCATGCAACTTTTCTCTGTACCTAATATGAATGTGTAAAATAAATCAAATAATCATTTATTTGCAAAGAATGTTGTACAAAATTTGATGTTAAGAAATGTCAGTGAGAGGCCATAATATTCAACTAAATCAATAGTGTGCAAATTCCATGAAATGAAAATATTTTATTTCATTTAAGATAACTCTAGACACCTTTTTAATTTTATTTTTATTTAACAAAAAATGCGTTTATGTGTAAGAAATAATTATTTCGTTTGTTAAATTCCAAATGCATGCTATGAACAATATTATCCATATAAACTTTACTAAGCTCTATGCTAAGTTACGGTGCGATAATTACTTCAAATATCTTCTACAAAGCACTCACTAATTAAGAAATTGCAATGCAAATTACACACCGTTGATTGACTTATGGATTAGATGCGAACCAATAATTACTATGACCGATCGAATCGCCTGCCAATTTAATCAATTATGCTGAATAGATTGTGATTTGGATCTAAGGAGAAGTACATACCTACGATGTGTTGATGTAGGCATTATTAACTACACCAATAAGTTCTAGTAATCGACTTTAAATTAATTTTGATTCATGGATAGAATCTAAGGAGAAATACATACGATGCGTCGATGTACTCGTAGGTATTTTAAACTACATCAATGAGTTCTAGTAATCGACTTTTAATTTTGATTCATGGTTACTAATATTTTTTTGCGCACCAAAAGGAATCTATCTACGTCAATACATTTTATAAGATATCGCTGTCGTTAAATTGTAAGTGGTCTACATAATTTGTGGTCCATTAAAATCATATCCAGCATGTATGATATGATTTTTTTTTTGCATTAATTTAACAAATTATAATTTTATTGACTCCTCAATTTCTTCACTGTTGCATACTCATGCAGGTAATTATGTAGATGATTGATATATTGATAGTTCGATATGTAGACAAAATTATAACAGATCACAAATCTACGGTGTGTAACAGCTTTAAATACACGCTATTCCATATTACATAGCTCATAGCTTTGCTCATTTGAAGCCTATGATATTGTGTGTAAACTATAGCTTAAATTAATTAACATTAATAATTTACTTAACTCAACAATATAATATCTGAGAGGCGTACGATTTTCTATTGATCCCTTAATGGTAGGGATTTTCCTGGATCAATGGCATCCTTAATCTTTTAATTTTAGCAACAGCTAGGATCACATGCTAACGATCGATTGCTTAACGTGCTCTCCGACGCACGTAGGACACGAATAAGCCATATTGGACCTACTAAGTACGTCACCGATACAAAATCGGTCACCGATCCAATTTGTGGTGCTCCGCTAGCTGACCTCTTTGCTTCGCACCGGCCAGTGCATACGTCTGCCAGCTATGTACTGAAGTTCGAATATCGAATCGCTGATTGGCAGAAAGCAACGTCGAACGGCCGGTGGCTTATTCACTCGAGAGACGCGAACAAGCGTGGCCGTCTAGCAGCGCTGCTAGGCCCACCTTTCTTTTACCATATATCTATACAGTGTTATTATACAATATGTCGTTATTATAATATACTATCGTGTTAGTCATTATCGAGTGTATCATTTCAACGCCTACACCCAGTGAGGCGTCCCGCGGCAATCATTGCCGATATTTTATTATACGGATAAGCGTCCCGCGGCAATGATTGCCGCGTAATGGTGTCGGGTTACGGCGCGAATATTTATCGCTCTGGCGTAAAAACTGCTGCGTCTATCTCACTTCTACCACTTGGTTATTGCTCTGGAAGACTGAAGCTAGTTTGATGTTTGTCTTTGAAATTAGAAATTTTTAGGAAGTGAATCCTAACTAGGTAGTTGGTTGTAGCAGGCGAGGAAGTCAATAACGCCCTACAAATGGTAACCCCGAGAAGAATATTTTCAATAAAAGGTCAGTCTATTTTCAAGTGACCTCAATAAAAGGTCACACTAGTTTCAAGTGACATCAGAATAAGGTCAAAGCTCGCTTTTTGAGGACGTTTCATATCAAGCTAGAAAAAGAATGATCTTTGAAATTTAACAATAATCTAAAGAATATTTAAACAAGAATATTATTGTGAAGCATCGTTGCCAAGGAGAAACATTAATTCATCGAAGAAGACTTCGAAATTATTTTCGAATAAATAGAATGCTGTGACGGATCGATGGACATTTGACATCGCAGATTTTATTTCTTTTTTCAAGATTCAAATATAAGAAGGAAGATTCTAGTTCAAATTCAAATTTTGGAAGAGAAAATTTATAGACAATAGTGTCAATTGTTTTGAATTTGTTTTATAGGAACGTGTCTATCTGACATTTTCAGATATTTTGTAAACAATAATTTATTTTCTTTCAGCAAATTAGTTTCATAAAATTAGATGATGCGTCCTGTTCTCATGTAGGTGCCTGTCTGCAGCAAAAGTATACTACAGATATTCAGCATGTCAAAGGGGCAGACAACCTCGTTGCGGATGCATTCTCGCGAGTGGAGGGCATCTCAGCACAGGACCTCCTCGTGGAGCTTTCTCGTTCGCAGGCATCCGATGAGGAATTAAGGAAGCTGCGTGATTCAACTTCAATGAAGTTGGCACGCGTTCCGATACCAGATAGTGGAGTTGACCGGCGCGCAGCATCGCACGACAACTTCGTATCACCCGCAATGCAACGGTATGGTGGAGCGACTTCACCGCCAGCTTAAGGCGGCGATTATGTGCCACGATAACCCGCAATGGACCGAGGTACTTCCACTTGTACTCCTGGGAATAAGGAGCGCCTGGAAGGAACGACGTTCTTTTTCACTCTGCAGGGGGGTGATGTGGTGCTCCGCTAGCTGACCTCTTTGCTTCGCACCGGCCAGTGCATACGTCTGCCAGCTATGTATTGAAGTTCGAATATCGAATCGCTGATTGGCAGAAAGCAACGTCGAACGGCCGGTGGCTTATTTACTCGAGAGACGCGAACAAGCGTGGCCGTCTAGCAGCGCTGCTAGGCCCACCTTTCTTTTACCATATATCTATACAGTGTTATTATACAATATGTCGTTATTATAATATACTATCGTGTTAGTCATTATCGAGTGTATCATTTCAACGCCTACACTTAGGAAGTGAATCCTAACTAGGTAGTTGGTTGTAGCAGGCGAGGAAGTCAATAACGCCCTATACAAATTAATGGCTTGGGTCACTGTTGCTTACCCAGCATTATCGCCTGATATACTCTGTTGAGCCCGCCAATCCGCATTGGAGCAGCGTGGTGGGTCTAAGCTCTAATTCCCTCTCTCCTATGAGAGTGCAGGCCTGTGCCCAGCAGTAGGACGTTAATGGGCTGTAGTGGTGGTGGTGGATGCTCTGTTGCAACTTTTTGAGAATAATTAAATAAATGATAAAATGTATAGATGAACAAATACAAAAAAAACATCCAAATAATACATATCTGGTATTCCCATGTTAGCAGTAAAACTTTTGTTATTTAGCAATTATCGTAATCGGCTTCTATCGGTGATTTATGTGTATCGTAAATAATGAGATTTGCGCATTGAATTGTTTAAATGAAGCGATTAGCTGTAAAATGGTCCAACTTGGCTTATGTTCTATTATTTATGGGTTTTCTGGTTTGAGCTTAAAGGTCTAGCGTCACTACAGAGGCGCTGCGCGGCGCGGCACGTAGCGGCAAGTATTATTTGTATGAGGTTGTATAGAGCTAGGCCAACTTAAGTGACGCGGCACAAAGATGCACTCCGCGACGCAGCCCCGTACAAACTCGTACAATTAATATTTGCCGCTACGTGCCGCGCCGTTTCATCCCCGATAAGGCCGCGACTTCGTCCGCGTGAGTTAAGGTTTTTTTTTAATTCCGCGAGGGAACTCTGTAACTTTCCGAGATAAAAAGTAGCCTTCCCCGGGATGTTACCTACCCCTATACCAAATTTCATCAAAATCGGTCGTGAAAGCGTAGCAGAAAGTGAAACAGACACACTTTCGCATTTATAGTATTAGTATGGATGATGTTATGTATTATTAAGTATTTAATATTTAACATACACCCTACAGTTTAGTAAAAACTTAATGAAAGCAGGTAATTCCATACAAGTGTGTTGATTGATGGCAAAACTTAGCTTGCAAGCAAACAGCTGTCGCAAGCGCCGGAACGTGATTCGCTTCTCAACGGGCACTCTTAGTGTAATTGCACCGGCATACATAGAAATTGTCTTTCCTTGTATGCACGTGCAAATTACTAGTCTTGGATTTAGGTAAATTACAGAGCTTTACACTAACCTTACGTAAGGACGAAAACACACTGTGGACTATGGATAATTTTTGTGTGGCGGACAAAAAGTCAGAGGCTACCTTAACGGAACAAAACGTGTTTCCCATACGACGACTGCATTTCGCGTTTTATGTCTTACCCTGTCCTGTTTGTAGTGTGTTTTCGCTTTAAAAGAAGAACTGATGAGCATCTTCTATAGGCTCACTCTACCTTAAAATGCATCCTAATGGCCTAGTTATTTTTTATACTGTAGTAAGAATGATAAAATAGTGACAGGTTTGACTCAACAACAGCTCTATAAAAAACAAGATTATTATTTCCAACAGCAAAATGAAACAAATGCGCACGCATTTGACGACCTCCCTGGCGCTGTGTTGAGCGCTGTTGTCTTAACGTGGGAGGTCCCGGGTTCGATCCCCGGCAGGGTCAATTCGGGAATTTATAAGTTCTGAATTTTCTCTGGTCTGGACTGGTGGGAGGCTTCGGCCGTGGCTAGTTACCACCCTACCGGTAAAGACGTACCGCCGAGCGTTTTAGCATTCCGGTACGATGCCGTGTAGAAACCGACTAGGGGTATGGGTTACTACTATTACCTATTCTGTGGTATGGGTTTAATATAACTGCCATACCCCTAACAGGTTAGCCCGCTACCATCTTAGACTGCATCGTCACTTATCATCAGGTGAGATCGTAGTCAAGGGCTAACTTGTAGTGGAAAAATAATAATAAAAAATTACTTGTTTACAGTGAATTTATATTTACCCTCGTACTTACCTACCTATTGTTTTAATCTACCTAATATAATATTTTAATTCATTTAAAATGTTTTATTGGGTATGCGTGACCACATAAGGTAGGTAGCATGTCACGGATAGACCGTGAACTTTTTTATGAACATTATAAACGCGTGTTGCTTAATTGTTTACAAATACGGATCGAACTGCGCTAATTGTGTTTTTTGTCGCTTTAGTTGTTAACGATATTGATATTTCCGCCTTTAAAGCGAGTGCATATTGGTAGAGTAAATGGCACAGTAACCCAGTAGAGTATGAAGCGCGGAAAGCTACTCGTTTTGCAGTGCCTAGTTGTGTCGATAAGTTCTATTGGCAGAACTACTCTAGAGGCAAAAAGATTTATCTGGTGGAAGAAAAGTCCGCCTAACTTACTATTAACGATCTGCACACACTAGCGCACTGTACATAAAGTCAGCATAGCCTTCGACACAGACATTTTGCCTGTCCCGATCCCTAGTGTTTTCTACTCTCAACTTGCGATTTCAACCCGGTGTTCCTGCGAGCGCTGATTACTATACTCCACACATACACAGATTCATATTCACATTCAGATACTTTATTTGCTTAATATGTGTACATAAAAGATGGTTAATTTAGTTATATAGTCCCAACATAATTATTAGCCGAACCGGCGTACAAATATTGTTTGGATTATGATATTAGGTGATTTTATTATTATAATATTACACTTACATTATTACACGAATACCTTCCTATACACCTCCAAGGTGCACACTTACATTGTGCTAGAAAGACTGAATTTGAAAATTCTGCCGGCTTGGCAGACCTACACTTAGTTTAGGTTAGTTTAAAAAAATCTAAATCCTCGCGGTTGCAGTGGCGGGCATCATCTAGTATAATATTTAATTGTAATAACATTCTACTTATAGCCTTATGGTACTCGTACGTTGCAATGGTATTCAGAAAATGATTATGTTCAAAGGCTTTCGTATTTTAATTGCATTTCATGACCAGCTATTATGGCATTCAATCGACCATTAAAATTATTTACGACTTAATTTACGCAATAAATAAGGTTGTCACACTTTTAATAATGCCTTAGAAGGAGAGACGACTAAGGGATAAAGCAGACGACCGCTTTTTAACCGAAAACTATAGACTGTGAAACGATAGGAACGGTGTCCGACTTTTACCAACTCAACGCAAACCGATATCATAAAATACTTACTATACTACAAAATGTTGCTGATGTCAACCATAATCAGTAGTCTATGTTGAATGATATTGCGTTTGTAGGTACCTATTTGTGGCGTACAATTATCAATAAGGTTTGGTTTCTATATAAATATCAATAACACATAATTAATTTATTGTAATAGCTCTAAACGTGACAAGTTTTATTCTTTCGGGAGACAATAATGAGAAGCTTTTAAAATAACTCTTTAACATGCATTAATCATGAATACCTATCAACTATCAATTAAAGTTTGCTGTAGGTACTAGTAATCTCTGTAGCACGTGAAACCTGCCACATCTCTCTCCCGTAAAATAGTAATATTAGACTTGAGAGTGAAGGAACAGAGAGTACAATGCTCCATTATAGATAGGCTGCTGTGACCAAAATTTGGCTAAAAGTATACACGGGACAAATTGTGTAGATGGCACACTTTCATTTTGTTTTTTGTTGTACCTACTGCCGACCAGTAGTGTCTGCGCACGACTTTATCTATAAAGCTCAGCCCAGCCATTGATCCATTGCAAATAAGTTACATGTTATTTTAAAATAACGGAATATCACACGCTTTTCAGCTCACGGCGCGGCGTAAGATGATAAGCGCAATGAACCATTTTCTTGCGCAATGTAATCGGGCTAGGAAACGAGCGATTATAACAAAAAATCTATGGTAAACTTTAAACCCGCGCTAGTTGGTTTAATCTTCAACCTCTCTGGTGGATCTGAAATCCGAAGCCAAAAGATATTTTTTTTCGTTACTAGGAAATCGTTTACCAAGCTTGTACCCCCCCGGTTAACCCCCAGCAACCAACCCAACCCGGCAAACCCGGTTTAGTGTATATCATGTCCAGTGATTATTTACTTTTAAGTTTGAGCTGTATATGGTTAAGTGAGTCACTATAGCCGTCTTGCACAACACTGCTTAAACTGACTTATTACATTTTGTGACGGTTTAGCATGAAAAGGAAAGTTAAAAAAAATTACTTAACTTAAAAACGTTTAAGAGAGCTTTGCACGTGGACTATAATAATTGTAGTAGGTATAAGTAGCATTTTATGCTTTTATATTGATGGCAAACTCGGATATCTCAGAAAAATATACCACTAGCTGATGCCCGCGACTTTGTCCGCGTGGATTGAGGTTTTTTGGTTCCCGCGGGAACTCCTTAATTTTCCGGAATAAAAAGTAGCATATGTGCACTAGTGTGCAGACTTGGCATTTTTATTTGGCACAGAGATAGATTAATTCAGCCGTTCTGGCGTGATAGAGAAACAAACATCCATCCACCCATCCATCCAAACTTTCGCATTTATAATATTATTAGTATAGATTTAGTGACCCAACAGTAATTCACGGGCGTGATCACGAATCTTTGCACTCTGTTGCAAAATCCACCATTGTCGTGAAGTTCACTCCGAGTGAACGTACAGTGATTAAGCGTGGGGACCCCTGTCGAGAAACTTCATAACATCTTCATAATATTTAACGAGTGTTCAACATCCTGACAGGGATATGAGACCTTTGATTAAAGTTTCCAACAATTTTCTTGCGAGAGAGAAGGTAATGAAGTCTCGTAGTCGCAGTTTATTTTTAAAATATTAGCTAAGAGACTTATTTACTTAGTTCTTATATACAAATTGAACTTACTTGCGCATTTTTAAATCTACTCTTTAAGTAATAATGCTTTGCCGACATAGGATTTTTATTCCAGGAAATCCATGAGTAGATACTATAAAACTTAAATTAGGTATTAAATATTATGATAGAAGATTTATGTTTTCCTATGTGAACTAGCTAACACAGAATTTGTATTTCTGAAATACAGTTTTTACTAATAACAACGAATGAAAAAATACCAGTTTTCATAAAACTCAAAAGAGTAGAGCCCTTTGTAAAAGAAGCTAAAAAAATGCTGGCTATCTCATTCAAACCCGAACCAATAGAAAAAAAACATTCATTTTTTATCTGCATTTTGGAGGTGGCTATCGAGCGTAAAACCTCAACTACGGACGTTGATTTTATCAGCCATGATTGAGTATTTTTGGTCAAATTCAAATTAGAACAAAACTAATTAGCTGTTGGTTAATTAGATCGTTTGTTACGTTAGGGTTTTTTTCGTGTCCGTTTTGTATGCGCTCGTTTTTCAAAGTTGTTATGACACTTCCTAACCCAGTAAACTGACAGTTTAACAATATTTTATGTTCCTACTTGAGACTTTTCAATGTGTTGTTTGAATTTAAAATGGCAACTTCTTCAAAGAAGTATGCTTCATAGTTAAGTTAAAAAACATAATAAATCAGCTTTATTTTAATGTAGCTTCTCAAATTATTATTTTCAGGAGAACGTTAATCTAATAACTTGTCTGCGTAATGATTGAAGTGAAATGGAAGTTAATTGTATGCCCAGCTATCTTTTTAGGGTTGTATACCTAAAAGGTAGGTTTGCAAGTTGCAACCCTTATGGTGCGACTATGTCTATCCGGTCAAATTTAGCATATTCGAGTAACTATTTGCTATCGTGACAAAAAAAACAGTTTTAAGTGGTGTTTTACTGAAAAAAATTCAAATCAAAAGTTTCAAATATCTGTGTAAGAAAATTTAAATTATTTGAAATCTTAAACGTATGGTTTTTTTTGTTTAGAAACAAAATGGCAGGTTTTATAAAGCCAGAAAAATACCTTTTATATAAATAACTCTTACACAATTCTTTGGTGCCCGAATCATAGCTTTATCACTTCAGAATAACTTAACATACCTACCTACTGTTTTTGTTAAGGAATAAATTGTTTCGATTAAGTACCTACCTATTTGAATTATTTGTTTATGTCTAAGAATTTGCAACTATTCGATAGGACGCTGAGTTGATTGACGCGATAAGTCCTTTTTAATATCGATTACGATTTATTTTTTGATAAGAAACGGTCTCGATATTGTTTATTTAGCTGTATAGTGATCTGACTGTCATTATAATTTTTTAAACAATAACATTTAACGATAAAATACTTTGATAATATATTTTGACGACCTCCGTGGCGCAGTGTTGAGCGCTGTTGCCTTAACGTGCGGAGGTCCCGGGTTCGATCCCCGGCAGGGTTTGGAAATTTATAATTTCTGAATTTTCCCTGGTCTGGCCTGGTGGGAGGCTTCGGCCGTGGCTAGTTACCACCCTACCGGTAAAGACGTGCCGCCAAGCGATTTAGCGTTCCGGTACAATGCCGTGTAGAAACCGAATAGGGGTATGGGTTTACTATAACTGCCATGCCCCTAACAGGTTAGCCCGCTACCATCTTAGACTGCATCATCACTTACCATCAGGTGAGATGGCAGTCAAGGGCTAACTTGTAGTGGATAAAAAAAAAAAAAAAATATATATATTAATTCATTATTACCTATACGGACTCTTGAATGTCCTATAAAAAAGTCTATGGGATTGACTTTAGGGAGCACAACCTAGATACATATTATTAGGTATATTCAGATAACTACATGAGAAAATGGATTTGAATTACATAAATCTAGTCAAAATTAAGATTCTCCACGAATTATGTCAAGCGTTCAATTAATTATAATCGTATTTATCTCTGATTCATCACAGACCTGGCATTTAATATGCTAATGTTACATAATATGCTTGTCATGTTGAAGTGGTAACAAAAAACTATGATTGACTAAGTACACACTTTTGAATATCTTGTGCTTTACAGTTAAGAAAAACGGTGATTTTCTTATGTATTTGAAAGTGATATTTTTTTAGGGTTCCGTACCCAAAGGGTAAAAACGGGACCCTATTACTAAGACTCCGCTGTCTGTCTGTCTGTCTGTCTGTCTGTCTGTCTGTCTGTCTGTCTGTCTGTCTGTCTGTCTGTCTGTCTCCAGGCTGTATCTCATAAACCGTGATAGCTAGAAAGCTGAAATTTTCACAAATGATGTATTTCCGTTGCCGCTATAACAACAAATACTAAAAATTAAAAAAATATATATATTAAGGGGGGTCCCCATACAATAAACGTGTTTTTTTTTTAATAATTTAAAACTTACTACAGGTTTGTACGGAACCCTCGGTGCGCGAGTCCAAATCGCACTTGGCCGGTTTTTTTGGTGCTCTACTGACACAATGCTAAGTTGCACGATGCTAGTTACAGTTATATTAAACTGTAACTAGTGGTAACTAGCCACGGCCGAAGCCTCCCACCATTATATTTAGTCAATGGCATAAGTTAGCCTTTGTCTGTGATCTCACCTAGTTTCAAATTACTATACAGTCTGATGAAAGCGGGCTAACCTAAAGCGCAACGCGAGGACAACGATTATTTTTATATATGACGTACCGGAACACAAACCCTCTTACTAATGACGGATTAAGTACCATTTACCTTTTCCAGGATACTCTAGAGTAACTAGAACTGCTCCAGGAAGGTTGTTGAATATTAAATACCTATTACCTGTGTGTGATTATAACATTATATCTGGCAAGGTTCAACTAAACTTATATAAGCTCAAAGTCATGAGTCATGCTCATACATTATTTAAATGTTAAAAACTATACGAGTCATTATTATCATTCTTTTCCTGAAATGCGGACCACGATCTCAACCAAGGCTCCGTGCTCTCACCAAACGCGGGAAATCAAATCGGCTTCAGATCGTGATTTGGATTATGGTATTTAAATAACTGCCTCGTTGTTTTAGTGGTTGGCATGTTCGACTGCGGCCGTCGAGGTCCCGGGTTCGAGTCCCGGGTCGGGCCATAATTGAGTATTGGGTTTTTCTGACTAGAAATTCTCAGTACTAGTCCGGAGTTAGGAAGTTGACGGTGTTTCACCCCCGTGCCTCGGAGAGCACGTTAAGCCGTCGGTCCCGGTTATTATCACTAACATGATCATTGGAGCAGCGTGGTGGATCTAAGCTCTAATTCCCTCTCTCCTATGAGAGTGGAGGCCTGTGCCCAGCAGTGGGACGTTAATGGGCAAAATGCAGTCTAAGATAGTAGCGGGTTAACCTGTTAAGGGTCCATACCCCTAATCGGTTTCTACACGGCATCGTACCGGAACGCTAAGTCGCTTGGCGGCACGTCAATGCCGGTAGCGTGATAACTAGCCACCAGGACAGACCCGAGAACATTTAGAAATATTAAATTCCCAAACTGATCCTGCCGGAGATCGAACCCGGGACCTCCCGCATTAAGACAACATCGCTCAATACTGCGCCAGGGAGGTAGACAAGGTTAGGCTTAAGTGCATTGTTTTCGTTAAACGCAAGTTCATCCGGATAGTAATAAACCAAAATGATAGTTATTTTTGCGCAATAACAATGTTTATTCTTTACAATCGATTTTTACACGAATTATATTTCGTTTTCTGTACACAATAGGTCCCAGGTTATATTATCTTCTATTAATATTTGACCTGTAAACAATCCACACTAATATCCATACTAATATTGTAAATGCGAAAATGCGTCTGTCTGTCTGTCTGTTACGCTTTAACGGCAATTACCAAGTAACATAGAATACGGACATTATGGATGATGACAACTCAATCAAATCAGCAACTCTTTATCAAACTTAAAAACGCGCTTCTATAGCATGGAAATTTGTATGAAATACATATTTGTTGTGTCATCAAATTTCAACGCACTTTTTTTCTTTAGTCGATTGTTTAAAATGATTAACAAACTTAAAAGTAACAGAAGATGTGAATTTTAAGTCTTTTGGAAGGCCCTCTATTTAAAAATCAGTAAGAAATAATTATTTTTTACATAGGCATCTTCCTTATTATAGATTTACTAGTTAATTCTAGTACGAAGTCATATTTGGTAGGTATATCGTAATAAATCCCTAAATAGCAATCCGATGAAGCAGCAAATGACGAATTCATTGCATTGACAACTAACTTGCGCAACGTTCATGCCCCATTTGCTAACTGGGTTTACAATAGATTCAACACTATGCATTTTGTTAAACCCGTTTAGTACTAACTGATGCTCGTGACATCGTACGCGTAGATTTATATTCAACTAGATGATTCCCGCGACTTCATCCGCGTGGATTAAGTTTTTTTGATTCCCTTAACTTGCACATATAGTTGTACTTAAATCCGTCCAGTAGCCTGAAGACGTAATAGACAGATGGTGGGACAAAATTAAAAGAAAAAATGGTTTGGGCTCAGCAACGACGATAAAAATTTCTGCAATAAAAGAAAATCAGACACAGATTGAATATAATATTTAAAACAAAGTTATATTTTAAATAATAAAATAATATTTTAAAACAAAGTCCGTTTTCGTCGCTCTAACCGATATACATTGTATGCAAATACTTATTGAACCACTAAATAATTAATGCAAATTCGCGTAATTAACAAGTATTTTAACTACATCCACAGCTCATTACCGCGGTTCATTAGCATATTTAACGTGTCCTTTTAAGTAATCAATACAACTCATTATTTAAGGTAAAGTCCGATTTACCCGATGAGTATTATTGTCGGTGTGCGATGCAGTCAACCCTTATAATACTTAAAAGGATTGTTGTTTATCTAGCTGTTACATAATATTGTTGTAGCAAACACAGACGAAAATTAGGATTTTTCAAAGGTTTCCAAATTAGCCAATTTTCAATTATTATTCCTGGTAATTTACATTAGTGAAGATATGATTATGAGTGAAGTGATGTGAATTTTTATTTTCTCTGTTTTAATTTTTTCCTGCATCCATTCACCAGCATGCGACTACAGCAGAATGCAAATAAACATATTGGGGAGTATGCCATAATTTTTATTTCTCACTAGATAATTCCCGCGACTTCGTCCGCTTGCGTTAAGTTTTTTCATTGCCGCGGGAAATTTTTCATTCTTCGGGATAAAAAGTAGCCAATGTCCTTCCCCGGGATACAGCCTATCCCTGTACCAAATTTCATCCAAATCGGTTTGACAGATGAGCCGTGAAAGCGTAGCAGACAGCCCAGCGAGCTGGAGATCATTCCACATTGCGCTTGTCGGTACTCAGCCTCCATTTGAACGCTTCTATTTTGCCATCACTGTCTCCATCGGTTCTGCGATAGGCATAGCTTGCACACTGTTTCATTATATTATGTCGATTATATTATGTAGATTTCTCAGAAAGTCACCCAAAATTGCTCGCTGTTTAGCCCGCTGTTGGAAGAGGCCAGCTGTCACTCTCCACATTTCCCGACATCACAGCTAGGTCGATAAAGCTTTTATTATTTAACTGCGGCATAATTATTGAGTTATTGAGCAGTTGTAAGAACCGTGACCAAATTCTCGGAATAACTGATGGGTGGCGAGATGTTCTCGATGCTTGTGTACACTTGGCAGCGATTTGTCATAACAAACGTTTTATGGCCGTATGTGGAGACTCGTCGTGACCTAATTTGTCTCTGCGTTACCTCTCATTTGAATAAGAATCTTGGAACATCTATTGATGCATATAGAAATAATAGGTAAATAATATAATGTTCATACTGATCACCATCATCTTCATCGTCAATCTGTGGATGAACGCTATTGGATACGCGATTTTTATATGTAGGTATATTTATTTAATTGGATAACCAAAAATTGTTACATTAAAAAAACCTTAAAAACTAGACACATTTAAGATACTTGTTAAATGTACAATTTATCAAAGGTGCCACAATGTTCACTAAAAATAAAATAAAAACCGGCCAAGTGCGAGTCGGACTCGCGCACCGAGGGTTCCGTACAGGTTTGTACGGAACCCTCGGTGCGCGAGTTATAAATTATTAAGTTAAGTTTTAAATTATTAAAAAAAAACTACTTACTAGATCTCGTTCAAACCAATTTTCGGTGGAAGTTTGCATGATAATGTACATCAAATATTTTTTTTAGTTTTATCATTCTCTTATTTTAGAAGTTACAGGGGGGGGGACACACATTTTACCACTTTGGAAGTGTCTCTCGTGCAAACTATTCAGTTTAGAAAAAAATAATACTAGAAACCTCAATATCATTTTTGAAGGCCTATCCATAGATTTCCCACACGTATGGGTTTGATGAAAAAAAATATTTTGAGTTTCAGTTCTAAGTATGGGGACCCCCAAAATTTATTGTTTGTTTTCTAGTTTTGTGTGAAAATCTTAATGCGGTTCACAGAATACATCTACTTACCAAGTTTCAACAGTATAGTTCTTATAGTTTCGGAAAAAAGTGACAGTGACACAGACAGACAGACAGACAGACAGACATGACGAATCTATAAGGGTTCCGTTTTTGCCAAGTTTGGCTACGGAACCCTAAAAAAAGCAAAAGCGCGCAAAATTAAATGTTACACTACAAAAAATCTAAACTTAAAAATTATATATAGACGCAAATATAATACAAAAGTTGAAATTTTAAATTTTAGGAAAGAAAAAAAACAATCATTAATATAAAGTTGAGGCAAAAGTTAAAACAAAAAAAAACAACTTAAGTGGACCTTAACAATCATAGCGTTTCTTTTTTTAAATTATGGCAGTGTTTCATGAAAAACGTCTACCTCTGTACTAATAGAATTAGAATTATAGTATCCGCATAGTAGACGCTATATTAACGTATCCTGCATCCTCAGCTTCGCAAATTAAACCTTCAATTTCAAAGATAGTTTGGGCCTAAGCAGTGACCTCGACAGCATCGTAAGTAGTGGCATCTTATTTCTAATTCTATCGCTCAGAAAAACTAAAGAACTATAGCTGTTATAAGCTAAAAATAAAGTCGTTTAAGTGCTTCTTGTGTGCCACACAAGTTGAAACGGTTTGAGGAAAATTAAAAAAAAAACTTTTGTTCAGCGCCTGATTACAAAAAAATAATTGTTATTAAAAAGTGTTTGTCATCAGTATGAGGAATTCTGGCTGTCTTCTTCAAAATTAGTATTTTAAGCCTAACAGCTATAAAACAGTTTTCCGTTTTATAGTATTTATTAAAAACACTACCAAAGTCACTATTAAAATAAATACAAAATATCTACATCGTAAATTAACGTTTTATGTAGACACATAGGTAACAATTAATATAAGTTTGTTTAATAAATAATACGTACAGTATTTTGTATAACAGCAATAAATTATTCCAATACGTAGGCGTGATCCTATTATTTTGTCTCCTTGGCGTCAAAATTGTAAAATAGATTATGGTTACTAATATTAAAAGCATTTATCAGGAAACTATTTTGGGCTTATAATTATGATATGTATACACTTTACAATCGCGTTAAAATTGGTAGACCATTTATCACACGTATTGAAATAGGTAGGCGGTAAGACATTCGTTGTTTTAACCTTCAAAGTATGTAGTAAAAGGCAAATGATAAATTATATGGAGTAAAAGGAAAGTACAAAAAGTGGACAGTGTGGTTCCATACAGTTAAGCCTTGGGTCCATGCCAATTATATTATTACTAGCTGATGCCCGCGACTTCGTCCGCGTGGAATAAGTTTTTTTTTAATCCCACGGGAACTCCTCAATTTTCCGGGATAAACAGTACTCTCCAGGTACTCCAGGTCCTTAAACTATACCTACCCATGCAAAAAATCACGTCGATCCGTTGCTCCGTTGCAACGTGATTGAAGGACACACCTACAAACCAACAAATAAACACACTTTCGCATTTCGCAAAGTATGATGGATCAAACTTCAAAGTTCATCTGAGGAATATTTTTTCAAAGATTGCCAGCGATTTGCTTGGATATCTTATTGATTTATTCTCTAGAATTGGCTAACTGTAACTCAATTAAGAAATAAGAGACTCGATGTTAAGGCAAATAACAATGAAAACTATAAATAAACAACAACATAGAAATATATACCAAGAAGATATTTTATTCCCCAGTTTAAATATTACACGTACGTATTTGTAGGCTCAAGACACTAGAGAATAGAGATATCCTCAAGAAGCCCTTATCCTCTCTAAGGGCGGCTTCAGATTAGCATTATACGGCGCGTATAAGCTCATTTTAGAAGCGCGTTTAAACCGCGCGACCTGAAATGAGAGACAATTTTGAAAAATTTCACCCAAGAAAAACCGGGGCGGGTGAATTACCGGCACTACTCGTACATAAAATCGTTGTTTTTAAGCAATTTAGAAGATAAAATTACTTCATGTAGCTCTTATCACACTGAGGTTCTTATGGGGTTAACATACCGAACTTAAGTAAAATAACATTGGAAAGCAAACATGTATTAGTGTATTTTTCAAAGTGGTTTTTGTTTTCAAAACACTTCATTTAAGCTAAAATGCCGCTCGGTAAATAAATACATTTGCCAAATATTGAAAAAAATGCAGGACGTAACGTTGACACTCAAACAAATATTAGGTCGCTCAAATATTATGAAGCTGCTCATTTTGTATTTTAAGTAACTCAAACTAATGTTTGTAAGTTGCTGTTTTGTTGATTTCTCGTCACTCGCAGTCAGTCGCTCACTTAGTAATTCTTTAACCCAAATTAATTAATTTTGACACTTAAAAACTGTAATTTACAGTCACTCGTTTAATTACTACCCATATAAATAATGTTAGATAAGCAAAATATAGGCTTAGTTTGAGAAACGGATTGAACCTACGTGCAACCAAAAATAAATCAAGGTCGCTTAATATTTCAAAACCCTGAAACATTATAAACATCAGGGGGTTCTACCAAGATAATTTGAAGAATAAGTCTACGAAGATAATTTGGAGTCCAGTTGGTACAATAAATTCTTGTTTGAGGTAAATAAATACATAAATAGATAGATTTTGCAACTAAACAAGCAAATAGTCAAATATATATTCTCACATGTCACAAGTAAGTATACCTCGTTCACTCTGTACTTGTACCAAAATATTTTCGAGACACAGGTGTAACATGGTAGTGTGGGTATGTCGCTTTAGCTGAATGACACGATTAGTAACATCTAGATACTTGGAGCATCAATATTGTGGCTAAACCAGCCTTGAGACTTATGATTGTCGTTGTCAACTGATAGACGTCTACTGATAGACACATTAGATCTTGCAGGGAGTTCCACATGCTCTTTGTGTCTTGCTCCATGTCGTCCAATGATATTCAATTAATTCCGCCATAATATTTTTAGCTCTTCTCACCACTGATAAAAAATCATTATGACGCAGTAGCCAAAAATATAACTACAAAATTAAGCTTCTAGATGCTACCCGCGACTTTGTTTGAAATTAAGTTTTTAATAATTCCGTGGGAACCGACCTTCTGCAAGAAAGCTAGCGGTCCGTACCTACCTATTTACCAAATGTTGACAAAATTCAATAAAAGCATGGGAGAAGGTAAGTTAAACAGAGGAATAGATAGGCGGACGAATGCACGAACTGACTGTAACGCTCGCATTTCTAATATTAGTATAGATACATTGTAGTCGTAAAATAGGTGCATTGTGTATATTTTCCTAACATTAATGGAAATAAAAAAGCTTTTAATTATTTAATTTGTTTTATCCATTTGCCCAACAGAATCGGTTATACAGAACGATCAAGTCGGTTTACGCTTTTGCCGAATGGCACTTGTTACATTGATATGCCATGTCTTGTGTCACAGCGTGTAGTCCCGCCATTTTCCTGTCGATACCGAAATGACACCGAGATCTCAATGTACCAATTAGAGTCAACTCGCATATAGGACCACGTTTTCATGTGGAAAGGATTGAATTAGGGCCTTAATTCTCTATACCTGAATGTATCTTGCTTTTTACTGATATTTGTGAGTTGTGATGTATAATTAGACATTTCAGGGTATTTTTGTAGTAATAGTTTGTATTCTTTGGTTCAAGGGCATTTTAACGTAAAACTAATCGTTAAAGTTTAACGATCGATATCACCTCTTTTTAGGTACTACTTAATACTCTTTCGTCATAGGCCAATATCCATTGTTGCAGCTAGAGTACCATAAATTCAACCAATCACAACAAATGAGATATTAATCATAGGGTAAGTGCATGAATCGCCGACAAGTTTGACGTCACAAATAGAGTTAGGAGTAAAATAAGATTAAATATCAATTACTATAAGTAAATAAATAAAGGCACCCTCTTTTTATAAATGGAACATCATTGAAGGCACTAAAGTTACTAAATTATATTTTTGTCCCATAAACTTATTCGAACCGGTGGCCCAAATTGGAACTAATTTATGCGTGTTTAGTTTTTGTTTTTAACCGACTTCCAAAAAAGGAGGAGGTACTCAATTCGGCGCGTATGTTTTTTTTATTTTTATTTTTACGCTGTCACCGGGTCAGTTATGTTTGTCGGACTATATAATATTATATCAATGCTTTTTGACGCCAATGTGTTCGAACGCTCGAATGCTATCAATCGAGCTTGCAATGTTAAAGTCAAAGTTCTGACGTGTGTTAAATTTTAACGAACTTGCAACCCCCTGTCAGACACTCATAAATTATAAAACAACAGGTTGTCTGACAGGGGGTTGCAAGTTCGTTAAAATTACGTACACGTACTAAGTGTCTGACAATGGACAACGTGGTTTCTAATATTACGCCAAAGAAAAATATAAAGAAACGGAGCTTGATACTTTAACAAATTTGAGGAGACCTTTTCTACCTGATACCTTCCAAAACAACCGCGATCCAAACTTCATACTCGGGGATCGTTTATACCTCTATTAGAGACATACATAGAAAAACTTTTAGTTTTAATAAAATAACGATGGTCTGATCGTCGCGCGATCTTGGACCAATAGCAAAGTAATGGCAAAATCAAGCCACAAAAATACTCCTTGTAGGTATTGTTTGATAGAACAACTTTATCAGTGACTCACACTGCCTGACTCTATGGCACACCTAGTACTGAATGTAGACATAAATTTCGTGTAAATTTATTATTTATTAGAACATTAATTACGAATATAACACACTTTAGTTCGTAATTACAATTATAAATTCACTCTATGTAGCACCTCGTGCAACTTACAAGTAGACGCAAATATTAATAAATATTATTTTAGTATAAATATTTTAAATCTCAAACTCATTAGCAAGTTAAGATACGCCATAATTTAAAGCAAACTGGTAACTAAGTGACACATAAGCTAGCATCTTTTGCATAATATTTCTTGTAAATCTCATCTTAGATTGTAAGATGTACAAGTAAATTCATGTATAATATTATGTAAAATCACGACTCACGTCTTTTGATATTAATGAAGTCTGAAACATGAATTTAATAAGATACCAGTAACGAAGACATATTATTGACCTCACGTTTATGAATACACTAGATGATGCCCGCGACTTCGTCCGCGTGGATTAAGATTTTTTTGATTCCCAAGGGAACTCTTTAATTTTTCGGGATTATATATAGCCTATATGATTCCCGGGATACAATCTATTCCTGTGCCAAATTTCATCAAAATCGGTTGAACGGATGAGCCGTGGAAGCGTAGTAGACAGACAGACAGACATACTTTCGCATTTATAGTATGGATATGGATTAAATTTTTTATCGAGGGTAAAAACCTTTTTATAAGCAAAATGGAATAAAAATTTTGCTTCAAATTTGTAAAAAATTTAATCTCAATCCTATAATAAAGACGGCTTGGTATTCACAATCACTCTTAATAAAAAATCTAAGTTACTTTAGTATACATAGTCATAAAATCCCAAGCTTTTTTAGAACCTTGTTCATTTTGGCACAAAAGATGGCGAAAGCCTAGCCTAGAAAAAAAGTACGTGATAAAAAAGTGTTAACTCTTTCTCTTCCCTCTAGTATAGGTACATTGGCCCGTGAAAGCAGAGCAGGCAGACAGATAGACAGACAGACATACTGACACACATTCGCATTTATATTATTAGTATTGCGATATTCGAATTTAACGACACCACACGGCTTTTTTATTTATTGCTAGCTGATTGCCGCGACTTGGTCCGCGTGGATTGAGGTTTTTTGATACCCGCGGGAACTCTATAATTTCCTGGGATAAAAAGTAGCAGGTATACAATAATAAAACAGCTGTCTGCTAAATTCACATTCATCAAACGCGCGAAGTTAATATGGCCGTTAAGTTTTTTTAAATTTTCTAATGTTCCGCGCAACTTCCTTAGTTTTTCTTTTGTAAGAACCTTCTCCTTACAATAACAAACACACAAAAAAAAGAATTAGCGAAATTGGTCGAGCCGTTCACGTGTAATGCCGTGACCAAGGGAAATAGGGATTCATTTTTATATTATTTATATATATTATTATTATAGAAATCTCATCCTTCTCCTACAAAAAAGTTTGATTGACATTCGTCGTGCAATGTAGTATATAATATGCATATCAAGACAGGTTTGGGACTACAATAGAACAAAGGTTGGCATAATTAAGCCCGCTCATTTCCTACGAACTGTGCTTCCGCAATTATTCCAGCTGAATAAGGGGTTTCATCTCGTAGTACTAAATTGCAGTGAATTCTACGAGTATAATTGTATTACAATATCATTTCATAATAATTCATAGAGACTTTACGTACTTTAAAGTTGCATACTATAACTAAATATACCAATTATATTTTGGATAAACCCTCTGACTTAAAAATATCTACAATAATATCATTTTTGCAATAATATATCCCACATTAGGTACTAAATAATACAATGCTTGACGGAGCGCCATGCTCTATATTACATTTCATGTACCTAAACATTGGAATATGATATTACCCGCGACTTCGTCCGCGTACAATTTCTGAATTCCTATAAGATTATGAAATTTTCCCGCTGCAAGAGGCCTATCCACAAAAGTCCTACCGCTAGTAGGTAAATATCGCGACTTCGTATTTCATACCCATGGCCAGTGGCGTGCACAGGATTTGAGGAGGTCGCCCGCGACTTCATCCGCGTACAATTTTTGATTTCCTATGAGATTATGAAATTTTCCCGCTGCAAAAAGTCTATCTAAAGAGGCTTTTTATATAGCTTATGCACGTGTTCATTATTTAAAACTTGTGACCTAAATCCCTATTTTCAAGTATCTAACTTCAAAACCATAGAACTTTCATACAAACTTCCAACCCCCATTTCACCCTCTTTGGGGTAGATTTTTGAAAAATTGCTTATTCAGGTTATTATTATTTAAAACTGATAACCTAAATCCCGATTTTCTAGTCTGTAACTTCAAATACTTAGAACCATCATGCAAACTTCCAACCCCCATTTCACCCTCTTTGGGGTAGATTTTCGGAAAATTTCTTTTACAGATTTTTATTATTTTACACTAGTAACTTAAATGCTAATTTTCATGTGTCTAACTTCAAAAACAAAGGACTTTCATACAAACTTCCAACCCCCATTTCAACCCCTTAGGTGTGAATTTTCCCAAAACCGTTTCTTAGCTGACGTCTACACCATAGAAGGAACCTACCTTCCAAATTTCAAGTCTGTATGTTTTATAGTTCCTGAGATATCGTGATGATCAGTGAGTGAGTGAGTCAGTCAGTCAATCAGTCAGTGACCTTTCGCTTTTATATATATAGATTAGACAAAATAGTTGATCGTGTGTACACGAACGCCAATAAACAAATGAATAATTTAGTTAACTTCTTTATTCTTATTTAAATTTCTGACTTACTTAATTGGACTCGCTACCAGCAAAACAATTATAACGCACTGTTTTACAAATAAACTCAGATAAAGTATTCTACTTTCTCTTAAGCCAGAAATCATTTCACCTCTCTTTTACTTTGAACCCAACAATATATTATAATTTCCTCCCTTATGCTTTAACTCGAGCCTTTCTTTTATTGTATTCAGGCCCTACCTTAACTTGGTACACTGGCTAGTAAAGCAATTATAACAAATCTATGGTCAGACCTTATTGCTTCTATGGTTCTCGAGTCTAGTCTAGACTTGGCAATACTAGTTAACTGATCTGTGTTTAGGACTCGATGGTGGGTAATTATAGCATAGTTGTGTGACTGTCTAATAAAAGTATAATACCTAATGGTGAATAAACATAGTTTAGTTTTAATACTATAAATAAAACAATAGTAGATTTGCTGTCGTTCAAATACGTACAAATTCTGGTTCAAGCTAAAACCTTATACCTAATTATATCTTCCACACATGGAATATGAAATCACGATTCAACTACAAGCACCTAATTCAAATAACAAAGCAAAAACTACATAATCAAACTTTGGCCTAGCCATAATAACGATTACCCCAAAAACCATAATCAAATCATGAGCAAATTCCGATTTCAGTCACACAAATTACAATTCCACGATATAGAATTACTTACTACCTACTATTATGCAAAATAACTTAATTTGGCGAAACCTTTGACAAACGTTTGGCCATGTCATGGCCGACAGTTCAGGGCTGTGTTTTATTACCAACGTCGTGCGCGTTGAAGACCCTGTCATTACACGCATTGCTTGCATAATGCATTCGTTACATAAACTAGCTGTCTTATGAGATTAACGACCCGGGGAGGTTACTACCATCGCTTAAAGCAGTATCCATATTTCCATACTAATATTATAAATGTGAAAGTGTGTCTGTCTGTCTGTCTCCTACGCTTTAACGGCCCATGTGTTCAACCGATTTTTAAGAAATTTGGTGCAGGCTATTTATCCAATAGACATCTTGTTCCACACACACAAAACACGCGTGAGACTGGAAAAATAGGCCTCGTCGCCACTTTAATATCTAGATTAAGGGATTACTAAGAATAAAACGCTGTTCGTTGCGTGAGTCGTGGAATCGAATGGCGGTCGATCACCTGACATTCAATTGACACGACAAATCTTTATTTTGTGCATACCTACATTACAGATAGTTTGTATCCCGGGGAAGGACATAGGCTTCCTTTTATCCTGGAAAATTATTGACCGAGCGAAGCGAAGGTCTCTGAGTCTACTTGGGTGAATTGGCACTTGTCCGTCCGTCCGTCTGTCAGAGCCTTATAACTTCTGAATTACCGAACGTAATTACTTCAAATTTAAATATACTGTGTAAACCGATGGCCTCCCGCCGAATATGGCTTAAAAAGTTATAAAAATCTTTATTTCAGGGGGGCTCTCATAGAAGGGGGGCTTTCAAAGTGGTGATTTTCTGACGTCCAAAGATGACCTCAGAACTCCCAATTTTCTGAAAGGCTGAGCCTGAAACTTGATTAATTATTTGAATTATATCTTGTACTTGAACAACAAATACTAAAATTAGATAAATATTATAAGGAAACGAAATTATTTAATTTTTAATGAGCACACGTATTTTTAACAAACTTCACAATGTTGTCAATAGATGGCGCTCTGTACAAATTTATTCGTTTGTGCTTAAAAAGAAAAGGCTGAGCCTGAAACTTGATCACTTATTTGAATTATATCCTGTACTTGAACAACAAATACTAAAATTAGATAAATATTCTAAGGAAAGGAAATTATTTAATTTTTAATGAGCTTCACTATGTTTAACAGAACTTCACATAGATGGCGCTCTGTAAGTTTATGGATACCGCGAGGTCTCAGTTCGCGGCGAACCACTAGTATAGTTCCCGCGGGAACAAAAAAACCGTAATCCACGCGGACAAAGTCCTGGGCATCATCTAGTTATTACTAAATGACAGTTTTATGTCACATACTCGTAGGTACCTTGTCTTCTTTAAAATAAGGATTATAATTCTAAAACACGAACGTCATCAATATTGAAATATTACGGCTTCAAGCGATGGTAGTATGCCCCCTGGTTAGACATCGTATTCGATAATATTATAATGTATTATGTCAGCGCTTCTATATTTTATTGATTGATTAAAATAATTATTCTCGTATACCTACTCGTGGTTGTAAAACAGTAATGCATCACTATTTGATTGACTCATCACTTATTAATGAATTCACGCACACTTAAAATAATCAATTAACTCTGGTGGGAGGCTTCGGCCGTGGCTAGTTGCCACCCTACCGGCAAAGACGTACCACCAAGCGATTTAGCGTTCCGGTACGATGCCGTGTAGAAACCGATTAGGGGTATGGGTTTAATATAACTGCCATGCCCTTAACAGGTTATCCCGCTACCATCTTAGATTGCAGCATCACTTACCATCAGGTGAGATCGCAGTCAAGGGATAACTTGTAGTGAATAAAAAATAACTTTGTATAACGACTTCATCCGACTCACGAAAGCGCAATCGAATAGCTGAAAACCTCTTAAGATCCTAGCGGAGATCGTTGTTCGACGTCTATGGGTTCGTCGTCGCTGGTTCAACTGATAAACTATTAGGTGTGTAGCTTTAGTAATTGATTTAGTAGTGGATGATATCAACGACGTGGTACATAGAACCCTAATAAATCCATACTAATATTATAAATGCGAAAGTTTGGATGGATGGATGTATGGATGGATGTTTGTTACTCAATCACGCCAGAACGGCTTATCCGATCTGGATAAAATTTGGCTCAGTGATAGATTATAACACATAGGCTACTTTTAATCCCGGAAAATTAAAAAGTTCCCGCGGGAACCAAAAAACCTCAATCCACGCGGACGAAGTCGCGGGCATCTGCTAGTTTATCTATAGATACCTTTGCTTTTATAGCAACGTACTAATTGAACTAATAATTGCGAGCGACAGAGCGGGCGCGAAGGAAATCGTATTATAACTTTGTTACGTGTTGAGGCAAAATTGTTATTCATTGCGTTTACGTAATGGATCAGTACAAAAGTTTTCTAATTGCTTCTGAATATGCAAGGGTTGTGACTTGCGCCCTACCCGCACTGAAGTGGCCAATTTGAATACATACATAATTTCTTAAAAAGTAAAGATTCACAAAATAGTAATTTTTAGCTAGGTACTTTTTACCTTTAAAATTGATGGGTCAAAATAGCTTGCTAAGTATCTATATTTTTTTTCCATTTAGCGTTCCGGTACGATGCCGTGTAGAAACTGATTAGGGGTATGGGTTTAATATCACTGCCATGCCCCTAACAGGTTAGCCCGCTACCAACTTAGACTGCATCTTCACTTACCATCAGGTGAGATCGCAGTCAAGGGCTAACTTGTAGTGGATAAAATAAATAAATAAACGAAGCTTATAAAGCATGTAAAAACACAAGGCGAACCACTTCTTTTTTCATTGTGACGGAAAGTGTACCTAATTTCATTACTTAAAAAAATTGTAATGGAGAAAATACCGAAAGGATTTAAATAAATCTAATAAAAGATCGTTATTTTTGACCGAAGGAACAATGACATGAAAAAAACATAGAGTAGTAAGTAAATAATGGTCAAAAACATCTGAAACGAATAGCAGGTATCCCAATACAGAAGAAAACAGTAATGCGTAAAGGCGTACAGTACTTTCATGCGTTTCATAATAAAGGAGGCCATAAACTTTATCTTCGGTGATTGCTTATACGAAATTAATTACTTATGGAAGGAAACAACATAATTAAAGCTCTTCCTTTGTTTTCACATAAAATTTCATACACGACGGCTCCTGGGTGAAATTTTGACGGAAATTAGATTTTAATTAATATTAAGTCCCTCAGTAAGTTACTTGGTTGGTATTGGCTACGGAAGACGGAAGCAACAATTTTACAGATAACACTTGTGTGGTATAAACTTGAGAAATTTACTCATAATAATTAAGTATGAAACCTAGGTGTATTATTTAAAACTAAAACCTTCCTGAAATTATGCAGATTAATTTAGTGAAAAATACATCTAAATCGGTTCATTGGTTTCCGATAAAATGATGCACAAACATAAATAGAAAATCTCCATTATGAAGACGGGTTTAAATATGAGGGATCGTTTAATTAGGTAAACCTAATTAAAAGTAGGTACGTAGCACGTACTATAATTTCAAATCAAATCAAATCAAATCAAATCAAATCAAATCAATCGCTTATTTGCAAGAAACATTGTACAATTAAGATGAAAAACCAAAATTGTCGTCACATTACCGCTAGCATAGCGTCATTCAAAGGCCTAGGCCTTATAAAATAAAAAAACCGGCCAAGTGCGAGTCGGACTCGCGCACCGAGGGTTCCGTACAAACCTGTAGTAAGTTTTACGATTTATGACGTATTAAAAACAAGACGAAATGAACCGCAAAACTAACTTTGTTTGTAGAGGTTTATTGTTAATATCAAAAAATTACGTTTGTTGTATGGGAGCCCCCCTTTAATATTTACTTTATTGATATTAAGGTAATATACAAGTTAATATTCTGTGAATATTTGAACCGTCTACCTGTCACCGTTTTTAATATTGAGCAAAAAAATACGAAAAAAACACGTTTATTGTATGGGGACCCCCCTTAATATATATATTTTTTTAATTTTTAGTATTTGTTGTTATAGCGGCAACGGAAATACATCATTTGTGAAAATTTCAGCTTTCTAGCTATCACGGTTTATGAGATACAGCCTGGAGACAGACAGACAGACAGACAGCGGAGTCTTAGTAATAGGGTCCCGTTTTTACCCTTTGGGTACGGAACCTTAAAAATAACAATTATTACGAAGTAGGGTTTTTGTAATATTTTTTTTATTCAACAATAAGTTAGCCCTTGACTGCGATCTCACCTTATGGTAAGTGATGGTGCAGTCTAAGATGGTAGCGGGCTAACCAGGTTATATGGCAGTAATATTAAGCGCATACCCCTAGTCGGTATCTACACGGCATCGTACCGATACGCTAAATCGCTTGGCGGTACGTCTTTGCCGGTGGGGTGGTAACTAGCCTCGGCCGAAGCCTCCCACCAGACCAGAGATATTACATTATTGTTTTAAAAGTTTTATACTTCATAATGGAAAATATTTGAGATCACTTTTTGGTATGTCCGTCTGTCAACAAACGGACGGAAGACGACAAAATCGTTAACAGACATACACTTTCGCATTTACTCATAGCTCATACTCAGCTTCTACGATTCCTAGACTCAGATAGGTATAAATATATTTTGCAAGTGTTCAATACTACAAAAAATACGAGACGTTTATTATTATCCATACACTCCACTCGTGCAAAATCTACATCCTGTTACCTTTCTGTTGTTTATTTTAAGCGAGCTGTTAAATATTTGCTTTCATACAACATGTATTTTTGTCTACGACATTAATATCTATTCAAACCGACCACCCATTAACTATACCACAGCGGCAAAAACTTGGCCAGGTAGTGCTCGTGAGTAAGGCCTATGTTCTGTATGGACTGTCCACCTACTAGACATCCGGAAACGTACAGTCCGCAGTGACATAGACCACAGAATAAGTAATAGTACCTACATTAACTTGTACCGTGCATGGCTCTGAAACTTTTTAAATACATTGCTTGACTGCGTATATGTACCGCGGATGGTTGCGTTTATGGCCAGGTTAGCGTCGGTGTTAATTGCAAGTTCGTGGCAATTGTTGAACGCAATAATTAATTATTGTATTTATTACGTGTAAATTAAACGTAAAAATGTACTACCATACACACAAACAAACTAACTACGAAAATTTGTATGTCACATTTTAGTCTCTTTTGCGGCACGTCATTGAGGGCCCTTAGAGTAACATCATTACATCATAATTTACCTTGGATGAAACAAATAATTTACCTTTATCAAACATAAAGATTAATGTTTAGAAAAATATATCACCTCTACTGATAAACAGATATGAATAATAATATTTTACTTTTTTAATTAATTGCATTCTAAATCATCCATTGTAGGCGAAATTTCAACCTCTGCCCTCACACAATACGCAATCATTTTTGTATGGTTTATATTCGATAACGTCATTTTGTGGGCGTCGAGGAAATATTTACTATTCAACGCCAAACAATAACATTTAACATCTATATGCTAAAATACTTCACGATTCGTTCACGGAATAATTATTTTTATAGCGAGACTTTAGTTTCACTATGTTACTGCAAGGTGATCGACAGTTTTATTAACTTGTAAATTATAGGTAGTTTTAGATTTTTATGAGACGCCGCTGTTTATTCTACAACAAACAAATCTATGAATAAATAGGGAAATAACGAAAAAATGGTTAGTTCACACATGAGTGCCACTTATGCCGTTCAAGTGATTATGTGCCAGTGCATAGGTACATTTTGTCGATTTTTGTGATAGTATAAGTAGGGGTTCCGTACCCAAAGGGTAAAAACGGGACCCTATTACTAAGACTCCGCTGTCTGTCTGTCTGTCTGTCTGTCTGTCTCCAGGCTGTATCTCATAAACCGTGATAGCTTATAGAAAGCTGGAATTTTCACAAATGATGTATTTCCGTTGCCGCTATAACAACAAATACTAAAAATTAAAAAAATATATATATTAAGGGGGTCCCCATACAATAAACGTGTTTTTTTCGTATTTTTTTGCTCAATATTAAAAACGGTGCCAGGTAGACGGTTCAAATTTTCACAGAATATTAACTTGTATATTACCTTTCAAAATAAATAATTAAATATCAATAAAGTAAATATTAAAGGGGGGCTCCCATACAACAAACGTAATTTTTATTTTTAATACGTCATAAATCGTAAAACTTACTACAGGTTTATACGGAACCCTCGGTGCGCGAGTCCGACTCGCACTTGGCCGGTTTTTTTATACTTACATACCAAGGAATCCCTAATTAAGACTTATTTAGTGGTTTAACTACATAGTAATGCATATGATCTATCCCTGTTTAAGTTAAGGAAACTAAGGAATAATAAAGGCTTTTTTATTTTTTATTTTATTTATAATGTAATACAATGTAATGAACCGTCGTAACCACGATTGAACTGGGTCGCCGGTCGAAATATCGACAGGTTAAATCGTCATACTTAGCATGTTATGTATCCGAAGGTATGTATCCTCCGTCCGCATGGATTGAGGTTTTTTGGTTCCCGCGGGAACTCTTTTAATTTTCCGGAATAAAAAGTAAGTGTTATTCCAGACTTTAATCTATCTCTGTGCCAGATTCCATCCAGATCTGTTCGGCCGTTCTGGCGTGATTGAGTAACAAACATCCATCCGACCATCCATCAATCCACCATCCATCCAAACTTTCGCATTTATAATATTAGTATAGATACCTAGTGCTGCCACACGCTTGGCGAGTCACAGCAATCGTTCACAAACACGAATAGAGAGCGTGTGGACAATGCACTTGGCTTGGCTCGCTATTGATACAGCCAAGCGATCGACAAGCTCTCGGTCAATGTGCTTATTGCGCTGAAAGCAACTAAAAATTCAATGATTTTAAGCTGACGTCAAAAGGTAAAGTTCATAATATTTTAAAGTTATAAGAGTTATACCTACTTTGTCATGTGTCTCGCAAAGATCTACTAAAATTAAATTAATCTTTCTTTTATCTAATTTGCTTTATGTATTTTAGGGGTTTGGTTAATAGAAATAGATTTGTTAATTTGACCATGAAATTGGTGTAGAAGAACTTAAAAATCATGTATTGGTGAATATATAAAACTAAAACTAAATTTTGAAATAAACGTAAATTATATAATTTAATTATGACCGTTAAGTCACATCTCCAGTCAAAAATTTACTCTGTCATTGACATTGAGCTTGACATTGAGACAATCAAAGAAATATCTTGCAATTATACTATTATCTGCAATATGTATATTAATATTACCACCACCGGAGTCTTGATGATATAAAATATGTTATCGAATATTTAAAAATGATCAAACGATATTATTTTGACAATCATTATATTCCGCAACAACAAATCAATTATTCGATGCCGTTGACCTTAGAATTTAAAGGTATTTGGTTCGTTCCGTGCGATTCTCCACTTGTTAGCCTAAATTAGGTATTTGGATTGAAGACTAACTTTTGTTTACGATTCGGCCTCGTAGTAGGTATACCTCTGGCCTAAGTAAGGTTAGAACTTTAGTTACAAAATAAGAACTGCATATTGAAGCTTTATGTTAAATCACCTTCAAAAATCAGAACGGTTAGCTATAATGAGACAATTGATGATTTTGTCGAAATGTATCTTCTTTTATTTTTTTTCTAAACATTGGTGCTTTAATATTTCCCTTAATAAGTTTGTAAAACAACGCAAATGTAGCCAAAATAGACCAGCTATTGTAATATTATAACGCGTTGCTCCAAAGCTGGGGGCTCATTCAATTTGCGCTCTCAATTCCCAAAATTCTATGTTGACTAAAATATTTTGCAGGTGCGAGCTACAAATGGAATTTCTCGTATTACCAGTATTACTCTTTGATATGGAACTTTGTTTGTTTCCGGATGTTTTTTGGTATTTTTTTCCTAAACATTATAAAAATACCTACGTTCTTTTTCAAGGAAATCTTTTCTAGCATAACTTTTGTAAGAAAAAAAGATACGCGCTGAATTGAGAACCTCTATCTTTTTTGGAAGTCTGTTAAAAACAAACTCTACTGTGAGTCTTTCATTTTTATCTGTCTTTGAAAAAAAATTACAAGTCTGCAATAATTTTGTATTGGTGCATAAATCAAATTTACCTTCTTTGGTTTTTGAAGTCAATCTCTTCGTTATGTATTTTATGGTCCAAGATCCCGCGACGATCAGACCTTCGTTATTTTATTAAAGCTGAAAGGTTTTCTATGTAACCCTGTTGTTTTATAATTTAAGAGTATCTGACACGGGTTTGCAATCGTACTAGGTGTCTGACAATGGACAATGTGGTTTGTAATATTATTCCAAAGAAAAATATAAAAAAAACAGAGCTTTATGCTCTAACGAATTTGAGGTGCCACCTTTTTTACCTGACACGAGTACCTTCCAAAGCAACCGCGATCCAAACTATTAGAGACATGCATAGAAACACTTTCAGCTTTAATAAAATAACGAAGGTCTGATCGTCGCGAGATCTTGCTCTATTAGGTCCGGTGAACTGCAGGGTTATAAAGTTTGGAACCTTGAGCTTGACTCGTGACTGTCTGTCTACTTGATATAACTTGACATGACGAATTATGAACCACTTTATTTCTGTCAGTTCAATTCAGAGATGGATGTGCAAGTTATTTTTTGCTGCCCATTTGTTTGATTTACAATTCGAGGTTCTTTGTATATGGAGTACCTACCAATTTCATGTTATTAGAAGCTGGCCTTTTCAAATAAGGAAATCTGGAAAGGTACGACCTTGAAATTTTTGTTCCTCATTTGTTATGCCACATAGTAAATCGTGCATAGTACCTAGTGAGTTATGCTAGTCCAATATGTTCTATCTACAAAGGAATATTATCTTTTCATCTAAATTGCTTGTCACGCTTTTTGTACCGCTGAGTATTGAGAGATCATTGATAAATGTCAACATGGGTCACAAAAAAGATGGTTTTGTTTACTTATCAATATTACGTATTAAATTTGTGTAGTTGTTTGATCGTTGGTGGTCCTTTGTGACCAATTCTTGTAACCAATTCTTGTAAAAATAGCATGTCGTCAAACCTTTAGCTCCCACAAACGTACAAAATAAATAAACACAACAAGAAAGCGTAAATCTCTTAGACAAACTACGGTTTTAACACTTAAAAAAAGCAAGGCGTTTGCTGCGAAGCACCTTTGACCTAAATGGCTTTAAAATCTCATAATGTTTGTTAGCGTAGGAACGAAATAAAAACACGATGGTAAATTTTATTAAAGTTTAATTTCAATACGAATGGATAATAAAACCTAACTATTCGATTGGTCGAAGGCTTCGGCCCTAGCTAGTTACCACTCTATTGGCACAGACGAACCACAAAGTAATTAGTGTTCCGGTACAATGTCGTGTGGAAACGAATTAGGGATAATCGGCCTTTGATACCCCTGCCGGGTTAGCCCCAATCTATGACTGCATCATTTCTTTTACTCATACCATCTAGGTGAGATTGCAGTCAAGGGCTAACTTGTAGTAAGTAGAATGACTTATTTTAGAGTAAAGAACGACTGCACCGTTTCACGTTTCATAAGTCTAAAGAATGTACCTACCCTTAAATTTAAAACAAGTACCTAGTTTTTTTTAATTAGGTACTCTTAGTTTTTTGTTAACTACTTGTTACAAAAGGCCATGTTGAGCCTACTTGTTTATTTGAAGTTATTGGAGGCTCGTAGAGCATTTTAAATGTTAATTAGGTACCTACATACAGGGTAGGTACAGGGGTAGGAAATTAGACTAAGAATTGACCTTCTAGTTAATCTTGGGTACAAAATGGTTTGATAAGTCAGGAGATACAGCAAACAATGTTCCTTATAATCCTAAGGAAGGCAGAGTGATCTTTAATAGGAATATCGCAGATTACAGGGCTGAATGCTTTCTCGGGATTATACCTACCTACCCTGGGAGCACAAACCAACCCGTACAATAAAGGAAAGACGGGAAAACATGCATATTATGAATATCATTAATATTAATGTTCGTCAGTATAACGTTCACGTTCTTCTAATATGCAGATTATTCGTTAAACGTCTCTTAAAAATCTACTAATCTAATTTTAGATTTGACTATTTTTGGCAATAATCGGATTTTTATCGGCTATAATTCGGTGACGCTTATTAGAAATATTTTCTTGAGTTAATTAAATCAGTGCACTTACCTAGAATTAAATACATATCAGTACTATCATTAATTAAATACTTAGTATGCATGACGCATATAGTTAGGAACTTAGGATACGTCTACTCAGTATACAACAATCTTTGGTATGACGCGAACCTGTGCCCATCTAGTAAGGGACCCGCTAGCGTATAAAAAGCGCATTTTAGTACTGGATCACCATACTAGAACAACAGCGCCTATGGGACCCTGCTCTGCATTGTTACTTTATCTTTCCGACTCGATTTGAATTGATTATGTTGAGAAATTTCAATTGCATTGCTATCTCCATCAACTGCTGAGTACCCCTTAGCATTTATATAGGATCAATAAATTATTTATAGATTTGGGACAGTTACTTTAGTTTAAATTTTAATCAAGGAGTTAACCAATAGAAAACTCAAGTTAACAACCACTTTAACAAAAAGTTAAAGGTGTACCGTATAATTATACTACTCACCAAACTGGTTTCCATCCTAGGAAACAGCAAATAACTGGAGTTTCTAATCTTTGTCATCAGCGAAGTGCACTTGAGCTGAAAATACGAACATTTCCCTTGGAATTATGTGCTAGGTTTACTACGTGTTAGTTAACAGACTATTTTTAAGTAGATTTACAGATCTACTCAAAAATAGAAGTTAACAAAAAGGTTGAACTCACAGTAATCGTTGGCTGCACTCAAAAAGCAATGCAAACATTCAAGGAAAAGCTTTGTGTAGATTTAAAGAAAATAAAAACAATTCCAGACCTAGATACGTTTTTGCTATGGGAAAAGAGAAAAAATAACAGTTCTAAACCGTTCAAGTAGTACTAGGTACCCATTCTTGAATGAAGATTCCGCACATTTACAACCAAAACACGTACCTAACGTAAACGCTTGAGGTAATGTTGATCGCACACCGCAATCAACGACTTTTTTGTACGTGGAGAGTGATTGTAATCAATATGGCAGTATATTAGTCTAACATAGTGTCTTAGGCCAGGGACAAGGGAAGATCACGTGGAAAAATTCTGTTCTGCATTGCTTCGCGTGAGCTAGTCCCAAAATTTTTAATATGTCATTTCCAAAGCGAGCGAAATTGCGTGCCATAAACTCTTAGACTATTGTGACTAGAGTGAGATCTCTGATTATGCTAACAGGGAAACATATCTAGGACATCACAATAATCATCAAAAAGCTGTTTGTATTTCAGAGCGTAGTTTATCAAACTTTCTTGCGGATTCAAACAAGTACCTAAGTACATAGTAAGTAGAGGTCCCGGGTTCGATCCCCGGCAGGGTCAATTTGGGAATTTATAATTTCTGAATATTTCCCTGGTCTTCGGCCGTGGCTACCACCTTACCGGCAAAGACGTGCCGCCAAGCGATTTAGCGTTCCGGTACGATGCCGTGAAGAAACCGAATAACGGTATGGGTTTAATATAACTGCCATGCCCCTAACAGGTTAGCCCGCTACCATCTGGCGAGATCGCAGTCAAGGGCTAACTTGAAGTGGATAAAAAAAAGATTGTAGCGTACCTAATGTGCGATGAGCTTAAGAGAACCCTTTACGAACGACGTTTAGGTAAGTGATAATAATTCCCGCTTCAAACAGCGGCTCTTGCGCTACGAAACAGAACACACGGCGTTTCTAAATCCCGTCGGGGCGAAGTGCTCTTGAGTTGAATTCTCTCGCAATTTCAACCGAAACCCCAAGAACGCGCTCTTAGCTCTACTCGTATACTGAAAAAGCGGTGCGCTCTTGACGTTTTTAGGAATTAAGCCGCGTGTATACAAACCGACACTCTTTTTGGGTGAAACAAAGTCGGTTGGAAAACTCAACTTCTGTACCTTTTCACAATTCTAATTCTGAGCATTTTCATGGTATGACGCTTATTCACTTACAATAAGGCCCTGTTCGAATTTTACAGGTATGCTTGGGTTTATAGGTTTTCAAAGTCAACTTTTCTGTAGTCTCAATGTCTGATGTCTACGTATTGAAAAGTTTTAAACGCGGCTACTAAATTGAAGGCTGCGGTGAATAAAGCTTCAATAATTACCAACTTTCGATTAGAGATGGCAGTTTAAGCAGAAATCCGAGACTAGTTACCAACTCACGTGCAAAAATCAGTAACGCCGCGGGATTTGAGGTGGGAACCAGTTTCGCGGTCGCCATTAAACGCTACTTGGTCATTTATGCTAATATTATGTGTAAATGCAAAAGTAACTATGTTTGTCTGTTTTTTTCACTGGCGGTAGATTGTAGATTTTCAACTAGTTTTTGCCCATTTTCAATCAAAACGTGTGACTGTCAACTCTCAAGCACTCCCTGAGACCATAATCCATGCCACAAAGTGCACCGTCATTCCTTCTGTTAAGCTGGAAATTTGCTCAAGAATTTCCTCATTCCTCTCATAATACAAGCTTTGGCGATCTGTGTATTACCTGTATGTGTTATCGTGTATCAGTTGTTATTGGCACTTGAGTTTAGGCTTGTGTTATAGTTCCATCAACGTACTAAAGTGAGTTGAGTCGCATAGCAACACAGCCGTTCATTTGTAAGTCTAATAAAAATTTTAGTCTTCACCTTAATAATATTTGGGGTCGCTTGAATTTAAACATTTAAAACATTTAAACTGATTTTTTAGGTAAATTTTGTAATGCTGTAAATTTTTGGCAAGAGCATAATATTGCGGTTGCACAAAAGTTACAGCATTAGTAAGGGTCTCTAATTAAATTTTATTTTCATGGTAATCAATTTTTTTATCAACGTAACCTGTTTATTATGGTCGATGCTATATTTTTTACTCATCCACATGATAGCAATCAACAATCAACGTTTCTAATCTTTTATATGGGCCATAATCGTTCGTCGATTGACAATAAATCTAGCCTTCCCATTACATATAGGCCATTTGGGAGGATAAATGTTTTTGTTCAACCTCAGGGGTAATATAATTCAAAGTTCGCGTTCGTCGTTGCGATTAAATTGAATTGCCGATAGTTTCTTTCTCGGAAAATTATATTCGAACAAAAGTTTCCGAGTACAATTTTTGGCATGCTTTACATAATATACGAAAAAAATTGTATCGTAGGATCGTTACTAGTATTACGCTTTATCAACGACTTATGATGCCCGCGCTTTCTTTGTCTGCGTGGATAACATTTCCCGGGGAAACTACTTAATTTTCCTTTGGGATAACCTACCTGTGTACCAAATTTCATCTCAATCGGTTGAAAAGATGGGCCATTAAAGCGTAGCAGACAGACAGACAGATACACAGACATACTTTCGTATTTATGATATTAGTATGGATTTGATGGAGTTTATGATTTGAAGAACTTACGTAAAATATTATCTACTCAAGTTTCTAGTCTTTTCTCCGTGCTTTTTAATTAACGGGTGTGGACCATTTTCCATAGAATAATATTATATCGCTATATATTTTTTTTTAATATTATAATTATATTTATTTATTTGGACAACCAAAAATTGTTACATTAAAAAAAACCTTAAAAACTAGACAAATTTAGGACACTTGACCAATGCACAATATAGTGAAGGTGCCACATCACTAAAAAAAAGTGCGTAAAATTAAAAGTTACACTGCAAAAATTTAAACATAAAAATTATACAAAAACACAAAAATTATACAAAAATTGAACTTTACTTTTCTTACTATAATTTTGAAAAGAAAAAAAAAACAATAATATAATATTGAGGCAAAAGTTAAAAACAACTTAAGTCGACCTTAACAATCTTAACGTTTCTTTCTATCTATCCGTTAGATAATCCGTTATCTAACGGAACAGCTCAAAAATTGTTGTGGTATTATGCTATCTTTCTGATCCTTGTACTACTTTTTTAAATATAACAGATTCGAATATTTAATCACAGAGTGTTTTCGCCGGCGCGGCGGGGAGAAGAAATATAGTTTGCATTTTTTTTTTATTTTTTTTGTGTATTTAACCAATAAAATTAATCCCGCAATATGACTTTGCTCTCAGCCTTGTCAAAGTGGTAGCAATCTATTATACAACTCAGCGACGAAGTAATTGAATTATTTGTTTTAATAAAGCCTGCTTATTCAAAGTAACCACGTGAATTGTCAGACGAGCAAGCTCTTGGAAAATATTCGCGTCGTGATCTCGACATATCACGTATTGTTTTAATCAAAGCCAACGAATTAGACTCTGACGTGTCCTTGATTGTGCTATTTAATATAATTTATGAGAATAATTGCGTTTTTCCGTTAGCCTGGTTTGCGCGGGGGAGTTAGGGGACGCGAAAATTTTACCATGCATTGTTAGTACCCACTATATTGTGTATTAAGTGTATACCTACATGAACACTTAAGTTTAAGTTCTTCCATTAATTGATGTTACCTAATGTACCTACGCTCGCGTCAGAGCTTCAAAGATTGAAAATACTAAAATAATATGAAATTAATCTTGGCAGAGTAGTCAATATCCTAACTTCGATATGACTATAACACGATACATTAACTATGTTCTTTTTATCCTTCTCGATTAAAAAACATCAACACTAGATTGATTACCAATTACCAACAAACTATTCGAAACAATAAAAAAATTGTTTGACAAATTGTGCTTATGCTACAGTCCATCTAGAATCCTACGTCTCATTCCGCGAGGGCTTGCAATATAAGACAGCTCCATAAAAGCCTCCAAAAGTAAAGAAAACAACACTGAATGGGTATTTCTTTGTAAGAGTGATGGAATTACAAAGTTTAGTCAAGAAAACATTGAGATCACCAATGTAAAAGCACGACTAAATTATTTATTACGACAAGAAAGCCCCAAATTAACCGATTACAGCCCCAGATTAAAATGATAGCTATTCAGCGGCCATAAAATTAATTTATTGTGTGAAGCCGCAAAGCAAAGATAAAGGATTAAAAATTAATTACAAGTTCTGAACAGCTCTTAGGCCGCGATAAAAAGTTTATACATTAAGTCATTATAAGTTTGTTTGCGAGAATCCATCAGATTGTTCGAAGAATTTGCCGGATTTACTGTTTGGTTTTACGGTCTAGCAAATTGCTCTTGGAAAAGGTTTTTCTAATGCTAAATTATTCAAAACCGTTGAAGGTGTTTAATTAAATGCTTCTTCGTGACTTGTAGGTACATTACCATTAATTTATTGCTTATCCAAATCTATAAGCTGACAATATGTCACCTGACGATAAGTGATTGACGTGAATCTTGATCGATATTATATAAACGGACGTACACACATAACATTATACAATTGTTACGTCGCAGCCATCAATATTAATAATTTATCAAAGATCCGATACCTAAAATGATATGTTGTTGTGTGCTAAAGGTCACGACCTTTTGAGGTCATGACCGCCATGCATCCTTGAACCTATAATTATAGGTCCATACATGCATCACCATGACATTGAACATGTATTACAAGCTATCATCGTGACATAATTTTGGCACAACACGCCACACAATTAAAACTTGCAAGTTAATTAAATAAATGGTGACCGATCATTTCATAAAAAACAAATGACAAATTTTCATTTCACAACCAACAATTGGCAAAATTATGAATCAAAAATTCATCTTTATACAAACAACTGGTTCTTTATAAGAATTTTTTGCCAAATTTTTTGGTAGACAAATTTTTATTTCACAAAACATTATTTGTCAATCAAATCATTTATTATTCACATTAATTATTTAAAAAACGCATATTATAAAAACGTTTGATAAGCACTACATCTGTCAAAACGTTAGGTTAGGTTAGGGTTAGACATAAATATTTAACTCACACATTAATAAATTATTTTGTGAAATAATAAATTTGTAAATGATACTATAACATTCAGCAATTTTGCAAAGGAAAACATTTGCGAATTGAATATTTGTCAAACGATCTTTTATAAAATGATATTTTTGCGGGATACGTTGTTTGTCAACTAAATAGGTTTTGAAAAATTTGTTTTCATTACTCATACACGGAAAGTAGGTTTGAAGTTGCCTGAGAAGCGGGTTGAAAGTAATACTTTTCAGCCCTAGGGAGAATCGTTTTCAACTGAATTTTTATTGGAGTTCAAATGAAACACGACTTTTTTTTTTTTTTTTTATACCCGAGTGCATCCATAGACAAGAAGAAAGATAGACTTTATTCATAAAGTAAAGACAACTGATTCATAGACTTTTTATTTTGACTTTCCTTATATTCGTAATGAAAAGCACAGTGTTTACCTCGGGATGAAAGACTTATTTAGTCCCTCGACCTATAGGCCCCCTCGCTACGCTCGGGCGCCAAACCCCGTCTCGGGACTAAATAAGTTACTTTCATCCCTAGGGTAACAATGTACTATTTTTGTGAAATGATCATTTGTTAAATGTTTTTTATGAAACATTAGTGAACCTAAATAAATAAATTCAATACTTTTACGTGATTTGGCGAAAATAGCGGATAGATAATGGCTAACCACATCCCCTTTAATATTGAAATAATAAGAAGATTGCAATTTGCAAATTTTATTTACAACTGTTCTTTGTTTATTTAAATTCCACCAGATCTTACCACCTTTCACTCCATATTTGTGTGTGCTCTCACGGGACAAAAATACAAGACGTAATCATGAATCGGTATAGAAATAGCAACGAAAAAAGGAAAATTGACCTTGATAAATTGCTGGAGGCTTGCAAACATTCTACTTTTTTTCCCATCGTCATTGGATAAGAACCGTTTAAAAATTTCCCTTATTAACTACGGGGACTAATCACTACGTAAACTATTTCTTGGGAAACCCTGGCATGTTAGTTAAGTGTGACGACATGGCAACCAGAGGGGCAACCATTAATTACAGCTGTCCCGGTTGAAGCCCTATAAATTTTGTAGTGGTTAATTTTACTGCGGCTAAATTCAGTATTCCGTTCGCATGCATGTTTATTAAAAGGTTGTAATTTATGAAAACATGTTAAATTTAATAAACATTTGCGTGTTTATACAAATAAAACTGGTGTTATCATGTCGTGTTTTACGCGTATGTTAATTTAATAGTTACGAGTTTTTAATGAGACGCATGGCACAACCTATTCGGCGCAAATAGCACTCAAAATTTGCTTTCCGAAAAGTACATAATACTACTGAAATGATGTTACAGATTTTATATCTGGATGAGTCAAAAAAAAGCAATAGTTCGGAGCTTCTCACGCTTCATTCTTATTGAAATATATGAAATTAATTTAAAAGAAGAAGAGCGAGTGTATTATTTGACTTGCTAGATTTTTACAATTATTAAATTAAAAACAGTTTCGAGAAAAAAATTATTCTTATGCTTCATTTGCTTTTATTCTAAGCCCTGAATCACAAATCATGACCAATATCAGCGTAAAACAAAGTCAAATGCTGAATTAACCCTGATGGGTAAGAACAACTAATTTGAGATGCCAGATACTGCTATTTTTTTCGTACGATACAGAACTAACTGGCCCTTAACTGAGCTAAAAGTGAATAAAACCTTTCCGTTCGACCATGTTAATAAACGTGCAAACTTTACTATGTATGTCGGTCAAATAGTACTTGATATATTGGTGTTCTGGTTGCCAATTATTGATATTTTACACGAGAGCTGCCAACCTGGCACAGTTACAACGGTTTGCAGATATTGAATTCAAAGTATCACCATAGATACCTATTCTGTGGCATCACTTTTATGTTCATGGCTGGCATAAATATTTGAATAATAAAGTTCGAATGTTCGAAACCTATTTTTTTAATCTTCTTGCAAACAAAATCTATGGTATCTGGCTCTGACACAAACGTTTTAAAAAAAGTTTTATTTAGCAAGCTCTTTTCAGTAGAAACTATTTTCTGAAAAGAGGTATATTTTGCTTTAGAATTATAAAGGAAAAGTCAGGATTGGTGATCGTAGTGTACTATAGGGTAGGCGGAAAAGACAAAGGATACTCTTGTACAATAATAATAATATATTTATGGCGTGTCAGAGGACATTATAGTGATAACATGGACGTATTGACAATAATCGATACTATCTAACAATTTATGATAAATTTCTCAATTCTATAATCATAAGCTGGTGCGCTGTACGTCCAATGATTAGCCTGAACAAAACTCAAAACTTCATGCGTTTTAAAAGCTGAACATTACATTTTTAGACTTTTATCTACACACAACTACCATCCTTATATTTCCTTAAACAATATATGTAACTGAATTATGGCAGTACAATCTACAGTGTATATTCACACCTCGCGATCTCATTACTCAGCCCAAGAAAATTTCAGCAGCGGCGTATAATTTTAAAATAAACTTTCACTTTACATGGAACAACTCGGGGGTCAAATCAACGAACCATTGTTCTCCTCTCCTTCATTAAATGTTGAGACTTGAAGCATTCGTGTCTCTGAGCACATCCTTCTCTGAATTAGCTCTCGTTTATTTAATACTTACAATGAGCAAGCACCTTCCCTTGAGGGGGAGGCGACATTAATAATCCACATTGACCCGTTTGCTAGGACGCCGGATCACATGTTTTGATCACTGGTTAAAACTTGTATGAGGAGATATCGTGAATACCGTATTTGAATTGTTGAATATATTGTTTTAATTAATTCTGTAAACTCAATATTTTTATTCACGTTTAACAACTTTGGATAGAAGCCAGCCATGTTTGTGCCCGGGATACAACCTTTTCATTTGTTTTGTTTCATTAAAATCGGTTAAAGAGTTGACCGTGAAAAGGCAACCGACAGACACACGCACTTTCGAATTTATAATATTGGTACTTAGGTTTGGCAGGGAAAAAATTGCTGCACTTGTGATATTTAAGCTCAACTTTTACAGATAAAGCGAAATCTTTGACAAGCAACACAGCTGTTCAAGAATCACTCTGTAATATTTGTCTCTAAATTTAAATTGAGTTTAATTTTAATTTAATTAATTACTTTAGTTCAATATTTTTTTCTTTCGCATTAAGTGCATTAGAACATTAATTAAATCCTAGACGGGAAAGCTTCTTTTAGGCATGTTACTAATGATATTATGCTGCTGCTAGAATGCTCGTGACAATCAAGGGGAGGCCGGGTAAAATAACAGTCCAAGACGTCATTTCATTACGTGCTATCTCACTTTTGATACTGAGAGTCTTCAAGCTTTTTTATTGTACGTTTCATTTGCCTTTGAGTTTTCAAGGGAACCGAACTTACTATCGAAGATAAAATATAACTTTATACAAATTTTGTGAATTCGGAGTTGCAAATTTTTTATTGTGATTATGCACTCAATGCAGTTTAATTTCAAAACTGAATTATTTTAGTACAATGTAATAATATGTGTTATGTTTTCGATTGTATATTTGTTTTAAGAGATATTACACTCTCTTGTCTAAAATATACTCTTCCCAAGATTCGGATAAAGTTTACAAAGCCGAATAAGTTTCAATGATCACCAAGTTACGTGTAAGTTTACTCGAAGCGCCTGAACCAAACAAGGAAAACAATCGACTTCCGAAAGTTTACATTTACGTATAACTCTTTATTGCGGCCTTTATTTTATTTCCGAATTGATTTACTTTAGAAGTCTGCGCTTCTTTCTTTCAAATTGTCAGCGATTTGTATACTTTAAACTTTCTTTATATTAAGGATCGTCTGTACTTTTCAGAATCTTAATATTCCCCATTGCTGATTGGTTGTGATTTTTGTTATCACCACTATCTATCTTCTATATACTTATAATAAAACTGTAACAGGTCTAATTCTGTACATTGAAGATATTTTGAAAATTTTTTTTGGAGGGCACTCATTATTCGATACTGAAGCTAAATCTGTAATTTTTTTCATTTTTGTCTGTCTGTCTGTCTGTCTGTCTGTCTGTATCTTGGCCGCGCATCACGCCGAAGCTACTGAATGAATTCAAACGAAACTTGGCACGATTTGAGCCCATACTACGAGGTAGGACATAGGATACTTTTTATCCCGAAATTCTACCCCCGAAGGGGTGAAATAGGGGTTGAAAGTTTGTATGAAAGTCCTTAATTTCTCAAGTTATAGCCATGAAACTTGATATGTGAGCTGCGGGTTGAAAATGAAAACATACGTGTTTCACAGTTATTCAAAATTCCACCCCCGAAGGGGTGAAATAGGGGTTGAGAGTTTGTATGAAAATCCTTAATTTCTCAAGTTATAGCCATGAAACAGCATTTGGGCTTTCGTTAAAATATGAAGAAGTACGTGTTTCACCAATAGAGGGGGATTATACCGTGGGATAGTAATATAGGCTACTTATTATCCTGGAAAATTAACTGAAAAACTTATTCCACGCGGACGAAGTCGCGGGCATCAGCTAGTTATCTATAAAATGGAATAGATTTCCACAAATACGGTTTAAAGTTACAATTAGTTTCATGTTTGTAATAGTATACGGGACCTTTGACATGCTCTCCGAAGCACGGAGAAAACGAAAAAGCCAAATTCGGGCCGAGAAAGTTGCCACCGTTCCAGTTTCGCCTTAGATCATCGATGCTTAGTCAGCGCTATAAAACTTATAATCCACTGATAATAATACGAAAATAAGGCTATTGTGTACCATTCCTACTGTATTTCTAATATCCTGCAAAGTTAATTATCCTTTAAAACTTAATACGAGGTCATCAGGAATTTGCGAAATCTTTGCACACCGCACACCTAAAAATAATAAACGATTCTAAAATACCAGCATTCAATTATTTTAAAGTGTTGTCATCCCAAGTCCTATAAAAATAACAGGTGATTGGAAATCCTTTTAAAAAAATCCATTATCTTTGGCGAAACTAATTCCATTTTCGGTTGCCTTTCACGTGAGACGTTATGGAATTGCCTCGCAGCTGTAGAACATTTTAACTGAAAACAAATATGAAAGAACACAATAGAAGTGATTTGTGAGGCCCTCGTGCAAGCAGAACGAGAAGCCTCGGTGAAAAGATATGGAAGTGCCAACATTGGAATTGGAAAATTGTATATTGGGCAATAAAGTTCTCGACTTGGACAAAGTGTGCGCTAGTTCAAAATTTACTCTGGATACTCTTTTAGATTTAAAGGAAACTTTTAGAGTTTTATCCTATCAGGTACATATTATGCTTTGAATTCATAATATTAAGAAGTATGTCTCAGTCATATATCAGTTCATAGCTCCTATTAGTTACATCAATGATTAAGGTCCTAATAATTGTTGAAAATTATGTTATTAGCTTCGAATCTATAAAAGAGAAACTAATAAAGATATACAATTTGTAATATTGAGACTTGTAGAAATTGTAATTTAAATAAAAAGTGTTTCATCGCTTTTTTTAAAATTTAAACAAAGTAATAAATTTTATGGCAGATTTTATGATTTTATAAAACTTTGGGTTACAAAGTTGTCAAGCCTAAATTAAAAAGTATAATTTAACAATCCAATATTTTATACTGATAAAGTAAGTACATAAACAAACGATAATTCATTAAAACATTAAAACGATAAGAACAAAATAATGTTAATTTATTTGTCTCTTTTGTTTACAAAAACCATCAAAAAAGAAAAAGTGTAAAGAAAAGTTTTCTTGTTTAAAATTCCGTTGTCAGAACAAAAGCATTGGCTCTAGATTTAAATCTTTCGGTCATTAGAGAGTCGAGTTAGCATACATTTTAATATTTGGAGACAGCTGTGGTTTCATAAGAAAGCAAAACAACTGTTTTTATTTTGTCGCTCCCACTATTCTGTGATATTTATGCTAGCAATATTCTCGTAGACATGAGAATCAATGCGAATATTACTATGTTTTCTTAAATTTATGGGGTGAAGTTATTGCATAACATTATCTACTCAGGTAATCTTGTTCTCTATCTAAAGTTCTATCTAATCAGCATAATATAGCAGACATAAAAATTGTATATAAAAGGTATGATTCATAATAGCAGTGGGTAATAGTAGCGTATTTCTTTAAGGAGGCTCTTCACTCATCGCGCCCTCTTGAGTAAAAGTCGCAGAAAAACTAAGATGTCTGCTCTTGACAGAACGTGTCGGCAGACTTGATTTGTGACTCCACCGACTAAATAACTAGCAGCCCAAGTGCGACAATGATTTCTCACAAGAATTTCTTAATCTTTTCATCTTCAGTGAGTTGCAACTTGTATGCAAAAATCACAAGAGATAATCGCTCTGATCATGCTTGGACTTCAATAAGCATTGCAAATGGTAGTAATAAAAAATATCACACGATAAGAAGAAAAGTCTGGCTTCAGACACTCACTAACCAACGCCCAGCCCAAACCCTAGGACCTAGAAAGCTTGAAGAAAGCACTGAGGTAACTTTTATAATGCAAAAGGCTGTATTTTGCGTTATACCCACGGAAGCTAAGCCCCGATTATGTTATTATTGTCGTAGGTTAGGTATATTAATTTCGTTGGATGTGACGTCACCCGGGTCACAGCTGAAAATCAGCGCCTTGCACAAAGCTTGCAAATGCAAGTTCTGATGTAGGGCAAAAGGCTGAGCTGTACATCCATTCTGGGTGGTGCATCTTCACTTACCATCAGGTGAGATCGCAGTCAATGGGATAACTTGTCGTGGATACAAAAAAAAAAGTATCAAACAGTTGCTGACCCTTCACGTGGCCTACGTTGTTGCGTAGATACGTCTGTCATTGTCTATGGCATCATATCACGTCGTGTCGCGTGGCGACGCTTCTGTCACTTTTTTTTTATCCACTAAGTATAAGTTAGCCCTTGAGTGCGATCTCACCTGATGGTATGTGATGATGCAGACTAAGATTGTAGCGGGGTAACTTGTAGGGGGCATGGCAGTTATATAAAACCCATACCCCTATTCGGTTCCTACACGGCATCGTACCGGAACGCTAAATCGCTTGGCGGCACGTCTTTGCCGGTAGGGTGGTAACTAGCCACGGCCGAAGCCTCCCACCAGGCCCGACCAGGGAAAATTCAGAAATTATAAATTTCAAAACCCTGCCGGTGATCGAACCCGGGACCTCCGCACGTTGAAGCAACAGCGCTCAACACTGCGCCACGGAGGTCGTCACTCACCTAGGGCAACGGGATAAGTAATTAAAGCGTTAACGAAAATAAAATGCATTGTTATTCGAGGATTGCTTCTTATTTGAAGAAATCACATTAATTAAAGTTTAAACTTCCGCTTCTTGAGGTTTGTTTTCACGATTAATAGTTTCTGTCTAGCACTGGCGCTGTACGTTCGGTGCTTTTAGTTTTTGTAATAAATTGCACGTTTTTATAGATTTTTATGAGGTGAAGCTTACATGAAAACTGCTTCATCAATCAAGTTTAACAATTTACTCGAGAACTTTAAAATGTTGTCGTAACCACACCACATTGCCCCGTCTCGCCATGATAGAGTAGATTCATTATAACTTGGCATCCTTGGAATAGAAGTTTACCATCAATATCTTTTGCTGCTTTTCTATAAAGTATTGACGCATGCAGATATGGTTGTAGTTCAATTAATAGTTCAAATTCGAGTTTTGGTGACTGTTTTCAAATCATCGTTCTTATTTAAACTGATGGAAGCCCACAGTAGGCTAAATGTCTTTTGTAGCGATAGTTTTTTTTAATGAAAAATTACCTGTTGACTGTGATCAAATTTGGAGATGTTATACAGTTTAAGATGGTAGCTGGGTAACCTGAAAGGGATATGGCAACTAGTAGTCCGCACGAGATCATATCAGAATACTAATTGTTTTGGTGGCACGTCGTTGTTTGGTAACTGATAACTAGCTAATATAATATATAAAACTCAGAGATCAGAACTAGACAATTACAATTATTTTCACAGAACAGACAAAGGTCCCGGGGTATAGGTGTGTCCCGGGGTAGGATTTCGGATTTTAATCTCGAATAATTAATGAGTTCCCGTGGAAATTAAAAAAACTTATCCCACGCGGATGAAGTCGTGGGCATCAGCTAGTATTATTATATACTAAACTAGGTATTCCTAATGATGCAATCTGTAATTCATATTGTCGTAACAGGATTTATTCATAACATCACTTTACCTGCCTGCTGTTATCTCCGGCTTGTAGAAGCGGATAGTAATCTATCGCCATCCCCCGAGGGTAGACCCTACTATAACTACGTTACCTAAGATGACACGAGAGATAGGATCGGTTAGTGTGGAGTGTCGACCGCGGTGCGTTAATGGAATATTTACGATGCCAGCGGACAGATGACCCTGGCGTGTGAGATAGTTCACATAGAACACTGAATAAGTCAGTAGATTCATGATATTCTGTATCCAAACTTCCATTATAATATTACGATTGCGAACGTGTAGGTTTCTTTCTGTCTGTTTGTCTATATGTCTGTCTCCTGCGCTTTTCATCTAAATTTGACAATTACACGCCTTAATACACGTGGACGATATCGCGGACATCATCTATACTTAAAAATATTTACGTTGGTAACTTCAGTTCATACCCGGCTTATACGCCGTGCAATGCACCATGCAATGGTGATCCATTCGCCATAGAATACGCAATGCAATGTGCCATGCAATACGCAATGCAATGCGCCATGTACCTAAACGGCAATGCATTGCGCCATGAAATGAATTAGGTTAGGTTAATATTGTAAGCACAGAACACATAAATCTACCAATATCGAAATTAGGTTCTATTGTTTGGTTTTTGTTTTAGTCAAAAATATTTTTGGAATACCTTGTTGTCTACAATAATTTCACAATACTTTAAATTTACATAATCTCAAAACAGAGTATTTTGCTAACTTCAGCTTCAATTTAGTACAGAAGCTATGCATAATAATATTATTATAAACAGCTTAATTAACTTGTCTAATTACCATGTGACAAGATTGCCGGTTGACTGACTACTGCGGTAGATTTAAAGTAGTTATAGTATAATATGCTCATTTAACTTCGCATTATCATATTATAATTTCTCATTACCCTCTGTGGAAAATTACGTTGTTCTTAATATTCAGTTAATATACTGGCGACGACTTCGAATAAATTCTTAATTAAAAGTTTTAATTAAGAATAAGTAAGTTTAGTATAAGATGTCTTAAAGTCATTATAGTACCTACCTATTTTACATTTTATATTACTTTTTTCTATTTTTATTTAGTAACTAGCTGATGCCCGCGACTACGTTTGACGACCTCCGTGGCGCAGTGTTGAGCGCTGTTGCCTTAACGTCCGGAGGTCCCGGGTTCGATAAAAAAAAAACGTCCGCGTGGTTTAAGTTTTTTGATATTCCCGTGGGAACTCCTTAATTTTGCGGGATAAAAAGTAGCCTATGTCACTCTCCAGATCCTTAACTATACCCATGCCAAAAATCACGTCGATCCGTTAGTCCGTTGCGGCGTGATTGAAGGACAAACCAACAAACCAACAAACCAACACACTTTCGCATTTATAATATTAGTATGACTTTTTCTATTTTTATTTAGTAACTAGCTGATGCCCGCGACTACGTCCGCGTGGTTTAAGTTTTTTGATATTCCCGCGGAAACTCTTTAATTTTCCGGGATAAAAAGTAGCCTATGTCACTCTCCAGGTCCTCAACTATTCTCATGCCAAAAATCATTCTTAAAAATCAATCTTACTACAAGAAAAAAGGCGAGAACCTCATAAATGGGAACTTATTGTAAGTAGTGACAATTTAATCTCAATAACTTAGTCAGTGCTTATTGTAGTAAAGTAATTATTAAAGTCATGTCATACAAACCTCGGCTCAACGTCTGTCGGTGTACGTTGCGCGTAACAATGCAATAAAATCTCAATGAAATAACTGCAAAAAGAATTTATCCCGTACCCAAAAATAAAGCAAAAGAAGGTTATACGGCCAGCGTGGAATCAGAGCAATATTGATGAATCCACCGCGCCGTTATTGCAACTCCCTAATGGATACAGATAGACCTCCCAAACACACGATACGTAGCAAACAGTTATATGGCTATACCTACCTTCTATCTACAGGTATGGATAAGCCTAGGAGTTTTAACGAGCTGGCCAGAGGTTACAACAAGCTATGGCTTTAAGAGCCCATTCACACTATCGTTTCTCCATCGCAGGCGTTCGTCGAACCTATGCGCAGTGCAGATGCCAAAATGCAAAAACGCAACAACGCAATTCGATTTGACGCAACATGACGGTATCAAACAGTAGCTGACCCTTCACGTGGCCTATGTTGTCGCGCAGATACATAAGTTTGTCATTGTCTTTCGAGCTATATCGCGTCGCGTGGACGTGACGATATTAATGCAGAGTTATGTACTGTTATCTTATAAATGTCATAACAAAAATGACGAGTTAAGATCACAATTATACATGACACGACGAAGCATTCGGTGGATAGAGTGTCATGCACGTCGCGCAGTCGCGGCGTGCTGCGCTGCGCATATCTATGTTCGACAAACGCCTACGCTGGAGAAACGCCTACGGTAGTGTGTAGGGCCTCATAGAAATTTCAGCGACGATTCCTTCCGCCTGTATGATTTAAATGGACCAATGAGGATTTTTACCACTAACCGCAACAGGGTTGGAGTTTTGTTGCTAAATAAGGTTCTCCTATTAAAACTCTTGGAGTGGGGAATTTCGAATTTTTGGGGTTTTTAAAGAACTAGTTATTTTATGAAGTGGATTGAGGTTTTTTTATTTCCGCAAGAAATCTTTAATTTTCCGCGATAAAAAGTACCATATGTATTATTCCAGACTATAATCTATCTCTGTGCTAAATTTCATCCAGATCCGTTCAGCCGTTCTGGCGTGATTGAGTAACACACATCCATCTAGTATAGAAGTATAGATAACCGGGGCCAGCTATAATAGTTATTTGTTATACAAGAGTGAAAAGTTGTTTTTTAACCGCGTGCTCAATTTTGATGACCGAGCAAGCGAAGGATTCAAAAATTAGAATCCTGAGCGTCAGCGAGGGAATCAAAAGAGCACGAGGTGAAAAATCTTTTCACTCGAGTGCAACACGTTACTTTTCATCCCACCTCAGCGAGGAAATGACTAAATGCAAGGTTACGAGTGTGAGTTTTTAACAAATTAAAAACGGTTGTATGGAAATTCGGCACCATAGAGGTAGAAGAAAATAGGTTTTATTGATGTTTTGAATTCACAAACTTCATAGACGAGTGATATTTACTAACGTGCACACGATGTTCTAAATTCAATTTACTTCATCCTCAAGAGGATAATAACGGCTTTTGCATTCAGATATCGAAGAGTAAAAATACTCTTTCCGAGATGGTGGGATGAAAACCTTATTATTAGGTACCTAAGGTCTTTTTATTTATTTATTAAGGTCTTTATTATTTACAACGGCTCAGTTTGTTCTCCGATGTACATTGAGGCTATTATTTACCAAAATACTGGCGAATTTAATTAAAAAAATGTTAAGATAAGGAAATACTACAAAAGTATGGTAGATAACGTGGCAGTCTTCGATGTCGTATTTCACAGCACTTTCCTCAAGGTTTTCATGCGGGGAAGATATCGTGAAAAACAAAGATGGCTGCGCTCGGCAGAACGTCGGGCGACTTGATTTGTGACTGCACGAACTAATGCCAGTGAGGACTGCCAACAGTCGAATTGGAAAATTTTATATCGCCTTATAAAAGTCCTGACGAAAATAAACTGCATTTTTATTCAGGAATCAATCTTGCGTTTTAGAACTGTTATACGAAGAAAAATGCCTTCAAATGAATGTTTGGTTGGCCCTCGTAATTTATAATTGGGATTAGCCATGCGGGGACATTGTCTGGAAACGGAAATAATAGTCATCATGTTATAAGATTGACTTCTATCATCTCTTCCAAATGAGAGACTTGTGCATGGGTCACAAATCACAATGATTTTGCGTTAATGAAGCCTTGCAAAAGCTCCTAAAAAGCTTTGTCGAATCTGTTAATGAGTATGTTGTATGTAAATTTAATAGATGTTAAACTATGAACAAAAGGCTCTCCGAAGGTAACTTACCTACCAATCAAGCGTTGAACCATTGAGGTCAACAATGGTACCACCGACTTCAGTAACTGAGCCGTATAAGAGTTAAGTAGCTAAATAAGAAGAAGGAGACGGTCCAGATATGTATGGAGCCTCGGTCCGGTCCTTTTACAAGTAGAGAAATGAAAGAAAAAAGAAATACTAAACCAGTTTCGATCGTTCAAATCTACGAATTCATCGTAATTTCAGTGATGTAATTATTTAATCTTTCCACGATAAGCAACACTAAACACGAGTTGGTAACAATGGCGGATTCATATTTTTTGACATTTTCTGTCAAGTGTCAACACAACACCGGAAAAACCTTCCGGAAAAACACGTTATTTTGACAGTGACTGTCAGAAATGACATTTGATACATTTCGCGCCTACTGCCATCTCTATGGCTAAAGGTTGCCATCTCGGAAACGTATCGAAAACTTGAAATACATTTTATTTTATTTCTCGTTATTTACTTTAATATTCTAAATTATTATGTTTTTAATACAATCTATGTATTTTCCTCTATTCATGGTAGAGTGTACAAAGAGTACACCGAAGGTGAACCTTCTCCTTAACATTTATAAACAAAACAATAACAATTGAATTTCTAAGCGTGAAAGCTGCCGGCTGTTCAGTCATCACAAATTTTGCTTAGTAATAAAGACATTACTCGGTTCAAGTAATTCTATCATAACAACTAGCACACTACGCATCTATAAGGTACACTGGCAATTATAAATTGATCTTCCCCCCTCTTCTTTTTGCATACAAATAGGGATCTATGAGGAGGTTTTGTGTAGGAACAGGAGGTCAAATCTGCTGGTATTATCAACGTGATTTTGGGCTTCTAATGCGCTTAGTAAACGCGTCGTGATCCGCTTACACTTCGTTCAAGTGTTCCAACCGTGTAATTTGATTTAAAAGCATTCGATGATATACCTACTCGAAGTTTTAAATGAAACAGCGTACACTCGTAAAACCATTATATTTATGTTACTTATTCACTGAATGATTTATCGAATGAAATAGTTTATTAAAGTAAACTTTAATCAATGTTATAGGTACCTAATTGGTTTGATCAAAATATTTTTGAATTTATTCTTTCACCAGCCTGAGCTTTAATTTTAATCCGCAACAAAAAAAAAAGTTCATCTGTCTATTTTAATAAATATCTGTTTTTCTATTAATTTTCCTTTGATAATTTTAAGTTAAAAGTGCACTATACACGAAAACAAATTTGTTTTCGATGTAGGTTGTTTGTACCTACACTTTAAACTCTACACTTTAAAGAAGAAAACAACATTATTTATGTGAGATACACCACGTCGGATACAAAATTACAACAATAAATCTCATCGTGGAGATAAAGGGAAAAATAAACTATATTGAGTCTAGTATACAATAAACAACAAGAATAATATAAACTTTTATATAAAGTTTCATGAAGATATTTTCACTCATCTTTGTCTAGTAGTTAAGATTTTCTAGATGCTCTAGTAAAATCAATAAGCGCAATGTAATCAATTTATGTAGATTTTAATACTTGTCTTTCCCTCTTGACTAATAATATTATGAGTCCAATCCATAATAGTTAACATAATTACTACCAATACAATGGGAGGGGCCTATGATTTGCCAGTGTTTTTACACTGCAAGTTAGCCCTTGACTGCAATGTCGCCATGCAGCATCACTTACCATTCAGTAGATAGATGATGCAGCGTAAAGATACTAGCCTTGCAGGTGTGTAATAGTTATACTAAACCCATATCCCTTTAAATTGGCTTCTACACGGCATCGTTACCGGAAAGATAAGTCGCATCACGCTTGGCGTTAGATACGTCTATTCGGTAAGCAGCCTGGGGCAAAGTGCGGTTACATTACCATGCCTAATTTGTATTTGATTTTATTATTAAACTTTTTAAAAAAAAGTTGCTGCCGAGTTTCTTGCTAGTTCTTCACGGTAGGAATGGTATTCCGGACTAGAGTGGTAGATTCATATGATGATTCAAAATCACTTGTAAAAGTTTATTTGAATAAAAAAACATTTGTATTTAGATTTTTTAAAGCTTCCTACCAGAACAGTCCAGAGATAATTTAGAAATTGCCCTCAAATTGCTCCTGCCGGAACCCGGGATGTCCCACCCGTAAGGATACATCGGTAACCACTGCGCCAGGGAGCCCGTCAAAATTTCAGTACAGCTCCAAATCCCTTGAGTGGTACACTCAGTTTATTTCATTACGTATTTTAAATAACGTAACAACGTAAATGTACGCAAGCCCCAAGTCAAGTCTCTAATGACCGAAATATTTAAATCCAAAGGAATTGTACTTTTCTTTCGCTTACGGACTTTTAACAGAAAAAGTTTCTTTTGTTTATGTTCTTTGTATTGTGGAAACCGAAAAGAAAACTTGGAGCGAAGGCGAAATAGCTGATGAAAACAAAAAAAAAAATACTATAAGAATACTGCTGAAATGAATGTAGAAGTCAGAAGCATTGAATAGAGATAATAAATAGTATACAAAAATATAATGCATTCTACCTTACTCTATCTCAAACTTGTTTTTGCTATCCATTGTACCTATCTATTGGTGCAGGCTGGCTTTGTTTGAAGTTGCGATCTATCGATATACAGGGTTGATTTAAAAATACTAATAACCTATTAAGGCACACATCTGTGCATTTTTGTCCCTATTTTATTATGTGGGGAAACTGATTGACTTTTAAACCGCTGGATCTGAATTCTTGACGTCTGGCGTGAAGAATCTCTGCGTGATAATTCTCTTAAAAGGGATTTTAAGAAATTCCTGTCTAGTAAAGTAGTTCTTTATTGAACAAATTTAAATAAAAAACATTAATATATGAGCTCTATTATTCAACATAATATGACCCATTTTCTACAGTAGGTACAAATGAATAATTGGAAATTAAAAATTCCCTGATGAATCAGTATTTATGTAATAAATTAAATCTCGCTTCTGTTGGCTCTGTGCCTAATGAGTATCGTACTTCTAGTGGAAAATGCTTTTGTATGAATGCGATTTTTGGTATATGCCATATTAATCCTTATGAATAAGAATTATAATGGGAAAAATGCTACATTTAGGAATTGAACAATTTAGGAGCCCTTTAAGAAAACTTAAATAAATGATTATGATTATGATTATGATTATGATTCCTACTTTAAATCAAGACTAACTCAATTAAATTATTGGCATGAGTGGTTAGGCGCCTTCTCTGGTTGTTTACATTACTACATTTTAAGCTACTTGATTTCATAGTGAAACGAAATCAAGGAGTTCATAAGAAAACTTCCTTTATTTTGTGAAAAATGCAATACAATCTGCAATGAGAACGACGAAGAGATACTTACATAGCTGAGAGCTGTTTCAACGTTTGCTTACTTACTTGTTTGTTTCGTTGTAACAGTTTTTAACCGACTTCTAAAAAGGAGGAGGTTCTCAATTCGTCGGAATCTTTTTTTTAATAATTATTTCATGAATCCAATAAATTGTTGTGAAAGCAGAAGCAAAACAAAATCATTCATTTAATCAAGCACAAGTATTTTTTCATCATCATTTGATGATGAATTTTATCGCCATCATCCTCTCCTCCCTCAGTCGGCTACTACTAGGTACTCAGCAAAAGTTTCCATTCAATAAACCACATCCTTTTTTATCCGGCGTTTATTTATTTATAGGCTCTCAGATGCGACATCAGTAGGTAACCTCTGCACTTAAATATTCATACAACGTTTAACATGCTAGTTATACAATATTATATATGTATAGATGGCTCGAATGAGGCTGCGACGCGGTTAATTGCGTTTCCGGATCCACTCCAATGCCTTTCACGGCTTATTTCACCTGAATATCTAAGACGTAGGGCTTTACGATGTTTTGCTATATTGGGGCAGCTGTATTATACTTGAGTGTTAGTGAAATATTTAGGTAGGTAACTTACGTACGTACGTACTTGTTGTAGGAATTTATTTTTACAAGGAATTATATTCTTAACGCACAACGCAAACCCCCTCTGTTTGCGTCGCTTAAAGTTTAACGTAAGTAAAAGTTTAACGTGTGTTTCTGTGAATGAAAAAGGATGAACCGATTTAATTTAAAAAAAAATTTAAAGGTTAGTACATATTCCAGAGTTTTCTTTGGTATGATTAATAAAAATCTATTCAGCGGACGAAGAAGTTGCGGGCATCATCATACTACATAATATTATAAATGCGAAAGTGTGTTCTTTTGTTAATTTGTCCTTCAATCACGCTGCACAGGAGCAAGGATCGACGTGATTTTTGGCATGGGTATAGTTGAGGACCTGGAGAGTGACATAGGCTACTTTTCATCCCGGAAAGTTAAGGAGTTCCCGCGGTAATAAAAAAAACCTTAAACCACGCAGACGAAGTCGCAGGCATCAGCTTGTCTAGTAATAAATATCTCCCTGACGGCTACGATCAAATTAAACGTACTCTACCCGTGTCTTAGTGTCGACTATCTTCGAAATTGTATCGGAAGAGACTTTGCAGAGACAAAAGGTAAGACACAAGAATAACCAACTAAGTTGAACGTTCCCTTTGACTGGAAGATACGGAATCAAAAGGTCAAACCGCATCAGAAATGGTAGGATTAGTAGCAAACTTTAATATTATTTTGGATTAAGGCTATTTCCACAACACAATTTTTTTTTTTCCTCTACAAGTTAGCCCTTGACTGCGATCTCACCTGATGGTAAGTGATGATGCAGTCTAAGATGGTAGGGGCACGGTAGGGGGCTAACCTGTTAGGGGCATGGCAGTTATATGAAACCCATACCCCTATTCGGTTTCTACACGGCATCGTACCGGAACGATAAATCGCTTGGCGGCACGTCTTTGCCGGTAGTGTGGTAACTAGCCACGGCCGAAGCCTCCCACCAGGACCTTAGTTACAAGAGACCTATATAGGTCCAGCAATTAACGTCTATCGGTTGACGAAGACGACAACGACTAATAACAAAAGCTCTTCTCATAAGAACTATGCAAAGCGGGCTAGAAATCAATCCTCATTAGACATACGTAATTAGAGTAAACTTACGTGAATAAACCACAATTTACCTGCGTGAATCCATCTGAATTTAACAATTAATACCTACCTGACGGCACTAATTTAGACTAACCCAACGTATGAGTTAGAGCCCTTGCACACTACCGTAAATTCAGTCGCAATCGCAGAATTTTTCAAAGGACAAAAATTGACGCGACTTTTGCTCATATTATTATATTCATCTTTATACTTACATATGAAATATAATAAACATCTTGTTGACTTATTTCAAGCTTAACTGGAAAACGTTGGCCATCCTACTATACCTTACATATTAATATAAGCAATGAAAAATAATATACTACACACTAAGCGTTTACTATACAAAGTTTAAGCTCGTCAGTAATAATAATTAGATCAGTGTCACGGCAAATATTCCGTAATGTTTCCTAATGGTTATACAAATTTGATCGTTTTGGCCTCCACGAAAAACATCCACAGAGATTAGCCATCAACGCAGGAGATATTATTTTATTCCACAATTAATATTGTACTTATGCACAAACACAGTTGCACTCTGTATTCCCTCACTCTATTTAATCATTCCCTCAGTCCCATGAGTACAGCCATCCTAAACACCGCCATATTCTTAGTTCCAGGCAAACACTACAAACGTGACAGAAAACCCCATTATCGAACAAAAAACCTAAACTTTTAATTTTTTGTGATTAAAACAAAACGAGGTCCAGAAAATAGCAAGTGTGCGACGGCTCTGAAAAACGAAACTGAAATTCGTACTAACAACGGCAAGAACTATGACTATAATAACCGTTAGAACTAAGATATGTAAATAACTTGAATTGCAAGTGGCAGCCGAACGAGCGCTTTATGGAGTGCTCCAATTTGAATATCACTTGATCCTGTAGAGTCTGTATGATGTTCGCACTAAATGTGGGTTATCCAAGAACAGTTGCGTAAAATTAAATTTGACTTGCTAACTTGGCTTCTAAGCCAAGAAAAAAAAATCCTATCCTAAAAATATAATCCTAAAAAGTTCCCGGAAAAAATTCCGGTTTGTTAGCTGCTAAAAACTAACGTAGCGGTTCTTAGCTCTGCGATCAGTTGTTTCGCAATTAAAAAACTTTTCTTCATGCTTCATAATATTAGCAACAAATATTCCGTAATGATCTCTTTCCTGAATCAGTGGATGCTCCCAAAATCTTTTACCCTTTCTTTTGATTCATCTCGCCAAGTTTGCGGGCCCTTCCGCAACCGGAGCAGCTACGTGTCCACATGAACCTGGTTAGTGTGTTAAGGCGACTTTATCACTGTAAAATCTTTTCTAGCTACTGACCTAACGGCGTTCTGTTGTCTTGAATTAGTATTTAGTAACTCTGAACAATTATTATTATCCCATTCTTCTCCACTGATTTTAACCGTAATAATAATGTAGGTATTGTACCGGTAGCTCATAGCTCCCGTGCGAAGCTGGAGTGAGTCAACTAGTAGTAGATAATCCATACTTAATATTATAAAAGCGAAAGTGTGTCTGTCTGTCTGTCTGCTACACTTTCACGGCCCATCTGTTCAACCGATTTTGATGAAATTTGGTACAGGGGTAGATTGTATCCCGGGAAATGACATAGGATACTTTTTATCCTGGAAAATTAAAGAGTTCCCGCGGAAACCAAAAAATCTTAATCCACGCAGACGAAGTCGCGGGAATCATCCAGTATTATAACTAGTGGTTCACCCCGAACTGAGACCTCGCGGTATCCGTAAACTTGTACAGAGCGCCATCTATTGACATCATTGTGAAGTTCTGTTAAAAATACGGAAGCTCATTAAAAATTAAATAATTTCGCTTCCTTATAATATTTATCTAATTTTAGTATTTGTTGTTCAAGTACAGGATATTATTCAAATAATTGATAAGTTTCAGCCTCAGCCTTTCAGAGAATTGAGAGTTCTGAGGTCACCTTTGGACGTTAGAAAATCTCCACTTTGAAAGCCCCCCATTTCGTCAATTTTAGGGGAAAAATTAAAAAAAAAAGTTCTATGAGAGCCCCCCTGAAATAAAGATTTTTATAACTTTTTAAGCCATATTCGGCGGGAGGCCATCGGTTTACATATTATATTTAAATTTTAAGTAATTACGTTCAGTAATTCAGAAGTTATAAGGCTCTGACAGACGGACGGACGGACGGACGGACAAGTGCCAATTCACTCAAGTAGACTCAGAGACCTTCGCTTCGCTCGGTCAATAATTTCTATTAATCTCCAGATAATAATACCTAAGCTGTACATTGGCTGTTACTATCAGGCGCTGTCGTGTACAGACTGCGGTCTTATTATCCGATAACCGCAACTCCTTGAGTTTGACAGCAACTGTACAACTAGCTTATTGATATCAGCCTGCTTTCATTTTAAAAGCTGCTCTATATTGAACGTATTTTCAGTAAATTGTTCAGAATTGGTACCATAATATCGGTACTATCTTCAAGTTTTAATCAAAGTATCGAGCAATGTCAGACGCATGCGGTAGTTGAGGTAGCATTCTAGGGAAAATTTCAGTAGATATTGAAAGTCTCTTATATTAAGTTTTGCTACTGCCAACGAATATAACTATATTAAATGATGCTTGAAACTTACTCCACATTGAAGGTTATTTGAAAATTCTGTGGGAAAACTGTATCATTTTTCAGGATAACAAGCGCAAAGTATCAAAAACTGTAACCCGACTACGGAAGAACTTTCAGAGACTTTGGATAAAACATCCGTCATATTGATTTTGTTTGTGTCAAAATATAACCTATTATAGTTACCCGGACCAAAATACTGAATCGATTGACACCTCATTTATCAAAATCAGCTCAGTAGTTTAGTCGTTACGGTGGAATATACATAAATACATACATACACACATACATGCTTACATACATAGACTGCTAAAATTATAACCCGTCCTTTTGCATTTGCTGTAGTTGGATAAAAAGCCTGCGTGTTCTCCGGGATGCAAGCCTGTCCAACCAAACCTCGTCAAACCCAGACGGGTCGTGAAAACGTAGCATACAAACAGACTCATACTGATGGAATCTCTCTCTGCATCGTATTCCTATTTCTTAGGGTTTCAACCCCTTTCCATTAATAAAATAGCGGATAGCAGTTTTCTTGGGATAAGAATGCAAAGAGTTCCCAGGTGCTGCCGCATAGGACTCGACTAAGAGTATTTCGACTATTAGTTTAGTAACAATAATTATAATCGGATATCAGTCATAATACACGTGCAATAATAATAATAGGAAGAGGAAACGGCCACCTTCATATTTGGTCACCCACCCAGTCACTGTCTTGGGTCAACGTTGCATAACAATAGCAATCGACTGATATGCGTTGTCACTACTAAGCTATAAATAATAAATAATGTGTATATATACTTGAAATCATGATAAGCTCCCTATAATAGGAATTTTTAAATACCCAAGAACTACGACAAGTGGCGAGAATTCGTCAAGAATTTCCTCATACATTCTCTCTCTAATAAGCTGGAGTGTGAGCTGTATGGAATGTTCGCAAAAGCATTCGTACTCACTTCACGTTCTAAATTTCATTTCTTAATTATTATACCAAGAATTACATGGTCCGAGAGCTCGTGAAGATAATTATTAAGATAGATATTAAGTAGAGATCGATTTCGTGATTTGCTGGGCAGTAATCAATCGATATATAATATGTAGGTACTAGATGGGCCCTTTCACAGAAATAAGTTGGGCATCCGACCTGTAGAGGGGACAAGGACAGGCTTATACAGGTGTGGAGCGCGCCACACCTGTATAAGCCTGTCCTTGTCCCCGCTGGAGCGCTGTCCCGCTTTTCAGACTAGATGGCGTTAGTAAAATAGGTCCACATTATTATTATTATTATTAAATCTTTATTGCACACAAGAACACGAAAAAAAACAAGACATTAAAACAACGAACTAGGACTACACAGTATGCAAAGGCGGTCTTATCGCCAAAGGCGATCTCTTCCAGACAACCTTTGGTGACAGGATACGAGAATACAAACGGGATGGTGCGCAAACTATAGGTATAAAGGTACATATTAACTACAAACAATATTACCTACATATATACATTCATAAATAAATATTATACTATATAATATAATAAATATGAATAAATAAATATAATACTATATATATAATAAACATGAATAAATAAATATTAACATAGAATGACTCACTATATAACTACTGAGACAGATAAAAATCCTTCAAACGACTTTTAAAAATATTAAGTGATTTGGATTGTCGGATATCTGCAGGAAGAGAGTTCCAGAGCTTGGCGCAGCTTACCGTGAACGAGTTGCCATAAAACTCTGTTCGACTGAGGGGTATTTCAAGCTTATTATCCATACTGGAGCGCAGTAAAAACGCACTATTCGCTCCAAGAAAGTGAAAACGTTCTTTTAAGTAGACTGGAGTTTGTGCATGATACAGTATACCGTAGAGAAGCGATAGAAGGTGTAAGTTTCTCCGCTGGCCGACTGACAGCCATTTTAGTTGATTTCGGTACTGAGATACGTGATCATACTTACTTATACTACTTACTTACTTAAATTGAAAATGAAGCGAATGCACATATTCTGCAGCCTCTCGAGTTTGTTTAGTCCACATTCTTTGATTGACAGGGCCCCTCTTTGTAAATTGAGGTCGTTGATTGCGACACGTCTTGCGGTCAACTTTAGATGCGACAAATGATTGGCGCCAGCTATACCACCAGGGTTACGGACGGTGGTAGGTACTGTGGATCCGCAGCAAAATTCTGCTATCTTGGAGATTCCCTCCCCTGTCATGCCCCTGTCACTTCGCAGTTTTGCTCTGTCTAGACGTCTCCGTCAGATTATTTGTAGAAAGGAACATAATTATCTCGTTACAGTTATTAATTCTTACCATCTTTCAGCTGTTATCAAATACCCCAAAATGTCCCACTGGCTCTCGGGCCTACACCACAAAATAGTGCACCGCAATTAGGAGGCCCATTATTTCATTCATTATGCATCAACTATGCTTAAACACTTAGAGCCTACTTTGCGGCTGTTCTGACGCCGTTGAGCTTGCGAACCGCCGTAATTAGGTTACTTTTTAATTACCTTTGCATTACAGAACTAAACATAAAAATGAAAAACGTAATGCAACAGGCTACAAAATAAACAACTAAGCGCTACATTATTAAATTAAAAATAAAAGGGTTTTGATGGTTTTAATTTACTTAATAGAATACAACTTAATCACACGTTAAAACGGTTTCTGCATTGATTTGTTCATATAATATAGATAATAAGGAATTAAATGAACAGAGACACCACAGAAATATGAATACCTATGCTTACTATTAAGCGGGTTACTATTTCTATGATAGAGACAGCTTAGAGGCACTAACAATGAACAGAGAAGTCAAGGTTGATGATTCGGTACTAAAACTAATATTGTAACATTTTGAACCTTGAAATAAAGAAGATTTTGTTTGCGCGTAAAATATTAAAGGTCCTAAGAGTATACCATGCTAGTACCTTCTCAAACAATAAAGTTAGGTGGAAATAATTTCTTATGAGCCACTATTCTTGGAAAACGTGAATCGGCTATTTTGCGAAGGCAAACTTTAAGCCATTGAAAATTTTAAACGAAAATAATTTCGCAGAATCAGGTTTTAAACTATCTGAAGGAGCCGATCTTCAACACTGACTCATCATTTCTAAGGTTGCCTCATAATTTGTTAAACTTGCTTCTCTTTTGAAAAAGTTTAATTGCTTACGCTAAACTTTACATAGACATGACAATATTTTGACTCGAATATTGTTGGCAAGGTTAATTTCTTCAGGGAACTTTTTACAATAGAGCGGGCTGAACAAAATTGTTTAGAAAGCAATTTTTTATTCGTAATCTTCATAGTCGTGGCCGTATCTTAAATACCATTGTCCTGGAGTATAAGCACCCGTAGCACGATTTTGTCGTTTTCTTCTTTGCCTTTTCCTGCTTCGTTTTTCCTCGTTTGCAGATTTAGTTTCTTGTGAATTCTGATAATTGTTCCCGAGCTGGAGTCGCGAAGTTTCTCTCAAGACTTCACAGTTTTTTTTGCGTGTAACCAAATAATTAACAAACCTGTACGCGTACAGAATTATAAATAAAATTGTTCCATAACAAATTATTTTTTGGAGCGTTGTATCTTCTGACTCTCTGTAAACCAGCATTTTCTAAAACGATTTGTGGAAATAAATAAACATATTACGATATTTTCAGAAAACTAAAATTTGCACGTTTCAAATCATTGTCGAATCTTTCAAAAAATTTGATGGTAACATGACAATCTCTGAGCGTTTTTTAAGATAAATAAAGTGTTTATGGATTTTATTTTCTAATATCTCAGAAAGAAAGAAAGTGCCACAGTATCGAGTATCGAGTATACATCAAAGGTATCGAGAAGGTACTAATTTCCTACCTCCATGGAGCATCGAATCTGCGACTACTTGAATACAAAACCCAACAAAACCGAAACGTGTAAACTTGGATCACCACTAATTAAAAAAAATACGTTGATGGTTTTATTTCATTTCATAATAAAGTATGTTTGATTGAAATTCGCATGCTAAAAACTAGTTCTTGTAATAAAATCTTCGAGCTTTTACAAACATGCTATAAATAAACCCAGCTTCTGGATATAAGAAAGCAAGTACAACCATGTTGTGTTACGGACCATTGCGTCGTAAAAGGACGAGATATAACCGTGAAAATAAAGATTTACACGAACGTGTTCACTGGGAAACATGCTTTCATCTGCCTTATAAACCGCGTGCTTAAATATAAGTCCTTTTAGGTATATCATATTAATACCTCCTACAAGATCCTAGGGTGTATCATACTTTTTATCCGTATTCAAGTTTTATGTTTTCAGGGAGCATAAACAAAACAAACTTATACAAACAATGTTAATTATATACATGGTAGAGATAAGAAACGTACGATAATAGTACAGGTAAATAGACAGATACGTCTACTATGAGTGGGTAACATTGCCAAATATGAATTCGAAAAAAATGCATCAAAGATTCGATATTCTTTATTCAGTCCACAGCCACACCATAGGGAAAGAACTTGGATACAATTAATAGGTCTATCTATGAGCGATTCTAACGTATTTTCATCTTGGTGATCATCCCCAGTAATTGATAATGCATGAGAGAGTTCATCTTTGGTGTCAACCGATATAGTTCCACTGTTGAACATAGGTTCAGGGCCTTCCACACGACGCAGTCATGCGCAGCTTGAATCCAGCCACACCGCCGCGCCGCCTTTATCCAGCCACTCTAAATGATTTGCGTGATGACGTCCATCCACCGAGGGGGGTCTTCCAACGCTGCACTTTTCAGTTTCACTTTTAGAGATGACAGAGCTATTTGAGTCAAATTTAAGGCAGGACACAACTTCGGAGCGAGGTTCAAACTACTTACCGCTATAATTATACCAAATACAATTTCTCTTTGACTCGCCCCCGCAGGCACAAAGTTTGTACTTACCTAACTAAGGTTGATGTCTAAACCACGGGGATTGCGATGTCATCACCAGATTGCTATAGCTACTAAATAATATTACTAATTAGTCAGCGCACACACTTTTGCACTTTATGGAGCTGCACTTGCTGACCTGTGGGACAGGATGAAACGTTTACGACGCGAGTGTTGCGCGCGGACGTTTAACGAAATGGATGATAAGCTATATTTTAGGCAAATAGGAAAGCACTGAGATACCTCCCCACTTTTCTATATTTATTTTTTTACAAAAATAGTACCTTAAACGGTAAATTAGATTCTAATATATTAATTATTCATAGGACGCTAGTGATGAATTTAAAAACGTCAGATATGAAATATTTAAACAGAATTTTGCTCTCCATTCTACATTTCAAAGTATCGTAGAATTACTCGAGTACCCATATAAAGTAACTGTATTCCGCCGGCAAATCCAATGCACGTATCACTCACGGCCTCTGCAACAATGAAGTTATGGTTGCGCGCAATTTCGTTATCAACTGCAGCTTCTCTTTTGCCATAGCACAATGGCTGTTCTAAATCAAAACCCAGTAAATGTATTCCAACTACATTTCAAAAGAACCAAAATAATGTTTCGTTTGTGCGGCTGGATTTTGTTGTTATATTCAAAATGTCTGCTTTAGGCCAAAAGCTGGCATAACTGCCATAAAAAACATAAATTATTACTTAATTTAGAATTAAAAATTCGTGATACGAGCACGAAAAAATCAGTTATAATCTGCATAATATCCGGATAAACTCACGTGTTCTGTCGGAAAAATGCCCGACTAGTTTCGAACCCGTTCGGGGCCCTTATTCATGAGCCCTTATTCAGTCGAGTAGCGGCCGCGTCGCGCGAACAGGCTCATGAATAAGGGCCCCGAACGGGTTCGAAACTAGTCGGGCATTTTTCCGACAGAATACGTGAGTTTATCCGGATATTATGTATAGTTATGATGAATATCACTCACGATAGTTTAAACGTTAAAAAATCAGTTATTATGTGTAAACTGGCAAATCGCGCAGTGATTTTATGTTCTTGTACCAATTTTCATGTCTTTAACTCGCATGTTGTTTTTTTTATTTACTTGAAAACTAGCCCTTCTTTTTATGTGCAGTTCGTTATAAAAGTGTTGCAGTTTACTTGTTAAAAAATAATTTGACATAATTATTTACAATCAATCAACGTAACAAGAACGTCAAATTTTCAAACGAAAAAATGTTGTTTAGTGAGTTTTGATCTGTACCAGCCGGTGTTGGCAATAAACCCACTGTATAAACAAGCGCCGAACTTATTTATGCGTTGTAGTTGTTATTAGTTTGCAATTTTAGATCGAATTTTGGCTGGTTTTGTATTGTATTTACGAGAATAACAAGTTTTAAATTCAATTACTTGGTCACCACAGGCTTTTATGGCCCGCTATACCCTATTGGATACTATATGAAGCTATAATACCTAGCACAAATAAACAAACAGTGTAAAAAAAAATGTCAGATTCATCATATTACGCATCCTTAAATTCGAAAGAGATTGTCACTTTACCATATAGGTTCCATAGAACTCTTTAAAATTGAACTCGCTTTTATCTCAATAGGAGATTTCTAGAAACGAAATGGTTCTACTTTTAAAATTGACAGGTAAAACTGCTGAAACTGGAAGATTTTAAATGATGTGAGAAAACCAAGTAGACAGCATTTTGAGAAATCACATCCTCAAAAATAGGTAATGCCTTGACAAGCGAAGCGAATTATTGAAATTGGAAAGCGCATACATAAAGTTATAATTATAGTTTTGATGGCCCACGTTGTGTTGTGTGATTTTTAAGTTTCCAAACTAAGTCTATTTTTTTGAACTTTGAACAATCAATTCGTTCTAAAACGTTTCTGTTCCACATTTTTCATTTCTGGTACGAACCGCTAAGGTTTGAAACGCTCTTCTGGCATCCGTGTTTCCTGCCAATCATGACTTGAGTAGGTATCTTTAAGGCAAGAGATGAATAGGTATTTTTTAGGCAAGTGCGCTCCAACCTAGACCTCATCGTTGCTTTTTAACCGACTTCAAAAAAAGGAGGAGGTTCTCAATTCGACTGTTTTTTTTTTTTTTTATGTTTGTTACCTCAGAACTTTTGACTGGGTGGATCGATTTGGATGATTCTTTTTTTATTTGAAAGCTGGTGCTTCCCGTGTGGTCCCAATTCAATTTGGTGAAGATCTGATGAATATCTCCGGAGATGGAGAACGGAACTCCTCATGGATAAGAGTAAATTGTTCGCGATCAGTGTGATAGTCTTGTAAACAGTATGTTTTAACCATGCATAGCATATCTCGTGCTGGTTACATCCTGTATTTTAAAACAGTGGGGCCACTAAAAATTGTGAAATAAAAAAATTTCAAAAAAAAAAATAAAAACCGACTTCAAAAACCACAAACACTAAAAAGTAAAAAATAATTTAATTTATTATGTATACAAGAGTTAATTTAGTTCTATAATAACATTCTTTGGAGTCGGTGCCAATGTGGAGTCACGTCAACAATAATGAAGAGTAGGTAGACGGTTTATGCGACTAATTGGTTGGTTGAAAATTTTTTTTCTTATGCATGATTGTCGTCAAGCGCAAGCCTATATTGTAATGTAAAACATACTATGCCTATGACTCATATAAAAATACACTAATTCACCTTCTTCAGGATAGCTTGGTGATAGCTTAATAAGTAATGATGGAGCCTGAGATGGAATGGGTCTTAGCAGGAATCAGCTCGTTTAAGCAGGAAGTGTTTACATCGTCGAGGATGTAAACATTTCATTTTGTCTTAAAGTTATAAGATTTTTTTAAATTAACTTAGAAAATAGGAACGTTTAATATTTAGTACGCCTTTTACCCTACATTTTAAAGTAAAGCAAAGGTGAAGTTTACCGCAGCTTCAGCTTATTTCTATTCAGTCAACGTCCCAAGCGTTCGGCCAAGGATATTTGCACTGTATCAGAGAGAAGTTTACGAGAGTTTTAGTTTCTATGCAAGCTGCGTTACAGTGCATTGTCTGCCGTGGTTTGGCTGTGGTCTAAATTTTATTGATTTCGAACTAGATTGGCTTGTCAGACTGTTCTCTCATTCTAAAGCCTACCCTCAACAGGTTTTTAATCGATTATCGATATATTTCTGCACAGGCAGTAATATCAGTTCTATCATCTGTTATTCCATTATGTAATTTGGGTAATAATGTAATTTAAGCTTTAATGGAGTAAGTTACCTACCTACAATAGGATTTGACTCTCAAATTGCAGGCCGAAGTCCCAAAGACCATGCTTTTAAAGTTTTTACTTTAGTCACTCAAGATATACTACAGCTGATAGTTAAATTAAATTTTATTAAAACTGTATTCTAGAACATTCCTGTAAAATAAATACTTTTTTTTAATTTTATTTGGAGCAAAGTTTCTTAATGCATAGATAACATAAACATACATAATTTTTTTTTTTTTAGAATTTATATCCATCAAGCTGGAACTACGGGACAGGTTTGAAATTTGATTCGTGTAAAATAAAATAAATCGTTGATTTTTAACCACACTCTATCCATAGTACTAATATTATTATAAATGCGAAACTGTGTCTGTGTGTCTGTCTGATACGCTTTAACGGCCCATCTTTTCAACAGATTTTGATAAAATTTGGTACAGAGTAAGGTGTATCACAGGGAAGGACATAGGCTAATTTTTATACCCGAAAATCAAGGGGCTCCCGCGGGAATATTATAAAAAACTAAATCTACGCAGACGAAGTCGCGGGCATCGTCTAGTACCTAATACATAAGTAGGTACATGCATAGTATATTAGGTAAGGTCACACGTGCAAAGCCGGGGCGTGTCAGCTAGTATAGGCTTATAAGATTTCGGTCGAAATAAGTAATAACATTAATGCCTCAGGGTTTTCCGTACCTAAGTAATAAATTACGAAAACGCCGAAGACTTAACAGCATTATTCGAGGAAATACTTTAATATTCCAAAAGCTCTAACTCTGACGAGCAACTCATTCACCCGTGCGTTTAATGCAATTACGGGAAAGGAAATGGAATGATCACTATATAAAACGAATTCTAATTAAGCCATCTTTGATATTTCATGGCCATTATTGGTGAGAACTCATGGATTTTACGTACATGTGGCTACGTATACATATTACTCATGATAAAATAGGTATTACAAATTCGAAAGTGTGTCGTATCTGTCTGTCTGTTTCCTTTTCACGACTTAGCAACTGGACCGATTTAGGCCAAACTTTGCATAAAAGTAGCTTAAAGCCTGATGGCAAATAATATAGGGTAGGGTAGGGTAGGTAATATAGGGTAGGGTAGGTTATATAGGGTAGGGTAGCGTTAATCCCGGAAAATTGAGGAGTTGTAATTTTTAAAGACTGTGACATATACTTATAAATTGTAATTAAATTTCTCTTAAGTTTATTACTTCTGCGTGCAGGTGTTCTAGTGGGAGTTTGTTTTTTTTTATTCACTACAAGTTAGACCTTGACTGCGATCTCACCTGATGGTAAGTGATGATGCAGTCTAAGATGGTAGCTTTTCCATTCGATCGCTGGAAAAGTAACTACCGTTTGTACGGAAGCTCGCCGAGCGCCCACTGTCATATTATTATATCATCAAGCGCTTGAAAATTCCATATACCATTCCATTCCATATATCGTAGTTAAGTGTATAGTAGTTGTCTTCGAATATGTAAATAAATTTCCCAATAGGCCTGCATAAGTGTAATTTTCTTCGATTCATTGTTAACACTTTTTTATCTCATTATCCGTGGATCATCTCATGAAATTGTAAAATTTTATCATAATTGGTCGCAATTGCTTATACACATGAAAAATAATACGATAATAACATATATAAAATAAATACCGTTAAACGTTTAAAATAGGAGTAAATATAACAATTAATCACCTTCGCGTATCCCTGCAGGGTGGTAAGGCAGCATTAGGAGGCTATGGCATTATACCTTACTGAACCCCGAAAATACCCACGTAAAGAAACAGAGAGAGACAGGAATGAAAATCACGAGTATCTATGTGGACCTAACACTGACATTGCCAAATACGGCGGTGGCCCAACAGGCAATCTCGCCTTTAAATTAGGTAATTTAGACCAATTTAATTATAGTAACAGCTAACAGCATTCAATCTAAACAGGTGCCGGTTTAACTATAAACTGGCCCCAAACCTAGAGTAAACCCCTTGTATGCATGTTTGAATAGCTCCATCAGGTACCTACCTATATAGAATTACCTCGCTACTGTGATGGTTAATCAAGTTTAGGAATATCCCCCAATTATTACTCGTATTCCGTACTAAGCAAGTTTGTAATAGCGTTAGTATAATAAAATACTAAGTTTTCTTTAGTCGTGTTAGTTTTATTTGTAGAAGTCCGAGATGCAAACTATTTCTGTGCCTGAAATGTAGGTACCTAATTAGATAGACAAATAGAGATACTTACGCATTTATAATATTAGGTTGGATCGTTAACATACTATGTAATTTTACAAATGCGAAAGTGTGTTTGTTTGTTGGTTTGTCCTTCAATCAAACTGCAACTGCGTTCCTGTGGGAATTTAAAAAAAACTTATCCCACACAGACGAAGTCACGGGCATCTGCTAGTATGGATACATGCTAAATTATAAATGCGAAAGGGTGTCTGTCTGTTACGCTTTAACGGCCCGTCTTTTCAACCGATTTTCATGAAATTTGGTACAGAGTTAGGTTATCCACGCGTACGAAGACGCGGGCATCATCTAGTATAAAATAATATAGAAACAACTTTTTTGGTATAATGAACGGAAAATAGAGTGGCATTCCTAGATAAAAGTAACAAAAGGACTAAAATATGTACCTAACGTAAATTTGATTATTTAATTACATTGAAACCAAGCTTAAAACTCGTGAAACGTCATAATTGCATTAATATACGTATGCACCGATAGATGAAGAGTTCGTGGATAATTTTTATGTAAAAAATCCCAATGGCTATAGTATTTGTTCTACAAAGTATGCAGTATGAAGCTGAAGGCTTCACTGAAAATGATATCTCGTATAATATCTTTCTTTTTATTTATAAAAATAAACATTTGTACGCCAATAGTATTCGACATTATTTTATACTCTATGAACTTACCGACTAAGTAGTGTAATATAAAAGACGTACTACAACGAACCGATGATACGAGAAAAATTTAAAATGGCGCACGTCACGTACACCAAAAACCAGCCTTGCCCTTTGCCACCAGCTCTCGGGCTATACACCGTTAGACCGCTTGTAAATGTGGACTGAATTTCCGCATCTGGAATTAATACTATTGTACTATCGCTAATGTTGAAATACTGCTAAATGGACGATAACGAAATTATATTTGACGCGCATTATACGAGAATGTAATCAGGTTTCAGTTGAATTCGAAATTGTATATTATCATCAATAGTGAACTCAGCTCATTACCAATGTATCTACCTACACTAATATTATAAAATATGCGAAAGTTTGAATGGATTGATGGATGGATATTTGTTACTCAATCACGCCAGAACGGCTGAACGGATTTGGATGAAATTTGGCACAGAGATAGATTATAGTCTGGAATAATACATAGGCTACTTTTTTTATCCCGAAAAGTTAAAGAGTTCCCGCGAAAACCAAGAAACTTCAATCCACGCAGATGAAGTTGCGGGCATCAGCTAATCATACCAGCTACTTTATCCGCGTGGATTAAAATTAGATTTTTCAAAATTCCCTAGGGATGGGGGGTTCCCAAACTTAAAGGGGTCATATTGATGCAAAAAAAAAATATGTTGATACGTTTCTCCATTGCGGCAAAATAACAAGCAACATTTTGTCCACAAGTTTGCATATATTGATACAATTTTACTTTAATAAAACCATGTCTTGACTTTTTATACTGTAGTTGTAGTGTATAAAAAGTCAAGACATGTTTTTATTGAAGTACGAGTATGTGAAAGACAAAGAGATCACTTTATCAGCCCTACAAAGAAAAATGTAAGCGTGTTGCGTACACTGTAATTCACGACGTGACCGCTTTTTAAGTGTCAGCTCTTACGTCGGGAAACAAGTTAAAAGTTGTTTTAGAGGAAAAATCACATCTCTGCTTCAGCGAAGTAATGTGTCAGTGTGAAATAAAAGAAAGTACAAACTTCATAGTTTTAAAGACCTCCCTGCCCCCTAGCATGGGCCGAGAAAATTTTCTCCCCGAGGAAAGGATGAAAATTTTATTCCTAAATAAATAAATAAAAACCGGCCAAGTGCGAGTCGGACTCGCGCACCGAGGGTTCCGTACAAACCTGTAGTAAGTTTTACGATTTATGACGTATTAAAAATAAAAATTACGTTTGTTGTATGGGAGCCCCCCTTTAATATTTACTTTATTGATATTTAATTATTTATTTTGAAAGGTAATATACAAGTTAATATTCTGTGAAAATTTGAACCGTCTATCTGTTACTGTTTTTAATATTGAGCAAAAAAATACGAAAAAAACACGTTTATTGTATGGGGACCCCCCTTAATATATATATTTTTTTAATTTTTAGTATTTGTTGTTATAGCGGCAACGGAAATACATCATTTGTGAAAATTTCAGCTTTCTAGCTATCACGGTTTATGAGATACAGCCTGGAGACAGACAGACAGACAGACAGACAGACAGCGGAGTCTTAGTAATAGGGTCCCGTTTTTACCAATTGGGTACGGAACCCTAAAAACGCTAAATAACGATGGATAAATAGTCCGGGGAGTCCCCGTGAAATGTCAAACGGGGATTTAAAACTTCTCCTCTCCCCTGTTGCCATGCTCTGAGAAGTGGATAAGTTAATTTTATCTCTTGTCAGTGGATAAAATCGGGGGATAAAATTTTTATCTCCGGCCCATGCTAGCCCTGCAGCCCCCCTAGCATGGGCCGAGACAATTTTGTCCCCGAGGAAAGGATAAAAATTTTATTCCTAAATAAATAAATAAAAACGCTAAATAACGGTGGATAAATAGTCCCCAGAGTCCCCGTGAAATGTCAAACGGGGATAAACTTCTCCTCTCCCCTGTTGCCGTGCTCTGAGAAGTGTAGTGTAAGTGTAAGTTAATTTTCGTACCACTTGCTCAAAAAAGTGACATTCTATGCCACAAAAAGCGAACATAACAATAGTCATTTTTAATCTGCTAAAAACAGGGAAAGAAAATTGTACTGAATTTCATTCATCCTCTAGGGGGAGAATGTGATTTAAATTTGGAATACCTACTTACCGAAATTTATACTGAACTACGAGTACATCTGTGTTTACACCATTGAGTTTGTATCTATATAGCACTAGCGATCCGCCCCGGCTTCGCACGGGTAGCACTAATAATCCTAATCTATATAATATAAACTATCCTATCTCTCAAGTTAGATCGAACTGCACATGGTGTGCGAATTTTATTATAATCGGTTAAGTGGTTTAGAAGTCCATTGAGGACAAACATTGTGACACGAGATTTATATATATATAGATTATACATCTTTTTGAAAATGCAGTTATGATTATTAAATAAAATGACGAAAACCGACGAGGCCGTATGAGCTTGATGCCTTTGCTTTTCCGATAAAAAAATATTAGTCTAGGAATTTGCCGAGTTTTTGTTTTCTTCAAATACATAAACGTTAATGTAACTCTCTCTATCAATAATTGGACCAATGTTTCGAATGTTAACTTTTACTTTTAATTGTCATTATTTTTAACTAGCTGATGCCCGCGACTTCGTCCGCGTGCATTAAGGTTTTTCGGTTCCCGCGGGAACTCTTTAATTTTCCGGGATAAAAAGTAGCATATGTGCTATTCCAGACTATAATATTTATCTCTGTGCCAAATTTCATCCAGATCCGTTCAGCCGTTGGAGCGTGATTGAGTAACAAACATCCATACGTCCATACATCCATACATCCATCCAAACTTTCGCATTTATAATATTTATTTGAATGGTACGAAAAGTAGAGTATTTTACTCGGTGATAAAGCTGTCTTAGTCTTGGGTGAACTTAAATCGTCACCTGCGACTGAAGACACGGCTTTATCCCCTTGGTTAATAATCTACTATTTATCTCTTGTCAGTGGATAAAATCGGGAGATATTATCTCCGGCCCATGCTAGCCCTGCTGGTATTAGCGGTGAGCACTGTAGACTAATAAAAGGGATATCACGGGTTCGGTTTGGCCATGCTGCGTAGATACCGACTAGGGATAGATTGAAATAAATTTTTAAAAAAAACCGTCCGTTTCCGCCTTAGACTGCAATGTCTACTGCAGGGCGATTGTGAAAACCAGCATCAATTAGGTATTGTTATGATATTTTGGCTGCGTCAATGGATTTTGGCCAATAGTGGAAAAATGTTAACCAATCAGAGGTGATTACGATCGTTTCACTGTAGCTGTCATTTTTAGTCAATTGCCCTGCTGAGTATCATTAAGAAGGAATCAAACGATGTAGCTTGTTACTCTCTTGTACACAATCTCTAAACTAAACTCATTGACTAGACTCAGCTCTAATTATCATAACATTTCTATCCATTTCATAGCAATAAGTCTTACGGAATCTTACTGTGGGGTAAAGCGGCAGATATTCAAAAAATATTTGTACTACAAAAAAGGGCAGTACGTGCAATTTATAATTTAAAACCGCGTGTTTCCTTTAGAGAGAAATTTAAAGAAATTGGTATTCTAACAGTAGCCTTGCAATATATTTACAGTAATATAATTTTTGTAAAACAACACATCCATAATTACAAAAAAATATGCGATCTGCACGATAGGCAAACTAGAGGCCGTAATAGGCTCGTGATTCCATCGCTCCGCCTCAAAAAAGTCAGAAAGTCATTCGTAAGAATGAGCATTCTTTTCTATAACAAAATACCACAACCTATTTTAAACTTGCCTACACACAAGTTTAAGAAATCCATTAAAAGTATGCTCCTGAAAAAAGCTTATTATAGGTACTATTGAAGATTATGTAAATGATAGAGGAGCTTGGATTTGATCGCTCCAGCAATGCTAAGGACAGCGGTTACTTATGCACACATTGATATACTTAAGTAGATAAAAATGATAAATTGTAAATGAATTATATCTAAAAAGAGCAACCACCGAGTTTCTTGCTGGTTCTTCTCGGTAGGAATGGCATTCCGAACCAGTGGTAGATTCACTTGACGATTCAAAAGTACTAAATCGCCAGTTTATTTGAATAAAAAAACATTTGATTTGATTTGATCCGATTTATTAAACCTCTCCTTGTAAAAACGGACAGCAGTAGATTAAAAACAGTTAACTTTAGTTTAGAGACTACAACGGAATTAGCTACAATGACGTCAATGGCATAAAATTCGAGAATATCATTCGATAACCATTTAAGTTTACAATCTACACCTATCTACTATCTACAATGTTTATGAATCGTTTTTTAAATTTTGCCTGAAATGAAACATAAAGCTTTAAAAATCGGAAACCATAAATTGAAACCAACTAGACGTGAAAAATATGAAACCGAATGCTCGCAAAATTCAACGCATTGTAAACAAAAACAAGAAAAGTGGTTCACATCAATCATGTACATTTGGCGACAAAATGTACGAGCAGCTAAAATATTTAAACGCCATGTTAGATACCTACAGAGAGGATCATAAAAGATAATAATATAATCATTATAATATTTGCCAGTATCAGTTAGTTATTGTAAGTATCTCATAATATATAAGAATGCATCAGGAATTGTTAAATATGAGATACTAACAATAACTAACGCAATGCATCAGGCATTGTTAAATTTGAGATACTAGATGATTCCCGCGACTTCGTCCGCGTGGACTAAGTTTTTTCGATTCCCGCGGGAACTCCTTAATTTTCCGGGATAAGAAGTAGCCTATGTCCTTCCCCGGGATATAAGCTATCCCTGTACCAAATTTCATCAAAATCGGTTGAATAGGTGGGCCGTGAAAGCGTAGCAGACAGACAGACAGACAGACAGACACACTTTCGCATTTATAATATTAGTATGGAAGTATGGATAGTATGGATTATGCTAGAGATAGGGTATGGAAATTCATAATATTACTTATACAAATTCAGCCATCATAATTCAAATCCATACCTACTAATATTGTACATGCGAAAGTACCTACATCTGTCTGCCTCTCTGCTACTTTTTCTGTTCAACCGATTTTGATGAAGCTTAGTGTAGAAAAAAAACTCTCTCAGGAAGATGACATCAGAGGCAGGGACTCGCTGAAAGTTTCGCACAAGACCGCGGCCAATGGAAGTCTCTTCAAGAGATCAATAATGTCCAGCTGTGGATGCCTAACGGTTGACGACGACGACGAAGGTCTAGTACTTAATTCACGTCATATTGACATTTACAAACTTTTTAAGAAGTATCCATACTAATATCATAAATGCGAAAGTGTGTCTGTCTATCTGCTACGCTTTAATACGACATCTTTTCAATAAATTTTGATGAAATTTGGTATAGAGATAGGTTGCATCTTTGGGCATGACAAAGGCTACTTTTTATCCTGGAAAATTAAAAAGTTCCCGCGTGAAAAAAAATACTTAGGTAACCACGCAGATGAAGTCGCAGGAATCATCTAGTACACAATGTAATGGGAAGGATCACCTATCTACCAGGACACACTCATTTTGAATGTAATTATTGTTGAAACTTGAAATATGTGCGTCGGGAAAGGCGTTCGTTAGAAAAATGAGTGGTGTGTACTGACTCGGAAAAATGCCCGCCATAATTTATTCAACGCGCGCCTAAATAACCGGAGAGTGGAGAAGGCGAGATAAATCATATTCAAAGGAAGAGTTTACGGGCGTCTTTAGGCGTTAACTGAGTTACTTATTATTATAAAGACTGAAAGATACAAGTATAATATAATATATTGTTAAAAAAATTAAAGATATGTTTTTGGTAAAAACTGAAATCATTCTATCAGTATTTACAGAGTTCATTGAAACATACAATAAAAATAGTAAAGGCACAGAATACTAATTACTAACTATTACTGCGGTGGATGTATAAACAGCTTTGACTGTGACCAAATTAAGTATAGGCGACAACAAACAAACGTTACTACAGTAAACTATAGTACCTACTTGTGTACATATCTCTAAGCTACATTTATGGTAAAAGTCAACTATTATCAAAAATATAAGCGAACATCAATGCAGCAGGGATCTAATTGATTTTGTCAGTCTTCATTGGCTGTTCAACCTTAAATTCTGACACGATGCAATTATAACGCCAATTAAACTTTAAAGCGGGTGCGAGTGAAGTTTCCTTAATTTTCCAAAACACTGTAACGATTTCCTAATTGCTTGCAAAGTTTCCTTATTTAATTTCCCACGCTCTACTTTTGGGTCCCCTCAAAGCAAGGTCGCAATTCTATAGTAAAACACATTTAACCCTTAATTACTCGCACGAAGAAAATTACATAACTGCTCGCATGGGGTCACAGGTGACCCCAAATTGTAGGAATAATTTTTATTATTTATTAAATATATAAGTACATAAAACTTGATTATTATTAAAGTGCTTTATTAATTCTATTATATTTAAAAGGAAAATGATATGAATTAAATATCTAATTAAACATAAATAAGCTAAATTAAAATAATTATCAAAAATTAACAATTTGTACTTATACTGAGATCAAAATTAAAATTTTAGAATATTTTTAGGAATCCGAATCACTTTTTTTACACTGTTGACAGTATATTTGAGAGTGATCATTGCACACAAAATTTGCGCATTTTGTAAATTTTTTTGATACTTTCAATTGGTTTTTTGGTGAATTGTTCATTAGTCGCACGGGGTCACCGCTCAAGAGTGCAGCGACGCATCCTTCCACTCCCGTGACTTGGTTGCTGCTGGAATACAAACTTTGACGCGGGTTATGAAGCTAGCGGGGGCGCGGGGAAATTCGGGCAGCTGCAAGTGCTACATTTTTTAATGCGAAACTGCTTTGACCCCATGCGACTAATTAAGGGTTAAACATCAATTAATTAATGTGTCGCTTACGTAACTATAATAGGTTATTAAACATTGATTGTAATTTATTTATTTAAATCTATTAAAGCCTAATAGCAATTGTGAGATATAAGATAACAATAATATGATTTGCCAAGTATCGCAACTGGTTAGCATATCGTTTTTATCGCTGACTGGTTTCGATACAATCTTAACTGATGGTAAGTAGTCATTTAGTTTTAGAATGATTGGTCAATTTGTTCGACTCAATTGGGTCGTAGTGTGAAAATATACGAAATAATTTCATTTTTGTGTCTTTTGGTGTTGAAACTCTGGAGTTGTGGGGCAAAGATGCTAGATCCTTTTTTAAGGATCTTAATTCTTTTCGTCTCACAGAGTCCACAGGTCCACAGACCGGGGGGCTGGCAGTTACCTCGGTCAACTTATAAGTTTGGCTATACAGCGGGGTAACGCAGCCACCATTCTGGGCATATTGCCTCATTGCAGTGGTTTGGATGATATCTTTAACATTTAGTTTTTACTATAGTTTTATTATACTTTGAATATTTACAATTATTAAATTATTTGTTAAAAATAAATGTTCAATAAATAAGTTAGTGATGTAGATACTGCACAATTTTTTTTTTCCGCACCAACCTTAAAAAATTTGGTTTATCACCTATTTTGTCGCTTATTCCTAACTTTACCCTGGATGTGGATGTGGATAAGGAAGTTTTTACATCGTTGTATAGGAGAATTCCCCAAATATTCAACATCATTTTATGTAAGTATCCGAATATGCAGGGCAAACCTATAACTTTTTGTAGTTTCGTACGTTTTAAGAAATTATGTAATTACGGTGAAGGAAATCATCGTAAAAAACTCAGCACTCATGAGAGATCTCTTTAATGTTGCGCTTATCCTCATGAAGAAACTCATGCTCTGTAGTAGACCAGTGATATGGGTGGATGATGAATATTACGTACAATAACATAGTCCCTATAAATAATATTGTTAGGCCTTTTTAGGGTTCCGTAGCCAAATGGCAAAAAACGGAACCCTTATAGATTCGTCATGCCTGTCTGTCTGTCTGTCTGCCTGTATGTCACAGCCACTTTTTTCCGAAACTATAAGAACTATACTGTTGAAACTTGGTAAGTAGATGTATGCTGTGAACCGCATTAAGATTTTCACACAAAAATAGAAAAAACAACAATAAATTTTGGGGGTCCCCATACTTAGAACTGAAACTTAAAATTTTTTTTTTCATCAATCCCATACGTGTTGTGTATATGCATAGGTCTTCAAAAATGATATTGAGGTTTCTAATATCATTTTTTTCTAAACTGAACAGTTTGCGCGAGAGACACTTCCAAAGAGGTAAAATGTGTCCCCCCCCCCTGTAACTTCTAAAATAAGAAAATGATAAAACTAAAAAAAAAATATATGATGTACATTACCATGCAAACTTCCACCGAAAATTGGTTTGAACGAGATCTAGTAAGTAGTTTTTTTTAATAATTTAAAACTTACTACACGGGTGTGTACGGAACCCTCGGTGCGCGAGTCTGACTCGCACTTGGCCGGTTATTACTTTAATTAACGTATTTTTTTACAAATAACTATAGTGTACATTATCAAACCTACCTAACTGGTCTTTTAAGATGTAATCAACGGATGTAATCGTCGTGTGATCGTTCGTTGCATCACATCTATTCGAAAGGGCCAATTAGTCATTCAGTTATATCATAGCAAAGAATCTCTCGCCATGTGGACCTGCCTCTGTCCTTAACCTGAACGTGACGAGTCGGCCTTCCTCCGGCACCTATATAACTCATTGTCTGACCTGGGTGCGTTGTAATGCGGTGATTGTCTTCGCGATGTGCCCAAGGCCACCTGCAATGGAATCGATGCTATCTACCTGCATATTAACATTAGAATGTATCGATCCATTTCAAAGCTACTATAGGGGAGGTGCAGACAAACGGATTCAAAATTCAAAATTCAAATATTTTTTATTCAAGTTGACTTTGACAAGTGCTTTTGAATAGTCCTGTAAATCTACCACTAGTTCGGAATGCCAGTAATACGCTGCAGTAAGTTTGAAAAAGTACAAAAAATTATCGCAGAGATTCTATTGTCGAATTAAGAACAACTACGAGTAAGATATTCTAATAATAAAAATCCATTAACCACCTTACTATTGTTTTACCTTTGACCATATGGTCCGCGTAGTTTTAGAGGGAACCATAGCGTGAAATATTATTACAATAATTCATTATGACATGCTAAATGCCTATTGCCTTTCATTTCCACTCAGTAAAACGAATTCAAGCGAATATTTTCTATCCCCGAACGTAGCTAACTTATATTAATTTTATTCAGATAAACAATAGCAATTTGTACAGACTCCTTCGGCCATATTTTACAAAATCAGTACTCTCCCAAAGCGGCTTTGATGAAATTGCTATCGAAAATCGGATCTAATGGAATAAGTTTCTGCTTTGTTGAACGCAGCATTGATATAAGAACTTCTATCAATTTTCACAGGGCCTTGAAGAATCAAGCTCTATTTTCTTATAAGAACATCAGCTCGCATCACTGAAAATTAAAGACTTAGGTACAAAAGTGTGTGTAAGTCGTAGGCAGCCGTCGGAACAATAGATAGGTAAGGCTGCCTTTCCACCAGAGATTTGCTACGTTGCTAACCTACGGATGTGTGTCAAACCCACCAGTAGGATGCGATAGGACCCATCTAGCGATGTAAGCTATGAAAATCAAGCGCTCTATTAGTTGGTTTGACTCACATCAATAGCACATGTATGGTGGAAACGCACCCTAAGACCCGTGTTGTGTAAATCCCTGCAAGAGACCTGTTAAAAAAGGGATTCAATTTAGAAATTGTTTTATTTATTTATTTATTGGTACACAAAATGGGGGACTATACCTGTCAATTTAATAAGAAATACAATTTTAATAAAACTCGCACTTTTAATGCAGATTATATGAAAAATAGTGTGTGCGCCACGGGATGAAACACGATTTCAGATTTCGGGTGATGCCAGCCCTCACTTCGCTCAGGCACACAACTTTTATACTGTGTATTTATCCTATATATTATTACATTAAATATTTCTGTGTTTTTATGCATATAATATTTATTTATTCATATGTCTGTACACTCCTCCCGCTATCTTTTAAGTATCCTCTGCCCTAAGGTAGCCTGGAAGAGATCGCTATTTAAGCGATAAGGTCGCCTGTTGTGCCATCTATACTTATAATAAAACTGTAACAGGTCCAATTCTGTACATTGAAGATATTTTGAAAATTTTTTTTGGAGGGCACTCATTATTCGATACTGAAGTCAAATCTGTAATTTTTTTCATTTTTGTCTGTCTGTCTGTCTGTCTGTCTGTCTGTCTGTCTGTCTGTCTGTATCTTGGCCGCGCATCACGCCGAAACTACTGAATGAATTCAAACGAAACTTGGCACGATTTGAGCCCATACTACGAGGTAGGACATAGGATACTTTTTATCCCGAAATTCTACCCCCGAAGGGGTGAAATAGGGGTTGAAACTTTGTATGAAAGTCCTTAATTTCTCAAGTTATGGCCATGAAACTTGATATATGAGCTGCGGGTTGAAAATGAAAACATATGTATTTCACAGTTTTTCAAAATTCCACCCCCGAAGGGGTGAAATAGGGATTGAGAGTTTGTATGAAAATCCTTAATTTCTCAAGTTATAGCCATGAAAATTGATATATGAGCTGCGGGTTGAAAATGAAAACATGTGTTTCACAGTTTTTCAAAATTCCACCCCTCGAAGGGGTGAAATAGGGGTTGAGAGTTTGTATGAAAGTCCTTAATTTCTCAAGTTATAGCCATGAAACTTGATATATGGGCTGCGGGTTGAAAATTAAAACATATGTGTTTCACAGTTTTTCAAAATTCCACCCCCGAAGGGGTGAAATAGGGGTTGAGAGTTTGTATGAAAATCCTTAATTTCTCAAGTTATAGCCATGAAACAGCATTTGGGCTTTCGTTAATATATGAAGAAGTACGTGTTTCACCATTATAGGGCATAGGCTACTTTTTATCCCGGAAAATTAATGAGTTCCCGCGGGAATCGAAAAAACTTAGACCACGCGGACGAAGTCGCGGGCATCAGCTATCTATATATAAAAATGAATCCCTATTTCCCTTGGTCACGGCATCACGCGTGAACGGCTGGACCAATTTCGCTAATTCTTTTTTTGCTGTGTTTGTCTGGACCCCGGGATGGTTTATATTTACAATTGGACCCGATAAGGGGCGCTGCAATCGGGTTCGAGGTTCAGGGTGGGACACGGCTGGACCAATTTCGCTAATTCTTTTTTTGTTGGGTTTTTCTGGACCCCGGGATGGTTTATATTCACAATTGGACCCGGTAGGGGGCGCTGCAATCGGGTTCGAGGGTCCCGCAAAACCACGCGGACGAAGTCGCGGGCATCAGCTAGTATCCAATAAGATTGTTTTTGTGTTTGTATCTCTTTTAATGGTGTACAATAATAGTTATTTGTTATACAAGAGTGAAAAGTTGTTTTTTAACCGCGTGCTCAATTTTGATGACCGAGCAAGCGAAGGATTCTAAAATTGAATCACGAGCGGAGCGAGTGATTCAAAAATTAGAATCGTGAGCGTCAGCGAGGGAATCAAAAGAGCACGAGGTGAAAAATCTTTTCACTCGAGTGCAACACGTAACTTTTCATCCCACCTCAGCGAGGAAATGACTAAATGCAAAAAAAATCACAAGGTAACTTTTCATCCCACCTCAGCGAGGAAATGACTAAATGCAAAAAAAATCACAAGATTAAATTCAATTCTGTTAATTTCTTCGTCACTAGAATCACTCATTTTAGGTTTTTCACTTATTTTCAATTTTCTTGTTTTTAATTGGTTTTAATTTTAAACAATATGACGTGAAAGAAAATGGTGCGCGCAAAGCAAATTAAAAAAGTACACCAAGAAGGTTACGAGTGTGAGTTTTTAACAAATTAAAAACGATTGTATGGAAATTCGGCACCATAGAGGTACAAGTAAATAGCTTTTAATGATGTTTTGAATTCACAAACTTCATAGACGAGTGATATTTACTAACGTGTACACGATGTTCTAAATTCAATTTACTTTATCCTCTAGAGGATAATAACGGCTTTTACCATCAGATATCGAAGAATAAAAATACTCTTTCCGAGATGGTGGGATGAAAAGTATATTTTACTTTACTTTACTTCACCCTCGTCTGAAATCGTCTTGTTTCACCCCTAAGCACACAATAAACTATTACCTATATAAAAACAAAATTAAAGACTTAATGCATCTTAATTATTAACAGTCAGGCCAAGGAAAATAAAGTAATCAAATCCATATAAATATTATAAATGCGAAAGTTTGGATGGATGGATGTATGTATGTATGGATGTATGTTTGTTACTCAATCACGCTCCAACAGATGAACGGATCTGGATGAAATTTGGCACAGAGATAGATTATAGTCTGGAATAGCACATAGGCTACTTTTTATCCCGGAAAATTAAAGAGTTCCCGCGGGAACCGAAAAACCTCAATCCACGCGGACGAAGTCGCGGGCATCAGCTAGTAAATATTATAAATGCGAAAGTTTGGATGGATGGATGTATGGATGTATGTTTGTTACTCAATCACGCTCCAACGGATGAACGGATCTGGATGAAATTTGGCACAGAGATAGATTATAGTCTGGAATAGCACATAGGCTACTTTTTATCCCGGAAAATTAAAGAGTTCCCGCGGGAACCGAAAAACCTCAATCCACGCGGACGAAGTCGCGGGCATCAGCTAGTGGTCAATATAGCCTAGAGGCACGTTTATTTCAAACACCTACTCTTGTTTTATTACGGTGTGATGTCTATATAAGTCATATGACCCTTTGTCACGATCGCAAAATTATGATCAATTTATAAACACAAGGTAGTGCAAATCCTTTCAACTTTGGATGGGAAAATATTATTGGAATAACTAGTTACGGCCTTAGCCTCCAGCCAGATCAGACCAGAAACAATTAAGACCACGGCGTCAAACGTCGAAGATCATTCACTCTCGACTGTGTTCTGCCCTGCCTTGGAATATGAATATTTGCTTGTGTCGCTCTTAGACTTCGTGTATCATCTCTGGTGCTCCTCTGGTACGGCTCCGGTTACATAACATGTATAAAGGTACATAAAGCCGCACCGACGCGGCACCGGACCAGAAGCTAGTGTTATCATACAAATATCGCATATGAGCCGCAGGTACAGGCGCCGGGATGTGCAGTTGGTCACACCCTGCCAACTTGGCCTGTCAGAACGACAACACACTGGGTATCGGACAGGACAAAACGTCTACGTTCACGACGTTTTGTCTCCTAGTCTAGTGTGCGCGTTGCATAATACAAAACTGAAAATGGCGCAATAATTTTAGTGCTACTAGACTATTTTTTATCCGTAGTACATTTTAGCACGAAGCAACATTTGCTTAAATAAATAGAGATTATTCGTTAGGTCATTAAATCCAATAAAAGTTAGTAATATTATGTCTCAACCAATTTAAAATATGCTCGTGACAGAATATTGCTATTTATGAAACAATTTATTCGGCATAACGATTAAGTCATTACTACCGACAATCACCCCCGGAATCTGGATTATTTAAAATAACGAGGCGGCCTTTTAGACCCCTGGGGCTGTTGCGAGTGTTTACTTTAAATTATATCTAGGGCTGTAACTTAATAATCCATACTTACTAATATTATGATTGCGAAAATGTGATTTTCTGTTGTCTTAGCTCGCAGCTTATACAGGCTTTACAGACTTTATTTAAAAGTAAAAGTACTTTTCAAAGTTTCCACTGGATTCTTAAAAACCTTTAAGTACTTTACGCATACGAACTCAAGGTACTCAAGGAAATCATAAGTTATGGGACTATATAATTTGAATCACATTTTTTCACGGGTTTAACATCCATCAAGGGACTATTGACAGCTGAAAAAAACTAGTTTTTCAATTAGTTGTTACTACATGATGCTCGCGACTTCGTCCGCGTGGATTAAGGTTTTTGATTCCCGTGGGAACCCTTTAATTTTCCGGGATAAAAAGTAAATGTCCTTCCCCGGGATACAAACTATTCCTATACCAAATTTCAGCAAAATCGGTTGAATAGATGGGCCGTGAAAGCGTAGTAGACAGACAGAAAGACACACTTTCGTATTTATAATATTAGTATGGAAGTACGGATGTATGAACGTAAATTTTTAGTATCAATTATTTATATTTATTTTATATAGATACTTTGAAATAGAGAAATTCCTATTGAAAGATAATCTACAAACGTGCAACTCGCCTCTTCATAGCATTAAATAAGGATTTCATTCAATGAATAAAGTGAGCATTTTACCATTGAATGAAAACAGTCGGTTGAATTTTTATTTTTCGCAACGGTCATCATTAAAATTTATTCTGTGGTGCACTTTTTTTTTTTTTTTTTTTTTTTTTTTTTTTTTTGAGGAGTATCTTTCAAGTGCAGCCCATACAAACGGAGTCAGATTATTATAATGTACCTCATTTGTAAGATATGTTACGTTACGCATAAACTACAACGTAGACGACAATTGAGGCACAACGTTTTAACTGCACATCCAGACGATGTGTGTTTAAACCGGCCAAGTGTAGGGTTCATGTATACTAGTATTTATTAAACTTACTAGGTATTTATCATAACAACAGCTATGAACTACTAAAAATTGTTTGGAAACCATTACAAAATATTATATGTAGTTCTACCTATTTATAACTTTTGTGATTACAGATAGACAAGCAAAAGTTTATTGGAGAAAGTCGGAACTTATTTGAAGAAATAAGTACTCTAATACTGTTGTAATTTAATAACTACATATACATTCACCATACTTAAATAATAAATGGGAAAGTGTGTTTGTTTGTTGGTTTGTTGCTTTGTTGGTTTATTGGTTTGTCCCTCAATCACGCCGCAACGGAGCAACGGATCGACGTGATTTTTGGCATGGATATAGTGGAGGACCTGGAGAGTGGCATAGGCTACTTTTTATCCCGGAAAAGTAAGGAGTTCCCGTGGGAATTAAAAAGACTGATTTCACGCGGACAAAGTAGCGGGCATCAGCTAGTTATTTATGGACAAAGGTATAAAATACTTGAAATTTTAATAACTAGAATTAAAGTTAAGAATAATTTAATTAGATATCTGAAATAGGTATTACTCACGCACTGTTCGCTTAAGTAATTTTACAGCTCAATAGAAAGAAAACGGATGCTTGTATTCATTTGTATCTTTACCTTGGGCATCGCCCTCTGACCTTTTACGAGTATTTCCCAGAAATCGAAAAGTCCAGTGAGCGGCGACATAGAATTCTTAAAGAATAGTATCCAACTAATAAACTATGTTATCAATTAAGAAATAAATCCTGATCATATTATATTATATCTAAATATCTGGGCAATAGTTTATCCTCTACTTATTACTTAAATTATTTCTTTGTATTCTTTGGTTATATTCTCATTATTACAATCTTATCATTATTCGAGCATCGAAAGCTCATGCAATTTACTCAATAGACGCCAGCTGAATTAATTTATTACGTGTTTATTCTCAGGTTTCAATATGTTTAACACCCAAGGAGGTTATCGTATCGATCTATAAAATGATTAACAGCAACATCTCAGTTATGTAGGACATTTGTACATTCTGTCTGTACATTGTCTTTTTAAATTGGTGCTTCGATAAAGCTTTATATAAGCAATATTATCTAGATATTTTAAAAAATTTAGTTAGCAAATATTACATCTTTTATCATTATTATATCTTTAAAATAATAACTTAAACATTATAATTTAACACAGAAAACGAGACACGAGCAAAGCAAAGATAAAGAACTAATAACAATTTTTTTTTTTTTCCACTAATCACGATAAACTCTGCATTGTTGATAGTAGAGATAAATCTCTCTATAGATACAGTAGATAAGATGGTTGTATTTGCATGGATCTTATCCAACAATTTCTTCCATAGCAGATTGCTGCTATTAGAACTAGGATTGGCTCAAGTACCGATAAATATCTATGAAGAGTTTAACGCGATAAAATCAGATAACAGTCTAAAATGGATGATAGATACACAATAGAAAATTCCGCAGTATATCAAGAGAGAAACAGCTAATTTATCTAGCATGTGAAGGGCCTCCGGTTCGGGACTCGATAAATCTGACGGCGATGTTCCAAACAAGCACGTGAAATGTAATGCTACGGGGACATCAATTCGGTAACCGTTTGGTAACACACGGCCTTTATTACAATCATTTGCAAATTCTATTATAGCTATAACGGTCTATGTTATGTTACTAACTATTAAAAACTTAATTATTCGTGACTTTTTTCGTTTAGTTTCAATTAAGGACTAACAATGTACTCTTTCTTTCACTTTATGTAACCGTTTCGTTCAATAAGTCTTTAGTAATAATATACCTATCGCTATAAAACTTTAATACCTATACTTAAATTGCTTTTAGATTATTATTAGAGTTTTTACATTATATAGAATCATCAATAGCCGACTATGTAATGTGATAAATAGCAGTTAGAAGTTTTCACACGTCATCCTTGTTATCAATTATGTGCGTCGATAGTTTTTTCCGTGTTGATCTTCTCAAAATTGATGATATTTTAAATATTGCACAGTCGGTAGCATGAGAGTGATTTAGCTGAACAACGATACAGTTTAAAGCTTATCACCTGACATAACCATAACATGGTTTTATTTTATCGTACGGATAAATACGAACGGTTCCGAATGCTATATTAATGTTTCCACCAATAAAAGTAAGCGTGATTTATTACCAAACATAAATCAGAGGTGGTTTTAGATAAACATTATTTATTAAATATTTTATCAATAGCGACCAAAAGCATGAATTGACTGAAAAAGTTTGCTTTGAAAGGCGAAAGTGAGTTTTATTTTATATTTTACAAATTAGTGTTGATAAAAATAATATTTTTTCAAATGGTTTAGAACATGAAAAGCTTGTTTGAATTGTAAAGCCCGAATAAAAATTAGTTACACACTGAGTATACCTACCATAATTGGTTTTTACCCGCCAAATATCCTGAACCATGTTTAAACTTTGTTTTAGTTTAAATGGGAAAGACATATAAAAAACTACATGATGCCCGCGTCTTCGTCCGCGTGGATGGATGTTTTTTATTCCCGCGGAAGCTCTTCAATTAATTATCCGGGATAAAAAGCCAGCGGGAAAATAGCCTAAGTCCTTCCCCGGAATGTAACCTATCTCTGTACCAAATTTCATCAAAATCGGTTGAGTAGAGTAGTGAGGCCGTGAAAGCGTAGCAGACAAACAGACAGACAGACAGACATACTTTAGCATTTATAATATTATTAGTATGGATATGACAAAAAATTAAGCATTATGATGAATCTAAGTACGGAAAATATATTTTTTAATGAAAACTTGACTGCATACTTGCCTGGTGGCAAATATTGCTGCATTCTAAGATAGGAACTACAGTGGCTATAGCAGAAGAACCCTGTAATTATTTAACCTATACCTATTGCCTATCCTTCCCTTAACGAAAGCCACCTTCCTAATAATTAAGAAGTTATATCTATAATTTCCCAAATAGCCCTGCTATAATATATCCAACCTCGCACTAGAGAGTGATGACAGCGTTCATCATTGTGCCAGGGAGACACCAATTAAATACATTTAATTGAATTAAAATTCAGGAATTCAACAGGGTTAGAACTTTAATCAACTTCAACAAAAACCTTAAAAGTTTAATTAACTGTTTAATCTAAAACCAATTGTTAAAATCATACCAAGAGTGAAAAGCCAAAACCCTCAAGTGCCCTTAAGGGTCGACCATTCGAATCGTACCGTTATTATTACGTGCCAATAAAATTATTTCACAGTCTCCACACATCGAAGAATTACCTTCTCGATCGGTAATCGGGGCAGTACGTGGATCGCTCAGCAAATACTCCAAGCGGACGGTCAATTTGTACCGACCTATTACCACCCTTTTATCCGGACAAAAGTTAAGTGGAGTATGGACTGTCCATGAAATACATTTTAATGTCGAAAAAATATTTTAACGTCTATGTTAATAGTTGCTATGTCTATAATCAATGATATCGTTAATCCAACATGATATTATACATGCATCAGTCTGTCTGTCTATTCGTTTGCGTTTCACAAAATTTGGTACAAAGATAGCTGCTCATATTTGCGTATACATGTTGTTTGTTGTTTCTACTGCTCTGGACTTGTTTTTTATGTGATTGTACTATGCTAGATTTAGATGTATATTGTAGTGGAATTTAGGTAAGTTATTATTGTTGTAGGTTAGGTCGTTGGATGTGACGTCACCCGGGTCACAGCTGAAAATCAGCGCCCTGCACAAAACGTGTAAATGCAAGTTTTGATGTAGGGCAAAAGGCTGAGCTGTATACCCATTCTGGGTGGTGTCACAGACAAGCACATTATTAGGTACAATAGTATAGTATATGATTGTTTGTTTGTGACACCATCATTAAATAAATTTATTTTCTTTCTTCTTTTCTTTCTTTCTTCTGCTGTAAACTGTTCATCCGCAGGATGGACAGTTTCCTTTTTATTCTGGAAAAATCTAAGAGTGCCTACGGAATCTATACTTATTTAACTATTTTAATATTTATTATAAATGTGAAAGTTTGGATGGATGGATGGATTTTTGTTATTGTAATCACACCAGGACGGCAGAACGGATCTGGATGAAATTTGCACATAGGCTACTTTTTATCCCAGTTCCCGCCGGAACTAAAAACCTCAATCTACGCGGAAGAAGTCGCGGCCATCAGCTAGTAATTCTCATTCTGCAATAACGTAAATAATAATAGGTACAATCTATTTGTGTCAGTTTAAATAGTTTCAATTTATTAAATTGTCCCCCTTAATCCCTACAATTTAGTAAACGAGTTCAAAATATTACTTTAAAAGCAAACGTTCACAAATAGGAGTTATTATACAGCTCGTTAAAACGTACGGTAATATCAGACCATACGGTATAATTCGGAAGCCACTGTTATTACGATGAGGTCGGTTCGTGAAATTAATGCCAATTTGTATGTAGTGTAGACGTAGGCACGTTGGGTTAATGGTAACAGATAAAATGTTAAAAGGAGTTAGCTCTTATTATTGAGTGCCCATTAATTTGTTTGAATACAGAGTAAACAAGATAATACCTTATAACTATACATAATGTCCGGATAAACTCACGTGTTCTGTCAGAAACTAGTCGGGCATTTTTCCGACAGAACACGTGAGTTTATCCGGATATTATGTATAGTTATAATGAATATCACTCACGATAGTTTAAACGTTAAGATAATACCTATCAAGACAACAAAATGTTTACTAGGTATTTTCACGGTATAACTTTTCAAGAAAATGAAGACAGTTACGTAACTTAGTAACTACTAACATAGACATATTGAAGTTATTTTCTCTATATTGAAGAGCTTAGTCACTCATGACTATGTTGCTCTGTAGAATACGTATCAAAAGAACTTAATATTATCTAAATTTAAAATATTGAACTAATTTAAACAAAATAAGATTAAGTATTTATTAATATACTAGCTGATGCCCGCAACCTCGTCCGCGTGGATTGAGGTTATTTTGATTCCCGCGGGAACTCTTTAATTTTCCGGGATAAAAAGTATCCTATGTGTTATTCCAAACTATAATCTATCTCTGCGCCAAATTTTACCCAGATCAGTACCCCGTTCTGTCATTCTGGCGTGATTAAGTAACAAACATCCATCCAAACGTTCGCATTTATAATATTAGTATAGATTATTATAGTTCCATGGCTACTAACGTCTTCTTCAAAAAAGTGAATGTTACGTGAGCCTGAAATGTAACACTGGAGCTATGTATACAGGCATTTTTTTATAGAACGAACTCTTTTTGCAAACAATTCAATTTAGTAATCAAGGATTCAATCAAAAAAAAACTTTAAAAAAAATCATTGATGAAATGAAATATTTCCCACGAAGAATTTAATTTTCCTTTTACACAAACGTTGTTATATAGGAATGGTATTGAGCCGTACAGGGACGGAATGTGGACCGCGCGGGCCGCGAAGCGGGTGCCAAGAGAATGCAATGTATGTGCAAATTGTTATTTCACCGAATATTTTCCACATTCGCTAAGCCCAAGATATTAACTGCATCGCCGGCAAAACAATTTTACGCCAGCTTTATGAATACGGGCATGTCTTAATAGGATAGCGTGTTTTTTTTTTGCAAAAGCTTTGCATCTCTCGTTATTATTTTCTGTCGGTCAAGTAAATAAGTAGGTAGGTACTAGTAAGTAATATTGATAGAAGTTTGCCTATTCTGTGGTGCTATTAAGTATTCTGTGGTAACTTCACCACGGAATACTACAGTAATACACTTTAATCTATTTTTAATATTACAAAATATATTATAAATAGATTAAAGTGAAATTTCATGAACTATTTCCTCAAAGTCATAAGAGACCTTTCCTTACGGATAAAATAGAAATTATATAGAACAAGCCCACAAATTAGTGTATTGAGGTTTTTGGTTCCTGCGGGAACTCGTTAATTTTCCGGGATAAAAATAGCCTATGTTTTATTCCAGAATTTGGCACAGAGGTAGGATAAGAAGTAAATAAAATAGAGGAAAATTGTATAACAACTTATGTAACAAACAACAAATATAAGTTTGTCATAAACATTATTATTATCCTAAAAGGTAAACTAACCTCCAGTAACATTTGAACTCTACAAACTTCTTTACTAAGATTTCATAAATTGAAAGTAACAGAGAAGTTAGTTAAACCGAAAGCACAGACTGCATTAATACTTACTCGACAAGTTTTTTGGCACCAAAGTTTCTTGATAAAGACTGAAACTTTGATTCAGTGCAGTGGTTTGTTTAATGCACTTATTGGGAAACAAGAGAAATTCAATTCGAACAAAGTTTTAATGTCTGCACAGTTAGGTTGGCTTAGTTGCTTTGTTAATTCTGAATATAGGGTTGTTCACTTTTGCTAAATTTAATGTTCAATTTTGAGTATCAGATATTTGCTCTCTCGAGTCTTGCTTGAAAGAAATAGTGATTTGTGTTATATGGGGCCAAAGATTGTTCCCCGAGGGCGCTATTTTGAATTCAGAGCAAAGTGAAGGATTCTAAAGTAGAATCCTGAGCGTAGCGAGGAATTCAATATACGCCGCCCGAGAACAAAAAATTTGGCCCCGAGTGACACACACTATTTTTCATCATTACGTATGAGAAAAAGCTGGGAGTATCAACCTACTATGTATGGACATTACCTTTACGTTTAAGCACCAATCAGAAGCACGAACGCGGACCAACCAGAAGATACTCCTATCAACCTTCTATGTATAGACATTATTTACGCAGTACTCTAAAGCACGAACGCGGACGAATCAGAACAGAGAAATGAAAAGTCCTATGGGCCTAAAAAATACATTTTGCTCCCGCTATCCTCTGAAGCCAATATTCGTTTTTCGAATAGGTATGATGAAAAAATACTTTGGCATCTCACACTTTAATATGATTAAATAGCTTTATGATAAAACAAATTCTATGTCTATCTGTCTATCTGCCGGTCTATCATACTCGTATAATATTGTTTGTAAAACATTTAACGGCCCATCTCCTTAACTAATTTTGGTGAAATTTCGTACAGCGATAGCTTGCAAGTTGCAACCTATGCCCATCATGGGCTACTTTTAATCACTGAAAAACAAAGAAAATTCAGTGATTTAAGAAAAACCTAAAACCACGCAGATGACATCACGGCGATCATATTATTATCGTATACAATACACATTAATATTAAGTATTTTTAAACTTGATAACTATTTTGTATAACACCGAAAGTTAGAAACAAAACAAAATAAGTCTCAACAAAACCATTTGTATAAGAATGGTCACAATTTCGGCGGCACTAATGTGCAAGGCGGCAGGGCCGAGGGCCCTTATTATCTGTTTTATTTTTCCGGATCTGTATGAATGGGAACAACAAATAGCCCGCCCCATTGTAGGGACGGGACGCTCAAAAAATCACGACAAATGTTATTTTTGTGGGCAACTTTATGGCTTTATTTGTCGTTGTTGAGAGTGTTTTGGTTTCCACTTCAGGTAGCTTGGAAATAATGGACGTTAGAGTGAACAAATAATGCAATAAAATACGAATAACGGGCTGCTTGTTATGATAATTTTATTATACGATGATCTTGTTATTGTTGAAAAGAAAAATATTAGGTTTATTTATTGTAGGTACAACTTTATTGAGTGCATTACATAAATAAATAAAGGGTATAATAATTACAATAGATAATAAGATGTAGAGAAAAGGTGACCTTTTCACTAAAAGTGATTTCTTTCAGAAAACCTAGGTTTACCAAAGTATATTTTTCTGTCAAACTAACATGTAAGTGTACCTATCCATTGTTTATAAAAATTTAAACGATAGTAAGTTTCATCTAAAATAATATATTTACCTATTTTATTGTTATTGGCGTTCTCAAAATAAACCGGTAACAGATACGGTATCGCTTAGCACGTTTTCTTTCAATATTTCCCAATTTGATTCGGTATACGCTTCCCGCGGAGACAATGGGAGGTAATCGACAGTGACAGTGTATTTTCAGTCACCGATACGATATTATCAGTCGGTACGGGATACCAATTCGACATCGGGAACCGATTGATTTTTGTTTGATCATCTCAACCAGCAATGCCAAGATTGATTACCGTAGGATATATTTTGGATACTGCTTATTATTGACCCGAATGTTTGCATTAATGGTCAGACGCATGTGTGGCTAATAAATTTATTTACTAGTATTCTTTGTCTACCAAAAGAAATAAAAAGGCACAAGTCAAAATGGTACAAGTGAGTATTCGGGTCTCCATAGTTAAGAATGTGTGATCAAAAAATTAAGAAGCTTAACATTGCTTTTTCGTTAAGATAGGTAAATTAGACTATGAAAAAGTTAAATTTCCTTATGGTTATTTATTGGTAAAATTTTCCTTAATTTAATTTCGGTTCCGCATTCGATGACGATATCGGATCGCCTAATGTGATCGGCTTTGTCAGTAGCGAGCGGGGGTAAATTTCGTTAAAATAAAAGCGTACAGAGAGCGAAAGATATAGCGCCTACGTGGTCGCCGTGAGATCCCGGAGCGCTCCTACAATAGAGAATTGGAAAAAGCTTTTATAATCCCGCACGTGACATACATGATCAAACGGCCCATCGTATATTCCGAGTCGAGTCAGCGCGTAATTCTTTTTTTTTCTAATATATCGAGTTATTGGAGGTAGGCGCTAGTTATTGAAGGTAGATTGAGCATAATTCAGTAAAAATAGTGAAAATTTTCTGATAATTTCTGTCAAATCCTTTGTATTTTTGTCAACTAGCTAGACAAATGCAAGCAAGCTAACTAGGCAAGCAAACGGGAATTGGGGCCCATCGCCTGGAAATGTACTATTACGTATTCTGCGCTAGAAGCAAAAAGCATGAAGATGAGAGTGGCTGGTACTTAAATTATATAGGCATGTATGGATTCTGTGGTGATGCACATGGTATTATTATTATTTTTTTTTTTTTTATTGTTAGATAGGCTTGCGCTTGACGACAATCATGCTTAGTGCAAAGCAATGATGAGGTCTAGGTTGGAGCGCGCTTGCCTAGAAGATGCCTATTCACTCTTGCCTTGAAGGTACCTAAGTTATACGTGGCAGGAAACACGTGCGCTGGGAGAGTGTTCCACACTCTAGCGGTTCGGATCAGAAACGTCGAGCAAAAACGTTTCGTGCGGGCAGATTGAACCTCAACCACATAAGGATGCCAACGCTGACGGTTTCTCGCTGTTCTGTGGTAGAACGGAGAAGGAGGAACAAGGTTGTGAAGTTCCTGAGCACACTCTCCATGGTATATCCGGTAAAAAACCGATAAGCAGGCGACACTGCGTCGGTGTTGTAGACTGAGCAATTTCGCCTGCGTAAGTGATTGATCGCCAATTATCCTTCGGGCCCGGCGATCTATCGAGTCTAATGAGTCGAGTTGGTACTTGGCGGATCCGTCCCAAAGGTGGCAGCAATACTCCATGCCAGATCTGACTTGTGCCTGATAGAGAACGAGGCGCTGTTTTGGCGTGAAGTATCGCTTTACCTTGTTCAGGATGCCAAGTTTTTTGGCAGCTGTTTTAGCCTTTGACTCGATACATTTCCCGAAATTGAGGTTGGGAGAGATGTCAATTCCCAAGAGCTCAATGTGGTCACTTATCGGTACGGATATACCCTGGAAAGTAGGAGCCAAGGTGAAAGGGCTCCTCTTAGCGGTGAATAAACACGCTTGTGTTTTGGTGGCGTTAAACTGGACTAGATTGGCGTCACCCCATTCGGACACCTCCTTAAGAGTCAAGTTAACGCGATCCACCATGGCCTCTCTTTGCTCAGGTGTCTCAGAAGCACTGGCTCGAGAACTGGACATGTATCTTTCCGCAACAGTGCTGTCATCAGCGTACCCAAAGATACCGGGTTTGAGAAGATCATTAATGTGCAGCAGGAAGAGTGTTGCGGAAAGAACAGACCCCTGAGGGACACCGGCATTAATAGCCATTAGGTCAGATGAGCGGCCGTCAACGACCACCCGAAAAGACCTGTCGCTCAGAAAGTCAGATATCCAGCTACAGAAACCAGCGGGTATCCCGTATGCCGGGAGTTTGCTGAGAAGACTGCCGTGCCAGACCCGGTCAAAAGCCTTTGAGATGTCCAGAGAAACAGCGAGCGCCTCGCCGTGTTTCTCAATGGCTTCACCCCATGTATGTGTGGCATACACCAGAAGATCTCCTGTAGACCGATTTTTCCGAAAGCCGTACTGATGGTCTGACAGAAGATCATTATCTTCTAGGTATGCTAGGAGCTTGCCGTTGAGTACACGTTCCATGCTTTTACAAAGGATGGACGTGATGGCTATGGGTCTGTAATTGGCCGGGTCAGCGCGGCTCCCCTTTTTCGGTACCGGTTGCACATTAGCAACTTTCCACGACTTGGGGACTTGAGCAGTTTCAAGAGAGAGGCGAAACAAGCGTGTAAGCACAGGAGACAACTCAGGAGCGCAATTCCGCAGGACTACTGCAGGTATACCGTCAGGGCCACTAGCCTTACTCACATCAAGGTTCCGAAGAGTTTTAAGGACCTCACGCTGGCGAATGCGTATCTCGGCCATAATGGAGTCGCATGGTGGAAGAGTGGGTGGAACGCTACTTCCAGCATTAAGATGCGAGTTTTCTGCAAACAGGGACGCGAGAAGATTCGCTTTATCCGTTGCAGTTACGGCCAAGGACCCATCAGGTTTCTGCAGAGGCGGCAGTGAAGAACGGCAAAAATTATTTTCGACCGACTTCGCAAGGGACCAGAAAGCTTTACTACCACTGGGGTAAGTGGCAAGCTTACGTCCAATGCGGTTAGTGCGACCGAAACGCGCTCGCTCTAGAACCCTCTTGTAGGACTTAGTGGCAACATTGTAATCTCTTTTCTTTAATTTGACGTCCGGAGCTTTGAGAGCGCGTGCGTCCGCCCAAGTTACAAACGCAGACTGCTTGCGGGCCTCTGCAATTGCACAATCAGCATTGTACCAAGGGGGTGTCTTGCAATCAGGCGATATGTCAGAGAATGGAATGAAATATTCCATTGCCCGGCGTATCACTTCTGATATAGCACTCTCACAGCTCGACGGATCGTTGGTAGAGAAACAGAGTTGCCGCCATGGATAAGACGCAAAGAAGTGCCGCATCTCATCCCACGCAACATGGTATTGAAGCAAAAATATATAGACAGAGCTAAAATTTATAATAGAGATAAGTATAGGTATTCAAAGGTATTCACTACTATGATGAGTGAAACACCGTGACACGAATAATTGAACACAAAGTTTTAAAATTTGACACACAATATTTTGTACATTAAAATAATGCTCATAATATTTCAAGTGTGGTTTTATCTCAAATTGTAAAATAAATAAAATTCATAAAAGAGTTTCAAAATTTTATTAAGTAGTTTTCAAAAATACTCATCGCAAGTCTACACCCAGATAGTTACGAAATAAGTTGTATGAGCACGTTTTAAATGTAGCGCGCGTTTAATGGAGATATATGCAGCGAATATTTTCTTTTGGAGAGGTAAAATTTAAACTCACCCCCTCATTAGTGACGGGACCTTTGAATAGGCGCCCATCTCGCTTCACGTCTGTAATAATTCACACTACTTCTGTAGCTCGACGTTTTCACTCGTATTTATGTAGGTTTGTAGGTTTGTTCGAGGAGTGATTCATGAAGCTTTTTGAAGTGAAAACTTCTTTAGCCGCGTTGAACACTTTTTGGTAGGGGGTAAACTTGTGTAACACCGTCACCGACATGCTCGTCACCGACATGCTCGTCACCGACATGCTCGCTTTGTTACTACATTCGTAATTAAACTTTAATGTCTTAGTTTCAAGGTTTATATTTTAATTTTTTTTTCCCCAATTTTTATACTTAAATTCTGAGTTATAAGTTTTCACTTTTATCGGCTTCCAATACACTTATAATATTCTAGTATAAACTATAATTATTACGTCACGAATAGGGTCTGAAAGTGTAAATATTGTTTTTAACTATGGTCCTGCATGATGATGATGATACAGACAACATAATGCTGTATCAAATTTTATCCAAATAGGATGGGCCGTGAATAGACATACCTACTAGAGATCGCAGTCAAGGGCTAACTTGTAGTGGATAAAAAAAATATGATTAGCACAGAATAGGTTGATATTAGTATGGAATAGACTGAGAACGCCTAAATTCTTCGAAACATTTGCTCGTTTTCTTTACATTAGCACTATTAATATTTCATCTTAATTAACTTGAAGTGGTCACGGACAGTTATTTATTCAGTAAATGAAACAATTAAATCAATACTTAAAACACCGTAAGCCACGTTACGATACGTTTGGTAAACCATTTCATTATTCAGCTCAATCAAATTGGAACACCGAACAATGTTCGAATATAACTGTTTCTCTATGCATGAAGTCGATAAAATTATACTCAACGTGATCCAAATACCGAATTCCACAGAGAGGTAATCTACGTGAAAAAAACAGACAAACGTATATTGTGTCCATGCGCAATCGGTGTTCCGTAATTATACTCTTCTTTCTGAAAAAAAGTCTCTTCCGGCTGATCTCCATAGATTTCCGAATTATTTAGGTGGATTAAAGCCTTAATGATAGCTCATTAGTCAGTTATATCTACTCGATTTTCGCAATAATTGATGCCGGTAATTATTATAATCACGTATTGATTTTATTAAAACCTACTCAACACCCGACCCGAGGGGGTGTCGCTTGATACGACGTACTTACATATTATCTATGTACCTACGTAAAACTACGTATTCTTCGATTGTATTCGATTGATTTTTTATGTTTAGGAAGAAGCTACCCTTAAATTAAGACCCCCGCTAGTGTATCCTTAATTACTACACTAGATGATTCCCGCGACTTCGCCCGCGTGGATTAAGATTTTTGATTCCCGCGGGAACTCTTTAATTTTCCGGGATAAAAAGTAGCCCATGTCCTTCCCCGGGATACAATCTACCCCTACCAAATTTCATCAAAATCGGTTGAGCAAATGGGCCGTGAAAGCATAGCAGACAGACACTTTCGCATTTATAATATTTGTATAGATTTAGTGGTACCTAAATGTCATTTAGCTTTAGAAGTTTTTGTTTGTTGAAGAACAGACAAACGTATAGGTGATTTAACAAAAAAACAGTTTTTCACTTTCAAGCACGGAACACTAAAAAGAAGTATATTCGTTGGTTCAAATAAAGGAATTTTAATATATGAAGCCACTCGCCTGCGGCTTTGTTGTCCCGAAACATTTACGACTTTATTACGGTGGCGCGTGCCTTATATTATAAACAAACGCAAACAATTTGCCATGTTTTACATAATCTCTCCAAATTGGATATGAATAACTGACGTCAGGTGCGCTCGCTCTTCCTATAATTTCGTTATTAGCTCGTCTGTGGAATATAATAATACTAGCTGATGCCCGCGACTTCGTCCACGTGGTTTTCTGATTCCCGCGGGAACTCCTTAATTTTCCGGGATAAAAAGTAGCCTATGTCACTCTCCAGGTCCTCAACTATACCCATGCCAAAAATCACGTCGATCCGTTGCTCCGTTGCTGCGTGATTGAAGGACAAACCAATAAACCAACAAACACACTTTCGCATTTATAATATTTTTTAGGAATTGTAACTCTCTACGTTCACGTCTTTAAATTACGCCGCAACGGTGTAATAACGGATCAACGTAATTTTTTAGATATTATAGTTAAAGAGCTGAAAAGTAGCATCGGCTACTTTCGTTCAGGAAAATCAAAGAGCGGACGATGTCACGAACATCATCTAATATTTTTTTAATGAACAAAATATATTTACCAATATGCATAATGGCAGCTTAGGACTGCAGAAAACGAAACGAGAGCGTTGAAACTTGGAAGACTCCTGTAAAAGTTGTAATTTGGAGTCAGGTGGACGGAGGATCTGAAGCAAAATTTATTTGGGAGCTGCTAGACTCTAGACTCTAGTCGCAAAAAGTATAAGACCCTATTCTGTAGAGATCCTTATAGGAAGCCTACTTGTTGAAAGACCGTCGTGTCTGGCAGTGAAAGTCTACAATTATTGGTCTAGGCGAGGACGACGAATCCGTTGTTGTGGATGAAGCATTCCAATCTGGTACAATATATGTTAAAGGAGGTACAGATCACAAAAGTTGAAAAGAATTTTCATTTATGTACATGATCAGGAGGATATTTCAGGATTTTCAAGCTTGTTTATTTTAATGCATTACATCAAAATGTCTTAAAATTGTCTAAAGCACTGGCAGTTTTAACTTCCAAGAAGAAAAATGTCCGTTATCTAAAACACGTATCACTAGTTACAGCTCTATGTAATTAGCCAGGCATAAAAAAATAATTGAAATGTAACATACATTTAGACGCGGACGTGAAAACTTTTAGATGGGCAAAAATTTCCACTTAACCTCCTCATTAGCGAGGAAATGTTTGTGTGAGCGCGCATCCTGGCTTTATGTCTGCAATTCACTTTCACATTTTCTCGCTCCTCCACTCGTAATGTTACTTCATAACATTTTTATACTTTACAACATTTTTAGGGTTCCGTAGTCAACAAGGAATGCGTTGCCATGTGTCCTTCTGTCTGTCGGCGGTTTAGTTCAGAGCCAGTAATTTCACATGGGTGGAAAATTTTAATCACGCCTACAGAGTGGTCTTGAAATTTTTTATTTGGGATACCTACCTCTTTGCGCACGCGTTGTTTTCCGTTTTTTTGTTTATAATTAAGTTATTTCTAAGTTATGTGTGGCAATAAAGAATTTATCTATCTATCTATCTATCTATCTCCCCTGCACATAAAGTAGGTGATTTTTTTTCTGCCATCCCATAGTATGGGGTGTCATTGAATAGGTTTTTTTAAAATATTGCGGGTTCGTAGAAACCATTTTTCGATTCATAACGTTCAAAATTGCCGCATACTGAAACGGGCCCATAGAAACCCTACACTGCGTGTGGCTCGACACATACGTAAGCCGGTTTTATTACCTAATAGTTACGTGTAGCTACATACTCCTTGTAAGATGCTATATTAGTGAAATATTTGAAGTATACCTAATAATGAATCTTCTTATTCAGAGAGCTGAGAGCTGTAGTGGGCCGGCAATAGGTTAAGATCGTGATGATGACGATGATGATATATTTTACTAGCTGATGGTATAGATAGAACAATAGCAAAACCCAATAAGCCATAATGTGCGCTTACCCATGGAGACAAGCGATTTAGCGTTCCGGTACGATGCCGTGTAGAAACCGAATAGGGGTATGGGTTTAATATAACTGCCATGCCCCTAACAGGTTAGCCCGCTATCATCTTAGACTGCATCGTCACTTTACATCAGGTGAGATCGCAGTCAAGGGCTAACTTGTAGTGAATAAAAAAAAAAAAAAAGACATGCCTGAATATTTTCACCAATAGATAGAAAGTCCTTCGCAAAACTTAATGTTTTAATGGAAGTAGGAGTAAGTACTTAATATTCAGGGAAATTAGCCTAATGCCGTGGCATGTGTAGACGTAGGCACACGTGAGGAAAAATTCCCCTAGCTATTAGGATAGTTTGCAGGGTTTGTTTCGCTTGTTTTTATAGCACGATAGGTTTCCGCTTGACAACATTTATCATACCTATAGAAAGCAATGATAGGTTGGAGCGGACTTGCCAAAAAAAATGTCTATTCATTCTTGCCTTCCAGGCACTTATGTTGTACGTGGCAGGAAACTTGGACGCCGGAAGAGCGTAAAAAACAACCGCTTGAAACAACCTCATGCCAAATCGTGTTTTTAGTGGATATAAGAGGTGGAGACTCGTACTTAAATCCACGCGTTTCAAGTCGAGGTTAGTCATCAGCTAGTATATTAATAAAAGCAAAACTGCAGAGCTACTTAATTAAGGATTTTCCGTGTTTCCGTTAAAGTTAATTGGACTCTAATTTCCCTCACCGTAGAAATAAAAATGAATTACAGATATAGCTCCGAAGGTTTCATAGCGAGCTCGCAAACCTCTTCTGCGAGTTAATTTATTTAAAGCTTTGGCAGTTACAAAGCGCGGCGGCAGCAATCCGCGACGGAAACTGCATGGCAAGCCTTAAGAAGCACACGCGTACGCGCATGATTTACAAATCACGCGGGCATGCAAACAACTTTATGAAGCACGTCATAATATTACAGATTTCAATGGCAATAAGTTATTAAAGCCAGCGCATTGCTAGGTGAACGACCTTTTAGTGCGAGCATAGGATCAGATAATAAGAAACGTATGCGTACATTGGACTGAATGGACGTTTTGTTCTGTCACACTAGTTTTTGTGGTTCTATATAAAAGAAAAAAAAAGTTACTTATACGATTTTTTTTTCCGTATAGTGTTATCTACTTTCCCTTGTATAGGTCAAGTAACTAGTCGTTTTGGACACGCTGACGTCACGCGTTATGTGTGTCTCGCTCTTTACACTTTACTGATGAGAAATAATATTTTTCTTTGGCTTTCAGCTTCGGTAAGGTCACCTTGTCTTGAATCCATTACCATTCATCTTGTGGGAGCTAAAATAATATTCACCAAGCGCCCATTCGAACAATACTTCGGTCTGAGACAACATTAAGTTTCTTTGATGAAATTGCCACCATCCCGTCTCCTTACTCTTTAGGTAGGCTTCTTTAAGAAAATGAGCAGATATAATTTCTTCTGATAATCCGTGGCTAAAGCGTTGTTCTTACTTAATAATAGTACTTATTACTATGATCCACTGATCTAAGGAGATGCGTTCTTTCCTTCCAGTCGTTTGACGGAGGCGTCTAGACAGAGCGACGCTGCGAGATGACAGGGACGTGACGTGTCATGTCAAATTTGTATGCAGTTTCCTACATCTCTCAACTATAGTGAAAGTACCGTACCTCTAGTAGGTGCAACTTACTGTCACGGCATAGACATCAATAATCTTACTATCTATATACTTATAATAAAACTGTAACAGATCCAATTCTGTACATTGAAGATATTTTGAAAATTTTTTTTGGAGGGCACTCGTTATTCGATACTGAAGCCAAATCTGTAATTTTTTTCATTTTTGTCTGTCTGTATGTCTGTCTGTCTGTCTGTATCTTGGCCGCGCATCACGCCGAAACTACTAAATGAATTCAAACGAAACTTGGCACGATTCGAGCCCATACTACGAGGTAGGACATGGATACTTTTTATCCCGAAATTCTACCCTCGAAGGGGTGAAATAGGGGTTGAAAGTTTGTATGAAAGTCCTTAATTTCTCAAGTTATAGCCATGAAACTTGATATATGAGCTGCGGGTTGAAAATGCAAACATATGTGTTTCACAGTTTTTCAAAATTCCACCCCCGAAGGGGTGAAATAGGGGTTGAGAGTTTGTATGAAAGTCCTTAGTTTCTCAAGTTATAGCCATGAAACTTGATATATGAGCTGCGGGTTGAAAATGAAAACATATGTGTTTCACAGCTTTTCAAAATTCCACCCCCGAAGGGGTGAAATAGGGGTTGAGAGTTTGTATGAAAATTCTTAATTTCTCAAGTTATAACCATGAAACAGCATTTGGGCTTTCGTTAAAATATGAAGAAGTACCTACGTGTTTCACCATTATAGGGGGATTGTTCCGTGGGATAGTAATATAGGCTACTTTTTATCCTGGAAAATTAACTGAAAAACTTATTCCACGCGGACGAAGTCGCGGGCATCAGCTATAAAGAATATACATACATACATACATACATACATAGGCTACTTTTTATCCCGGAAAATTAATGAGTTCCCGCGGGAATCGAAAAAACTTAGTCCACGCGGACGAAGTCACGGGGACTAGGGCGCTAGTATGTTAATATATACGTACCTACGCTGTGGTAGGTATTATCAAAACAATCGGCAAATTTAAAGTTTTATTAGCACCATGAAGCTATTATAAAGTGTATGGTGCTCGCCCTCATCGCCTATTCGGCGTTGCTCAAACTCATTTTCATATTATTGTTACATCGTGAAAGTTTATATTGGTTATTTCCGAAAGTTTTCCTTTTAATACGGATACAAGCTAAGTTATTGGGATCAGCCATAATGGTTTATTTTATTTAAGTAATAATTAATTAATTTATAATTCTTAAACAAGATCATCAACATGATTTAAATAATACCTACAAGTGACGGTTGTAAGCTCATAATACGTAGAATTTTATATATACAGGTACCTAACAAGGAAGTATGCTATCAGCATATTTACAGTAAGCTCTGTAAGTTTGCCTCCCTAAATTATACGCCTCTAGCTTAAATCCATTCAATACATACAAGCGCGTAATTAGCGCCGAACTAATATCGCTCTCATATTAATGCGATATTGTTAGAGTTTATAGCTATTATAGCTTACTTACTTGTAAGCAATAATATGGAAATTGTACGAAAATGTAATTTTGTATTATAAATGTGAAAATTTGGATGTTTAGTTGTCTGTAGGTTTAAAAGTTTGCGTGTTTAGATGATGTCAATGAAAGAATCGATTTGGCCGAAATTTAGAATGGAGATAGCTTATAACCTGAATAGTTAGCATAATATATTCTTTTATGTTGGAAAATTAAAAAAAACGAGTTCCCGCGGTAATCAAGAAATCTTAATTTACGTGGTCGTAGTCACAGGAATTAATAATATTAGTATGATTATTATTTTTCATCATACCTATTCGAAAAACGCATATTGCCTTCAGAGGATAGCGGGAGCAAAGTGTAACTTGTAGGCCCATGGGACTTTTCATTTCTCTCTTCTGATTGATCCGAAGTCACGTCATCAATTTGTTGATCGAATATACGACTTTGCATTTCTCTGTTCTGATTGGTCCGAAGTCACGTGATCAATTTGTTGATCGGATATATACGTCTTTACATTTTATTTAAACTTTAAATATACGTCTAAATAATGTCTATACAATTACATAGAAGGTTGATAGGAGTATCTTCTGATTGGTGCTTAAACGTATAGGTAATGTCCATACATAGAAGGTTGATACTCCTAGCTTTTTCTCATACGTAATGATGAAAAATAGTGTGTGTCACTCGGGGCCAAATTTTTTGTTCTCGGGCGGCGTATATTGAATTCCTCGCTACGTTCAGGATTCTACTTTAGAACCCCTCGCTACGCTCGGGATTCTACTATAGAATCCTTCACTTCGCTCTGAATTCAAAATAGCGCCCTCGGGGAACAAAAATTTTCTTTGGCCCCATGTAACACAAATAACTATTAAACTCTCGACCATTATACTGCTATGATACACCATTTATGTCAGAATTCTTTGTGAGCATATAAGATCTTAATTAAGCTCAAACATTTAATTAAAAATAACTTATATATACTTACCAATAAAATAAAAAACTACATGAACTATTGAGTTTTTAATTGGAAACAGTGAAACTGTGAAGATCTGAAAGCAACCGCCTGGGTAAATCCAATTTTATAAAGCTAATAAAAGGCACTCCAATTAAAGCTGAAAGTTTTTCACGGGCATCTCTCGAGCCATAGAGCTCTAGAGTGAAGTGGCTGAACCGCCACACCGAACCCTAGGAAGTGGGAACACGGTACGCTATTGCAGCTTTAACAAGGTTTTTCTTTTTCAAATAATATGACATCGTGGTTAATTCTGTTGTGCGCATTCTCTAAATTAAACTGACAGTCTGTTCTTAATCTTGTGCTGCCCCTTTCTGCAAGGAGTGCTATGAAAGGGATAACAATTAGCTATCATTTAATTGTGTTTAATATAATGGAGAAGTTTCATGATGTTGTGAATATCATATATAACGCAACGGAAGAAAATATAGATTAAAACTAATAAATCAGTGTTTTTTTTAATCCATCAATAAATGACTGAGAAATTAATTATTTAATAAGTTTTATTATGTAATGTACACCGATTGTTGTATCTTACTCGAGTGAGAAATTTTGTGAGTGAGTTTTTACCTAGCCGAGATTTAATACTTCAAAATTATCTTCACACCCAAATTAAGTACTTTTAATTCAATTAGGTCACGTTAAGTGCATTTCTTTCTTTTACTCGGCTTTATAAAGTCGATTGTTACGGTCGCGTGATGTCACACGACCGTTGCAAGCGCATCTTTAAAGTTCCATAGCTTTTTCATTTGTTGAGATATTTTAATGATACTTTCATATTTTTGAATTATTTTGTCTTAATTTTCATTATAAATATTTAAAAAAAAATGGAAACTTCTCCATTATAGGACACCAACTTTCCTGGCCCGATGGCCAAAATTGGAACTAATTTTTATGCGTGTTTCGTTTTTGTTTTTAATACATACAGGCTGTGTTCCGTTATAGACTGCGAGCACTGTTCAGTGCTCTTTACTGTGGAGAAATTCGTTCCGTTATAACTGACAGTAAACTGCTGCAGTAACCTAGGGAAATATATGACGTCACTAGCTGATGCCCGCGACTTCGTCCGCGTGGATTGAGGTTTTTCGGTTCCCGCGGGAACTCTTTAATTTTCCGGGATAAAAAGTAGCCTATGTGCTATTCCAGACTATAATCTATCTCTGTGCCAAATTTCATCCAGATCCGTTCATCCGTTGGAGCGTGATTGAGTAACAAACATACATCCATACATACATCCATCCATCCAAACTTTCGCATTTATAATATTTATTTGATTAATCATATAAATAAATAAATTACTTCACTCCGAGCAGTATGGATTTACGAAAGGTCGATCAACAGTCGATGCGGGCGCGGCGCTGTTAAAACATATATTTGATGCCTGGGAGAACTCACAGAATGCTATTGGTATTTTCTGTGATTTGTCTAAGGCATTCGACTGTGTTGAGCATGAGACACTGTTGACCAAATTAAGCCACTATGGAATCAAAGACACTGCGCTTAGCCTCATTGCGTCATATCTTAGTGACCGTATTCAGACGGTATGCGTAAATGATGTGAAATCATCCGGATCAGCCTCGTTAATGGGTGTCCCTCAAGGCTCTATTCTGGGTCCCTTCATGTTCTTGGTATATATAAATGATTTACCATATTTCGTCCAGGATACTTGCGATATTGTGCTATTTGCTGATGATACGTCTTTAATTTTTAAAGTCGATAGAAATAAGGAAGATTTTGACGACGTAAATAGTGCCATTTCTCAGGTCACTCACTGGTTTACTGTAAACAACTTACTTTTAAATGCAAAAAAAACTAAGTGTATTGAGTTCGCACTGCCCAATACCAAGAATACACGTAACATTAATCTAGTGGTAAACAATGATATGTTAAAAATAGAAGAGGCCGCCGTGTTCTTGGGAGTGACCTTAGATGCTAAGCTTCAATGGGGCACCCATATATCAAATCTAGCTGGTAAACTCAGTTCTGCTGCTTACGCTGTCAGAAAGATTCGGCAGATAACAGACGTTGAAACTGCAAAGATTGTATATTTTGCTTATTTTCATAGTATTATGTCTTATGGAATCTTGCTGTGGGGTAAAGCGGCAGATATTCAAAAAATTTTTGTATTACAAAAAAGGGCAGTACGTGCAATATATAATTTAAAACCATGTGAATCCCTTAGAGAGAAATTCAAGGAAATAGGTATTCTTACAGTAGCTTCGCAATATATTTACAGTAATTTAATCTTTGTAAAACAGCATATTCAGAATTACAAAAGAATATGCGATTTGCACGATAGGCCAACTAGAAACCGCCATAGGCTCGTGACTCCATCGCTCCGCCTCAAGAAAGTCCGAAGGTCGTTCGTGGGAATGAGCATTCTATTCTATAACAAAATTCCACAACCTATTTTAAACTTGCCTTTACACAAGTTTAAAAAGTCCATTAAAAGTATGCTTCTGAAAAAAGCTTATTATACTGTTGAAGATTACGTAAATGACAAAGGAGCATGGAATTGAATCGCTCCAGCAATGCTAAGGACAGCGGTTATGTATGTAATTACAAATTAATGAAATTGTAATTTATTTATTTTTTTTCAAAAGAGCAACCGCCGAGTTTCTTGCTGGTTCTTCTCGGTAGGAATGGCATTCCGAACCAGTGGTAGATTCATTCGACTATTCATAAGCACTTGTAAAAAGTCTATTTGAATAAAAAACTTTTGAATTTTGAATTTTTTTTTTTTGAATCGACGCCATCTTTGTACTGTGAGCACTGGCGTTTTCGAGGGAAGGTGCTCTCAGTGTTTGTCTCAGTGCTGACAGCGTTCCGTTTTAAGCAGTAAGTACCCAGTATACCTAACTATAAAGGAACGGCTTCGCAGTGTACTAAAGTGACGTCACACCTTACAGTGCTCGCAGTGTATTTCGGAACACAGCCACAATATGTATACCTACTAGGGACGCTGTCACCGTGACAGATAAGTTTGTGGGACTATAAAGGTTTATGTAGTGTGTACTTAAATCCAATTAATTAGCCAACAAGCATCATCCATGCTAATTACCATGCCTTTGGTCTTTGAAGGTCGTCTGGTTATTGATTCCTTAAACTAGAAAAACAAAAGGTTGTAATTATAGACGAATTTCGTTAATCATTTTATATTTTCTAAAAATCAAGATAGTTATTCGTTCACGATGGAACAAAAAGAACATTCGTTAATTAAAACAGAAATAAAACGTCTATCTATTTTCAAATTAAAAATAATAGTTTAAGGTTTTAAGAAAAAGTGTAGGTAGGTACCTACACTTACGTAACCAATGAGTCAGAATACGTTCGCAAAAAATCCTTACATCATACTTAGTAGGTACGAAACCAGCCTTAATTACCTAATGGACCCAATTAAAGCGGCACCAAGACATTTCGTAGGTACTACTTTTGTCATAGAGCTATACTTTGAAAAGTGGACATAGCGTACGCACTTGCTACAATGTTTTTTTTTTGTAATTTCAGGTAACTTTGGCATTACCTTAATCTTGGGCATTTCAACGATCTTTGGTATTTTAAATTAAAATTTAAGTATGAAAATTAAATTTCGTGAGAGTGCAACTGTTTAGAGAGTGCTCTGAATAGTTTTGCAACATATTTTAGCCTCAATATTTTAATGGTAAAAGCAAGGGTAAAAGTAATGGTACTTACTACTCGATGCTCAGTTCGAGTAAAAAAAACATACTTACCAGGTTTTGCAAAAAGTAACATAATGAGAAACTGATTGGCTGATATTTCAATGTACAGCGCAAACCTTGTAAATTCGTAATTTGTCGATTACGATAAAGCTGTTCAATCTAAATTGAATTGTTGTAATTGGCTAAATTTATGGTACTCTTGATGCGACAGACAATTTTGGACGACAGCAAATGAAGTTAACTATCCAGAAGCGATTGTCAGCATAACACTGTAGCTGATATTTTACCAGAATACACTTCTAATATTATATACACATATATTACGAGCTTCTTTGACCCAGTGGTCTGGTACCTTGTCAAAAGGTAACGTTACTTACAGCGAGACCCAGAGTTTACCTTTGGAGAGAACACGTAACATTGCTTGTTTCGTACCTACTAAAATATCCTGACGAACGTTTGCGGCGATAATTGCTTAAATCATTTTATTAATAATTGTCTTCATGTGCCTGTAATATAATGTTTATGTTTCAATCAACGAAACTCTGATTAATTCGAGGACTATAAAATTAATTACTTTGATCAACTAAATAATTCGCCATGTTTTTATACTTTGTTAGTGATGATGGCAATTAGAATGATGATTACATTACGTATATATTATAGGTAGTGTATTCATATAAACTAGTAAAAAATATTGGTGAATAGTTAATTATCTACCACATTATTGTAAACATATTACCTAATCTTTTAATACGAACTCACGTTCCTTTTAGAGCCCAAAAATATGGTTCAGAATACTTTGCTTCTTTGGCCTGATGTGCCTCAGGTTTGGGCAGTGACTTCAGCAACCCAAGGAAGACGGAGCCTGGTTTTCATGGACGACCTTGTGATAGCCAAATAAGGTGATTTGTAATACTATACTTAGCTATCAACTTGCTAATGTTAGTTAATGTTAGTTTAGTTTCTTTAGGCCCTTGATGTACCTAAATCACAATAATTTTGTCGACCTCCCTGGTGCAGTGTTGAGCGATGTTGTCTTAACGTGGGAGGTCCCGGGTTCGATCCCCGGCAGGGTCAATTTGGGAATTTATTATTTCAAAATTTTGGTCTGGCCTAGTGGAAGGCTTTGGCCGTGGCTAGTTACCACCCTACCTACGGTATAAGATGCCGTGCAGAAACCGATTAGGAGTATGGGTTAAACAAAACTGCCATACCATTAGGGCCTTAGCAGGTTAGCCCGCTGCCATCATAGGTAACTGCACCATCACTTAGCATCAGGTGAGATTGCAGTCAAGGGCTACCTTGTAGTGGATAAACAATAACTTGCTTTTCTGCAAGTCCGAAAGAATAAATCTTGCATAATTACAAGAAAAGTTATGTTTTAAAGCTATGAAGCATTGTGACAGCTAAAGTAGATACTTGTCTCAGGAGCTCTTCAGTCTGAGAGCTGCCGTAAAAACTTTCACATTTAATTGGATTGTCTTTTATTAGCGTTGTAATATTATTGGAATAGTTGCACCGGATGCAGGTACAAGTTTCCCGACGCTTTCCAGATATTGCAGATAATATTATTGTAATAAAAGTGTTATCTGTTTGTCAGCTTATTTGTAGATAATATTTTATTTCCATCGCGTAATCTACTAAACTAATTAATAATAATTAAAGCAGAATACTGCGCTAATTTGCGACTATCTGTCAAATCGCGACCTTTAGTATAAGACTAGTATGGCGCGTGGGTGCGCGGCCCGCTAGCGGACCGCGTAGTGGACTGCGTGGCCCACTGTGATCCACTGTCTACTTACTCGCTGTCCTACTATCCTGGTTTACTGTCTACGTGTTTGATGAACTTCGTGGCGCAGTGTTGAGCGCTGTTGAATTAACGTGCGGAGGTCCCGGGGTCGATCCCCGGCAGGGTTTGGAAAATGTATAATTTCTGAATTTCCCTGGTCTGGCCTGGTGGGAGGCTTCGGCCATGGCTAGTTACCACCTTACCGGCGAAGACGTGCCGCCAAGCGATTTAGCGTTCCGGTACGATGCCGTGTAGAAACCGAATAGGGGTATGGGTTTAATAAAACTGCCATGCCCCTAACAGGTTAGCCCGCTACCATCTTAGACTGCATCATCACTTACCATCAGGTGAGATCGCAGTCAAGAGCTAACTTGTAGTGGATAAAAAAAAAACTGAACAACACTGCTATGCTAGTGAGCACAGTGGAAGCGTCAGCACGCCAAGCGTCCGACGTAAAAGAAAATCGAACTTCGGCAACTTGGCTTTCCTAATGGCAAACTGACAATAATCAAATAAATATTATAAATGCGAAAGTTTGGATGTTTGTTACTCAATCACGCTCCAACGGATGAACGGATCTGGATGAAATTTGGCACAGAGATAGATTATAGTCTGGAATAGCACATAGGCTACTTTTTATCCCGGAAAATTAAAGAGTTCCCGCGGGAACCGAAAAACCTCAATCCACGCGGACGAAGTCGCGGGCATCAGCTAGTTCTTCCATAAAGGGGTCATTCTCAAACGGCTCAAAAAAGCGTGTCCGGGTCGAAAACCTGTATGAAATAGATTGCTAGCCACTTGATAATTTTATGTATGGTAGATATGATCAAAATATTAGGGGGGGCCTATGTCCTTTTTTAGATAAACATTATGTAAGTTAAGTTAAAAAAAGAAAAACGCGGAAATATTGACCTCGGTGCCGTGTCCCGCACCCCATATAGCGTTGAAAATTATTTTTTTTCTTTTTTTCTATAAATTATGCCACTATTTTGCAGGTGCTTACAAGAAACTAGTTAGTTACTAGCTCAAATTATAATATTTATAATCAATAATAGGCCTTAGTTGACAACTTACAACAAATTGTTTTCGCGTCCGACGTTTAGAATTGATACCGGTGGCGCGCTCCAATTCTCTTATAACTTCTGTACTTTAATAACTGCGAGAATAGTAGTAAGAGTAAGACAAACTATCCGTCGCGCCGCATCGGTGGTTAAAGGCAATACGTCTGTGCCTCTCTGTGCGTCCCTTTTATTAAGGTAAGTAATCGCTTTCGGTGGCTTGGTATACCCATAAACTTGATTTCGGTGGAACTGTTCTATCCATATCTATTTAAACTACTATTATTTAATTTATACAAACGTATATCGTATGAGTGCTAGATTGCAATTAAGGAGGTTATTATTATAAATTTAGGATACTTTTGTAAAAATCTGGGATATTGCTCATTATTTTGATTTCAGTGGGATTGATCTCAGTGTTTTCGGTGGAAAAAGTTAATCTATTTAGTAAAAAAAAGATGGTTGTAAAATTCATTTTTTGATTTTTCCAATTTTTGAGCATGTTTCTAAATGGGGGCTGTATTTTTTTATTATTTCACAAGAAAGTGTAACTCAAAACGAAAAAATTGCGACCTGAAAGAAGTCTCTACGACAATTTTCCAAAGGGGAATTTTAATTTGAAAAATATTTTTTTGGGCCGAAAAACGTGATTATCTCGGAAGTCTCTTAACATTTTTATCTGAAAAAATTTGTGAATATTTTTAATACAAAAATGTATACTTTCACCAAGTTTCGTCAAAATAAAATTATTTTTGTGTAAATGAAAAATAAAAAACGATAAAAGTGGTTTTTTGCATTTTACTCGGAGATTTTTAGGTTATGTGAAAAAGCCATTCATATAAAAGTGGTAGATCTTTTTATGATCTACAACTTTTCTATTGTACACTTTTCTCTCCGAAGTCAACTTTCGCCGGAAATCACAATAATCCAAAATTCCACCCCTTATCATCCCCCAAATATATCTGGAAAAACCCCTGCTCACGCATTTTTTTTTAACGTTTATTATATGCCACTTTATCATTATCATATTATTATTTCCAACTGTTCCCATCCTAATAACAATTTTGTTTTTTTTCGCTTCAAAATGAGCGACTGGACTATGTGTGTTATGATAGATCTAAATAGAGACTGTTTTAAGTTACTACTTTGTTATGGTTACTATTTTTAATTTCATTTAGTATATTGTCATTTATTTAAAATACATACATAAGTACAAAGTTGATTTTCGTAAATTTTCCTAAATCTAAGTTAAGTAATTAAAGTAGGTACTAGGTAGGTATATGTAATGTTGTAAGTAAATATGTTGATAAAATAAAATATTTTATTGTAAAATTAACCTGACATTCTTTACGTTTAGTCTTCAAAATATTAAATACCTCCATAAATAATTTTATTTTGATTTCGGTGACTAAAATATTGATTTCGGTGGACACCATTTTTTGAAAATCGAATTACGATGTAACCGCTGGGCCTATAAAGTTCCCTTTACTACCAATATTAACTAAATTAAATCTAGATTTGATATTTCCAGCTAGTATGTCTCAAATACAAAAAAAAAATTGTGCCACCGAAGTCAATCAAATAATGAGGAGCCTGAGAAGTACCCAAAGAACAAATCTTGTAAAAAAACCATATCAAAATCATGCATTTCTGCTCATCAAGTAGACTTTCAGGCCCTGATAACTTTCTACCCAAAAACCACTCTTCCATCTTTTAAATACTGTCTGAGATAGCCGCCATTTTGCATTTTTTTTCAGCTCACTGACAATTGTATGAAGTTTCGAGTATTTTTTGTTTGAGCAGCCCCTACCTATCTTTAATACCCTGACCGTGCTCCTCACCCATCATCCGAACCTTCGATCATCATCTCTCTCCATATTTTTTCTCCGAACCACTCGTCAAAATGAGAATTCTTCCATAAAAACAAATCTTGAAAAGGAACCGTAGTTTTGCATAGTTCTACACTTGTAGCCTCTTCAATATTCGCCATACATTAACTATGGAAAAATAAATTCCGCCATCTTGAATTTTTTTCCTGTTCATCAGTAGACCCTCATGTCCTGATCATCTTTTGCCAAGAAACCACTCTTCCATCTTTTATACTCTCCGTGATAGACATCGACGAAATTTGTATGGTGGCCATCTTAAATCCGCCATTTTGAATTTTTTTTCAGCTCACTGTCAATTGGATGAAGTTTCGAGTGACATTTGGTCGAGCACCACCCACCTATCTTCATTACCCTTTTCTATGGAAAAATAAATTCCGCCATCTTGAATTTTTTTCCTGTTCATCAAGTAGACCCTCATGTCCTGATCATCTTTTGCCAAGAAACCACTCTTCCATCTTTTATACTCTCCGAGATAGACACCGTCGAAATTTGTATGGCGGCCATCTTAAATCCGCCATTTTGAATTTTTTTTCAGCTAACTGTCAATTGGATGAAGTTTCGAGTGACATTTGGTCGAGCACCCCCCACCTATCTTCGATACCCTGGCTCTGCTCTTTATCCGTCTTCGAAATCCTCAATCATCAGCTCTCTCCGTATTTTTCCTCCGAATGAATTTTTGTCTTTTATACGAAACGATGAGTGAAAAAAAAATTTTTCATACAAAATTTTACAGGAGAGGTGATCAATCAGTCAGTCAGTCAGCACGAGCAGCTATATATATATTAAAGATAGACAGATACAGGCGACGACCATCACTTTTCTCTGTGAAAGAACCTCAACAAGTCCGATTTATTGAGAATCCCATAAAAATGATTGATTAACTGATTGCCAATCAATCACTATAATGGTATTTATTAAGTATTTAATTTCCTCGCTTTTTGTCCATTAAATAAAATCTCAGCGCCCTGAATCAATGCTATTATTTGAACCGATTGTTCATCGTTAATGACATCCGTAGAGTGCTTTTCAATATTAATCATATACCTGTTGTCGGACTTGACACTTCGTATTCCGTTTAAAAACGGGAATCATTTTAGTGGAATGGATGCAAAGTGTTTTCCAATACGGCATGCGTTTTTATTTTAATCCATACAGCTGGTATAAGTAGAATAATTGTTTTGTTCAATTGCTTTAGTGTTAATTTTATTAATTCGTTACTAAAATTAAACTTTTTAATGTGACTGTGTGCTTAATTATAATTGAACCCTGATAGCACAAAACCAGCATGAAATATTTGTTACTCAATCACGCCAAAACGGCTGAACGGATCTGGATGAAATTTGGCACAGAGATAGATTATAGTCTGGAATAACATATTGGCTACATTTTATCCCAAAAAATAAAGACATCCCACGGGAAATGAAAAACTTTAATCCACGTGGATGAAGTCGCGAGAATCAGCTAGTAAAATAATTATAATGTACTACTATATGATGCCCGCGACTTCGTCCGCGTGGATTAAGTTTTTTTGATTCCCGCGGGAAGTCCTTGATTTTCCGGGATAAAGTAGCCTTCCCCGGGATACAACCTATCCCTTTACCAAATTTCATCAAAATCGGTTGAACGGTTGGGCCGTGAAAGCATAGCAGACAGACAGACACATATTCGCTTTTATATACCCATGTAAATTGCCAGCACAGTGAATGTTTTTTTTAAATCTCTGATTTTAAAAAAGAGCAAGCTCCAATGGTAGAGCAAAAGGCAGACAGAATCAACGTTGCAGTGCCATCGATGTCTGATCAAAACGAATGTGTTCCAGCGTATCCGGGACTGTCTATTTGCTGGAAAAAATATAATTGGATTGTTCCTGACGAGATAAATTGGAGCCGGACACACGCCTCTGTGCATGGATCAGTCATTTATTGCTCGGGATAAAAATAGCGGTCGTATCCAAATGGAATAGGGAGATAGAAAAAGAGGAATGCCGCAATTGGATATGGAAATTTTCTATTGTGGGTCGCTTTCCGTTCCTCTAATCGCATATTCGTCTTTTATTTTCCACACATTCTGATCAGGTACAGTTTGTGGATTGGAAGAAGTTCACAGTTTTGCAAGTTCATTTTTATTTTCCACACTACAACCTTGGTGTATGTGTTCCTCTAACCATAAAACTGTTCATGGTTTTTACATAATGTTGCATTCAGTTGAAAATATACTCTATCCGATTGAATTTATCAGGTCATTTAAATTATGCGGTAGTTAACACCATCGAAGATAATTAGACTAAGAGTTTTGACGACCTCCCTAGCGTTGTAGTAAGCGCTGTGGTTTTATAGTGGGAGGGTCCGAGTTCGATTCCCGGCAGGGTCAATTTGGAAATTTATAATTTCTGAATTTTCTTTGGTCTGGTCTGGTGGGAAGCTTCAGCCGTGTCTAGTTACCACCCTACCGGCAAATACGTACCGCCGCGCAATTTAGCCTTCCGAAACGATGCCGTGTATTACCCGATTATATGCGTTTAATATAACTGCCGCACCCCTAACAGGTTAGCCCGCTCCCATCTTAGACTGCATCATCACTAACCATCAGGTGAGATTGCAGTCAAGGGCTATCTTGTAGCAGAAAAAAACGAAAAAAAAAAGTATCATCATTTCAATTAATCACCGGCTCACTACTAGGCAAGAGTCTCCTCTAAGAAGTACTAGTATTATACTTAGCCTTCTGAGGATAAGTGAAGTTAGAAGCTTTTAAAACTTAATTTAAATGTTGTATTATTATGTAAATTTAAAATCCTCCGTGCATATTAAACAGGTTAACTAATTCCTTAGTTTTAATGGGGAGCATCGGGAAAGGCCAAATACGAAACTTTGATAACAGCACAATAATAATATGAAAATTGGATTAGTTTGGCCAAGTACGCGCTTTTATGGAGAGTACGGATTTCCCGCTCGGGGCGTATAACCATTCCATTCTGGGCTTTTAACCGTACTGTATGGTTAAACTTTGAATTATCTGATAGTTTATATACTAAGGCCCACTTGCAACAAGGACTTTTAAATTGATTTCGTTAAATTTTGCAATGCTGCCCCTTTTTGGCAACTACAATACGCATTTGCCAAAAAGGGACAGCATTACAAAATTTAACTATATCAGTTTAAATGTCCTTGTGCAAGCGGCCCTAAGTACTTACCTATACAATCCACAATCATTAAACTAGAGATCTAGTTACCACCATGCTCAATCGGTCAGCTCAGTAGCCCAGCCCTATTCTCTAACTCAGTGGCTATCAAAAAATGAAAGCCACTCTCATAATATTACTTTTATCTTACGTCCCACTGCTGGGCACAGGCCTCCACTCTCATAGGAGAGAGGGAGTTCGAGGTTAGATCCACCACGCTGCTCCAATGCAGGTTGGCGGGCTTTAACGACTATTATCGTCGTCGTCGTCGTCGTCGTCAACCGATGGACGTCCACTGCTGGACATAGGTCTCCTGTAGGGTCCTCCACAAGCCACGGTCTTGCTCCGCCTAGATCCAGCGACTCCCTGCGACTCGCTTGATGTCGTCTGTCCATCGTGTGGGGGGTCTGCCGACGCTACGCCTTCCAGTGCCGGGTCGCCATTCCAGCATCTTTGGACCCCAACGTCCATCGGTTCTCCGAACTATGTGCCCCGCCCATTGCCACTGCCCACGACTATTATCATGTTAGTGATAATAGCCGGGACTGACGGCTTAACGTGCTCTCCGAGGCACGGGGGTGAAACACCGCCTCAGTACTAGCCCGGATAACTCCGGGCGGGTTCCGAGAGAATTTCTAGTCAGAAAAACCCAATACTCAATTATGGCCCGACCCGGGATTCGAACCTCGTCAGCCGCTGTCGAACATGCCAACCACTTTTATAACGTACTTTTATCTTGCATATAATAAAATATTATAATATATAATTATGTATTATAATATTATTTACTATGCAAGATTGGACCTAAACAAACACAAACATTGTAAGTTAAAAGCTTCTAAAAAATATTCAAAAATCAAATGCACTAAAAGATTGATTTGGTAGAGGAATAAGTATTTGAATTTATTTGTAAAAAATGCTGCCCAGTAAAATGTTTAAACATTAGGGTACATTAATGTTTGTTTTGCTGGCAAACCTCCGACATTAACAATAGAGTTGGAATATCCTAATTACGCTTAAGAATATCTCTAACAAGCAGCTAATTTCGGATTATATAAATCCTCTGTATCACGGATCAGACAGACTATAAAGCATAATAGCAGCACAATAACTTGAAAATGAGGTTAGTTGGGAGCTAAGTACTCGTTTGTATGGATAGAACGGATTACCCGTTCGGAGCGTAGAGCTCTGAGCAAGCGTACGTTACTATTAAAACTTTAAATTGGCCAATGCCGATAGCTCATGCTTCGTTAAAATACGGTTTTATGGGCATAAAACTGTACGGCCAACAAAGTTTGACGACTATGTTATAAATATGTAATTTGAAGGTCAATGTGCTCGTTATCAAACAGGTATAACATGTGAAAACAAATAAGCATAGAGGCTATTGTAACTGAATTTCACATAATAATAAAAAATCTTTTTTTTTATCCATGAAAAGTTAGCCTTTGACTGCGATCTCACCTGATGGTAAGTGATGATGCAGATCTGGTTATAGTGCGAGTGATACAAAGAAGCGGTAATTGCCTAGCAGCTGTAATAAGTATAGCCTCTTGGTCGCACCTGTGACTTTGTTTTAGGCGTTTCAAATATCACTTGCTTATATCGGTGAAGAAAGACATAGTGAGGAAAGCTGCATTCCTGAGAGTTTTCCATAATGTTCTCAAAGGTGAATAAGTCTGCACATGCTCAGCGGGGTGCATTCTGAGAGGAGACTAGTGCTCAACAGTGATTCGGCGATGGATCCATGATGATAATGGGCTGGGATAGTGTTGCCAAAAGGCAGTCATTTTATCCTTAAAAATTTGCTAAATTTATAGAGAAAACCTACACGTAAGTACGAAATCTCAACAACTTTGTTTCATCATTGAACATTACATTCTCCAGAAACGTCCTACTCCTCATTTACAATTCTCAGGAAAACTCATTTTCATTCCACATCCCCGCGGTCGTATTAAAAATCTGACATTAAACACGGCAACTTGCAAGGATATAAAAGGTAGAAAGCGGCAATTACTTTCATCTTTATTTCGAGGAATCTTTGTATTAAGTTGGATAGTGTTTTTTCAACGAGCGCTTGGAGAATATTATCTTAACGGCGCTCCTGCAAAACTAACGATAATGGGTTCGGGGCACAAGGTGACGTAGCTAAAGGCGAAAGAAAAATATTCAATCTACCTCGAGTAGGCTTACTCGCTGAGACACTTAAAACGCAACCACCCGTGGAACGAACTCAAGTTAAATGATTTATTTTTTTAACGGAATCCGGATAAAATATTATTAATCTACTTATGCAGAGACGGACTGAGGGTAAAACGAGAGGGTGAGTCCTAATGTATGACTGTCTACTCCGGGCCAGGAGTTTAGGAAGCTTAAACCCGTGTTTAGGCTCCCTAAACTTGTAGTGGTGGGGAATCATCAATGAGGTTCATTTTAGTTTGACGCAAATGCGATCGAATGCTCACGTCGATCAATCGTATTTGCAATATTAAAACTGGGAGTAAGCGTACAGTAGAAATTACCTCGACAAGAAACGTCAGTAAAAACCAGAATTAAACATTAAAATTATATCTGAAATTCACTTTTATTCCTGCAACGGGAGAAATTGGTATCTTATTAACTTAAATAGAACAAAGAAGTTCGTAATTAAGCTCAGTATATTTCCTGTGCTACGGGCAAAGGTTGTAAAATAAAGAGCTTTGTTTAATTAATCCTCTATTACATTCTCTAATTAAAGTTATATTATATTTTTGTTTTAATTAAATCTGGTCAGCTAGGTATTTGGTTCATCCATCCATCAGCTTATATGCTTCCACTGCCGGACATATTCCTTTTAGAGAGCGCGCCACCAAACACGGTCTTCCGCCTTCCTCATCCGCCCGCTTAAATTTTGTTAGTAAAATTGAATCTGATATATCAAATCCGGTGGGTAAGTCAAGCTTCATCCGGTATCTTGTGATCGCCCACGCCTTGGTTCAAGCGGTAATTTTGAAAAATCCAGCTTCTTGTCTACATTCTATTTTTAGCGAGTGAGTTGATTATTTATAGGTCTTTTTCACTCTTTATATTTAAAGATTTGAAAAAAGCAAGACCAACCTATGGAGTGCTTCCGGAGGCGCATTGCGCGGGGTGCCGCGTCTGGGCTTTGTCTGTAGACTAATAATAATATAGAGTAATTAATGAACAGCACTTTTTTTTTATCTACTACAAGTTAGCCCTTGACTGCGATTTCACCTGATGGTAAGTGATGATGCAGTCTAAGATGGTAGCAGGCTAACCTGTTAGGGGCATGGCAGTTATATTAAACCCATACGCTTGGCGGAACGTCTTTACCAGACCAGGAAAATGCAGAAAATATAAATTTCCAAACCCTGCCGGGGACCGAACCCGGGACCTCCACACGTTAACGCAACAGCGCTCAACACTGCGCCACGGAGGTCGTCAAGTTTAGTATGGTGATCGTAAAACAAGTACCTGACTAATCTGAAATTGCAGCATGCCGGTTTGTCCAGGTACAGGCAAACGCAGCCCTGCTGCTCAGGAGAAGCTTATTAAAGAAGAAATGAACGTGTCTCAAAGATCTCCATAGCTAACTGTGCCTATACTTAAGATCTGTTGTTGCGCTCTTGATGACAATATCCTCTCCCCAAAGGTTGGCTGTAAGAGATTGCTTTAGCAATAAGACCGCCTTTGCACTCTTCTGTACTATCTTTTTACCTTTTTGTTTATTGTTCCTGTTTTAAGTGTGTGCAATAAAGAGTTTTATCTATCTATCTTTCTATCTATCCATCTATCTATCTATTATATGGATATGCTATTATATATCTCCTTACTTTTCCGGGATAAAAAGAAGCCTATGTCACTCTCCAGGTCCTCAACTATACCCATGCCAAAAATCACGTCGATCCGTTGTTCCGTTGCGGCGTGATTGAAGGACAAACCAACAAATCTATAAACCAACAAACAAACGCACTTTCGCGTTTATAATATTATAGTATGATTCGAATTCGAATCTCGTCCATACTCTTTTTACTGTTTCGCAAATTGCTGAGCACATTTACATTGTTTTCTTGTATACTCATGATTTTTAGGGTTCCGTACCCAAAGGGTAAAAACGGGACCCTATTACTAAGACTCCGCTGTCTGTCTGTCTGTCTGTCTGTCTGTCTGTCTGTCTGTCTGTCTGTCTGTCTGTCTGTCTGTCTGTCTGTCTGTCTGTCTGTCTGTCTGTCTGTCTGTCTGTCTGTCTGTCTCCAGGCTGTATCTCATAAACCGTGATAGCTAGAAAGCTGAAATTTTCACAAATGATGTATTTCCGTTGCCGCTATAACAAGAAATACTAAAAATTAAAAATATATATATATTAAGGGGGGTCCCCATACAATAAACGTGTTTTTTTCGTATTTTTTTGCTCAATATTAAAAACGGTAACAGGTAGACGGTTCAAATTTTCACAGAATATTAACTTGTATATTACCTTTCAAAATAAATAATTAAATATCAATAAAGTAAATATTAAAGGGGGGCTCCCATACAACAAACGTAATTTTTATTTTTAATACGTCATAAATCGTAAAATTTACTACAGGTTTGTACGGAACCCTCGGTGCGCGAGTCCGACTCGCACTTGGCCGGTTTTAATAATTCTAGAGAACACCTCATATTCGTATGCATAACATAGATAAGTCTTAAAATAATATCACGGAAATATTAGTAGGTAAACCACACGTTTTTTACTAGCTTAAATACGTATAATGTAGGAAGTAAAAGCCGTTGCAATTATGTATGTGGCATGCATCCGATTGCAAAATAACTAGATCTGTAGGTAAATGCGGAAAACTGGGTATAGAAAATATAAAAAAAACCTATTGGCTGAGGCTACCAGGATGTGGTGGAGGACAAGTTACGAGGACAAGTGACGGAATCTGAGGTAATTTGCAATGCTTCTATAGTAATATAATCTAAAGCATTCGTTACCACATTTCTATGGTTACATCCTTACTTCCATATTACAAACGCGAAAGTGTGTGTCTTTATGTCTGTTTGCTACGCTTCAACGGCCCATATTTTCAACCGATTTTGATGAAATTTGGTATGGTGATAGGTTGCATCCCGGCAAAAGGACATAGGCTATTTTTGATCCCGGCAAATAAAAGAGTTCCCACTGGATTTAAATTCACGCCGACGAAGTCGCGGGTATCATTTAGTAAAATATGATAAGAAGAAATCTCATTGGTATCTAGTTAAATTAGGGAAGTCTACTCGTGGGTTGATGAATGTTTATTTATTTAATAATTTTATTCTATGTTCCATACCTATCAAATTGATTCTACTGACCTTCAAGAACAAATGAGACGAAGAGCTGATAAAAATACAAAAAAAAGAATAATATGTATTTCCTCTCCGTAAAGAAACATTAATATAAATATTTACAGGCTATAAAGTAGTCATGAAAATTAAAAAGAGTTTACTCGCGCACTCGAAGTTCAATTTCTGTGGATTCTAGATATATTTTATTCAAATTATGTAGTACACTTTTTGAACGTCCAATAAGCATAAAACATGATGATTATAATCAGTTACGGTATCTTAAAACTAAAGCTACGAGGGTTCACAACGCGCCCTGGTCTGAGAAGAGCCAGAGTCTAGTTATAGATATAATCCATCTTACTGAAGATGCATAAAGAAAACATCAATCAATGACGTCTTAATAGAGATAGCTTGTTTTTAACGAAGGAAGAATAACATGGTCCTATCAAAATACATAAAAAAGCTTAGCCATTACGCGCTGTATACGTAAGATCCTAAAAAAGGCTGGTAATACAAATTTTATGTTCCAAACGTACGTGATAGCGCAGTTTATTGATTTAGGCTTTTTACTAGGCCACTGCTTAGGGCCACATGTTATAAAATGTATTCTTTATCCACTTATTTTGTTTTTATAAAGGATTAAGACTGCTTTTAAAACTTAGGTTTTTTTACAATACATTTTTGAAATATAATTTTTATTGATAAAACCATTGACTTACCAATACATTAGACGCACCATCGAAACGCAAAAAACGGCACGGTCAAATTGTGCACAAATAGGTATTCTGAACAATTTTCGCCTCAATCGCGCATGAGTACACTAGGCAACAAAATGTCGTATGTGTCGAATTGTTATTACAAAATTGAACCCTAAATATAAAGCTATATGGTTGGTTTTTGTGAACCGTTTGGTGTCTCATTCTATATTATCTATAGCTGTGTTTGTATAAGCGATTGTGGACGCTTTTTGAGTATTAATTTGTAGGTAATGTTGTATCCTTAGTTGGTAAATCGATGGATAAAACTCTCTGTGAAGTTATTTTAACGGTAAATGGGTTTATTCTGAACTTAAAAAAGCATTATCACCAGCTGAAGTCGCAGTCAAGGACTTACTAATAATCAAATTAAAAAATAAACTTAGGCTTCAACATGTCATACAAAATGCGTAAATATGTGAAAATACGAGTACATTGCAGACAGGAAGGAAATCGCACCCTACAAAGTTACCCACACTAATGAGGGGAGTGAGTGAAAATTATACCTCTCTAAAAGAAAATTTCGCTGCATCTATCTCCACTAAACGTGCGCTACATTTTAAATGTGGCCATTACGAAATATTTTCGCGCCTATCTGGTGCTACACCGCGTTTTGAGGATAAATATTCAAGAGCTCGTTATTTGAATTTATATTTTTTCACGAAATAGCTGGCGCAATGGTGTACGTTAGGTCTTACACGTAACTACCTAAGTGGGAGAAATTACGAGATAGAAATTTACAAAGTAGCTAAAGTAGGTACCTCATACCTATGATTCCTAAAACATATCCATCCTAAGCTAACTGTTGTTTTTGAATCATTCCTCCCTTTACTTGGTTAGATAATGGCTAGCCAACTATTCATTTCGATAAGATTCTTCAAGGTGTTATTATCAAATTAGTTAGTCATAAGAGTTTTTGTCTGGTGTCAAAGAACTCAGCTGTCATCTTCTGTATTTTCTATGAGAATCTTCAATCTGGAAAATCAAGCATTACCAAGCTTAATAGCAAGCTTGTTAGAGAAACATATTGTAATATTTTAACAGTTGGTGCCATAGTAAGCGCAAGGCCACGAGCTTCTCTTATAAGCGACTCGATGAATTATGAATTATGAATTATGAAGCTGTCGTTTATGTCGACCGCGCTATACATAATCAAGCGGACTTAACGCATGATTATAATACTAATAATAATTTGTGTCGAGAAAACGAGCAGGCGGCTCACGCTTGGCATGAGCACTTAAGTGATTTCTGCTGCCCATGAACTTGCAGCACTGGAAGAATCGCCAATGCGTTGCTGGCATTTAAGGAATTTGCATGAAAGAGGAGAGGGTGTCAGTTGTGAGGTAACACAGTCTGTAGGTGGAAGCTGCATACAATGCGGGCTCGTGAATACCTTTTTGGCGTATGAATAGGTAATAGTATGGTATGAGTTACCAGCTTACCGTCTTAGCCATTCGCCAGCCAATATTTGGTTTCTACGCGAAGTGCGAAACACTTGACCAAACCAGAGATAATTAAGAAAGAATAAATTCCCCTACGGGGGATGGGATCGAACTCGGGGCCTACCATTTACAGCACTACAGTTACAGTTACCTTTTCCTACCATAATGCTCACCACTGAGCTAGGTACAAAATCGCGATGTGCGACATTCTTCAATCATCTGAGCGATACATCATGAAGCAGGGCACGGCTATAAACCGCGGCGACAATGCGTTTCTACTTATTTGTACAAGCACTTTACTGTTTTATCGCTTATGCAACAAGGTTGTGGCCCAGCAGTGATCGCGAGAGGGCGAACCACCACACAGTCCGCTCGTTACGAACGGTCATTTACCCTTTGAACCCCGCAGCTTAATACGATTTTCATACGCGATACGGGCTTTTGATTACGAAGATTGTATTTTCATGTTATAGGTACTTCTGAATATATATTGTATACTACTAGAGCGGCAATGACCTAACCCGTATATTATTTGAACCGATAATTAATATGACGTGGTACAAAAATATTCAAAGAGATAGCTGATCCTCTCTGGCTACTCTTGAGAGCTGAAAATTCATATCGATAGTGATATTATTCTGTCTATCTGTCTAACACACTTTCCTATTTTTATATTTGTATAGAAATATTAGTATGGATATGGATAATGTGTGAAAGATATTTAACCCCAAAAAACTTGACTCCAAATCTCTATGTAAGCTAGAGTAGCATTCCATCATTCGAAAACAAAATCAATAACCTAACCTACCTCCATCTTGAGTAAAAGCTATAGTAATACAAAGCGCCACAAATTAAAACAGTAATAGAGTAAAACGAGGACGTTAATTAACCTGCAATAATTAAGAGCAGTCTAACTTTTCAGACCGCTTTCTTTTGTAGCGAGAAACTTTAGAATAGCTTCGAGGTTAATGTGAGTCCTAGGGCAGGGATATTTAAAGCGGTTCATTAAAACCTGCGATCGACAATGGAAACGGACCTGGATGCAATTAAAAAGATCTTTTTACTCACGAAAGAACGGAGACTATAGAATATTATACACTAGCTGATGCCCGCAACTTCGTTCGCGTGGATTGAGGTTTTTTGGTTCCCGCGGGAACTCTTTAATTTTCCGGGATAAAATGTAGCCTATGTGTTATTTCAGCCTATAATCTATCTCTGTGTCAAATTTTATCCAGATACGTTCAGCCGTTCTGGCGTGATTGAATAACAAACATCCACCCGTCCATACATCCATACATAATATTATGTCCATCCATCAATCCATCCACCCATCCATCCGAACTTTTGCATTTATATTATTAGTAGGTATAGATTAAGGGTAAGATTTAATGTGGGTTTACCTGTTCTCAGCTTTCTTGATAGTAGCAAAGTACTAACCTACTTAAACCAAGTACCAACCTACCAAGTACTTATCTAAAGTTATGTAGTTTTTCTACATAGAAATTCAGACCTATCATAAATTATTCATGTGGCAAATATTTTGATTTTAGTGGATGCTACAACAACTGCAGATTTAAATAATTTAACTAGGTATGGAAAAAGAACATTAATGGGCAATATAGGACTTTTCGTTAATATATTATATGTAAACTCCCACTAAGAACAAATTATTTTCAAAAAGTCCACACGACTCATAATGGCGGCAGGCCAGCAGTAATTTTATGTTTTTAGTTAGTATTCAAACTTGTGTGAATTTTTAATGACTGTAATTATATAATTATTATATAAGCTGGAAAATGCGCTCCACTCACGTAACCAGGGCAAAATCAAGTTGTTAACCACAAAATATGTCTAAATTTATGCAATACACGAAACGCTCTATAATTTGAACGCAAATTATAGTCAAGGGCAAATTCTTTAAGGAGCCGGTAAACTAGCTTTAGCGCTAATTTTAGGTGCAGGCAATTATTTTAAATATCTACTAATTCCATGACATAATATCATTTAACTTGCTGCTATTCAAATGCTCAATGTGCTCAATGTAATGTTTTGACGACCTCCGTGGCGCAGTGTTGAGCGCTGTTGGAGGTCCCGGGTTCGATCGATTTGGGAATTTATAATTTCTGAATTTTCCCTGGTCTGGCCTGGTGGGAGGCTTCTCTTTAGCGTTCCGGTACGATGACGTGTAGAAACCGATTAGGAGTATGGGTTTAATTTAACTGCCATGCCCCTAACAGGTTAGCCCGCTAACATCTTAGACTGCATCATCACTTACCATCAGGTGAGATCGCAGTCAAGGGATAACTTGTAGTGGATTAAAAAAAACTAATGCCTACTGTACACCAGAAATAAACAGTGTAGAAATTAGCGCTTGCAAGTCCCTTGCATTGTAGCATTCGAACAATACTCGAAGCAAGTATGTAGTTCTTTTTAGGCCTCTTCTTAGTTCTTCTTAGGCTTTTTCTATCTCTCTGCGTCGTATTTCTCATTACTGAGGGTCGTACCCCTTTCCATTAATCAAATAATGGTAGGAGTTTTCTTGGGATAATAATGCGGCGGGTTCCCACGTCCTTCCGCATTAGGCTTTTTAGGTCTTGGCAAACTGCTCGTCTTAACAATCCGTCTCCACTACTCCGTCCCAGAAAGAGATAAAATAAGGTATAATATAGAACCGTCATGCGGAAGGACGTGGGAACCCACTGCATTATTATCCCAAGAAAACCCCTACCATTATGTGATTAATGGAAAGGAGACACGACCCTCAGTAATGAGGAATACGACGCAGGGATAGAAACGTAGTGTTGAATACGAAAATTTAAAGTTCCATAATATAAAATGTGTTCCTTTAAATTATAATAATTATTCAAGTACTTACGCGTGTTTTATTTGAAATATATAAAATAAATAAAAATAATATTACGAGTATCATAACGTGTCTAATCAAATTAATTTTTTCCGTATTATTCAAAACGGCTTATGTTGATTTTTATTATTTCCTTCATTTTGGCACTTGTGCAAGTCCACAAGGACGTTCAATGTGTTTAAGTTAAATTTCCTTTAACTACCTAATTTTCGTGTCAGCACCGATGTACGAGCCAATACATTTTTTATATCATAAATTCATTTAGATAAGGGCCAATACAAGTTAAACCAATGTTCAGCAAAAGCGCTGACAGTGCTCGTTGCAATAGGCTTTGTCGATTACTTCAAACATCAGTGCGTTGCAAACACTCACCGAGCTACAACTTTTTTTATTAATCTCATAAAGTACTAGCGTAACAACTATATCTGTATCTATTTAGACGGGGAATTTTACCTATAATCAAGCAGGGAACTGTTAACTCCACTGCAGCCCATTAACGTCCCACTGCTGGGCACAGGCCTCCACTCTCATAGGAGAGAGGGAATTAGAGCTTAGACCCACCACGCTGCTTCAATGCAGGTTGGCGGGCTTTGGCGACTAATGTCAGTGATAAGAACCGGGACCGACGGCTTGACGTGCTGTCCGAGGCACGGGGGTGAAACACCGCCGACTTCCTAACTCCGGGCTCGTACTGAGAATTTCTAGTCAGGAAAACGCAACACTTAATTATGGCCCGACCTGGGACTCGAACCCAGGACCTCGTCAGCCGCAGTCGAACATGCTAACCACTAGACCAACGAGGCAGTTTATAATTCAAAAAAATTCAAAATTCAAACGTTTTTTATTCAAATAAACTTTTACAAGTGCTTTCGAATCGTCGAATGAATCTACCACTAGTTTGGAATGCCATTCCTACCGAGAACTCGGCTTAGGCAGGCTCCAGGAATCAGCAAGAATTCGGTTTAGGCAGGCATTACAAACACTCACCGAGTTATAACGTCTTTTAAGTTTTATTTATCTCATGAAGTACTAGCGTAACAACTATATACATGTCTATCTAGACGGGGAACTTTTAACTGTAGTTACGCAGGGAACTGTTAACTCACTTAACTAAAATTAACTATAAACTTTAATATTTAACTCTTCAGTGTACACTGTACGGGTAACCCGGCGCGATCCTTAGGTCGACCCGGAATTAACTAATCAAAAAGTGACAGCATCACAAAATTTAACTAAATTAGTTAACGCATTGTTGTGCAAGATGATCTAAATTTGGTTATTTTAATATTGCTTTAGAATCTTGTTATGTGAAATAGGGAAACAGTAAATTCAAATAATATGTCGTATGAATAGTTGATCGGGGCGTCTGACTTAACGAAGATCGATTCGAGATTGCACCTGAAATATGCACATCAGAGGTGGAACGAAGCTACATTATGAATTGATGACCTTTGGGACATTTTCAGCTCAGTGTGTTTTGGTATTAATTTATGAATTAGTACCTACTATAATAATTTATTAATTTTAAAGTGAAAACTCACTGCGGACAAAAAAAGTTTAGTGGGCACCTTTATGTGAAGCACACTAGCCCGACAGCACGAAACGTCGTTCCTCTCTGAAGTGGACGCTGACTTGCTTTTCTTTCCAGCCCATAGCCTGGCACAGATTGTATTATGCTTATTCAACGTGATTCTACGAAGCATTAAAGATACAGGAAAATTTAGAAAATAAAAATGTGAAACTTGTTAGCGCCGCTAGATGACAGCGCCGCTCGATGTTAGTGCCGCTTGCTGACTACAGATGGCGCTGAACCTGTGGCGCGGCAAAGTAGTCTATACGCGTGGTTTTCCGCCATTAATGGCATGACGTCACAATACTGCTTTGGAATTTACATTATAACAACTTCAAAGTCTTTAACCATTCGATACTCAGATTTGCCTTGAGTAGCAAGTGTTACAGAAAGTAGACCTATCTTTATACCTTGGTCGCGAGTGGTTATGGATCTAGTTGTTGTTATATTGTTACATTGCAATTAATTTAATATATCTTATATGTTATTGTGTTTCTTCCTTAATAAATGGTCGAGTCTGTGTATTACATATTGTTAGTTTGCATCTTAAAACCCTATCCATCACCACACGCATGTAGGTCTATAATAAACTAATCCTCATTTTGAGAGATCAAGTTATACTGGCAAATAAATAAATAAATAATCATTTATTTGCCAGAATGTTTGTACATAATGATGGTTAAATACTACAGTGTGTTCATAAACATTCAACTAAATTAATAGTGTGCAAATATTAATTATAATAATAATCAGTAGGTAATTAAACAAATAAATTATTAGGACTTAAGCTAAACAATGTCAAATAATTCAATTTAATTCCGTATAAAATTAACCAATGTCCAATAAAAACAATGTCAGAGAAATTAGAAATACAACATGATCAAAATAAGCATGTCAATACTTATAGCCTACAATTTTATTATAGGTATTCCTTCCCATCATTGTTTTAAATATTCTTTCACATCATAATAACATTTTTCTAATAGTAATTTATTGAGTTTGCACTTTAACATATTTAAAGTTCATTTTTCGAAGTCAGCTGGTAGCCTATTATAAGATAGTAAGAGTTATGTAAGATATTCAAATGATATTCATAGATTTTTGTTGTTGTTTAGTGATGATTGTCTTTTCCATGGGAGAACGCAAGAGGTTTGTTCATGCCCAGACAGAAAAAGAAGTATCGAAAGATGTAAATTCACGACGAACATCAACCACAACAATTGGATAGAAGCAGCCGTTACTTTGCGGAAGTCCGTGATAATCAAGGAACAATAAGCTTAATTCACTATAATCCGCCGAAACAGACCAATCTATGTGGTACAATGTGTAGCTTGGTGTGGTGTTGTGGCGGTCCGATTTGCTGGCTTATTAGGAGGTGCATATCGCAAGCTACACGTACTATAACGTGCAAGCTACAAGTACCATATAGATTGGTCCGTTTTGGCGGATCACAACGAATTAAGCTTATTGTTCCTTGACAACAAATAATGTTTCCTTTTACATTTATGTGAGAAAAATAAGACAAAACAGAAGGCGAAAACCAGCGCAAAGTAAACATCACTTATTCATCCGGCAAAGGAACATCTCTCATAGGCATATTTTATATAATATCCTAATATCACTGTTCAAGCGGAAAATCCGATATCTTGAGCCCGAGCATTGATGAGTGCTTAAATATTCATGAGAGATGCGACGCGGTGCTCTTCAGTAGGGCCTCCAAACCAGCGACGCGGAAAGAAGGGTGTCGTGGAAATAGCATTTTATCAGTCACAACGAATTAGTCGTACAGGAAAATCTAATTTATGTGATGTAAATATTCTATAGGTTTTTTATAAGTACTAAAGTTCTAGAGATCTCTGGGACTTATTTGTTCGAGACAAGGCACATTTCAAAATCGGCTCGACGCTTAAGCCATTAAATGTTGGACTAATCATGTTGGACTAATAAACAGGAATCACTAAGTGAAGCCGGGGCGGGTCTTACAAAGGGAATCCCTCTACTTTCCAAGGTTTACCAACACTAGTAATTTAACTGGAAAAGGTACCTGGGCGGCAAGGCTGGAGCCTGGAAGTTGTTCTCCGAAATTTTATATACCTCTTCAGAAATAAAGAAAATTACAAATGACCGCAAATGAATGTTATGGCCTCTCAACCAAGCCTCTCACTGACTTGCTATTTTGTTATACCCTCACACTGTACAAAATTCTTGGGATTTAAAAAAAAATTAATTATTATTCATAATTAATTATTTATTTATTTCGTATATTGTTTTCGCTGGCTGACCACCGAGGTCCTCGTTTACGGATATATAGCTAAAATGGCACCACATGATGATTATAATGATGCAACGCTTTTTTCATAGCCATAACCTTGGCTTCACTACAAATGACTGTCACGGATCAAAATGGATGCAGCGAGCTAAACTGAATCCAAACGCCTTTAACATATCTGAATATTTATGTGCATTTTACATAACTTTCATATTGTCTAATAGAGCGGTTATGCAAAATGCAAATGAGACTTCCTTCCTAGCATCGGAAGATTGGTTTTACAACATTGTCTATGGAATGCAAATTTCATGTTAGCGCCGAGTTCAATATTGTACTTGTTGTTAAAGACGATAATCTAAAACAAGATAATACTTTGTGAGATACATAGGCCCATTTGTTACAAGACCATTAAATGTTTAAGTTAAATATAAATTGTCTATAGGTACCTACTTGTCCTCTTCATGTAAACCCCAAATTAAAATATTCAAAAAATGACAGCATGAAAATTTTTAACTATATCAGTTTAGGCATCTTTGTGGAATTCAGCCTTAATGAAAGCTGTATTTGAAATTTTTGAATCTTTTTTAATCCATTGGCTTATCATCCAATTGATTTGCAAATAAAAATCGTCTGCTCTAAATATTACGTAACAATCAATAGATATTCACAGAAAAAATTCCGTTAAACATAAACATACTGAATCATCCAGAATCCCCCACAATAATACCACACAAGGTATCAATTAATAGCAACAGCACGGTAAGTACTCCAAGCACTTGTCTTTGGAATTTGACACGGAATGTGCATTTGGGATTATAAGCTTCAGATGCGAATGTAAGCACGTATGCACTTTGTTGTTGATATTCGATTGATAATATTCGATTGGTTGAAGATTTTTTATGTGAAATACGTCATATAAAATCTTCAACTAATATCCAATATTTAAAGAGATAAAATATAATTACATATGTTACTTCAGATTATGGGGATGATTTAGCTATATCAACCCCGAGTGCTAAAAGCTTAAAAATCATATATCGGTTTTAGCCCAGCTATCATGGTGTTTTCATAACAAATCACAGACAAATACAGATTAAAACTGCATTATTTGCGTGGGATACCTAAAAGGTTGGCCTCTAATATTTCTCTAATAGACCGTGTAGGTTCCACAGATGAAGTCGAGGACATAAGTTAGGATGATAGGCCGTTGTAAAATGTATTCTATATATGTATTTTGTCAAATTATGTATAAGTATAGGTAGGATAAAAGTTCACGTAACGACAGACATTCCATCCGTCCATCGCGTTTCCATTAAAGTACCTAGTAAAATCGGCTTCAATTATCAAAACGAAAGCTTTACTGGATTTTGGCTGCATAATGCAATTACTCCTTGATGTATTATCAATCCTCTATCTTGACCGATGGAGTCCGGACTGCGATACTGGATTCATCAAATTGAAATCTAGTCTATCATGGCCAATGCATTAGCCAATTGGTATTTGGTCCTACCTAACCCACTGCGATAGGGAATTAAACCCGACGTACGTTCCGTCCGTGATCCACCAAGAGATAAAACCTTCAAAGTAGAAGTTATATACTTTACCTTTATTTTTATTGGAATTTTACTTTTATTATTGCATTGTTTACCCATATACATACAATTCGTATTAGTAAATGATAAAAGTTATCATCTCAACTCATCGCTGTTATTGCTGAGTCAACGTACTATTACCTATTCTGTGGTATTATCACTGATTTCCTCAGGCTTCGATTACACTTGTAAGTTTTACTCACGTCATTCGCATATAATATACGAGTATGAGTAACTTACGCAATGTAAACAGTCTTGTAATTCGCGTAGCGAAAGCAAATGTAAACCCATGCAAAAAATCACGTGGATCAGTTGCTTTGTTGCAGCGTGATTTAAGGACAGACCAACAATCCAACATATTTTCGCATTTTTTATATTAGAAAGATTCTTCTGGTGTAGGTACCTGCTGCGCTTTATTTGAGTTTCCCTTGTGTAGCGCAAAGCTGTCGACAAATTCAATATGGCATGGCATGGACGCTTAAATCAACATATTATTACCTATATTAGGTATACATATTATAAGTAATTGCTATTGTACACAAATCTTTATCAATGACAAGATGACAAGGTACAAGAATGCCGATTTGAAGCGGGTCGAAATCTTTGAAGTTAAGCTCCTGAACTTAAGGTTGAAGTGATTTATTAATATTATAAACATTTCTTGCGCAACGGTTTAAATGAATTCATGAGCTATGTTGTCTAAAGACCTAAACAAAAATCTATAGGCCAAACTGTATCAAATTCGGCTGGCATAATAATTAAGTAACAGGCGCTCGATCAAGGCTGTTCGGGTTCTGAACCCTAATAGCTAAGATTGTGCAATACGCCTTGTTCCAGTTTCTAAACCTTTAAAGTCAAAGTACAAATTATTTAGGGCTCTTGTATTATGACAGTGATAATGTTCGTAATACGCTGCTGTGGAATTTTACATTTCGTTGGTAAGCAACTATAGGTACTGTGCAAGGTAACTTTAATGTGTGTTCTATTGTTCAGTAAATGCAGTTTAAATGTCAAAGGAAATACCTTTATGAGTGAAGGTTATAGAGCCATACAAAACTCTACGATTAACTGTAACAGGAAAGTTTAAGCACTTAACCAGTTCTACTGTTATTGCTGTTTTAGAAATTACTACATAATTCGGTCTTTGAGGGGGGAGGAGGGACGACCTCTCTGGCGCAATGCTGAGCGCTGTCTTAACGTGGAAGGTTCCGGGTTCAATTCCCGGCAGGGTCAATTTCCGAATTTTCTCTGGTCTGGTCTAGACTTCGGCCATGACTAGTTACCTCCTACCGGCCAAGACGTGCCGCCAAGTTTCAAGTAAATTCCCGTACGATGCCGTGTAGAAACCGACTATGTAGAAGCATGGGTTTAATATAGCTGTCATACCCCTAACAGGTTAGCCCGCTACCATCTTAGACTTGACTTTAAAATTAGACTGCATGTAAGTGATTACCATCACGTGAGATTGCAGTCAAGGGCTAACTTGTAAGTTGTAGTCGATAAAAAATTCAGATTAAGAATTCAAATTGTTCAATCGTACATCATAATCAAAGGATGTTAAGCTAAATGCATTTATAAGTGCATAACCTAACAGTATATTAACGTAGGAAATCATTACAGATACATACCAATGGTTAACTCGTAAATTTGTAGAAGGATTTAACATGAATGCAATAATTCAAACGAAGTAGTAATAGCGACTGTTTGTGATTTGAATTCGAATGTAGTTATATGAATATGATTGTCGTGACAGACGTGAACATTAGATTAATTTTATGTTTAATCAGATTAAAGTTAACAATTTGTAATAGTCACATTACATACCTACAAATGTTTGAAGAAAAATACGGTAACTGGTTATTGATATTTGAAACTTATAAAACTCAAACTCAATTTTTTTTAATTCAAACAAATGTTAACAGCTAGTACTAAAAATACTAAAATCAAATCAGTATTTTATTCAATAGAGGTTTACCTAAAAGTATTACTACAAATTGGATCACCAAACTATTAGCATTTTAATGGTTTTAATTAAGTTTGGAACTTTTATGTCTTTTGCACGTGCTGATAGGTACTCGCGCAGCTTTGCGAAACGCTATACCTACAGGTGCTTAAGAGTAAGTTGCAACACTATTCCATTCAACACATTTTTCATTGCAATAAATCGCTTTTATCACTAACACGAACTAGCAAGTTCAATGCCTTTTTTCTTGACATCGATAACATAGTTTATTACGTTTGATAACGAACCGACTTATGGAATTAAGTTTTTAAATTATACCTGCCTCTGACTTAATAATACTTATCAGGTGTAGCCTAATTTTTTTTTAATCAAACAAAAGTGTCAAAACACTACTAATAACTCACAGTTAATTACAAAAAGTATATTTAATGTGGAGTATATGTTATGTTCATATTCTTTATTTCAATTATGTAATTGAAAATATTCAATAACCAGAAGACTGGCTCAAAATATTTTTAAAATATATTCATTAATCAAGGTTCTAAATGTTATATAGTGCAGAAGAACTATAATGCCTCTAAAAAAATAAGCGTAGGTACATACTTTGAAGGTGATATTTTACGGCAATTTGTCCACAAATAGGCACAACGGAATATTATACCATACAAGTACTTAACCCTTAAACCCTACCCGGGGGTCCAGTAAACCCCAGTGTTTAATTTTTTGAAAATATTTTTGCGGAAACGAAACGCACGGTTACGTGACTCAAGCTAATCCTCGATGACGTCGGCGGCCATCTGATCGTCACTAGTGCGTTAGCATTAGTGCACTGAAAACGTAATTATCGCTGTTTTGGGGTTCATCAGACCCCAGGGTAGGAATAGAGTAATATTATTAATAGTTAGTAATATTTCTGCTGCTGTTTATACACTGGTTTACGCTGTTTTTTCTGGATGAAAAAATAAAAAGGTAAGTTAGATCTGTTGATGTTTGTTAGTAAAGATAGTATTAGTTAACTTTACATAGACAAAACACTATCTTGAAGTTTTTTTGTCATTTTATTCATTATTATGTTTGATGTAATTGTTTTAGCTAAACCACAAGAATGGATGATCAGATATATCAGATCAGATGATACTGCTAAAAATGGCCACAAAAAAAGCCATAAAAAGACGTCTTTTCCTAAAAAAAACTTGCCTTGGATTTAATACCCCCACAAATGGAAGAAAGATTATCATGGCCTTCTTTGCCCACAAATCTCTAAGACCTCTTAAGAGGAATTTTACAAAAAAAGCGTTCTTTAGTCTACCCAAATCCTGCTCCCATGGCAAAAAAAAGATGTGCTGTCTGCCCAAGGAGGAAGGACCCTAAAACAAAGGTTTTCTGTGGCATGTACCGTAAACCTCTCTGCGGTGAACATACTGCCCCAAGATGTGATGAATGTGTCACCCAAAAAAATCAATATTCTGTTTTACTGTTAGTTAAGCTTTCTTTCTAAATAAATAATATTTTCACTAAATTCGCGTTTAATTTATTTAGTATTAATGATTTACATATTGGGGTCTATGAAACCCCTGGGTAGGAATAATGTTTCTCCTAGGATGGGTAGGGTTTAAGGGTTAAAAGTAAAGATGGCACTTACTATGCCATCTTATGAAAGCCTTTTTGGATAAATAAAAGTCAAAGAACCGGGCTCAAAGAGTTTTTCTTCAACTCTGTCGTTGCTACCGAAATTATGATGATAATAAATTAACCGACTTCAAAAAAAGGAGGAGGTTCTCAATTCGACTGTAGGTTTTTTTTTTTGTATGTTTGTTACGCGATTTTTATAGATAGAGAACAAAAATCAGAATTGTTAAATTTCATAAAGCTTATTTCGCAAGAAACAACCGATTTCATAAAATTTTACTAACAAAGTAATTACATCCAATTCAGTTCGCTTAATCAATCTATCGGCTATCCAAGTCATTCAATGACCGCTATAAATTATTTACAAAAAACTCGGGCGATAATATCAATTTTATTACATAATTACGCGCACGCAAGGGTATGGCACGATAGCTTATATTATTATAGCTACTCAAAAGCTAAAGCCTGGCGCACAATATGTTTTAATGTTTGTATTTAACGGATTCTACCCAGCTATCGAAACGCTAAATTGCTTGAAAATTGCTTCAAAACAAGACGGAAATCAATGCCAATATTAAAAATGCGAAAGTATGTAGGTTTTTCTGTGCATCTATCTGCCCGTCTGTTTGACTGTCTGTCGTCCTTATCAGCGGCACAGTAATTGTGCTCCCGTCAAGTCAGGCAAGCAAACAATACTGGCACGGCCGTACCATCCTTTTCCTGATGCGGCTAACAGAATTTCATTTTACCTGATAATTAAGACTTGCAGGAATTTTTAGTTAATAATATAATTTTTTAGCTAATATTATAAATGCGAAAGTGTGTCTGTCTGTCTGTCTGTCCGTCTGTCTGTCTGTCTGTCTGTCTGTCTGCTACGCTTTCACGGCCCACCTGTTCAACCGATCTTGATGAAATTTGGTACAGGGATAGTTTGTATCCCGGGGAAGGTCATAGGCTACTTTTTATCCCGGAAAATTAAGGAGTTCCCGTGGGAATTTAAAAAACTCAATCCACGCGGACGAAGTCGCGGTCATCAGCTAGTTGAAAATAATTAATTAATTCGTCCCTTGAACCGTGTGCGCTCGACCTAACGGTACGAACTTGTCAACCTAAATCCTAAAAGCATTTCGATAAAGGTTGACAGGGTTTGGTCAGGTCATTTGTTACTCAAAGTAATTGTCAATTTCAGATAGGTCGTTTCACGATCTACGAATATCTATGTGGATAATATCGGTTGGATATCTCTAAAGTTTTGATTGGTAATGAGAATACCTATTAAAACTTGATCCTAAACGTCAGAAGATTTAGATAGGTTTTAGTCTAGGTAGATATTTAGATAATAAACAATACCTATATGAGTGGGATTAGCACTTCGGTATAGTCAGTTAAAAAAATTTTCAGTGATAAAGAAAGAAAGGAAGAAAAGCAATTTATTCGACAATGGTGTCACAGACAAAACATAGTATACAAAATACAAATGTAACTATTTTGTCTGTGACACCACCCGGAATGGGTGTACAGCTCAGCGTTAAGCCCTGCTTTGTATGCCAATAAATTGCATAAAAAGCAAGGCGCTGGTTTTCAGCTGTGACCCGGTGTGGTATTAGATCTACAATTTAAAAATTATGATACCTAGTTTAAAAATTATACGATATTATTAATTATATTCCCAGTGAGTCATCTGATATTCCTGCCTTACAACTAGTTTCGAATATTTATTATAATTTTTTTTTTTTTTATTGTGAGATAGGCTTGCGCTTGACGACAATCATGCTTAGTGCAAAGCAATGATGAGGTCTAGGTTGGAGCGCGCTTGCCTAGAAGATGCCTATTCACTCTTGCCTTGAAGGTACCTAAGTTATATGTGGCAGGAAACACGTGCGCTGGGAGGGGGTTCCACACTCTAGCGATATTCATGTAAAGATTTAGATACAATGAACCTGAAAGACGCACAGTTGTAGTAAACGTTAATGTAGAGTTACATTAAAGAATAACGTGGTTGCATGCCATAAAAAAAGCTTAGATAAGGAAAACATAAAGCTAATTCTGGAGGCTAATTTGGCTACTAATTTGGTATAATAGGAAATCCTGCGCGGGTTAAGTCAGTCCCTTTCCATCGCGCAATGGTAATTATATTGTGAAACAGTATCTTAACTGTGGGAGTCGGCTGCTCGAGGTTAATATCAATACTCGGAGGGCAGTGTACCGCACCTATCTCAATCCGCATAACAGAGGCTTGAAATGCCAAATAGTTTGAGAAAGAAGCTTCGTTTCAAATTCTACCTTCCCTTTTGACTATCACACATCCAAGTAATAGCACGTGGCTCAGTAGAAGCACGGGTATGGAAATTTGGCGGTGATACACCCGCACGTTAAACCCTTGTTCCAGCGTCTCTCTTTGGTCGTGTTGGATTGTCGTCCCATTGGACGGTGAGACTAAAAATAGAGGGTGCAACACCATCTAAGGTTTCAAGCCTGAACTGAACTGAACAACGAGGAGTATGGTCTGTGGCCCTGAGGTTTCGAAGCATAAACTTAGGACAATCATCTCGTTTATTTATTTATATAACTACTAGATGATGCCCGCGACTTCGTCCATGTGAGTTTAGTTTTTCATTCTTAATTTTCCGGAATAAAAAGCCTATGTCCTTTCCTGGGATACAACCTATCCCTGTACCAAATTTCATCAAAATCGGTTAAACAGATGAGCCGTGAAAGCGTAGCAGAGAGACAGACTTTTGCATTTATAATATTATAGTATGGAGTTTAAGCGAATGAAAACGATTTATAGTTACCTATACCTATACGAACCTACCAACATTAATTGTCATGGTTCGGCAATCCGACACAACCTGAGAAAGATAAAGCGCAGAACCGACAGTTAACATGCTCGTTCGTGTTTCGTTTACTAAAAATTATCTCAATTATCTCACCTGTGATCTGCTTGCGAACTGGTAGTAGACTTATGTCGTTCTATAATCTTAAGCACTGACTTCATTAGTCGCGTAAGTATTTGCGACTTGCGAGCTCATATACTTCCGAAAGGAAGTTGGCATTTATGTTTTTATAATTGAAACTATTTGACATCAAAGTTATTTTAATTGGTATCTTAACGGTTCTTTTTTCGCACATGTGCTATAATTTAATACAGCGTAGATACATTGTAATAAGCATTCCGTGCGTTTTTTATAGATTAAATTGTATACAATATAAGTTTAATACCTATACCCATGTTTGAACTTTAGTGAGACGTTTTATTATTTCGTACAAAATACATGAATTAATATACGATGAGAAGTCTCTCCACAGCATATTTGTTAACATAAAGCTAATACTTACATATTATAAAGTCAGTACCCTTAATAAATTGGTTGATTAAGCAGACCTAAATTCATTAGGTAGGCCAATGAATAATGATGAAAGGCTTTTTTAAAATGTGTGTTTGCGTATTTTGTAACTAGCTGATGCCCGCGACTACGGTCCGCGTGGAATATTTATTTTTCAAATCCCACGGGAACGTCTTAATGTTGTTAAAAGTAGCCTATGTCACTCTCCAGGTCCTCGACTAAACCCATGCAAAAAACAATTAGATCCGTTGCTCTGTTGCGGCGTGATTGAAGGACAAACCAAAAAACCACTAAACACACACACTGTCGCGTTTATAATATTGGTTACGATGCTGACTGTTATGATTTTGCTATGACTTCGATAAAGCCGCATGATCCGTTTTCCATTGCAACTCTGAATATATCAATCGAGAAATTGAGGAGTTACGGAGTTACCGGTGAACATAGATGTACAAAACAAACATCAATATAGAGTATTCAGGATAAAACAAAATATTTGCTATCACAGATCTTGGCACACGTACAGGAATCAATTGCATAGATAGATGCAATCGGAATAATTCGTGCATGTCGTACAACGTTCACGCGTAAATCTATTAGCGTGGAAACACTGCAATGTTATTTTGCCAATAGAAAAAAGTTTGGGTATCAGATTTTATTAGTTTGGCATAGAATCAATCAAATAAATATTATAAATGCGAAAGTTTGGATGGATGTATGGATGTATAGATGTATGGATGTATGGATGTATGGATGTTTGTTCGCGCCCCAACGGCTGAACGGATCTGGATGAAATTTGGCACAGAGATAGATTATAGTCTGGAATAACACATAGCCTACTTTTTATCCCGGAAAATTAAGGAGTTCACGCGGGAACCGAAAAACCTCGATCCACGCGGACGAAGTCGCGGGCATCAGCTAGTTTTTCTATATTTTTTCATGTATTTTTAAAGACCTCCCTGACGCACTGTAGTCTTAAGTGAGGGAGGTTTCTGGTCGTTTGGGAATTTGTAATTTCTAAATTGACACAAGTATGGGCAATTAAATAAAACCAATACTTAACCCTATTTGGCTTAGCTACACCGCATCGTAGCGGAATACTAAATTTCTTGGCAGGACGTCTTTACTGGTAGAATGGTAACTAACCACGGCCGAAGCCGCTCACCAGACCAGACACAATTTTGAATAACAACATCAGAATATGGACTACTGCAGAAGGGACATCATCAATGTAATTAATACATTACATATAATATTTTTTTGGGAAGTATAAAGTATACCTAGTAGAAAACAAAGTCACTGATGCACGTAGAATAACGAACATGCGTCCACCAATTAACATCGACAAACTGCTACCTTGTTTCGCTATGAAACTATCATCATCCACTCGTCCATCCATCAATATGAAAAAGCAAAAATATATTTGAACTAGCTGATGCCCGCGACTTCGTCCGCGTGGTTCAAGTTTTTTTCCCAACAGGTGCTCCTTAATTTTGCGGTATAAAAAAACATACGCGCCGAATTGAGAACCTCCTCCTTTTTTGGAAGTCGGTTAAAAAGTAGCCTATGTCATTCTCCAGGTCCTCAACTATATTCATGCAAAAAATCACGTTGACCCGTTGCTCTATTGCGGCATGATTGAAGGACAAACTCTCTATATACCGTCCTTGGGGATCGAATTTTCAAAAATGGTGAAACACATACTACTTCATATTTAACGGAAAGCTCAAATACGAAGTTACATGAAAAATGAATGACTTTCATACCAACTTTCAACCCCTATTTTACCCGTTTGGGGGTGGAATTTTGAAAAACTGTGACACACATACTTCTTTATTTTTTACTGAAAGCCAAAATACCAAGTTTCGCTGATATAAATTGAATAATATCTTGGGAAATGAAGGACTTTCATACAAACTTTGAACCCCTATTTTACCCCTTTGGGAGTGGAATTTTCAAAAACTGTGAAACCCGACTTTTCCAACGCGAAGTTTTTTTTTTGTAGTCAACAGCGATCTTATATATTTTGTTGACAAATTTTACTGTAACGCGAGCCTTATTTTACCCCCTTTATGTGCATACTTTTGCAACTGTAATAATTAAGCTGTAGTGGTTTAGTAGTAGTATTAAAATTAGTCCGGTACCGTAGCATCGGGCTCCCAGCTGAAAATAGGCGTTATCTATTGCTATTATGTTTTTCCTATTGCTCATGTAAGCTGTACAAATACTGCTGCTGCCAAGCTGGCATACTTTTTCGGGGTGTGCCAATAATCCAGCGCATCTGTTACTTTAGCAGTTTAGCTTGTTGTTGCTGGTGGTGATAAAGTCGACGGAGTACAATAAACACCAGAGGTAAAGTAATATTGTTTGGCAGAACTAATAAATAATTAATATTGTTTCTGTCTTTCAAAAAATCCTAAAAATGGTCCTAAATTAAGTGCGATCAATATCAAAGTATACGCTCTATACCTACCAGGCCGTAGACACATCCTTACTTATCAAATAAATATTATAAATGCGAAAGTTTGGATGTATGGATGTATGTTTGTTACTCAATCACGCTCCAACGGATGAACGGATCTGGATGAAATTTGGCACAGAGATAGATTATAGTCTGGAATAGCACATAGGCTACTTTTTATCCCGGAAAATTAAAGAGTTCCCGCGGGAACCGAAAAACCTTAATCCACGCGGACGAAGTCGCGGGCATCAGCTAGTCCATATAAATATTATAAATGCGAAAGTTTGGATGGATGGATGTATGTATGTATGGATGTATGTTTGTTACTCAATCACGCTCCAACGGATGAACGGATCTGGATGAAATTTGGCACAGAGATAGATTATAGTCTGGAATAGCACATAGGCTACTTTTTATCCCGGAAAATTAAGAAGTTCCCGAGGGAATCAAAAAAACCTCAACCACGCGGACGAAGTCGCGGGCATCAGCTAGTAATATTATAAATGGGAAAGTGAGTTTGTTTGTATGTTTGTTCCGCTTTCACGCCGTAACTGCTGAACGGATCTGGATGAAATTTGGCACAGAGATAGATTATAGTCTGGAATAATACATAGGCTACTTTTTATCCCGGAAAATTAAGGAGTTCCCGCGGGAACCGAAAAACCTCGATCCACGCGGACGAAGTCGCGGGCATCAGCTAGTATTTGTATAATTCACAATTATCTCAATATTCAGTCACAATCAATTTGTGTTCGAAAATTATCAATTTTCGCACGTCAAGTTGCACAATTTCCATTTAGGCTTAAACGCGATTGCCTCTGACTATTTCTGCTATTAATTTCCAATTGCATAGGTACGAATCTTGACACATGTTCTGGGATCAATTGCCCAGTTGGAAGTTGGAACGAAATGACTCATGCATTGAGTTGTAAGCTATAGAGGTACAGACCTCCAGCATGAATCGACAAAAAGGCACCCTCATCTAATAATTAATTATACAAAAACGTTACATAATAATATTATGTAACTATATAAGCCAAAATATTACTACTCTCTTGTTATAATAACGTCTCTGCCTCTTGTTAATCACCGATTTTGTTTTAGATCACTTATTAAGAGCGCGCGTTGTATGAGCGTCATAATTGGTATAATTGTCGTAAATTTGTAATGATTTAAAACATACGCGATTCCTTTGCAATTTGAAGGCAGCTTTACCTACTGATGTATCATGCGTTGTCTATAAAAATTCTATAAAACTCTATCTACACAAACAAATTCTCAACAAAAAGTGACAGAGTAAAGCCACTTTTAATAAGGGCGAAAACACACTATGGTCAGAATAGGAAAAAACGCCTGCGTGAAACACATAATTTATTGTATGGAAAGTCGTTTCATGGTGTCGTGGCAGTCTGTGCATCTTCATAATATTAAAAAATGCATCAGAGTATTTTTTTGGTCTGCAATGTGTCTTCGCTCCACCAATGACAAAAAGCACCACATAATATCCTCTTGTTTATTGAAGATTTTTTACGGGGCATCCCAATCTCTAGTAGGTATATGATGCCTCTCTGGATTTATGCATGTTGAATACGTCCGACGCGTAAATCACTTAGCATCGACAAACTGCCAGCTCGTTCCTCTATGAAACGTTCGTAAATAGAAAAAGCTTTGTTTTGATTGCGGAGATTTGAATCAAAACTGCCTATAAATTGCTCCAGTGTTTTGGGTAACGTGAAACTTTTATTTTTTATATTGAGGAATAACGAAGGATTTTTTAACATTCTTTTTGATTTATTAACCGACTTTCAAAAAGTTGGAGGTTCTCAATTCAGCGGGTTTTTTTTTTCTATGTGTGTACACCGATTTCTACTAAGTAGTTGCAACTTTCATGTGTCGATACCAAAATTTGGTATCGACATTTTAATGTTACTTTGTGTAGAATAAACAAGTTAGCCTGGATTTAGATTGTAGCAGTAACTATTTTTAGTTTAAGACAGTTGAACCATAACATTTCAATTCTTCCTCATAATAATTAATGCTGCATAATTCACAGAAAGATAGAATAGTGGCTATTATATCTAAATACATAAAGGGGACTGAATGACTAACATAATAACGTACAGCTTTACAGGATCATAAAAAAACATTATGTTTTGAAACTACAACCATAGAACACTACCTAACTACAACTATGCTCCAAACCAAGTGTAGACCCGCTTGAAATGAATATTTTGAAATGAATATTTTTTTTTTTGGGAAGAAAAAAAATGAAATGAAATTATAAGTATAACAAGCCTTCTAAAGCACTATTAATAACCTTTCTGGTATCCCAATTAATACTTACAATACCCATACAATTTATTTAATTTTATTAACATGACAGATTTATGAAGTATTAAATGGTATTAATGAATATCTTTGAACCGCTAATAATTGTAAATGCTATATACCAAATCGCGTTTTTCTTCTGATAATGGCCTGTTAAATGTTTTATTTATCGGGGTTTCAGTTTAGGCCATATTAAGAACGTGATATAACTTTACCTCAATTTTATACGTACCATTGTGCCCTAAAAATATTTGAGCTTACAAAAAATATACAATTCGCACGCCCATTTTCAGTTCAATGTGAGCACCTTTTTAACGGATAATACTGCTCGCACATTATATTATACCGAAACGAAAAAAAGGAATGTTTGTGTCCGTATCACAAACATTCCTTTTTCACCATTATGAAAAATGTGCTGATCACCGGCAAGTGTCCAGTCCAGCAATATAAACTGACAATAAACGCATATAGACGGTGTGACTAAAATGAAAAAACCGGCCAAGTGCGAGTCGGACTCGCGCACCGAGGGTTCCGTACAAACCTGTAGTAAGTTTTACGATTTATGACGTATTAAAAATAAAAATTACGTTTGTTGTATGGGAGCCCCCTTTAATATTTACTTTATTGATATTTATTTATTTATTTTGAAAGGTAATATACAAGCTAATATTCTGTGAAAATTTGAACCGTCTACCTGTTACCGTTTTTAATATTGAGCAAAAAAATACGAAAAAAACACGTTTATAGTATGGGGACCCCCCTTAATATATATATTTTTTTAATTTTTAGTATTTGTTGTTATAGCGGCAACGGAAATACATCATTTGTGAAAATTTCAGCTTTCTAGCTATCACGGTTTATGAGATACAGCCTGGAGACAGACAGACAGACAGACAGCGGAGTCTTAGTAATAGGGTCCCGTTTTTACCCTTTGGGTACGGAACCCTAAAAAACTAGCAATCGGGTATGGTTGCGTTCAAGCATGTTCAGCAGTGGTGATGGCTGAATTGTGATCAGGATGATGGTATATTTATCTAAAAAAATATGAATGGCATTACAAACACAAGTCCTACGACCCGTAGTCGTCCATTTTATTAAGTGCGGTCATTCGCATTTATATTATAACTACGATAAAGTCTACGTAGCGTACGGTGCCTTATTACACATGTGGTATGTGCAATCATCATGCTTAACAAGATTTAAGTTTTTTGGCATTATTTTTGTGCTTACAAAGGGTCTTAATTTTCTAGGTTGTCAATAAAATATTATGTTAGACTGTATCTAGGATAAATCAGTAATCAGTGCGGCTAGTCCAATTTAGTTATAGATTCGTGAATGTTTGTCCTCGGATAGTTAAGTTTAATTCATTCAATGTGCGTAACGACATTTTATGGACATAAATAAGTTTATAAAGGAAGAGCTTTAATTGTATTAAGAGCTAATATTCAGCTCCAGCTTTATATAAATTTTCTCGGGGATTGATTTTGGGACACTAATTTACTTACGTCTAGCATTTTGAATGTTCATGTCATAAAATTAAATACCAAATAAATAAACAGAAAAGATATCGCATTTTCATCATAATCAAAAAATAGTTATTAAATAGATATAAATATTTTAAATGCGAAAGTTTGGATGGATGTATGGATGTTTGGATGTATGGATGTGTGGATGTATGGATGTATGGATGTATGGATGTTTGTTACTCAATCACGCCCGAACGGCTGAACGGATCTGGAAGAAATTTGGCACAGAGATAGATTATAGTCTGGAATAGCTCATACGCAACTTTTTATCCCGTAAAATAAAAGAGCTACCGCGGGAACCGAAAAACCTCAATCCACGCGGACGAAGTCGCGGGCATCAGCTGGTATATAATGAAAATAGAAATTGACTGACTGACTTTTTACGGTTCCGTAGCCAAATTTGGCAAAAACGGAACCCTTATAGATTCGTCATGTCTGTCTGTCTGTCTGTCTGTGTGTCCGTCCGTATGTCACAGCCACTTTTTTCCGAAACTATAAGAACTATACTGTTGAAACTTGGTAAGTAGATGTATTTTGTGAACCGCATTAGGATTTTCACACAAAACTAGAAAAAAAGCAATAAATTTTGGGGGTCCCCATACTTAGAACTGAAACTCAAAAAAATTTTTTCATCAAACCCATACGTGTGGGGTATCTATGGATAGGTCTTCAAAAATGATATTGAGGTTTCTTATATCATTTTTTTCTAAACTGAATAGTTTGCACGAGAGACACTTCCAAAGTGGTAAAATGTGTGTCCCCCCCCCTGTAACTTCTAAATTAAGAGAATGATAAAACTAAAAAAAATATATGATGTACATTATCATGCAAACTTCCACCGAAAATTGGTTTGAACGAGATCTAGTAAGTAGTTTTTTTTTTCATAATTTTAAACTTACTACAGGTTTGTACGGAACCCTCGGTGCGCGAGTCCGACTCGCACTTGGCCGGTTTTTTTAGTATCTTATATCACGCGGTCTGCGTTGAGACCTTGGAAATAGGTATTCGTCTAAAATTTAGACCTCTACAAAAGAAGAATTTTGAGTTTTTAACGGAATCTTAAGAAAATCCAAATTCACAAGGACGTAGACGCGAAAATGCAATATATTTACATTTTCAATTCAATTCATTTATTTAAAACATGTAGGACATACAGTTGTATCTTATGTTACGTTACGTCATGTTTTGACTCTACCACCGGTTCGGAAAGAAGTTTCTGCTGAGAAGAGCCGGAAAGAAACTCAGCAGTTGCGCTTTTTTTTTTTTTTTAAATGATATATATTACACTACGTAGGTACTTAAGTACTTATGTAAATTAAATACAAAAGTGTAAGTTATTATACTGTCCTGCGGGGAGCTTGACCCAGAGTCGGTTGCTTCCATACAACTTTGTAATTAAGAAATTCGTCAATTGTATAATAGCCCCGACTCAACAAGTGTTATTTTACGGTTGTTTTAAATTTGTGTAACAGCAAGTCCAAAAATTCTTTTGGGACCATATTATTATAAAAGGTAATACTCGACCCCACAAAGGATTTCTGCACCTTGCGAAGACGACATTGCGGCATTTCGATTTTGTGTATCCCCTCTTTGTCTATAGAGATGAATATTTTGTTTCACAAACATTATGTTAACGTATATGTACTGCGATGCAACCGTAAGGATGCCAATTTCTTTAAATTTTTCACGAAGGGACTCGCGTGATCCGAGTTTATATATTGATCGAATCGCCCTCTTTTTCAAAACAAAAATTGTTTGTATATCAGCAGCTCTGCCCCACAATAAGATGCCGTACGACATAACACTATGTAAATAAGCAAAATAGACAAACCTAGCCGTCTCAATATCGGTAAGCTGTCTAATTTTCCTGATAGCAAAAGCTGAGCTGAGTTTCTGCAGTTAATACTGACGAAACTTTCAGATACACAACACTTCGAGAAAGAGTTTGTATTTTTAATCAACTCATTTCCAGTCAAAGCAAATGATAAGTAAATTATTTGAAGACAAGTAAGCTCATTTTAAGCTTCAGCTGCTTGTTTGCCTTTTGATAGTTCTGGGAAAACCTTATCAAAGTTAGCAATCCGAATTTTGATTTAATCAAGTCCAAAATATAAGTCAGCTTTTTAAATTGCTTTTCCATTTAGATCATTCATCGAGAGGGTAATTTTATATAATTAAATTAATTTTATCAACTGTTAAATTAGATCTTTAAAAGCTCTCAAAACTCGAGTCATTTAACTTTTCCGAAAGTAATAGGTAATAGATTTTTCTAATAGAAGAAAAAATAATAGGCTGATTTGGTTTTTAGGGTTCCGTAGCCAAATTTGGCAAAAACGGAACCCTTATAGATTCGTCATGTCTGTCTGTCTGTCTGTGTCCGTCCGTATGTCACAGCCACTTTTTTCCGAAACTATAAGAACTATACTGTTGAAAGTTGGTAAGTAGATGTATTCTGTGAACCGCATTAAGATTTTCACACAAAACTAGAAAAAAAAACAATAAATTTTGGGGGTCCCCATACTTAGAACTGAAACTCAAAAAATTTTTTTTCATCAAACCCATACGTGTGGGGTATCTATGGATAGGTCTTCAAAAATGATATTGAGGTTTTTAATATCATTTTTTTCTAAACTGAATAGTTTGCCCGAGAGACACTTCCAAAGTGGTAAAATGTGTGTCCCCCCCCCTGTAACTTCTAGAATAAGAGAATGATAAAACTTAAAAAAATATATGATGTACATTAACATGCAAACTTCCACCGAAAATTAGTTTGAACGAGATCTAGTAAGTAGTTTTTTTTTAATAATTTAAAACTTACTACAGGTTTGTACGGAACCCTCGGTGCGCGAGTCCGACTCGCACTTGGCCGTTTTAACAATAATAATCAAGAAGGTTTGTGAGGAAAAATCTACCAGTAGGATTAGGATCTACTAAATTTTTTAAAATCCTAATTACTGGTATTTAAATGGCGGGATGGACAACCAAAATATTATCACGTATGTGGTTGCACGAGATATGTTACTATACCGAGCTGTCTTTTGGCCACAAAACAATACATGTCGCCATTACATGGGTGACCTAAGGCGCGTTTTACTAAACTGGGTCAAGATATCAGTTTCTAATGGCTGACGTATGAGCCATGTAAGCAAATGTGGCCTAATTCTGTTTTTCTCAACTGGATATAAGGTTTCTTTATAAGTATTCAGTTCCAATGTAAAGCTCAGCTCTCATGCAGATGTGTATGCTACACGAACTGTACAACAAAACTTAGCAGTCCTATAAGAAATAGAAACAATAAAAAAATAGATCTAGATAGAATCGAGTCATACCTATCAGTACCCTACTTCCATCTAATACTATAAATGGGTAAGTAAGTCTATATGTCTGTCTGTCTGCTACGCTTTAATGGCCCATCTTTTCAACCAACGAAATTTGGTACAGAGATTTGGTGGCGTGTCCCGGGGTAGAACATAGGTGACTTTTTATCCCGGAAAATTAAGGAGTTCCCGCGGAAATCATAAAAACTTAATCCACGTGGACGCAGTAACATGTACGTTATATAATAATTATAATATTATCTTAAACGTCCTATTCAATGATTTTCATAAGTTTCTATGGGTCCTATCATACTGAGCTTAAATATCACTTCAAAAGTGATGACTCGCCAAATATACGAGTGCCCACTCGTACAAGAGAATTATAACCTATCTAGTTAGTCAAAGGCGTAACTTGGTCTGCAATAAAGTGCTGGTGAAATATGATACCATTTCCACTTCATGCGAAGTTAGACCGAATCATATTGGGCACTAAATTCTGAACCCTTGCACATTTCGATGGCATTCCGCGTTAGCAACTTTAACTTTAAAATTTTACTATGCTCTTACAGATGGCAATAAAGAGCTTTAAATATTAGTTCCTCAATAATAAAAGCTTTAAATATTATGAAATAGCTGATGCCCGTGACTTCGTCCGTGTGGAAAAGTATTTTAATTCCCAAAGGAACTCCTTATAACATAACTCCGGGATAAAATAGCCTACACCCTTTCCCAGGACACATAACCTATCACTATATATATCGCTGTAACCTATCTTTGTACCAAATTTCATCAAAATTGGTTGAATAGATGGGCTGTTAAAGCCTAGCAAACAGACAGATTTATAGACACTGCCTATGACACTCTCCAGGACCTCAACTATACCCACGCCAAAAATCACGTCGAACCGTTGCTCCGTTGCGTCGCGTCGTTATTGAAGGACAAACCAACAGGCCAACAAACAAACACACTTTCGCATTTATAAAATTAATATGGTATATCTTACTTCTTTATAAATCCTAAGTTTTACCTTTCTATTGTATTTGAAATTATTATCTTTTAGCTGAACTAAGAAAAACCAATGAAGAATACACATACCGGAATTTTTATAGTGTAATTTTACTATAGTGCGAATTATTTTCGTTGTCATATCACAATTCACAAGAGAACTTGTACTACAATGTGATTAATGGAAGGGTCACGGACTCTCAATAATTCCTAAAAGTCCTTCTAAAATCTAAAAATCGTTTACATTTTCTGGACTTTTATTATTCCCTTCAAGTTCTGAGTTTCAGATAAAAGTTATAGCATAGCAGGCAACAAAGTTTAAAGTTAAAACGTGATAAAACAAAAACCGTTTAGCTCAACTTAAAACCTAATAAGGTTCAACGATATTTGAGTTCTCACTTCATATAACCTCGTAAATAACAACAAAGTTCAAACACTTTACATTTCAAAGTAACAGTGATAAACTGTAGCAACTCTGTAACTTGAATGAACATTCGATCTCTATATAATAATAAGTTTTTCAATCCTTCGTTTGACGTTCAATAAACGTAATGTTTAACTTTTTTCTTTTAATTCTTCAATTTGAGTTAGAGTATTTTATTGTTTTGCTAATAAATAGTAGCAATCCATTATTTTGAATTATGATCAACAAAAAGTACTTTTATCTACACTAATGTTATAACATTCTACTTATGTTTCCAATACTTGACTTATAATTACTACTGTTATAGCGCAGATAACAAAACACTCAATTTAAGCAATTTCACATGATGGTATAATATCCACATCGATATCGTAAAATCTCATTATAACATCAATAAAACGCGACCAATTAACCTGGCGAGCCTTATGTCAAAATCCTCATACAAGTTGTATAAAATTTTGATATTAGGCTGGCTTTTGAAAACAGTTGGGTTATACGTGAAAACTTCGTCGAAACTACTAAACTTACATACACAAAACTCTTTGGTAAGATCTTGTGCCAATTAAATAAAAAACGAACAGCGCGCGCTCGCTCCTGATTGGCCCTGCGCGCGCAGCTGCGCTCTCATTGGTTAGATTTTAATGGCGGCAAGTTCACTGTGACAATACACGTACGCGATAAACTATTGTCAGCTTTTACTCTTGTTGTTTGATAAATTGCATTAGTGAAGATAAAGTAGTGTATGCAACTGCATATAACACGGGTATTAAAACACTCGTTACTATTATGAAACTCGCTGCACTCGTTTCATAAACTCACACTCGTGTTTTAATACCCTTCATTATATGACAGTTGCATAAACTACTATTATACCTGCAATGTGTTTCTGCAACATTTCAGTGAAAAATAAATTTAACCTAAGATATATTTTACGTTGACCTTGCTTCTCTCAAGTGGGACTGGGCCGGTCATGTGAGCCGTATGCCAGATGACTTGTCGGCTAAATCTGCTTCCTTTTGGACCCACCAAAATCATCAAAGCCAGCGTGGTAGGCCGATGCTACGATGGCGTGATGAATTAGACAAATTCCAAGTTGAGTGGCCCATCGAGGCACAAAATAGGGAGATGTGGAAAAATCGGAGCCAGGCCTTTGCCCAGTCGTGGGACAGTAAAGGCTAGATTAGATTAGATTAGATATATTTTACTTTGTAGTAGGTACTTTTTTCTTCCTAATTGAGGTTCATTGACTTAAAAGACATCCTGCCCTATGACGCTAGAAGCCATGCCTTATTTGCATTGCTTAACGGCAACTGGCTTTTATGAACGCTTGCAGATATTTCCAAATATATTTTAGTCCATGCAAAATTACATAAACCAGTCATGAAAACTTTATAATAGTCTAAATTGTAAGAAATCGCGCAAATATAATTTGTAGACAAACTTCGCATGCTAAAGTTGATCCTAGATTCATCCTATGATTGCATTATCTACTAGCGAAGTTTGATAGCTTTGAGAAATGTATTTGGATAATACGATAATTTAAATGCAATAAAACTTAACCTTTCAATTATTTGACATCAATATTTGATATGATGACTAATAGATGATGATCTTCAGGGATTAAGGAATCAAGAAATAATACTAGTAGAAACCTGTGCAATTTATAGTTCAGCAAATAATATTATTGAAATAGTACTCATGTCCAGTTACATATCCTGGGATGAAATATGACCAGATATTTTATCCCAGGATACTATTTTGATACTTGTTTTTATTGTAATGAATTGAATACAACGCAGTTCGAAGTATAGGTAGACGTTGGGGTAAAAAGGTACTTAAATGGCGGCCTTACATCGGAAATTCTAGCATTTGGAGACCCCCTATCAGGAAGATGAATGATCTCAGGGGAACAGTGAGACAACAGCGGCACGGTAGAAAGGATCACAGGATCGTGTTCTCAATCAAGAGAAGTTGTGTTTATCGATTGTGACAAATTAATACAATGTGACTTCATTATTTACTTTTTGAACTAATAAAACAATTACAAGCAATTATGCGGTCCAATACCATACTATATACGGGTACCATAGGGGTACGGGTTTATTATTACCACTTAATTACCATTAACGGTTTACCAGGTAGCTACAATTATTATAAACTTTATCACCTAGAGTAAAATAATATATAAACCCTTGACTGCGATAAGAGTAGAGTAAAATATAGTGTTACCTGTTAATGTTTTACAGCTATTTTGCATCCTATTGTAGCACAGGAATTAGCTTTAGGAGTTAGTATAGAGCTATAATTATCCAACACCAAGCCGAAGTGTAACGATTGGATCAGTTCGACAACGCTTAAAGGATTACGGCCGGCCCGGGAACATTTGCCACACAGAGCAATCAAATCACTGTGTTTACAAGATCCTAAAACACTAGCAAATAGCAAGCATTTAAATAAACTAGCTAAGTGTAAAAAATAAATTTTCAAAATAATTTCCGCGAAAGCCCCTGGACATTGATGTGATTAATACCTGTTTATGTACCTAGTTATGTATGGTATGAAGAATTTAAAGAAAAGTCTAAATTTGAACTACAGCTAAAAAATTGATTGCACTTCTATTTCGGATTTATAAGCACATCAAATTTTCAATATGACATATTTAATGTAGGTATTGAACCGACAAATAAAATAATTGTGTGTCAAAAAGGCAATTACAACACAGAGAGTAAGCGCTCTTTGAAAATTTTACCTATACATTTACTAAAGAAATCATTACCGATGATTAACGGTAAAGTTTTTGAACACTATAAAAAGCATTGTACAGTTAATGGAAAGACTAAAAGCGTGTGACTATTATGTTTAACTAGCTGATGCCCGCAACTTCATCCGCGTGGAAAAAGTTTTTTTAATTCCCACGGGAACTAATTATTTTTCCGGGATTAAAAGTAGCCTAGGCTTCTCGAGGTCCTCGACTATACCCATGCCACGTAAATCACGTCCATCCGTTGCTCTGTTGCGGCGTGATTGAAGGACAAACCAACAAACAAACACACTTTCGCATTTATAATATTAGTATGATATTAGAGTAAATACTTCAAAATAGTCGAGAATAAAACAAATATCTACTGATCCATAGACCGTAACCTATAATGTACTACCACGAAAAAGAAATAAACCCGCAATAGACCAAATATGGCTTAGGTAAGTTTGTTTTCTGCGGATGGCAGATCGGTGCTCAAAGCTGATCCGTGGAGGAAATTTTAAAGGGCACCTCCACTTTCTAGCCTTTGTGTTAGAGGTGCAGGTAATGTTGCGACCATTAGTACTTGATCGGTATTACGTTACGTAAGGGTATACTTGAGGTTGCAGTTTTATCGTAAAGCCAGCTGCAGCGGGTTGTTTTTAGCGTTTATGTTTTCTTTCGCAATGGTCAAACTAAGTTTCTTTAACGACCTCTCTACTAGAGAATGCCAGACCCATCTCGTTATGGACAGAAGTGCAAAGTTTAGGGTTTAGCCCAAGTACGCAAGCATAATAAAAAAACTACAAAAATGAGTTTCACAATGCTTTTTTGGAACCACTTTCTTCACTGTTTTTTCCAAACGTATAGATTAAATAGCACTATATTCGTCATAAAGTATTTTAGGTAGGTAAGTATAATATTATTATTGTGCTTAGTATATTGTAGCACACATTGTATAGCACAAACGCCTTCTGTCATAATTCACGCCTGAGACAACTGCAGGCTACTAATAAGCATCAATACGTCTGTAACAAAGGAAGTAAATTCACTCGGAGATATTGACTGATACTTTGTTAATTCAATTTTTGTGTCGCGCTTCTTCTTATTAAATATTAGATGAACGTGGAAACTCTTTGCTTGAAAAATAAGTTTATGGCCTTCCCCGGGATTCAACCTATCTCTATTCCTAATCGGTTGGAACATTTAAGAGCCTCGAAAGTGTAGCAGATAGATACACTTTCGAATTCATATACATGTAAGTATAAATTATTTCAATTTCCACAGACGCTACAGCAATATTCCTCAAATCCATACTTAATATTATAAATGGGAAAGTGTGTCTCTCTGTCTGTCTGCTCCGCTTGCACGGCCTACCTATTCAACCGATTTTGATGAAATTGGGTACAGGGATAAATTGTATCCCGGGGAAGGACATATTCTACTTTTTATCCCGGAAAATCAAGGAGTTCCCGCGGGAATTAAAAAAACTTTGCACGTGGACGTAGTCGCGATCATCATCATCTAGTAACAAATAAGCATTCACACTGCCACTTTCACTTGCTTTGGTTTGAACTTTGTTTATGTCCTCGGTTCTTCTGCAGAAATCTTTCGTACATTCTATATGGAAACTGTTTTCAGGAGCTCTGTACAGTAGTTTTTCGATTTCTGAAAATCACTAGCTTCTCCAGCTTATGTAAAAGTCGCTAGCTCTTATAACTCACGCCACCAATAATACCGATCTAAACTCAATACGAAAATAACAAAGGGAATGCGAACTGCAAGTTCGCATTCCCTTCACCGGGCGATATTTTACTAACTTCGTGATATCTCTCGAATGCTCAGATCCTGTCCCACGGCTTGCGGATCACAAAAGGTATAAGAGACGTTCCTTAATAAGTTTGATAAATGGCATTTATATAGGGATGAGTTTAGGTAGCAAAATAAGTTTTCTTTTGAGAGATATAAACTTCGCAGTATCTCGAGTCTTGAAATTAATATGTTTTTACATGAGAAATGCTACTTTTGAAAGGCTACTTTTTAACCGACTTCAAAAAAGGAGGAGGTTCTCAATTCGACTGTATGTTTTTTTGTTTTTTTTTTTTTTGGATGTACGCGATGTTGTATGTTACGCGATCATTCGGCCAATTATGAATCAATTTTTTATGATTCTTTTTTTGTTTGGTAGATCATACTTCAGAGGTTGTCCCATATAATTTTTTTTAAAATTGCTTTAGCGCTTTTTGAGAAAATCAACAAAAAACAAAATATATACCTAGATAATGTTTTTTACTTTTTAGTTTAAGTTGATACTTAGGTACCTATAGTTCTGAGGTCGGTTTTTGTTTCAGATGAAAGCGAATAATATTATTGTATTGTCTATCGGTTGGGAGTTCTTAACTACTAGCTATTACCTATTCTGTGCTACTAGGCTAGACATAATCGGCGTATTTATCATGGTACATACCACTTTCTAAATTATATCATATCATATTGTATTTCATAAACTGCTTAAGTTGCACCTAGTAGAAGACCCGAATCTAAATCGAAACGTACCGGTTTGATAAGAGAATCAAATTTATTTTATAATAAATTTCATATATTAGAAAATAAATTAAAAATGGGTAGACAACAGAAATCCTGGACAGAATATTTTTAATTACTTTTCGAAAAATGATTTTTCATAAAATGTTGCAAAATGAAGATAATAATAAAATTTTATACTGGACTTAAAGTATAGAGCATATAGAATGTGCAATCGTAGGGTAGACTATTATTTCCATTATTTATCCAGGTAAATAATAGGGTAGACTATTATTTCCATTATTTATCCAGGTAAATAATAGTCTACCCTACGATTGCACATTCTATATGCTCTATACTTTAAGTCCAGTATAAAATTTTATTATTATCTTCATTTTGCAACATTTTATGAAAAATCATTTTTCAAAAAATAATTAAAAATATTCTGTCCAGGATTTCTGTTGTCTACCCATTTTTAATTTATTTTCTAATATATGAAATTTATTATAAAATAAATTTGATTCTCTTATCAAACCGGTACGTTTCGATTTAGATTCGGATCTTAGACCAACCTGACGTGCCTTTCATTTCACCATAAAATTCTAACTTCAGACTGTCATATCGTTCAACAATGTCAGAGACAAAATAGTTTACAAAACGATGCGATTAACACACGAACTCCACTTTGTTGTCAGATAAGAAAGCCACGTGTATAGTCGACCACATAAAGGTAGATAAGCAAAACATTATATCATCAGATTGTAAGCTTTATATTTCGTAATACAAAGGTTGATATTTGCTTGTAGGTTTAAAGGTAATCCTTGTAATATTAAGCGAATGTCTGGCTCGAAGTTGTGATATCTTTGCGCTTAAAACTTGGTATAAAGTAAGTTCGGAAGTTTTCCATACGAGTCTACATGCATGTTCACGTTCATATTTGAGCGTTGTGTATTATCTAAGTGCTCCTGTAGAAACTCCGTTTTATTAGTGCTATACTCTGCAACAAGCAGAAGCGTCAACAAACTTCCGTAGGTATCCGTCCTGTATCACTAAACAAAATTGTAAGAAGCACAAGAGAACTGTCGTCTTCCATTGTCTTCCATACATACCATAGAAATAATTATTTTATGTCTATGGCGCATAGTTTTTAAACTGAATTTTGATGAGATCGTCACAATGACTCATTTCGCTGTGGCTACAATACAGGTAATCAGCTTTAAACACAAATAGAAGGCTTTAAACATCATTTCAGCAAAAAAACAGAGATAAGTTAAACTACTAACTGACTTGCCCCGGATTCGTACGAGGTGTTTCGTGTATATTAGTAAACTAGATGATTCCCGCGACTTCGTCCGCGTGGATTAAGTTTTTTTTATTCCCGCGGAACTCCTTAATTTTCCGGGATAAAAAGTACCTCTAAACCAAATTTCAGCAAAATCGGTTGAAAAGATGGGCCGGGAAAGCGTAGCAGACAGACAGACAGACAGACAGACAGACAGACACACTTTCGCATTTATAATATTAGCATGGATATTCGTAAAAATCTCATTGAAATCTAAGAAACTTAGAAACTTAGAAGCTTTAAGCTAATAAACTCAGATTGCAATTTTCTTTTATCTTATTAAGATAAGAGTTTTCTTTTATTTGTATAAAGTACAACTACGTTTCTACCAAATTATCAAGATTAGATAAAATAGGCAAGTAACTCAGCCAAAAACTTTCCCTCCTAAATATTGAATCCCCAAACCAATAACGAATCAACCCTTGCTCCCTTAGATTTATGTACAAAATAGTAGGAAGGGACAATATCTCGAATTGTCTCGTCCGCTAACTTTGAACCATAAATTATGCCAGTTTTTGTCCAAACCAGACTCGCATTGTTTCCCAGCTCCAATATTTAGTGGGATTGTTTCACAACTGACCCTTGTAAAGTTCGGACTCCGCAAAACCAGATGCCGAATATTAGGCGTCATTTACATCTAATGCAAACCCGTTAGGTGTTTTAATTATTATTGATAGCCTTTTCCTTTATGCATTTGGATTATTTGCGCAGGCTTAGCATGTTTCTCACAGCTTAGTTTGAGGCTTAATTATTTAGCAAAGCTCCATTTCCTCTAGGCAGCAATATAATGCGTTAAAAAAGACACTAAAATAAAACCTCATTTAACATGAGGCACGCTGCGCTTCCTTTCAGAGCTTGGCCATACTCAAATGATCCTTAATCTGAACCACGTCTGAAATGTGCATTTAATTGAGAAGAACAGCCTCATTTGTAGCTGATCAACTTGAAGCTGCTCAATTAGAAGTTTTAGACATTACCTTCGTCAAGACGAAAACCTTAGTTTGATATAATCAGCGTTCGTATAGTGAAATAAAATGAAATTAGAAATAGATCCACTGTTTAGCAATGAATTAGAAAAAACAGTTAAGGTAAATTACGAACATCGACCATACAACTAATAGACTCCTCATATAGGGCGAACACTTTCAGACAACACATCAGACTTAATAGGTCTTATATAATTCCACGCCCTTGTAACAAAACCTACCGAGTTATTTAAATATTAATTAGAGTATATCAATAATTAATTATCGATAAATAATTATTAGGAGTTAGGACCCCATCCCATTTGATTTATGATTTTTTTGACCTTGAGTCAAAAAATCAATCTTGAATTTATTTTCATAGCTTCTTATTCACAGAAAGCGGCTTAAGTGTAAAGTGTAACTTAATTTAAGACAAACGATCCATCTTAACAAAGTTTTGTAGATTGACTTTCGCATTATCTTAAACAATTTGTTCATCTTTTATAAATGCGAAAGTTATAAGGATGGATGTATGGATGGATGTATGGATGGATGTTTGTTACTCAATCACGCCCGAACGGCTGGACGGATCTGGATGAAATTTGGCACAGAGATAGATTATAGTCTGGAATAACACATAGGCTACTCTTTATCTCAGAAAACTAAGGAGTTCCCGCGGGAACCAAAAAACCTCAATCCACGCGTCGTAGCCGCGCGCATCAGCTAGTATATTATAAATTTTCAATTTAATGTTATTATCTTTATAATTATTTAAGTACTCAAAGCAAAAAGCAATATTAGGGGAAACAAATCTTAGGGACAGGTGCCCTCATACTTTGTAACTAAACCTATTGAGACAGAACTTTGCAGCATAAAAGCAACAACAAACCAGTCAGACTTACTTAATATAAGACTCACAGGCCGAACCAAGGACAAAAGACAGTATGTTGGGAAAGTAATAAAAGAACGCGAAATGCCTTGAAAGGTGAATCTGAATGGTAGACTTAACTTTCGTCTCGCATATTATAATGATGGAACTTTTGAAAGGGGTTAAGGTATACTGCTTTGAAAATACATCGAAAAGGTGGTGCTGGTAAAGGAATAAATGGATATAGGGGAGTCAGGTACGGATGCCGAGTCCTTTGTCACTCAAATTTATTTGAAGTTTCGGCTTAGTTATTTTAAGGACTTTATCGAGCTAGTTGAAGTAGCTCGACTCCAATTTATTACCAAAACTGAAGATCAGCTCTAGAAATAAACAGTTAACTTATATTATGAAAATTCTAAAATAGATAAAAAATGTGGCATAGCTACATTAATTATCCAATCCCACATTTTTATTGCTATTTAAAGACAAACTTATCCTCGAGAAAATTTGAGTGGAACAGTGTTCAGATTATTTTTGTCCAGAGTAAAATTATGTAAAACTATGTCCACCACCACCACCACTACAGCCCATTAACGTCCCACAGCTGGGCACAGACCTCCACTCTTATAGGAGAGAGGGAAATAGAGCTTAGACCCACCACGCTGCTCCAATGCGGGTTGGCGCGCTAAATTATGTCACTTTAATTGAATTTTATATTTCGTCGCCTCATTTCCCAGAATTATGTATAATACATTCACCAACTCATTAGGTACTTATTATAATAGTATCTTTGAATGAAGCTATAATTAATTAATTATGAATTATTATAGAGCTATTCACTACAGATAAGTTCGTTCATATTATCACAAAGCGTTTTGACGAACCTCTCAAATAAAATAATTATCAGATTGTGAAAACCTGGCAGTTCGTAATAATCTAGGTTCCACTATGTGGCGTTTACTAAAAATCAAAAACGGTATTTCTTGATTCCTCTGAAAATTTCAAACACCAAGTTTCAGCCTACTTTTTGTGTCTCCTAAAAGCAAACAGTAAAAAAACTGCGTTAAAATTTTTATACGCATAAAAATATTTACGCGTTCTGAACTTACAACAATAATCATAATTAAGCCGGTTTTATTGCTCAGACTGATGATGGAAGGGCAAAGTGTTATAATTAAAAACATAAGACATTTTCAGGGCTTCATTCCGCTTTAATTAAGAATACTTTTTCCTTTCTTTTTGGAAGAGTCTTCGCTTAATTACGGTTCATGCTGCCTACTTTCATCAGTTTTCAACCGACTTTAACAAAAGAAAATTTTAGATGCTCAGTTGCAATAGGTATTTGCCCGAATGCATTTTGAACTCTCAATAATATAAACTCAATTTATTTATAACATGAAGGACATACAGGTGTCTCTTATGTTCTTCATGTTTTGACTCTATCGGAAGGAAAGAAGATTCTGCTAAGTAGAGCCGGCAAGAAACTTAGCAGTTGCTCTTTTGTTCTTGATAGATCGATGCTTGACATATATTTAGCATTTTTGAGATTATCTAATATTTCTGATAGGGTAATATATTATAAGAATTATTTCCAGTAACAGAGTTTAGTTTTCACCTATTGAGACAAATACTAAGCTTACCGTCCTTTTTAGGGGGCAGGAGGACTGGTGAGGACCAGGGATTCTGGAAAGATTCGACGATTGTTCCCTGCGTGCACAATTACTCGCGAGCAACACCGTATACTACCTGGCTGAAGTTCTCGCCGCGCGTCCCACTGCCAGCAGGACCGACTCTCCGCGGCATACCAGGTTAGTACTCGCCCACTACAGGTTTAGGAAGCCAAATTACATATTATATTAGATGTTATAGTGCACACTTGTGCACTATAATATCTCCCGCGCAGATGGCTAATCTCTCTGGAGATAGGCCGCCGTGGCCGAAATTCGGTCGGGAGGACATTACTATTATTATTATTTCTCTCCCAAACCAGCAACGTCACACTATTACTCCTTTTAGATATAAAACTGTTTGTTTGTTTATCTATTCGTTTGTAGTCACATTACGCAAAACAACTAAATCGGTTAGTAGGAATGTTTTGAAGTTTGATAACAAAACTTTGCATTGATTTGGCTAGAATCGGAAACAGACTCAAACAATGCTCGAAGCAAAGAACAGCATTTAACTCTAATTTCGCACGGGTGAAGCTGAGGTCATGATGATGCTGTCAATAAATCTGATTATTCTGCAATTCCGTAAATTGAGCAATCGTGGCAATTTTCAACCATATTAACCATTACTAAAATTCTACATCAATGATATTAACCCATCAAAAATATTGTTTTTCCGTAAAACATGTTATGATTCAATTCAAATAAAGAACAGATCAATACATTTAATTGAAACTCGATGATTCACATCGTGTTCTTGAACAATTCATCTATAGTCTATACAATAGTTCAATACAACAATCGTTCAGTGTTTGATAGGTAATTTCTGTAGGTAATTTCCTGTCTACTTGTCATTGGAAGTTTAATTTGAAAAGCGTGGCATTTATTCAGGATTCCGACTTCTCAATCTTTTAAGACTCTCCTATTAAAACTCGCTTAGTGGGATTTGAATTCGTCCACTGTAAGCCCTTCTTAATTGGTCCAACCCACGCCAGGGAAATAAATGAAATCTTTGCAATTATTCTCAAAAGCAATTAAGATTTTGCGTTTAATTAATACTTAATTGCTCATGTAATCATTGTATCGATAGTTCAACTTCATTATTACTATTATTTTAAAAAATTACATATAAAACTTATATTGTCTTGTGTAAGTACTTTTTCGGAATTATGACAGCCTTTTTCGTCTTTGGCAAAGTATTCGATTTCTACAGAACATAACTACTATTAAGTAGTTGTCTTATATTAACTAAACTACTTTACAATGTAAATCCATATCCATACTAATATTATAAATAAATGTGTATATATGTGTATAATATGTGTGTCTGTCTGTCCGTCTGTCTGTCTGTCTGCTACGCTTTCACGGGCCATCTGTTCAACCGATTTTAATGACATTTGTTAAAGGAATAGTTTGTATTCCGGGATAGGACATAGGCTACTTTTTATCCCGGAAAATTAAAGAGTTCCCGCGGGAATCAAAAAACCTTAATCCACGCAGACGAAGTCGCGGGCATCATCTAGTAGTTTAAATAAAATAAATTTTGAAAGGTTCAACTGTTCCTTTCTCAAGTCTAAGCGTTAACAAATTATCTCCTAAATTCAAAGGGAAAATTCGTAGACACTCAATAAAAAGTTTTTAGTCTTAAATTTTCTCACGCGAATTATGTAGCGAACATACACTTTGAACTTTGGTTTTCGTATGATATTAAAATGTGGCTAATTCTGTTTTACACAATCTCAAAACTAAATGAAAGGGAAAGCATTAAACTGAAATGCTTTAATTTAGTTTAAAAAATGTGTACACTACAACGGAATAAAAACCACGGAGATTTCTTGGCTGTCTCGTAGTGTAATAGTCTTTAGACCTGAAAAAAGATGGCGCTGTATGAATTTCCCTTGCGCTATTATATCACAACAACGCGCTCAGATATCAATTTGTATTCTATTAGCTCTTCTCAAATCAAATCCCGTCACTTTTACGTAATAATTTTTGATGCGCTTAAAAAGTTAATAATTTTTGATGCGCTTAATAGCTGAGTTAATCTTATAGTAGGTATACAGTATACTAGATGATGCCCGCGACTTCGTCCGCGTAGACTAAGTTTTTTGATTCCCGCGGGAACTCTTTAATTTTCCGGGATAAAAAGTAGCCTATGTCCTTCTCCGGTATGCAATCTACCTCCGTACCAAATTTCATCAAAATCGGTTGAAAAGATGGGCCGGAAAAGCGTAGCAGACAGACAGACAGACACACTTTCGAATTTATAATATTAGTATGGAAGTATGGATAGTACATGATAGTACCACAGTACTCGGTTTTTAAACGTTGTTAACAACACGTGTGCGAACATTAATTACACACGAAAATTAAACTCGCGCTTGTGATTTTTATCATGCTGCACATGTAGTATAAATAACTATTTTTAACATTTTCAAATAATAATATGATGCAACATATTTTTTTTAAAAAATCTCCAACGATTCAAGTATGTATATTATGGTGTGCAACTTCCATTAAAGTTTGTCTTGACGTTTATTTCTGAGGACAATAGACACCTGCGAAGTGACCTTATGGATGATTGATGGTGACAAATTGCACATGCTCACAGGACCTTTTTCAAGACGCAATTGAAGTTTTTGAGTCGCGATAAACAAAACGTTTATTGCTCTACATTACAAGCATATTGCCGATTAATTAGTGACAATTTGTAGTGTAAAGTTTGTCGGCTTAATATGTAGATACAATAAGCGGTAATTTGAACGATTTTCCGGCCACACAAGAGACCGGCCCTTGTGTGGCCGGAAAATCGTTATTGTCACATATTATTGCACAATCTTTGTATCGATTCACTAAATATGCTCCTATCTAAATTCACCTTAATAGTTCAGGCGAATTAGCTTATTTTGTATCCAAATCCGTTCAGCTTTTCTGGCGTGATTAATCCATTTATCTATCTAAACTTTTGCAGTTATAATAATATTAGTATAAAAGTATAGATGTTAGAAGGCGAAAGCAACAACGAAAGCTGAAACTATTAAGGATTTCAGAACTAAAAGAGCCTTGAGAATAGCACAGCTATGGCAAAGTGTCTACAAAGTTTTAGCTGTATATATAAATAAATTAATGTAATATTGGAAAGTCTTTCCATACTTGCATCGTTATAAGAGATACTTGGGAATTTTAAGCAGTTGCAATATTTTCCAAGCTCACTTCTTTGTATAAAGTTGGGAATTCCTTGCATATACATAACGTAAGAAGATACTTGACTAGACTGCAGTATTAAACCTGCTTATTTATTAATATCAACCCAAACTTAGCCCTATTTTTATTTAGAGCCAGTGTTTGGTTTTACAAATTGCCAGGGTTATATATATATATATATTTTTTTTTATTGGTGATAGGCGTGCGCTTAACGACAATCATGCTTAGTGCAAAGCAATGATGAGGTCTAGGTTGGAACGCGCTTGCCTAGAAGATGCCTATTCACTCTTGCCTTGAAGGTACTTAAGTTATAAGTGGCAGGAAACACGTGCGCTGGGAGGGTGTTCCACACCCTAGCGGTTCGTATCAGAAACGTCGAGCAAAAACGTTTCGTGCGAGCAAATTGGACGTCAACCACATAGGGGTGCCAACGCTGACGGTTTCTCGCTGTTCTGTGGTAGAACGGAGAAGGAGGAACAAGGTGGTGAAGTTCCAGAGCACACTCCCCATGGTATATCCGATAAAAAACCGATAAGCAGGCGACATTGCGTCGGTGTTGTAAACTGAGCAATTTCGCCTATATCGAGCAAACAGTGTTTCAAACATTTGTTTTTGCTGTTCTCTGCGCCGCGCCACACTAAGCTTAGGCCAAAAAGACCGTAAAAAGGGGGCCTAGGTCTATCCACGCAGTCAATTTCAGTTTATGGAACAACTCGGTCGGTATTGGTGCCATAAACATTCATACGTGTTGGTTTCACAGGGCATAACGATCATATGTATTGGTTCGCAGGACATAACAATCAGAATAATGCTCGGGGACCCCTAAAGCTATTTGCTGATAGAAGTTTATTTCTTCCAATATAGACGCAATGACAGCTTTTATATGCTGGATATTTTAATTAAAATATTTATTCTTTATTCGTGTTACGTTGTTGTTTTTTTATTCGATGTAATTTGTTTTTCGTTTGTATTTTATGACTGGTCTACGATTTTTGGAAACATTTTGATGAAACGAGAAACTTATATGTTAATTTGAAAAAAAAAAGCAGCATTTGCGTAGTTTAAGAAGTGTTGGGCTTTCCAGTCACTATAGACACCAAGGCCAATTTATTATTATTAAGCAAAAGGAGGGGTAATTTAGGGCTTATAGAAAACCAGGATCTCTAATTTCTTGTTGATAACACAATGAAGACGTACGTTCATCTCGTGGAACAAGGTCGACTGGAAGACATATATGGTCGTTTCCCATCTAGATAGACGGACTAAACTTTGTGTTTCATTACAAATTTATTCTTCCCTGAGGGTTCACGGGATCCACCACTATCCACTACAGCCCATTAACGTCCTACTGCTGGGCACAGACCTCCACTCTCATAGGAGAGAGGGAATTAGAGCTTAGACCCACCACGCTGCTCCAGGGTTGGCGGGCTTTAACGACTATTATCATGTTAGTGATAATAACCGGGACCGACGGCTTAACGACGATGACGTGCTCTCCGAGGCACGGGGTTGAAACACCGCCAACTTGCTAACTCCGGGCTAGTACTGAGAATTTCTAATCAGAAAAACCCAATACTTGATAATGGCCCGACCCGGGACTCGAACCCGGGGCCTCATCGGCCACAGTCAAATATGCTAACCACTAGACCAAAGAGGCAGTTCACGGTATGCCGCCAACAAAAGTTGCTGGAGGGAGATCGCAGCTGCGTTGAAAGACAAGTCATAAGTACGACCAACTAATCGTGAGTGAACAAGGAAGAAGGTGAAGAATAATTATAAAAGCCGGAACATGAACCCAGGACTTCCCTTTTATAAGGTCAAAGCAATCACTACTGTGACAAGGAGGTTGTTAAAAGTACTTGTAGAAGAAATATTACTCAATACAACGGCCATAACAATAACGAATACCATACAATCCAACGTTTAACGCGTGACAATACTTTTTGTTAGTCCTTTGTCACACAAAAGAAGAGTAAAAACTGATGGATTCTTTAGTTATTGTCTTGGATTTTGTAACCTATTGCTTCATAGTTTTCATTTTTGCTAAGTACGGTGCATAGCGCAATTATTGGCATTGTCATTTTCAGTAACGAACGCGTTGGTGCTAGGGGTTAATCACGAAGGAAAAAGGCCAAATATTGATAGTATGCGCGGGCAAATAAAAAAGAAGGTATGAGTACGATTCTGAGCCAGTAGAACAAAATAGGGTTAATCAAAGTTGGATAGAATACACTAGGAGCACTTCTTTTAACTACCTATAAAAAGAAGAAGCAATTTAGCAAGTTCAAGGTATTTTTACCACAGTATTCTTAATGGTAGGTACTAAGGTATGTAACGTGCTTCTCGCATCTATAATATACTAATATTATAAAAGCTAAAGTTTGGATGGATGGATGTTTGTTACTCAATCACGCCAGATCGGCTGAAAGGATCTGGATGAAATTTGGCACAGAGATAGATTACCTAGTCTGGAATAACACATAGGCTACTTTTATCCCGGAAAATTAAAGAGTTCCCGCGAATATTAGCTAGAATATTTTTGCCTTAAATTAACTTTCAAGACAAGCAAAAAATAAGCTTTAAGTGCACACTGACCTAAAGCCATTTATTTAGTGTTATCTACTAGGCACGATTATACCCAAGCGCAAGTCAATCCCACATAATGTTTTGTGATCTTTACGATGCAAAAAAATAATTAAATAGATCTATTTAATACAATCCGACTATAAAGAATTCGATTATTTTCCAAAAGTACCTACTTAAACGCATTTCTTGAAAGGTAGAGGCGAGGTAACGCGCGATTATCATAATGAAATTGCCGGCAGTTCTGAAGGCTATAAGAAAAATGGTAAAATTTGTGGCGTTAAATAATATCGTTAAACGTAAAGAAAAATGTTCCCGCCCCAGGATTGGGAGCCGTGCCTCTGAAATTGCAAGTCGTATATTACACAGGGAATTTTCAATTACGGCAATCCCGCGGTTTTTCATTCGTAATGTGACTTTTAGGCTTCGCTCCGAGTTGGTCATTCATAACTGCCAGTCCATATAGTTGAACGCCTATAGGAGATATAAGAATTCGACCACACTTCCATCGGTCGGATAAACCAAGGATAAATCGGATTAATATTATAACTGTTTGTATTTCATACTTCATAACGGCCAATGATTACTTCCTTCTCATCATACTGGTACGGGGGCCAAACGAATCATGTAAGGTGGGGCGACTCGACCTCTGACGCTTATAGGTCAGAATGCGGTGTTCGTCAGGGTGGGTTAACCTCTCCGGACCTTTTCAACGTGTATGTCAACGACTTGATCGGCGAGCTGCGGAGTACTGGTATCGGCTGCCATATCGATGGTGTTTGTTTTAACAATCTAAGCTATGCGGACGATATGTTGCTCCTTAGCCCGTCGGTCAAAGGTCTCAGTAAGTTACTGTCAGTCTGTGAGAATTATGCAAGATCCCACGGGCTGAAGTACAATGTCCTAAAGACTGAGATGCTCGTTTTCAGAGCGGGAAAGGGTCCGGAGAGGGTTCCCGAAGTGTGCTTGGATGGAACAGCGGTTCGGGTTGTTAGACAGTTCAAGTACCTTGGTCACATCGTCACTGACGATTGCAAGGACGATCTTGACATGGAGAGAGAAAGGCGGGCATTGTCGGTTCGGTGCAATATGCTCGCGCGCAGATTTTGCAAATGCAGTAAAGAAGTCAAGGGCACCCTTTTCAGGGCCTACTGTCAGTGTTTCTACACTTGTCAGTTATGGTACCGGTACAAAAGGGTGTCCTTCAGCACCATAAGGGTGCAGTACAATAATGCATACCGTATCCTTATGAAGCTTCCCAGATACTGCAGCGCGTCGAGCATGTTTGCCGAGGCGGGAATGCCTGATTTCTTTGCTGTTATCAGAGCGCGTATATCTTCCTTTTGGGAAAGATTGCGTAGCTCTGGTAACAGCATCCTCCAGGTGGTGGGCCAGGACTTGCATAGTCCAATGATGACTCATTGGATTTCTATGCATCGAAATCCTAATAAGAAATAGCTACTGGTACACCTGTTGTGTACAGTCTTATTAGGTATGTTAATTATTTTATATTATTTTAATTTATCTATTTTAATTTAATTTAATTTTCTCTTTTTGTATTTTTTGGGTTTTTACCTTAATAAAGAATTTTTTATTATTATTATTATTATTATCAAGGGCTGACTTGATGAGTTAGTCAGTGTCAGCCAACACCCCTGGTTCCTTGGAAAAAAGTTCATGCACAGAGGTTCTCTTTTGTAATGTACGAAACAAGGCTTGATTTTTCGAAATTCCCACACGGGCAAATACGCGGGTATTCATGCTTTGTTAATTAGTTTTGGAATATTAAAGAAAAATATATAAAACAATTTATTTATACATTAATTTTACTATCCAGCACCACCACTTCCACTCTCATAGGGGAGAGGGAATTAGAGCTTGACCCACCACGCTGCTCCAATACGGGTTCGCGGGATTTAACGACCAATCATGTTAGTGATAATAACCGGGACCGACGGCTTAACATGCTCTCCGAGGCACGGGGGTTAAACACCGCCAACTTCCTAACTCCAGGCTAGTACTGAAAATTTCTAGTCAGAAAACCCTTAATTAATTATGGCGCGACCCGGGACTCGAACCCAGGACCTCGTCGGCCGCAGTCGAACATGCCAACCATTAGACCAACGAGGCAATTTCGCTATATTATACAAAAATAACGCAATACGCTTTTTAATTTAACTTATAAATTCAAAAGTGTGTTTGTTTGTTGGTTTATTGGTTTGTAGGTTTGTTCTTCAATAATGCCGTAATAGAGCCACGGATCGATGTGATATTTTGCATAAGTAAAGTTGAGGAGAGTGACTTAAGCTATTTTTATCCCGGAAATTGAGAAGTTACCGTGGGAATTAAAAAAATCATATTCCACACGGACGAAGTCGCGGGCATCAGCTTGTCAATAATAATTAACAAACTAACAATGACCCTTCATTCCATATCCTAGTAATACTATAATGTTTTTTTTTAAATAGGTTTCTATGACCTTGCTCTGTTACTACGTACTTATCATCAACATCGGCGACCTTGGCCGTTCGACTGTAAAATACTCATACTAAAGTGCAGTTTTTTCGTATTTACATTTTCTGTTAGAATTTCTATGCGGGTTCTCTTATTCAGCCTATATTATTACTATAATTATTCATTTAACAACTACACAACAACTATTCCTTTTTGTTTTCATTTATAACTTGCAATTGGGTATTTGACAACTAGTCAAATAAATGATTTTTTAGTGATTATAAATAGAAGACCTGCCAAAAGACGTTATATCCCATAGATTTATTATAATATGTTTACTTTATTGTTATATCCACGTCTCTTGTTATTTTTACGTTTGATTGAAAAAAAAGGGACTCTCTCATTTAAAAAGTTGTTTACAAGATGAAACAGTTTTAGAAGTGCTTACTACCTAGGTATCACAAACATAGAAAATACGTTCGATAGAAAAACTCACTTTAACAGCTTAAACCAGCTTAAACTTAGGAAAACGTCTTTAAAGATTTTGTATTTCTTTTATAATGTGAATTTATTTCCCTTCAATTTCACGATCTCGAACCGATCACGGAACTCTTAAGGCTTCCAATATAAATTTATTGTAATGCAAATTGCATCTCTTTGTGAGACTGCTCTGGTAACGTTCGAATCCTTTCAGGGTTCACGTTATAGAGGTAAAGCTTTTACTGTAAATCCGTACGTATTGAAAGTAATATTATTGAGTTCATATTACTTGCCTGATATGAAATTCTGAACTGTTATTAATTTTATGCGAATTCATAAATCGTCTTAGCCTGAATAGGGTACTATTTTTATAAGTAGGTATGTGAAAACTCTTTCCACAAGCTGAAAGTAGGTACCTTTCTTTTGAAGCTGCCTTAACAAGTTTGACCAAATTTGGAATTTATGTTTTTCCGTCAAACTAATTGTGATTGATGTAAGTGTTATTTTATCGATGTAACTATGGCTTATATAATTTGGGAATTCTTCATCACCCGAAAAGTCTTAAGAGTCCATGAACAGTTTGACCAAGCTAACAACTACTACTTATAATCAACTAGCTGATGCCCGCGACTTCGTCCGCGTGGATTGAGGTTTTTCGGTTCCCGCGGGAACTCTTTAATTTTCCGGGATAAAAAGTAGCCTATGTGCTATTCCAGACTATAATCTATCTCTGTGCCAAATTTCATCCAGATCCGTTCAGCCGTTGGAGCGTGATTGAGTAACAAACATCCATACATCCATACATCCAAACATCCACACATCCATACATCCATCCAAACTTTCGCATTTATAATATGTATATTATAATTATTATAATAATTATAACTTACAGGAGAGTCGATCCTGTCTCTTTTCAAGTCAGATGGTCCTCTGACTGCATTTAATGAAATATGTAAAAATATTTGTTTCTCAGTCTAGGATATGTGTAAAAGTGCACCCAAAAATTCTTACCGTGGTGTTAGCATTGAAACCACAGCCTTCGTGGTTTTTTAAGCACCCAGAAGGACTTGAATGGCCAGATTTTGCTGTTTAGGTAATGTGTGTATTTAAATTTATTTTACACATATTCATCAGATTTTAGGTATCTTAAGGTGGCGGAAAGCGGGTGGATGAGGAAGGCGCAGGACCGTGTTTGGTGGCACGCTCTCGAAAAGTCCAGCAGTGGATGCATACAGGATGATGGATGGATGGATGAAATCCTGTCCATCCTAGGAAATGTATAAGGACTATGCTTATAATGACAGTACCATACATATACTTATAAATAATATAATATTACCAATGAGCTATGGTACAAAATATTACGTACAAGTTAAGAAACCTACAATGTAAGTATACACAGTAGTCCATTAAGGGTGTCACTATTAAAATAACTTACGAGCAATATGTCTCGTCTAACTTTCATATCCAACAAACTTGCCAAGATTAAAATGCGTGCTGTACAACGTCATACGACCTCAGCAAGTGCATTATGATGTTTTGCACTTTAATATTTAAAAAAAAAAAAAAAAAACATACGCGCCGAATTGAGAACCTCGTCCTTTTTTGGAAGTCGGTTAAAAATAGGTACTATATTATTATAATTTCAGGTAAGTAATTTTATTGCCACACTATGATAAAATACTAATAAATTATTTACTAGTAAAATCAATACTGAATTGATGAAATCATTCTTTTGTTTTATTAGACCTATCAAACTGTATACAAATTATGATAACATCACAATATTCATATGACATCTTGAACTTTGAATTAGGATTTTTCTGGAAATCTTCTGAAAATAAAAGCTGCTATTTTTTAAAACAACTTTCTAAATACTTACCTGTTATAGACCTACATGCGTGTGGTGATGGATAGGGTTTTAAGATGCAAACTAACAATATGTAATACGCAGACTCGATCATTTATTAAGGAAGAAACACAATAACATATAAGATATATTAAATTAATTGCAATGTAACAAGATAACAACAACTAAATCCATAACCACTCGCAACCAAGGAATAGATAGGTCTACTTTCTGGAACACTTGCTACTCAAGGCAAATCTGAGTATCGAATGGTTAAAGACTTTGAAGTTGCTATAATTAGTAATAGTAAAATTCTAAAGCAGTATTGTGACGTCACGCCATTAATGGCGGAAAACCACGCGTATAGACTGCCTTGCCGCGCCACAGGTTCAGCGCCATCTGTAGTCATCAAGCGGCACTAACATCGAGCGGCGCTGTCATCGCGCGGCGCTCACACTTCTATCGATATATCATAGGAAGGTACTAGATAGGCCCTTTCATAGAAAAAAAATGGGCGTCCAACCTGTAGAGCACGCTCCACACTTGTATAAGCCTGTCTTTATCCCCACCATAGCGCTGTCCCGCATATTAGTAAAATAAGTTCACATTCTTTGTTTGACAGGGCCCGTCTACGTAAATTGAGGTCGTTGCTTACCTCTCACAATTTACTATTACAAACCTGGGTGGGAATCTTTTAATTTCATAAAATGTCAACTTTCCGGCATCAAACTGTCTGGAGGAAATTAAATCTCTTATCTTATCAGCGTGATGAAATCCTTCATCTTTTTTACCGCCTTTCTAAATTGAACATCCATCCTGCTCGTTCAGATTCGAGTCGTATTTCACTGCTTTTTTGCCGCATTATTTTTAAATATTTCCGCGTAATTTAGGGTACAAACGCAATTTTACGGAGAATCAAAATAAAAAGAGACCCGTCTTACACGTTTTTATCAGGGACCGCATCCGCACTTCTAAAACGGAAACAATGGACGTGATTTTTGGCATGAGTTTAGCTGAGGACCTGGAGATTGACATAGGCTGCTTTTTATGCCGGAAAATTAAAAAGTTCCCGCAAGAATAAAAAAAACCTAAATATATATAGCACTTATAGTAGCTGCTGTAGGTACTATAAGTGCTATCATACCAATACTTACTAATATTATAAATTCGAAAGTGTCTTTGTTTGTTGGTTTATTGGTTTGTTGGTTTGTCCTTCAATCACGCCGCATCGTAGAAACGGATCGACGTGTTTTTGACACGGATATAGTCAAGGAGCTGGAGAGTGACACAGTCTACTTTTTATTCCGGAAAATTTAGGAGTTCCCGTGGGAATTTAAAAAAGAATTTATTCCACGCGGACGATGCCGCGAGCATCAGCTAGTATCTAATAAAAGTAGACTTGTAAGAAAATCATATCATCTATACTATAATATTATAAATGCTAATGTTTGTATGGATGGATGAATGTTTGTTACTCAATCACGCCAGAACGGCTGGAAGAATCTGGATGAAATTTGGTACAGAGGTAGGTATGGAATAACACATTTAAGCCACTTTTTATCCCGGAAAATTCCGCAGCAACCAAAAAACCTCAATCCATGCGGACGAAGTCGCGGTCATTAGCTAGCTATCAATATTTAGTTATTTTAGTATTATTTTACTCCCCAATATCCAATATCTTTCCTGCTATAATGTAATATGCAGTGCTTAAAACTTCACCCGCTATCAAAAATTGTGATTTATTTTATTATTATTGCTTTTAAAAACTAACAGCTGTACAGACTACTTCGCAGAATGTAATCAAATCATCTCTATGCATCACACCGATATAATTGCTCGAAGCTTCAAAGTTCAAATCACTACGGAACCGAACGCAAAAGAGAGACTTGGACTTCATAATTTTCCGGCGTAGACCCAAGTAGCCATTAAGACGTGTTAAATTCAGCAAGCAATCTCGCTACGTCGGATCTGAAAAATCAGAAAAGAGAATTTTGCCCTGGGCTTATAATGCCGCTACGTATTTCCTGCTCTCATGGAGAAGCTAATTACGAGAATGGCGAATTTGAGAGAAAAGAAATACCATTTTCTACGTAACAAAGTCTTTCTGAATTCCTCACGGTGAATAGAAATGCCTTAATTATAAGGGATTTGTAATAATTTTCAATGAGAGGTATCTTTTATACGGGATTATTATATTTAGAGAAATACCGACACGATTTTATCGGTAAATTTTATTAAATTAAAACCAAAATTTAATTCTACTGCCTATCCGTGTCTGAATTTTCCTAAAAAAAAATTACGGCTATTCTATAATTAATATTTATTTATATCCTTTGAAGTATTCCATAATAGAGTGAATGCTTTCAACATAAAATTCATTAAAGAGATTTTTTAAATATTTTGGTTTTTTTGCCTTTTTCACTTCCTAAAGGCTATTTTATCGTGTTCTAACCGTGATGATTTTTTACAATTCAATAGGTTTTATTATTATTTATGCATCATAATGTTATTATGTGGTTAAAAATACTTTTGAAGTTAACTGTAACAATGTATTATATAAATGAAATTGTTGTGTAGGTACTTTTACATGGGGGCAGTAGGTTTCTCATATTTTGTAAAAAATTCATTAAAATTGATTTTTCATACAGTATGTAATAACCTGTTTTATATCTCTGTACAAAAATTTGATCATAAATATTTTATTCTTGAGTTTGTACATAAAACGGGCAAAATTCCCATTTGCATGTCACAATATTCTCAGTTCAAAGAACTAGTTCCAAGGCGTATAAGCCCTACAAGAGCGGGTGCAGTGATGGCTTACGCTCTAAATCCTCCTCATTAGGGGAGGCGGTCTTTGCAGTAACACGCGGATCTGCAGTGCCACCTATACCAACTTCTGCCTATATACTTACCCAGAACCTTGTTTGGTTACACTTTAAAATACATACTCGTATGTTCTGAAGATACAAGATATCGTGTAGACAGCACGCTCTATTTTAGTATAAAAAAATAATTAAAATCAATTTACACTCAATTCAATACAAAACTAGTTACGACAGCTTCTAATAACGACACGGGCTAACAAGATTTCAAATACTAAAATATTTCGAAATAATTGCAAATGAATGTCTAAAATTGGACCTTTATAAGATTAGAAACATTAAATTTTAATCAGTAAAAACGTTTTGCTCAGCAAGTGATTAATTATTTAAAATGCGGAGACACAACTACTTTTATTATTCACTAGCCATATCGCTTCACGTTCTCCTTCTGCGTGATCTATTTATTAATGAGATAAAGATCTCTAGCCCTGTCTGTTTGTCCGTACAAGCTTATCTCAGGAACTAATTACTGTAAGAACTATCATATAGTAGCAGATGCCCGCGACTCCGTCCGCGTGGTTTGAGTATTTTTGATTCCCGCGGGAACTCCTTAATTTTCCGGGCTAAAAAGTAGCTTATGTTACTCTCCAGGTCCTTAACTATAACCATGCTAAAAATCACGTCGATTCGTTGCCCCGTTGCGGCGTGATTGAAGGACAAACCTACAAACAAACACACTTTCGCATTTATATTATCAGTATGATACCAGACCATTCAAAACTTTGAAACTTTAAAGGACCGTAAAAAAACGGTTCATACTTTACATACGATGCCGCGTAGAAACCGATTACCTACTACTACTCACTACTACTGCAGTTAGCTCACTATCTGAACTGTATTATCTCGCTATAAAATAAAATGAATCGTTGAACTGGAAAGCTGTTGGAATAAATAAATAACATTATTTTATAGCACGATGATATAAATAATGCAGGGACGAGAAAGCTTTTGCCCCTTACAAGTTTCTTTGTACTTTGTTACGTTTTCATTAATCTTCCCTCCATTTCCGAAATTATCTACAAAACAAACATGAAATATTTACTTTACCTTGTCTAGAAACGCTAATAATAACATTGTGTTTCTTTTTATGACCTATCCATAAATATAGAAAATCAATATATCCAGTTAATTCTAAAAGTATTAACAAAATTATATAATACACCACCTAATGGTGGTGTATTATATAATTTTGTTAATACATATAGCTGCGTAAGTACGTTTAGAAAAATGTTGAACATAGGCATTCCCCTATAAGCGCCTTAAACATAGGCACTCTCTTTCCTGAGCCCGCCATAAGCAGCCACTTTTCTTTACCCTTTTTACGTCTAGCACCGATGCAGTTCTAATAGGTTTGTCTGTAATTGTGTACCAAAAATATCAATCTCACCAAAAGCATGTATGGGAAGGGAATCAATGGGATCGATAAATTTTAAATAGTAAGCAGTACAACAAAATTTTACACTTTTTTTAAATAAAAGCTAATATAATTTTTTCACGTTTTAGCAATACGATATTAATATTAAGTACAAAATCCGCAATACATTAACGTTTGCCTCCTTGATGAATTCTCTGTCAGATAAACAAGGATTGTTCCTTGAAAGTGATCTATATAAACACTTCCCCTCTCTTTCTGTGTTTGTTTGAGGTTAACACCTACTTATTGTAAGTTCGTATAAAAATATAGGTAGTTGTAAATACAGACCTTTGTTATTGTGATGTGGGTAGGACTATGAATAAGTTAGTTCGGAATAAACGACCGTTGAGTGCCGTCGTATATCGAGCGGCTCGAGATGTATTTCACGGTCAACAGCGTTAAAAGTGAACTCAAACTGCCCACGTTAATAGCGGTGATGGGGGACGAGGCGTACGAACTTCTGGTTAACTTGTCCAGCCCAAAGAAGCCGTCGGAGTTGAAGTATGAGGACGCGATCGACCTATTACGTCGGCATTTACAACCGGCGCCGTCGGTTTTGGCGGAAAGGTTCAAATTTAGGCAGAGGAGACAGGCAGCAGAGGAAAATATCGCCAGCTACGTCGCCGAGTTAAAAAAATTAACGCGCCATTGCAAACTGGGGGATAATCTAAATGAAAACTTGCGGGATCAGTTCGTGTGCGGATTAAGAAGCGATCTTATCCGTCAAAGATTATTCGCGGAAGAGGAAAGTATAAGTTTTGCAAGCGCGGTTAAACTAGCGAATTCGCTGGAGGCTGCGGAGCGGGACGCGGCAGCGGTGGATACGGCGGGGGCGGCAGGAGCTGCGGGCAGCACGGACAGCGCGGGCCTGCATTCGATGGTCGGAACGAACGGGCGGCGATGGCGGGCGGCCACGCGCGGCCGAAGAGCGCAGGGCGAGCGCGCGGCGCGGAACGGCGCTGGAGCGCGAGGCGGAAGTGGTGCTAGGCGGACAGCTGAGGGAAGTGCACGGAAAGACAGGTGTAGGGGGTGTGCATCCACTCTCCATGGCTATGAAGAGTGTAGATTCCGGGATTACGTGTGTTCCCGGTGCCGCTCCCGGGGCCATATCCGGCGCGCCTGTATTCGGAAGACAAATGACGCGAGAGGGTTAGTGCATTACGGCGAGGCCGAGAACTCGGGGTCGGAAGAGGAGGGAAATTCCGGAGACTACCATAGCGATTTCCATCACCTATGCTTAAACGATTACAAGGCGGTGAGTTTGCCAGTACTTATAGAAGATATCGAAATTAATATGGAAGTCGATACGGGGACTGCGGTTTCGTGTATTAATAGTCGGACATATGAAAGACATTTTAGTCGAATATGTTTAGAACCCACGAGTATAAAGCTTAATTTTTACGATGGGTCAGTGCTTAAGCCATTAGGAGTGATCAAGCCCGTGGTGGGTTACGGAAATATGAGAAAGAGGTTAGAACTATTTGTTATAGAGGGCGGGACAACATCCCTCTTAGGTAGGCAGTGGTTAACGGAGTTAGGAATTAAAATTCCTTTGTTTACTAATTGCCACAAAATTAGCGAAGCCGGCGAAATAAAGGGTTTAGATAATGAGTTAAAAAATTTGGTTAACAGGTATAAGGAACTATTTGATGGCGGTCTGGGTCGGTACACCGGAGGCAAGGCAACCTTGAGAGTACGCGAGGGGGCGACTCCCGTCTTCCACCGAGCTCGCGCCCTGCCATACGCGTTGCGGGAACGCGTAGACGCCGAACTCGATGCGATGCTTCGGGACGGAGTCATCGAACCTGTGGACTGCTCTGACTGGGCTTCGCCTCTGGTACCGGTAAATAAAGCTGATGGTTCATTGAGAATTTGTGCTGACTATAAGGCTACCGTTAATCCGGTATTGTTAGTTGATCGTTACCCCTTACCCAGAATCGACGATTTAATCGTTCGCTTAAGCGGGTCGAATTATTTTTCGAAGATAGACCTCTCACAAGCGTATAACCAGATTGAGCTTGATGATACTAAAAACTTTACCGTGATCAACACTCATAGAGGGTTATACCGGTATAATAGATTAGTATATGGATTAGCGTCAAGTGCGGGGATTTTTCAACGTATAATGTCCAACCTACTGCGCGATATACCTAATGTAGAAGTATTCCTGGATGACGTAGTAATTGGAGGGAAGAGCAGGCAGGAACACTTGCAGGCGGTGGAGTCAGTCTTTAGTAGGTTACATCGGTACGGATTGAAATTAAAAAGTAAAAAGTGCGTTTTTCTTGTTAGCGAAATAAAATATTTAGGCTATGTGTTAAACAAGGAGGGCATAAAAACGGACCCGGATAAAGTGGAGGCCATCACAAAAATACCTAGGCCCGGCAATGTAACCGAATTGCGTTCATTTCTAGGTTTAATAAACTTTTACGCGAAATTTGTAAAAAATATGAGTGCTAGGTTAGTACCTTTATACGAGTTGTTAAAGAGAGATAAGAAATGGTTTTGGTCGAAAGATTGCGAACGAGCGTTCAAAGAAGTTAAGACCTTATTAACAAGCGCGGAGGTGTTAGCGCATTACGATCCTAGCCGGCCGCTTATCGTAACGTGCGACGCGAGTGCGAAAGGGATAGGTGCCGTGCTCTCACAGCCGAGTCGGGAGGGCGACCGCGAGAGGCCTATAGCGTACGCGTCGAGAACACTGAATGAGGCAGAAATAAACTATTCACAGATACATCGGGAAGCACTTGCAATTATATTTTCAGTCAATAAATTTCATCAATACCTATACGGTCGGCATTTTACCTTACGGACCGACCATAAGCCTTTGGTGTCGATATTTGGGCCGCATACAGGGATACCGGCGATGGTAGCTAGCCGTATGCAACGGTGGGCTATTATTTTGTCCGCGTATACTTTTGATATTGAGTACGTGCGTACCGATGAGAACGGAGCGGACGGATTGTCAAGGTTACCGTTGACAAGTAGGCAACTCGCGACGACGCGGCCACTACCGGAGCAAACTTATTTACACTTTATTCAGGAAGCTTTACTATTAGATTACAATGAGATTAAGAAATATACGGCTAGGGATCCGGGGTTATCGAAAGTTTTAAGTTACTTACGGGATGGCTGGCCGGAGGAGAATGGTATGGTAAATTTACAACCGTATTTTAATCGCAAAAATGAACTGTATGAGGAGCTGGGCTGCGTGATGTGGGGCCATAGGTTAGTGGTCCCGGAGGCGTGTAGGGAAAGAGTGTTAACGATGATACATGAGCCTCATATGGGAATAGTGAAATCGAAATCTTTAGCACGCAGTTATGTTTGGTGGCCTTCTTTAGATGATTCGATTCAGCGTATGTGTCAGGAATGTGAGATATGCGCTGCACAGGCGGACTCACCACCGAAACAGACAGTACGTATGTGGCCGTGGCCTAACCGACCGTGGTCAAGGGTTCACTTAGACTTCATGGGCCCTATTTTCGGAAAAACATATTTGGTGGTCGTCGATGCAATGTCTAAGTGGATAGAAGTATTTCCGGTGCCTAGTACTTCGTCAGCGATAATTATTGACAGACTTATGGAGCTTTTCAGTAGATTTGGCTTAATAAAGCAGGTAGTGACGGACAATGCTAGTTACTTTGCCAGTGTGGAATTTAGGAACTTTACGCAAAGTCAGGGGATTGAGCATATTTTTACAGCGCCGTACCACCCTGCCTCCAATGGCCTAGCAGAAAACGCGGTAAAAACCTTGAAACGCGTAGTCAAGAAAGCGGTCTTAGGTAAACAAAATGTAGACAGAGCACTCTGGACTTACCTGATGCATTACAGAAATACGGAACATTCCACTACTGGGGAAAGCCCGGCCATGTTGTTGTTAGGTAGGCGGCTTCGTACCAAATTAGATATGTTAAAACCAGATAGGGAGAGAAAGGTAGCTAAGGTACAGCATCGGCAAACAGAGTTAGCGAAAGGAGTGGAAAGGGAGATAAAACCCACGGAAGAGGTGTGGTATAGGCAGTATTTAAAAAGAGAAAAGTGGGTCCCGGGTCAGGTTGTTGAGTCTATGGGTCCAAGCAATTATAAAGTCAGAGGTCAGGATGGGGACTTAGTTCATAGACACATTGATCAACTTAAGAAACGTTCCACGAGATTTTCTCTCGCTTGCCCTACCACAAGCTTAGATCGGGAGCCTGGCACAAATTCTCAATCAGTAGTTTCACCGAGGCAAGTCCGGCCGGAGCAGTCTACGGCAAGTGACGTTGAATTATCGGTTAAGCCGAGCTCGGAGGGGTCGGGTAATGCCCATACGGACACTCCGGCTTCACCGGAATTTCAGGATGCCTTGGAGGAGACAAGGTCTCCGCCTCAGACCCGCCATATTGCCTCACCGGTTCATCCGGGTACACCAGCTGGGTCTCGCCCAATGAGGCAGTGTAGGATAAGGAAACCCTATACTAAGTTGTGACCCTTTACTATAGAATAAGAATTTTATTTTTATGGGTTAAGCTGTTAATAGTATATAAGTTGTTTTGTACATTGATTATTGTAATTGTAAGTATTTATTTAGTGTGGAGGTGTGATGTGGGTAGGACTATGAATAAGTTAGTTCGGAATAAACGACCGTTGAGTGAACATCGCCTGCGTCTTATTGTGCCCTATAAACCCTAAGGACATCACAGTTATTTTTAAATTAATTTGTTTTTCATAAATTAAAATATACTTTAAACGAAGAAGATAAACTTTGAAGAAAATTTTACTTAGTAAGTTTTCTGGTAAGTTTATTGTAGATAATATTATTTTTGTGGTATTTGTAAACTTTTTGAATAAATATTAAATATAAATTGAAAATTAAATTTTAAGGAAGAAGATTCGATTTGCCTAGCGGGGCGGGGCATACAAAGTTATATTTAATATGAAGTTACGGGTCAGCACTCAGCAGACACCAATCGTTCGTCGGATTGTCGAGCACCTGGCTCTATCCGAAATTAAAAAAGTTTTATCTCACACTTAACTTCGCTGGTTCATTTAAATTCTGGATTCGGTGCTAGCATTCGCTCTGAGTTTTGTCATTCACGCTAAAAAGTTTTACATTCCGTCGACAGCGTACTATATCTGTATGCAAAAGAATACTAAACTTTCTATGATATACTCGTATTATATTATTTCTTTGTCGCGATGAATTTATCTCTTTCAGGTTTCGGCAATATTTTTGTAGAAATGTTTAAGCAAAGTTAAAAATATTTCGTGGTCTAATGCCAAAGAACATTAACTATGGCAACCGAATGAAGCGAAACATCCCCCCCGCTTCGCCTGTTTTTAAATTTTATTCTCCTTAATTTTCCAGAATAAAGAGTAGCGTATGTCACTCTCCCGGTCCTCAGCTATACCCATACCAAAAACCACGTCGATCTGTTGCTCCGTTGTGGCGTGATTGAAGGACAAACCAACAAACCAAAAAACCAACAAACAAACACGCTTTAATATTAGTATGATTAAGTCTTCTCGGTAGAGGCACTGAACTCCTAAAAGTGGGAAAAGATTAATTATAATTCAATTTCGCCATCAGCTGAGTACGCTGCAGGAATGTTTTTTTATCATGTGACGGGTCAGGAGATAAAGTTTGTGGAATTGTCGACAGAACACCTGAATCATGACTTTTTGCGAAATTAAAAAAGTTTCCACTCACCCGCACAGATCCCATTCATTTGAATTCTAGCAGAGTCCGTATTAGCATTTGCCGTGAGTATTGTCATTCACGCTCAAAGTTTACCTGTTGTCAACAATGCTCAGTCTAGTTGGACATGTGAATTTATAGTTTCCTCTGCAAAATAGTTGTACAAGTACTTGGTAGGTAAGGTAAAAAGGTAAGGCGCAGTTTAAACTAACGTTAAAATTCATGTGTTGTATGCACTGAAAAGACTTATTTACCAATTCAGATTGAAAATAATAATCGAGCCCAAATATTTATCGAGACTTTTTTATCCACTACAAGTTACCCCTTGACTGCGATCTCACCTGATGGTAAGTGATGATGCAGTCTAAGAAGGTAGCGGGCTAACCTGTTAGGGGCATGGCAGTTATATTAAACCCATAACCCTATTCGGTGTCTAAACGGAATCGTACCGGAACGCGAAATCGCTTGGCGGCACGTCTTTGCCGGTAGGGTGGTAACTAGCCACAGCCGAAGCCTCCCACCAGGCCAGACCAGAGAAAATTCAGAAATTGAGAATTCCCAAATTAACTCTGCCGGGGATCTAACCCGGGACCTCCGCACGTAAAGACAACAGCGTTCAACACAGCGCCAGAGAGGTCGTCAAACTTAGAATTTTATAAAATTATATATATATATATTACGAGTATATGATCTAAGTATACTAAATTACCGATTTTGGTATTAATATTGAATAACGTTATAATAAAGTTATATTGCGTTTGTCTCGAATTTAGTTCAATAATAATTTATGGAAATTAGTAATTACCATTCAAATTGAAATTATAACACACGAATAGATAAATAAAATCCCTTTATTTAAACACATTATAAAGTAAACAGTGCCTTATTTAATTAATTACATCGTAATCCATATAGAATGCGTTAATTGAGTTACATGGGATATCCTGATGATATAAGGAAGCATTAATACGCACTATGACAAACTTTGAAACATAATATTAATTAACGCAGTTGTTTCGAAGAAAAACTCAAAATCCTAACGATCGATAACATAATTGCGCAGTAACTGATTGAGTCGATTAGCTTGCTCGCGATTGTATTTTGGGTTCCAAAATTGTTTCAAACGCTTATAAGGTGTGTTATAATTAAAAATCAAATAGCAAAAAATTACACAATAAGTAGTAAGGACGTTTTTAAAAAGGTTTTAGTATTAAGTAGAGAGTAAAATCTGCTGATATTTTAGATCATATATCATCAAGGATAAGACCACATAAGATTATTATATTCCAGTAGTACGTTTGATCCAGTCGCGTATGCTAGGGCTTGAGACTCTGGCATAGCCGCCAGGGTAACCAGGACGAGCACAACCAATTGAAAAAGACGCTATTCCAATTTGCCCATACTTAGATTGAGCTGGACCTCCTGAGTCACCCTGAAAGAATAATCATCAGCATTACCTCAACCCTCACCGCAGTTTACTACTTAGCAAGGGTAACCTTAATGTATACTCTCAATAGGAAGTTACAATTAATCAATCCTTCTTTATGAGTTTTTTGTTATATAGGCAATGTTTTTCGAGTTTATTTCATTATATTTTGTGTTTCAACATCATACTAATATTATAAATGCGAAGATGTGTTTGTTTGTTGGTTTGTTGGTTTATTGGTCTGTTGGTTTGTCCTTCAATCACGCCGTAACGGAGCAACGGATCGACGTGATTTTTGGCATTGGTATTGTTGAGGACTTGGAGAGTGATATAGGCTACTTTTTATCCCGGAAAATTAAGGAGTTCCCGTGGGAATCAAAAAAACTTATTCCACGCAGACGAAGTCGTGGGCATCAGCTAGTAATTAAATAAATTTAAAAAAGACCGACGAACAAGGACGTATCACTGAACTCACTGATCGTCTAACAGTAGGGTTAGATAATCTCATGGTATACAATAATTCATATAAATAAACAAAAATAAATTAATGTACAGAAACGGAATTTTTATCAATGATCGATTGAATATAAGGAAACTTAAAAGATGGTAAAACAAGAAATAAAGCCCAAGTTAAATAATAGTAAAAATCAACGATGCCCAATGTACTGTCAAGAAAAGCTAGGCTAAATACAGACAGCAAATCATAAAATCTGCATTGCTATTTGTACTTAGCTTAAATGGTCCATTTAACATTTAAAATAGAAAATAAATGTTTTTACCTGACAAATGCTCTTTCCTCCTTCAGGCGCCCCAGCACAAATCATGTTTTCAGAAATATAGGTGTAGTTCTCAAGACAGTCTTGTCTCGATACAATAGGCACTCTAATTGCCATCAACCTGTCACTCCCTTGTCCATTTTCCTATAATAAGTTAAGATGTCCAATTTTATTTGTAGTGCACAATCTCTAAACTAAACTAAAATTAGAGCATTACAAATATTGCTAACCCTTTCATAATACTCCCTACGGAAAGGGGCAGAACTAGATATAAACCTGCCATTTTAGTTTAGTTTAGAGATTGTGTTTATAGTACATTGTTACCCTAGGGATGAAAGTAACTTATTTAGTCCCGAGACGGGGTTTGGCGCCCGAGCGTAGCGAGGGGGCCTATAGTTCGAGGGACTAAATAAGTCTTTCATCCCGAGGTAAACACTGTGCTTTTCATTACGAATATAAGGAAAGTCAAAATAAAAAGTCTATGAATCAGTTGTCTTTACTTTATGAATAAAGTCTATCTTTCTTCTTCTCTATGGATGCACTCGGGTATAAAAAAAAAAAAAAAAAAAAAAAAAAAAATTGTTTCATTTGAACTCCAATAAAAATTCAGTTGAAAACGATTCTCCCTAGGGCTGAAAAGTATTACTTTCAACCCGCTTCTCAGGCAACTTCAAACCTACTTTCCGTGTATGAGTAATGAAAAATATCTTGGTCATGACAGACCAGAAAGAGTTCTTCGGTCGGCCGGAAAACTCATTCTTGAAGCGCCTACATATCGGACAACATATTTCAAAAATTCATTTATATTCAAGGCCATTAGCTAGTGGAATGAACTGCCCTCGCAAATTCATCGAGCTAAAACATTTAATTTGACAAACGTTTAAAATTGACGTAAAAAATCACTACATGTCTCTCTGTTATCATCAATAGCGACATGTTTAATTTGTCCGTTATTTTAAATATGTGTGTATTTATTTATGTATTTAATCTTACGTATGTCTATTTTATTTATTTTGTATATATTAGTGTATTAATACGTTATTATTTTATGATATTGGTTAGTTTATGTATATATTAGTATGTAAGTTGGTTTTTATGCACCACCTCCCACTGTCCACTTGTGCATTTTCTCCGTATCGATAAGGTTGTCTGGAAGAGATCGCTACTTAGCGATAAGCCCGCCTTATTGTACCTACGTTTTAAGTTTTCATATTTGTTATCTGTTTCGTTTATGTTTTTGTGGTGTACAATAAAGAATATACAATACAATACAATTGTGTTATACAGAATCAGCCCCAATGACGCGAACATTTAAATAATAATTAAATAAAGTTTTAAAACTTCTCAAAGCGGTTATTTTATTTATCATTTTAGTTCCTTAAGAAAAATGAGTAACAATTATTAATAATTGTTACTTATTTTTCTTCTTATCTCAAATGAAAATAATCTTATAATCCAACCACCTTAAAAAAATTAAGTTGACTTATTAACGTACGTAATTAGTATATTAATTAATGTAGCCGATATAAGTCATTGTGGTCCAAATTACTGCAACAAACAGTCATATAAATTTGTCAAATTATATTTTGTAATACGAAGTAGTCAAAAGTATTAGGAAACACGGAAACAACCGATACAAGGGCGTTCTATATCTTATCATCAGAAACGTTTCATGCGAAATTTCAGAAGATTCGATTTCGACCATTTCGGTTGTAGGTTGATGGGAGAACAAGGTTATGCAATTCCTGAGGAAAGCGCATAAGTACTTACTGAAGTGCGTCCCCATCCAGTAACAAGAGCTTCAGTCCCAGCCGGTATATTTCTGCCTCTACTTGCCAAACGAATTGGCTTCGTATTTGAGTTAAACACAATTGGTTTATCAAGACTAACGATTCCCGCGTCATTGTCAAGTGTTCTGTTATTGTAATTAGGATGTTGCCAAAATTTTGTGGACGTATACAGTTCACCCTCTTTGCCGGCATAGTTGCTACCGACTCTAACGTAAATAGTTGTAGCTCTGAAATTAAAAAAAAAATATTAGCATTAATTTATTATTTCATCGAAAAGTCGTTAAATATTATTTGAAATATCATTATGAATGAGTAACAATAAACATCTTTATCTGTACAGTTAAGTAAGCTTAAAATGTGTTAAGAAAAGAATAGTAATTTATAATTATAATTACTGTATCTATAATTGTTGTCAGCTTGATAAATTAAAAACCAAAATGAATTATTAAAAATGCGAGAGTGTGTTAGTTATTGGCTTTTTTTCTAACACGAAACAATGGCACAGTGAGTCGAATGAATATGGAATATTATTAGTATTTATAGAGCAGGAGACTGACAGTCCCGAAAAAATGGTTTCCAACGAGATTACTTAAATATCTTAAATATGCTAGTAGCAATTAAAACAAGAAAACTACTAGTACCATTTGGAAAAGACAAAAGCTAAATCTTTTTTGATCAAGACAATATACTTTAATAGATCTTCATAGAGACCGAGCGCTATACAAATATTTCTGACTATAGCTTACCCAGATACTACGCAATGTGCTGCCGTCAGTACATATCTAGGGCTTATAATTGATCCTCCGCATCCATATGCACCATGGTCAGTTATAATCGTTAGCCGCGCTTGATAGGGCACTTTTTTAATATCTATTTCGTTACCACCTACTATTTTTTCAACACTGGCTTTAGTATTGAGTTCGTGTTTTGTGCACAAAACATCTGCAAAAATTACACTAGGTATACATTACAGCTGGTCATTAAAATTATCTTATAAACTATATCCGGTATATTTTTTTCCGGGAACGCGGGAATTCTTTAATTTTCCGGGATAAAAAGTAGCCTATGTGTTACACCAGACAATAATCTATCTCTGTGTCAAACATCCAGATCCGTTCAGCCGTTTTGGCGTGCTTGAGTAACAAACATCCATCCATCCATACATCCATCCATCCATCCATCCATCCATCTATATCCATCCATCCATCAAAACTTTCGCATTTATAATATTAGTATAGATTATCATGCCGAATACTACAGCTATATAGGGTCAGCCCCCCTATTACGTAAGAATTGTCCATCAAACGTTAAAGATTTTCGTCAAAGTAAAATAAACAATGACAGCATTGAATTAGAGCTCAATTTCGTCTGCCCATTCTTATACGTTTAGGGTATCGTACATACCTAAACGTATAAGAATGGGCAGACGAAATTGAGCTCTAATTCAATGCAGTTATGGTTTTATTTTACTTTGACAAAAATCTTTACCCTTTGATGAACAATTCTTACATGATTGGGGCCCAGATTCTCTATGAATATATTATAATCGTAACCATGAACGATATGCCCTTTCGAAATTAAAAATAAAATTAATAAAGACTACTTTCTAAAAAAATACCTAATTGCATTTACAATAAGAAACTTGGTAAGGAAAAATTAAATATGTTTTACCTTTTATAAAAAGAAAACTAAAAATTAAAAATTTATAAGACAAAAACTTCTTCATCGTTTTGAGGTTCAAGGTAAATTAAGTTGTTCATACGCTCACTGGCTTTTTATATATCAAAGATAGATTCTATGTGAAAGAATAATCATACTATATGTTTTCTTATCTTTAGGTAGCTACTTAGAATATTATAGGATCATTAAAAAGACATTTATATTTGCGTTGTTTCAGTTGTTCGGTTAAAACACATGATTAAACATGTAAAACGGTAATATGACTGACTGATATATCAACGTAAAGCCTAATACCACAGAATAGGTAATAGTACATACGTTGTCATTCACTTGTAGTATACATTAAGTTAATGTACGTTGCACAGAAATCATACTCCGCGAAAATCTTTTAATAAATAGTGACTCTGGTTACGTCGTAATAAAGCCCAATTCAGCTCGCACAACGCTGCGAGTGAAAATAATCCATACTAATTTTATAAATGCAAAAGTGTGTCTGTCTGTCCGTCAGTCTGTCCGTCTGTCTGTTTGTCTGTCTGGTACGCTTTAACGGTCTATCTGATCAACCGATTTTGATGAAATTTGGTACAGGGGTAGATTGTATCCCGGGAAGGACATATGATACTTTTTATTCCCGCGGGAATTAAAAAATCTTAATCCACGCTGACGAAGTCGCGGGAATCATCTAGTTATTAATACCTACGAAATCAGACAGACGACATCAAGCGAGTCGCAGGAAGTCACTGGATCCAGGCGGCGCAAGACCGTGGTTTGTGGAGGACCATAAAGGAGACCTATGTCCAGCAGTGGACGTCCATCGGTTGACGACGACGACGACGACCTACGAAAGTCTACTAGACTAGACTAGTCCCACAACTAAGCACGACTCGCGAGTCTGTTACAAGTTTGGTCTTAATAATTGGAGTTAAAACGACCTAATGTGATACGATATCGTTTACTGATGACAAGTGAGCCAGGCCAGCTAATACACAGGATTTAGAAGCGTTAAGGGACCGGCGACCGCCGCTCGCAACTTCTACTCGAACCGCAAATATAAATTTGCCGGTATATTGCTATCCCTATTTGGCTGAAGACACATGATTGCGTGCAAGCGCGATAGCAATATGAGTGTACAGAATTTGTTATACATTTAGTCTTGTTCCGTGAATACCAAAAATGATGAATGAAAAATTGTTGTGTTTTTAACTTCTTGTTGTTATTCTGTAACTTGACAATATAGGCTATGTTCCTGATTAATTAGTACGTGAGATATCGTTGGTTTTAATAAGAAACAAATAAGGAGAAAACATGTCGTTTATGTCGCAAAAACATGCAAAACGCAATGTGCTTACATTTAATTTTGGGAAAGTATTTTGGAAAAATAATTATCCAGGGACCTAGATAAATACAAGTTCAATCTTAATAATCGCATAATATGGAGGAAATATGCTCGAATTACTAATTATTTTGGTATTACGTTTGTATGAGCAATTCACCCTCCGCTGGCGCCTTAAGAATTTCTTTAAAATATAGACCTCCACTTTAAATAAATACATATAGAAATAAATAAATTTTCAATAATCCATCCGAGCGGAGCTGGGGACTGTCAGCTTAATATTAATATATAATATACTAGCTGATGCCCGCGACTTCGTCCGCGTGGATTGAGGTTTTTCGGTTGCCGCGGGAGCTCTTTAATTTTCCGAGATAAAAAGTAGCATATGTGCTATTCCAGACTATAATCTATCTCTGTGCCAAATTTCATCCAGATCCGTTCAGCCGTTGGAGCGTGATTGAGCAACAAACATCCATACATTCATCCAAACTTTCGCATTTATAATATTTACTAGCTGATGCTCGCGACTTCGTCCGCGTGGATTTAGGTTTTTCGGTTCCCGCGGGAACTCTTTAATTTTCCGGGATAAAAAGTAGCCTATGTGCTATTCCAGACCATAATCTATCTCTGTGCCAAATTTCATCCAGATCCGTTCAGCCGTTGGAGCGTGATTGAGTAACAAACATACATCCATACATACATCCATCCATCCAAACTTTCGCATTTATAATATTTATTTGATTGATTTGATTACTAGATGATGCCCGCGAAGTCGCGTCGCCTGTTTGGAATAAGTTTTTTTTACTCTCGGTGGAATTTAATTTTCCGGGATAAAAAGTTAGCCTATGATCTTCCCTGGGATGTAACGTACCTCCGTACAAAATTATAGCAAAATCAATTGAAAAGGTGGGCCGTTAAAGCGTAGCAGACAGACAGACATGCAGTTTCGCATTTATAATATTAGTATGGAATATTCGTATGGATTAAAGTTCTATATTCTTCTTCTTTTAAACTTCTTTCTAAAGTTCTATAATAAAAAAAATGTATGTCCTAGTAAAAAACCTAGGCCAATTCCCACAGAGTTTTTCTTTTTATAATTACGTAGGTAAACTTGAGGGAAATCACTCATTCAATTTTAAACATACTTCTGGCTACTACGGTCTTTAGAGTGCGTAACGTGCGGGGGTCCCGGGTTCAATGCCCGGCAGGGTCAATTTGGAAAATAATTTCTGAATTTTCCCTAGTTTGACCTGGTGGGAGGCTTCGGCCGTGGCTAGTTACCACCCTACCGGCAAAGACGTGCCACCAAGAAGAAGAAGAAGAAGAAGAAACCATTGTACTGGGTTTGGTTGCGAAATTTTCGTTGAACTTTTAACGAGAACGTCTATGTCATCCTGGCTGTCGTCCTTGAGGAATTTGAATGTCGAGTATATGTCGTATCCATCTGTTCCTATAAGATTTATTAGGAGACTCGCCTGCACCTCCTTGGTATACTTATGTACCCCCGAGTCCGCCCAACTCGCTGGGCCACCATCCAACACAGTCTGAGATCTATAGAGCGCACTGTGGCTTAGCTCTGATTTAAGACCGAGTTAAAACGAGATAGATTTATGACACTCACATATTAAGTCCATCCCGTTTTAACTCTGAGTAAAGCCTAAGCAAAGTCAAAGTACACTCTATAGATCTCAGCATAAGAGGTCGTGCGTGTTTCATTGCAATGACTCGATAAAAAAATGGGCTTTTTTCCATAAGAAAACCGACTTTGTTGGTTGGAATGTGTCCCGATATAAGAATATGTGCCATCGCCACATATTTTTTTTTTTTTTTTTTATATCCCGCTGGTGGAAATGCGTTTACGCATCCCTGCCGGATGCCGCGCTCCCATATAAGACGAGAGCGCAGCCACCGACAGGGTATGTGGGACTCCTGGTTGCCCAGACTACCCACTAAAACCACCAGCGGTCCTACCTTCCTGTCGCTATTTATTTTGCGACAACTTTGCAACTGTACAAATTAACTATAACATTCAAACCATTAGTTGCGCGCCATGGTTTCCGACTATTTTCACAATGTGTATTAACTATTTATATATAATTACTTGGGTATTAAACTATGAACTATTAACTACATGTGTATAACTATAACTATTTGTATAAAAACTATTGAGGTGTAAGACTATGTATGTGTAACTGTCTTTTTTTTTTTTTTTTTTTCCCCACTATATGAATTCACTATAAACAATACATTTATTAAGTCTAGATATTAGTACTTACATATTTACTGTACACGATATTCAATGTGTATAAACTATTTTTGTATAACTTCTTGGGTATCAGAAAATTATTTATGTAATACCTGTCTAGTGGTTAATATATATATATATATATTTTTTTTTTTTATTTTTTTTTTTTTTATTTTTTTTTTTTTCCCACTAGACAACAACTACTATATACACTATTTACACAATACATTTATTAAGTCTAAATATTACTACTTATATATCTACTGTACACTATATACTAAATGTTACTTCCTGTATTGATGCCATCACCTGCTGTCGTCGTCCTGCTCTACCCTCTCACTACAATCTTACTGTTATTAACCTTGTTAGCATTTTTTACAATTTTCAAGCCAAATTTAATAAACATTTCCCTACTCTCATCCGCCATGAACCGGTGCAGGTCTTGCTGTGTGACCGAGATTCCTGACCTCATCTCGATTTCCATCCTGTCCAGTGCGAATTTTGGACAGGAGCAGATAAGGTGAAGGATGGATTCCGGGGAATCTCCGTCACACTCGCAGGCTGGGCTGTCTTTTAGTTTAAACCGATATAGATATGCACCGAACCCCCCATGTCCCGTGAGTAGTTGGCATAACCCGTTATGTCTTTCCATTTTCTTCAAAATTTTATAGTCGGGGAGTACGTCAGGGAAGAAGACCTTCGTTACTCCTCCAGTTGGTTCTTGATTGTACCTTCTGCTCCACTCTTCCAGTGTGTTGCTCCTGAGGAGCCACTTCGCGGAGGCCACCGGGACGGACTCGTACGCCGGTGCAGATTTCTTATGCAGGGCTGCAGTTTTCGCTAGTTCGTCTGCGCGTTCGTTTCCCTGCAGCCCTGCATGCGCCTTTATCCAGTATAAGCAGACATCTCCGCCACGCTCTCGGAGCTCCTGTATTAATTTTCGTATACTTGTTGCTATAGGATGTAGGTTGTTTGCTTCTTCTATCGCCTGCAAGGCCGACCTAGAGTCTGAAAGTATATTTATTTTCTTGTGTCCCTTCTTCCTTGTCATTTCCACTGCTACTTTTATGGCCAAGAGCTCTGCCTGATAGTACAGTAGTCGGCTAGCTTCATGGTGCGGTGGGCTAACACTTGCCCCTCCTCCCACCACGAAACCGCCGCTCCGACTTTCCCTTCAATTTTGCTGCCGTCAGTATACACTCTGGGCCAGTCATTCTCTATCCCATCCAGCTCCTCTATTGTGCCAATTAATTGGTGATGCAGTGGTGTTCGTTTGGCTGGGTGGGGTAGTTCGAACGGACTGGTCCTTTTTTCCAGAGTCCTGCCGGGAAATTGGGGGATCTCTTCTCCCCTCTTATACCTAAATAACTCCAAACTCTCCTTCACCCTCAGATCCAGGGGGAGGATGCCCGCAATCAATGTGCTCGCATTAAGCGACACCGTTCTGTGTGCCTTACAAATTTTTATTGCGAACATCCTCGTGATCTTATCAAGCCTTTCTCTGGCGTATTTCCTCTCCACTACTGGCCCCCATACGTTCGCTGCGTATAACACGGTTGGTTCGATAACTGCTGTATACAGGGTCCTAACAATGTCCGAGTTTAAGCCCCATGTTGCTCTTGCTGCTCTGGCTACAGATTTGTAGATGTTGATGACTTTCTTAGTTGTCGCCACATATTTCCTGTTCAGCCAAGTATAACTGCTCCAAGGTATATGAGGAGGTTCACACTGCAGCGTTCTATACCATAAGAGCTAACTTGTAGAGGATAAAAAAAATATGCTACGAATGGGATAAAACAGTGACAGGCAGAGTCAAACTGATACGGTTCCTTAGGTAAATACTTCACGTCGACCTCACTCTTTTTGTAATTACAAAACTGCGAAATTTTTACATTGAACACATTATACATCTTGAATGGGTAAGTAATAAAATAATAAACTTGCGGTAAAGTAAACAGTGCCTTTATTCACACAATAAAATCTAAAAACCATTTGATTGAATAATTCTATTTATGGTAGATTTTCGGAAGACAAAAGTTATATTGTTCTTTCAAACGCCAGCGACTTCTTTGATCCAGTCACGTATTGGCGGACTTGCTACATTGGCGTAGACGCCGGGGTAATGAGGTGGTCACCCTATTTTGCCATGGGCGCCCTAACAAAACTTTTAAAATAAATATTACAACACTCATAAAATTTCGTCAGGATTTAAAGCGATGCTTTTAATTTTTTACTAGAAATACGAGAGCTTAAGAAATTCGTAAAAGATAAGCTAAGGGTAAAATTCTTCGAAAGTAAGGCAATAAACTATAGAATTTCACGCAGCGGAACTCGTAAAGCTTTCTAAATTATTACGTTAAAACAAAGCTCTACAATCTGACAAGCACTTTGAAATGCGATCATAAAGTCGAGACCTTTTTCTACACCAAATCACCAAAGTGTCGAGAAACAATGATAGCAGATGTTAAAGTACCAAAACAAAAAAAAATCACGTCTTGAGAAAAATATTAAGATGCAACGCAAAACTGTGGGAAAGAGGTGTGGCAGTTTTATTTTGATGCCTGATTGGACAAACCCGAATAAGGGCTATTTTAGGGCCAATGAATTACGTCGAATGGTTTACTTGGGCGTGCAATTTAAATTTCAGAATTATGGCGGGGAGAGGGGGACCCGAGCGCAACGGAGCATGGAGACGGACAGTCAAGCACAAGCCTTCAAACGCGGAGGTCAATCGCGGATTAAATCGCGGACATCCAATCGCAGGGGTTTCAATCACGCGCAGTCTTCATTAAATATCCAATAATTCCTCGATTCGGGCTTTCGAGAAGTCGTTTAATATAAGTATTTTCCGGGTCTGTTACTAAAAATTGTACTAAAGAGTGAATGCGTATATGTAATTTGTAGAGTCAAATGACCTGTCTCCGATTAAATACCATTCTAAGAAATAAAGTGTACAGTGAGGAGAGTCTTCGATAAATTTGGTAACGTACTCTATTTGATTTAATTATATTTAGAACAATTTCACAGTCCTACATAATATCATACAGATAAATCTAGGATATAAATTGGCTAAAACGAGATAAGGTGCATCCAGACACAGCATTAGATACCTTTTATTATATGAATGGAGTTGAAAGGGGAGACTCCAGGACAAGTACGAAGTGGGTATACACGAGTCTCTTCATTATATCAATTACCATATGTCCGTTTCTCCTGACATATAGACTCATTTGTAAGTTCCGCAAATAATGGAATCGTAGTCACAACCCAGAGGCGACTAGAGCCACGAGTGTCAGATACAACCATACTTCGATCCTATCTCAAATAGAATTTGTTTAATAAAGTAATAGATATCGTATGACTGTGAAATCGTTTCGATCCACTCACTTGTATAACTTAACCTGATAACGAGTGTGTGTCTTTTCCTTATAACGTGTGTCTTATCCTATGTTTTTTTTGTATTTCATCACCGTTATAAATATGAAAATAATAATAACATAAAACATGTGTGTTAATCATTAAGAACTATCTAGAATAGACAGCCGACGGGTTTTTTTAGCTTGGATATACCGTTTTTCCCGTCGTTAGCATGGCTTTAGGAACGGGATATCCAGCTGGGCTTCTAAATGTCATCCCATTAGAAGCTCAGTTTAATTAATCGAACAGTTTCTTTTTTTAATTTCACTCTATCTGTCGGAGTAATAGAATTAATGGTTTACTTGAATAAAAGAATTACTTTGAACCATAACTATACTCTTTCATTCCTATCATTAAATATATTTCCTAGAGCTTTTAATAATGGAGATACGAGTTAAATTGCACCTCATCAGTCTTAATACAACCTCACAATGTCTATTGTTTCAAGATAACTATTGTGTTATTTCAACTTGAAATCCTCCGCTATTAAACCCTCTCATATCACCTTATTTAGATCACGATTCTCTCATCAAAAGATAAAATAGGCAGGTTATTTATTACAGCATTAATTCATATTAATAGCACAAGTTTGATAGTAAATTTAGGTAATAATAGTTTTACTGGAGCACCTAGGTTCTTTCGATTAGAGCCTAGAATATAGAAAAGTCAAATGCATCGCAGTCTAAATAGAATTGACTTAAGGTTGATTAGTTAATGAACCGATTAGAGCTAGAATATAGAAAAGTCAAATGCATCGCAGTCTAAATAGAATTGACTTAAGGTTGATTAGTTAATGAACCGATTAGAGCCAGAATATAGAGAAGTCAAATGCACCGCAATCTAAATAGATTTGACTTAAGGTTGACTAGCTAATGAATTGATTAGAATAAAATTATATCAATACAGTTTTGAATTAAGTGAGTAAGATCACAAACTATCGCCATACTTCTATTGTATTGTTCGAGCCGACGGAGCCTAACAAAGGCCTTTGCAGAACGGGAGACCGCCGAGACGCAGGTAGGCAATTATGTGTCCTTTATTTTACGTAGGAAATAGATTTGAGTCTTAAGGAGCAATGAAGTATATTGTTGGAAAATGAGACAACAAAGGTTGATTGGGAATTAAGATTTTTTTGAGCTCATAGCTTATAAGCTAGACTAAGCTCCTTGAATGGTACACGGTTGCCTGGTGGCGTATCGGCGGCAATGACTCAGCACACCTATACACGCCATGTCTTTGCAAATCAACCCCCGACCTTTGATTTGGCCAAATCAAATACCTAACAAATTTAAACAAATATAATTATAAATCCATGGTTACGGGGCGAGCTTCGGCTCAATTAAAGTACCAGCCATTTAATGCCATTTGGTGATCGGGAGTAATATCGCTTCTCAGCGCAAAAGGGGGTTGAAAAGCAGCCCCAATAACAATGCTAAAAGGCTGGATACCAGCGTAGGGAGTCCCCGTGCTTAATGAGACATTGGTCGGTTACGATGACCTTAAAAGAGGTAAATACATGCATCAACTGACCTTTCACTCTAGCCAGAACGTTAAGTTTAATCCTTCATTCTATCTAGCTTTCCTCCTTGGAACCTGACCGAGAGAGTGAATAAGTAAATAACGTAACTTATTGATGTAAAACTCACAAGTAAAACCGCGGAAATCTGGTAGATTGATTGAGATGTCTGCATGTCCACCCAACGAAATGTACCAGCCATTTACTTGGCAACTCATATGATAACAGATGTCTCCGGATGCCTAAGTGTCTCTATTTCCGACTCTATATTTCCTAAAAATTCCTTCAGTATAATTAATTACAAATCACGAGCCAAGACGATCACGTACGGTGCCACCACAGAATTTTGGTGCCGTGACCAGGATATAAACCTGGATCACTACGAGAAGCTTGTTTAGTACCATAGGACTAGGATATAATCCCGAAAAATTTTGAGAACCTGGGAATTTTGATGCCGGAGTGACCAGAGGTCTATGTACGTATTCGAAAATAACGATATGACTAGATCTATATTAACAAAAAAAAAAAAAATTATAACACAACGTAGGAATAGTAATTAAGTATATGTGAAGGAATCGTGATTAGGTATATGAGACGGAGTTTAACAAAAAAAAAAAAAAAATATATATTTATATAATAATAAATAATAAAACAGGATAAAGAAAAGGTTAAGACACACACTGTGCATGTTATTATTATGTTGTACATTTATTTTATGTATAGGAGAAGCCGAGCAGAAATAAGCAGTATGTTTTATAAATGTACAATTTACAGGGATCCCAAGGAGGAGTTTTGCAGAGAACGAGATATCACTGTGCTTATTTCTTGAAAATATTTACCCTAAATCCTAAAATTTTATATAATCGGAGCGCATTTCCAAGTATAGATAACATCTGCTATCATTATTGCATTGTTTCATAAAATTTTCTCGACGTTTTACGAAGGTGTAATAAATAAGTAAATTAGCGTTTTAGCGTAATTTGGGCGGTGAATAGTTAAACGACGATAAGGAGATTTAGATAAGATGCCGACGGGTAAAAAGGGACGTAAGACAAAGCAGGTAGTAGCGGACCGGTCGGGCGTTAGCGTAGTAGAAGCGAGTGAGCAAACGGGAACCTTAAGTAACCCGGCGTTAGAGTTGATTTTACAAAAAATCAGCGAATTCGAGGGGAAGTTACAGCAATTGAGTTCGAAAGTGAACCCAGTACCGAATGAAAGCGCGAGTGTTACGTCACACGAGTCAGTTGGGTTAGTGAGTAATGAAAGTAACAGTGGTAGGCAGGAAGCTAGTCTTGTATCCACGAGTTCTAGTGTAGCATCTTCCGAGACTCGGAACATTTATGTGGTGCAGCCATCGGTTAGCAAACCAAATTTTGATGGAAAACCATTCACAAATCCAATTTCATTTTTAAAACGGTTAAAGAAGTATATTAGGGCAGTAAATGGGTTTGATCGCGAGATTGACATAGCACTAGGGTGCATTACGGGACATGCTCGTCAGGTTATGGAGTTGTATTCGAAAGATTGGACTACTTTCGCCGATTTTGAAGTCGATTTTAGGCGCACTTATTGGACTGAACAGATCCAGGAGTCTGTGCGATATAGATTGATTAATGCGGTATATACGAACAATTCGGGAATGACTATGTCTGAACATTTTGCCGAACAGGTAGAATCAATGCAGTCACTGACTATTGCGTTTAGCGAGCGAGATTTAGTAAATGCTATTATGCGACACTATGCGGTAGATATACAGCGTCTATGGTTTACTAGGACTGAGGAAGTTAGTATCATGAGCGGGGCGAGGTTCTTGAGAAGTATAGAGCAAAATATTGTTGAAAAACCGAAGGGAGTTGCGAGAGAGGTAGTAGGGGGTAATTTCAGAGGTAGACGGTATAACGGGTCACCGTTGGAACGACCTATGGTTGCAACGATTTTCAAAAATAGGTGGAGTACTAGAGGAAATACGACTAGAGGAAGAGGTTATCGTCAGAATAGGTCAGGTTATAAGGCTAGTTTTAACAGGTCTACATTATCTGAAACTGAACGAGTCAGACCGGCTATTACGTTTGTAAAGGAGGGCGAAAGCTCTAATTTGTCGAAAAATGTGGGGGAGGGACCATCAAAAAACTAGAGGTCCCCACACAAACGAGGTCAAATAAGTTAATTTTGTGTAGAACGGGGAATGTAGAGATCTCAGAGGGCGAACGGGCAGGCGTAGCTTATAACATCCTAGTTAGAAACGGATGGAAACCAGGACAAAGTCTAGGGGTCAACGGAAAGGGGCTAAAACGAACATTGAAAGGTAGCGTAGATAGTGACGATTATAGCTGTCAAGCAGAAATCAGTGGCATAGGAATCTTATTGGAAAACCAGTTTAGCAACGTAGTGGAATGTAATGAGATGGAAATTGAGTGTGAATCTTGTACGAAAAGAGGTTTAAGCGTATATACGATGGTCCATGAACTGGATGGGTCGATTGACGAAGGTATTGATTATTCTCAACCTAAGTTACCTGAAGTATGTGTATGGTTGTACGGGAGAAGTATGAATGCACTTATCGATACGGGAAGTCAGATTAGCGGGATAACTAAAGAATTGTACGATTCTATTCTAAGTGGAAACATATCTCTACCTGAAATCGCTATTCCAGCTATTCAAATACAGGGTGCATTCGGATCGCGAAGCGAAAGCACGAATCGGTTGGTGTTAATAGAGTTCCAATTAGGCAGTACGTTAATTGAAGCACCTGTATTAATTATGCGACGTTTACCTAGGTCATTAATATTAGGATATGATTGGTTAGAACGAGTAAAAGGAGTAGTAAATTGTGGAAGTGAACGGACATTAACAATCGAACATTTGGGAGTCAAGTCTTGCGTTAGACTCAATTCAGATTGTAATATCGAAAGGTTAGGAGGAGAGGCGAATGCTGCCACGATTAATTTGATATTAAATCAAAATACTAGGTCAGAAGGGCATAGCGTATCAATAGAAGAATCGAACGGGAAAAATTCTAAAGGATTTCACTTAGGCGATTCAAACTTAAGTAGTGAACAAAGGGAGCTGTTACTGCCTGTGTTAGAGAAGCATTGTAAGGTATTTACGGACGAGTTAGGTTTGACTAGCAGTTACGAGCACGTTATTGAATTAATAGACGAAGTTCCTTTTGTGAAGCATAGCTATCCAGTACCCTTAGCATATAGAGAACAGGTTAAGGAGGAATTAGAGGAGCTAGAGAGGTTAGGCGTAATAAAACAGGAGGCGACTCCGTATTGCAGCCCTCTCACGTTCACTAAGAAACGAGATGGATCAATAAGACTCTTATTAGACGCGCGCGAACTTAATAAGAAAATTGTAGGAGATGCAGGGTCACCACCACTCACGTCTGAAATTTTACAATCCTTTCATGGAGTGAATTATATCAGTTTAATTGATTTGAATAATGCATATTTTCAAATACCTTTGCATCGGGATTCTAGGAAGTGTACAGGGTTCTCTTTTATGGGAAGAACCTATACTTACCGCGTATTGCCTCAAGGTTTAAAGACATCTGTGGCAGGTTTCTCTAGAGCAATGGATTCAATATTAAAAGGAGTGCGTGAGTTTTGCGTGAACTATTTAGATGACATTGTCATATTTACCACAGGGGATATAAAGTTACATCTAGAACATTTAGATCGAGTACTTGACAGTCTGGAGACCGCAGGTTTAACAGGTAGAATAGGAAAGTGTCGGTTTTTATGCGTAGAGGTGAAATTGCTAGGACACATAGTAAATACAAGCGGGGTGCGTATGGATCCTGAGCGGGTAAAAGCCATATTAGATTTTCCCATACCTCGAACAATAAAACAATTACGAGGATTTCTGGGATTAATAAATTATTTCAGAAGGTTTGTTTCGAAGTATAGCGAAGAAGTTAGGCCACTCTGCGACCTATTAAAACAAAATACCAAATGGTCATGGACTCAGGTAGTAAACGATTGTTTTGAGAGGGTCAAGAAATTATTTCTAGACACAATACTGCTTATGCATCCTAACCCAAAGGAGACCTATTACTTACAAACCGATAGCAGTAATCTAGGAGTTTCTGGGTATGTTTATCAATTGGACGATGTAGGTGAAGAACAGATAATAGGATTTTGTAGTAAGGCGTTGACAGAAACGGAGCGTAAATGGACGGTCACAGAACAAGAATTGTGGGCTATCATTTTTAGTTTGTCGAAGTTTGAAACGTATTTGAGGGGAGCACGTTTAGTGATTAGGACCGATCATAAGAGTTTGATATTTTTACAAACATGTAAATTGTTGAGCGCACGAATGATACGTTGGGTGCATTACATAGGTCGGTTCGACTATACAGTCGAGCATGTAAAAGGGAAATTAAATACAGTAGCGGATGTATTATCCAGACATATAAAAGGTACAACTGATGTATTGACTAATAAGACTACGGGGCCTGAGATGAATTTATTCAAAGCATCGTTAGGACGGGTAGTACAGGCGAGATGGAAGGAGATAGGTAGCTACCAAGAGCGTGACAGGGTCGCTAGTGAGATAATTAGACGTATGAAAATAACAGGCACGTCTGAATCAAGATATTATATACTTAAGGAGGGTGTTCTTTACAAGACAGACGGGAGGAAGGATACTTTGAGATTATATGTCCCCGAGGACTTACAAAGAGATTTGATTGTTAGCATTCATGAGGAAATAGGTCATTTCGGACGTTACAAGGTATATGCTATGATGAAACGTCGGTACTATTTCTCGAATATGTCTCGCGTGATAAATCGTATTGTAAGAGCTTGCGAAATATGTCAAAAATCAAAGCACGCGTTAGAAACACACACAGGGCCAATTAAAACCGTGATAGCGAAAGAAATAGGAGAACGGGTTTTTTGTGATATTTATGGACCTTTACCTGCGGGACGATTTGGATACAGATATATATTTGTGATACAGGACGCTTACAGTAAGCTAATCAGGTTATATCCACTACGCGAAGCAAGTGGAAAAGCCTCGTTAACATGTATAAAAAAGTTTCATAGTCAAATTGTAGTTAAGACCTTATGTTCGGATAGAGGTGCGAACTTCACGTCAAAGATTTTCGAGTCGGGTGTACATCGATTAGGTATCGAGTTGACACACACATCTGTTAGGAATCCGCGACCAAATTCAACAGAGAGAGTTAATAAGGAATTAGGGAGGTTATTCAGAACATATTGCGACAAATCTCATCGATCTTGGGTGGATTTATTACCGGACATAGAGGATTGTTACAATCAGGTAGTACATACTACGACAGGCTATACTCCAAATGAGATAGTATGTGGAAAGCGGACCTTGCTATCGACTGATTTCGACAAGAGCGTAGTGAACGGAAACGGTTTACAACAGGAGACGTTAGATCAAATTAGACAGCGGGCACAGCAAAACATAATTAAGGCAGCGGAAAGTAGAGAGTCTTATTATAATAAGAATCATAAGTTAGTGCAGTTCGAGATAGGAAATTTAGTAAAGCTCAAGACTTTTTCGAAATCAGATGCCGACAAGAAGTTAACAAGGAAATTCATGCGTTTATATGAGGGACCTTACGTAATAGGAGCGGTTCCGTATAATAACGTATATACATTGATTGACGCTCGTACTAACAAAGCTAAGGGTAATTACAATGCGATCCATCTGTTTCGTTATTATGGAGATATTTAAGAGAGTAGGTTTCCACTAGGGATTAGTGTAAACAAAGGGAAATGAATGAAGTTACCGATATCTTCATGAACAATAGAGAGGTCAGTTTAAACGAGTAAAGAGGAATTTGAGTTAAATAGGTTATTACGATGTTTGGAATATAATAGATGAGCGGGAAGGACTTAGAGCTAGCGGTAAAGTACAGAGGAGAAATAGATTTTCAAACGACTAGTAAAAATATGTAGATATTTATGGGACTAGGTGTATTAAAAATCTATTTGGGGGAGTGTGAGGTGGTCACCCTATTTTGCCATGGGCGCCCTAACAAAACTTTTAAAATAAATATTACAACACTCATAAAATTTCGTCAGGATTTAAAGCGATGCTTTTAATTTTTTACTAGAAATACGAGAGCTTAAGAAATTCGTAAAAGATAAGCTAAGGGTAAAATTCTTCGAAAGTAAGGCAATAAACTATAGAATTTCACGCAGCGGAACTCGTAAAGCTTTCTAAATTATTACGTTAAAACAAAGCTCTACAATCTGACAAGCACTTTGAAATGCGATCATAAAGTCGAGACCTTTTTCTACACCAAATCACCAAAGTGTCGAGAAACAATGATAGCAGATGTTAAAGTACCAAAACAAAAAAAAATCACGTCTTGAGAAAAATATTAAGATGCAACGCAAAACTGTGGGAAAGAGGTGTGGCAGTTTTATTTTGATGCCTGATTGGACAAACCCGAATAAGGGCTATTTTAGGGCCAATGAATTACGTCGAATGGTTTACTTGGGCGTGCAATTTAAATTTCAGAATTATGGCGGGGAGAGGGGGACCCGAGCGCAACGGAGCATGGAGACGGACAGTCAAGCACAAGCCTTCAAACGCGGAGGTCAATCGCGGATTAAATCGCGGACATCCAATCGCAGGGGTTTCAATCACGCGCAGTCTTCATTAAATATCCAATAATTCCTCGATTCGGGCTTTCGAGAAGTCGTTTAATATAAGTATTTTCCGGGTCTGTTACTAAAAATTGTACTAAAGAGTGAATGCGTATATGTAATTTGTAGAGTCAAATGACCTGTCTCCGATTAAATACCATTCTAAGAAATAAAGTGTACAGTGAGGAGAGTCTTCGATAAATTTGGTAACGTACTCTATTTGATTTAATTATATTTAGAACAATTTCACAGTCCTACATAATATCATACAGATAAATCTAGGATATAAATTGGCTAAAACGAGATAAGGTGCATCCAGACACAGCATTAGATACCTTTTATTATATGAATGGAGTTGAAAGGGGAGACTCCAGGACAAGTACGAAGTGGGTATACACGAGTCTCTTCATTATATCAATTACCATATGTCCGTTTCTCCTGACATATAGACTCATTTGTAAGTTCCGCAAATAATGGAATCGTAGTCACAACCCAGAGGCGACTAGAGCCACGAGTGTCAGATACAACCATACTTCGATCCTATCTCAAATAGAATTTGTTTAATAAAGTAATAGATATCGTATGACTGTGAAATCGTTTCGATCCACTCACTTGTATAACTTAACCTGATAACGAGTGTGTGTCTTTTCCTTATAACGTGTGTCTTATCCTATGTTTTTTTTGTATTTCATCACCGTTATAAATATGAAAATAATAATAACATAAAACATGTGTGTTAATCATTAAGAACTATCTAGAATAGACAGCCGACGGGTTTTTTTAGCTTGGATATACCGTTTTTCCCGTCGTTAGCATGGCTTTAGGAACGGGATATCCAGCTGGGCTTCTAAATGTCATCCCATTAGAAGCTCAGTTTAATTAATCGAACAGTTTCTTTTTTTAATTTCACTCTATCTGTCGGAGTAATAGAATTAATGGTTTACTTGAATAAAAGAATTACTTTGAACCATAACTATACTCTTTCATTCCTATCATTAAATATATTTCCTAGAGCTTTTAATAATGGAGATACGAGTTAAATTGCACCTCATCAGTCTTAATACAACCTCACAATGTCTATTGTTTCAAGATAACTATTGTGTTATTTCAACTTGAAATCCTCCGCTATTAAACCCTCTCATATCACCTTATTTAGATCACGATTCTCTCATCAAAAGATAAAATAGGCAGGTTATTTATTACAGCATTAATTCATATTAATAGCACAAGTTTGATAGTAAATTTAGGTAATAATAGTTTTACTGGAGCACCTAGGTTCTTTCGATTAGAGCCTAGAATATAGAAAAGTCAAATGCATCGCAGTCTAAATAGAATTGACTTAAGGTTGATTAGTTAATGAACCGATTAGAGCTAGAATATAGAAAAGTCAAATGCATCGCAGTCTAAATAGAATTGACTTAAGGTTGATTAGTTAATGAACCGATTAGAGCCAGAATATAGAGAAGTCAAATGCACCGCAATCTAAATAGATTTGACTTAAGGTTGACTAGCTAATGAATTGATTAGAATAAAATTATATCAATACAGTTTTGAATTAAGTGAGTAAGATCACAAACTATCGCCATACTTCTATTGTATTGTTCGAGCCGACGGAGCCTAACAAAGGCCTTTGCAGAACGGGAGACCGCCGAGACGCAGGTAGGCAATTATGTGTCCTTTATTTTACGTAGGAAATAGATTTGAGTCTTAAGGAGCAATGAAGTATATTGTTGGAAAATGAGACAACAAAGGTTGATTGGGAATTAAGATTTTTTTGAGCTCATAGCTTATAAGCTAGACTAAGCTCCTTGAATGGTACACGGTTGCCTGGTGGCGTATCGGCGGCAATGACTCAGCACACCTATACACGCCATGTCTTTGCAAATCAACCCCCGACCTTTGATTTGGCCAAATCAAATACCTAACAAATTTAAACAAATATAATTATAAATCCATGGTTACGGGGCGAGCTTCGGCTCAATTAAAGTACCAGCCATTTAATGCCATTTGGTGATCGGGAGTAATATCGCTTCTCAGCGCAAAAGGGGGTTGAAAAGCAGCCCCAATAACAATGCTAAAAGGCTGGATACCAGCGTAGGGAGTCCCCGTGCTTAATGAGACATTGGTCGGTTACGATGACCTTAAAAGAGGTAAATACATGCATCAACTGACCTTTCACTCTAGCCAGAACGTTAAGTTTAATCCTTCATTCTATCTAGCTTTCCTCCTTGGAACCTGACCGAGAGAGTGAATAAGTAAATAACGTAACTTATTGATGTAAAACTCACAAGTAAAACCGCGGAAATCTGGTAGATTGATTGAGATGTCTGCATGTCCACCCAACGAAATGTACCAGCCATTTACTTGGCAACTCATATGATAACAGATGTCTCCGGATGCCTAAGTGTCTCTATTTCCGACTCTATATTTCCTAAAAATTCCTTCAGTATAATTAATTACAAATCACGAGCCAAGACGATCACGTACGGTGCCACCACAGTAACCAGCACGTGCGCAGCCAACGCCGAAGGATACTGTCCCTGTTTGCATTCCCTTCGCCACTGCAGGCCCACCGGAGTCACCCTTTTGAGAAAACAAAGAGCTCAGTTTATTGTTACTAAAATTAGTAAAATTATGACGGCTCGCAACACTATTTTTATTCATTGCGTATTACTAAGTAACACAATTAATTCATAGGAACATAGTCACCATGTGACTAATACCCATTTTCACTAACAATCTGTAAATTTGGGGACCACTTAAGCCCGTAAGTCATAAGGTGGCAGTTATAATTGTACGAGAAAGCTGTTCCTCTTGACTTCGGTATTTTTAACATTTTTTTTTTGGTTGTTAGTGAAAACGTAGTATACAACGTGTAGTTACAACAAATTGTTAAATCTAGCCATTTCAGTAATACCAGATAAAAAATTTACTCTAGCCTTCCCTTAACTTATTCCTGCCTACAGTTTAATTTCTATCAATTCCATTGTACCTGGCAAGAATCTTTTCCTCCTTGAGGAACACCGGCGCAAACCATGTTTTCTGTAAGAGACTTGTATGTTGCGCGACATCGAACGTTTGGTATAACTGGTACTGTCACCGCCATTAGAACATCACTGCCTTCTCCATTTTCCTAAAAATACAATCTGTTTCACATCATTGCATCTACATTTTAATCCTGATGATAACAATAAAATACGCATACTAAATAATAATAATAAATGCGAAAGTGTGTCTTTCTGTGATCTGTCTGCTACGCTTTAACGGCCCATCTTTTCAAACATTTTTGATGAAATTTGGTACAGAGGTGGGTTACATCCCGGGGGGGTGGCTCTTTTTAATAAAAATTAAGGAGTTCTTCCGGGTATTCAAAAAACTTAATCGACGCGGTCACGCGTAAAGTTAAAAATTCCATGATAAACCTATGCGTATAATTTTTCTCTTTCAATAATTAATTGTTCATAAGGGGCAAAAAGTTTACAATTTATTCCCTGTTGCATAAAACTTTTTAAGTACTTACAGATGTAGCACCCCATCCTGACACAGTAATCCTAGTACCGGGTGGAATACGAGTACCTCTAGCAGGCAACCTAATCGCTCGTTTTGTATCATCAAATGATATTGGAGATGGTAGACGCAACAGCCCTACATCGAAGTCTAGTGTGCTAGAGTTATATTTAGGATGCTGTGTGATATCAGTAGTTTCAATCAAGTCTCCGCCTTCATCAACGTAATCACTTCCTACTCTGACGTATACTTTAGAGGCTCTGAAATAAAAAAAATCGTATCGATCAATTTTGAAATTATGCTTATTTAAATAATAATAAATCCAGAAGAGCAGCTTTGGCAAGTTATTGATTGCTTGTTTAACATAGACTTAATATTCGACTGTGTTGTCTTTTGTGGAGCCTACTCGTACCTCTGACTTGCCTTTGCCAGCCGACCAGCTAAGTTGTCGTTCACGGCAACGTATAAATGTAGTGAAAGATACTTAATATCCCTGCTGCTGTACCCATCTAACAATTTACATCAATTTTCTCTTAAAGCGTATGCACATTCCATATCGGTACATCTGGTATGTAGGCTTTAGTTTTAAATGATTCTCACCCGACCAAACAATGTGCTGCCGTCAAAATGTAAGTGGCACTTATTGTCGATCCTCCGCATCCAAAATATCCTTGATCTGTCTCAATTAATAAACGTGCTTGGTACGGAAATCTTTTAATACTAACTACAGAGCCACCAACTATTTTACCATCTGTCTTCTTATCACGGTGCTCATGTTTTTTGCATGTAACAGCTGAAAAATATAATAATAGCATTATTTTATTATTTGATCGAAAATCAATCGTCAATCGTTAATTTAGAATAAAATGAAATCAAAACAGAGTATAAAATGGATGCTAAGAATTTTAAAAAAAACTTTTTTTCTACTACAAGTTAGCACTTGTCTCATTTAGAGCATTTGATTTAATGACGTCAAAGATGCAGTAGTGGTGTGCGCTGTTATGTTATATCTTAAATTCCCCGCAAGGGCAGGGTGTGCTTTTTTTCAGAAAATGATGATAAAGATGATAAATACCTCCGAAAAAAATAATTGTATAAAGGCATATTAAATAATATAGCTGTGACGCCTTCATTTTCAGCTAAACTAAAGGAACAACATACAATACTATCGTGTCTGTAAGTTTTTATACTATTGTTGAATGTACGTACTATTTAAAAGAGTAATAATTATAGTATTTTAGTTCCTTTCTAGATAGCCGTTTCTAGAAAAGCCGTTATTAAAAATCCATCTTCCATTATTAGTCTCTACCAGATAATTATTATGTACCGTAGAGCATTTTCTAAGTAAATGTGCATAAAATATTATTCTTAATAACTGTTATTACGAGAATTTTGTTTGTATTTGTGTTTACAAGGACCTCTCTCTACTGCAGTAAAGTTTACGCTGTGATATTGTTGGTGGCAAAATCGCACATGAATTTGCCACCAACAATATCACAGCGTGCGATTCAATGGAGAGTAATAACATAAAAAAGGAGAAATTAATCGCATACTCCTCCTCCCAGGTTCCCACAAATAATTTTATTATAAATGATGTAGCGCTGTCTTATCAAAACGACCAATTTACTCGAGTTTTGCTTAGCTTAGTTTTGTAGGATATTAGTTGGCAACATTACTGCATTCACAAACTAATGAATCAAATGATCTACCAGCAACTACTCAGGCTATTAAACCTCAACACGTAAGCGAATGATCGTCAGTGTGGCTTTGACCTGAGTCGTTCAGCTGGTAATCTTCTTGTTTACAAGCATACACACAAACTCTATTTACTTGAGCTGTTAAGGCCTTGGCTTTGACATAGGACAATGCAATGGAAATAGCCATTTCACGGATAAGATGTGAAGTTGGGTAGTTGGGATTCTCAATGAGCGCAACATCGCTATTGACAGCTTTTGCCAGGCCTATCGATACTGGAGTTCCACAAGCTACGCTATCACGGCCCATCTGTTCAACCGGTTTTGATGAAATTTGGTACAGGGATAGGTTATATCCCGGGGAAGGAATATTAGTATGGATTAGCGTGATAAATAAAACACAATTATAAAGTTCCTTAATTTAATAAAAGTAGTATTTTTAACTATGATCTTATTAATATTTTTAAAAAACTTTATTGGAGATCAACGAATAATTATTTATGCGCCTGAAACCTGCCTAATCCATCCTCGCACGGATGATACGTTTGTATAAACACCAGGGTATCCTTTTTGAGCGCAACCTTTTCCAAAAGAGACTATGCCCCCCTGCATACCGTCTGGCGACACAGCTGGACCTCCTGAGTCACCCTGAACAAATATTAGTTTTGTGTAAATTAAAAACCCGGATTAATACAAGTTTATAATACACAGTCAATTCTCCTATCTTATCTTATCATAATTAATTAATGATACGACTAGATGATGCCCGCGACTTCGTCAGCCTGGATAAAGGTTTTTTGATTCCCGCGGGAACTCTTTAATTTTCTGGGATAAATGAAGCCTATATCTGTCCCCGGGATACAACCTATCTCTGTACCATATTTTATCAAAATCGGTTGAACATCGATTGGCCGGCCCATATGGCCGTAGCAGACAGCCAGACAGACGCACGGAAAGACAAACAATAGTATATTGTGTGCCTAGGCGTGAAATCGTGTTTCATCCCGCGGCACACACTATATTTTTAATATAATCTGCATAAAAGTGCGAGTTTTTTAAAATTGTATTTCTTATTTATTTTATTTGCTAGGTTGTTGTTTAGAAATATATCTGACTAGCTTATGCCCGTGACTTCGTCCGCGTGGTTTAAGATTCCCGCGGGAACTTCTTAATTTTTCGGGATAAAAAGTAGCCTATGTCACTTTCTAGGTTCTAAACTATATTCATGACAAAAATCACGTCGTTCCGTTGCTCTGTTGCAGCGTGATTGAAGGACAAACCAACAAACAAACACACTTTCGCATTTATAATATTATACTAGCTGATGCCCGCGACTTCGTCCGCGTGGTTTAAGTTTTCTTGATTCCCTCGGGAACTCCCTAATTTTCCGGGATATAAAGTAGCCTATGTCACTCTCCAGGTCCTCAACTATACCCATGCCAAAAATCACGTCGATCCGTTGCTCCGTTGCGGCGTGATTGAAGGACAAACCAACAAACAAACACACTTTCGCATTTATAATATTAGTATGATATCTGTCAGTTTAGTTGATGGTTAAAATGACAATCAAAAAGGTTTGAAATAAAGAAAATATACTCTGAAAGGAGGGCTGCTGCTTCATTCAGCGGGAAAACGATGATTTTCTACCCGCTGAATGACGTATTCGTCTGAAATTGACTAGTTGCGGTTAGCTCAACAGGCATTGAAACTCGCACTTTCAATGCAGGTTATATGAAAACACACTTTCGCATTCATAATATTAGTATGGAATTGGTAATCGCGATAGTTTTCCACTATGATATTAATTATTAAAGGTATGAGTATAATATAACTAAGATCGCAGTCAAGGGCTAACTTGTAGTGAAATGAAAAAAATATCAAAATGGCATTCCTTAAAAGTAGAGAATCAGAAAAATCCATATCCATATCTACTAATATTATAAATGCGACAATGTTTTCCCTTACGCAAAATTATATTTTTCGGGAATGTGGGAATATTCATTATCTTGTTATACAAGTCAAACCATTTACCTGACAAGAATCTTTGCCTCCATCTGGATAGCCAGCACAAACCATTCTGGCCGTGATCGTGTAAGCCTTACGACACTCCTCTGAAGGTATAACTGGGACCTCCACTGCCATCAGAGTCGGAGACGAATTGCCGTTTTCCTGTAAAAATATTATTACTAATTCAGTAACTACTATAATACTGCACTGAATGACAGTTACTCAACCAAATTGTTTTTATTTGAATCGAGAAAAATCGAAAAATAATATGATAATACCTACACTATATTAACTAGCTACCTAAATGTTTCTACTTTCCCCAACTTCTCTCTTAACTGTCCCCACTACCAAAGGTTAACTGGAAGAGAATACCTCTAGGTATTAAGTTCGTCATTGTATTTTCTATGTGCAACCAAGACTTTAAAACACAACAAATAAAATATGTCCCCCGGACCGTAATTCGGCCAACTTCACAGAAATCATTCATTCATTATTTCTCCGAGGTACGGTGGAGAATTAATACTGACAAGTTTCTTATTCCGGAGAAATTTTCTGGCTGAGAGTGTTCAAACAAAAAACCCTACACATATTTCAGGCCCGACCCGGTAATCTAAACCAGGATGTTGCCATTGAACCGACGAGACGAGGCAGTTAAAATACTACGTCTTAAGAACATACGCTTGAATACTAAACTGTGGACATCTTACCATCGTTGCTCCCCAGCCTGACACTATGAATTTAGTACCAGGAGCTACAGGAGTATTAGCCGGTGGCAACTTAACAGCTCGAACATTAGTTCCGTCTAAAGCCATCCGCCGCAGAACGCGTACGACTGCTGCATCATAATCGGATGTCATAGGATTGTATAAAGGGTGAATCGTGGAGAAAAACGATGTATATTGTGCGCCACCTCTGTTAGCATAAGTGCTGCCTACTCTGGCTCTTATCATTGATGCCCTGCAGCAGAAATTTGACATATTATAGTTATCACTTTTAGTACACGCTGGCATTGTTCTGAGGAACAACTAAAAAAATTATATGATAAATAAATTCACAAGGTATCCATACTTATTGTAAGTATTGTAGTAGTAGTTGTAAGTATAATACTTATTTACTTATAACATTATAAATACGAAAGTGTATCTGTCTATCTGTCTGTCTGCTACGCTTTCACGGCTCATCCGTTAAACCGATTTAGATGAAATTTGATACAGGGGTAGGTTGTATTCCGGAAAATTCTTCCAAAAGAGGGTATTCCAAAAGACTTAAAGTTCACATCCTCGGTTAGTTTTAAGTTTGATAACCATTTTAAAATATAGATAAAAGAAAAAAAGTGCGTTGCAATTTTATGACGTCACAACTGTGAATTTCATACAACTTCCATACTAGAAGTGCGTTTTTAAGTTTGTTAAAGAGTTGCTGATCTGATTGAGTTGTCATCATCCCTATTAAAAAAATCTTAAACCACGCGGACGAAGTCGCGGGCATCAGCTAGTGAAAAATAAATTTGAACAACTTCTGATATCTTAGCACTGAATGTAGCATTACATCAATAAGTATAAGAAGAAACTAGTCGGGCATTTTTCCGACGGAACACGTGAGTTTATCCGGATATTATGTACAGTTAAAAAGTATAAGAAGTATTAATAACTTTTAAAATATATATTTAAAGTTAAAAAAATTGATAAAGATAAAGAAATGATAACTTTACCCAATAGCACAATGGGCAGCTGTCAAAATGTGCTGTGAGTTTATAACAGATCCTCCACATTGGAACACTTGGAACCCCTTATATATACTGAGAAATGCTTGGTATGGAAACTGTTGTATTGTTGCATTGTAGCCACCGACTATTTTACCATCATCATCTTTATTTACACTGGGTGAAACACCTGACACTATGTCTAAACATACTGAAATACAAAAATAGTCGTATTAATATTATTTTTAATTTTTTTTTTATTTATTCATTTAAAAACAAAAAGTTACAAACTTAATCTATTTGGCGTCTCATAGACTCAACTGAGTTTTTCAGAGTTTTTCATATAAAGAGTCACAATATTTTTTTATGAACACAAATCATTTATTAGAGCACTAATATGAAAGAATATTGTGTTATAATATATTATAACTTTCTAAAATTAGAAACAGAGGACTTTTACTTGTAGTACAGATATAAAATTTCAAGACTATTTCTGAAACGATTTTTAATTACAGAATTATTGTTCCTGTATTATGTAATACTTTATCTTATATTATATAACAGTAAGTGTTATTCGAATCTCCCTAATTTTTAGAAGAAATACTGAGAGTTTAATTAATTTTATTATGAAGCAATTAATAAATTATTAATAATATAAATGTAATATTAATAATTTATCATTTATAATATAAATGTAATTAATGAGAAATAAAAATTTTAAACAAAGATTTAATCTTACTTCTTGGAAGAGCACACAACAATACGATAAAAATTAAAAATAAAAATTTCTCCATACCGATTCAGAACAAAATTCAGTATGAAAGATTCTTTCGCATATCAATGATATTTAAATACAATCCCGTATTCTGATAAAGGCCTGGTATGTCACCTAGAGCCACCATTTTACATTGATAAGAGCTATTTATTACCTACAATTTACATTAATAATTTACATTAATCTATACTATACTAATATTATAAATGCGAAACTTTGGATGGGTGGATGGATGTTTGTTACTCAATCACGCCAGAACATATTATTAATTAGTATAAGAAACTATCAAATTAGATATAGCAACAAAGTTGTGTGACCAAATACAGGTCTCCAGCTCAGCATCATGCTACAGCAGGATGTAGCGCTGGGTTTCAGTGAAAACCTTAAAATTGGTGCAGTCAAGTAAGATTTAATTTTAATTTAGATTGTAGAGGTTTTAAATCTTTCAATGTTTTTAATATTATAGTAGTGCAAGTTCCATTTGGAATAAAATAATCTTGCCAACGATGATTGTTACAGCATGGAATGCTAACAAAAAGAAGCAAGGAAATGAATTAAGTAATAAAAGTACAAATAGCTAATCTTACTTCTTGGAAGAGCACACAACAATAATCCAAAGATTAACAATAAATATTTCTCCATTCTGATTGAGAGCAAAATTCAGTATGAAAGATTCGTACGCATATCAAATAGGTATCTCCCGTATATACTTTATATTAACCTCGTATGCCTGCAGCCACCATTTTGTCAATGATAAAAAGCAATTATTATTATTGACATAATATTACCTATAATTTACATATAGATACTAGCGACCGCCCGGGGCTTCGCTCTCGAGGAAATTTTGAAAAACTCGATCTTTTTGTTCTGTGCAAAATCCAAGCATTCTATATGGCAAATGGTTTGGGATATGCGTTGAGGAGTTAGTGAGTGTGCCAGTGAGTGAGTCATTATTTTCATTATTTTCTTTCTATTGCATGAGATTTTCAAATAATCACAAAATGACGTTTTTGTTCCTCATTTTATGATACGAACCGCTAAGGTTTAGAAGGCCCTTCCGCGGCGACCGTGTTTCCTGCTAATTCGTGTATGACTCGAGTACTTACCTTTAAGGCAAGAATGAATAGGCATTTGCTAGGCAAGCGCGTTCCAACCTAGACCTCATCATTGCTTTTGAACCGACTAGACTTCAAAAAAACCGGCCAAGTGCGAGTCGGACTCGCGCACCGAGGGTTCCGTACAAACCTGTAGTAAGTTTTAAATTATTAAAAAAAAACTTCTTACTAGATCTCGTTCAAACCAATTTTCGGTGGAAGTTTGCATGATAATGTACATCATATATTTTTTTTAGTTTTATCATTCTCTTATTTTAGAAGTTGCAGGGGGGGGGGGGACACACATTTTACCACTTTGGAAGTGTCTCTCGGGCAAACTATTCAGTTTAAAAAAAAATGGTATTAAAAACCTCAATATCATTTTTGAAGACCTATTCAATGTTTTTAATATTATAGTAGTGCAAGTTCCATTTGGAATAAAATAATCTTGCCAACGATGATTGTTACAGCATGGAATGCTAACAAAAAGAAGCAAGGAAATGAATTAAGTAATAAAAGTACAAATAGCTAATCTTACTTCTTGGAAGAGCACACAACAATAATCCAAAGATTAACAATAAATATTTCTCCATTCTGATTGAGAGCAAAATTCAGTATGAAAGATTCGTACGCATATCAAATAGGTATCTCCCGTATATACTTTATATTAACCTCGTATGCCTGCAGCCACCATTTTGTCAATGATAAAAAGCAATTATTATTATTGACATAATATTACCTATAATTTACATATAGATACTAGCGACCGCCCGGGGCTTCGCTCTCGAGGAAATTTTGAAAAACTCGATCTTTTTGTTCTGTGCAAAATCCAAGCATTCTATATGGCAAATGGTTTGGGATATGCGTTGAGGAGTTAGTGAGTGTGCCAGTGAGTGAGTCATTATTTTCATTATTTTCTTTCTATTGCATGAGATTTTCAAATAATCACAAAATGACGTTTTTGTTCCTCATTTTATGATACGAACCGCTAAGGTTTAGAAGGCCCTTCCGCGGCGACCGTGTTTCCTGCTAATTCGTGTATGACTCGAGTACTTACCTTTAAGGCAAGAATGAATAGGCATTTGCTAGGCAAGCGCGTTCCAACCTAGACCTCATCATTGCTTTTGAACCGACTAGACTTCAAAAAAACCGGCCAAGTGCGAGTCGGACTCGCGCACCGAGGGTTCCGTACAAACCTGTAGTAAGTTTTAAATTATTAAAAAAAAACTTCTTACTAGATCTCGTTCAAACCAATTTTCGGTGGAAGTTTGCATGATAATGTACATCATATATTTTTTTTAGTTTTATCATTCTCTTATTTTAGAAGTTGCAGGGGGGGGGGGGACACACATTTTACCACTTTGGAAGTGTCTCTCGGGCAAACTATTCAGTTTAAAAAAAAATGGTATTAAAAACCTCAATATCATTTTTGAAGACCTATCCATAGATGAAAAAAAATTTTTTGAGTTTCAGTTCTAAGTATGGGGACCCCCAAAATTTATTGTTTTTTTTCTAGTTTTGTGTGAAAATCTTAATGCGGTTCACAGAATACAGCTACTTACCAAGTTTCAACAGTATAGCTCTTATAGTTTCGGAAAAAAGTGGCTGTGACATACGGACGGACACACAGACAGACAGACAGACAGACAGACAGACAGACATGACGAATCTATAAGGGTTCCGTTTTTGCCAAATTTGGCTACGGAACCCTAAAAATGATTGACGCTAATTTACATATAGCGAACTATTACCAATTAGGTTTTCCCGCAACGTGCGTGCATTTAGTATTTAAAAGGTATCCTTTCTTTTACTGATTAAGCAAAGCGAGGTGATTTAAGAGTCGTCTTTGGTTAATTTCCATTCGTCTGTCTGTCTGAATTATATTTAAATTCATTTAAAAATACAATAGTACAATTAATCCGACCAAATACTAGCATTAGTACAACAGCTAAAACTTTTCTGGGTCTAGATATTTGTAATTTTTCATGTCGCTTTAATATCGTAGCATAAAGACATAGATTAAAAAAGTATTTCCATTTTCACTAAATGAAGCTAGGGCATAAACACTGGGTATGAATAAAACAAGTAATTAATTATTAATCCATATAAATATTATAAATGCGAAAGTTTGGATGTATGGATGTATGTTTGTTACTCAATCACGCTCCAACGGATGAACGGATCTGGATGAAATTTAGCACAGAGATAGATTATAGTCTGGAATAGCACATAGGCTACTTTTTATCCCGGAAAATTAAGGAGTTCCCGCGGGAACCGAAAAACCTCAATCCACGCGGACGAAGTCGCGGGCATCAGTTAGTCGTCACTATTTATTTCAACTGTCACAATCATAAACAAACATCTATATCCATACTAATACTAGCTGATGCCGGTGACTCCGTCCGCGTGGATTGAGGTGTTTTAGGGGTATGAAAAATAGTTCTCCTACGTACCTTGTAGTAGTAGTGGTAGTACGTCCTATTCTGAGACCTTTTTTAGGGTTCCGTACCCAAAGGGTAAAAACGGGACCCTATTACTAAGACTCCGCTGTCTGTCTGTCTGTCTGTCTGTCTGTCTGTCTGTCTCCAGGCTGTATCTCATAAACCGTGATAGCTAGAAAGCTGAAATTTTCACAAATGATGTATTTCCGTTGCCGCTATAACAACAAATACTAAAAATTTTAAAAATATATATATTAAGGGGGGTCCCCATACAATAAACGTGTTTTTTTCGTATTTTTTTGCTCAATATTAAAAACGGTAACAGGTAGACGGTTCAAATTTTCACAGAATATTAACTTGTATATTACCTTTCAAAATAAATAATTAAATATCAATAAAGTAAATATTAAAGAGGGGGCTCCCAAACAACAAACGTAATTTTTATTTTTAATACGTCATAAATCGTAAAACTTACTACAGGTTTGTACGGAACCCTCGGTGCGCGAGTCCGACTCGCACTTGGCCGGTTTTTTACGATACCCAACTTCCGGGGGGAAGAAGTCGGGTTATGTAGGATTTGTACCTACTAAAACCCCCTCGGTGGCCACCAGCAGCATATAGGAAGGCTCCGAGATCTCTATAAAGAACGCATCGGTACCTCCCTTGCGCAATGCCCGTCCTATTCTCAGACCTACCGAATATATACACAAAAAAATTCATAAGAATCGGTCAAGCCGTTTCGGAGGAGTTTTGTTACAAACACTGTGACACGAGAATTTTATATATTAAATTATAAATGCGAAAGTTTGGATGGATGTATGGATGGATGGATGGACGGATGGATTTTTGTTACTCAATCACGCCAGAACGGCTGATCGGATATGGGTATTAAGCACAAAGATAGATTATAGCCTGGGATAACACATAGGCTACTTTTTACTATACTTACTACTTTATATAGGACAAAAGCTACTTACGACTAAGGCAAACAACTTTTATGGGAAACGAACGACAGATTTTTTACTACCAAGACTAATCAATGAATTACCACCGGATCTCAAATCCAAATTAACCAAAACAATCATTATTTATATAAAAAGTCAAAAATTATTTATTAAAATGTTAAAATTAAAAAATTATATAAATTATCTATTATTATTATTACAAAAATTACCTATTAAAATGTTAATGATGAAAAAGATTTGAGAGTCGGTATTACTAAAAGTAGATAAATATGTGAGCGCCACTCGACGACAGCGCCGCTCGATGTTAGTGCCGCTTGCTGACTACAGATGGCGCTGAACCTGTGGCGCGGCAAAGTAGTCTATACGCGTGGTTTTCCTCCATTAATGGCGTGACGTCACAATACTGCTTTGGAATTTACATTATAGCAACTTCAAAGTCTTTAACCATTCGATACTCAGAGTTGCCTTGAGTAGCAAGTGTTCCAGAAAGTAGACCTATCTCTATACCTTGGTCGCGAGTGGTTATGGATCTAGTTGTTGTTATATTGTTACATTGCCATTAATTTAATACATCTTATATGTTATTGTGTTTCTTCCTTAATAAATGATCGAGTCTGTGTATTACATATTGTTAGTTTGCATCTTAAAACCCTATCCATCACCACAAGCATGTAGGTCTATAATAAATAATATATAATGTAACTATAACGATTAAACACGTTCAGTACCCTTACTCTGAGATTGATCGAATTTAAAATACGGTCTCACTAAGTGAGGTGAATTACATTTGCATCAAACTAAAATGAATCTTAATCTTATTAATTTAGAGCTCAATTTCGTGTATGCATTCACAGCTAGCGCTCCAAACGATACGTTTCGAAATTTGAATCGGTTGCACTGAATTTGTGGCTTTAAATCAAGAGTTTTTGGGTCCATTTTAGTTTGACGCAAATGTGATTCACCTCACTTAGTGAGACCGTATTTTAAATTCGATCAATCTCAGAGTAAGGGTACAGAACAGCCTGTATCTCGAATATCCAAAGTCTAAACGCTCCGGCGCGGTGCTCTGTACTCGTACGTCGTGCATTGTTTTACTGAAATACCCTACAATTTTAATTTATTATGACGTATGATGCTGTTTGTTTACATTTATAATATCACTTTTTGTTCACTTGTTTCGTGTACTTTTACCTAATTGTTTATTGTTGTGTTAATGTTACTTTAATTGTCCTCATAATACTTGTATTTATTTAATAGATCTAAGAGGAATGTGCAGCCCCCAGACAAGTCGACGAGGCTTATGGGGTGCTAAGAAAACATGTAAATGTAAAAATTTCTTTATTATTAAATAAATTGGAATTAAAAATAAATTGGAATTATCCCGGAAAATTAAAGAGTTCCCGCGGGAACCAAATAACCTCAATCCACGGCGGTCGAAGTCGCGGGCATCAGCTAGTTATGTTCTAAACGCCTGTGTTACGCGTAACCCAGTCGCGGACACTTGAGACATTTGTGTACACTCCGGGTATCCCGGGTCTGGCGCAGCCGATTCCATTTGAAACTATTCCTATTAAAATGTTTTCATCTGACACTGCAGGTCCTCCTGAATCACCCTAAGATGTGAAACCAAAAATTCAAAGAGATTATCCAAACAAAACCTTAAAAAATTAAAACGTTAGGATTTAGAATTATCCATACTAATATTATAAATGCGAAAGTATGTATGTCTGTCTACCCGTCTGTCTATCTGTCTGTATGTCCGTCTATCTGTCTGTCTGTCTGCTACGCTTTCACGGCCCATCTGTTCAACCGATTTAGATGAATTTTAGCACAGGTTTTCTCTCAGGGTTAAAGCTATAGTCCACCAAGCTAACCAGAGCTAAGCTAACAAAGAGTTCCCCATAATCTTTTCAGAGGTGTGTGAAGACTGTTAATTATTAGTATAGGTATGGATCATTTTACCCCACAAGAGTCCTTGCCACCTTCAGGTTCACCAGCACAAATCATTCTGGATGTGATGACACTGTATGACTGCCTACACCTCGCACTAGACACCACTAGAACTTGGACTGCCATTAGATTTTCTGATACATTACCATTTTCCTATTAAATTAGATGAAGCAGATGATTAATAGGTACATTAAAAATACATTTAATATTTTTAACAGTATAAGCCATTGAATAAAATCTCTATCAAGTAAAACAAAGCCCACACTTGATGCAGAACTTCCTACATTATTAGAAGCGAAAACTTAGTTGTTAGGTAATCATTTTACAATGTTACGAAGTCACAGACGAAACTAGCAATTTCAACGTTTAAAACTTACTGACGTGGCTCCCCAGCCAATAACTGTAAGATAGGTGCCACGTTGAACAAAAGTATTACTCTCTACGAGCGTTACAATAGCAGTGTTCACTCCATCTATGAGAATAGGATCCGTAAAGCGGACGTATCCAACGTCGTAATCGAAGGTTGAGCGTCTGTAGCGAGGATGTGATTGGAAGGTACGAGATGTGTATGTATTACCACCACTGTCTGCGTCAGTACTGCCAACCCTGGCAATAACTTTAGATGTTCTAAAACACATAAGATACGTCAGATTAAATATTTAAGGGACCAGCTCATAGAAACACCAAACAATATACTCCCAAAATTTGGAGGCTTAAATTCCGACTGTTAAAGTATTGTATAACTAGCGCAAGCTACACTTTGCTTCAGCTAAGAGAATAAACTATACGCTAAGCTAAAAAACCGTAATGGCAACCGTAAAGTATAATATATCACTATTCAATATTCGAAACCATGAAATCTGAAAAAATTAAAGGCCTAGTGGATTTCCTTCTTCTAGCTGTAGTTAGTTGGCCTTTCCTAGACGCCACCGCACCCTGTCCTTAGCCTTCCCCACCAAGCCACTTCCCGTCACCCTCTTACATTCGTGTATTTCACTATTTTTTAATAGGATTTCCCAGTCATTTTAGCTATTTTTAATAGACGTGCAGCTTATTTATGATACTTTAAATCTATATTTTTTTATCTTTTGCACTATTTCTATTATCATTTCACATTTGGTTTTTCCGGATTGAGGAGCTAAAAAACCAATTACTTTGTTAAACAATGTGCTGCTGTTAAAATGTAGCGTGTACTTATGATTGAACCACCACACTGGTAATAATCCCTTTTCTGTTTTAGTAACAAGCGCGCTAAATAGGGAAACTCCTGTATGGTAACGTTGTAACCGCCCACTATCTTATTGCCGTCGTCGTTTCCATATCGTTTTGTTTTGTCAGCAGGAACACTCGAGATAACATCTAAAATAAAAAACAACTGTTTTAATAGAAATCTTTTTTTGCAGATTTTTAAATCCATTTCATTATCACAAAAAGTACGAGTAGTTTCAACATTTATTCTAAGAATATCAATGGAATATAATCGAAAAACGTTACAGCATTAAAATATTTGCCTTGCTCATACCTAATGTATATATTCGCCAAAGGAGTATAAGTACTATTACTTATTCTGTGGTATAAATTGTACTAATACCTATTCTGTGGTATAAGGACAAAGGCACTTGCATTGTTGTCATTTTTCTTGTGTCTCGTGAGTTGGAAGCCCTGTTTTCCGAGACACAGTTCTAACTAGTTCGGAAAACAGGTGCACAATAATATTTAAATAATTGTATGTCAACTGTATTAGTTTTATCCTCTGTGGTTTTATCCTAGTTGTAAGGCTATAAATTTTATTTAGTTGTCCCACACTGTATAATTGAAATAAATTTATCTTATCTATAAATTTATACCACTGATACAGTCAGTGCATGTATCGTCGGCCAAGATATAAAAACCTACGACTATATTATAATGGAATTGACTGACGCAAATGAAGAAGAGATCAAAATAATTAGTAAACAAAATACTAGTGTGCAATCATACTAATATTATAAATGCGAAAGTGTGTTTGTTAGTTGGTTTGTCCTTCAATCACGCCGCAACGGAGCAACGGATAGACGTGATTTTTGGCATGGGTATAGTTGAGGACCTGAAGAGTGAAATAGGCTACTTTTTATCACGGAAAATTGAAGGGTTCCTGCGGGAATCAAAACAACTTATTCCACGCGTACGAAGTCGTGTACATCATTTAGGATTTTATAATTTGGGTTATAACGTTTTTAAAATCGGGTTGTAATAATTGTAATATTTTGGTGTTGAGTGAATTGCGCGAAAGAAAAACAATATAGGTATATAGGATTCTCACCGATAAGAAAGGCACAACACCACAAAACAAAAATAAAACTAACGCTCTTCTCCATGCTGACTCCAACTTAATTCTGTATGAAAACTGCAAGCGCAGATCAAATTTAAACACACTCCCGTATGGTTTAATTACCAGGTACGTAGGTAACCTAAATGCATCATTTTGTCTTATCTATTAGTAGCAATTTACAGCAATACAACGAATACTTTACGAATCAACTAAATCATTAATTTATACAATTTTCTTAATTTCACTACATAAAGGTGATCGCTCAACGGCTTAGTAAGGGAAGCAGGTACTTACGCACACACGCAAAAGTCTCTCAACTATGAATACAAACGTGATCAAATCAGAAATGTGGAAAATTACCAATCGGTTACTTCTCCACGTTTCTGATTGTACTTATTTCTCTCGAAATTATTCTTCTTCCTTTCATTACGGAAATTTCCTTCCTTTCATTACGGAAATTGTATGAAGCTGCATGTACTCGTGAAAAACTTGAGCAAAATAATTTTTTTTGCAGAATCTGGGAATGTACAAACCGACAAAAGAGTCAAGGAAATGAAATGGATATAAATCTCGCGTATTCATTTCTCATTGAGAGCACAGAATAGGTAAATAATTGGTGAGAGCTTGGTAGATACGCTGTATTACCTAGTACACTGAAAATATTGATTTTCAAGACTTGATTATGCTGGCAATAAACAAGCAATACCATAATCATCTTTGTTTATCCAAACGCATGTATCTGTAAATTTTTAGGTTTGAATATCGAAAGTGGCCGAAAACTCAATCATTCTGCCGGACACACACTCGTAATATAAAACTTATGATTTTTGTTTCACCACTAAATAAGACCCAAAACAAGCAATGAAAACAATGCCTTTAATTTCACACAGTTCCATATTTGCGCCGCAATATTTTTGCATATATAATAACGAATAACTGAGCTGTATCTACACGCCAGAGTTCCTCCTGAGGCCCAATTGTCTAAGCAAATCGTAATCATTTGACAGCTTAAAACATATTACCTACTCAAACTGTTTAAGGAGTTCATACGAGTACATGCTTTGTTCATACGTGCATCATTAAAAATAAGCAAGTGTGATTGATAGAAGGACGGAGAAGTCCGATAGGGGCTCCTTTTTAGGGTTCCGTAGCCAAATTTGGCAAAAACGGAACCCTTATAGATTCGTCATGTCTGTCTGTCTGTCTGTCTGTCTGTCTGTCTGTCCGTCCGTATGTCACAGCCACTTTTTTCCGAAACTATAAGAACTATACTGTTGAAACTTGGTAAGTAGATGTATTCTGTGAACCGCATTAAGATTTTTACACAAAAATAGAAAAAAAAGAATAAATTTTGGGGGTCCCCATACTTAGAACTGAAACTCAAAAATTTTTTTTTCATCAAACCCATACGTGTGGGGTATCAATGGATAGGTCTTCAAAAATGATATTGAGGTTTCTAATATCATTTTTTTCTAAACTGAATAGTTTGCGCGAGAGACACTTCCAAAGTGGTAAAATGTTGGTCCCCCCCCCGTAACTTCTAAAATAACAGAATAATAAAACTAAAAAAAATATATGATGTACATTACCATACAAACTTCCACCGAAAATTGGTTTGAACGAGATCTAGTAAGTAGTTTTTTTTTAATAATTTAAAACTTACTACAGGTTTGTACGGAACCCTCGGTGCGCGAGTCCGACTCGCACTTGGCCGGTTTTTTAAAAATTTTGGTTAAGAATATTAAAAAACGCGAAAGTTAATAATTACATCCATAAATACCTAGGTACTTACTAAAATGTGAAATATCAGTTTACCTAGTTGTATATGTTTATAGGTATTTTTTATACCACTCATCGATAATATCATATTACAAATTACCTCCTAAATTAATAACGTTCAACATCAATTTGCTAAATCACTTTATAATAATATTTACCTACACTATCTTTTTAATGAAACGACTATCAATCAATAGCAGCCGCTTTTTGTTATTACTACAAAAATATTGGTCAACGATAAAAGCATGTCAGTGAGTATAAAGAGAGTTAAAACTATCCATTAGGTATACCTTTAAAAGTGTTCTATTGCTTGCAATCAATGTCGTTATTTTTATTTACCTAAGCATAATATGATCGCGTTAGGCATTTTAATGCTTCTTATTCTTATCTATTAGTTTTGAAGGTACGTAAGTTCTTATTAACTGGAACTACAAAAAAAATTACAGCGAAAGAAATGTTATGGACGCTTTTTGAATAAATATTGTAAACTTTCTTTACGTTGACATAAATAAGCATTTTTTTCAACTTTTCACTATTATTAAATTAATTCATAATAAGCGACACAGCAGAAATAATTGGTAAACTTTTTAAACAATCAGTACTAAAAGACCACTTAAAATAAAATTGACGTCATATTTAACGGTCAATGACGATTTGGTCATGCACGGATATTCATAAAAGTGAATATTGTTTGTTTGAGAAGGATGTTTAAACAGTTATTAAAATAATAAACGTAGCTCAGCTATGTTTTGCTAAACAATTTAAAGTGTGAATTATTTATACGAACAAATAAGTATATGAATAAGTTTCAATTGCCTCTCAATAGCTCGATTACCAAAATGTAATATTACGCTTCTAAAAGGTACTCAATGCTGCATTCAACGCTACCTAATAAACGAATCTATATGTATACTATGACGTACCTACACTTTTATTTCTAGCTATATAGCCATTCCCTACCATGGTGTTTTTTTAGTTCTGATATATATAAATAGTATAGTAATATTTACCACTCTATTCCACAAAAAAACTTAAACTAAAAGCGGTAGCTCGTAAAAATATGGTAATCTTAATAATAAATATTAACATTAGAAACACATTAACCCTTTGTTAGTAAACTTGATAAATTATTCCTCTTGTACTCGTAATAAATTCACTAACACTGATAAAAATGTCACTGCGAATAACAAATGGCTACCTAAAACATAAAAATAAAAGGAAACTGTCCCTACGTTTCCAACAAAAATATAATTCTAAATTGGTATGGTACCTAATCCATTTAAAAAGGTTGAAATTATTGAATGCCTCGACGTATAAGAAAAAATGTGAGACAGGCGAAATTTATGTTTCGTTGTGGTAGATGTTTGAACAAGATTTTGAACTTTGGAGCTTGAGATAATTTGAACTTATTAATATACTAGCTGATGCCCGCGACTTCGTCCGCGTGGATATACCAAGTTTCATCGAAATAACTTGAGAAATGACGGACTTTTATACAAACTTTCAACCCCTATTTCACCCCTTTGGGGGTGGAATTTTGAAAAATTGTGAAACACGTATGTTTTCATTTTTAACCCGCAGCTCATATACCAAGTTTCATGGATATAACTTGAGAAATGAAGGACTTTCATACAAACTTTCAACCCCTATTTCACCCCTTCGGGGGTATAATTTGCAAAAACTGTGAAACACGTATTTCTTCATTTTTAACCGGTAGCTTGTATACCAAGTTTCATCGATATAACTTGAGAAATGAAGGACTTTCATAAAAACTTTCAACCCCTATTTCACCCCTTTGAGGGTGAAATTTTGAAAAACTGTGAAACATGTATGTCTTTATTTTTAACCCGCAGCTCATACACTAAGTTTCATGGCTATAACTTGAGAAATGAAGGACTTTCATACAAACTTTCAACCCCTATTTCACCCCTTCGGGGGTAGAATTTCAGGATGAAAAGTATCCTATGTCCTACCTCGTAGTATGGGCTCAAATCGTGCCAAGTTTCGTTTGAATTCATTCAGTAGTTTCGGCGTGATGCGCGGCCAAGATACAGACAGACAGACAGACAGACAGACAGACAGACAAAAATGAAAAAAAATACAGATTTGGCTTCAGTATCGAATAATGAGTGCCCTCCAAAAAAAATTTTCAAAATATCTTCAATGTACAGAATTGGACATGTTACAGTTTTATTATAAGTATAGATAAAATAACCTGTGAAATAACTAACGAATTCATCACTTTATATGATCATTATGTTAATTTTGAAAGAAAATACTCAGATTTAATGGAGATCATAATATTATTATATAGTATCATGAAATAATATCATAACAAGACGCTAAATCCATCCAAATTATATCCAATAAATATTTATAAAATTTATATTTAAATATATTCCATAACTAACCGAAAAGAGTAATGTAGTGCGGTCAGAAGCAGGGAGGAAATGAAAAAGCTAATTTTGGCTTTAAGGTGCTTTTTCTGACTATTATTATAGTTACCCATACTTACATTCTCATATTTACCCATAAATCTTGCTGAAATGAAACCTAAAAATCGACATTAAAGCTCCAAAGCTTATCGTTGTTCAGGATCACGGATTGATCTCGTAGGTTGCCAAACAAATACCAACAGTCCTGTAAATAAATAAGTTCGCAACTCGAGTAATAAATAAACTTGTATATTGAATAGCGTATTTTCCTGTAGCAATTTATTCTTTCTATACACCAGGCAATAAAATGCAAGTCTATTTACACGAGTGCTTACGAAGAGAGCTATTGTCTAGACAATCGAACATTCCAGGCTTTATAAAACATTTACGAGTTCTACTCGCAATTCCAGGGGATTGCGTTAACTTTAAATCTTCATACTAACTGACATAAAACGTCCGACATAAATCTTTTATTTTTTAAGAGAAATTAAACTTCGTAAATTGAAAGCCCAAACAGTGGCGATTCCTCTAAGATTGCGCAGCTTGCGCCGCAATACCAATAATTATGAATAAGTTACAAATTATACTAGATCTATTTAAGTAATATACTTACTAATATTTTATAACATGAAATAGGTACCATTCACAAAACATATAAGTTTATCAATCAAATGATTGCGTTAATCGATAATTATTTAAAATCACGCACGCTCCATGACCACCTCGCTCCTTGGTTGTGAGTTGTGACTTGTGACGTGCGCCGCATCACCACGTGGCTCGTACTGCGAGAATCTTCGAACTCCGTCGGCCCGCTTACTTCCCGGTCACTACGGGCCGAAGGCGTGCACTATGAGTTGCGCATTGCGAGCTACTCGCTTTTGCCGAAACTCAAAAACTACTCAACCGATTTTTAAAAAAATTTCACTTATAGCAAGCTACATTATCAGCGAGTAACATAGGCTGTATTTTATTTTCAAAAACATTAAAGATTCCTACGAAAATTGCAATAATATGAATGAAGTCGGAAAAAATTGTCTCATCTGAGAGCTTCCGTGGCGTGCGCTGCGTAAATGGTAAAAGGTACACGAAAACAATGTATGGTGGAATTGTTCCTCTCAAAAAGTTCTAAAAAAAAGTCCGCGACAGCATATAGCTATCTTTTAAGGTCGTCTCACAATAACAGTCATTATGATTTTCAAATTTGGTCTAAAACAATGCTTTACTTGCGAAGGTGTTTTTACCAACATAGTAATAATCCTTATCAAAATAAAATGGTTGTTCATCTCAAGTATTTAATAATAGATCAAATTCGCCCTTACACCATTTAATTCAGATGAATATCTTAGAAGATATCATAGTAATAATGTAACACGCACGATACTAATATTATAAAGAGGTTAAGTTTGTGAGGTTGTAGGGGGTAATCTCTAGATCTACTGAACTATTTTGAAAATTCTGGTACCAATAGAAAGTCACATTATTTGTGAGTGTCTTATGCTTGGTACGAGAACCGAGATTAACCCGAAAAATTAGGGAGGTCCCGTGGGAATTTAAAAAACTTATTTCACGCGAACGAAGTCGCGGGAATCTGCTAGTGTAAAATAAATAAAAATAGTATTCTTTATTCTAGTAAGTACAAGTTAGCCCTTGACTGCAATGTCACCAGGTGGTGGATGATGATGTAAGTACCTACTCTAAGATGGTAGCGGGCAAACCTGTTAGCGATATATCAGTTATATTAAACATATACTTACCCCTAATCAGTGATATATGAGGTAAATGTATTTTAATGAGAAAATACTTATGTAACCATCAACTAGCGCAAACCCAAGATTGACCACCAGGAATCGCCACTGAGCCCAAAAACTACATACAGTAACAGAAGAGCGAATATGTTTTGGCCTATTACTGCGTCTTTTTGTGTTGAATATAATAGAGCATAATAAAATAATGTAGCAAATTAAGCATAACATTTAGCTAAAATGTTGCAAGCTGCAAATGTTCCACAATTCTGGTTTTAGCAGAAATTGCACCTAAAGCATCCTAGAGCATAGAGCCAATTAAAAAACATTACGTAAATAACCCAAACGGCTATCATAAAACTGTTAGGTATTACACGCAAAGCTACACTAGACATACTCGTAGGTATATCAAATGTATGTGTCCTTAAAGATTACATGCACATAATCATACAGAAAACTAATTGGCCACGCAGATGAACCCAAAAGATTAACATTTATTCATTTTATAGCCACTTGGCTATACTTTAGCCCATTTTCGGCTAATTAAACCCCCAGATAGGACAGTGTCACGTACGGTCTTAGGCCACGAAGGTTAAGTTGTGAAATTCACGTATGAAATACATGGCTGTTAACCGTAACGACATTTGCATAATTTCATAGGTTAAGTAACTCTTACCACTCAACACTCGGCAATTCCAATTGTAATATACTGTCAATACAATTTACAATTGGAGCTGGTCTCAATTTCGTGCGTTAATGGTTCTTTTGAAATAGCAAGTCTTTTGCTATGTGAAAAGGTTTTGTTAAAAATCGAGCTCGTTTCTTTCATCTAATACTTAATGTATCGGAACGATATTAATGTTGGTAAATAGCACATTTCATTTTTGATAAATCCAATTTTTATTTCGCGTTTTAATCCAACATAACACTTTACGCTTGTTCGAAAGTCTTAGCAATATAAATAAAAAATAAATATTAAATGTTGAATATAATAAAGCTATTTTAAAGAGGATTTGTCTGGTCAAAGCACAACAACTCTTGACCAGAAATGTTGTAGCAGTTTAAGCTTGACCTCGTACTTGTGAGGCCCCGGATTATCGAGACCGCAACAGAATTGACGGAAGATCAACGAAGTGACGAATTATATGGCAGGTTGCACCACCCGCCAATATTTCTTAAAATATCAATATTTCAACCCATCATCGGCGCAGTACTGCGAGAACGAGTCTTCTCTCAGATTGAAAAGGGTTTGCTATAGTCCACCACGCTGGCCACAAGCAGATTCATAAACTTCACATATCTACGAGAGCATTATGCAGACCTCTCGGACATGCAAATCACCTCTCGCGATTTCCTTTCACCGTGAAAGCGAGTAATATTTAATTGCTCAATATACGCACAAAACTCAGAAAAGTTAGAAATGCGTGAGTGAGGATCGAATTCTAATACTAGTCCAAAAGTCAAAACCATTAGGCTATATCACCGATGTTTAGGATTTTCCTTACCTGCCTATTATTTTGATAACCTAATAATAATGATTCCTTCGAAGAATACAATATAGAAAACTAAAATAAACATGTATTTATCAGCTTATTTACCAGGTGGGTGTTTAACTTAATTGTTGCGTTGGGCCGGTAGCGTGACTATCGTACCGAATTGTTTTAATTGGCGATAAGAGGATATCGTCTAATGATGTCTTCAGTTGGGACCTACGGACTGAAAAAACTGCCAGTAAAATGAAAAATATTTCTTATTTAATATCCACATCATCTAAGCTGTAGAGCCATTGGTAGGCATTGGCTTGGTCAGTCAGGCTTCTACATCGGAGATGGTCAGTATCAGATTCTTTCAAACTTCAAAGTCACCCCTTGATAAAATTCTCCGTCTGTTTCTTTCCGTCTTCTCCGTCAAGGTCCTGTGCATCTCTCTCTGGGTATTTTTCGGTGAGTATTTTCCCACAGTTTGAAGATCAGCATTTTTATATTCACGAAGCCTTCATAAAAATCTTCTATATAATAATATTTAATACATTATTAAATGCGTCAGGTCATAATTATACGGTAAATGTTAAGTTACAACAATATGCGATTATAATAAATTATGTAGATTAACATTTTCTTATTAATAGCCGGGATGGTTAATAGTTATGTGTATTATTATATGGAATCGCTTAGAATGTATCTCACATTCTTATCATATTTAGTATCGGAAACTAATTTAAGTTGATATCACTATGAACGAATAAAATTCTAGTAAACTTGCTTATTTAATTGCTATTAAAATACCTAAGGCCGTTATAAGGTTAAGGTACTTAAAATTGAAGACTTATTCAGTCATTTGTGTATTAATTTTATAATATAATAAAGATAAGCACTATGTGGCAGCACGCGTAAAAAAGCTGTACAAACCATAACCATATCCGGTACTTACTTGTAAAGCTTCATTGGTACTTCATTATGATAAAACTAGCTAATACCCGCGACTTCGTCCGCGTGGTTTAAGTTTCTTTGATTCCCGCGGGATCTCCTTAATTTTCCGGGATAAAAAGTAGCCTTTGTCACTCTCCAGGTTCTCAACTATACCCATGCCAAAAATCACGTCGATCCGTTTTTCCGTTGTGGCGTGATTGAAGGACGACAAACCAACAAATCAACAAACCAATAAACCAAAACCAACCAACCAATATACTTATATTAGTATGATAAGGATAGGTACGATAGGATACGTATAGGTACTAAGCTAGCCTACTAATATCTCGTAATAAATGTGAAAGTTTGGATACTTCATGTTTGTATTGGCTGAATTAACATAATATTTTTTGCCGGAAAATTAAGGACTTCCCGTGGGAATCAAAAACTTATTGCACGCGGACAAAGTCGCGGGCTAGTAATTAAATGAATCACTTAGATACAAACATAACTACTAGATATTATTATGTGCAATGCAAATGATTCAACAATCGCTGCGGCCGTGAGTCTCAGCTGCCGACTCCTCCTCCGCCTCGTGCGCTAATTGTGATAGTCTACACCTAACGTTTCCTTACGTTACACGTATTTCTTCCTTCAGGGAAAATTAAGAGAAGACGAAAATAAATACACCTACATAAAGATCACAGGTGGCTTTCTTTTTAGGGTTCCGTACCAAAATGGTAAAATGGAACCCTTATTTAACATGATAAGGCATACTTTATATCCCTGCAAATTCTTCAAGATTATCATACTAATATTATAAATGCGAAAGTATGTTTGTTTGTTGGTTTGTTGGTTTATTGGTTTGTTGGTTTGTCCTTCAATCATGCCGCAACAGAGCAAGAGATCGGCCTGATTTTTGGCATGGGTATAGTTGAGAACCTGGAGAGTGACATATTATGCAACTTTTTACCCCGGAAAATTAAGGAGTTCCCGAGGGAATTAAAAAAACATACCACGCGGACGAAGTCGCGGGCATCAGCTAGTTTTTTTGATATAAGGATTTCAACTGTAGGTTATTATTTATTCAATTTTAGTATTTTTATTTAGTACTTTAAATTGAGAGCTATTTCAATAACTGTAAGTAATTAAAATGACTAATCGATTTCTGATCAGTAAATCTTATTCATTTCATACTATAAAATTAAAAGTCTTTTACTGTCTTATGAAAGAGAGATTATAGGATACGCATTAGTGGTGGATCCTGTAGGTAGTCACAGATTTTTTACTTCAATAAATAAATCTTATAGGAATCCCTTCGTTAGGATCTGCTCTTACTCTGAATCTATTGTCAAAACCCTTCTCTTTCTTTAGATAAGATTTATCAGGATAAGAAGTAGATGTGAATTATTATTAAGGATACAGTGATAAAAAAAATACAAAGACATTACACGAGTGAATAACTTTCAAAGTTTCATGGTGTTCATATTTCAGTCTTATTTTTATCACAACATTTTGCCCTTCTGTTTGGAAGCTTCATACAAATTGCTCTACCTCACCTTATTTCAGAAGTCATACAAGCATAACAGGGTGCGACGTAGATTTATGTTCATCATAAGTTTCTCGGAACAACTGGAACTCGTCTCCGAGATTGGTCAGTACAATCTACGGGGATCTACAGAACAAAGTTGTTTGAAACGAGATTTTGCTTTGGATAAAAATTGGGTTAGACAGGAATGGACAACTCTATAATTTAAAAAAAATTGTGTGTGTCAGCTCTGACGCACGACTGCAGTTTACTCTTTACGAACGATTATAAAATATATAGATTAGTAAATGAAGGTAAATGAACGCATTTTTTTATATTACTGAAGGCATGCTTGATACATTTATTTATATTAATTACTAGCAGATGCCTGCGACTTCGTCCGCGTGAAATAAGTTTTTTAAATTCTTACGGGAACTCCCTAATTTTTCGGGTTTGCCACCTTATTGTGAGCCTATGACACTCGCAAATAATGTGGCTTTCTATTGGTACCAGAATTTTCAAAATCGGTTCAGTAGATCCAGAGATTACCCCCTACAACCTCACAACCTCACAAACTCACGAAATTTACCTCTTTATAATATTAGTATAGATATAATTATTTTATATTCATCAAAATACATTACATAGTCATAGAAACATGAACAAGTGTTACCATGGAAACATAAAGTCAATAACGTAACGGTTTTGATTTTCCTCCCCATAAATTTTCACACACCGGGCTATATACGCAATTCTAAAGGAGGTATACTCCAAAAATTCAGACATTACATTTAAAAAAAAATAGAATGTAATTCTACCACATGAGTAGATAAACCTAACGGAAATTCTACCAAGTCAAGTCAATGATTTCTAAATGACTTCTGTTTTCTGTTTCTGTTCATGATGTAAATAAACATCGATCTCCACCATAAAAAATAAGTATTCAATTTTACAACATTTCTAAAGCCAATACAACCTAAGGAACTAGAGTTAGGTCACGAAAATGATAGAATATTCTTACCACCACCACTTAGATACTTAATTAACATAACTAAAACTAAAAAATTTATAAAGCAATGCGTAAATAAAATTTCTTCTTATTTACATATTTAAGTATCTGTATTAAAAATGAGCTCGTTGGTTTTTATCCGGATGCAAAAAGGGAAAAGCTGCGTCCTCCATACATCCCTTGTTGATTCGCTCATAATAAAAAATCGATTCCTGGCCGATTCCCGACCAACAATGAATGATTTACATTCGCCATTAAATCATGATGGATGGAATTTACAAGCTTCGATTATGGAATCGACGGAATCATACAAGTATATATACTAATATTATAAATGCGAAAGTTTGGATGGATGGATGTTTTTACTCAATGACGCCAGAACGGCTAAACGGATCTGGATTAATTTGGCACATAGATAGATTACAGTCTGGAATAACATATATGCTACTTTTTATTCCGGAAACTTAAAGAGTTCCTGCGAGAACTAAAAACCTCAATCCACGCCACAGACCATACAACCAATTACTACTCGGTGATCCACGCGGACGAAGTCGCGGGAATCTGCTAGTATTTTATAAATTAGCTCACGTCCAAGCATATTTTTAATTTAAAGGTTAATAAAAAGTTTTCATTAGATTGAATGTCTAAAATAGAGCACGCCTATACCACTACACACTTTAAACAAAACCTACTTTAAAATTAAACGATTTCGATGATTGTTCTGCACTTTCCATTTCGCCGACTTATGTTTCCATTGTAAGGGAACAATATAATTTCCAAAACAAGCAAAGTTATAATAAACGAGCGCCCCCAAAGTTTATTCCGTACAAAGCCCATGAATTTCTAAAGATTTCACTTCCGAGTTAATTGTTTAGCGACATCGTTGACGCTTCTCATTCCTCCGACAGTCCCAGCACTCTTATCGTAAAATATTTCGACACTCGTTATCATGTTTAAAAATGTTGGACATTTTCTTTTACTAATTTTTTTTTTAGAATTAGCCATTAACGATAGTGAATAATTGGAACCAACTACCTTTCCTTTGAACTTAGAATATCATCAGTGCAAACTTTGCACTTTTCAATCGACGATTTCACTGCCAATGATCTCCCACTGCAGTGCCACTACCAAATTTTGAGTTCTTTACAAATATCTATTTTACACACACACACATACTCACACACTCACATTCACACACATACAAACACACAACACACACCTACATTAATATGTAGTTCACACACTTTTGCATATAAATATGTTAATTAAGAAAATCAATCTAAAATATGTTGTAATTTTTGTCATTCTTTTTCTAGGAGGGAAAGTCACTGCAGCCTAAGCCACAAGGTATCCTACATTAGGCTGCAGAGACCCGACCATACATTGTTATTATAGACCTAAGGGCGCCTTCAAATTTGCCGTAAAGCGTAGCGTGGCTGCAGCGCGGCTGCAGCGCTGCGGCCGCGCTCCTGTCGCGAGGTTCGAACATCATAGGGTTGTACCTATATTTATTTTCACGATGGACTCTGACGAAGAAACACTGCTCTGTGTTTCACTATTAATGCGAAACAACGAAAATATAAAGTAGTTGTGTTAACAATACATAATATTATACTTACATGCTTCATTTTTTTTCACTTGGAGTCTTGTTTGTGAAATTGTCAATAAATTTAATGCATATTTCTTCCCAAGCCTTTTTCTTTTCGATTTTATTGCTGTACTTGTCGGACTTCGAATCCCATATTGCTGAACGACTCTCAACCTCATCGATAAATTCTTCTACCTGATTTTCGTTCATGTTTAGACTTGAACAAAAATACGTGCGCAGTCCCGTCACTAGTCGATCGATGAACTGATGCGCGGCTGCAGCGCGGGTGCAGCGCTGCAGTCGCGTGTTTTTTATTTATATGGATTTACAAAGCAGCGCGACCGCAGCGCTGCAGCCGCGCTGCTTCCGCGCGGCACTTTGCGGCAAATTTGAAGGCGCCCTTAGTCCATCTTAGTCTTACTTTTGTGAAATGAAATTATTTATTTATTTATATTTAGGCCTGGCTTTGAATTCCACATTCTGTAATCAATGATGGGCAGTTTTAGCAACGGAAATCAAAGCTCTGTACCTGAAAACTAATATAGAATTAAAATCTGTTATATTCCCTATAATACACCTCATAAAAACACAATAAAACCAAGCAAGAGACCGGCCAATTCGTGTCATAAAATGTCAATATGATATGTTTTACGACACTTATTTTATTATCGTCATAGTTCTTATGGTGGTGGACTTGTATTATTTACTAGACCTTTTATGTGGACATAAAAAATTAATGTCGCTGCAATACGTTAGTCTCTAACGTTTCGAATTATGAGCATTGATATATTAATATAGCTTGGTCTGAGAAGAAAAACATATTGAGGTAACCTGCGTGCTGAGAGTTCTTCAAAATTTCCTCTAAGTTGGATAATTTCTGCCAATCCGCACCTCAGCGTGGTAGACTATGGCCTAAACTCTTCTCATTCTGAGAGGAGACCCGAGCAAGTGATTAAGGTCATGAAGACTAACAACTTAACCATCATGGCGTTAAGACTGTCTTTAATAATATGATGTACCTAACAGTTTTAAACGTCAGTTTATAGCTCGCATACTGGAAAAGCGTTAGCAAAGAGAGAGTAAACTCTTAAGTTGAATGTCACCAAACTACACTATGTTAGCCTTAGCAGGTTAGACATAGAGTTTCTCCTAACATAATACGGCGACTTCCTGTACCTATATGTATAACCTCTTGGCAGGAAAAATAGGCATTATAGAAATTATGACTAAGTAGATGATTTAGGTTTTTGAAATTCCCGTGGAAGCTCTGTGATTTCCCGGGATAAAAAGAAGACTAATTTCTCCTTCGGGAATCGTTGATATCTATCTCTGTACCAATTTTCGTCGAAAGTGGTTGAACAGATGACCTTCCGCGTTTATAATATAGATAAGGTAATTGGTATTGCACGAAACAAATAAAAATAATTTTTTCTTCAAATAAACGTTTACATTTTCTTTATAGACAAGCGCGCAACAACCGAGTCTTAGGCGTTATTTTCGTGAAATGCTAGTCTATTATTATAATTATATTATATAACTATAATTGTAAATAAAAGTTAATTGCGTATGATTTAAATGGACTTTCACATTTCTTTGATGTTTGTTTTAATGCAGTGCGAAGTGTTGTTAAAATGCATCTCTACGAAGTTTTAAACTAACTGCAATCACATTAAAATTTTCACACTTAATTGAGCACTAAAACGGTTACAGTTTCTACAACAAACATATTTCACAGGCATGTACTCATGTAGTTGAGTTAATTATATCGTTAATCTTGTATCCGTAACTCACCGATAAATCTTTAATGATCGCACGCGTCTCTTAAGAAACAATTCTTAGATCTTTCACAACTAGGTCTAGTTGTTACACGTTGCCAACGTATATGCTATCACATGCTCACACGCTCCCATTTGTATCCATTAGCTGAATTAGAGATAGCAATGCAACGTTACGAATCGATTATCGAAAATTTCCCATTGCAACTGCTTCTTACCTTAACCTTAATGTAATCTACGCATTGTTGAATAGATTGGTTGTATTTTAGATTTATGCGGCGATTGGTTTCGGTTTTACTTTTAGGCGTGCGTTTGCGCAGGCAGCACTCTTCCGTTTTGCTCAGTGTTATAACGACAGTGGTTGAGTACGAACTAAGTTGAGGTTAAGACGAACGATACGCGCTTCGAGCATAACTTGTGAACTGTGACTTGAACTTTCCTGTGCTTTTAGTTGGTGTGTGTTTTTCGATTATATTCTTACGAGAGGTAGGTACTCCTTATTTATATAATATGCTAATTTATGGGATGCTTAATAATATTGGAAAGTGTAGGTTATAATTATTCAGTTCCTGAAACAACAATATTTAAGTATTGAACTTTCTGTTATTGTTCCGAAATTCGACAACTTATTTATAATATGACCCTATCATCATGAACGTTTGATATTACAAACCTAACTTTGTAAAATATTGTGATCACGACTGATAAGTACAAAACTTGAAGATAATTTTCATACAAAAACTTAGATACTAAGGATTTTTAGAGAAAATAAAAGTAACAGGTTTTAAACGATCATAAATACAAATCTATAGTTATAAATTATTTTTAAACGTAAACGGTGTCAATATACGGTACAAAATAGGTCATTAGCATAAAATAAGATATGATAATAAGCTACCGAAATTTTATTGAATGGATCGTACCTACCTAAAATGTAGAGACGTACTCGTACATAATATCTGTAGTAAATTATGCTATTTCGCATCTTTATTTAATTCAAATCAATTTATTATTATTTAAAATAGAAAATGAATTGCCGATTCATCATAATGTCAATATTATAAAATTTATTTTAAAAAATTCATAAAAAAAAATTTTTCTTATAAAAAATAAATAAAATAAATTATTAATCAGTGTTTTGAAACAAAAAAAGAATAATTTGCCATGACAATTTTTTAAAGTCACCACCAAGATACGATCTTTAACATGTATACAATGAAAACTTTTTTTACTGGCTGATTTAGTTAATCAGCCAGTAAAAAAAGTTTTCAAGTTCACAGTCAACTTGCATCATAATTATGTATGAAGCTACTCATTATGTCAACGTAAATAAATAGAATTACCACACGATCGGTTTGGTTTTGCAAGTTTGTCGAAGGCTTAACAGCAAGTTCAATAATGATGACTACGACAAGTTCAGTCACCTTAAAAAATCCGGTTTTGTTTAAATCAGTTGCAACTTTGTTAAAACTCTCCTCATAATTATAAAAACGGCAAATAACTAGATTATATACAAAATTAGCAACGATAATTTTGCAGTAATTTAAAATATTAAGATTTTATTTAAGTAAAAAAAACAACAGTCTACGTACTTCAATTCTGACGTTATTGGTAAAAAATGCTTTCAAGTTATTAACTCGTAATTTTTTTACTAATTTTTTTTGCGAAAAATTAATTTGGAATGATTGAAATTGAATAAAATCATTGTAGTATTTTAAACTATGAAATTAGGAAATTTACTTCATAACCAGTCTTTTCACGCCATTTTCGTTTTGTTTTGCGAAATAATAATGAAAATTGGCAACGGACCCGCGTCATCAAATTTAGCTGATAATGTTGCAATCTTGAAAAGAGCGTGGCAACACTCAAATTAGTACGCCTGTAACAATCGATGAAGTTTTTCGCGTTAATTTCGCAACGTCCGATACGGTTCGCACGCAATATGTAACATCGTTGAGCCATAACGAAAGCCTGTTAGCGTTAAAACTCGCAAACTGCGGTTAATTTAACGAGACTGAGTATAATGACTAATTCTGTGAAAATATAGATAGAGTTAATTTTTTTCTGATAATAAGCCGTACTGAAATGTCAGTTCAAACAATTTAAATTTTTTTTAAATTAAATAAAATTCAATTCAGTTTGTAATTAATGACAATGTTCACACTCACAGTCCACTTACAAAAATACATTTAAAAATGAAACCAAACACCTAATCGATAAATAACCAATCAAAACAGAAGATTGTTGTTGTGAACTAACTTAATCCTTTGAATCTATTAGTTGCAATAAGGCAACTAATTCTATAATATTATTCGAACAATCAAATCCAACAAGCTCAGTATTTTCCAATATAAAGTAATAACCTTAGTTGCGGCTACTGTGGGAAGGTAGTTAATTATAAGTAATAAATCAAAATTGGCCCCAATAATGAATCCAATATGCTCTGTTTCGAAACCCGTAGGTACCTACTCCTTTTCAATTACTGGTCGTAAAATTAACCACAAAAGTCATAGTTACTATTCCTTGAAAATACTTATATACGAAACTATTGCGCGCTTTTGTTCACTCTACTTCATTGCCAATAAGATTATTGTTTCGTCATTTTAACTTTATCACTGCATTATTTACGTCATTACGTATATATGCGTATAAATAAAATGTTAAACTGTTTGAATAAATTAGGATCTACTCCTAAGTTTTTTAGAAATAGATTGAAAATTATATCACTATTTCAAAGTCAGAAAATAGATCCGATATCGTTGTGAAGCCTATGGCCAATCAGATTTGAACTTATGATTTGCTGTTTATTATATTATATCATCAAAAATTCATTGACCGAAATACTAATTCGAAACCTTGTAGCGAACCACTAAGCCATGAAGGTTTATCCTGTAGATTAGTTTTACTGCACTATATTTTATACAGTATCTATTATTGTATAATTTACGGCCAAATGCGGTATCATAGGAGTTTTCTCTTGCTCTAAATATCCCACGCTAGTTTGCTCTTAGTGCGATCACAGCGACCTACTAAACACATACCACTCTCACTGTCACGAACAACGGACGGAAGCAAAAACTTTAGGATGGTGTTATGCAACCACAGCTAATCAAAGTGCGGTAAAAATATTAGTTAAATAAAACTAATATTTTTACCGCACTTTGATAAGAGGCTCGTGCTCAATGTTGAGGCGTCTTTATATGATAGGTAATGATTATACTAAGATAATGTTAAAAACTGCCAACAATTTTCCTAAGTAGTTGAAATGAAGTGACACACCCTATTAAAATTCTGAAAAAATAATGAAATAGGGTAAGAAATAGCTATGTTATATTACTCTATATGAAGTCTTTTGTAAAATTTATTTGCTCGATTAGTCGCAATTAGCATAGGCTACTATTGGCAGACAAGCGACTTAATTTGTGTCTTGATTTATTATAACTTATAATAAGTCGATTTGAACTTATTACATCGGCTTGGAATATTAATGAGTTACCTTTTAAATTACTCCATATTTATAATATTTAATGCATGCAAGTGGCACTCATTTCTCGTACATAGCAGTATTAAGTGCAACTATTTTCAGAAATTCAATAATTTAACATATAATTAAAAGTAAAGGACGTGCCAATAATTATTGTAAATTGTATTAAAATTCAGATAAAGTAAATTAGTATTAAGTATATAAAACACAGTTAATTATTAGAAGTAAATGGTTTCACTCACTTGAATAGGTACCTAAGTATTTACTAGATATTTATTCATATTTTTAGGTAGATGAACGAAAATTCTGCTGTAGAACAAAATATAAGAAAATTATAGTGCGGTAAATAAATAAATATAATATTTATTATTTACTTAATAATTATATTTATTATAATCCCATATAAATTACACAATCTAAAATGAACAATTACTTAAATAATAGTTGATATTATTTCAAGCGGTAAAATAATGGTTTCAAGTGCATTAAAATGACGATCGTGATTTCTCGACATACCAACTATAATATTTCAAGTTTAGTTTAAAAATCTATTTCAATAAGGCAATTACTAAGTAGCGTATGAGAAATTAGCCTACAAGAGCAAAGTTATAGGCTATTGTTGTATTATTTCTCACCGTTCATTCATTGTGATAATTAATTATTCAGAAATTATTTTCATGGTCGCTCAAAAAGTAAAGTATCAATGTATAATGTTCAGTTTCATTAAATAAAACTTTCTTGAAAAATAGCTAACAATTTAGCTGACTTCCAATTAGAAGGTTTCCGATTCGGCGCGTTCTTTTTTCTATATTGTATATTTCACCGATTTTTCGTAGATTTCGGGATTAATTCTCATGATTTCTTACTAACGAATCCAAAAAACAAAAACTAGGCAAAAGTAAGCTGAGGAGCTTTATTGGAGAAGTTGTAAAAACCACGGCCAAAATCTTGCAAGTAACCTGATTTTTCCAGATGGATTTTAGGGAAGACTAGGAGTTTTATTTTAATTCTCTGACCATTGTCTACTAAAACTTGCGGACTAGTTTTGTGTAACCTGGTACGCGCGCGCACCTCTGCACTGCACTTTTTTTAAATAATAATATGTAAAAGTTTCAGTAAAGGAGAGTCACAAAAAGTATAATCATAGACTTGATTAAATGGTTTCACTCGGAAATATTAAACTAATGCAACCAGCAAAATTTATTAACAAAATATTTAAGCAAATTATTTAATTATCCTCTATGAATATTCATTGAGTCACTAGGCATAAAGGCTAACAATGAAGGTAAAAACTGTTTGTAATAGTAATAACTATACGCTTTTGCAAGCAAATGCAAAGTTTAATGTTTTTTTGCTAAAAATTTAATTTGCTAAAAATGCCGCAATAAAGAATTTACCGATATAGGTATTAGGTAGCTACCAAATGCGTAAATCTATTTCATGATTTATTTTTTTATTTGTATAAATAATAGACATGTATACAAATAAATGCCTATTATTTGTGTGCAATTTCTTTTATTTGTCAAGCTAAACAATTCAGAGTAAATTTAAATTTTCGTATTTAATTTGATAAAATAATGATATTGTGTTTCAATTGATGTCTAATCCATTTTTCACATAGATTATAATCGTTAGTAATTTGACTAATAATATTTTATAAATAAATGTTTCAAAAGAGTGCTTTTAAGTTCAAATGTTTTGGTTACGTGCTCGTATCACAGAATAAGTAATAGAACAGAGCTGTACTCTTATGATCGAAGACATAATAAGCAGATTCCTCGTTCCATTGAAGACACAGCTACTTAAAAAAATGTGAATGTCCTCATTAAATTGAAATTAAAAGTTTACCTACAACACCTACCTAGTTGATATTTAAGCGTTATTAACCAAATAAGAAAGCAAAACAACGCGTTTTATTCATACATCGCGATTAACGAACCGTGCTTCAAGTCTAGCGCTTCGTAATGAGTTACATAATGTAAATAAATAGCTACGGTGACAGTTTCACTCGAAATGCGAACGTGTGTACTATGAACAGCTTTACTTATTTTATTTGTAAATAAAGTTTTCCAATACTCCAAATAAAAGAATCGTGATACAGCTGACTTTATGAATCAATCATTGATTAAGTTTTACCCAGCAAGTAGCAACCGATTAAGAAATTTACCCGATTATTTAACCGATTGATGACCAGTGGCGCCGTGGTGAGCGCTGTTGTTTTAACGTGAGAGGTCCCGGGTTCGATCCCTGGCAGGGTTAATTTGGGAATTAAAAATTTCTGAATTTTCTCTGGTCTGGTTTGGTGGGAGGCTTCGGCCGTGGCTAGTTATCACCCTACAGGCAAAGACGTACCGCCAAGCGATTAAGCATTCCGGTACCATGCCGCGTAGAAACCGATAAGGATATGGGTTTAAGTAATACAACTGCCGTACCTCTAACAAGTTAGCCCGCTACCATCTTTGACTGCAACATCACTTACCATCAGGTGAGATCACAGTCAAGGGCTAACTTGTAGTCGAATAAAAAAAAATGTTGATGCGCTTTTAGACTGTATCAATACAAATCTATATCTAAAATTACGTCGATTTGACATCCACTTGCTCTAAAAGCCTTGAGGATTTAATAGTCTTTTGAGTTATTTCTTTATTTCAATTCTAGCTTCTTAGCATTCCTGATTTATTCTTAGATCTTCACCGTGTAGCCAAACAAAAACTGGAAAGTAGCTATTAATAATGATGTTATATGAATAATAATAGTTTTAATATTAAGAAAATACATAATTATGAAATTTTATGAATACAGAATTCGTGCGATGACTCGCGTCGTTTCAGACGCTCGAAGATTTGCTCGCGCTTGTGAAAGTAGCTGCTTCTAAGATATTCCATACACGCGACGAAACCACGGACGTTAAGACCCTTCATATAGTAGACATGGAACAGCGGACCGTATAAGTAAAGCTTATATACAGAAATAACATTAAAATTCAGTCTTGTACATTACTGGGACTTTAGTTAAATCTCGTTGAATATAATAAATAATTGAACCTGATAACAGTGGTACATTTGAACAAACAATTAACAAACAGTAAAAAAATTATGTTTTAATCGTAGTTTTCATTGTCTCGACCCATAGACGTCTATTACTAGACGAAGATCTCCTGTATGGATCTCCACAGAACACGGTCTTGTGCTGCTTGCTTCCAGCAGCTCCCAGCTACTCGCTTTATATCGTCCATCCACCAAGTGGAGGGCCGTCCAAATGTTGTAATAATACAGGTACTTTTTAATTATTCTTCTCAATGATTTAGCATCAAACAAAAAAAAACTCTCAGACTAAGGTTTTCTGATGGTAAGAGTTGCAGGTTTCCTTACATAAAATATTATAAATTAGATTTCATTTTTTCTACTAACATACGCCATTATAAACGCGTCCGCTCGTCACTTGTCCTCGGGCGATAAAGCATAAAGCACGTACCGGTACTCTGACGCAACTTATTAAACGACGCCTCGCTATAAGAACTGTTCGCATAAATAAAATATGTACTCTAGCGAAAGTTAGACAACACTTCGTAATAAATGTAGTTGGGTAAAAAAACGTGACAATGACGATAGTAGTAGGTATATTCGTAATTTCATCAACACACTAGGAACACATTATCATGAGCAACGATCTCAATGAACGTACTGGCTGGCCATTCCAACCAAGGAATTTTTTATGCGATTTGTAGCCCAGAAAGCAATATTTTCTTTTAAGCTTCTTTAGCCAAGCGTTTTTTTTTTTATCCACTACAAGTTAGCCCTTGACTGCGATCTCACCTGATGGCGAAAATGCGACAAAACTTATGTGTTTTGTCATGTCGCGGTAATCTTGCTGCTCTATATAACAGAGCCTGCGCGGACTTTTGACCAGACAAAAGGGATGATGACAACTCAATCAAATCAGCAACTCTTTATCAAACTTAAAAACACACTTCTAGTATGGAAGTTGTATGAAATTCACAATTATGACTTCATAAAGTTTCAACGCACATTTTTTCTTTAATCTGTATTTTAAAATGGTTATCAAACTTAAAACTAATCTGTGAATTTTAGGTCTTTTGGAAGACACTCTTTTTAATAATCAGTTAGAAATAATTTAATTTTGATCATCATCCCTATTATTCTTTACCCGTAATTTGTTCGCGCACTTAGTCCATAATTTTTTTAACTTTTTGTTCTGGTTCATTGACAGCTTTGAGGAGCATAATTTTGATCAAAATACTTAGCCGTTTAATCAAATCGTTGGGTCTAGAAACTTGAGACTATGCATGAATATTATCTTTCTTTTACGGAAAGAATTTTACCCTAGCGAAGCCAAAACCAAACCAGTTGCCAATTAGGGATTGGCTTAAGTGTAATAAAATTTAACGATTACATTAATCAATTGTTTAATTTAAATCTCGATATTAATTAAGTTGTTGCCGACTGTAGAAACGCTAATTAATTTACGTATTCATTTTAAACTGTAAATCGTGTTATATTTATTAATTGCCGCGCCTCGGTTTCATTTTGTATTACAAACAGTACATTTCTCGTTATGGAAATAGATACAATCGCTATTGGTTTAAGTACACTCTTAAGAAAAAGGAAATTCCTATGTGAAGTAGTGACTTTTTTTTACTATTGCAAAATAATATAATATATAATTTCTTTTAAAAAGGACCTGTTATCTCCAAACGGCTCTCAATTATTTCAATACACTTGAAATAGGTTTCCATCTTGTTATTGAAATGAGTACACGCTTTTAGTACAGTCGCAGAAATAAGTTATATGCTGAAAACAATTACGAAACTTTCTTCGCGACAAAAGAATTCGATAACACTTTTGTTGTATGTTTTCTTTGAAGCTGTCTATATTATAGTTTTTGACGTATTGATTCTTAGTTAAGCCACTGATAGTTAATAGTACGTTTAGCTTCAAACTTATTTCGTTATAATTACCTATGTTTATTTTTAGGTATCACATAGTCATTCTAACCTATCAACCACACTAATATTATAAATGCAAAAGTGTGTTTGTGTGTCTGCTACGCTTTCACGACTCATCTTTTCGACAGATTTTGATGAAATTTCGTATAGAGATGGACATAGCCCGGAGAAAATTTAGGTGTTTCCACGGGAATAAAAAACCACCTTTATCCAGGCTGACGAAGTCGCTGGTTTCGTCTAGTAACATTATATTTGAGAACAGATAAAGTTACTACCTACGTATTTCTTTAGGTGCGAATTGTCTGAATAAAACACCTTTGAGTAAATCTGCATAACGCTTGAAAGTAAAAGAATTGCAAAACAATCGAATCGTATAAAATTCTTCCAGTTTCCAAGATGGCGTATTGTTCATGCAATTGTATGGAAAGTACGAGATTGACCAGAGTCAATGCACCCACCGAGTTCACTCCTCCCGTCCCAACACGTCCTGAATACTAACTTTTTGTACCCAAGAATTTGCCTCCTCTTCACCTTACATCAAATTATTGAACACCTCCGATATTTATCGCCACAGTACAAAACAAACATTAATTCTTTCCAAAGATTTTCTTGGAAGGCAAGTGTACTTTTTAACACGACATGTACCTACGTATCAGATCAGATAATTTATTATGTTCATGTCGGCATGACAAGAACACTGGCCATAACATAAAGAGAATCAAGATGAAATATAAAAATGTTATTATTTTATTTTGTTACTAACACCTGTTAAATACTAGTTACTTAACCTAGGTAACAACTAAAATAAATAAATAAAAATGTATTTGAGTAAAGTTTTATGTATTGCAGATTGTCATATCCACCCTAGAATAAACTTGTCCCGAAGTGATAGCATCACAAAATCTAATTAAATCAGTGAATGCAGTTTGGTGCAAGGGGATCTAAATTAGAGGTGGTTAATATAACACGTAACGCAATATGATAACGCGTTATTGTTCCATAACGGGATAACAAGTTATGTGAGGAGCCGCCATGACGTTACGGCGTTATGAATATCACGCGATCGCGCGCGGTGCCTCGTAATGAGTCGTAACGTAATAACACTAATAACGTTGTAACGGCGCCCGTCTGTTGGTAGCGCGCTGCCGCTGGCGGATGGTTATATTGGTTAGTCTCGCGTAACGCGCTGTTGTGAGTGAACGTCATCGTTGCGTGTTACGAAATTTAGCGTGTTGTAAGACATATCGCGCCTGCCGGCCGCCCACACGTTTTCTTATAACAAGCGCGTTATAACATAGCGTATTTAAAAGCATGTTAAAAATTTATAGTTTATAGTCCGTAGCGTGTTATGGATTTATAACAGTTTTGAACAACTCTAATCTAAATATGTCAAACTTCAAGTAAAAAAATTAACCAAAATGTCAACGAACAAACCTCTAGAGAAATGGACCAAAAAAATCAAGCACTTTAGCAATTAAATTAATTCAAAAATATGCAGCTTTTAAAAAAGCTGTCTCCGACAATCTATAAATAAAAGCCTGAACTGTAGAGCGAGAGAAAACTAATTCAAACCAATTGTCTGGAACATCCATTAGCTCTAAATGCTCAGCATTCAATATTCAGAATCGTTTGGGTGTTAATTAACAGATAGCCCTTGACAGTATTATAGAAAACCTGTTATATAGTTATTATAGTTAAAAGTAAAGTATATTTTAAAACAAACTTTTTTTTTTAATATTTTTTAAAGAGCTTGGTCGCTTAAGCGACTACGACGCTCTGTTAAGGCCACAACAAACTTATTATTTTATTATCTGCTAGCTAATAAAATTAAAACTACTTTTTAGATTTCTCCGTTAGACTTAATAATAATAAAAACTATGATCTTAGAATTCTATAGTTTTTGATGATAAATGTTTCAGTTCCCATAAAAACAACATATTAGGCATAATGCTTGTTAGAAGAACCGATAGACGTTGGGTCTTAAAGTGCTCGAATGGCGACCTCCACCAGAATATGCAGCATTTTCAGACCCTCCACGGATGGACGACATCAAGTGAGTCGCCGCGTCGAGTCACGGGAACCACCGCATTCAGGTGGCGCAAAACCGTATAGTGGAATTACCTGCTAGAGACCTATGTCCAGCAGTTGACGTCTGTCACTAATTATTGACGATATTGGCGTAATAAGTATTTAATAGGTATAATTAAAAAGCATTCATAAAACAAGCTTTTATCGTCCGCCATATTGAATTCAGTGTAACGTCATTTTATTTCTAGTCCGCCATCTTTGGGAGTCCGCCATATTAGATTTAAAATGACGTCACTTAGTTAACCATGCCATGCATCATCATCCAAACTAAACGTGTATGCAAAATTTCAGCTCAATCGGTAGGAGGCAACTGTCTAAAATTCAGTTATAAGATTTGACCTAAACAAACACTAAGCGTTGTAAGCTTGTAAAAAGTGTACAGATTCTTGATGTAATGAACCTGAACCTATTCTGACTATTTATTTGCAACAACAATATTTTAAGCTCGTGGCATTGATAATCATCTTGATGCTTACATAATGTATAGTATGTAAATACAAATTATCTACAAGGTGTCGTATGACATAGCGCTCTAAGTGTTTCCTTTAATTAAAGCAATCTATGCCTAGACACGACCTCGAAATATTGTAGCTATAATTAATTATCGATGATACTGAGTGAACTTAATATGGTAAAGATACCTTACCTATAATATACAGTCTAGTAAGGTAAAGTTTGTGACAAAGATGGAACTTGGCTCGAAGTCGGTCAAGTGGACGGATATGTTCCTCTGATCTTGACTTTAGATGCAGGGTGAATGCCGACTAAGAGGAAATTGTGCACTGGTTTAGTTTAAATTGAATCAATTTTGTTGAACGTGCAACTTTACGTATGTAAATTCAATGGTAGTCGCTTCAAGGCAGGTATACTTCATGTTCAGGAAATTAGTTTTCTTATTTCAACATCAATTTTCTGTTAGGTACAAAAAATATCCAAATAAGTTAAAGTAGTTAATTCATATGTAGACATTTTCGGTCAAACCTATTTTTTATTTTGTGTGCAGAAACTTCCAACATAAATTCTGTTATAGCTTTGTTATCTCGTACTTTTTATGAGATCTTACTGTAAAATTACACGTTGAAAATTCCAGTGCCAAAAATAGTCCAGAATTAAGATAATATAAAACCATGTTTTTAAGTACTAAAACCCGGCAGTAAATTTCAGTTTTTTTTAAAAGAACCGCTTGCACTCTGACCATATTCTCCCAGTTTTTATTTCGGCTATTACCATAAATAAACATTTATATGATCTTACAAGTTACACAGCATTTACATTTTTATCATCCGGTTAAATTACGCGTACTAGTGTAAATAAATAGAGCTGGTTTTAACGTTTTATGTAACATCGACATTACGTAAAAAAATTGCTTTAGATGACACTATTTCTGTTACAGATAAGATGGGAATGCAATCTATTCATGGACCTTTCCATTTGTTAAGTTCTTATTTCTTAAAGTTTACACAAAACGAACAAAACTAAATTGATTTCGAAACAAATTATTATGAGATAGAAACAATGTTCGCAATCACTTTGATATATTTATGAAATAAAGACTGGGACATAGACGGCTGATGAACATAGGTCAATAAACTAGGTCTAAGTGAAAATTAAGCACAAGTCTAAGATTAAATACTATATAGATTACAACTAAAATATACACGTTATTGTTTATGTAAAATGAAAGACGTTAGAAAGCGTTCATTCAATTTACGCGTATTTCTAAAATCAAGCTCCCTAAGCGTCTATTGATGTTTGATAGCAAATGAACGACCAAACAGGTTTGGTCGCAGAAAGATTTATTTTGCACAGAATCTATGTCAAGATCAAGGAGGCTGCAAACACGTTTCTTACTCAGCCATGTTTACCTACGGATGCCAAGCGTCACTGACCTACAAACCATCAATCAAAACAAAATAATTCGTAAATGTCGTTCGCTTCGAAAAGCGAAAGCTTCTACTTTGCTAGCCGTCGCAAACACAAGCGACCACCAATAACGCAAAAATAAAAATACAAAAAAAAAACACAATTTAGTGCTATGATACTTTCTAGTATATTATGTTTTAAAAGATCGATAGAAAACAATCAGTAATCACATTGAGAGGTGCAATACCGAATCGCAAAAATATTATACTCAAAGCTACTTTTTCATTGTGTACGAAATAAAGTGTACCTACATGAAAAAAATTCAAGACTCATTAATTCTGAAATTATAAACATTTTATTTAAAAATTAACTAAAAACTAAAATTCTGAACTACTTACACGATGAAAGTTGCACAATACATTGTTAAAGAAAAAAAGTCTTATAACAGCACATAAAAAATATTCGAATAAAAAAATAAAATTACTCAGTAAAATGCTTTCAAATTGATTGTAATCCATTGGAACATGACATGAATTTGATGATTTCCAACATTTTGTGTTGTTGTTCGCAACGCCCGATTAATTTGTATTCTTGTAACGTTGTTTATAGAAAAAATTCTATAATCGAGTTGCAGAAGAATTTTGTTCCAAAAAAATTCTATTATAAGTATTCGTACAGACCTGCATACTAATATTTAAAGAAAACCGAAATTTCTCGTAGACCTCATCTAACTTCGTACCTACTTAATACCATTAATACATAATACCGCCTTCAATAGATTAGTGTTTTATTATCATGTTTTGCTTTATATATTGGCAGCATTAGAGGAACTGCCAATACATTTCCAAATTTTAAGAAGTTAGTTCATCTCCCAAAAGAATTACCCCGTATTTTAGTTGTGAAGGATCACAAAAGTTTTTTTTTTTTTTAATCTGATTTATTTGGGGGCTTTTGATCACAAAAGTTGATTCCACAATTATTTGCAGATAGGTAGATTTAACCTAGATTTTCTGAAAAATCGAAAATCACCAGGGATCCTAGTGGATACAAATTGTTTGAACGAAGTACAAGTTGCGATAACTGGTAGTACAACAGGCAAGGTTGTATGAGTATTATCAAACAACTCTTCAGAACTCTTTCCGTTATAGCGTCGACACAGAGAGAACATTGGGTCAAACTGCAATTTCTCCAACGGCTTTACTTAAGGCGCCAGCGGAGAGTGAATTGCTCATACAAACGTAATACCAAAATAATTAGTAATTCGAGCATATTTCCTCCATATTATGCGATTATTAAGATTGAACTTGTATTTATCTAGGTCCCTGGATAATTATTTTTCCAAAATACTTTCCCAAAATTAAATGTAAGCACATTGCGTTTTGCATGTTTTTGCGACATAAACGACATGTTTTCTCCTTATTTGTTTCATATTAAAACCAACGATATCTCACGTACTAATTGATCAGGAACATAGCCTATATTGTCAAGTTACAGAATAACAACACCAAGGTAAAAACACAACAATTTTTCATTCATCATTTTTGGTATTCACGGAACAAGACTAAATGTATAACAAATTCTGTACGCTCATATTGCTATCGCGCTTGCACGCGATCATGTGTCTTCAGCCAAATAGGGATAGCAATATACCGGCAAATTTATATTTGCGGTTCGAGTAGAAGTTGCGAGCGGCGGTCGCCGGTCCCTTAACTTGGCGTTTATAAAAATAAGTAAGGTTTGGTTCTAAAGTTGGAAAACGATCGGAGCTCTTATACAAAATAATGCACTTCGACCAGTCAATACTGTAACTTTGGGACTTAATCTTAGTTGAGATTACTCGAGTTTGTGCAGTCTGTCCATTTCGTAGGTCCATTCCATTACTTAGCAGTTGGCCTGCTACCGTGTAATTTTATTTTAGCTTCGTGGAGCGCGAGATGAACTGGAAGGAGCCCAACTACAACTTTGAAACAAGATGAACAGCTCAATGTTTTAATTCTACGAGTTACCTACAGTTTCACTCGCGTCTCACTCTTGTATTCGATTTTACAGTTGTGTTTTTGTTAGTTCTTCCTATTTATGTATCTGTGGTACGCGCGCTTTTACATTAATTGAAGTAAAATGTTGATTTTTCACAAGGAACTTCCTGAGTATTTTAAACACCTCAAAGTAATAACTACTTGAGAGTGATATTTTTAAATCTGTACCATAGCATATTATATTATTCTGTGACCATAGGTACATAAGTTGCGATTGAGCCACTAAGAGGACAGAATAATTCAGCGAAAGAAAGCAAGAAAATTAATTTATTCAAATATGGCGTTGCAGACAAACATCTTACATAGTTGTACACAAAAGTATGTTTGTCTGTGACACCACCCGGAATGGGTGTACAGCTCAGCCGTGTGCCCAGCATCATACATACAAATGCATGCATGATGCCGGACGCTGATTTTCAGCTGTGACCCGGGTGACGTCACAGCCAACAGATGTGAATACTAATAATTCTTCTTCTTCTTCCTTTGGTTTAATGGCTTTTCTTAGTGCCAAACCAGCACAATGCACTTCGCCAATGTCACGTGAGGATACTAATAATTAATAGTAATTATTAATTTTACAATAGGCATAAATAACCTTCAATAAATTAACTAAACAGACTTTTACTACAGCCTCAAAATGTCTAGGTATTTCTTTAAACGTAGTAAGTTCATTGTGATAATTTTTCCATACATGAATTTTCTGTTTCCACAACGACTTTCCTAACATTCTTTGTTTACATTTATACAAAGTGATAAATTACGAGAAAACAAGGCAAAAAAATGGATGCAGCGAGCGCTAGACATTTGGTCAACGAGGCGGAACTTCAAACAAGAATCTTGCAAACTATTCCGCTTAATGCTTGCACCCTCTATTTACCGCGAAAAGAGTGCTTTAATTTTTAAAAACAATTTTACACTTATAATTTTATTATGAAACTAACATAATCATCGTGTATTAATTTTTGAGTGTTATTTATCTCCTTTCAGCTATTATTGAAAAAATGGGAATTTATGTAGACTGTTTTTTATAAGTATTGATTCGGTTTTCAACAAATCAAAATTTGTAAATTTCTTACAATAAGAAGAAAATTCATTACTCACTCATTCACTGACTGATACAAAAATACGCAATCCATAGCCTTGGACCCAGAAAGCTAAAGCTTAGTAATAGCTTTGTAATGTAGACAAGGAATATGACCGTTTTAAAATTGAAATTGTTTTAAAATTGTTTTAAAAATACATACGAGTATATATCTACAGTAACTTATTGCTTCTTGCTGAACTAGTTCAGCATTTATGACGTTGACACTGGTCCACAAAAAATCATTTCATAGAAATTATACACATGATAATAACAATTTTCAAGAAGGTATACCGCAGATAACCTAAGAGACAGCATTTATTTACAACTTTCTACGTCACTGATCAAGCAGTCAATGATCTGCTGATCTCAGTAATCATGACCATACAAAATATTATTACGTAAAATCTCGACTCGACTTTCTTTTAATAAAAAAAACTCGAATATGAATTTATGGACTTCGTATATTTATGGACTCTGTAAAATGAAATATGATAATATGATGAATGAAATATGATATGATAAGCACTTTAAATTGACTTTAGGTCCAGCTGCGTAACTTGAAATTATTGTAAATGATTTTAAGATGAACTTCAAAAAATCAGACCCGAATTGAGAATTGCGACTATAATATTTTATAATCAACATTTTTAACTCAAAGCAACCTAAACACACCGTCTTTTTTTGTCGTGGGGAAATCCTTATTGATTTTGATTGACCACCGCGCCTGGGGGGGCACGGAGGTTATGTCAGACTCTTACTGACTAATTTAAAATCCTACGGTATTCCTCGGGCCATGGAACCTAAACACATGCTCACGCTCTCTATGAGATTAGTTCTTTTGATGTGGGAAACATAACATGAAAAGTGGTGATAGTCTAGTGATTTAGAAGTCAATCTCCTATTTGGGATGTCGGCGGTTCGATCCTTGGGAACAAACTTGTAACTTTTAGGAGTTCTATGCATTTAAAAATATCACTTGATCTAATGGTGAAGGAAACATTGTAAGGAAACTTGCATGTCTGAGAGTTCTTCATAACATTTTTAAAGGTGTGGGAAGTTTGCTAATACACATTTGGCCAGCGTGGTGAATTAAGGCCAAACCTCTTCTTATTTTGAGAGTTGACTTATGCTTGGTAGTAGATTACCTATTCTTTAATAGTAGGCTGGTACTAGGCTGTGACGATGACAGATAAAACTTCAGAAAATTCGTTCGTGATTTTGGAAAATTTGAGATGTTTGAGCCTTAAGTGCCTTTCCTACCAGCATTTGAATATTTTCCAGTCGAGTAGCAGCTATATAGATATGCCTATGAATGCACTAATTACGAGAATTATTCAACCGGTTTGAATGTAATCCACTTTTCTGTGCCTACACTGCTTGGTAAAGGTTAAAACGTGAATATTTACAAGGAATAAATTCATATTGGACCCGAAACCTCAACAAATTCCGGCCAGTACTTATACAATTACTCGTTTACCATTTAGTAAAACATTCACCTCAAAAGAACAATAATATAATATCTTAGTACAAAAAATTCATTCCATCGTCGCACAGAATGGCAGACCAGGGACAAAAATTCCACGTAGATCACTCGCTGCCTGTCTGCTACGCTTTCACGGCCCATCTTTTCAACCGATTTTGATGAAATTTGGTATAGAGATCCCTGGAAAGGACATGGCTACTTTTCACCTTGGAAAATTGAAGAGTTCTCGTGAGGAATTAAAAAAGTCTCATCCACGCAGACCAAGTCGCTGGCATCATCTACTAGAGTATATAAAAACTAGCGTAATAAGATAAAACATCCTTCTTCTCCGAAGCTCACGCAGACATCTCGTCGCTGTCCGGTATGGTGCTCGGGCTACCGGAGAACTGAATAATATGTGTCCACAAAAATATCTGGATGAATAAAATTTTCGATCTAGAACAGATTTTATAATTAAGGATCCTTAGTGCATTTTGAAATATGTTACAAGCAAAAATATGGAAGCAAAACACATTGCTAATCTGCACATTTTATTAAACTAAATTTTTTGCACAAGTATAAAAAAAAATGTAAGCAAACTCTCTGTCAACTTGCCAAGAACACCTGACTGTATTGACCCAATCATCATAAACAAAACTTAATGTGTACACCGTATACGCTAAGATGGAACGAGTGGTGGGTGTAATTTTCTCGTAAAAACCGGAGAGCCGTGAATTATGAGGAAGTGTGGCGGATTTAGGGTGACCATGCACAAATATTTGGACGGAGTTTCCAAGATACATTAAAATCTAAATTAAAAACATTAAAAATATCACCTATGCCGCTGCAATGAGGCACTGTGCCCAGATTGCTGGCTGCGTTACCCCGCTGAATAGCCAAACTTATATGTTGGCCGAGGTAACTGCCAGCTCCGGTCACCTGTGCACTCTGTGAGACGTGAAGATCTAGCATCTTCGCCTCACGACCCCAGGTTTTCAACACCAAAAGGCACAAAAATGAAATTATTTTCAATAATTTCATTTTATTTAATTTTTTTAATTTATTTTTATAGAATTTACAGCATGGTGACCCTAACCCTATGGCCAGTTCCGGCGACGGGACGCAACTTTCCAATGAAAGCGAGGCCTGTCTTTTGTTTCGCAAAATTGTTAGACGATCATCGACCATCTCAACGTTAAATTACTTAACGCCATAGAGATCGTTACTTAATTCTTTTATCTAGGATGTAAATTACCTGATAGTTGTAATATAAACAATATTTAGGGCGATTTTTAAATATGATGATTGATAAAGGGGTTGTTTCATCTTGGGCCAGGTACTTGTACAGTATTGCAAAAAAATAGTATAAAATCATAGAAAACAAAATAAAATATGCTTTTTGGCAGTTTTACAGTGATTAAGAGATACAAAAATAAAATGTTTAATTAGGTACATTTGTAGAATAGCAACTCTCGCAGCGCATCCATCCATCAATCAAACTGCTGTGGATATTTTACGGATATTTCACATTTCCCAGGTAATTTTATGTCAAATGTCATCATGACACGTGTAATATACGTCAATGTCAAAATGGACGCATGTTGTTGCGCTTTTATTTTGCAAAATAATTTCGCATTGTACCTCGTAAATTGAACTTTTTAGTAAGAAATAAAGGAATAGTATATTACACATCTAGGGCAGTAAAATAAGAAATGTCTCAGATCACATGTAATTGTTGTCCGAGGCGAAGCCGAGGTCAATAAACATGTGATCTGAGGCTTTCTTATTTACTGCCCGTGGTGTGTATACTATTTTTCTCCTCGACGGAGGCGGAAAGCGGCATTTTCGTTTAGCGCAGCGGGAGGAAAATTGACGCTTTCCGCCCGGAGGTGAGAAAAAAATATTACTATTTTATGACCCCGAACATTTTGAAATACCGTACAAATACCTGGCCCAGGCTCCATATAAATTTGAAACAACCCCTTTGATGGTTTGTTTAGGGATTCTGTAAAATCAAATTTATTAGTCGGTTAAACGTTACTTGAAGTTAGAGAAATCGGCCCTGAGACAGTTATCAATTTGGTTAATCATTATTATTATTATAGAAGCTAGTTTCTGTCAGTTAATTACTCAAAATGAAAAGTTAAAAAAATAACTCTGAATATAGAGTCGGGGATCTCGAGCACCTCTAGTTTTGAATTGACTAGTCCTATGACAAGAGGTTAAAGGTTGGAATGGGACTGAATGAAGATGACACAATAATAACACTACTTAATCATCGTTAGGTAGAGTCAATACAATGTCATCTTCAATAACCGTTTAAAGGATTGCCTTAGAGCGATTTGGGTCAAGGAGTTATGTGTTGCTACTTATTGTTATGGAAAATTGGAGGCTTCGTAAACACATTGTACCTACATAAAAAGTACTCGTACTTAACATGAATAGGCTTAGCTTTAGATACAGCTAAGACAAGAACTCTCGGACTGGAATCTTAAGTAAGGAAGTATTTTATAAAACAATCTTCTCTATGGTTTCAAAAGCAATTGTTAAAGCTTATTTGAAATAAAAGAATTTCAGTTTGAGAATGAGTATCAGTTATAGAAGTCATCTAGCAAACTTGATTTCTGAGGTTTGCTACCAGCTGGATCAGTTTACGAAAATGCCTGAGTACAGATTCAAGACCTTAGCCCTAATTAGCACACACACCTCATAGACAAACCAATCCAGAGAATTCTACCTTGCCAAAACCATCATTGGTCATCTAGTTTTCTATTACAGCATGGTTTACAAACCAACGAAATCCCTAAATTCTTAAACTTATATAAGTTAACCCGGGAAATCAAAGAATTTGCACAGGATTTTTCAATAGGTATCCTAAATCCACGCGGATTCGCGGGCATCATCTAGTTTGAAAAAATATTTAGCATAACAAACAAAATATTATCAAAAAATGTACGATAAAAAAAACAACACCAAAAACATTGAATTATTCACCCATGTTCTTTCTTATCCACACTTCATGTGGCAACTAGCCAATTCTGAAAAAAGTAAAGTGTCGCCTAAAAATCAAACGACCAAAAATAAAATCACCCACCAAGAATTTCAGACGAGTGGCGAAGAGCGAACAGCTCACTTTTATATTATTTTGTACAGCTATTTATGTAGTTCAGTTGCCAGTCGGGAGTTGCCAAAGAGCGGTAATTGCAATGTATTTGGGACGGTCTGTAGACATCGGTAGCGTAGTTTGCCAATATTCGACCGAGTATTGGTTTATAAAAAGTTTGACTCTCTACGTGCTCAAAATTTTGTTAAAAGTATTGTTATGCAATAAATGTTATCTTGCACTGCAAAATAGTTCATGTAGCTAATTAGTAGAAGCAGAATGAAGAGTCATTTTGTAATACATATATACTCGGTGATTCGGTTTAATTTTATTTTCGATCAAGCTTTTAAAGATCCCGTGGGGACCTTGTAATTTTCCACTATAAAAAGTAATGTAGGTCCTACGCTACTAACGCTCGAATTCAACTTACTTCTGTACCTACCAATTTTTTCTTTAATCGGTTGAAGATATGGGTCATAATATATTATCACAGACACACTTTTGCATTTATAATAATTTGTATGGATTAATACCTTAAGATAATATCATAAGATAACTGTGCGCTAAATGTTTATTTATGTTAGTGGGGTCAAACCAAGGGTCAAACACATCAACGCCAGACGGAAATGTTCACAGAAAGCTAGCCGCATGGATAGATCAATAGTACATTACACATCTAGGGCAGTAAAATAAGAAATGTCTCAGATCACATGTAATTGTTGTCCGAGGCGAAGCCGAGGTCAATAAACATGTGATCTGAGGCTTTCTTATTTACTGCCCGTGGTGTGTATACTATTTTTCTCCTCGACGGAGGCGGAAAGCGGCATTTTCGTTTAGCGCAGCGGGAGGAAAATTGACGCTTTCCGCCCGGAGGTGAGAAAATAATATTACAATGTACTTATGTCATCTGCCTCAAAAACTAGCAATAAGTGGGTCCTTTTAAATATACATATCACTTATTCAGTCATTCTGTTCAGTCACCGTCCAACTATTTCAAGCTTAAAAGATTGAAACTTTACCTTAGTAGGTTACCAATAAATGACTTTGGCTCAAACACCAGAGGAAATCGCAAATAGACAAAAATATAACTTGGAATGAGAAAGGCAAATTCCCCTCTACGTTAGCAAAGCTACGATCCCCGGAAACCCAGGAACTGGAATTAAACTTCCCAACAAACTAGCGTATCTAATCATTAACTTCGGCTTACTCGGTTGACCGTAGAGTGGATTAGAATCTTGCGGTTTTCGATTCCGCTCTGCTGCCTTAAGTATACTACTTACGTTTCTAGCGATGAATTAATTTAAAGTTACTTGGAGCGTTTTCGCTACCACTTAAGAAGTGTTTTGATGCACATTTCTTGTTTTAATAACCTACACTTACAGGTATAAAACCAAACTGAAATTCGTATAATTATAAACTCCTAAGTAATTCTTATATAGCTTACTAGAGGATGCTCGCGACTTCGTTCGCGTGGCATAAGTTTTTTTTAATTCCCACAGGCACTCCTTAATTTTCCGGGATAAATCCTATATATATCACTCTCCAGGTCCTCAACTATACCCATGCAAAAAATCACGTTGATCCGTTGCTCTGTTGCGGCGTGATTGAAGGACAAACTCTCTATTTAACGTCCTTGGGGATAATTTTTTTTTATTTTAAACCAGAAGCCCAAATATCCACTTTCATGGTTATAACTTGAAAAATGAAGGACTTTCATACAAACTTTCAACCCCTATTTAACGCCTTTGGGGGTAGAATTTTCAAAAACTGTGAAACACGTATTTCTTTATTTTAAACCAGAAGCTCAAATACCAAGTTTCATGGATATAACTTGAGAAATGACGGACTTTCATACAAACTTTCACCCCCTTAGGGGTGGAATTTTGAAAAATCCTTCCTTAGTGAGCGTCTACGTCACAGAAGGAACCTACTGTCAAAATTTCAAGTTTCTAACCCCAGCGGTTTTGACTGTGCGTTGATATATAAGTCAGTCAGTCAGTCAGTCAGTCAGTCAGGACTTTGAATTTTATATATATAGATTATATTTTCAACATCATATTATTTTGCACACTGCCTCTATCAGACTATGATATTTTCTGCATAAACTATAACGGTTGTAACCGACAATTATTTGGAACACAAATGGATTATGATTTACATTCATGAGAAGGGTTTTTAATATGTTATGTAAACATATTATGACGAAGTTGCTGTAAATTGCCAGTTATGTCTGATGCCTCCGATTCCATTTCAAGCCAAGCTATACTTCGAATTGTAGTACCTCGATTATAATCAGTTTCATTATACCTATTCTTTGAGATTGCTAAGATCGAAGACTTTATAGAGTCTTCGATCCAGCGGCGATCGTTTAAACGAATGAACATCCAATAGGAAAAAGTTTTGTAGGTGTGGAACGGAGCGTAACGGAGAGGATAATATTTGTATCTAAATAATACATATGTAAAAGGAAAAGGTGACTGACTGACTGATCTATTAACGCACAGCTCTAACTACTTAACGGATCGGGCTGAAATTTGGCATACTGATAACTATTATCACTTAGGCATCAGCTAAGAAAATAATTTTGAAAATTCAACCCCTGCAGGGGTAAAATAGTGGTTTAAATCTTTATCAAAATAGAACTTCGTGAGTGAAGCCGCGGGCAAAATGTTGTTATGTATATTGAACTTAAAATATTTTCAAATAATGTCAGCTGCAAATAAATAACTGTTAGGTTGATAATAATAACTATAATTAATTATGATGAACAATATATTATCATGCAAAAATAATAATATGTATTACAATACATAATAAACCTTAACCTACCTAAGCTTAGCTCTAAAGTGCCTAAGTTTTAGACCTTAACCTAAAAGCCTCATCGTTGAAATTAATATATTTTATCACTTAGCATTGTTTGTACCTATTATTATAACCTAGGTGCAACGTATCAAACATGCTAAATTTTTTAAATGTTTATCCTAGTAATAATGAGGTCATCATGTACAACTACGACTTAGTTATTCAAGTATACTAATATACCTAGATTTATATAATCAAATCAAATCAAATCAAATCAAATCATCTTTATTCAAAATTGGTACCTACAAAAGTACACCTTCTGAACGTCATGTTTATAAAGAATAAGAATTGATGGTGATAATTAACGGTATCTTAAGACTAAAGCTACGAGGGTTCCAAACGCGCCCTGATCTGAGAAGAGCCCACAACAAACTCAGCCGGGGTTTTTTTTTTTTATTATCACCATCTCACAAATATAGTAAATTACTAAATTATATTTTTAATATAACATAATTAGCCGCTGGAACAATTCATACCCATGGTTGCCTATCATTCAAATAATTAATCCTTTACACTATAATATGACTTTTCAATTAGTTTCCGTTTTACAAAAACTTTGAACTTGTTGAGAGACATCTCCAATATGTCTTCTGGGAGTTTATTATAAAAACGTATACCTCTACCGACAAATGAATTACTAATTTTACAAAGTCTAGAAGAGGGCACAACAATTTTATTCTTATTTCTTGTATTAACATTATGACAGTCACTTTTTTTCTTGAATTTATGCATGTTTTTATGCACATATACTAAATTTTCAAATATGTATTGGTTGTGGACTGTCATAATTTATATTTATTATATTTTAGGAATATTATATTTTAGGAATTATATTTTAGGAATATTTACGTTAATTGTCTTTGAAACTCGAAATAAACAAGTCATTAAGGCATTATTTTTCTTACTTTTGTATTTAATTAACGTGTTGTTAAAATCCATACTAATATTATAAATGCGAAAGTGTGTCTGTCGGTCTGTCTGTCTGTCTGTTACGCTTTCACGGCTCATCCGTTCGTCGATTTTGATGAAATTTGGTACAGGGGTAGGTTGTATCCCGGGGAAGGACAATGCTACTTTTTATCCCGGAAAATTCAAGAGATCCCGCGGGAAACTAAAACCTTAATCCACGCGGACGAAGTCACGGGCGTCATCTAGTATAGTGATAATTATTATTCATGAAACCATGCATTACCATTGTAAAAAAAAATTGCGTAAAATAATTGCAACACTAAATAAATTAAATATTTTTTCTAAAACAAACACACTTAAACATTGAAAGTAAAATAAAAACTTGTAAAAAGATACTCTTGTATCTCTCTCTTCGGTCGTTCCTTCATTGCTGAAGATCGTGGTCCTGGCTATATCCTAACCTCGAACGGATTATTTGTTCTTCTTCTGTTCATGGTTTCTGTTGGAAGCCATTCTATATTATACTGATTCTTACGACTTATCATAAGTGACACTAGTGGTCCTACATGAAATAAATCATTTTCATTTTCATTTTCATTTTTCATTTATAAAATTTGGACGCGTTCGACTCTTGTATTTAAAAAAAGCAAATATTATAAAATAATATTTGCTTATTCGATATCAACCCAGTAGTGACAAAATATGCTACGCTTCGAACTGTAGCGGCGATATAAAAGACATCAACGCACGTCTTTGCGTACGCGCAATGAATAATGTTACACCATATAGAACTTAGCAAGTTAGCGGAACGAATCCTTTATCGTATTTCCTCTTTAACTGTCTGATATTTAAATAAGTCGTACCTTAATAACCTATCCTCTAAAATAATCTTGACCTTGAAATCACAGAGTTAACTTGCATTAAGGACAGATAAAGATACTCGTAAGTATTTATTCCTCAGGTTTTAAAATAGCCTAAATCCGTGTGGGCAAAAAGTATACAGCTTAAACTATTTGACTACTAGCTTTTTGGAATAGAAAGATCAGTATCACATCTGATAGTGTATTAGTGATAAGATAAAAACTACTCAAATAAGCATTTTTGGCTTTTAATACGAGCAAAATCCTCTGGTTGAAATATCCAACTAAGCAACAACGCAACAATGTCGCTCTCTCCGCCTGCCGGCATCATTCAAGCGACAAACTTGTTTGCCGACTTTCCTTTCCACACACGCTGGATACTGCGATAGTATCGGAGTATCTGAGAAAATACATAAAATGGGCGGTTATTGGATGCCACGATGTACACTCAATCAAAAACTCATAATCAACATGCCAACATGTAGGTAAGTTTAAGTTTGTAGTAGAAACTAAGAAAAACTTCTGTTGTTGCTATATAATCAACTAGATGATGGCCGCGACTTCCTCCACGTGGATTAAGTTTTTTCAATTCCCGCGGGAACTCCTTAATTTTCCGGGATAAAAAGTAGCTTATGTCCTTCCCTGGAATACTAACTATGCCCGTACCAAATTACATCAAAATCGGTTGAACAGGTGGGCCGTGAAAGCGTAGCAGACACACAGACAGACAGACAGACACACTTCCGCATTTTTAATTTTAGTATGGATATGGAAGTATGGACTAAGTGGAGGATTTTACTCAAAAACTTGCACTGAAAAATGATTGAAGGATGGAAAACGATATAATTTTTTTTTATTAAACTCTATAAAAATCACACATCGATTTTTAATTTCCATAAACTTATTACGACATAGTGTAGCAGACAGGATGTATGGGCACTTCCTAGTAACACATGTAGGTATAACACGTCGACCCAGAAAATTATCGCATTCCACTATTATATATCACCGGTGATTTATATTTCTCCTATGTATTATTTATCATATTACAATTTCAAATGCGCTCAGGAAGCCCATGAGAATTGATTAATGCTTTTATAGCGCATTTTTTTTTCAGAACAATTGTTTATAGGCGTTCAGGAAAATTGTGATATACCTAATATTTTATTTAATGGTGTATTATGTTACTAATTAGTAGATACAATGTTTCTATATTACACATAACAATTATAGAATAACAACTTTTTTGTTATATTTTCTTGACACGTAGTCTCTCATATACCTAGGATTAGCAATATTTATCACAAATTTCAGAAAATACCTAAACATAGTATGAATTATGGACGTAGAACTTATTCAAGTAACGTAGTTTTTTTGTTTTCCTGCAGTGTCTCTTCTAGGGTATTCCCTAGCTCTTTACTTTACCATAATACTAATAACTTATACGCTGAAAAGCAATATAAATAATATCATTTCCATATCATAGTACGTTCGTACTATGATACGTTTTACGTACGTATGATTCCAAAGTAAATCCTAAAGTACGCTTTTATGAAACTTATAGGAATTAAATGTAAAACTAATTGCAACTATTACAATAATAAACTACCTAGAAGTTATAACGTGAGACCATTGAGATGCAAAACTATCACAAACTTTTTTACGAATAGCTACATAGTTATGAAACCAGTGACCGTAAAGTTAAATACAGAACTGCAATACTTATCATGTTTTATTTATTAAATCGTGTTCTCAAAAACAATTCGCTTTGTTAACCTCTATACCTCGTATTTCACACTACAGGTTAACTCCCACGTCATTCCAATGATTAGGTCACATCATTCGGCCTTGCACTAGAATTTCTTAATTTAAAAAACAATCCTGCGTTAGTTCCACATACATTAGCCCGGCGTGACATTGCTGTAATGGATTGCCCTTAAAAGCTGCCCGAACGGTCACGGCGATTTGTTCCTTGACAACTCATATTGGTATTACAAATATATTTTTTTATAAACTTAGTTGCATACTAACTCTAAAATGCGGCTCTGCCGATACTCGTATGTCTAATTGTGAACTAGGGTAGACCTATGACAATATAATAAATAAATAAATATAATAGAAATAAGTAATCCATACTAATAATATAAATGTGAAAGTGTATCTGTCTGTCTGTCTGCTACGCTTTCACATTTAAGGTCATATGCTACTTTTTCTCCCGGAAAATTAAAGAGTTCCCGCGGGAATCAAAAAGTCTTAATCCACGTGGACGAAGGCGCGGGCATCATCTAGTTTCCAATAAATTACAATTTACATAAACCTAATATAGAGACCGTTTTCTGATAAACATCATAAATGTTGAATTCATAACCAAATTAGATCTACTCTCGTACCTGAGTTAAATATTATAGATAGGGTCAGTAATAGCCTAATACCCAATACCTAATACCAATACCTAATAAGTACCCAAGTACGAAACAACACATAAGTCCCGTAAAGGTTTTCACTATTAAGTTTCCCAGATAAACAGATATACAGAAAGATTTTTAGGATTTTGCATGTTGGATGCATAAAATATAAAAACGACACTTGAAGCGTGAGGTCACGTCACGAGCGCACGCGCATTATAAGATAATACCTCTATTTTAGTCGTGACAAGGTGCCAGCTTCCTCATGTCTACTTTATATCACAAAAAAAGTTTCCGTGTTCTTTTCTGAACGTAGGATTGATATTTTAATTGTCTTTTTACTTTTTATGATATTTATAAAGTTAAAAAAGTGGTGAAATTAGAACAATTCAGATTTTTGGCTAAGGTTTATTTTCAACCATTCTAAATCTCGAGTGAAAAAATAAGGGTTACATCTACAAAGATATAGATGTAAAGCTCTCGTTTGTCGCCGTAGATTTTTATTTCATCTGAGATTCCAGACGAATTTGACAGTTTAAAAAATTTTGGTCATTTATTTATTTATTAATTAAGTCATATTATGCTTAAATAAATTTTTGGCTATGTTTTATAAGAGTGTGGCGGGAAGGGAAGACTTCTGTCGCTTTTGTTCGCAAAATAATTCAAAAGTGACCTGGTAAAATTCCATACTTGTGCTAATTTTACTCAATGAAATGCTGGAAGGTAAAACCAGAGAAAAATAATACTAGACCATACAATTAGTAACACCTACTTGTACCCGTTATATATCTACCTGATTGCGTGTCTGGAGGGTAAATATTTGTGTATTTTTTACACCCAGTCATAGGCTCCCAGGTTCTTTTAAATAAAAGCATTAGTCACGCGAAACTCTGCTAACTGCCGATCATTCTTTGATGGTCTTGAATTTGATCTGTCTAAGCGAAGGCCATAATAATTTGGGCTGAGTGTATAAAAATACCAAATTTGGAAATAAAAATCCTTTTTTGCAGTAATTAAACTGCCTATTACCTAAGGTATTTTGGAACATAACAATAATAATAATTGTTAACGGTATCTCGTAGCGGAAAGCGTGCCAATAATATCCTACCCACAATCAAAAGCCGATTGAACTATATTTTTTTATATGAAAACCCATATATCTACGGAAATTTCCACATCTCTGTTTGATACACATACATAACATACATATGATCGTTATGAAGTCAAACTTTCAATTGTTTAAGTATTTTATCTAGAATTTTTTTTACCACCTTACCACCGGTTCGGAATGAAGAAGGATGCAGAGCATGTAATTCTGCTGAGAAAAGCCGGCAAGAAACTCAGGTCTCCGGTAGAAGTACTTAATATGTATGATACAACATGCACTAGTCGCTATCCACAGTCTACTAGTTACCTAATTACTAATTTTCATTAACTAACCACGTTTTGATTTATGATAGCGAAGCATCTTAAGAAATTTTTAACTTCTAATTACATTTCCATTTTGATCATAAACATTGAGATAAATGGGGGAAGGGACAAAATTTTCCATAACAATAGCCGACAGCTGGGCACTAGAATAAATCGCGGAGTTTTATCGTTAGCGCCAGGAGTCGGCCAGTCCAGGTAATAATTACAATCTGCACCAACAAAACTTCAAAATGGCCAAACTTGTACTCATTACGTTTTAAATTGGGACACGCAAACAAGTTGAAGTATCCACCCGCTGTTAAAATAACGTTAAGGACGAGCTGTGGACGAATTTGGGTAAGAATAGACCGGAACCATTTCGCATTCAATATTTTGCAGGTTTCAGCCGTTACGGTAGTAGGCCTACTGGCAATTTACTGCTAAGTATCTTCCTATATACAGGAGGCAAATACAAAACAATTGATTTGTATTGGCTTAATGAACTACTATTACCCTATACCTACCCTCCTTAGATCAGTACTGGTCAGGAGTAAAGAAGTTCTGGGAAGGAATTCCGGTACCTCGAATAGCACGTAAAGGCTTCGGGTCCAACGCCGATGGGACCGAAAATAGGACCTTTCTATTAAAATAGGACTATTTTCGGTCCCAACGGTTAATGAAAGTAAGGAAATAGAGAGTGCATCTGTGTATGCGCACACACTTGTGCCCTATTCCCGCGCAAATGGCTATACTTTTTGTAGAGATTGACTGCCTGGTCCAAATCCTATCCATTTTTGTCCAAGAATACAAGAATATCCTTTTCAACACGAAAACGAATAAGGACAGGTAACAAATTTGAATTGCATCGGAATTGAAAAGTTAGTCAAGGTTTAATTTCCCAGTGCCAAGCTCGATGAATCTAGGTAACAAAAACCCTTAGTATTCAAGTAGCTCAAAGTGAACGATTCAAAACGGCAACATTAAGCGAAACTTTATCAATTCTACGAAAAGAGTATCCAGAGCAAAAGGATACGAAATTCTCATTAAAAGCGAGAAACTCGGATTGAGATTCCTATTTCTTTAGCTCCTTACAATTGTGACTTTTGAAACTAAATCGCGAGTTTCAACGAATACTATGACAATAAGGTATTGAGTATTATGAAAGCTCAAATTCAATTAAATTTCGATGGAGTTTTGATGTAGAGTGAAACGTGGATAAGACGAATTCATTTTATTATGAAATAAATTTAGTTTTACCACTACAGCCCATTAACGTCCCACTGCTGGGCACAGGCGTCCACTCTCATAGGAGAGAGGGAATTAGAGCTTAGACCCACCACGCTGCTCCAATGCGGGTTGGCAGGCTTTAACGACTAATATTATGTTAGTGATAATAACCGGGACCGAGGGCTTAACGTGCTCTCCGAGGCACGGGGGTGAAACACCGCCAACCTTCAACTCCGGGCTGGTACTGAGAATTTCTTAACTGAAAAACCCAGTACCTAACAATTTTTATGGCCGACCGGAAATCGAACCCAGAGCTCGTGATCAAACTGAATATAAGGTTTAATATCCATATAAGTAAATAATATTATATCTGTGTAATATATTATGTCTGATATTTATCTATCACAAACCCTTTCTTTAAAGTAAAACCACTTACCGTTAATATACATAGAGGTAAAAAAAATAAAAAATATATACATACAGGAAGGGCTTCGAAGAACTTGTAGTGGGTTTATAAGTATCATTTTATTTGATGCAGAACTTAATATTACTTAAAATTCTTAGACATTTGAACATTACAACAATCCCTGTAGTTGGTTTAAGGGACTTGATATACTCAGTGTCAAAGTTATAAGAGTCCAGTCATAGCCTTTCGCGTTCAATTGTGCATTAATTAATTTAATTTAACTAAATAATTTACTAATTTAATCCGTTTTTCTCAATGGTTTTCAGCAGCAAAGGAGCGCTTTTCGAGCTAGATAGGTGAAAACCATATATTATATGATTTTGACACCCTTTTGTTTCTGTATCAAAGCCAGAGAACGCGAAACTACAGAACTGTACAGTATGAACTGTAGATAGTTATTCTTGGAGTCTATAATTGGAGTCTTCGGATTCTTGGAGTTATGGAACTCAAACTAATTTACTAAACACAAGTAAATTTCACAAATAAACTAAGCATACCCGATCCATCTACATATAACGTTGAACGACAAAAACTCAAAGCCTGGCCGATTTGCGGAGGCCAGGTGAGGCGTTCGTTTTCATCTTGTATTATGCTAATCAACTTCAGTGACTTTTCAAATAGAATAAATTTTAATTTCTTCGCCTTCATCCCTCCGTTAAGAAGTTTCTTTTCCATAGACCTTACTGATTAATTTTCGGAACTCATTCCCATTTTCATTGAATAAAGCTACGAATTAGGGATGTCACAAATCGTACATAGCTATTATTTATATTAACTAGATGATGCCCGCGACTTTATCCGCATGAATTAAGCTTTTTTTAATTTTCCGGGATAAAAGTATTCTCCGGTATGCAACCTACCTCTGTGCCAAATTTCATCAAAATCAGTTGAAAAGATGGCCCAGAAAGCGTAGCAGACAGACAGACACACTTTCGCTTTTATAATATTAGTATGGATGAAAGTACTTTATTTCAAACTAGATGATGCCCGCGACTTCGTCCGCTTGGATTAAGATTTTTTGATTCCCGCGGGAACTCTTTAATTTTCTGGGATAAGCAGTAGCCTATGTCCTTTCCCGGGATATAACCTACCTCTATACCAAATTTCAGCAAAATCGGTTGAAAAGATGGGCCGGGAAAGCGTAGCAGACAGACAGACAGACAGACAGACAGACAGACAGACAGACAGACAGACAGACAGACAGACACACTTTCGCATTTATAATATTAGTATGGATTTGACGATTTAGGGGCATGATTCTAATTTGCAGTGGAAAAAAAAGAACAAAGAAACAGTTTATTTAATTCAACCTTTGATAGTTTTATAATTTACTTTCTCCAAAACACTGCTATTTTTAACCGACTTCCAAAAAAGGAGGAGGTTCTCAATTCGGTGCGTATGTTTTTATCAAATCAAGCATCTAATTCAATAAGTAGACACTCGTTGTAGATTGCTTATCTTGTCTAAAGTGTTAATGTAAGAAATTACATGCCAATAGAATTTGTACAGCTACAATGTAAGCCCTTCTTCTGTTATTTAAGTTACATTTTATGACTTTGCTGTTAATTTAGATTATTTTTAATCCCTTAAAGCCTCGTATTCACTAGGGAAAATATGTTCCGCGACATGTGCCGCTAGTAATGTCGGGCGACATCGCTAGACTACGCCCGACATCGCACGACAATTTTGACAACAGACAACAGCAGGCAAATTGTTAGGAAATCTGCATATTATCACTTGCCGCACTACTAGGCTAGGCAGGAGTCACCTCTAATGAATAGGGTTTAGGCTACTGCTTACCACGCTTGCCAAGCGGAAATTGGCAGAGTTTCCACACCTTTGAGAACATTATGGAGAACTCTGATGCATGCAAGTTCCCTCACGATGTTTTCTTTCACCGTATTATTATGATTGAGCAAGTAATATTTAATTCTTGAAACGCACATCACTCCAAAAAAGAAATACGGGCCTGAGGATCAGAGAGACCTAAAATAAAAATCCGAGGTCTAGCCACTGGGGTATTACCGCAGAGTGCAATCACATAATCCGCTCTCACACAATTCCCCCATTGCCATTTAAGATGCTGATAAAAAACTATAATTATTATGATGTCATGATGCGACGGGTCGAATCGGGACCACATTCCACTTTCACTGCAACCTTTAACCCGACTTGCCTCCATGTTTACGTAACCGATAAGTATGCTCAATAACAATATATCACATTCACATAATATACCTAAATTAGTTAAACTAGATTTCCTTTATCTTCTTAGCAGTCAAAGGTTGCGGTTATTGGGTTATTTTTTATTACAAAACCAGAGTGACAAAACTTTAACATACTAAGCCACTATCATAAAATTAATTCAAATTTAAAATCTCGTGGGAGTTCTTTTCCTGAATAAAAAATATTCTGTACCGCGTCAAGATTTGTTTAGTGGTTGAAGCTGCAGCTTTCCCATTTATAATTTCAAGTTTGGATTTTCCTTATATACAACCTTTTGTTTTTAGTTCTATTTTTTATGCAATAAAGTTATTTAATAACAAAAATAATAATCGGACATGGGACTATATGACTGCATAATGTGACTGTTAATATACCGATATGTGGATACGAACTGGATAGAATATGAATAAAATATGCACTTTCGATGATTAATAATGTGATAAATTCTTCAATAGCGAGAAATGACAATATTTTGTTTAGGAAACTACCTATTTAGTTGGAAAACAAGTTTCCAGTCTGGATTCTTAATGAATCATCATCTGGTTGAACAGATGAACCGTGAAAACGTAGCAGATGATTTTGACGGGTACAAAGGTATATAAGAATAAGAATAAGAATAATATTTATTTCCATAAAATGACAACAAATTTTATATCGGACCCTACCCTCTGCGCTAGGATGACCTGTATTGCAGAGGGTAGTTCCTTCCATTGACACAGGATAATTATTTCTAAAAACTAATTACTAATTACTATTGAATTGTGGTGTGAAAAACTGAATGTGTTTGTGCGTGTGTGTGTGGTGTGTGTATGTGTGTGTGGTGTGTGTGTATATATATAATAGGTTGCATTCTGGGGAAGGAGAAGGACGCGGACGAAGTAGCAAGTATCATCTAGTGACTAGTACCGATAATCGATATATTTTAATGTAATTACACTTGACCGCAACAAAAAAGTTTGCCCGAATGCGAACTCGTGAAAGTGAAATTTTGAGTTGTGATTTGATTTGGCAACATACGAGTAGGTGTCGCAAAAGTACACTATTTATAGCGAAAATTCGTGGGTATAACGTTCCTACATCGAAGTTTATTGAAGCATTATTTGAAATTAGGGCGACATCCGTTGCGGTTAGTCTGCCACGGGCTGCGGCTTCATAATAATGCAACACTAGTGTGGCAATACCTCGCACTTAGCCAACCCGCACACGTTCCGCTAATCCGATAAAATCGGAAACAAAAACAGTAAGTAATGGTGAATATGTTCCGATTGTCCTCTTAAACCCTAAAAAAAATTAAACCCTTACCAGAACTACGCGTAAGTACGTAGTAAAACTCTGTGCTGATATGCCCGCCGATTACGTAAGAATTGTCGATCAAACGTTAAAGATTTTCGTCAAAGTAAAATTAACCATGACAGCATTGAATTAGAGCTCAATTTCGTCTGCCCATTCTTATACGTTTAGGGTATCGTACATACCTAAACTTATAAGAATGGGCAGACGAAATTGAGCTCTAATTCAATGCATTTATGATTTATTTTACTTTGACGAAAATCTTTAACGTTTGATCGGCCATTCTTACATGGTTGGGGCCCTGGCTGTTAAAGTTTGTAATTTGTACAAGAAACAGCATGACCGCGCTTAGGACGAAAACACTATACGGCCAGGACAGTGTCCTATGGGAAACCCGTTGCGCCCTGTCGCGGTATTCTGTGCAGCTCTATATAAAAAGCACACGCACTGAATTTACGTCCGGTGGATATTTTTTTGTCCGTAGTGTATTTTCGCCACTTAGTAGTAGCTTACATCTCTTCGAACTTCTGTCAACAAGAGTATCTTAAAAGTCAGTATCTTCACGCGTTATGTCCGTCTAGGCTTCAGTATAGTAAGAGAAAGAGTATCTAAGCCCCTTTTAAGGCCTTAAGATTTAAGGGATTCAGAAACAACTCTATTATTATTTAGGAGTAGCACAATAAACAGATTTCGTCAGTAATAGAATACCTACTTGTACTCTGTTGGTATTTGGCATAAAAGCATTAAAGTCATCATTATTATAATTATTATTATCAAATAACTTTATTGCATAAACGCATAAACAATAGAACAATTTATAAAGGACATATATAATAAAAGTAAAATCAAAAGGTGACCTTATCACTAAAGTGATCTCTTCCAGGCAACCTACACTAATGAACCAATTAGGATTACTGTGAGACGGGAAATTGCTCTATAGAATTATAAATGCATACATAAATAAATAAATGCATTGTCGCTGCCGTCTTAAAATAATTTGAAACTAGCTGATGCCCGCGACTTCGTCCGCGTGGATGGAGGTTTTTCGTTTCCCGCGGGAACTCCTTAATTTTCCGGGATAAAAAGTAGCCTATGTGCTATTCCAGACTATAATCTATCTCTGTGCCAAATTTCATCCAGATCCGTTCAGCCGTTGGGGCGTGATTGAGTAACAAACATCCATCCATACATCCATCCAAACTTTCGCATTTATAATATTAGTATAGATTTTCAGCTATAGTAGGTACTGAATTTCAAAACTTAACCTCCTTGACCTGCGGGACAAAAGAGCTTATTTTAATTTTCCCCTGTTTCGTAAATAAATAAATGCCTTGTCATCGTCTAATGTTTATTTACTGCCTGTTATCTCAGTATCCCAGATCTTATTTCCCGCGGAAACTTTGCAAAAAGTGTGAAAAGTTTTAACGTGATTAATGAGTAGGTATAGAGAGTTGGCTTATACCTACTAGAGGCCGCAAAGTCCCCCTAAAAATCCTAATTAGGTCAAAAAATTACATTTTAGCATTCCGGTACGATAATAAATGTTAAAACATTACCATAGCAGTAAATTCTGGACTGTTTACTCATCTACAATCCACTTCTTCTTCATTGTTCTTATGCTTTGGCAGAGCGGTTGTTGTCATCACTGCAGTGTTGACTGTTGTGGCACGCTATCTTCTTGATTTTAATCATACTAATATTATAAATGCGAAAGTGTGTTTGTTTGTTGGTTTGTTGGTTTGTTGGTTTGTTGGTTTGTTGGTTTGTCCTTCAATCACGCCGCAACGGAGCAACGGATTGACGTGATTTTTGGCATGGGTATAGTTGAGGACCTGAAGAGCGATGCTACTTTTTATCCCGGAAAATTAAGGAGTTCCCGCGGTAATCAAAAAAACATAAACCACGCGAACGAAGTCGCGGGCATCAGCTAGTCAAATATATCTTGATACAATCAATGGATAATTATCCACTCCTCGGTGATATTACATTTAAGAGGATATCCATCGTAGCCCTTACTTCATAGTCAACACGGTATACTGGTTTGTGAAATTAGTATACCGTAACTTTAGAACAATATTTTCATCTCTATGGTCTATAACTCAATGCGATACAAGAGAAAAGAAACATCTTAAATCTTTGTGAAATCGAGAGGACTTTCACTGCAGATTACTTTTTCAATCTTTATAAACTTTACGGGAGATCCGATTTTGTTTTAAACTTATTTACATTCTTGGTGTTATCACTAAATCGAATTTAAAAATATTCTTTACTCGGGTATTTTATAATCTGAATGGGGGACTAAAGCCGTAGCTTGTTATCATCTTACTGAAAACCATGAAGACTTCGCGCCGAAAAGCGATCTCACAAATTTTATTTGATGACAAAATTAAAAAAAAAAATTGTTATTTTCCTGGTGCTATTTTTTATGCCGCTTACTAAAATAATTAATAAATGCCTCGCTGCGGTGGTCTCGATGAGGTTTTAGATTTAATTTAATTTATTTTAGTTTTAATTTAATGGTGATTGTAATATTAATTAATTATTGATTTATCATTATTTCAATAATAAGTACCTCATTATTAAATTGCTTACAGAGCGTGGTGTTGTCTAAACTTTTTTGTACTTGTGTACGTGAAGTGTAGAATTTAAGAATAGAATATTATAAGTGTAGAATTGTAATGTATTTAGAAGGCTAACACAAAAAAATGTTTATCTAACATTTGCGTAAAGTGCAGTTAGGTACAGCGTAATACTAGGAAGCTATGAAACAACCTGACGGACGTAAAGATCTTTTAATGATTATCCTGTTGAAAATAAAAAGCAGTGACTCAGCTGTAGATGAAAATGTTAAATGATCCGTTATAACACAAGTCACGTACGAACAAACTTACAAATCGTCTAGAGGTTAAGTTAGATATGCTATCAATTCTGTAGTACTACGTGGAAAAATCTGATACGTAATAAAACGAATTGCCTGCTATCTTGTAAACTGGATTTTTATTGCACGATTGCGCTTGACGACGGTCGACGATCATGATAATCCTTCACTTTCCTTACAAAATGACATTTACATTCAGGAATTAACTTATAACTAACTAGCTGATGTTGATCACAACTTCGTCGGTGTTTCTCACTTTTTATCCCGTGGAATAGTTTGATTTTCCGGAATATAAAGTAACCTTTGTCCGTCTCCGGGATCCAAGCTATCTCCGAATCGATGGGTCGTGAAGAAGTAGCAGACAGACACACTTTCGCATTTATAATATTAGCATCGATTCCTTGTTTTATGATTCGAATATTTATTCAAATGTTGATTTGCTATCTATTTAGGATTCAAACTTTCATATAGATAGTTTTTCTTTTATTTCCAGATCCGACAAAAACACCGCTTTCCACGAAAAGGTACGTAAAAAAGCTTTTATTTCATAATGTTCAGATACCGGTTATAATTAAGTAGCATAATTATATGTAAATTAAAGACTAAATAGTTCGGTTATAGGTTCATTCTGTACCTACACTAACCTAAATTGACAGCAGCAAATCTGGTGCTGTCCTTTTTTTGTCATAGAGAGCATTGTGAAAGGGGTAAAAATGTAGTTTTAGAGATTGTATGTACAGTGGCTTTTTTCAAATTTCTTTATTTTTAACCTGAAAATCATTCGTTCATCTTCAAAGTGAGACTTACTCCCTACAACTTCGATAATCTTTTCTTAAAAATGAAAAGGTAGGAAATACGATGTAATGTTCCAAGCCGAATAGAGGATGGATTTAAACTTAAGTCAGGAAGCAAGGTTCGCCCCAGTTAGATTAACTCACATGTCTTATTAAGTTGGGCCGGGCCCGAATCGGAAACTATCGACCGGCGCCGGAGGCCGGCGGAAATCAAACTAATCGATTTTCATTTCGCCGACAGGAAATTAAATCCTTTGAGAGTCGTTCCCGATAACGGATTTCAGCTAAGCACGACACGTGTTCCAACATTTGAACGTTTGATCCGAAAGCGAAAATTTTAATATCGCTCATCGGTTATACCTTTATTAAATTTTCTCGAATCTAAATCGTTCGGGCTTTACGTCAAATTGAATTTCATATTTATTTTTTCGATATGGAATATCCCCTGCATCGTTGATTGAATCTCTAGAACTGATTTCTCTTGAAATTAATTCATATTATGCGAAAACATAAATTAAAAATGCGAGATGATTATTTTATGAGAAAAATAATAAATTTCTGCTGCTGTATTTTTCTAGGTTTTTAGTTGCTTATGTACATTATGTTATCATAACATTTGGATACCACTTAGCAAAAAACTTAAAATGGAGGCTAAAAGTTCTTAGAAGGCGCAAAAGCTGGTATAAATAACTGAACAAACCAAGCGTTCGCGGAGCCGTTAAAACAACAAAAACATCCATCAAAATCTATTTCTCCGAGGCAAAGGACGGCTTTTAGTAAGCAAGTCTAGTATCATGTTACTTCGAGTCTGACAGACGCATACTTGTTAGGCTTGTTTCGCACTAACCTAACTTGAAAAGATATAACTTACTTTGTTATAATTATTTTCTATGCACTGAAGGAAAGTCAGCTTTTCCTATAGATATTTGCGCGGATGCAACGCGGCAATACAAATAGAAAAGTTTGCATTTATTGCGTAGCGTATTGAACCAGTTTTCACTGGATTTAAGCTGCATGGCATGATATACAGTAAAAGTGTTTGTTGGCGTATGCATAATATAAGAGCCAAACCACACAGCCTATTTACTTCGCGCAGATGACGCGATACTGACACGACCCATACACGCCTTAAGTGCATCCAGAAACCTTTGCACACGTCCTCTAATTCAGATACGCATTTGTATTGATACAAACGCGCAGATACCTCGACACAGACGCGCTGTGAACGCACGTTTGATCCATTTACAGTACGCGCAGTACTCACCTCTTTATCGCGCGTACAACGCGATATCGACACGCTGTCAATGCGCGTTGTAGGCGCGATTGTTTCGATATAAATGCAACAATGTGTTTTTATCACTGAAAATGCGCAGACACAGCAAAACGCGCGTTGTCTGCGCGTTTAAAATACGCTGTGTGCATAGGCTCTAAGATTGCACTACTATTTCCAAATCTTTGTGTATCTCTCCAAGATCTACGTGCATTATTTTATCGACTGTCAGCGGTCATTTTCGTTCTCCTCGCCAAGCAGAAGACTTTGTGTGATTGTTCATCATCCAGTCCCTTACTTTTCCTAGTGTTCACTTCTTTCACATTCCAACTTTTCTGTTATTGCTATTTTTCACAAGCTGAGGACCTCAGCGCTAGATACTCGTACCTCAAGCTGTCTAACTTAGGCCAAGCTTCCTTCGATATGTTCGGGGAAATATTGTTTTGACTCTAAAAACTCTTAGGTGAAACTTGGTTATGTCTTATTTTATGTGGAGAAGCCTTAATGCTGTTTACAAAAGTAACACGATCCCAGAGGATAGAAATGCTATGACATATACGTAAGGAACATTTCGATTTGTCCGCGGACAACGCGCCCTCCCGCGGGAAATTAAGAAACTGGATAGCTGACCACGTCCTGCGTGTTTCCACGTCGATTTCGCATCTGACTCAAAAGTATGATGTCGGATTCTTGGTGAAAATTAAATATGGCATCTTCGGCTTCCTAAATAACTGCTAAAACCGACAAGATGGTTTTCAACGCTCATATGCAAATAAGGTATATCAATACGCACAATGATGTCATCATTGGTCGTTCAGTGATTGGCTATTCCATGATTTCTATGACCGGATTATTTGACCAACTAAAGTATGTAGCAACATTTAGTGCGGTTCATTTTATGATTAGAGGTGCTCTATTTTTTCATTAAAGTTACGGAGTAGCAGAAACACAAGCAAGTATTAAGCAGTTTGACTGTGTATGAAATGGCGAGTGGCACAGATTGGCACGGACATGTTGTACAATGAACACAATTTTCTATTCTCGTCCCAACTTTCTTATGAACCATGGCTTCAAAATGTTGTCATTTTAAACAAGTCTGTAGTTCTAGTTAGGAACAATGAAGTATCTACTTTAAAAAATGCGGTCCACAAATAAAACTGTTTTGAAAACTGCTGCAGGACACGGAAAGACCATTACTTTTTTAAAGTTGTTAATTGTTTGTATTACGAAGTTCAGAATGTGTCCTGAATGACGTACCTATACAGCAAAACGCTTTCAGTGCATAATCGAGATTTACTGAAATGTAAACATAACGCCATTACAAAAATACATTTTTCGGATTTGTTACGCCTGCAAACGAGGCCTTAGAGATATACAAGGGCATACAATGGAATAAAAAGTAAAGTAACGGCTACTTAATCAATTTTCCATAGTTTTGTTAAAGAATTTAAGTAATTATGGAAAGCTAGTTGCTATTTTTGGCTTCTTTCATGTACCTAGAGTTATTTCGGTTATTCATAAAAGTTCAGCAGAATTGCTTATGTTTTCGTACTAATATGTAAAGAATGCTAACAAGTAGAAACCTAGAAGAGGTGAATAGCACACGGTCTGCCTAAAGGCTAGATTTTAACTTATTTACTTCAAGAACTGTCAAGTACTTTTCTACATCTACATCTACATTTTGAAAATTAACATTTTCTTTCCATCAACGCATGCATCATGACTGGTAAGATCGCATTCAAGGCTAAGGCCCGGCGCCCATTATCGGCATCGGCAAGGAACAGGATCCTTCGGCATCCTACATGCAAGCGCGCACTGTCGGAAACTATGCTTTGGCATGCTGCAACGTTCTTAGGGATGACGAGGCGTCCTTTAGCATGCCGCACCGTCCTGTAGCTTGCCGAAGCGTCTCAATATCGTATTTCTCGTCAAAACAGTCTCAGAGTTGTTACAAGCTAGTTGTCTGAGTTGTATTTAATATAGTGGACTGGGATCTAGTGCTCATAGCAGCTCTTGCTGAAGAAGAAGAGAAATCTAATCAATCAAGAAGATTTTGGGTGAACAACCCGCAGGGCTATCCCCGAGTGGTGCCTCGGCGCCGGCGGCATACCGAAGGATGCCGAAGCATCCCGAAGCATTCTTAAGGCTGCCGATACAGCAGCCTCAAGCATACCGAAGCGGTATTTTTGTTATTACGACCATATTTAATGGAAATTTCTACTTTATTGTCATTATGTTAATGTATATTGCTATTTGCCACCTAAAATCCTCAGTCGTGCCGATGCCGATATTGGGCGCCGGGCCTTAGGCTTACTTGTAGTAGAATTAAACAAAAGCGGTTTGTTCTAGGAGTTGGTACGAACATTCAACAACTAGAACTGAATCAACAATATTTCAATATTAATTCAATTCACCCCAATTTCAGTACAGCCACTTCAAATAGCTTTACGCTATAGTATTTAATTTCCTTACTGAGGGATAATTCGCTATTACATCAATAGCAGTATTATGCGAGTTAATTAGATCAAAACCAGTATATTATCTAAATGTTCTTATGTATTAAGCAGTACTACGTTATATCGTTAAAATCTGTTGTAATGCCCACCGGGGCGTGCCAGGCATATATATAGTAATTATTCACGTTTCACGTTGATTGCCTCGACGCTATTGTTTTATTACGATTTAACATGCACGCCTCTACGAAACTAGTCCAATTTTTTTTATTCCACTACACGTTAGCCCTTAACTGCGATCTCACCTGATGGTAAGTGATGATGCCGTCCAAAGATTGTAGCGGGCTAACCTGTTCGGGGTACGGCAGTTCTACACGGCCTCGTACCGGAACGCTAAATTGCTTGGGCTCTCCTAAACTTACCACATAAGGTTTTCTACCTCATTTACCTATCCACTTCCTGCCACATTTTTTTTTCTATTATTAAGTACCAATGAAGGGTGCTCAATATAATTACAATCTGGCCAAACTATTTGACTAATAAGTAATTTTTCTTTAACCTGAGCTTATAATTATCTTATGTGCTAAGAAAGTGTCCAATGACGTATCTTAGTCTTTCTTGTTGTAAATAGACCCTTTGTTCATGTGTTCTTTCAGGCAGCACTATCACTACACTATCACTAGTCACTATGCACTAACTCAAAGAGTTTTGTCCTTTTTAGTCTTCTTACTAATTGCGTAACGTCAAGCAACTGGATTGCCCCAACGTTAACGTGATGGTGAAGCCGATGATCGTGGACTTCTGCAAATTTGGTGATGACTTTGTCGACGTTGTTGTCCTGCCTTAATAATAAGATCTTCTGTTAACAGCACATTAACTTTATTATTTTTACATCATGCTCGTATTTGGAAGCTTGATGGAAAGATGTTTAATCGTTAGTAGGTAATCCCGCTCCGCGCCGCTCTAACTAATATTTTATCAAAATAATAATGCCTATGCGAAGGCCTTTGTTTAATAAACTAATTTTCCATAAAATCTACTTAATTGGAACACCGTCACATCACCCTTAGCTGACTTAATATCTCGCTAAGCCTTAGATAAAAACGTCATTACTTTTGTAAAATAGTAACAAGCAAGGTAAATAATGTTTACAATAAAAAATATATATCAAAGTATTTCCGACGCGTATAAGTAGGTACTTAAATAACGCAAATCTTTCATCATACAATGAAATACGACAGCAAGCGTTGTAAGTTATCACGTATATCATTTTTATTGCACCCGCAAATATATGAAACGGTAACAAAGTCCTAAAAGGGTCCTTAGCAAGGTTCCTAGTGGAATTTTTATGCACATAATAATTTTGTGTTATCACCGGACAATAGAATGCAGTATATTATGGTACAGTATGAAATAGTCCTAACATATCATGTTAGGTAGCTTACCTAGTAAGAATGCCCTGAGCAGACCTATTTCATATCTCAGTGGTTATAATATGCCTTTGTACGTCTCCGGGACTCAAGCAATCTCTGTCAATTTGGTACCAATTTCATCAAAATCGGTTTAAAAGTTTGGCCGTGAAAACCTACCTAACGGGCAGACAAACAGACACTCTTTCGCAAATAATATTTGTTTGAATTAGATCCGACGCATCTCAACGGAGTAGATAAGAGTGACCAGTATTTTTTGCCAAGAACTTAAACTCAGCTTTATAGACTTTTAAGGAATACGGTGCAAGTACCTGAAAACTATAGTCAAAATAAATTCAGGATAGTTTCTTCCGAGTTTAATTTTCATTTTCCTAATAATGTCTGAATAAGGTTTAGTTTGAATTATTATTAAAACAATGCTGCGCCTCGGCTTTGCTCCACTCTGCAGATGAGTATTGTACTGTACATACATACCTAGATAAAACCTGAATATACTGAGAAAAATAAAGAAAGGGGAGTAAGTATGGGGAGAATAAGTTAAATCAGAGTGAAAATAAGTATCTTAGATTAACAGAAAGCCATTTACTTTAACATTATATGAATAAGTAAATACGGTTACATAACGAACTTTTAGGATCGCAAATATTTTGTTAACATCCTCCAAAATTAATGCTTTATTATGGATACGAAACAAAGTTTGCCTAACTTTTAATTGCTTTCCCATCTTTCATATAGCCTCCAAATATTATAAACTTTATATACAGTATAATTAAGTAAAATAATACATCAAATAAATGCTTTACATTTGTTAATTATACATGAGCACTTTTGATCTAATTTTTCTGGAGCATTTCCTTCGTACTTTACAAATGTTATTTTAAAAATACAAAAGTGTGTGTATTTGTCGGTATGTAACCGATCCTTTTTTTGATTTTGTGGTATACAATAAAGTGTATACGTACATAATGCATAACATCATAATTAGTACTTAGCAAATACAAGTGAAACTATCAGCAAAAGTCGTAGACAACAGATCAAAATATAAAAGCATTAAACATTCACTCGGCGTGAGTATAGTATACAACACTAATTACGCGTTATTAATATGCAGAAATTATTTTATGCTAAGCGGAAAAGATTGCCCTGGACGTTCACGGATGTATTGAAGGCTTTATTTACTTCTAGCTGCAAAGAACTACAGTTAATTACACAAAAATGCGGAAGTTGAACTTAATTGATACCAAGAAGTGTTAGAAAACCGGGAAGATCGCCTTGGAAATATTGTACTTAATAATTACTTGTCTTTGTCATTAGTAGATCACCTTTTATACGTATGATATAAAGTATGATACTAGCCACTGACATACTATATAAACATTTCTTGTTTTATTTAGCCCAATGGATTAGCCTGGCAATTCAGAGAGGTTATAGCGCCAGTGTCACCATAATGATCATTCGGGCGGTGGCATAGTTGTCATATTTTTTAAGTAATTTTTTTTTTAAATTATATTTTAATCAATGTAACCATTCTTATTATTCGTTTGTTGTTTTTTATGTTGTGTAAAAATTTTTTTATATATAATTCCAAATTCCAGCCTTTAATCCTGGGGACGGGATTGAACACTTTTACATGTTATTGTATTCAATATAAGATTTTTCAATTACAATTTCCCTAACCCATCCCTTTTAGCCCGAGACCCATATCAAGAGGGTTGCAATTAAGTGTCCCTCTATCATAGAGCACTTGTGAATTTGTGATGACGTCATAGTGTCCTTTATCCCTTCCCGAGTGTAATTTTCCTTACAACTCTATATACTCGTATAACTATCATTGTTACAACTAATCGATACAACACAGGTACATTCAGTACACAGATATAATTAAATAGTATTATGATGTACTGTTCAATAACTAAGTCACCTGTTTTATTTTTTATAAAGCTTAGTATAAAAAGACGATGTTTCTTTGATATTGTGTAATAGAGGACAATTTCATACAATAAAAAGAAAAGTCTGATTAGTCTCTCTGATTGATTGATTGATCAACATTCAACACAACTGAGTAGTAAGTATGGTCTGTGATCAACACCCATCCCTTGACCCTAGTTCAAATTTTGCACATAATATTTTCCCTTTATAATGTAGACGAAGAATAAGGCCAGATATTTTGAAATTTTCAGAGGACGACGACCTCCATGGCGCAGTATTGAGCGCTGTTGTCTTAACTTGCAGAGATCCCCGGTTCGATCCCCGGCAGGGTCAACTTGGGAATTTATAATTTCAGAATTTTGCCTGGTGGGAGGCTTCGGCCGTGGCTAGGTGGCCCTACCGGCAAAGACGTGCCGCCAAGCGATTTAGCGTTCCGGTACTATGCCGTGTAGAAACTGAATAGGGGTGTGGTTTTTATATAACTGCCATGCCCCTAACAGGTTAGCCCGCTACCATCTTAGACTGCATCATCGCTTACCATCAGGTGAGATCGCTGTCGTAGTCGTAGCTAACTTGTAGTGGATAAAAAAAGGAGCATAATATCCACAGGCGGCCGCTAGAGCATTATAATTCGTAGCAATTGCATTAATATCGATTGAGTTAACTACGTAGGTGGAGCTATATATAGAAAGACAATGGAGTCATGAAATTTTGGCTAGCTCACGTAGCATTTCGTTACACATTGCGGCTTGAAACGCACTTGTATGGTGACGTAACACATTTCTCATAAGTCTAACCAACTAAGAATAAAAGGCGTTTCAAAAGAACCGCCATTGGATTTTGACATAGTAGGTACCATTGCTCTCTGTGCATTCAAAATGACTCAATTCCGAGTGTTTTGAGTCACTTTTCACAAGAATCACATCACAATTACCAACGCCATGCTATCTCCAAAGAACCTACTACCCTGTGGCGTACGTTTTTTTTTTTTTTTTTTATTGGTGATAGGCTTGCGCTTGACGACAATCATGCTTAGTGCAAAGCAATGATGAGGTCTAGGTTGGAACGCGCTTGCCTAGAAGATGCCTATTCACTCTTTTCGAAAGCGTAAAGTTTTCCCAACAAGAGAAGGAAATGACTCAGCCGAAGTCACCACTAGCATAGTTGCAAGCTCGTACAACCCAAAGCAATTGGGTATTTGACAACTAGTCAAATCAGCAACTTTTTCCAAACGTCAAACGTATTATTGTTTTGGTAACAGTCAATTTCTTGGTCAAGCGCGAGCTTTCCATAAAAATAATTCAACTGACTTAGGTTAATGGTTCCTAAGACTGTTTTCAGATTATTTTTAACAGTATGGACTACCCCTGTTAAAAATACACTGTTTAAATGTATGACTATATTTTGTAATACCTTCCAAGACATTCTATTCACAGAAAATTTATGACATTAATAAATCAGCCATAACGTCACATTGTCACGAAATGATAAAATCTAGAATACCTGACCACTATTTATTCTTTCTAAAACCTTTATGACTCATATTTTAACTGCATTATACAAGGACTATCAACTCTTTGCTTCCACGAATGCTATAAACATAGCTTTACACTTACGTAACTATCAATATCCCGTGCACATTTTCATGTGTGATTTATTTGTTAGAAGTCAATTTTGCTCGCAAATATTATCGTGGATAGGTTATTTAGAAAATCCTATAGGAACTCCTTGATCTTCCGGGATATAAAATAGCCTTTGTCACTACCCGGGATGCAACCTATCTCTGTACCAAATTTCGTCAAAATAGTATACATGTCTAAAATAGTATGCATGGTCTGGCCTGGTGGGAGGCTTCGGCCGTGGCTAGTTACCACCCTACCGGCAAAGACGTGCCGCCAAGCGATTTAGCGTTCCGGTACGATGCTGTGTAGAAACCGAATAGGGGTATGGGTTTAATATAACTGCCATGCCCCTAACAGGTTAGCCCGCTACCATCTTAGACTGCATCATCACTTACCATCAGGTGAGATCGCAGTCAAGGGCTAACTTGTAGTGGATAAAAAAAAAAAAAAAAAAAATGCAGAGAGACAGACAAATCAACTTTCGCATTTACCTTAAAGTAAGTAAGTAAGTAAGTAAGTAAAAACACTTTATTACACACAAACAAATAACAAAACAGATGTAAAACGAATCGAGACAGAATTTACAACTTGTTACGGTGTAAAGGCGGCCTTATCAAAATTAAAATATACTGATCTTAACGAAAATTGTGATAGGTAAAGCAAACAAATGACGCAAAATGCAATGCAACCAATTCGTTGTGACGAGTGTCACATTTGTTATATTATTACCGACAGTTTGCGTCGAGTCTGTGACAGATCCTTCAAATTAGAGACAGCATAGTAAAAGAGCTGCGGTTTATTTTATTTTTACTTTCATTGTAGCCCTTTTTCAATATTTATTTTTCAATTTGATGATGTCGAACTGGAAATTACTTATCAGAAATCTAATATTATTTTCTTTTTAGAGAACTGCTAAGTTTCTTTCCCTTCCGTTATTTCCGGCTCGTCTCAGTAGAATCACCTTTCCGAACCGGTGGTAGAGTCCGTAGAGAGACTTATCTTAAGTGACACAATTTGTCCCACATGAAATAAAACATCGGTCATCTAAATAAACTTAAACTTTGATCAATATATTATAATTAATTAAATCTTTCGTGCGATAACTTCCCAGCCCTATTAGTCTTTAGTTACTAGACAACTATTAGTTTTTGTTTCATAGGACAAGTAAAGAAAGAAGGACTATAAGTCTATTGGCACGACCAACTCTTTGTCTAAGATGCTGTTGTGCAAATGGCAAGTCATTATGTCGCTGTGGCATCTCTATGGCGAAATGCTAGGCGTCTAATAATCGCCTGCGACGCCTTGCGAGTGCGATACTTTCTCTTGGCACTGCGTGAACTCACGCTTTATAAAAAAGTAAAAGTGATACTTACGAAACCTGTTTCTAATCGGGCACATTATGAAGATGGTACATGATATATTAAGATTACAATAGTAAAGATGGGTTTTTTTTGTTAACATTGAAGATAAATGAGAGAATTGGATGTTCAATACTTATACCTTGCGCACGCATTTTCTTGTAACTTTTTTTTGTTATTTTAATCAAAGTTAGAGCTATTCCTGATTATTCTAAACTGAGTACGAAAGCTAATTTCAATCGATCTAATGGTTCTTACGTTATGTTTGCGACTATTTTAACACAGAGAATCTAACGAAAAGTTGTATAATAAGTGAAAACATCTTTAACGTTTAAATTGAAACTAGTCGGGCATTTTTCCGACAGAACACGTGAGTTTATCCGGATATTATGTATAGTTATAGTGAAAACATCAATAAAATTAATTGCCCCAGATACGTATTCGATTAAAATGTTTTCAAGATTCATTTTCATAGTGACTACAGCCACCCTAGAATCAAGTCCCGCGCCCTGTCATGATAGGCATCATTTTCTGGCCACCCAAAGGTCAAAATGGGACACGATTTGACGACTTATTTTAACGCCCTCCCTGGCTCAGTGGTGAGCGCTGTTTAAAGCGGGAGGGCCCGGGTTCGGTCCACAGCAGGGTCAATTCGGGAATTTATCATTTCTGAATTTTCTCTGGTCTTGTTTGGTCAGCGGTTTCAGCCATCAAGGTACGATGTCATGTAGAAACCGATTACGTGTATGGCTGTAATATAGCTGTCACACCTCTTACTGCTTAGCACGCTACCATCTTAGACTGCATCATTACTTACCATCAGGTGAGATCGCAGTCAAGGGCGAACTAGTAGTGAATAAAAAAGATAAACAGAACCTTGCAAATGTCTCATTTAATATGGCCCACTACTTATCCATGGTAAGGTGTATTTTTGTTAATGTCTGTTATATTTTCCTGAGATAAAATTGACAGTAATTGTTGGTGTCCAAAGGTCATAATTATTAACAATCACTTATGATTCCAATGTGCATTTTAATAGAGCATTTTGCCGGTCTCGTTATTATGACTTCAATGCACTCAATAGGTTCACACAACAACATACACTCGCCATAACACCTGTGAATTACAACTGTAATATCATAATTACATGCGCTGTTATTGTCTAAGAGTAGGTGTACAATTTGTGGCGTTTAATTTTTAACATTTATCATTCTAAGAAGATTTAACAAAGGAATATTTTTATTTAATAGTGTAACCAATGATAGTTTCAGAACTTAGTGAGCTCTGCGAGGTAGTCATTAATATCTAAGTTATGAATAGTTATGGCAAAAAAGGAACAATGCATTACTTGTTAAATTTTGTAAACAATACGAATAGATCACTCTGGTCTGAACAAAAATGATAAAATTATTACATTACTTAAACGTTAACTTTATTCAGTGGGTCAATGAAATAGGCTGCAATAAGTAAACATCAAGTATAAAGACGCTTTAGAAAACTTCAGAAAAAAAAATGGTTGCCTGTAAAGTCGGGTTAGCTCTCTATCGCTTGTTCCGCGCTCTCACTTGCACGCTCAGGTTCAGGCGGAACTTTTTCCTACATGCAGCCGGTGTTCATCGATTTATACAACACTTTCTTTTACTCAATATCATACTAATATTATTATAAATGCGAAAATGTGTTTGTTTGTAGGTTTGTCCTTCAATCACGCCGCAACGGAGCAACGGATCGACGTGATTTTTAGTATGGGTATAGTTAAAGAGCTGGAGAGTGACATAGGCTACTTTTTATCCCGGAAAATTAAGGAGTTCCCGCGGAAATCAAAAAACTTAAACCACGCGGACGAAATCGCGGGCATCAGCTAGTTAACAATACTTTAGTGTACATGTATGTCGCAAATTAACACGTTAAGTTTTCCGTTACAAATCATTTAACGAATACTTCGCCAGCTCTTAGCCAACAACATTGTTAGCGTGTAATTTCAAATGTCCGATCGTACCGCTGATTGAATAATTGACCATTGCAACAAAAGCAAAAATGTAGCGACCTTAGAAATAGAAAAGCCGGCCTTCACGCTCGCTGATCTAGAATGAAAAATTACTTCGTTACTATTTAGATTTAAGTAAAGCCCCCAATACACAGAACGCGCAGCGGCAGGACCCCGGCTCCTACGCGCCATCTGCAATGTGATTGCATTTACCATCAAGAAGTAGTGTAATGTTTTATATTGCCAGGTAGGCTCATGCCTTAGAAGACTTAATGAGGAAGGTAAAAGCGTGCTTTCCTTTAAGGTCCATGTAGCACTAAATGCGTGATATTGCAGCTTTTGCCTATACTTAAAAGAAAGAATCGCATATATTAATTGGTCTGATTTTCTCTCGTCACTAGTCTAAGTTATGTCGCTATTGGTTAATCAGCGAATCACATAGCTTAACTGCCTTGCATAACAAATTAGAGGTGATAGTGATCGTCTCCGAATAGCTATTTAACTGCGGCGCTAGGAGTTCAGTTTTTGGGGATGTACAATTTGGCGTCACATTGCCAAGCGTTATTTAACACTATGCGACGTCAGAGCACCACCACAATCACACAATCAAGGGGAATCCCTTGATTGTGTGGTATACCTTAAGTAGCTTAATTATTTAATTCAATTAAGTTCGATATACCTACATAAGACAGTTCCTTGTATTTTATTTGCTTAGAGCCACGTTAAACACGCGTACGTTGCGCGTTGTTACTGACCAAGGCCTATAAGTAACGGACAGGAAAAGGAAGTGTGCTAGAAATAGCTGAATTAACTACAGATTAGCTCAAGGTGTTGGATTAAGCTCTCGTTATTAATTACTATGTTAAGCTGATGATGACGTGTAGCAACATGTACACGTGTAGCAGTCAGCAGGCAGCTTTGTGCAAATTGTAATATTATGTATTGTTGAATGATAAAGCTATTAGACATGCTTGTGAGTTATTTTTTCATTAGAGTTTTAAAATTCTCTACTATAACTGCAATAAGTACAGACAGAAAAGAATGTTGGGTTAGGTTAGGTTTGGTTTTAGTTTTCTCGACACAACAACAGCTGCTATTTATTTAGTTAATTTTACTTAGTTAAGTTAAATAAAAAATAAACTTATTTAAATAAAAGCATTGTTTACTAAATTAAACGTTATAATTTTAAAATTAAGGCGCTGTGACTTCACGAGATCAAAACATAGGCGCGCGTGGGTGAAATCGAGCAAGCGCATGTCGCAAAAAATGCAAGAAATTATTTGTAAAAAAGAAATATTTACTGTTCAATACAAATTAACCCGACAATGTGTTTGATTTATAAATATACATTTTATCTTATATTTCTAGAGCAAATTATTAGTTTTAATAAGGAGAAAAATTGTTTTAAAAGGTAAACTAAGACGTATGTTTAAAAGAAATTTCAATGCAGAGATTTTTTTAAAATTATGTTTTGAGATGCGTCAATAGCTGCTTAAAGGTCTTGAAAACAGCAAATTATTTTTAAATAATTATTTTTACAAGCATACATTATATCACCGTTTGATGGATGCACTGCTTTATAAAACTCCGTTTTGCCGATTTTACGCTAACACAGGGCCTTAAGTGCGTACATTCAAACGGGCGTTTTTACACGGTCCTATGAGGGCAAGTCTAGTCTATTGAGTCATAATTAGATCCATGCACTGATATCCTTCGTTTACGCGATTGTTAGAAATACATGTTTGACCTTAGAAATATACTATTCTGGAATTGAATGAGGTCATGACTATAAAAGGAGCGTACCTATGTCGTTTACAATTATTGAATTGTAGATCTGTAGGCCTCTGATATATGTATAGCCGCAAGAAAGAGTCCCGAGTTCGATTCCTAGTTTAGTCAGATTCTTCACAATATAATCCTAGATCATACAGTTTTTTGCTATTATGCGTTCGTTTAATACAGTACAAACCCTAACCTATACCTATTTACATTTTATACCCCGGTCGTACATATGTGGGTGTCCAAATAGCTAAGTATCCTGTTCCTATCATCAGCGCTGAATCTGATAATATCATTCAAGTGAGATTTCAAATTTTTTCTAGTGCTTATAGCTATAAGAACTCTTCAACTTTAACACTTTTCTCTAATTGCTTAACTGTGGACTACTTAACTTTATGTATTTAGGGCAATCGAACACTGTAACACTAATCTGAGCGGCAAAAAAATCTTACATCACTGAAGAGCATAACCTAACCTCATCGAAAATGCACTGACCCAGATGTCATAGCGAAACTACGGCTGAGCGGGGAGTTGTGAAAATGCAAGGGTCGTTGGACTGAGCGTCGCGTCGTGTCGGGCAAATCGCAAGGAATTGAGGCGGAACGGCCGAAATACTATGAATATCATTCAGAAGAATTTATTAATTTAACTACTTTTAATATTTTTACTCTCATTTAAACTTGCACGAGTAAACTATTGCAACGTGTAGAGGTATTATTACACTTGTCTTAGCTTAAAGACAATATTCATTTGATTAGTGCGCGATTGTTTTCGCGACCTCTACAAATTGCAACCTAAACACAAAGGTTAATAGTCGCTGAGTCTGCCGGAAACAGACTGAATTTCCAAAGTCACCCGTATTTATATGAAAATCAATCCAATACAGCCATCTACTATATATTATATATCTATGAATATAGCGTTCTCGCCAACGAACGCATCGAATGAAATACTTTGAATGAGATAAATATCAATATTATAAAACTCAATTAAACAAATAATTTAATAACCTCATATAATTTCTAGAAATTCAATTTTAATTTGAAACAATTAATCTAACAATTATCACAACAAGGTTACGCTAACCTCATAAAAAAACACCTTCAATTTTTTTTTAAACATTTATCATCCGAAGAAATATACCTATTATATAAATTAATGCAAGTAAAACCATGTTTATTGAAACAATCAGCCGTCCAATTAACATCTAAGGTAAATTCTGCCTAAAACACTAAATGACTTAAACTTTTGCATGCACAACTAGGCCACAACCTGATGTTTTATTCAACAATCTACTTTAATTAAGCGAAAATTGTTGTTTCAGTAGAACGAAATTTACGAGTTTTAATCGTTTTTATTATGTACCTATCCTGTTAGCATTTAAAACTTTGTAATAGGGTCAAAATACTGAGCAAAAAAATAAAATGTCTTAAGATTTTATATGCTAGAAAATTTTATAATAATTATCTCTGGCTTTTCTTTTAAAAAATAACGATAATTCTAATGTTATGTATATCCCTTCTGTTTTGATGTGAGCCATTGACAATAACGCAACGCTCGATTTAAACCTAGTATCCTTTCTGATTTATAGTCTCCTCTCTGACCTGAAGCTATAAAAAATATAAATTTTATCAAAACATACCCATTTTAACGTTTAAACTATCGTGAGTGATATTCATTATAACTATACATAATATCCGGATAAACTCACGTGTTCTGTCGGAAAAATGCCCGACTAGTTTCGAACCCGTTCGGGGCCCTTATTCATGAGCCTGTTCGCGCGACGCGGCCGCTACTCGACTCCGACTCGAGTCGATGAGCCTGTTCGCGCGACGCGGCCGCTACTCGACTCCGACTCGAGTCGAGTAGCGGCCGCGTCGCGCGAACAGGCTCATGAATAAGGGCCCCGAACGGGTTCGAAACTAGTCGGGCATTTTTCCGACAGAACACTTGAGTTTATCCGGATATTATGTATAGTTAAAACATACCCATTAAAATTAATCAGTAATTTGGATATTCAAACATTTTGTTTGAAGAAATAGTTGGTAGATAAAATCATGCCTTACGATTTAATAATGTTTTAATTTTACAATAGGCAAGAATTTGTTACGCACAATAACACGATTCTACAAAGCTTTTAAATCAATAAAAAATTACTTAACATAAACCCAAGCATAAAACTGACATGTAAATGATTCCCTAACCTATAAACGATAATTTTCAACGACTTTACCGCTTTGCATGTTTCCTGTACTTTTTGAAAAATTAGACAATGTTTATTAAATCTCATTAGTTATCATAATATAAATTAACTGCATATACTCCAAGGATAAATAAGTTATGTTGCAAAATCTCACAGCAGATCACTAAAGTTCAATCATATGTCGTAATAGAAATTTACGTCCGGTATACACCAATTTTGCTAGCTATAAAATTTCGCAAAATGGTTGGTTTATATCTTATTGCGAAACAGAGCGGTATTTGCCAACTTCATGATTTTATTACGATTTCAATTACTCTTATAGCCCATATAAATTTTTAACCTTAGAACTGCTCTAGTAAATGGCGTACTTAATTGCTTTCGAGATCAGACCGTTTAAATGTAAACATTGCAAACAAGCATGTTGAAGGACAACATTGTGAAATGCTTGCATACACCTTAATAGCATAAGCAGGGGGCACATTAGTTACTAACGCGAGCCTCTTATGTATCGAACAGCCATAGCGTTTAAAAAAGGTGCTAAGTTTCGCTACAACAGGTATGATATGCTCAAATTAGTCCGTATGTGCACTCGAACCGCCTCCGAACGTCTTAATGGAAACCTGAGCTGCTGAAAATAAGCTCAACTGCTAAAAATGCTACATTCTAAGCATTAACAAAGCTAAAAGCCATCATTTTTAAGTTGTATTCAAGTAAATACCTAAATATCCTTAATTTTAACTCTACCGAATTACTTTATTGTGTGGTACAAATAGAAATATCGAAGATTCGTAAATATACAAAGCTTTCAAATGCGACGTAGACGTACTTACCTACGTAACGACCTCTCGATTTCCTTTGCCAAAATCTATTCAGGAAGCGAAAGCGTTTCGCCCCCAAACTCGCAATCAGAGTGCTCGAAACATTATATGAAAATCGAGGAAAACGTCTTATAAAGTTACTTTGTAGTTTGACTTATCAAAATGTAAAACCAATTGCAATTTCCTCTCAATATCCTTTATCAAATCAGTAGAGCAAAATACCAAAAGTATCAAAAATAGCTGAACTTGCAGGTTGTTACAGTTCATCCCAATTATATTATAACTTATTCATAAAAGAGGAAACTAAATGAAAACAAAAATAAGCATAGGTACATCATGATCGACGTATGGCTACTTTTCACCCATCTTGGAAAATCGAAGAGTTCCCAAGGGATTTAACGGCTAAATCCGCTCGATATTAGGTTTTAAATTCGCGGAAAAAAGAAAAAAAAGGTCGCGGACTTTATATTATAGTATTTTTCGTTAAAAGTCTTTTAAGATTTTTAGATTAAAAAAATAGCATGATTATGTTGTGTCAGTAAATTCATAAGATTTTTAGTTTATGTACCTTTTTATGTGAAGGGAGCCTTGAAAATAAAATTTAAGTATTCAATATTAATTTTGATGCATTATTTGTTATTACATTATAATCTCTAATCAAATTACAACGCAATGACCTACGTCTCAGAGGTCACGCCAAAAATACATATTATCCAAATAATTAAAATAATAATGCAAACAGGAGAAAATGACATTGTAGTTTTTATTTTACTTTCGAGGTTTGTTAGTTCGAGCTTGACAAAAACACACTTCGTACACACGTGAAACGCTCGCGTCTAATGGTAAATACGTTTCGCCTTGTCGCGGTAGTCTGTGCAGCTCCATATTATGAAAGCGCTCGCGGACTTTTTGTTAGCTAGTTAAAATGTCCGTATTTCCGCAATAAGTGACGATGTCTAAGACGTATCTTACAAAGAGCTGTAGCAGTTTTAGTCAAAATACTCTGTGAACTAAGTATTTTTCCTACGTAGATAATTTAATACAAAAACATAACTAATCTCACAATATGAAATACGTTATTGCTGACAATGAAGAGAATACATTTTTTGCCTCGTTAAACACGTTTATTTTCGAGCAAAAAATCCCACAATAAATCATAGACATCTTGTACAAAAAACTAGCAAAAAAATTGTAAGTCATAAAAAGTCATTCAAAACATATCAATCATGACGATTGACGATTATCAATAAATATAATTATTGTAAACAAAATTATTAACGATAAATTTTCCTTGCATCAAACACTTGCTGAGACTATCTTTTATACCACCCCATTCAAAGCTGATGGGAATTCAGCCGTACGGATATCGTCATAGAATTCTAATCATGGAAGTAGAAATGGGATTTGCTCTCTTTTATACCGGGACAGCGTGTTGCCGATTTTCAATAACTCGCTCATAGTAAAATAATTTGAAACATCTAAAGTAACCAAAACCTTAGCTTTTGAGCAGCTTAAACTGAGCTGTAAAAGTTTGCATTATGTGTCTTTTTTACATTAACGTACCCATATCCCACAGATTCTATAGCATTTCTCATCATTGCCTCCGACGCGACGTTGACGTGTAATTCAAACGTTTCACTATACACCTGCGCGGTAACACCATTCTACATAGTTTCTAAATTCTGTGATGACGGCTTTTAAATCATTGAGAGATGCAGGCTCGCTCCAGCGGCCTCCTCCTGAGATTGCCAGCCCCGAGGTAGAGTTCTCCTTATTAATGCACGCCTCAGACGACAACCTAACAAACTTTAAGAAAACTATCTCCGACGCGTCTCGCAACCCCTCATTTCCTCGACGTTAAACAAGTAACAGTTTATTTCTAGACGAGAAACTCCTAGAGAATTTCCCTTTTTAAACGTACCTAGACTGTTTACAACTACTTAGTAACAAATTACATGGCGTTGAAAGCCCGTCCAGCGATTGCTACGCTGTTATTACCGTACCAAGTTTCCGCCCTTATAAATGTTATTTACGTTTATAATATGTTTTATCGGGCTTTTGTGAGCGCATTTGCATAACTAAAGCTATTTTCGTTGAATATTAATAAAGGCTTGTAGGTATGGAAATGTGGTTGTGGATGTGAACAACAATAAGCCAATGTAAGTCTGCCGGTCCCTTTTAGGGTGGTATAACAATGGTTTTCTTCCTGCTTTAGCGAGAAAGTGAAGTGTTCTTTCCGTTCCTATACGAATAAAGGACATGTCCCAGTTCAGTATGGAGGGTGGTTTTTTATTCTGAGTGTCAATGAACCAGAACCAAACTGCCATCACGTGAAAGAGAAAAAAATATAACATTAAACGCCATTTAAATAATAATTTTAGAAAACCCCGTTTTTTTAAAAATTAATTATTAAAAATATCGTTTGTAGAAAATATTTTTCGATGGATGGCAACACTAAAACTTGGGTAATGCGCATTAATTGTGATTATTAACATTCCATTTCGATAAACTACCCATTTTTCACTACATAGGTAGTACATACAACATTATAAGATTAATAAATAATAATTTAGTATTTGAGACATTCGTAAAATAATTATTAGACAACAATAAATCACCAATAAATTAGGATAAACAAAACTGACAGTGACATTTGACAATCACCCAATGACATACGTGACAAAAAAAAACAAGTTTTTTTTTTACTGTTGATAAAATTCAGACAAAGATCTAAAAAACCCACAAAATAAAAATATATTTTTCTCCAAATTGGGGTCCTTTAAAAATGTGTAAATAATTCTAAAAGCCATATTTTAGGATCTCTATTCACGTGTATTAAAATCATCTTGGTTCATGTTCAAGGCCCAATTTTGGACAAGTCCTTTAACTATCACACCTTAACTCACGACTTTATCGCCTTCACACGTTCTTGTATATTGTTTTGTTTAATACAACGTAATATTATAATAAATGAAAAAGGACTTTTTGTAGTGAATTATTCCATGGGAAAAACATTGCGTTCACCTAGTTGTGTAACTCAATATTTAGCAATATTATGTGATTTAGATTACATTGTGATTATAGGTGTTACAAATTTTAAGTTTAAGTAATATCTTTAAATTTGGTTCCTACCTCATAAAAACATTTTATTATTAATGGTCCTTGAGGTACAAAGGTCAAAATAGTCGTTAAGTTCAAAATAAACTTTTTAACGTACAGTACATGAGTATGATAAGTATAGTATACCAATTAAAGTAAATATACCAAAGTAGCTAAATCACTTATTTGCTTATTTCGTAACAAGCCAGGTCTAGGTCTAACCACACAATCTAGACTAAACCAATAATATCTAAACACTGCTACTTGATGTATGCCGAGGGCGAGGGAAAATTACCAAGAGCAAATACCAAAATCGTTTCTCAGCTTGCAACACATTCTGATCTGGTGTCAGTATCTAATGACTTTGCGAAACTTTTCGTGATCACAAGCCACAGGTTTTCCGCATTGGGAATTCTTGTGGTCTCTTCGCATCTTGTACATCTTTGATGAAAAGTCTTTTTAAGAAACTATGTACTTTTGGTGTTCAACTTTAAAAGATTTAAGTCAAAGTTACCAGCTATTACGTACCGTAATATTAAGGTCGTAATGTATATTGGTACCTAGCTGCTAGTTAGTTATACTTATTAATTAACAATCGTGAGTTGAATGCTGTATCTTATTTATCGTACCTACTTATGTATCTTACTGGCTATCGTAGGTACGAAATGTAACTTGTAGATTTAATCTACATCATTAGGTAAATATGATAAGAAATTAATCTAAATATTTTTCATCGTAATTCATAGGTCAACCGTGTCACGAGTTTTGCTTATACCTGTCCATATTGAATCAGTATTCCTCTAATACCAAAAAACCGAAAACCCAAAAATAAAATTAAGCACTCAATAAAAAGGATGTCATAATATAAAATACTTTTGCAAAGGACGTGAGTAAACAACCTATATTTATTTTCTAATGATTTATATTTAGTTTAATAATTAGCAGGCACTTGACACATACAAGAAGCCGGTTTTAAGAAATTGAGATAAAAATCGACACAAATTCCGAGCAAATTGGCCACGAATTAAGAGCTACCGCTGACCATATTCTCTTAATACTACATCTATCACCAAGCGTGGCCGTAAACCCACGATTATACAACAATTACACCGTACATTTCTTGTTTACCAAGCTAATACAGCGATATCGGGTAATACAACCTGTAATGTATATTGCTAAATAGAAATTGTAGGGAAAGAGGTATAGGCACAACTGGTATTGAACTAGGGCGCGCTCTTGGTCAGATAGCCGCAAACTGGTTTCATTATCAAAAGTCAATAACTTTCCGATGCATTGAGAGTCATGGCCAAGTCCGATTTGCAGACATTATAAGCTTAGCCATATTACCGACTGCGGGAAGTGATTCTGTGATATGTTTCGAAATTACTAGTAGGTGCTGACTGCTGACCTCTACTTGACTTGTGAATGAAATGAACTTATTTGTATGATGTGGAACTTTGGACGCTTAAGGATTTTTTTCGGCCATTTAATCAGCTGGAAGATTTCCAAAGTTTCAGTCAGTTATTATAGTTATGTTTACCATCAGACATGATTTTTTTTAAAAGTTAATAGGTTAATAGTTATCTTAGCGAGGAAATGGAAATGTGCAACAACACATCTAGACTTAGTTTCAGGTCGTTAAGCATGGTTTTTTTAGATTGGAAAATTAAAATTAATGGAAAACTCCGAAAGATGAAAACCTGGACTTACTCAATTAATAAATGGAAATCACTTATTTATTTTAAAAAACAAATAGGTCGTAATTAAGCAAAATAGCACTACGTACTTAGGCATGATTAATATGGGTAGAATGACTAATATCTTGTAGGTCTACTGTAGTCATAAATTTTGGACTAATAATAATATATTTCGTTCCGTTATTGATTGGTTTCGGGCGAAGACGAAGCACTTTGAACGTCACAGGTCATAAGACTACACCGTAAATTGATTTTGATGAATGGTGATTGATGTGCGTTTGCAATGAGAATATTATCACTTACATTGCGTATTTAAAAGCGTTAATAAATCGTTTATGGTTTGTTTTATGGATAAAAAGTTGGTAAATTTAACTAAAAATTATTTAAAAATCCCGATATATTAAGAAGATCTTTCAAAATATCAATTGTGCCTACTTATATTATGATTAAAATCCCTATTACCGGCTGGGAAAGTTGAGCTGATAATCTTTGAACCACTGAGCAGATTTTCATCAAACGTAGGGGAGACCGGGGATGGTTGCCTATAGGGGCAGGTAGACTAAGTAACAATAACTCGCCACTATCACGTGTTTTTCATCAACTAATCACGAGTGACGATGCCTCCCCGCGACCCGCTAACTTGTGCGAAGTGAGCCGCCGCAGTCGCGCGGCGTTCTTGAGAGGCATCACATTTTGTATTTTTGGTCTCGGTAAGTAACTTTTTTCGTTCGTACTTTTTTTGTTATTGTGTTTATGGATCTGTTAGAAACAATGTTGTTGTTATGCCTAATGTGAATATGATAGTTTTGTTCTATATTACACAGTATTGCTTCCATGTAAGTGCCAGAGTTTGCATATGTTACGCAGGTAAAATACAAAATGGCGTCAGGGGTTGGTTGACCAATTTTTTTCGGGGTAGGTAGACTTATTAGTCAACCAACACCTTTAAAATAAGTATAAAATTTTATACTTATTTTAAATAATTGTGTGGGCTAATGGTTAATGTGCATCATCAATGTAAACACTATTATGGTATTCTCTCACATACTAAATTACAGTAGTATTTTTACAGAAAATGAGGACGTACATAAGAAAATCTGAAAGGGGTGATGTACCTACCAAAAGATATCCTAGAAGGGCTTTCAACGCAGTAATCTTCGATAATAATAGCATAAACGCCACATCAAAGAAATATCATATTCCATACATAACGTTGCATCGTAATATAACTAAACTTAAACAAAAGCTAGAAAGTAATTCGAACCTCAGGAGAGCTGATTTGACCCTGGACACGGCGCGGCGGGGTACATAAAAATAAAAGTTTATGATAATCACTAATTCAAAGATGATAATATTTTGTTAGTAGATATATACTTTAAAACTCTAATAAGAGACTGATTGTTCTATTTTCATCATTAAGTTAATTTTTAGAAAAGAAGTTTTCTGTTTTAATTGTTTATCTAAGTATACTTTATAACAATAGATACTCACAAGTTTATGTATGTTAAATAATATTTGCATAAAATCAATTTGATCTGTGATTAGCGATTTATTAGAATAATTACAATTATGTTTGAAACAGAAAGTACAAAAATTAATCATACCTACTTATTGTTAATTTAAGTTTTTTTTTAATTGTTTAAAAAGTGACTGTTACCTTTAGTAAGTTTCTTTATTAACCGAGAATGGATCTCAAATTTAAGTTTGTTTATAATTAAATAAAAAGTTTCTATCATTTAGTACATTTTAATGTTTTATTTTATACTTATCCTCTTTATTTACACTAATGACTGCCTAGGTCAACCTACCCCATGCTTATGGTCAACTTACCCCGGATATGGGGTAGGTTGACCAAGCGTCAGGGGTTTAGAAAATCGACTAAATAAGTATTATAATGAAAAATATAAAGGTTATAGATTAGTATTTTAGGTACCTGAATAGTTCTTCTATCTGTATCTACTGTTGTTTTTGTTATATTAAGTTAAACATCTGAGATATACGAGCTTAAGTGAAAAGTTAGTCTACCATCCCCGGTCTCCCCTACCTACCTAAGAACTATCCAAGATAAACTCGCTTTCGAGTGAAAAATCCGCATATTCATTTGAACTCTACTATGACACACACACTAAAACCCTCAGCAGTCTAACATATGGTAGTCTTGGGTGAAACTAGGTACATAATATAACATATTATACACTGGATCTATGCTTATATCACCCAGACAGTACCCCTGTTTTGCGTCTTGGGCTAATAAAATCGAAAGAGATAGATTATAGTCTGGAATAGCACATAGGCTACTTTTTATCCCGGAAAATTAAAGAGTTCCCGCGGGAACCGAAAAACCTCAATCCACGCGGACGAAGTCGCGGGCATCAGCTAGTGGTAAATAAATAGGTTGTATTAGTTTACTGAAGTGTTAATAACTCTTAGAGAGTTGAACAACTTTTTCAAGGAATTCCTTTTTGGTACAGCTTAAGAAATCGTCAAGATTCATAGAAAGTTGTAAACAGAGTGCAATTTTATGATGATTGCTGAGATTGAAAATAAGTGACTGTTGTGGTAATTTGTCGCGTTTTATTCCTTGTATTGATCATCAGCAGCCCAAACACAATTTAGACTTCGCTTTCTCGTGGCTTTAGAATAATAAATAAATAATAAAATCTTTATTTGCAAAATTACAAATATTCAAAATTCTAATTTCGCCTCTACCTCCCAAAAAAGTAAAAAAAAGATGCCTAGATTATATCTGGACACATAGGCTACTTTTTATCACGGAAATTGAAGAGTTCCCGCGGAACCAAAAATCCTCAATTCACGCAGACGAAGTCGCGGGCAGCAGCTAATGATCGATAAATCGTTATTACCTAATGAGTCTTGATCGTTATATATCGAAATAAATTAAATTAAAAAAAGTGTCCATAATAATATTGTTCTTCTATTATGTAGTGTAAATTACTTGAAGTTCGCTTTGTTTAAATATAAGCATGGATATGAATTATAAGTTGTATTCCCCAGCACTTAATTCCTAGAACTAATTCCAATCTTCATATTGCTCTCAAACGCATAACGTTCTTCACAAAAGCTCCCAAGCAAGTAATTCATAAGAAACAAGACAACAATATACGTCCTATAAACAGCACATGCTAATTAAATTAGTTTTACTCCAGCGAGTTGGACTCCTAACGTTAATTCTCAGGATGCTATATCCATACTATCATGCTGTTTACAAGGAAAAGAACAGTCTTCTACTATATTTACCACAAAAACATACTTTATTTACATAGATATAGAGTTTAAATTACATAACATATTTGATAAGAACATATCATAAGATTTAGTATGACCTATTTTAGCTATGCTTACCCTCGAGGCATTTCCGCGACTAGTTTTTAATAGAATTTTATCGTTTCTTTTAGGAATGTTTATATGGGAAGTGACCCGAAAATTGTACGGGTTTTTTTTTAAACCCAAATCATAAAGTTATCAATCACATCATATTTTGCAGATTTATATGATCATAATATTGTCTAGTGCGCATATTATACATCCTTGTAGAACAATTTAGAAGATACGTTATTTTCTACTAATTAGTATCCAATGAATACGTCTAGACAGAGCTAAGCTGCGAGGTGACAGGGAAAGACGGGGGTGCTTATCTCCAAGCTAGACTTTTTGGTTAGGTACCTACCTATCTACAAATTAAAAAAATCGTATCTTTCTCATGTCGTATTCCTCATTACTGAGTGTCGTGACCCCTTTCCATTAATCACATAATGGTAGGAGTTTTCTTGGGATAATAATGCGGTGGGTTCCCACGTCCGTCCGCAAGTTTTGTAACGTAATAGGTAATAACCGGGACCAACGGCTTAACGCGATTCCCGAGACACGGAGGAAACGAAAAGGCCATATTTCACCTCCAAATTCGGTCACCCATCCAATTACCGACTTGGGTCAACGTTGCTTAACTTTCGCAATCGACTGATAGGTATGCTTTGTCACAACTAGGCCATCATACCTCAACCTACCTATCTACAGAATAAAAAAAAAATGGACTAAGTACTGCCTGTTTAACTATTATAAATTTGCACAATGCTGTTAAAATCAGTAAGTAAACTAGTACTACTATGATTGACGGTAAACGGACCAGGCAGCATGAAGACGTTGCATTAATTTTTGATTAGACAGAAGAGATATTATCTTAAGTGATACGCGCGGATCTCAATTTAAATTAATTTGGTAATGATAGCGGCCCGCGGCGAGATGAGCGATGACTATCTCCAGCCTTTGATGTTTGAGAAGGACCGTTTATCATCCGCAAATATAATAAATTTGATTGTGTTTTTGAAGTGCTTCTATTAATTTTAATATTACTTTACAGTGTTTCAATTACAATTCAATTCATCATTTCGTCGTCTGTCGTGATAATTTCTACGCCTATCGAGTTGAGACTTAAATAGGCAGCTACAGTTCAGTGTTGTTTAGTGACTTCATTAATTTTTGGTATGGATCTGCTTTTTTTTTATCCACTTCAAGTTAGCCCTTGACTGCGATCTCACCTGATCGTAAGTGATGATGCAGTCTAAGATGGTAGCGGGCTAACCTGTTAGGGGCATGGCAGTTATATTAAACCCATACCCCTATTCGGTTTCTACACGGCATCGTAACGGACGGAACGCTAAATCGCTTGGCAGCACGTCTTTGCCGGTAGGGTGGTAACTAGCCACGGCCGAAGCCTCCCACCAGGCCAGACCAGGGAAAATTCAGAAATTATATAGATACAGTGGAATCTCTTTAACTCGAATGTCAAGGGAAATGCAAAAAAATTCGAGTTATTGAGTTTTCAACTTAACAAGAACTTCGTGATACATATGATTTAACTGCTGAAATTTCGACTTGGAAAAGGCGCAATTTCTAAGTATATTTTTCGATTAGTAGAGTCAAATTAATAACAATTCAACTTAAGTTTTATAGTATGTATAAATTTTTTACATATTAAAACAAATTACATACATAGGTATCAGTGAAGTAAACTGTACACTTAAAAAAATCCGTTATCTTATTTTGATTTAAACAATTAAGTAGCAGATTTTTTATCAATTATTTTTTCAAGCTCAAACAATGAACCGAATACCTACACTAATAACCAAAACTACAATAAACAAAACGTTAACAGCTGTGTTACTTAGAAAGTTTTATGAATGTATTCATTCATTGCACGTGTACAAGACAAAAACAATAGATTAGAAGCCCCAAAACCGTACACTCATTTTGGATTTTATTGCTACCTACTACTACTACCTACATTTTATTGATTGGATATCAGCTGCTCTCTGCCCCACAATAAAATGCCGTACGACATAACACTGTGGAAATAAGCAAAGTAGACAAGCCTAACAGTCTCAATAGCAGTTCTAATTTTCCTTACAGCAAAAGCAGCCGAGCTAAGTTTTCGTGCTAGTGTCTCTATATGAGCGCCCAATTGAAGCTTATTATCCAAGGTCACCCCCAAAAAAACTGTGGAGTTCTCCATTTTTAGTGTTTCACCATTTATCATTATAGTTTTATCAATATTCTTTACAGGTAGAACAAACTCTAAGCACTTGGTTTTCTTAGCATTCAATAACAAATTATTGTCAGTAAACCAGTGTGATACGTGTGATATTGCATTGTTTACATCGTCAAAATTGTCCTTGCTTCTGTCCACTTTAAAAATAAGTGATGTGTCGTCAGCAAACAATACAATGTCACAGACATTATTGACATGGTAACTTTCAGTGGTGACTTTCAATTACAAGCCGCGCCCAAACTCTATCCCCGCATTTTAGAGACGGTTAATCGAACTATTTGCACGGCCCATTGCTACTCGTACCTACATCCTAGACTCTAGAGGCTCCTATATTAATACAGAAGAATATGGACGTGAGACTTACCTTAGACCCATCATACCGTATCGGTATTAGATTGTTCGAAACTCATTAAAATTTGGCAAAAAGTATTGTGTATCATGTCAACAAAACAGTCCTATTTTTCAAAAATTAAATTAGCTATTATATGTATAGGTACTGTAGGATACACTGCACTTAGATATGCGTATTAAACACTTAAGTTCTATAACGAGTGTTAATGGTCTATCTAAATACAGTACATAAATGGTTTTTTGCATAAAATTCTATGTCTATGGTTTTTTGCATACTATAAAGGTATAGAAAGCATTTGCCATAGTGCCATAGACGTCAACACCTGAAGGTAATCATATTTTATTCTTCGACGTATTTAAATGTTTACTAGCACTAGTTAGCCCTAACTTGTAACAAAGGTCAGATTACAATCGCAGCTAAAAAGGTCAACATAAAATAATACGAAAATTCTCAAGTGTCTACACTCCTTGTTGTACTCAAATAATGGGGCTGATTCCGTAGTGCACAATCTCTAAACTAAACTAAAATTAGAGCATTACAAATATTGCTAACCCTTTCATAATACTCCCTACGGAAAGGGACAGAACTAGATTGAAAGCTGCCCTTTTAGTTTAGTTTAGAGATTGTTTTATTCAGAATCAGCCCCAATATCTAATTAATATTAAAATATTTGCAAAGTTGTATAATCTGTCAATGTGTTTTTTTTTCTGTGTATTTGTGTTTGCTTTATTTTTCTGTGTTGTGGTGTACAAATGAAGAGTATTAATAATAATAATAATAATGTGTATCACTCAAAAGTCAGCACAACCATTAAAGAAACATGATACATTCACACAGAGAGCTAATATTAATTATTAACTTTTGATAAAAATATCATGGTGTGTAGGCTTTGCATGTAAGTAAGTGTAACTACCTGAATATAAAAATCGAGAGTGGGAAAAGAATACCCATCAGGCCCTCAAGTTATGTAACATCGTTGAATAGGTAATATAAAATCATTCACTATGATGTTATTATAGCGGTTTTTGGAAAATAATCCGCGAAAGATTTTTTAACTGGCATAGCCACGGAACTCTCACGCACATGACGATACAAGAGCAATCAAGAGAATTTTCGCAAAGGGCACTACTAACAACTCTGTTATACTATTTATTGTATCACCTTGACATATATACTTATAGGTACAAGTATTGTGATTCATTTAAAAATAATAACGTAACAATTCGTAATTTGACCTAGTTATAAATGGCAACGGCGTAATCTTTACTTGTCATTGCGACTGGTTTAGGTAAAAAGAGAAATTGCTTGTTATTTTGTAAAAGCTGTTGCAAACATCTATATTATTATCTAGATGCGAAGTTAAAATAACAACCGATTCAAGCGTTCAGTTTCACTCAAATATTGTAACAAGTAGGTACAGCAGAATGAGCAAATGGACCATCTTTCATCTTTCATTTTTAGTTTTGGAGCGCGACGCTTTGTTAGTGAAAATTTATAAATCTATTATTCTGGCGTTTACGTGTTTTTATAAAAAGTAGGCAAAAAAATAAAAGGTAGATTTTTTAAATCAATTAACATTAGGTACACTTATAACGGAAGCAATGACTGCATAGAATAGAAGCAATAAATAAATCGGAAAACCTAATTAGGTTTAAAAAAATATTCAAAACAAAAGTTATAAAATTTAATGACAACGGAAATTACAATTATTACCTACCTATCGAAGACTTTAGCCATTTTTAGCTGCGAATAACAAAAAACAAATCTAGTGAGACAAGTGTTTTAAAAATAACATAAAATATAATATGTCGTTTATTTGCGTTCTCACAAAAAAAATCTATGATAAGTTAACAAAAAGTAATAAAAACAAAGTTAAGTAGCATCACGACCGTTTGTTGACGGATGTAATGAAAAACTTAATTTAGTTACCTATGAGCAATAGGTACCTACGTATCGTTTTAGTGTAAATTAATAGGTACAATCTTTTCATTATGAAACTTGTAGGTGTGACAATGCAGGTCATATTTTTTAGCGCCTTTTATATTGTCATTCATTATAATATTTAGTGTAGTAATAAGCGCTCCATAAGGTCGTTTTTTATTTGACTTCCGTTTTATAGAGTTGTAACCCTGCATTTTAGATGTCATTATGTTCTTGTTATTATAATTATAGTACTCGAAAGCCAATCGAAATAATAATAATAACTAAAAGTACTTTCAATAAGTTCGTTATTAGTTAACGCTACGCTAATAGTTGTGAAATTGTCATTGGGTGAAGCTTTACCAACAACACAGTACAACAAATAAATACTGTTTATATTTGTGATATAATTTAACAATTATGTAGTTTTTTACGAATTTGTCGGATTGTAACTAAAATTCTTCCGATTAAGTATCTTAAAAAAAATGAACCTGCTTAAAGTTAGTTTCATCATTGTTTATGAGAATATACAAAGTAAATACATATTATTACAAACTACAATATTTGAAACAAACAGTATGCCACTTGTCGAACTCAGATCCCCCAGAATTCGATTGACAAATGATAGAGAGACTCCTGGTCATTTGTCTACATAAATAATTGCTCAAGGACCGGGGTGGACTTCTGCTTTCTATCACACAGTCATTTATTATGTGAGCCTGTTGGGGTAAACGCTTTAGGTTAGCTTTCCACCAAATATTATGTACGGGGAAGCTGAGCAAGGAGCTAAATGTGAATTAAGAAATTACATGAGTTGAGTACAACTCTAGTAAATAAGCGTACAAGCAATCAAGATAAAAGCAAGAGATAGTTTAAGAGAAAGAAGAATGGAGTAGGTAGATCTGAAAAGCTAGCGATGATCAGTTGAGCTAAGCGAGGAATTAATATTGTGCCTCTTGCAACTGTATTTGCACTGCGTTCTTAAAAATATTCGTTGCTTCCTTGCTTGGCTACACTGCTCAATCATAAGGTGTTCGTTAATTTGTTAGTTTGCTAGTGTAAAATATATTTATGGAAAAAAAGTAAGTATTACCAGTGAACGTTTTTTTTTGCATCGCTTGTCTTTGGTGGGCAGCTAGCCTTACTGGCCAGGATATTATCCATTAGACACCCTTCATGACATTTTCAGTCGCTCATATCAATCACTTTATCGTGGGCTTAAATATGTTCCAAAGTTGTGACTCAAACCACTGCTATCACGATTGTAGTGCACAAAACAGCCCAAATAAAAGCGTCAGCGTTTTAAAATTGTAATATATTTTTAAATTTAAGGCGTCAGACACGAAACTAGCGACGGCCGAGCGACGGCGACATATTGTAACAGCGGGGCGATGTGGTCCGAGAGCTGGCGACGAATTTCGGGAAGGTTCTATAAGGAAGCTGAAGTTGTGAAAAAATATAATTTCGTCCATTGGCGAATCCATCCTGCGAGTCTGGTAGGGCGTTTGCGGTTATTTCGCTACTGCGCAGCATATAACATTTGCAAAAATAAATCCAAGAAAACATTTTTTTGGCAACTTCATTTTTTTATGTTTAAATTTAATACTTAAAGAATTCGAAAAAAAAATCCCACATGTTTTTGTAGGTTATATCTTAGATCCTGATCTTAGCATATCTGAACAAATGCGTAAATCGTGACAAATGAAAAAACGTCCTTTCAAATCGTATAAAGACGCAATTTTTCTAGTACTCAGCTCTAGTGTTGGCAGGATTATGTCCTTCATAGTTAGGCAGTGAAGGGAATTGGGTGAACGGCAATAAACTCGTTTAGCAACGCTCTCTCCCGTACTTGGACCACACCTGGTCAACGTCTCACGACTACGGTCAAGCCTCAAGGTCTCGAATTACATAACTAGCATTTCGCCTATAATTGATACTCGGCGACTGCATATTGTTACGGCTTCTTGATCGATAGTTGCAATAGGGTTGTAACGAAAATTCACTTTCACGTTATTTTGAAATAATAATAAATGTATTGAATTGACAATTTATATCTTTTCATTGTGCACTTTTTATTCTGCAATTTCTGTTATGGATACTTTAAATATTATATTAAACCTTGAAACTGTGTGGCAAGTCAGTAAGTAACAGAGTTTAGACACTGATAATGGGTGTGATAACTATTTCCTATACTAACACAGACCTGAATAAAATTTAAGGAATATAATATTCTTTGCTTACCGATTTTAAAACTGATTATTTACTTTTTCAGGTACTTATATTTGGCGTGCTGTATCTTCTATAGACGCATTTGGTCAGTATTTTAATAAAACTGTTTTTTTACTCCACTACAAGTTAGCCATGATTGAAATCACACCTAAAATCGTTTAGGTGTGATTTCAATCATGGCTCTATACAGTCTAAGATGGTAGCGGGCTAACCCGTTAGGAATGTAGCTGTTACATTAAACACACAATAAACCCCTAATCGGTTTCTACACGTTCACGTAACGAGTTTGACAAGTTGCTGCTGAGTTTCTAGCCGGTTCTTCTCAGTAGAATCAATTTTCCAAATTAACGTGAACGATTTATAGAAATTACCCATTTCACAAGTGGCACAACCCTTACTGTAAGTCGATAACTGACTATTATTTAATCTGTGACCGTACATTGTTCAAGCTATCGATCGATAGATCGCACTTAACAATAATACAATGCTAAACTCTTGTCCAATTATAAACTTAATTTACATCTATTGACATTGATATACAATTATTATGATCGAATACTGAATATGTAATTTGGAACTTTAATTACTAGAAAATACAATCAGCTGTGTGGATAATAACTAATAAGTAATAAAATCTTTTCGTTTGCCTTGACACATATTTGAAAATTAATAGACTAAAGCAAGCTGAGAAACTCACGCTGCTTTGTAGGTATACTATATTCACAGTTCTTGCTTCTTCGACATCTGTGGATCTTGCGGCTGTAAGCATTCATTTATACATTCATTACATTCTCTCTGCGAATATTGCCACTGCTGGGGATCGTCAACCTTTCGATTAATCACATTATGGCAAGGGGTTTCTTGGCAAGTAAATAGGTATAATTTATTGATTTATTATAGTGGGAAGACATAACATTTACCTAATAATGTGTAATTAATATATCCCAAATCGATCCACGTTTTCTTAACGTAGGATTAAAATAAAACGCTAGAATCATTATGTGATTGGGAGTAACAGGTTGGCCGAAATAAATATAGGCTACGCGTTCGCAATCTAATGTGAAGCGGATACATGCTGTCAGGATACTCGACCAACATTTTTAAAATTAATAGCCACCGCAAGGTTGCCAGAATGAAAATTAATATTCTTTATTATCACCCTTCAAGGTCTTCAAATATTGATAAAGTAAAAATATTTATATTGTACGGGCTATAATATAATATTATATTGTACGGGTTTTATTTTTATAGGTGTATCAAAAACGCCATTAAAAAACTAACAGTACGTTGAACTAATTCACCAAATAGCAACACAATCAACAAAAACCTGCAATGCATCCCTATAAGGCATGGCAAAAGGCATGGCATTTATCATGGACACCATATTGGGCAAGCGTAACCTTCAAGTGATAATACTATCCCAAAAATAGACCGAAAATTATTACGACCATACTTATAATATATAAGATGAATTACTTACATAATTTTTAACGACAAAATTTTATTTTATTTTATTCCACTACAAGTTAGCCCGTGACTGCGATCTCACCTGACGGTAAGTGACAATGCAGTCTAAGGTGGTAGCGGGTTAACCTGTTAGGGTATGGCAGTTATATTAAACCCATACACGCTTAATCGCTTGGCAGTACGTCTTTGCCGGAAGGGTGGTAACTAGCCACGGCCTAAGCCTCCCACCAGACCAGACCATAGAAAATTCAGAAATTATAAATTCCCAAATCGACCCTAACGGGAATCGAACCTGTAACTTCTCACGTTAAGATAACAGCGCTCGACACTGCGCCAGGGAGGTCGTCAGAACCTCCACAGGCAGCTATCAACTTTTAATTTTATCGATCGCGTTGTTTCGACCATAGACATTAATTATGGATTCTCTTGAAGAATAAAATTCAAATAATACAAATAAAATATTAAGTATGACGTGAAACGCAGACTTGTCACAAATAAAAAGCCTTATAAAATTTCTGAAATATAGAATATATCAGAGTGAACGGTAATATTCTGATATTCCACTTAGGCAGATCTTAGGCAGTGTGCCGGGCTCAACTTCCGGCTAGGTCAACTACAATCACGTGGGAGGCTTCCAGCATAGCTATAGTTACCCTACTAGCAAGTCGATGTCCCTAAGCGGCTTAGAGATGGTAATGTAGTAATTACCTCCTCTAAGTTAGCTATTTCAACTTACTTGCACCTTGCTGTAGGTAGTAAAGCCCCTGCTGCCCTTCAAAAACCCAGCATTATGAAGGTCGTTTAAATAGACCGGTCATAAGCCAGACACGACCAATGATGTTTGTGGGAACTTATTCTCCTTTGAAAGGCTTCACCATTGGAAGATAAAACTTATTGATTTGCTGTATTGTATGATAATGATCTCTAGTTTAATGGCTATAGACGTTCCATTTTGCGCAGCATCATGGAGACCATTTAGGCCTTGACATACACAAAGCGGAACAGTCAGCAGCGTCGCGTCACGGTTACGTAAGCATTTCACTCCCAGGCGTCAGAAGGTGCGGACATGAACCTCTTATTTCATGTGGAGCTTTGAGCATTCTTGACAAAATAGTGAAAAGATCCGAGCTCAGAAAAGGTAACACATTGATGGAACTAGACACGAGTTTAGATCTACGTTTAGTTGGATTAGTAATTAGATGTTTTCATTAGCAAATTAGAAATAGTTAATTTAATTAACAGCCAATAAGGTTATTATTATTCCTATACAAAGTTATATGGCAGAATATACATTACAACTAACGAGATTGCCATTATTACAAGTAATGTCATGGCGGCATGTTAAACTAAACTGAACAACTAACGACTGAACTGTATTTAAGGGTCAGCATGTAGTTGGCAAGTCACTCTTCCGAGCGTGATGGCGGCTGCACATGACAACAGCAACAACCCGGCTCTCACCAATAAGAACTATTTTACAACAGTTTCTTGCATTAAGATGTAGTTTCACCACAACTTTTTGTCGTTGTGCGTTATGTTTGTCCAGATCCTTAATTTTTATTTGCATAAATGTCACAGTATCACCTTGAGTTCGAAAACATTGTTGTTTTCTAATCACCTTCAAAGCACTGGTATTGAACAATGGTTCTTCGTGGGTCGAAATCAAGACATCAAAGCGGGTTGCTATGACTAATGGGCATTGGATCAACATGAATAGATAAAGCCGAAATTATCGGTGGGCATTTTGAGTTCATTGTCAATCAGTGACCCTTCATTAGCACTTGGTCATTCGAAGGTATTCACAGTCACAAGTTAGTATATAAAATTATCTCGAACCAACAATTATTTGTCGATCCATCCGCCTTTATCAATGTCAAGAGCTGGATGCCTTATCATGAGCGCGCAACTAAATAACATTCTCCACCTTCCTCATCCACATCAAGCAGAGAAGCGGAGTAGGTACTAGAGAAATAAAATAAAACTTGTAAGATGCTAAATAAAACTTACATCAGCTATAATATTAAATGTATGTAGGTGACATGTAACTAAAATATTTCTACTCATATAGATTTAACTGACAATGAGGCCAATTGTACTGTTGTACACCGTCTCTAAAATAAACTAAAATGACAGCTCTATTTATAATTGGTCTCCCTTTCAAAATACTCCCTGTGGAAAGAGGCAGCACTCGTTTTAGAACTGTTATTTTAGTTTAGTTTAGTTTAGAGATTGTGTTAAACGAATTTGCCACATTTCTAACTTAAATGACCTTATCAGTAACTGAACCTTATAAACCTTGTCTCCAAGGACCTATTGGAAATAAAGGTCTGGCCCCATTACAGAGGCGCGGCGGGCGCGGCACGTAGCGGCACATGTTCTTTGCACGAGTTTGTATGGAGCTGGGCCCACTTATGCGACGCGGCACGGAGGTCGGAGATGTACTAAGAAATCTTGCCGCTACGTACCGCGCCGCGCCGCGCCTCTGTAGTAGGGCCAGACCATAATGGTGTGGAATAATTACGAAGTGTTTGCCTTAAAAAATCCTGTTTTCTATAGTTGCCCAAGTTATCAATTAGTTTCCTTTCATTCTTTGTCTATTTCCCGACATTATTCAAATGCGTTGCATATTATCACTCAAGGTCTAATTAATATTCATGGTTCTAATTTGAAAGGTTTCCAGTTTTTAGATAGGTACAACCCAGCAAATCTTATCAGCCCAATCTATGTTAACCGACACAGTCAATTGATTATAGCAGAGTCGTAGGTAACAGAATAGATAAGCAAATCTAGTCACTCCTTAATTTACAAAATACAGCATATAAATTGAAACAAAACTAACAAGCGATTGCTCATAATTAGATGGACCTGTTTTAAATACCATACATACACACTAGGTTTCGAAAAATTCTTTCGTTGATTAATTAAATGATCGTGCTTTATATATAGAATAAACTCTATAAACTTTCTACTAGAAGTTCGTAGATTGGAATTAACTTATTAAGTCTGGAATAAAGACTCGTAAAAAATGATTCGCCTCTTTAGATAATAATATATAGGATATTAGTTTTTTTTAAACACAGCAGCTGATTCCCGAATTTGCATTGCTATAGCAGAAATTACTTCGCATAGCGGAATGTGGAAGAGTATACAGGCATCCAGATCATCAAGTTGAAATAAAATAGGTAATAAAAATATGCGTAGAGCTTATAGGCAAAACCGCCTTCAACGACAAGTGTTTCTTTAGGAATTTGACCGCGGAGAACAATGGAACACATGTCAATTAGATACATGCCAGATAAGATAAAGTACGTTCGGTTGGTTCGGTAGTGACCATGACATTGCGAACATTTTTTATACATAATCAAAGGTGGCAGAGACCAATAACATTTTAATTAACTGTCCTACATCTATTGTTATTACATAAACAAATATATAACAAATAAACTTCCGGATTATTTTAATGTTATTTAGCTCGATTTTACTATCGCTTTTTTTTTAATAATATTTTTACAATTAAAACACAGCTGTCGTCAAACTAAACCAGACGTAAACCGACTCAGTAACCAAAATATTTAAGCATAACCAATCAAAATACAAAACAAGAAAATACTTATTATATATTATGTAGGCACAGGATGGCTCTCGTATTCATTGCTCCAATCCACTAAACCCAAACTATTAATTTCAACCACGAGTTATAAAACAACTATTATTATAGTAGAAGATCCGAATCTAAATCGAGACGTACCGGTTTGATAAGAGAATCAAATTTATTTTATAATAAATTTCATATATTAGAAAATAAATTAAAAATGGGTAGACAACAGAAATCCTGGACAGAATATTTTTAATTACTTTTCGAAAAATGATTTTTCATAAAATGTTGCAAAATGAAGATAATAATAAAATTTTATACTGGACTTAAAGTATAGAGCATATAGAATGTGCAATCGTAGGGTAGACTATTATTTATTATTATTATACACTTTATTTGTACCACCACAACAAGTAAAAATAACAAAAATAAAAATTGGAAATGAAACAAACACAGACAGAAGTAGGATACAAAAGGCGGCCTTATCGCTTAGGTAGCGATCTCTACCAGGCAACCTTAGGAAAAGGAGAAAATAAATATAATATTAATCCAGATAAATAATAATAATTTATTTTAGATTTTTTAGATTTTCTCCAATAGGAGAAAATAATTATAATATTTCCATTATTTATCCAGGTAAATAATAGGGTAGACTATTATTTCCATTATTTATCCAGGTAAATAATAGTCTACCCTACGATTGCACATTCTATATGCTCTATACTTTAAGTCCAGTATAAAATTTTATTATTATCTTCATTTTGCAACATTTTATGAAAAATCATTTTTCAAAAAATAATTAAAAATATTCTGTCCAGGATTTCTGTTGTCTACCCATTTTTAATTTATTTTCTAATATATGAAATTTATTATAAAATAAATTTGATTCTCTTATCAAACCGGTACGTTTCGATTTAGATTCGGATCTTAGACCATTATTATTATTGCAATTAAACAAAGAATTAGAATTGCGCCAGATAAATACGATTCGTCGTGAAAGCGGTGCGCCGGCGGCAAAAAGTTGGGTTTTTCCGCCACGCTACCACCAATGCGACGCTCCGTCAGAGTGACAACTTATTAAAAAAACATCACTCTTATCCGACGTCTGTTAATTGTCTATGGCATCAATGTCAAGTTTTACTCCATTTGCGCCGTCATAAAGATCTCGTCGTTACTAATTGCTAGGTTTAAAAATTGCCCGCCCAACTGAAAACCGAACCACACCGAACTTGGGATTCCTTGCCTGATAATTGTGTTTATAAACTTCCACTCTCCATTGCACCAGCATGTTTAAAGAACCTTCATTATATTAGGTCCAACGCATGACCTGTGGAATAGCCTTGATAGCTGGCTAGGTGAAGGCTCTGCCATGTGGTTGGTATTATACAACTCACTTGGAATTCAACAATCACATTATCGAAAGATCTATTATTTGTTTACTTATACTTAGACGTAGAAGTAATTGTGTTCTCACGACTTGGACTTCTATTCGATATTATGTGGATAACTTACGAGTACATTAGAACTTAGAGGTATTAGAGCACACCAATTTCTGCATATCTCACTTTTAATGTTAAATCTGTGATACTGCTCTTGCGCATTCATATTAGGGTGATATCGCAGGGCTAAAAGAGTTGGGATAGCTCTTGCTTATCTATTCCTCATCATACAATAAAGATAATAGTCGTGATTACTCACTTAATAGGTACTCTCTCATTAACTGACTCATCAAAGCTCAGCCGAAATCCTAGACCTAGAAAGCTGAAATTTTGCACTAAGGTTTGCTTTATGACGTAGACGTTGCAATACCTAGTCCTATTTTATCATTATGAAGATTCGCGTATTCGTCGACAAGAAATAATTTTCCGGAGACCCAAGACAGACGTTGTGTCGTTTCACCTTTTACCTTTATTTAGCGTATTATATTAGGAAAAGTAGTGATTTTTAGACTTGACCCTTTTGATCTTGAGACAAGTCTTTTTAATATTCAAGTTCTCTATTTTGCAACTTGCTCTTTCCAAATTGCTTATGCTTTTCTTGTACTACTTAACAGAAACTATAATGACGATTGGAAGTGAATTGAAAAGCTTAGACGACAATTTACTCGTTGTTCCCAATAACAATTCCAAAGGTAGATAATAATTAATGGGACTAGTTGAAAAGACCTTCGCTTTAAATAGAAGGAGGCGGTGCGCTTATCGATATTTCATATGAAAGTTTGACGTGTGGGTACTTTGTCTTACTGTTTTAAGTCAGGCTTAAGATGAAATTCATTTACATATTTTTGGTTTATAAACTTTGATTTCTTTAATGCGAACCGACCATTAAACTTTGGTCTCACCAAGATAGTGGATGAAAAAAGTTATACCTAAGAAGGGATGGTTAACCAGTGGTACAATAAATTTCAATTTAGTGCCGCCAAATTTTATGGATGAAAAATTTGCGACATCTGACAAGGGAGGCGAGGCGAGGCAAGATTACTTTATCACTTTTGTTACAAAGGACAATAAACATAAAAAAATTGTGCCAACCTATCGCTTGATTGGCGCTTTTATAAGATTGCCCATTGGACCAAGTATTATTTTCAAAAACATTAGTGAATATCAAAATCTTCTTTCCAACTTATAATAATGGTCATGTAAAATCGTATTATATAAGTATAAATATAAACATGTATAAGTAACTAGATGATGCCCGCGACTTCGTCCGCGTGGATTAAGGTTTTTTGATTCCCGCGAGAACTCCTTCATTTTCCGGGACAAAAAGTAGCCTATGTCCTTCCCCGGGATGTAACCTACCTCTATAACAAATTTCAGCAAAATCGGTTGACAAGATGGGCCGGGAAAGCGTAGCAGACAGACAGACAGACAGACAGACAGAGACAGACAGACACACTTTCGCATTTATAATATTAAGTAATAATCATCATCACCGCGTGCCTTCTTCAAACCAAAGTTTGGCGGTCATCATGCGAAAATCTTCTCTATTTTGAGCAGCATCTTTTAGCCTTGGACAACTAAGCCCTTATATCGCCCAACCACTTGCGCCTTTGGCGACCTGGAGTTCTCTTGCCTGCAATCCTTCCTTCCAAAACTAGTCTTGGAAGTGAGATTTGAGCTCCTCTTTGCAGATGTCCGAAGAAATCCTAACATTTGTAAACTATTCGTGACTTACAAGACTGTTTATATTTCATTTAAAACTTTCTTTAGTGTCGTGGGCTCATAGTAATAATTTTTAACCTTATACCCGGGCCCACAAAGGGCTGCAGCGCTCATGATAATGATAGGTAAGCACTATCACTTGCCTGCAAGTGATGATGGAGCTAGCTTATCGCTAGGTAATTTTTTTTTTTTTTTTTTTAATTTTTTTGTACCAAAAAGTTATACAATATGTAGAAAAACAGAAACATAGTGGACAAGAAAACACTTCTCTCTATAAGAGATCTCTTCCAGTGACTCTAGGCAGTGAGAAAGGTTGTGAAGGAAGAATGGGTACAACAAGATATGAGATTTAATAAAAGGTTAAATGTCAACTAGCTGACTTACTTGGATTCCTATAGATACGCACGGGTCAAAAAGTTAATGATCTTCCTTCTTATTTTTTAAAAGTAAGTACCTAAAAACAAACAATATCGATCGTCTTTATTGTAAACACATAAATTTAATTTTTTTAACATACGATTTATCTTATATATGCCAGGCAGGGTATAAGATAATATTGATTGCGGTTCAGTATGATTTACATGAGAATCCGTTTAAAATAAACGACATCGGTAATAAAATGTTGGTATTTAGTTACTAATGCATAACTTCACACGCTATATTCACGCCATCAAGATTAGTTATGACTTGCAGTAGCATAGGTATGGGCTTAATATTAATAAATCAAAATCATAAGTTAAGAGTTTGCGTAGACAAAAGAAATGCTAGACGTTGACGCTGACTGCTGCCATAAAGCTTAGTAATAATGTAGTGTTTTTTACCGTAATAGTGATTTGGTCAATAAAGGCACCAAACCGAGACATCTAACCATCTCCAGGGAGGGACGAGTGGCCTAGTTGTGACAACTCATAATATCAGTCGATTGCGATTGATAGGCAACGGTTATGTAAAGCAAGTTGACCCAAGTCGGTACTTAACTGGATGGGTGACCGAATTTGGAGGTTCAAATATGGCCTTTTGGTTTCCACCATGACTCGGAGAGCACTTTAAGCCGTCGGTCAGGGTTATTATATTATCACTAACATCTGATAATAATCGTTACAAAAACCTAAGAGTTTAATACTCTCAGTCAAGTCGTATGCGGAAGGACGTAGGAACCCACCACCGCATTGTTATCCCAAGAAGACTCCTACCATTATGTGATTAATGGAAAGGGGTCACGACCCTCAGTAATGAGGAATACGACGCGAAGAGAGGGTCCTAACTCCTAACGCAGATACTCGTAAATGTTCGACGAGCAAACTTAATAGATCTAACATACTTACTAACAATACGGAACTAACATACCAGTAACATAATTAATTAGTGATTAAACGAACTTACACCCTTATGTGAAGCTATATCATAATTATAATATTATGAGTCACTTCATTCGAAGATATAATTACTCAACGTTGCTTCGACATAATAATTTTTTCATCCCACCATCTCGGAAAGAGTATTTTTACTCTTCGATATCTGAAAGTAAAAGCCGTTATTGTCCTCTAGAGGATAAAGTAAATTGAATTTAGAACATCGTGTGCACGTTATTAAATATCACTCGTCTATGAAGTTTGTGAATTCAAAACATCATTAAAACCTATTTACTTCTACCTCTATGGTGCCGAATTTCCATACAATCGTTTTTAATTTGTTAAAAACTCACACTCGTAACCTTCTTGGTGTACTTTTTAGGGTTCCGTACCAAAATGGTAAAAATGGAACCCTTATGGTGCGACTTTCTCCGTCTGTCTGTCTGTCTGTCTGTCTGTCCGTCCGTCACACTCGATTATTTCAGTAACTACCGAAGCTATCGACATGAAATTTGGAATAGTTGTGTATATTAGTGGCCCAAAGACACTGGAATTACACTAGCGGCACGCTATGATGGCCGGTTGACACATTACAATAGGTCAATTTATTCTCGAACAAAAAACAAAAAACAATTAAGTTTTTTTAAATTTATGAATCTCTGCACATCACTATCGTCATAGCTATCGTCAATAAAGTTTTGTTCTTATTTAAAAAGGGGGGAAAATCGGAGGGTTGAAATTTAAAAGTGAGATAACTGTACTGTGTGGGGTATCATATGAAAGGGTTTACTTTGTACATTCTAAAACAGATTTTTAATTATTTTTAGTCATGATAGTTTTTGATTTATCGGGGAAAAAGTCAAAAAAAATACCGTTCCCCCCCCCCTTATCTCCGGAGTTTACCAATCGAAAAATCTGAAATAATTATGGTCAATAGGAATTTATGTATATTTTACAGGAAAACTATAGCCAATGCTCTAACTAGCATAGTTTTTTTGATATTAACAGAAAACCTCTACAAACAAAGTTAGTTTTGCGGTTCATTAAATTCATTAATCGTAAAACTTGCTACAGGTTTGTATGGAACCCTCGGTGCGCGAGTCCGACTCGCACTTTGCCGGTTTTTTTTAATTTGCTTTGCGCGCACAATTTTCTTTCACGTCATATTGTTTAAAATTAAAACCGATTAAAAACAAGAAAATTGAAAATACATAAGTGAAAAACCTAAAATGAGTGATTTTAGTGACGAAGAAATTAACAGAATTGAATTTAATCTTGTGATTTTTTTTGCATTTAGTCATTTCCTCGCTGAGGTGGGATGAAAAGTTACGTGTTGCACTCGAGTGAAAAGATTTTTCACCGCGTGCTCAATTCTGATGACCGAGCAAGCGAAGGATTCTAAAATTGAATCACGAGCGGAGCGAGTGATTCAAGAATTAGAATCCTGAGCGTCAGCGAGGGGCTAAGTGGTTAAAAAACCACTTTTCACTCTTGTATAACAAATAACTATTATTATACCTAGTACATTAAGTATGTTTACTCAGATTGGGTTAACATATTTCGTCTTCCTTTTTTTATAAACCTATGAGTCACCTGTTAATAAAAATATTGAACAGGTCATGGGTATTTGATTCTAATAATTAATTGCGTATTGTGAGTAAGAATCGTAGCCCATCCTCAATCATCCCACGATTATAATCTATATTGCTATCGGATGCTGCACAAAAAACTATGGATAAAAAGATGATTACGTACCTTCTTACTTAGGTATAAATGACGTAAGCTTTATATAAATTAGTTGTTTAATTATGGATATACCTTACCTATTATTGATGAGTCGACCTTGTTGAGTCGCTATAGCCATCACAATATTATGGTACTAAATTACCAATCTACCTTTGAGTAGTACCTACCTACTCGTACTACTTATCATAATAAAAAAGGTGGAACCACTAAACTTTTCCATTATTTACACCGTGGTTTGTTCACATAATTATTGTATGTTCATAGTTGATAGTAGGTACCTACACTCTCCCTACATTTTATCCTTCATCATGCATCTTATGGCAAATAATGCCAGGATTTCTTGGAATAATAATGTGATAGGCACCCAAACTTGGCACTACTCTACCAATAAAATGTAACTTCCAAATCACTACAGCATTAGAGTACGTAGACTAGATACGATGTAAACTTAATAAAATATTGGGGCTGATTCTGTATAATACAATCTCTAAACTAAACTAAAATGGCAGCTTTAAATCTAGTTTTGTCCCTTTCCATAGCGAGTATTATGAAAGGGTTACCAATATATTTTGTAATGCTCTAATTTTAGTTTAGTTTAGAGATTGTGCACTACAGAATCAGCCCCATTGTAGAGCTAAATTCCCACGCCGCGCCGTAGGACAGATTTACAATGAATGGAATCAGAAAAAAAAGTGTTTAGAACGCAACAAATTTATAGCTCGAACTTGCACTCTTCTTTTTTAACTTTCATGCCATCTAGACACTTATTCATCTTATGAGATCTTTATCCATCAAAAAAGTTAGGCATTTATCTATGGCAACTTTTAAACCCATAAAAATTAACAAGAATAATTAGGCTTTGAATGAAAACAACAAAGTAGTAGATACCAAAGTAACAATTTGATTACTAGGCGGAGGAACTTAAGAAATGCTTAATTTGATGTTCAATGCCACATTAATAACAATAGTTCGCACTAATTAACGGACTTCATTAACTCGTAGGCCAATAGACTTGAAATTCATGTACCGTGATTCTAAGATAAGCGCTTTTTACACGACTCTTTATACGAGACCTACCTACTATTTTATGCAAACGGTATAAAGCACACGTGCTATTTAATAATGTCATGATTGGGCTCAGCTAATCATTTTAGGGTCATGATGGGGCTATCCGATTTCTGTGGCGTATCAGGGATGTTTGCTGAGGCGAGAGTAAAGTACGTTTGTTGCAGATATGCGAAAATAGTAGTAGAGTTGACCGAATAAATGTTGAGCAATTAAAAATAGAATTTCAGTAGATTTCTGGAAAACTGGGTGCTGTAATCAATTCATTAATATACCTATTTCATAACTAGATGTTATATGCGACGCTCATACTCGCGGAGTTTTTCGAAAGGCTATTTTCCTATATTAATAGTTTGTTTCAGAAAGTTATTCACAGTTTAATCAAAACCATCATTTTAGACGTCAAAAACAAAGCGATAAACAGGCATATTATTTTTGCATTTAATAAACAACATTTTTTGACTAGATTTTATATCAAGATAAATTTGTAGCCCAAAAAAAGGTATACTAGGTAGGTATATTAATATGTAGATAGATAAATACCTATCCTAAATAATTATAGTGATAATAAAAGTATCTGTCTAAATTGCAGTAATGATTTTATTAATCTGGATTATTCTTGACTAGCTGATGTCCACGACTTCGTCCGCGAGGTTTAAGTTTTTTGATTCCCGCGGGAACTCCTTAATTTTCCGGGATAAAAAGTAGCCTATGTCACTCTCCCGGTCCTCGACTATTTCCATGCCAAAAATCACATCGATCCGTTGCTCCGTTGCGGCGTGATTGAAGGACAAATCAACAAACCAATAAACCAACAATTACATGCTAAAGGTATAAAGTTACACTATGTTTATTGATAAGAGAGACATAATTATAATCATGCGAGTAGGCAAGCTTGTTATTTTACCGTTAATGAGCTATTACGAGCTGATTGACGTATAATAATAGCTGTTAATAATTCAAAAGAGCTTGTGAAACCATAAGCATAGCATTATATAGCTTAAGTAGTACTGTATAGATAGATAAAATTAAATATGTATGATATCGGTAATAATAATGGTAGCTATTTTTTCATTCCAAGTTAGCCCTTGACTGCCTGAGACCTGAGTGAGATCAGTTGGTGATAAGTGATAATGTAGTCCTTAGACTCTCATTGTTGTATGGTATCAGGTTAGCCTGTTAAGAAAATGGCAGTTATATTAAACCCATGTCAACCCTCTTAATCGGTTTCTAATTTCTACATGGCATAGAACCGTAACGCTAAATCACTTGGCGGTACGTCCTTGTCAGTTGGGTGGTACAATAGCCATGGCCGGAGCCTCCAACCAGTCAAATCAATTTTCTTTGTTATTTTTAATATCCGATATTTAAAAAAGACGCAGAATATAATTCCTGTTTATCTATTACAATAACGATAGAGCTATTATTTGACGAGAAAGTTATTTATGTAGGATTGTATCCATTGTAACCTCTTGCGAAGATATTCAAAATAATTCCCAAAACACACCCGTATAACCTTGTGGGACTACAAGACCTACATTCTAATAACCTTTTAACAAACCGAAATGTAGTTTAGCATTCGCGAGAAAACATTTCGTCGATCGGTGGTCGTCTTTGCATAATAATAGCACAATGAGTCGATGTTTACAACTAACCACTGAATGCGCATACTCTAGCAATAAAATCGTTTTTAATGCTTAAGGAATAAGGGCTATAAAATAAAGCTAGGTGCGAACTTTGGTGGAAGGTTGTCGATTACAAAACGGCGAGTAACACCTCCGAAGCCGCCCTCTCGCGCCTCATGAATTATTCGGTTTTGCAAGTTGTGATAATGCGCTTGTATACCAGCCCCCAAGGACCTATTGGAACTATTGGTGCCGATTCTACCTCGAACTTTACCTCGACAATAATTACTTTATTACATGGAAGTCGTGACATACTCCCAGGATAAACCTTATAACGGCAGATGTACCTACACCGTGTCAGTCCACGTCGTTACTTCTGGCACCGTAATTCTATACCACGGCACACACACATACATACGGCAATTGAATTCGCAACTCTGCTTGAAAATATTGTCCTTAAGCTATCAATTGATCCATATACATAACTGACAATTTTGAACTCACATTAATATCATAGCGAGCAGGCTCTTAACATCTCAAGCATGATTCGTGCAAAAACGCTTTCTTGAATCTTTTTTATCGACAAAGCGTTGCAAAAGTCGCCAGAGAGATTTGTCGCGCTGATTATGCTCAGACAACAAATATGCTACACAAGTCTGTGACCTACCTATTACAAATCTGCCTTAGATTTACTGTCTATGTATAAAAGATTGCTGTTCATCCTTCATCTCCATGATTATTTTATTATCTTATTTAGATCTATATCGTGCGTATACCGAAAATAAACTAAATTGCCCACTCTGTCTAGATTATTATTACCGAGATAGGCAAATATACTATCAACTGGACTATAAAATAAAGCGGCCACAAACTTTCCAAATTAACCTAACTCATGCTTCTAAACAAATTCACCCTCAATATGAAAGAGGGCTTATTCTGTATTCATTCTGCGATAAGAAAGAAGACGTTATTTTACAACGAAAATAATTTAAACACTCTGTTACATATGTACAGTCCGCGCACGAGCTCCGAGGACGCGCTCCTGAAGATGGGTCTGAAGAAGCGAAGGCTGTACGCCACCTCCGATCGTCGCTCCATATTAAGCTCGCTCCCAGCACTAGTTTCGAGCTTGCCGCGAGTAACTTTGCGATAGCAGTATTAATACTACTTGAATGCGCTGAGATCGGGAGCTTATCGTTAACAACTTCGTAACAACCTATATTGACAGAGAACTAATTAAATACTTGACAGGAAAAAGCGACGTTGCCTTTAGATGCAGTCTTTGCGCGCGGACAATTATCCTATCCAATTTCTAGTGTGTTTTCAATTTAGTTATTACCCAAACCAGCACTGAATGTTACTTGCTAAAGTGTGCTTTCAAAATAACTTCCGACAGTCACAAAGTGTCAATCAAAAGTTTGGTCGAACGTTAAGTTGCTGTTAGCATTCTCGCATTTTCCACGTGGTTACGTTTTGAATGACGTACTGAATAAGGCCGCAGGGTTGAATGAACATTCAATGTGTCTATCGGCGAACCCTCCCTTCGTCACACGAGTCATAAAATTAATTTTCTCCAATCTTATGGAATAAAGGGGGAGATTTTCCCTCTGTTTAGTTTATCGTTTTTCTAGAATGCTCCCTAATGCTTATGCGCTAATGAGGATTGCCGTAAGACAAGCTTGTTGCATGTACTGCGTACTCGTACTTAAGCACAGAATAGGGAATACTCTTAGTAGATGAACAATCTACCCCTGTACCAAATTTCATCAAAATCGGTTGAGCAGATGGGCCGTGAAAGCGTAGATAGAAGCGTACATTTATAATATTAGTATGGATATTCTTTAAAAAAGGAATATATACCAACTTTTAGTAATTAGAATCTTTATATATTTTTAAAACTTAACAGAATATTTAAACGCCCATCATAACGGCTCTTGGTAATTAGAATCATTAGGTATATCCTATTCAAAATTAAAAGGATATAACGATTCTAACTACTTATAAAGAGCCGCGCTCATTGATACCGGACGTGCATTTTGCAGTTTTCTACCAAACTAAGAGTCCTATCATTATATATCATATATTAGTGTGCGTATTTATTATTATTAATTTCTCAAGGATACCTACTACGAAATAATATAAATCATCATGCATTTATTCATTCTAAACACTATTTTTTTACAGATTGTCGCGAGAACATCAACGGCTTGAAGTAGTACTTCAAAGAACGTGAGTACTTAATTAAGATTTTATTTTCTAAGCCATATTACCATAGTCATATTATTACCTATTTCAAAATAGGATGTGGTTATCAAAAATAGAGTTCGTTTCATATTTTTGGTACTTAGAGGATAAAAATTTGGGTGCAACTATAAATTATTATCTGCATAACATTTTTAATTTAGTATTTTGTATTTCAAAAAAGGAGGAGAAGTCTTTAATAAAACCTAATAAATCTTTTAATTAATAAGGTACATAAATATTGGTCGCTTGTTTCTTTAATTTTTTTTTCTGGCAAGAAAGGATAGTTGAAAATTCTTTAATATCAAAATTGTTACCTAGTTTTCTTCTTTTGATTAGGACGTCGCTACCTCTAGAATTTCATTTCAGAAAAAAATTCAATATATGAATAGTGAAATTACCTATATTGGAGCACCCATTTTATTATTTAACTAGCTGATGCCCGCGACTTCTTCCGCGTGGTTAAAGTTTTTTTTATATCCGCGGGAAGTCCTTAATTTTCCGGGATAAAAAGTATCCTATGTCACTCTCCAGCTCCTCAACTATACCTACCCATACCAAAAATCACGTCGATCCGTTGCTCCGTTGCGGCGTGATCGAAGGACAAACCAGCAAACCAACAAACAAACACACTTTCGCATTTATAATATTAGTATTAATTAGTATGATTCGAAAGCTTGTAGAATTCACAGGCTTCTAGAATTTCACAAACTTAGTGATCAATTATAACTTGGTAGTATGTTTATTTGACGAATATCAAAAATTCTGCCAGTGTAAATTAATTATTTTTAGCGTTTTTTTTTTTGCAAAATAGCCATTTCTTGCAAAACATTCTAGCAGAATGCTGTGGCCGTGATTTATTACCGGAATTAAATGCAAAATCGCAGCAAGTATGCAAAGCAATAACATAAATGTTTTCATATAAATTTTCAATATTGTCACAACGGGAGCGTTCTATACAGCGGCAGCATTACCCACCCCTGATATATAATAGCAATAATGGCACATTCCGGAAAATATAATCTCTTTCAATATTGCCATAAAAGCCGACCAGTTAAACGTTTAAATACTGATTAAAATACATTCGGCGAGTATCCACAGCGCTTTATAACGCCGTATTAATGAATATAGCACCGACCAATTTTTCCCCGTACAATGTCGCAGGCTTAATTGTAATTATCGGCATTTAATAATATGTATTTACTTTTACAACGTCACTTTTAAAGCAGTCCCGGCTTTAAAATAATCATAGGTACTTTATAATATTATAAATGCGAAAGTGTGTTTGTTTGTTCGTTTAATGGTTTGTTTGTTTATCCTTCAATCACGCCGCAACGGAGCAACGGATCGGCGTGATTTTTGGCATGGGTATAGTTTAGGAACTGGAGAGTGACATAGGCTACTTTTTTCCCCGGAAAATTAAAGAATTCCCGTGGGAATCCAAAAAAACTTAAAACACACGGATGAAGTCGCGGGAATCAGCTAGTTGTTTTATAAATAAACTAGAGGATGCTCGCGACTTCGTTCGCGTGGCATAAGTTTTTTTAGTTCCCACAGGCACTCCTTAATTTTCCGGGATAAATCCTATATATCACTCTCCAGGTCCTCAACTATACCCATGCAAATAATCATGTTGATCCGTTGCTCTGTTGCGGCGTGATTGAAGGACAAACTCTCTATTTAACGTCCTTGGGGATAAAATTTTCAAAAACTGTGAAACACCTATTTCTTTATTTTAAACCAGAAGCCCAAATACCAACTTTCATGGTTATAACTTGAAAAATGAAGGACTTTCATAAAAACTTTCAACCCCTATTTAAAGCCTTTGGGGGTAGAATTTTCAAAAACTGTGAAACAAATTTTTCTTTATTTTAAACCAGAAGCTCAAATATCAAGTTTCATAGATATAACTTGAGAAATGACGGACTTTCATACAAATTTTCACCCCCTATTTCACCCCCTTAGGGGTGGAATTTTGAAAAATCCTTCCTTAGCGAGCGCCTACGTCACAAAAGGAACCTACTGTCAAAATTTCAAGTTTCTAACCCCAGCGGTTTAGGCTGTGCGTTGATATATAAGTCAGTCAGGACTTTGAATTTTATATAATATAGATGAAGCGTGTGAAGTAATTTAACATTTTTCAAAAAACGCTAATTAAATGCGCCCTTGGATGTTGTTACAAATAGATTAAACGATAAACCTAACCATTGTGTGCGACAAAATCATGATCAAGACGAAATAAAGGCGTCACTATTCACCAGCTGTTGGAAGTTAGAAGCTCTACTATCTGAGACAAGTTCTAGTCGAGGGCTTTAATTTTTCTATATCTTCAGTACAATTTATAGAAAAATCCCAACTAACTCACTCTTTTATTTACTCATCAACGCCCAGCTCAAACCTCTAAATATTTACTTATCGCTGTAAAAATCGTGGTAAGGTATTTAAAGCAATAATAACTTTTTATAATATGACACTATCTTTTATCATCCTATAACGGTCAATGAAAGCGCTCTAAATCAATGAATAATTTAAAAATTTCTGCAACTAGTAAGCATCAGAGATCGACTGACGTTGGACCTAAATAAATATGTTTAACGAAATCAATAGAACTTCAATTTGTCTAAATTCAATGCAGCAACATCAGTTGTATTGAAGGACCCTCAGTCTCCATTAAAAGTGAATTGAATTTCAATCACGAGTTATTTGTCGTACAGTAATAGGATTGGCGGATACAATCAACCCACAATAGACGTAATGAACGGGAGACTGTATTGAATGGATCTTATGACGGGTACTTGAATATTTCAACTATAAATCATTTTGCTTATACAATGTGTTTTAAATAGTGGCTAGAATTGAATATCCATAGGTAATCTATGTAACCTACTTGTAGGTACATTGAAGTGTCCTATAAAACCTTTTCTGAAAGCTCAAGCCTCATAAGAAAGTTTGAACACTTAAAGATGAACTGCTAAACAGGCTGTCCATATTAAGTACTAGCTGATGCCTGCGAATTCGTCCGCGTAGATTGAGCTGTTTTGGTTCCCGCGGGAACTCCTTAATTTTCCAGGCTAAAAAGTAGCCTATGTGCTATTCCAGACTATAATCTATCTCTGTGCCAAATTTCATGCAGATCTATACAGCCATTCTAGCGTGATTAAGTAACAAACATCCATCCATCCATACATCTATCCATCCAAACTTTCGCATTTATAATATTAGTATAGATATAGATAATTTAAACCCTTGAAACCCACGTGAAACAGATTGGTTACAGCTAACAGTAGTAAAATTTCGGACAACATCAACTGTAGGAGACTTCGGTTAGCTCTTTTGTTTGACGAGTTGGTAGATGACTCATCGACGACGAATGCGTGTTGTCTGAAGACGGAGACCTCTCAAGAAGTATCCCTCTCAAACACACATCGTACGTCGAACATTGTCTTGTCAAGCACAGTACGCATTGTGAGAAACATTCTGAAGTCCTAAATACCGGCATTCTATGAATTGTATCCTCTGGCAGCCTTTGAATCCTGCTCGTATTTTCTTTTCAAAAGGTATACTAATTTCAATCAAGATATTCTGTATAGCTGAGTTTAAGTTGTTTTCAAAAAACTCGGCTCCTCTCCACTCCAGTCCATCTGTAGATATATTTGCGTTTTCCTTTCGCGGCTGTATTCCTGAAAGTTGATTATTTGATATTTAATTTAAAAAATGAGAAAAAGCATTATTCATAAATTGGAGAGTTAAATCATGAAAACGAATAGTACCATTTATCATTATTGCTGACTGCGCTGGCCGAAGGATCTCGTTAACGTAATTAAGCTGCGTAAAGTTGAAAGGGTACTGTCAATATTACCCCCGAGGACGGCGCGCGGATAAATTGGGGTAGGTATAGCGGAAAATTCCAATATTCATTTCACGTTTTACTATTTTATTTCATATAAAATGTTACGTTTCTTTGAGTGGGTACTTAATTGTTTTCGTAAGCAACTAAGCATATAGCTACTAACAGACGTTTCCGAATTGTAAAAAAAAAATTGGCAGTCATAGGGACTGCCGATAGAAGTGAAAACGAATATTTAAAATATTTTTTTTTAAATAAAAATAATTAAAATATAAACCTTAAAAATAAGGCATTAAAGTTTAATTACGAAACAACCTTTTGTCTTCGTAACAACGCCACAACAACGCGAGCATGTCGGTGGCCTACCAAAAAGTTCTCAACGCCGCTAATGAAGTTTTCACTTCAAAAAATACCTTCTTAAAACGAATAGATAATTTTGGCATACCTAATTTTAGTATCTTCTTGTCAAATGGTTAGGAGCTAACCGAGAGTAAATTCTTATAAAGCTGCTATCCACGTTTTTCCGCTCGCAGAGGTCCGCTCCATACGGAATTTAGCTGCAATCTTATTACAATGCATTATGCAACCTTAGAATAGTTATTCTAAGAATGCAACATAATAATTTTGAAACGCTACAGGACGCGCTAAATCTCCGCGGAAAACGCCGATAATTTTTTTTTTTGTCCGCTACAAGTTAGCCCTTGATTGCGATCTCACCTGATGGTAATTGATGATGCAGTCTAAGATGGTAGCGGGCTAACCTGTTATGAGCATGGCAGTTATATTAAACCCATACCCCTATACGGTTTCTACACGGTATCGTACCGGAACCCTAAATCGCTTGGCGGCACTTCTTTACCGGTAGGGTGGTAACTAGCCACGGCCGAAGCCTCCCACCAGGCAAGACCAGGGAAAATTCAGAAATTATAAATTTCCTGACCCTGCCGGGTATCAAACCCGGGACCTCCGCACTTTAAGGCAACAGCCCTCAACACTGCGCCACGGAGGTCGTCAAAAATAATTCCGCGCGTTTTACCGCTAAATTGCTCCGTGGCCTTAGTAAGTCTCAAAATGAAATTAAAACGTCTTTTGTAACACTCAATCACTGAATAATGTACTGTCCGAGCGATCTCTCATCTCGTTAATATAATTAAGCCGGGCAAAGTTAAAAGGTTGCTGTCAATATAATCTAAGAGGAGGGAGGGATAAATGGATTAGAGTAAACAGTATGGAGCCTTTTGTATCCAAAAATGTCACCCGGCATCATTACTCAGCCATCGCGTCGTCGCACGCACACAATCGTCGGCCACGGTAATGTTAGTCGGCTGTCTCGTTCAAAACACCGTTTATTTTAAACTAATCATTTTAACAAAGACATTTTGTAGTACCTATTACAAACTATAATGTAACTAGGTGATGTCCGCGACTTCATCCGCGTGGATTGAGATTTTTTGGTTCCCGCGGGAACCGAAATATATATTACAAATAAATAAATTAATTGAAATATATCATCTAACTACTTCTGGGGGATCTGTTTCTTGATTTGAATATAATTTGTTGTGACAACATAATCAGACTTTAATTAATACATCATAACATCACGCAATTAATTTCTCCGTCACATGTAAAAGACGTTTGAAGCCATTAATTATATTTGTAACGGCTGTCGAAGATGCTTCCACGCTTAACTTTACGCTGTAGTTGAATTTAATTGGATTATAACAATAACACTCAGTTAATATCATAAGTTATGATGCGTTCATAATTTATTGATAGGACTTTACCGACTATGATGTAGGTTCAGGGTACTTTATAGTTTCACAGACCAAATCTAATCTCACCTAGTCCAGTCTTATCCTTCTTTCATACTCCACAACAAGTTAGCCCTTGACTGCAGTCTCACAAGGTGGTACGTAATGATGCAGTCTAGATCGTAGCGGGCTAACCTGGTAAGGTTATGGCGGTTGTATTAAATCCATACCTACAATACTCCTAATCAGTTTCTACACGAGACCGTACTGGAACGCTAAATTGTTAGTCTTTGCCAGTAGGGTGGTAGCTAGCCACGCCTGACGCCTCCCACCAGAGCAGACCAGTAAAATATTGACCCTGCCGGGGATCGAACCCAGGGCTCCCACTGACAAGACCGCACTGCGCCGGGGAGGTCTTCATAAATCCTCATCATCTTCTAGGTATAATGTACATTCACATGTAATACCTATATTATATTTTCTCTTTTTTTAATATTCTAAATGGAGCGTAAATTCTAAATAACCGCTCTATTTAAAGTTTATGCTCTATTTATTAATGCGTGTAAGATAAAAACGAATGTCATTTCTTGAATTATGAAAAACCTGTGGAAAAACCTCAATTTCATGATTGATCGTTATCTGTATCAATCTCATGGTGAATTGTCGATGGTTATGGCCATTATTTGCCCATTTTAAAAAACCCAGTTTGGATTGTAATAATCAGGATACTTCTACTATTAACTAAATTAAAAGCTTAATTTATTAAGGAGGTACAAATACAACTACTAACTTGATGTCACTCACTTTTTAGTGGTGAAAAATGTTAACCTTTAGGTTCCATAGATGGTACCTAATGGTTAACGAATTGACCCTTAATATGTAAAAAAATAAGTTTTTTGGACAGTCAATAACAATATGAACATCGCATTTGATTATTTTGTAAACTATAGTCTTCATTTTATGTACGAGTAATAACGTTGGTATGTACACGGTGTCACGATTTTATGAGCGACATACAACCTTCAATCTACGACATTGGGTGTGAAAAATAATTGAATTAAATTTTGTTTCCATTGAGGCGTACAGCGAACAATAATATTATACGCTCTTTGAATTAAGCGTTGAGGTTAAAAAGGTTAAAGGCTGAACATGATACAACTTAATAATTAATTATCTAAATATTTTGCTGCGTCATTGTTGAGGCTGTCGAATTTTATTGAATTTACTATTATTTATTTATAGAGGAGTGGGTATAGCTAAAGTCAATTAATATTTCAATTCATATTTTACTAGACCGCCCACGTCATCACTCGTCATCACTAACTCACATGGAAAATCAAAGAGATCCCACGATACCGAAAACCTAATACCACGCGGACGATGTTGCGGCATCGATATATATGTAGGTACTAGATGGGCCCTTTCATAGAAAAAAGGTGAGCGTTCGACTTGTGGTGCACGTTCCACATCTGTCATAAGCCTGTCTTTGTCGCCGTCGTAGCGCTGTCACGGTCGCTCCTCGTGTAGATAATTTGTTATTATTAAGTTAACATCTAAATTCTAATTAGTTTGGCTCTGTATATTTATTTTAAGGTAAGTGTTTCAATTCACAATTATAGGTACATTTCCAACTATGACTATGACTAGTTGACCTATAGTATACTATCTATGACCGAGTCATACGTTTTCAAGCTATCATTTAAGATGGCGCATATGTTGCAAGCAAGTTCCCGCTTTTCAAATCAGATGGTGTTAATAAAAATAAGTCCACATTCTTTGTTTGAAAGGGCCCGTATATGTATATCGAGGTCGTTGTGTTGCGGGCATCATCTAGTAAACAATAATATGGAAAAAAAAAATTGTCGTAGGGAACGACCAAATTCAAAGCGCAAGTTCCAACTTGTCTGTTCCTTTATGTGCAAATGTCAGGCCACAAATACAACAGTTGCCCGTTTGTTTGCACGACTTTGTGATGCGTTGGTCCTTGATTAGAGGCGACTGTCCCCAACAGCTGTTGGTCTTAAGTTATAGTACAAAGTTCAACTGTTTGTGTGACTTACTGTGTAATTTGACCTTTCCGCTGAAATAATTGAATTCAAATTAATGTTTGTTTGCCATAACGGTGAACTAAATAATGCAGATTCTAAATAGCACTGAAATCTGAAGCATTGAGTAATATAAACTGCATGATTCTTTACCTGAGGATACTCCGATGTAGAATTGCAACTTACATAAAAACTCTAGATATATCTAGAGTTTTATAAGCCGTCTATGTGGTGGCAATGCGTAGATATTCTTTGTCTGCTTTTCCTGCATGTTAAGTAATGGTAGAGCGGGCGATGCAAGGCGATTGCTGTACATTGTACCGTAAAGATATCAAGCCAATAAGATTATAGCAACACTCAGCCAGTTAGGGTCTCACCACATCTATCGACGCGGAACCGGCTTAACCGGCCAGATAAAGCTTTATGTATATTAAGAGTGTGAAAAAGACGTCGATCGCCCCGGCCGATGCGACGCGACGGCTACCGACGCGAAAACGACGTTTGCCGCGTTTTCACTCGTAATGCCGTATACATATAGCTCAAATAAAGCTTTTCTAACCGCGTCCGGTTCTACATAAGGTTCCGCGTCGATAAGTATGGTGAGATCCATATACAGGGACTGGATTAGGAGACCTGAAATTCTAAATGTCGTAAATTCAAATTCAACTCAGACTACTGTTGCAGATTAGCTCCTCCAGCTCGAGGGTGAGTTCGTTAGTTACTTAAAGTAGCTTAATATACTTATATCTGGAATGGCAGTAAGGTTAAGTCTAATTAAAAAACTTTTAAAAATTTCGCGAAGTTTATGTAAACCGAATAATTTATAAACATTATTAGAGTCGGAAAATATTTAACAAGGTTTCAAAGAAAAAAGTTTGTGTACATTTCAAAATACTTCTTAACTTCCGTATAAATCAGCAAGAGCAACACAATTACGCAAAGTCCGCTGAAAAAAGTAATTTCTCGTAATAATACCTTCATTATTTGAGAACAAAAACCACAAAAACCACACCACGGACCGGGCATGGCAAAACGTCTGCGTTATAGGGGAACTACGTTTGTCTTGTCGACGTGTTGTAAGTAAGTAAATACACTTTTCGTACCACTTGCTCAAAAAAGTGACATTCTATGCCACAAAAAGCGAACTTAACAATAGTCATTTTTAATCTGTTAAAAACAGGGAAAGAAAATTGTACTGAATTTCATTCATCCTCTAGGGGGAGAATGTGATTTAAATTTGGAATACTTACTTACCGAAATTTATACTGAACTACATCTGTGTTTACACCATTGGGGCCTGTTACATTATCAATACCGTATCACGATCCACGGATCGTGATATTTTTATCGTGACAGTATTGATGGTAGGGTCTCAAACTATCAATATTATCATCATCAGTACTGTGTTCGAGTTCGTAGAGAATAGTTGTGCTCTCAGAGTAAACATACTTTGTGGTCGTACCATATACCTAAAAATCATTTAAAAATCCTTAAAAAAAAAGAGTCCACTTTGGCCTAAAAATTAATCTGTGTCAAAAATCTTCAACACAGACCATTAATAATTTAAAATGGTTAACAGAAAGAAAGCTGCTGTCGCTATAATATTAGTTAGCGATGGCGATTAAAACTAATAAATAAACCGGCCAAGTGCGAGTCGGACTCGCGCACCGAGGGTTCCGTACAAACCTGTAGCAAGTTTTACGATTTATGACGTATTAAAAACAAGACGAAATGAACCGCAAAACTAACTTTGTTTGTAGAGGTTTATTGTTAATATCAAAAAAACTATGCTAGTTAAAGCGTTGGTTTTATTTTTCCTGTAAAATATACATAAACTTCTATTGACCATAATTATTTCAGATTTTTCAATTGGTAAACTTCGGAGATAAGGGGGGGGGGGGGACGGTATTTTTTTCGACATTTTGCCCGATAAATCAAAAACTATTAATATGAATAAAATAAATAAAAATCTGTTTTAGAATGTAGAAGTATAGCCCTTTCATTTGATATCCCACTCAGTATAGTTATCATACTTTGAAATTTCAAACGCGCGAGTCCGACTCGCACTTGGCCGGTTTATTTAATTATTAAACTAAAAATAATTTTCGATTTTTTTTATATAAATTATACGTAAGTCTATGTATAGAACTCTGTGACGTTCCGTCGTCGGCTGTCGAACGTGCTGTCGAACACGACGTACTGATGGTACAGCGCGTTCACACTGTCAGTATTATTGAAGCCACGCCCCCTGGATCGTGGATTTCAAGAACATCTGGTGATCCATCAATATTATCGCAAAACCATCAATATTTGGATCGAGTATCGCGGATCGCGTGATAATACTGATAGTGTAACACCCGTCATTGAGTTTGTATATAAAGCATTATACATCTTTTTGAAAAAGGAATACGCATTTATTATGCAGTTATGATTATTAAATAAAATGACGAAAACTGACGAGGCCGTATGACCTTGATGCCTTTGCTTTTCCGACAAAAAATTATTAGTCTAGGAATTTGCCGCGTTTTTGTTTTCTTCAAATACATAAACGTTATTTGTAACTCTCTCTATCAATAATTGGACCAATGTTTCGAATGTTAACTTTTACTTTTAATTTGCTTTTGACTTTTTACTTTTTGACGACCTCCGTGGCGCAGTGTGTAGCGCTGTTGTCTTAACGTGCGGAGGTCCCGGGTTCGATCCCCGGCAGGGTCAATTTGGGAATTTATAATTTCTGAATTTTCCCTGGTCTGGCCTGGTGGGAGGCTTCGGCCGTGGCTAGTTACCACCCTACCGGCAAAAACGTGCCGCCTAGCGATTTAGCGTTCCGGTACGATGCCGTGTAGAAACCGAATAGGGGGATGGGTTTAATATAACTGCCATGCCCCTAACAGGTTAGCCCGCTACCATCTTAGACTGCATCATCACTTACCATCAGGTGAGATCGCAGTCAAGGGCTAACTTGTAGGGGATAAGGATCGGGATTAAGTTTTTAACACCCTCGCTACGCTCGGGAGTAAACCTCGAGTCCTTCGTTACGCTCGCGATTTAAATCGTCACCCGCGACAGAAGACACTGCTTTATCCCCTTGGTTAATAATCTACTATTATAACACACAAACAAATAACAGAACAGAGGTAACACGAATCGTGACAAAATTTACAACTTGTTACGGTGTAAAGGCGGCCTTATCTCTACGAGTGATCTCTTATGAAAGGAGATAGGTGTTGTCTGAGTTCACATGTCTGTATGTACGCTTCACATATTATAAGTGAATGATGGTCCAAGAGCTGGCAACGAATTTCGGGAAGGTCCTTTTGGCAAGCTGAAATTGTAAAAAAATATAATTTCGTTAATTAGCGAATCCAGTCCTGTCAGTCTGGTAGAGCGTTTGCGGTTATCTCGTATGTCGTACTCATTTGAAAACTTTATTCAAGTCTGGGAATTGTTTAAAACCGCAAAATTTGTCTGGCGATTTGCAGGTATTATTGAAATTACTCAATAAATACGTGATTATAATTTCAGATTGCCAAAAGTATATTTTTTAGGAATTTTAATAAAATATTTTTTATTTTTACTTTACCGACAAAAATGCCTGGGATTTTTCTTTCGAATTCCATAAGTACTAAATTAAAAGATAAAAAAAAGTTGCCAACAAAATATTTTTTAAATTATTTTTTGCAAATATTGTTTGCAAATGCTTTACTAGACTGGCAGGACTGGATTCGCCAATCGACGAAGTTTTATTTTCCACAATTTCAGCTTGCCAAAAGGACCTTCCCGCAATTCGTTGCCAGCTCTCCGTCTGACGTGGACTTGCCCTGTCTAGTCCGTCCGTGTTTTCGCTCTATAACTAGAATGGACTTTGCACGATAAACATAATTCTGAGCATACAACTGCCGTAGAGAATCATAAGCTTTTTTTAGACGGCTGCAGAGCTTCTATATGCCGATTTTACCAACTCCGAATAACGCCACCCAGGAATTATGATTTGATCGATGTTGTACAGGAGTCTGTCCAAATTTGAATTTTTTTCCTAGATTCAAAGTTTTTCGTAATTGGTAAACTTTGAACTAAAGCAGCTTGATGCATCAACGAAAGTACCCAATGTACTCCCAGCATCAGATATAAGTTTTGTGTATGGGTGTGTAACCAAAAAAGAGTCCGGTTTAGTGAGGACATTAGAGGGGACCGTATCTTTTATTTTTTTAATAAGTTTGTTATAACTCGGACTGTACGAACATCAAGAAGATTTTCCCAATCCGCTTTCATTTTAAATTCAAATTCAAAATCATTTTATTTTAGGTAGCGTGAACCCTTAATAAATACAATTAAACAATATGTTAACATTTCAAAGACAATTACAAAAATTATTGAATTGCATTAAAAAACATCAATAATAAAATTAAATTATACAAATATTATTATTATTACATTATTAATTATTAAAACCATGTGTCGACATTTAATATATTAAATTATTACATAAATATACAAATCTATACCCTCTGCGAAGATGATTGCGGCCAGCCTCTAGTACTTTGTATTTTTGTTTTTTTTTAGTATTTTTTAATAAAAAATAAAGTTCTAAAAAAAATTAGAGACAGTTAATATTTCATTAAATCTTTCATACAAGTTTTCAATTAAAAAACTAATGATTATGATTTTAAATCAGGCTTCATATTCATATATTTCATATTGGAATGCTACTTATTTTCTCTGTATAAACACTCGCAGTAAATGAAGAGCTGTAATTTTAATTTAATGATTGTAAAATAGCAACAAAATATCGTCTTCTATTATTATGTATTGCCAAACCTCTAGCATTCACATACGAGTAGTTAAACCCTAAATCCTTAGTCCCGATGGGCATAAATAAATTGATCGTGCATGTCTTGACTTCAAATTACAAAATCTTGCAATCCACCAATTGTTTATACCATTCATACGTGTTTCTAAGACATTTGCTGAGGCCGATTACGAAAATAAGCAAATTTTCTGTACATGTGCCATTATATAGACTTATACTTGTCTCCTAACTTTGTTATTGTCTGCAACATACTAGCTAAACTTTGCAGGCAAATTCATCGCTAGACCTATAGAATATCTAAATTATTTTAAGTTTGACGACCTCCGTGGCGCAGTGTTGAGCGCTGTTGTCTAAACGTGCGGAGATCCCGGGTTCGATCCCCGGCAGGGTCAATTTGGGAATTTATAATTTCTGAATTTACCCTGGTCTGGCCTGGTGGGAAGCTTCGACCGTGGCTAGTTACTACCCTACCGGCAAAGACGTGCCGCCAAGCGTTCCGGTACGATGCCGTGTAGAAACGGAATAGGGGTATCTATGGGTTTAACGTAACTGCCATGCCCCTAACAGGTTAGCCCACCACCCTCTTAGACTGCATCATCACTTACCATCGGGTGAGATCGCGGTCAAGGGCTAACTTGTAGTGGAATAAAAAAAAAGCGACTTAGGCATAGAATTGATCATTCAGTCAGTCAGTGAGTCGGGACAAGCTTTTTATATGTACTCAAAAGATTTTAAGTATTAGTATTCGCGTCATGTAAGGTACCTATTTCTGGACATGACTAAATAGATACATTAACCTAGGTAATATCATTTGCAGATTCAAATCACAAAATAAACTTACGTGGATTGGGTGCGATTATACTCTCAATAGTGACCTAAAAGCTAACAGGATGTATATTATGGATTCACAAAGAATAAAGCAACGAAAAGAAGTTAATTTTTAGTGCAAGATGCTATTTGAATAATTTTAAGCAATAAGTAAGTATTTTATGTAATATTTCAAAGGTGTATGAGGTGTGAAGTGTGGGAATCCGAAGTCCGAACTTGGCCAAGTGAGCTGTCATGGTCTTCCTTATTTTGTGAGTTTACCCGAGCTCAGTAGTTTTTTTTTTCATTTTACTTAATCTCTACAAATTTTACTTTAAAAGCTCCTCGTTAATTCGTAATTCTTCGGACAATAACTTATCTTTTGACTTCTTTCAATTATCAAGCTATAAACATTACAGTGAACCTTATAAATTCAAGATGTTGATATCATAATGGGCCTGTAATATCAGATTATTGCTAAATTTTCCGCTAATCGGATAATAACAAGGCACGCGATCATAATTTCGATCCTCTTAACGTAATTAACCAACAATGTAACCGGAAATTCGGTAGATAAACATGTTTAATTTGTACTTGTATCGCACTAAATCTAAGTTCGTAACGCAACGAAACGCAATCTCCTTGAGAATAGAGATTTAAGTTTTTCACATCGTAGGGCGGTTGCGTCAGTGTAATTACACCAAGAAACTGCAAGATCATAGTACCTAATCATAACAGTACTACTGATTGAGATTAGATGTAGATATAATGCACCTACCTAAAGCAGTGAGTGGGTCTACACAGTTTCTTCTATTTGCAGTTTGCAAGTCCTACTTACTATGCGTTCTTTAGAAAAACTGTTCCATACTTTAATATGAACTGTTATATGAACTAAATAAAAGGCACAAAATACAAATGGAAAAACACACAGGGGACGGGTGTGGGTGAAATTCCACGTATATTTATAAGAACACACAAAAAGCGGACGCGGGTCGGGGTGTTGTCGTATTCACCCGTCCCGACACGCGCCCGTCCTCTGTGTGTATTGCGCTTTATATTTAAATGCAAGATTTTTTTTTATTCTTCTGTTTTTGAATAAAATAATAAAATTTTAGTTGTTATATTAGCAATATTTAAACCGTTGAACATAAAATCACGTAAAATTTCGTTTCGGTTCATTCACCCTGGTACCCATTAATTGACGAATTTCGATTTTTGGAAGAATCATATTAGACGCAGACTGACCTTATCCTAGGTTTGGAAACAAGTACATACTATAACAACTATTTGAATTTCCGCCAAGCACAACATAAACAAAGGATAAGTAAATAGGTAGATAGAATAATACCTAAGTATTCTTCTAGTTATCGTAGATACAACAATGTCTGCTTTGGATATTTTTCTGTAGTGCATTCCAGCAAATATATACAGCACAATGGAGCTTTGAGTTTTATAAAGGTTCTTTACTTATACTCTTCAGAGAGAGAAGCATTGTAAGATATCCTCTACTTACGTCTTCAAATAAGGTATTACTGGCACGTGCATTCGAGCGGTTCACAAACATCTGGTTAGCCCTCTATTCGTTCTTGAGAGTTATATATACCTATCTGTTTACCCTTTTGGTACGAAATTCTCTAAAAAAACCGAAAAACCTACGCGTTTTATAAAACTAAACTCATTATGCTAATTATTTCAAATTCGTTCTTTACTCATATATTGTTTTATTTATACCTGAGTAGCAACTAGCAAGAAGAAAGTACTTGATCGATTATAATATGGCCAACTTGCATAAAGATGTACCTAAATCTTCTAAAAATAGACCCTTGCTTGCTGTTCCCTTTCCACAAAATACCTAAAATGTTTTTTGAATATATTTCTATTGTTACAAATTATACGTCCTCCACTCAAATATCACGCTTTAATACACACATATCTCTATATTTCTAAAGTTTCACGTCGCGTTTAATAATCAGACGAAAAGATCACCAGGATAGTAGTAAACATTGGTAATAACAACAATACCTTTTACCTTTTGTTTGCAAAACGCCAGTGCCTTATCGCTAAGAAGCGCGAACAATTAGGTCGTAACCCGCAACACCGTGGGACAATCCCACGTGTTACAATTACTTAGGAAACAATTCATGCCTTGGGACTTACTCAGGCTACTCTAAGCAGTCGCTTGTTTAACTGAGCTGTCTGTATAAAGCGGATGAGTTACAAACGTTCATATTGTCTAAATTATACCTACTCGGAGTAAAGAAACTAACCTCGTAGTATTGACAATCATACTATACTATACTTCATACTAATACACATAATATATACTAATATTATAAATGCAAAAGTGTGTTTGTTTGTTGGTTTATTGGTTTGTTGGTTGGTTGGTTCAATCACGCCGCAACGGAGCAACGGATCGACGTGATTTTTGGAATGGATATAGTTCAGGGCCTGGAGAGTGACATAGGCTACTATATATCCCGGAAAATTAAGGAGTTCCCGCAGGAATCAAAAAAACTTAAACCACGCGGATGAAGTCGCGGGCATCAGCTAGTTAAATATAATACGTCTAAAAATGTCACAAGTTTGGATGTTTGTTACTCCATTATGCCTGAATGGCTCAACCGAATTAGCTGAAATTGTAAATGGAGATAGCTTATACCCTAAATTAAGACATAAGACTTCATTTTATCCGGAATATTGAATCGGAAAATTAAAGGGTTCCCACGGGAATCAAAATCTTTCACCCCCGCGGATGAAGTCGCGGGTATAATCTAGTCTTGTAATAAAATATGTTCTACTTCCAATTATTATCACCAGGTTGATTATACCTACCCGCAACACGTGAATAAAGGTTTTTGATTCCAATGGGAAATCTTTGATTTTTCGGGATAAAAGGAATTTCTTCCCCGGGTTCCAACTTATCTCTGTACCTCCAAATTAGTTGAACATCTGCTGTGAAGGTGTAGCAGACATACAGACAGACAAACAGATGACCGAAGAAAGACTTACTGCAGGATGAAAACCCGTCATTCTTTGGTATAATGATTAGTTTAGCATTAAAACATTAAACTGATATAACGAAAACTTCTGCTGAAAAAACTGTAGGTAAGTAAATAAAATCTTTCAAAAACAGTTATAATATCGCGGTGTAAGAACCAGATGAACGTAACTACAAAAAAATCAAAAATCGTTTTTTTTCATAAATCGGATCACAGTGCGGTCCTTTATGAACTGCCAAAACGACGTAACGATATATTCAATATTTCACAAATTCCAAAAAAACGCATCAGCATTTCAACAAATTTCAATAGAACCAGAAAAACGTATCATGAGTTCCGCTAAATTAGTTTTAATAAACTAGATAGAAATATTGTTTGTTTCACAATATCATAGAACCATATCAACGTAAAAGCTTTTACGTTGTTTTGGGTGTTACAAAATTGTGTTTGACGCTAAGTTTAAAAAAGCCAAAACAACGTTTATCTATTTACGTTCTATTGGCATAAACATTTTTGTAAAATAAATAATTCAAGCTTATAAATAATTCATGACAAAGCGACGTAATACGATATACGTTACTTTGGCGGTACTATTTTCTTTGTTAATTATTAAAGTCCATTGAAAAATACAAACTTACGTTAGTATGGCACCTTAAGGTTGAGTTGAAGCTTTCAATATAACAGAGATTAACCAAAAGTGCTCGTGTGACCTAGGCACAGTCAAATGGAAGCTGATAACATCCACGCGACTATTGAACTGGCTAAGAAGAATATAAGTTCCGATATTTCATCCATCCGTATTCTATACAATTATTTTAAAAAAAGCTTCCCGAAAAAATCCATATGATGACATTTCTACTGAAAAATATGAAGATTTGCAGCATTTATGCAGACAGGGTAAATGATTCCCATCGCAATATCACAGTTTTTAAAAAGGATATTCAGTTGGAACAACAGATGATGATGAAGATTTTTCTATGCGGATGGCTGTATGTTGATTAAACTAAGATTTTACATTAAAATTGTACTTTTTCACTAAGTTAATAAAGATTATTTTGATTACCTATTTAGATGATGACGAAGACAATTAAGATTTTTCTATGCGGATGGCTATAACACGTTGAAAAAACAATGTTTATTATTAAAATTGCGCGTTTTCAGCAAAAAATAAAGATTGTTCTGTTTGATTGATTACCTTTTTAATATTTTTTATTTATTTCATCACTAACACAAATTAATAAAACTTAACTTTACAATTTTTAATGACGTATTTCAGTACGTTAACCTCGCGATAACAACAGAAGTTTAAACTAGTGGTTCGCCCCGAACTGAGACCTCGCGGTATCCATAAACAGAGCGCCATCTATTGACATCGTTGTAAAGTTCTGTTAAAAATAGTGCAGCTAATTAAAAATTAAATAATTTCGTTTCCTTATAATATTTATGCAATTTTAGTATTTGTTGTTCAAGTACAGGGTTGACGAACCCTATATTCAAATAAGTGATCAAGTTTCAGGCTCAGCCTTTTCTTTGTAAGCACAAACGAATAAACTTGTACAGAGCGCCATCTATTGACATAATTGTGAAGTTCTGTTAAAATACGGAAGCTCATTAAAAATTAAATAATTTCGTTTCCTTATAATATTAATCTTATTTTAGTATTTGTTGTTCAAGTACAGGATATAATTCAAATAATTAATCAAGTTTCAGGCTCAGCCTTTCAGAAAATTGGGAGTTCTGAGGTCATCTTTGGACGTCAGAAAATCTCCACTTTGAAAGCCCCCCATTTCGTCAATTTTAGGGGAAAAATTAAAAAAAAAATATTTTTGGACTGTGTTCCTCATTATCTTTAAAATGATATACCGCAATCTTATGTAACGCTATAAAAAATATTTTACTCCGCATTCGCTTCTATGAGAGCCCCCCTGAAATAAAGATTTTTATAATTTTTTAAACCATATTCGGCGGGAGGCCATCGGTTTACATATTATATTTAAACTTGAAGTAATGACGTTCAGTAATTCAGAAGTTATAAGGCTCTGACAGACGGACGGACGGACGGACGGACGGACGGACGGACGGACAAGTGCCAATTCTCTCAAGTAGACTCAGAGACCTTCGCTTCGCTCGGTCAAAAATTAAGGGCCATACTAACGTATGTCTACCGGATCAAAATAAATATTGTGCCTATGACGTAAGCATATATATATATTTAAATAATTCTTAACCTTTACAAAGCTCAAATAGTATACCAATACAACGGTATATTTTGTATTTTCGTCAATTGTATAGTTTCTCTTTAAATAGCTGGTAAAGTCTGAAGAGGCGATTTTAGACAGTTTTTTCGCTCTCCTGTAAAGTTTGCGAAAACGTAGTTACGTTCATCTGGTTCTTACACCGCGATATATCCGCCGGGAATTGAACCCGGCACCTCCCACCGTAAGACCACAGCGCACCTAAACAGGAAATAAAAATATTATTAGGATACAACTAAATCGTATTTCTTTTCAATGGATTCCCAACATGCGGAAACGCAATACAACCAATCTGTAACAATTTCCGCGCGTCGCAAATATTGAGTTTAGCCAAACTTTTGCATTATGTATAGGTACCTTAACGCCGTCGGCATACACAATTATTTAAACTAGTAACTTACCCAAAGAGTTCCCAAAAATTTTCAGAGCATATTTTTCTCAAGACGTACTCGTAGGTAAGTAAGTTTTCAAGGATTCAGTGATATCCATAGACTAAGTATATTTTTGCAATCTAAACTTATTACATACTAGATGATGCCCGCGACTTCGTCCGCGTGGTTTTAGTTTTTTGATTCCCGCGGGAACTCTTTAATTTTCCGGGATAAAAATAGCCTATGCCTTCCCTGGGATACCAACTATCCCTATACCTACCAAATTTCATCAAAATCGGTTGAACAGATGGGTCGTGAAAGCGTAACAGACAGACAGATAGATTTATAATATTAGTATGGATTCAAAATGCGAAAGTGCATGTCTGCTATGTAGGTCTCTTCACGGTGCCTTCCGGTCAACCGATTTTGACTTAATTTATTACACAGATAGCTTTCATTCCGGGCAACTTTTTATCCCGGAAAAGCAAACTATTCCCACGGGAATTTAAAAACTAAATCTACTCATCGTAGTCACAGGCTATCAACTTGTCATTAATTTATCGAAGATCCACCCAATATTCCAAAATTTCGTCCTCTCTGGCAGTGTTGAGCTCTGGGGTAGAGAAAGATTTTTTTAACTGGTCTAAATCCGTACTCTTAATCCGTAATCGTAATCTGGCTTGGTTAATTCAACTTTTATCAAACTCCTAATTAGTAGAAATCAATAGATTAATAAGAGAGATTAGAGAGAAGAGTTTAATAAAATTGTGATGGCACTATCCAGCCCCCCGATTACGTAAGAATTGTTCATCAAACGTTAAAGATTTTTGTCAAAGTAAAATAAACCATAGCTGCATTGAATTAGAGCTCAATTTCGTCTGCCCATTCTTATACGTTTAGGTATGTATGATACCCTAAACATATAAGAATGGGCAGACGAAATTGAGCTCTAATTCAATGCTTTCATGGTTTAGTTTACTTTGACGAAAATCTTTAACGTTTGATCGACAATTCTTACGTAATCGGGGGGCAGGTTCCTTTAACTTAGAGCGATGTTTATTCGGATTATTTAGTCATATTATTGTTTTGACGACGTCCGTGGCGCAGTGTTGAGCGCTGTTGCCTTAACGTGCGGAGGTCCCGGGTTCGATCCCCGGCAGGGTTTGAATTTTCCCTGGTCTGGCCTGGTGGGAGGCTTCGGCCGTGGCTAGTTACCACCCTACCGGTAAAGACGTGCCGCCAAGCGATTTAGCGTTCCGGTACGATGCCGTGTAGAAACCGAATAGGGGTATGGGTTTAATATAACTGCCATGCCCCTAACAGGTTAGCCCGCTACCATCTTAGACTGTCTCATCACTTATGTACCATCAGGTGAGATCGCAGTCAAGGGCTAACTTGTAGTGGATAAAAAATAAAAAATAAATTATTTGGATCGCAGAATTCTGGATTTCTTTAGTTTATTTAACTACTTTTTCTTTATTTCGACTTTGATAATATGATTTTTCATATAATAAAGTATTAAAATTGTGCGTATACGAGTAAGTAGTAATAAATTACGAGCTATACGACAAGCGAATAACTTAATTTGTCATAATATATTCCACGTTACCGTATTAAGCTCATTGTCTTACCCTCGCAATGTTAATAGCATTCATAGTGGAGGCGTAATGCTAAAGGACGCTCAAACAAATCCTTATGAATATGTATTGTATAGAAACAATGCTTACAAAACTTGTTACAATACGACTAATCAATTCTGGCATAATACAAATATGTCTGTGGCATATTTTCAGTTTTCGAAACTACAAAGGATTTATTCAGTTAGATTTCATGATTCGGATTCCTCAAGTGTCCCTCAAAAGCTCATGAAAAACATAAACATAAAAGGATCTCGGGGCCGCTTTAGTGATACCGCCCCTGGCCGTCCTACGGACGCAAAACGTCCGCGTTAGAGGAGTAAGACGTTTTGTCCTGTCTTGTCCATCTATGCAGCTTCACATGAAAATGCCAACGCGGAGTTTCAGGATGCATATAATCGTGAGTTAAGCGGACTCTTTCTCTCCGCCAGACAATTTTAGAGGAGGAAAATCCTCATGGATGCCAGGAAGTGGCATGCCCGACTTCACTCCAGTTAGATTTTCGTGACCTACGGACTAAAAACCTCCTCCGATCTTCATCTACTTCTTCCCGGTATTGCACTGAGCATTTCTTCAGAAAGGTAGCCGTTTTTTATGCTGTGGTTTTCTGCCTATCCCATTCATCATCCTCTCGCGTTTTCAATTCAAGTAGACTTATAACAAGTGCTTTTGAATAGTCGAGCGAATCTACCACTGGTTCGGAATGCCGTTCGATCAAATGCGTCACATAATTTTGAAAAAGTGGAAGGCTTTTACGCTAGAATAGAACAAGGTGGGACGTCGAGCTACCAAGTCCCGGAGCTTGCTTCACTCACCTTGTTTCAGATGGTAATTTCAAGTTCAACTCGTGACAAGAGCTTTAATTAAACTTATAAAACAACGTGCCCTAAATTCCTAAAATCCTATAAAAAAGAATCCATGCCAATGGTATAAATGTGAAACTGTCTGTCTGTCACTGTCTGTCTTTCACGACTCATCCGTTCAACCGATTTTGATGAAATTTGGTACAAGGGTAGGTTGTATCCCGGGGGAGGACATAGGCTACTTTTATCCCGAAAATTAAAGAGTTCCCGCGGGAATTAAAAATCATCTAGTAAATTTATAATTAGTGCAGACTGCAGTAAGACTTAAGGCCTAGAGGGTGATTTTGCAACGCATTTTATGCACTAGCAAATTAGCAAATAACATACCTACCACAGATACCTACCATTGATTTGACAGTTGAAGCCAATTGGTTCGCTTGAAATGAAACAATTCCAGTTGCAATTATCTACCTACTCAACTCCAATTTTAATGGACCACTCAAGTACGATTGTAATTGTAGTACCACTATATAATGCCCACGACTTCGTCCGTGTAGATTTAGATTTTATTATTTTTACCGGAAAATAACATGTCACTTTTCAGGTCCTAAACTACGCCCATGTAAAAAATTACGTCGATCTGATCTTTCAAAGATCAGATCGATTGAAAGACAAAACAAACAAACATACCCTCGCATTTACTAAATTAGTACTGACTACTGAAGTACGGATACCATTGTAGATATTGAAGGCGTGCGCAATATTATACCTCTGGCACGAAAAAACCTACCAAAAATCTACCCAGTAAGTATCAATCTTTTTAGGGTTCCGTACCCAAAGGGTAAAAACGGGACCCTATTACTAAGACTCCGCTGTCTGTCTGTCTGTCTGTCTGTCTGTCTGTCTCCAGGCTGTATCTCATAAACCGTGATAGCTAGAAAGCTGAAATTTTCACAAATGATGTATTTCCGTTGCCGCTATAACAACAAATACTAAAAATTAAAAAAATATATATATTAAGGGGGGTCCCCATACAATAAACGTGTTTTTTTCGTATTTTTTTGCTCAATATTAAAAACGGTAACAGGTAGACGGTTCAAATTTTCACAGAATATTAACTTGTATATTACCTTTCAAAATAAATAATTAAATATCAATAAAGTAAATATTAAAGGGGGGCTCCCATACAACAAACGTAATTTTTAAGCAATTTTTTTTAATAATTTAAAACTTACTACAGGTTTGTACGGAACCCTCGGTGCGCGAGTCCGACTCGCACTTGGCCGGTTTTTTTCTATGCTCTTTTCTTACTAATTACTTACAAACCGTAAAGTTCTTAGTATGCGGTACGTGAATAGTCAAATGTTAGAGAGTCGGATTCCAGGAACTTTTAACAACGTACAATGCATACGTACAGTTTAAATATATAGTATAGGCACATAGGTACGTATCTTAGCTATTTAAGCTTTTAAAAAATGGAACCTGAAATTACATCAACAAAATGTCATCGAATAACATATTTGTAAAAAAAAGCTGTTACGAAAACTCATCAAATACGAATCGAAATTGGAGTTGGAATAATATTAACTGTAAAATTCTCATGGTTCATTCGTTTGCATATTTTTACGTTCAATTAAGAATCGCTGAATTCCTGGATGACTTTTCGACTTCGATGAGACACGAAATACGTTTTCAGAAATTTATGTATTTATGGAACGGTTACATCTATCTATACTAATATTATAAAGAGGTAAAGTTTGTGTAGGGGGTAATCACTGGATCTACTGAACCGATTTTGAAAATTCTGGTACCTATAGAAAGCCACATTATTTGTGAGTGTCATCAGGCTATATATATTAACCCGAAAAATAAGGGAGTTCCCGTGGAAATTTAAAAAACTTATTTCACGCGGACGAAGTCGCGGGCATCTGCTAGTTATGTGATAAAGTCAAACAATAGTTTCTCCATAATTTTATCGTTATACAGTCTAACAGCTAAAAGTACATAATATATATTATGTAAAATCCTCAAAACAGATAGTAACCATAATGGGGAATATGCATGTGATTTAGAAATGGACAAAAAAAATTATGTGTAATCTTTATTGCTAAAGAAATATATGCAGATGATTATTTTTACAAATTATCATGTTTCTATTAATAAATTTAATTATTTAAAAGTATTATTTTTCGAATTCCCGCTCAAATTTCTAAAACGCAACGCTATTGGCGGAACGAAACATGACGTCATCGTCCACTCTGTAGCCTGTCGACTGTTCACAGGTCGTTTGTTTTGTATGATTATTGAAAGTTATTCGCATTGTTTTGCCGCTGTTTATGATAAATCATTAGTGTTTTTGGGAATTATTAACTGAAAGCAGTAATTCCTTGTGAAAAAAGACTCGCCACAATGACTGAAAGCGGTTTTGTCAAGGCACAGTCGGATAATCTGCCTAAAACTGATGTGTTCATGATGACTACGTACTTCGCAAATAATTTTGACTTTACGTCCGCTGAACTAAGAGGAGTAAAAACTGCAAGGTAGGTAAATAACCTTGCAGCAAGGATAATAATAAGGTGGGACGTCCTCCGTGGCGCAGTGTGCAGCGCTGTTGTCTTAACGTGCGGCCCGGGTTCGATCCCCGGTAGGGTCAATTTGGGAATTTATAATTTCTGAATTTTCTCTGGTCTAGCCCGGTGGGAGGCTTCGGCCGTGGCTACTTACCACCCTACCGGCAAAGACGTGCCGCCAAGCGATTTAGCGTTCCGGTACGATGTCGTGTAGAAACCGAATAGGGGTATGGGTTTAATATAACTGCCATGCCCCTAACAGGTTAGCCCACCATCTTAGACTGCATCATCACTTACCATCAGGTGAGATCGCAGTCAAGGGCTAACTTGTAGTGGATAAAAAAAAGTAACAGTTACCTACATATTCGATTTTTCATATTCCTTATTGTTATACTCGTGAGATGAGTCAATCAAATTATTATAACCTGAAAGATAATACCGCTAATTTTTTATTTTTTTTTTTATTTTTTTCCATATATTTATAACTTTCGGCATATGAAAATATATCTTGTCAGGTGCAGTTTTAATATTGTTTTACTGGACATAGGGACAATACAATATTTATAATAATCTTTTTGGTGCTCTTCCATCACAATAAGTTAATCTTTTACGCTTTACTTCACTCACTTTTATTAAAACTGAATCAAACACTTCGTTGGTGTGCACGGTGACGTCACAGAACGAGCGCGCCAAAATGGTGGCGTTTAAATCGTCCGAAAATGATAGTAGTTTTAATTAATTTTTTTTAGCTTATTTAATAAAATTGTGCAATTGTTATATTTTTTTTCGGTTATATAATCACTTAAAGAATAGTTTAAAAAAATAAAAAAATACATGCATATTCCCTATTGCAATTGATACATGATGACAAAACCTTGGGCTAGAAATAGCCGCCCGAAAAGCTTTACATGAAAACTCAAATTCAAATACTGATTGCCTCACAAATACGTGAATAAACTGGAAATGGTAGGTTCCAATGTGTATGTGGATAATGTCCTTTAACCACTAAGCTTTGAACTGTTTATAATCGTTTTCCGTGTTTGTTTTTGTTCGTTAAAACAGGAGCTTAGTTATCGCCAGCTATGGATGATTGTCACGAATATCATCATCGAAAATCACGATCACGGTTATTAGATAGTGCGCAATCCAATTTCATCGGTGTCGTCTGCATCACAATGCAATTTGCTGTTTGAAGTTTCGACACGTACCTCATGTTGATGTTTCCTCACCAACCCACCCTATCTACCTACCTTATGTACTTAATGATATTTGCTATTGTGTTATTGTATAAATTGCATTCGGCTGTGGTTTAAGGTACCTTTCAATTTCTTACCAGCCCGAGTACTATAAGTATGACAACGCTTATCACGAAAGAGATTGCGTTGCTTTAAACTATCACTACTACAGAGTACAGATAGTAGCACTAAATACTAACTACCACTACTTGTAGTATCAAACAGAAACAGTCATCCAATATCATTCAATACTTATTCCTTACGGTCGACGTTTACGAAGTATCAAATTTATTTTTATGTATATTTTTATTGTTTGCCGGGAGGATTGTCGCCTCCTAGGGGAGTATTTGTGTGCGGACTGAAGAGAATTACTTGCACTTGGGACCCACTTTGTTAGAGGCGATAAAACTATTTGTATGCGAAACACTTATACTTATTGGTTCATATTATTGATTTTTATGGCATGTTAGATCACTTGTGTGATCTCACCTGGTGATAAGCTGCAACTACGCAGTTTAAAATGAAAGTGGGCTATCATGGTGGCAGTAAAAACCCATGCCGCTTATTAATTTCTACGTGGCATCGTAAACGCCACATAACAAACTTTAAATCAGATTTTATGCTAATTAATGTTTAATTTTAATACCACTTAATACCGTTATTTCACAACTTGCTGATTATTAAACGAACACAAATTTTCAATATAACAAACTTACAATAAACAAGCGTGTGGAAAGCGTGGCGTTATTACACCATAAATTTTCCTTTATCCACCAATTAACGCGTAAAGAGCTTTGACGCGGTTTAATTGGTTTTGCTGCTTAATGATAACATATTAATAGAACCCTCCTCGTATGTAATAATCACGTTATTATACGTATAATATGTAGGTCAAATCTTGATACTTAGCAAGATTTAGTACTGTGGTAATGAATACAAAAATGCTGCGATGTCACAGATAGTTATACAGATACCGCCCTCTGTTTGCAACGGGGGTAAAAAAAACACCCGAGACCACCGGATGGGCCTTAAGTCAAGACGGCAGGCCCTAGCCGTCACAAGGCTAAAAAGACGACACCGGAGAAGTGTACTTCCCCGCGCCACACCCGGGCAAGGAGGCTACGCATCGAGGCCCGTACCCCCGTTTTTGCCAAGACCAAACGGAGAAGACCCTGCTGCTGCTGCTGCTGCGGATGGGCGTCCCCTGCCCCGAGAGTTCCTACGTTTCGCATTAATAGTGCCTCCCAACCTAAACATCAGTGGCGACGAAGAGGACGGCGCATCGGTAAGGACACTCGATACACCGGATTTGACATCCCAAACACTGGGCATGACACCTCATTCACCCGATTTGACGGCACTGACCTATCCAATTGCCCCAAGGCGGTTGCCGAGCAGGCGCGACCTCAGCCCAATATAAAAGGGCTGAAATAGACATCCAGGTAGTCAATGCTACCTGTGAGGACACGCCCGGGCAAGGAGGCTTGACCTCGAGGCCCGTACTCCGACAGACTTCGGCCTGTTGAGAAGACACCACAACAAATGGCATTAATTTTATACATGCCAAATCGTTCAAAGCAAAGGAAGTTAATAACAAGCCAATTCGCTATTCATTGAGTATGAATCCAAATAGGTAATTTAGCCGAGAACACGAGTGCAGTCACGTTTGCACGGAGCGGTGGAAATGTCGCCGATTGGCTGAGCTACGGGACCTTTTGATAAACTGAATCCCGGAAACTACACTCTGAAAGCAATCAAGTCGACGTTAACGTTTACGTTCAAAGTAATTTCTTTGGCTGCATCCGTCTACGGCTTACAGACTTCGTTTAGTACACGAAATGGTAGCAATTGGAAACTAGTTTTAGGAGTGATTGTTAATTTTCTGTTTTTTAAAGCTTCTTATCTGTCTTTAAAACCATTATTATAAGAACCTACTAAAATAAAAAGTGTGTGTGTGCACACACGGCAGAAGTGAATCTTCCAAAAAGTTGCCTACGAGAGAATGTATAACTTGTATTCTATCTCATTCTCTCGCAGGCTAAATCCTATATGTTTGTCTCTTTTTGGTGTCGCTTTTTCGTTTCATTGAAATTTCAAATCACAACGAATCTAAAGAAATTCACTTCAAAAGTGTGACAGTGTTCTGTAACTTTTTCATGGCTCATCCATTTAATCTAATTTGAAAAAAAATTAATTATAATTTATTTCCCGGAGAGGGACTGAGGCTATTTTTAATGCTGAAATTCAAAGATTACTCACAGGGTTTTTAAAACCTAGATCCACGCACGCACGCGTTATAAAATGAGAAGTACTTAATCACTATTCACTATCTTTTCAATCCATCGCCACAGTTTTTTTTTTTTTTTTTTTATTCACTACAAGTTAGCCCTTGACTGCGATCTCACCTGATGTAAAGTGACGATGCAGTCTAAGATGGTAGCGGGCTAACCTGTTAGGGGCATGGCAGTTATATTAAACCCATACCCCTATTCGGTTTCTACACGGCATCGTACCGGAACGCTAAATCGCTTGGCGGCACGTCTTTGCCGGTAGGGTGGTAACTAGCCATGGCCAAAGCCTCCCACCAGGCCAGACCAGGGAAAATTCAGAAATTATAAATTCCCAAATTGACCCTGCCGGGGATCGAACCCGGGACCTCCGCACGTTAAGGCAACAGCGCTGCACACTGCGCCACGGAGGTCGTCAAAAGATACCTAACTACCTATTGCCATCGCCGGCCCACTACTCAGAATAAAAAAGGCCAAAGCCGACTATGCTGGCCAAATGCGGATTGGTAATAATGATTACATCGCTTAACAAAATATTATAGCTTTTTAATTAAAATTTTCATTTCAGCGCGCTTTCATAAAATAAACCGAATAATGTCTATTGTCCGTAGTATTAAATTTATTATTGTTGCAATATTTTACCATTCAACTAGGTAAACATGATAATAACGAAATAATTCAGGACATGTAATTGAAAACAAGTATCGATTTGGAAATAAACAAGTTTGCGCGTTTAATTTCACGCCGGTAACTCAATTCTCGCACAAAATAGCCTGGCGTATTAAACTGGGATAAAACTGCGAAACACTCAAATGGCTAATTGAGTTTTGTACTGCTAGCGCGGCACTGCAAAAAAAAATTGCATTAAAAGTTTACACAAAAGTTTACAAAAAATTCTATTATTAAAAGTCCGTAGTTTTAAAGCAAAGAAAGGACCTTTGTTTCTAAAGTTTTTGGCTCAAGCAAGCAAGACAGTTTCGTGCATATTAAAAAAAATAGTCCATCTTTGTATAAATTGAGTGTAAAGTTTTATACTTTTCATATCTCATGTTCGGAAAATAGGCATTAGGCATTCTTGAAACTGCGCAGTTTAAAAAAAATTGTCGTGTATCTTCATAGTTTATATTAAAACTTAACTTGTATTTTTTTTAGAGAGAGGGTTGGAATTTAAAAGATTTCCTTCCTATAGATAGTCTAGCCTCTTCTAGATGCCTTACTATAATGATAAGATACGTTATCTTTGGTCTATAAAAATTGTCTGACGTATTTAATAAAGACCAGTTAAACTAGACTATTAAGTAGGTATTTATATTTTTAGACCAAAGTCTGACGTGATGTATTTAACTGTCTAAGGCCACAACACGCAATAACAGAACTGTATTTTATGGCATCGGTTCAAGAGTTAAGAACGAGCTCAAGATCTCTTTAAAGAGCCAATGTACATTCTAGTCATTTCATTTAACGGTAAATTCCATGTAAATCCTATTACTTAACGCGAGTTAGAACAAGGCTAAGAAACTAACGTGCTTAGGTTGCAAATACACAATGAGCTAATACTCGTATCAAGACAGTCGACATTGTAAGAAAAGCTATTGAAGATTTTCTCGTTTTCCTTTATTTTAAGGACTGTTTCATTTATTTTTCTTTATTTACACCACCACCACCACCACCACTACAGCCCATAAACGTCCCACTGCTGGGCACAGGCCTCCACGAGAGAGGGAATTAGAGCTTAGAGAGGGTGCCACGCTGCTCCAATGCGGGTTGGCGGGCTATATCGACTATTATCATGCTAGTGATAATAACCGGGACCGACGGCTTAACGTGCTCTCCGAGGCACGGGGGTGAAACACCGCCAACTTCCTAACTCCGGATTAGTACTGAGAATTTCTAGTCAGAAAAACCCAATACTCAATTATGGCCCGACCTGGGACTCGAACCCGGGACCTCGTCGGCCGCAGTCGAGCATGACAACCACTACACCAACGAGGCAGTCACTAGATCAACGAAGCAGTCAATTATTTACACCAAAACGGTATAAATATAGTGTAACTAGCTGATGCCCGCGACTTCGTACGCGTGGATTGAGGTTTATTGGTTCCCACGGGAACTCTTTAAAAAGTGTCTATGTATCATTCCAGACTCTTATCTATCTATCTCTGTGCCAAATTTCATCCAGATCTGTTCAGCTGTTCTGGCGTGAACAAACATCCGTCCATCCAAACTTTCACATCCATAATTCCATACTAATATTATAAATGCGAAAGTGTGTCTATCTGTCTGTCTGTCTGCTACGGCCGGCCCAGCGTTTCAACCGAATTTGCTGAAATTAGGTTTATTATTATAATTATAATATATAAAAATTCAGAACTTTTTATACCGGAAAATTAAGGAGTTCCTTCCCGCGGGAATCATAAAACTTTTATCCACGGGGACGCAATCGCGGGCATCATCTAGTTTATAAAATATTAGTACAGAGTATAGATTCAATCTAACCGTAAAACTTTTAGCATATTTGTACAAAAATTACACAACGTGTACCTACTTAACATGGGCCAAAATTGCATGCTGAAAACATCTCGGGCCGATATTTACGTAGAGCGTCCATGACCACGAATAATAGTCCGCGAAATGAGCCGCGGCGAGCGAGTGAACCGAGTGACCTGAATCGTGATGTGTCAGCCAATTTTATTAAAGAATCATTTTTTTTAATATATAGGCTAGCGCTTGGCTGCAATCAGACCTGCTTGCAAGTGGTGATGCAGCCTAAGGTGGAGCGCGCTTTTGTTTTATGGCGAGATAGGCTTGCGCTTGACGATAATCATGCTTAATACAAAGCAATGATGAGGTTTGGGTTGGAGTGCGCTTGCCTAGAAGAAGATTCTATGCGAAAGAATGCGGCATGCATTTGAATTCTAGTAAGATTACCTAGGCTCGCGACTTTGCCTGTTGGATTATGATTATGATTTTTGTGGGAATTCTTTAATTTTCGGTATAAAATGCAGCCTATGACGTGTTTTTAGGCCAATGTGGCGTCAAGGAGAACCAACAGCCAAATATTCACACTATTATAACATTAGTAGGATTTTTTGCTTAAATATCTAATCGCTACCATATTTGTTTTGATTTATCGACCAATTTTAAATTAAATTTAAAGTATTCGATTTAAATTATGGAAAGTTACGTTTATCAAATATGATCTTTAAAGATTGCATTTTCTATCAGTAGTTCTGCTTCAGAGCACTACAAAAAGTTGTAGCCTTTAAACCTTTAACATTCGTATTAAATCAATATAAAATGAATTAACCGCATCACTAATTGACTACTACATTGCTGACTATCACAATGCAAGTCAGCATCGAGTTTAAATCCGCGCCCGCTGAATGCAAGGATTTTTTAATGAAATTTCGTGTCACATTGCGATTCCAGTCAGCTGTCGCGGTTCATTTGGTGGTCATTATTCGTGGACACGGGAGCCTTTCATTACGACCATGTTTGTCCGACTTAAAGCTGATCGCAGATGCATTTGACATCAAAGCATTTCCAGTAACTTTAAGGTATTACGGTAAAATTATCGCTAAGGTGTTGCGTTGCGATCGCAATCAACAGACATCTCATTGGCTAAAACTCTTTCGGTACTGGTCAAAATCAGTAATTGTGGTAGCAAAGATACCATATTTAAGCCAATCACAACAACTGTCAGTGACAATGATTGATGCTGGGCATGTAAAAAAGATAGATTGATAGATAGATGAAGTCTTTATTGCCACACCTATCATAGAACTATTTAAATTACAAATAAAAAACAGAAAACAACGCGTGCGCAAGGGCGGTCTTATCACTAAAAGTGATCTCCTCCAGACAACCCCTATAAACTGAATAGCCGGTAAATATTGCTCCTGAACATTAGTGCAAAATATGCCTAGTCTATCTGGGAGATTTACATGCACGAGTGACGGCGCATATACCTACTGCCTCCCGAATTCAGAAATAATCACCGCTTAATGAACAGAGAACATTGAACTGAAATGCACTATGCATTCATCCTATTAACGCTAAATTCGAATGTCTGCCGGTCTGTCGTTTCTACCTGGTATTTCCGACGATTTGCAATGATCACTCGGTAAGGGAATATTCTGCCTGTGGTGGACACGGAGAACAGAGTAACTCTCAGATGACATAAAATTGCTTTTGGTAAATGGGCTAGACACTACGTATTCTGATATTCTTTTCTTAATACGTCACGTAAGTTTGTATTCAAAGAAAACACCAAAAGTAATGTGGTCGGTTCTCCTGACCGAATTTTCCATAGAGTAAAGATATTTTCTATTAGTTTTAAGATAATATTTTGTACAAGAATAATAAAAATAAAATAAATGTTTGCACTACAATAGCACGGGAGATATTGCAGTGCAAATATGTGCGCAAATATTCTCTATTCGCTTACATATTCCGATGGGACATAAATCCGACGCGACCGGAGAGATATCAGGCGCAGGACCAATGTATTTACGTGCTCTTCGATGCCTAGGGGAGGCAGAACACTTACTCCCAACTCCGGCCTCCTACTGCGAATTTCTTGACAGAAAAATTCACAACAATTATTTGCCCCGAGTCGGGAATCACACCCAGGATTTTGTCATCCTTAGGCGATATACTAACCACTGGCTTATTGTAACCAAAAATATAAAAGCAGATGGACGTTTTCGTTTACTGAATAATGATTGCAAATGAACCAGGAGAGCTAGCAGGAATAATAACGTACCGGCAATTTCATTTACAGCGCTATACACAATCGCGAAATTGCGTTTACGGTGCCCGCTCGCGCTTGCATTCTAATTGCAATGTTGTTAAGAACTATCTACACGTAATTGTATCCTTAAAATGCTACAATGGAATAAAATTAACGTAGGAGCATTGAACAAATTGAAAAACAATATTAGAACATTGCTATAATTTTATTATTAGTTACATATTACAATACTGTTTTTATAGTAGGTAGAGGGGAATATTTTTAACGTAATCATCTGATTACTCGTACAACTTTTTGTAGTATTAACTTTTCTAGATGTAAGCAAGCTAAAAAATAGTTACCTATATGAAACTTCAGTGTTTAATAGGAATAGCAAACCTAGATTATGTAAATAGGTATACCCATTCCTATTCATATACACATGGTCATATAGATATTTCCAGTATTGCTCTTTCGGCTCTATGCATTGTATAAGTTCTTAGTTCTAGCACAGAATTCTAGTCAGATCTCTAAATCTTTTATTTCTTTGTATACCTACTCTAATGTGGGACGCTATATATGCGTTGACTCCATGTCATGTCAGGGAGACAGCATCGAGGCCGGGAGTCGCTGCAGAAATGGCTGAAGATTCAAGATTCAAGATTCAATTCATTTATTCAATATAGGTACACTGTACACTTATTGACGTAAAAAATTACTTACATAAAAAACATGATGGTGATAATCAGTTACGGTATCTTAAAACTAAAGCTACGAGGGTTCCAAACGCGCCCTGGTCTGAGAAGAGCCCACACCGGTGAAACCGGCACTTGGCGCAAATAGGTATGCCTCTCTCATCGATAGTCAAATTTGTTCCGAATGCCATGGAGACCCTGGAGGCGTGAATCCGTGGAGTCTTATTGCAAAAAACTTCCAAGAAAAAAAAAACACCGCGGTTGCCTCATCTAGGTTTTGGTGGTAGAATTGCTTGCTCATTTTTTGCGCAAAGAATCAGCCCGGCTGTTCAACTCGGGAACTCAGCCAGCATTCTCGCCGCCATTGCACGTGGGCATAATTTATATAGTAACTAGCTGATGCCCGCGACTTCGTCCGCGTGGATTGAGGTTTTTCGGTTCCCGCAGGAACTCTTTAATTTTCCGGGATAAAAAGTAGCCTATGTGTTATTCCAGACTATAATCTATCTCTGTGCCAAATTTCATCCAGATCCGTTCAGCTGTTGGAGCGTGATTGAGTAACAAACATCCATACATCCATACATCCATACATCCATTCAAACTTTCGCATTTATAATATTTATTATTTGATTAGATTATGCTAGCTAGCTATAAGTTTTATTGTACCGACCTACTATAATTATAACCTTTTTGGTTTACAGGTAGCTACTGATTCCCATCAGCATCAAACATCTAATCAAGAGAACAAAGAAACAGGTATGTAACTTCAGTCATTTCATAATGGTTTCCCATTTTTATTACAAGCATTTTTTGCACTTCATATGTTTATTTAGGTCGAATCGTGCAACTCATTTTTAACCGACTTCCAAAAAAGGAGGAGGTTCTCAATTCGGCGCGTATGTTTTTTTTTTTTTTGATTGATTATTAGTTAATGATTAAGACTTACTGCATACGTTTGAATTCGGAAGTTATGATTCCACATTATTATAACAAAAGTACGTACTTAAATTAATGTTCAAAATTATTCCACAATAATTATTAATTTTATCTTTTAATGTCAGCAATATTCTAAAGTAATACTAACATTATCTTCCATCGAAAGCTCATAATATACAAGTAAAATGCACGATCGAACATCAGGGTTCGTTGCTCATTTAAATGCTTTCACACTAAAATTATGTACTGCAAATCATTATCATCTATACTTTCACTTTGATATTGACAATTGAAATGTATGACGGAAAATATCAAAATGATTTTCTAACTTTAGATGCATTTTTAGTTTATTGTAAGCTCCTGAAACAATTTTTTTATGGTCGTTAATGACACTTTCTTTAATAATTGAGCTATGTTTTAAATTTCCATAACAATTCATAATTAATGATTAAACGAACTTACCTGTAAGTGAAGTTCGATCATAATTATACGAGTATTCGTCCGAAGAGATTAGCATGATATACTTGTAGTACCGTGTACGTACGGCCACTTTCACACGTTAGTTGAGGTAGCTGGAAATAAAAACAAACGCTCCCTCTTACCGGCCGATAGCAGGCCGCCATATATAGGCCCCACTCCTGCACAACTAGTCATTTAGTTCGGAGCTTGACTTTTTTTTTTTTTACACTTTCATAAACACATACTTATATATTACAAATTTAACCTTGAATTTGAAATTTGACCTTTTCATGACACTGGGGTAACCCGTGGGAGGGTGGGATGCTAATCTCTTCGGACGAATACTCGTATAATTATGATCGAACTTCACTTACAGGTAAGTTCGTTTAATCATTAATTACACTTCGTATTCGTCCTCCGAGATTAGCATGATATACTTGTAGATATTGAGAGACTTGTCATGAAAACAGGTCTTACTCGTAGTTATTATGCGAAAAACGCACTTTAACCATCAGGTATATCATATTTAATACATAATAATGATTATGTTCTTATTTAATGAACAATTTTATTTATTTTGATAGATATTTACGAGGTACTGTATAACTTTGTTTTTTATAATGCTCGATTTTATTATTACAGGATCATAGTATTTGTAAGAAATGAGTCAACTCAACAATCTGAATTTTCGATAAGGAAAATTATAATTTCAAAAGTATTCGAGCAACTACTTAGTGTCGTGTACTTTGGGCAAAAACAAGGACCAGTCTGTGGATATGCCAAGTGACTGCAACTAAAATATTCTTGTGGATATGGCGGGCTCTTGAGGCCGCGCTGTATTGAGGAATTGTGTCGAAGGTGTTTAATTTTGTCAAGATAACTATTAAGGGCTACACATACGATAATGTAAAAATTGTATTATATACGGAAGAAACCTGTTCAGAAAGTTTTAATTAAAAATTAAAAATTTTGATTGACGAGAAATTTCGAAGGAAAGTTCTATGTTATATATTATTATTATTACAATTTTGAAAAACTTTTGCATTCTATGTAATGTTCTTGAAGCTCATAAAATTATTTAATGCTTCAAAAGTTCTTTTATAGTTGAAATTTCATCAGATCATTGATTGAGAAAAAACAAAACACAAAAAAAAAATTAATGCATTTCAAGGATCTCAAGTGATGTTACATTTTAGCATAGAAAGTCAGTATGAATTTGAAAAAAAAAAAAAAAATAGAAAATCTATTTATAGTACCTATGTTCAATTTTTTCAATGTAACTGCATATTATACTTAGAGATCACTTATCTCTAATATTACGAGATCTACAACTATTGGTAAAGTTGTGATAAATTTCAACAACTCAAATTCAATTGAATTAATGCTTGCTGAAGACATCCATGGAAGTAGTTCCAACCAGGGTATGTGAGGTGTAATTTGCGGCTGCAGGAACGAGAGAGAAAGAAAAAAAAAAAAAAAAAAAAAAAAAAAAAAAAAAAAAAAAAAAAATATATATATATACTTATGTATATATATAACCACGTCAGATGGTTCAAAGACCAGTGGACCAGTGGATCCGAAGACAAATTACAGCAAGTAAACCATTAAATATGCGATATGATGGTAGGCTATAAAGGAACAAAAATTATGAACTTTACTTGTGTTTTCTTGATAATACCGAAGAGTGGAAACCCAAGAGATTGAAACCCATGAACGCATTAATGGCGTACGCATCTGAGTCATTCTTACACGAAATATATTAATTTTTATAATTGGTATAACATTGGGACGCAAAAAGGAGAATTTTCGAATTATTTGGACAGTTCCCACTAAATACCTTTGAACGGATTCGTCTTGATTCTCTAATAGCTTTAGTATCGTGACTAGAGCGTTTATATGTAATGCAAACATCTTTGTAATCGCATCTATTCAATATATATCTCGTGGGCTCATCTCAAGAGGGGAAGTACCTACCAGCCATGCAGGTTATGAAACCAACTGCAATGGTATTGGCGATCTTGAAAAGATTTTGAAAAAATGTGTAAGTATTCAACAAATACTTGAAACCGAAGTAAGCTGGCAGAATTTCCAACTGGTTAATGTGAAATGCCTCATTTCGTTGGGTGCTAGCAGTTTCCTCACCACAAGCGGCCCCCAACCCCGCAGTTGAGAATCCTATGACAATTTCTACATCATTTCAATTTTGTTTACAGAATTAAGCCGCTCAAAATCTGAAGGACAACAGGATATAGATGCGTTGTTTCTTAATTACCATTTTTTAAATTTAAAACATTTACACCTTCTAAAACTTGGTTGTTTTAGCCGGCCACGATGAAGTAATAAGGCCAACTAATGTAGCAAAGTTCAAAAAAAAATATTATTATGTATATAAGAATAAATTACGTATTCCAAAAAATAAAGTTGCAGGAGCTCGGTGGCAACTTATTGTTTCTTTTCATTGAAATATTATGTTATATAGACGTTCGTTTTGTGATTTCTTTTTAAAAAGAGAATCAATCATCATCGAACAATAACTATAGGTAGTGTCGGAACTCCTTATACGGAAGTTATTTACTTGTTTTAAAATTAATTATAAAATAAAACTGTTAAGTTGCCAAACTGTAAAGATTATTAAAGAATTATTATGATTAAAAGGAGTAACATTAATTTCTTAGCCTCGAGGAAATTTTTAGAAAAAAATATTGCAGTTTGGTTTAAATAAACCAAATAACTGTGGAACGTATATTTGGAAAACTATATTCAAACAAAAGCGCAATTAATTTAGTTGCCTTTCTGGTCTGCATGTATTAGGACCGAAAACTAAGCATCTTTTTGATTGGTTGTGGTCATATAGCAGTTCTCACTAATACAATTATTGTTCTAAATTCTTCAAATAAAGAAAAAAATATTGAAATGTTTTTCATTGTTTTATATTAAAGTAAATATGTTCTTGCCGTATGACTCGGACAAAGAGTACTGCAGTCAAAAATTAATGTACTGCAGGTTCACTTTGTGATATAGCTCCTATAGCTAAGGGACCATCGACTGCCTTTTGAATGAATTTCGAGGCAAAACAAGAAACACTTAAAATAGGAATACTATAGGAAAAAGCGACTAACCACTGTAGGGTCATCGGTTATGGATGACCACTGCTTTTTTAAAAATTTTGACAAATTTTTAAAAAAAATTACCAGTGTTCCTAATCTCGGACAACGATGGCTGCGATGAGAAGTCCTTAGCCGAAATGCTCGCATAACAGGTCTGTTGATTTAAAACTTCCTTTGCGGTTTGGGCTTGAGGCTGTTTCGACTCTGCGCTCTATTTAATTATCGCCTTAGCATCTTTGTAAGTTTCTGAAAGATTCTTGCTAAATAATAAGAATTAGTTTTAATATGCAATAACTAATCCTGAGGACAATTAAACGTCTTGTTAAAGAATCGCTGTATGTCGTAATTAAAGCGTCGTGCGTCCATTAATAGATGCTGTATCCGACGATCCGTATCGTTTTATAAAGCTCTGCTGTAGTAGCTATGCTCAAAACATCATAACAAAAAACTCGAAGGCGTCTTGCTGTCGGGATTCGGGAGTGAAGGCGGGACTTGCGCCTGCGTCATCATGACTTCTCCCAGGGCAGGTAAGATCGTTGGTCTTCATGACATTAGTCATTCATTATTGTTCATTAGAACGCAGTCCCAATAGTGAAGCATATTATGGCAACATGAATGCTTGGATAAGTTTTCGCACCTGATCGAAGATGCTTTGAGATTCAAGCACGTGCGCGCGCACTTTCGTCGTACGAAAAAAGGTGTGCCAATAAAGTGCGTAAAAGGACGCACTTCTCAAAAATAGATTTTGCAATAGTTAGTTCAAACAATCAACGCAATACAGGCATAATTTCATAATATATAATCGTGTACGAAAAAAAAAACACTTCAAAATTGAACAACGCCTGAGAGCCCCCGCTCATGACCCATTGCCAGTCCATTACTTTGTAGGCATGAGATTGCACGCGAAAATATACTTCAAAATTGAGCAATGCCTGAGGGCTTTCGCCCACGACTCATTGTAAGTCTATTACTTTGTAGGCATGTGATTGCACGCGAAAACGTACTCCAAATTGAAACGTACTTCAAATTTGAGAAATGCCTGAGGGCTTTCGCCCACGACTCATTGCAAGTCTATTACTTTGAAGGCATGAGATTGCACGCGAAAACGTACTCCAAATTGAAACGTACTTCAAATTGAGCAATGCCTGAGGCCCCCCGCCTACGACTCATTGTAAGTCTATCATTTTGTAGGCATGAGTTTGCACGCGAAAACGTACTCCGACTTATTGTAAGTCTATTAGGCATGAGATTGCACGCGAAAACGTACTTCAAATTGAGCAATGCCTGAGGGCTTTCGCCCACGACTCATTGTAAGTCTATCATTTTGTAGGCATGAGATTGCACGCGAAAACGTACTTCAAATTGAGCAATGCCTGAGGGCTTTCGCCCACGACTTATTGTAAGTCTATCATTTTGTAGGCATGAGATTGCACGCGAAAACGTACTTCAAATTGAGCAATGCCTGAGGGCTTTCGCCCACGACTTATTGTAAGTCTATTATTTTGTAGGCATTAAATTGCACGCGAAAACGTACTTCAAATTTGAGCAATGCCTGGGGGGCCTCGCCTACGACTTATTGTAAGTCTATTATTTTGTAGGCAAGAGATTGCATGCGAAAACACACTTCAATAGGTAGCCATAGGCAATCCGATTTGCTAAGATTTCATAATATCCACGTCTAGACAGGTAGATTTTAACAGACTTTCTTGCTGATTCTTTTCTGTAGGAATGTTATTCCGAACCAGTGAAAGATTCCACTCGACGACTCAAAAAGGACTTGTAAAAGTCTATTTGAGTAAGAAACATTAATTGAATTTCGGTTTGAGTTTAGTTATATATCTAAAAAAAAATCCTATGCGCAAACACACATTATTAGAAAGTTGGCTGACGAGCAATGTAGCGACTCGATGGTGGCAGTGTTGGCGATTGCAGTGACTCCAAAGAACTCGATGACAAGCAGTGTAGAAGACTTCAAAAACAAAAGCTCGATGGTGTAGAAGACTCCAAAAAACTCGATGACAAACTTATTCGGTGATAACGTTTACGTGATCGGTTTAATTTCAAATTTCCGAAATCACTTTTACGTTTTTATCACAAAAATAAATAATAAAAATATTAATTTTTAATTTAAAAATTTAAAAATAAAATAAAAACTCACCGAATTTGCGGACGTGCGAAGTGGCTGAGCACGAAAACACGAATGACTAGTTGTGCAGGAGTGGGGCCTATATATGGCGGCCTGCTATCGGCCGGTAAGAGGGAGCGTTTGTTTTTATTTCCAGCTACCTCAACTAACGTGTGAAAGTGGCCGTACGTACACGGTACTACAAGTATATCATGCTAATCTCGGAGGACGAATACGAAGTGTAATAAATTTCAATTTGGACAGAAACTCTGAATATACTAACAAAAATACACGTACATTTGTACACGACGCACAAGTCCATACACGTTTTAATTAACTAGGTAGCTAACTATAAAACATTTTTAATGAACGCACAGCAAATATAAAGACTAGAGCAATATAATTATTATCAGCGGGCAAAAGCTCTTCCTTTGCGCTTATTGCAACAAATATTTAAATTGAGAAAATTCCAGCGCACTTTTAGCGTAAGGTTATGTACACACTAGCAACAAGTCGCTTGACAAAAAGAATAATAGTATTTATTATACCACATTCTGCAGCACCCAGTAGTAGTCCTATGTATGCTCTGTGTTCTGCAGGGACTCACAATTCGAAAATGCCAAAAATAATAATTTAATTGGCAGCTAAATTTATGACTCGACCAAAAGTGTGTTAGTCTACGAGATATAATTAAATATAAAAAAAGCGAGCGTGGCATGAAGCAATTATATTGAGTTCAATTCAGTATTAAGTATAGGGGCTGATTCTGTAGTGCACAATCTCTAAACTAAACTAAAATTAGAGCATTACAAATATTGTTAACCCTTTCATAATACTCCATACTGGTCTAAGATCCCGATATAAAACGACCTACACCGAGATGCTTATTTAATGAAACGTATTTTATATTTAATTAAATATGTCAATAAATATAATCCATATGGGTTGCCTAGCAAATTTCAGTCCAGAGTATGTTTAATTAATAATTTTAAAAAAAAAATTTTTTAAACATTTCACCGGTATGATTATTAGATAAATTCTATACCAATCGAAAGTATGAAGCCCATAGAATATGCAAACGTTAGGTTGCCTATTCTTTTCCGGTCACAACTATCGGGTTGCCAGGTATAAACAGGTAAATCTGTACTAGCATTTTGCAACGGTCTGTTTATTGAATGAAATTTAAATGAAATTAAAGATTATTTTATTCTGAACACGGTGGTATAGGGTTGCCTGCGAAAAATCAGTCCAGAATTGCGGTTGTCGAATTTTAAAAAGTAAAATATTGCTCCGAGTGAATGTGTGCGACTGAGAGGTCCCAACCGACCATCCCATGCGATAGAAGAGGACACAGCATAGCAGCTGTTTAAAGTCCGCCCACTTAAAGAAAGAGAGTGCGCATGCTATTTGGGCTTGGAAAAGAAAAGGATAGCGATAGACTCGTATATACTATGCATCATTTTGGAGTAGTTTATTATTTAAATAGAGAAATAGTTATTTAATTTTTTTTTTTTAATTAATTAATTATTTATGTGTATATTTTTTATGTGACACTAAAGTATATATACATCTTTCGTAAAAAAATAAGGTTATAGTGATACATATATAATACTACCCTGATTAAAAATATTGATTGAAAAAAATTAAAAAAATTTACTACATGCAAATTATAAATCTATAAATGTAAACAGAGAAATTGAGATCAATTGAAACTATTGGAAAAAATTCAAAACCCATAAAATTGATTTTTTTTTTAATCAGGGTAATCTTGCAAATTTTATTTTTATTATAAGAAGACAAAATAAAAAAACAACAATTAAAAAATTACTTCTATTTATTGTAAAAAATTAAAAATACAATTTTTTTTTAAATTATTCAGAATCCGAGTCATCGGACATAAAACTACGATCTTCAACTTCTGAATCTTCTTCGTCATCACTCTCTGTTTCACTTTTTTCGACAATGTCTTCTATCTTTAAAGGTGTATGATCCCCAATGAATCCTACTGGTTTTAAATATTCATCTAAGAACCATCCGCAATTCTCAGGCTCAAGTTTCACGCATATTGGATCCGTTGCATTAAGCCACATGGAATTTTCGAAAATAGTTCGTAAAATTTTCTGAGTTAATGATATCCAGCATGGTGGTATGGAGTTGGAGTCGAAGCCTTTTATTTTTTTTTAAAAGTGCTCGCTGTCAGTCAGTCAGTCAGGACTTTGAATTTTATATGTATAGATGTATTAGCTAAGATAATTTTAAAGATTCAATTATTATGTACTTACTGTATATTCAGCACTAAAATTAAGAAATTCTTCGTTATATTTTTTATTCAAAACGGTCACTTTTTTGTAGCACGTGGTATGATAACCTACAAATTGAAGAGAGACTGGGTAGCTCAACAAAATTGTATTCAAAGTGCTTTTTTTACGAAAAGCTAACTTTAATACACAGTTTTTAAAAGTTTCATCATTAAAATCAATTATTTCATCATCCGATCCACACAAAAAACACTTTTTTGCCATTTTTTCTAACAATAAATAGTAGCACGTTTTTTTCAATTGTATTTATAGCGACACTCTACTCCAAAGTCCAAAATGATGCATAGTATATACGAGTCTATCGCTATCCTTTTCTTTTCCAAGCCCAAATAGCATGCGCACTCTCTTTCTTTAAGTGGGCGGACTTTAAACAGCTGCTATGCTGTGTCCTCTTCTATCGTATGGGATGGTCGGTTGGGACCTCTCAGTCGCACACATTCACTCGGAGCAATATTTTACTTTTTAAAATTCGACAACCGCAATTCTGGACTGATTTTTCGCAGGCAACCCTATACCACCGTGTTCAGAATAAAATAATCTTTAATTTCATTTAAATTTCATTCAATAAACAGACCGTTGCAAAATGCTAGTACAGATTTACCTGTTTATACCTGGCAACCCGATAGTTGTGACCGGAAAAGAATAGGCAACCTAACGTTTGCATATTCTATGGGCTTCATACTTTCGATTGGTATAGAATTTATCTAATAATCATACCAGTGAAATGTTTAAAAAAATATTTTTTTTAAATTATTAATTAAACATACTCTGGACTGAAATTTGCTAGGCAACCCATATGGATTATATTTATTGACATATTAAATTAAATATAAAATACGTTTCATTAAATAAGCATCTCGGTGAAGGTCGTTTTATATCGGGATCTTATACTATACGGAAAGGGACGGAACTAGATTTAAAGCTGCCATTTTAGTTTAGTTTAGAGTCAATCTTCGAAGGTGAATTATAGAGGTATGTAAGTACATAATAGTAGGGTGACCGAACGGGTGTTGTTAAATCTTTCGATGCACTTTGCTTTACCACGGTCCACAGCTCTTTCCTCAATGAATATGTATATTAAAAAGAGTATTTAATTCATAGAGTTAGTTGCATAAAGCAATAATCTACCTATAGTTTAGTTTATTTAACGCAACCTGCAAAATTCTGCTGGGGCCTTTACGCTTAAACGTAATTGACACAGCAAACATAGATCTTAGCTGTGTCTTAGCAGCGCAAGGACCGCAGCATGCAACTACATTATGTCTGTATGCATTCGCAAGGCTCTTGAGCATGCATGCTTGTGAACATGCGCTCTAGACATTCATGTCTGGGAATAATGATGCAACCGCGGCGGCTGACACACGTGATGCTGAATAAAACTTGAATTACTGAGGCATATTGTTGTGGCACTTAACAGTCCCGTTATATTACAGTAGATGTATTCTTTGCTATTCTTAAAAGCTTAACACTATAACTGGCTTCAAACTTTGAAGGTAAACATAGTAAGGAAACCTGAGTCCGAGAATTCTTAATAATGCTCTCGAAGGTGTGTGAAGTTACCAATCCGCCCTTGGCCAACGTGGCGGACTATGGCCAAACCTTCCTCATTCCGAGAGAAGACTTGTGCTCAGTAGTGAGCCGGCAATGGGTTGAAATAATGATGATTTTTAAAAGCCTACAAGTTCCAGAAGTTTATTGATATTAATTTGTTAAGTACTAGCATCTCCCCACGACTTCTGAAAATTCTAGCCGTATTCCTACATTGTAAAGGCAACCCCTGTGCCAGCTTTCTAGGTCCAAGTGTTTATATTGTTGGGCTTGATGTAGATTCAGTATAATTATTACCTACCCTTCAGCATTTCATCCCAGTAACGTAACAGACTTACAGCTACTGGATTATTAATGTGCATGTAATGTGAACAAACACTGTCAGCACACAAAATAATTTTTGTGTGCTGACAGCGTAGGGTATTATAGGTATTGTATTTAAAGTCCTACATAATTATTTACCTTACAGATATAGATACTATTACGGAAGAAAATAATGTTCTCCAATTCCATTCGTTTCAATACTAGAATCCAAGTAGATACGTTTCAAATACGAGTAAGTATGAGTAAACCTTATACATACCTAAGTTTAAGTAACATAATAATAGGAACGTTAAAGTCGGAGCGCTTTGCTCGTGACACTGAATATAGCGTTCAAATGCCAAGATCAGTTTAAATAACGAAATATGCGATATAAATGTAGAGGCAATCGTCGCCGTTGCATTCAAGACTAATGCCGCCACTAACGTTATCCCTATTCCCCGTTCGCATATTTATATTTATTTTAAACAATATTACGCTTATCTATACTAATATTATAAAGAGGTAAAGTTTGTGAGGTTGTAGGGGGTAATCTCTGGATCTACTGAACCGATTTTGAAAATTCTGGTAGGTACCAATAGAAAGCCACATTAATTATTTGTGAGTGTCATAGGCTATGTCCCGAAAAGTTAGGGAGTTCCCGTGGGAATTTAAAAAACTTATTTCACGCGGACAAATTCGCGGGCATCTGCTAGTTATAATATAAAATTCCGAAATCTCCATCCATCCACAAGTTAAGCTAGGAATGTGAGCTAACTAATATCTACAGTCTTTCACTATAGTATTTTAAGTCTAAGATAGTGTCACTACAATATCTTCATACAAAACTCAGCGTCGATTATGCAATGGTCTCTGAGTTCACAAATCATGAGTGTCGCATGGAAATGATCTGAATTACAGTCCAGATTGTTTCAATTTAAAGCCAGCGATAGGGTAGGGTAGAATATCAAGACAAATTATGCTGTAAGTTTTGCTGTAAATATTTTAAAACTAAAACATATTTTAAGGAGACAATATAAAGAAATCTTTTTAGATCGGACATAACGTGGAAGTTGACCGGAGGAAAGTTACAAATAGAACCTAGCTGTTTTATTTTCTGTGATGCGAAGGACTACTTATCTGGTATTGTTCTTGTTATGTACATAAATAAATATCTACATTTATAAGTAACTAGCTGATGCCCGCGACTTCGTACGCGTGGATTGAGTTTTTTTTGTTCCCGCGGGAACCTCTTTAATTTTCCGGGATAAAAAGTAGGCTATGTGCTATTCCTGACTATAATCTCAGTGCCAAATTTCATCCAGATCCGGTTAGCCGTTCTGGTTAGCCGTGATTGAGTAACAAAAAACCATCCATCCATCCATACATCCATCCAGACTTTCTCATTTATAATATAAGTATAGATTAAAACATACGAGAGTATCTTTGTAAACAAGTACAGTCGAATGGGTAACAAACTGCGAGAGATCCTTTCATTTGCATGTTTTCCTCGAGCAATATCAAATATCATCCCCTATCGCGCTGTTGCTGCTCTGTAATTACACTTCGACAGCTCTTACATAATTACAGCGCTCTAACTGTCGCAGCTACACATAAATTATTCATGACGGGATAATAGCGGTTTCTGTAAATATCGCCAAATCCATTCGTATCCTAACCTACATCGTGATATCCTTCGTCAAGGAGTGCTTTAGATGATAATGTTTTACTAATTTACACGTCGTCCATTATAATCAGAATGCTTTTTAATTATATTGGTAACTTGGTAAGGGTAAATATATATACCTACCTATCGGATACTTATATCAGGTCTTTTTTCCTGGATTTGAATGTCGTCGAAACTTTTCTGCTTTAACTATGTTTACTGAAAATTGTACGCCTTTCTTTAAAATGTCATCTAGTTTATTACTTTATAATAGTTTATAAACGAAACAACAATTATTGTCAAAGAATAATCTTTATGTTATATATATACCATCTGAGTCTATTTGTCTATTATTCCATTTGACAGGCCATCCGCTAAACTGATTTTGATGAATTTGATAGCTTATATCTCGGAAACTAGCATAGGCTACTTTTTATCCCGGAAAACTCAAAGTTCCCGTGGGGTTGAAGAAAACACAACACAAAAAAGCGGATGAAGTCTAGGTCATCTAGTATGCTATAATTGTTATAAAAACCTTACGTACTCAGGTAGGCAATTGCAGCTATGCATAATAATTATAGAGCAACCACAATTAAGTAATTCTATATATCGGAAGTCATAACATTACCTATTCTTTAGAGAGTGGTATGCAATAAGGAAATCTTTCTTCCTGTCTATTATATTGTCTATTACGTGGCTGAAGTCATTAATGACCAACTTTATCTAATCGACCAATAAATCTATACAATATAATCATTTATTACCACCGTACAGGCTCCACAGTTTTAGATAATAAGTAAATAGTTATTTGTTATACAAGAGTGAAAAGTTGTTTTTTAACCGCGTGCTCAATTTTGATGACCGAGCAAGCGAAGGATTCTAAAATTGAATCACGAGCGCAGCGAGTGGTTCAAAAATTAGAATCCTGAGCGTCAGCGAAGGAATCAAAAGAGCACGAGGTGAAAAATCTTTTCACTCGAGTGCAACACGTAACTTTTCATTCCACCTCAGCGAGGAAATGACTAAATGCAAAAAAAATCACAAGATTAAATTCAATTCTGTTAATTTCTTCGTCACTAGAATCACTCATTTTAGGTTTTTCACTTATTTTCAATTTTCTTGTTTTTAATCGGTTTTAATTTTAAACTATATGACGTGAAAGAAAATGGTGCGCGCAAAGCAAATTAAAAAGTACACCAAGAAGGTTACGAGTGTGAGTTTTTAACAAATTAAAAACGATTGTATGGAAATTCGGCACCATAGAGGTACAAGTAAATAGGTTTTAATGATGTTTTGGATTCACAAACTTCATAGACGAGTGATATTTACTAACGTGCACACGATGTTCTAAATTCAATTTATTTTATCCTCTAGAGGATAATAACGGCTTTTACCATCAGATATCGAGGAATAAAAATACTTTTTCCGAGATGGTGGGATGAAAATATCATTTTCTCGGAAAAATACAAATACCTACTAGGACGTAGGTATTTAGATATTTTTATGAATCTATTTTGTGTAAGTACATTTTTAAGTTACATGACAAACATACAAACTTACAAACATACCAGCACACAAACATACAAACTTTCAAACATAATATCCATTCTTTCACATGTATAATACGCCATTGTGTGCGAATATTACTTGAATCTCTTCATCCTCTACGTTATGATGATCCCATTGCATTAATCACTTTATTTTATGGTTTTTTCCCAGAATAAAATGATATTAAAATATTATACTTCACGTGACATTATTACTTTATCTAATAGAGCTATAGAGGATAATAAAACTCATTCTAGAATAATGAGCTCTATTCGTGTGTACTTTTATTATCTCTGCACTCTTGGAAATGTTTGCATAAATGAATAAAAATGAAAAACGGAAGATAGAACGTTAAGACTTTCAATATGATGGACGCGTTCTATCATACTTAATATTATAAATGCTAAATTAGTGTATTTGTTTGTTGGTTTGTCCTTCAATCACGCCGCAACGGACCAACGTATCGACGTGATTTTTGGGTATGGGTACTTTTTAGGGTAAGGCTACTTTTTATGCCGGTAAATTATGGAGTTCCCGCAGGAATAAAAAAACTTAAACCATGCGGATGAAGTCGCGGGCATCAGCTAGTGATTGTTAAAAATGTTTCAATCGTGCTATAATATTCATATCATCGCAAGCATTTAAATTAAATAAAGTTTCAGAGCATACCTGTTACGTGACAGTTAATATAAGAAGCCCAATATTGGATGAACGGATAATTTCACGAACACTTAGTTGACGTCCGTAAGCTATTTGACGGACGGACGGCATAAGAATTTATATTTACAATTAATATAAAAGCGAATTAATTATTTTAAAACAAATAATATAGATAAGACACAGTCCAAGATTCCCACGAAACTGTCTGGAACAGTTAAAGAAAATATCGTTAAGAAACTTGCACGGCAGCGCACGAGAAACTAAAAGAAATTCTAAGACAACTATTAGCTCGCAAACTTTTACCCGGCACAATAAACTCTTTACCCACTTCTTAATTAAAGACACTATTGTGTTACAGAACTAATGGGTTGAAAAGATAGCTTCCTACGTCTCTAAGTTAAGAAGGCAATTTTAAAAAGCTATTTTGAAGTTGTTACATTTTATCCACTTTAAAACTTAGTATACGAGTAGAACTAGCTACACTTGAAGAAAAATCCTCCTTCTAATCATGAGTTCATAAGTGGTTTCATTATCATCAAACTAGATGATGCCCGCGACCTCGTCAGCGTGGATAAGTAAATATTTTTTGACTCTCGTGGAAACTCTTTAATTTTCCGGGATAAAAATTAGCCTATGTCCTTCCCCGGGAAACAATCTACCCCTGTACCATATTTCATCAAAATCGGTTGAGCAGATGGACCGTGAAAGCGTAGCAGGCAGACAGACAGACAGAAAGACACTTTCGCATTTATAATGTCAGTATGGATTACCAGCCTGCGGATATGTACTGCTGCGCACAGGTATTTCCCAAAGAGCACCACCACACCCGATCCTCAGTCTCCCTCATCCAGCCAGTTCCCACCAACCTCTTTATATCGTGGTCCAGTGTTGGAGCACGCACCAAACTAGTATAAACTCACACCTTGACTCACACAAAGCACATTAAGCTCACCAAGCCGCGGTATAGATACTTCCGGGTCCAACGCCGTCGCTCCTATGACAAGCGCATGGTCTGTCTGCCATTTCATTAGTCTTTAGTTATTAGTAAATAGCCACACCCTGCACTTATTAGGAAACAGTTCTACTGCATAGCAAAGCGAATAATCACCGCCTTAAGCACAGGATCATGTATAATCAAGCATAATATCGATAATAGCTCACGAGGTTAGCCACGACTTCCAAGTTAGTTACAACCATATCTAAGTTACAATCTGCAGCCCTAAAGAACTACTCGAATGAAAACATAATGATTCGTCACGTATTAAAGATGACATTTGACCTCGCCTCAGGAAAATAATGATCGGCCCAAACCCTAGCATCCATCGACAAAAGTATGCTAATAGTTTCCAAGACACCAATTAAGTTGCATGATCGATTGCAGCTTAAAGGTGATCGCATACCTACCGCAAGAAACTCAAACGCCGGATTTTTCAATAATAAAATGCGAGTCAACTTTTCAGTTGACTCGCATTTTATTATTGAAAAATCTAAGTAAAAGTTAGTTAATACATGCTGTGTTGACTTATTTAACTTCACTTGGCTTTTATTTATATGAGGTTTTTATTTTTAGTAATGAATAAAATAAAAATAAAATAAAATAAGTTAAGCCAAATTGATCAGTACGAAGAAATATTAACGGCATCATTAAGTAATAGAGTTTGGCGTGGAAGTTACTTCTGCCTGCTTCCGATTCAGTTTCCGTCACTTGCCTTGTCAGTCTCTCTCTGCAATGTATTTCTCTAAGCTGGGGATCTTGTGGTCACTCATAACCCTTTCCATTAATTAAAATGGTTGGAGTTTTCTCGAGACAATAATGCCGTAGATCTCCCAGATCTCTCAGCATTGTTTTTACGTACCTATTCAAAAATGCATTGCGTTGGCATTTGCGTTTCTTGCGGCTCGTCTTGATAATACGATCAGTCTGGACCTATAATAATCTTTGACAATGAAGAACCGAAGATCTATAGTCTACGCCCTCAACTTGACGAAAACAATGGCACATCTATTCTCACCCTTGAACTATTGACTTAAAACGTTGCACATCGTGCGCAACGTTTAGACATGTGAATTAAAACACTCTAATCTGCATTAACATGTCTTTGTCATAAATGGCGCTTTTGTTTGACCTTTGTGAGTTTCAATTTACATTAATCTATGTAGAGCAAAGTGAGCAATTCTTTTTTAAGACTGTAAATTATACTTTAAATTCACTGGAAACCTATTTTTAACCGACTTCCAAAAAAGGAGGAGGTTCTCAATTCGGCGCGTATGTTTTTTTTTGAATACCCAGACGTAAAGTGTAAGCATATAAACTGAAGTTTTTCATTGGAAATAATACGTACTTGTCAAACTGAAAATTGTATTCGGTTATGGGTGATTATGGTGACAAGGTATTTGACCGGGTTTTTTATTCTCAAGGGAGTGAAGCCGCGGGCGGTCGCTAAAATAACTCCTTATTACAAACCAAAATCAAAATTTGCAAGAAACAAAGCTTTTTTTATTTTGACTATAAAGAGCTATACTTATTACCGATTATGTCACTGGAACATAAGTCAACAAAAAATCACATACATTAACTATTATACACCAAGGGGATAAAGCACTGTTTTATGTCACGGGCGCTACATTGAATCCTGAACGTAACGAAGGACTCCAAATTTAACTCCCGAGCGCAGCGAGGGTGTTATAAGTTAATTCCCGACCAAAGGGAGGGAATTAAGATTGAGTCCTGAGTGCAGTGAGGGATTCAAGCGCCCAAGAAAAAAACTGCTTTATCCCGGTGGTGTATACTCTACTTTATACTTCTACCATAACAGTAAAACAAACTGTAACGGTTAGATATTTATTGCAAATCATAGTAAGTAGGATACATAGGTCTAGTAAATAATAAAAAGAAAAGATGCAGGTATACATACTCCTTGGTTTAAAAACTTTTATGTCAAATGGTACGGTCGTTTGGTCGACCAGTCTGGAGCCTAGACTCTGTTGTGCATATTTATTTTACAGTATGGGGTTGGTCAACTAGTTGGGCGATCGATCGACTAGATTATGGCCCTAGGGCATGAAGACTGACTTTAGACCCGCAAAAGTATGATTAAAACAGTAGTAAAGGTATGGTAGAAGTATAAAGAATATTATATTCAGTGCAGCGCAGGGGTCATTATTTTATACCTATATAATTAACTATTTTCATAATAAATGAGCATTAGCTCAAAAATAATTACCTATACAGGGTCAGTACAATGACTATAGCTTAGGTCGTGAGTCGTGACGATGTGTCTAAAATCGCACGTCAGAAACTATAGGTACCTACCATAGGTACACAGATTTGACACCATAAATTAGAATACGTGAGATATATTATTGTTGCCGTTCTGAATTATTGAACGGGGATGGCCTTTTCTGTCCATCCGACGTAGATTGTTCTAAAATATTTAGGTAACTACATTACATTGACATTACATTGTATTGTCTTGAATAAATTTATATTTGCTTAGGAAATTATTATTCGAATTTTGTTTGATAGTTACACTTAAAACTTGCCCACCAAAAATAGTAAAGTGGGTAACACATACCAGCACTCTTATGTCCACAATTAAGCCTCTAAATGTTAATAAAATGCAGAAGTAAGTATCCCGAATTTGGCAATCTAAAGTTATTTCTTAAGATCAAATTTAACGTTAACCATAACCACCAGTGGTGCAATTGACCCAATTTAAAACATTTATTTCGAAGTCCCAGACAAACACTTAATTTTATTCATTTTATGTTTAATAAATAATTTAGGTAACATTCCTGACTCCATAATTTATACCGATAAGCATTTCGTGACTCCCCGAGGCATGCTACATTCAATTTCAAGAAGAAACGTTTCTTATCAGCCACCGAGGGGACATTAACAATTTAATGGTGCCTTACTCCCCGAGTAGCCTGCAAAACTGTATACATCACTTCAACAATCTGAATTTTTATTAACTTAAAAGTAAAATAACTTAGTACTGCTTACCTAAAGAAACTAATTTCTGTATTTTTGACATAATATTTTTAACCAAAGTTAACATGCAACGTTTCATGTTATTCATGCTACAAACCATTTTTTCCCCCTTAATTTTCATTTCAACACTGCGGTTGAACTAATTTTCTACCCATACCTAGGTACTTAAATTGGAAATCAACCCTAGGTACTTACTCATTGAAATAATTACAATATAGTAATTGTTGATCATACTAATATTATAATTGCGATGCATTTTCTGCATGGGTGTTGTTGAGGACCTAAAGGGAGACATAGGCTCTTTTTTAATCCCGGAAAATTAAGAAATTCCCGTCGGAATTAAAAAAAAATATTCCACGCGAACGAAGTCACAGGTATCAGCTAGTATTATATGTATATTTCTAATTAATATTTAGCTTCTCGCAATGATTTTTACGGTATCATTGCGGGAGGCTCCAGCCGTGGCTACAAGCTACCACCCTACGTGCCGCCAAGCGATTTATGTATCGGTACAATACCGTGTAGTAACCGACCTGCCATACCCCTAAAAAGTCTGAGGAGTTATTTAATCTAATACCACCTTCCGTGTTCTCCAGTCGCACTCTTCGTCGCAGAAACAAATTTCATCCTCACCACCTGGACGTTCACGCACCTCCCGTTATTCCAGGTCATTTCTGCCACGTACCTGCAAATTGTGGAATCCCTAATGATTTTAATATGGGGCTCTTCAAAGGGCGGATAAACAATTTTCTCAAAAGCCAGCAACGCATTGGCGGTTCCTCTGGTGCTGCAAATTTTCATAGGCGGCGGTAATCACTTATCATCAGGTGACCCGCCTGCTCGTTTGCTCGCTATATATTAAAAAAAAAGTTAGCCCGCTATCATCTTAGACTGCATCATCACTTACTATCAGGTGAGAAAGCAGTCAAGACCCGAGGGCCTTAACTTCTCAAGGCCCAAGGGCCTTAACTTCTCATTTGCATTAAAATTTATGTCAAGGCTACAGCTGTCTAGTGTCTACTGTGATTTTCAAAGAATCTCCCCGAGATTTCGGTATGAATAAAGCCTGTCTATCATGTAATCAAATGTTCTGAATAGTATCATCAATACTCAAAGATCCATCTGATATTAACAATAGCTTTACAATACACCGACCTTGTTCTGTTACGCTTCAATCAAAATATTGGGCCAAAGGTTATATCTGAACTCTGGGGTATTAAACCATTGTGATCTTCTATTAGGAAATGTACACACTTTTGTTAGTAAGTTACGGCGGTTATAAAGTTGCTCCTAGATTGGAGATTGTGTTGCATGTCACGTCCACATACAGTCCTGAAAAATGATATAAAAGCATAAAACCGTGTTATGACCTAAGTGTGTGTTTTCATGTTAAAAACGTGACACTCAAGTATGCCCGAGTTGCATAAAAGCACAGTTTTTACTGTGTTAAAAGTGTAAGTAGAGATGTCAAAACTCAAATCACGATGTAAATCTGTCCGTAGGTACTACATGACAGATTTATCTCAACGCTCATGTCACGTTAACTGGAACCTCAGTAGTAAAGATGTAAGCTTCCCTCGTGACTTCGACATCATCGATTGAGTTGTCAGATTGTGCGATCGTGCGACAAATTTCGAATCACCGAGTAATCGCTGAATCGAAAGATTATGTCGTACCGTATATTCCCATCGCACAGATTAAAATATCAACATTAATATCAGCCTACATGTGACAACACGTAGGCATGTTGTATACGTACTGAAACGCGTCATCAAAATAAAAGCTGGAAAATTTATTTGTGCGGAATAGACGCAGAGAGAGAGAAAGAGAGATTATATACAAGTTTTTACACTATTGGCAATGTATTCTCGTAAGTTACCGAAGCAAATACTCCTTGAATGTTAGCACTATCAGGGCTACCGGAGCTGATGGGACAACAACAATTACGTCGACATCATATAAATATAGCATGGGCATAATATGGACTTATTACCTTTTAGTTCCATGAAACATAGTAAGCTGTAAGACGTTCTACTATTTGTGGACGGGACGACGAAACGGACGGACGGGCGGAAACACGCTTCGGTCACGATATAACAAGCCGTCCACGCGAAACGCCCACGTCGTCGTGTGGGAAACACGTTTCGTTGTAAATTAATAGTTAGCTTGATTCTATCATTAATTTATTCTTCAAAATACATTTACAAAAGGCTAAGTTGTCCTGGCATAAAAAGTAGTCTTAAGACCACTGTTAACGTGTACAATACCTAAGTAGTAACCGACAAAGTAGCTTTGCTCATTTTTATTTGCAGCTACGAATTCCGTTAAAGTCACGGTCGATTGACTGTGTTCAATCAGGATCTACGAGGCTTGTAATTTGGCGGATCATTACGTAAACAAGTACTGCAAATATTTTGCAGTTTGCTGGCCCATCGATCTTTTATTCAGGACGAGAATAAATATGAATATTTTTTGAAAAACTCTCATAAAACTCGCCATTGACGGCGAAGTCATTTGACTTAAGTCAAACGACTTAGCGATGCCAAAATCAAATTTTGGTTTTACATCGCGTTAAGTCAAATCTAAGTCTCGTCTAAAGACTTCAATTCAAACATTAAACTAAAGACGTTAAAGTCAAAACATACTCACAAATAGTCCCACGAATTCAATGCATACCTTCGATCAGTATATACATATAATGTACTCTGTGCCTTCGATTGTCGAAAAAGGATTGTTATAAAAAAGGAGAGCAAAATTGAAAGAGGTATTTTCTGCAGCAAATCCAGACCTATAAGTGTTGTAGCGTCATTGGTGACGATGATGATTGATTTAGGTACATTCAACCTTTCGTTTAAGTATATAATTTAGTACTTCAAAAATCAGAACTACCGACACATAGTGAACATTTATTGGAAAATCATGAGCAAATATGTCGCTTAAAAATGGTACGAATGTCAAATGTGAAATATCTGTGGGACAAAACCCCGATGAGAAGTCCCGCGTGCGATATAACGCTCGCGATTTCCCGCTAAGCTCATCCCTAGCCTTAGGGTAGTATGGGGTAGGTTACTATGCCGATGCCCGCGTTCACGAGCCGAACTCGATTTTAATGATTGGCAAGTTCATTAACGTGGCAGCCATAGTTCACAATGGAGTGGGTCGATTCATCAAAAAGCTAATTAACTCGCCGAGGTGCACCTCCGCTGGTGACAGGAGATTAGGTTCAGCTTTAATTACCTACAGCGCTGTGCCGCCACCGCTGCAGTTTTACTCACTCCTAGTGCTCCTTGGTATACCGGCTTTCGTAGACCGACTTTTTATGCGACTACAAGAGGTTATGAGTATTTTAGCAGCTATGTAGGTATGTTTTTTTTTCCTTGCCATAAAGTCCATTACAATTTGATATAATGGCAACTTTATTATTTACTACCATCTAGCCTATGGGCTAATAAGTAATATTAATTTAGCTTAAACTTCTACTTATTATTAACTGGCAGATGCCCGCGACTTCGTCCGCGTGAAATAAGTTTTTTAAATTCCCACGGGAACTCCCTAATTTTACGGGTTAATATATAGCCTATGACACTCACAAATGTGGCTTTCTATTGGTACCAGAATTTTCAAAATCGGTGTTGTATTTAATAAATGAGCTATCGTATTGGCTTCGTTTCACCGATTCGCGTGCAGTAAATATGAGGCTATTGCTACGATTAATTATGAGCTAACTAGCTGATGCCCGCGACTTCGTCCGCGTGGATTGAGGTTTTTCGGTTCCCGCGGGAACTCTTTGATTTTAGCCTATTTTGACTTTCTAGCCTATGTGCTATTCCAGACTATAATCTATCTCTGTGCCAAATTTCATCCAGATCCGTTCAGCCGTTGGAGCGTGATTGAGTAACAAACATCCATACATCCATACATCCATTCATCCATACATCCATACATCCGTACATCCATCCAAACTTTCGCATTTATAATATTTATTTGATTAGGAGGGATAATATTCTAGGGTATAAATTAGTGAAAGTAAGATAAGGTAAATTTTAAAGATTTTTTGTAGTTAGTTCCCTATTTCTGAGCAAAGTTATGTTCTGCAAAGTGCAATATTCTATTTTTACTAGAATGTAGCGCTATAAGTAAAAACTTTTTTCCTTTCTCAAAATCTAGCCCGGAAGACCACGCTTTTTTGTTCCGAAATGAATACTCTAACCATTTCGATATCATTTTATATGAAAACTCATGAAAACCACTTCATGAATCGAGTGACTTATTTTTGCCATCAATGTCACTAGATTAGTGGAAGTTAAAACCATGTTAAAACCGTCAGCTTTTACCAGATCATGGAACGCAAGGCCCACTTTTATTAAGCCCAGGTATAAACGTTATCTTTTTGTCACTGTGACAAAAAATTGATAGCTGTTGTACGCTAAAAGCTTACGGCAATTTTTGCAGATCCATGGAAAGATTTACCTACTACAAAGCGCTGATAATAAGCTAGTGTTTGCATTCCTACTTTCCATCCATCCATCCATCAGCCTGTATGCGACATAGGCCTTTTAAGAGAGCGCGCCACCAAACACGATCCTCCAACTTTCTTATTTACCCTTTTCCTACCACCTTCTTAACGTCAGAAATTGCGCTTACCGGTACGTGGTCCCCTCTTTATCCGCAATTAATAATAATTTAATTAAATACATCACTTTTCACATTTATCGCGCCCATCGAACTGCCGCTTCGTATTTATTGCATGGCCTATCATTAAAATATTTATGTTTTCAATTAATAATATACTGTTTATCGATAAATAATTATAGACTCCAAAAGCCTAGGAATTAACCAACGGGGATCTGTGCTGTCAAATTAATTTTTGATCTAAAGCTTGGTCTTTATCATTATTTATCATAATAAATAATGATATTCAATATCAATATCTAATGTCAACCACAATTTGGAGTGCAAGAACCTCACTTTCTCACTCACACGCAACGCTTCAGCAACTCCTAAACATGAGCATTTATTCTCAAATATTTTATTCATACAAAACAGTTTAGAATAACATATAAGTATACTTAGGTATTCATAAAATCAATAAAGTAAAAAGCGCTCTTAAAACAGTCGCGGGGATAGATAAAAAAAGAGAGAATTTATCACAAATAATAATTCACACATTAAAATGCGAGTCAAAACAGAAAGTAATAAAGAGGAGACGCCCACAGCTGAGAAAATGGAAAATATCCGCAACCGTCAGGAAAATGTCATATAGCAGTACGCCTAGGAGTAGACTGCGTGGTCTTTGGTGGTGGCAAGCTTTCGGTACACTTTCGGTGGTCTTTCGAGACCTTCGATTCGATTTTTTGGGAGCGGTCAGTAAAGCGAAAATTAAAACTATTAGACATTACATTGATATAAAGGAAAATGAAAATTTGAATTCAAGAATTGTTTAAAAATCTTATTCACAATTCGGGAAGTTATTTAATAACGGTAATCGATAGAGAAATAAAATAATAAAAGTTCTGTTAAAATGCACAAATATTATATACCTAGATTAAATCAAAATTAAATTCGCCATACATTTCAGTCACATATTCATTTCTTTGGACGTTTCTTTGGAAGAAAGGAACGTAGTGAATTAGTGATGCCGTCTCCTCCTTAAAACATGATCGCCTAGCTTTTTAACGTGACACGGAACCCTCCGTATAGCGTAAAATTAGAATCTCTTATTTCGGATGCATGTCACAAGATAAGAAGAGTTTATCTACATATTTTATATTTGAATACAATCAAATAAAGCTTCTGTGTAACAAGCTGCCATTTACCGTATGTAAAATAATTTGTTCTTTACACACACACGAACTGAACTAAATTGAAGATGAGCATTTTGTTTCTTTTTCAAATGTTATTTTATTTATTTACTTTATAGAATAGCTATAAAACACACCCACAACAACCCAAATGGACAATATTATGTGAAAGATGCTAAGGTTATTAAAATTCTAGTGTTAATAAATCATTAATTTATTTTAGCACTGTAATGTTGATATACTTAGGTAGTATTACCTACCTACCAAAACAAAGATTTCTGATATATTCCAGTCGATTAAAATTAATAATAATATGGTCAGAACATAGTTTAACATAGAGGTAGGTTATTATTAGTAGACAAAAACTTCGTTTCCTACCATTGCAATACCGCTCAATCCGATATAGAAACTAGAGCTTTGCATGTAGGCAGGCTATCTATAAGTATATTGTAGCTCTCAAAGTTATGAAAGGATTTTCAGAAAGAAAATAAGGATGTTTGCCAAAATATTTTTAAGTGATTATAAAATTGAGGATATTCCAAAAGACGTAAAATCTACGCCCCCTGTTAGGTTTATCACCGAATACTTACTCGTACGTTTTGATTTTGACCAGTTGCTGAGCAAGTTATCAAATAACCAATTATAGGCAGGCAGTAAGTTTAAAAAGGATATTTTGATTTGATACCTATCTAAAGCGATAATTGCAGTAGGTATGCGCTTTGTTTCAATGCTGGTCATCGAACGGCAAACTGCCTGTAACGAGAGTGTATCGGGACAATACTCGTAAACGTGCACGGTCTAAACCGCAAATAAAACTCGGACGTGAGTCCCATACACTGTGTACTATTTTATTTTACACAGACAAATAAAGATAATCAACGACGAATGGATGTACGCGTGACAATCAAAAGAGGCTAAGATACTCGTAAGTCTTGAAGAATTCCTAGTTTCATATTTTAGAGGGCTCAGTATTCAATAAAACGCTTATTAAGCGTCGAAAAAACAGGATGAAAAAAAATAAGAAAGGCATGCATGAAATTGATAGATACCCTTTTCCATTTCAATTTTGATGACGAATGCTGAATGAGATATTGGGACGAAGAAATTCGGACGAATATTATTTGGATGTATGCTTCTACCTACAGCTTACCAAATTATTATATCAAGGAGTAGATTTACTAATTAGGCATCAAATATTATAGTAGCGATTATGCTAGCCCTACTGGTTCGATCAGAAGGTGAAATATAACTTTTAGTGGCTGGTGTTTTTTGTCGTGCTTCTCCATCAGTTAGAGGAAACATGGGAAAACCAGACCCTCAAACACTAACCATAGTTATTTGTTATACAAGAGTGAAAAGTTGTTTTTTAACCGCGTGCTCAATTTTGATGACCGAGCAAGCGAAGGATTCTAAAATCTTATTCTTTCTTTCTCTAATTTTTGAATCACTCGCTCCGCTCGTGATTCAAAAATTAGAATCCTGAGCGTCAGCGAGGGAATCAAAAGAGCACGAGGTGAAAAATCTTTTCACTCGAGTGCAACACGTAACTTTTCATCCCACCCCAGCGAGGAAATGACTAAATGCAAAAAAAAATCACAATGTAACTTTTCATCCCACCTCAGCGAGGAAATGACTAAATGCAAAAAAAATCACAAGATTAAATTCAATTCTGTTAATTTCTTCGTCACTAGAATCACTCATTTTAGGTTTTTCACTTATTTTCAATTTTCTTGTTTTTAATCGGTTTTAATTTTAAACAATATGACGTGAAAGAAAATGGTGCGCGCAAAGCAAATTAAAAAAGTACACCAAGAAGGTTACGAGTGTGAGTTTTTAACAAATTAAAAACGATTGTATGGAAATTCGGCACCATAGAGGTACAAGTAAATAGGTTTTAATGATGTTTTGAATTCACAAACTTCATAGACGAGTGATATTTACTAACGTGCACACGATGTTCTAAATTCAATTTATTTTATCCTCTAGAGGATAATAACGGCTTTTACCATCAGATATCGAAGAATAAAAATACTCTTTCTGAGATGGTGGGATGAAAAGAATATTATAACGTAGACCAGGTTTCCATCCAATTTTAATAGTCTTTACAGGCGAAGATTTTTTTTGTGTTTTTAATAATTGTACAACAGACCTCGTAATGCTGACGATTTATTTTGTTGTTATTGATTTCAATATTGAAATGAATAACAAAGTTTCTAAACGATTAGTAACAAATTGATGTATATTTTATACAAATTGGCAGATGTGTCCTAAAATTATAAGATGCACTTATCAAAATATTGTAAGCACGTAATAAGTTAATATTCGCCTGCTTTTTAAATCTAAATAATAAAATTAATACGAATAGGTATAGTTAGGTACCTAATACCTATAGGTAACCGTGACATGTAGAAGACCCTACGAGACCCTACCTTTGTCCTAAAATGAACGTCTAGTCACGGTAATGGTCTATTGGTTGACGACGTCTTTGCCAGAAAGGTGGTAACTATGTGGTAGGTACTGAGGTCAGTCAAAGCCTCTCTTCTGACCAATACAAGACTAGACCAGACTTCAATTTCCATATTAGGTTTTCGAATTTTGCTTTTTATCAATGCATCGAAAATATAAGTTCGTTTCTGTTTTTCTACCAGATGACGATGATGTATTCTATAGATGATGATGTCTTCTATAGATGTTTCCGTAGATGTTTCCGAATTTTCCCTGGTCTGGCCTGGTGGGAGGCTTCGGCCGTGGCTAGTTACCACCCTACCGGCAAAGACGTGCTGCCAAGCGATCTAGCGTTCCGGTACGATGCCGTGTAGAAACCGAATAGGGGTATGGGTTTAATATAGCTGCCATGTCCCTAACAGGTTAGCCCGCTACCATCTTAGACTGCATCATCACTTACCATCAGGTGAGATCGCAGTCAAGGGCTAACTTGTAGTGGATTAAAAAAAAAAAAAAAAAATGTTTGTCTATAGGTTATCGCAAATAAGCCAATTCCTCCCGAGAGCTCAGAGCAATAACAAATCGCATCGAATCTACTGTTCAGTGTACACACGGTGAAAATAGTCAGTATAACAGTCACACAGGGAACAAAGTGTGCTGAGTTCTTGGTGCTAGATCTATTATTACTAGCTGATGCCCGCGACTTCGTCCGTGTGGACTAAGTTTTTTCGATTCCCGCGGGAACTCATTAATTTTCCGGGATAAAAAGTAGCCTATGTCACTCTCGGTCCTCAACTATACCCATGCCAAAAATCACGTCGATCCGTTGCCCCGTTGCGGCGTGATTGAAGGACTAATCAACAAACCAACAAACAAACACACTCGCATTACTTATAATATTAGTATGATGAAATGAAATGAAATTATATGAATGAAATGAAATTATTCTTCTTTTGGTAAATAATAATTGTAAGAATTCCTATGAGGCGAGACCTAAAAGACGAGTTCTTAACAAAAATGGAAAAAAAAATTCTTTCGAAGAATAAATAAATAAGGCAGAGATGTCTTCGAAGTGTAAATAAATAAGGCGACAATAGTTCGTTTAAGATTCAGACAGGAGACAAAGTGTCCTCGTGTCCCGATACACTGATACATGTATATAAGTTTCGAACAAACACCGCTTTATAGAACGCGGGGCTTCTGCAAAACAAGTTATTTCCTTTTCAATGCCCACTTTGCGCGCGTTCAATTCAGTTCAATTTCAAAACTTGTTCAATACAGTTTATTGATTAATAGTGTCATAGAATATCTGTATGTGTGTTTTAATTTTTTTTTAATTATTATAAAAATTTTAATAAAATAATTACCTATTGCGTGATTGCATACCTATAATAATATTATTTTTTAAAGAATATTAGATTGCGTGCCATTCTCCAAGTGAAGTTAGACGGTCATTCTAGTAAAAAGACATATTATTTTCACTGTCCATCGTCTTCAATGAACTCCTCCAACGAATTTGGCTACAACATCAGATTAAGTACTTATACAATTACATCTCACCGTCTTCACTAAGTTTTCATCAAGTGCAAAATTTTACTCATACCTTGTTGAATATTTAGTTCCTGCAACAAATAGTTTTACCTAGAACCAAGCTTCCTGTTAATAAAAGGAGCTTCAACAACTCATTTAATACTTAAACTGGAGACAAAGTGTCCTCGAGATGCAGTACTGTGATGAATGTAAAAAATTCTGCTGGTAAATGATATTGATGCAAGGTGCATACCTCCAGCGCTTTTTCCTGTAACTTTTACTTTTCGTCGTTGTACTTAGGTTGTATTCGTAAACAGCAGTCGTTATGATTCGTAAATATAAATAGAGATCGTACTAGGTTGTGTAGGTTTTATAATCGAGTAACATGAGTATCGAGTTAAATTCATTCTGACTTATAGAAAAATAAGAAATTACAAGAATGTCAAACCTTTAAATCCATTTCTTGTTCATTAGGTACATTGTTTCATTCTATGGTTTCATTTGTTCAATATATTTTGACGATATTATTAAAGAATAAGAAATTATAAGAATGTCCATTTCTTGTCAATTTGTGCAATGTTTGACAATCTTATTAATGATTATTATAAGACTCAAATATAGCTAACACAGCTTTCAAATAGCTTCAAATGCAAACAACATCTACGAAGCTTATGAAATCAGAGTTTAATTTATTTCCTAGATAAAAGAGATATTTCATCTTGCAGTATGAAAATATACATTAGAAATTCTACTCTGGTTATTATTATTCATCCATTAATGGCAGCACCACCCCGTCTCAAATCTGAAATTCAAAATTTTGTTCAAACAGCTAAATGGAAAGAATATCCCCATTAAATGTGGATGACAAATGATATTTCGATGTGATATTTTACGAAGATTTTATTTATCTGAGGCTTTCATGAGGGGAAATTAAAAATGTATGCCTTAAAAGGTCCTGAGAATCTTTTATGAAACATTCAAAGATTATTACCGACCAAAGGTATTATCGACTTGCTTAATCTTGGCGTACCTACCTACCCAGAATAGGTGGGTGCGCTACTTATTTAACAGAATAATAAAACGTTATACAGTAATTAGTTATTTGTGAGAGCGGTGTAGCCTAGTTCCGACAGTAGATAGTGCAGGTTAAATGGCGTTGACGCATAAGTTGTGCTAACCAGATCATCATAATAATATTAGTCCGGTCAATTTAGGGCCGAATTCTTCATTTGCTCTGAAAACGTAGTTTATTTAAACAGAGTTTTGCTCTAACTGCGTTCAAATGACAAGCTTGATCTCAGTTTTCGTCCGAACGATTTCACCAGCTCCATTGTAATCGCGTTTACTTAAACGGAGTTTAGCCACAATCATAGACAAAAACACAGACCAACACGTAGAGTTTCGTGACGAGTTTTGTATTTGCAATATCACACAGCGACTTCCTGTGATTTTTGTAATAAAAGTATTGTTATTACTGATCATAAATAGTGTGTATGACGCTATTTTAAATTCTAAAATATAGTTAAGGGATTGATAATTCTATAATTATATTTTTCAATATTTATTTTTGCCTATTTTATCTGTTTCTTATGAAACTTCTCAGTATATTATAATCTGAATCAATGGCATAGGTACCTACATAACAAAACGCAACTGTCAAGACATTGTCAAGTCAAGGCTGCGTTGGACGTTTGGCGTTTTAAATTTTGTTTCATATGTACTTTGTTTTTGTTATTGTTTCATTACTGTTGTTTAGTTTTTATAATTTAATTCGTTATGACGTCGCGTAAGAAGAGGGACCCAACTTTTGCAGCCAGCGAAAAGATGGCCCTTGTGGAGCTAGTGGAGCAGCATTATGAAGTTATCATATCATAATATCGATTAACGAATAGATAGTAGGTAACAATAACAGAATTTTAAAAGTTTTAACGAAATAGGTAGGACTACGGTCACAACCGAGTGGATTTTAATTACGTTTGACAGTTGACAGCTAGCTAAACGCGTTTATCCGAGATAAACGCCGAAAATAGCGGGTTCAGAATTTAAACCGCGTTTAGCTTGAACCGCGTTCAATTTATGTTGGTGAAATGCATTAAACTCAGTTAGACGCGTGAACCGAGTTTATTTATAACTAATCGCGTTTATGTGCAATGATGAATTCGGCCCTTAGACATCCATAATTTTGAGATATAACGATTTAAAAAGTTGAAAGTGTTGTAATCGTCATAATATACACACGTTTCCACGCCACCTTTGAGGTAGTGTACTTAGCGCGTAACCTTTGACCCCGAGTAAATTTTTTTCCAGGTGTCGGATCGATGAGGAGTTTTCACATTTCATTTATAATAGTGTTTTAAACAATCCTACTAATTTTCAGCCGAGTGTGAATTTTTGTAACCTCACCCCTTTTTTGGTCTAATTTGACCGGACTATATATATAGGTAATGTTCCACTTTCTATTCTTGTCTGGTTAAAGACAACCATTAGGAATTGTTGGAAGATAAACTGAAGCCAACCCTCTCCTACCGCAGCCCTCCACACCGCGCGCTCCGCGTGTTGCCGCGCGCAGTACGCAGTTTGCTTTGCGCCGTGTTGTTAGAAAAGGCACATGAATAAGGATGCACGTGAGCTTAGCCGTTTTTATGTGTCTATAAAGTTTCCCGTAAGGTGTCGTTGACCGGCATTCGCACCAATGAGTACTGCTACATACTGCAGAAACGTGTTCTCTAAGTTCATTAAGACTAGAAGAAAGAGTAATAATATAAAAAGAAATCTTTCCAATTCTACAAGAAAAGCTGAAAAATAAAGCGCACCCACATAAATAAGAACAGCGGGCTAATGAATTTAAATGTTATTCAATTAAATGCACATGAATTATTCAACAAAGAATGCTAACGTAGGAAAGAATGCCAACCTTCGTCGCAGCCTTAAAGATTACTTAGACCGAGTAATTAATTACTTTTTATTTGTATAAGGGAATTGCTGCGAGAAAAGACTAACTAGGGAGTACTTATTATTATAATAAATAACAAGGGAGAGTAGGAGACGATTATGTTATGGATAATTAATAATTATTTATTAGGTACCTAGTCATAACATAATTTTCAATTATTGAAAATGATAGGTTTTGTGTCTTGTTAAAAGCAAAAGTACGCTGTGATGATGATTTCTCGAAAATATAAGTTGATAAAAATCTATTTAAAAATTATTCAAAAACCACTGAGGCGCGGTATTTAAAAAACAGTAATAGAAGAAGTGCCTCCAGAACCGAGCAAACGATTAAAGCGAGCATTACGAGTAGTTGACATAAATAAGTGATTTTTATTATAATCAAATCAAAGCTTCACTTATTTCAATTTCTGGCACGCGAACTAATGATTTATTTTTGTCTAGCATCAACTCAATCTAAGAGTTATTCAGGAAGCAACAGGGACTGGTTTTTGTAGTGCTTTGTCTTCGAATAACATTATTCATTCGTGACCAGACTGTTATTTGTTACAGCTTTGTTATGTTACCTGTTTATAATAAATTATAAACGTAACATTTAATTTAGATTGACGCTTTCATGTTTATGTATTTAATTGATAATATTGATATTGATACTGTAATTAATGTAATTAATGCATTGTAACTATTAATACAACCACTATACTACATTATCATTTTATATATACTGCATCATCTTGAACCTGGATGATATCGTTATCTAATGGCGTTTATTTTTAGAAGCCATAATGGCCCATTACTTAACTTCGCCTGGCCCATAAGTGAACCGATAAGAAAATGGATCCAGGTACTAATTTTTATACAATCTGTATTTATAAAATATTTTTCATCCCTATTTAGTTTGGTGACCTAATGATATCATTAGGTCACCAAACTAAATAAATTCCATATGGAATCCGTTTGACTTTCACTCCTATGTTTAGGTTTTTAGGGTTTAAATTTTTGTAAGAGTATTTTGGTTCAACCTGCTAAGTATATCATTCACTTTATAAACCGAACTTGGGTGATAAAGCGTGAACTCAAATGCCATACTTAAATAATACGTTAAGTGTTTATAAATGTGAGAAATATAATTCAGAGCGTACATAGAGGAATGCAAGGGTTTTTTCCTGTTAACTTTAACCAAATGTATGAAAATTGAAAACCAATTGTGTTCTCAAAGATGTGAAACTGAAGCATCTTTTGTACTAATACTAATCTTCACCCAAAAATTAACATTTAATGCTCAGATTACCTAAAAACATAGACTAAGGTAAGCAAATAGACAAATTGGATCCAACAACATTTATAATTTTTGTTTCATCGAGTTTACTGACTACTACTTGCTGCCCCATTACTCGTTCACTCCGACCACAAACATAGTATTCTTTGAGATATTTGATAAAAGATTGTAGAATGTAGAGAGACGGTCGGTAGCTGGTACGCCACGAAAATATGTTTGCGCTAAGACTGCAGATCGTCAAGTTAAATGCGCACTACAGGTTAATGTAGCGCGATAAAAATGAGCTACGAGTACGTTACTTCGTAATTTATTCGTCAACGGCAGTGTCGCAACTTGTTACAATAAAGGTGCATCGCGTTTAATGTTAGTACTAACTTGCTACGTTATTTTGAGTTCCAGTAGGTAGTTATCTTATCACTTTGTATTGCAGAAATATGATTAAAAGAGAAAATTAATTTGTAAGCTACATTATTATTTATTTTTGTACGAAATACATGATGCTTATAACTGACAATAAAATACGTAGACAAAGGTAAAGGCATGAACGCATAAAAACGTTCATGAGTGAACGTGAGGTGGTTTAAAGTATGACGCTCACATAAAAAACAGTGTTTTCGAAAAAACAATTTTAAATGGGGAAATTCCACTCACGACCACTGGACGCTAGGTATATTGGAATACATGCACATGTGCATAATATATTACGCAAAACCACAAACTGGAAAAACGAACATGCTTGCGGTTGTCGCACTAAATAAAACACAGTGCGCTGATACCACAGCGTTGTCTGTGATGTACAGGATATATCTCTCGCCCGTCCGAGCTCCGTTCTGTCTGCCGCCATAATAAATTTTGTGACAAACAATATTCCCCTGTCCTTTGTCTGGCCACGGGTGAACATCGATCGCCCAACAATACCGCAGCCGCGTCTTGAGGGGCTTTCATGCCTTTCAATGCCTTTGGATAGAAATGCCTTACTGGGCCAATAACACAAATCATTCTTTTGTAGACTGTAGGGAAGGCTAGAGTTGCTTGTTAGTTTTCTGTAAATTAGTACCAAACAGGCGGCTCAAGCTGGCTCGGATTTTCATCGATAGTCTGTAACATACTTACACAAAAATTAAAAAACACCCATGCGTGCGTATAACCTACTTGAAGCTTAAATAATCTTTAGTTCTAAAGAATCTCCCTACTAAGTCATTGACATACAAAAGTACAAATTTTGAAAAAGTCCATTTTGACTTTGTGAGCTTTCATATTGTGCTTTTATTTTTTCAAGATTTTTACCTACAACCACTCCTATAACGAATATATGTCTAACGACCCCTTATTTCATTTAAAATATACCGACTATAAATAGTTTAGGTTTTGGCATATCGAATACGATCGCGTTGATCCACGGTTAATTTGGCAAAAACAAGAGTTAATTATAATTGATAGAGTGTAAAATCAGATCGTCTTTAATTCAGCGTTACGAGTCACGACTTTACATGGGTAGGTGTATACTGTAAATAGTGTATACAATATATAAAACGTCTTTCCGTATTTGAAATTGAACATGGATTACGTCATATTATAACGTCGTTACGCCTAAAACTAAGGTCGACGAAGCCGCCAATAATTAACTTGAATAAGGCATAGGTAAGTTCTTTTGAAAATTGCCGTTATTTTTAAACGATGTTTATAAATAGGTAATAATTTTGAAATAAACTGTTCCTTATACCAAATAAAAATATCATATTATTTCTAGCATCCATCATTCAGTTCGTGTCAAGAAAGAAGTCCCGCGACAATAAGTTAAGTAATAGTAGAAGACTCTATTTTCGTATTGAGTAATGAGTACCTATTTAAGTTAGGAAAACTTAAAATTATACATGTGGCGCCATCTATGGAGAAAGCTCCGAACTGATTCAAATTATTTTGAAATGCTGCTTTAGCCACACGCCAGGCGCCACCCACCCGCCAACCAACCATCCCACCACCAACCTCCTCGGACGTGCAGACCGAGTTGTCCATACCGAATGCAGAGCAGTCGCGCCCCCGCCAGGCCTACGCCAGCTCTACGCCCGGCCAGCCAAACCGTACCACAACCCCAAACTTCCATCAACGCCCGCCCTGCAAGCCAACCGGCCCAACAAGCAGCACAGACCAACCCGGACATCATGGCCATTGTCCGGGTAGTGATTGAAGCGCTCGTGACCGGGCTGAAGGCATACCTGCAGGGCGAGGACGCAGCACAAGCCCTCACAGCAGGTGTGGCGGTGCTTACGCGCCTCTACGCCTAATTACAACATCGACATGGGACCTGCGGCGCGGCGGAGATGACGTCACCCGCAGCGCGGACCCATCGACGAAAACCCCCCCTCAACCCTAGGGGCCCGTAGCCTCCTAGGCTGGCCCACGCCGTTTTTAACATACGGCTTCAAGCTATTCACCGGGGCACAGTGTTGCCCCGCCCCTCACGGGCCAACCGGAGAAAAGACCCCTTGACGAAATGCTGCTCTTGTCGCACAGAACGAATTTCGTGTTTAAAGAAGATATTCATTGTGCCAATTACAATATCTTAGCAAGGAGAACCGCCCTTTGCATTGTATAAGTAGGTAGGCAGGTATACTAGGATGAGCTTAACATTTCAAACCACATCTAGCCTATTTAATCATACTTAATATTATAAATGCGAAAGTGTGTTTGTTTGTTGGTTTATAGGTTTGTTGGTTTGTCCTTCAATCACGCCGCAACGGAGCTACGGATCGACGTGATTTTTGGCATGGGTATAGTTGAGGACCTGGAGAGTGACATAGGCTAACCACGCGGACGATGTCGCGGGCATCAGCTAGTAGGACCATAAATGCAGCATTTTTAAATTAAGTTTAGGTACCGTTAACTATTACCTACTGTTACCGGTACCTAGTATATTCCTTGATGTTCGTTATTAAACTATTTATCAATATGTCACCGTGGATCTCATATTAGCCGTTAGAATATATTACATAGTCATTCAAATTCCATTCATATTAGATACCTGAACCGCTCTCGATCTCTCGAATAATCTTCCGTGAAATATCGTTTGAATAAATTTCATGCTCTGACCCGGATAAAAAATCGAATCTAAGTCACATAATCGTCCCCCCAACGATATCGTCATTTATAAAATTGTAATGTAACCCTACCAGCATGGAAATTGAGTTTCATATCAAATTATAGCGCGGTAGGTAATAGGAATTCGTAAATCTTTCTGGTTGAGTTTATGGCCTTTGCCGTTATTTTATCAGGTCACACGCCTTTATATTATTAGGTAAGACATAGTCTCCTATGGAAGCAATAAAAATGAATTTTGTCAGATATAAATTGGCGAGACCCCAAGCAACCTGAAGCAAGCGTCAAGTTCACACTTGCAGGTTCAAATTACTAAAATAATGGCTCGTGTTAAACCAAAGAGGATCTTGACCTCCAACGCCAGAACTATTAGATGCTAGCCTACTAAGAAGTTGATGATTCACCCCATGCCTCGAAGAGCACGTAAATTTATTTATTTATTGACAAACACTTTTTACAAGCCTCGTCGACTTATCTGGGTGCTGCACATTCCTCTAACATAATATATTATGCGGATAATTGTTTGATTATAAGCCTGATCTCTGTCCAGTCGTATCTTAGACTGGTCAGAAACTTATAAAAGTAAGGTTATAGGGAGTGCACTTGTGTTTGAACACACAATACACACACAATTGTACACTATGGCATTATAATATATCCCACACTGATGGATGGAGATTGGATGCCGTAGCCAAAATCATTTAGAGAGCTACTGGTCACACAAAATATTACCTAGGTACGACTTTTTTTGACTCAATGCGTGGCATGGGATACCTAGAGCCTACCTATGTTCGGTTCATAAAGCTTAAAGCTAATATATTTAAAGTAAATATTCAGCTTATTTTAGTTAGATCAACTAGAAACATATACAATCTTTCTGTTCAATCTTCCAGATATATTGATCTACAGCAAAATAACACGACATTTAACGACCCATAACTTGTAGGCATTGTAAGTTATCATCTTCATGGAATTTCAAATGTGGGTGCGCGCTTGGCATCGCATTCGGCAGATCTATTGTCCTTATCTTGACAGTACAATGCTGTGTGAAGGGTTACCATACATACGGATTTCCTAGTACATTATCAAAACACATTACCGACTCTTGACATGCCTGTATAAGTTGCCTTCGCGTACTAAAATATTTACGAAATCCTGGAGTAGTAGGACAACCGACAGGACCGAAGCTTTATTTTATTTTATTAGAACTACCAACATGTCGAAAGTTTACAGTGCTTATATTAGATATAGCTTTATAAGCTTTAGGCATTAGGCACACACATAATTCAATATATTATAAGTAGTAACAGCATACGATTTCGACGAGCCGTACGCTAATTACATTAGTTTACATAATCCATGCCGTTCACTCGTGTTCAACGTTATTTACTAGTCACTACCCAGCCAATGAGGAGCTGTTAATTTAAAATTTAGCCGTCTAAATACCTTCATTCGCTTCAACAATATTCCTACATTTTATAAAAGCGCATCAGAAGCATGCCAAAGTATTGTACATATTTACCTATTTAATGAATCATTATTACATTTATTTGTATACTGATTTCTATAAAATTAACTGATTCCTTAACATGTTTTTACATAAATATATAAAAAGACTACACAAAACATTTAAAAATAACCCTACAAAATCATAATTTAATTATTGAGGTGGATAATAAGTATTAATTAGTTGTTTCGTCACTTGGTTATCGCTACGGTCATTCAGTCACGTGGATTGATTGCCGTTTTGAAGACGATTTAAATTACTCCAAAATTTTATAAAGAAAATTGACATCATACATGGTTACCCTATAGGTACCGTAGGTTACGCTCTTCGTGCTTTACGCCAATGAGTCATTGCGATGCTGATCAGAACACCTTGCGGGCTTGAGAAATGAACATTTTGACTTAAATCGTGTTCGGTAGTCTGGGAGGTTCCTTTTCGTAAAATCACACAATTTATGAACTGTCTTTACAGACTATATTATTTACTTAGATTTTTTATTAATTATAAGTTATTATTACTTAGCCCATAGGCTAGATTGTAGTAGACCATAAAGTTGCCATTATAATATTGTTTTTTTTTCTTTCTTTAAGAAGAAAAGCTTTTTATTAGAAGATACATAATATGAAGATTAAATGTAACACCTGAAGTAACGTAGCAATCATAGTTCTAAATTGACTCAGGTTTGATCTGGCAGGACGCATAAGTCGTGCCCAGTTACCCCCTACCAACTAAGAGCTTGAGCAACTGCACAGCTCAGTCAGCCGCTTACACAAATGTAAGGAAATCGTAATCGTAATCGATTGACAAATGGATAATTCGACTTGTTTATGGAGTTCATAGATGCTTACACGTCAAAAGCATGTATTATGAACTCCCATGGAACTAATAAGTACTACGACTAGTACTTATTAGTTCCATGTGAACTCCTTAAACAGTTCGAGTTATACGATTTTAGCTGTCAAATGATTACGATTTGCTTAGACAATTGGGCCTCAGGTTTGCTGGTTAGGTACGATACGATGCCACGTAGAAACCGATTAGACATAGGTACCTAAAGGTGTATTAAATAAGTACTGTCATTGTATTAAAATTTTAAAAAAAGAAATCTCTTTCATGTGAGTGATAAAATAAATAAAACGTAAGTAAAACATCAACACAGACTGATTAAAATGCAACGAGCACTCCTGAAGTGACGCGTAATGTTCACTGAATCTGAATTCACGTGACAGGTACTTAAGTATAAAAAAATACTTATAATATGTACTTATACTTGCTTAATATACTTCTGTTGAGCCTCAACAGCTTATTATTTCAATGGTATATTAATATCTACCACAAATGCACGTCCTGTTATAATAAGGTTCTCCAGGAACCTTATTTTTTTTTACTATTCATCAGGGAAATAAATTGGTTGAGAATTACACCTATAAGATCGCTCTATTTTCAAGGCGCGATATTATAGGTTCGCGCGACTTAAAAACAAACTAAATTGTTAGCTGAGCTATGGAAGCGACGCTAATTTAGTTGGTTTATCCTCGCAAATCTTCCACACGAAGTCATTTAAATTAAAATCGATAGAGATCGAATATTGGATAGAAGCAGGCGTTATTTTGCGGAAGTCCATGATAATAAAGGAATTCTAGAAGTAACAACGGTAGAAGAACAGATCACAAATCTATGTAGGTACTCGACAATGCACGATTGTAAAGAATTGTCGAGTCAACATCTCGTGAAGATGACCCGGTCGGAATGAGAATACGTTGAGAATAATTTGGAAGATTTGTGTGGCGTGGTGTTGTGCCGGTGCGAATTGCTGGCTTACTGAATATCACAAGCTACACGAGCAAGCTACACGCTGAACGACATAGATTTGTCTGATTTGGCGCATTATAGCGAATTAAACTTATAGTTCCTTTATTACGATAGAGATAGATTTTTCGTTACGTGTTATGGTATAGTATCTATCTTATAATAACTATTATTATTATTTATCTATGTTATACATAATAACCATTAACATAAATATTTCAATCTTGAATAAATAGTATAATAAACCTCAGATGAGCTGCAATTCAATCAATAGAATGAGTACACGTTTGATGATGACTAGTTTGAGCAAATACATCTGAATAGATAAACAGAATTCGCACCGAATTGAGAACCTCCACCTAAGTATTTGGAAGTCGGAAAAAATTATCAGACATATGATAAACTATGAGCTACCTACGCACAATGAATGGAGCAACTGTGAATGTGCATTCGGATCACGTCAGAGTAGTAAAATAATAAAACTTTATCCTCCACGTCAGCGTTTTGAATAAAATGCAATACGTGTCTGGGCTGCAGCCAGGACGATTGTGAGCACCTTGTGCGAAACCTACTTTACCTATAGATACTTGTAACTTCAACTATAGTTTGTTCTTATTTTGCCTTTATCTAAAACTATTTTAAACACGTTTGCAATTTAGCATCTTGACATACTTGGACTTGAAGTAGCTAAACTGTAACAGGATAAAAAATTGTTCTTATAAACCTATTACCTTCATAAGCGACTTCGAACGCGTCGATTTAAAAATCTAGTCGATTGACTATTTAACAAAATTGTCACATCTTTCTGCTATCCTATCCGTGTAAATATCTCGTCGATTTGTCGTCCCTTTGCGGCACAGAATCCGAACTATTAATAGTTATTAATGGTTGCGGACAAACAAACACACTTTAGTATTTATAATATTTAAGTAGTAATAGATAGATAAGTAGGTACCTGCTATTAAATTATCTCTATAATAATCCTAAAACCTAGAATCCACTGACAAACCCACGGGGTTCTGCTATAGCCAATGTTTACGTAGGTATGTACCTATCTATGTTTCCCTTCCTTCGTGCTTGGTAAGAGGTTTATAGTTGAAAGGTTATTTGCCATACCCATGCACAAAACTTATACCTATCTGGATATTTGGCCACGAGCCGATTTGTTTGTCTGACCAAAGGCACTGCTGCCAACGCTATTTGTGAGTTGTGACATATGGTTACTCGTACATTCGTCTAAGTTTCTGGTTTCGCAAAGATCGGCTAAAGTTAAAACTCGTAATGGATGGAAAACCCCCTTTAGATAGAAATTTTCTGTGTTCGTCATTTGGTACAGAGCGGAAAATCAGTAAAAATATAATACTAAGGACCTAGGATTAGGCTAAATGATTTCATATACTTATTGATAGGTACTTAATAATAATCAGATCGACCTACTTAATCTAAAATAATGTATCTAAGTAAGAATCTCCTACGGCAACTTCTTAAAAATCGTTGGTATATACATACCACCAACTGTGGTGTGGTGTGTATGTATGTACTATGTAGTATGTACGGTGTAGGTAGGTATGTGGTATGTGGTGGTGGTTGGTAACTGTGGACCGTATGGTTTTTTCGAAGTTAAAACTTACCGCGGCTGAAGTCAGTCTGCTCCTAAATCCTAAGCTTTCCAAAAAAATATTTGCTCCCACTTTCTTAACAAATAGTTTAAATTATTTTTTAGCCCCATTTCTATTGTTGCCATACATAACATAATAAAACATAATCTAAATAAAGTGCGTTCCTACTTACTGATTATCATATGAATTCCATAAAGAACATAAATTATTAACGTGGAGCATCAACTCTCGCATCGAGGCGAGGATTAAAGCCTCCATAAGATGCCTGAAAAATCGGGAAAGAGGCTTACGCTTCCAGAATTGTATAGATTCTCATAAAACATTCCACTAAAGCCTGCTTAAGGCTCTATTATATGATAGGAATCCGTGAAAATGTTGCTTTTCGTATATCCCGATAAACGTAAGTTAGGAGATAAAACCATAGTGATATGATTCTCACTTACTGGTAGTCAATATAATAATAATACGTGGCTCCCACAAAGAGTTTCCAGTTCTTTGGCGTAGCTATCCTACGGCATTTTTAGATTAAGCACCACTAATTCAACTATAAGGAACAAGAAGCTTAGAAGCTTAATCCATACTTAATATTATAAATGCGAAAGTGTGTCTGTTCGTCTGTCTGTCTGCTACGCTTTCACGGCCCATCTTTGTAACCGATTTGGATGAAATTTGGTGTAGAGATTGGTTGCATCCCGGTAAAGGACATAAGCTTACTAAAAGTATTTTATCCCGGAAAGGAGAAGGTTCATTTTTGGTGGACTCTTTGTACACTCTACCATGAATAGAGGAAAATACATAGACTGTATTAAAAATATAATCATTTAGAATAAATAAAAAATAAATAAAGAGAAAAAAATAAAAATGTATTTCCAGTTTTCGATACGTTTCCAAGCTGGCGCGAAATGTTTCAAATGTCATTTCTGACAGTCACTGTCAAAATAACGTGTTTTTCCGGTTTTGTGTTGACACTTGACAGAAAACGTCAAAAAATATGAATCCGCCATTGTTACCCACTCATGTTTAGTGTTGCTTATCTTCGAAAAAATACATAATTTCACCACTGAAATTACGACGAATTCTGAAAACTGGTCTAGTATTTTATTTTTCATTTCTCTACTTGTAAAAGGACCGGACCCACGCCCCATACAAATCTGAACCGTCTCCTTTAAGGAGTTCCCGCTGGACTAAATATAAAAAAACAACGCAGACCAAGTCGCAGACATCATCTAGTTCACTATAATCCACCAAACAAACCATACCTACTTAATTTCGTTATGAACATTATGTGTAACCTCTTGACAAAGTTTTCGTCAGGGTGTATACTACTATCAGGTGCATTTGTTAGTATAGCCCCAAAATATACACGTCCGTTATTAGGTTTCCTATTTCAAATTCCTTTTTGATAATCTACACTTGCGTATTTGAAGCATAGACGGAGGCACAATGAAGCGTTGATCCCATATGATCTCTAAAGGCATCGGTGCTGTACAGGCGTATGCCTCATTAAATTTTGTTTGAATAGAGGGATGAACTCCACCAAACTGGTCAGATAGAGCTAGTACGGTTCGCAAAGAAATATTTACGGAAAAAGGAGGCTTAAGCTTATTATTTGATGATGGATTGATGTCCCATTGAAAGGCATATTATAAGAAGATGCTTCTATGATCGATCTTTTTTGTATATCAATTGAAACTTTTTTCCATTCCTCCCTTATTAGGAATATACAAAATTCCAAATCGCTTAACTGAATAAAAGTCGAACTCAAAAACTCACCGTAATTCTAAATAATTTAAAACAGTAGGTACTTATATTAACTTCGTTATTAAATAGTCGGTATATGTATACCTAGGCGTTAATATCGTACCAACTAATAAAGTGAATCTACCAGTGGTAGATTCACTCAACGAATCAAAAGCACTTGTAAAAGTTTATTTGAATAAAAAACATTTGAATTTTGAATTTTAACTTTTATCTCATGTAGGTATCTTAAATCCATAGGAAAAACAAGAATCTTTTTTTAACCACTTCAAAAATCAAAATCATTAAAATCTTACTTATTTGATCGGGGACCATACGCAGTAAAATGATTGCTACGGTGTAAGCGCAATCATTTTAATGGGATTGATGTAAAAAAGGTTACCTGTTTACATCGATGCCTTTTTCGCTATTAATCATCATCCATAGTAGGCCTGGCAAGGCAATATCATGCGTTCAGCTCTGTGGTTCAGCCAATCACAACAATTGAGATTGAAACATGGATTGTTGTAGCCATGATGCAGCAGCTTCGGCAATGATATTATACCTACTAAATAAAATTATCACAATATCTATATCCGGTTTTTCTAACTGTACCTACACTAAACTGTGTATCTGCCTGCTAACCGTACACTAAACTATGCATCAGTACCGTACACGAATGAATGGTCGGAGGCAGCAAGAGCCGCCACAAACATCGACGCCATCACCGCACCCATCTCGCGAGCAAACACTCGCTACACCTATTCATATAGGTACACCCCATTAAACACACACAAACACACTGCGTGTACGTCGCCCTGACGATAGCCCTTTATAAAAAATAAAATAAAAAAAGCCCTTTAATTCCAAACTTTTGTACACAGTTCAATGTTTAAACTTATTAACTTACAACTTACTTTAAATAAGCTTGTAGTTACTTATAATACATTACATTTAATAATTTTCTTCTCTTACTATGACAGTACTATTAAGCTTTTGTTTTTATTAAGGTACCATTTCAACATATTGTTATTGTTATTATGTTATATCATAATAACAATCCTTAGCTTACCTTGTAGGTACTTCAATATTACCTAATGAATGAGATTAGTTACTAACATTCAAAAGTTGCCCATTACATATATTTTCATTAATTCATTAACGAAAAGCTCTCGAAGTTTCCAATCACTTTGTACAGAATAGCAAACCGTCGACCGTTTTGTTTTTTGGTCGAACCTGCATTTTGCCATTTGGATTTTGGCTGCAACCACAAAATGGCCGGATTTGATTAAGATTGCTCATCATGCTCGTATGTTACTCCAAATCATTCTATTTTGTAGTGAATGCACGCCTATTCTCGATATTTGATACATATTCGTGCAAAATAGATCAAAACTCTCTAAACTCAACTGGAAAAGCTGTTTCGCTATGGAATAGATGGAAATTGACTTCTCAATTTCATCCTTGAAGTAACAAATTGAGAGCAATCTCCGAAGAATTTTTGAAAGTGTAACCATTCAATACACTGTACACACTGCAGCATTACCAATAGCACATCAATTGTCCAGCCCTCCTATTCTCTAACTTAGTGGCTATCAAAAAATGAAATCTTGGTATGTATTTTTATTTCATAGCAAAGCTTCAATTAATAAAAATACGTCAGTGGCTTTCATATTTTGATAGCTACTGAGGAGAATAGGGTTGCAGTAGGTATTGTCCAAGGCCCTGATTCGATGGCCTGAGTACTGGCCGGTCAGATTCGCGCGCACCATAGGGTGAAAATTTATTACAATTCTATCAGAATCATCATCACCTTCGTGAACTCGAGCCCGCTCCAGAAAATATCTCCACTGATCTCTATAAATTATTGTGCTCTTTTTAGGGTTCCGTAGCCAAATTTGGCAAAAACGGAACCCTTATAGATTCGTCATGTCTGTCTGTCTGTCTGTCTGTCTGTCCGTCCGTATGTCACAGCCACTTTTTTCCGAAACTATAAGAACTATACTGTTGAAACTTGGTAAGTAGATGTATTCTGTGAACCGCATTAAGATTTTCACACAAAAATAGAAAAAAAACAATAAATTTTGGGGGTCCCCATACTTAGAACTGAAACTCAAAAATTTTTTTTTCATCAAACCCATACGTGTGGGGTATCTATGGATAGGTCTTCAAAAATGATATTGAGGTTTCTAATATCATTTTTTTTTTTAAACTGAATAGCTTGCGCGAGAGACACTTCCAAAGTGGTAAAATGTTGGTCCCCCCCCCCGTAACTTCTAACATAAGAGAATAATAAAACTAAAAAAAATATATGATGTACATTACCATGCAAACTTCCACCGAAAATTGGTTTGAACGAGATCTAGTAAGTAGTTTTTTTTTTAATAATTTAAAACTTACTACAGGTTTGTACGGAACCCTCGGTGCGCGAGTCCGACTCGCACTTGGCCGGTTTTTTCTAACTTCTCATTCCAATTTGTTTTGCATGGTGGTAAATACCATCAAAACATTCCAGTTTATGCCGACCGATTCTTTTTGGGTTTTTATATTCAGACCCAGAAATTTGTGATGCTGAAAAACTGTTTATACTACCTATATGCATCAGCCTGCAATACGAATATGTCTACTATCAATTGAAACGCTCACAATACCCAGCTATGCAGACTGACTGGGCAAGCACAATGCATGCCAATTTACACGGCAACCAGGCCTGGAAAGCCTCTGACTAGTGTCTACTGACACGGCCGTCAAGCCATTGAATTACCTATAGCCATCCTATAGCCGCTTTGAGTGATTAAGGTAGACGTAATTTCGCATCAACGGAATTGGTTTATTAGAGAGATGTATGCTCGCTTTATTGGTCTTCAATAGCTGTTAACCTATTATTAGGATTAATATTATAGTCTGTTGACTAATTGAAATGTAGCTGCAGTCGCGTAAATCCATATTAATCTAATCTAAATATATATAAAAGGAAAAGGTGACTGACTGACTGACTGACTGACTGATCTATCAAATGAAATTTGGTATGGAGATAGCTATTATGACGTAGGCCTCCGCTAAAAAAGGATTTTTGAAAATTCACCTCTAAGGGGGCAAAATAGGGGTTCGAAATTGGTAGAGTCCATGCGGACGAAGTCGCGGTCAGAAGCTAGTAATATTATAAATGTAAAGGTATGTATGTTTGTCTGTTTGTCTACTGCGCTTTACAGGCCATGTGTTTAACCAATTTTGATGAAATTTGGTACAGAGACAGGTTGCTCACAGAACCAGAACATAGGCCACTTTTTATCCCGTAAAATTAAAGATGTCTCGCGGAGTAGATGTGCAAGAGATGTACTTTTCAACGTTGACAAAATTTAAATGCTGGGGTGCGTTTTGGTCCAAGATCCCTCGACGATCAGACCTTCGTTATTTTATTAAAGCTGAAAGTTTAACAATGGTCTGGTAAAAGTCTGACAATGGACAACATGGTTTCTAATGTTATTCCAAAGAATAATATAAAAAAATAACGAATTTGAGGTGCGACCCTTCTACCTGATACCTTCCAAAGCGACCGCGATCCAAACTTCATAGTTGGAGATCGTTTATACCTCTATTAGATACATAGAAAAACTTTCAGCTTTAATACAAAAAAGAAGGTCTGATCGTCGCGGGATCGTGCTCTATTTGCGATACGATTTCAGTATCGAAAAATGTGTGTGCCCTTTTGCCGTTAAGTACTGGTCTTCTTCTCTTGTAACCTAGGCCCCTATTAATAAACCAGTTCTCAAGTATCGATTTTATGAAGATGATGACTTATAGGTGATGTAAGTCAGCATCTTAAGACTGATACTTGAGAAAGATTTCTAAGAAGATGTCGGCTTATTAATACGAGCCTATAGGTACCTGTTCAAGTATAGGTATTAGGAGAATAAACTGGGAAGCTATATTATAAAATATGCATACGAAATAGCATAATAACTCACATCCATGCACACATTATTGCATCCATAAATCGTGCTCCCATAAGCCGGGCTGCAATCGGAACTTAGCATTCAATTACTCTCAATACTCCTAGCTATGCAGACTTCAGTAGACCAGCGCATTGCATTTACAAGGGAATTCTGCTCGGATGCTTCGGATGCACAGCGCACTGACATGGCTGTCCAGGCATTCAAATTCTCTATCTATAGGTACAGTCCACAGCCGCTTTTGTATATAAGGTCTACGACGTTGACAGATGGCGTGCACGACTTAGTGAAAGCGCTGCTTAGTACTTTTTTTTTATCCACTACAAGCCTTTGACTGCGATCTCACCTGATGGTAAGTGATAATGCAGTTTAAGATGGTAGCGGGCTAACCTGTTAGGGGCATGGCAGTTATATTTAACCCATACCACTATCGGCTTTTACTCTAATTAAAAAAGCTCAATGCTTATTTTTCATCATTCCCTGTCTATAAATAGGTATCTACCTAACCAATGCCTGCCCTGGCTTCGAGTGCAATGCGCACGCCACTGGATAATTACTAACTTTACATCTAAAGTTACGACGTAGGTATGATATGAATGAAAAAAAAAATGATGAATTAAGAATCTGCGTAAGAGTAAGTAGGTGTCATATTATGATTTAAATCATTATTGTGCAATTTACAAATGTAGTAGCATTAATAAGAGTGTAAGTATATAATAACAAATCCTACATAGTATTACCGACGATACATAATATAATATATCTCATCTCATCTGTTGAACTTTCGTTGTATCTACCTAGTACCTAATTAACCAAATTCAACATAAAGTTCTCGCTTCAAATTTGTTATTTTCCAGAAATAATTACTAAGCTAATATAAAATAAGACAAGCACGGCAATATTTGTCTTTCAACACGAACATCATTCGCAAATCAGCTCTATTTTTCTCTTCGGAAATAAACTGGTTTATTGAGCGTATTTGAATGCACCTGCTATCTACTCCAATAGAGCTTACAAAACATCAATACCAGTGCATTGCAAATTCCCTAACCTTACCGACCTTAAGATTAGTCCTTCGCTCATGAATTCAAATGCCAGAGCCCCACAAAGGATGCCAATCGTGAATTACCAACCGCAATCTTTCGACTGATCGTAAATTACAAATATTTCCATAAGTACTTCAAAGTGCTCGAACTATTGGATTTTTCTAAGATTATTAAATTTTCCAACGTCCTTTGGTCTTGGTACAAAACAATATATTTCTACTAAGAAAATATTTCGCGTTTTAGACGAAAATTTATAATTCTTTATTTGGTTTCACTTGAATATCGACGTTATGCCTCTTGTAAAGGAATATTCGTATTTACTTACTCTTATAAAAATAATATTGTACATAACAATTTCCAATTGTCTTTTATACCTTACCTAAACTATAAAACGGTCTGGACAACACACTACATGACACTTACAACTTCTGAAAATCTTATGCTTGCTTCAGAGTCTGAGTGTGAGATCTTAAAGCGAACTTTGACTTTGCTTAGACTTAAGACGTGGTTAAAATGCGACAGATTTATTACTCACATAAGTCCATACCTAACTCTAAGTAAAGTCTGAGCCAAGTCAAAGTTCGGTCTATAGATCTCAGCATGAGAGATAAAAAGCTTTTTACTTATTGCAAACTGAAACCAATATTATAACTTCTGTAATATTTTCTATTGTGCGTGGTCAGATTGAAATGTTAATATTATGACCTACTGCAAACAATTTTGTTTATTTATCCAGGTAGCTTGTGCGGGGTTTAACTGATTTCCATAGTAAACAATTTGCGGTCTTGCAAACCAATTAGCCTTTTCTACATATTCACCATTAGGTACTCCAAATTAATTAAACTGTAATTAAGTATTAGTTTATTAATTTTGAATAAGTAGAAATATGTGCTTATAATTAATTAATTAACTAGTTGTATTTTATTAACCAAGATTAACAAAATTAATTATAGGTAGTTCTTTTCCACGTTCTAATTAGAAACTTATTAGAAAGAATTTATTTAATTCAGTCGAGGTATTTGGGATTCATTCCAGGAAATCATACTAATATTATAAATGCGAAAGTGTGTTTGTTTGTTGGTTTATTGGTTTGTTGGTTTGTCCTTCAATCACGCCGCAACGAAGCAACGGTTCGACGTGATTTTTTGCTACTTTTTATCCCGGAAAATGAAGGAGTTCCCGTGGAAATTAAAAAAAACTTATTCCACGCGGACGAAGTCGCGGGCATCCGCTAGTTCAATATAATGATACCTAATAAGTATTACAAGAATATGAGACTAATCATAATATCACTACACAATGGGACTGATTCTGTAGTGCACAATCTCTAAACTAAACTAAAATTAGAGCATTACAAATATTGCTAACCCTTTTATAATACTCCCTACGGAAAGGGACAGAACTAGATTTAAAGCTGCCATTTTAGTTTAGTTTAGAGATTGTGTTATACAGAATCGGCCACACTTATCTGTGTATCCCTATTGAAATGAGACCAGTTATCTATCATGATTGATATTGTCTCATACCCTCTCTCCCATGTGGGTCATTTAATAAGCTGTTAATTTCACACTGCTATAAATTTATTTTAATTGCACTAGTGATTCACGAAATTTACGTGAACATAAATAAAGTTTTAATTTGTTGTGAAACCGCAATACTGGAAACCTAAATGTCCCCCGACATATTTATGTACTGTTACCACTACACGCGACATCGGTTCAGCACTATAAATTGGGCCGCTGCAATGAGACTGTGTGGCGTCACGTTGCTTCGTATATCCAGCGATTATTTTGTCCGCTGAAACAGCGATGGGTGTTTTATTCCATTGGCCAATACCGGGATTGAAGGGAAATTGCAGCATTTTTCAGCGACGGTGACGATGTTGCATTTCACAATTTCATACACTTTTACACATTCTTCGCCGTGCGGTATGGTACCTAGGTACGTCCTAGTAATATCGACTGACTAGATACTGTAATATCTAATGCCCGCGTTTTCGTCCACGTGGATTAAGATTTTTTGAGTCCCGGGGGAATTCTTTAAGTACCCGGGATAAAATTTCATTTAAATCTGTAGGAAAGATGAATTGCGAAATCGTAGCAGACAGACAGACAAATAGATAGACACACTTTCGCATAATATTAGTATGAAATATGTGGTTATGTTGCCGGTGTCGGTGCCAGCCAATGAAAAAGCTCTCTTTGCATTGATATAATCGATTTTATGGGCGCCCAATGAATCTTTAACTACATTCATCATCATTCCAAGTCCCAACTCATCTCTGGACTCTGACCCACTAAGTACTGAACACGGGTCTCCTCTCAGAATATAAAGAATTTAGGCCCTAGTCCATCACACTAATCAAGTTATTGTGATACCTTTTTAGGGTTCCGTACCAAAATGGTAAAAATGGAACCCTTATGGTGCGACTTTCTCCGTCCGTCCGTCCGTCCGTCCGTCTGTCACAGTCGATTATTTCAGTAACTATTAAAGCTATCGACATGAAATTTGGAATAGTTGAGTATAATAGTGGCCTAACATCATTAAAATAAAAAAAAATCGAAAATTATTTTTAGTTTAATTAAAAAAGGGGGAAAATCGGGGTTTGAAATTTCAATGTATGATAACTATACTGAGTCTCATATGATGATGAGGATATCATATGAAAGGGCTATACTTCTATATTCTAAAACAGATTTTTTTTTATTTTTATGCATAATAGTTTTTGATTTATCGGGCAAAATGTCGAAAAAAATACCGTTCCCCCCCCCTTATCTCCGAAGTTTACCAATTGAAAAATCTGAAATAATTATGGTCAATAGAAGCTTATGTATATTTTACAGGAAAAATAAAACCAACGCTCTACCTAGTATAGTTTTTTTTATATTAACAATCAACCTCTACAAACAAAGTTGGTTTTGCGGTTCATAAAATTCATTAATCGTAAAGCTTACTTACTACAGGTTTGTACGGAACCCTCGGTGCGCGAGTCCGACTCCCACTTGGCCGGTTTTTTTTTTCTATGACATCGTAATGAATCGTAAGACGTGCCGCCAAGCGATTTAGCGTTCTGGTACGATGCCGTGTAGAAACCAAATAGGGGTTTGGGTTAAATATAACTGCCATGCCCATATTATATATGCCATGTTAGCCCGCTACCATCTTAGACTGCATCTTCACTTACCATCAGATGAGATTGCAGTCAAGGGCTAACTTGTACAGGATAAAAAAAAATGAATTACCAAATGTCTAATCAGAAAAGCAGGAACAAACATTTTAGTTTATCAGTAGTCTGACCAACAATCTGACCACTGAGAAAAACTGGTCCAGATTGGCAGATTTCACAAACCTTTGAGAACATTAAGGAGAACTCTCAGACATACATGTTTCTTCACGATATTTTCCTTTACCAATTAAGTGATAGGGAGCGAACCCCAGACCACCCAAATAGGAGGCCGAAGTCTTAACCACGAGGCTATCATCGCTTCTTCAACGGCATTTTTAAATTGTAATAAAACTAACGTGAAATTATTACTTCTAAGAATAGATTAAATAATGGATCATCATAATTTTTTAAACTTATAAATATTCTATTTGGTTTCAGGCACACGCTATAAGCAGTCGCATTTACCACGATGCGAGCTCGCCACGGTCTCCTGTCAGCGTGTTAACAACTTAACAAGGAGGAAAACACAAAAAACGTGCCATGGATCACCGGATAGTCATCTTCCTGGCGGTATCCGCCCAACTATGTAAGTTGCAACCACGATTCATACATTTTTTAATCGATTTCATAATGCATTCTACTACTTTCTTAATTTTTCTCGCATCAAATAAGAAATTATAGTAGGTACGACTAAGGGGCTGCTTCTGTAGTGCACAATCTGTAAACTAAAATGACAGCATTAAAAATATTGCTACTTAACCCTTTCATAATACTCCCTGCGGAAAGGGTCAGAAGTAGAACAAGTTGGCCACTAACTACTTAGGTACCATTCTTAACATACGTATTTTTTACATCTGTCGAACACATTACACTAATCATACTACTTAATATAAATGCAAAAGTATGTTTGTTGGTTTGTCCTTCAATCACGCCGCAACGGGGCAACGGATCGACGTGATTTTTGGCATAGGTGGCTAATTAATATCCGTTTCCGCGGGAATATAAAAAACTTAAAGTCGCGGGCATCAGCTAGTTATAATCAAAGTCAGTCAATAGACAGTCTATTCCACTTTTCAAAAGAGCTTGTCTGTGCCAATAGTTAGTGTTACGTATATGCCTGTGTACATTATTTAATTCTATTCCCTCGCCTTCATTTATCCATATCTTCATACCTATTTAAACATCTACTTGAATTCACTGAAACCTATATAAATTAGCATAAAATAATATGTATTATTGTGATTATTTTAACATGAATCGATAAAAAGTTCAGTAAAAGCTTAAATGGATTAAAACTATACAAGCTTACACATAATAATTAATTTCCCCGCAAATAGCCCGAGAACCTACTGGAGTGGCAACAAAAATAACAATACTCATTCTGGTTAGACCCAAAAACATTATACGGAACGAACGATGCATATAAAGTACCTACAGAGCGAATGAAAATGTTTAGAGCAAAGTAATTGAAAATACATAGATTGGAATAGGGAGGCGGTCCCGATCGGATCTAAGGTGGACTATCTCAGCCCACTTGAGGGCAAATGGCCCGGAAGTAACAAGGATATAGCGACACGACCTCGCCAGAATTTCGGGCCCCACTTTCTATGAAAATGGGATATAAATTTGTATTTGGCAACGCACGATAAGGTTTGAGCTAAGCAGTATAATACGATGGTAGCTTGTGCCAAATAGCAACTACAATTCCTCCTTAACTTTGAGATAAATTGAGCACACGAAAAACTTATTATCTTGATACCAACATTAAAAGTTATGAGGTAATAAACAGGTATGGCATGTACAACGTGATTACTTAACACAAGAGTTTTTTACCGGCTCTTTTCAGTAGGATCCACTGCTAGCGTCCCTTTCATAATTGGCACAAATTGTCCTATAATAAGTTGGTCTAGTTACTGCCTCGTTGGTCTAGTGGTTGGCATGTTCGACTGCGGCCGACGAGGTCCCGGGTCGGGCCATAATTGATTATTGGGTTTTTCTGGCTAGAAATTCTCAGTACTAGCCTGGTCCTAGGATGTTGGCGGTGTTGCACCCCCGTGCCTCGGAGAGCACGTTAAGCCGTCGGTCCCGGTTATTATCACTAACATGATAATAGTCGTTAAAGCCCGCCAAACCGCATTGGAGCAGCGTGGTGGGTCTAAGCTCTAATTCCCTCTCTCCTATGAGAGTGGAGGCCTGTGCCCAGCAGTGGGACGTTTATGGGTTGTTGTGGTGGTGGTGGTGGTGGTGGTAGGTCCTATATGAAATAAATAAAACATTTCAAAGCCTTCCTCTAAAAGTCAACTTGTACCTGCATCTCCTCAGGTTCCATAGCTTGCAAAATATACTTTTCACTGCGATCATACGAGCAATCAAAAACTTGAAACTGTAAAAAGAATAACCTGACTGAGTATTGAGTGATATATCAACGTATAGACTGCAGATTTTGCAAGTAGGTGATTGTAAACCTAAAGGCAAGGATTTTCAAAGTTTACCCAAGCTGACCTAGGGCGGGACAAATAGTAAAAAAATAGATTGTGATGATAAAGAATTTAGCTCTCTATCCACGTATGTAGTTGCCCTTCGAGTATGTTATTCACTCCATTTTATAAAAATCTATTAAATAAAACGACATCACACATCATTAATCCGTGTAGCACGAGCACGCATACATTACGCGTAGCTTTCGTCGTATCTGCCCCCGTTTTGAAGCAAGCCTAGGTAGTATTACAGACCATTTAGAGCTTAATGATATTGAAGTAACACATTCGATAGCTTTTTCTCTCTAAAAGCTTAAAAAACCGCCTTGGAGTTGAACGAAATCACTACTATATTATAAAAACGAAAGTATGTCTTTCCGCATGTCTGTGTGCTTCGTTTTTACCGCCCTTCTGGTCAACTGATTTAGAATTAATATAAATTCATCAATTTAAAGTATTTTCTAGATTTTTCTACTGTGCATCAACAATTTATTTAAAAACTATCCTATAACATTTCAGGTTGCATAGCATCAGGCGGAGGCCCCGCTAACAACCTCATCACTCAAACAGTCTACGGGTTCCTCGACTTCACGACTACGATAGGAAACACTGTTATGGTCTTCTCCCCACAATCTGCTCCTCCACCAGGTCGTTTTATATTTCATAAGTACAGCTTCAATTAAAGTTAAAACGTATCATAAATTGGTTCATTAGATAATAATTATATCATCATCATACCAGGTCTCCTCTCTAAATGATAAGAATTTAAGCCATAATTTACTAAGTGGGCTAAGTGCGTGACTTCACATATCTTTGACAATACTGTGGAGAACTCTCATACATGCAGGTTTCCTGACGATGATTTCATTCGCCGTTAAACAAGAGATATTCTATCGCATAAAACGCACAGAACTCCAAACGGACAGGTAGAGGTACCTTCACGTTACCTGAGATTCGAACCCTTTCCCTCCACGGCCGAGGCCTATGAGCTAACCACTGAGCTATCACCGCTTTTTTACATATGACCGTACATGATATGCAAAGTGAGCAATTAATTTTAATATTTTTAAACATAAATTAACTGACTCTTCTCTGTTTAGAACCACCGCATACAGAAAAATCTGTCCAAGAAAATATAATTGAAACGAAGCCACCACCAATCAACAACGTAAAGCCGGAGGCGATCAAGCCTAGTAAAACCACGGACAAGGACAAAACAAACAAAGCAGGCGCTCCAGTCGTAGCATCAAGTGCCATATCTGTTGTAACATCTCCTCCAAGAAAAGATGATAAAGTTATCAATATTCCGAAGTCTGTACCTAAAGAGCAAAAGCAAATAATAACAAAAGTTGAAGTTGTCGCTGGGCCGTCTAAAATTGTAGAAAATAAAGCAGGAAAACAGACTGCGGCAAAACCTAACAAACAATCTTCCCAACCCAAAAAACAACCCAAAAATCAAGCAGTTAAAAGTGTAACTAATATTGTAAGTAGTAAAGTTGAAGTCAAACAAAATCCTACACCAACTTCTATAGTAAACTCCAAAATTAATAGTTTAATTCAAATAAAATCCAGCCAGGCTGAAGAAGAACCCGCAATTTTAGTTTCTAATAACATTGGGGAACCAGAATATGATTATCTATCACGACAACCATCTGAGTTTGTAGAAGAAACATATAGAGTAATTAATTTACGCCCATCAAAAGCTCATCATCCAAAACCAAAAAATAACTTAAAAAACCGACACCAGCCAACCCCACCTCCAGAAGATGATGAACATCCCATAGGTTTGGTTACTACTCTTGGGGGAACTATTGTTAAAGATGGCCTTACAACAGTTCATGAAACCAGTGTCATAGGCACATACATTTCAGGAAAATACGCCCAGGTCTTAAACAGTAACTCAAAAATATTGCAAGCTGGCCATAAAGCCAAAATATCACCAAGCTCTCCACACAGAATCTTAAAAACAGCAGCACCTGCCATAAGCAAGAATCACAGGCATAATTTAGAACCCACACCATCTTTAAATGACGGCGATAATAGCAGTAAACCACCACGCCGACAGGGAAACAATGGAAGTTCTTTTAAAAATCGTCACAAATCTCAAAATAATGAAAATGTTGAGAGCGCTGAACCACGTAGCCAAAGTAAAAAATTCAAAAACAGAAATTCCTCCAATGCTCAACGTACTCAGAGGTAACATTTCATCTGAAATAAATTATGTACTCATCTCTATGTCATGCTATTAACGCTTTTATTATTTTACTAGACGATGCCCGCGACTTCGTCCGCGTGGATAAAGGTTATTTGATTCACGCGGGAACTGTTTAATTTTCCGGGATAAAAAGTACCAAATTTCATCAAAATCGGTTGCACAGATGGGCCGTGAAAGCGTAGCAGATAGACAGACAGACACACTTTCGCATTTATAATATTGGATTGGATTATTTGTGTATAATATTATAAAACTTGTTATATTTTAAAATGCAATAAGTTGGCAAAGCTTTGTAGTAAATAGAACCTACTATTGAATATATATTTTTGTACTTTTATCAGCTAATTAAATATTATTTAAAGCACAGCACGATCATCACGCATAACATATTTATGATTTGTCAATTATCACAAGTAATTTCGCACGCGTTAATTATTTTACACCCTAATTCTCGATTTTCAGTACACGTTTTGGTCGACCAGCAAACAAACCTCAACTGGCAACCGTATCTGTTTTCAGTGAATCTTCGTCACAATCGTTCTCTAATAGACGAAAAAGCAACCGAAACTCTGGTCATAAAACTGTAGTGACACCTTCAAGCAACAGTGACAGCCAATCGAAGCGTGGGTTCAAATCTCGTATCCAACCTACAGCAGTAGAGCAAGTCACACCAGCACATACAAGCGTTTACAAATTTAAGCTGAATCGAGCACCAGGATCCGGACGTTGGCAATATAAAACAAGTCCTAAACCTAAAGTTACTATTCGCAAATCAAATGGTGACGATGAACAGCAAACAACGCCAAGTTTAAATCCACTGTTTGATGATAACCCATCTAACGAGCTCCAAGCAAGATCTGATAATGATTTAGAACAATCTGGTTCTCAAAGTGGACCTGGCACTCTAGTAGAGAACGACACTGATGACGACTCATTAGAAAAGCCACCACCAGTCGAAACACTAAAAGTCGAAATTTCCACTCCAGCTGATTTTCGAGATGTTTATTACGAAATTGCTACACTCAAGTCACCTTACACTTTTCAGGTATTTTAAAATATTTACTCTTAGTTCAAAAGTTTAATACTGTGCAATTTTTAACCAATATTTTGTTATACAGGTTGGACGTGTAAAGAACACACGCATCATAACTGTGACAACAACGATTGAAAAACGAATCGAACCTACCCAAGTACCTTTTAACTCTCAAAACTCGTTAAATGAACCATTGACTGAAAACATTTTGGCAACAGCTTCACCTTATGGTAAAGATAACTACCTGTTGGATCCCAGCATAGTAACTTTACCTGCAATAACACTTTCTTCGGATGTCGAAACTCCTCCTCTAGAAACTGTTACTGAAACATTTAGTACAACACAAAATATGCTCAAAACACATATATTACCAATTGTAAGAGAGCCTAACATAACAAGTAGTCTTACCTTCATTCAGACATATCAGATTACAAGACTTGTAACAGCTACAAAAACACTACCTCCAATGGAATTCTTCCAGTTTATACCAAGCAAGACCCTTAAGGAGTTTAACAGTCGCCTGGATGAAGCCGGTTCAGAACTACATTTGGAGCTAGATTTTGGTGACAGTAATGAAGACGAAGATGGAACACCACGTCGCGTATTCCCACCGGACTTGGACCTTGCAAATATAGGATCCAACTTTGATTTAACAGAAATCGATAAATATAGAGATAATCACTTGCGACTGAAGAAAGCTCACGGACAGAACAAAAACAACCAAGTTACAGAAGCACCGAATCCTTCTACTCCTGCTTTGAGCCCTGAACAAGCACAACAACTGGCCCTTCTAAGACTGCTCAATCCCGCGGCAGCTGCGCAAATTCCAACTGTCGTCACGACATCAAAGCCAATCCTTAAATACGAGACCATTTACGAATCACACGTGATTCCATTATTTGATGGGAAGAATACCATTCACAGCACACTTTCTAGACCGGTAGCAACAATAACCAAAACGGAATACGAGTTAGGCACAAGCAGTTTGCCAGCGCTGCCCATCAATCCGCTGTTCCCACAACAACAATTCACTGTAACTTCGACTCCGGTTGTTGTGAACACAGAAGTGGTTGCTACAGATAGCCAAGTTCTAAAATTGACATTTGGTGCCAAGACACTATTAACAACATTATACACGACTAAACTTGTTCCAACTATGTTGACCTCTTACGTTACGTCATCCATACCGGTGCAACCGAGCGCAAACTTCCCAGGATACTTCCCAGCGCCATATCCTCCCTACCCCTTCGTAGGATAACCAGGCCAGTATTTTTTTTAAATAAATGGGAGTTAAACTAAGTCAAAGTCAGTGCTCGTGCTAGCATAATAGTTAAATTTTGAAGACAAAAACGAACTAAGAAGCGAGAGTGCGTGTTATTGAAAGTGGACAATATCTATTGCTCGTGCGGCGACGTAAAAGATAGAGGTACCTACTTAGTAAGAATATTTTTGTGAAAGAACATAATAAACTGTAAGCTGTGTTCCTTTACTAAAGTGATAGAAGGAAGAGTTAAACGTTTTATAGTAACCTTATTATTGTAAAATACCTGAGGACTAATAAGGGATTGTGACAAGTAGGTAAATGTACCACAATTTACTTGATTATTAGTCTGCTTTGTAAATATTTGTAATTTATGTTATCATTATCTTGTAAATATTAAAATATGAGTTCTGTAATTATAATAAAATGTAAACCATCGTAATTTTAAGTAACATTATTGTATTTTTATACATTTTGTAAATTTATGCTTTAAATAAATTGGTTCATATTAAAATATAAAGGTTCAGGTATTTTTATTACATCATAGTCTTTAACAAAGCCATCTAGCTAGTTTTACGCAAACCAACTGTGACTATAAATAATGAAAATGCAGACGAAAACATACAGCAGAAAGTTTAATCAAAATCGGTTTAAACTTACTTAGCCAGTGTAAAAACTGACTAATACTAATTATTAATGAGCTGTGATAATTAGGTATTTATTTAATAAAGAGGGGCCAACTAGAATACTTCTCGGTTTTGTGAGCTTTGATCACGGCCCTTATTAGTTTCCAACTTAAAATAAGGCTCAATGCCCACCTGCAGAATGGTACCTATTCAGCAGCGTCTCTTTGACATCCATATATATGTAGGTACTAGATGGGCCCTTTCATAGAAAAAAGTTGGGCGTCCGACTTGTAAGGCGTGCCCCTCACCTGTATAAGCCTGTCCTTATCCCCGCCATAGCGCTGTAACACTTTTCTGACGAGTGGCGTTAGTAAAATAAGTTCACATACTTTGTTTGACAGGGCCCATCTATGTAAATTGAGGTCGTTGCTTTTTGATAACAACTCAAACTAAGTTTTCTTTACTTTGGCAAAGCGGCGATGATGCGATGGCCTTTGTACCTTTTCGGTTTTGTTTTTGTTACTACACCAGTATGTCTAATTAAAGCTCCAGTTATGTTGTTTTCAAACTGACTGCGCAGTACTGCACTTCGTATACCTACCTACGCGTGCCAGCCCTAACAGTTTTTGAGACTAAAACCTACATAGTTTACCTATAGTGCGCGCACGAGTTGAATGCAGAGCAAATGTATGGTGACACATACATTTACTCCGCATTCAACTCGCGCGCGAACTGTACAATTCGTTAGTTGAAGTATATAAAGAAAGCTCGGTCACTCGGATGATGCAATGAAGAAAGCTATTCTCGAAGTTTCGTTACGTGTCAGAAATAACGAGATCCTGTAGTAGAACTAGAGTAACCTACAATACGTAGCTCCAGGATCAACAAAGCTGACGCGGCAATGGGTAGGAATAGGCACATTAGTTCGAAAAACCGATAGACGAGGGTAAGTACTAAGTAGGTGCCTACTCGTGGAATGGTGACATCGCAGTTAAGAAGCACAGCACCAATGGCAGACGCCTGAACAAACGACCGCCAATAAAAGTAAAATTAACGATAAGGATATTAGTCAGATCCCCTCATCAACTAGAAAGGAGCTGATGATCTTTAAACGGCTGAACAGATTTTCATGAAACATGGCTAAGAACACTCGGGATAAAATTATCTATGGCACAAAAAAAACTAAACGAAAATCGGTTCATCCGTTTGGGACCTACTTACGATACCACAGACAGATACACAGACATCTTCAAACGGCTGAACAGATTTTCATGAAACATGGCTAAGAACACTCGGGATAAAATTATCTATGACACAAAAAAAACTAAACGAAAATCGGTTCATCCGTTTGGGTGCTACGATACCACAGACAGATACACAGACAGACACGTTAAACTTATAACACCCCTCTCTGTTTGCGTCGGGGTTAAAATAGTAGATTGTTCATCAAGGGACTAAAATGAGCCATTTCATACGAGATGTTTAGCTTACCGAGCGTAGCGAGGTATGCTATAGTGTCGAGTAGAATGGCTTTTAGTCCCGTGGTAAACACTCTACTTTTCACTGCGATTGCGAGAAAATAAAATAAATAGGTAGGTAACGATTTTTAATAATTGTTTTTTGCCATTCTATTGTTACATTTTAATAGTAGGAGTAAGATCTTTTTTTTAACTTAATGATATTAACAAATAAATAATCACATTCACTTTACCCTATGCCTTCACCTTGTATTACGTATTGTGCATCGAAATCCGAAATGGATTAAATAAACATCCCTTTACATAAATGTATTAATTACAATAAAAATATCGGCAATCCGCAATACCAACTTTATTTTTCTCCTTATTGTTAACAAGAAGGAATTTAAAAAAAAATACATTAAGAACCATAGACATTGGAGCTGTACGCACGTACTCGTACGTGTAGGTGACGATGGGTAACATTAGCACATTGACGCATACGTAAATTCAACAAAGGATTGCGTGCAAATTATTTCAAAAATGGAACATAAAAAAGTCCTAGATGTACGGTACTGCTTATAAGACATTAGAGTGATAGAATTTTGTATTATAAAAATTCTGCTACTTTCATTCGTTACCTACGCCCATAACACCCCGCCGCTTTGCTTTGTCTAGATGCCTTCGGTGAACGACAGCTAGGAAAGAACGTATCTTAATAGACTGTGGGTATGTTCCGAAATACACTGAGAGCACTGTAAGGTGTGACGTCAGTTTAGTACACTGCGAAGCCGTTCCTTTATAGTTAGGTATAGTGGTTACTGCTTAAAACGGAACGCATTCAGCACTGAAAGCACCTTACCTCGAAAACGCCAGTGCTCACAGTACAAAAATGGCGACGATTTATGACGTCATATAATATTTCCCTTGGATACTGCGGCAGTTTACTGTCAGTCCATTACGGAACGAATTTCTCCACAGTAAGAGCACTGAACAGTGCTCGCAGTGTATATCGGAACACACCCTGTGTCTGTTACATTCGTTTGGGCTGTTGATATTATCCATAGACTATAATTTTTTACTACCCATAGGGGCCTGTTACACTATCAATACCGAATCACGATCCACGGATCGTGATATTTTTATCGTGACAGTATTGATGGTAGGGTCTCAAACTATCAATATTATCATCATCAGTACTGTGTTCGAGTTCGTAGAGAATAGTTGTGCTCTCAGAGTAAACATACTCTGTGGTTGTACCATATACCTAAAAATCATTTAAAAATCCTTAAAAAAAAAAGAGTCCACTTTGGCCTAAAAATTAATCTGTGTCAAAAATCTTCAACACAGACCATTAATAATTAAAAATGGTTAACAGAAAGAAAGCTGCTGTCGCTATAATATTAGTTAGCGATGGCGATTAAAACTAATAAATAAACCGGCCAAATGCGAGTCGGACTCGCGCACCGAGGGTTCCGTACAAACCTGTTGCAAGTTTTACGATTTATGACGTATTAAAAACAAGACGAAATGAACCGCAAAACTAACTTTGTTTGTAGAGGTTTATTGTTAATATCAAAAAAACTATGCTAGTTAGAGCGTTGGTTTTATTTTTCCTGTAAAATATACATAAGCTTCTATTGACCATAATTATTTCAGATTTTTCAATTAGTAACCTTCGGAGATAAGGGGGGGGGAACGGTATTTTTTTCGAAATTTTGCCCGATAAATCAAAAACTATTATGCATAAAAATAAATAAAAATCTGTTTTAGAATGTAGAAGTATAGCCCTTTCATTTGATATCCCACTCAGTATAGTTATCATACTTTGAAATTTCAAACCCCCGGTTTTCCCCTTTTTTTAATTAAACTAAAAATAATTTTCGATTTTTTTTTATATAAATTATACGTAAGTCTATTTATAGAACTTCCGTTACGTTCCGTCGTCGGCTGTCGAACACGACGTACTGATGGTACAGCGCGTTCACACTGTCAGTATTATTGAAGCCACGCCCCCTGGATCGTGGATTTCAAGAACATCTGGTGATCCATCAATATTATCGCAAAACCATCAATATTTGGATCGAGTATCGCGGATCGCGTGATAATACTGATAGTGTAACACCCGTCATTTACTACTCGCCAGCAATTATTTAAAAAAAATTACTTTAATCCCTAGACCCTAAATGTCCGCCTACGTTATGCTTTAATGACATCTTTTTAGAGCATGAGAGGTGAAAAGAGAATTACAGAGCGTTTACATTTTTTTTTTGTGGGCTATTGGTGGGGGTAATATGCTTAAATTGATATACCTGGATGACCGAGCTAAGCTCGATATTTTTTTTTGGAAAATCGTGGTTTTTGAAAATTAAAATGATGACATAAATCAGTTGATAATATATTAAAATGTTTGAATGAAGCCAGCTAACGTATTTTATTTGGTGATCCCTGTAATCCAGTTAAATTCCCTTTAGCATGAAACATCACACATGCATCACACTATTATTATACTGAAGTGCTGAATACAAACAAATTCAGAAAATCAAGATGAAGTACCTACCTACATATAAAATTAGGAACGTCTTACTGACGTCTGTGGTCGAGGCGCTAACGAACCTTCTCTTCATATTATGTCTGTGTAACGAACGCATATTTATAGTAGATTGTGTGCACTTTATAAATAGTTTATAGGCTCTATCCATTGTACTAAAATTCTACATCAATGGCTCTATCATAATTCAACTGCCATGCCGAGGGAAAGCGAGGGATGGGACATCATGACTGGTGTCCACGTTCTGACCTCTCGCTCTGTTAGTCGAATGGGATAGCGATAAGTAGATATTTGTTTCAACTAGATAATGTTATGAGTAAGCACTCCAGTTTTTAGCCCTTTACCTATAGCTTCGTGGTGGCCATGCATGCCATACCATGTACCTATGACTTATCTTTAATATTTTGATTTATGAGCAATGCAAAATAAACTTTACTTTTACTCAATATCATCATCTTTCAAGTTATTATTAAATCGTAAGTACAGTCTAATTGACCGAGCGAAGCGAAGGTCTCTGAGTCTTGAGTGAATTGGCACTTGTCCGTCCGTCCGTCCGTCCGTCTGTCAGAGCCTTATAACTTCTGAATTACTGAACGTAATTACTTCAAATTTAAATATAATATGTAAACCAATGGCCTCCCGTCGAATATGGCTTAAAAAGTTATAAAAATCTTTATTTCAGGGGGGCTCTCATAGAAGCGAATGCGAAGTAAAATATTTTTTATAGCGTTACTTAAGGTTGCGGTATATTATTTTAAAGATAATTAGGAATAGAGTCCAAAAATTTTTTTTTTTTAATTTTTCCCCTAAAATTGACGAAATGGGGGGCTTTCAAAGTGGCGATTTTCTAACGTCCATAGTTGACCTCAGAACTCTCAATTTTCTGAAAGGCTGAGCCTGAAACTTATCAATTATTTGAATTATATCCTGTACTTGAACAACAAATACTAAAATTAGATAATTAAGGAAACGAAATTATTTAGTTTTTAATGAGCTGCCGTATTTTTAACAGAACTTCACAATGATGCCAATAGATGGCGCTCTGTGATACCGCGAGGTCTCAGTTCGGGGCGAACCACTAGTTAGTTCTAGCTAGGTTTTGTGGCACAATAGTATTGATGGTAATCTTTCTCTATTTACGCACCACGAAGGTATATAGAGGAGATAGAGTGCGCACTCTAAATACCTATTTGAAGCCCATTTAGCACTATCTCACTTCAACTGCCGAGCGAAAAAGTGGGATAGCGATAAGTAGGTATTTGTTTCAAGTAGGTACCTAGCACAGGTACCTAGATATTAATATGAGTCTTTACCCCTAAAGCTTCGTGCTACACACTATTCACTAGCCGTCACAGAGACATGCAAAGGGAACGTAGACAGAAAGAGATATAGACAGGGCGTCAGCGTATACAGTATGCGATAGCGATAGTCTTAATGCGATCTTTTCATAATGGTAAATAAGTATTTTACACAGACATATAAATAGAAGCAGACACAGCATAAATTTCACACCCACATAGACAAGTGTATGCGAATCAGTGTGACTTAGTGTGACCGTGTCCCTGCAAGCAAAAATGTGTATGTATTAATTTGCTGCAACACTGTGCTACACCAACGCACACATTGACAAAAATTCATTGCGTGGCAGTCAATAAAAGACATCTATGAGACCTATGGCGTTTGTTTACATTGTGTTGTCTTGGGTGTCATAAGTTTTTTGTGAAATTTGGAGATTTATATGAATATTTACTGAAATAAAATGGTGAAGTGTTGTGTCCCCCTGTGTTACAACGCTTCGTACAGGAAAACCCCAGAAGTAACATTCCATCGGTAAGTAAAATTCATGCTATCATGTAGCTTTGGAATGTTTTCGTATCGCATCGTATCAAGGCTAAGATATCTAATATTTTATAGTTGTTATGACGAAATATGTAGCCATGCATATATTAAAACTATTATATTATGGTTTTCTGTAGAAATACATGCTTTAAGTTGTTGAATAATCTTTTTTGACATTTTGAGTACTTTAACAAATTACAGGGCCGGACTCGACGACTCTTTTATTTTAAGTATATAACTTCGACTTTTAATTTCAGGTTTCCAAAGGATGAATACCTGAGAGACCTATGCATAAAAATATTAATAGAAAAGACTGGCAGACCAACTCATGGAGTGCTATATGCTCCAAGCATTTTACAGATAATCTAAGAACGTAATATATTCCGTACAATTCTATCTCCTGGTGCAATACCGACCATTTTCAAAGAAAAGTTAGTTGAGGTCTTATACTAAGTAGGTACCAATTTACCTTATCTTCCATTAGGTGGATGAATTTCATTAATTTTTACTGAAAACCTCAATACAGATTCTAAAGCACTAATTGTAAAGTTTATTTGAATAAAAAACATGTGAGTTTAAAACACCTGTTGTAATTTTTTATTTAACCTCTTTTTGGAATAACGATTCGATTCGATTGTTTAACAACATTTATTTGGCTTACTGCCAAGTAATTATTGTCAATAGGAACTTTGAGCTAAAATCTGGCGGTATTTACACGATATCCGTTGGTACTGTTCTTCTAAATAATATCCCCATCACCTGCGCGTCGACGCAGAGCGAGAACGACGCGAGAACCACTGGCCATGATACTGACGGAGTCCTCAGGATTTGAGTTGTAACAGGAGTTATAACTCCGCGCGCGACGGTGACGATATCACACGCAGCGCGGAGCTCACATCTATATTCACCACATTGACTAGGGTCCCGCACGTGGTGATGATTACCATTACTAGTGTTACTATATTGCAGTTGTGATCGCTTGTGATGAGGAAATTATAAAAGTACCAATAATAATTATTATTTTTAAAATCCTTACAAATTATAGCTTCCAAATGATAGGTGTCTTTAGGTCAATTTTTTTCACGCAACCTAACCCTACATATTAATATAATGTTTTATGCAGCAACAAGGTTCGGCCCTGAGTTTTGTGTATGTGTGCGTAATGTTTTCGTGTGTTTGTAATTGCCACGCTATTTTGTACGTTATCTTGCCTCTGCTTCTCTTTATAACTCTGTGGTATTTTATTGTTATTTCTATACTTTGTAGCATTCATGCAAGTCTTTACAAATATTACCTGTTTTTATCTGTAACTATCAGGTAAAAAATATAAGGTCAAAATTGTAAACTTACGTATTAGGTTATGTTTTTGTATTTACGTTCAGTTCGGCTTTTGCAGCCTAACACAAAGCAAATACACTATCGTCTATAAGTTAAACCACTTTTTTCGTAAGCTACGAGCACAGTTACCACTTTGTCCAATTCCGATTTCGTACGAATTTTGAGCGTATAACAAAAACGAAACAGGATTGTCTGACCTAAACTATCGGATAGGTCAAAAAAAAAAAGTAATATTTCGCTCACCTGTGGTATTACATTGTCTCCTCTTGTTATAGTTACTCTATGTAAGGGAAGTAAGTCTGTGGAAGCCAGCCAGACGAAAATAAAAATATATTTACTTGTCTCTGCTATACACCATAGACTTGCTATAGACCCATAGAAATATGAAGACTTCCATGTATAGACCATAGATTTATTAAGCTATGCAATCCACAGATGCAATCACATCTGAATATACATACTATTTCTATGATCACATCACAATCACAGAGTGCCTGCAGAGCAGACGGCAGTCGTAAAATTTCCTTCTTCCATGTGCAGAGCACTGCAGAGTACCTGCAGCACACAGAGTTATAATGACGAGTGCCATAAATATGTAGGTATCCGAGTGAAAGCGTTCTTCTTGTCTTGAGTCTTGACTCTTGACTGCGAATTGCGATTTTATATTTAGGTTTATATTAGTTTGTCTGTGGCAGTCTAAAATTGAATTACTTACAGTAGGTACCTACTTAATGAATTTTAATTTTTTGAATGTGAATTAAATTAATGTGAATTATTTAGTAGTTAGGTACTTCAAATACTTTAATAAAAAATTGTGTACCTAGCGCACAAAGTATCATCGACCTACTACATACCTTGCATAAGTTATTCCAAGACGTGGCGTTGCATCGGATGCAATCGTTGCAAACAATGATAATGGAGGACAGGAGCAAGGTTTTCAATGAATAGGTAATTTGAATTATCTGCTATTGATAATTTCGAGTCCACATTATTATGAATTTGAGCTTCTATCGTTATAAAATTCTACTCACAAAACACGACTGACATGACACCATAGATGTAAGTAAAAAAACATGAGACTCCTTCACAGTTAGCTTATAGAATTGCATCCATAGTTGTTGCTACCAAACTATTTATATTAAACATTTGTACACCTGTACTTCTGGAAAAGACAAGTTATGATTTGGCTAAATTGCAACTAAAACAATAAAAGATAACTATTAGCAAAGAAAATTTGGTTTGTTAACAGGTCAACAGAGCAGGCAGTTAGTTATCTGACATGGTGCCAGTATCTGTAAACTCCAGCATGGCTGGCTCAATTCCCAATGTAATGACTATCAACAAGCCAGGCGGACAGAATGTAGTTGTCACAACACAGAACCTTGGAACAGGACAACAAGCCATATTGCCAAATGTTCAAATTTTAAATATGAGACCAGGTGCTCCGTCAGTTGCTGCTCAGAAGTCTGTAGCGACTGTGTCGCCTCGAGTTGTCATCGGAACTCCACAAGTAGTTGGGACAAGGGCAACTGCTCCTGGAATTACACTTCAAACACTTCAAAGTCTGCCACAGGGACAGCAAGGTCACTTGTTATTAAAAACTGAAAATGGTCAATATCAGTTATTAAGAGTAGGGCCGGCGCCCACTGGCGGCACCCTTGCCACGCAGCAGCCTCAGACTCTGCGGCTTTCAACTGTTCAAGCGCATTCTGGAGTCCCAACAGTATCGACGAGCGTTGCCGCTCCTGGTCCGATGGCTGGGCAGATACAAACTGGACAGATCACTGCTCCAGTTGCAGCAGCACCTGTTGTCTCTACTGTCACACAGCAGCCCGCAGTTACAACTCAGAAACCACTCGACAATACCAAAGAGAAATGTAGAAACTTCCTAGCAAACCTCTTAGATTTGTCAAGCAAAGAGCCAAAGTCAGTTGAACGTAATGTTCGCAATCTTATCCAAGAGTTAATAGATGCTCAAGTGGAACCGGAAGAGTTTTGTGATAGGTTAGAGCGATTACTCAATGCAAGCCCGCAACCTTGTCTAATTGGCTTTCTAAAGAAAAGTTTACCTCTGCTTCGACAATCATTGGTCACCAAAGAGTTGGTAATCGAAGGAATTAATCCACCATCACCTCAGGTTGCGTTCAACACTATGCAGGTACCTGCACCACAGCCTGTGGCAGCCACAACTACTATACCAATACAAAAGCCACTTCCTCCTGCTGGTAATACGATAGCTGTATTGCAAAATATTCCTGTGCATACAAAAATCAATGTGACCAAGGCTGGGAAAACCATGACAGTGAACAGCAAATCCAATTTTGCACGACCAGCTCCATCATCATCTTCCGGTCTTTCCACTGTTCTAACTGCTGGGAAATCACTTTTGAAGGAAAAGGAGAAAAAGGCATCTGCTCAGTTTACCTCTCAACCATTTGTTGATGATAAAATGGCCGGTGATGACGATATAAATGACGTAGCTGCCATGGGTGGTGTGAACTTAGCTGAAGAATCACAAAGAATTCTAGGCTCAACTGAAATGATCGGCACTCAAATCCGCTCCTGTAAGGATGAGTACTTAGTGCCGTCAAGCTTGATGCAAGCACGGTTGAAGTTAATAACGGCTAAGAATGGTCTTGAAGACCCATCGCCGGATGTTGCTGCGCTTATCAACCATGCTGTACAGGAGCGACTAAAAAACTTAATAGAAAAATTAGCAGTCATTGCTCAGCATAGGATCGACTCGCAAATAAAAACTGACTCTCGCTATGACGTCTCACAGGATGTGAAGGGGCAATTAAAATTCTTAGAGGAATTAGACAGAGTAGACAAAAAGCGGCGCGAAGACTCGGAGCGTGAGATGTTGCTCAGAGCTGCAAAGTCGAGATCTAAAAACGAAGATCCTGAGCAAGCTAAGCTTAAGGCAAAAGCGAAGGAGATGCAGAGAGTAGAATTAGAGGAATTGAGGCAGCGTGAAGCTAACTTGACAGCTCTGCAAGCTATTGGTCCTCGAAAGAAGCCCCGTTTAGATGGGCCAGGTGGTGCCGGCGATATCTCTCTCCCCACAAGCTCACATAGCCCTAGTGGATTAGCTGGCCGTAGTCAATTAGCTCTTCGCACACGGCTTAAACGCATCAACCTGCGAGATATGCTGTTCCTTATGGAGCAGGAGAAGGACACTGCACATTCTTTGTTGTTGTATCTCAGTTACTTAAAATGAAATATTCGACTTTGTGAAATGAAGTCTGTAATGCTGATTATCATGTGGTTAGTACATTGTGCTTAATTTAATTATTGTTTGTAGATATTGGGGCTGATTCTGTAGTGCACAATCCCTATACTAAACTCAAATGACAGCATTATAAATAATGCTAACCCTATCGTAACACTCCCTACAGAAAGGGACAGAAAGCTGTCATTTTAGTTTCGTTTAGAGATTGTGTTGTACAGAATTGGCCACATTGTCATAGGGCTGAAATTAATATTAATATTAATCTATCTGTCGATAAGTTACACATTTATATTTCTTAAAAATTAAATAGTATTTTTTGACAATATATAATAATGTATATTAACAATAATGTAACTCAATATACAGATTTATAATTACCTATTCATTTTGACTAAAGTATTGTAAGACAAAAGAAACATTGTACAAAATTAATACCTATTTTTTAATTTGGTGCTAGGCTGTTTAGAAATGCAACACACATGCTATCTATGATATGTTGATATAACAGAAACCCTCAAGCAAGTGCTGATAACAACTATACAAAGTTTCAACTCAATTGCATGGATAATGCACAGCACTGTCATTTATGTAATGAACAAACATTTATTTCTATTAATAACAGATAAAGCTATTTGAAACTACCTGAGTGCATTGTGCTGGTTTGGCACTAAAAAGAAAAAAACGAGCCCAAGTATGTATGTATGATCATACAAGATTTAACACTACTTTTTAAATTCTTTCATAAAAGAAATGAGAGGCTCAAAATCACGTTTCATGTATGGGGGAGCCCACTTTTATTATTATTTATTGGTTGTTATAGCGGCAATAGGGATGATGCCTATATCAAAAACATACACGCCGAATTGAGAACCTCCTCCTTTTTTGGAAGTCGGTTAAAAATAAATTATTTCTAACTGATTATTAAATAGAGGGTCTTCCAAAAGACCTAAAATTCACATCCTCAGTTAGTTTTAAGTTTGATAAACATTTTAAAATACAGATTAAAGTAAAATGCGTTGAATTTTGATGACGTCACAACTGTGAATTTCATACAACTTCCATACTAGAAGTGCGTTTTTAAGTTTGATAAAGATTTTCTGATTTGATTGAGTTGTTATCATCGCTTTGTTGTACACACTGAAAATTTCAACTGTCTGCCTATTACATTTCATGAGATACATACAGATGGACGGAGGCTAAGTAACATGGTTCCGTAGTCCATACCCAAAGAATGAGAACAATGGATTATTGCATTAGGATTAAGATACCTATACCTAATAGTAAAAAGCTGCCTGCTGTGTGTATGTAGGAGGATGTAAATATTGTGTTATACTAGTGAATAAAATATCATATTATTGGGTTTTGTTTTGCAAAAGCAATTTATCTTATTAATAATGTGGGTAGAGTACCTATTAAGACAATTGGTCTGAAACCTCAGTTATCATTTCATTGCATTGAATACAAATTTAAGCAAGCTTAGTTTTTTTTTTTCAATATCCCAATTTCTAGCTTAGTTTTAGGACGATATATTTATACTTAATCTAGCTTAAGTCCAACCTGCAGGTTGCAGTCTTAGTCAGATTCATCAGGTAATTTGTAAGAGTATTTGACAACTTTTTACCCATTTTTGCCATAATTAGTTAAAATTTCAAAGCCTTATGCGCGCGTTATTAGAGTGGTCTGATGCTAATGATCATCTAACTCTGGCTGCTTAACTTGATGGTACTTATTATTTGTGACCTACCCTCTAAATGTAAAATATATATAGTACGGAAATGACTCATATTTGTATACTACTAGACAAACTCTGCGGCCTTAAATAATTGCCCACTGAGTTTGGGTGCATTTACCCTAACTCGTTTAGTCCATCACGCTTACTCTTTACTAGAAATATGCAAGAGCGAGCGGTACTACCGACACGTTCTCCCCTCTCTTCCCGCCCGCGCGATCCGAAATTGCGACACAAATAGTATTCCAAATTGCTTGTCTAGTAGTATAAGTATGTACCTATAAGTCAATGTAGTACGGCGATCGCAAAACAAGTAGGTACACAGCCGCACACAGAGTCGCTAATAACTTCATATCATAGATTGTTGTATTGAAATGAGTTCCTAAGTAATGAAAGCATATTTGAGTGCGGCAATCAGTTCTATAATACCTATTAGGTTGTATCCTAGCCGTCTGCGGTGTAAAAAGGGTGGAATATACCTATAATGAAGTTTGCTCCGTAAACCTCACCATGAATAATTAAGAGAGAATGTCGTCACGATAATAGTTGATACTTAATACTTTATCAGGACAATCAAATCATTGCAATCAGTCCTCGAAACCTTACGAACAATGAAGATAAGCATAGGTAATATGAATTTAAACGTAAATCTAATTAGACCAATATTTTGAATAGATAACATGAACGTCAATGAAGTTTTGTTTCGTAGAGATCTTGAATAAACAATACAAAAGGCAGGTAAAAAAGTGAGTGTCTCAGTGCGAGATCATGTGCAAGAAATTTATTTTTACAATAGCTTTGGTAGCATTGTGTAAGTACCTACCTAATTAATATAACTAATGTTGTCTTGAATTTATTTTATAAAATAGTCGCCACATTACCCGATGTTTTATGTGAGCGGCAGAAGCATAGAATAAGTAGGTACCTTTATCCATAACGGGGGCAGAAACGACGCCATGCATCGCGTCGCTTCTCTCGCTCACCTATGAAAACTGGTTAGGCAGCTGGATACAGTCCGCTAGTCATACATTGTACGTATAGTAGGTACATATTATATAGTAGCCTATTTTTGTAAAAATTGAGAAAAATAATTGTGGAGGATTGTCTTTACTACATCAAATTGCCTAGGTACCTACTTATTTTTATTTTACACTAGTGGCTCGACAGACGTCCTGCCCTGCCCCCCAATCATGTAAGAATGGCCGATCAAACGTTAAAGATTTTCGTCAAAGTAAAATAAACCATAACTGCATTGAATTAGAGCTCAATTTCGTCTGCCCATTCTTATACGTTTAGATATGTACGATACCCTATACGTATAAGAATGGGCAGACGAAATTGAGCTCTAATTCAATGCTGTCATTGTTTATTTTACTTTGACGCCGAACCTTTACCATTTGATTGACAATTCTTACGTAATCAGGGGGCTTAACCCTCTCGGCAGAGAGTATAAATATTTTCTTTGCCTGAACCAAACCCGATTCAATATGCAAAATGGCAGCGCCGTCTACCAGGTTCAATAGTGCATAGCTAAACCATTTCGGAACCCACTCAAACACACAAAAAATTCATCAAAAACGGTCCAGCCATTTTCGAGTTTCTGCGAGACCCAAAGCAATTGATTTTTTAATATAGAAGATAGATTAATTTATTAACAATCAAAGTATCACCCAACCAATGGTCGTCCAACCAAGCCGTCTGTCAGCGGCTTAGCTCATAGGCTCTTAGTGCTAGAAAGCTGTAATTTGGCATAGGTACCTACTTCCATGTCGACAAAGTGTCCGCATATATATGACGGACAAGCGGGCAACTATGTACGGAACCCTACTTTACACTGTGCGTGATCCGACACTTTTTTTATTTTAACTTTAACCACCTTCATTTTATTCACAAAGGTGGAGTTGTAATAGAAGCGAGGAGTCGAAACGAGAGCCGTTGTTATCAGTTCACATGGCTTGGGCCTCGATTTCACAACGAGAGTGTATTCATGAACGCAACGTGTCGAGACGCGACGAGGCTGGCTAGTGGAGTTCCTTGTCATCAACCGCTCGTAGTATCCGGTAAGATTTGCTGGCTTTATTTTCTTCTTTGCATAAAGATCCAATAAGTAAGTGTAATACTATGGTGAATTTGGATTTTAGCATAGATTTTGGTCAATTAGGTGGCAGATTTTATATTCAAGACAAAGCTTTCGCAGTTGAAAAAAGAGTCCTCTCGGACCTAATATTGCTAGCAACGAGAAACTCTAAATCTGTAAATTCTAAAACCATAACTACTTACTAACTTGTTGCATAAAATGTTATGGTTAAATCAAAAGGAAAATATATTTTAACAGTTTGTCTTTTTTGTGCCATACAGATGACGGGACGTGGCCTGATGTTGAGTACATATGGACACATCATGTAGACGAAGCCACCTGTGTTTTAGCCGATAATGACGTCTGTGCACAATATACATATTTTTTTAACGGACGTGGTAAGGCATTAACGTATTTTAGTCATCAATCTTTAGAGTTGATTTATTTCTTCTCCATTAGGTATATACGACACATCACACAATATACGTGTGTGTCGAAGAAATAGCCTCCTTAAGTCCTTAACTTTACCTTAGTCAATTTAGAATTTTTCAAACTCCCTTTATCTTATGTATTGTTCTATTTTTAGTATGGAAGTACTGATTCTTTATTCGTTAACTATCTACAGTTCGCGCACGAGTTGAATGCAGAGTACCTAAATGTATAGTGTCACCATACATTTGCTCTGCATCAACTCGTGCGCGCACTATAATAATTGTGAAATATTTTTAATTGCAACATAGGGGGATGCCCCGTCGCTCACGTCCGCAGGAACTACCTTCTACCTCCCTGCACGTGTCCCCTGGGTGGTGCTAAACGAGCGACGAACTTTCAGGCGAAATAAGCGTTCTTTTTAATTAGCTTGTTAATATTATAAAAACGCTTAAATATACTAAACGCCATACGATTAAATAAATTGCAACATAATATTATGTAGCAAGTGTCAAAAGAGGTAAAGTGGAAGCCTCAGTGCATGGTTATGAGTAGCACTGGCTCAAGAACTGTACATCAAATCAAATCAAATCAAATCAAATCAAATCATCTTTATTCAAAATTGGTACCTACAAAGTACACCTTCTGAACGTCATGTTTATAAAGAATAAGAATTGATGGTGATAATTAACAACGGTATCTTAAGACTAAAGCTACGAGGGTTCCAAACGCGCCCTGATCTGAGAAGAGCCCACAACAAACTCAGCCGGGCCATCCATACTTCCATGCTAATATTATAAATGCGAAAGTGTGTCCCATCTGTTGCCCTGTACCAAATTTTGATGAAATTTGGTACAGGGCTAGATTGTATCCCGGGGAAGGACAGGCTACTCAAAAAGATATCAAAGAGTTCCCGCGTGAATCAAAAAAACTTAATCCACGCGGACAAAGTCACGGGCATCATCTAGTCTTGCAGAGACCGAGTAGGTAATTCATATGTAACAGGTAATAGGTACGTAGATTCATACTGGATTCTCACATTTACTTTAATATATTTGTGTACTCCATACTTTCGGTGGTACCCGTTCCCGTTCCCGCGGGAATCAAAAAATCTTAATCCACGTGAATGAAGTCGCGGGAATCATCTAGTCCTAGTGAATATATACTTACTTAATTGAGGTATACTTACTTAGCTTGTTTCACACATTAAATCACGTAAACATTTTTAACTTAAATGCAAGTTTATTTAGCAACAATCATATTTTTCAGTGGAAAATTCGACTTACATGTGCACAAGAGCTCTGGATTCGAACAATACTGCCATAACGAGTGGGTGTTACCAAGAGACACGTGGAAGTTTTTCGACGAGAGTGTGCTTCTGTCGAAGTGGACCAGGCACCGTACCATGTAATTCAGCGGTACCACTATCCATAATGCTTGTAACATCCATAATTTATTTAATACCTTTCATTTTTAACAAACCTATATTCTGGCTTGGTATAATACAATAAAAAATAATTAAAATATCTGTAAAATTACCTAAACATGTTTTTAACTCCTTTCTTCGATCATTTAAATACCTACCTTAGGAAACGTTATGACCTCAAACTCTATTTTGTCTTATTGTGTTCATGAACTTTGGCACCGTATAAAATGAAGTCTATGAAAATGAATGAACCGTATGAATGAAATATTAAACGTTAAGTTCCGCTTGCACAAGGACATTTAAACTGATTTAGTTAAATTTTGTAATGCTGTCCCTTTTTGACAAATGCATATTGTAGTAGCCAAAAAAGGGACAGCATTAAAATATTTAACTAAATCAATATATGAGTCCTTGTGCAAGTGGGCCTGTAGTGTGTTCGAGCGAGCGGTAGAACCACAGAATTGGGAATCGGTAGAACTTCAAGTTCCTCGACGAGTGTGTAAGTGGGCCATTAACAAGCCATTATATGGTACTCGGTAGAGAGTAGTATATTCCTTGATATGGTACTAGTACCTACTTTACAGTAAGGTTTTACATTTAGAAGTGGGCATAGAACACATATAGAAGTGGGCCTCTTGTATGTACGTAAGAAAATATTTAGTACCTAGCTAATATAAAAAGTCTATGATAAGTAAATAATCAAAACCATTCTTTTTCATTGTTGTCATATAAGTAAGTTTAAATTATTTTGAATAGACTTTATAGTACCTAGTACCTACCTACATAAATATATTTTATATACCTACTATTATAATGTATATTTTTATTATTTTAATAGTAGGTAATAGGTATACCATGCAATGCCACAGCACAGGGCTAGAAATGATTCCTGTGTAGACGAGTAAAGATTTGGTCAAAAACTAAAAACCAAGTAATAAAAACAATCCGTAAAATGGAATGGCAGTCAAGTTCAGACATGCAATTTTAGGCTCTAAAACCTTGTTCACATAATTTTAAATTGAATGACCAATAGTAGGACACTTTCATAGACAACGTCACTAATGCGATTGCATGACGTGTCTTGAAATGGCAACAAATTGATAACATCAAAATATAATGTCAACGTCAGCTTCCTAACAAAAAGTTATTGTTCAATTCCAAAAATTTAAAATTTAATTCCTTTACGGTGGATTTTTATTCACCAGAGCAGAATACTAAATAAATTGCCAACATGTATTCTGTCTTAACAAGAGTAAATGCGATATTAACGTACACCCTCAGTGTTCTAGCATGTCTAACGTTTCTGTGCTTTCTCTCCACATTAACTGTAGATTACAGAACTACCGCTCAAATGAATGCAGTTAAAGTTGTAGTGTAAGTAGAAAATAAGTACATCTTTTATTCTTCTAGCGAAACCACAGTAGCATATAACCTAAAAATATAACTGAACGAAATATTTTTTGTCGTGCATAATATGTGTACGTATTTAATTCATAGACTTATGATTGAATTTGACTAGTGCAACTCAAGTTTATGTTTACTGGAATGTTTATGTAGTTGTAAAATATTTTCTTGTATAAAACCATTGTAGATCAAAACTCCATGCTGATATTCTGTATACCCTATATAGTCTTCATGCTTTAGTGCTGTCATCACTTATTTGTTCTATGTTTACAGCAAGAATGTTCCAGACTATGGTGCTTCTAGAGAAAGAAACGATCTTGGTTACTTAACATTTGATCTCAAGACAGATTTGTCGAACCTATTCAACTGGAATGTGAAGCAGTTGTTTTTGTATCTTACCGCTGAATATGTCACGCCAAATAATGAATTAAATCAAGTTGTGCTGTGGGACAAAATCATATTGAGAGGGGAGAATGCAGTGTTAGATTTTAAGAACATGAACACAAAATACTATTTCTGGGATGATGGAAATGGTTTAAAGTTAGTATACTTACTGTTTTATTTCATGTTTAAAATATCAGATATGTATTAGGGCCAATATGGTGATACAAGTAAAGGTAGTAGAGGAAGTTTGTCCTCTGATCTCTCAGTAAGCATGAATAACTCACCTGTTGGTAAGTGATGATGCAGTCTAAGATGGTAGTGGACTGACCTGTTAGAGGTATGGCAGTTATATTAAACCCATACCCTATACATTGTACACAGTATTGTACAAAAACTCTAAATCGCCAAATGGGAGGATTTAGCTATTTAGAGTTCTGGTACCAAACCAGACCAGAGAAAATTCTAAAATTTATAAATTCCCAAATTGATTTTGCCGGGAATCAAACCTTCCACATTAAGACAACAGTGTTCAACACTGCACCATGGCGGTTATCAAAACCATGAAGTGAAATTCAAATTATAACTTGTCAATGATATTATAACTTGGCAATGTTTTTGTTATTGTCTGTAAATAACAACCAAGTTTCAAATTTTATTTTGGCAGCATATCAAGTGCTGTAAAAGTATTATATATAATTAGTGAAGCCTCAGAAACTTTGGCCTAGGGGTGGTCTGAGGTTTTAAGTTGTCTGATCCACTATTAATACACAATACACATACACCTAGCTCAAGCTTTTACTGACATTTTCTTAGTGCTTAATTTCGTTATTTCATTCCAGAGGTCACAACAACGTCACGCTAACTCTGTCGTGGAACATCATCCCCAATGCGGGCTTACTTCCAAACATCCCTGCCATCGGCCAACATTCGTTCAAGTTTCCAGTAGAGTATACTCAAACAAGAGTGTGATTTACAGAGGAGCATTGAAAACTTGAGTGGGTGAAGTTATGAAATGTGTGTTATTTGATAAGACAGAATATACATTTTATTAGTATATCTGACTTTGATTTATTACATTGAAAAGATTCCAATTTTTATCAATAATTCAAGTAACTTCTATCAATCATCATTCATTAGTCATCACTCATCAGTGGCAGGACATTTACTAGTTTGTTATGTGGTACCATAACATAACAAAATAATTATATTATTCTTTGCTTTGCCACAATGTGTTTGACAATAATTATTATTGGCCAATGTGATAGCACTATTTGCAAAAAAATCCTTTGATATTCGATCCACTTAGTTTGGAAGCCAGCAGCATAAGGACATCTTTGCAGTAAATATGACCCTCACATTTGCCAAGTGTTTTTGCAAATGTTATATGCTGCGCAGTAGCGAAATAACCGCAAACGCTCTACCAGACTGTTTCTGGCTGGTTTCGTGTCTGACACCTCAGACTTAGCTCTAATTAACTGACTGAGTTAAAATGAGACAGATTTATGATACGCACATACTTAAGGCGCCAGCGGAGAGTGAATTGCTCATACAAACGTAATACCAAAATAATTAGTAATTCGAGCATATTTCCTCCATATTATGCGATTATTAAGATTGAACTTGTATTTATCTAGGTCTCTGGATAATTATTTTTCCAAAATACTTTCCCAAAATTAAATGTAAGCACATTGCGTTTTGCATGTTTTTGCGACATAAACGACATGTTTTCTCCTTATTTGTTTCATATTAAAACCAACGATATCTCACGTACTAATTGATCAGGAACATAGCCTATATTGTCAAGTTACAGAATAACAACACGAAGTTAAAAACACAACAATTTTTCATTCATCATTTTTGGTATTCACGGAACAAGACTAAATGTATAACAAATTCTGTACGCTCATATTGCTATCGCGCTTGCACGCGATCATGTGTCTTCAGCCAAATAGGGATAGCAATATACCGGCAAATTTATATTTGCGGTTCGAGTAGAAGTTGCGAGCGGTGGTCGCCGGTCCCTTAAGTCCATCACGTTTAAACTCTTATGTAAAGCCTGAGCAAAGTCGGTCTTTGTCAAAGTATGGTCTATAGATCTCAGCATAATATTCCAAAGTCAAAGTACTCGTATACTAAATTATTCCAATATGGCGTTCCCGCCAACGAACTGACCGACTGAAATACATCGAATGAGTCAAATATCAATTTAAACTTATATCATTTCTAAAAATTCAACTTTAATTTTATTAATAAATCTGACAGTATGTACACCCTTTTTAGATAATTCAGCCTTGCTCAATATTTTATATCATATATATTTCACTCTTTCATTTTTAAGGTGGCGGGTGAAATGAAAAACTTTATATTTTATATTGTATATTTGTTCATTTTAAAGATACATTATAATTATATAACTTTAGCACTACTTTTTGTTCTACAGCAGAAAACTAATTTATGTATCTTCTATAGTTTCCAACATAACTAAATTGGTACTTGTTAACTTTGTCTCTGATTTCCAGCATTGGGGAAAAAGTCTAGGTTAAAAGGTCCTGTAAATTCTATAATTCACTGGACATTATTTATGAGTATTACCGTTACCTAAATTATCTATATACTGTTTCATTACTTCTGTTTGTATAGTTACTATAACCAAGGTTTGACCGCGGCACTTAGAACAATATTTTTACTATTATATAAATTTTGAAAAGTATATAGTAATTATATTTATTTTAAAAACTTGTTACACTAACAGCTGTTATATTTATAGAGTTTTTGTTCAAAGTACATTCTATCAATCAATACAAGTTATATTTTACCTATATTTTTAGTAATACTAAACTAGTTTTAAAGTTTAAAGACCTCTTAGCATAGACTGAGGTAAATATTTTTACAGAATTTATCACGTTATACACAGTTGTTATTATTTATTTAAACCTGTGTAAGCTCTGGAACTAGCTTTAAGGTTGTAGCCTGCATTAATTATGTATATTGGTAGTTACAACAAATTACGATGATACTGTATAAAATTCTATTTAACAACACAGTTTGAGTTGCAACAGTCTGCCTAAAAAATAACAGTAAATTGTACAACTTTTCAATATAGCAACAATATTTATCATCAATAATTTTAATTTTACTTATCCCAGAAATTCCAAATCCTATTGCTAAGTTACTGTGAAATTTGGACAGCCAAACGCAACGAACTCAATTTACATAAACGGACGGGCCCTGTCAAACAATGAATGTGGGCGTATTTTACTAACGCCATCTAGTCTGAAAAGCGGGACAGCTATGGCGGGGACAAGGACAGGCTTATACAGGTGTGGAGCGCGCACAGGTCGGACGTTCAATTTTTTTCTATGGAAGGGCCCATCTAGTACCTACATATAATATATTGAATATCGATGGCCAAAAGCCTCTATTTTTTTAAAGATATCAATATTACAGGTGGCGGTGCTTCATATTTTGTGCTTACTTTTATTACTTTGTAAACTAAAATCTGTTACATACATAGAGCGAGAGCCTAATAGATTAACATTAACAACTAACAATAATAATATTAATAAAGTAAATTCATTATTAATTAAAATTTAAGTTTCATTACAAATTTTTTTGGTAGAAACAAAGAACAGATGTCGCGAGTGATACTCAATATTATGATTAGATATTTGTGATGTTTTGGAGTTATTGTATAGGTCCATGGTTGGCATACATGCCAGTTTCGGACACTCCTAGGTTCTCAGCCATAGTCATAGTTAGTAAAGGGTTGCGAAGATTTTGGTATGAAAGAGCAGTGGTCAGCCTCGATCCCAGTTTTTCTTTCGAAATCGCTGTCACATCTTGAAACCTTTATAATATCGCTAGGGGACCATCAGATGTTTACAAAATAAGTACAAGTTACCCCACCGCCATGTTGAATAAACATATGAATCGCATACCACCAACGACCTCAATTTACATAGACGGGCCCTGTCAAACAAAGAATGTGGGCGTATTTTACTAACGCCATCTAGTCTAAAAAGTGGGAAAGCGCTATGGCGGGGACAAGGACCTGAGGCTTATACAGGTGTGGAGCGCGCTCCACAGGTCGGACGCCCAATTTTTTTCTATGAAAGGGCCCATCTAGTACCTACATATCGATGCATACCTACCACAGATACCGCCAAAGCCACAAGGACGGCCAATAATAATGACGCTCAGTTAATTAATTAACAATTATTAATGTAATTTGTTGATTAGACTATATAATATTTACCTATATGTATGAACCAGCCCATAGTATTGCTTACATGCTCTAAGCACGATGGAAAATTACGAATTCTCTACCAAAAGTCTACCGTTATCTATGTTTACATTACTAACATCCAAAGCTTTTTTTCGCATGAAAAAATATTGCATATCAATATGAACTACGAATTTATTGTTAGTTGAGGAAATTGTTTAGCGCAGTCGCTGCCACTCACATGCCACTATACATAGTTACTTATATATAAATATTTATTCTAGGCCCCGCCCACGACTTATGGTACGGGGGGCGATTGTCTAAAAATGACAGCGACAGTGTAACGATCGGTTCCACTATTGGCCAAAATCCATTGACGAAGCATAAATACCATAAATTCAGCCAATCAAAACAATTGAGATTGTAACAATGATTGATGCTGGTTTTACATAATCGCCCTGCCGATAACGTAGCGCTACGAACAAACAAATGTAACTAGGTACAGCCCTAGGCAATCTTTATGGCAGCTATGATCGTCACAGCCGCAAGTCGATACGCACAACCCATTTATTGGTCGATTGAATTCGCCGCGGTCATTAAAATTGCAAAGAACTGTAGGTTTCATGGATAGAAAGAATTGTGGACGACATTGGAGGCCATGTGCCTGCGCATGCGCACCTCTACCTATGTATCTACCTCTTTAATTGCTCAGGAGACGAAATTCTGATAGACAAACCAATCGCGCAGCTGATCAGACATTTCACAGACGCGCGTTACATCGTAACTACGTATCAATAAATCTACTGGTCAGAGCTCTTTCTCCGTGACGCCAACTGTAGATACTCGCCAATACATTAATTTTCCGCACGCCTCTCCACTAAGTCGTGAGTGGGCGGACATATCAGATACATATTAATATTAAATACGCGACCCGACCTCATGATATGCGACTTGTATTGAGATTCGAGTCAAATTAAGAGGATCGTCTAGTGACGCAACGCGACGCGAGTAGGTATTTTCAATAATGGTATCTGTTTCACAACGCTTCGCTGCCTTCTCCGTATCGTGCGATAGAGAGAGTCATTAGATTCAGTACATCTTAATCTAGGCTCGTACGTTTTATTTTTTTAGTATTTTAGTTTAGTTAAATTTTAAAAAATTAAAATACTCGAGGAAGTTTTTAGGTCAAAAATATGGATATTTAGACGCTAATAACTTTTAACATAAGCAATATTTCTTTTAAATTAAAACGTACGAGCATAGTTCTTCATTGTATCTGCAACATTTCTAAAAATTAGACAACATTTACGGTAAGAAAAACGTTATCGCTTTTTGTATGGGGATTTACAACTAGACAATTCTCTTAAATCATGGATTGCGAAAGTTGTGATCATAACACTAGTAGGTACATACATTCTTAATTGTTTTTCTTTTCGCTATTTTTGATGTAGGTATATTGGCCAATTAAATAGCGAAAGTATTAATGTGCGTCTCGAACGCGAGCCAATCACAACTTCCTTGTTAACCCGCTGAATCTCATGTAGAGATCTAAGCAGTCTAATTTGACTTTGCTTTGAATTTGGATGGACTTATGTGAGTGACATAAGTCTGTCTCGTTTTAACTGGGTCTAAATCGCATACTCAATACAAAATAAAGCCCCCACCATGTAAGGTCGGGTGCCTAAAGTGAGCATCTGGCCTGAAAGGTTTTCCCGTCTTTACAAGTGGAAGTCATTCAGGGAAGGAAACCTAACCAAATTAAAATTCAGTCAATCGGTTATCTTGGTCTTGCCAAACAATTATGAAAAACGAAAATACAATCATATCGAATCAGTTGACGTAAACATTATTGCGAAATGTACCTTTGTATGTATACGACCATCGACCATACAACTAATAGACTCCTCATATAGGGCGAACACTTTCAGACAACACATCAGACTTAATAGGTCTTATATAATTCCACGCCCTTGTAACAAAACCTACCGAGTTATTTAAATATTAATTAGAGTATATCGATAATTAATTATCGATAAATAATTATTAGGAGTTAGGACCCCATCCCATTTGATTTATGATTTTTTTGACCTTGAGTAGACCAATCAGCGTTTATAGACTGTCTAAGCTAAGTCTGCAGCAGTAAGAAAATGGTAGAATTTGAAAATCTGTTGATGACAACACAGAGTGTAATGCGAAAAAACGCACTTGATACTTGTGTTTTTTGTTTTCAATCTGCTTTCCTGGGAGTGTGGTCATTGTTCGTTTTAGTACCTACATTTCAAAGAGTAAAATGTAAATAGAGGGCACAATTTTAACAGCGTAATAAGGTAGAGCATACATGATCCCCGTATTTATATAAATTTTATATATAATATTTGCCGTGAATTAGTCTGGGTGGATTTCGACTATAAACTCACGCAGAAACCATATGTTTTTGTTCAGGGGATGAGTCAAAAAAGGTAACAGACAAACGGTTACTTTCGCTAACTACTCTTCGCTACTACTAATATTAGTATGAATCTACTGACGCTAAAGATTCACAACAAATTATTACTTGATCAGGGGAGATCTTTTGAATTACTTAAGGAGAGCATAAATGAATTAAAACATAAAATGAAATTAATGAAATATTCTTTATTGTACACCAAAGACATAACATTAATAATCAGAATCAATAAAACAAAAAATAAAATAAAACAATAAAAATTATCAATATTGACTTTTGTTTCCCGTGCTGCACGCTTTTTGCCGGGAGTCCTCCAGATTCCCTGATTAGTTTGGCCCTCATTTTTAATAACTCTTATGGTTCGTTCGCTTACACCTGGAAATAAATGAAAATAATTTATTTTTTTCGCATTTTCGGCAAAAAATAATTAAGTTAAGGGTTCCGTCTAGACTCTCTTGACCCCTCCTTAGACGCGACAGCTTCTGATCAAGGCAGCACGTTTATAAATCTAAAATCCCACCCAACTTATTCCAAGTTTCTGAAGGACATCCTGGAGATGAGGCTTTAACTCTTCGCTTATTCCACCTTGAATTTATACAATAATTATTAATAAAAAGTATAAAAACTTGATAGGATTTTGATGTCAGTTTTATTTCGCATAATATTATCCATCATAATTATACGATATGAACAGGCGAATATAAACCGTTTAAACGTTTTATATAAATAATCTAGTATTGTATTCAAAGATAGAAAGGCAAAATATCAAAACCGTTTGGTCAACTTACTTGTCGACTCTTCAATTTCTTGTAAACATTGTTCTTTTTGGCTTAGGACAGCATCGTGATCTTCCTTTACTTCTTAGAATTTAAGAATCATGTTATAAAATAACTCGCACACATTATTTTGAATAGGTTTATCCATTATTTCACTATTTTCACTTTTATTTTTGAAATATTAAAACGAACATAAACAACCTGATAGCTGAATTGACAAATCAGTGACAAATGTAAGAACACAGATTAGACGCATGTTTTTACTTTGTTTTAAGTGTTGCCCTTTTATTCCGTGGCAGAGTTAGCGTGGCCAGACTATAGTACCCCGCGCCCGCTTACTTGAGTCATTTGACTGAATTGTTTGCATTACGAAAGCATAGTAATTAGGCGTCTATTGGTTGTGTGGTCGATGTATACGACTTTGTCAATCGTAAGTACATTTCGCAATAATGTTTTTTATTAAACTTAGATACTTTACGTAGATAATTTTGGAATAAAAGTAAGTATACCTACTAAATTATATAATTTAGCCGGCGCCAATTAAATAGTCGTGTGTGAAGTCGACCGCAAAACGCGTCGCATTAGCATATTTTCGCGCGTAGTAGTACTAGTATGCACGTTGACTTCGACAGTTTGTATGAGAACTGCGCAAACGAGCACTCGCACCTCAGTTCGGAGACTATATTTTGATTGGCGCCAACTGTACCTTATAAGTAATTAATTAAAAATATAAAAAACTTCGAGCAGTGTTTATGAGTCAAGATCAATACATTATTAACATTCATTTACTTATTGACGTGACAACGTCTTATAAATTGGTTTGCCGGGAGACACTTCAAGAAACTGCGTTACGCTCCGCGCGTTATGCGCTTACAATGAGAGCGAGTGAGAGGCACGCGTCCCTTCCACTCGGGCATGGTTAGCCCGCCTAAGAGCGAGAGAGACAGACATAAAAAGTGAAAGGCACGCGTAAGTCGTTGTCACGTAAAACTTTCGCCCGTATATCGACTTTACAGGCAACCAATTTTTTTTATTTTATATTTTAATTCTCATTTAAATGGCTCTAAAAGATTTTTTTAGTAAATAGACCAAAAGCATATTAATGAACCATTGATGGCATTGTATTTTTTTTGTGCATATCGTTGACTTGTCTCACTATAATATTGAATTGAATTCAACTTAGGCTATTTCGAACAATAAATAATTAGTTTTGATTTTAATTCAATTTATTGAATATCTTTTTATGAAAAGAGCAACTGCCGAGTTTCTTGCCGGCTTTTCTCAGTAGAATGTCTTTCCGAACCGGTGGTAGAGTTTTGACTTCTCTAAGTGACACAAGTTGCCCTATGTGAAATAAATAAATCATTTATTTATTTATAAACGTAACGTGGTTTCATAACTTTTTTAGCACCTTTAGGAAGTGTCGACGACCTGCCTGAATGATTTTACGTTATATATATATTTTTTGATGGAATGATTTAAGTTATTTTTAAGAACAATCATCATGTTATTGTATCGTAGCATTTAAATTATATTCCACACGCCAATTTTAAAAAGTAAGTTAATACTAGAACACTTTTTTGGGATATAAATTAACGTAACTTAGCAGGCAGACAGACGCACTTTCGCATTTATAATATTAGTATGAATTTATCCCAGAAGCTTTAGTTCGTTCATAATTAAGATAAAATCCAAATTAAGAGTAAAACATATTAATGTAATACCTACACATTAAATACTACCATAGAACTAAAAGCACTATTCAACGAATAATCCTTAAAAGTTGTTATTTTGTTCAATAACTACTTAGGTATTAGGCAAAGAAATATTTTTTAACTTAAAAAAATTATAGGTATGGTTTTATGACCTATGTCTCTTGAAGAAGCTAATTTACACAATTTACTAGAAAAATATTCAATAAAAATTATATTTTGTGAGTTTCAAGCTCCACTCAAGTATCATATTAAAATATAATCATAATACATAATAATATTAAAATATAATAATTTTATTATATAATAATATTATTATAATTGAAATATTCAAAAGATTAACATAGATAACCATTATTTATATCTGTTGCGGCCAAAGTTCCCAAGGCGTACACTGTACAATGATGACAATGCCTGGAAATCGTCTACTTCCTAAAGAGCTTTTACAGTAAAATCATTGCTACAGACGTGTAAAGAACAAAATCACTTCTGATTGGCTTAACTTTTTCCCTATTGGACAAAAACCTTTGAACACCATAAATGCAGCCAATCACAATAATTGAGATTGTAACAATGATTCATGTAGCTTTTCGGAATATGGCTACTACGGATTTACGCAAACCTGACTCAGTCAGGCGTTATAATCATTGCACCCCCTAAAGATTTGTCTCGTCACATATTCCAAATTGATTACAACTGATGAAGAGACGATTTATTGCAATAGATTACTTTAATATTTATTCATTGTAATTTAGTTACAATACAAATACTAGACATCCGAAACATACACACTGTCAAAAGACCTAGAATACAAAATCTGTGTGAGTTATCTGTTAAGGCTCCCGTAGATTACAAACTTTGATCACCCGATAGTTGGCTTTCTTACGTGAGAACACGAAAAAAATCTATTTCCCAATGCCTTTTTAAATCAAATTCAACGGGAACACAGCACAAAATTAATATGCCAAGGAGAAAACTTGCGTCCCGTGTGAAATCGGCCTTAAATGCATGAATGAAGAGATTCAGTTCAGAGATTTGTGTTTAATCGGATAACAGTCACGGTCAAGTAAATTTTTCTTTAACTGACTTAAAAAAATAAACGATATCGCGAAAATATTATCTTAGATGATGCAAGATGTGTTTCTCAAATAAATATTATGTACGCGATGTCGATATTCAAATTTGGTTTTTCACGATGAGAACGTCCAATGCGCCGCACATAACGTGTCTGTTACATCGATTTACCAACTAAGGATACAACATTACCTACAAATTAATACTCAAAAAGCGTCCACAATCGCTTATACAAACACAGCTATAGATAATATAGACTGAGACACCAAACGGTTCACAAAAACCAACCATATAGCTTTATATTTAGGGTTCAATTTTGTAATAACAATTCGACACATACGACATTTTGTCGCCTAGTGTACTCATGCGCGACTGAGGCGAAAATTGTTCACAATATCTATTAGTACACAATTTGACCGTGCCGTTTTTTGCGTTTCGATGGTGCGTCTAAGGTAAGTCAATGGTTTAGTAAATATAACCAACATTCCAGATTCCAGAGAAGCAATCACAACTATCGGGTTCATTTAAGTCTGTATAAGCTGCGAGGTGTAAGCTGAGCTTTACATTTCTCTGAGTGTGCACACTTTTAGTGTAAGGCTTGGCTAAGATCTATATGTAAAGTATGCTCTATACTTTTACTGTAATTTAAGACCGAGTTACAATTAAACAATTACAAGAGTGACTTAAATCTGTCCCATTGTAACTGTTGTAATCTCAACAAAGTCAAAGAACGCTCTATAGTTCTATCACAGTTGTAGCGCGTCCAAGATACGGTTTAAGTCAGTTTGTATTGATTTTGGGATGCACAGTAGTTAAATGCATAGTTCGGCTTACGGCTCGCGGGCTGCGGACTTAGTGGGATTTTTTTAAGTATTCAATCGCTTTAAAGTTAACTGTTATTTGTCTGGAATTGAACGAGCGCCGTATGAAATTTGTCATAAGGCGCTTGACAATTCCATACAATTCGTAGTTAAATTTAACGCGATCGAATATGTAAAAATCTCCCACTAGGCCCCCTGTATCGTAAGTCCCAGTTTTAGCATTGCAATTTCGATTGACTGTATTAAAGCGTTCGAGCACATAGCTTTAAATTAAAATGAACTTTAAATGCATTGTGTTAGAGCTCAATTTCGTGTACGCATTCACAGCCAGAACTCTAAACGGAAGCGTTTCGAAACTAAAATCGGTTGTACTGAATTTGTGACTTTAAATCTAGATACTTTAAGGTCCATATTGCTGTGACGCATTCTGTTCGAACACTCAAATACAATCAATCGAAATTGCAATGTAAAAACTGGGACTAACCAGAGGCCCGATGGTCTGAGCAAATCGTTATCATTTGATAGCTAAAAACGTATTACTCGAACTGTTTAAGGAGTTCATACATACTTTTTGGCGAGGCATCTATGAACTCCTTATACAGGTTGAATAGGGATGATGCCTGTATCTAAAATAAATTATTTCTAACTGATTATTGTGGGTCTCCCAAAAGACCTAAAATTCACATCCTCGGTTAGTTTAAGTTTGATAACCATTTTAAAATATAGAATATAGAAAAAAAGTGCGTTGAAATTTTATGTCACAACTGTGAATTTCATACAACTTCCATACTAGAAGTGCGTTTTTAAGTTTGATAAAGAGTTGCTGATTTGATTGAGTTGTCATCATCCCTATTATCTTTTAGACGAACGATTACGATTACGATTTCCTTACACAATCGTGGGGCAGGTGTAGTCTGCGGGAGGTATAGTGTGTGTTGTGTTGTATAGTGTATAGGGGAACTGCGCCATGTTCAGTGTTCAGTAAGCCACACACACAGGCGGGGGAACAGTTCGTGCGCGGGTGTTCAGAGGCGGCACGGCGAGGCCGCGGGCCGTCACGCGCCCGACAGCGGCGGCCCGTCCGTCTGCACGTCCTTGTCCTCCGTGGGAGGCGCGGGCGCTCGCTCCGATCCGTACCGCCTCGACAGATTCAGCATTTCCCTGAGGCCCTGCAGTTGCCAGAGAAACGCTCTTGTAGAATCGGCGGCCTTTATTTTTTATATTATACTAGATGATGCCCGCGATTTCGTCCACGTGGATTGAGGTTTTTTGGACCCCGCGGGAACTCTTTAATTTTTCGGGATAAAAAGTGGCCTATGTGTTATTCCAGACTTTAATCTATAATTTCATCCAGATCCGTTCAGCCGTTCTGGCGTGATTGAGTAACAAACATCCATCCATGCATACATCCATCTATCCATACATCCATCCATCCATCCATCCAAACTTTCGCATATTTATAATATTAGTATAGAACATAGATAGATGATGCCCGCGACTTAGTCCGCGTGGATTCCTCTAATTTTCCAGGATAAAAAGTCTATGTGTTGTTGCAGACTACATACTATGCCAAATTTCATTAAAATTTGTGCAGCTGTTCTGGCAAGATTGAGTAACAAACATCCATCCATCCATCCAAACTTTCGCATTTATAATATTAGTAAAGAATTATAGATTCCACTAGAAGTTTTCCCTTGACTGTGATTTCACATGGTCACCACACCATGTGAACCAAGTGTGTGGTGTGGTAGAGTGTAAGTAGTGACCGGCTGACCTGGTAAGGGCAGTTATATTAACCCCATACCCCTAATTGGTCTGAACTTGAGGAATTCGGTAAATGTTCTTTTCGACAATTCTGTAGTTTCAGATAATATTTGACTGATGCTGAATAGTCAAACTGCCGCTTGGATTTATAAAACATGTGTTACCTTATTCTCAGTAATAAGCCTTTGGTACAGTTCTTCTTCTTTCCTGGAGTCACCATTCTCATCCATATTAACAGCTTTGTACATTACACTAGTCATCTCATTGATTCTCTCCGCCTGTTGTCGAATCAACTGAAATAATTAGAATATTTAAATATAGAATATTTAATTATAGAAGATTTAAGTACAATATTTAGCAAAAAAAAAATACAGTCGAGTTGAGAACCTCCTCCTTTTTTTGAAGTCGGTTAAAAATTTGACTTCTTAAATAGTTTGATTAATTTGGTTAACACTTTAGCTAAGAAAACAAAGAATATAATATCAAAATGGCACAAAACAGCAACATAGTGATAGAATGAAAAGATCCTCATGAAAAAAAAATAAAAGCATTCAATTTATCCTTATAAAATTGCATCCAAGTATGTACTTGGATGCAATTTTGGATCCACATTCCAAATAGAATAACAGGTATTTAAAAGTACTCCATGATACCTCAAACAACAAATAAGAAATATTCACACAGTAATTAAAAGTTAATCAAGATAAGGAAAACATACTTCTTGTTGCTTTTCATTAATCGCTGCTGTGAAATCTATCCGCGACTCCCATATTCTCTTCTCTGTGTGCTGTCTATACTTGGACATGATCAGCTCTAATGCTTTCCTGTGATCTTCAAGAGCAGCTCTGAGTTCTCCATTCTCCCTTTGTACATCCCGCATCAATCGAGATTCCCTCTCCATGCTAGCTATGAGTTCACCCCTTGGCCTCTCCCGAGATGCCTCATTAAGTGTATCCACTTCTTCCTTGTACTGGAATTGTAATGTTTAAAATTTCTGTCCCTGTACTGTACTCTACTATGACTAATGTACCTTCCTGCTAATTCTATAAGATAATATTGACATTCAGCAACTCCAATCACTACTGAGCTGTCTGTCATCCCATACAGAACATTTAATTGAATAAACTAACTGACCAACATAAAGTCTAGAAGCTTAAGCAACTGAGCAAATCCAGCAGCTGCACCCGCCTTTCCTTGCTCTTGTATGTTACAAAAGCAAGGAAAATTACAATTTTGTAACCATGAGATGAGAAACGCAATGCTAGTGCAAAAACTAATGTGTGAAAGTTATGTAATTATTCCCCAAATTATAATGGTTAAGCTAGTGGGTGGATAAGCGACTGCCATAACCTTAACAGATAACAAACTACCATCTCAGACTGCATCATTACATACCACCAGGTGAGATCGCAGGCAAGGACTAACTTGTAGTAGATAACACTACAAGTGGTGGTATCTTGTGGTTTGGACAAAGCACAAGATTTGATATAGGCGCATCAGCGAAAGCTGCCTAGCCTATTATAAATAATAATAATAATAATAATAATAAAGAAAAGGGACTGGATGCCTATAGCTTCCCTTGACTTGGCCAAGCGTTTGGGAAAGGAATTTGATTCAATGTGCCAGCCAGAGTTATTTAGTTGCTGAGACATTAAATTAATGAATGCCTTAATATTAAACTTATCAATGCATTGAGTTTGTTTTAAAGTACTTAACTTTAAACGCTTTAATAGCAAGAACACAGTTCTCCATAAGTGGCAACATTTGACGAGGCAAAGTTTATAAGCCTTTTCTAAAAAAAATGGTATCAAGAAACAAAGCTTTGTGGTGTTTGTACCTACTCATTTATTGATACTACACTTTGTTTACAGACTGTTCCGACAATTAAAAATACGAAGTCGGCTAAATAAACAGTAAACTGAAGGCCTGGAGTCTTCATATCGTTAGCAAGTTGAGTTGTTCCACTTACCTGTTTAATTGTATAAATTTGTCGATACGCGGTTTGGGTTTCTGTCAACAAAGCATCCGCTTCGGTCTCCCGTTCCTTGAGGCGGCCGGCTAATCTTTTAGCATCCAAAATGATTTGTTGGATCGTCAGTGACATCTGAAATAGCCAACAATCAGCTACAACACGGCTAAATTCACCAAGAAACGAACTGAATATTATAACCAAATATATTTACGGCACAAACCCTGATATCCACACAATATATTGACACAAGTGGCGTATCATCTAATTAGTAATTTTAAGGTTATTCAACAAAACACTAATTGTAATTAAAAACCCCAAACGACGCACATCAGCTGTTTCGTGATTAGGAGTTCGGCAGCCATTAGCTTTCATTTGATGCTGGGTATAATGCTTCAGGATTAGAATGACCTTCAAATCCAAAACAGGGCTGCGTGCCAGACAGAGATAATGCTCAGATAATGGATAGCATCTTATGTAAGTGTAAAAGAGAAAGCAAACATTTTAGTGGCATAAACTCGGCTTAAACTATGACAACATAATTCGTTACGTTATAAAATATTTATGACATGACCTTGATAGCATTTACAAAGATTGCAACGAACTTTCGTTCTAAGTTTACAGAAGTAGGATTACCTAAGAATTTTAAAAGAAATAATTTTCTACGCTAAAATAAAAACAACTTATCCTTCATTTTTATTTATATTAGGTTCAGATAAAATTTTACATTTTCATAATGTTTTATTACAGTTTACTTTGTAAATCCTCCTACACTGCAGTTCTTATTTACCACAGACATAAACTGAGCGTACAATTTATAATTAACTTACTCAGTGGGTGTTCCGATATAAGCACTGCGAGTGTATCCAGGGCCGTAAAATAAATTAAAAAAAAAAAAAAGCACTGCGAGCACTGTACAGTGCTTTTACTGGGGACTTGCAGTGCTCGCAGTGTATTTCGGAACCACAACACAACAACCATGGAGGTAACAAATACATTTTGTATTTGTTACCTCCATGACACACCCCACAGCACACCTGGTACATCAGTCGTAATTCCTTCCTCCAAGGGTACAACACAATGTCAACCACGTCAAAGTCAACCACAGAGAGTATATTTAATTATGTATATAGGAGAGGAGTATATTATAAGTGTTCTGTGCACATAGTACATATATTGGGTACCTAATATAGGCGAATATTTATATATAGGATACCTACCAACAAAGCTTCTTTAACAATACCTACACTGTTACACAGAGTAAATAATATATAGGAAGAGGAGCCAATGTAATGATAATACCACAAGTGAGCGAAATTAATACTAATTTACATACGCTAATGCCAAGGAGTGACAGAGCGAGAAAATGTTTTCTTGTCCTGCTCAGCGTATCACTTTTTTTTGTTTGACTCAACCGACAGTTTAGGTCAGACAATCCTGCGTCATTTTTGTTATTCGCCAAATCAGAATTGGACAAAGTGGTAACTGTGCTCGTAATAGCTTACGAAAAAAGTGGTAGGTATAACATAATATTGTCTGTTTACTTTAATAAGGTTCACTTCACTTCAGGAGACTAAAATAAATCAAACGCGGGTACTCTCTTCAGTGCTTTATTTGCTACTAGCTTGCCAACTGAAGTCTGAAACATGCGTGTTATTGATATATAATTTCATAGATTAATTTCATAGTTATAGGTTTCAACTTACCTATAGATAGGTAGGCTTTTACAATACATTAACTAAATCACAATAGGTATAATTACAAATATATAATAAAAGGTAGGTAAATTTAATATGCGGCAACGACATAGATATAAGTTGTCTTAGACATTGTCTATAGACGATGGTGTATTCCTAAGGTAGGTATACCTACTCGTTTATTATCCGTTACGTAGGTAGTAGGTACTAGCCTATAATCAAAGGTACTAGCCTAGCGGCATCCAGTTACCTATATTATAAGACGCCTGCACAATCCATGTCCCGAAGCAAGCTATGGCTGGCCCTAAGGTTAATATTGGGTGAACCGTGAAGGAGAAAATTTTGTATAAACTAAAACGACACTATGAAAATTGCAAAAGTTTATTTTTTAATGATAATTCATAATAATTGACAATGAATGCGATATTCGACGAAAATCCTGATCCTTATTATTAGAATTAACGCTTGTGCGCAGTGAAACACCCAAATAATTAGTACGTAATCTTTATTAACTATAATGAGACGCCATTACAACTTGAGTACAACCGGAAGAAGAAGTCTTACATATTATACACTGACAGCTGTTGTCAACCAGCCGGTTGCCACAGACCAATAACATAAGTGGACTATTTACATTTCCAATACCCCGGCTCAAGTTCAAGTTCTATTTTTCCACTGTAGTAAAAATTCCCAAAAATAAACTTGAACTTGTTACAATATTTCTACTAATATTATAACATGGCAACACATACTTTGAATGTCACTGTCAATTGACTTTGGCATTTCTATTTTGACATTTTGCTTCAAATGACATTGACATCTCAGAAGTAAACAAACTAACCTGCAAAAACAAACTTTTTAACATCTCTATATACCTACTGTATCAAAATACATTAAAACAACATTAATAAATCACTTTAAATTACTAATACATACCAAGTATTTTACACAGATATTGGTGTCTTATTTTTGACAATGACTTCGTAAGTAAATCTGCTTTGTTTTCATTAGTAGGTATATACTTTAACACTAACAATCCTTTGTTAATAATATCTTTAATAAAATGTACCTTTATGTCTATATGCTTTGACCTTTTACTATTTTCATAACTTTCAATCATTTTAATAGTGCTTTGATTATCAATTAATAACAAACAACGTAAGTCTTTATCACACTGCAAGTCTTTTAACACTCCTATAATAAATACGGTTTCACTTACAGTTAATGCTGCTGCCACATACTCTGATTCAGCTGTTGAAAGTGCAACAGTAGACTGCTTTTTCGAACTCCAGCTTACTAAATTTCCTCTGTGAAAGATAGCAATTCCGCTTACACTTTTGCGGTCCATACGATCGCTTGCCCAGTCTGCATCTGAAAAAGCTTGTAAGCAATTACTGTCTTCTTTTTTTTGTATACTAATCCTTTTTCTTTTGTCTGTTTCAGGTATCTCAGGACTCTCTTCCCTGCTTTCCATAATGTGGGGGTTGGACAATGCATGTATCTACTTAGAAAACCTGTTGCATATGCAATGTCTGGTCTGCTGATGGTTGCCAAATACATAAGTGACCCAACAAGTTCCCTGTATGGAATGTTGGTCAGGATTTCTTCTTTTTCATCAACATTCAGGCCAACTTCCATCGGTGTGCAGATACCTTTACAATCTTGCATATTAAATTTTAATAAAATTTTCTCAATAATTTGTGTCTGTTTAATTTCCATTCCTTGATTTGATCTTGTAATTTCCATTCCTAGAAATTTACTTATATTTCCCATGTCTTTGGCTTGAAACTCTTTTTTTAACTCGTGAATTATTGACTGACCATCTCCAATTATTAAGATATCATCCACAAATATTAAAATATACACATTTTTCCCAGTATATAAGCAAAAGTCATGTAATGATTGTTTTAAACCATTCTTTAAAAGAAAACTATTTAGTTTCTCATTCCAACAACGTGGTGACTCTCTTAAACCATATAAAGCTTTTCTTAACTTTAATACATAGCCCTCTTTCTTTTTTAATCCTTCTGGGTATTTTATGTAAATATCTGTCTTCAGTTCTCCATTTAAAAATGCTGTAGGTATGTCCATCTGTCTTATGGGTAAATCTTCTTGAATTGCTTTATTCAAAAATAATCTCACGGTGGTCATTCTAGCCACTGGCGCATACACATTGTGGGTGGTTTCCTCTTGAAATCCCTTGGCGACAAGTCGAGCCTTTTTAACATTGTCTGCTTTAGTACGAAAAACCCATTTTGTGTCGATTGCTTTTTGACCTTCTGGTAACTTAACTTCTTCCCATGTTTTTAATCTTTGAAGTGCCTCCAGCTCACTGTTTATAGCTTTTGACCATACCTCCTCTTTTATAGCCTCTTTATAGCTCATTGGATCTTCTGACATTAAAGCATACGCTATATTTGACATATCATAATCTTGAAATCTCTTTGGTTTCTGTACCAGTCTTCTATTTCTTTTATTACAGTATTCCTCTTCTTCTGTGCTTTCATCTTCTCTGCTACTGCTATATTGTTCTATTTCTGGTTCTTTGGATGTAGACGGCTCACTCTCTCCATTTTCATCGCAGTCTATGTATGATATTCTTTCATTTTCTTCATATCTGTAGTTTGACTCGTCAAACCTTACATCTCTGGACTCAATTATTTCATTTGTCTTAGGATCCCATAGTCTGTAACCTGAGCCGCAATATCCAATCATGATCATGGGTTTCGCTCTTGGTTCCAACTTTGTGGGTCTTGGAAGAATTACACTCCATGCCTTTGATCCAAAAATTCTTATTTTATCTAGCTGACTCTTTCCATACCATACTCTGGCTGGTGTGTCACCTTTAAGTGCTTTAGTAGGTGATCTGTTTATGATATATGCCGCACATCTCATGGCTTCACCCCATAAATACTTTGGAAGATTTGTCTCCAGTAACATAGCTCTTACTCTATCTGCTAGTGTACGATTCATCCTTTCACATATTGAATTTTGCTGAGGTGTATAACTACAAGTAGTTTCCTGTATTATACCATTTTTCTCATAGAATAATTTAAGATCATCATTCACAAATTCTCTTCCTCTGTCTGTTCTTATTCTTTTCACATTTATATCATTATTTTTCAGTTTTCTGATGTATTTTATTATATAATCTTTTGCTTGATCCTTGGTTCTTAATAAATGAACTTCCATAAAATGTGAATAATCATCTAAGTATTATCGTTAGATAATATTTTTCTCCATCTTTACTTATTGGTGTGATTGGACCTCCAATATCACAGTAAATCATTTCTCCAATTTTCCTTGTTCTTGGCATTGGGGTCGGACTAAATGAACAACGGGTTCCTTTCGCTTCCATACATATTGAGCATCGTTCTTTAGATACTGGCAGTCCTAGTATCCTCATACCTTGATAGTTTAAGTGCCCCATTCTTCTATGCCATAAATTACTGTCCGTCTTCTCTGTTATCAGCATATTTTCTCTGTTTAACTTTAAATTCAATGTATATAGTTTCCCATCAATATTACCTTTAATTTGCTTTTTTCTATGGTAAATATTTACACCTTTTTTATCAAAAATTACTCTCAAACCTTTCTCGTTGAGCTTCAATACTGATATAAGATTATGTGACAGTTTTTCCATTATGAGACAATCTTTTATTGATATTTTTAAACCTTCATTACATATTCCCTGTAAATTACCTTTCTTTTTGGCTGTTATCATGCTTCCGTTGGCAACTAAAACTTGAATTTCTTCTATTTCTCTTATATCGGTCATGTATTTTTCATATTGACCACTGATCATATGGTATGATGCTCCAGAATCTATAACTAGTTTTATTTCATTTTCACAAGTAGCCTCTGAATTAGTTTTAGATGCAATGAATGATATTGATTTTTCATAATTATTTTCTTCCCCTATACACGAAGAATTTTTTGTGGTTTTAAAGCCGCGGCGAGTTTAATCGCCTTTAGCAGTACTATCGGCTCAATTTTTTTTAATTTTTTTTAAAGTACTTACTTTTTTGAATTAGAATTTTATTTCGAAATAAACTCGAAACTGTGAGAAACAGTAGTACTACGCGGCGGAGTTCAAAGAAGCTAGACGGCGCGAGCGGCGTCTGGCGTCCAATCCTCGAACCGATTCGGGGTTTAAAAGCCCCGCCCCTTAATCCTTTGAAACGGCCCGCGCGCCGCTGACCGCTCGCGGCTAGCCGACTTCCGGCCTCAGTTACGCAAAACACGTCACGCGTGCCGTAAGTGACGCTAATTCGGTTTTCAAATACGCGCAAAAATGGATCGCCATTACGAATACTCCAATTTGGAAGACCTAAGTAGGTATGGTGCAACGCCATTGCAAATTACATAGATACAATGCGACAGAAGCTCGACGGCTCTACGCACAACCGGATCACTTAAATTCCCTTCGTCTGCGAGGAATCCGAAACCCACAAGTTCCGTCGAGTATCACTATCTTAGCCGCAGCGCAGCGTTTAGTCGACCATGGGCAATTCCGAACACCAGAGCATGTTCAAGGTCGAGGTCGTCCCCGCATGTACTCGCCGGAACTCGACGAGGAAATCCTCGAATACTTCGAACGCGATCCTCGGCGAAGCACCCGAATGGCTGCAATTAGGTTTAACTTGAGCCAGTATTACGTGTGGAAGTTGTTAAACTCAGAAGGCTTACATTCATACCATTTTAGGCGTGTACATGCACTTCACGAGAACGATGGGCCAGCTAGGATTGAGTTTTGTCAGTGGTTATTAAACAATCGTGAATTAAGCATTCTGTGGACTGTCTAGTCAACTTTTACTCGTATTGGAATTTTTAACTAGCACAATAAACATTATTGGGCCTTTAACAACCCCCACGTGATCCGCGAAAGTGCTCGAATCAAAGAAAGTGCGTAAATACGTGAGTGTAAAATTTAATACCTAAAATAAGTGTACCCACCTACCTCGTGAGCTGTAAATAACCTGCAATGATGGTGTAAGTACTGCCGCCTTAAAACTTTCATCGAAACTTTACCTAATGTTAAACAGCTGATAGTCGTACGTAGGTGAACGACCAGTCGTGCGCCGCTCGGTTCAAGCGTCACGTGACCCGCTCAGTCAGCTGGCGGTACTAACTACTAATTGATCGCAAAACTTTCGAAATAATAATTTCTCGATTTTTTATTTTTTATTTTAATACTAGGGTCAGGATTAATGGTAGAAACAAATTGTACTGTTAATTTCGAATCACCTCTCAGGGGCCTTAAAACCACTAAAAATTCAGCTTGTATATGCTCTCGGTTTATTAAAATTTCTTCCTCTTGTTTTAGATCCTCTATAATTTCCTCTTCCACGTTTTGGATAATTACCTGTCCTTGCTTTGTTTGGACAATTTCTTGCCATATGATTTGGCTCACCGCAGGTAAAACATTTGATTGTGCTGCCTTCAAAGACATATTCTTCTTGTTTTACTTTACTCTGTGTATTTTGCTTCTCTTTGAGCTCGGCATCCAATATTTTGCTCTTTACAAAATCCATTGTGAGTTCTATGTTTGATGTCTCTAGTGCAGTCACTATAGATGGATATGCCCCTTCCATACTTATTAATAATTGACATACTTTATCTTTCTCCGTCATTTTTGTACCGTTGGACTCAATCTCTCTTATGATCTTGTCAAACTTGCTAAAGTGTTCCTCGACACTATCTTGCCTTTTGCATTTTAAATTTATTAGGCTCCTCCTTAAGTATAAATTCGAAATTGTTGATTTTCGTTCAAATACCTTTCTCAAGTTGTCAATCATGTCATATGCTGTTCTACATTCTTTCACATATTCTAAATGCTTATCTGACAATGCTTGGACGATAATGTTACGTGCCTTGGCGTCTGATTTCTTTAAATCTGCATCTTTTAGATCCGTTTTCTTACGTATTGCGTCTATACATCCTTTTTCATCTAGTGCAATCTCCACTCGAAAAAGCCAATTTGTAAAATTACCACTCTCTAATTGTGGAATCTGGTTTACCGCATGTGCCATTGCGTTTATTTCCTTTGTTCTTGCTTTTGAACAACCTGAAATGTAAACCGGGTGCCTACCGCGTGTGACCTAACCTAGCCTTACTTGATGGCCCTAACACTTTCTTATGCTAAACTATGTCATCTGACTGAAATTTATTACTTGGCCACCTCCCGACCCATAACCTATTAGAATTAACGCTTGTGCGCAGTGAAACACCCAAATAATTAGTACGTAATCTTTATTAACTATAATGAGACGCCATTACAACTTGAGTACAACCGGAAGAAGAAGTCTTACATATTATACACTGACAGCTGTTGTCAACCAGCCGGTTGCCACAGACCAATAACATAAGTGGACTATTTACATTTCCAATACTTATTACGTCACGTAAGTTTATAGTAAAACGGAGGTCGTTCTACATAAAATAATAGAATTTATAAAACTTATTACCTGGGTGTGGTCGTAAAAAAATGTACAGTTACATTCATGACATCGTAACAAACGTTACATACCTGACTCAATGATACATTCATGATCAACATAAAGCTTAGTTCAGAATCATACAATATTATGATTAGAATATTAGATATATTATTTTTACAATATTATATTATTATTGAGATATCTTTAACAATTTCGCGACCCTGGGGTCCCGGCGTACGAGGGGCCAAAGCTAACTCGCAGAGACCCCATTAGACATTATACACTAGTTTTTTTTACATTAGGTGATACCGCTTTTATTAAAACGATTAATTCTGTGGAACATCCTTTAAGAGGGCACCGAGTCGAAACTATCGTTAGTTATCATCACATTTTTATAAATTTCTCTTATTTACCGGGTGACGTAATAAAACGATTAACTCTGTCAAAATTGAATTTCTGAAGAAGTGTATTCTCCGCCTTACAATCGGTCATGACCGTAACGTTACATATTTCGTTACATATGTTACAATCATGACAGAAAAAAGCGAACGACATAACCTCAAATCAAAATATCACTGTACAGCGAATAATTACAGACAGAGAAGTAGTTTCATTGTTTTACGCGATGTCAAAGCTTTATTAACCTTTATTTATTAGTTCGAAAGAATGTCCATTACTCACCCTGCAATTCAACACAAGAAAAACAATTTTTGGCGACAATTCTCGCGTCGACACACACTAACAATTTTCCTCCTAACAAAAATGGCCGTTTTTATTTTCTGAATGTTGGCGCCTTGTTCAATAGTGTTGCCAATAAATGAAAGGCAAAAGCAACCAAATTATTTATGTAGTATGGCAAAAATAGGCGTTATAATGTCGTTACATTCATTACGTTACACACGCAACAAAAAATTGGACACATTTTAGAAGTTGAACAAAATTGTGGTTATTGTTAAAATAATGGTAACCTTTTGTAAATACGTTGGAAAAGTAACCAGAACTTGAACCCAACTTACAAACGCAATATTAGGACAAAAGTTTTGTTAAAATGACATGCTTTCGATAATAGTGTAGTAGTTGGACAAACAGTTTTTGTATGGATCAAAAATTTTGCCAATCGGAAAAAAACTAAAATAATACAATTTTGTAAGGATAGCTGAGATTTCATGGTTTTATCTAAACTACAGAGAGGTTCTATTTAGATCAATATGGAACGTATATTCGTAATTAAAACAGCACTGATTTTATGACAAAAATAAAACCAGGACAACAAAAAAAAAACTAATGTACATTTTTTTGCGACCGAACCCACCTACATTATGTATTAAGAAATCCAAACAAATCCGTATTACATTAGGTATAGAGAAATCCAAACAGACTGAAAGCGCGGCATGTAGGTAAGTACTTATTTTATACACTGTAATTTATTTGTAGGTAAGTTTACTATAATACAGACTTTTGACTTTGAATACCTTTCAAGAGGCCGGCTCTATTAGGGATTCTCTTATAATGGCCTCCACATTCTGAACAGTACCTAACACCAAACAATGCATACCTAGCTTGTTACAATTAAAAAATACAATGACACAAATATGTACCTACCTAATAAGTTTTTTTTAATAACTTCTACCCTTCTCCTTCTACTTAACTAATTTAGAATTTGGAAATTAAGTAACTAATGTGAGATGGTATCATAGTTTATGCTTAACCAACATTTCTCTTATTAGTTTATTAACTTTAGCTGGTTCCTCTTGCTGCATGAAATGTCCAACCCCTTCGAGAACCATGGTTTCAATGTGAGTGTATGCTTCTTTCATTACGTCCAGCAAGGAAGGGCTGAGGTAACGGTCGTTACCACCATGCACTGCGAGGAATGGTACGTTCTCTTTGTGAACTTCCTTCGTAAATGTGTATGAGAAATTCGCTCGGTAATAGTTCAGGGGTGGAGTGAATGCCACTGAAAACAAGAAAAAAACTTTAAGTAGTGCACAATTTTATCAAATCCATAAGTAGTTGGAAGTAATATCTAATCGGAATAGCTAGCAATAGGTGGTGGACACTGGACATAGATTAGACGACGTTAGATTATAAACCACTATGGTTGATTGGATAATTTTTGGTAGGTACTTCATAGATAGGTACTCCAACGAAAAGTTTAGGAGGATATTAATCAAGTAATTAGTACCTAGGTACCTATCTAATAAAATATCTGCAATAAGTAAATTAAGAATCAAGCATATAAAAATACAGCAAGACGTATTCAAACAGATTTTAAGGACTCATTTTAACATATTCAGGAATCAGGATAATGTTGTTCAGGATTTAGGGGTAGTTTAGATATAATCTCCACCTGTTTAACTTACTCTGTTTTGCAAACCAATACTTGAAACATTCAATGTCTTGGTCTGTGATAGAGTCTTTTCCTTTGACGAGCATGGATTGGTCGAATATTGCTAAATTATCCATTTGCAGAGATAGCTCCGGAATCTTGGGTGCCCGAAAGAAAAACACGTATCTGAAAGAAAATATTATAATTTTATCAGGTAGTTACCTAGACTGAACTACACCGAAAGATAGAAAATATAGGAACACTTTCGCATCGTTCGTACCTACTTCGTTTTGTTTTACAAAAGTTCGGGAAAGTGGTTACAATCTTTACGTAAATAGGCCAAAGGACGGCCATTGTTACCTCGACCTAGGCCGCTATTTCCGCTGTTTATTGTTGGTATTTCACTAGCTATCGGAAAATCAATTTATCCTCATCTGAATTTCTATACAAAAATGGGACACCCGTCTGTAGCGTACGATGCGATGGTGGATTAGGTACGATAATCTAAAATATAACACTCACCCAGACTTTTTCCTCTGTTCATCATTTGACCAAATCAGCTCAGTCCATGCCTCGTGAGAAGTGCTAGCTAACATAACAAGGGCATGCAATGCTTCGGGATATGTGTCGCGAAGTTTGCAGGCCACCACACCACCCCAGTCGTGTGATATGAGAATACATTTCTCGTAACCTGAAGTAGATAAAATTACTTACAGGATGAGACATTAAAATTACAGTAGGTAGGTAGGTACCTAGTAGTTATGTAAGTAGTTGTCAGATAGTTTGATGTAAACGAATGATTCTGGGCAAAATATGGAAGGAAACAGAAGTTATAAGAGGATAAAACAACAGATAGACGCCTACCTAGCTGCTGAATGAGATTTCTGATATCGTCAACCAATAACTCCATTATATAGAATGAAACCCCTTCCGGTCTCTCTGAATCTCCATAACCCCGCATATCAACAGCGACACACCTAAAGAAGCACACAAGCATAATATGAATAATAACTATTCTACTTAATAACAAAAAAAATTACTTTGTTTCAATTTTTTTAATAATAATCATCAAATTGTCTTCATATTTACCGATAATCTTTGTTAAAATGTACTATTTGATGGCGCCATGAATACCAAAACTCGGGGAATCCATGCAGAAATAACATCAACGGCTTGGATTGGTCACCACTGTCCACGTAATGCAGTATTGTATTCTGAAAACAACATAAAACAATTATTCTATAAAACTGAGTAGTGAAAAAATCCCGGCCAAGTGCGAGTCGGGCTCGCGCACCGAGGGTTCCGTACAAACGAATTTCAACTTGATACCTCTACTCGTTCATGAGTTATAAGTTCAAAAGGGTTTTTTTTTTTTAATCTCATTTTTTTTGGGGTTTTTATTCTATAAGATATGTCAACCCCATCGCAACATTATTTTAAATACATCGAACAAAAAAATAATCTAAACATAACTAAAACAAGAAATAAAACTATCACTTAACATACGACGGTCATCGATGGCAATCAGTGACCAAATTAACCAAGCTTTTTGCCGATCCTGATGTGGGACTTGCCAGAAAGCTCTGAAAGAGTCCCACATCAAGTCTATTCCAATTAAATTTTGCCATCAGTGACCGTCGTTCGATCACGTTCTTCTGACACTCTATAAATATGTGTAGCAAATCGTCTATCGTGCCACAAACATCACAATTAGGCGAACTAATCTTTTTCATAAGGTGGGCGAACTTATTAGACGGGTAGTGTCCCGAACGAATTAGTCTGCACAGGGTTTTGATGCTCGATCTATTGATTTTAACAGATCCGAACCATGGTATTTGAAGAGGCTCACATTGGATCGTTTTGTACCAAATACCCTTTTCTCTAGAACGTAAATCAAAAAATTCTATAAGTTTATAATTATTTAAAAAAAAATTAAAGTTAAAAATTATGTGACAAAAAATCAAACTAGGTACTTAACTAAAAAGTTATATAAAAATTTAAGGTTTTCGAAATTTTTCCTTTATGTGTGCTATAAAACGTTGCTTCATGCCAAATTTCAAAATTCTAGGTCGACTGGAAGTATCCTTTAGGTTTTGATTCCCATGCGAGTAGTTGCGAGTTTCTAAATATGCGGCATAAATTGCTGTTTCTTTTGTTTGCTTTGACATAGAAGTTTGATTTTGTTACAGCTTAAAGGTATTATAGACTTGAGTATTTGATATGAATTTCAATTTAATACCTCTACGCGTTCATGAGGAAAGGGGTAGTACCTAGGTAAGTTTAAAATTATTAAAAATATTTTTATTATTATGATGTAACTAAAAATTTATGCTTTTCGAAATTTTCCTTTATCTGTGCTCTATGACGTTGCTTCGTACCAAATTTCAAAATTCTGAGTTCACGGGAAGTACGAGTGTGTCGAAAATTTGCAGCATAAACGGCTGTATATTTTGATTGCGTTGGCTTAGAAGTTTGATTTTTTCACATCTCCAAGGGACAGTAGACCTGAGTATTTGATATGAATTTCCGCTCGATACCTCCATGCGTTCCTGAGAAGAAGGGTCTGTCAAGACCACGTCAAGACCCTTCTTTTCAGGAAGACGGTTGCGGCGGTTCTATAAACTTAATTCTAAGTTTTTCTCTAATAATGAATCTGCTGATTGTTCTGCTAATAAGGGCAGTGGCGGCCTTAGGGAGTGGCAAGCAGGGCAACCGCCCGGGGCCTTGCTCTTGCAGGGGCCTCGCGCTCGTGCCCAACAACGCTACAGCCCAAGACGTAGAAAAAGTCATTAGGTACTATTGTATATTTGAATCTCGCGCCTCGCATATATATCTACCGTATACCTACATTACAAAAACTTAAATTAATTCTCTGTCTACGCTTAAATTACATAATGCCTACAGTTCGCGCGCGAGGTCCGAGGAATCCTAAGGAATGTTGACGTAATGGGATAGAGTTGTGATTAAGTCGATATTATATTACGTTATCGATACTAACACATCTTTAGTAACTGTGCGCGTGTATTTATTGCGCGGGCGCGGTGCGCACCCGCCTGCTACCTCAGCCCCCGATTCCTCAGAGCTGGCGCGCGAAGGGCGCGCGGACTATACATACCCCTAAAGTTCTAGAACCTAGACACAACCCAAGGCGTAGTTATATTCTCTTTGACCCAAGGATGTAATGAATGATGGTACTTGGATAGTACGGTCTATTTCATTTGACCCACCCTCAGAATTAACAAAATAACCGTTTCTACCCAACGTCATTTTCTGTAAGTTATCTGCCTACTGTATATTGTTGATTTGGGTATGAATAATTTTAATAATGAAAATTGTAAACCGCCGCCGCGCGCCGGTCTAGCCTAGTCGAGTGTGCAATGTGATTTTACTGAAACTGATCCACGCGAGCCGTTACGCTTTCTGGTACTTACATGAGCTCTACCGTGGACCCTGATTTGAAACTGTTTCGCAGTAGTTCTGGTTGCACTTATAAATAATTCTTGATAAATTCCAACATACGCCGACACTCTTATCCGGTACAAAAAATACCTATTGACTACTAAGGTACTAAGGTATCGTTAGTCGTTACCTTTTACCTACTACGAAAGATATTTAGGTACTTATGATTTAATACGGACTTACTTAGTTAGATACATGTTCGGATATTTATTTTGTTATGTGCGGAGCCTATAGGTATGTATGGGTTTTGTACACAATGTAAGTACCTACTGCCTACCATGCCGCGAATAGTAAAAAAATTGGTTAAAACATATGTACTAAAACATCATTGTGTGCGAGGTTACAAACTTAACTCTCAAATCTTAATGATAGGTAGGTACTATGGATGACCTTCACCTTACCTACAGTTTAGATACTAGGTATAAATTCTTCATTAATAAAATAAAAGCTATCAACTATAGTGGAGATTTAAATGTTTTGGCCTACCCTACCGTTACGAGGTATTATAAATTACTAGCGATCCGCCCCGGCTGCGCACGGGTAGCCCGTAGCACTAATAATCATAATAGTCTATAGTTACTCTATACCCAATAAAGCCATGTGGCAGATAATTCTCATAAGATATTCATCTAAATGAAATGGTGTATAAAACAATTTTTTATCTTAATTAAATACTTGAGATTACTTTGAATAGGTATTTATTTTGATAAGGATTAATACTATGTCGATAAAACACCTTCGCAAGTAGAGGATTGGTTTAGACCAAATTTGAAAATCATAAAAATGGTTATCGTGAGTCAACCTTAAAATAAAGATAGGTATACCTAATATGCTATCGCAGACTTTTTTTTAGAAATTTTTGAGAAGGACAATTCCATCATACCTACCTACATTATTTTCGTGTAACTTCAACTAGGTATTTATGCAGCGCACGCCACGTAAGCCCTCATATCAGAAGAGATGACTTTTTCCGACTTAGTTCACATTATTGCAATTTTCGAAAGGATCTCGTATATTTTTGAAAATAAAATATAGCCTATGCTTTGAGGAATTATTATACTATTCATGTGAAAGAATTTTTAAAATCGGTTGAGTAAGTAGTTTTTGAGTTTATCCATTACAAACAAACAAACAAATCTTTCCTCTTTATAATATTAGTTTAGATGTACTACCGTCCCGCCATTTTTATTTTTTTGTCGAAATAGCGGCAACTCAAAAAAACCTGTATTAAAATCAATAGCTGGCCAAGGAAGTACTTTAAATAATATGTGACTAAGTTAATCTTCTCAAGCGACAGGTTTACGAGATAAATATAATATACAAGTTAAGTGTAGTCTTCTTGATGATGGCGAAACCAGTACAGCTTTGATTAGAAGATTAATTTGTCTCATTATTGCTCATTATAATACTTGCATAGGTCATTGAATACATAATATTAAAATAAAACGTCATTGTTGCTTGGTTGCTTGACGCTTATGTATTGATGCCAGCTATTGATTAATAGGTATATGTAGGTACCTACTATGTAGTAGGATAAAAATGTATATTATATCATTGGTATTAAGTATAGTTCGCGCGCGAGTTGAAATGTATTAATATTTAATACACATACATTTTTCTCTGCATTCAATTCGCGCGCGAACCGTATGTAGGTAATAGCTGCATTATTTTTTAATAGGTAATTTGCCTTACCTATTAAGCAACATTGTTAAACACTCAAAATTAATAATATCAAAGTAATATGTCCTACTCAGGCCGGATTAGGCAGGAGGCAACAATTAATGCTACGGGCCCCGCGCCTTTGGGGGCCCCGCGGCGGAAAAATTACAAATTAAAAAATATATTAGCCACTTACTAAGTCACATACCTTAGTACCTAGTAGCTATCTATGATAATATGTAGCTATTCTCTAAGTGAGCGCTGGCCCAACTGTAATTCGATAGACCTAGGTAATAGGTAAGTATATTATTATGCTGCAAGTTGGTAGCACCAGAATACAGGGGGAATTCCCTAATATTGTTTACATCCTATAATAGGTAATAAAATTCAAGGGACCCCGTGTTCACATATTTTGCTACGGGCCCCGCGCTGGCTTTATCCGGATGGTCTTACTCCTATTTACCTATTTGTCTTCGCGATTTCGTTCGGTCAAGGCCATTCTTTATTTCCTATTCTGTATTACACGCTGACAAGCCTAACTGTGCATACATGGCGAAGTTCGAGCATACCTAACAAAACCGACTCAATGTTGACGTAGGTTGACCCTGAAATGGTGATTTTTTTCAAAGACAGCACGTCGCATTCGCCACATGCACAAATTGGTTTGCCAAGCTGTAATAATAATATGTTGTATTAGCTGGTATCATAATTATATTTTCGTAGCTAAGCTAATCGTAGGCCGTAGCTAGTTATGCATCTTGATTGCAAACTCGATTTTTGTTAAGTTAGCCTAATAGGCAGTATCAAAGTAGGCGATAGGTTCCTAGTTCCTACTTTGTTTCAAAATAAGAGATCTTTTAAATTTTGGGTAGGTAGTAGCTAAATGAAAGTGTTTGTGCTGTTTGTTACGCTTTCAAGTTTCTGCACAGCTGATTTTCAAAAGCATCTCATAAATTTTTATCACCTCGACGACCATGACCATAGATACCTAATATAATTAATACTATAACGGAGACCATGCCTTTTAAAATGATTGTGATAGGATCGATTTTTGATTCTCAGCAGGCAAAAATTTAAGATCCATACTAATATTATAAATGCGAAAGTGTGTCTATCTGTCTGTCTGCTACGCTTTCACGGCCCATCTATTTAACCGATTTTGATAAAATTTGGTACAGGGATAGGTTCTATCCCGGGGAAGGACATAGTCTACTTTTTATCCCAGAAAATCAAAGAGTTCCCTCGGGAATCAAAAAAACTTAATCCACTCGGACGAAGTTGCGGGCATCGTCTAGTTTATAATAATTATAATTATGCCATGGTGCATGGTCGATGGCCATGGTCTTGCAGAGACCGAGTCTAGGTAATTCAAAATTTTATAGTTTACTTACATAAAATTTTATTTTGTACCTACTTACTAAATAATATGTACTTAATAGGTAATACGCAGATTCTTAATGGATACTCACATTTACTTTAATATATTTGTGTACTCCATACTTTGGGTCAGTCAAACACTCCGGTGGCACCAATTTCAGTTTCATCGCCCAAGGATCATTAAACGGATTTGTTATATACTTCAGAAGAATTTTAAACATCACCACTAAACTGTAAAACGCTGTTAAAACATTGGCTACGAAAAAGCGGTACACTATTGTTACGACTTCGACATTCATATTTGCACTTCACTGTACACGCTACTTTCAAGTTACTACAGACGTTGAATATTGCCGGTTTCTCCTATCGGACTGACGAATTATAAACGAAGCCGAACGACTACGTAACAACACTTTGTGGTGTCAGTGCGTTCAGTTAAATTAACGTCCTTCAAATCACAACATAAGGTCAAAACAGGATGTAGGATTCTCATTCATAATATTATTATGTTATACTATATGGCTTATGGTATGCGAATAACCTATTGGAATAACATTATCTGGCCCAAGGAACACTCATCGCCCATTTAAATAGGTAAATCCTGCCTCATTTCCACTTGGGTCTCAGGTAGGACTTCTTCACACCATTGCTTCCTCTCCCGTTTAATGTCAACGTACGGTCATTATATAACAAATTCTTCAATTAGATTTGGTGTCCCGGGCCTTTTATATTTTTATTATTAAATTTTTTAATAATAAAAATATAAAAAACAATACAAAAAAAGAAAACAATTTATTAAACCATTAAGACAAGTCTGCTTCTAATATAGGAATGGCTAAGCTGTAAATATTACTTCACTAAGGGTACGAAGATATATTTTTTCTGCTCGCGCCGGCAACACGATCGTCCGCTTTTTGTTGTGTAGGTAAATTAAGCAAACAAATATTTTTAGTAGTAAATTTTTAGCAGGCTTTTATTTTTCGGCAAGTCAAGTCAAACAGAATAAAACAAAAGATAGCCTAACGATTTAAAACAGGCTGCTGCGGACAAGCATCTTGCAACTTGCCGCCCCAGGCCCCCTAGCATGGGCCGAGAAAATTTTCTCCCCGAGGAAAGGATAAAAAATTTATTCCTAAATAAATATAAAAAACGCTAAATAACGGTGGATAAATAGTCCCCCGAGTCCCTGTGAAATGTCAAACGGGGATAAACTTCTCCTCTCCCCTGTTGCCGTGATAAGTTAATTTTTAGGGTTCCGTACCAAAATGGTAAAAATTGAACCCTTATGGTGCGACTTTCTCCGTCCATCCGTCCGTCCGTCCGTCCGTCACAGTCGATTATTTCTCTTGTCAGTGGATAAAATGGGGGGATAAATTTATCTCCGGCCCATGCCTAGCCCTGCAGAGCTGTGGCCCCCATTGCCCCTAGGGTAAATACACCCCTGGCAAATATATCCGAGTAGACCGCGTACGGTCTCATTACGAATTACGATGTAAAATAGTTAGTTTAGTAGTTTTTTTAGTTATAAGTATGTATTTATTGAAAAGCTTCTCCTAGATAAGTAGTTAGCGGAATTGTGCATTGGATTTATATACCTACTCCCTCCTGATTTATCTGTAGGTCCTTACATCATCCTCATCAATCATCATTCATTAATCTTCACATAATGGGTGGTATCTACTTAGTTACTTAGTTCTTACGCAAACACAGCTAAGTAAAAAGAAGATAGATAGGCATGTAATATTTTATAATATTATTAGAAAAAGATAGTTAAGCCGCCAATTCCCTAGTGATCCTTGTGAGATCGCAGTCAAGAGCGAACTTGCACTTAATAAATTACATACTCTTAGTACCTACTTAGTACAATACTAGTAATTATACTATTATGAAACTAACCCGACTAGGTATATTATAATACGAAAAAAAATTCAAAGATGTAACATCCGTCATGTACCTACCTACCGATTTTGTTAGTGTAAAAATGAAATAAGTAGGTACCTATGTCACCCGGACCCATCCGGACCAATAAAGATCATAGATCCGGACCATAATATTATTGAACCAATCGATTGGCAGTTGACACCCAGTTTTATCTAGACTGCCTGACGAGGCAGTCAGTCCAACAGTGCAACATGCTAACCACTAGACTTACTTATTTCCTTACTTTGTTGGACTGCGGCTGACGAGGTCTCGGGTTCGAATCCCGGGTCGGGCCATAATTAGTTAATCATTGGGTTTTTCTGACAAGAAATTCGATATATACTAGCCTAAAGTTAGGATGTTGGCGGTGTTTCACCCCCGTGCCTCGGAGAACACGTAAAGCCGTCGGTCGCCGTCTGCGCCTAATCTCTCTCCGGACAGGGACGTGTCAGATATTCCGTCCCATCGGGCTATGAGAGTAAAGGAACAGAGAGTACACCTGTGTTTGCGCACACACTAGTGCACTATATACCTACTAGTGCAACTATCTCTTTTTTCTTTTACTTTAAAAATAGCAAAAATTAAGACACGGATAAGGCTCTAGCCTCTATCTATGTACCTACTTAATAAAAAACTTCGGGTCAACGTTGATAAAAGTTTATTTAAGGAAATTAACGATTAAGTATAGGTAAGTATTACATAACACAAAATTTTTGCCAAAAAAACAAGAAATTAAAATAATTAGGTTTGAAATCATAGGTTATAATATTAAATTTTATGTAAGTATTAAAAATAGTACTTTCATAAAAGAGAAATTCTAATATTTCAATTAATTATTATTGGCCGTGCTTAAAATTAATATGAATAAATCACAATAATACAACTGCCAAAACTTAGTTAACTGGTGCTCGGGCTCTGCCGGACCTTCTGTTTCTGTACTGCAAGAGTAATGTTGGACAAGTCGACCGCTAGAAAATTGAGAAGCTGTAGTCACATCTGGGTCGACCTTTAGTTCTCAGACCGTCTTCCTCGGTGCGCGCTATAGGACCAACTTATGCATTTGCATCCCCAGCTTACATACAAAAAATACCTCTAAAAATCTGGCAGTTCTTGCGTCTCTTGCAAGTTGTCTCATATTTCATGACTTATATGAGTTATCAGTTTATAACCATCGTAACTTTTCACAAGATCAGCATTACTTTCTTGACACAAACGACTGTTAACTAAATGATATAATTAAATTGCCATATGAAAGGTTGAAATCAAGATTTTAATCATTTTCTAATCCTCTCCTACGTCTAGGACGAATAGGTGCTATGTCCCTAAAAAGATCTTCAACATTATCAGGTGCAGGTACTATATCCAAATTTTCTATCTCCCTCCACAGATCGTAGTCGCTCATAACACCTCTAGAGAGAATTCTGGAAGGATCCAAACTGAATGCAGTAACAACATCAGGACAATATTGATTTGGGTTTGCATTGAGTCTCTCCATCGTTTCCTTTTCTATACGCTCTAAACGTTCGAGCACTTTGGATGGATCTGCATCTTTTGGTCTTGCGTTAAAGTCAATGTCTATTTCAATTCTGAAAACAATAGTTATTTATGCAACAGTTGTGTAATAAGGGGTATTAAAACACGAATGTGGGTTCACATGATACTATTATCACACTCCGCTACGCGTCGTGTGATAATAGTATCATATGAGTGTTTTAATACCTAATTATCAACTGTTGCATACAAGACTTTATCTACACTCATAATATGAATCCTCTACAACAGATTCTGAAAAAGTTAGCTTACTGCTAACATTAAAACATCCAGTCCTAGTAACCTAATATCATCAAAACTCAAAACTTGAATAGCTCTTTTTTTTAAATTTTTTTTTTTAATTTTTTTTTTTAAATTTTTAAATTTTTTTTTTGTTAACAAAACAATAAAAAAAACGAAGAAAAATGGCGGGGAAAATTCTAATAACCTACTTTTTTTTACAGCGCGCGGCGTTCTGGTATTGAAACGCGCGTGTATGACAATGTTCTTTTTTTGAAATTCGTACAGATGTTCTATTTTTGTAATTGATACAGATACCACGCATCGAGCAGATGTGGCTGTCTGTTGAGTAAACCCTTTGCGCAGAGGGGATCGAAAAAAAAAGGGGTGTTCTAATGAAATTCAGTACAACATTACATCACCCGTTTGGACGATGTAATGGTTATTAGGACATTGGGTGTTTTAATGTTGGCAATTAGCTAACTGTTTCAGAACCTGTTATAGAGGATTTAAAGCATGGGAGTCGATAATAGTAGATTGTATTATAAGGGAGCAAAATAATATTTTTACGGCGAGGGCGTTTTTTGAATCCAGAACGAAGTGAGGGATTCTAGAGTAGAATCCTGAGCGTAGCGAGGGATTCTTTAGTAGAATCCTGAACGTAGCGAGGGATTCAAAGTACGTCGCCCGAGCCAAAAATATATTTGCGCCCGAATGATACACTCTACTTTTCATCACCCTGTATGAGAAAATTTGGTTCCCGCGGGAACTCTTTAATTTCCCGGGATAAAAAGCATATGTGCTATTTCAAGACTACAATCTCTTTTTTTTTTTAAATCTATCTCTGTGCCAAATTTTACAGATCCGTTCAGCCGTTCGGGCGTAATTGAGTAACACACATCCATACATCCATACATCCACACATCCATCCAAACTTTCGCCTTTATAATAATATTTATTTAATTATAATTTTCTTTTTTAATATATATATATCCATATAGCCCTTTCGTTAGTTAAAATTCAGAAATTATAAATTCCTAAATTGACCCTGCCGGGGATCGAACTCGGGACCTCCGCACGTTAAGACAACAGCGCTCAACACTGCGCCACGGAGGTCGTCAATTTGCGTTGGCGCTGAACACTAACATGTTCCAAATTCAATAAGTGCGCGGCAAAGATAATTGCGGCGCACTTACGAGTATAAAGAGGATTAAAAACACTGCCCGCTAAAAGTTTCATAAAGAAAACACCACCTTTGGGCGCACATAAAGGCGAACCAAGTCGTCCTTTTCGAATACATGGGATGAAAAAACAGTTACTTAATTATTTCATTGGTGATTTCAGTAGGCAGTCCCCACCATTTATTAATTAAGTCTAGAGACTAGTCTACGACGATTGTTATGAAATTTGGTACAGATGGGGAAGGACAAAGGCTATTTTTAATCTATACAAGTAAATCAAGGCGTTCCCACGGGATTTAATTTTTTATCAATGGTAGTATCGCAAAAACCTCTTTATGAAACTCAATTTTAAAGTGGTGAGATGTTGCTCAATCAAAATCAGGCAGACGAATTAGGTAGGTATTTATCAGGTGTTAGTGCGAGTTTTTTACCCAGTGTCTTCTTTGAACTTAGCCCACTGCTCAGCGTTGGGCGCGCGTGGAATTTCCGCTGCGAGAGCTCGACAAGCTGTCTCCATTGTATTCTCCACGATTTCTAATTCCCCTGTAACAAAAGTTACCTTATTTAGGAACCACTCTAAACAGGTAGGTAGTTGCCACTAGTTCAACTGTAGAGTGTAGATAGATCCGATCTAGTGTTGAACTTCAGGAAATAAATAGTTGAACTCACCGAAACTGATTAAATGAAACAAAATCAAAATAATTAATTAAGTAAGTACATAAATATTAACCAACATATTTTTTTTAAGCGCTCGTTTGAACAGCATGGTTCCAAGCGGTTGGAAAAACTCAGAAAGCTTATAAACGCCACGGTAAAAAAGCGCTTTAAAAGCGCGCGCGAACGAGCCCTTAGGTACAGTTGAACTACCTACTGGGAAAAATCCACTAGTTCAGCGGTCGAACTAGTGACAAGTACCTACCACTCTAAACAATTTACTAGGTGGCGGGAAAATAATCACGACTTTTTCGTGGCAGGCAAGACAAGACAGGCGTGAAGACTTGCTTGCCTAAAAGATACTCTTATTATATTAGTACTAAGTTTAAAGTATAGGATTTGTGAACGGGAAGTTCCTACATAAACAGCTGTTATACGTTATCGTATGTGTGTTACGTCTTATACGTTTAGGGTATCGTACATAGCTAAACGTATAAGAATGGGCAGACGAAATTGAGCTCTAATTCAATGCAGTTATGGTTTATTTTACTTTGACGAAAATCTTTAACGTTTGATCGGCCATTCTTACATGATAAGTGGGCAGTTCTATTATATTATTTATATTATAAGATTTCAGCCGGCAAAGTCGTATGATGATTTGCACGAGTTTTGAGTTTCGAATTTTGATGAAGGGTGAAGGTATTGGTAGGTCCTGTACCTACCTTGCTTGGTTGTTTTTGGTAGGATGCAAATACTCCAACCAGATACCTAGCTACCGCTAGAAAGTTTCAGCATTCAGCTTAGATCATGTTACTGTTTGAAAAACGAAGTAAATTATTTATTCTGTTTTAATTATATTTTATTAATATACATAACCATAAAATCTGACGGAGAATCAACTAAATTGCAAGCAGGACCGTTAATTTTCATGCATTGTAGGTGAATGCATTACTTTCAAAATTGATAGTTACAGCTGTTATAAAAGCATCATAAATTCATATTAACAGTTTGGAATATAAGTAGGTGTTACATAACCTATCATAACGGACAATTGAGTTGGTAGTAATTTTTATTTAGGCAAGCGAGAGTTGCGTTATGGGATGAGTTATCATTGTTAATCCACTCGAAGTGTCAATAACGTGTAATGAGACACACAAAGAGAAATTTCAAATGTAGGTAAGCATTAAGCAAAGTACCTATGACACGGCTGTTTGCGCAACCAACCAACCGAGCCTAAACATCGGTATTTTTTGCAGTAAGTACACACTACACAGGGAAATCTCGACACAGCGGAAAACAAGATGTAAAATAGGAAACAATGACTCAATAAGTAAGGATGGCCATAGCAGACCATAGATTGCGCTGGTTGCTGGTAGAGCAGACGAGAATATTTCTCAAACGGATCCTTGAATCGAAAAATGGTGTTCCCACTTCCCACACCCGCAATATTTTTGAACGCCCTATCCAACAACACTCCTCACCATGGTATAGACGAGAAAAAAAATCATCCCCTTTACGTGTAGGTACGGGAGGTACCCTAAAAAAATTGGTCTCTGAGCTAAGCCGCGGACGAACAGACGCGCGGACGGACGTGGCGAAACTATATTAAGGGTTCCTTGTTGACTACGGAACCCTAAAAACGTGAAAAATATTGAAAAAAACTACCTTTACCTTATTCATCATTAATATCTTACGAACAAGTTTTAAACTTTACTGAATGTCAATATTTTTGAACGCCCTATTCAACAACACTCCTCACCATGGTATAGACGAAAAAAAAAATCATCCCCTTTACGTGTAGGTACGGGAGGTACCCTAAAGAAATTGGTCTCTGAGCTAAGCCGCGGACGAACAGACGCGCGGACGGACGTGGCGAAACTATACGGGTTCCTTGTTGACTACGGAACCCTAAAAACGTGAAAATATTGAAAAATACTACCTTTACCTTATTCATCATTAATATCTTACGAACAAGTTTTAAACTTTACTGAATGTATTCAATGAATCATATTATTATCTAATTACCTTGGTATAGGTACTGTCTTATGTACTTATTTAAACATGTATAATTATGATTCCATGCGCGTCATTGCCAGGTCATATCTAATCTTTAACCACATACTTATTACCTACATAAGTAGGTACCTATATGCCGGAGGATACAAATAGCCCAAATCATGGTTCAACAAAATAATGGCATAGTAACGATTATTATTTTATTACGTAATTTTTTTCTGTCTTGACCTATTATCCTATTCACCTACCTATTTATCTAAATGTACTAATATACCGCAGTCATCGTAGATAATCAATGTTTAAGATAAGTAGCTGTACCTTGCCTAAGCTTAAAAACTGCAGTATTTTTCGATAAACTATACAGCATATTGTGACGATTGACAGTTGACACTAGTGTACGGGCACGAAATGAGAGGTAGCGGGGCGACGGCGGTAGCGGGGCGACGGCGGTAGCGGGGCGATGCTATTAGTCGGAGAGCTGGCGACGAATTATGGGAACAATTTGAAAGAGGTCTGGTAATACTTAAAATAATAATACAAATTTAAAGATAAAAAAATCAAGTTGCCAAAAAAATGATTTTTCGGTTTCTTTTTTGCAAATGTTATATGCAGCTGCGCAGTAGCGAAATAACCGCAAACGCTCTACCAGACTGGCAGAACTGGATTCGCCAATGAACGAAATTATATTTTACCACAATTTCAGATTTCCTAAAAACACCTTCCCGAAATTCGTCGCCAGCTCTCGAACCCCATCGCCCCGCTGTCGCCGTCGCTAGTTTCATGTCTGACGCCTTACCTATTTGTTACTAGCTGATGCCCGCGACTACGTCCGCGTAGTTTAAGTTTTTTTTATTCCCGCGGGAACTCCTTAATTTTTCGGGATAAAAAGTAGCCTATGTCACTCTCGTCCTCAACTATATCCATGCCAAAAATTACGTCGATCCGTTGCTCCGTTGCGGCGTGATTGAAGGACAAACCATCAAACCAATAAACCACACTTTCGCATTTATAATATTACATAGTATGATGTCATCTCCTCTCTTTTGTCTCGTTCCAACCAAATCAGTGCTTCATTAGTTGGTTATTGTTGCCCATATATCACACTTACATTTTACATATTGCCATATTATATTACATCACTTTTGCCATAGAAAGCCGTGATTTAGATATTTATCATTAGACATGTGAACTAATTATTGTAACTTTGACATAGTCTCGCTAAGCAAACAATAAGAATAGGTGAGAGATGCCCAACCAGTCAGGGTGCGTTTTTAGTTCACCCTTTGTAAGTTCGTTACACTTTTTGTAAGGTTCCACCACCAAAAATAACCTAAGATGTTTTAAGCCTAACATATTTTCAGTATTCGAAGAACAATTAATCAAAAACAGCTAGAGTACGGATTCGGCGTAAAGTGTAAACCACGCTTATGCAGTACAATAATGCGAATGACGTCATTAGCGCCGAATACGTAGTGTCAACGCGCTATTACTTTATAGGCGCGTGTACAGTACAAATTACAATCGACATTTAATCGACTATGACACATAATAAGTAGTTACTAGTTACAAAAGGGAAATTGATGCAATTTGCAGTTTGCACAAACATGCGAATTATTTCGCTTAATGCTCATAAAAACGCCTGAGTGGCACGACGCGATGCAACAACGCTTCTCACGAAACGGCAATAAGCATAATTATTAGATACCAACATTGTCGTGCCTAAAGTAGGACAGACTTGATTGGATTTGGCCAACATGAGGCCCAATTGTCTAAGCAAATCGTAATCAATTGACAGCTAAAACGTATTTACTAGAACTGTTCTAAGAGATCCTTTTTTACGTGCATGCATCTATTAACTCCCTATACAGGTCGAATTATACGTTTGACAAACGATGACGATTACGATTTCCTAACACAATCGGGGGGATGGACTAAGTGTTTAACCAAAATGACACAGATTATTAGATAGATAGATAGAACTTTCTTCGGTGACCTAAAATTTTTTGCACACATATCCGGCCATATTTAGAAATAGCCAGTAAGTAGGTAGGTTTGTTAAAAATATAGTCTTCAGTGCATTGATATTGTGGCTATAATTCTGTTGTACACTTGAAAAATAAATTGCAGACTATCTCTAAACTGTGACATCTACTTAATAACTTCCCGTAATAATACGGCAAGGAGCATTATGAAAAAGATAATCGCGGAAATTAATTTACACTTACCATCAGGTGAGATCGCAGTCAAGGGCTAACTTGTATCTAGTAGATTAAAAAAAGCAATACTTGTGTTAGTAAATCTATATACTTACGTGTTAATTTTAACGAACGTAAGTTACGAACGATGGTAGGTAGGTACCTACTCTAAAACATAGAGAAACTGACATTTCTGATGCATTTATGAATTATTTCGAAATCTTACTTGAGCTGCGAAGCTTTTCCTTGGGCGATCTTCGCAAGGCCCGCGCTAGATTTCCACACACAGGATCGTGTGATGTCAATTTACTTCCACTACAACGCCATCCTTCATCTAAAACAATTTATTTTTAATTGATTTTAGCATGTTTAGAGAAACTCAAATCATTTCAAGAATATTTTTTTTTCGAGAAATCTTTTAAAGGCGTTGTACTGGTTAGGCTTTTTTAACTGGCTTTTTTTATTCAGGCTGTCTTTAACAAAAAAGATTTTCATTACATACCTATTTTGATTTTAGGCTCACCAACACGGTGCCAATACCAATCTTCTATCCTAGCAATCTATTAATCAATATCTTTCGCAGGCAAATCAAATTTTATTAGTTAAATAGTTACCTAAGTATTTCTCTAAGAAGAATTCACTGTGGAATATAGAATTTAAAACTATATTTTCTTATATTAATAAGTAAATCTCCAATCAGCCCCCCAATCATGTAAGAATGTTCGATCAAACGTTTAAGATTTTTGTCAAAGTAAAATAAACCATAACTGCATTGAATTAGAGCTCAATTTCGTCTGCCCATTCTTATACGTTTAGGTATGTACGATACCCTAAACGTATTAGAATGGGCAGACGAAATTGAGCTCTAATTCGATGCACTTATGGTTTATTTTACTTTGACAAAAATCTTAAACGATTGATCGGACATTCTTACATGATTGGGGCCCAGTAACATAACTTACCCATAAGCGTGTTCATAATCTGCAACCTGGTTGGAGCATCAATGGTCCTTTCTAAAGCTGTCTTTGGTCGTTGTGGTAGTTCAGGTATTGGTCGAACACCAGCACATTCAGTGGTGGCTGGGCGTTGACGTGACAATCTCGAACGCTTGCAAGACAATTCCTCTTTTGGGTTGTCGTCTGGACTCTTACAAAGCAAAATTAACTTTAAGATAGTGTAGTAATTTATTAGATTTGATGATAATAATTGTGATGGATGTTTAAAACTTAATCACGCAAAAGGCTGTACGGTTTTTAAACAAGAATATCCTCTACTAACTTTGATATGTATTATGTCTACTGAACGGAGCTGGATGAAATTGGGCACAGAGATAGATTATAGTCTGGAATAGCACATAGGCTACTTTTTATCCAGGAAAATTAAAGAGTTCCCGCGGGAACCAAAAAACCTCAATCCACGCGGACAAAGTCGCGGGCATCAACTAGTATTTTCTAAAACCTTTCGATAGTCTACTGCACTGGTTTCTACGTAGTCGTGAATAAGAACTAAGTAGTTTTTCAACAAATTTAATGAAAAACAACTTACACAATAGGTAAAATCTGATTTTTCTGATTCTAGAATGTACCTAAGTAGGTACAAGGTACCTACTACTGTATGTACATCTACATATTTTATAGTTGCATCGCCATAAAAAAGTAGTTTGCGATAATACGATATCTCGTAGGTACCTAATAAAGCTGGTACATGAAATATGTTAATTATATGCTGCTGCTAGTAAGTGCAAAAGTCATTTGTGCGAATTTGAAACTGATTTTCCTGGTGTGAGTTTTGAAACAACTTAGAACTGAAATTCTTAAACTACGCAAAAGCGACAAAATGCATCGAGGCTACAGCAGACTTTCCCGTTCGAGTCCAAAAACTGCTGGTGTTGAAGCTACCTAGAGTAAGAGCAATGATGTTTTATATAGCGTATCTGCTTCATTAAGTTAAAAATAGTTTAGCTTACTTGTGATATGTTTGAAGGCCCAGCTTGAGGCTCACTGAGCTCATGTATCGCTCCAAGATCAGTAGGCAATGAGTCATGTTTATCGGCCTCCATATCACTTTCTGCGCTATCATGAGCAGACGCCTCCGATAGTATTTCTTCAGGAATTTCATCTGTAGTGTACCACCAAGAGTCTTTAGTAAATTATGATTCGGTTAGTATGTCAGGCTGCCATACTGGTGGTAGTGGAAGCTTAGGTAGGTAGTCACCTCTCGTATTCTCTTTAGTCCTAATCCTTGCCCCAACCCCGTGGTTCTATTTGCACCATTGATATGCTTCATTAATGGTGCAAATGTCACTGCATTGGACCGTTTCTACCATTGGGGTGCGTTTCTACTTTCTACCAGAGATGTGTTAAGTCGCTGATCGCTAGACGGATGTGTATCAAACGCGCTAATAGCGTTTGCAGGTCTAACCTCTCGTGACTAGCTATAAAAATCAATCAAATCCTATTGGGAGGTCACACATCCGTAGCACAGCTCTGCTGGAAATGCTGCTTTATGGTGCAAACGATACATAGCAAAGATTTATAAATTACTAGTAAGTATATAAATTATTGGTCGGGGCGCAAATTCCAGTCAATCTTTGGAATTGCGATAGACACAGAACTGATACTATTTTCTCTATTCCGTGCCATCACGTTAGACGATAAAAAAGGAAGTGTAAAACATAAAATTTTAAAAAAGCAATTCATTCAGTAAACGACATGACAGTTTAATTGAATTTAGAGATCGTAGGAATTAAGGAAGAACTAACAAGGATTTCTAAGATTATTCTCGACTTACCTTCTTCCTCCGGGTTCAAGGGGATATCGTCTAAAGTCACGAGCATAGGTAAAGCAGACGCAACAAGTGTGCGGTAGTTAAACGTGTCCGATATGGGCGTCCCTCGCAAAGTCAATCGGCGCAGGGAACTGCATACTCCTATGGTCCACAAGCGACTCGATTCTTCTATAGGGTTGCTGCAACAATTCTCAGTGTCTAAGGCTGGTTTCCTTTTCACGCTGATCGTCAGTATTGCTCACAGAATACTATGTAGTTCTGTGATATTTCAAATACAATATTGTGTAAGTACTTTTAATGAGGAGTCATCTTAGGTTTTTGATAAAAATGGAATGAAGTGTTCAGGAGACATATTTTTCAGAGATATTGAGAATTTTAACATAAAAAGAATCTTCATCATCATAATTTCGACTCATTGTCGGCTCACAATCACTCATTACCGAACATCACTCACTACTCATTACTCATTGCCCGCTCACTATCACTCATTGCCGGTGCAGAGTCTCTTCTCGGAATGAGAAGGATTTTGGATAGGTGAATAAACTTACTCAGCTAAATTAAGCGTGTGTAATTTCTGCATGGCCGCCAGTGGATGTAGCTCGCGAAGGCGGTTGGCGGCAGCGTGGAGCTCCCTCAAGGCACCCAAGCCCCAGATGCCATCCAAGGATGTCAGGCCGCACCTGTTTACGCTTAGATTCTACAAGAAACAAATATTTTATAAGTATACTTACCTACTTACTTACTTCTTAGGTGTTGCCTAACCGCATATATTTAATTTTATATATATATATAGATTGCAATTTTTGCCACTTTAGTACCTACTACGTTGAGAATAACTTGGAAGATTTCAAATCAATCAAATCGATTTCAAACCTCACCATGCCAATGCCATGCAATGTGGTGATGTGCCAATGCGAATTGCTAGCTTACTAGGCGGTGAATATCGCAAGCCACGTGCGAGCTACACGCTGTAGGTAAGTACTGCACATAGATTTGTCTACTTTGGCGGATTATAACGAATTAAACTTCAAGTTATTTTATTATCATCGACTTCCGCAAAATAACGCCTGCTTCTATCCAAAACCCAATAAATCAAAAAACATACGAGTGTAAAGATGTCGTCAACCGGTGTGGATCAGTTGAAGTACCTAAGTACCTAACTTTGGTAAAGTAGTAATTAGGTAGTAGGTATTCACACAATTTACTGTCGATCATCGTCAACCGATCTCATTTTTCTATTCTACGTAGATACATACCTACATGACATCGATCGCCGTCGTAATGTCGAGGTGTCTGAGTTTGAATGCATGAACACAAAATAATCTTAGTAGTTGGCACTTCAAATTTTTCTTTGGTAAACGTACTTTCGAGCGACAAGTGGCCTAAAGTTGCGACAACGCAGATCAGTCGATTGCGATTGTTAAGCAACGTTGACCCAAGTCGGTAACTGGATGGGTGACCGAATTTGGAAGTCCGAATTTGGCCTTTTCGTTTCCTCCGTGCCTCGGAGAGCTGTTATAATCACTAACATCTGATAATAATAGTAACAAAAACTTTACGGATTTTAAATACTCTTAGTCGAGTATATGCGGGACGACCTGGGAGTGGGAACCCACCGCATTATTATCCCAAGAAAATGGCATTGGCGGTTCCTCTGGTGCTGCAAATGTGGCGGCGGTAATCATTTACCATCAGGTGACCCGCCTGCTCGTTTCCTCGCTATATATATTAAAAAAAGAACACCCCTGTCATTATGTGATAAATGGAATGGGGTCACGAACCACGATCCTCCGCAATGGGGAATACGACGCAGAGAGAGAAACGTACTTTTAAATGAATCAATCCAATGCCAAGATCGCGCAAAGACGAGATAGCGCTGCCGTCAAGCGTGAGCGCGCGCAGGTGCGGCGCGAGCACGTGCAGCCGCCGCAGCCCCACGCGCTCCGCGATCACGCGCAGCCTCGCCTCGCGGATCGTGAGCACCTCTTCGTCTGTTGTTACGCCACTGCTCTCTTTCTACAAGAATATGTTTCATTGAACTGCCTCGTTGGTCTAGTGGTTAGCATGTTCGACTACGGCCGACGAGATCCCGGGTTCGAGTCCCGGGTCGGGCCATAACAATTGGGTATTTGGCAACTAGTCAAATCAGCAACTTTTTTCAAACGTCAAAACGCGTGCTAAGGATGGGATTTTGTATGAAATTTTGAATTGTGACGTCATTAATTGTGACATTATTTGATTAATGGAAAGGGGTCATCACTAGGGCTTCCAATACCGGGATCCCGGTATTGGCTAATACCGGGATCCCGGACTTTTTTCGCCGGTTTTCAATACCGGTATTGAAATGTCTAATACCGGGATACCGGTATTGGTGAAACAATAAACGAAACAGTGACTATTGCATTTATTTCTTTTTAGATGCCACTGTTTTTTATTCGGCTAAGTTTAAAACTTGTATCTTATGCATATTAGCTCAAAAAGAGCGCCTTTATTGCTTAAAAACAGTGAAGAAAAGTCGTTTTTGTTCACTCAGAGGGAAAAATTAGTGTTTGAATTTAAATCCCTGTGGCTTGGCATTTCTATTTCATTGTCTCTCAAAACGTTCAGAAATCTCATTTATAACTAATGCATATTTTATTATGATATATTTTCTTTTAAATAATAACTATTGAATTTTAGATTAATTTGTGTTTTGACCAAATTATCGTTTTCTTCGACTTCGATCGACTTCTTACAAAAATATCGTTTATTACTCATTTAGTAGTCTCAATACATTTTACTATAGTGGTTTAACGCTCAACGACCTCAGCAGAGTTCCTCAACAGGTGGGCCTAAAAATGAATATGAGCAAGACAAAGATCATTTCTTATGCACACGTTCAGCCCCAAACTGTTTTACTCGTAGTTGAGAACTCTGCACTCGAATTTTTGATACCTAGGACATACAGTCCAGTTAGGTAGGTCCAATTTCGAGAAAGAGGTCAACCGCCAAATCCAACTCGGCTGGGCAGGGTTCGGGAAACTCCGCGACATCTTCTCGTCCAAAATTCCTCAGTGCCTGTTGCCAGTGATGACTTACGGCTCCGAAAAACGGTCGCTAACTTTGGGCCTGATAAGAAGGTCACTCAGCGGGCGATGTAAAGAGGTATCAAATCAGATATGACGAGATCCGTAGGCGAACCAGAGTAACCCACATAGCTCGAAGAGTCCAAGCTTAAGTGGCAATGGGCGGGGCACATAGTTGGTAGAACAATATGCGTTGGGGTCCTAAAGTGCTTGAACGGCGGCCTCACACCGGGAAGCGCAGTGTTGGACGACCCAACGACGATCTCAAGCATGTCGCTGGGAGCCGCTGGAAACAAGGGGCACAAGACCGTGCCCTGTGGCGATCCATGCAGTAGACCTACCTCCAGCAGTGGATGTCTATAGGTTGAAACGACGACGACGATAGTAGTTTAAATTACAATCATCGACACTAATTTCACTCATTATTTAAAATTTCCAGCCATATTTATTTATTTTTGTGTGTATGTTGAGAAAGTGCGTCACAAATATACTTTATATTAAAAGTTCAAAATTCAATGGAGGTTAAAAATACATGTTTCGTAAGAATTCATCCGAAAATAGTTCTATTTTAAAAATCATACCTACAGTTGATATGCTGATTGATATAAGAAATTGATTATTTGATAAAAATATAAGTAATAAGTAATAAGATTGTATTTAAAATGATGTGATGGAGTTTCAGAACGTTACGTGCAAAAAAAAAACTCGCTGAGTGAAAAAAACGGCGTTTCTTCACTGAATTTATTCAGAAAATGCACTTTTTTGAGTTAATTTGGTGAAAAAATTTTTTTATGAAAAAACTGTTTGTTATGGTGCCGTTTGCTTCAGAAAAGACTAATTTTAAGTTAAAAAACATCTACCACATTTTAAATTTTTTTCAATACCGGGATCCCGGGATCCCGGTATTGAAAAAAATCGTTCCGGTATTAATACCGGTATTGAGAAAAACCGGTATTCGAAAGCCCTAGTCATCACCCACAGTAATGAGGAATACGACGCAGAAAGAGAGATACCTAGGTAAGTACTTAATTTCATTTAAAAAGCACATAACTCTGAAAAGTTGGAGATACTAGGCTATCACCGCTACGCTTGCTTTTCCTACTTGTTTAGAAGCGGGAGGGAGGACGGTTCATAACGCATACTGCACGTGGTATCATTAATATGTGGTAGATTTGCCTGTTTTAGGGCATTTTAACGAATTAACACTTTGATTGGCAATCACTTGACGTCGCGTGATCCACGTTACTTTTCAATTTGGCCCGTCCTGTGGAAACTTGGCACAGAGATAGATTATAGTCTGGAATAACACATACCTACTTAAAGGTCACTTTTTATCCGGAAAATTAAAGAGTTCCCGCGGGAGCCAAGAAACCTCAATCCACGCGGACGAACGCAACTCGGTCGCGGGCATCAGCTAGGCAGATAATTTGTTTGCCATAGTATAATTAAGGTACCAAAGGTTGCTTACCAAAAGTTCAATGAGTGTTAATTCTCGGGGTATAACAATGCGCCTGTACCCGGGCAATCTTCTCTCCAGTTCATCTTGACCCGGCGGCTGTTCCGGGTCAGGCGGAGGCATTGCCAACATCCTTGAAACAAAACATTCAATCAAATTATTCTTTGAAGAAGAAATTTTTAATAACTGACCGAACTTGGGTCTCTTAGTCAGATGGGTCGGCAATCCGACACAACCGGAGAGATCCGGCACAAGACCAACGGACACTCATTTTTGTCCCCAAAAGGGACACGCAACAAGTAACTATTTAGTTAGTTAGCTTAGCTAGCCACTAAACCAAAGATGCAGTTGACCAGGCCATTTTTACGTAAAAATAATTGCTTAAGTGTAACGAACTCTTCCGCTATTGGCCAAAACCCATTGTCCCCAAGAATATTATCATTAATTCAGTCAATATAAGTAGTTAGGTAATAAATAGTTGAATTGAAATAGATAATAACAATGATGAATGCATATTGCGGTTAGTTCAAATACCAAATTGCGAGTGACGACTTTTATATACCAAGACCCAAGATTTCAAACACAGTAAAAATAGTAAGGTAGGTAAGTACATGGGTGATGGGCGGCGGTTTGGTCTATGACGTGTATTATCTATGGTTTGGTCATTTTAACAGTACAGTCTATTTGTAGAGGCGAAGTAATTTAAGTAAACAAAACATACCAGCCACGACATTGCAACTTTGCTAACAATATTTTCACTGTTGTTTATCACAAATCACTCACAAACGTCTTATTTCCTGAAGTTAAACATTTAAAGTTTTTATTATACTCAAAAGTAATTCAATTCAAGCACTTTGAAGCTAATAATTTATCAAATAACTAGCAAGAATCACGAAATAAAAACAAAGATTATTGACCTAATGGGCGTTTGACATATAGAAATAGAATGATTCCATAGAGATGTGACATGAAAAGTGAACCATAGACTGAATGATAGGAGCGGGTTTAATCGATTGTAATAATCGATTTTCGATTCTATGATTATGAAATTACCTTGTGATGTTGAGGACGATATTATAATTAAACCTTTCACTAACATCTTATCACTAACTTGATAATAGTCGTTAAAGCCCTCCAACCCGCATTGGAGCAGCGTGGTGGGTCTAAGTTCTAATTCCCTCTCTCCTATGAGAGTGGAGGCCTGTGCCCAGCTGCGGTACACTAATGGGCTGTCGTGATCAGTTATCATTATGAAAAAATTGTGTGTGTCAGCTCCGACGTACGACTGGAGTTTACTCTTTACGAACATCAATAGAAGCAGCGAAACGAATGACGAGATTTTTTTGTCCCGGCCGCCAACCGCCTGCCGTAATAAAGGGATTAAAGATCTACGACCCTAATTTTACGATTTTCGATTTTTACAATCGACTAAAACCGCTCCTCTCATTCAGTCTATGGTTCACTGGTCAAACACATGTCAAACACCCATTAGGTCATTAGTTTGTGTTTTTATTTTGGGATTTTTGCTAGTTATTTGCTAATTATTAGCTTCTTAGTGCTTAAATTGAATTACTTTTGAGTATAACTTTAAATGTTTTACTTCAGGAAATAAGACGTTGGTGAGTGTTTTGTGATATACAACATATTAAAATATTGTTAGGGAAGTTGAAATGACGTGACTGGTATGTTTTATTTACATGATTTACTTCGCTCCGTAGAAGTATGTGGTAATCGATTTCAGAATGTATTCATTCAATCGTTCAGTCACAACTAATCTGTCAATGTTTCCATCACTATATGTCTAATGACAATTATAATCACGTGATCTGACGCCATATTTGTTTACTTATATTACTTCGCCTCTACAAATAGACTGTAGGTAGGTAAAGACTGGCTAAGCTAACTCTGCAGCAGTAAGAAAATGGTAGAATTTGAAAATCTGTTGATGGAAACACAGACTGTAATGCGAAAAAACGCATTTGATACTTGTTTTTTGTTTATAATCTGCTTTCCTGGGAGTGTGGTAATTGGTCGTTTTAGTACATTTCAAAGTGAAATATAGGGCACAGTTTTGACAGCGTAATAAGGTAGAGATCGATAATAAGATACGATCCCCGTATTTATATATTATATTTATACAAATTTTGTATAGTATTATATTCGCCGTGAATTCGTCTCCGTGGATTTCAGCTTTAAACTCACGCAGAAACCGTATGTTTTGTTCAGGGGATGAGTCAAAAAAGGTAACAGACAAACAGTTACTTTCGAATTTAATATTAGTGTTAATCTACTGACGCTAAAGATTAACAACAAATTATTACTTGATCAGTGGAGATCTTTTGAACTACCTACTTAAAGACAGTATAAATGAATTGAAACATAGTCAATAGTCAAAGCTGTTTTATTCAAAATATGTACCAACACTGTTCACTTTTTGAACGTCAGTAAAATACGAGACGTGATTGTGATAATTAACTGCAGTAAAGGGCTGAGAAAAGCACACAGTACACTCAAGTCGGGTTTTTTTATATTATATTTTTTGTATTTTATTTTGTTCTCATATTTTTGTATTTTATTCATCAAAATCTGAATCTAAATATTTTTCAAATTGAGATTGTCAATATTGACTTTCGTTTCCCGTGCTGCACGCTTTTTGCCGAGAGTCTTCCAGACTCCCTGATTAGATTGGTCCTCATTTTTAATAACTCTTAAGGTTCGTTCGCTTACACCTGGAAATAAATGACAATAATTAATTTTTTCGCATTTTCGGCAAAAAATAATTATGTTGGGGATTCCGTCTAGACTCTTTTGACCCCTCCTCAGACGCGACAGCTTTTGATCAAGGCAGCACGTTTCTAAATCCCACCCAAAAAAAAACATAATTTCAATTTGAGATGGATAGATTGAGTTGTTCCAAATCTTTAAGTTTCTGAAGGACAGCCTAGAGATGAGGCTTTAACTCTTCGCTTATTCCACCTTGAATTTATACAATAATTAATAAAAAGTAAAATAATCTAGTATTTTATGCAAAGATCGAAAGGCAAAATATCAAAACCGTTTGGTCAACTTACTTGTCGACTCTTCGATTTCTTGTAAACATTGTTGTTTTTGGCTTAGGACAGCTTCGTGTTCTTCCTTTACTTCTTAGAATTTAAGAATCATGTTATAAAATAACTCGCACACATTATTTTGAATAGGTTTATCCATTATTTCACTATTTCACTTTTATTTTCGAAATATTAAAACGAACTTATACAACCTGATAGCTGAATTGACAAATCAGTGACAAATGTAAGAACACAGCCGAGCGATCGCGTAACTTCTGCATCAATCATTGATACATCGCAATCACCTCTGATTGGTTAACACTCTTCCACTATTGGACATAATCCATTGACGCAGCAAGAATGCCATAAATTCAGCCAATTACAACAATTGATACTGTGACAATGATTGATGCAGAAGTTACGCGATCGCTCGGCTGATTAGACGAATGTTTTTATTTTGTTTTAAGTGTTGCCCTTTTATTCCGTGGCAGAGTTAGCGTGGCCAGACTCTAGGTACGAATTACAATGCAAGTACCTACTAACCCACTTTGCTTGTGTTTTTTCATTGATGTAGAATTTTAGTACCTGTTTTTTGTTGGAAAAGTTTAAATAAATAAATAACTTTTTATTTCAGGCAACTACAAACTGACAGCCCATAATTTGTGAGTAACAATAAAAAACAAAACAAAATACCTAACCTAACCTACTCTTATAACTAAAGACTCGACACAATTACAGGGCTCTTTGGGGCCTCCTAATGAGAGTGTGTGCACCATTCCAGCACCTCCAGAGAGGGCTGTCCAGCTTAGCTGCCAATGTGCTGAGGAGGGTGTTTAACATTATCGGTGACGACTTGTCCTACTTAATTTATGAGTGATCTGTGACTTGTCCGACTAAGTAGCTCTAAGTCTAGCACACGCGTTAATGTTAGGAAAATACCTAAAAAGCGGAGTGGCGCGAACATTCTGCGGTTCTGGTGAACTTGCACTGGAGATTTCTGACCGCGGTGATGGTGATGCGATTACGCTGGGTGTCCGTGGTGCCGAGCCCAGCTCCACATTTGGCGCTTCTAGTACTGGCATTACCGTCAAAATTCCTTATGAAGAAAAGGTTCTATGAATAGTTGAGTTGAATCAGTTTAATCGACAAGTTCCAGTGTTGTTTTGTATGGGGGTACTTACTAATAAGGCCATCGATTTATGGTACCTATTAGGTAAGGCATTTAATTTGCGACCGAACTGCCTACTTTATTTTTAAAGTTACATAACTTAGGTCTTGCTAGACTAGTTTGCTAATAACTTGGGATGTAGGTACGTGGGCAATAGAAATTAACTCAAAACAATACTTTATTTTCTTTCTCCAAATAAATATGTGCTAAAACTCTGTTGCTAATGGCAACGGCAAAGAGCCCTGTATATTATTATACTCTTTGGCAAAGAGTATAATAATATACAGGCAACGGTAACATTTGTATACATTAGGCGTACCAGTATATTTAGTGTACTCTGTGATTAGGCGGAACATGGAATTACGACAGGTACGAAGTTACGAGGCGGAAGATGAAGGTACATAAAATACATTTTGATTTTTGATGGATTATATAAGTTGTCATATTAAATTAGAAGATTTTTGAGATACAGGAGGATTCATTTAATAATTTATCACAATCTTTTACCAAGTATAATTTTTATGGCTAATAGGTACATAACACGTTCTATTCCAACTATTGGTTATAATAATATGTGCTATGAGTCATATGAGTGAGCAAAAATTTTGGCGTCTATCCATTGGACATTAGTCAAATGACTTACCGTCAATGGCGAGCTTTGGGCATTTGGAAGCCGCCCCTTGGCCCACAGAGAAAGAGAGCTCTCTTTATGTGTGGTCCGATGTCTCTTTCCAATCTGAGAGCGAGAGCAAAATAATATGTTCCATAAGCGAGAGCTATACAGAGACGGCAGTCGTAATTCCTTCCTCCATGATACAGAGTGAGTGCCTTTGTTATGTATATAGGAAGTGAGTGCCCATTGCCCACATCGTAGACAGAGCAAGGTTAATTCTTCTATGGCCCACATATTGTGTGAAGCTGTGTGAAGAAGGTGTGAAGTGAGTCTAGAGGAAACTATTGATTCGTGAAGGCCGTGAAGGCTTACAAGTTTATATAATAATTATTATCTGTGGCATAATAAAATCTGTGGCAGTTCTAACCATGGACTTATTATACGTTCTAACTGATCTGTACTCTGTGGTGCTGTGCCCACCACAGAGTACATTAAATATACTGGTGCCCACCACGAAGGTCGGAGCTATAGGCAAAGACTCATGGAAGAAGGAATTACGACTGTAGTCTTCATATTTCTATGCAAAGACTGGAGTGCTTACTCATAATATTCTACTTGAAGCAAATACCTACATAACGCTATCCCACTTCGACTAACAAATCACAGCGAGAAATCTCTCGCTTTCGTTCGACAGTTGAGGTGGGCTAAAGTTGATTGGCTACGAGCAAAGTAAAGCGGTACAGCTTCTTACCCTGTACCAAGCTGTTCAACTCGTAGACATATTATTCGAAACCGTTTTTGCCTGCTTCTGGAATTGCAAAAGGAACTTTATATCGGAGAAATATAGTTTGTTTTTGGTTTATATTTAAACCATAGCAAACTCTCCCAATATATATTTTTTTAACTGGCTTTACGGCTGGGCTCCAGGGGCTCCAGCCAGCCAGAGCCTCCAATATCGTTTCCTCGTTGGTCACCACAGACTATTATGCTATAAACCGATGGAGTTAAACCACCTGACAACTATTACTGACGTCTGTCAAATTGTGGTTAAATTTTGCCGCCGAAAATTGTTTCCCGTCGGCCGTCACAAGAAAGTTTTCTTTTCAGTTTTTGATTTGATTTGTAACTATCCCCTTTATTTTAAATTTTTAATTATCCCCTTTATGTATTTAGTTATTATTAATTGAATTTGCGAAGCTTTTTTAAAGGTGACTACGAAAACATGCAACAAAATGGCACGCCAATGGCAATGCACGAGGAATATCAGTATCTAAACCTCGTGAAGACAATTATTGAGACAGGTATGTATAAATTTATCTTCATAATTATAAGATACGTTACCTACGAACTACTGTAAATCTACTTATTATTGTAACTTGCAGGCGACAAAAGAATTGACAGGACCGGCGTTGGAACCTTATCAATTCTTGGAGGAATGCAGAGATACTCTCTGCGTAACAATATTCTGCCCCTGTTGACCACTAAACGCGTTTTCATAAGAGGAGTAATTGAGGAACTGCTGTGGATGATATCTGGATCTACGGATAGCAAAGTTTTAGCTAGCAAAGGAGTGCATATTTGGGATGCTAATGGATCCAGAGCATTTCTTGATAATCTAGGATTTACTGAGCGTGAAGAAGGTAATTTTAATGCGAAGAATTTATTTTGCATAGTTCATTCTCAGATAAATGTTTTTATTACGTAAATTAATTTTATTATTTTTATTTAAGTAAAAACAACTTTAATATAGCTCATACTTTACAGGGGATCTTGGACCTGTGTATGGGTTCCAATGGAGACACAGCGGAGCTCAGTATATTGATTCCAGGACAGACTACACAGGACAAGGCATTGATCAGCTACAAAATGTTATTAACACTATCAAGTAACTATCATTATGAAAATGACAATTTTAAAATTTAAAATGAATTCCTTTGATCTGTTTCATTAAAAAAAAAATATTTACCTAATAATTAATATAAAATAGCAATTATCAGAAAATTGTGTTTAGATAGTGCCCTTATAATCTTCTTGCTATGTTATAAACTCTCATTTCCATTCTTGAATAAACAATGATTATTGTTTTTTTTCTAGCCTTAGCTAATAAAAAAATAAGATGTGTAACACTTCAAAGTACATTCAAATACAATTTACATAAATACAGTTATATTTTTAAAAATCATGTATTGGTGCAATAACCTCATTTTAGAACAAATCCCAGTGACAGAAGAATGTTGATGTGTGCATGGAACCCATCAGACCTGAGCAAAATGGCCCTACCTCCCTGCCACTGCCTGGCACAGTTCCATGTAGCTAACAGTAAACAGCTCTCCTGTTTGCTGTACCAACGGAGTGCTGATATGGGCTTAGGAGTGCCATTTAACATTGCGAGTTATGCTCTGTTGACTCATATGATTGCACATATTACTGGATTAGAGGTAAGTCTTATCAATCCTGAATGCATCATCTATAGGTCTTATAATAAAACTGACTGGACAATTTCTTTCTTTCTTTCTTAGAATTTGAATTGGGAGAAGGAATATATTTATTAGCAATACTTACAGAGTTCAAAACAATTTTTTTTGTGTTCAGTGGTTGCCATTTATCTGGTAAAGAAGTATATTTTGTAACCATTAAAATATTAGTCCATCCCCTACTTAGATCTTTGTGTCATTGAAGGTTTTTTTAATATTTTTTTTCATTTTAGGCCTGTGAGTTTGTTCACACCACTGGAGACACTCATGTATATCTTAACCACATTGAACCACTGAAAAAACAATTAGAGAGGGAACCAAGACCTTTCCCTACTTTAGAGTTTGCTCGAAAAATTGACTCCATTGATGACTTCAAGTATGAAGATTTTATTATTAAAAACTATAACCCTTACCCAAAGATTGATATGGAAATGGCTGTGTAATTTAAATTAATGTTGTTTTTTTTCACAAGTGTAGGTACTTAAAACTACCAGAATAATTTAGTAAGAAAAAGTATTAAACAAAGTTTTGTATAAAATAAGTAATGTTTCTATTGCAATAAATATTTATACTTTATGGTGTGGAACATTAATTAAAAATATTTTTTTTACTAGCTGATGCCTGTGACTATGTCCGCATGAAGCGTTTTTTGTTTCCCGCAGGAACTCCTTAATTTTCCGGGATAAAAAGCCTATGTGTTATTCCAGACTATAATAATCTATTTCTGTGCTAAATTTCATCCAGATCTATTCAGCCATTCGGGCGTGATTGAGAAACAAAAATCCATCCATCCAAACTTTCGCATTTATCACATGTGTACCATACAGTGAGCCCACTTGCTTTCTCTTCAAGTGGCAATCTCAATAAGTGTTGCATTGATTTTATCATGTTTTCAGTAATAAATAGTCTCATAAAAAAAGTTTACATTTTGATACAAAAAGTGTTTAAGAACATTTATTTTGGTTTTGGTGAGACTATCATGAAAAGCCATGGAAGGCTAGCAAAGCTAGTGAAACGAACATAATATTATCAAAATTTTTATTAAAATTAAAACTAAAAATCATATAATATAAGGTATGTAGGTGTATGTATGTAGTACTACAAAGTAAAACCCCCATAATTATTAATTAATGGCAATTTCATACCTATAACTATGTGATGCTAATAAAATCATTTTCCATAATTATACAATTACTAACCTTTCAACAATAACAAATTCATAATTCACATCTTATTAATAATTTTAAAGTACTTATTAGGGCTTGTAATTTGTACATTCACTTATTTCATTGTAAAAAGTCTTTTCAACTTTAACATGCATAGCTTTAATAATTGCATTTTGAATTTCGGTGTCATAAATTATAAAATTGATAAAAACTCATAAAAATTATTGATTTTAAATAAATAAGTAGTAAATGATAATTTCTGAAAGAAATAATTATTGTGACAATTTGTAAATAAAAATTATAAAAGTAAATTCTAATCAACACATTTGGTCATCTTGTGATGGCACCTGAAAGAAAAGGAGACTGGTATGTAATCACAAACTATTTAGTGACTGAAATTAATAGTAACTATCATTCATCATCATAGTCTATCTCTGGCCTAAGCATTAACAATCTACTTGACATTATTACATTATTAAAATTAGCTAATACAGGTTAGTCTTATAAAATGCCACCACCACCACCACTATAGCCCAATAACGTCCCATTGATGGTCACAGACCTCCACTCTCATAGGAGAGGGAATTAGAGCTTAGACCCACCATGCTGCTCCAATGCGGTTTGGTTGGCTTTAACGACTATTATCATGTTAGTGACAATAACCGGGACCGACGGCTTAAAGGCGCCAGTGGAGGGTGAATTGCTCATACAAACGTAATAACAAATTAATTTGTAATTTGAGCATATATCCTCTATATTATGCGATTATTAAGATTGAACTTGTATTTATCTAGGTCCCTGGATAATTATTTTTTCTATAAATACTTTACCAAAATTAAATGTAAGCACATTGCGTTTTGCATGTTTTTACAACATAAACGACATGTTTTCTCCTTATTTGTTTCATATTAAAACCAACGATATCTCACGTACTAATTGATCAGGAACATAGCCTATATTGTCAAGTTACAGAATAACAACACGAAGTTAAAACACAACAATTTTTCATTCAACATTTTTGGTATTCACGGAACAAGACTAAATGTATAACAAATTCTGTATGCTCATATTGCTATCGCGCTTGCACGCGATCATGTGTCATCAGCCAAATAGGGATAGCAATATACCGGCAAAGGACATTGCCCTGTCCCCATACAAAGTTCGCCTAAAAACCAACCGTCAAACCACATTGAATACTGGGTTCAAAATAATAACCTTTTAATACTTGAGAGCAGATTGAAACAACGGACACTTCTGAGAATTTATTTATTACCAAATATATTTTCAATTTTGAGGTTATTTCGACTTAATCTGCTTGAAAAATAAATATCATCTTTATCCAATTGTAATAGAGCTGTAAACAGTATGTAGAAAAGACAAGTTTCGTCGTAGTTCACCTAAAACGTTACAGATGGCGTTACAAATATTAATTTATTGTACTTTCAATAGATGGCGTTGCGATATTCAGACTGCTAACGCACTCAGCGCTTCAAGCTGCTTTTATCTTATTTCTTTAGTTACGGAACCAGCGCTCAAGCGGTGGTAATGTTTATTATTTTAACATGTAAGTTATTGATCTGTGGATAGTTATCGAGAGGCGGAAAAGTATGGTAGTCAATTTAATACCCATTTATTTATTTTTATTTAATTTGAAGTGTCCGTTGAATTCTAATATTTGGAATAAAGGTTAAAAAATAAGCTAAGAATTACTGTATATTTCAAACGTATGTTGATTCTTAGGCGAATTTGGACAATGTCCTTTATATTTGCGGTTCGAGTAGAAGTTGCGAGCGGCGTTCGCCGGGCTCTTAACTCAGCTCTGGTCTCCGAGGCACGGGGGTGAAATACCGCCAATTTCCTAACTCTGGGCTAGTACTGGGAATTTCTAGTCAGAAAAACCCAACACTTAATTATGGCCCACCCGGGACTCAAACCCAGTCTTAACATGCCAACCATTAGACCAATGAGGCAGTTAAGGACTTCTAAACCACTTAACCGATTATAATAAAATTCGCACACCATGTGCAGTTCGATCTAACTTGAGAGATAGGAACCGAAAAACCTCAATCCACGCGGACGAAGTCGCGGGAATCAGCTAGTACACTTATATATTATGTATCGTCTACATATAATAAACTATATGATCCCCGCGACTTCGTCCGCGTTGATTAAGTTTTTTTTATTCCCGCGGGAACTCTTTAATTTTTTTTTTTTTTTTAACCACTACAGTTTAATTAAATTGTGTTTTCAATATGCCCACCCATTTGTTGCAAAAGCACATTGCAATGTATACGTTTCTAATATTTACATAATATGAAACAAAATTTTTACCTGAGATACTGATTCATCCAATCGACTACTAGGTACTGGTAAGGCAGCTAGTTGCTCTGTAAGAGCCATAGTTACTTCAGACTCAACTGTGATTTCTACCCATAAGGTATCTGAAAAATTAAAAGAAACAATTTTAATAGGAAATCTGAAAAGGCAAATAGATAGGTACATATTAAAACATCTAAAAATTTATATGATTCATAATGACTGAGAATAGCATCATCAACCCATCACCAGCTCTCTACTGATCATGAGGTTTTATCTCAGAAAGGATAAGGGATATTGTGAAAATACCTGCATGCCAGAGAGGTCACTATAATGTTCTCAAAGGTATCTGATGTGTCCCAAACCAATTTGGCTAAATTTTATTAAATGATTGTGATAGTCCGAATCTATTTATTTAAATTTGGACAGGACAATGTGTGTCGGGTTAGCTAGTACATTAAATAAAGCCAATAAAAGTTCACGTGTGCGGGTATCATGCTACCGGTACAAGAACTAAATGCTGTCGGGTTAGCTAGTACATTAAATAAAGCCAATAAAAGTTCACGTGTGCTGGTATCATGCTACCGGTACAAGAACTAAATGCTGATTATAGATATTATTTTTAAGGGTAATAATAATATGTCTCAGAGCCCAAATTCAGGGTAATAAAAATTATTTTATTAATAAATATATGCTGACAAAGACCTATAGCAAAGAAATTGTATAAATTATGTTTTAAGACAGAATATAAAAAACAAACACAAGTAATACATAACAGTGTTTGTGCGAGTACTGTGTTGGCCTCTATTAATTATTATATTTAACTGCCATACCAGGCTTAACTTGGGTTATCTGAAAACCCTTTGAATTGTCAGATTCTACATCATAGAGAAAACTTACATGAAAATCTCAAGTTTCTTGATGAAAACATGAAATTTCAAACAGTTTTTCCAATTAATTGAATAGCGTTATTTATTAGATTGAAAGCTCACCTCCTATTTGCTCTCCTTTATCATTAACTAAATGGAAGTAGCCTCTATGCACACCAGCGACACTGGGTGCTAATAACTTCATCGAAACAGTAGTGGAATGTCCTGGAGGCAGGGGTGGCACATACACTGGTGTGGCTCCTAATGGTTCACCACCAGCTTGTATTAATCTACAACTTCCAGGCCATGCTTCTGTTCCTGTGTTGGCAATACTCCAATTTTGTTCAAAACTGTAATTAAATACTGCTAAATGATTTCAATTTGGTCAAGTTAATTATATCTGGCCTAAATTACTTCAGTGTGAATTATTTTTCTTTGAAATTTATATTTTTACAAACAAAACATTGATAGGTAATAGTTATTCAATGCTGACGCATTGTACACATAATATCATTGGTCCAATGGTAAACTTGCCTATTTGCTGTTTTGACTTAAATATACAAAAATTCATGTTTTCTTTGGATCTAAACTGATAAAATATCATAAGTATCTGTAACATTAGTAATATTAGAGATATTGAAATTTATGTTATGCTTATCTGCACAGGATGCCTTTTGTAACATAAGTGAACTTTCATAGTGTGAAAATAATACAATATCCTACCAAAACAGAAAATGATCACAGTTCAGAAATATCACAACTGTCTATTTTCTTAGGTGGTTCATTTTAATGTATTACTGTAGTTCAAAAAGAGATATTTTATTGATCATTAAATAGTTACTAGTTTTGGAAGTAAATTCAATAAACAAAGGATAATGTAATTTAATAACCAATTATGTGTAATATCATAAAGTAGTCAACCATGTTGTCAACTTACTTAAATTGGCCACTGACCACTTCTGATGCATCAAAATTACTTATAGACCTAATCTAACTATGATAAATGTACCAATGTGCTTTAATATCAATATTAATAAAAAAAGGATGACATCACACTATCATATTAGTAGGATTAATAATAAAAAGGCGAAAGTTTGTATGTGTGTGTGTATGTTTATTACTCTTTCACGCCAAAACTACTGGACTGGTTTGGCTGAAATTTGGAATAAAGATAGATAATCAGAAATAACACATAGGCTATTTTTATCCTGGAAAAAGAGTTCCCACAAAAATCAAAAACTTCAATCCACAAATTATGACTAATTCATGCACTTGCTTGAAGAGATTTGTAAAAACCCTGATTTGTATGATCAATTGAAGAATAATTCTTCTCTATTTAATTATTGCTCTCCTGTCTTCTCTATTTAATTATTGCTCTCCTGAAAAGTTTGATTTTTGCAGTTTGGCTTGGCTAAAAGTTTACTATTGGACTGAAGAATTATTACAACATCCAAAATGATTAAATTATGTTAGCTCTTACTGTGTAGCTGGTCCAACAGCAGATTCTTGTGTTTGAGCTGCTTTTAATGCCATCGATGGAAGCTTGGGTGGTAAACTATAATCTAAGTAACAACAAATTGCTGCTTGCAAATTCCTAAAACAAAAATTCATAAATTAATTTAAAACAAATAGATATTAAAATTTTAATAAAATCTTAATTACCAATTACTCATATCCAAGAAAAAACTAGCTGTGTTATAATTTAAACTGGGGCCTAAAAGTCTTTGCATTTGACCTATGAGCTCTTCTCTGTCAGTAGTGTTCATACAGCTGAACTGTAGGAGGAGGTTCTGGTCTATTTCTCCTTGAGTCTGACCGACCTCTCCAGCCCCGGTGGAACCATCAATATCCATTATGCATAAAACTAAATCACAGGCACTTTCTTTGAGTCTCAGTACTTCAATGTTGGCATAAACCCTTTGTTTATGTTCGTCAGCTGACTTCATTCGAATAAATATAATTAAAATAAATTCACTAAATAGATTAACATTTGCATTAACAATATGATGATAATTAAAAAATAAATATTTCTGTATCGACAACCAAGTAAATAAATGTGTTATTTATTTTGTGAAAAAGTGATGAAAAAATTATGATTTTGATCGCAGTCGCACTTCACAGATCTGCCACAGATTATTAGGATACTATAATAAATATAATGTACTCTGTGGATACTATAGTCCACAGCTATAGACACCACCAAAGAGTACATTATTTGCACTTTTTCGAAGCCAATCCATTTATCTGGAGACGAGTGCTTACACTCCACAGAGTTATACACAGACAGCTCCTATATGTCTGTGTTACACTCATAATATCGACTTGAAGCACTATCCTACATATTATCTGAAATTGTTTGTCGAAGTGAGATAACGAGAGGTCGGACCATAGAATATTATTAACCTCTAGAATTACCACAGACATAATAACTCTGTGACAGATTGTTAGGCCCACACGGGCTGGAACCCAGAGCCGTAAAGCCAGTTAATAAAAAAAATTATTAAAATTGTTGCTCAGTAGAGCTGGAACCCAGAGTCGTAAAGCCAGTTAATAAAAATAAAAAAAAGATCAAAATTGTTCATGGTCTGCCGAGCGATCGCGTAACTTCTGCATCAATCATTGTTACAGTATCAATTGTTGTCATTGGCTGAATTTATGGCATTCTTGCTGCGTCAATGGATTATGTCCAATAGTGGAAGAGTGTTAACCAATCAGAGGTGATTGCGATGTATCAATGATTGATGCAGAAGTTACGCGATCGCTCGGCTGTGATTGTGCCAATTTGACACCTTGTGGCTTGTCGTTGTCATCAGCTTGTCAACATAGCAACTCTCTCTAGTCTCTTGGGTATTATTTGGGTGTTCCGTTAAAAAATAAAAATTATTATAGTTTTTCCTTTCCTTGTAGAATGTAATTTACTGAAGCAGAGCATGGTGTTCACGTTTTGATATAATACAATTGATTATAGTTACTATTCTGGAATCACCATTTATATTATTATGTAGCGAATTGTTATGTATTTTGTAAATCGGTGCTACTCAGTATCTCCATGCGCCGAAAGCTAAGTTGTTGAAGATTGTTTGAATGTGTCTAAACCTCTAAAGATGGATATCGAAGTTCAAGCTGCTGAACCCAATAAGAAGATATATGCTTGTCCATTTGATGGTTGTACTTCAGTATTTGATAGGCCTTATAGGCTAGCGCAACATCGATTGGTCCACGCGAATGTGGTAAGTACCGACCAGTCAATGTTGAATGCAGTCAATGTACCTTAATGGGGTCTCGCTTATGTAACCCGTGAAATCTACCTACCTCGATATTTGCGATTAGGCAAACATAATTTATTATTATTAAGTAATAATGGTACCCACAAAATAATTTTTTATTCCAGACAAGACTAAAAGCCATGCATGTGTGATCAAATCTCATAATATTAGATACTAGCTGATGCCCGCGACTTCGTCTGCGTGGGTTAAAAAGGGTTCAGGGATAAAAAGTAGCCTATGTGCTATTCCATACTATAATCTATCACTGTGCCAAATTTCATCTAGATCCGTTCAGCCGTTTTTGCGTGATTGAGTAACAAACATCCATCCATCCATACATCAAAACTTTCGCATTTATAATATTAGGATAGAGTATAGACTCCCAATACATTATCCATACTAATATTTTAAATACGAGTGTGTCTGTTTGTCTGTCTGCTATTATTTTCAACCAATTTTGATGAAATTTGGTATAGGGAAGGACATAGACTACTTTTTATCCCGGATATGGGAGTCCCCGGCATAAAAATCCTTAATAAAGCCAATGAAGTTGCAGGCGTCATCACATATAATATAAATTCTGTTCATCATAATACTGTTCCTTCTCAATGAAGTTTGACATGGCAATTGAATTTATTCATATCACCTCTTTCTTTTACTATTAACGTTTATGGGCTCAGCCCACGTCACACCATCTGATGCCAATTTTGTGTCTGCAGAAAGTGATACACACAGATCGGAATATTCGAATGCACACAATCGAGCCAACTTTATAGACCAGGCAAATTACACTATTACTAGGAAAAAATTGTTAACAGGATGGGAACAGTTGGAAATGGTAAAGTGGCGTATAATACACATAAAAAAAAAAAATGCGTGAGCAGGGGTGTTTCCAGACATACATGGGGGATGAAAAGAGGTGGAATTTTGGATTATTGCGATTTCCGGCGAAAGTTGAAGTCGGAGAGAAAAGTGTACAAAAAAAAAGTGGTAGATCATAAAAAGATCAGATATACATGGGGGATGAAAAGAGGTGGAATTTTGGATTATTGCGATTTCCGGCGAAAGTTGAAGTCGGAGAGAAAAGTGTACTAAAAAAAAGTGGTAGATCATAAAAAGATCTACAACTTTTGTATGAATTATTTTTTCACACAACCTCAAAATCTCCGAGTAAAATGCGAAAAACCACTTTTATCGTTTTTAGGGTTCCGTACCCAAAGGGTAAAAACGGGACCCTATTACTAAGACTCCGCTGTCTGTCTGTCTGTCTGTCTCCAGGCTGTATCTCATAAACCGTGATAGCTAGAAAGCTGAAATTTTCACAAATGATGTATTTCCGTTGCCGCTATAACAACAAATACTAAAAATTAAAAAAAATATATATATTAAGGTCCCCATACAATAAACGTGTTTTTTTCGTATTTTTTTGCTCAATATTAAAAACGGTAACAGGTAGACGGTTCAAATTTTCACAGAATATTAAGTTGTATATTATCTTTCAAAATAAATAATTTAGGGGCTCCCATACAACAAACGTAATTTTTATTTTTAATACGTCATAAATCGTAAAACTTACTACAGGTTTGTACGGAACCCTCGGTGCGCGAGTCCGACTCGCACTTGGCCGGTTTTTTTATTTTTCATTTACACAAAAAATAATTTTATTTTGACGAAACTTGGTGAAAGTATACCTTTTTGTGTCTGAAATATCCACAAATTTTTTCAGATAAAAATATTAAGAGACTTCCGAGATAATCACGATTTTCGGCCCAAAAAAATATTTTTCAAATTAAAATTCTCCTTAGGAAAATTGTCGTAGAGACTTCTTTCAGGTCGCAATTTATTCGTTTTGAGTTATACTTTCTTGTGAAATAATAAAAAAATACAGTGCCCATTTAGAAACATGCTCAAAAATTGGAAAAATCAAAAAATGAATTTTGCAACTATCCTTTTTTTTACTAAATGTTAATAATTTGTTTTAATTTTCAAATAATTCTTAAAAACTAATTGCACTATTCTATTGTACGGAAAAAAATACAAGGGATCCTTAGTTTTATTATTTGATAAAAAACTTAATTTTATATATTTTACATTAACAATTAGTAAATGAATGTAGTTTACATTAATCGAGGATTTTTGAATACATTTGTAAATTGATCATCTCTTTCTTCAATATCGCTTCTATTGGTAATTTCATTGTCTTCTTCTTCTTCAATATCGCTCGGATAACCTGAGGATTCTTCTGATAATTGATTTTCAGTGATTAAGCAAAGGCCCGGCTGCTCCTTTTCAGCAGAATTATCTTCGGATTCAACGAAATCTTCTGAAATTTTTTCAACATTCAAACAATTGTCTGAACCACGACATTTTGTACATAAATCAGTACATCGAAGCCCGTGCTTTCGACAACCACATCTCGCGTACGATGCGCACGTACGCATCACTTTGCAAGCCAGCTGGAGACGCAGAAGACGCCATTATTCCCAATACGGCATTTCATTGATACAACAAGGCATTTTATTGATACAAGCATACAAATTTGGAGTACCAGGTATGATAAATAAAATTATTATTTGAATTAAATAACTGAACGTGTAGCGTCTTCACAGTCAATATAAGCTTTGTTATTGCGACACTTTATAATACATACTATTTTGTTTTTGTTGTAGTTGTGACACTTTGTATCAAATAATCAAATAAATATTATAAATGCGAAAGTTTGGATGGATGTATGGATGTATGTTTGTTACTCAATCACGCCCCAACGGCTGAACAAATCTGGATGAAATTTGGCACAGAGATAGATTGTAGTCTGGAATAACACAGAGGCTACTTTTTATCCCGGAAAATTAAGGAGTTCCTGCGGGAAACGAAAAACCTCGATCCACGCGGACGAAGTCGCGGGCATCAGCTAGTGCTTTATATATACTTGATATACTCATGTACAGACATTGTAAAGTATTGTATTTACTAGCTACTTCGCGCGTTCTTGTCATGTACTCTCAAATTTTACTTTTGTAGGTTAGGAATTCATAAATGTAAAGATTTTGCGCGAAAAGAAACAGTCATTCGCAGTGCAGTATATATTCAGTTAAAATCTGTAATTTTAAGGTTATGTTAATTAGTTAGTTATTAGGTTAAGTCCCCCTTTAATGTTTTTAGGGTTCCGTACCCAAAGGGTAAAAACGGGACCCTATTACTAAGACTCCGCTGTCTGTCTGTCTGTCTGTCTCCAGGCTGTATCTCATAAACCGTGATAGCTAGAAAGCTGAAATTTTCACAAATGATGTATTTCCGTTGCCGCTATAACAACAAATACTAAAAATTAAAAAAATATATATATATTAAGGGGGGTCCCCATACAATAAACGTGTTTTTTTCGTATTTTTTTGCTCAATATTAAAAACGGTAACAGGTAGACGGTTCAAATTTTCACAGAATATTAACTTGTATATTACCTTTCAAAATAAATAATTAAATATCAATAAAGTAAATATTAAAGGGGGGCTCCCATACAACAAACGTAATTTTTATTTTTAATACGTCATAAATCGTAAAACTTACTACAGGTTTGTACGGAACCCTCGGTGCGCGAGTCCGACTCGCACTTGGCCGGTTTTTTTTTAAAAGGAAAGGAGTAGCCGGGCCTTTGCTTAATCACTGAAAATCAATTATCAGAAGAATCCTCAGGTTATCCGAGCGATATTGAAGAAGAAGAAGATAATGAAATTACAAATAGAAGCGATATTGAAGAAAGAGATGATCAATTTACAAATGTATTAAAAAAAATCTCGATTAATGTAAACTACATTCATTTACTAATTGGTAATGTAAATATAAAATTAAGTTTTTTATCAAATAATAAAACTAAGGATCTTTTGTATTTTTTTCCGTACAATATTCAATTGTACGGAAAAAAATACAAAAGATCTACAGAAGATATGCAATTAGTTTTTAAGAATTATTTGAAGATTTAAACAAATTATTAACATTTAGTAAAAAAAAGGATGGTTGCAAAATTCATTTTTTGATATTTCAAATTTTTGAGCATGTTTCTAAATGGGGACTGTATTTTTTTTATTATTTCACAAGAAAGTATAACTCAAAACGAATAAATTGCGACCTGAAAGAAGTCTCTACGACAATTTTCCTAAGGAGAATTTTAATTTAAAAAATATTTTTTTGGGCCGAAAATCGTGATTATCTCGGAAGTCTCTTAATATTTTTATCTGAAAAAATTTGTGGATATTTCAGACACAAAATGTATACTTTCACCAAGTTTCGTCAAAATAAAATTATTTTTGTGTAAATGAAAAATTAAAAACGAAAAAAGCGGTTTTTCGCATTTTACTCGGAGATTTTGAGGTTATGTGAAAAAATTATAAACACAAAAGTTGTAGATCTTTTTATGATCTACCACTTTTCAATTGTACACTTTTCTCTCCAACTTCAACTTTCGCCGGAAATCGCAATAATCCAAAATTCCACCCCTTTTCATCCCCCACGTTTATCTGGAAACGCCCCTGCTCACGCATTTTTTTTTTTACGTTTATTATATTTATACGCCACTTTACCATTTCCAACTGTTCCCATCCTGTTAACAATTTTGTTATTTTTTCGTTTCAAAACAAGCTAATTCGCCTGGACTATTATCACCAACAAAAATTTGTTGATAAACCTGACCTGATTATCTGACCTACTAAAAAACTGACTTGGGAGTATCCCCTAATTCAACAGTTCTTCATACACATTTTTGTTTTGGGTTGGGTTAAAAACATATAAGCTATCATCCCCACATTTACATAAAATTTAATTATTTCTATCATCTTATATGCTTTTAACTCTTTTGGTGGCATTACTTATAACATGTCTAATTTTGGGTTTGACTGTTCAAGGAGTTAAAAATTACTATTACATTTTTCAGAAGCCATTTGTCTGTGTGGAACCCAATTGTGAAAAAGCATACACAAGCAAGAGTCACTTGGACCGTCACATCAAAACTGCACACCAAGAGGCTTCAGAAGTGAATGTACTATACTGGTATGTTGAACTAAATAAAAGCAATGTAACTTATTTTAAAATATGCATTTTGTTAATGTTTTCCAGCAGTAAATAATTCTCTGTAATGATATTATTAATATTTCTTGTACCTATACCTACTGTAAATTTTAGACGCCATTATTTGGCAGATCACACCATTATTTGGCAGAATTGTTACTTACAATCATGCAATAAATGAATAAACTAAACTAATGACCTCTTGACCGAATTTCAGCCTTATAATCCACATGTATTTAGCATTAATCTTAGATTAAACTGTAATTGTAAATTGTAATTATTAATACTCATAATAAACAAACACTTATTGATTGTAAGTTGTAACTGTTTCAATACTTTAAATGAAACTAATACTTTAAAATTTGGATAAAAAGAATACTATGTAAGTAAATTACCATTTGCATAACAACTAGACCAGTTATACAAATTGTCAAATTAAAACAATGTACAAAAGGAACAGTGAAATAGTCATGCCTAAGGCTAGACGTTAAGTAAATATTGTGGTCGATCATTTATTGCCAAATACTGTGATTTTTATTGATTGATCGATGTCTAACTCAAGTGTATTCCGTCAACGGAAATTGATCTTACAGTATCTAATAAAAAAGAAATTTCCGTCCGTGTGTATTAAGGTTTTTTGATTCCTGCAAGAACTCTTTAATTTTCCAGGATGAAAAGTATCCTTGTACGAAATTTCATCAAAATCAGTTGATCAGATAGGACGTGAAAGCTTAGCAGACAGGCACAATTTTGCATTTATAATATTAGCATGGATTTTCCTTCAAGATTGTGTTGTACTATAATATCATATCATACATATATAATACTTTTGTTTTTTTAGCTGCCCAAAATGTATGAAGAAGTATGTGAACAGACAAAATCTGAAGAGACACATAAAAGTCAGCCATATTGACAAAAATAAGCCATTCTGTTGTGCTATTTGCAGAATATATTTCAAGAAAAAACACCAGTTGAAAGCCCACATGTTTATCCACAATGGCTTGAAACCATTCAGGTATAACTTGCTTTTCCAAACGGGTTTTAGCACAGATTTCAGGAACTCATCTTAAAATTAAGGGGCCAATTACTTAGGGGTCATCCATAAAGTACGTCACATGTTAAGGGGGGGAGGGGGTCGACGAAGTGTGACATTCTGTGACAAGGGGTGGAAGGGGTCCTAAATTTCGTGACGTCACATTTCAAAAACTTATACATCCAAGTGTTAAAATGCCAAATTTGAACTATTAACGAAAATTATTATTATTTTTTTCAAATGTTTGGTTTGATGTTGAATAAATCAAAAATAATTTAAATGGAAATAAAAGTAATTTTGGAAGTACTGTTTTAATTTAATAATTTCTAGATGTAAAATTGCAAGATATGTGACGTCACACTAGGGAGGGGGGGTCTCACAAATGTGACCAACTGTGACAAGGATGGGGGAGGGGTCAAAAAATCACGAAACTAGTGTGACGTACTTTATGGATGACCCCTTACTTGTTATCTGGTACTTGGTATAGTCTACGTATACTCTTAAAGGCTCTTTCTACTTTGTTCTTACATTGTTTTGGCAATTACTTATTTTTTAGCTGCCTTCAATAATTTAAATTCCATTGTCAAAAAGGAGAAACACATCTAAATGACCTGAAATGAATGACATGAAATGGCTTCAGGAACCCAAAGGTTCATTTTGAAATGTATTTATTGGCTAGACTGATTTTGATAATTTTTGCACCATTAGAATGTAATGGACTTTTAAATTTATGTATACAGGCTGGCCCAAATAGTGACGTCCAAAGAAAAAATTTAGATTCCTCGTACCTAGACCTATCAGAAAATACCCCATGTATGTTCAGCGATTTTTGGTAGTTTAGGAGTTATAATTTTTTTAAGTTTTTTCTTGAGATTTCTGAGGCAGTGAGTGTTAAATTTTTTTTCTTTTTATTTAGTGCTTTTTTCCGAACTTTTTTTTTGTGAACATACTTGCTATGAAGTGTGCTACTATGCATAAAATAATTACCATCATAAACATTAACCCAAGTTGGAAAATTTTTGGTCGAAAGTGAAAAGTTTACGTACAACAAAAGTAGAGACGAATTTTCAACTTAAGATTAAAAATACTTAAACCTTAAAAAAATTATAACTCCTAAACTACCAAAAATCGCTGAACATACATGGGGTATTTTCTGATAGGTCTAGGTACGAGGAATCTAAATTTTTTCTTTGGACGTCACTATTTGGGCCACCCTGTATATTATAATGTTTATGTTATACAATTAAGTATGTATAATGTACATAATAAATTGTTGGCAAAAAAATATATTTTAGATGTTCAAAGTGTGATAGGGACTTTATTACATTATATGAGAAAAAGAAACACATGAGAAACCACAAGACATATGAGTGCGAGCATTGTGAAACAAAGTTTATGAGATGGACGGAGTTGATGCACCATAAAAGAGTTGACCATGTATCACCAGGTTTGTATACAGAGTTTATTTTTAACTAGCTTTTGCCCGCGGCTTCGCTCACGTTAAGTTCAATTTAAATAAGTCACCTTTGCCTTTTATATAATTTAGATGAAAGCCAAATTGCCAAGTTTCATGGATATTACTTGAAAAATATTACTTAAAAAATAACTTTAAAATCAGAAATTTTCTTACAAATTTTCATCCCCTATGTGATGCCTTTGGGGGTGGAATTTCTTAAATTTGTGAAACACGTATTTCTTTATTTTTAATCGAAAGCCCAAAATCAAAGTTTCATGGATATAACTTAAAAAACAACTTGATAAACGACGAACTTTTATACAAACTTTCAACCCCTATTTCACCCTCTTAGGGGTGGAATTTTCAAAAATCCTTTCTTAGCGGATGCCTACGTTATAATAGCTATCTGAGTGCAAAATTTCAGCCCGATCCGACCAGTGGTTAGAGCTGTGCGTTGATAGATCAGTCAGTCAGTCAGTCAGTCACCTTTGCCTTTTATATATTTAGATTATATTTCTGTATATCTTCAGGGTGGTATAGGGACGTACATTAAATATGTTAATATTTTTTTTAAAGATAGACAAAGTCAAAGGATAGACCAAGTTTTTTGCACTTGTTCTTAATAAGAAAGGTATATCGAAACACTTAGATTCGAAAGCACTTGTATGAGTTTATTTGAATTTAAAAAATATCTAATCTCCTATTCTAGTCAACTTTGCACTTTAATATGATAAAGCAATGTAGTTATCTTTTGGTATATACCTGATGGCATTCTTAGATAGTACCTCAAGAGGAAAAAAGGAACCCTTATCACTTTGTTGCCGTCAACCACCTTTTTCTCGGGAACGCGTGGAGGTATCAAGTGGTCCCTTGGAGCTGTAAAAAAATCGAGCTTCTAAGTCAACGCAATCAAACGATACGGCCGTTTATCAAATAAATATTATAAATGCGAAAGTTTGGATGGATGGATGTATGGATGTATGTTTGTTACTCAATCACGCTCCAACGGATGAACGGATCTGAATGAAATTTGGCACAGAGATAGATTATAGTCTGGAATAGCACATAGGCTACTTTTTATCCCGGAAAAATTAAAGAGTTCCCGCGGGAACCGAAAAACCTCAATCCACGCGGACGAAGTCGCGGGCATCAGCTAGTGTTGTATATTTTGCATATTGTTGACCTAGAATCATGAAATTTGGCAAGAAACAAGGTCTCACAGCACAAGTATAGAAAAAAATCCGTTAATCTGTAGGGTTCCGTACTCATTGGTGTCGAATTGTTTGTCAGGTGCTACCAGTTTAGTGCCATATGTACCTACATCCGCTATTTCACAGCTGATTAAATGTTGTTAGGACATATTTCTTGTTAACTATAAGAATTTATATGGTGCGGTGGTACGGAACCCTTTGTGCGCGAGTCTGACTCGCACTTGACCGGTTTTTTAATCAAATAAATATTATAAATGCGAAAGTTTGGATGGATGGATGTATGTTTGTTACTCAATCACGCTCCAACGGATGAACGGATCTGGATGAAATTTGGCACAGAGATAGATTATAGTCTGGAATAGCACATATGCTACTTTTTATCCCGGAAAATTAAAGAGTTCCCGCGGGAACCGAAAAACCTCAATCCACGCGGACGAAGTCGCGGGCATCAGCTAGTAAATTGTATAAAGTGCATCGTATAATTTATTATTGTAACATGAAGCCCATGGATCAAACACATATTATAAATGCGAAAGTTTGGATGTATGGATGTATGGATGTTTGGATGTTTGTTACTCAATCACGCTCCAACGGCTGAACGGATCTGGATGAAATTTGGCACAGAGATAGATTATAGTCTGGAATAGCACATAGGCTACTTTTTATCCCGGAAAATTAAAGAGTTCCCGCGGGAACCCAAAAACCTCAATCCACGCGGACGAAGTCGTGGGCATCAGCTAGTATTATATAAATACTAGCGGATGCCCGCGACTTCGTTCGCACTGCATAAGTTTTTTTATTCACACAGGCACTCCTTAGATAGATAATCACGTCGATCCGTTGCCTTGTTGCGGCGTGACTGAAGGACAAACTCTTTATTTGACGTTCATGGGGATAGAATTTTCAAAAACAGTGAATCAAATATTTCTTCATTTCAAACCGAAATCCCAAACAACTTGAAAAATTGCAGACTTTCACACAAACTTTCAACCCCTATTTAACTCGTTTAGGGGTGGAACTTTTAAAAATTGTGACACACGTGCTTCTTTATTTTTTATCGAAAGCAAGACCAAGTTTCGTAGATATAATTTGAAAAATATCTTTTAAAATAAAGGACTTTTGATACAAACTTTCATCCCTTATTTCAGCCCTTTGGGGGTAGAATTATCAAAAATGGCGAAACACATATTTATTCGTATTGAACCGATAGCTGAAATACCGGCCTGTTCCACTAGTCCCTGCCAACGTATCTCCACTGGGGGGGAAGAGTGGATTTTTTTTCCACCTATCCCTACGGTAGGGATGAGTGGACAAAATATTTACACTTATCCCTACCAAGTGATTTTAGTATTTTAAGTTTCATGGATATAACTTGAAAAATGACGGACTTTCATACAAACTTCCAACCCTTAATCTAACTCCTAACAAAGAATACGCCTTCCAAATTTTATGTCTTAGGATCAGCTGTTTATCGCACAGAGCGCATTTGTGTAACGCACAGCGCGTTGATCTATATGTCAGACAGGACTTTGAATTTTATATATAAGTATATAGATTATACTTTGTCCGCGTGGATCGAGGTTTTTCGGTTTCCGCGGGAACTCCTTAATTTCCCAGGATAAAAAGTAGCATATGTGTTAATCCAGACTATAATCTATCTCTGTGCCTATACATATCCAAACTTTCGCATCTATAATATTTATTTGATTATTGGATGTGTATGACTTTTTTCAGAATATGTTTGCCATGACTGTGGGAAAGTGTTCAAGGAGAGAGGGCACATAATACGACACGTCAAAAAGCACATGCCCAACACAACAGTTAACATATTTTTCTGTCCCTATGATAATTGTTGCAGGTAATATAAATTTTAAAATATCATGAGTGTAAGATTTTTGGCATGACCATGGACCAGTCTTAATCAGTTTAATTATATCGTTAGTTATATTTTATTCATTCAAAAAAAATATTTATTCCAGACACTACTCTCGCAACAGTAATCTAAAACAGCATATTTTAGTCAAACATCAAGGGCTGACATTCGATTGTTCTCTTTGTGGAGCCAAGCTATCTACAAAGGTAATAAATAATAATACTTTTATAAATATAGTATTATATATATCTAAAATATTATATAATAAATTATATTATAATTACATATATTTATAAATATAAGACATAATTTACGATATAATGTTTGCAATTAATCTTCACGGAACAAATTAAGATGATTATAATAATATAAATGTTATAATATTATGAGTCTAATTTGGCGCTGAGGTCGTATCGTATACTTATTATGTATTTTTTACTCTTTGAAAATACTGGTGCGCGTGGTGTTGAAGATAATAAAAATGTATTACTTACTAACTTAAAAAAGTTATTTCTTCAAGTCGATCTTTATTTTTACTAACATTTAATACCGTTTAACAATGAAAAAATTAAGTGTCAAGAATCTACACTGAAAGTAATAATTCTGTATTTAATAATTATTCCATCTTTTTTTTACTATTCTAATTATTATAGTGTGCGAGTGTGCAGTGCCTTTTCCTTTATATGAAGTGCACGCTGCTCAATATACACTGGACAGCAAAAGACTATCCGTGAGCTTATTTTTTCAATTTTTCATTTCATATTATTAGTTTTAATGTCTATGGCTACGTAAGTTTGTTTTTTTTAGGTAAAATTAGCCAAACACATACAACACCACAATCAAACTGAAATAGTTTCAAGAACCTATAAAACTTTAGAAAACGGTCGAAATAAAAGACAAGACGCAGGAGATTTTAAGTACGAAACCGCGAAGAAACTGGCGGGAATTGTAAATAAGAAGAATCTAGGTGTCCACCGTGAAAGATCTTTATGAAAAAGTTGGTACCATAATGCAAACATTTTTTTCATGTATTGGATCAATGCATCTCATTTTAATTGAAAGAACAGTACTTCACTACACTTCATAATAATTTGTTTTAATAATTATTTTGGTACTAGCTCTTGCCCGTGGCTTCGCTCCTGGTCAGTTCTATTTTGATTTGTAAATTTACTTTCCAATCCGTTTACTGAATTACCGATATATTAGAGAACTAGCTGATTTCCCGCGATTTCATCCGCGTGGCTTAAGTTTTTTTAATTCCCGCGGGAGCTCCTTAATTTTCCGGAATAAAAAGTAGGCTATGCTCCAGGACCTCAACCATACCCATGCAAAAATCACGTCGATCGTTTGCTCTGTTGAGGCGTGATTGAAGGACAAACCAACAAACAAACACATTCGCATTTATAATATTAGTATGATGAGCTTAGTAAAAAAACAACTCAGCTAAAAAACTGTTAATACTTAATACATTTAGATTTATTTTTTTGACCCGCAAAAATGATCACCTTGTTCAAATCTTTGTTTTGATAGGCTGAGATTAAGAATAAATAAATATGGATTTCGATGGACAATATAATATGTAGATGGATATATTGGAAAAAGTAGCGTTGGCAGTTGGCACTTGGTAGAACCCCCATTAGGTGAACAGCAAATCGCAGGGAGTCGCTGAATCCAGGCGGCGCAACAAAGGTCGTTACAAAAGACATAATATGTCCTGCATCGGACGTCTATCGGTTGACGACGACGACGACGATGAATGAGTATGGGAAAATGAGTAAAAGTTCTGTAGTCATATACTTCAACATAACTTTGCATATGACTTCAAGCGCCAAATTAGTTCATTTTTTTTTGTTCCATGGAATACTTTCAGTAAGTATAGACAACTTTTGAAAAGTTTGAAGATATTTTCCTGAAAATTGTAGTTTTCAAGCTTTTTATTTTGTTTATAGGCGAAATTAAATGAACACATCGATCGGCACAATCGACCAGAGTTAGCTGTTAAAGTTCATAAAACTATTGAAACTGGTCGAAAGAAACGAAAAGATGCGGGTACGATAAGATGCGAAACTGCAATGAGGCTAGCTGGCATTGTCAAACAGAAAATAGAAGAAGGCATATCTAGGATTTACTCTGAAACTATGAATTACCAAGAAAGCTTTGAAAATTGTACCAATAACACTAATCCTTGCATTCAAAATGGGGATTTTAAACCTACAAATCATAATAAAGTAGAAGAAAAAAAGAATTCACAAGATGGTGTAAGTAGTGACACAAAGAAACGAATCCTAAGTATTGATGTAAAAGTTGAAGCTAATAACTCAAATGAAAGCAAAGAATTTCAAGATAGAGTTAAACATTCCACTTCTGAATCACCTACAACTGAAAGCAGCACATTGTCTAGTCGGCAAAGTGAAGGTATAAGTTTTCAAAGAAAAGTAAATAGTAACCCACCAACTAGTCTCATAGAAATTTTAAATCGACCAAGCATATTAATTGATCACAGCAAACAAGCAAGTACATCTGACCAAATATCCAGTAAGGAAATAGATGTTCAAGTAAAAATTGAAGCTGATAGCAACAATGAACATTACAGTTCTGAATTTGAAGAAAATACTGAGTCCTCTAATGTTCTCAACCGATCCACAGATCCAAAAAAGGCTGGTATATTCAAAAAAGAAGTACCCGAAATTATTATCAAAGTAGAACATGAAACAGGTGATCAGAGTAAAATTATAAATGAAGATGTAAATTTTCAAGCAAATCTTCAAGATGGTTCATTGAATTACCGCAACATGCAGTCTTCAGCCGCCAATAATGCTCTATCTGGCTTATTGCAACTATACTGGAAGACTGTTTTGAATTATAAAGATGTCTAGGTCATGCTTAATAATAAATAATAATAATTACTTGAACATCGAAAATAAATTGATTAAAGTGTATTGTGAAAGCTGAGAGGCGATTATTTATCGTTTTTAGATACCGGTAACGCTCCCCAATGTTATCTTACAAAACACATTAAAAAATCTAGTAGGTACTCTACCCGGCTTAATTTTTTTCATTCTGCCGCCATTTTGCACTCGGCTTTCAATAAACAGTCTAAGAGCCTGCTCAGACAGAAATAGTTTAGCCGTTCTGAGTTCTTCATTCGGCGTTATTTGTGAAGTTTGTAACTTTATAGCGCCGCGCAGTCAGTCAGACGGCTACAAAGTTACAAACGCTACAAAGAACACGGCACGGCAGAACTCTTTCTGTCTGCGCAGGCTCTAAAAACATATTTTTTCATTTATACCAAGTTAACGTTTTGATATATCCATATTTACTTCGTTAGTTTATTCTTTTTATGCCAAATACCTAAGTAAGTAATAAGTATTATATTCAAGAAACTTTTTTATCATTTTGAAAAAGGTTGAATGGATAACTTTGTAAGTAATAAAAACCATAAAATAATTAAATTACTAAAAATTAAAATTAAATTAAAACTAAAATAAAACCTAAAACCTCATCGAGACAAACTTTTTGACGTGACAACGTCTTATAAATTGGTTTGCCGGGTGGCACTTCAAGAAACTGCGTTACGCTCCGCGCGTTATGCGCTAACAATGAGAGCGAGTGAGAGGCACGCGTCCCTTCCACTCGGGCATGGTTAACCCGCCTAAGAGCGAGAGAGACAGACATAAAAAGTGAAAGGCACGCGTAAGTCGTTGTCACGTAAAACTTTCGCGCGTATACCGACTTTACAGGCAACCAATTTTTTTTATTGTATTTTCTAGCAGCAAGTTGCAATTTGCATTCATGTAATTAGGTACCTAATGTACAACATTCAAAAAAAGTGTAGAAAAAAGTTAAAAAGTAGTGGTTCAACACAAAAGAAATAGTACCTATCCACATTACTGCGCGGCCAGCAAAACAGGCATTGAAGGACGAACGTGTAAATGTGGGCCGAGGCGAAGCCGAGACACACATACGTATAATCAATGCCTAGTTGTGGCCAAGGCTTGGTATATTACTTTTCTCAAATAATGCGCGGAAATTAAAACTAAGTACTTAGTACCTACACAGAACTTTTATTTGTCCTAGTTGTGGCCAAGGCTTGTATAGTACTTTTCTCAAATAATGCGCGGAAATTAAAAGTAAGAAGTACCTAGACAAAACTTTTTATTTTTCCTAGTTGTGGCCAAGGCTTGTATAGTAGGTACCTACTACCTACTTTTCTCAAATAATGTGCGGAAATTAAAAGTAAGAAGTACCTAGACAAAATTTTTTATTTTTCGGATAAGGATTTCGATTTTCTTTCATCGAATTTTTTTCTTTGAAAAAATTTTTCATAGGTTTTCAAATATTTTTCTTTTGATTTTGGCGGTAACAAGTTTTCTATTAAGGCTCTTGCCGCCTCTTGAATTTCAGGTGGCGTTAAAGTAAGTTCATCACACTCGTTTTGTCAAATACATTTCAAAATCAATGATAATTCCTTCTTCCATGAACGAACAACAATAATTTTTCCCGCGTTAAAGTGTTCATTTGTTTTTTTTTTCAATAAACAGCTTTCTATTTGCAAGCTAATTCGAAATTTAAATAGAACCTTTGATAAGTTACCTCCTTGGTTGCCATGTTTCGGAGTAAAAGATCGTTCCATTTTTAAAGTAAGTAGGTACACGACAGATATGAATTTACTATGTACTTAATTTATTTGGCCGCTAAACCACGACAGATATGGATTTTCATACAACTTTAGCAGGCCGCTGCTATATATAGGTATATTTATATTTATAGGTATAGGTATATATATAGGTATATTTGGCCATTACAGCAATTTCGATTTATCTCGAAGAAGGTTGTCAAAATAATGCTCAAACTTCCAAGCATGTTTGAGAAAATATTCTATCATGCCATATTATGCAGGACTGATTTGAAACCAAAATCCCGTAAAATCAAGGAGTTCCCGCGTCCCGTCCCGTCGAGGGCATCTGCTAGTCCCCCACAAAATAAATACATTACAATACCGCGTACAACTTTTAAGTCGGTGGATGTCAATTGTGGTAGGTACAATAACGATCGTAAGTTATTGCTTGTTCAAGCGTAGGTACCTACTTAACTACGATGAGCATAAAATAAATAAATACCGCTAGAAAATAGCGAATAAAGCAAGAATAAAGGCGATAATGCAAAGGGTCTGACAATCGTTTTTTACTTTACATGTCAAATAAATCTACAAAAAATTACGAGAAAAACTGTGTTTTTACTTTTTTCATAAATCATAAAAAATGGCTGAGATATTACGATCAAAGTGGGTATTTCCGGCCGAAGGTTTTTAAAAACGCGGGCGGGCGCTAACTAGCCGATGACGTCAGAATCCGGGTCATTCGACAGTCGCGCTCTCGTACGCACGCCGCCGCTGCGAAAATCAGAATTATAAAGTTCTCTGTCATTTATGTAGAATTTTAGTACCTATGGTAAAAATGGCAAAAAAATACTGTATTGTGACTTGGTGCTTCAATTCAACAGTTAAAACACCTGATATAGTACATTGTTCAGCGAGGAGAGAAAGTGACCGATTACTATCGAGGGTGTACCTAGATTGAGGCCTGAGGCGTAGCCGAAGGGCCGCAATACACGCGAGGTAGGAATCGTACTTTCTACCGAGTGCTACATAGTGCTTTATACTACACCTGCGAGGAAAATAAGCGATAATTAGTGATTAATCGAACTTACAAAGTGAAGTTCCAAAATGTAGTCTAGTTGTGATAGTGAAGCTTCGAATGAAGCGACTCATATACCTAATTATGATTTATATTAGAACTTCACTTTGTAAGTTCGTTTAATCACTAATTATCGCTTATTTTCCTCGCAAATATCGATATCGACAATCGACATCGATATGGACAATCGATATCGGCAAACGACATCGACAATCGACATCGATATCGAACATCAAAATCGGCATCGATATCTACTTATATCGACATTCACCATATTTGACTTTTCTATGGTGAAGCTGCTTCTAATATTATATCCATAAGGTAAGACATATCCAAATTCTCAACATCCATACCATGTCTACTTTAAATTAAAAACAACAGCGCGTTAGAAATGGATTTTCATACACTTTTTCATAATTCACGGAGTCATAACCCGGAGTGTGACGTCATAGTATGAGCGCGCGTCATCTCGGAAATTCAAAAAAGGGCTGAAACTTCTCGTCTTTATAACTTCGGAAATACTGCATGTATTGAAGTGAAATAAAAACTAATGTAATATCAGGCCTGGCTCACTTGTCACGTGACCTGAGATATTTAACTACTGCTGCGTGGACGCTCGACGGCACTCGTATCAGTCGAGTGTTGCATAGATAATACCTTTGGAGTGTTGCGCGCGGACCGTAGTTATACGTTTGACTCTTACTCAAGTTCTCGTTATGGATAAACAAAGAAAGATCAGTAAACGATATCGTATCACATTAGGTCTTTTAAACTCTAATTATTAAGAACTCTATGCACTTCCTAAGGATCCTGGAAGGTAAGTTTGTATTATTTGCCTAACTAGGTACATATATACGTACCTACTTAGAGTTCTAAACAAAACTAATATTAATACATAATGTGGGTAGTTTTATTTTTATATCCAGAACAGATACAGTTTTAAACAAAAGTAAATATAAACCATAGGTAGTATCCAATATTATGGTGATAGCCTAATGGGTAGACTTCAGTCTCCAAGTCTGGGGTTCGATCCCAGGAACGCACCTCCAACTTAATTAAAATATATCATTTACGGTGAACAAAATCGTGTGGAAAGCTGAAACCATGCCTGAGAGTTCTATAATCATTATAAAAAACTCTAATATATTGTCTGCCAACAAGAAATTGGCCAGCGTGGAGGAATATATGGCTTAAACCCTTCTCATTCTGAGAAGAGCCTCGTGAGTCGTGCTTAGTAGTGGGACTAGTGGGTCGCCGATGAGTCGATGATGATTAATCCATAATGTGGGTATATTATCTTGTCTCGTAAACTCTGGCATGGGCCCCCTTCCGCCCCATACAAGTGTAATATATTCATTGATATTTCACTACATGTGGTATAACGACTTTTTTATCCACTACAAGTTAGCCCTTGACTGCTATCTCACCTGATGGTAAGTGATGATGCAGTCTAAGATGGTAGCGGGCTAACCTGTTAGGGGCATGGCAGCATATTAAACTCATATCCCTATTCGGTTTCTACAAAATCTATTAATAATAATATATCTTTTATCCATTTTTAAAGTAATTGTCGTCATCATTGCAACCGATTATACATTGCGTCATCATTGCAATAGATAATAATTAATATACCCACATTATAAGACCTAATGTGATACGATATCGTTTACTGATCTTTCTTTGTTTATCCATAACGAGAACTTGAGTAAGAGTCAAACTGATCCTTTACGGACAGTCTCAGTGATGCGTGAAGCCAAAACCATGTTTTGACATTGATGCGGTCCTTTAATGATTGCGACAAATTTTAGCCGATCGCTCTGCAGAACAATATTACACTGCCGAGCGATCGCGTAACTTCTGCATCAATCATTGATACATCGCAATCACCTCTGATTGGTTAACACTCTTCCACTATTGGACATAATCCATTGACGCAGCAATAATGTCATAAATTCAGCCAATTACAACAATTGATACTGTAACAATGATTGATGCAGAAGTTACGCGATCGCTCGGCTGTAGTCTGTGATTACCCTGGCGGGAGATGACACTTCTCAGCACAGAACACTATTTACCCTGGCGCTTCTCAGTCTCTCTGCCGAGCGATCGCGTAACTTCTGCATCAATCATTGTTACAGTATCAATTGTTGTAATTGACTGAATTTTTTGCATTCTTGCTGCGTCAATGGATTATGTCCAATAGTGGAAGAGTGTTAAGAGGCCGTATACTCGCCATCGGTCAATTTTGGAATCTGTAGGTATACCGCACAGTAGACCGTTAGGCTGCACTCATACATAGACGACATAGGCCAGTAAAGATACTTTGATACTTTGCGTAGTCAAGTTCGTACGTACGTGCGGTCGTACGATCTGCAGTACCATTTTACACGTGAATTTGATCAGACTTTGATAATATTTTTTGGTCATATAGGTATTTTATAGAACTTTATTTTTACACAATTTGTATTATATAAATACTAAACATTCATGGTAAATTTTAATATATCAGTAATTTCGTCAAACTTTTAAGAAATACAGGTTATTGTGACACGTAAATTTTGATAAATCGTGCACATTGATTTGATTTTTTTATTAACTAATTTTGTATAGAACGTATAAAAACGAATTGCAACAGTCCAATTTTAAGAGCGTGTTTATCATATTTGTATTTTTTATAAGTCATTTATTATAATTTTTCGTGGATTTATATGGGTGAAAAGTGTCACCCAAAAGTGCAAAAATGGTAAACGTATTCTGCAAGAATGAGAATTTCACTATTATATTTCAATAAAATTAAATTTTTATTTGCAACAGTCTACTAAGGAGGGATTAATCTTTAATGTTTTAATTTTCTTTTTGTTATAATACTGATATCTCATACACAAAGCTCATCAAAATTTCTTAAAATGTCGGTTTACTGGTTTACGGACTGTTAACCAATCAGAGGTGATTGCGATGTATCAATGATTGATTGATGCAGAAGGAAGTTACGCGATCGCTCGGCAGGTTACTAGTCTCTGATGACACTTGAATAACCTAAAAATTCCAACTTTGAATAATTCTAGAAGCAGTAAGAAGTAAAAAAAAACAAAAATCCTAGGTGACTAGTTTATTAGTGATCTGTGCCTAGGTGTCCCGTTGGGAACGTAAAATTTAGGTACCTACTAAAAATTGTTTGCTGCTACATAATTTTGTATCAAACTTTAAAACGTCGTGTAAAGTTGGTAACAATATTTTAATGTATTCTAGTCCAATATTTAATTAATTTTGTAGGTACGTTTGTGTACAATGGAGTTAACAATAAATGTATTTACACTGAACTGTTGGTAAGTGGTTACACATCGTTTCATCTAACTTCATAGGCAAAGACTTTACTCCTAATATTTGTTTAGGGGTATTCCAGTTGTTTCTAAGAATCGAAAAGAGAGAATAGAAGCGATCGCAGACTATTTGTCTGAAGCTCCTCACAATATTGTTTGCCTTCAAGAGGTATGGAGTGAAAAGGACTATTTGTATTTGAAAGAGCAACTACAAACTAATCTCCCGTATTCTCATTATTTTTACAGGTAAGGTTTTCTTCAATCCAAAAGTAACATTAAGTAGTGTGTAAACAAATAAAAAAGTAATAATATTCAAGAGATATCTACTAAATCAAGGTCCAAACATAGCCTTGGTCGTAGCCCTTAGCCTACTAAGCTCAATATGCATGCAGACAAAATGAATCATATTCTTTTGACTACTAGGAGTTCTTACTGGCTTTTCTCAATCTAGCTTTAAATTTTATAGTTAAGTAAATGTGAATTAGTATAAGGTTTCATTGCAACGTGTTCAAATGGATTATCTCAGAGATTAGAGATTATAGAATAATTAATACATAAAGTATAAATGTGTAAGGTTGTCTGTCTGTCTGCTACTGTTTAATGACTCATCTTTCAAACAGATTTTGATAAAATTTGTTAAAGAGATAGGTTGGATCCGGAGGAAGGATATAGGCTACTTTATATCCTGGAAAGTTAAGGAGTTCCTGTGGTAATCAAAAAACCTCAATCCACTCTGAAGAAGTTGCGGGCATCATCTATACTCTGATTTTTATTTGCGTGGAATTCTGACGTTTGTGACGTTCAGTAGTGACAAACATTTTTCTATGCCTTTTTTATTTTAAGACTCAGGTTTTTTAAGGTTAAAAATTACTGTATGAAGCAAATTGATCACATGCACCTATTACCTGAAATACATAGTTTATCATATTTTGTCACAAGCAAAATCCAAATAAGTAGGTACTTATTACTGACTAAAGACTGAATTAGTCCTTTATTAGAATTAATAACTTTGCTAAGAAAGGATAAAAGATAAAAGAAAGAAACAACAACCAATAATAATAAAGTTTATCCATACTTACTAATATTACAAACTAGATTCCGCGTGGATTAAGGATTTTTGATTCCCACTGGAACTTCTTAATTTTCCGGGATAGTGCCTATGCCCTTCCCCGGGATACAACCTACCTCTATACTAAATTTCGTCAAAATCGGTTGAAAAGATGAGCCAGGAAAGCATAGCAGACAGATAGACAGACACACTTTCGCATTGATAAAATATTAGTATGGAAGTATGGATCCTTTTTTAAGGCAATGAACAAAACTTATTGCACGTGGATGAAGCCGCGAGCATCAGCTAGTTAATAATTAAGTATTGTAGTAGGGTAGAAGTAAAAGAAACGCCAATGACAGTAGCTCGTATGTATTGTACGGCTATCGATCTCCTAGCTTATAATAAGTAACGGAATCTAGCTAAATCCTAGGTTCCCTAGCTTTAGACGTGAGAATCGACTGCAGCGGCTTCTGATAGTATGGTCGCTAACTAGCAAATTGAGTTAATATCTTCGTCACGCTCTGGCTTATATAGGGCTCCGCCGCTTTGTTATTCGCAGAGACACGTTGGTCGAAGCGCTAAGAGCGAGAAGTTTAGTCGATTAAGCAGGAAAGTATTCGAGGCCGAGCCACGCGTGCAATGCTTGTTACAGTATTTAATAAAATCATCATGATCATCGTTGTCGTCGTCATCCTCATCGTCCACAGACACTGTCAATCAAATGGGTAATACGACATATTCTTTAATTACATGTTCTATGCACTCTAGCCATTTGTTTGAGGTGACGTTAGCTCCCTCAACCAAAAGCTCTTTCACTTCCACCATTTTGTTTTTTGCAACATCCAAATTGCAATCCAAGTTTGAGCCCAAATCAACTCAATGGGGACTATCGTTTCTTTGCTCACCAGTTGGCGCCACTGTTGACTAAGGTCAGAGGTATAGCTGTCAAAGGCGACTTTATAAGATCGGTGCCGAAACAAAGTTTTAAATCTTGATTCTCATTAAGTTTATTAATTTATAACAGCTATCTTCATATCGAGTAGCAATGCCGCAATGTTGTGCAATTCCGTTTTGTTCGGAAAAAAGGAGGACACATGTTTCCAAAAGATAAAACTGTTCTAAAACAGTGGCTAGTTGCGATTCGCAGGAATTCGCAGGATTCTGAGGAATTATATAGTTAGGCACTAAATAAATAAAATAAAAAAGAAATTAATTACTTATTAAACTTTTATTTATCCTTCCTTTTCCCTTTAAAACACACTGCTATACAAATAAATACTTATTAAACATTGTAAATCCATACAATGGATATGATACTGAAAGATGGTTGATTTGTTAGTTGAAACTACTAAACAATGGTAGGTAACTAGATATTAGATTAAGTTATAAAACTTCTGAAATAATCTTATCATTTCTATTTACATAAATTCTCTTTTCATCTTTATTTGTCCAAACAAAAAAATCACAATACTTTCTTTTAGTACCTAACAAGTTTTTGAATTTGAAAATAGTAGGGGCTACTTTCTTTCAAGCAATATTCATTATTGATCATTTCTATGTGCTTATAATTATCCACACTGATAAACTCATCTTTTATAGAGAAAGGACATTTCTCTTCCAATACTGTTAGTTCTCCAATTAATCCTTCTGGAGAAACCTGAAATGAAACATCTAATATTAATAAAGAGAAATATTATTAAATTCTAGTCATCTCACACATAGTAGGTACCTAATCTGATCCCAAGATAGGTTGTGTTCCCGTTAGAGATACTGTGGGTACATAACCAGATACATAAATAGTACCAGAGGGCAGAGACCTAGAGCATGCCTAGAGCAAACATCGATGTTCATCAATATCATATAGTAAAAGTGTGTCCTTGATGAGCATGAAACCCATTTAACCTTTCATGCAGAAGTCATATTAGGTAAATATACATAATATATTAGGTAAATATATGTAAAAAGAAAAAAACATAGCTGTTACCTCGGCAAACAAGCATACTTCTGGAAGAAATAAGTTTGTAATACAGTAAACAAACTAACCTCTGAATTAGCAGCTCTTTGAGGCCGCTTATTTTTGCGCCTCTTTTTCTTTTTCTGCTTTCAAAGCGTTCACATTCATCGCCAAATAATCCATATTTGCGCTATTTTCACGAAGGAGATCACTTTTCAACAGGTAAAATATAGAAATTAAAATAATTTGTCACGAAGCCCGCCAAAACCAGTGAAAAGTGTAATAGAAGGTGGGTCAGGATGGAAAATAATAACTAATCCGTATTTCACTTTACACAATTATTTATATTAACTACTTGAAAGCTGTGCTCGGGACGAGTGCTACAAAAGGTATGGCTTGAGTCACTCCAAATACAATATCACCGACCCAAGTTACAATAATCATATTTCAGTTAACCTAAACAAAACTTATCTTACACTAAGCCGAAATAATCACAAAGGAAATAATAAAAGCTCCGAACTGTGAACGCGATCTCAACGTGTAACATAAACATCTCTATAAGTCGCTAAAACAAAGGCCCATTGATAGGTACTTACTAATAACTACGCAACTCGCAAGATCGGGCAAAGTATAAACATACGGTCAGAACATTAATGAGGCCCAACAATAGCCGCTATGAAGAATTCTATAACATTCGGCCTTCCTGCAATCGCGTCGTGTCCCACGGCGCTCAATGTAGTTTGTCCTCTGGCACCTGCGACAAAAAAAAAAAAACGCAGTAATTGCCATTTGTAGCAAAACACTAAAATGCTTAAGCAAGGATTCACAATATAAACCTATTATCACACAGTTTTACTCATCATGTCACACAGTTATACATAATACAGTGCAAAGCTTATCACACAGCAGCTATGCATTTCACACAGTGTTCTGGATCAGTCTACCACACAGTAAGTTTAAAGAGTCGTTTTAAAATTATATTTGTTCACATAGTGTAGACTGTAGAGCATGTATCACACAGCTATGCTCTACACATGGTGCAGGACGTATCACACAGTTATGCTTTTTCACACAGTCTATTTATCATGCACGATCAGACAGTAGGTGCGCTATTTATTTATCACACAGTATTCACACAGCTATTTATTTATCACACAGTATTCACACAGTTAATAAGCTCCATAATTATCTGTCTTTACATAAATTTTATTACTGGTACATGTCACTCAGATTTACGTTCACATAGCTTATTTCATATTACGTATTAGAGTGGGACAAAATAACGGTTCTCTGGTATAGTTTCCAATTCGCATTACTTTATTAATAATAATATAATAATTCTACATATTCGCCGTTTGTTCTGTGCATATCACATTATTATTTGAAATGATTAAGATTATTATTTAAGATGTTTAACTTTCTAACAAATCAATTAGGTCGTCTCTATCTATCTCACTATTGCTACCAGAGCTATCATCGTCAGACACTGCTGGCTTATACGGTCGAAGAGCTTCACCTGGAACTACAGCGTTAAACCTTCTGTAACCCTTCATACCTTTAATACTGACAATCGTGTAACGGTCTAATGAGTGGTTGGCCGCACAAACTTTATAAGGACCCGTATAGAGACCATTTAATTTTCTTACCACTTTAGCATTTGCATCTCTAGCTATTCCGCCTCTCCATAGAACGAGCTGCCCTACAGTATACTTATTGCATTTCTTATGTTTGCGATCAAATCTGCTCTTCATTAGCGTCATATTACGATCTATACGTAATTTAGCAGTGGCCCTACGCGCCTGCATTTCTTCTTGCTGGGTATTGTAATTATCTGAATCGGTACTAGGGTAAGCTGGCAGACGAGAGTTCCCGTGGCCGAACATGAGTTTAAAGGGTGAAATGCCTGTCGTGGTGTTGGGAGTGTTGTTGATGCCCCATACAACATCTGACAGCTTATCATCCCATGTGCACTCACTCTCAGATGTTGAATTGAGACCATTTAGAAGCGTGCGGTTTACGCGCTCCACTTGTCCGTTTGATCGAGGGCTCGCTATAGCATTAAGAACATGTTTAAATTGAGTTTCTTCCGCGAATTGTTTAAAATATCTGCTTGTGAATGCTTTTCCTCTATCCGTCACAACTCTGTGAGGAAATCCAAACAAATTGAAAACGTCTTTAAGTAGTCTGATCGTTTCAATTGAACTACAACTTTTGGCGGGCTTGGCAAATACAAATTTTGTAAATGAATCGATAATTACAAGGACGTATGTGTGCCCTTTTCGTGTCTTGGCGAATGGGCCGAGATGGTCTGCATGTAGTGTGTGCATAGGAACAGGTTCCTTGTTAATGGGATGCAATTCCCCTTGTTGTTTACCATGGTCACCTTTACCGTAAGCGCATTGTAAGCAAGAGTTAATATACTTGCGTATGAAACGCGTCATGCCTGGGAACCAGAATTGCTCTTTGATAACTTGTTCACATCGATTGAAACCTGGGTGGCCTATCTGATCGTGGAACTTCTGGAGCAAGCTATATTTAGCGGTTTTCGGAATCACGAATCGTTCGCCTGTTAGCGTTTTTCTGAACAAGACATCGTTTTTAATCATGTAATTATTTGTGATATCTCTATTGGTCGTACCTTCTCGAATTTGAGTGAATATATTCTGAATATTATCATCTTGCAATTGTAGAGTCAGTAACCAATCTGCATCATCGATGAGAAGTACTGTATTTATGACAGGATTCCTGCTCAAGGCATCTACGTGTTTCATCCGTTCGCCTGGCCGGTATTCTATCTCCAAATCAAAGTCTTGAATGGTGAGCCACCAGCGTGCTATACGTGGAATTAAGTCCTTTTTCTGCAGAGTCGTGCGTAATGCCGCGCAATCCGTAACTACTTTGACATGGATGCCTGACAGGTAAATTCTGAATCGCTTCAATGACTCTACTACGGCAAGAGTTTCAAGTTCATAGCTGTGGTAAAATTGCTCTTCTTGACTTGTGACCCTACTATAATACGTTATTGGTTTCAAACAACCATCATCTCCCCGTTGTAAGAGAATTCCTCCCAGACCTAGCTTACTTGCATCGGTATGGAGTTCAGTTTCTGCATTTCTATCATAAATACCTAATATCGGACGCTCTATAAGTTTCTGCTTAAGAGTTTCGAATGCAAGCTGTTGTTTCGGTCCCCATCGCCAGTCAGTTTCTTTTTTGGTCAATTCTGTCAAAGGTCTTGCAATTTCAGCAAAACCACGAATGAATTTTCTAAAGTAAGACGTTAAGCCGATGAATTGCCTTATCTCATGAACATTTCTCGGCGCTTTATATTCGGCAACACATTTTATTTTCGCTTGACCGGGCTGTATTGTACCGGCTGTAATCTCATGACCCAGATAGTTAGTGCTCTTCTTGAGGAAAGAACACTTCTTCAAGTTTAATTTTAAATTTGCATCAGTAAGTATTTGCAAAACCCTTTCTAACAGCTTCAGTCCTTCTTCTATGGATATAGAAGGAATCATAACATCATCTAAATACAGCGCTATTTCTTCCTTGACATTACGTAAAATCATGCGTATTAATCGAGAAAATACAGCTGGTGCATTGGCAAGGCCAAACGGCATTTTTAAGAATTCAAACTGCCCCGAAGGTGTTACGAAAGCAGTTTTATTTATAGAGTCTGCAGCCATAGGTACCTGATAATAGCCCTGCGCAAGATCTAAAGTAGTGAAATAAGATTTTCCACTCAAACGTGTTAACTGGTCTTCTATATGAGGTAAGGGGAAACGATCTTTTATAGTTCGTGCATTCAAGGCACGATAATCGACACACAACCGATAGTCCCCCCCTTTTTTCTTCACTAGCACTACAGGACTGGCATATTCTGACATAGATTCTCGCACAATGCCTGCATCGATAAGATCTTGAACTTTGTCATTCACAATGTCATTTTCCTTGAACGATAACCTGTAGGGTTTAAAGTATACGGGTTGATCTAATGTAGTCTGAATATTCATTTCCATTAAATTAGTACATCCTAGTTCTTTCGTAGAGAAAGCGAAAGATTTCACAAATCTATTAAGTAAACGTAAGAGTCGATCCTTATCCATGTCATCAAGTTCACCTACATCTAGGTCAGTTATTGTGAGCACAGTCGGTTTAGTTTCAGAAATCTGATTCACTGATTGGGTAGTATTATGTTCGTTGGCCAATTTAGTCTGTGAAATTACCTCCGCCCTAACTAATAGTTTGTTCGCTTTCCACTCAATAGGCTCATCACCAACATTAATGACCTTTAGATACGATTGCTTCGAACTTATTATACCTTCTGGAATAAAATAAGAAGAATTACCTAACTGGAAGTGCACTGGTTTCGTCAATAGTGTAATATCTGGATCGTGGTGTTGAAGCTTAATATTTACTTCAACAAAACTATAACTGAGTGCTGGTAAGACGGTGTCGTATTTCAGATAAACTGGAAACTTCGAAACGTAATCTAATGTGTTTAACTGTATGTCTGATATAATACTTTCGAGGCCACAGGTTGATACAAAAGTCACAGAGTCTACCGTTGTAACTAAACTAACATTTTTTTGATTAATCATTGTTTGCCCGATAATCAAATCTACATCAGAAAGATCATAATCTGTTATTTCAATTACACCTTTTAAAACAACATCATCAATATAAACATTAATATGTGACGTACCCAAAGATTGTGTAGATGCACCTCCAAATCCCTTCATAATCACATTAGATGGTTCAATTTCTAGATTTAAATTTTTAGCTTGTGCTGCCGTAATTATATTTAATTTACTGCCTGTGTCTATATAAGCTATTAATTCTAATCTGTTGACATGTACTATTCTTTTATATAAATCCTGAAATAAATAATATGTGACAAATTTGATGTCACTGACCTTATTTAATTGCTGTCGCGAAGAGCCCGCAGCAAACCAGCAGTTCGCGGTGGCGTGCCCGACGCGCTGGCACACCTCGCACCGTGGCGGCTGAGTCTTGCAATCCCTCGCCTCATGGCCAGGTTTTCGGCATGCGTAGCAAATCTTCGGTAATGGCTGCTTCGATGTACTAACTATTCCACCCGTACTTGTTGTGGTTTCAGAATTATTGTTGCCATATGAGCTTCTCCTCCAAGTAGACTTCCGTATAGTGTTGGCTGTTTCAACTCGTTTGTAATTTTCCAGCGACGATAAATAACCAAAATAAAGACTTTCAGGTTTGTCGCACTGATAAGCCTTAGCATTGGCTCTCAGTTCCATCGGCAGGCCTCGTATGATGCAGGAAATTGCTGCTTCTCCGTCAATGTTGCATTTCTTGAGCAAGGACAACTTCGCGTGGTAATATTTTGTCATTGTTTCAAAGTCTGACTTCGTTCTTGCTAACATTTCTTCAAGTCTGTTCACGTAGTCTGTTGATCGCGGAAATGCGGTTCGAAGTGCTTGCTTCCATTCGTCCCAAGTCAAATCGTAATCCTCTAAGTCATCGTACCATGCACGTGCAGAGCCGCGTAAACGTACCTGCATGATGAACTGTCGATCTTTATTATCCCAGCCGTAGACGTCTCCGAGCTGATCTATTTTATGTAACCAACCTGTCACGTTACTTCCTTTATCATCCGGACGAAACTTCGGTATCACTTCGGCATCCGTTTGAGTAACACGTAGTCTCTTGGTTGACTGAAAGTCCTGAATCTTCAAAAAAAAATTCTCATTTTCTTCGTCATTCGATGACACTGAAGTCGTATATTCACGTCTCCGTTTGCCTAAGCCGTTGATATACGGACCGGACATTGTTCTTCAACCCACTTCTGAAGTGTAATAGAAGGTGGGTCAGGATGGAAAATAATAACTAATCCGTATTTCACTTTACACAATTATTTATATTAACTACTTGAAAGCTGTGCTCGGGACGAGTGCTACAAAAGGTATGGCTTGAGTCACTCCAAATACAATATCACCGACCCAAGTTACAATAATCATATTTCAGTTAACCTAAACAAAACTTATCTTACACTAAGCCGAAATAATCACAAAGGAAATAATAAAAGCTCCGAACTGTGAACGCGATCTCAACGTGTAACATAAACATCTCTATAAGTCGCTAAAACAAAGGCCCATTGATAGGTACTTACTAATAACTACGCAACTCGCAAGATCGGGCAAAGTATAAACATACGGTCAGAACATTAATGAGGCCCAACAATAGCCGCTATGAAGAATTCTATAACAAAAGTGAATGATAATGAACCTCACGCGACACTAGCGCCTCTAGTGGCAAATTCACACGCGATAGTCCCCATTGGATTGAGCTCACAATGGTAAGGGGGTGATTGGAGTACCAACAGTAATCCCTTGTTCTGCTGCCAACTCGTCCACAACATTTCTATTACATTATTTTATGCTTTTCTTTGCTATGCCCAATAAATTTATCCACTTTAATTTATTTATCCACCTTAGGCTGCATCACCACTTGCAAGCAAGTCTGATTGCAGCCAAGCGCTAGCCAATATATATTTTTAAAAAAAAATTACCTTCAACTACAAATTGACTTAAAACTTAATCAACATAAAAGTATCGAAAATAATAATTTCTAATTTTCAGTTAAAAAGGTTTGTTACTCATGCTGGTGTGACCAGTTGTTTTGATTTGTTCTCCCACATTAAGTCATAAGTCATAAAGTCATAAATATTTATTCAATTTAGGTGTTCAATAATAAGTGTTTCAATATTGATATTTAATAACATTTAACAGATCAGATCGGGCATCAGCTAGTAAAATGTAAAAATTAGTAAAGGAGGGTAAATGAACGCAATTTGTATGTTACTGAAAGCATACTTGATACATTTATTTATATTAATTATATAATTTATATTCATCAAAATACATTACATAGTCATGGAAACATAAACAAGTGTTACCATGGAAACATAAAGTCAATAACGTAACGGAGAAAGTTTGATTTTACCCCCCATTTTTCATACCCCGGGCTTATATATGAAAATCGATTCTAAAGGAGGTAAACTCAAAAAAAAGTTCTTTTTAAAAAAAAGTTTTTTTTAAGGCGTCTGTCGGCCGTCATCCTGATGATCATATCATTCGACTTTCAGCTTGAATGTTCAAATGTGCTGTTGTTGCTACTTGCTATTGTCACTACGAAAAGTTGAACGAATACCAACAACCGGCTGGAAAAAGATTGATATTCAGGCATGGTTAACGTCAAAGAATTTAAATTATGATGAAACTATGTTGGAGGTAAACTTATTGGACATAGTAAGCAAAGAAAAGCATAAATATAATAAGTATGTTGTGGACTAGATGACAGCGGAACGAGGGATCACTGTGCTCCGATTACCCCCTTACCATTGAGAGCTCAATCCGATTGAGTTGGCTTGGGCTCAAGCCAAGGGGCATGTGGCAAAAAACAATAAAACTTATAAAATGGTGAAAGTGAAAGAGCTTTTGGTCGAGGGAGTGAACAATGTCACCCCAAACAAATGGCTAGAGTGCACAGCACATGTTATTAAAAAAGAGGACAAACTATGCCGTTTTGACCATTTGATTGACAGTGTCTGTGACACTTTCATTATAAATGTCAGTGACGATGACGAGGATGATGATTATTTTAATAATTCATTATAAAGTACCTACTGTAAAATGTTTACTGTTATTAGTTGTTGGATTTTTCTTTATCCTTTCATAGCAAAATTGTTCTTTCTAATTACTTTAAGACTCTTTCAGTCGTCAGTTGGTAATAAGTGTTTAATTTCTGCTAATGCATGTAATTACATGTGTGCACATTTATAAGTATGCAAATATAAAATGTTTGTAACGTTTGTCACTTGAAATTAAAATAGTGCTCTAATTACTAACACTGTTATAAATTTAATCTTTAGAATCCATAGCATTACTTATATTTTATTAGAATTTGTTACCCTTTTTTCGGGGAAAATGTTTTAACCAAGAAATGTCATGAAACGTCAGAATTCCACGCAATTAAAAATCAGAGTTTAGTCCATACTAATATTAATAAAAAACCGGCCAAGTGCAAGTCGGACTCGCGCACCGAGGGTTCCGTACAAACCTGTAGTAAGTTTTACGATTTATGACATATTAAAAATAAAAATTACGTTTGTTGTATGGGAGCCCCCCTTTAATATTTACTTTATTGATATTTAATTATTTATTTTGAAAGGTAATATAAAAGTCAATATTCTGTGAAAATTTGAACCGTCTACCTGTTACCGTTTTTAATATTGAGCAAAAAAATACGAAAAAAACACGTTTATTGTATGGGGACCCCCCTTAATATATATATTTTTTTAATTTTTAGTATTTGTTGTTATAGCAGCAACGGAAATACATCATTTGTGAAAATTTCAGCTTTCTAGCTATCACGGTTTATGAGATACAGCCTGGAGACAGACAGACAGACAGACAGACAGACAGCGGAGTCTTAGTAATAGGGTCCCGTTTTTACCCTTTGGGTACGGAACCCTAAAAATGCAAGAGTGTGTCTGTCTGTCTGTCTGCTATGCTTTCACAGCTCATCTATTCAACTGATTTTGAATAGATGCATTTTATCCCAGGAAATGAAAGAGTTCCTGCAGGAATAAAAAACCTTAATCCAGGCGGATGAAACTGAGAATGTTTTTACATGGTAACATCTTTGTACTTAATTACTTAAAAGAAGTGAATATCAATAAAAATTGTATTGTAAATGTTAATCAAATTTTTATCAGACAGGTTTTAGTGGAGGGGCTTCATATTATTTTGATGTTATTTGTATATGTAGATTCAGTGTTAGATAAGAATATTGCTATCGCAATATTGTATTCAATGTATTCAACAAAAAACTATTTCTAAGAAACTTCAAGTTTTTAGTGTAATAAGTATAAACCATTTCCATTACAGTGGTGTGCTTGGTTCAGGTCTATGTGTGTTCTCAAAATGGCTCATCCAAGATGTGTTCTTCCATCAGTGGCCGCTCAATGGCTACATACACAAAATACACCACGGCGACTGGTTCGGAGGCAAAGGTGTTGGACTGTGCAGAATCAAATGCAGTGATAGACTTATCAATGTGTACTGTACTCATGTAAGTAAGCCTATAATAAGGTTTTAACTTCAACTGAAGTAAATTCCAGTCAGTTTCTGTTATGCTTAATATTTATTACTAAACTAGCTAATGCCCGCAACTTCATCCCTGTGGATTAAAGTTTTTGGGTTCCCGCGGGAACTCTTTAATTTTCCGAGAAAAAAAGTAGCCTATGTGTTATTCCAGACTATAATCTATCTCTGTGCCAAATTTCATCCAGATCCGTTCAGCTGTTCTGGTGTGATTGAGTAACAATTAATATCCATCCATACATCCAAACTTTCGCATTTATAATATTTATTTGATATACCTAGTATATAGTAAGAGTAAGATTTAAAATATGTAGCTCTTTTACTTGTGTTCTTGATTTTTCTATAAACATTTTAGCTACATGCAGAATACAATGTAGATGACATATACTTAGCCCATAGAGTCTTACAAGCATATTCTACTGCAGAGTTTGTCAACTTGACCACACCGCCAGCAGATGTCTCCATATTAGCTGGCGACCTCAATACTGCTCCAGGGGACATATCTTTTAGGTAAAAAACATCTAAGTATTTTTGCATGCACTTATGAATAAAACTCTAATACAAGGAGGTATCTAGATTTCAGATAGGGGGATTACGACCCCCCTGCTCCGTTATATTAAACTATGTTTTTATTCTAATAATTATTAATTAACTGATACAACCATTGGTAAAATAATTAGTGTCACTGCAATACTACTTTACTTTTGATTTTTTACCAATATTAGTAGATTATTAACCAAGGGGATAAAGCAGTGTCTTCTGTCGCGGGTGACGATTTAAATCGCGAGCGTAACGAAGGACTCGAGGTCGACTCCTGACGAGAATGAGCAATTAGCCGCATGAACCGTCTACCTAGATACTCTTCATTATTGTTGACGTGACTCCACATTGGCACCGACTCCAAAAAATGTTATTATAGAACTACATTAACTCTTGTATACATAATAAATTAAATTATTTTTTACTTTTTAGTGTTTGTGGTTTTTGAAGTCGGTTTTTATTTTTTTTTTGAAAATTTTTTATTTCACAATTTTTAGTGGCCCCACTGCTTTAAAATACAGGGTGTAACCATAACGCTAGTAAAAACTTAGCGTTATTGTTAAACTACCTAAACACAATCCAATACCAATAACCATTTGCCTCATTTTGTAGTTTTAGTGATTTAGTATTTTTCAAATCCGTGCAAAACTCGAGTCAATTCCCACCTACGACGACTTTTTTAAATAATTTTTTCGCATTTTTTTTGTGGTATCATATCAGTAATCATCAGTACTATCATATGTCTTCGTTTTTGCTAGCGTTCTGGTTACACCCTGTATGCTATGCCTGGTTAAAAAAACCTACTGTTTACTAATATCTAATATAATAATGTCCTCCCGACCGAATTTCGGCCACGGCGGCCAATCTCCAGAAAGATTAGCCATCTGCGCGGGAGATATTATAGTGCACAAGTGTGTGCGCAAACACAGGTGCACTCTCTGTTCCTTTACTCTCATAGCCCGATGGGACGGAAAATCCGTCACGACCGGAGAGAGATCAGGCGCAGGACCGACGGCTTAACGTGCTCTCCGAGGCACGGGGGTGAAACACCGCCAACTTCCTAACTCCGGGCTAGCACTGAGAATTTCTTGTCAGAAAAACCCAGACTTGTTGTGACCCGACCCGGGACTCGAACCCGGGACCTCGTCGGCCGCAGTCGAACATGCTAACCACTAGACCAACGAGGCAGTTACTAATATCTATTATACTGATCGCGAGCAACTCTATCCATTGACGAGTTCTGTTCTCCATCTCCGAAGATATTCATCAGATCTTCACCAAATTAAAATGGGACCACCTCTGAAGTATGACCTACCAAACAAAAAAAGAATTATCAAAATCGGTTCATAATTGGCGGAGAAATCGCGTAACAAACATACAAAAACAAAAAAAAACATACAGTCGAATTGAGAACCTCCTCCTTTTTTTGAAGTCGGTTAATAAAATAACAAGAAAACTACCGTCAATTGTTTGAAATATAAAATCTACACTTAGTTATATGGCTGTACTCAATTGAGTACGGCGACCTCTAATGGGTATAATGCAGGGGTCTCCATACAACAAACCAACTCGTTTCCAAGACTATATGCATAGGGCATGTGTGTAATGCGACTTGCGCCTTTGTATGTTTTGACGACCTCTGTGGCGCAGTGTGTAGCGCTGTTGTCTTAACGTGCGGAGGTCCCAGGTTCGATCCCCGGCAGGGTCAATTTGGGAATTTATACTTAATTTCTGAATTTTCCCTGGTCTGGCCTGGTGGGAGGCTTCGGCCGTGGCTAGTTACCACCCTACCGGCAAAGACGTGCCGCCAAGCGATTTAGCGTTCCGGTACGATGCCGTGTAGAAACCGAATAGGGGGATGGGTTTTACTATAACTGTCATGCCCCTAACAGGTTAGCCCGCTACCATCTTAGACTGCATCATCACTTAACATCAGGTGAGATCGCAGTCAAGGGCTAACCTGTAGTGGATAAAAAAAAATGTTGATGGTGGTAACTTTTTTTTTCACTTTCACAGGTTAATTTCCCAGCTACCATCATTAGTTGATCCATGTGTTTTAAGTCATTGTAAAAATGAAGCGATTAAACCTGCCGGAACGTGCGACAATGTTAACAACAGTTACTCTGATCCAAAACTAGTCAAATCATGTCCAGAAGGGAAGAGAATAGATCACATACTGTTCAATGTTCATCCAACATTGGAGGTAATCTTTTTCTTCATATAACTTTATCATTATTGTACAATGTCATGTACAATAATGATGTATCTTAAACATTCTTACCTATTTTGGCCCTTTAGCGCTGAAATTGCCTTGGCAATCAAGTTCAAAAAAATTAATAATAATACAATATTATTATGTTCATACAGCATATCAATGGTGTTAACATTTTATATTTTCATAAAATTATATACCTATTGATGAATTGATTAATATAAAATGGAACTATAACTGTGTTACTTAATTTAAACATGATTTTTAGGCTGATGTCGTGAACTTCGGGAATCCCTTAGAAGACAGGGTGCCTGGAAAAGCGTTTTCCTACTCGGACCACAATGCTGTCGTCTTGGAACTAAAAATAAAGCCGGCTGAAAAATTAAAACAAAGACAACAAAGCGCCGAAGAACGCTTTCAAGAGACAATCGATGAAGCTATAAAAATCTGCAAAGAAGCCACCATCACTATAACAAAGACAAAAAAACTGTTCATTACAACTGGCAGTCTTATATTTATTTTTCTATTAGGGTCCGTTGGCTTTTGGCCAAACAACATAACAGCAGATGTATTGAAAATAATAATGACAGGTATATGCTTGTATTACATTACTATGGGAACTTTATGGAATAAAATTGAAATGAACAGCCTTAAAGCTGGTTTATCTGCGATGGAGAATTTCAGAACAAGTAGAAGTGATATAAAATTCTTTGATTAACTTTTCAAAATATATGAAGCAAATGACAACTGTTAATTTTTTTTTGTTGTAAAAATGAATTTGTATTTATGAAAAGTGAAATTTACTTATCAGTATTTTTATACGTAACTAAAAAAATACCATATCAATTTAAGATGTACCTATAGTTTACATGAGATTATGAGTAGGTAGGTACTATTAACATAGATCTTTAATTTCGTTTTATAAATAAGAATAATGCAATATTTAATATAAATATACATTCCCAGTAATCATTAAAAAGTATCTAATCATTGGTGGAAATGAATAATATATTGTAGGTAAGTTGTAAATAAATTATAATAAAAAATTTGATACAATTCCTAAAGCCATTGCCATGTATGTATAGATTTTTTTAAATTTACATATATATACCTATTATTACAATCTAATTTTAACGACTAAGTAAGTAGGTATAATAGCAAAGTCAAGCTGTACCAAAAAAGTAAACGTGAATTGAGTCATAAATTATTTTTCATGTTTTCTTTGAAGGCTTTGTACTTACCTACTCAAAAAAAACATGAAAAATGTCATGTACAAGTTACAACTCAAGGGCGGATCCAGGATTCGAGTCAGGGGGGGGGGGGTGGGGTCCATATACTTATCATCCATAAAAAAATTTTAGCCGACTTAAAAAAAGGAGGTCCTCGTGTACACCGAATTCTCCGAGATTTTGGACTGATTAGATAAATTTTTTCGATGGTTAGAGGAAGCTCGCGAGATGGTCCTACAAACATTTCTGAGCCTAATTTATCATGGGGACTCATGGGTTCACTCTCCCTTGGATCCGCCACTGTTCAAATCACACATTTATTATTATTATCGACTTGAGCATAAATAATACTGTCGTTGGAATTGTAATAATTATTATACCGAATATAAACATTTTAACAAGTGTAATGTGTTTCATTTTAATTTCATCATGGTAGAAAGAAATAAGTAGGGAAAGTGAAAAAACCGGCCAAGTGCGAGTCGGACTCGCGCACCGAGGTTTCCGTACAAACCTGTAGTAAGTTTTACGATTTATGTCGTATTAAAAACAAGACGAAATGAACCGCAAAACTAGCTTTGTTTGTAGAGGTTTATTGTTAATATCAAAAAATTACGTTTGTTGTATGGGAGCCCCCCTTTAATATTTACTTTATTGATATTTAATTATTTATTTTGAAAGGTAATATACAAGTTATTATTCTGTGAAAATTTGAACCGTCTACCTGTTACCGTTTTTAATATTGAGCAAAAAAATACGAAAAAAACACGTTTATTGTATGGGGACCCCCCTTAATATATATATTTTTTTAATTTTTAGTATTTGTTGTTATAGCGGCAACGGAAATACATCATTTGTGAAAATTTCAGCTTTCTAGCTATCACGGTTTATGAGATACAGCCTGGAGACAGACAGACAGACAGACAGACAGACAGACAGACAGACAGACAGCGGAGTCTTAGTAATAGGGTCCCGTTTTTACCCTTTGGGTACGGAACCCTAAAAAAGGTTATACGATGTTATACCCATTCACCGGTGGGGGGAGCGTCTACAGGTTTTCAAAAATGTGAGGTCGCCCACCCAGTAGGTACCTATCACTCACAAGAAAGATGAACATTTTGTTAAAATCTACAAAGCCGTTATTGCAGGATGGCGGCGCAAACAATTTTCGATACCTAATACAAAATATGCACCCCAAAATCATAACTAGGTGCAATCAGGTTAAAATTTCAAATGGTAAGGAATGAAATAGAAGTTTAATTTGCATTTTTATTTTATTTTATTGATTGTAAATCGTGCATTGTCGCGTCAACATCTCCTGAAGATGCTCCCGGTTTCGGAGTGAAACGTACCTACGTTGAGAGTGATTTGGAGGATTTGTGTGGTGTGGTGCTGTGCCGGTACGAATTGCTGGGTGGTGGGTGTTCGCATGCTATTGGTGAAAGACACGCACGTAGGTACCACATAGATTTGTCTGCTGCGGCGGATTATAGCGAATTAAACTTCTAGTTCATTCATTATCATGGACTTCCGCAAAGTAACGCCTGCTTCCATTCAATATTTTAAATAGTAAGGAAATTATTGAGAAAAAACATAGTTATACAGAAATATCATATTTTATTCAAGAAACTTAACAATTAAGTAATACAATTGTATCAATATAAAATAAACAAATATCACAATTCTAGCTTCAATACCTACATAATTATAATTTATAATATAGTGCCAACAACATAGGTAATTTACCTACTAGCTCACACGGACAACTCTCTTAAAATAAGACAGATCACTGAAGGATTATTTTAGGAATAGGTGCGTCATAAGTCATAACGGGTGTAATTCGAACCTTTGACCTTAGGGATTCCAGTCCGCCGCTATACCATTGAGCTATTGGGCTTCTGAAAATTGCCTAACACATAATTAGTATTTAAGTGTAGGAACTAGAAGTTTAATTTGCTAGAATTGTCACTTTACAATCGTGCATTGTCGAGTCAACGTCTCCTGAAGATGCTCCGGTATCGGATTGAAACGTACGTTGAGGATAGTTTGGAAGATTTCTGTAGTGTGGTGAATATCGTGGATTATAGCAAATTAAACTTCTAGTTCCATCATTACGAGTATCATGGACTTCCGAAAAATAACGCCTGCTTCTATCCAATCTTAACTAATATTATAAAGAGGAAAGATTTCTTTGTTTGTTTGTAATGGATAAACTAAAAAACTACTCAACCGATTTTAAAAATTCTTTCACCTATATGTAGAAAGCTACATTATCAGCTAGTAACATAGACTATATTTGATTTTCAAAAAAATAGAGATCCTCACGAAAATTGCAATAATGTGAACTAAGTAAGTCGGAAAAAGTCGTCTCTTTTGAGAGCTTACGTGGCGTGCGCTGCGTAAATAGACGAAAACAGTGTATGGTGGATTTGTTCCTCTCAAAAAGTTCTAAAAAAAGGCCGTCGATAGCATATATCTATCTTTTAAGGTTGACTCACAATAACCATTTTTATGATTTTCAAATTTGGTCTAAACCGATGCTTTACTTGCGAAGATGTTTTTACCGAAATAGGTAGTATTAGTAATCCTTATCAAAATAAATATGTTATTCATCTCAAGTATAAAAATAAAAATTGTCCTTTACATCATGGCGGGCTGGCGGCTGTGGTAGGTGTGGTGAGGACGGGGCGTACTCTTACAATGTAAACCTGCCCACTGCCCACTGGCTATGTTGGGTATAGACTATAGAGTAGCAGGATTATTAGTGTTACCCGTGCAAAGCCGGGGCGGATCGCTAGTAGTATATAAGTACAGACAAATGAATAAACAAAACTGAATATTAGCTATATCAAATAATCAATATTAAAATAAAATATATTAATTGATTACATTTTGTGACTTGTGTTGACTGTTGTACTCGTTTAAAATATATGCAGAGTGATGTATGTTGTTTAATATTGTGATGTGATAAACTCCAGACTCCTTAGAGGTATATAATTATTTATTATACTATAAATTATTGTTTAGTATAGTAGTAGGTATAGTTAACTTAAAAAAGTATTTCATAGTACAGGTTATATTATTATTACTCTGTTTACAGAATAATACTTTGATTATGTAGGTGTCTATCTAATCTATAACTATATATATAAAAATATATTACATCAATTCATTTATACTATATTATGTAGGTTTTTCAAATGCAACTAAGTACAATATAAGCTAAATATTCACAAAATTTAAATATGGGTATTTGTAATTTTGATTTATCCAATACCAAGAATTAAACTACTTAATTAAAACACAGAAATACTTGTCCTTTTCTTATCAAATTACTAAGAGAAACACATAAGACTTTGTTTAAATTGTTGCTTAGATTTTATGAATGCACTTTATTGTACTTGATTAACTAACTTTACAATTTGACTTTTAAAATGGTTACCTAACTATAGTTTCTCCTCAATTTTTTTCCATTTTATGGATATTCTTGTCTTGATGATTGTCTAAAGATGCCTATTCAGTATTCACTTGCCCTTAATTTAGGTAATTCCTGCTGTAAACAATTGGGAAGACGGATTCTGGAAGATTCTAGACCTTAGACTTGACTATTAAACCATTTCTCAGCAGGTACTAGCAGTAAAACTACCTCGATACCTAATAAATCGAAAATTATTATTGCGTAATTCAGTAGAAATTATATTTTTACACACTTGGATCACAGAAATATTTATTCGTTCAGAATTTTGGATCATTCCTTTCTTCAGAATGATCCAGAATGAGCTCTTTTGGGGAGGTTATGGTAGCTGATGTCATCATGTTCTCTATGGATTTATACATAGAGGGTTGTTTTTGCTGATTTTGATGTTAGGTGTGGAGCTGGAATCACTTTACTAGGTCGATTAATCATCACTATGTTAACTATTATTTATTCATTCACATGTTAGGATTTCCTAGGTTATCATAATGATCCAGTAAGGGCTTGGTGTCAGAGGTTACAAACGTTGATGTCATTGTGTTCACCTCTACACTGATGTTAGATCTCCACAGAGCATGGTTCCATAGGCTCTATATGCGAGGATAATAACGGAGCTGGATTCACTATTCTACATCGAGAATCATTATTGCACGAGAACTTAGAATATTTATTCATTCACGCTTTAGTATCACTCCTGATGACTCGGAGGCTACAGGTGCAGATATCGTTTTGTGTATCTCCACAGTGTATGGTTCACTAGAATCATTATTGCACCAGAAGTTAGAATATTTATTCATTCACACTTTTGGATCACTTCTATCATCGGAGTGATCCAGTAATGGCTCAGTGTCAGAGGCCATGGACGCTGACGTCATAGTGTTTTCTAGGGACCCGTAAACGGAGGGTCGGACCTCTACGGAGGGCGGTTCTGTGGGGTCTATGGTAAGATTAGGTGCAGAGCTGGAGGGTACAGGCTCGGCCACGAGGCGGCTGCTCTCGTCGTAACCTCGCGCCATGTGGTACATCGACTTGCCACGTAATCTTCTGCTAAACGAACTCCCTGTATTGAAGAAATAATAATTCAATTTTTAATGTGGGCATATAGAACCATATCCATACTAATATTATTAATGTGAAAGTGTGTATGTCTGTCTGCCATACTTTCATGGCCTATGTTTCCAATCGATTTTAATGAAAATCGGTATAGGAATTTTTATCCCAGAAAATTGTGTTCCCGAGAGAATCAAAAACTTTACGCGGTCACAGTCACAGATGTCAATATAGTTATAATTTAAACTACGCTAGCTTGAGGTGATTAATCCATACTTCCATACTAATATTATAAATGCGAAAGTGGGTCTGTCTGTCTGTTTGCTACGCTTTCACGGCCCATCTGTTCAACCACGCGTTCAATAATCCACGCGGACGAAGTCGCGGGCATCATCTAGTGGTTTATTATAAAAATACGCAACAGAATCGGCCCAGTTTCTACTTCTATTGTTGATCTCATTAAGTAGAAACTTTTTTAACGTTTTTTAAAGTAGAAACTTTAATGTTAGGTAATCTACCACGTTTGCAATAACATTTCTGACATAACTTCAACATACAATAAAAAGCAAATTCCCTGCAAGTCATACAAACAAATCACAAAAAAAATTGAGCGGCATTACACCTCATGCCAAGTATGAAATTAAAAAAAAAATTAATTGGCACTTTAATTTCTTTTCATTTACAACTTTTACGGATGATTTTAGATTCTTGAGTTGTGTTCTTAAGACTCAAGTCAGTATAAGGAAGTACTATTACAGTAAGTACATACCAACAACTCCAAGATGTTCAGAGATGTCCCTCTTGACATCAGACACGTCCCACATGGCCAGGAAAGAGCCTAGACATGACGTGGAATCGTCATTAGACGTCATAAACGGTCGATATGAAAAGCTGTAGTGATGTGCTATAGCGGCCAAGAACATCTCTATACATATGAGGAAGTCCTGGAAAAAACAACACTCACATTTTATTCGACAATGTTTAACAGTCGCGTGTGCCTCACATAGGTAAGTCTTGGGTTTGATTTCCCACTGGGTCAATTTAGAAGTACCACAGTGCTCATCACTGCGCCACAGAGGTCATCAAATAATCCATACTAATATTATAAATGCGAAAGTGTGTCTGTCTGTCTGTCTATCTGCAACGCTTTTACGGCCCATCTGTTCAACCGATTTTGATGAAATTTGGTACAAGGATAGGTTGTATCCCGGGGAAGGACATAGGCCTCTTTTTATCCCGGAAAAATCCCCGCGGAAATCAAAACCTTAATCCAGGCGGACGAAGTCGCGGGCATCATCTAGTTTCTTAATAATTTAAACTAGGGTTGTAACGGAGGCGTTCTTAGCGGAAGCATGGCGGAAGCAGAGGCGGATGCGGAGGTTAACGGAGGCGGAGGTGTATTTCTCCGATCACGTCGTCCATTTTCTGTGCTTTAGGATGCGATGAATCCCACATTTTTTTTAGGTTTATTCTAAGGACAGTTGCCATTTTACTTGTTGTAATAGTTGTGTAACTGACGTCACCTGCTTTGATTTGTACCTCTCGCATTGTAAGTCAACGTACTTAAATAAACCTCCGTTACAACTCCACAAAAAAAACGGCGGAGGCGGATGCCGAAGCAGAGGTACGATTTCTTGCGAAAGTTCCGCACTTACGGAGGCGGAGGCGAGGTTCCGTTACAACCCTAATTTAAACTGATATAAGTTGAACTGATGACTTAATACTGAATAATGAATGAACTTAAATCTATATAGGATTAAATTAATACTAATAATCTCTTTAGAGTATCTAGTATCTACATAATACTGAAGAACTTCTTATTTCAAAAAACATAATGTATTTACCAAAAAATAAACTTTGTACTCGCTTGACACTATTCAACTCTATATTTTAGTAGGTGCTAGTCAATTGATGGCCTACCGGCTGGCACACTGTAGTCTGTGACCCAATGTTAAAGTAGAAGTCCATCTTACCTGAAGTTTGGAAGATATGATTTTTATCTTGTCTTTATCAGTCTTGTCTATATCGAATATTGTTGATATCACACCACAGAATACCAAAATATTGATAATAACTCCTTGGCTGGAAACAAAAACATTTTCATACAATTTAGATTATAAATAATGTTCTAATAAGATAATATAAAAATTACACCATCAACAAAGCACTACCAAATAGATACGCACATACAGCCTTCCTCTAGCTACTTTTAAAAGTGTAATCAAAATTGGTTCAGCCCTTTCAAAGATCAGTCAGTACAAACAAACAATTTTTTTAAAACAACTAAGTAATTATTTGGGTTATATGTTGTGCTAAATATATTATTATTATTATAAATAAATAAATCTTAATTGACCCACACACTAACTAAATTTTAACAAATTAACTTAAATGGTACATAGGTATGTATTCTACTTAATTTAAAACTGTGTGGTAAATGGGCCCACCTCATCAGCCTATAGAAAGATGATCTATAGATTTTAGGAGCCTTACATGAATAAATCAAAGTTACTCACAAAAAAGAGAAGAAGACGACAGCCTTAATGCATAAAAACTTTCCGATCGGCTTCATTGGTTTCAGCTCCTCCTTATTGGCCTGATAGAACAGCACCAGACAGTACATGGCCACAAACTGCGACAGATTGTTGATAGCTATCATGTATGGGAAGGCCACATCTGGACTGAAGTCACTCTCCCCGTAAACCCCGCATAGATCACATATCATTGATATTACAGTGGTCAACGGTCTCACTAGCGTGTACTGGAGTATTCCATGCTTGCAGTTGTGGACAAATTCACTGGAAAAATCAAAACTTAATGAGAATAAAAGTTCTGACTTATCAACACCCAACCTGTTAAATCTAGAGCTTAAATTTTGCATATGAGGCATGATTTTTTGAAATTCCTAATCTGTGGGTGGGTGCTAGTAAATAATTAATTAAAGCAGGATCAGAGTACACTTTGGTGTACAGAATATGAATTTATTTATCCAACTATTAGTTCCTAAATCCTTGGCTTTGCCTTAGGGCTGCACTGGACAGCGTTTTCTTCATACAAAAGTAGAAGGGTGATTGCTCCACTATTGTACGCCCAAAAATAAGCATGATATCGATCTGTCAAGAGGAAGTTATGAGCCTTTCGAGGCTACTTACTACTACTACTACTTACTTATTTTAACACTAAATTTATCACATGTTTGGGAGTCAATAAATAAGATTAATTAGGAGCCTATGAACTCCTAATCATTCAATAATTTGCCCAGAGGCATAGTTTATGTATTCATAAGTTGAAATAACTTTATTAATTGTTATTTAATGATGATAATAAGATTGAGGTTGACTTTGATTTTTTAACACCACCACACTAATTGATAGATAAAATAAATAATGCAGAAATCATTGAAACAGTAGTAACCAAAACTAGTAGTAGTAGTAGTTTTACTACTAGACGTAGTAGAACTACCTACACTTTTTATGAATAACTAGTGGTCCCAGCAGATGTTGTCCTGGCCTGAACCTAGAACACCATTGCAGTGCCCTCTACCAGGTCTAATATGAATATAAACCATCCCTGGGCCCACTCAGACACAGACAAAAAATTCCCTGAAAATTGGTCAAGTTGTTCTGAGTTTTAGCAAGAACAGCAATTCATTTTTATATATAAGAAGATATATGTAATTAGTTGTCTAGATATTCTTATTGCTGATTTTAACTGTAGTTGGTTACTTACCGTCCCATTTCCCATGGTGCCATACAGCATAATGGAAACAAATGTTTCACTTGAGGTTTGGTCTCCAGCACAGCCTCCAAGTCCTGGTCCTCATTGAGATAGTTAAGCAGGTACCTCATAAAGTTGTATATCACATATGCTTCATAACACTCTCTCAGAGAGTCCATGTAAATTGATTGTTCTGGGAATTCTAAGCCTATCCATGCATTAAGGGCATAAATAGGCACCATCCATAATATCCTGAATGATTTGAAATAAAATGAAAATCTCTTGAAGAATTATACCTACTGACCTATAATAATAATATAAAAAAACTGAAACTCAGTATGCCAAGTTAGCCCAGGGTTTTCTTTCAGGTCTTTTGATAGTTTCTATCAAAAGAATTTTAGAATATCTAAATTCATAAATATATTTTATGTTTCACAGGCAATGAAATATACCTACTTAATACCTATACTTTATTATTAATAAATAAATAGCATGTAACAAAGGGTATCAGTAATTAATTTATAATAGGTAATAATAAAATAGTTACCTAATTATGTGTTTTTGTAATGAAGGCTTACTGTAGTGAACTATATGTTGGGTAATCTGCCACACAGATATAGGCACCGCCATGAGCACAAATGCTCCTCCAATAAGGGTACCTCGATCGGACTGGGTGAAACCATTTTGAAGTGAATGAATTATCAGCAGTGGCACTAATACGATCACAAGTAAAACGTAACTGGTAATAAAAACAGGTCGAATCCAAAGCCTCCACTGGCTAAAAAACGAGGTGACCGCCCTTGAACACATTGTAAACAAACAAAAATAGTTTTGTTTTATTGTTCATTTATCTAGCAGTTGTTCCCATTACAAGGATTAGTACAAACACCGAGTGACTGAACACTTGGAGCTTTATGTGATTCATCCGCACTCCGCAGCGGAAAACCTCACACGACTATTTGGATGATGTCCTTATATTAATGTCATAAGAATGACGCCACTCGCCAGAACTAGTTTCAAGTTTGCGAAATAACTATTTCGCAATTCTAATTTTCGTTTGTGAATGTGAATTATTTAGATAGTACAGTGAAAATTGGAAAAGAATTTGTCGATTTTGGTAATGATGTAGTGTGTGTTCCGTTATAAGCACTGCGAGCACTGGCAGACGGCAGTGCTCTTTACTGGGGACTTCCAGTGCTCACAGTGTATTTCGGAACGCACCCGTAAATTACATAGAGGCGAATAAAATTAGGCCTAAAAATGACAGCTACTGTAACGATCGCTATCACCTCTGATTGGCTATCATTCTTCCACTATTGGCCAAATTCTATTGACGCAACAAAAATACCATAAAGTCAGCCCATCAAAACAATTGAGACTGTTACAATGATTGATGCAGGTTTCGCCCTGCCTCATGGAAGAAGGAATTACGCCTGCCGAGCGATCGCGTAACTTCTGCATCAATCATTGATACATCGCAATCACCTCTGATTGGTTAACACTCTTCCACTATTGGACATAATCCATTGACGCAGCAAGAATGCCATAAATTCAGCCAATTACAACAATTGATACTGTAACAATGATTGATGCACTGTTGCCATTGCCTGACATTGACATTACACATTGACGTATGACACGATTGTCATGTGAGTCACAGATGTGAGTTGTTGTTTTTTTTTATATCTTGTTTTACGGCTCTGGGTTCTAGCCCTTTTAGGCCTGGTAGTTTTAAGCTTGCTGCTTGACGCACTATTTCCACTTTTTGAATAGATATCTATCTAGCAAACCAGAAATAAAAGCATACAACGGTCGGAAGAATCTTTCATCAGATAATAAACTTTGAAGAGTGTCAGGAACTGTACCGTCGTTAATTGCTCCTCATTAGTACCATCCCAGATATTAACGACTTTAAGGCAGGGCCTCAGAGTAAGTTAAGTAAAATAGGGAGCAAAAAAATTTGAAAAAAAATATAGTTCCATAGAGTAAGAATATTTTTGTCTAAGTGCTATCTACGAGTAGCACAATCTGTGTGGCTCACGTGTGGGCGGCTGTGCTATGATTAAATCAGGAGATGTGGCTCATCTGAGGTGTGGCATAAGAAAGGGCTTAAACGGCAGTCGTAATTCCTTCTTCCATGTTATGAGCCGTAGACAGAGCAAGATATATAATTCTTCTATGTTATGAGCATTTATGCTTTCATTTATGAGTATCAAGCACAGAGTACATTGAATATACGGCCGAGCGATCGCGTAACTTCTGCATCAATCATTGTTACAGTATCAATTGTTGTAATTGGCTGAATTTATGGCATTCTTGCTGCGTCAATGGATTATGTCCAATAGTGGAAGAGTGTTAACCAATCAGAGGTGATTGCGATGTATCAATGATTGATGCAGAAGTTACGCGATCGTATCAAGGACCTTGATGCTTTGATTATGTACATGTTTTGTTAACGAAATGCATCGTTTAACTATAATTGAGTTTAATGCAACCTATCCTGCTCTATATATATAATCAAAGCCTTGATGAATATAGAAAAAAAAGTACTTGCCATAAATCAAACCTAAAGTTTAGAGTTTATGCATAAAAATAGGAAGACTTAAGTTTGACGTAAGTCGGAATTCCTAATTCCATGAGTTTATGCTTTGATACTTTGATTTTATGGATTTTTTAAATAAATATTAATCAAAGAGATGTCAAAGTGTTTATGTTTAAAGGAGAATCAAACTTATTAAATGTCTGTGACTAAGCCTTGGAGTATATACCTACTTCATCCAACGTAATAAAATGAGACAGGAGAAGGCAGGAGATGCATGAAAAACATCATAGAGATATAATATATAGTAGGTATTACCTCTATGACCTGAGTACTAGTGGGACTAGGTTCCTAAATATTAAATCGATTTTAATCGATTATAATATAATCTGAGGGTCCACTTACTGTACTTTAATGAAAATTTAATAGAATAATAATAACATAATAGACTTCTACTGACTAGTTACTACACAAGTTGCAGCCTTGTTATATTATCTTGTTTTTAAAAAACATCAGACTCATCAGACTTGTTAAATATATTTTAATAGCTAATAATTATTTTTAACTTTATTGAATACAAAACTATAACTTAAAGCTAGCCTAACCTAATTATTAAACTAGTGGTTCGCCCTGAACTGAGACCTCGCAGTATTCATAAACTTTTACAGAGCGCCATCTATTGACATCATTGTGAAGTTCTTTTAAAAATTCTGAAGCTCATTAAAAATTAAATAATTTCGTTTCCTTATAATATTTATCTAATTTTAGTATTTGTTGTTCAAGCACAGGATATAATTCAAATAATTGATCAAGTTTCAGGATCAGCCTTTCAGAAAATTGAGAGTTCTTAGGGCAACTTTGGACGTTAGAAAATCTCCACTTTGAAAGCCCCCCATTTCGTCAATTTTAGGGGGAAAATTTTAAAAAAAAATTTTTTTGAACTCTATTCCTAACATAGAAGAAGGAACCTCTAGAATCAGGGTCAGCCTGTAACCGAAAGGGATAGGTAATACTATGAAACACCTCCCAAACGTCATACAAACGTCGGCACAATATATGGTTTGTTTATAAGCAATAGGCATAAAATCCGTGACACGCAGAAAGGGAGAGAAAAACACATATTTTTTTCTCATTCTATCTTGTATAACATCCCAACACTGCATCTCTTTCATGTGGGAGTGAAAAGGAGATATGGCGGCGTCTATATATCTTACTCAGTCTACGGGCACAATAGTATGAAATAGGCATAAAACCCGTGACACGCAGAAAGGGAGAGAAAAACATATTATAGAACAATAACACAACATATTCAGAAGTTATAAGGCTCTGACAGACGGACGGACGGACGGACGGACGGACAAGTGCCAATTCACTCAAGTAGACTCGCTTCGCTCGGTCAATAGTAGTTATATAATAGTCCGTAATAGTTATATATTAAAATAAGTTTTAATTGGTTAAATAACTATTTCATTTTCATGGCTACAGTCCGTGGATTTTTGTGTCAGCGAAATTTCCCCATTTTGCAAAATAGAAAATAAGTCTACATAATTTTGTCTAGCGTAAAACCGAAAACGTAATTTTGGGAAATTAGCACTTGAGTGTTGCTAGGTTTCAAAATAAGTTGAAAAACTTTGAAATATTTGAATCGAATCAAATCGTAGATGAACGAGTCGAGTGTCGACTTATCGTCTCTGGAGTCGACTGTCGAGTAGTGAAACAGAATGGACAAATTCATTGGTTTGTTATAAATGTTAGTGATTTCATTTTAGAATTCAGGAACTTACTAGGTTAAAAAAAGTGATAAACAATATTAAATGTCCAATTATCGTATGTTAATGGTGGGAACCCACTTATTTGTGCATTTACAGTTATTCGTGTAACACGTATTTTGTGCATAGAGTTCAAGCATCGAATTAGGCCACATAGCGATCTCTCCCTAAAATACCGCTGTTCTGGCTGTCGACGTATCAAGACGGGCAATCAAGTGAGTGTGAAGTTTTTACCATTTAGATTAAAGAACTATGTTGGTGTTCATTTTAACAACTACGGGTTGCGCAGAGGATACAATAGATAAAGTTTATAAATAGTCTATCGTGAGTCGATAATTTGTATGTTTTCGTAAATGGGTCACCTCGCCATTCTTTTTTAGAATAAATTGTAATGTTGATTTCTAGTTTCTAAAACTTATTTATATTAGTGATTAAAGTTTGTGTTTGAAATTGTCATGTTTCGTGTGTGTTTACATTTTAGAGTCGCGAGGCGGGAGAGTGATGATCAGAAAGGCCGCGATCTAATGTGATGTCATCAAAAGGGGAAACAGAGGCCGATTCGGGCACCGTGTCGCCAAACCTGTCAGCTGTTAAAAATGAACCAGTGAGCAACCCAAAATTATTATCCCTTTTGTATAATTTTTTGCTAGAACTACTATAGGCACAATTATTTGCAATCTTTTGAAACTGAGTCTTTATCATGATGGCAAAAATATTGAGGCTTATCATGGGTATCAAAAGTTGTAAACTTGTACATAATAAAATTACAATAATACACGCATATAAACCTGCATCTTATGATTATTATTAAGGTTCAGATAAGTTTGACGGACTATACTAATACTGGACAGTGAACAAAAATGACACTTTCAAATAAAATGTTTAAAATCAAGAATTAAGTAAACCGTAAACAGATATCCACCACTAAAATGTAACTAAGTTAAGTAATGTGGGTAAAATACCACTTTGCCTGCTTACTTAGTGGTTATTAGTTTTAGCCATAATTTTTAGAAGGTACAAGGTATTAGTAGTTATCCTCTTTAAAATTATAATCTTAGTCATCATAACTTTGTTTAATATCCCATTTAATTTTTCTCGCATAATAAGTAATTATTCAAAATATTATAAGGAAAAATTAGAGTTATTCCTTAGGTCTATACCTATGTATCCATACTACTTTACTAACATTATAGCGTGATGTGAATTGTGTTGTTATGTTACATCTGTTTTTTGTGTATATCTGTATCTAAGTTTGATCAAAGATGGCAAAGTTTGATGGATTCTTATCCTGTAATATCAAAGGATCTAAAATCACAGGCATCATCTTGCATGTGGTAATATATTTTCATCCCACCATCTCGGAAAGAGTATTTTTACTCTTCGATATCTGAAGGTAAAAGCCGTTATTATCCTCTAGAGGATAAAGTAAATTGAATTTAGAACATTGTGTGCACGTTAGTAAATATCACTCGTCTATGATGTTTGTGAATTCAAAACATCATTAAAACCTATTTACTTGTACCTCTATGGTGCCGAATTTCCATACAATCGTTTTTAATTTGTTAAAAACTCACACTCGTAACCTTCTTGGTGTACTTTTTTAATTTGCTTTGCGCGCACCATTTTCTTTCACGTCATATTGTTTAAAATTAAAACCGATTAAAAACAAGAAAATTGAAAATAAGTGAAAAACCTAAAATGAGTGATTCTAGTGACGAAGAAATTAACAGAATTGAATTTAATCTTGTGATTTTTTTTTGCATTTAGTCATTTCCTCGCTGAGGTGGGATGAAAAGTTACCTTGTGTTTTTTTTTGCATTTAGTCATTTCCTCGCTGAGGTGGGATGAAAAGTTACGTGTTGCACTCGAGTGAAAAGATTTTTCACCTTGTGCTCTTTTGATTTCCTCGCTGACGCTCAGGATTCTAATTAAAAATAAATAAATAAATAATAGGATTTAATTAAATTTTAGAATCCTTCGCTTGCTCGGTCATCAAAATTGAGCACGCGGTTAAAAAACAACTTTTCACTCTTGTATAACAAATAACTATTACTGTGTCATAATAATTAATAGTGTTGCATTTAATTTCTTTGTGGCACTAAAACAAACTCATGTTATTAAAACTTATTTGTTACTTTAGGACATAATTTCAAATAAAAATTATTTATTTTTCCACTGAAATAAAATCCAAACATGCCAATTACGTACTTACTGTAGGATTTACTATTTAGTAGACAGAAATTTTATGAAACACATTAAGGCCAACTTGCACAAACAACACTGTTTTAACTGATAATTATTATTAGTTAAGTTTTTTGATGATGCCCCTTTTTATTTCTGGGTTGACATGAAAGAGACAGGTATAGAAAATTTAACTTAAACACATATAACAGCCTTGTGCAAGTGGGCCTTAATAACACAGACAGGTACAGGTATAGAAAATTTAACTTAAACAAATATAAAAGCCTTGTGCAAGTGGGCCTTAATAACATAATAATGACGTTTTAAATCACTTGGATAGGAACAAATTTAATTATTTATCCTCAAGCTTAATTTTCTTGAGTTTAAGTTTCCCAGCTGAAATATGAACAGATAATATTAAATTGTTAAATATAGATTAGGTACGATCTTTTATGTTTAAGGCTTTAGTGGGCTAAAGGTAATAGATAATTTAGGTAATAGATAATACTAGAGATCTTCTTCCGTGTACAATTTTTGATTTCCTATGAGATTATGAAATCCTATCTACAGAGGCAGAGGTTATGCAGGTTTTTACTATTCAAATTAATAACCTCAATGTTATGGAAGAGCGGGATCGCCTGCCACAAGTACTAGTAGCAATACTAGTCACTTACTGGGATGGTCCCAATTTCTAAGCACTATGTGAAATTGTTTTACTTGGTTTTACTTAAATAAATATTTTTGATTTGATTTGATTTTAAATGATTTTCATGCATAAACTTCAAAATTATAGAACTTTTATGTAACTTAAGATTTTCGTACAGTTGCATAATCAGGTTATTATTATTTAAAACTAATAACCTAAATCCCGATTTTCAAATCTCTAGCTCCAAAAACTTCCTTTTTCAGAACTTTCATGTAAGCTTCCAACACCTATTTCACCCCCTTTGGGGTGGAATATACTATGAACTTAATATCCATACTCTATTATTTAATAGAATAAATCAGAAAATGTGTCTGTTTTATTCCATTGACTAAGAAGTAACACAAAGGTACTTTGTTAAAAGAGCTAATCCATACTAATATTATAAATGCGAAAGTTTGTCTGTCTGTCTGTCTGCTACGCTTTCACGGCGTAATCTAATGCACGCGTACGAAGTCGCGGGAATCATCTAGTACTTAATAGTTCAAAGAGCAACCGCCAAGTTTCTTGCTGGCTCTTCTAGGTAGAAACGGCATTTCAAACCAGTGGTGGACTCAGAAGCATTTTTAAAAGTTTATTTGACTAAAAACATTTGAATTAATTAATTTAATAGTTGAATGTAGTTGACTCCCGCAAATTCCACTTTCACACTTGACATTGAGAGTTCTATCAAATTACGAGGAAACCTGTGTTATTATTATATTTTTTTTATCTTTGAAAATAAGTGAGATAGTGAAGATCAAAGTGCACTCTTACACCGGAAAGATTTCTGCTTATATACTTTTTAAAACTAATATATCAAATTTAACACACTGTGGGCTCCTTCAGATAAACTGATAGTTGGTGCCGGTTGTGATAATTAACAGTATTACGTATCCTAATTCCTACCTCTATGGTGTTAGTTGCCTTCACTGTGAACAATCTTAAAATTTTATTGGTATACTGCAATATTTAAAATAATATTTTAGTAGTTTCCATGGATATGTATAAAAGCCGTGCAATTATGTTCAAAATAGTCAAAAAGGGAGAGTTGTTGTTTAGTTAAACCTAGAGATTTGCGAATAAACAAACTAAGTAGTTGTTTCGGCTTAGATTTCAGTTTTTATAATTTCCATTGGTAATTGTTGAGCCATGAATAGGTAACAAACACAGTTATTTTCTCATTTATAATAAATATGGTTTAACAATCAACATTAAAATCTTACTTTTATGATCATAAAATAATTAAGTATGTTACAATGATATTTTTTGAAAAGTGATAAAAACTTAAAAATACAAACATGGTTAGGACAGCTTAGGTAATATCAGCTTTCAATATTGTTTATACTTTCCATGCAATCAAATTAATGTATTATATAACATGGACAGATGATAGTTTAGTATCTTGTTTAATATTCATAGTATGCTACAATCACATCATGGTAATTCTGGTCAAACTCTGATGGTGAGAAATTAAATATGTATAACTAACTATTCTGTTTTAAATTAACTTATCTAATTATATAAATAAGTACTTAATAAAAAATAATTAAATTCTTTCAAATTGTCTTTGAGCAAGGTATCATAATAGTTCACGATTAAAATAAAGTAGTAGGTAATTTGATAATTAAATAATTTTCATGATATATTACTGAAATCAACTATTGCCATTTGTTTCTGTTGTTAACTATACCCTTTGATATTGTTATGTTTGCAATAGCTCTACAAGCTATTACCCTAAAAGTTAAACCAAAACATTCTCTTATGACCAAAATTAATAATCATCAGTCGTAAACCTGTGTTTACGACTGATGATTATCAGGCACGACTGCCTCGTTGGTCTAGTGGTTATCATGTTCGACTGCGGCTGACGAGGTCCCGGGTTCGAGTCCTGGGTCAGGCCATAATTAAGTGTTGGGTTTTTCTGATTAGAAATTCTCAGTACTAGCCCGGAGTTTTCTGATTAGAAATTCTCAGTACTAGCCCGGAGTTAGGAAGTTGGCGGTGTTTCACCCCCGTGCCTCGGAGAGCACGTTAAGCCGTCGGTCCCGGTTATTATCACTAACATGATAATAGTCGTTAAAGCCCGCCAACCCGCATTGGAGCAGCGTGGTGGGTCTAAGCTCTAATTCCCACTCTCCTATGAGAGTGGAGGCCTGTGCCCAGCAGTGGGACGTTAATGGGCTGTAGTGGTGGTGGTGGTGGTAAACCTGTAACTTTTAGGGGCTGTGTGCGTTTTAAACAAATAAATAAATGACTTTTAATCTATAATGTTAGTCGAAACCTCAAAGTTTCTGGAGTAGTGTGCATTTTTAGCAATAATTAAATCAAACATCGAGAGGCAACCAGCCCCCCCCTCTCTCCCAGGTTGGCTGATAGAGTTCTTTTTTTTTGTTAGCAGGCACCCACAGCGAGCAAGGAAACCCCAAAGCGGGGCAGTGGCACATTGCTGAAGTGCACCACGTGCAACAGCTTCAGTACGCTGAGCAGTCGCGCGCTCACCACCCACATGGCGCAGTGTTCCCCCGACAACAACAATGTGGCGGCCGCGCAGAACGCGGACGCGAGACCGCACAGGTACTGTTATATTTTCTTCACTGATATTAAATTTCGTAAACGTGATAATATACACGTTGGGGTCTCAAACTGTTGGCAGACCCCCCCTCATGAGACATGTGGAAGTCCTTACAAGAGTTCACAACCACAATCATATTAATACTAATATTATAAATACGAAAGTATGTTTGTTTGTTGGTTTGTCCTTCAATCACTCTGCAACGGAGCAACGGACGACGTGATTTTTGGCATGGGTATAGTTGAGGACCTGGAGAGTGACATAGGCTGCTTTTTATCCCGGAAAATTAAGAAGTTCCATCTGGAGTCAAAAAACATAAACATAAACAGGGTAATACATGAACATTCTAGCATGTGGTATACTCAGGCATAAAAAACATGGGTGTTACTTTGACAGGAAACTGTTCGAATGCGACGTATGCAATATGAAGTTTTCGAACGGTGCAAACATGCGGCGCCACAAGATGCGGCACACGGGGGTCAAACCGTACGAGTGCCGGGTCTGTCAGAAGCGGTTCTTCCGCAAGGACCATCTCGCCGAGCACTTCACCACGCACACCAAGAGCCTGCCCTACCACTGCCCGATCTGCAACCGAGGGTTCCAGCGACAGATAGCGATGCGCGCCCACTTCCAGAATGAACATGTCGGCCAACACGATCTGGTGAAGACTTGCCCGCTGTGCAGCTACCGTGCGCCCACCATGAAGAGCCTTAGAGTTCACTTCTTTAACAGGTAAGCAAGACGTTGTTTAGCCTCTAAAATACAATGATTATTAACTTCTCCAATATCCGTAAAGTCAAAGATGGCTTTCGTATTTTCGTCGAAGAAATTATGTGGGTGTAATTTCTTTTCTTCGGAGCGCAAATAACAAAAATCGTGACTATTTTTGTTTCATTAATATTCGACACTCGTGTTAAAATACGGCGGCCATCTTTGATTTGGCTAAAACGAACATCATTTTCATCTGCGGTAACTAGATGCATCTATGACATGCACATAATTGAGAATTTAATGGTCCACATTCTGAATATTATGTTTACTATTACAGACACGGTATAGACTTGGATAACCCAGGCCCCGGCAACAACTCTGTTTCCCTACTCGCAGCCGGTATCGCCAACGCGGCGTACGCAGACGGCACCATGGACCCCAGCGCAATAAGCGCTTTAGGCGCTCTGGGCTCAGGGCTGTCAGTCTCTGTGGCCGCGGCTTACTCCGACAGCGGGGACAGCAACGGCGCGCGCTCTGTGGACAACGCCACGCCGCCCATGCACTACCTGACTCCGCACGTCGAGATATCCATGGCCGACAACAACGAGACCTTCTCGCCGCAACAGAATAACCACCAAGGTCAGGATCTTTACGCCTCATTTAATAGGAATGGTGCCAAACTAATCAAATTAGCAATTCTTCGTCAATCGTTGGTACGTTCTGTATAAGAGTTTGTATGAAATACAAACTTTTGACGTCATTAAAGTGCGTCGAAACTTTTTCGCATTTTATAGATAGTTAATCGTGGATTTTACGTATATTGGAAGACGCTCTTTTAGATATAATCATTAAGAAATTATTATTTTTTTGTCATAGGAAACACCCCAACTCAATAATTTTTTGTAAAAAAAAATATTACAATCCAAATTTCAATCATAATTGATATCTTTAAAAAAATATCAGTATTGGTTATCTCGAAAATGAAATACTTAATAGTTCGTATTTTGTGCAGAATCGCGCATGAATGGAGAAGGACCCAGCTCACCACAGTCGGGCGACAGCGCCGTAGCCAGCAGCTCGCTGTCTGCCGGCCTGCCCACCAACATCACGCCCTCCATCACACTAATACCCATCAAACAGGTAAGCTTTACCCATCCAACAGGTAAGCTCTGTCCAAGCAACAAGTAAGCTATACCCACCCGACAAACGCATGAACGGCGAAGGGCCCAGCTCGCCACAGTCGGGCGACAGCGCCATAGCCAGCAGCTCGCTGTCTGCCGGCCTGCCCACCAACATCATGTTCATGCCCTCCATCACACGAATACCCATCAAACAGGTAAGCTTTACCCATCCAACAGGTAAGCTCTGTCCAAGCAACAGGTAAGCTATACCCACTCGACAAACGCATGAACGGCGAAGGGCCCAGTTCGCTACAGTCGGGCGACAGCGCCGTAGCCAGCAGCTCGCTGTCTGCACGCCTGCCCACCAACATCACGCCCTCCATCACACTAATACCCATCAAACAGGTAAGCTTTACCCATCCAACAGGTAAGCTGTGTCCAAGCAACAGGTAAGCTATACCCACTCGACAAACGCATGAACGGCGAAGGGCGAAGCTCGCCACAGTCAGGCGACAGCGCCGTAGCCAGCAGCTCGCTGTCTGGCGGCTTGCCCACCAACATCACGCCCTCCATCACACTAATACCCATCAAACAGGTAAGCTTTACCCATCCAACAGGTAAGCTCTGTCCAAGCAACAGGTAAGCTATACCCACTCGACAAACGCATGAACGGCGAAGGGCGAAGCTCGCCACAGTCGGGCGACAGCGCCGTAGCCAGCAGCTCGCTGTCTGCCGGCCTGCCCACCAACATCACGTCCTCCATCACACTAATACCCATCAAACAGGTAAGCTTTACCCATCTAACAAGTAAACTCTGTCCAAGCAACAAAGGTTAAGATATGACCAAGTAATGGTTAAGTTGGCCAACAAATAGAAGTAACACTTGTAGCAATGAAAAATTATACAGTGATCTTTGATGTAGCATCCATGGCTGTCACCTTATTTACAACTAGATAATGCCTGCGAGTTCGTCCGCGTGGGTTAAGTTTTTTTATTTCCCTGGGAAACTCCTTAATTTTCCGGGATAGAATGTAGGTTATGTCCTTCCCTGGGATGTAAACTACCTCTATATCAAAATTTATCCAAATCAGATGAAAAGATGGGCCGTTAAAGCGTAGCAGAAAGACAGACAGACATTTAGAAAGAAAGAAAGAAAATATATTTATTCAATTATGGTGTCACAAACAAACAGTCAATTATTATACTATTGCACCTAATACAGCTCAGCCTTTTGCCCTAAATCAAAACTTGCATTTGCACGTTTTGTGCAGGGCGCTGATTTTCGGCTATGACGGGTGACGTCATATCCAACCGAATGAGTATCATGCACAGAGTTATAAAGAGAAGCAGAGGCAAGATAACGTACAAAATAGCGTGGCAATTACAAACACACGAAAACATTACGCACACATACACAAAACTCAGGACCGAACCTTGTTGCTGCATAAAACATTATATTAATATGTAGGGTTAGGTTGCGTGAAAAAAATTGACCTAAAGACACCTATCATTTGGAAGCTATAATTTGTAAGGATTTTAAAAATAATTATTATTGGTACTTTTATAATTTCCTCATCACAAGCGATCACAACTGCAATATAGTAACACTAGTAATGGTAATCATCACCACGTGCGGGACCCTAGTCAATGTGGTGAATATAGATGTGAGCTCCGCGCTGCGTGTGATATCGTCACCGTCGCGCACGGAGTTATAGTTCCTGTTACAGCTCAAATCCTGAGGACTCCGTCAGTATCATGGCCAGTGGTTCTCGCGTCGTTCTCGCTCTGCGTCGACGCGCAGGTGATGGGGATATTATTTAGAAGAACAGTACCAACGGATATCGTGTAAATACCGCCAGATTTTAGCTCAAAGTTCCTATTGACAATAATTTCTTGGCAGTAAGCCAAATAAATGTTGTTAAACAATCGAATCGAATCGTTATTCCAAAAAGAAGTTAAATAGAAAATTACAACAGGTGTTTTAAACTCACATGTTTTTTATTCAAATAAACTTTACAATTAGTGCTTTAGAATCTGTATTGAGGTTTTCAATAAAAATTAATGAAATTCATCCACCTAATGGAAGATAAGGTAAATTGGTACCTACTTAGTATAAGACCTCAACTAACTTTTCTTTGAAAATGGTCGGTATTGCACCAGGAGATAGAATTGTACGGAATATATTACGTTACTAGCTGATGCCCGCGACTTCGTCCGCGTGGATTGAGGTTTTTCGGTTCCCGCGGGAACTCTTTAATTTTCCGGGATAAAAAGTAGCCTATGTGCTATTCCAGACTATAATCTATCTCTGTGCCAAATTTCATCCAGATCCGTTCATCCGTTGGAGCGTGATTGAGTAACAAACATACATCCATACATACATACATCCATCCATCCAAACTTTCGCATTTATAATATTTATTTGATTATCTGTAAAATGCTTGGAGCATATAGCACTCCATGAGTTGGTCTGCCAGTCTTTTCTATTAATATTTTTATGCATAGGTCTCTCAGGTATTCATCCTTTGGAAACCTGAAAGTAAAAGTCGAAGTTATATACTTAAAATAAAAGAGTCGTCGAGTCCGGCCCTGTAATTTGTTAAAGTTCTCAAAATGTCAAAAAAGATTATTCAACAACTTAAAGCATGTATTTCTACAGAAAACCATAATATTATAGTTTTAATATATGCATGGCTACATATTTCGTCATAACAACTATAAAATATTAGATATCTTAGCCTTGATACGATGCGATACGAAAACATTCCAAAGCTACATGATAGCATGAATTTTACTTACCGATGGAACGTTACTTCTGGGGTTTTCCTGTACGAAGCGTTGTAACACAGGGGGACACAACACTTCACCATTTTATTTCAGTAAATATTCATATAAATCTCCAAATTTTACAAAAAACTTATGACACCCAAGACAACACAATGTAAACAAACGCCATAGGTCTCATAGATGTCTTATAATGACTGCCACGCATTGAATTTTTGTCAATGTGTGCGTTGGTGTAGCACAGTGTTGCAGCAAATTAATACATACACATTTTTGCTTGCAGGGACACGGTCACACTAAGTCACACTGATTCGCATACACTTGTCTATGTGGGTGTGAAATTTATGTTGTGTCTGCTTCTATTTATATGTCTGTGGTATCATGTAACCATAGAAATAGTATGTATTACAACTAGAAGGATCACTAACGCACGAAACGCGAGCCGAAAGAGAGCTAATATTAAGGGGCGTTGTCTCTTTCTTACCGCTACACTGGCATGACACCATAATTATTATTAATTGAACGAGACACAATAGTGAACACGAGGTGAACGAGACAGCGCGAAGAAAAAGTGAGTCCTTGTCGAGACCGAAATTCCTTATGAGTGAAAGGTAATCTAAATTGAACTTTATTATTTAACGAAAAAGGTGTGAATTTGTTTAACAAAAACACATAAGTGATCCTTCTAGTTGTATGAATATACATACTATTTCTATGCATGTAACCTAACCTACAAACAATGGGTGTGTTCCGAAATACACTTCGAGCACTGTTCAGTGCTCTTACTGTGGAGAAATTCGTTCCGATAAGGACTGACAGTAAACTGCCGCAGTATCCTAGGGAAATATATGACGTCATAAATCGTCGCCATTTTTGTACTGTGAGCACTGGCGTTTTTCGAGGTAAGGTGCTCTCAGTGATGACTGCGTTCCGTTTTAAGCAGTAACCAGTATACCTAACTTTATAAGGAACGGATTCGCAGTGTACTAAATTGACGTCACACCTTACAGTGCTCGCAGTGTATTTCGGAACATACCCAATAATAAAAGTACCTATACTTGGTTAAAGCCGATATAAAACAACGTTAACAATGTGTTTGAAGGAGCCCAACGCGCAAGAGGAATCAGGCCGCGAAGGCGACAACGAGGGAGAGACCAACGGCAAAGACAAACGTGACGTGTCGTCGAGTCTGTCATCGCTCATCAAGGTGTCGCCGCTCAAGAGTTTGCTGCGCGAGGACCTGCGACGGCGCATCTCGGCCCGAGGACGCTCGCGCGCCAACAATGTACGTAGGACTTATGACCTACTAATTGACCAGGTTTGGAGTACTCTGATATTAGTCAATAGTCAATAGTCATAACTATACAATATGCGGTTATAAGCGGTTATGTATAGTTATAATGAATATCACTCACGATAGTTTAAACGTTAAAATAGTCAATAGTCAGTTTATTGGTAAAATTTAGTTTACAAGTCATTTTACAAAATATGCAATATGCATGTTACAAAGAATATAATTATACTATATTATATTATAATATAATTATATTAAGATCTATAGAGCCTACTTTTTTTTTATCCACTACAAGTTAGCCCTTGACTGCGATCTCACAAGATGAAATGAAATGAAATGAAATGAAATGAAATGAAATGAAATGAAATGATTTATTTATTTCATGTAGGACAACTTGTGCCACTTATGATAAGTCGTAAGAATCTACCACCGGTTCGGAAAGCTGATTCTACTGAGAAGAGCCGGCAAGAAACTCAGCAGTTGCTCTTTTTAAAAACAGAAAAATGTCACAATTTGTATATAATATAAAATGCATACGCTACGTAACAAGTAGGTATCACACTGACTTGTGGGTTGCTGGATGCGAAGCCGGTTGCTTCCATGCAACTTTGTCATCGAGAAAATCATCTATGCTATAATACCCTCGACTTAACAGATGGTAAGTGATGATGCAGTCTAAGATGGTAACGGGCTAACCTGTTAGGGGTATGGCAACTATATTAAACCCATACCCCTAGTCGGTTTCTAAACGGCATCGTACCGGAACGCTGAACCGCTTGGCGGGACGTTTTTGCCGGTAGGGTGGTAACTAGCCACGGCCGAAGCTTCCCACCAGACAACTTATGACCTAAATTGACCAATTTTGAAGTACTCTGATATTAATATCTATAGAGCCTTTGACTTTGACTTTGACTTTTGCCTACAACTTTACTGAGTGTTAAAACGTGACATATTTACATAGAAGAAGGAACCTCTAGAATCAGGGTCAGCGTGTAACCGAAAGGTATAGGTAATACTATGAAACACCTTCCAAACGTCATACAAACGTCATAATTTGTCTGGCACAATAGTATGCAATAGGCACAAACCCCGTGACACGCAGAAAGGGAGAGAAAAACACATTTTTTTCTCATTCTATCTTGTGTAACATCCCAACACTGCATCTCTTTCATGTGGGAGTGAAAAGGAGTTATGGCGGCGTCTATATATCTTATACCGATAGTCTCCTACTCAGTCTACGCATATTTATAATTTTAGACATAGCTCTGTCTCGTATCTCAAGTCTGAGCAAGGTCAAAGTACACTTTAAAGGTGTCAGCTGAGTCTACTTGGGTGGAATTGTCAAAATATCTGTCAATCCGTCCGTCCATTTGTCAGAGCTGCCTCTGTATTACTTCAATTACTTCAAATTTTATCACAAATTAATCTGATAGATGTCAGAGCCGTAAATTACATTAATAATTTTATTTAAAAAAAACTAGACTAGGTTTGTGAATTAATTATCTTGTTTATTATTATATATTATATAATATATCACTAGCTGACGCCCGCGACTTCGTCCGCGTGGATCGATTTTTTTGGTACCCGCGGGAACTTATTAATTTTCCGAGATAAAAAGTATCCTATGTGCTATTCCAAACTATTCCGTGTGCTATTGTGTGACTGAGTAATAAACATCCATCCATCCAAACTTTCGCATCTATACTTATAATATTTATAATATTAGTATAGATATTAGATATCTTATTGTATGCACCACAATTATTGTTTTCACACTACTATGTATGTTTGAATGTTACAGGCTTCCCGAGCGTCTCCATCCGAGGGCGGAGTGATCACATCAACGCACGGGGAGGCCGCCCTGACTCCCGCCTCGCTAGTATGCACCTTCTGTTCAATCACCTTCCCTGACTCCACGCTATACTTCCTGCACAAGGGCTGCCACTGTGACTCAAACCCCTGGAAGTGCAATATCTGCGGTGAGCAGTGCTGTAACGTGTATGAGTTCAATTCGCACCTGCTAAGTAAGAGCCACCAATGACTGCTGGCTGGGGGGCCGTTCCAACACTGACCTGACTCTTGAGGCCGGTGACCCTGTTCCATATCTCAGTGGCTTTTATTAAATCTATATAAAACAATTAGTATCTGTTACGAAGTTATTAATTGTTGGAAACATATCTTAGTGTACAAATTAAGCCACTGAGACATGGAACAGGTTTGCTTGACAGATAAAACGTCACGGGTTTTCCGTGACGTTGCAGTCACGCGTTGAGTCTGTCCATGCCTTTATACAGTACCACCACATAATATAAGTTACGTTATTGGTTGCGGATCGGGTATACTTTTAGAGTATGCATATCCCTCGCGAATAAAGCGAGCTACCCACTAGCAGTAAAACTTACAGAAGTCAGATCCTTTCTGCAAGTGATCATGCGGCTTTGGACAGTCACTTGCACAAAACTTGTACTATTTCAAGTATGGTGCGAGTACCTTGCCAAAGTTGATATCTGCAAGTTTTAATGCTAGAAGACACCAGTGGTGCCTTGAATTTAATGTCGCTTATGTTAATCGCTCCGACAGAATAACTAAAACAACATTACGATTAAGACAAAAAATAAAACTACAAAATGTTATAAGACGCAGTTCGAACAAATTGCAGACGCGATTACGTACGCGTACGCAATCGACCAATAGCAGTGTACATGTTATTAGACATGTCAATACGTCATTTCATGTACACTGTTGTAACTTATGAACGTGGCAGTACTGTAGTGCACTCTATACGTGTGCATACTGTAAGCACTTCCCACTAACCCCACTTCACCTTTACACTTTATCCTACTTGGTTTCCTTTTCTCTGGCCTGTACATTGTCTATCGAAGTGCTTCGACTATGCTATACGCTTAACGTCCCCCCGAAGCTGTTAAAACTTAAAAAGTGCAATTTATTTTTGAGGGTTATTTAGTGGTAATTGTAGGTAAATGAGCGACGATATTTGTATGGATATTTTTAGTGTTAAAATTGTGTTGATAGGATTAATTCGGAATTCGGGTGCGATTCGAGTTTCGACCCTTTCGAAGCCCGTTCGACCGCGATGAATCTTCGTCCAGAAATTGACATTCCAAATTGCAATCTATGCATTCCATTATTATTCGAGATTGAGATACTTAAACGGTGGACTTTGGTGGGGAATGAAGTGATACTTGAATTATTATTGTCTTAAAAGATTTTTTATTTATTATTTAATTAATTTCTCTGTACTTAACTGTACACGGGCGTTATTCAAAACAATATTTATAGAGTATTTTTTGGTGCGATAGTGAATTTTACAAATGTTTATTAAACCTATGGTAAAGAGTGTACAAATTAATATATTTTTACATTTCGCTGTTGACACGATGATGTTTATATAGAAAGGCAAAGCCTTATATTTCCATGATTGTTTAATTTTTTGTGATCGATTAATCAGACCGGAATTATGAATTCTACATTCCGTTAATTTATATTTCTTTTTATTTTTTCATAAGCATGTAATGCAAGTCCACGACTAATACTTAATGTACAAGTTGTTTTTATTATTTATTTCTAAATTGATTATAATGATGTAGTGATACAGTCGCATGTACTTAAATTTTATGGATTTGTAGCAAATAGGTTATAATGTGAAACGAAAACTGACCATTATAAGAAAAACGCACTTGCTCAATAACATGAAAATGGCTCAACAAAATATAAAAAGTGCTTAATATTTGGTTGCGTCGTTCCTCGCACAAAATGATTGATTTTTCACACACACTTAAATATATTGCGTGCTTATAATGGTGTCTAATTGTAATTATTACTTAATTTTTATTTTCTTAATTCTAATTGGTAATAAATCCGTCATATAATGAGATTGTTTGTGGTATGGAAATCGATTTTAGCTAAGAATCACCTAAATATTTTTCGGTAGTTTTAATAAGCGCGTAAGGCAAGATATGCTCAACAAACAACATTCGTTCGTTTTTTATTTCATTGGAAAATACAAGATAATTATTATCAATGGGCTTAAACATTATCTTTTAGAATTCTCACTTTAGACCTGTACTTAAACATATAATTTGACTTTTAGCAACATCTTGACGAAAGTTATCCATTCCAAAAGTTAGATTTTTTTACTAAACTTTTACTTTTTATTACTCCCATGACCTCCTTTCTTGTGTTACTAAATTTCTGTTTATGTTGAATTATTACTTATTCTTTTCAACCAGATTTTCGGTAAAAAAAAATATGAAAATCTAATAATTTATTCTAAAGTTTCATATACATAGCAAGTATATGTGTACAATTAAAAATAGCGATAATTTAACTCTTTGTTAGGATTGGGTCACTTTCGTTTTTGAGATGCAATGTGCTCGGTTCTTAAAATGGTTGTATTTGCAATATCATTTCGATATTATGATGCTATTAGATGTCTACAATCAGTTTGCCTAGCATTAAAGCTGTGAAAATCACAATGCAATTATTGTTGGCTGAATTTATGCGATACTTGCCAAAACGATCCATTTTAGCCAATAGTTGAGTGTCAAACAATGCCGCGGAAGTGATTCCGATAGTATCATTGTAATTTAAAAATTTTGTGCTACGGCAATATGAAAATGAACCTGTATAAGAATCGGGCACTAATTGGTGGGGTCCATTTACCTTGCGTATTTCACCCTCAAACCTGAGATTTACATTCCTGTAGCTGATAAGTACTTAATATCGGTTGTGGTCTTGCCTGTTAAGTTAAAACGAAGTCGACTTACGAGTAGTTAGGTGGAACTGAAATTATGTTTACCAACGAAGTTATATTACTGTTTTGTTATTGACATTGCTGTAGGGTAAGGGTAAGAGTCGGTTCGCGGCAAGGACCTAGTGAGTTACCTGAACGAGCAACACATATTTATTTATAGATATTCTTATTTTCTATTGACATTGTTGGTTTTTTAATTATTATTATTGTGTAGTCTTGGATAATTTTTTGGTCCCGACCGCCGCGCCGCGAGCTAGCGTAGTATAAACTTAATAAGAGCTATTAATATTATTAATCGGTAACCCCACTTGGGCGCCTTTAATTAATCCGTCCATATCTAACGATAGATATTGCCTTTAATATTTAATAGAGATAATATATTTATAGATTATATTAGTGTTTTAATCCTAAGAAAAGATCTTAATTATAATACGTTTACAGACATAAAGAGGTTTACAGAAGTAGTTAAATTTATATTATGTATTGCGCACTAATTGTCGTATCGTACATAGACATACAGAGGGATCTGCAAAAAAGTATCGAGTACCTACTAAGATCAGCAGAAGTACCTATATCGGCGGGTCGATTACGGAAAAGCTGCGTCAATCATTGCTACAATCTCGATTGGCTAAGTTTATGGTATTATTTCTGTGACCATGGATTTTGGCCAGTAGCAAATGTTAGCCAATCAGAGGTGAGTGGCACACTTTTACGTAATCACCCTGCAGATTTCACTGTCCACATGATTTGTGATAGTAACAATCTCTTCACTCAACAAACAAACCAATGTCGACGTACTTTTTGTAGTTCCCTCATTGGGCGAACGATTTTGCGTTGTAAATTGATCGAGCGGAAGTTTTGGGAACTTCGACTTTGTTATTTTTAATACAGACGTTTAAATTGTTACAATTTAGGCCGACTTGTGCGACACTGCGTAAACTGATTTGGTTAAATATTTTGGTGCTGTCTTTTTAATAAGTTTTTCCGGGGTTGACAGAAAAAGGACAGAAATATTAACTTAAACACATTTAAAGGGTTTGTGCAAGTGGGCCTTAATGTTCTATTTTTGTGTGGTTTTAGATAATTGATAGGAACAGATATACTTATTTGTTTTAAAGCAATTCTTGCTAAATGACTTCAATTGTATGGATAATTTTTTTTTAGGTGTATTTCAAATTATGTATAGAAATGGTTTGACGTGTTTAACTCCTATGACGATTAACAGTGTAATTTTGACATAGGCGTGTAGTTGCATTTATATAGTCCATAGGTTTCCAAAGATGGCGGTATATTTCATTATAAGTTCAAGGGAAAATCCAGCATGGACTTTACTAAAGTTAATTTAATGAAATATTTGTATTGCTTTTCAATGATGTGGAGTTAAAATTTTATCATAATGTGTATTTTAAAGTTTCATATTGTATGAAATTAGCCTTTATATTGTAGTTGTACATAATATGTCCTTTCATATCATCCATTGTGTCAATTTCTTGTATAGCATAGCATGTAGCATCGATCTCTACTTTTTTTTGGAAACCTATACCTAGTATAAATCATCAATGTAATTTTAAATTACCGAATCAAAATTTCTAGTAAGTTGTTTCTTGGTTTGAAAAAGTATAATCTAATTGATAATTTTACAAATAGCCTCCTTTTCGCTAATATACTTTATCAAACAGAAATGCTGTAGTGTAGCAGTCCTCACCATAATACCAAAACACAGCTTACCAACATTTTAATTTGTTTTAAGTTGTTATATGTGTGTAAAACTTAGCGTAAGTAAATTGTTTTAAAAGCAATTAGTTGTAAACGGTAGGCAAGTTAGATCATCGTTGATATTTGCTGTTACATTTATTATGTTATCATTAATAAAAAGTAATACTTACATATTTTACTAATATTTAATAAAGAAAAATACTATTTATTATCTACCAGTTTTAAACTCGAGTGATAGTGAACGATATCAAGTTTTAGCAGATTGTGCCTTAGATCAGTAATTTAGATAAACGAGAATAATAAATAAAATGTCATGTTTTCGAAACTTATTCAACTCATATAGATGTGTGATGTTTTAACTTTTAACCAAGTATATTGTGTCACATAAAGAATATATATTTACACTAAAGTATTAAAATAAATGGAATGTTATTTATTTCTTTATAGTGAAAATATATTTGCAATATGGCTGTTTTGCTTGTTTTTATAATGGAAAATTTTATTTGCAGTTAAATATATTGTCTTCTTGTTATGATGATCTAGAAATATAATGGAATGGTACTTACCAAGTATGTAGTTCTATTTATTTACGTATAATAATTTGGTAAAGGGTCTAATGAAACATTAATAAACTATGAGATAAATTAATTTAGTTTTTTTCTTTGTGTTTTGTTAGCAATAAAAAAATGATTTTAAAATAAAAAAGAAACTGAGCTATGCAAGCCAAACCATAATTATTAACTCCTGCAGTGCTGGATAATTTTTCGTTCGCTGTCTCAGCCGAAGAAATACAAAGGACATGTCCCAGTTCAGTATGGAGGGTGGTTTTTTATTCTGAGTGTCAATGAACCAGAACCAAACTGCCATCACGTGAAAGAGAAAAAAATATAACATTAAACGCCATTTAAATAATAATTTTAGAAAACCCCGTTTTTTTAAAAATTAATTATGAAAAATATCGTTTGTAGAAAATATTTTTCGTTGGATGGCAACACTAAAACTTGGGTAATGCGCATTAATTGTGATTATTAATATTCCATTTCGATAAAATACCCATTTTCCACTACATAGGTAGTACATACAACATTATAAGATTAATAAATAATAATTGAGTATTTGAGACATTCGTAAAATAATTATTAGACAACAATAAATCACCATTAAACTAAGATAAACAAAACTGACAGTAACATTTGACAATCACCCAATGACATACGTGACAAAAACAATCAAGTTTTTTTTAAATTGTTGATAAAATTCAGACAAAGATCTAAAAAAGCCACAAAATAAAAATATATTTTTCTCCAAATTGGGGTCCTTTAAAAATGTGTAAATAATTCTAAAAGCCGTATTTTAGGATCTCTATTCACGTGTATTAAAATCATCTTGGTTCATGTTCAAGGCCCAATCTTGGACAAGTCCTTTCAAGTATGCTTTAAAAAAAACAACTGTTTCTTCTATGTGGTGATCTTTCAGGACCAAAGTTCACTGACATTTGTGTTGGTATCATGAGGGCGGTGGCAAAGGGTAATAAAATGATAATAAATGATTTATAGTAAGTAGGTAGTTGATGAAACGGTTGCAAAATGGGGGCTATCAAAACATGAGTGTGAGTTTAAAACTGAGCGCAGCAAGGCTTTAGTACCTATCACAAGATATATTAAGACGTAGAGTTTTGTACAATATGTACTTTTTCTGAACTCATGTTTTAAAATCTAGTAAAAATTAAAATATTAGTTAAGTAGGTACCTACTTTACAAAATAATTATTACTTAACTAGATGATGCCTGTATTAATATATTTTGGATTCCCGCGGGAACTTGAATTTTCCGCGATAAAAAGTAGCCTAATGTGTCTAAGGGCTGATTTTTCAATCGTCAGATAAAGTTTATCGGAGGAATAAATTTGACGTTTTGACAGGTTTTGTATTGAAAATCTGCCAAAACGTCAAATTTATTCCTCCGATAAAATTTATCTGACGATTGAAAAATTAGCCCAGGTGTCTTTCCCCAGGATACAACCTATCTCTGTACCAAATTTCATCAAAATCGGTTGAACAGATAGGCCGTGAAAGCGTAGCAGACAGACGCACACTTTCGCATTTATAGGTAATATTAGTAGGTAGGTATGATTTGTCGTAGACTTTTCGGGATATTGTTTCTTACGTTTCATTGCTGTTTCTAGAATATGCCCTATGCGGCTGGGAAAGTGATTACTAAAGACGCTTTTATTTTATCTATTTTAAGTTACTTAGTAACTATTTGTGTATTAAAATTAAAATATCTCCTCACTGTTAATTAATTTTCCTGTTTTAGATTGTATTTACGATTTTATTATCATCACAGGTGATCTAAAATGTGATTTATTATTTTGAATTATTATTTACGATTAATATGATTTATTAGTTTACGGAAGTTGGCTCGTCTAACTTGCTAACTTGTCTTTTGGGTGCGTTCCGAAATACACTGAGAGCACTGGAAGTCCTCAGTAAAGAGCACTGCCAGTGCTCGCAGTGCTTATAACGGAACACACAATTTATAGTCTGTGGAAGGTCGCCAGCATCTGTCACATTCACAAGTCTGTCATTACCGTCATTACTCATTGTTACTTGTCTCCTGTCAAAAAAGTTTTGGAGTTTTGTTGACCCAAACTTTTTAGATTTCAATTTTCAAGTTTTCCACGGTTCAATATTTACTTAGCGGTAGTTTTTAGTAAGAAATCAGGTTTAAAAAACGATATTCGTTTATTTGTGATGGGAAAATCGACGCAGGTTGATGGCGACAATAACCCAGCAACGGAATCGGATCCCGCGAAGTTGCTGGAGGCTGCTTTGCTACAGATGGATGGGATCATAGCCGGTATGTGGCAAACTTAATTATATAATTGTTACGAACTTTAAAAACGTTGACCTAATGAGTAATAACATTCTCTTAAGAGATTACGCTTGACTGAACATTTAGGTCTTCATTTCCTGATTTTTCAAATGCTTAGATTTTTTTTATTTAAGATCACGTTTTACTCACCCTATCTTGATAAATTCAGAGAAATACGCGTTACTTTATGGTTACGTGTACAATATATTTCTCTACTAAATCTATACCCCCACTGCCATAATTGTAACTATGAATAAAATAAAATAGATAAATAAAGCCTTTATCCTGACATTTTTTTTTAAATTTCTTGTACTTAACTATTCATATGCTGCACTGCCTCGACAACCCCGTCCATTTGCCTGCCGTTTCCGTTTGCAAATGCCTCCCATCATTTTCCACACCTCTCTTTCTCTAGCCGTTCAGAATTGTAACTATAGTTAGGAAGAAATGAACTACTTCGGTGAATAAACGTTCACCATAGAAAACGGATATAAGTAACTAGCATCATTCGAAATTATCACCTGTCTACTAAATGAGCACGGGTCTCTCAGTATGAGAAGGGTTGTAGTGGATCGGCAGACTTCACTCATTTTTAGGAACATTTATATCGCAAACTCTCAGGCATGCAGGTTCCTTCATCCTTCATTTTATAGCTATTAGAAAAATTTGTTTATAGCTAGTACTGGGATTCTTACCCTGGACATGGAGCTGTCTGTCTGGAAAGGGGGCAAATTAAGGCTTAACCACTACTAAGGTATTGGGGCTCATACAGTTCAAAGTACCATTTGGCACCCTTGGTCCTTATTTCTATTAAAAAGATATGACTTAATTAGAGATAATCGGCAACTGTGACTTCTAATATTTTCCTGAAAGTGATACTCTTGATTAAACTCTAAACACGATTAATCCTAAGGCATCCTAACCACTTGTATGCAGACTCGGCATACTATTATTTAAGCATATTTAAGTAAGTAATTCATATATGCAAATTTTTATCACACTAAGAAATATCATCTATTGAATATTATTAGTTATTACACAATTTTAAATCTATGGGAAGGAAAATATTATAATGCTATGAGTTTTGGCTGGGCTAATTTTATATTTAGTGATAGAACAGTTTCATTGTTAAAGATATGGTATTATAGGAAAGTAACTATAAAGCAACATGGCTTAGTACAGGAACGCATGTGCAATAATATTATTATAATAATAAGTGTTATAATGAACCTTTTTATGAAACATTTCGGCAGCCCTTAAAGAACAACTATCTAATTATTTTGTTTTGCTCTCATAATGCTAACATACATATTTTTCAATCAAATGTTACCAACCGGAACCAGCCAATAGCAGCCACGCCACGTTAGACCAATCATATGCTTCTTCCGAGAGATGGATTATTTATAATTAGCAATAATAATTAATATTGAGTTACTTAATTATGTTTTATAAAATATAAGAATAATAATTTATTTTGTAAGATCAATAACTGCATAAAAATAGTGTTAAAAGTTGCGATGTCACTAGAAGATAAACTGACAACAAGTTACTTGAATATTAAATAGTTATTTAAATCATTTATTTAGTTAATTGAAATTCTAATTTAATTATTTTATGATTTTATGAATAAGTTTATCATTTCTAGTTTGTAACAATAACATTTGGAAAACTATTGTAATTAATAATATTTTGTTAGTTAGGTTGGCACTTAGAGTAGTCATTAATATCATTCGTTTTTTAAGGGTTGGCAGTATTGTCCTTTTGTCTGAATTGTATTCATAAGCGAAGGAACCATTTAGCAGATATTCATTTTTCTTGTAAAAGTTTGAGGGTGGACACTCTGCTCGAAAATATAGTGAAAGTTTATTTGTGAATATCGCCTATTATTTCAAGTCTCTCCCAAGCTCTGTCACACAGTATTCAATGCTACCAACAAATTCAGTGTGATTGTAGTTTGAAAAGCAAAAATAAGTGCCCACAAAACACGAGCAGAATAATAATTACAGTGTGCCAATACATATCCACTGATACTTATAGGGGTGTAACTGTATAGTATAGGAGGGTGCTAACTGTTGAACGAGGGGTGGCTAGGCGCCAGTCGGCCGTAGTTCGCGACCCCTACGGACGTATCGCTCCCGAAATCGGCGAATTTCGCAAACGCGAATACCCCGCGCGGTAGTGCGCAGAGTTCAAGTGATGTGGGGGTACACCCCATGACGTACTCACTGTCGGAAGTTTCTTTAATTTTTTTTTTAATTCACATACTTAATATTATTTACAACAGTAATTTCAGAATACTAAGAATTTATTTAAATAATAATATGTAGGTACTTAGGTAGTTACTAAATAATTTCTCCGCTTTCTATGTGACATGTACCTAATTTAGTCCTCTTGACATGAATTTTTAAAAAACAGGAGTAACTTTAGCTTTATTTCTTCAGCAGTGTTTAAATTTATTTCTTAAGCAGTGTTGGGTTGTTATACCTACAGTTAATTTTATTTTATTTCCCGCTGTTTACATTGCCTCTTCTAGGGGGTTTATTAGTTTATATATTTTCTTTATAGGTATATTTTATTTTCAATGGATTACTAAATTAAGAAAATAATAATTTTAACTCCAGACTAGTTTGGTCAACATTATTTTGGAAATTATTGCATTATGAGAGCAAACATAATTTTCCTTATCAATCAATGGTATAAAATACTATCTGATGCCCGCGACTTCGTCCGCGTGGTTTAAGTTTTTTTTGGTTCCCGCAGGAACTCCTTCATTTTCCGGGATAAAAAGTAGCCTATGTCACTCTCCAGGTCCTCAACTATACCCATGCCAAAAATCACGTCGATCCGTTGCTCCGTTGCGGCGTGATTGAAGGACAAACCAACAAACAAACACACTTTCGCATTTATAATATTAGTATGATGATGTATAATATTTAAATATTGAATCGAAGCAGGCGTTACTTAGCGGAAGTCCATGATAATGAATGAACGAGAAGTTTAATTAGCTTCCGCCACAGTAGACAAATCTATGTGGTACTGTGCGTGTCCTCCAATAGCATGCGAACACCCACCACCCAGCAATTCGCACCGGCACAGCACCACACCACACAAATCTTCCAAATCACTCTCAGTCTCAACGTACGTATTGGTGAAGGACACGCACTGTACCACATAGATTTGTCTACTGTGGCGGATTATAGCGAATTAAACTTCTCGTTCATTCAGTATAATATTCAAACATTTCTTTGATCCAGACTATTTATCTGCTGTGCTTTCAAGGTCCAACTGTTCAATAGAAAGGACATTTATACCTGAAAATCAAAGAGATCCCACATTTTTCAAAAACCTAAACCCACGCGGACGAAGACATGGGCAACATCTAGTTCTTAATATTTTGACTAGGGCTAAAGTAAATTCCTCAAAATCTGCACCTAGTTTGCCAAATCACGAATGCAAACATGATTGATAAAACCCTGTCAACTACCATATATTATGTGATAATAATTGTCTGCATGTTGGCGGGATCCTCTTTCAAATCCACCCGCCGCAACTTTATCTAGATATCGTGTCTCGGCTGCGTGGCGGCTTTCCTTAGGATGGTGTTTTAAAGCTAAAATGCTGATATTACCTACTCGTCCAAGTAGTTACCTACTCGTCTTAATGTACATTTTTATCTTTCATCGGTTTTCATAATTTTTATCAGAATAATTTGAACCTACTTCTTCATTCGACTTAAGTACTTAGTAACTGAAGTTCGTTTTCGTCAATAAATATTTACGATTCGGGATGGAAATATAACATCAAAATTCATTTTAATTAACTTATATATTATACGTTATAGTATGAAAGTCCGTCATTTTCCAAGTTATGGCCGGGCAAAATTCACTGAGAAAGGATTTTTGCAAATTCCATTTCATTCAATGATCTTTAATTAATGAAAAAATATGTGTTACCCGATTTTCTTTTAACCCACCCCCAAGGGGGTTAAATAGTGGATGAGAGATTGTAGGAAAGTCCCTAACTTTTCAAGTTACCATAAAAATTGGTAGATGGGATTTCGGTTAAAAATTAAGGAATATGTTTTCAGGATTTTTGGGACTTCTATCCCCAAGGAATTTTCATATATTCCACCCGAGCGAAGCGGGGACGGGTCAGCTATTTTTATATTAATGCGTTATCAGAGTTTCGTAGTTTTGAAAATGTTTGTGTGTAGAAAAATCAAAAATTCTCTTCAATTCGGCTAATCATGAAATGAGAATCGCAATGCATCTTAGACATTCTTATCGTAATATTCTCATCTTCAAATGTTTGTTCAGCTGCGATGATATATTTAGTTAATACATATAGTTAGCTGAGCTGGGGAAAAGCTTATAGTTTATACTTTATTATGCTCATGGTGAAAAGATATATTAGTACAAACCTATGCTCTCGAAGTATTCTGTAATCGGCGGAAAATTGAAAGGATAAAATATTCTCTTTGGATTTATCATTATCGACCTCCCTAATCCCCCCTTTCCTCCAACGATTTGCCGACACGGCTGACTTTGCCGTAGTTATGCGAATCAATATACTCGTAGTATAGCGAAATATCAAGCGATACTAATATTGTAGCAGCAAACGAGATTTTCCTCATACGATATCATTTCATTATTGGATAAACGTACTAAAAGTAATCGATATCATAATAACGTAACTTACTAACATAGCTACGGGTGGCTGCGGTGTGCTACATTAAAGTCACTATGTCCAACCTATATTTTAGTGCGACCCAAAAAGTTTTTAGTTTCATCACTGCATAGAATTTCACATACATTGTGAGAATTGGCACGCTCAGACTTTAGTTGTATAAACAAAACCATCCTCAGCCAATTTTCAACAAATTACCCGAGATCATCATCAACTCTTGACCTGGTATATATTTTCGTATTTAACTCCTAAATACGCTTTTAAAACGAATAGCTGATTTTGGACCAGGTTCGACTTAAATGGCATTAGACACGTCATGTGTACCTTTAAAATCTCTAAAATTGTGGGCGAAAACTTGTTCTACCTGCATGAATTTCCAAAACACATTAGCTCTGACATGGTAGGCCAAATCGACGGTGACGTGATGAGTTTTGAGATAGTATCTTATAATATATTTTATTATATCAGGAGGATTTTTGATGTTGTTCAGGATTATGGCTTTTTGCGCATTTGCTACAATCAAGAACTCCATCAAACTGTTAAGAATGCGAAGGGCAACGCATGGATAATACAAGAGCCTCGAAAAATGTTTCTGGACAACAATCCGTAGAGGCCGAGGAAGACTTAAAAGGCGATAGATTGACGTAGTGGAAAAGGACATGTGGTTTTTGAGAGTTCAGAGCTAGAAGAAAGCTGTTTCTGACGGCTTTCGATGGAGAAGTCTGAATGACTAATATACCCAGGACTGTAGCACTTTTATATGAAGAATTATTTGATGTGACCAGACAAAAAAGAGGTATGTGGAGAGAGCGTAGGGAGTCTTTGACACAATCGTGGGATAGTCCAGGGTGGATACAGCTTAGGTTGAATTATAGCATTGTGGTTGTTTTCAACGTATAAAGGTCGTTGAATAGGTACAGTTTCATATTCTGGATAGGTAAAGTTTCTGATTAAAAAAGATTACGAGTGCCCTGCAATCAATACATTGAAACGAAAATTTGGTTTCATTCAAGCATAAATTTTTCTTTATTAAGAGACGGAGTTTCCACTTACCGCGAAAGAGTTTCGCAGAATATTTAACCAAAAGTTACTCTTAAATATTGTACAGGTACAGTTTTACCTTAATCTACAAATTTTATTTTAAAGTCGACTGTATTAATCAAGCTTATTCCGAAAGGACTTTTTTGAGTAAAATTTTCTATAGGTAATGAGAAAACCTTTCTTCATTAAAAACTAAAATGATTTTAACTTAGTTGTTAATCTGAGATTCCCTAAGGCTGATACCTAGCTATTACCTACCTAATTACCATTTTAAGTATTTATTTAATAACTATTCTTGATATTATGCGAAAATAAAATGTACCTATCTTTTCAAGAATTAATAGCAGTCTTAATAATTCAACTCGCATATTTATATTTTTAGTGCCAATTTAGGCAATAACTAGGTACGAGAATTTACTTTGTGTTCCTCCCGTCCTTTGTCCGAGTTAAAAGTAGGCGAATTATGTCCGTTAGCTGCAAAATAATATTTTACGGGTATTCTGTATTTCATTTTCACAAAGATACAACGCAAAGGGGTTTTCCAGGGGTTCTTATACCCTTTATCTGTTTTCGGTTTTCTGTTATCTTATAAGTTAGAACACTTTTCTATCTAGATAATACTTAATATATTATCATATTATGTTATGAGTAAATATGCAACCTTCATAATGATTAAGGTTATTTTTTTATTTTAAGTTATAGCTAACTACACGATTATTCGCTGTGAAATCCGTGTTCAAATCCGTTTACCAGACAGACATTGTTTTCTGACGATGTAAATTGTAGAGACAGTAGCAGTTTTTTACTATCAGGTTGTGGTCGTAAATTAGCATTTCCAGTATAGAAACTTTTTGAAATCTATTCCTTTAGTTGCGCTTTAGCTTTAAAAAGATCCTTTACTATCGTTATGTGCAACAAAATCAAATAGATTGATGTCTGGACATCTAAATAAGAGATCGAAGGACAATCAGTGAGCTGTGGCCTGTGTGTGAGTGTGTGTGATGATAACTTGCGAGTGAGTGCCGCCATGCCCGGGTGCTGGCAGTGGCCGGAACATGTCACCCGCTGGTGGCTCTTCGGCGTGTGCAGTCGCAGAATCTTCACCGATGACGCAGAGTCTCAGATACCACAACGTACGTAAAGCTTTAGGGTGCCTGTCCTCTGTACAGAGTGGAGCTGAGACGTGTTTGGCAGACCAACAGATTACACAGAGTTTATAAAGTTGAGCGTTATCATAGCGTAACGAGACGTAAAGTTACGTAACGAGACGTAAAGTTGAGCGTTATAATAGTCTTATTGTTGTTGCTAAGCTGCTCCGCTCCGCTTCAGTGGACATGTAAAATTAAGCCGCGAGTAGGATATTAGGTGGATGTTGGGTAGAAACACCCGAAACTCTCAACATAGTAATAATAATCCGCAACAAACAGCTTGTTATTCCTCGAGTTTTTGCAGAAGGCAAATCGTCAGAGTAGTAAGTAGTTGGTGTCAATCTGACAATTTTATTTGTATGGCCAATGAACTTTAAAATGTGTCCGCTATAATCATATTTTCTTTTCCTAGGATACAAAAAAAGTACACACGAAGTAAAAATACGAAGTTTGAAAAGACAAAAGCCTGTGTTAAACTGATGAAAAAGCCAACCGTAGGTAGCGTTATGGCCAACGCATTTTTGTATGAAGGAGAGCATCCTCAGTAAACCTGCTTAGTATTGAAGAAATTCTGAGCTGCTTTGAACAAAAGATGCTGAGCTGAGGGTGCGAAATATGAAGTACATCCGCGTATCCGCCCTTGTGATTTACATACATAGTTGCAAAAAGCTCTTAAAGCTCTTAAAAAGAACTTTATACCTTAGTTACAAACTACATATTATAAACTTATAACGAAACTGCCATCCAGTAGTGTAATAATTGTATTCCGTAGAGTAGAATATTTAATGTTGCTGTAGACTAACACCCAACGTTCACGACTGAAATTAATGCTGGAATTCATTAACATGTCCCACGTTGAAATGGGTATAGAAAGCGGAAGCGAATAAGCTCCTCTAACGTTGCGTTTAAATGCGTACATTACGTGACAACAATCATGATATGGTATGAAAGGACCTATTGTATTTTAGTGCGTGTAGATAACCGTGATTTCGTCGGGGTTATATTATGGCGAATTATATATCTTTTAGTTGTTTTACCATGATCTTTGGAATTATCGAAGGTTGCCTCTTGTCCGTTGATATTTATTGTTCTGCATCACCACTTGTATGCTTGTATAATTGCTTATCAATTTTAAAAAAATCGTTGTATTTTGTGCAACCATAAATTTTTGATGTATAAAGATGATAATATTATATTAATAATTTCCAAGCATCTGGTCTCCATTCAACCAAAGTGATCATCATCAACATTCTTTAGATGCCACTAATCGAATGAGAAGACATACGAACGTCATAGATTTCATTCTACGCAAGTTCATTGAACCATCAGTTGACGAGTTCAGGAAAACAATCTGATGCAGTCTGTAAGCATCGGAGGCTTTTCTCTCTCAGACCCTTTGTAGTAGGATCTCATTGTGCAGTATACTTACCTACCTCGTCGGGTAAAGCAGGCGCTCGCAACAGGAGGCTGTTTAAAACCACTAGTCTGTAAACAGTCTATGTCTAGGGCTGTACGGTATATATTGCACTGTGGTCTACGATTTCAGATAATGTACATGGATCTAACTTTTACTGAATTCAAGAGCTAAGTTTGTATCCAACATTCCTAAAATTATACATCAATGGTATCCAAATAGCCAAGGCATGCCAGATCTATGGGACATTCTCGTATATCCCATAATCCATACCTACTTCCATACTAATATTATAAATGCGAAAGTGTTTCTGTCTGTTTGTCTGTCTGTCTGTCTGTCTGTCTGCTACGCTTTCACGGCCCACCTATTCAACCAATTTTGATGAAATACAGGGATAGTTCATATCCCGGGGAAGGACATAGGATACTTTATATCCCGGAAAACTAAGGAGTTCCCGCGGGAATCGAAAAAACTTAGTTCACGCGCACGAAGTCGCGGGAATCATCTAGTACTTAATAAGAAATCAATATAATTTACGCATTGTAGTTAATGGGAATTATTTGCTGTTAAATTGATCGAGAGATATTGAAGTTGAGCACCTGCGGAACTTGCTCTATAGACATAGCACGTACAAAGATCGATTGGCAGCAAATAGCCTTTAGCGAAGTTCGCTCAACTGATTTAAAGGCGTGAGTAGTCTTCAAAAGTATATTGTTTTACGTACAGCTCCATTTTATTATGAAAGGAAAACCTGATGGTGGAGCTTCGTGCCCGCAGCTAAAGCGTCATTGTTCCTAGACGGATGCAATTCAGTTTTTCTCCGCATAATTTGCGCTAGTGGAGTTATTTTGAAGAGATTTCAATGCCCTGCATAATGAATAGGTTTTTCTTTTATTCATTTGTCTGCTGGTACGAGTACTACTGTCCCAAATCCCCGATAATATACTCTAGTTTCGAACGATTAACAACATACACTATCGTATCAGCAATATCATATTTTATAGTGTTGCCAGCGGCTTTCTTTTGCTTTGGCCATGGCTCCCATTAAAAGAGTACGTGAAGACAATTCCAGATACGTCTTTGCCCGTGGACCAACAAAGGACATACTGCTTCTACTCAGGATATGTGAAATTGTTAACTGGGAACACGTCGCAGCTTTATCGAAGCAGACTATTACCAGTTACAGACTTCTAATATAAGACTGAAATGGCCTTACAGAAATATATTTCTGTAAATATTATGCAACTTTCATTTTAAACTCTAAGCTCTATGATCATTGATCATTCACGCGAAACTGTTCCCTACCAAGTATCTAACTATCATTTCATTTGTACTATAAGGTTAAAGGTACCCAATTTGTAGAGCTGTTCAGGGTCTATTGAAGGCAAAGGAAAATGAGCCAGACAGATATATTCAGCCCTATCTAACGCCAGTACTCGACGCCTGATGAGGCATAGACTTAGAACCTTAAATGTTTCAAACATAACATAAGCATTTTAATTTTAAGCAGATTCCTATTTCTGTGGAAATAAGTTAGACGTCATTGGTATCTGTACGGTTCTTTCATATAAAGTACATCATACTACAACACCCAATGAAGAGGCGGCGTACTACGTCGGCTAGGGTTGCGTGTTATAAGAAATTTTTGAACCTTTATTCACAAACAAAAACGGCCTTCGATCGGGGTGTTTATTACCAACTAGATGATTCCCGCGACTTCGTATGCGTGCATTCGATTTTTTTGATTCCCGCTGGAACTCTTACAGTAGCCTATGTCCTTCCCCGGAATACAACCTAGTACCTACCCTTGTACCAAATTTCATTAAAATCTGTTGATCGGATGAGCCGTGAAAGCGTAGCAGGCACACATACAGACAGACACACTTTCGCATTTATAATATTAGTATGGATTTTGCTGTACAGACAAAATGCATAAATGTAGGTTCGTGTATAAATTTCATCAAAATAGATGGGCCGTGACAGCAGCCAGACACAGACAGACACACTTTCGCATAAATATAATATTAGTATGGATGTAGTTTCAAACTCATTATTTCGCAAACGCCTGTGGGCTTAATACCCCGTGAACTTTTATGGGTAGCTATTTTTTATTATAAGTAGGGTAATTGACTCTCCCCTACATCGGAAGCTGTAGAGAACGAACAATAACAAATTGTTTGTTATTTATTATACGTTACATTGCTTGGTTGTCCATAAAACATGTAGCGACTAGCAAGCTTAGGGCATAATCACGAGGCTGTATAAACTCGCACTTGACCGGGTAAGAGCCCTTCACGCGTACATCTATCGGTGCCGATGTCTGAACTTTGTTTTCAGCGAGTGTTACCTAATAGAGTTATAATTAATTTAATACATTTTATAAGTATGTATAAGGTTCGACGACCTCCGTGGCGCAGTGTTGAGCGTTCGATCCCCGGCAGGGTCAAATTGGGAATTAATAATTTCTGAATTTTGCCTGGTCTGGGAGGCTTCGGCCGTGGCTAGTTACCACCCTACCGGCAAAGTCGTGCCGCCAAGCGATTTAGTGTTCCGGTACGATGCCATGTAGAAACCGAATGCCATGCCCCTAACAGGTTAGCCCGCTACCATCTTAGACTCCATCATCACTTACCATCAGGTGAGATTGCAGTCAAAGGCTAACTTGTAGTGGATAAAAAAAAAGTATAGGCTTAGTACATACGCACTTGGCCAGCGTGGTGGATGGCCTATATGTATAAACCCTTCGTATTCTGAGAGCAGGTACGCTCAGCTTTATTCCATCTGTATGCGTTGGTAACTATTATGCTGGCTGCTACTAGAAAGATCCTGATTAATCACGGGTTTATCCTAAAGTAGAGTCTTTAAAAAACACAGTTTTTAAGCTAGATTCATAGAGATTAATCACGGAAACCAGATTAGCCACGTTTCTATCCCTATCTCTTACAAAACGTAGGACCTACTCTTCTTAGGCTAAAATAAACGTGCAGATATCTGTAGGATATAGGTGTGTCTCTGAAGTTCCATGACTGTTAGATTTACACAGGCCAATAAGATTACAAAGTTATGACGAACTTAAATTAACAGCCATACATAATTATTATCATTTGATTGGTCTGCAAAAACGTTTCCGCTCCGTATCATGAAATCAACCTCATCTTTTTATTGCACGTTTCCGGATGTGCCGCATGCATAGCTTTTTCCAATACTGAAAATTCTAACAACTTCATCAGTTCACAGGCGAAAGTGCTACATTACAATGTCTAGTTTAGTCATTTGACAGATAGTTTTGTCTGAGACACCATTGACGTATATAATTGATTTTCTTTCTTTCTTTCTTGTTTGAGGCTCGTCCCGTAATGTGCGATCAAGGTGCGATCAATTTGCGTTGCAAGTGCTTTGATTCTAATGACGTCATCAGTTTTCCCATACGAACCGCAATCGGCCAGAAATAAGACTTCTGTCGATATCATTCACATTTTCAGTACTGAAAAATGGCTTGCTTGTGGCACGTCCCGTAATGTGCGATCAATTTGCGCCGCAAGTGTTTGAATTATAATGACGTCATCAGTTTCCCTACACGAGCCCTGTGCGATCACTTTTAGATATCGGAGTACCATTAGTATCTACCATTTTTGCTGTAAAAAGAAAAATGGACTTTTCTTTTCTTGGCTATAAAGATTCGATAGCAGAATTTAATACGGCAACACCGATTGCCACTAGTCTGTAGGCATGTAACAGCTATAGGGAGCTAGTTCGAATATCTTATTTCCTTTGTCAGAAAGTAGACTCGATGTGCGATGTTGAGAAGCGAGTAGCGACGTACGAGTATTTGTGTGAATCCCGTCAATAGGATGCACGTTATATTAGAATATATTAGATATTTTTTAATCAAATAAACTGCTTTTGCATTTTCAAAATTCAGCCATTCTATCCGGGCTAAAAAAATATGAATTACTAGCTGATGCCCGCGACTTCGTCCGCGTGGTTTAAGTTTTTTTGATTCCCGCGGGAACTCCTTAATTTTCCGGGATAAAAAGTAGCCTATGTCACTCTCCAGGTCTTCAACTATACCCATGCAAAAAATCACGTCGATCCGTTGCGGCGTTATTGAAGGACAAACCAACAAACAAACATACTTTGGCATTTATACTCGTAATATTAGTATGATTTAAATAAAGCGTCGGTTAAACGGCTTACTAATAAAAGTAGAATGTGGTTATTCGTTTAGCCATTTTATTTTTATAGTCACTTTAGATGGCATTGGCGACCTTGCTGGTCGCATTGCATTAAAATCCTCCATACAGTCCCATTCTTAGAGCCTCTATATGGCTTCACATATACATCTCCCGCTTCGCGTGTTCGCTTAGCTCCAATGGATAGGCAGCCTTAAGGGGACTCAGGCCGGTACCTTCTTCATACAAACGAAAAAGCGTAATTACTACATTATTTGATATTGTACGCCCAAAACTAAGTTTTATTTCGATTTGTCTCGTCATTATCTAGGTTTATTGATATATAAAATATTGAAAAAAATATTGATTTTAAAGTTACGAGCCTCGAAAGATTCCAATTTTCACACTAAATTGATGACAACTTCGGGCGCAAATAAATAAGATTAGGAGTGTGAAAATTATAAAACAATTTATCAATAAACATAGTTTATTTATTCATTATTTGAAATAACTTTACTTAGTAAACATACATTTAGTAGTTTTTACAAACAAACGCTTTTCCCAAACGACTGTTCAACCCTTTTCGCGCGCTTGATTTCGGTAAAAACCATCTTGCCTCGCATCCGAACATTCGACACCTCCTGGTGGCGGGCGGGCGGGCGGGGGGAAGGGCCAACCAGAAATTCGGCCGCGCGCGTAGCCTACATAATACCAATAATACTACGTAGCTACTAGCTATACTGCGAGCTACTTATTGCAACGTAATTAGAGTGCTATTCGTGTAATTCGTAATTATGTACCTACGTCGTGTGTGTGGTTTATATTTATAATTATTATTATTGTCAATTGCATATTGTTATTATTTTATTATTACACTAGCTGATGCCCGCGACTTCGTCCGCGTGGAATAAGTTTTTTAATTCCCACGGGAATTTTCCGGGATAAAAAGTAGCCTATGTCACTCTCCGGTCCTCAACTATACCCATGCCAAAAAACATGTCAATCCGTTGCTCCGTTGCGGCGTGATTGAAGGACAAACCAACAAACAAACACACTTTCGCATTTACTTATAATATTAGTAAGTATGATTGTTTCACTATTAGGGTTTATCTTGATCTAGATCACAGTTAGATCAGCTGAAATCGCAGTCAAGTCAAGTCTCCAGGTCCTCAACTATAGATGAGGACTGGACGGACCTTGACGGACGTGGCTATATGCTATGCTATATGCTATGCTATATGCTATGCTATATGCTATGCTATATGCTATGCTATATGCTATGCTATATGCTATGCTATATGCTATGCTATATGCTATGCTATATGCTATGCTATATGCTATGCTATATGCTATGCTATATGCTATGCTATATGCTATGCTATATGCTATGCTATATGCTATGCTATATGCTATGCTATATGCTATGCTATATGCTATGCTATATGCTATGCTATATGCTATGCTATATGCTATGCTATATGCTATGCTATATGCTATGCTATATGCTATGGTATATGCTATGCTACATGCTATGCTACATGCTATGCTACATGCTATGCTACATGCTATGCTACATGCTATGCTACATGCTATGCTATATGCTATGCTATATGCTATGCTATTTGCTATGCTATATGCTATGCTATATGCTATGCTATATGCTATGCTATATGCTATGATATATGCCATGCTATATGTCATGCTATATGCCATGCCATATGCCATGCCATATGCCATGCCATATGCCATGCTATATGCCATGCTATATGTCAGGCACATAGTTCGAAGAGCTGATGGTCGTTGGGGTCCCAAGGTGCTGGAGTGGCGACCCCGAAACGGGAAGCGCAGTGTTGGCAGACCCCCACTAGGTGGACCGACGACATAAAACGAGTCGCAGGGAGGCGCTGGATTCAGGCGGCGCAAGAACGAGGCCTGTGGAAGTCCATAAAGACCTTTGTCCAGCAGTGGACGTCTATCGATTGACAAAGAAGAATATTATACGAGTTGTTTACACGCTGAGGTATATAATAGTACTTAGGTAATAATATAATAGGTATGTAGGTTACATTTTGTAGTTTTCATAAAAGATAAGTAGGTACCTACTAATTATCATAAATCATTATACCTAATTATTATAATTCATCAGTGATAATATCAGATATTGCATCGGTCCAACTATAATAGGTATAATCTGTGAGCGTAACATCATCTTTACCGGGACTGCCGTGCGCGCGGTTGCACTCGCTATACTGCTCATCACTGAGTCTGTCTCTTTCTCACACAATGTTAGGTGAAACAGCAAATAGGTTTCCCACGTGCGCCGGCAACTTCAGTCGCGCGTACTGAGCTGCCTTAATATCGATATCGTATAGCTGGGCTGGTGCTTAATAAAGAGCCAATAAAATTTATTTTAACTGTTAACTTAGGGACGGAGTCTACAATTAATACAGTATTGGGCCGTTTCGAGAATATTAACTTAATTACAAAGCTACTTTTAATTCGTAATCTAATAAAGGCGCATTCTTAAATAATTAGGTATATTGTAACGATATTATATTAGGTATACTATTACTTAACATATTTACACATTATCCAGTATTCATATTAGGTATTACAAGTTACGAGTACAACCGAGTGAATTAACGTGTAATTAAATTCAAACACGTAAAAATAAAATAAAAATCTCATGCTCTCTAAAGATATTGTTTATTGAATCACGTCGGTATTTTCATAATAGAGAAGTAAGTACTAGACGATACAGGCTATGCCTAGATATCATAAAGGAATCTTTGATGCAGACCACAAGGCGGGGGCTATGGAACGTCGGGATCGTTTCACTAATCTCTATGTAGACGTAGCTGCATACAGCCAGGGCTGGGCAAAATACATGCTTTGCTTTAATTGAAATACAAATTACAAAATACTTTATCGCAAGTAATTAACATACGAAATACAAAATATCTTTAAGTAAGGTATTTGAAATATAAAATACAAAATACAGTATTTTAGCTATTTTTAATTCAAATACGAAATACAAATTACAAAATACAAAATAAGATTTAATCGTAAAACGTATTTCATGTTTTTTGTAACTTGTCTCTAAGGCATGAATGGCGAAATTTGGCGTACCTAGTCATAGCGTACAACTACAGTATTATACATAACAGGTGCAGTGTTGCCAACTCTTAGCTGCTGCTTTACCATCATTATACTCTCGGCTCGCACTCACACTCACGAAGGTAAAATGTATTTTATTAAAATGTATTTTGAAGCCTCAAGTATTTGAAATACTTATTACAAAATACCTCGGTGTCAGGTATTTGAAATACCAATTACAAATTACATTTTAAGTAAGTAATTGAAATACAAATACCAAATACGTATTTGTATTTCAATTACGTATTTTAATTACAAGTAATTCAAATACTGCCCAACCCTGCATACAGCTTCTATGATACAGCCACGATCGATGCTGAGTAAGTGGTGATTACTTACCTAATCCCAGCTTCTAGGTAATGTGTTACTTAAGATGATCTATCTGTATTATTAACTAGCTAGCATTCGCTGATTCGGTCTACTTGGCTCAAATTATATTCTTTATTAAGTTCAGCAACCAGAGCTCAGTGCTGAAGACACTCCCAAGATTGAAATATCGAGATATTAGTTTCTTCCACCAGTATCTCTTTTATTTAAAAAAAAAAACGTCAAAACGTTACATTTCGCGCATACCAATCAAATGAATCCCCTTTGGGTACGGAACCCTAAAAATTAGAGATAAGGGATCAATCTATATGTAGTAATTTTTAGTTCCATTTTATTTTGTCCGACTTAGTCACAAAATATACCGACAATTCTGTGTATTTTAAGGGATTTGCACACTCTATTGTTGGCCGAACGCTTGTCTATAAAAGCCGATAACGCTGTATTACGGTTATTCTCATTAATTAATTGTTCCGCTGAAACGTTATTTTCAATGTACTGTAAGTATACTGTTTGCATAGGATAGAAGGTTGATCTTTACTCTGATACAAGCCACTTAGCTTTTATGATACCTGGATAATAGGATCGTATACTAAATAATATAATTGTATAGTCACCTGTGGTTTCATAGCTGGCAGACGGAGCTGCCCATGGACTACGTTCATGCTACTTCCATTAGAGAATAATTCATAAAATTGCTTCCTAACTCCTAATGTAATTAGAAGCGCATGTACATACAATACGGGGCATCCCAATGTAGTAGGTACAATGTGTAGTATGGTCATTGCATCAAAATGACGTCTGAAAATGCCCAATGCAGCCCTTGAGCTCCCAAATGGACTCCTTTCTCGATACTATAATATTAAACATATTACTGGATTATTTTTTGGTTTACCATGTGCTTTACTCATTACCTGCAAATATTGTTTCATTATCCTCAATATTTGAAATTATTTCATCGTTAACGAAGAAAAAAAAAATGCTACGAGTTGAGAACCCCCTAACTTTTTAACTGACTTCTAAAAAGAAGTATGTCATTTGTTTTTCTTTGTAAGAAATCTGAACCAGTACCAAACATGAAGAAGACGGTCTAATAAAGATTATTAGACCATCTTCTACACTTACTCAAAATCTATTTTTAACCACTTTTGAATATATTTTTTTTATTGCAATCACAAATTTTAATGATAAAAATGAGCGAAATCCTGATATGTTAAGGACTTCGTACCGCACAGGCTTCAAATTTGGAGTTGCACTCTAAATTAATGAAGTTAGCCAAGTGCGGCATGTGTGAAAATCAAGTAACGGGAGCAGAAAACGCGAACACAAGAAACAATAATTCTTTCACTCCATTTGCTGAGTCTGATGGAGTAGAGGTACCTAATAATAGTGATCGCACATTTCATTTTGTTGCACTGAAAATGCGAATGATGTCTTCAGTAGGTACTTATGCACGAGCCGCATGAATAAGGCTTCTGCTGTTTGCGCATTTTTTCGCGAGTCGGATGCCGTCTTCAGCTTTGCTATGCTATTCATTCATTGTCGTCGCATTTCCAGTTATTTATTGAAGGAGGCGTATGACGCGTGCGATTCGTCCCGAGATGTGCAATTGCAAATTTATAATTTTTTATCCCGAGCTGACAAATGTTTTTAGAATAATGATCAGATGCTAATTCCTGGTTCTCAAAGAAGTATAATCCATAAGTACTTGGAATCATCGATCGGCTTTCTTCGGTCGCCGCGATCGAAGCTTGTAATTAAAAAAGAAATTACCTAACGGCTAACAATCATGAGTCAGTTAACCGTAGCTCATAAAACTCCGCAGCACTTGAGGAATCGCTAATGCGTCCGCCTCTTGAATGGGACAATATTTTAGTTTTGAAAGAACACAGATGGTAGGAGAAGGTTCTTCAATTTGCAAGTACGCGATAGAGATAAGAAGTATCGGGAGATGGAAAGCATTTCGAACTAAAATCTACTATGTCTTTGTTTTAGAGGCCGGAGGCGCGGGCCCCGGCGGGACGACAGGACCAGGGCGGGCCGCCCGGGCGCGGGCCCTCGAGCTCGCGCAGCAGCTCGCCTCGTCGCTGCAGCACGCCATCCCGCCTCCTCCACGACCGGACTTCACCACCGCCAGCGCTATTCTGCGATGGCTACAGCAGAACAACAACTCCGTGGCACTCGTAAGTTCTTAACTGCTGATTTTGACTAGTTTTAATAACAGTGTCGCCTCGTCCGCGAACAATCTTAATAGCTCTACATTAAAATAAGCCGCAAATGTGCCGTACGGTCATACCCTTCTGCCTCCTGGTTTCGGGATACGATAGGTTTTTAGCAGTTTCGCCTCCTCCGCCGCCTCGCCCGATGTTTGTATACCAAATATCTGGATAATTCTCTGCTCCTTCAGTCATTCATCAGACGTGATTAACGTAATTTTGCGCTCCATAGTGGTCGTTACGCATAGCTGAAGAGTGCAGACCTTTGTTCGTAAAAGCACTTACGATATTATATTTCTTCTCAATGATTTTTATTGGGATATTAGAGCTTCAAGTTCAATTCTAAACGAACAGATTTAAATATTTTCTGAATATAAATATTTTCAATAAATATGAATAAGTATATCCATAAACCAATAATGTTATAATCCATGGGATATCGTTACATGTATCATAAGGATAAATCGCAGACGCTCATTATTAGACTGTTTCTGAAACATGGAACGATTATAAATCTCTGCATGCACAACGACTTAGTGTAGCTGTTTGAACAAGACGGCGGATCCGGCTTAACTTGGCTGGAAAAAAGGAATAATAAAAAATATGAGACGTCTCGTACTCGTAAGAGTACAAGTGCTCCGTGCATTTAACATGGCTCGCTGAAAAACTGTTCCCCATTTATCCTCGCCAGCTCGGTGACTGATGAACGGCTAATTGCCTTTTAAATGGGTGAGAGCTTTAAAATCTCTGGTAACAGTGGATATTGTATGTCGAATAACTTTACCAAATAAAATTATCGTGTTATTGCGTAAATACTACAGTATATACCTACTCATAATGTTTCCATAAATTCTGCTGCGGTCGATTAAACAGTACGTATTGCTGTTCCGTTTTAAAAACGACGTCGCATTTTTGTTTATGAGCTTCCCTGCGTCACTCCGTTTAAACGAAGGTTAGGCTTTTACTCAACATATCACAAAAAAATAAATGTTACAAACATTAAGAAAAAAAGTCCGGATGCATTAACAAGGGCCGTTGTAGAATTGTTCCCCATTTTTCCTCGCCTACGCGCTGACTGATGGACGGGTAAATGTCTCGAAAATCTGTAGGAGCATTAGGACTGTTACCATACTGTATCCGTGTGGGTTACACTCCACTTGTTCGAAGTTACGTTTGTGTGTGTACATTTGCAATAAAATGGGCTGCGGTTTCCTGATCTGCACGAAATTTATTTTACTAACAGCTGTTGTATTAGTATATGTATCCGATTTATAATTCTAATGTAGATATAACTATGCGGCCTGGAAATGTTTTTAAGATATGAAGATACAACTAAATAATCCATACTTAATTAATATTATAAATGCGAAAGTGTGTCTGTCTGTCTAGCGTAGCGCTTTCACGGCCCAACCGTTCAACCGATTTTGATGAAATTTGGTGTAGGGATAGTTTGTATCCCGGGGAAGGACATAGGCTACTTTTTATCCCCCGCGGGAATCTAAAACCTTAATCCACGCGGACGAAGACGCGGGTACCATTTAGTGTTATATTATGACTGAGCACGTATCTACTTGAAATTAGATTTTCTCACAATATTCAGCGGGATAACGGAAGCTGTTTTCTGCTACAACATTATTAATGTAATTTCAGTTTTCAAAGTAGAATTCGGAAGCAAATTTATTTTCAGTTTCTACAAAATTGAATCGTAGATATTACTAAAAGATTTCGAAATCTTCGGTAGAATTACGATTAAGTATAACTTAGGACTTAAAGTTTAATATTTTGAAACATATCTACCTCTGAAAGTTACAATCACTTACTAGTTATTACGCATATCTTTACTTTCGGAGATGATGCATGCATATTGCATATTCTTCCTAAAATATTTTTTTGGGTTGTAAGTAAAATTTTTTTTGATAATGAAGTAGGTTCATTGTGCTTAGGTACTTTATCAACTGGAAAAATAGTACTTCTACTTATCACTGAATTCAAGTATGTTCGCTACATTCTGTCGTGTCGTTGCAGTGTTCAAAAAGTCTGATGAGGTTACGAAAGTCAATTATAGGATTTTCAATGTATCTGGAGCTTCGTTATCGTTGTTAGTTCAAGTTTTATGAAAGCCGTGGTTCCGGCATCGAGGGGAAAATCGAAAATCAAACTTGCTGCAATCGGCCACTAGCGTAACTTATTTAAGTTTCACAGTCTAGTTTTGGCTCTGTGACAATAAACCTTATTGTGCCTATTCCGTTACAGTAATAACATGAAGAGCCGATTAATTATGTAACTAGACGAAGCCCACGACTTCTTGAGCAATAACTGTAACTAGCGCTATGATTTAGACCCCCATGAAATCCAGAATTTCAGAAGTTAAAAGAAATTCTTTGTTCAAAATAAACTCTATTCGAAAATTGTTTAGTTTACTTTAGCAAAACAAAAAAAATATAACTTACACACCATGTTAGGCGGCTATGTAACATATTTATATTCGTACGGGCCAATTTTTCTGCCTTCGACTGTTTCTGACTTAAGCAGCAGCAATGTAAATTTATGCTGGGGTAATAATTTTTTAAAGTTTAAGACCAAAATTCTGTACGCCTAATTATGTAGGTACGGCATGAAATAGTGTTTCTAGAATTTTAAAATGTACCAACTTACTTTAACCTATTTCAACAAATAAATAAATAAAATTTGAATTTTATAAAAGAAATACGAACAAAGGTCGTCAGGTTGTGTCTACTAAACTTCCGGTTGCATATCCCAGAAACCGTGTGTTATCCATGAAAACAAAAATGTGACAGAAATGATACAAAAACTTCAAAGCTTTAATCATAACATAGCTTTTAAGTTCGAGAGCCCGCACTGGGGTAGCAGGTGACACGTTCGAGATGAAAGGACCTTGTTTACTGACAAGGATTGCGCACGCCTCAATAGAAATCGTATGCACTCGTGTCCATTCAGTGGTGCATCCCTGAGAGGACGCAATTAGCCCTTGGGTGAATAACCTCCTAAACTACTAGCCCGTCGACGACGAGTACTTCTCAGTGTACCTACATACAAACCAAATTGAACAAAGTTTATGTAATGGCATATCCTCTACTGCCGAATTTCGATTCAAGTACATTTTGGGTTCTACGCTACAATGTTAGTTTAGGGACCTCTCACGCTTACACGAATTATAGATAGAAAATCTTTTCTTTTTTTGACGGCAAATTCATCTTAACATTTTCATAAATAGCTTTGTTGCTCCTCGAAGGATTTGAATAAACTTTTACGCGGGCGAGACTAGAGTAGTTCGATTAATATCTTTGAAGTGGGATTTGGCGAATCAGCATTTGCTATATATCTATTTATTAACTAGAACTTGTAGAAGACTACTACCGGATAAACCTAAAGACATTTCGATAAAAATTATGTTCCCCATGCAATGCAGAATAGGGATGATGCCTAGATATAAAAAATAAATTATTTTTAACTGATTATTAAATAGAGGGTCTTCCGAAAGACCTAAAATTCACATCCTCGGTTAGTTTTAAGTTTGATAACCATTTTAAAATATAGATTAAAGAAAAAAAGTGCGTTGAAATTTTATGACGTCACAACTGTGGATTTCATACAACTTGCATACTTGAAGTGCGTTTTTAAGTTTGATAAAGAGTTGCTGATTTGATTGAGGTGTCATCGTCCCTATTACAATTTTGTTGGCTACTACCATTATGATGCCGGAACTTTTACTTCTTTTTTTGGTGGCTACTTTGGAGTATAATATAAGTTATAACACGCAGTGTCAGGTAACCGTCCTAATAACCCTAAAAAGCTTATAAAATTAATTAATCAAGGTAGGCTGCGTTCCCGCCAACTAGTTATAGGTGAGCGCGCCTCCATTAGTGCTAATTAGAATTTCTCCAAGCATCTGCCTAGCGCAGATATTGGCGTACTTCCTCTTTGAAGCACGCTTTACAGCGTCGTACTGTCTATATTTATACATAAAATAGTTAGCTACTAGCTTTTTGCTGTTACTTTGCAATTTGCATCCATCCATGTATAGGATTTCATTTGGACAACAATTTTTCTACATAACTGCAATTCAGCAGTTAACATGCAAATCATTTTAAGAAGGGAATTTTTAATTTCCGGACCAGTGGGATTTATGGCAAACTAGCTTTTGCCCGCGGCTTCGCTCACGTTAACCGTTTCGTCACCTTTGCCTTTTATCGAAAGCCCAAAATCAAAGTTTCATGGATATAACTTGAAAAACAACTTGATAACGAACTTTTATACAAACTTTCAACCCCCATTTAACCCTTTTGGGGCTAGAATTTTCAAAAATCCTTTCTTAGCGGATGCCTACGTTATAATAGCTATCTGAGTGCAAAATTTCAGCCCGATCCGACCAGTGGTTAGAGCTGTGCGTTGATAGATCAGTCAGTCAGTCAGTCAGTCAGTCACCTTTGCCTTTTATATATTTAGATTACTTGTTATCACTCTCTCACAGTGTTTTATCAGATTCGCCGTCCTGCGTCCCTGAATTGTTGAAGCGTTCTAATAGTAGATGATCCGAATCTAAATCGAGACGTACCGGTTTGATAAGAGAATCAAATTTATTTTATAATAAATTTCATATATTAGAAAATAAATTAAAAATGGGTAGAAAACAGAAATCCTGGACAGAATATTTTTAATTACTTTTTGAAAAATGATTTTTCATAAAATGTTGCAAAATGAAGATAATAATAAAATTTTATACTGGACTTAAAGTATAGAGCATATAGAATGTGCAATCGTAGGGTATTACGCAATTATAATATTTATTTGATAAATTTGATTCTCTTATCAAACCGGTAGGTCTCGATTTAGATTCGGATCTTAGACTATAACGGTTCGATGTATAATTAACTATTTGGGCTCTACCATGGCCTTATGTATTGGATATATAAATTACTAGCTGATGCCCGCGACTTCGTCCGCGTGGATTGAGGTTTTTCGGTTCCCGCGGGAACTCTTTAATTTTCCGGGATAAAAAGTAGCCTATGTGCTATTCCAGACTATACTCTATCTCTGTGCCAAATTTCATCCAGATCCGTTCATCCGTTGGAGCGTGATTGAGTAACAAACATACATCCATACATACATCCATCCATCCAAACTTTCGCATTTATAATATTTATAAATTACTATTAGTCTCTAAATTATCACTGATTAGGCGGAGTGAAGACACTAGCCAACCACGATCCTCAGGCGCTGCGCAAACGTGGACACTTTCTGTTACCGATACGGAACACCGTAACAGAAAACCGTCGTTTTCCCACTTGTTGATTGGCAATTTCTGAGTGCTAAGCGGAAGCGACTGGAAACAAACTGTGCCACGGTGCGCAGATATTGGTTGATTTGAACACAAGCAAATTCTTAATACAAACTAAGGACAGTTGATGAACTGTAAATTAGACGTAGAAATTAATTATAAGTAGAAGTTTAAGCTAAATTAAAATTACTTATTAGCCCATAGGCTAGATGGTAGTAGTCAATAAAGTTGCCATTATATGAAATTGTAATGGAACTTTATGGCAAGGAAAAAAAAAAAAAAAAAATTCTTAATAACATGTGCGGGACTTGTGTGTCCTAGCAAGGACAATTAGTGCAAAGCAAGGTATAACTTAAAGGTGTATAATTTAGTAAGATGGGTCGTAATAATGTTAGAAATTGATAAGAAAACTACTCCTGCATGTTCCTTTTAGCAATGATTTAATTCGATGTTCCTATACAAACGGCTGTTGGCGCTCGAGATAAATAGCATTCTGTTTTGAGCAACATCGACTGGAACAAGGTCTCGTTTCCAGCGGAAATGTTCGTAAACGAAACACGGACGATGCAATTTTAATTAAATTTGTAGTCGTATCTCATAACTGTTAGTAAGCAAGCCCTGTCGGTACTTGTATTTGTTTTCGTTAAGCGTACAGCGTGTTAGAAACAAGCTGGATGAAGAAAAATGCTGCAAGCTGAAATTTATCTACAAGATAACGAAAGAAAACTTCAAAATAAGCGCTCATCTCTAAGTAAGGAATAAACTTGAGAAATTGTATTCTTTATTTATTGCAAACAGAACTTATTAAATCGACTAGTGGGTTGGAAATTGAGATGGAATCTTAAAATCGCAGGATTTTTAATAGAGAAAGAGAAATGAAATTCAAGAACAGATCCTATATTTTCGGTTTTATGTTTATCTATATCTCCAAACGAAGCAGCTATTTTTATTTTTGGTTGTATATTGTACATCTCATATTGTTAAGAACGTCATACCTAAGGCCGGGAGCCATTGAGCGAATACATTATTGTTAAGTTAGGTAATAATTAGCTGACTGCGTTTGTAGATTTTTGTTTATTTGGCCTTAACTGCGTATGATGTTATTTCTTTAGGAAGAGTTCGTAAATGGGGGTAGAAATGATTTCGCAAAATATATCTTTATCTAAAATTAAAGTAATTAAATTGTCTGTAGCGGCTTTAGCTATATGTCTATGTGGTTAAGGTTAACTTTGCAGTGTGACGGCAAACTCATCAGTGAGCGTGAAAGTAGGCTTCACGTCCGGCTTCCGGCGGGCGCCGTCACCCGCTTCCGCTCAAGAGTTCTCCACGCTCCCCTTGACTGATTCGTACTTGACCATTTTCACTTTGCTCTCATTTCATTTTCCACATACGCTTTCGAGTAGTCTTGCGATGTGCACTTTTACGACATTAAAATGCTTTTCACCTTTTTTGTTCTGAACGACCGTAGAACGAATGAACTGAATTTTATCGTCTCTTAATCCACTTGGTCGACTGTTTCAATCTAAAAAACTTTATTGAAAGTGCATTAAATTACGACCCTTGATTGTAGAGCACTGAAATCTACTGAGCGAAGTCTATGGGTCTATCTATAATACTCGAAATAATTTACTCTCGGGAAACGTACCTTGTTTTATGCCAAGAACCCAGTCATTATGAAAATGCTACTATCCAAATAGTTGAGATTGGCTTAAATGGTGAATATATGGTAATCTTGATGCATCTTTGCATTTTCGCCACCTGTAAAATAGTGCCAAACTGTCAACCGTCATAGGTGAGAAACTGCCTGACTGTATACTCGTATTAGCATTTAGCTCGAACTCTACTCGCTGGTTCTACAGTGACAAAAAGATCTTCATGGAGTTTTCCTTAACGAATTTTGAGAAATTTCATCTGTGCGAAACTACGCGGGTTAGGGCGAAAACACACAACCAATGGAACTGCACAGATATACAGAACACAAGATGATACGTATTTCCCATACGATGCCGACGTTTCGTGTGGACGTTTTTTCCTGTCCTATCAGTTTTCGCCCTTAGCTAATTTAAAGACTTGGAGGCTTTTAAAATATCTCACGTGGAGACAATGGGGCTAATTTTGTAGTGCACTATCTCTAAACTAAACTAAAATGACAGAATTAAAAATATTGCTAACCCTTTCATAATACTCCCTGCCGTAAGGGACAGAACTATAAAGCTGTCATTTTAGTTTAGTTTAGACATTGTGATAAATACAGAATTGACCAATTCTGTATTACATACAGTACAGTATTCGTTTCGGTAAACTGGCTGTTTATGCTGCTATGATAGCAGTGGGCGATGTAAGCGGTATTGGCAAGCAATGCCAATATTGCGCGGCAATATGTTAGCGAGGATGTGAATGTGAATTGTTATTGCATACTCCGAATCCGAACCGATGATTCCATCTTTCGCACCACATTGTGCATGTTTCGACAGAGGCATTATCTGATCGAATCCATAATAATTGTTTTGGCAGGTGCGTCGTGCATACGAAATTTCGGCATAGATAAGACGTACTCTAAATTTAAACTCCTTTTTGTACTGAAATTTCCATCAATCAGTTAGCATGCCGAAGGCCGACTTAATAAATATTTTGATGATGGCCTTATTTTACATGCTGATATCTATTGAGATATTTTGTGAAACCTCTTCAAGGTTAATAAAGCCTTAAACTTAATTGCACCAATAAGTGCAGGTCCAATTTCACAATTACCTAATCTTTAAAATCTTTAAATTGTTTAGTTGTGACCTGTAGTAGATTTTCCTTTGGCAACACAACAATTATCACCGAACAACCACTGTTGAGTGCAGGGGGTATTAAAAGCAAAAAAATATATATAGGGCATGTCATAAACATGTTTATGTTTTTTTGCTTTCACACACGGCGAAATTCATCATTTTACATCTAAATCAAATATTTTTCATCAAAATGTAGCATAATATTCGACATGCTCGCTGTGTCGTATTGTTTACTATCTGCTTCAGCAAATTCGCTCGCGCAAAGAGTAATTTAAAATTCCGTGCGTTCAGCCGAGTCAGCCTCGAGCCCCTCATTATTACTTTAGGGCTCCAGGGTGGGGTATCATGATATCGATAAATTACGATGTTATTCGGATCTTTTTTTTTTAGGCCACTACAAGTTAGCCCTTGACTGCAATCTCACTCGATATAAAGTTATGATACAGTCTAAGATGGTAGCGGGCTTACCTGTTCGGGGTATGGCAATTATAATATGGTTTCTACATGGCATCGTACCAGAACGCTAAATCGCTTGGCGATTTGGTATGAGTACATTTGCCGGTAGGGTGGTAACTAGCCACGGCCGTAGCCTCCCCAGGCCAGACCAGAGACAATTCAGAAATTAAAAATTCCCGAATTGACCCTGCCGGGAATCGATCCCGGGACCTGCCACTTATAAGACCACAGTGCTCACCAATGCGCTGGGAGGTCGTCGAAACTGTTTGTGTTGCTGTTGTTGTATGCTACATGTTTGTGTTACACTGCTAGGAGGAATCCATTTGAGGCAGAACAATAAATTCTAACCAAGATTCTGGACTAATTGCGTTGTCTAACGTCTTGAAATTGCCATCATCATCATGATTTCAGCCTGCGGACGTCCACTGCTGAACATAGGTCTTTACCAAAGATCGCAATTACACCCGGCACACAGCGGTCCTCATTTAGCCATCTCTTTATATCGTCGGCCCATCATGCTGGAGGGCGCCCCACACTATACATTTACTTGTACGCGGTACCACTTTAGAGTTTTCCGGCTCCAACGGCCATTGCTCCTATCAAGTCACCATAGCATGAAGGTGTAGCGTAGAAGTAATTACATAGTTACAAGTAACTCGACGTATTAAATTAGAAACGTTTCGACTAAACATAGTGTAACTCACCACTACAACTTTTTATATAGCTCGACGCATCGACGTGCTGTTGTTTCGAGTGCCCTACTGAGCACGTTTGCTAACTACTAAAAATTGGTTCACAGGAAATATCAAAATTTTATCTTATATTTATTGCCTGCTACGTTATGCCGGATTCAGGAGACTGCATTTAGAACAGATCTCTATTAGATATCTATTTAGATATTAGTCTTTGTATTATAGTGCACTGTGCACACACTTAACTATAATATCTAATCTGATGGCTAATCCATGGAGATAGGCCGCCGTCGCTGAAATTCGGTCAGGAGGACATTATTATTATGTAAAATATAAAATTTTATACGCATACTTAGCTGTTTTCAAAACGATTTCAGACATTATTCTGCATTCTTGTCATTTTACATTTTATAGAATGGGTAGAATTTAATATTTCGTCCATACCTCAGATAGAGATACGGCACTTTAAATAAAATTTCATAAGTTCTGTCCTTGGATTTCGCTGCAGAAAATGTCTCGAATTCAAGAATTCAGTGACCAAATTCGAGCATAATTTTAGCTAGATAATAAACCATCCTAATAACAAGATTGTTTGTTATTTATTGAATTTCATTTTACCGTACCGTATAATTACCGTACGTAATTTGTACATTTTGTTACGTATTTAATATTTTTGCCCTAAATTCAGGAGCTAAGGTTACCATATCTGTACAAGTAGTTTAAAGAACAGGTTTTTGAGTGCCTCGGTGAAAACTGTTTGCATTCATTACAGGCGTCTGATGACCAGCAACTAATATTGAAAACTAGCCGGCATGTTACTTTTATGTCAACGACCATGCAATACAAACGGAAATGTAACCGTTTGCAGAATTCTAAACAATTCTGTATTGTTTGTGCTTTTCTGTTTTGTAGACAATTTATTTTCATGTGCAGCTTTCTGTATAACGTTTCCTAGGTAGTTTAGACGATACTGACTGCCGCTTATGTGTACTTTAATCTATACTTTTTGCGAAAGTTTGGACGGATGTATGGATGGATGGTTTGTTACTCAATCACCAGAACGGCTGATCGCACAGAGGTAGATTATAGTCTGGAATAACACATAGACAACTTTTTATCCCGGAAAATCAATGAGTTAGGTACCTACCGCGGGAACCAAAAAACCTAAATACACGCTGACAAAGTCGCAGGCATCAGCTAGTTGGTTTATCATTTACTATGAACAGCAAATCAAAAGCAGAAGAAAATAATGTTGCGCCTGTAGTTATTTTCGTTGCAAACAGTTAACATACAGTTTTGGCTTAATGTATTTAAGCCAAAACTCGTAATTTCCCGGGAGGAATTAGTGACGCTTTTATTTGAAAATATTGGAAATCGATTGGAAACAAGCTTGTAGAATATTGAAATCATGGTTTCTTCGACTTGGCCCACGAATTTGACGTCATTAAATCAGAAATTGTAATTTTAATAAAATTTTGATTGCGGTTCTTTTCCTGACTGACTCAATAAACGCACGACGCAACGATTTTTTACTTGGATTGAATGAAGAAATCTCTAATACAATGATACTATACGAGTATATAATTCCATTTCCGTAAAATTCCATGTATAAGTGTATTTATTTTGCCAAAAAAGGTTTTCATATAAGACTTTATTTTCTGAAAGGCTATTATTAGAGCCAGTGGCGGGGCAAGACCTAAATTTGAAGTGGGCAAGATACATTTTGCGAGGCCCCCTGATGGATGACGCAAGAGGACGGATTTTGTTGAAAGAAAAATTTTGCAGCTACACTGAGCAAATTACATTGTACTTTTTACTATGCAAACATAGTTAAAAAGTACTAAGTTTTTCTGGTAAAAAGTACCAAGTATAGTTTGTAAAAATTACTAAGTTACTTGGTAAAAAGTACAAAGTTACTTGGTAAAAAGTGCCAAGTATACTTGGTAAAAAGTACCAAGTAAATGAATTTTTATTCCAAACCGTATTTTATTATAAATACCTAATCACTTTGTGTATTATGTGCAAATGAATATTATTTAATTTTTAATTCTAATTGAATTTATTCAGTTTTTTTTAAATGAATAATCACTTAGATCAACATTGGATGAATTTCAAAGCTTTTATTCAACTTCACCACGTCATTATAATATTGTTTTAACATTAAAAATAATATAATATGGTGGCCCAAATAGTGACGTCCAAAGAAAAAATTTGATTCTTCGTACTTAGACCTATCATAAAATACCCCATGTACGAGTATGTTCAGCGATTTTTGGTAGTTTTCGAGTTATAATTTTTTAAAGATGTCTGAGGGAGTGAGTGTTAATTTTTTTTCTTTTTATTTAGTGCTTTTTTCCGAATTTTTTTTTTGTGAACATGCTTGCTATCAGGGCTGTGCAAAATACATGCTTTGCTATAATTGAAATACAAATTACAAAATACTTTATCGCAAGTAATTAAAATACGAAATACAAAATACCTATATGTAAGGTATTTGAAATATAAAATACAAAATACAGTATTTTAGCTATTTTTAATTGAAATACGAAATACGAATTAAGTACAAAATACAAAATAAGACGTAATCGTAAAACGTATTTCATGTTTTTTGTAACTTGTCTCTAAGCCTCATTTTCATTTTCATTTTCATTTTAACACTAACATAAGTCGGAAAATTTTTGGTCCTAAGTGAAAAGTTTACGTTCGACAGTAATAGAGTCGAAATTTCAACTTTAGATTAAAAATACTTTAACTTGTCTACGTCACTTCAGACTGATTTTAAAAACTTTTGAGGTTCCTAAGCTTCCTTTATTAGTCTAAAAATTTGGTACTTTACGGGGCATTATTGTGAGAAATCGGACGTCAAAGGCGGTAAGGCGGAAAATTCTGAACTTACAATTTGATTCTTAAAAATGTTTTTTGCGTATTTTTGACTATTTTATAGCATAATGCTGTAGAAAATTTCTGAATTTAAGTATTTAGCACAAAAATCCATACTAATATTATAAATGCGAAAGTGTGTCTGTCTGTCTGTCTGTCTGTCTGCTACGCTTTCACGGCTCATCTGTTCAACCGATTTTGGTACAGGGATAGGTGGTAACCCGGGGAAGGAAGTCGCGGGCATCATCTAGTAATCAATATATTTTATTGACATCAAAGTTATTAGGCGTTTTTTAGTTTTTAACAGACATTAGGCAATAAAATAACCGAATTGCACTCAGTTACTAAACAATAGCTGTTTCCTTTTATCCTTCTGGCAATAAAGTATAGCTTTTCCGCACCTACAAGTTTACCTGCCTTTGTCGGCAGCATTGTAAAGAATTGCTGGCAAAAACAGGTAAAAAATCTTGTGGGAGCAGAAAAGCTATACTTTGCTGTCAGTAGGATAATAAGATTAAGCTATTTTAGTAACAGAGTGCAATTCTGTTTCTTTTTTGCCTAATAACTGTTAAAAACAAAAAATGACAAAAAACATTTACGTTACCTTTAAATATCGATTATTTTTGTAGTAATGTTCCATAAAATTTCAATTTGCCATAAAATTGTCAAAAATAGACAATAATCAATTTTAAGAATCAATTTGTAATTTCAGAAATTTCCGCCTTACCACCTTTGAAGTCCGATTTTTCACAATTATGTTCCCTAAAGTACCAAATTTTTAGACTAATTAAAGGAAGCTTAGGAACCCCAAAAGTTTTTAAAATTAGTCGAAAGTGACGTAGACAAGTGCAAGTATTTCTAATCTAAAGTTGAAAATTTGACTCTACCTCTGTCTGACGTAAACTTTTCACTTACGACCAAAAATTTTCCAACTTATGTTAGTGTTGAGATAGTAATAATTTTATGCAAAATAATTACTATCTCAAATAATATTAATTTGCGCACAATATTATATAGTACACAGAGTGATCATTTACAATAAAATACGGTTTGGAAAAAATAAATAAATAATTTTTACCAAGATAGTATACTTGGTACTTTTTACCAGAAAAACTTAGTACTTTTTACCTATGTGTGCATAGTAAAAAGTAGGTAGTTTGTAATTTTCTCTGTGTAGATTTTTAAAAAACGAATGTGGTAGGTTAGTATTGCCAGATACTTGCTAGCCGGTGTTTTTATTATTTATTGCTAGATGAGTAATTATATCGATATAATCTATATTTGCGTTCGCGGGCCTTGGAGGAGCGAGGCCCCTTGGACCGCGAGGCCGTAGGCGGTGGCCCACGTCGCCCACGCCCTCCGCCGCCTCTGATTAGAGCCCTGTCAGCTTAAATGTTACCGAATCTACGGAACACCCTTCCATATTACTTTAGTAGATGTACCTACAACAACGAGTCAGGATACGCTACAGGTTAAAAAGTTATTCCACATCGAATGGTTGAATCAGGATAAAATGATACTCTTATTCAAAAAGTTACAATATTCGACACATACAAGCTCAACCGGACCAATATCGTATTGTTTTCAGTCTGCCTCAGCGGATCTTCTCGCACAAAGAATTAATTAAAAATTCAATGCATTCTGTTATGTCAGCGTCGAGCCTCATATTATGTGCAAAGATCCAGCGAAGTGGGAATTCTCCCGCAGATTTGTCCCTTCGGACAAATTTTTGCTGCGTTGTTAATATTCTAGGACGAGGATCGGCTTAACATCTTAACCACGCCGTGGCATTCTCAATAATTCTTGATAATATATCTTTAGTACTGTAACATTTTGTATACTATTTGAAACGGTTATATAAACTTAAATAAACGACTAAACTCAGGTGAATTTTAATCTCTAAAATATTGAACGATGGCAACTGATAACAATTTTTTCTGAATTTAAATAATAATATTACGACCCACGCTCGAACCACATTAACTATTTCCTGTACGAGATTATGTTCATTGTTGTAAAAAAATGGTCGGATTGATTAAAAAAGCTCCTTTGTTTGAAATATAAACCGCAAACAGCACCAGCAGAGTGTATTTGTGTTAATTTTATGGCCTCCTTTCTCACAAAAGATAATGAGATTAGCTATTTTCAGACATGGTCTTTCTTAAAAAAGTAGTTTTACGTTCTACGAGGCGGGAATTAAATTTTACATAACGTAGTTTAAAATGTTACCTTTAGGCAATTTTAAACTTTTCTCATTCTATTTGGGTAAAAGATAAAAGTGGTCTCACGTTGTCGTTATCGTGTGACCACGTCTTCGTGACAATTTTAGCAGTTGGCATCAAGATTCCACAGGGTTCATCGTCTTTAGTTTTTAATAGATTAGTGACTCAATAGTGTGTTTTATTTAGTCAGCTTAATTTTGCAACTAAACCTGCAATATTCTCAGTAGTTGGCCATATTGACTCTCCGTCAAAGTGTTGTTAATGGAAAAATAAAACTGCGTCTAGCAATTCCTGCAAGCCTCCCTTATCATGGCGGTCTGTCGCTGTCAAGTTCACGCTAAACTTTGTATTGTGTTCTTGTTTGGACTCCGCGTTTAGTTTCCTTTCGAAGTGCTTAACTGGGTAAACTTAGTGAAGAAACTATTTGCTCTTATATTTTATACTACGCCAACTGAAAGGTAAGCAGTTTATTTTCCTAATGTTTTTCATTATTATTTTTTATTCCCTATTTATTGCTTCGAATTCTTGCAGTACATTGTTTTTTCTCCTCTAATAAGATAGAACAATTATTATTCCAATCACTTAATGCCGTACTCAGAGACGTTCAATCATCGCATAATCATCACTTAAGTTTTTGTATTGAAATCTATACCAAGGAGGTTCTTAAGTAATGATTAAGCTACTCTAAGTACGGCACATATTTCTTTAATCATGCTAAATTCCTTGCACCTTCGTTCAACGTATTATTGTTAGCAAATTAAGTTATTTTTAGTAGTAACTAGCTGATTCCCGCGACTTCGTCCGCGTGGATTGAGGTTTTTTGGTTCCCGCCAGAACTCTTTAATTTTCCGGGATAAAAAGTAGCCTTTGTGTTATTCCAGACTATAACCACAGAATAGGTAATAGTAGTAACAGAAGAGTTACTCCGCGAAGACCTTTTAACCATCAGCGACTCAGGTTACGTCGTAATAAAGTGCAATTCAGCTCGCACAGCGCTGCGAGTGAAAATAATTAAATACCTACCTCTATATATCTCTTTCTTTCGCGTAACTCTTATCCCTTCAGACGCGGCGCGTGTAGCCTTAGGGTTGACTACTTCTAAATTCTTACTATCGGTATCATTACTATGGGTCGGTAATCGGTTGCAATGATGACGACAATTACTTTAAAAATAGATAAAAGATATATTATTATTATTCATAGATTTTGTAGAAACCAAATAGGGATATGGGTTTAACATGCTGCCATGCCCCTAACTGGTTAGCCCGCTACCATCTTACACTGCATCATCACTTACCATCAGGTGAGATTGCAGTCAAGGGCTAACTTGTAGTGGATAAAAAAAAGTCGTTATATATTCCACAAGTAGTGAAATATCAATGAATATTTTACACTTATATGGGGTGGAAGGGGGCCCATGCCACAGTTTACGAGACAAAATAATATACCCACATTATGGATTAATCATCATCGACTCATCGGCGGCCCACTAGTCCCACTACTAAGCACGACTCACGAGGCTCTTCTCAGAATGAGAAGGGTTTAAGCCATATATTCCTCCACACTGGCCAATTTCTTGTTGGCAGACATATTAGAGTTTTTTATAATGATTATAGAACTTCAGGCATGTTTTCAGCTTTATACACGATTTTTGTTCACCGTAAATGATATATTTTAATTAATTAAGTTGGAGGTGCGTTCCCAGGATCGAACCCCAGACTTGGAGGCTGAAGTATACCCATTAGGCTATCACTATAATATTGGATACTACCAATGGTTTATATTTACTTTTGTTTAAAACTGTATCTTGTGTGGATATACAAATAAAACTACCCACATTATGTATTAATATTAGTTTTGTTTAGAACTCTAAGTAGGTACGTATGTACTATGTACCTAGATAGGCAAATAATACAAACTTACCTTTCAGGGTCCTTAGGAAGTGCAAAGAGCGATAAGTTAGGTCTTAATAATTAGAGTTTAAACGACCTAATGTGATACGATATCGTTTACTGATCTTTCTTTGTTTATCCATAACGAGAACTTGAGTAAAAGTCAAACGTATAACTACGGTCCGCGCGCAACACTCGACTGATACGAGTGCCGTCGAGCGTCCACGCAGCAGTAGTTAAATATCTCAGGTCACGTGACAAGTGAGCCAGGCCTGCTATAACTATAATCTACCTCTGTGCCAAATTTCATCTAGAGCACATCTAGAGTGTTTCATTCTGGCGTGATTGAGTAACTAACATTCATCCATCCATCCAAACTTTCGCATTTATAATATTAATATAGATTAGGTACTAGGATCCTCTATTAATTTTTACCAGTTGAGAGGATAGATAGAATTGAGGTAAATGCGCCGAAAATGGTATAAGTACATACCTACTGTTTAAATGAGGCGGATACGAACCGGCACTCAATGTGAATTTATTTTGACTGTACGAACGGAATCCAGCATTCCCTGCATACAACATCTTTTGTAACTCTGCTCTAAATATCAGAAATAGCGTTGCCCGTAGTCCGTAATCCGTATATTGTGTAAACACTGTTGCTCTTCCTATTTCAACAGGCAACCATTAAATGGAACAGTGTATTATTATCGTTAGCAAGTATTTTTATAGCCGCCTAAGTATCATTTGCCGCCTACTGGGCAAGGAGGGTGGCGACCCGAAAACAATGATGTTACGAGCCACTATTATAACGTGTCAGTAATTCCTTATTTACTCCCCAACGAGTGCGGTGGTTGAGGGCGGGTCAGAAGATTCATAACGCATAGGGTTAAAAGATGCAATTATGGAAACTTGAAATTCCAAACAAAATTGAAATTGAATGAATTTGAAAAAGAAACTTCAAATGATCTGCATCCTTAAATGCATCCTCATTCCTCATAACTGCGACCCTGCGATGTCTACAAACATAATAGAGAACTTGGCCCACGATTATAAAGTATAAATAACTTTAACAGTTATTCTTTGTAATCGTGGTAGCGAAAATTCATCATGACCTCGCGGGTCGTCCTAATCTACATCTCATAGAAGTGATATTGAAAATTTAGATAGAGTGTAAAAATAATTCACTTAACTACCTACATATAGTATATTTACTATTTAGGCTATACTAGCACAAGGACTAGTAAATTGATTTAGAAAAAAAATTCAATCCTGTCAATTTTTGGCATCTGCAATATGCTTTTGCCAAAAAGTGATAGCTTTACAAAATTTAACATAATATTCAGTAAGTGCCCTTAAGCAAGCGGCCCTAGTGTTTAAATGATAAACAGTATACACTTTCTATGTTATGAACAATATGAGCCTTCCTTTTACCCCACATAAAATTGTGGAAATATTGTCGTAACAATCGGCTAGGCGGAAAAATCTAACAGTTGGTCTTTTCTTATATGTAAGTATATTGTATTGTACACCTATATAGCGTTATATTAAACTTCTTTGTTACATTTTCCCCGGGATGATTAAAAAGCTTTTTGTGAGGAACAAAAAGATTTTCAGCCAAACCTGAGCTTCAAAACTGAAGAGATAGTAGGTATGTTTAATTTACAACCATTTTCTTTTTAGGGTTCCGTAGCCAAATTTGGCAAAAACGGAACCCTTATAGATTCGTCATGTCTGTCTGTCTGTCTGTCTGTCCGTCCGTATGTCACAGCCACTTTTTTCCGAAACTATAAGAACTATACTGTTGAAACTTGGTAAGCAGATGTATTCTGTGAACCGAATGAAGATTTTCTTACAAAAATAGAAAAAAAACAATAAATTTTGGGGGTTCCCCATACTTAGAACTGAAACTCAAAAATGATAAAACTAAAAAAAATATATGATGTACATTACCATGCAAACTTCCACCGAAAATTGGTTTGAACGAGATCTAGTAAGTAGTTTTTTTTTAATAATTTAAAACTTACTACAGGTTTGTACGGAACCCTCGGTACGCGAGTCCGACTCGCACTTGGCCGGTTTTTAGGGTTCCGTAGCCAAATTTGGCAAAAACGGAACCCTTATAGATTCGTCATGTCTGTCTGTCTGTGTGTCCGTCCGTATGTCACAGCCACTTTTTTCCGAAACTATAAGAACTATACTGTTGAAACTTGGTAAGTAGATGTATTCTGTGAACCGCATTAAGATTTTCACACAAAACTAGAAAAAAAACAATAAATTTTGGGGGTCCCCATACTTAGAACTGAAACTCAAAAAATTTTTTTTCATCAAACCCATACGTGTGGGGTATCTATGGATAGGTCTTCAAAAATGATATTGAGGTTTCTAATATCATTTTTTTCTAACCTGAATAGTTTGCCCGAGAGACACTTCCAAAGTGGTAAAATGTGTGTCCCCCCCCCCCCCTGTAACTTCTAAAATAAGAGAATGATAAAACTAAAAAAAATATATGATGTACATTATCATGCAAACTTCCACCGAAAATTGGTTTGAACGAGATCTAGTAAGTAGTTTTTTTTTAATAATTTAAAACTTACTACAGGTTTGTACGGAACCCTCGGTGCGCGAGTCCGACTCGCACTTGGCCGGTTTTTTTATGCTAAAATGACTGGACTACAAGTGCAACAATGGCGAGGAAATGTGTTGAGTCTAGAAAACTGGGACTGGAAAAAAACAACTTTTTTCGCCCATACATACTACAAAGTCACCAGCTCCAGCATCGAGCTGATCTGGTCATGGAACCAGGAGGTGGATAGGGGAACTCTTCAATGATTATCAGTAAGCCCCTCGAGTATGGGCTTAATTGGTTTGTTTTAAAGATTCCAAGCGTGTTTTTGAACTAATTTAAGGCACTTGGCCGGTTTTTCATAAATGGAAGAAGTTTCCGTTTATGTATACACTCGCGTCTGTTGAAATAAATTGTAACTTTATGAATTTCTACACGATGCAATTTATTCATTGACCGAGCGAAGCGAAGGTCTCTGAGTCTACTTGAGTGAATTGGCACTTGTCCGTCCGTCCGTCCGTCCGTCCGTCTGTCAGAGCCTTATAATTTCTGAATTACTGAACGTAATTACTTCAAATTTAAATATAATATTATGTAAACCGATGGCCTCCCGCCGAATATGGCTTAAAAAGTTATAAAAATCTTTATTTCAGGGGGGCTCAGGGGGGGAGAAGCGAATGCGAAGTAAAATATTTTTTATAGCGTTACATAGGATTGCGGTATATCATTTTAAAGATAATTAGGAATAGAGTCCAAGAATATATTTTTTTTAATTTTTCCCATAAAATTGACGAAATGGGGGGCTTTCAAAGTCCTCTAAAGAACGAAGAAAGACGAAGAAAACGTCTAAAGTTGACCTCAGAACTCTAAATTTTCTGAAAGGCTGGGCTGAAACTTATCAATTATTTGAATTATATCCTGTACTTGAACAACAAATACTAAAATTAGATAAATATTATAAGGAAACGAAATTATTTAATTTTTAATGAGATCCGTATTTTTAACAGAACTTCACAATGATGTCAATAGATGGCGCTCTGTACAAGTTTATGGATACCTCGAGGTCAGTTCGGGGCGAACCACTAGTTATTATTGACAGGTAATTTTATCTAATAAAGTTTATCCGTATTTCAGCGACTTTTTCAAAAGTTTCAAATTAATTGAAGCTACTCTAGTCACACACACACACACACACACACACACACACACACACACACACACACACACTTAGGTATTTGATGAACTCTACAAATACTGGACGAGTTACGTACTTCTTTCTTCAGTGAATTGTAGGATATCTGATCTACCGTTTACCAAAAACTCAACGCATATTAGCTTTTGATAGAGTGATAGACATTTATTTATTGCAGACTTCACCCAATTAGAAAAGTTCCAGTTAGAGTAAATTAGTAGGTATAAAATAGGTATTTAAAACGTGGTGAAAAAAGGTGCCTCGATGTTTTAAAGATCACAGTACGTTCACGTCATATAACGTTAACGTAATATACGGTTCTGTAAATAGTCCCTAACATTCATGGAACTTAAGGCCCTTTAAACATTTACCCCGCGACCAACTATAGGTAAAAAACTCAACTATAGGTATAAAACTCGTCACACTACAGCATATATATGCACGCTTTACGAGAGCGTAGAGCTTTAAAGCGTAGAGACGCTCGATTTTATAGCCAACTAACCAGTTTTGTTACTTGAAAATATTAGACGATTATTTATTTACTAGGTACTTGTTTACGCTGTTGGCCGCGGTAAATATTATGTACCTATTTATGCGCCGAAACAATACTCGCGGCTACAATAATACTCAGTTTTTGAGATTGTAAAATAATGTATAAAAGATTATCTTACCGATTTCGTTCAAAATCGATATCTGGGGTTCCGTAGGATCACAAAATAGGAAACTGTTACCAAAATTTTAAAAAAGTCAGCGCCATTTTGAAATTCTTTGTTATCGTACCGATTTCGTTCAAAATCGATATCTGGGGTTCCCTGGGATCACAAAACAGGAAACTATGAACAAAATTTTAAAAAAGTCAGCTCCATTTTGAAATTCTTTGTTATCGTACAAATTTCGTTCAAAATCGATATCTGGGGTTCCCTGGGATCACAAAACAGGAAACTGTTACCAAAATTTTAAAAAAGTCAGCGCCATTTTGAATTTTAAAAAGTTCACTGCTGACTTTTTTTTGATTGACTGCTGTTTTGTGATCCCAGGGAACCCCAGATATCGATTTTGAACGAAATCGGTACGATAACAAAAAATTACAAAATGGCGCTGACTTTTTTAAAATTTTGGTAACAGTTTCCTGTTTTGTGATCCCAGGGAACCCCAGATATCGATTTTGAACGAAATCGGTACGATAACAAAGAATTTCAAAATGGCGCTGACATTTTTAAAATTTTGGTAACCGTTTCCTGTTTTGTGATCCCAGGGAACCCCAGATATCGATTTTGAACGAAATCGGTACGATAACAAAAAAATTCAAAATGGCGCTGACTTTTTTAAAATTTTGGTAACAGTTTCCTGTTTTGTGATCCCAGGGAACCCCGGATATCGATTTTGAACGAAATCGGTACGATAACAAAAAAAATCAAAATGGCGCTGACTTTTTTAAAATTTTGGTAACAGTTTCCTGTTTTGTGATCCCAGGGAACCCCAGATATCGATTTTGAACGAAATCGGTACGATAACAAAAAATTACAAAATGGCGCTGACTTTTTTAAAATTTTGGTAACAGTTTCCTGTTTTGTGATCCCAGGGAACCCCAGATATCGATTTTGAACGAAATCGGTACGATAACAAAGAATTTCAAAATGGCGCTGACATTTTTAAAATTTTGGTAACCGTTTCCTGTTTTGTGATCCCAGGGAACCCCAGATATCGATTTTGAACGAAATCGGTACGATAACAAAAAAATTCAAAATGGCGCTGACTTTTTTAAAATTTTGGTAACAGTTTCCTGTTTTGTGATCCCAGGGAACCCCGGATATCGATTTTGAACGAAATCGGTACGATAACAAAAAAAATCAAAATGGCGCTGACTTTTTTAAAATTTTGGTAACAGTTTCCTGTTTTGTGATCCCAGGGAACCCCAGATATCGATTTTGAACGAAATCGGGACGATAACAAAAAATTTCAAAATGGCGCTGACTTTTTTAAAATTTTGGTAACAGTTTCCTGTTTTGTGATCCCAGGGAACCCCAGATATCGATTTTGAACGAAATCGGGACGATAACAAAAAATTTCAAAATGGCGCTGACTTTTTTAAAATTTTGGTAACTGTTTCCTATTTTGTGATCCCAGGGAACCCCAGATATCGATTTTAAACGAAATCGGTACGATAACAAAAAAATTCAAAATGGCGCTGACTTTTTTAAAATTTTGGTAACAGTTTCCTGTTTTGTGATCCCAGGGAACCCCAGATATCGATTTTGAACGAAATCGGTACGATAACGAAGAATTTCAAAATGGCGCTCACTTTTTTTTAATACATACATACATACATGCATACATATATATTCCTAACATACCCTTTCCTTGTGGCTTTGCCGTAATCGGGTAAAAAAAATACGCCTACACTTGAGAACTTCCTTCTTTGTGGATGTCGGTATCAAGTTTTTCTAAGCGCAGTACACATAGAGAATATTATATCTCTATGGCAGTACACAACACGGTGTTCATTTTGTCGTAATAAATTTCGTGCAAAAAAGCGATACACCCACCCGTCCACGAGCGCGTCTCAGCGCGTACTGAGCGCCAAACGCCTAGCGCTCGGCTTCTTTTCATAGAAAAATGTATGAAACATTTTTTTTTGCCACATAAACTATAAACATATTTATTTGTATGCTTAATGCTTTGCACCATGGATAGAGGACTATATAAGCCCCACTTTATTGTTAATATTCAAGTTAAAATATGCAGCGGATCTAGCTTTATGGGTACCTATCGGGACCCCATTTTTCGTCATTTTCAGCAGATCTTGCGTTCGGAGAAACGTATTTATGCAGAAAATTTGTATTGGAGTGTGCATTTTTATAAGGTCAAACGAGAGAAGAAGAAATGACCTTTAATTTGATACCATGACATCCCCACAGCTGTGACTCCCGATTCTTTAAAGTGTACCTGGAAAAGGATGACATAAGATGAAGGATGTATAAGGCACCTTAACTTATACGGGAAAATTAGAAAAACGTGCAACAGAGAAATAAAACTTGCGTCTAGCAAGTTGTGCAGCCGAGAAATTGCGGCAGTCGGTCGCTGTTGCTGGTAAATTCTGGGGAAACTTTATATTATTGCGTTATAGCTACACTTTTTTCCTCGTCTGACGTGCCTAACTCCATGAACTTTGTGAACTGTTAAGTCGCTACCATTAAAAGCACTATAAATATTTACTTACATTTACTAAAGTTACTTTTCTTACTAGGGTTTGACTTCTTTTAATTTCGCCCAGACCTCTTTCCGGTGCGCAATTTTATGTTACAGACATTTATTTTTATATTAATACCTACTCGATTCCACAAATCCATACATTCTGGAAGTAAACTTTACCATGCATAAACCAGAGTTTCTCCCATAATCTTTGGCTATAAATATAAAATTATAAAGCAGTTGGTAGCATGTGCTTATTTTTATTTACTCTTTTTGTTTTGTTACAAGAGTGACCTTTTTAAACAAATTACCGCCGGCTGCCATAATAAAAATAATGAGCTCCTAAGCCCCGCAAATGATCAATGAGCTTGTTCAATTTTGTACTAACAAAGTAAATTTCAATTTATACTAACAAAGTAAATTACAATTTGAGAGCCTCCAAGCTTGGAACTCAATTTATACTCTGACAGAGCCTTGTTCGTTTTCATGAGAAATACCTACCATGTATTTCCATCGATCCCTCAGGACTTGTCGTTTTCATTAAGTCCGCGCTATCGGTCTTTTAATAACGTGCCTTGAACTATTCAGTTAATTATAATTTATATAACTATCCGTTATCTATTACATCAGATTTCCTTGTCGGCTGAAGTTGACAAGAATATTCATCGATCTAAGCGACCGTTAGCGATGTATGTATTTTACGAGGTTAACTATCATTGTTATTATTAACTACTTATTCATCGATCGCTAACAGTTTTTGGTATCGAGAACAACAATATGCAACGGTATTATATATCGTGAGATATTGACTGCATTTATTGACAGAGGTTCAATAATGATATCAGGGAGCATGAAAATTACTCTATAAGTACTTACTAATCATTTCTTATTGTTAAATCGTAAGATTTTATGAAGTAGCGTACAATTTAAATATTAGGTATATTGTGAGTTGTGACGTGGTTGTGACGTGCAAAATGTCGGTAGGCTATTCGTCAGTCCATAGTATAGTGCCCAGTTATAGCCCTAGTAGGTAAAACCTTAGTCTCAATGGTTCTGCTTGTCGCGCTACTAGATTTTGGCCAATAGCGGAAGAGTAAAGCAATCAAAGGCGAATGCGATCGTTGGAGTCTACCTAGTTATCATTTTTACTATTTTTATTTTCAGAGTTTACCTTCTTTAGAATCTATTTGCATATAATATAAGCCCGGGGTATGAAAATGTATGGGGAGTAAAATCAAACTCTCCGTTACGTTATTGACTTTATGTTTCCATGGTAACACTTGTTTATGTTTCCATGACTATGTAATGTATTTTGATGAATATAAATTATATAATGAATATAAGTAAATGTATCAAGCATGCTTTCAGTAATATAAAAAATGCGTTCATTTACCCTCATTTACTAATCTATTTATTTTATAATCGTTCGTAAAGAGTAAACTCCAGTCGTGCGTCGGAGCTGACACACACAATTTTTTTAATATTATCATTTTTACGTAATAAGGCCCCATTATTCCAGCAAATTCAGTCGTCTAGAATAGAGCTGATGTGATGATGATATATAAAAGAACAGTAGAAATTAAATCTGAACGTACGATTTATATGCGTCACGGTGCGCGTGCGCGCGAAAGTTAATTACGAATAATAAGTTGCAATTTTGGATGCCATTTATGGTGACATAGCACTGACATCTCAATTAAAATTTCAATGATTAAGGAATTCTAATAGTTTTATAATGGAGTACCCTCGATTTTTATCTGTTATCTGATTTTATTTTCATGGAAACGAATCAATAATTAAGTTTTTTCTAAGCTCGGGTACTGGTCTACTGGAGAACCACGAATTGCCTTATCAATAATGTACAACCTTGTTGGTCTAGACTCTAGAGTATAGTCACTCTACCTCTAGTGGGTAGCATGCTTGACTACGGCTGACGAACTCCTAGGTTCGATTCCCGGGTCTGGTTGAAAACAGGTTTTCTCACGATGTTATCCTTCACCATTATAGCAAGTGATATCTAATGCAAGTGCAAAAAACGCATAGATATTAATCCGAAAATCAAAAGGTCCAAAAGATTGAACCAGCAGCGCCCCCGTCTAGGAGGCAATAAAGTATCAGCCACTAGGCTATTAGCGCTTATGTTTAAAGATGTATTACACGATATTATATGATTCATTAAGTAACGTGAAAGCATTCCATGCCGACCCGTTGTCATTGACTTCGAAAGTAAAGACTGGGAACCCGCGCGCGACGACACACTATCGACTTTGTTTAATGAATTATTTATACCTTCACTTCTTAATCAACATTCTCGAAAACTGCGAACGCAATGCCAAATGAAGTTAGAAAACATTGACTTGTATAGTTTTAAATATATTACCTCGTAGGTTTAGGTGCATGGATAATGATAAACATTTGATTTGAATACAGGAAGTTTTCCACATGCGACTCGGTGTACTTTATTTAAAACTGTACATTTACCTTGCATATACTATACTTTCGTTTAACAACTATGGAGTTTAGAAACAAGAGAACACATATACCTATAGGTACAATACGTAAATGAGGTTTCATTAAGGAAATCGGGCTTCCACACATTATAGTAATAAACGTGCAATCAATGTATTATAGGTAGGTATATGTAAAATTTGAAATTGATTAGAGAAAAAACATACAGACAACTTGTTCATAACAAATTCATTTTAACTCAAATTGTTTAAAATCATTTGTTTAATTTTTTAATGTGTAAATTATTGGAATATTACTGGAAAATAAATTGATTGATTGATTTATTTATTTATTTAACTTACGTTTCTTTATAGAGATTGCTTAAATTTAGTAATAACCGCCTTTGCACAATCTCTGTAAAGATTTATTTGTTGTTATGATGTGATTTATTTGTTGAGTAGGTAGTCTATTTTTTTAAATGTGTGCAATAAAAATTCATCTAGAATAAAAAGTGTCTATGTCCCATTGTTAGATCTACTGGTATTTTAGTTTACAAAATTATATTCTTAGCCTGCTTCCTGCTTCGGCGCTAAAACAAAAAATAAATAAAAAGCAAGTAACGTTCCTAAGAACTTATGAAACACGTGCGCACACCCATTAAGTTAAAAATAAATTCTTACATTTATAGCATTTTCAGGCGGGACAGCTGTCGTTCTATTTCCGAAACGAAGGGGCTGTTTTTTCATTCCCTGTTCGAGACTGTTCCCCATTACGTGCACCCCCCAATAAACAAGGCTTTGTTATATCGCCCTGCATCATACTATTCCGCCTTGCCCAATTTTCCGCCCAAATAAAATGCAATGCAAACAAACAAGCTCTTACAACCCGTAAACCTACTTACTGATACTAAACACGAAACTAGATTTATTTAGATAAGTCAGTTAAAGGTACATTAACGAGCAAGTAATTTATTTTGTAAATGTTACCTATTTACCACCACATTAATTATACAGATCGATCAAGAACATTATGAATTGCTTGACGCCACGAAGCAGACGACGTAAACACGTGGAGGAAGCGAGTGCCCCGCCTTATTATCCACCGCAACCGCCATACAATCCCGAATTCGCCTCTGAAAACATCGAGAGTAAAGCTAGTATCGCGTCCGCGTGGGGTGTATGTTATGCTGTGAGATACATAACGTCTTGTGAGGACGAAGATAATAGCGGCGGGCGGGGGCGCCGCCGTTCGTTGTACGAAGGCGTCAACTGGGTGCCGGTGAGTGCCCAAGTATCGCTACTTGTGTGCATAGCGCCGCACGCTCTCACTGCGCTTACGCATTATATCGTGCTATCCTCTGTGTTTTGTGTGTAACGAGATTTAATATTTATCAAAAGCGTGATTAACGTATCGCGTCTGTTCTTAAATCTAATCAAGAATGCGCTTTATGCGATTATACTAACGCTTGTTTTGACTGTAAAAAAAAGGATCAAAGTTTACAGTGTTCGAAATGCATCAAACGCTCGTACATATCGAAATCTATTTCCGGGCGCGGGCTATTGCCGTTTTAGTATAAGCTCTGCTCATTCTGAAGGAAAACATGCGTGAGCTCGGCCGCGGGGGCTCACTCGTGGCGGCAACCATAGCGGCGCTGCACAGTCGGTCCATTAGCGATGCCAAGTCTCGGCCGTTCAATCCACGGTCGGCCACCGAGGAGAATAGAAATGTTTTGCTGCCCCTGAGGGAAAGTGAAGTGGAAGACTTTTCCTCGCAACGTTTTTCAGGAGCCAGCGAACGCCCCGCGTCAACCGCTTCGGAAGCATCGGAACGCGATTCGGCTTCCGTTCATTCTAGCGAGGCGCCACCCCTGCGAGAGAGTACGTAACTCACTGTTTATGAACGAATCGCTGACTTAGTATAATACTGGAACGCAGCCAAGCTTTAAAATAGCGGCATGATGGTGACTCGTACTAAGAGTTTGTCGCGCAGTGTCGTTTATTGGGAGCCTCATGTCCGACCAAGAGTTTCTCACGGAACCCCTCGACGAGGAGGAGGAGCGTGTGGTGGCAGGCCTCGAGCCAGCCACCCTGCGCTCCTACACGTATTCGCCAATGGGTAGGTTGAGAAACAATGTCGTACACGAGGCTCCGTTTTTACAATCGATTCTTTATACTTTAATATCGTGACAGGCGGTGATTCGGATAGTCCCGATGAAGCGACTTTGAAATGTGCGAATTGGACGGATCGCGCCGGCATACCAACGCGAGCTGATTCATCCGACTGTGACACTTCTACTTCCGACGAAGATTCGGAAGAACGTGAATATGAAACTGGCAGCCGTACTGCCGATTATCAGACGCTGACTCCAAGCAGACAAGTGGATCATACAACACGTTGTGACAATGATTTCAAGTGGATGCCGAGCGGAGAAATGATGGATGATCCAGGTGACCCCAATTTTCTGGGCGCTCGGGTTGAAGATTTTTCATCGAACGCTAGCTTAGATCGAAGACGGCGTCCGCCGAGTGATCGTAGTGACCGTGACAGAAAAACTAGGTCGTCACTGTCAACTAAACCACCTCAACATCCATCAAGCGTCCGCGCGTCACCGCGTTCTCGACACTCGTCAAGAAATGAGGAAACGCCTCCGGATTTACAGCGGCGATGGAACTCTTATGAACATTTCCGTTGGCCTGAAGGCGGATGGTGGCCTCCCCCGATGTGCTGGTGCCACGGGCCGCCCGCTCCGCCGCCGTGCTGCATGCACGAGCGACCCTGGCCCTCACAACCGGCCCTACCGGTACCGCCACATACATACAAGGTACATACAAGTGCTTCAAGTGAATGAATTAATGTAATTAATTAAACGGATTTAGTCGTTGTTGTGTGCCTTACATGTATTCTAAAACGTGCTTAGATAACAGTTATCTAATAACTCAACCCTGTTAATAACTTTGTTTTTTTTTATTATATTAGAAGTTTAACCACGATCAATTAATTATACTTTCTAAACATTCGGAGTGTGTAATTTATGTATGAAATTTTTGAAATTAAGATACGGTTAAAAAGATATTTCTTTATTTTGATTTCACTTTTTTACTGCTATAAATCAAGTAAAATATTTACCTATCACAATTTCCCCTCGCTCTTAGCGATTCGATCCGGATTAACTTTGATGCCGATTGTAGGATTAACTGCAGCAATGACAAGTTGCCCGTGAATTCTCCTGAACGACACCTTGTACTTTAAAGAAACTTGTACCCATAACTAACGCAGTATATAATATTGCAGAACGATGCAGAGGACCGGGTGCGAAGGCTCGAAGCTGACAAGGAGAGCTTGCAGCTCCAAGTGCAGGTGCTATCGGAGCAGATCGCCGCGCAGACTGAGAAGATGGCCGACCTGGAGCGATCACTGCACGACACGAGGCAACGACTTGACGACACGGACCAAAGGCTACAAAAGGTACCTAATTCTAGTTATAAAAGTTAGCTGCACCTGAGGATATGTGACGTAGGGTGGTGACGATGTAGTCTATCGCTGTCCTGGAGCGATAACTACAAGTTGACTGAGAAGATGGCCGACCTGGAGCGATCACTACACGACACGAGGCAACGACTTGACGACACGGACCAAAGGCTACAAAAGGTACCTAATTCTAGTTATAAAAGTTAGCTGTTAGCTGCACCTGAGGGTATGTGACGTAGGGTGGTGACGATGTAGTCTATCGCTGTCCTGGAGCGATAACTACAAGTTGACTGAGAAGATGGCCGACCTGGAGCGATCACTACACGACACGAGGCAACGACTTGACGACACGGACCAAAGGCTACAAAAGGTACCTAATTCTAGTTATAAAAGTTAGCTGTTAGCTGCACCTGAGGATATGTGACGTAGGGTGGTGACGATGTAGTCTATCGCTGTCCTGGAGCGATAACTACAAGTCACTAATAGGCGAAACAATTTGACGAAATCGGCCAAAGGCTACAAATAGTAATTTTTCCATTCCAAGTAGGTCTAATAAAGCAGTAAAAGCCCCTACTACATTGGCATTAACCTAATGCTTAATGCCAATGTACCTAAGATGGAACAAATGCAATTTGTAAGGGTATTATTACCCTTATTAGTATTGCCTAGAGTTTAAGCGTCTTTGATTTAATTTATTGTTCTAGATATTATCACTAGGTAACTAGTTAGATAGCAAAAAGTGAATATAAAAGCGCTTTTACTCGTATGCATATTTCTACATTTATCTAAAAACGTAGTTAGATAAGTATGCGGCTTTTTCTGGTCCTTTTAAATTGTGTATACAGAGCATTCGGCAGGTATATCCGTCGAAAAGAAACTCAATGAAAGAAATGAAGGAAAGGTAAATAATGTTACGAGAATAAGCGAAGGGATTCGTGGAGACGTGGATAAGGTATTGCCTTTTGAATTGCGTATTTGTAGTAATAAACAAAATGGTATATTCTACGTATTGTTAAACATACGCCTCACAATGGCACCACAATTTCGGATTGAAATCTACAGACAGACGTGAATCCACCCAAGTTCGCTTCGCTCGGTCAGTTATTATTATTAGCTAAACGAAATACTTAGCAATTTGGCATATAGGTCGATGTTTTCTACATTATTAGTTACTAGATGATGCCTGCGACTTCGTCCGCGTGGATTACGTTTTTTGATTCCTGCGGGAACTCTTACTTTTCCGGGATAAAGAGTAGCCTATATCCTTCCCCGGGATGCAAATTACCCCTGTACCAAATTTCATCTAAATCGGTTGAGCAGGTGGGCTGTGAAAGCGTAGCAGACAGACAGACATACAGATAGATAGACAGACAGACACACTTTCGCATTTATAATATTATAGTACGGATAGTATGGATATGGATATGGATTTGTAAATGTTTCCAGCTAGAACGGAATCAAAATGCGGTATCATTATTAAGTAATTGAACCCATTAATCAACTAAAGAGGATTATTTTATTAAAAAAATTGAAATGAGAATAAAAACATGATAAAATACTTATTCTTTATAGAGAAGGATACAACGTGACTCGACTTTTTGATTTTGCAGAACACTTCGTTGCAATTTCATCTTAGCAACCGAAGGCGAAAAGCTGTAAACAATCTCTTATGGCGTTAAGCTCCTTAGCATTCAAGGGTTAGCACCCGGTGGAATATAGAATGCTCGTTGAATAAATATTACTGAAGCGTAATTTCTAGCTCACCGTATTCCAACGTGGATATTTTATTGCCCGCTCACGCCAAATCAAAGGACCCAAAACAATTAAATAGCAGTAGGTAATTTTATAGGACGATACGGTGCAAGTAGTTTTAGACCAAGAGCCCACTGTCACTAGACTAGAATATTTTTAACTGCACTTCTTTTGTCCAAGCACTGATTATTACGTACTATCGCTTTAGTGCACCGAATCTACCTATATCGTTATTAAAATAACTAAAAGGCTTTACTTCTATAAACATTTGGCTGTAATATGCTTAGATTATTTTATAATATTAAATACCTGTTAATATACGCAACTTTAGGCAAGTATCGTGCTCAAAATAACGTCTTCCCTAGATAATGACCCCGTATAATACCGAATTTCTGCCCAGTCCAAATAGTCAGTCACAACTATCCATCGGCGGAGGCCGGAGAGTGTCGTATTATAGGTACTCGTAATCTCACTTTATTCCTTCATTTCATAGTCCGATGCAAGACTAACATAAAGATCAGGCGCAAAACCAATGCCCTCCGAGTTACTCGTGTGTCACCAAGACCAGCTGACACCCTATTCACTATTCCGGGCTCCTGCGGTGCAAAAGCCAAGAGTAGCCAACCGTGACTATCTATAGAGAGTTGGTATCAAATAAATCGAGCATTTTAATTTTAAATTAGCATACATATAAATTGTTGGGTATAATATTGGCGTTCTTCCTTTTGATAGAAAACCACACTAACTTATTTGGCCTGAATCCGGCGTTTAACTTGGCAAATATAGCTCCGCAGGGCTTCGGAGGTGTGGTAATCGCGGGTCGCGGGCTCTCGGTTCATCTCATAAGTCACCAAACTGCTTAGAATTCAAAACGCCTAGCACCTGGTGGATATTGAATAAACATGGCGGAGGCGTAATTTCTAGCGCACCGCACTCCAACATGGATATCGCTTTATCTTCCTACGCCGAACGCATGGAAGTGGATTATGAGTCCTCCATAATTTGATTTTATTCGTAGTTAACGAGGCTAGCGAGCATGCATCAGAGTTTCTAGCGAGAGTCGGGAAAAGCGAACGTAACTCGACAATGCACGATTGTGAAGACTTCACAATCGTGCATTGTCGAGTCAACATCTCCTGAGGATGCTCCGGTTTCGGAGTGAAACGTACGTAGAGAGTGATTTGGAGGATTTGTGTAGTGTAGTGCTGTGCCGGTGCGAATTGCTGGGTGGTGGGTGTTCGCATGTTGTCGGTGGAAGACACGCACTGCACCACATAGATTTATCTACTGTGGCGGATTATAGCGAATTAAGCTTCTGGTTCATTAATTATCATGGACTTCCGCAAAGTAACGCCTGCTTCGATTCAATACAACTCTGTACGTTCTGCACTCGGGTAAAAAAATTACTTATCAATCTAGACACAATTTATTATGAAGTTTTAAAACGTTGTAAAGTCTGCTTCCCATCAAGGATTAGATAGGTACGAGACGTTTATCGCTACCGGTGTTTGGAATAGATCTTGCAAACTAAAAGTAATTGTGAGTCATACCTCGTCTGGAAGATTAATAAAACAGCCTATAGGGAGCATGAGATCTGTCCGTCTTTCAAGCCATACTTGTTATAATGCGAAAGTGCGTCTGTCTGTCTGTTTGTGTACCTCTCATGGCTCATCCGTCACACCAATCGGCGAGCTTGACCTTCGAAATTTTGATCATTGATATATTAGGGGAGGTTTTTCTTTACACACTACTTTATGCGTACCTACCTAGTACGAAATTTGGACTAAGGTAGGTATAAGTATCTCGGGTAGGTACGCAATAGTAAATCAATTTGATTATCGAACTGCGAATGTTTCGTAGACTCAATCAGTGCAGTTCGTAATGCGTGCCCCAATAATAAACAGGCAGACTAGGATAACATTTTTAGTAGAGAAGCAAAAAGTAGTTTACAATCAGATTAATATAAACATAGGTAAGTAAGTAGGTTGTGCTCTAAATTAGCTTTTTGTAGCTTTTATAGTTATTCCACTCCGACCTATTTTCAAATGCTTGTAGCCTGTAGGTACAAAGTTATGTGTATGAAAACGCAAATGAGGGAAAAAAAACTAAAACGTGCTATCGCTTTGATACGTCTGGCGTATACATTCAGAAAAGGATATAAAAGCTTGAGTTTTTGCAAAATAGGTATTTCTGTTCAGTATATGTATGACTGTGTTACAACTATGTATGTTTATTTATACCTTTTCCTCTACAATAGAATACTAATTTGATAGATTACTTTACGATAGAACGTACATACGAGTACCTACCTACGGACATACTTTGTCAGTATGCACTATGCACGTTCTATCGTAACTACCAAAAGAATCATAAGTATAGCGGCCTTAAAAAATATATAAGGAACTTTAGAACCATTGGACGAAATCAAAAAAGTAGATACCGGAAATATATTACATACCTATTTATAAAAATATATATTCATATAAATAATATGAAAATATCCTTCCCAATTAGTGTTTCTGTAAAATATAGCTAGAATTACTTATTTCGTAGTTTTCTAATTTGATATTATATTCAACGTATCTTGCACATTTATACGCGGAGCAATTGGTGGAATAGTGTGATAAGACAAATGTTTCTAATTTCGTATTCTACGTGCGTGCGTACTTCGTAAGTCCGCAAGAGACGTGTTTTACTCTAGGTTTCCTTTTAACTCGTAGAACCAACTCCTAAAATTGTCAGTATAATATGACTATTGACGTATAATACTATTATGTTCTTAAAATACACAATTGTGATGATGCCTATATCAAAAATAAATCAATTCTAACTGATTATTAAATAGAGGGTCTTCCAAAAGACCTAAAATTCACATCCTCGGTTAGTTTAAAGTTTGATAACCATTTTAAAATATAGATTTTAAAAAAAAGTGCGTGGAAATTTGATGACGTCACAACTGTGAATTTCATACAACTTCCATACTAGAAGTGCGTTTTTAAGTTTGATAAAGAGTTGCTGATTTAATTGAGTTGTCATCATCCCTATTATTATTGTGTCAAGCAATAATAATTGTGTGTTTTCGGTTATAAATCGGATTATAATGAAGTTTGGTACAGAGCTGAGATAGGTTGCATGATGGACATACGCTACTTTTTATTCCGATGTTCCCGAAATCAAAGAGTTTCCACGGGATTTTTCATAAACCTAAATCCACAAAGTAAGACGAAGGCGCAGCCAATCACTTTGATTTATAATGTGAAATATCCAATCTCTTTACTGAATTCTACGAATAAACCACGACAGTGCCTACTTATGTTAGAACTATTAATTTATTTGAGTTTTTTTTATTTTATCCACTACAAGTTAGCCCTTGACTGCGATCTCACCTGATGGTAAGTGATGATGCAGTCTAAGATGGTAGCGGACTAACCTGTTAGGGGCATGGCAGTTATATTAAACCCAAACCCCTATTCGGTTTCTACACGGCATCGTACCGGAACGCTAAATCGCTTGGCGTCACGTCTTTGCTGGTAGGATGGTAACTAGCCACGGCCGAAGCCTCCCACCAGGCCAGACCAGGGAAAATTCAGAAATTATAAATTCTCAAATTGACATTGCCGGGGATCGAACCCGGGACCTCCGCACGTTAAGACAACAGCGCTCAAAACTGCGCCACGGAGGTCCTCAAAAAATAGAGTTCAGAAAATAGAGATTTGTGTACAAATGAATGAACACTATAGTAAACCAAAGATTTTCAAGCATAGACTATAGACTTGTTATAGAATTTTTTCTTTCCATTATTTCCTTTGATAACTTTCTTACTGTATCTGACAGTAGATTGTGTACGGGAAGTCTACTTATACCTACAGCTGTTATTACCCACAATTTTGCAAAATAAATGATTTACGACTTACAGGAACGTTTATTATTACTCGAATGGAACTATTCTAAAGATAAGAAAGATGGAAAGTAAGTAAATGCATTGTATAAAATGTTTGATTGATAAAGTTTCTTACCGGGGCCGACGCCTGTTCCAGATGCGCTTTGTTAAGTCTTCTGTTATCTACCGTAGTCATTATAGTACTCCACTCAGAGTAATATTATCTTAAGAAATAATAGGTAGGATATACTTACCCTGAACCTGATTAGTTTTTCTGTAAAACTTGGTTATTACTTATTTTTGTCGGGTACATAATATGTGCTCATGTTTTTGAAACTAAATTATTGTTAGTGATATGTAAGTACCTATTTAAAATTGAGAATTCAGATGACACCGTGACTGGTTCGAAATTGGTCGGAAATACAGCAACTAACACGAGAGATATATGGAGGAATATCACCCTTAAAATTGAAATTAATCTTCCAAAAATACTCAATAGGTACTCAATTTATTTATAACATGTAGGAAATACAGGTGTCCCTCATGTTACGTCATGTTTTGACTCCACCACTGGTTCGGATAGCTGGTTCTACTGAGAGAAAAGTTATGAATCCCACCTCTAAATATGTAGTTACGTTCAAAAAGTGCACAGCGCTACCTAATTTTAACTTTAACTTTGCGTAAGGTAATTTGTGCGTATTCTTATAATATAATTGAAACATGAACATTTTGTTTCCAGGAAATGTTACAACGTTCTTCGTTGGAGACGCAAAAGCTGGAACTGTTATCGAAGCTAAGCGAAGTGCGGCTGCGAGCGGCGGAGCGAGGCCTCGTCGAGCGCTCGCCGCCGCCCGAGCCCGCGCCCGTGGCCAGACCTGCGCCACCTAGGGTACGTTAGATAACATACAATTGACTGTATGTAAGTTGACCCAAAATGGCGGTCGTCTGCGCAGGTACATTGTACTGCAGAGCCGAGCGAAGCATGCGCGGGGAGCGAGGGGTATGGAAACGCGCGGCCCCTCTCGGCGCACCTCATACCGCACTTCTTTTGACACCCGAAATGTGTTTCTGCGCAAAGTTCAACTTACGGCGCGGCTATTATACCATTGTTTAGAAATCATCATTATCAGATGCTAGACATAGGTCCTTCAGCCGTGTAGAAATCGATTAAGGGTTTAATATAACTGCTACATTCTAAACAGCCCGCTGCAGACCATCGTAGACTGCATCATCACTTACCACCTGAGTGCCTAGTAGGAGATTTTCTACCCATTCGATCCCAACGTTAACTACGATAAGTATGTATGGAATTGCCAAGCGTTTGATAACAGATGACAGCGTGATTTTAAAGTGATTGCGCAATTAAAAAACTCGGCCCCAAGTCATCTAAGCACTTCCCACAATCGTGTGGAGATCGTCGATTCATCTCGCGGGAGGGAGGTCGTCTCAAAGCAATCAGCCTTCCACATTTTTTAAAACATGACTAACTTATTCTTATCTTATCGTTGTAGGGAAGAACAACGTAGTGGTTTTTAAGTAACTTTCTTGCTTTGCTATATTATGGTCATCATATATAGCAACTGTACAGTTGGGCAAAACCTGCCTGTTTGTGAGATGGCTGTCTTGCCGCCACACAACAGCCACTAACAATCACAGAAAGTGACGAATCTATCCTGTTAGTATGCACGATAACACAATACAAAAACTGTGCACAACTACTTATATAGGTACGATTGTTTAACTGTGGCCATCTATACTAATATTATAAATGCGAAAGTTTGGATGGATGGAATAATGGATGAAATTTGGCACAGAGATAGATTATAGCCTGGAATAACACATAGGCTGCTTTTTATCCCGGAAAATTGAAGAGTTCCCAAGGGAACCAAAAAACCTCAATCCACGCGAACGGAGTCGCGGGCATCAGCTAGTCCGATACAAAATTAAAAAAGGCTAACATCTAACCTCAAGTGTTGGAGGGTTGTTCTTACAAATTCGCGGAACATTAATGACAGTAAGTAATATTAGTTACAATACGTATAAGTTATAGTCGTAAGTTTTAATGAACATAACACAATATAGGGACTGTTTTGCGATTCGGATAGAAGTTTGTTAATAGCATGTCTACGTATAAGTTATAGTCGTAAATTTTAATGAACATAACACAATATAGGGACTGTTTTGCGATTCGGATAGAAGTTTGTTAATAGCATGTCTACGTATAAGTTATAGTCGTAAATTTTAATGAACATAACACAATATAGGGACTGTTTTGCGATTCGGATAGAAGTTTGTTAATAGCATGTCTACGTATAAGTTATAGTCGTAAATTTTAATGAACATAACACAATATAGGGACTGTTTTGCGATTCGGATAGAAGTTTGTTAATAGCATGTCTACGTATAAGTTATAGTCGTAAATTTTAATGAACATAACACAATATAGGGACTGTTTTGCGATTCGGATAGAAGTTTGTTAATAGCATGTCTACGTATAAGTTATAGTCGTAAATTTTAATGAACATAACACAATATAGGGACTGTTTTGCGATTCGGATAGAAGTTTGTTAATAGCATGTCTACGTATAAGTTATAGTCGTAAATTTTAATGAACATAACACAATATAGGGACTGTTTTGCGATTCGGATAGAAGTTTGTTAATAGCATGTCTACGTATAAGTTATAGTCGTAAATTTTAATGAACATAACACAATATAGGGACTGTTTTGCGATTCGGATAGAAGTTTGTTAATAGCATGTCTACGTATAAGTTATAGTCGTAAATTTTAATGAACATAACACAATATAGGGACTGTTTTGCGATTCGGATAGAAGTTTGTTAATAGCATGTCTACGTACAAGTTATAGTCGTAAATTTTAATGAACATAACACAATATAGGGACTGTTTTGCGATTCGGATAGAAGTTTGTTAATAGCATGTCTACGTATAAGTTATAGTCGTAAATTTTAATGAACATAACACAATATAGGGACTGTTTTGCGATTCGGATAGAAGTTTGTTAATAGCATGTCTACGTATAAGTTATAGTCGTAAATTTTAATGAACATAACACAATATAGGGACTGTTTTGCGATTCGGATAGAAGTTTGTTAATAGCATGTCTACGTATAAGTTATAGTCGTAAATTTTAATGAACATAACACAATATAGGGACTGTTTTGCGATTCGGATAGAAGTTTGTTAATAGCATGTCTACGTATAAGTTATAGTCGTAAATTTTAATGAACATAACAAACACAATATAGGGACTGTTTTGCGATTCGGATAGAAGTTTGTTAATAGCATGTCTACGTATAAGTTATAGTCGTAAATTTTAATGAACATAACAAACACAATATAGGGACTGTTTTGCGATTCGGATAGAAGTTTGTTAATAGCATGTCTACGTATAAGTTATAGTCGTAAATTTTAATGAACATAACAAACACAATATAGGGACTGTTTTGCGATTCGGATAGAAGTTTGTTAATAGCATGTCTACGTACAAGTTATAGTCGTAAATTTTAATGAACATAACACAATATAGGGACTGTTTTGCGATTCGGATAGAAGTTTGTTAATAGCATGTCTACGTATAAGTTATAGTCGTAAATTTTAATGAACATAACAAACACAATATAGGGACTGTTTTGCGATTCGGATAGAAGTTTGTTAATAGCATGTCTACGTATAAGTTATGGTCGTAAATTTTAATGAACATAACAAACACAATATAGGGACTGTTTTGCGATTCGGATAGAAGTTTGTTAATAGCATGTCTACGTATAAGTTATAGTCGTAAATTTTAATGAACATAACAAACACAATATAGGGACTGTTTTGCGATTCGGATAGAAGTTTGTTAATAGCATGTCTACGTATAAGTTATAGTCGTAAATTTTAATGAACATAACAAACACAATATAGGGACTGTTTTGCGATTCGGATAGAAGTTTGTTAATAGCATGTCGCCAGGGAGCCAAAGACAAGCGAGACTCATTAGTCGCGATACGCGCGCTAACTAGTGGCTGATGATCCATATAACACTGCAGACGTAATAGTCGCAGAGATGGTGGGAAAATTTGAGGAGTTACATAATAAAATCCGTACATAATATCTCTGCCAGATTATGGTGACTAAGAAATAAAACATGTCAGTTCATAAGGTTTGATTCTCAATATAATCTGTAATCGATTGTAAGATATACATTCGGCCAGCTTGTTAATAAAAAAACTTTAATTTAATTTTCATTATTCATATTAAGTAATTCACTAAAACAGCATTTTAGTCTAAAATTTACTTACTCGAGAATCCGCTGGCATGACTAACTTTTCATACTGCTCAAGCTCTATTGCAGTTAATTTATTATGGTCCAAGATCCCAGAGCCGCCAGACCTTACTTATTTTCTGAGAAACAAAATGTGTGTAGATAATATAGTAGCTTTGGTACGTAGATTTAACGTACGCATACTCGCAAATTTGGGGCGACGGCCAATTTATAGTTATAAGGTGTTAAAGGTACGTAAAAACGTTGCTAACTTTACTTATTTTCTGAGTGCTGATTTTTATGTATGTTGTACAAAATATTGTTAATAATTAATAATCAATACTCCCAGACTCATGCCGTGGGCCATTATTTCTGCCAGTCACTTTAAAGGTCGCAAAAAAAAAACTTAACTTTACTTATTTTCTGAGTCTTCATTTTTATACACGATACTCAGGAAGCTGTTTCAATACTATTTGCAAGCAGCCAGACTAATCTGATGGGCCAAACATCCGCCAGACTCAATTTGAAATTTCGCTGTGATAAAAAGTTGGCCTTATTTACAAGGTTAATATTGCTGTTAATAATTTTTAATAGCGATCAACGGCGACAAAGTTATTGCTAATATTTTTTTACAGGAACGCATAGTAAGTATAGGTTATAACGTCTTTGAAAGCTGATATCTAGAAAAAGTCCCATCCAAATGTGTCAGTTTTTACGCTGTTTACATAGGTACTGCGCATACTTTAATACTGTACAAGAATCAGCTTTTCTAATTATCGTTCATTTTTGGTAACAATAAACCGTCTTTGAACGGCCATATTTAGCGAAAGGGCCATCCAAATGCAGGCAGACTGCCACTTTTGAGATCAGCGGAGAGCTCTACATCCATCTAACACTGAATCAGCCTTTCTGGCGATGGTTACCAAAATTGCAGTTATCTCTTAGTTTAGGTATACTATATTACACACATTTTGTTTCTCAGAAAATAAGTAAGGTCTGGCGGCTCTGGGATCTTGCTCTAGAATTTCTGTATTGTCTGTGGCAGACCGCTTTGCACGTGCCTGTCACACACAAATACAATCGTGCGACTTAGCTTCACTTTTTAAAGTACGAATTAAGGACCTTTTCTGATCTTTGCCTAAGAAAATGTAACCTTCTTCTTTTCTTTTATTCTCTCTTCTCCTACCAGGCTACGTCATTCGTCTCGACTTTCAGCAAACTCGGGCCAAGCTCAATATTTTCCACCTGCACTATGGAATCCTAGTTCCTAACAACTAACTACGTATTCCATTATCCCGAGATAAAGCTTCTAGCACGCAAGTCGCTACTTAGAAAACGGGGCTAAGTGAAAACCGTTGTAATGAACCTTATGAACGTAATGCGGATTCAATTATTTAAATAGGATCTCGCCGAGATCTCTTTAGCTTGAAGGAAACGCGGATTAGCCAGATTATTACATTATCAAAGAGAATTCAATTAACACCTTAGAAACAGCGAGTCTCGTCAGAACGTGTATTAAACCTACTAGAGCACATCTACGGCCCTGTATCACACAAAGACGTGCTATCATTACATACCATATTACTGTCATCTATTTTAATTATTTTATAGCATCTGGATTGGGTTGTAACGAGAATGACAATGTAATGAAATTAGTACTATGTACATTTTGTAGAGGCAGAGTGAACTAGAGTGTGATAACTCCAATCGACTGACTGAAATATAAAACCACTGATCATAAAATTATTATGATTTAAAAAATTGCTGTCTAAATATTGCGAATACATAGTCGGACCTTCATAAAAACCGTTTCTAGTATTGCTAACTTATTTTGATAAATAAACGAAAATACGGTACTTCAACAACAATCGTCTGGCCTATTGTGTAAAGGGAGACGTTTCGCTAAAAGACGTCACGATGTGCGTCAAACACAAGCGGGATTCATTAGCTGAGCTTTGATGCTTGACGACTGCGAGATGATCAAGATTGTGTTGTGTATACATATCTTTGTAATATAAGTTTTATACACTTTTGTTCTTTGTCCTACGTTATAAAAGGAGCATCTGCAAATTTTTAGTTTTCAAGTCCTGGGCTTGGGCTGGGCGTTCATGAGTCAGTAGTGTGTCCGCGTTAATAAATATTGCCTTATCGCTGTCTGCAGGCTAAGCCACGCCATCCGACCAAGAACAACTTTATGATTATTTGGGGAAGGCGGAATCACTTTTTTTTTTTTTTAATTTATTTGGAAAACATACAGCTTAAAAAAAAAAGATTCCGACGAATTGAGAACCTCCTCCTTTTTTGAAGTCGGTTAATAAATCAAATATAGCTAATACACTAGTGATATCACTGGAGCCAGTTAAGTTTCCACGTTTTGTTTTGTTGTTTTTAACGCTAACACACTATAGAGTATGAGATTTCCTAAAGCTGGGTAACCACTAATAACGCGCTCCGACAAGGCTCCACGCATCTGCATATGTTCCGTAAGTGAATACGTTCGCGCTCTTGAAGCGTGCAACGTTGCACGCTCTGCGGAGAGTGTTCCAAGAAGTGGCGAAAATAAGCAAATGTGTTTCTTGTAGCGATGCGTGTATTAGTCTCCATTATGGCGACATCCCTGGCGCAGTGTTGAGCGCTGATGTCTTAACGTGCGGAGGTCCCGGGTTCGATCCCCGGCAGGGTCAATTTGGGAATTTATAATTTCTGAATTTTCCCTGGTCTGGCCTGGTAAGAGGCTTCATCCGTGGCTAGTTAACCGAACCGCCAAGCGATTTAGCGTTCCGGTACGATGCCGTGTAGGAACCGAATAGGGGTATGGGTTTAATATAACTGCTCCTAACATGTTAGCCCACTACTATCTTAGACTGCATCATCACTTACCATCAGGTGAGATCGCAGTTAAGAGCTTACTTGTAGTGGGATCATACTAATATTATAAATGCGAAAGTGTGTTTGTTTGCTGGTTTGTTGGTTTGTCCTTCGATCACGCCGCAACGGACCAATGGATCGACGTGATTTTTGGCATGGGTATCGTTGAGGACCTGGAAAGTGTCATAGGCTACTTTTTATCCCGGAAAATTAAGGAGTTCCCCTGGGAATCAAAAACAACTTAAACCACGCGGACGAAGTCACGGGAATCAGCTAGTAAAAAATAAAATTATAGCAATTGCGACGGTTGAAGAGCACCAGCCAGGGTATTGAAGATAACCAAATGTCACTCGAAACTTCATCCAATTGACAGTGAGCTGAAAAAAATTTTCGAAATGGCGGATTTAAGATGGCCGCCATACAAATTTCGTGGGTGTCTATCTCGGAGAGTATAAAAGATGGAAGAGTGGTTTCTTGGCAAAAGATGATCAGAGCGCTGAGCGCAGTACAGTAGAACATAATGGACCCGTTTGTTGCAGACGCCGCCCGCCAACTACGGGCGTCAGATCGAGCGCAACACGCACGTGTATTCTTCTCTGCCGCGCTCGTCGGCGCTCAGCTCGGAGGCGCGAGTGGCGTTCGGTAAACACAACATGGTGGTGGCGCGCGGCCGCGGACACTCTGTGCCGAACTTAGGTCTCTAGGGACGACGACCCTATCCCAAGCGGATACGGTCGCTTTTGCTCTACCTAGACACCCCCAGAAGCATGCCCCTTTTTGTTTGATACTGTTGCCAGGTTTTCTATTGCTAAGGAGAAGGTTCACCTTCGGTGTACTCTTTATACACTCTACCATGAATAGAGGGAAATACATAGATTGTATTAAAAATATAATAATTTAGATTTTATTATTAACCGATTTTATTATTAACCGACGACTCTATCACATACTTGATAAGGGCGCTTTTACATTACCCCTCGACCATTTCCCCTGCTTAGCATTAATTTAATGAAAATTAACTGTTTCGCCTTGATTACGCTGCTTAAATATTATTGTGTATAGTTGCAAACTGTCGTTAATTAAGACTCGTACTTAACCCTGCTTCCGCTTAAATTACTTGTATTGATTTGTTGTAGTCAAAGACATTTAATATTATTGTATTGTATGTTGTAATACTGTACACTTTTTTACTGTTTTTGTCTTTTTTAGTATTCAAGATAATATTTTTATACATTATCTTACTGTTTGGAATCCAAAATTACCTCAGACTATCGTTTTGTTGCACTGACTTAGTAATTTTTTTATAATAATTTAATAATTTTGACAACGGAGAAACTTGTTTATTTAAAACTAAGCTCTCTTAAAAATCTAGCTCCCGTTACTCAGCAGGCGCTAATCTTAATTTAACGAACTCTTTAGTAATATATTTTGTACTAGCTGATGCCCGCGACTTCGTCCGCGTGGATTGAGGTTTTTCGGTTCCCGCGGGAACTCTTTAATTTTCCGGGATAAAAAGTAGCCTATGTGCTATTCCAGACTATAATCTATCTCTGTGCCAAATTTCATCCAGATCCGTTCATCCGTTGGAGCGTGATTGAGTAACAAACATACATCCATACATACATCCATCCATCCAAACTTTCGCATTTATAATATTTATTTGATTGAAATCTAGTACTAAAGAGTTCTTAAAATAATGATTAAGCGACTCTTGAGTGCGGCAGTAATGAAGTCTGAGCCAGTTTATGAAAACTGACTGAACCAATTTGAGTAACTTGTTGTCATAGGTGTGAGCGACAGAAGTGACGCGACGCGAACCGACGCCATAGAAAATGACATACTTGTCTACGCGACAACGTTCGCCACGTGAAGGGTTCAGCCCGTTCAGCTACTGTTGGATAATGTTGCATCGCGAGTATCGAGTTGCGGTGTCAAGTTTGTCCCTAACGTAGGACAGCGGGGAATTTTCGGTTTATAAAAAGTTCATACGTATTTGTCATTTTTAGTTTAGCTACCTACCAACGTTTCCATGATACAAGGAATTCTAATGTCGAAATCACTGCCCGACTAGTTAATATACTATTGTGGTGATCTTTCAAATAAATAAATGAATAAAAATTAGTGTCTTATACATAAAGATACATTAAAACAATTATAGACAAATTAGCTAATCTAATCTAATCTAGCCTGTACTGTCCCACAACTGGGCAAAGGCCTCTCTCCGATTTTTCCAAATCTCCCTATGTTGTGCTTCGATGGGCCACTCAACTAGGAATTTGTCTTATTCATCACGCCATCGTAGCCTCGGCCTACCACGCTGGCGTTAATGATTTTGGGGGGTCCAGAAGGAAGCAGATTTAGTCCACAAGTCACAAGTACAAATTAGCTACTTATTAAAATAAATTATAGACAAATAATTGTAGTCGCAAGCATTTGAGCAACACTTTTTACCTTGCTAGCCGAGAAAGACGAAGTGGTACCGCGAGGTAGCCCGTCACCTTCGCTCCGGGAAGTGCGCTCTCGACTTGGAAGCGGCGGTGGCGTGCGATTAGAAGGGGACGAACTGTCGCGATCTTCCTTCCGAGCCTCTGCGCCTCGACAGCGTCCGCAAACCATGCCTTGGTGAGTTTAACCCTTCTACTAAACATTTAACTATCTGCTCGCACGAAACGTTTTTGCTGGACGTTTCAGCCCCCGGATTGTGTAAGGAAATCGTTATCGTAATCGTTTGCCAAACGGATAATTCGACCTGTTTAAGGAGTTAATAGATGCCTGCATGTCAAAAAGCATGTATGAACTCCTTAAACAGTTCGAGTAATACGAGTACGTTTTAGTTGTCAAATGATATCGATTTGCTTAGACAATTGGGCCTCTGATACGAACCACCAGGGTGTGGAACACCCTCCCAGCGCACGTGTTTCCTGCCACGAATAACTTAGGTACCTTCAAGGCAAGAGTGAATAGGCATCTTCCAGGCAAGAGCGTTCCAACCTAGACCTCATCATTGCTTTGCACTAAGCATGAGTGTCGTCAAGCGCAAGCCTATCTCACAATAAAAATAAACAAGTGCGAGTCGGACTCGCGCACCGAGGGTTCCGTACAAACCTGTAGTAAGTTTTACGATTTATGACGTATTAAAACAAGACGAAATGAACCGCAAAACTAACTTTGTTTGTAGAGGTTTATTGTTAATATCAAAAAATTACGTTTGTTGTATGGGAGCCCCCCTTTAATATTTACTTTATTGATATTGAATTATTTATTTTGAAAGGTAATATACAAGTTAATATTCTGTGAAAATTTGAACCGTCTACCTGTTACCGTTTTTAATATTGAGCAAAAAAATACGAAAAAACACGTTTATTGTATGGGGACCCCCCTTAATATATATATTTATTTAATTTTTAGTATTTGTTGTTATAGCGGCAACGGAAATACATCATTTGTGAAAATTTCAGCTTTCTAGCTATCACGGTTTATGAGATACAGCCTGGAGACAGACAGACAGACAGACAGACAGCGGAGTCTTAGTAATAGGGTCCCGTTTTTACCCTTTGGGTACGGAACCCTAAAAAGACTACCCGTACTATGGTTGTTTATTGGGCATGATGCCTAAACTTTAGGGAATATGATCAGTACATAACAGTTTTCATGTACTGTCACCTAATGCCCTTAGGTGTTCCCTAAACTTTAGACATTGTTGGTGAAAACGGGCATAAGTGTCCTAAGGGCTACATCTGTTTGTATGATGGGTGTAATTGGGAGAAAATGGCGTGGTTCTGGTTTATTGCTGCGTGCGAGGCGTTCTAAAGCTGTAAAGATAACGTAAGGTAGTCCGTTGTAGTCCCCCTGGGTAGTGGGGCGAAATATCGCGCTCTTCCTTACGAGCCTTTGCGCCTCGATAACTAACCTTGTCTGGTGAGTTTAATGCTAAAAACTCCACGTACTTTAGTCATTAAGTTGTCTCGATGGGCATAAACTTTCTCTTAGAATAATGGAAATAAACGGGAGGTAAATGGCATAAAAATTGGGAGTCTCCCAAAAAAAGTTCAATAATTGCTGTCAATTTGCCATAAACCAAATATAGATTTTTCTTTGTAGCTACTCTGGACTTCTTTTGGAAAACTTCATAATGTGCTAATTTATAATGTAATATTTCTTTGTTAATTTCATAATTTTGTTGTTAGTCTCGATATCTTAAAGTTGGTTTCATCATTTATCAATATCTTATATCAGATAATTTATTTCGGCGTTATTTGGGAAACTATCACTTTATTTCTAGGACATAATTATGGACTTTTGTACTTAAATAGAATACGTACTGTATCTTCAGGCAAACGACAGACGTTCGACAGTGGGACTGTGAGACGACATGCGGTTGGTTGGAAAGCCTCGGTCTGGAGTCATACGTTGGCCTGGCACGCACGTGGCTTAACGTCTCGCCTGACGCACGGGGCTTGCTGGCTTCAGCGTCGCATACTGCGATAGAAAAGGAGTTAGCCATCAAACATCCTCTACACAAGAAGAAGATAGTTCTGGCTCTTATGGACTTATTGGTGAGTGACATCACTTAGGTTTATGCTAATTTTCATGTTGCGATAAGTGAGGAAACTTTGGATTTTCCCAATATGGGTAACCATTACCTAATATCCTATTCCTATCCTTGCGTATTGCTTGCTATAACTTTTTTTTTAAATTTGATCATACATTGTGACAAATGTTTCGTGGACTTAAAAAAAATATAAATAACTGCATAACTAACTAACTAATGATGAACGATTCATACTTAACTCCTCAGCAAACTCGGCCACCTGTACTACAATATTGGAGCAATCACTTTTAGTGCTTTGAGAGACAAAATAGAAGCAATCTTACAAATATTTCCAAAAAAAAAGTTTATATCTTAAGCGATTTTTCGATAGCAAAGTTACATTTTATGTTTTTACATACAGGGGGGTCACGGTGACCCGTTATTAACAGCAGCCGGAAGACTAGACACGGCGTGGGCGTTACGATGGCTAGAGGACGTCGGGGTTTGCGGCGCGCGCGCGGCCGCCGCCGACGCAGCGCTGGACGGCCGCGGGCTGCATCGCCTCACGCATACCGACCTTCACACGCATTTACGGGTCGCGCACGCTTTACATGCGCTCTCTATAAGACGAGGTAAGTTTGACAAGCTTTAATATTAAAAGGGGAGAGAGGTGGTCAGGTGGTTAAATTAATGTTTAAGGATATAACTCCTGAGATTTTCGGGGTGGTCATACGCAAATTGGTTACGAAAAAGCGTTTTTTAAATTCAAGATGGCGGACTAAAAAATTTAATTCCTTTTGAGGAATGACTTTTTTTTAAACGGCTTATTTACACTATCCATATTTGATTTTTACGCTAGTAAATCCTTATGTCCTTTGTCGGCCATATTTAAAATATATCTGAATACGAAATACGTAAGTCTATTGTCATTTAATTTCAGGTATTCAAGTGCTACGCGACAATAAATTCAATCCTGAAACGATGATCCGTCGCGCCCCAGAAGCCGAAGTGATAGAAGTTTCAGTAGAAGGGGAACAAGAGACCGCCACCACTCCCGCCGCGGAACTGGCGCGATGGTCGTCGCACCGCGTCATGCAGTGGCTCAAGGAGATCGACCTCGCCGAGTATGCGCCCAACCTTAGAGGAGCAGGTCGGTAACGTAGTAGTAGTATGTATGTATATTCTTTATTGTACACCACAAAAACACAAAAGAATCGATAACAAACATTAAAACGTAGGTAACTAGGCGGTGTCCGTTTAAGGAGAAAAAGTGACCGCCTAAACGTACAACGTTGAACTGGCTCTATGGTCCTCACACGGCGTTGTGCAGTGGCTCAAAATGATCTACCCTGAACGAATCTAGTTGAAAGTTCCAGTTGTTTTTTTTTTTTTTTGAAAAACATTGAGAAACATCTTTTTCAAAAGATTATGTCCATATGACAACTCATTGGGTTAAGTTAGGACGATTAAAGAAAGTATCACACAGTACTGTGTGCAATTTCTGAATAAAACTAAAATAAACAAATTTGGAACATTCTTTGAAAAAAAATTGTATCGAGAAAATTGTAGCCAATCGTGTTTCTGTCAGGTAATGAATTAAAGACCCAAGAAGCATAGTTATTGTTAGGTTTAAAATATTCAGGGTCTTTATTGTATCTGTGGTTGTGAACGCTACTGGCAACACTAGTCTAGGATAGAGCACTGTGTAAAGATGGCGCCGACTGCGGTGTTTGTGTGAATCGCTAAATTAAAGTATACTAGCTGATGCCCGCGACTTCGTCCGCGTAGTTTGAGTTTTTTTGATTTCCGCGGGAACTCCTTAATTTTCCGGGATACAAAGTAACCTATGTCACTTTCCAGATCCTCAACTATACCCATGGCAAAAATAACGTCGATCCGTTGTTCCGTTACGGCGTGATTAAAGGACAAAGCAACAAACCAATAAACAAACACACTTTCGCATTTCTAATATTTAATGTATATTTGTGTGGATAACCGAGTTTCCTTCTAATAAGTATATTGAAGCATCAAAAAGCATATATTATGGCCCATTCATTTCAGGAGTTCACGGAGGCCTGATGCTGTTGGAGCCGCGGTTCACAGCGGAACTCCTGGCCGCGCTGCTCAACATCCCCGCCAACAAAACCTTACTGCGGCGGCATCTCACACAGAGGTGTGTACATTAAGTAGAGTAGAGTAGTAAGTAGTAAGTATTGTAGAGGTGTGTAGGCAACGACTTATTACAAATAGACGCGGCATACGCGAACATCATTGCACTAAAAAACGGCGTAAATATTAAGTACGCGGAGAAAGGGAAAGAACATAAAGGTCAACATACGCTATACCTGTTATTAGAAAGAGATGAATATAGATTCTGAGTTACACTCATCGACCACACAACCAATAGACGCCTAATTACTATGCTTTCCTAATGCAAACAATTCAGTCAAATGACTGAGGTAAGCGGGCGCGGGGTACTAAACGCTGATTGGTCTACTCAAGGTCAAAAAAATCATAAATCAAATATAGGGATGGGTCCTAACTCCTAATAATTATTTATCGATAATTAATTATCGATATACCTACTCTAAACATTTAAATAACTCGGTAGGTTTTGTTACACATTTAGTAAGCTAAGTTTTTCTGTATTGAAACTATTATCATGGTGTCTATTTAATGAAATCAATAGTAGGTACCTAACTCGCACATAATTTAAACTACTAATTATTTTATTAACAGCTCTTGATTCTCTTGCGACGACTATTACCTCAGTGGACTAAATAAGTTTTGATAATGAATGTTAGGTACCTACATTGTATCCCAGAAAGTCGCAGGCATCGGCTAGTATATAAATAAAATTTAAGTTACGGCATGTGATGTTGTAATAACTACCTCTAATTACACTCGTACATCGACCATACAATTGTATGGTCGATGGACTCATATGATTAGAATCCCATATTTGGCAGTAGGTATATCGGAAGACTTCACGTACCCAAAAAGCATAGACCAGTGCTTTTGACGTTCCTCAAGAATTTCGAAAATTCTTAGCTACGCCGGCTTCTTTACAATGTATATCGATTTCGTTGGCGCTTCAAAATGGCGCTGACTTTATTAAATTTTGGTACCAGTTTCCTGTTTTGTGATCCTAGGGATCCTCAGATATCGATTTTGAACGAAATCGGTTCAATAACAAAGAATTTCAAAATGGCGCTGACTTTATTAAATTTTGGTACCAGTTTCCTGTTTTGTGATCCTAGGGATCCTGAGATATCGATTTTTAACGAAATCTTCTTTATATTAAATTATATACAGGTGTACCAACCTTTGAGACGTATTGTTTTTTTTTCTGTTTTTAAATAGCGGAAACTGCGTCTACAGACTACTTATAGAGCGTTATTTCCGTCCGAAAAATGATCTGAGTTACTCTCAAACCGCACAAGAAGTTTTACTTCAAAAATATTCTCAAAACTAGACCTTGACGTATGTCAAAACATTTAGCCAAAATACGGAGATTATACATTTCAATAATCTTTGCTATAGTATTAATAATAAAGTATATTAACATATCTAAATCATAATATAATTATAATTATACCAATCGAATCATAAAATTTACAATTTATCATTAGAACCGATATCGACAATCTAACTATTTTATCCATAATATCCAAAGCGCCCATCACTATTTACACGTGCCATTGACAACGTCTACTGACCGACCAGTTTAATGTTGAACTCCGGTGATACAAAAACGAGTGTGTAATATCTTAATACAAATAAAGTTAACGTATCTTACCGGTGAAATGTTATACCACCCGCTTTAAAATTTGAGGTTTGACTTTTTTTGCCACACCACTTCATTGTACATGGAGCCATTACAATTTTTTACGATAATTGTAGTAAGCGAGCGCAGAGATGTTGACAGGTCACAGATCTGGTCGTTACTAATTCGACATAAGTGGGCGTGGAATGGGGGCTATCGCGCGTGAATTTGCCGCTAGGGGCGCTTGTGTCGCGTGAGGTCCAATAACATTCTGTCACTTTTCACTGGTTTTGGCGGGTTTCGTGACATAAAATATAATTTCTTTATTTTAACTGTTGAAAAGTGATCTCCTTCGTGAAATTATCGCAAATATGGATTATTTGGCGATGAATGTGAACGCTTTTAAAGCGGAATTAAGAAAAAGAGGCGCAAAAATAAGCGGCCTCAAAGAGTAGCTAATTCAGAGTTAGTTTGTTTAATGTTTACAAACTTATTTTTTGCCAAAAGTATGCTTGTTTGCCTCGTTGGTCTAGTGGTTATCATGTTCAACTGCGGCCGACGAGGTCCCGGGTTCGAGTCCCGGGTCGGACCATAATTAAGTATTGGGTTTTTCTGTCTAGAAATTCTCAGTACTAGCCCGGAGTTAGGAAGTTGGCGGTGTTCTACCCCCGTTCCTCGGAGAGCACGTTAAGCCGTCGGTCCCGGTTATTATCACTAACATGATAATAGTCGTTAAAGCCCGCCAACCCGCATTGGAGCAGCGTGGTGGGTCTAAGCTCTAGTTCCCACTCTCCTATGTGTATACCTATTTATCCTTCCCTTTCCCTTTAAAACACACTGCTATACAAATAAATATTAAATACTAGCTGATGCCCGCGACTTCGTCCGCGTGGATTGAGGTTTTTCGGTTCCCGCGGGAACACTTTAATATTCCGGGATAAAAAGGCTATGTGCTATTCCAGACTATAATCTATCTCTGTGCCAAATTTCATCCAGATCCGTTCAGCCGTTGGAGCGTGATTTAGTAACCAAACATCCATACATCCACACATCCATACATCCATCCAAACTTTCGCATTTATAATATTTATTTGATAGTAAATCCATACAATGGATATGATACTGAAAGATGGTTGAGTTGTTAGTTGAAACACTAAACACGGTAGATACTAGATTAAGCATACTAAAATTCTACATCAAATTTTCTAGCAATAACAGATATCATTAATTATGTATGATAAAAAGCAGTTATTTTAGGTATAATAACTTCTGAAATAAGCTTATCATTTCTATTTACATAAATTCTCTTTTCATCTTTATTTGTCCAAACAAAAAAATCACAATAGTTATGTAGGTACTTTCTTTTAGTACTTAACAAGCAACTGTTTGAATTTGAAAATAGTAGAGGCTACTTTCTTTCAAGCAATATTCATTATTGATCATTTCTATGTGCTTATAATTATCCACACTGATAAACTCATATTTTATAGAGAAAGGACATTTCACTTCCAATACGGTTAGTTCTCCAATTAATCCTTCTGGAGAACTTTTCCGAACAAAACGGAACTGCACAACATTGCGGCATAGCTACTCGATAATATGATGATAGTTCTAAATTAATAAACTTAATGAGATTCAAGATTTAAAACTTTGTTTCGGCGCCGATCTTATAAAGTCGCCTTTGACAGCTATACCTCTGGACCTTAGTCAACAGTGGCGCCAACTGGTGAGCAAAGAAACGATAGTCCCCATTATATAAAACCTATTAGTCTGATGTGTTGTCTGAAAGTGTTCGCCCTTTATGCGGCGTCTATTGGTTGTGTGGTCGATGGTTACACTGTTGTTAACTGCAATGGCTGCAAGTGACGGCAAGTGCCTTCTTATATTCTTGCCAAAATAAAGCGAGGGTAACGTATCTAATGTTTTAAATATCATAGTGTGTAGGTACATTAAGTTTAGTGTGTACATTAAGTATTAAGTAGAGTGTGTACATAAGTGTTTGTATTAGTACAACACATAATAGCCGGATCGTTAAAAATGTATATCCGCGGATACGGATATTTGGTGTCAAGATCCGCGGATACTGATACGGATTTAAACTTTCTTACTCAATCGGTGTCGGTGCGCGTGACCTTCAAACTCAATACGATAAATGTTTGCAATAATATAAAGGTGCCAAATATTTGATTTTAAGAAAAAAAAATGTAAATGGAATTTATAGTTTTTCATTGTTATTTGTTACCTAATCACCTATGTATAGAATTTCATCTATATATTGAAAATTAATAACGTAAAAGATCCGTCAAAAAAGTAACGGATACTACGGCTCTTTCTTCTCCGTCGGATATCCGCGGATACGGATATCCGGCACATCACTAGTATGTATTTCGTCGAAAATAATGCTTTTCTGGTTGTACGTTAATCGTTACATATGCAAACGCGTAATGTTCGTCCCACCCAGCCCTATTGCAAAAATGTTTTATGAACGAGTTTTAATGAGATAGTTGGCAACCATGGGAAATCAGTCGAATAACTGATTTCCTGTGGTTGCCAACTATAAACAAAACTATTGTAACAACGATAACTTCTCAATTCACGGCTATAGCAGCCGTGAATTGAGAAAAGAGAATTTGGAATTAAAAGTATTTCTTATTCGAAAAAAACCTAAAAATTTTAGTTCAATCCGGGACCACATGATTCGCGGCCGAATAATCAAGCCCAAGGGCTTTATCGACTTTACTAGTCGATAAAGCGACTAACGTTCATATTATCAGTCACGTAATTGTACGATTCGTTTGTATATTTTTTCAGATTTAACGACTTGCTCGGACGGGACGTGATACAACAGAAGCGCAACGCCGAACAAACGTTAGGCTATCAGCCACTTACAGCTACTACCAAATATAAGGTACTTATCCAATTATTGGGGCTGATTCTGTTGTACACAATCTCTAAGCTAAACTAAAATGACAGGCATTAAAAATATTGCTAACCCTTTCATAATACTCCCCGTGGAAAGGGACAGAACTAGATTTAAAGCTGTCTCTCCAAAGGATTCCAACTCTCAACGCGTGAGACACTCGACTAGATTTTCCACTAAGTGTACGCGCACGAAACTACCGGTAGCGGGGCGACGGCGGTAGCGGGGCGATGAGATTAGTCGGAGAGCTGGCGACGATTTTCGGGCACAATTTAAAAGAGGTCTGGTAATACTTTATAACGACAAAAAGTCTGAGATTTATTTTTCGATTTCTTTAAAATCGCATAAAATTTAAATATAAAAAAATCAAGTTGCCAATAAAATGTTTTTTTCCGATTTTTTTGCAAATGTTAAATGCTGCGCAGTAGCGAAATAATCGCACACGCTCTACCAGACTGGCAGAACTGGATGCGCCAATGAACGAAATTATATTTTTCCACAATTTCAGCTCGCCTAAAAGGACTTTCCCGAAATTTGTCACCAGCTCTCGGTTTCCATCGCCCCGCTGTCGCCGTCGCTCGTTTCGTGCGCGCCCCCTAACAGTCTCATATAACATTGATTTCAGGTGCCAAAGAAGAGTCAGTTCTCGCTGAAGCGCAAGAAGAGTAAAGACGACCTCGAGTTGGGCGAGCTCGTGTGTCCTCTGCACGACGACTGCTCAGGTGACCTAACCGCCTCGCCCGTAAGTCGCACTAACACTACTAATGCACCTCCGTACCAGGCGTTCAACGTAACAATAGGAAAGTCAATGACCTCTGCCTGTCATCTGACACTTGAAAATTACGGTTTTACGAAAATGTTTACCAGTTTTCAAACTTTCCAGTGCAGTAAGGTCTAAAATGCCTTAGCAAGGTTAGGAAGCGAAATTATCACAAGTTTTCAAGTATCGAAATCAACGTAAAGAGTATTAGGGAGGGATTGAAAGTGAAACTTCTTTAGACCCGTTGTGATTTGAAAATTCGATGAAACAAAAAGCGACAGCAAAGAGGGACAAACATATTCATAATAGGATTTAGCTTGCGAGAGAATGAGATAGAATACAAGTTATATTTATCTTATTCTCTCGTAGGCTACTTTTCAATGTTATGTCGTTATGTTACTAAAAGTTATTTGTAATATTTAATAACATTGTTGCTAAGTAACAACAGGACTTATAACCTTATCGACAAGTTACAAATAGAATTATGATACTAATAGTTGTTGCTCAAACAACGATTCATTATATCTTTTTTATACGTGTGTGAGTTTTTTTTTTATAGTTATTGGTAATTGCATAAAACATGATAAGTATATGACGGAGCCGAGGTTCCTATCCTGTTTTTAAAAAGCATGACGTCAGCATGGCTGACGTCATGATCTTCTCTATCACTCATGTTAGTTAATAAGGACAGGCATCTGAATTTCTAATAAAAGGAAACAAAGCGTAATGGCTAATTATTTAATTAACTAATCACCCTAGATTTACTTCACAACTAAAGAAAAACCTCTCTAACGTTTAAATGTAGTAAACACAGGTATGTGGCCCGCACATTCAAAACAAACGCAATAGTCTTAACTATTTTTACGAAACAACGATAAACGATGTTGGTTAACTCACCATGATTATTTAATTAGCTATTAACTTCTAGATTTACTTCACAACTAAAGAAAAACCTCTCTAACGTTTATGTAATAAACACAGTTATGTGGCATGCACGTAAAAACACATAGACACAATAATCGTTACTATTTTGCAAGATGAAGGTAAAAGATGAACAATATTGGTTAACTCACCCAGAACACGTCCGCACCGTCGGGCCGCAGGTACCAGAATGAATTCATAAAATATAGCGGCGGTCGACGGTGCCGGCGTGTTCGAGAATATGCTAACCCAGCGCCCTCCGGCGGACACGATGAATTTTATCAACAATATTCGTTTTTAGCAACTCTTAATTACTTATTTTACCTAGATGAAATTAGTTACTTCATGTTAAAATCGTCTTTTAATATTTACAAATTATTGGTGCATTACTTAGTTAAGTCTAAACCTTTTATGTTTTCATATTTTAACTATGGTAGCCGCGTTTAACAGAAAAGTCAATTAAGAATCAATTTACACAGCTAATTGTTATTTTAGTTGATTCGTTATGACAATAAATCTGAATAATCATAGAATTATTATTAAATCAGTTTATAATTAGATCTGAAACCCTATTAGACCTCTTATTTAACTCTGGCGAACATGTTTGAGCCGATACGGCCGTTTTGATGATAAGTGCGCGCTCTGCACTCAATCATACCTGAAACAAGAAAGATTAAAATTTTGAAGCTCGTATCTGTGATACGTTACTTATGAATCTAGGTCTTGGTCCGATGGTTGGGAAAATAATCATGAACTTAAATATGAAGTCAAATTTAAATATGGACTATCGATTCAGAAATTTGATACTGCTTATAAATTAAGATTATAATAATATTAGGATTTTCATTTGTACCACTGATCGTCTGATTACGTCAGCAGTAGGCATAGTCGGTTTGTATTTTGTTTTTATGTCACTGAACGCCTCGCTACGTCAACGACATTTTATTAAGGAAGAAAGGTCGATGCTGGGCTCTAGGCATTCCTGTCTCGGTGCCGTGGTACCCAGCGGCTCTAAAGGAATAGGGAAAGGTCGAAGCTGGGGTCTGGGCCTCAGAGTTATGACCGTGGTCCCCAGTGGCTCTGAAACAATTGGGTTGATGCTGTGCTCTAGGTGTTCCTGTCTCGGCACCGTGGTACACAGGGGCCCTAAAGGAAAAGTGGGAAGGTCGATGCTGGGGTCTGGGCCTTAGTGTTATGACCGTGGTCCCCAGAGGTTCTGAAATATAAACACATGCACATGGAACAGGCGTAAGGATTTGTAAGAATAATCTTATAATAGTCGTTGTGACTAAGTACGTTGTAGTTTTAAGTTTTATCACTTTGATATTCAGTAAGAATAATCTTATAATAGTCGTTGTGACTAAGTACGTTGTAGTTTTAAGTTTTATCACTTTGATATTCAGTAAGAATAATCTTATAATAGTCGTTGTGACTAAGTACGTTGTAGTTTTAAGTTTTATCACTTTGATATTCATATTTGTAGTAGAAAAATAAACCATTAATTTTATATGAAAAAGTAATTACTCATGTACTGGATTTTTAAATTAAGTAAGTAAATATCATGATCTCACCGTTGTGGTAGAGCTAGGCAGCGTCCTCGTCCTGGGCCCTCTCGCATGACGTAGAGGGTTGAGGCTCAGGTGTTGTCGGCACCGGCGCCTCGGTGTCGTGTGGCTCGTGGCTGGTCACCGGCAGCGTGGTGGCGCGCTGCGGGGAGCGCTCGGGAGCGCCCGCGTTGCTGTCGTCTGTGCCCGCCGATACGGTCGCCTGCTGGCCAGGCTGCGGTGCTCGCCGAAGTTGATCGTGGGCCACTTTCCGGGGGCGGCCTTGTCCTACCACCTTTTTGACTAAATAGCGATCGTTATCGAGTACACGACAAATTTCGTACGGTTCACTAAATTTCAGGTCTAAACACGTTTGGTTGCGAGGGTTGTTTTTTATCAACACGTAATCTCCTCTTTGAAATCTATGAATTTGAGCTTTATTTTTGTCGAAGCGTATCTTCTCTTTTTCTGCCGCTGCTGACATCTTTTGAGTGACGTGTCGATAGAGCTGCTCGATATCGACACTTTGATCTTCCAGGTTTACTAGTCCAATTAGCTCGGGTGGGACGCAGTGCTTGCGACGAGTAAGTAGAGTAAGTGGTGCGGTACCTGTAGTGCGGTGCGGTGTGCAATTGATGGCTAGCTGCAGACTGTCTAGAGCGGTATGCCATAATTCGGTTTCATAATTTTTAATCATTATTAAGGCATTCTTTAGGACACCCATTACCCTTTCAACTTGCCCATTCGCTCGGCTGACTCCTGGGGAAATGGCATGTATGTTTATGCTGAATTGGTTGCAGTATCTTTGGAAGTCACCTAAGTATTCTCGACCTCCGTCTACTATCACCTGGGCTGGTGTTCCAAATAGGTGTATTGTACGTTTAAGCGCCGCTAAGGTACTTTGTGGACTTTTATTTGTGGCATGATATAGGAGTACGTACTTGCTGAAGGCATCTATGGTCACGATGACATAGTCATGGATACTGGTAGTGCCCAACTTACCCGTTATATCCATGTGAATGGTTTCGAACGCAGTTGTGGGTTTAGGTATAGGGTGAAGTTGCACTTGTATAGCACCCGACGTACCTTTGGATGTCCTGCATACGACGCAGTTATCTGTGAAGTTTCTTACCAAGGTACTCATGTTGTCAAACCAGTAAGTTTCCTTAATCTTTTGCAAGGTCTTCTCCCACCCGGTGTGTTTTAATGCACTGTGATAGCTGCTAATGAGGCTCCACTGAAAAGATTTGGGTACTACTATAGCCTTTTGGTGTCCAAGGGTGGCGTCATCCCAAACTTTCATGAGGATATTGTCCTTCAGAATATAACCGGGAACCTCCTGGTTTTGTGAGATGTTATCAATTTTAGAGCGTAGTGCCGGATCACGGTGCTGTTCCACTTTTAGCCAATCTAAATCTTTGGTCATTATATTAACATTCAACGTACCCGGATTCCGACTGAAGAAATCAGCATGTTGCAGTGTTTGTCCTTTTCTGTACTCAATTTCAAAATCGTAGTTTTGTAGGGATGCCCACCAGCGGTAAACTCGAGGTAGCAGCTCCTTCTTGTGCTTAGAAGCCTTGAGTGCGTTGCAATCCGTGACAACCTTAAACGTGCGACCGTACAAGTACTGGCGGAAATGTTTAATTGCTCTTACCACTGCAAGCGTCTCGAGCTCGTAAGAATGATAACGGCTCTCGGCGTCTGTCGTACGCTTGCTCATGTAGGCTACCGGACGACGGCGCCCGTCGATCACCTGGATGAGGACGGCTCCGTAGCCAAGGTTACTGGCGTCAGTGTGCAGTTCGACGGGGTAATCTTCTTGGAATATTGATAGCACAGGATCGGATGTTAGGTATTGAATTATGGTGTTACGAGCCTCCTCGTGCCGTTCGTTCCATTCCCAAGCAGCGCCTTGTTTGGTTAATTCATATAAAGGTAGCATTATGCGCGAAAAATTGGGAATGAAGCGACGAAAGTAACTAGCTAACCCATTAAATTGTCGAACTTGTTTAACATTAGTAGGCACGGGAGCTTTTACAAGAGCTTCGACTTTACGAGGACTAGGCTTAACCTGTCCGTCCGCTATTATGTTTCCAAGGTATTCGACCGAACGCTTAAAAAACGCAGACTTCTCCACATTAATAGAAAAGCCTGCCTTTTCGAGCGCCATGAGAATTCTCTCTTTGTGAGAAATTCCCTCCTCAAAATCAACACTTTTGCTCAAAACATCATCAACATAGACTTGAGCAACGCCTGCGGTACCCAAGAGGTGTTGGAGGGCCCGATTGATACAACGTTGGTACACAGAGCACGCGTTGCTCAAGCCGAATGGCATTGTTAAATATTCGTACAAGCCATCAGGCGTGACAAATGCCGTTTTTTCCACGGACTGTTCAGAGATGGGGATCTGATGAAACCCTGCCGCCATATCGAGTGTGGTATAATAATGTCCGTTTTTCAGTTGGTCTATTTGGTCTGATATTAAAGGGAGAGGGTAATGGTCTCTAAGAGTGTTAGAATTCAACTCGCGGTAGTCAACGCATAGTCTGTCGTCTCCATTTTTCTTTTTGACAAGAATAATGGGGCTCGAATATGGAGAGACACTTTCTCTAATAATATTATGTTCGAGGAGTTCTTTAATAATGCCCTGCACCTTTTCGCGTTCTACGGGACTTAAACGATAGGGTCTACGTTCCACATATTTATTGGGATCCTTTAAACGTATTTCTAACTGTCCAGTATTAACACGCGTTTTAGGGAAACCGTGTATGAATAAATGAGAGTATTTGTTCAACAAAACGCGTAGTCGGTCAATTTCGTCGCCGTTAGTAAGATCAATCTAGATTATCGAAAATAGAGTTATTTGAGCGTACATGCATGACAGTATACTGGCGAACTAACTGGGCACCCGTTGCAGTAACCAAAACGTTGAGGTTAGTATTATTAAGCAAATCCATTCCAATTAAAATTTTTGAAGTCATGTTACCATCTGGGACAACAAAGAATCGAATTTCAACGTTTACGTTGTCAATCACACAAACAGTAACCAACGTAAACAAAGATATCACTGGGACTTTTCCTATTCCACGCAAATAATTAACGCAATGAAATCTTTTGCCCGGTAATTTCGCCGCTACACTCTCACTAATGACTGAGCATTCAGCACCACTATCAAAAACCGCTTGGAATGAAAAATCACCGATAAGTACCTCCATGTGGTTTAATTTTGATTTACCAACACAGTTAACATTGGACACGACGGCTTTTTCACGTTTAAAGCAAGTTTCAAAAGTGTGGCCCACCTTAGCACAAAATGTACATACTGGTTTATTTGAGGGTATGTAACTTTTATTAGGTTTTTCTTTGTTATCGTTGCTAGACGGTTGTGAACTATCAACATGTATTAGTCTACAGTCACGGGTAGCGTGGTTATTTCTTTTACAAATTCGACAAAAGAGGGTGTTTTGCGATTCGTTAGGCCGTAATCGTTTGTTTGGTTGTGAGCTGCCACTATTATCATGTGGGCGTTTAACGCGTATCGCGGAGGCTACTGATATCAATTCTGGCACCGACGTTGCCCTAGCGTTCAATAATTCTATTCTAAGGCGTTCATCATTAATACAACCGATCACAGCCTCGACCGCCAATTCATCGCCTAATTTATCTTTGGTTATGCGTTTCCAGAGAACCCATGCTTTAGATAGAAATTCAGATATGTCCCTACGTGAGTCATAAGCATGCTCGCGGAATTTAACTATATCGCGTGAATACCTGGATTCCGGTTCGAATGTAGTGATTAGGTTATCTCGGAGCTCCTCCCACGTCGAAGTAGTAACGAGCCAATTATCTACCCATAATTTTGCACGTCCTTTGAGTAGGCTACCCACCTTCATTCGTACTTCGTAATCATTGAGGTTGTATAAATCAACAGCCTGTGTGACATGTTGACACCATTCTCGAACACCTATATTGGCATCAGGATCGTAAGAGGGTAGGAATATGTCGTTGATTTTTACCTTATCTGGTCGCGGAGGCGCTGATAATCGATCAGACATTTCCTTCATTGTCTGCATCATCTGCATAAGGAAATGAGCAGGCATGTCCATACTGGCAGGCAACACCTGCGTTGGCGGGGTACTTGCATTTTCTGGTGTTCCCGTAGTCACATTGGGGAGATTGATGGTTGCTGTTAATGCAGGCTGGGTACTTACGGTTTCTGATGTACCAGGAATCGCAGTAGTGGGATCTGATCCCACTTCTGATGACGGAGCCGAGGTTCCTATCCTGTTTTTAAAAAGCATGACGTCAGCATGGCTGACGTCATGATCTTCTCTATCACTCATGTTAGTTAATAAGGACAGGCATCTGAATTTCTAATAAAAGGAAACAAAGCGTAATGGCTAATTATTTAATTAACTAATCACCCTAGATTTACTTCACAACTAAAGAAAAACCTCTCTAACGTTTAAATGTAGTAAACACAGGTATGTGGCCCGCACATTCAAAACAAACGCAATAGTCTTAACTATTTTTACGAAACAACGATAAACGAAGTTGGTTAACTCACCATGATTATTTAATTAGCTATTAACTTCTAGATTTACTTCACAACTAAAGAAAAACCTCTCTAACGTTTATGTAATAAACACAGTTATGTGGCATGCACGTAAAAACACATAGACACAATAATCGTTACTATTTTGCAAGATGAAGGTAAAAGATGAACAATATTGGTTAACTCACCCAGAACACGTCCGCACCGTCGGGCCGCAGGTACCAGAATGAATTCATAAAATATAGCGGCGGTCGACGGTGCCGGCGTGTTCGAGAATATGCTAACCCAGCGCCCTCCGGCGGACACGATGAATTTTATCAACAATATTCGTTTTTAGCAACTCTTAATTACTTATTTTACCTAGATGAAATTAGTTACTTCATGTTAAAATCGTCTTTTAATATTTACAAATTATTGGTGCATTACTTAGTTAAGTCTAAACCTTTTATGTTTTCATATTTTAACTATGGTAGCCGCGTTTAACAGAAAAGTCAATTAAGAATCAATTTACACAGCTAATTGTTATTTTAGTTGATTCGTTATGACAATAAATCTGAATAATCATAGAATTATTATTAAATCAGTTTATAATTAGATCTGAAACCCTATTAGACCTCTTATTTAACTCTGGCGAACATGTTTGAGCCGATATATAAAATAGATGCTTTTGCACCCTTTACCTTTTAACCAATTTAACCTGGGATGGTGTGGATTTATTTATTATTATATCTAGTGTTGGCGAATTGGATTTTCTAGTTTTAAATATGAGGAAGCTTTATTTTACCAATATTTGCATACAGTGTTGTGTACCACTACAGCCCATTAACGTCCCACTGCTGGGCACAGCCTCCACTCTCGTACGAGAGAGGGAATTAGAGCTTAGTCCCACCACGCTGCTCCAATGCGGGTTGGCGGGCTTTGACGACTGTTATCATGTTAGTGATAATAACCGGGACCGACGGCTTAACGTGCTCTCCGAGGCACGGGGTGAAACACCGCCACCTTCCTAACTCCAGGCTAGTACTGAGAATTTCTAGTCAGAAAAATCCAATACTTAATTATGGCACGACCCGGGACTTGAACCCGGTACCTCGTCGTAGACCAACGAGGCAGTTGTGTACGTTCTTATGTAATTTCTTGATATTGCTAAACGATTTGATGAGTTTAGCCAAAAATAACATAACGCCTGTCTGTATTTGTCTGGTGGGAAGCTTCGGCCGTGGCGTTTCCACCCTACCGGCAATAACGTACCGCCAAGCGATTTAGCGTTCCGGTACGATGCCGTGTAGAAACCGAATAGGGGCATGGGTTTAATATAACTGCCATACCCCTAACAGGTTAGCCCGCTACCATCTTAGACTGCATCATCACTTACCTTCAGGTGAGATTGAAGTCAAGGGCTAACTTGTAGTTGATAAAAAAAACGCTGATTGCTTGAATCAGTAACTTATACGAGAATTATTAATAACTTTTGTGATCAACAGATGATGAAAGTAAAATCAGCAACAGCGGGCGTCGCGTCGGCTGTCTGTCCCCCGCGTGACGACGCGCGGACGCACTAGTGCATGCCTACCTCGCGGCCGCTATACTAGTCTAGACTGTCATCTAGCTCTGTGAGCCTAGGTGACCTAGCCTAGCCCTGGGAGCGAATAGCAGCTACGGTCCTAGCAGAGTTCAAAGCCTTTGCACACAATGATTTTTTTCGCACGCGGTCGACTCGCTTTTACGAAATTGCTCTAAAAGATAATAAACATAAACTGGAATTATCAATCAGTAGGTTTGCTAGGAGTAACTCGAAAACTTGGATGATTTGTGTGAGCTTCGATATTGCAACTTCGAGTAAAATTACTCAGAATAAGTAGCTCCATTGTTTAAAACATTTATATAACTACCTACTTTGTGTATATTTATTTTACACCGCTCCGGACGCTAGCTGTTACATTTATGTAATATTTATGGAGGCACTCGACATATCAAATAAATATTATAAATGCGAAAGTTTGGATGGATGGATGTATGGATGTATGTTTGTTACTCAATCACGCCCCAACGGATGAACGGATTTGGATGAAATTTGGCACAGAGATAGATTATAGTCTGGAATAGCACATAGGCTACTTTTTATCCCGGAAAATTAAAGAGTTCCCGCGGGAACCAAAAAACCTAAATCCACGCGGACGAAGTCGCGGGCATCAGCTAGTAATGATATAAATTAGTTTTCGAAAACTATAATAACTGGTACTAGTTAACTAGTACTCTGTCTTTGCGTCGTATTCCTTATTGCTTAGGGCCGTGACCCCTTTCCATTGACCACATAACGGCGTGGGTTTTCTTGGGATAATAATAAACTAGTACTAGTAAACTATAATAACTAGCCCGTACGTTGTTTTGGATATGTTTCAGCTGCGCGCGAAAAATCATTGTATGCAAAGGCTTGTGCACACCAAAGAAGGCGAATCGATAATACGCGTTTCTTGGATCAACGAACGGACCAATAATTATATTATAAACATGCTCGAACTACAGTTCGCGCGCGAGTTAAATGCAGAGCGAATGTATGTGTCACCATACATTTGCTCTGTATTTAACTCGCGCGCGAACTATATGTGTATAGTCAGGTCATCTCCAGTTATTATTGACTGCCTAACTATCGTATCTGTAAAATGCATCGATATATATGTAGGTACTAGATGGGCCCTTTCATAGAAAAATGTTGGGCGTCCGACTTGTAGGGCATGCCCCTCACCTGTATAAGCCAGTCCTTGTCCCCGCCATAGCGCTGTCCCGCTTTTCAGACTACATGGCGTTAGTGAAATAAGTTCACATTCTTTGTTTGACAGGGCCTGTCTATGTAAATCTTTGATGTAAATTGAGGTCGTTGGTGAAATGTGTCCTGATCTTAATTGGTGTGGACGTAGCCGTAGAATACTGGACCACTAGATTTGGATAAACTGTCACACATAAGCTGTGCGGCTGTGTACCTTGGACTATATTATTACGTATTCCATAAAGCAGTGCTTTTTACCTTTATTATATAATTTTTAGTGTTTTTCTATGACAAATTATATAGGTAATCACATACTTTGATTGTATAGCCAATCAATAAGTTGTTCTTAATCAAGTTTTGGTACCTAAAATAATTGGCAACACAATATTGGTGCTATATTTGCAATTTAGATTTGTTCAATGTCCAAGGGTCTCTTACATTTTTAACAAGCCAGCTTGCGGACGATATATAGTTATTTATTAAAATTCCATTGCCTATAAATCTAACCAAGATACCTACTCTCGTTCGCAAAACGGGCACCGAGTCTTAACTGCCAAAAATAATGTCGTGAACATTGAATATTATAGGTAGGCTAAGAAGGAAAACTTATTAAATTATGTATTAATTTATTGAAAAACGACCTTTTATGACTTAGGATTATTTCGTGATTATTTCTGTGTAATATAATAAAAACCAGTTATAATTTCACAGATTTTGAATAAGACATTCCAATGTTCGAGGAATAAATCAATATGCGATTGACAGTTTAATCATCAACATTTGAAGAAGGAACAGTTTTTCTATAGAAGTTTATTGATTTGATATTATAATATTTTATCGAACAATCAAATAATTAGCCATTTTTGATTTACAGTTTTCAGATCAATAATCATCACAATGATTATTTACTTAGTGATTTAGAAAATGACTGAGATATGACAATATTAAACTGGTCTCATTTCTATTTGCTGCTATTTTAAAAGAAATAGGTACATGTTATATAACATTAAGGTTTGTTACTGTAGCTCAGTTGAGTTTTCTAAGAGTTTTCATTGTTAGAATAAAATAAGTGTATTTATATAAATAAATCACTTAAAATATATCATTATATTATTATATTAACTTATAGAGGTTTCTAACTCAACCATAATCGCACAATATTTAACATTAAAAGATACAGCATTTATTTATCGAGGGTTCTGTACGAATAAATAATAACTGAACCATAAAATGTATAAAACAAGTTAAAATGTCATTTTTAAGGAACGCAAATGTTAAAAATCACGGTATTACCTTTGCTAATGGTAAAAAAGCCAACTTTTACATTTTATATAGAATTTTTATGACATATTTGATGATACAGTCGTAACATTTTTTAAGATAAAGATGTTATTTAATTAAAACAGTAATATGATCATTGATCCTGTTCCTACCGAACTGTGCCAAATCTTATATGAATGTTGTAATGTTTACGGTTGAAAAGTATTCATTGAGCTGCGTTAACATCGAATCTCGTGAAAAGTATAGATTTTATAAACCTGAACTACAGTGTTCTTCTCGAGGTTTGAATTTGAATGCGCTCAAAATACTATTTGACTTTTATAAATGGACCCTTGTCTTCCATAGCTTTGTAATGTTTAGAATACCGCCGAGCGATCGCGTAACTTCTGCATCAATCATTGTTACAGTATCAATTGTTGTAATTGGCTGAATTTATGGCATTCTTGCTGCGTCAATGGATTATGTCCAATAGTGGAAGAGTGTTAACCAATCAGAGGTGATTGCGATGTATCAATGATTGATGCAGAAGTTACGCGATCGCTCGGCTGATATTAACCGACGGATGACTTATGATCGTCAGACATAAATAAAAACAACAGTTCGTTTATACAATAATGTATTAAATAATTTTTACAATAACTTAATTAAATATGATGTGTAAAAGTTAATAAACACTGAATGAGTGAAGCAATATTTGTTTTCTTGAATTTTAATCCTTATCTTCAAACAGCTGCTGTGATTTACCAAAATTAGAGTCGGCGTTTTTTAATACCTTGAGGCCCTCTGAAATGAATTAAACAAATTGTATTCGTAATTTGTACAAATCTTGATAAAAAGTGTGGTTGGAACTGAATCACTCAATTAACAACTTTTTTAATTTCTCAGAGGCCCAGACTTTCGGCCAATTCTGTTTAGCACAAACTCTAAACTAAACTAAAATGACAGCTTTAAGCTTAGTGGTGCCCCTTTCCGTGGGGAGTATTATGAAAGGGATAGCAATATAAATAGAGCTGTCATTTTAGTTTAGTTTCGAGATTGTGCTAATCAGAATTTGCCTTATTATGTCCTGTCCGTTTCCTTGTGTGTTTTCGGCCAGACTTAATATAATTATTTTATAATAATTTCGCTTTACATACGTCGAAAATGTCAAAAATGAGACGCCCTCAAATAGGTTCATTATTCTGTTGGAAATGCCTGATGATCAACTTATATTGATAATAATGTAAAAACGTTTATGTTGTTTCTTTGAAAAACAGTTGCCAATTAATTACGAACCTTTCCCTCTTCCTTTGCGTCGCAGTTCAGCGAGTCTTTCAGCTTCAGTTTCCTCCTCGAGATGTTCTTTCTCCCTTCTATGAGACTCTTCCTGGGCTTGTTTGAGCAACGATTCTTCCAGAAATGTTAGTTCTATAGAAAAAAAACACAAATTATACCGTCAGCCATCGCAGCACGCAGTTTGCTTTACGCCTCGTGCGCGTGAACTGCTTCATGAATACGGTCCTCAGAAGGGTTCGAAGTAGACGTGAAAAACGCGACTGTGTAATTTTTCGCTAACTTGTTATCAGCTAAATCGACAATCAATTTGGTAACCGACGGGGGATTGGTTGACACTTCGGTTGCAGGAGCAGCTAAAAATCATATGGAATACCTACGCTTGCTTTTGGTACCTCGAGCCCCAGAATGCCTCATTGGCATTGGCTGCTACGGCCTCGTTGACGTCTTGCTAGTCCTGCCAAGGATCATGAGGTCCCGGTTAGGGCATTTAAAACTATACTGTATTTTTTCTGTCAAGAAATTATCAGTTACTGTGTGAAGTCGGGAAATTGGTTGTGCTAAGAAAATCACGTTAAGCCGGTGGTTGTACGTCTGATGACCAGAGATGGTCGGCGTCTATAAGATTGAGAGAATAGAGTGTTTTTACATTCTAGTATCTCCAGCGTAGTTAGTTGGCTGGTGTCGAGATTGGCCGCCGATGCCGCGGCCGGTCTGGCGAGAACATAATTTTAGGGTGCAACTGCATTGATTGAAACACGAAATAGCCTGCTAGCGGTTGATACCTAGAACCCCAAAATGCAAGTCACTGATTGGCCCTGGGTCCATGGCTATCCAGGGCCCGTTGAAGATGATGACGACGGTGGGCCGCGCCTTAGCCTCAGGATTCATGAGCTGCGTCACCTGTGTGGTAAAACCCGACGCAAATATCTGTGGCCCTGTCAAAATGACGACATACAAACCAACGGTACTAAATAGGCGAACACGGGATGAGGCGAGTGGAGAATCGCATTGCAGCGAGGTCAGCAGATATTTCGACGGCTTATATAACCGATAGTATACTCACTGGTGAGTCTCGGGTCCATGGCTATCCAGGGCCCGTTGAAGATTATGGAGGCGGTGGGCCGCGCCTTAGCCTCAGGATCCATGAGCTGAGTCACTTGCTGTTTGCACTCCGTCGACAGCTGGTTCACTATGCTGGTGCGAAAGCGCCACTTGCGCATCACCTGGGGAGTGTAAACAGTTATAGGTTTTACAATCCACGAATCGCCAGATGACCTCAAGAATATAATTTATTTACAATCTATGTATATTGAATGAATGAATATATACTTTTATTGTACACCACAAAGGAAATTATACAATAGAAAACTTAGCTAACAACAAAGTATACAATTTGGCGGATATATGGTTCAGATATGGTGACTATTAATTGAATATACAGGTTTCAAACCATTTACAAATTATAGGCATAGGTGAAATGAGATTTTGAAACGTAAGTTGACTGCACCTAATTAAAAGTTCGAGTATAAAGCCAGCGTAACAAAAATGTGTCACCTCTCACCTGTTTTTCGTACAGTTTCTTCACAGACGTCTCATTAAACGGCAACGCTTTGTTGAGCATCGTGTACAGAATGATCCCGATCGACCACATATCCGCCAGTTTGGGCAAATACGGCACGCCTTTCAGCACCTCGGGGGCGGCATACGACAACGAACCGCAATACGTCTCGCTCAACACGTCGCGATCTCTCTGACGAACGTTCCGTGCGAATCCAAAATCTGTTATCTTCACGTTATAATTCGCTGTTATAAGTATGTTTTCACATTTCAAATCTCTATGGGCTATATTCATAGTGTGAATGTAGTGAACTCCGGATAAGATCTGCCGCATCCACAGTCTACTCTGGTTTTCGGGCACAGCACCGTTTTGGGACAGAAAATCAAGCAAATCTCCGTTTTCAGCAAAGCGAAGGAAAACAAAGTATTTGGCGCGGCGTTGGAATATGTTTGATACGTGCACAATGTGAGGGTGGTTGACGCGGATCAGAATGTCCAGTTCTCGCGGCAGGAATTTAGTTAAATAGTCTCGCGGGGCCTGCGCCGTGTCTATCACTTTGCAGGCCATTATTGTGTGTCGAGTCTCGTCGACCATGTGTGTAGCTTTAAATACCTGTAAATTAAAACTTAAATGCATAACATTACGGGTGGTAAAGAGGACGGATAGTGGCGAACGGATAAAGGGATGAGGCTGGCATGGTATTGACATGTAATGCGGAGGGAAGAAAACTACATTACTAGAAGATTGTTGAGTACGAACACAGAAAAGATCGATGGATTATGTTAAAGAGGAAGAGTGGACAGCAGAGAGTTGATGAAAAATATGTACATTGGGCACATCGACCACACAACCAATAGACGCCTAATTACTATGCTTTCGTAATGCAAACAATTCAGTCAAATGACTCAAGTAAGCGGGCGCGGGGTACTAAACGCTGATTGGTCTACTCAAGGTCAAAAAAATCATAAATCAAATGGGATGGGGTCCTAACTCCTAATAATTATTTATCGATAATTAATTATCGATATACTCTAATTAATATTTAAATAACTCGGTAGGTTTTGTTACAAGGGCGTGGAATTATATAAGACCTATTAAGTCTGATGTGTTGTCTGAAAGTGTTCGCCCTATATGAGGAGTCTATTAGTTGTATGGTCGATGATTGGGCATAATAATATAGGTATAGTGTCCTCCTCCCAAATAGGGCGTAACTGCGATTCACTTGATACAAATTAATTTATTTTTCATCCCACCATCTCGGAAAGAGTATTTTTACTCTTCGATATCTGAAGGTAAAAGCCGTTATTATCCTCTAGAGGATAAAGTAAATTGAATTTAGAACATCGTGTGCACGTTAGTAAATATCAGTCGTCTATGAAGTTTGTGAATTCAAAACATCATTAAAACCTATTTACTTGTACCTCTACTATGGTGCCGAATTTCCATACAATCGTTTTTAATTTGTTAAAAACTCACACTCGTAACCTTCTTGGTGTACTTTTTTAATTTGCTTTGCGCGCACCATTTTCTTTCACGTCATATTGTTTAAAATTAAAACCGATTAAAAACAAGAAAATTGAAAATAAGTGAAAAACCTAAAATGAAACATAAAATGATTCTAGTGACGAAGAAATTAACAGAATTTAATTTAATCTTGTGTTTTTTTTTTGCATTTAGTCATTTCCTCGCTGAGGTGGGATGAAAAGTTACGTGTTGCACTCGAGTGAAAAGATTTTTCACCTCGTGCTCTTTTGATTCCCTCGCTGACGCTCAGGATTCTAATTTTTGAAAAATTCAAATTTAGAATCCTTCGCTTGCTCGGTCATCAAAATTGAGCATGCGGTTAAAAAACAACTTTTCACTCTTGTATAACAAATAACTAATTCTTTAATTACTGGTTAACTTGAGAGTGAGACATGTGTCCATGAAACATCTCCGCACTCATAATTCGCTACTTTTCATATAAAGCCTTGTATTTATTAGGGGACAAATGCCCGCGACACGTCCCTATAGAGATGTCTGGCGACGTCGTTGGGCGATCTCGTCTGACGTCGTAAGAGATCTTGTATCGCTACCTTTTGCCTGTTGTTAGACGGAAAAAGTTTAGCGACGTCGCCCGCCCTCTACGTGACACGTGTCGCGAGACATTGGGGCTGATTCTGTAGTGCACAATCTCTAAACTAAACTAAAAATAGAGCATTACAAATATTGCTAACCCTTTCATAATACTCCCTACGGAAAGGGACAGAACTAGATTTAAAGCTGCCATTTTAGTTTAGTTTAGAGATTGTGTTATACAGAATCGGCCACAATATTGTCCCCCAGTGAATACGAGGCTAAACCGCATCTAAGAACCGAAGTTGTGTCCAAAGGATATTTTGTACTTACTTTTGCATAAGAGCCCTCTCCGATAATTCTGTCCAAAATGAAGCCTTTCTCTTCTAGAACTGCGATATCAGACTGTGTGGTACTGAGGTCTAATTTTTCGGTCGTTGGGCCCATTGGTGAGACTGCCGCTTGTGGCGCATAATTTATTTAATTTTCACCTTCGCCGGTAACATGGTAGCAGAATAATTAGTTGCGGATCACTCAGACTCATTGCCAAACATTCATTATCTAGAAATTGGATTACATTTTTGGATTATTGTTTTATTACGCCTACATTTTGACAACATTGAAATTGATGTCAGAGTATGACGTAAAATAATTAAAAAAGAAATATATTTATGGAATCTGTTCGGTACAGTTTTTATATCAATCAGGATCAGCGCAACTCGACGAGACACTTACGAGATAAACTCTCGAAACGGCGCGACGATTAATCTTGCGAAAATGTACCTAATTCAAATTGAAACTTTACATGACAAGACGTAGCGCCGTCTATCTGTGAGCGTTATGTAACAAACCTTGTTTTGATAATTTTATAGAATACCTCATTTTCATAGTCATTTACAATAAAGGAAGAGTATGCGGGCAGAGCTAAGCCAAAATAAGCTTAAATATTTTTCTACTTAAATATGTTTCTACTTGTCATATTTCAAGTTCTTACCAAGAAGACGAGGACCCTCCCGCACATGTCGGTTTTACAATTGAAGTGTCTGTGATACAAGGGTCTTTGATAGGTTCCGAAACTTCCAATTTACTTCTCAAATGTTTTTTCTCTTCCCGTGCCTTGTTATAGGCTGTTGTTTCTTGTGGGGTCCATTCTAAAATACACCTACTTTCTAAACAACTCATCTGATCTAATAATATGTACTTTTAAACTGTTAATTTGCTTCTGAGAGCATTACGCAAGACTTGAAGTCGATACAATTTAACATTTCAAAAGCACAATCAAAATAAATACCGCACTAAAAATCCTGGCCGATTGGAATTGGATGATCAAAACGGGTCCAATTAGAACCCGAGATACAGCTAGATGGGTAATTAGCACAGACAAAGAGGTGAGCAGCTATTTGATACACGTATTGTTAGGTAACTCACCTAGTAACCTAGAATCCATTGCGATCCACTCACTGTTAATTATACTTTCTATTTTTAATCTGCGTTGACAATTCGGCTCCAACATTAGCGTCACGAGTTTTTTGCAGTTCGCGGACAAGGAGTCGATGTACCGAGAACGAAATCTCCAATTTTTATTTATCTGTGCGTGATACAACTGCTTTATGTGTTTATCCTCGAATGGCATAGCTCTATTTAGCATAACGTACACCACGATGCCAAGAGACCAAATGTCTGTGGGCTTTGGAAAGTATGGGGCACCTTGTAAAATCTCCGGGGCGGTATAGGATAAGGAACCGCAAAAAGTTTCGCTGGGAATGTCCTTCATTCTATCATCGACGCACATGCGCGCGAAACCAAAGTCCGATAGCTTAGCGTTTTGATTGGCAGTCAAAAGCACGTTCTCACACTTGATGTCTCTATGTGCGATCTCTAATTCGTGCATGTATTGTATGGCGAGCGCGAGTTGGCGCGTCCATATTCTCGCCTGGTCCTCTTGGACTGCCCCTTTTTGCAAAATATGCTCCAGCAAATCCCCATGCTCCATATACCTCAAGAATATAAAATATTTGTATCTCCTCTGGAATATACTATGAGTGTGCACCAAATGCGGATGATTCAATTTTATCAACATCTCTATCTCTCTCGGAAGGAATTTCCTCACAAAATCTTTCGGTGCCGTATTTGTGTCTATAACTTTGCATGCCAATATTGATAGCCTATCATTCTTATTGGGATTTCTGTATTCAGCGAGATAAACCTGTGGAAACAATTGTAGTACATCATCGGATTACAGTTATAAAATAACAAGACTGAAAAGGAATGAAATACCTTAGCATAAGATCCTTCGTTCACTTTTTTAATCATTTTATAACCTCGAGAAGCAAGTGTCAACTGTTCAGAGCCAGTTAACTTCAAATCATCTTCATTAGTTGGCTGTATCATTACACATAGCAAATTATAATAACATTCATTGTTTGCCATACTAAAACTAAGTATCAAAAATACTTACTTTAATTTTTCCCTCCATTTAATCCAATCTCTTTTGCTTGGCTGTTATATTTGCCAAAGATTTTATCATTTCACTAACCTGCAAACACACATAGAAAATTAATACAATCGTGTTACATACACTATGTAACTGAAATTACCATGTGATGAATAATAAAACATTTACCCTATTGGTTTCTTTGTGATCTCGCTCCAAAATGTCACCTTGTCTTTTTGGTGGACTTTTATGAATGTCAGACAATTTCTGTCGTTCTTCCTTAGCTTTTTGAAGCGCCGCTGCTTCTACTGCATTTAATGCTACAAGTTGAAATAGAGTGTTATGATTATGACCGAATTGGCAACATATTTAGTATCAAACGGTAAATTAAGTTTACTTGTAAGTCGGCTGTCCATAGCAATCCAATCCGAGCCGAGCACTTGTGCAGCCGAATGTCTCAACCCCGGGTCAGGTTCCAGCAAATGTTTAACTACCGATTTGCACTCTAAGGAGATAACACTTGCTACTTTCGATCTAAATCTGTACTTCTTTCCCATCTGCTGCTCGTAGAGCTTCCGCATTCGCGTGTCATCAAACGGCATAGACTTATTCAACATCACAAACAACACTACACCTACGGACCACAGATCCGTCGGTTTAGGCAGATACGGCTTGCCCCGAAGTATCTCTGGAGCCGCGTAAGACATGGAGCCGCAGTATGTATCGCTCAACACCGGCTGGTCTTCTTCGTCCACGCAAAACCTCGAGAACCCAAAGTCAGATAACTTCACGTTAAAGTTTGCGGTCAACAAAACGTTCTCGCATTTAATATCTCGATGTGTAATCTCCAGTTCGTGAAGATATTGCAAGCCCAGTGCCAACTGACGAAGCCACACCCTCGATTGGTTCTCGGATACGCATCCGTTCTTTAGAATGTATCCCAAAAGATCGCCGTTTTCGCCGAATCGCATGAAAATGTAATACTTTGTTTTCCTCTGAAATATACTGTGCACGTGGATCAAATGGGGGTGGTTTAGTCTAATGAGGACGTCTATTTCGCGCGGTAAAAATTTAATGACAAAATCTTTTGGAGCTTTTGATGTTTCGATAATTTTGCACGCGAGAGTAACTTTACAGTCGTCTCTTCCCGTGAATTCAGTGAGGTATACCTGTGGAACAAAGTGGTAGATCAGCTTTAGATGTAAAAATATCGAGCCTGATTTCATGGTATGGTTATTTCCTTAAACGCTTTACCTTAGCATAAGCTCCTTCGCCAACGAATTTGGTTAATCTATATCCTTTAGCCGATAACGTATTTTCTTCTGAGGCAGTAGTTTTCAGTTCGGTCATGATAACATGGATCAAAGTGAAACGTGAAACATCCTGCGTCGTAAGCCCCACTTTCCGAAACTACTCCCCGGTCGGCAAGTGGGTTCGCGCGAAAAGGTGAGGGCATTTTTATTTTTTTCGTGTTATTATTTTACATCTTCAGAAATTTAGCTAGATACAGTGACATTTTGTCAAATATGACAGTGATTATAATGGCAAGATTTGGCAGAAACAGATTTTTCTTTCAAACTTCTACATGTCTGAATTAAACATCAGTCGTAATTCCTTCCTCCATGGAATTAAATACTTTTTGGAAAAAAAGGGTTTACCTTAATCTATGGTCAAGCTTCTATTTACTATTTCTATGGCGTATATGCGGTTCCCTATTGGCTCCCTGCGTCCATCTACATGTACATATTTTTTGTAATTATAACATGTTACTTAATTTGTAATTATTAACATTTAGAGGATATGTTTATATTTTGATAGTAGAAAAGGCATTTTGATAGTTTATAATGAAAATCAAAAAATTTGGGATTTTCCAAAATAAAATACTTAATTGGAATTTTTGAAAACAAATTTTAAATAATTTTATTTCTAACTTCAATTTTGTCAAACGATTGAGAAATGAATAATTAATTGAAAAAGCAAATGAAACTCCAGGATCCACCTGAGAATTCCCAAAATGAAAGCTACGTAGGCCAAGGATCATAATTGCAACTGTTCCTTATTTAGAAACTCGCCGGCCAGAGATATTCTCTGCATGAAAGAGGGGGCTGGAGTTAGTAAAAATTTGTATTTGCCGACGTCCAGGTGTTCTGGGTATCTCTTTTCTTTGCGAATCCTTTCTATCATACGCTGGGGTTCGCATTTCGGTTTCGTTTTCCAGTCATTGTCCAAGAAATCCTGTATAACTTTCGGTAACATTTTCACTGCATCTTTGGCTTTGGTGCTACTCGGTGGTTGCAACTTCTCAGTTTCGAACTTATGAGGTATAATTATATCGTCTACTTCAACTTTTCCATCAGCTTCTATCTCAGGCGCTTCAGTGGCAGCCTCTTTATCGCTTTCGTTTAAGCTGGTATTGTTATAATAACTGCTCATACTTTCTTTCAGGATATCACCCAAGCTCTCATTTTTAACTTTTTCCCTTTCTATACCATCTATGTTAACGTATCCTGTACTTGTCTCAGTCTTAATGGGAACTATTGGCATTTCCTGGGCATTTGAAAGGTTACGTTTACTCAAATCCATAATTTTAGCGGAGTTCATCGGGTCACCGTAGTAGACGGCGTCTTTGTAAAAAGTGGTTGTGTTTTTGACTGGTGTTGTTGCATCGATCATGCTCATAAAGTGAATATTGTCCTCTTCGTCTAACAGTTTGTATATTCTGTGCACTTCGCTGACGTTTATGCTGTAATATGAAATAGCAAATAAACTAATATAAATATTTGCACAAATATTGGTAAGTAAGATTTTCTTAGTTGATCAATACATGTGGATTAGATTATTTTTAAGAACACATAGAATTCAATGACGATAAACAAAACAAAAACAAAACGATGGCAAAACGCCCTCAGAATAGGGTATAAAATGGTTGCTGTTGTACACAATCTGTAAACTAAACTCAAATGACAGCATTAAATATATTGCTAAGTGCTAACCCTTTCTCCCAGCGGAAAGGGACATAATTAGATTTAGAGCTGTCATTTTGTTTAGTTTAGAGATTATTTTAAACAGAATAACCACAATTTCGCATGTATGATGATAGTTTGGAGAAGGACGTGAATGATGATCAAAATCAACCCTTAATGGATCAAGCTTATATCAAAGTTCAATAAATGTTAACAATTCACAATACTCACCTCTGTCTACCTTCATGGCAACAAAACAGCATCGTGGGGTCTATGGGATGTGCCTCCGTATTGAACACGTAACCCCCCATGTCCACTATACATTCCCCATTGGGCGTGTTTATGACTGTCCCATGCACGCCCGGATTGTGGATGAAATTGTCCGGGTCGAATAATAAGTAGAGGTATTTAGTAGTTTCGGACAAAAAGAAGGATTCCATGCGGTCTTCCTTACGGTGATCCCGGACGTCTTTTATCTGGAATTGAAATCATTCAGTGGCTGTAAGATACTTCGTTCCCAACTTTCGAGATATAACGCTCTTAGGGTATATTGTACTTTTTAGCGATGACAGATTTTTTGGATACTTCAATTGATTTGGCACCAAGAAAAGGGCGTCACAATTTTGTTATTAGGGGATTGGAAAGGGAGCTTGGCAAAAAGTGAAACAAAATACCAAACAACTGCGGCAATGAAAGCTGAAACAAACAGAGACACTGTACCAGGAGTCCACCATACGAGTACCTCAATGATTTTTGGCTTCTCAGGTTGTTGTTAACCAATGTTTACCCAAGGTGGTAACTGGATGGGTAGTTGACTTTGAAGATCGGAATGCCTTGGTTATTACCACTAACATCGGACAATAATCGTTTAAGCCAAGAAACAAAATAGCACTTTTAGTTATGCATTTCATAACTGCTGTAGAGGCTTCTTTTTTTTTAAATGCTGTGATTGCTGTCAAAATTAATCTGAGATAGAAAAAATAAATATATACAAAATTATTAAAAACAAATTGAATACCGTAGCAAATCCACAAGGCGTCCTAGCACTGTGCTGTATACTCCTCAATATATCTTCCCCCATTTGCAACAGTATGGGGTCTCGAGTGTCTCGGTACAAATACATGATAGACTCTATGAGCTCCGGCCTCAAGGGATAGCTCTCTCTGGCGGAGGAGGCTTCGCCTGTACCGAGGTTGTATACTTCTGGGGTGAAACCGTACTGTTTCCATACACTGTGGTAATTGTGTATTATTCGCATTGCTGTGTCGCTTTCACCTACGAGAATGATATTATATTTAAATGGCGCAGTATTGAGCCCTACGGTGTTATAAGTGGACGGGCAGAAGCTAATTGAAGTTTTTTAATTTCTAAATTGTCTCTGCGTCTGACCAGACCAGCACCTGACCACGATATCGGTGCCGTTCCGATACGATGCCGTAAGAAACTGCAGATAAAGGGTTGGGTTAATTTTTATTTGTTTTTAGTTTAATAATAGCAATTCCCAGATTAGCCCTTGGAGGATTAAGAGTCCCTTAAATATTAAATGGCAGCTGGTACAACCGTACACAGCTGCCTTTTAATATTTAACTGTCTTTTAACTATTTTTATGACTCCCGAACTGAAAAACAATGCCAAAAACATGTTAATTTTAACCTAAATTTTTCCCAGCTTTCCAGGGGTTTAGTAATTAAAGATACAAAAAAAAATTCATTTCCAAAAAATTCAATAGGAGTGAGCATACTCATAAAATGGTGTGCAAACCTGATTTTTTTAAGGAAAGCTGGTAAACTAATACACTAAACAATGAAGGCTGAAGCTCACTTACCTATCAAACTGAGCACACCCGGCCAGTACGACTCGAGCGACTGGAACACGGGCAGCGTGACGTGGCCGCGCAGCATGGTGGCCCACACATACCAGTCGTCCTTCTTTAAGTACTTGTCTATCACTTGGCGAGCTTCATTGAACATTGACATCAGTTCAGGACGCTCAAGCAGTATTGCTCCTGTAAAACAGTTATCACACTAATATTATAAATGCGAAAGTGTGTTTGTTTGTTGGTTTGTCCTTCAATCACGCCGCAACGGAGCAACGGATCGACGTGATTTTTGGCATGGGTATAGTTGAGGACCTGGAGAGTGACATAGGCTACTTTTTATCCCGGAAAATTAAGGAGTTCCCGCGGGAATCAAAAAAACTTTAACCACGCGGACGAAGTCGCGGGCATCAGCTAGTGTATAATAAAAAAAGTGTTATGGACCTACCATAAAAGTTAAAACTGCGCAATTCAAATTCAAATTCAAATGGTTTTTATTCAAATAAACTTTTACAAGTGCTTTCTAATCGTCAAATGAATCTACCAATACACTATTATGAGGTACCTACTATAAATAGACCAGGGGGTCTACTCTCTTTCTCTAAAACGAAACTTCGCAAACAAACGAACGAAATTTCGTTAACTCCTCTCCTACATAATATTATCTCTATGCTCTTCTCTATTTCGTTTTCGTACACACAGACGAAGTACGGATCCATAGAAAATTTTCGTGACCGATTGGATTGAACGATTTTGTGTGGGTCTAATAACCGACTAATTACGTTCGTTTGCGAAGTTTCGTTTTAGAGAAAGAGAGTAGACCCCCAGGGTAGAAGCCTTTAAAAATAATAAAAAGTGAAAAAAAATAATAGTAGGATGAAACCCATTAGAAAAGGAGGGGAATATTATAAAAATAAAAGGAAAAATAATTTACGGGCGATCTGAGGTCGGGAAGGGCATGGGGGGGGGGGGGGTTTTAAGGGTAAAAAACGGGTTTTCTCGATTTCCGGCAAAACTAAAAGTCCTATCGAAAAAAGTCAAATGGCAAAGTTGTAGGTAATAAAAAGATCTAAAACTTTTGTATTTACACTTTTTTCACATAACCTCAAAATTTATGTGAAAAATTCAAAAAACCAAGTTTTTGATTTTTTATTTTTATCTTTTACAAATAATCTTTTTTTTTAACGAAATTTGGTGAAAACTTACCTTTTTATGTCCCAAATACGCTGTAATTTATTTGAGTAAAAATATTTATTTTTTCACCTTATTTTGAATTAATATCGAAAAAGCACCCTAATTTTCAATCGAAAATTCACCCGTCAAAATATCAGCTTTTTTCAAAAAGTTGGTATGTTTTCTGTTCGTTGAAATCTCTACTTTCCGATGGTGAAAAAAAATATATATGTTACTATAGTAAATCTTCTCAGAAAATGCAAAAATCGAAAATCGAAAACTCGAATTCGAAATTTTTTTTTTAATTATTATAAATCATTTTGAGCTATTTATTAAAATTTACACTTTAATTACTCGAAAAACGTTAGATTACATAAATATTAATTTTATTAACTTATTTGTTTGTTAATTATAGTAGTATATTTTGATTTGCAATTTTTTTTTTATCAATTTAACATGTAATCTAACGTTTTTCGAGTAATTAAAGTGTAAATTTTAATAAATAGCTCAAAATGATTTATAATAATTAAAAAAAAAATTTCGAATTCGAGTTTTCGATTTTCGATTTTTGCATTTTCTGAGAAGATTTACTATAGTAACATATATATTTTTTTTCACCATCGGAAAGTAGAGATTTCAACGAACAGAAAACATACCAACTTTTTGAAAAAAGCTGATATTTTGACGGGTGAATTTTCGATTGAAAATTAGGGTGCTTTTTCGATATTAATTCAAAATAAGGTGAAAAAATAAATATTTTTACTCAAATAAATTACAGCGTATTTGGGACATAAAAAGGTAAGTTTTCACCAAATTTCGTTAAAAAAAAAATTATTTGTAAAAGATAAAAATAAAAAATCAAAAACTTGGTTTTTTGAATTTTTCACATAAATTATGAGGTTATGTGAAAAAAGTGTAAATACAAAAGTTTTAGATCATTTTATTACCTACAACTTTGCCATTTGACTTTTTTCGATAGGACTTTTAGTTTTGCCGGAAATCGAGAAAAACCGTTTTTTACCCTTAAACCCCCCCCCCCCCCCCCCCCCATCCCCTTCCCGACCTCAGATCGCCCGTAAATTATTTTTCCTTTCATTTTTATAATATTCCCCTCCTTTTCTAATGGGTTTCATCCTACTATTATTTTTTTTGGTTTTAAAAATTATCGACCCTGGTCTAAAATTATAATGTAGGAACTAGAAGTTTAATTCGCTATAATCGGCGACAGTGGTAAATCTATGTGTTACAGTATGTATCTTGCACTTAAATATAGCCCGCGATATTCACCTATATAGTGCATATTGCGCGCTTCCCTGCACTTACTTAGGTCCGAAAGCGCACAATATCGCAATATCGTATGTTCTTTCCCACGTTTCATGTTTCGATTCCCACGTTTTTAAACTCTGCGTGCCAGGAGTCTTCGGACAGGGTAGCAAAAAATTAGTATGCAGCATTATACAAAGATGCCTCGTTGGTCTAGTGGTTAGTACGTTCAACTGCAGCCGACGAGGTCCCGAGTTCGAGTCCCGGGTCGGGCCATAATTTAGTATCGGGTTTTTCTGACTAGAAATTCTCAGTACTAGCCCGGAGTTAGGAAGTTGGCGGTGTTTCACCCCCGTGCCTCGGAGAGCACGTTAAGCCGTCGGTCCCGGTTATTATCACTAACATGATAATAGTCGCTAAAGCCCGCCAACCCGCATTGGAGCAGCGTGGTGGGTCTGAACTCTAATTCCCTCTCTCCTATGAGAGTGGAGGCCTGTGCCCAGCAGTGGGACGTAATGGGCTGTACTGGTGGATTATACAAAGATAGAGCCTGCAGTCTGCAATCTGTATAGGGGTTGATCCACTGTAAGGATAATAATACATACTCACGCTGTGTTTGAACACATCGATGTAAAAATGTTCTCTCACACGCTTTCCTCTTCATTAATTTGACTAGTGAAAACTGAGAGTCAATTGTAGCCCGGCTGAATTTTTTGTGAGTTCTTCACAGACTAGGGCGCATTTAAAACCCTTATAGCTTTAGTTTTAAGATACTGTAGTAAATATTATCATCAACACGTTTTATATTTCATGAACGTTCAATAAGTGTATAGTGTACCTAATTTGAATAAATATCTTTTGACTTGATAATGTTTTTGGGCAAGAAAAGTCTGCAATTCAATTAAACTCATTACTAATTGCTTACACAAGCTGAATACATACCTTTTACTAAGTATTCGAAGTAAGAGTCAACTCCACCGCCGATGCCCGCATCCTGGGCTGTCCACCGTCCCGTCATCACATCTATGTGGTTACCAACCAGTCCTATTGGCGACTTGTGGTAGTATAAAGCTTTGAGCGCATTGTACGCCACCTGCAATTTGATCACTTAAGCTTATTAATCCTATTTAATAAGTGAGTTCACTATCTTTTGCCTATGACTGTATTCTGTTCAGACTTTTTAAATCCTTTAGGAATTCTTCCTTCACCCAGAACCTGAAAAGTATCCTGTGACCAATTTTAGGATGCAAGCTGTAACCCCTAAGTATAAAAAAAGGAACAGGCATATTTTCGAAATTTTAATATCATGGGATCTCATTCATTTTTAGGGATAAGAATGTAAGCTATATAGATTTTTAAAAATTGGTTCAGTGGTTGAATGGCCCATGGGTAGTAAGTATATGAAGACATGTGACAGACACACTTTCACATTTATAATATTACTATGGTGTTCCTGTAAAAACGAAAGTCCTTACCTCTTCATACAAAGGATCTCCAGTAAGCCTGCTCAGTGTACCAAACTCAATAATATAGGTGCCAACACCAGCTGTGCATGTTATACTGGTCTCTCCCGGTGGAACTCCTGATCTCAAGTTGATAGTGCCATACGGCATGCCCGTTGTTGTGTCGAAAGCAGCAATCAGTCTCTGAGCCACATCCTCGGCGAGACGGAGTAGGGGTCCATTGCACGGCCAGCCAGGTTCTAGTTTCATTCCTGATCTAAAAAGTTTAACAAAAAAATTTAAAAAGACTAGTCAAGTGTATGTCAGAATACAAATAGGCTAGACTTCAATATTTATACTCTGGTTGTATGTATGTAGTATAATACTATGTAGTCCAAAAAAACGTTGATATACTGTGAAATGAATTAATGGTGCTTTTTTTTTTCAAAAACTGCCAAGAAACCTCATAATGAATTTAAAATATCTATTCAACGAGGTATAAATTGAGGGTGTAAACAAAATTTTTTTTCTCTTCTCTTTTTACATTTTCAGGGGAAACCTTGATCATAATTTTGTTTAAAAATAAAATAGGCACATTTGTCTCCGTAAACAGGTTTCTATAACTGAAATTAATTTCAACATAATATTTTGATTTAAAATGGTTGTTACACACATACAGTGACTGGGCCTAGCCTTAACACATTTATGTTCCTATTTCTGTTTTGTTTGAGTGTACAGCTTGTGCTTGGAGTAGTTATCAAACTTAATAACGCACTTCTAGTATGGAAGTTGTATGAAATTCACAGTTGTGACTGTGAGTTGTGTGTGTTTGATGACATCATCAAATTTCAATGCAACTTTTTTTCAACGTTTTTTCTTTAATCTATATTTTAAAATGGTTATCAAATTTAAAACTAACCGAGGATGTGAATTTTAGGTCTTTTGGAAGACCCTCTATTTAATAATCAGTTTTAAATAATTTATTTTTGATATAGACATCATCCCTATTCTACAATGGGTGGAATCTGCTAAGACTGTTGAGCTATTGTACAGAATCTCTAAACTAAACTAATCCCTTTCATAGCACTACCTGCCAAAAGGGACAGCACCAGATGTATACCTTTACAATTTAGGTTAATGTGGAGATTGTATACAACTGAATTAGCCACATTGCGTGCTCATTTTTCATCATGGAACATAATATTAAAGCTTATGGAACATAGCTTACATATATATACATACACAATGGCTTATTGGAACATAGTAATACAGCTAAAAAATAAAATTCTGTGATGTTCTGTTTCCTGATTCTTTAATTTTCAGATTGATAAGCAAATGCTTCTTCACATAAATGAGAATAGATATGAAGTTTGTATAAACTCTCTCTACAACACCACTCAACTCTAGAATTACCAGTTTCAACATTTGATTGGCATTGAATGCAAAATCAAGCATTTAGACTAATTAAAAGCAGGCATTATTTTAAAAATGTAACACAACCTGAGTTAATTTTAGTGCTCAACATCGCACGGGCCTTCATTTTGCCATAAAGTATACAACTGTACTAGTATAGTACTGTACTAATACTATACTAGTAGCGGAATATTACTTTCTCAGTATTGTTTGCTAAAAATGTATTTCGCTAAGCATGTAATTAAATTATATATTAATTAAATTATGTAATTGAATTATTATATAAGCATGTAATTATTGTAATTTAATTATAATCAAATTTAAGAGAGGGAGAGAGAGAGTAAAATAAAAAAGTAACAGAGATACCATTACCAAACTTGTTGCTGCAATACAAGAATCTATAAATGATTTTGATAAAGCATAAACAAATCCTAAGATCACTTGTTCTCTAATTACTAGACTAGACTAGGCATTTACTTATACTCACTTGTATGATAACAGATGTGCACTAAGCAACCCACCAATAATCCTAATATTAGTCTCAAATACTGACACATTGATGTCCATATCAAAGTTTTGCTTCTCTAGTACAATATCAACCACTCTATTAAACTCTGTATAATTTCCCATAATCACAAGCATGTCTAGAGCATCAATGAGAGTTAGAGAGTAGCTCCCCCAAGTATCCATACCATCACAACTTAGTGGACGCAATTCATCATAAGGATAAGCATATCTTAGATAGCTATCATATGCATGTTGGAACATTTCCCTTACCTCCTCTCTGAAATAAAAGAGAAACTTATAGAAGCTGGAACATATTATTGGTTACAGGCAAAGGTACTGGTAAAATTATTGATTATGTATGTTTACCTTAGTTTTATGATATCATCTTTACTGTATTCTCTTAGAGATAAGCATAAGTTACACTTAAGAGATAAAATTATTACTAAGCTCATAAATATTTTACTAGACATAGTCACTATTGATCAAGATTTAATTTAAATAGTGAGCTTGTAGAAAGCCATTTGATATCAATTTATTATAATCCTAGCATGCGATTATTTCTGAAAGATTGCACTTGCACTCTATCTTTATTGCTAATAGTTTATCTATTGGTTCCCAATTACGGTTCCAAGGTATGTACTTAATGATTTACATTCGGAGTTATAGAATTATTTAGATTTTAGCGCACAGACCTGTGCACGACCTGTGCACCAGTATATATAATGTACTCTGTGCTGTGCACAGACCAGATAACCAGAGACTAGAGTACTCTGTACTAGTAAGTAGTAACCACAGACATATAACTCTGTGGTAGTAACCAGATAACCACCGACCAGAAAACCCTCTGTGAGAAAACCAGAGATTAATGCACTCCACAGATGCACTCACTACTCAGTAGTCAGTAGTCAGTACTCTGTGGATTTATCATAGAATGACCATAGATCAATGACGAAGGAAGTACATAGATTATAACTACGCAGCATAGAGTAAGTATTTATCACAGGTATTTATCATTGATTTAAGCTACGAAGGCTTAGAGATATGCCCGTAGACAGAGAAAGAGATATAGACAAGGCTTCAGCCATAGAGATATAATATATTAGTAGGTATATAAATCTCGTGTCACAATGTTTGTCCTCAATGGACTTCTAAACCACTTAACCGATTATAATAAAATTCGCACACCATGTGCAGTTCGATCTAACTTGAGAGATAGGATAGTTTATATTATATAGATTAGGATTATTAGTGCTACCCGTGCGAAGCCGGGGCGGATCGCTAGTATATAGTAGGTATAGAAGAGTAACATCGCACCGCACTCCTAGTGCGCGTGTAACAAATAGGGATGAGCAATAGTGCGCTGCAAGTGCAATGTCGATAAAATACATCTGAAAAGTACGGTACCTATTGTTTGTGTATGTTTGCACCCTATTATACTAATATTATTGTTAATGCGAAAGTGTATTTTTTTGTTGGTTTGTCCTTCAATCACGCCTCAATAGATCAACGGAAGACGTGATTTTTTTTGCATGGGTAAAGTGGAGGACGTAGAGAGTGATATTTAACGAAATCGGCCCAGTAACAAACAATTTCAATATGGCGCTGGACTTTTTTAATTTTGGGAACAGATACCTATTTTGTGATCTCAGGGAACCCTAAATATCGAGTTTGAACGAAATCGGCCCAATAACGAAGAATTTGAATATGGCGCTGACTTTGTACCTACATTTTCCTCTTTTGTGATCTCTGAAACCCGAAAATATATCGATTTTGAAGAAAATTTTCCCAACTAACAAAAAATTACAATCTGGCGCTGTTTTATAATTTATGATCTCATGGAACCCTAAATCGAAATTGAATCGTAATTTGAACGAAATCGGATCAATAATAACGAATTTCAACGCCTATGGCGCTAATTTTTTAAAATTTTGTTAACAATTTTCTCTGCTGTGATCCCAGGGAACGCCGATATCTGTGCCGGCGCTCGCGTCGAATGTTTCACATCACTATCATAATCGTAGCGGGGTTGCGGGGCGGTGCGGGCGGTGTTATGTTGCCTTGCGTCCCACGTCTGTATCACCCCCGCGACGCGTATTTCTATTTTACTTAAAAGTTTAAAAAATTTGACTAACCGGTGAAATGTGATGTTAGAATTCTGTTTATTTTGATAGCAAGTATCATGTTTGCATGTTTCTTTATCACATTTACCCATTTTTTGCACTTTAAAAACAGAATTTCGGCCACGAGTTCACAATGGGCGCTCTCAGCGCGTGTGTTCGTTTGACAGGGCTTGCTGACGGAACGTTGCCTTAACCCCTCAACTGTATAACTATATTATATATATATATATATATATAGTGGCCAGTGGGTGTGTTCCGAAATACACTGCGAGCACTGTAAGTCCCCAGTAAGAGCACTGAACAGTGCTCGCAGTGCTTATATCGGAACACCCACTGTCTAGCTGCGCGCTCATCTCTACGTTCATAGACATCAGTACTATCAGTAGAATATTTTTTTAGTCCACGTAAGATGGTGCTAACCTTTGATTATTAATCAAAGGTGCTAACGTCTATTATTTGTAAGCACAAACGAATAAACTTTTACAGAGCGCCATCTATTGACATCGTTGTGACGTTCTGTTAAAAATACTGAAGCTCATTAAAAATTAAATAATTCCGTTTCCTTATAATATTTATCTAATTTTAATATTTGTTGTTCAAGTACAGGATATAATTCAAATTTGATCAAGTTGCAGGCTCAGCCTTTGTCGGGACGCCTCCCTTTGTTAGGTATTGCTCTGCCCAGTTGGTAACATGACTGCCTAGGTACAAAGGGGGTTGCAGAGAGAGACGTCTCGAAATGTGTTGTGAATGCTTGGTTATACACTTACCCTGGCCCTCCTAGCGTAGTCCGATTGTCCGTGTTGTACGACCGTTTGCTTTCGGTCCCTATCGCGATCAGTACCTCCGTAAGGACCGCCTCTTTCGTTGATGCCCGCTGTTGTTCCCCAATACTTCGCGCTTTCTGTAATGTAAGTGGCAACGGGCAGGTCTCGTCGCCAGACGAGACCCACCAGGGCGTTGACCTCCTCGGCGTCGGGCCGAGGAAACCAAACAGTGAACACGAATATTACGTTAGAGCAGGAATGGTTCCATCGCTAGCTTATTGGGTCCTAAAGACCAACTGTGAAAGATCCCGTCGGATCAACTATGACGCTATTCCCCTTGGAATAGCTAACTCTTGAGACTGTAAATGGATCCCATTTGATCAACTGTAATGCGACTTCCCACGAAGCCGCGTGCTCAAGAGCCTGTAAATGGTGGGTAACCCACCAACTATGAGGTAGGATGGAAACATTCCCAATGTATTCCCATGATGGGTAATCTTAAAGACTATGCCACTTACTTGAGGAATACAGCGTGAGGCATCAACCAGCACGGCACGATGCCACCTGCCCAGACGCACAAATGAAAATGGCGCCGGCTGCGGAATCCCCATGCGAGAAAATTTGAGGTACCACAGACAATCGACTACGCTTTTAATAAGAGATGTAAATTGGTTAACTAGTCTATGGTAAAAGTAATGATCATAGTGAACTCACCACAGATTTATAAGCGTCGGGTTCCGACTTCCGGCTTTGTGAGACGTGATGTCACTGAGGTTAATATTTAGGTGGTTTAGATTATTGATTATTATTTACATTTATGTCACAATTTATAGATTCGCGACGATTGTCGCGACACTCCCCAACAACGGAAGTTACAATAAGACGATTAGATTTTGTGTCCACTCTCTAATCTTCTCGAGAGCTCTAACAGCCGCTTCTCTCTTAGGCCTCGGCTCCTCGGAAGGAAGGTCCTTTCCACTCTCATGAGGAATCTCCTCCGATAGAGTTTGATTTTCTGGTATCGTTTCATTGTTGGGTTGTACAGCGTGATTACTCTCCTCGTCAAGTGTGTCAGTTCCATTGTCAGGAGTCTCACTGACTTCTCTGGAGGTCCTTTCCTGGACTTCATCAATTACGTAAGCAGAAGGTATATGATAGTAATCCGGTCTAGGCTTGTCAGCTAAAGCATTGGTTTCTTGTCCATCCATCTCCAGAGGATACAGATGAGAAATGGATCTAACAAATTCGGTATCTCCCACCTTTACTGTAGCTGTTCTACTAAATCCATCCTTTCCTTTTATAAGTTTTGTTATTTTCCCAACTCGCCAGCTTTCCCGATTATGATGATCTCCTTTTATTTGGACTATTTGTCCTTCTTGGGGTTCGAGCTTCGAAGTAACTCTCGGCTCCTTATGTGAGTGTTGATATCTCTCTCGAAGGCTGAGAAGGTAGCGATTCGAGAACATCTCCTTAAATTCGTCTTGGATCTTAAGAGCTCTTTTCCAACCTTTAACTAACTCCCTCTTCGTAACAGTGCCTTGTATTAAAGGTTCTTCCCGAGTAGCTTCAGTTGCTATACACCTTCCCACAGTTAAGAAATCCGCCGGTCTCAATATATGATCCACTTCAGAGTCTATGCAAGTGAGTGGACGCGTGTTTACCACGGCTTCAATTTCCTTCATGACTGTAGATAGTTCGCCGTCTCTCAGACAGTGTTTCTGTAATGTTCTCTTCATACAGTTCTTCACGATACCTATTAGTCGCTCATAAAAACCGCCAAACCATGGTGCCAGTGCGGGAATAAATCTCCAGCGAACTATGTTTTCGATGCAATACGGTTGTGCTAAGACTTCTGACAGTAATTTAAATTGTGACGCATTATCCGACGTAATGAGCGTCGGTAACCCCCTGGTAGCTGCCATTCTTCTCAAGGCTTGAAGGCTTTCCCCAGCTGAAAGGTCTCGCACGACTTCTAAATGTATGGCTCTTGTTGCTAGACACGTGAACAAACAAATCCATCTTTTCTCTAACCCATTTCCATTGCTAACCAAAACTGGTCCGAGATAATCAATTCCCGTGAAGGTGAAAGGTGAGCTGTAATTAACTCTTTCAGGTGGTAATGCGGGTGTAGGTGGTAACTTGTACGGTCCTCCGCCATGTTTGACACACGTCGAACATTTCTTTATCACTTTTTGTACCTGACGTTTGCCTTGTAAAATCCAGTATGTTTCGCGAATAATACTCAACGTATGATTGACGCCTACGTGATAATTTTTGTTATGTGTCTCTGTGATTATTCTATTAGTTAACTCAGAATCTTTAGGTAATAGAATAGGATATCTTTTATCGAAAGACCAGTCTGTATTTCTCATCCTTCCTTTACATCTTAGTATGCCATCGATATCGAGAAATAATCCTAAGTTTCGGCTCAAGTTCGTTTCTATCCCTTTTATTTTATCCCTGAAGTGCTCCTCTTGTAATTTCTTTATTTCATCTAAATGAGTCTCTTCTAGGTGTTCCTTTTCCTTTTCATTTATTTTATTTTGATTATTAATTTTATCCGATCTTCTATCATGACTTGCAAAACTTATTTCATCCATTTCAACTTCATTATCTTCTACTTCGTTCGGAAGATCCTCCCCCGCCAAAAGGGAATTGACTTTTGTCGTTTCTTGCATCCATGTATGAGATGTTTGCAACAAGTATTGAGGTCCAGCTAACCATTTAGCTCTGTCTTCACGGGTGCTGGACGGTCTTGTTGCTACGTCTGCTGGGTTTAGCTCTGTGGGAATATATCTTATAACCAATTCCTTATTCCGTTTAATTTCCTGAACTCTCCTTGCTACGAATGGTGGTAGGAGTTTAGAAGATTTACACCACTCGATTACAATCCGACTATCGGTCCAAAGAAATTGATTTGTCACTGTTGCGGGAATGAAATTGCGGATGAATCTTATAAGACGACTCCCAATCAATACCCCAAGTAGTTCTAACCGGGGAATCTTTAAACTGTCTTGATCCTTTATAGGGATAAGTCGAGATTTTCCAATGATGAAACTAATTTTGCCCTCGTTCACTATGTATACTGCAGCGGCATAAGCTTTAAGAGATGCATCTGTAAAGCAATGTAGTTGAACGGTGTTATCTTGTGTAGCCGTCATATAACATCTAGGTATCGATATTTCCTTGATTTCGTCTAACTGTCTACGTATTTTAGACCACTCTTCCTTCATTGGTTCTGAAAATACAGTGTCCCATTTAACTTTGCTTCTCCATAGTTCTTGTAAAAATAATTTCGCGGGTAGTATGTATGGTGCAACAAATCCACACGGATCATAAATTGAGGCAATCACTTTTAATACTTCTCGTTTAGTGTCCGCATTAGAATCGACTTTATATCTCAGTTGAAGTATATCATCTTTCAAGTCCCATTCGAGACCCAATATCTTAACACGTTCGGAATTTGATGTGTCTGAAATTTGTGACATAAACTCGTCAGAATTCGAACTCCACTCTCTCAAGTTCATAGACATCTGTCCGAATGCTTCTTTGGAGTCCTGATATAATTCTAAAGCTTCTGTAACAGATGGACTGCCGGTTACTAGGTTATCCACATATATATTATTGGCAAGATCTTTAACACTTGGTTTGTCATTATTTGATAGATGAAGTTTAATCGTAGCGTTTAATAAGAATGGGCTGCTAATAATTCCGAATGGTACACGACAGAATCTCATGTAAACGATGTTATCTTCAGTTGGTGGTTTATTAATATCATTAATCCACAAGAAACGCGTTACATCTCGATCTTTATCATGAAGTGCAATTTGTAAAAAAGCCTTTTCTACGTCCGCTGACAATGCGATTTGGTGATATCTAAATTTTACTAACAATCCCGTTAAATCTTCTAACATCATTGGACCACAATACAAACATTCGTTCAGACTTTTGTCATCAGCCTTTGTTTTAGCCGAGGCATCATACACTATTCTAATAGCCTTATCTCTTTGATGAACACAGTGATGTGGTAGGTAATGAATTGGATGTTTTTCGTTATTGGTATGTTTCGATACTAGCTCTATTACTCCTTTACTAATTTGTTCCCTTAAAATTTTATCATATTCCACTAAAGTATCTGAATCTAGACGGTTAAGTAATGAGACTAATCTGCCAAAGGATAATCCAAAGTTGGTCGATAAAGATGGAGGATATTCTATCCACGGCCAGGATACAGTATATCTATTGTCGACAACTTCAGTAGTTTCATTAAAGGTTTTAACTGCTTCTTCATCGGCACTAATCTTAGGTGAGTCAGTGATACCTATGGATTCCAAGTCCCACAGTGATCTTATGTTTCCGTGATCTAAAGGTAAATCTGGTTTATTCAGTTTCGTCTCTCCACAAGATAGAAAGTAAGTAACTACAGACAATTCGTCCACTGGTTCTGAATTGGTCTCTCCTGATAGTATCCATCCTAGATTAGAATCTACTATGTACAAATTTTCTCTGATCTTTATTTTCTCCGTATTCATTATATTATGGTAATAGTCGTTTCCAATCAAAATATCAACCTTCGATGATAATGATCCATCATCGGCTAAAATACCTTTATTCTTCCAATGTCCTAATTCTACGTCAGGATATGGTACGCATTGCGAGATGTGAGGCACGACATTAGCGTAAAGTAGTAATGTTTTATTGGTCCTAGTGCGGAGCTCTAATTTCACTATGGGGCTATCTATTATCTGAGGAGTTCTTGAACCAAAGGTAAATATAGAGAGCCTACTTTCTTCCTCAACTGGAAGGTTCAATCGTTTCGCCACTGATTGGGTTATGTAAGTACGTTGACTTCCAGAATCCAGTAATGCTCGACATTTTACTTCTACGCGGTTATCTCCTACATTCCGGGCGTTAACAATCGCTGTCTGAAGTATAGTAGTAGCCCGTGCGTTTAGTTGCATCAATGCATTAGTTTGTTCAATTTCCTCTGAGAAAGTTTTAGGACAGAGCGCTCGATTGTGTGAGCCACTCTCCTTGCAGTGAAAACAACTAAATTTTCCTCTACACCCTTTTATGGTGTGCCCTTTGCGAAAGCATCCGTAACATCGGCTACCCAATCTGTTCCTTCTTTCCTTTAATGTTTTGAAGGTTTTGCATTGATCATTAAAGTGATTCTCTCGACAGAAAATGCATTGTAATTTCCTACTCTTGGGATTTTGCCTTTCTTCGCTTCTACTTTGATCTGTTGATTTCCTTTTGAAACGTTTCTTAAAATCCACTTCATGACCTTGAGGTAATTCTCGATCCTTATTCAGGAATCTCCTTCCTGGTTTCTTTATAAAATTTCCTCTATGATTCTGTGTTGGCTTCCTTGCCTTTCCTTTCCTATTGTTATCGAACGCATTCACCTGTAATGCTTGTTTAGTATAACTTTCTTCCGCTTTTCCTTGAACAACCCGATCGGCATCCTCTCTAGCAGTAACAATAATCTCTAAGCATTTGCGTATCTCCTCAATGGATTCGGTACTTATTTTCATTTTCATTTCGTAAATAATTTCCTTCGGAAACTTCTCCATAATCAGGAAACGTAGATGGTTATGGTTTATGTCCTCGCCTAGCGACTTGAGCACTCTCAGGTGTCGTTCAATTTCGTTGAGAGTATGTCTCACCTCTGCAATGTTCATCGCCGTTGAAGCTTTCACTCGATATAGCGCTGAGTAGTGTGCATCGATTATATGATTCTCCTTTCCATATCTGTTTTTTAATGTCGCCAACGCTATTTCGTAATTTTTGTTTGTTGTCTCCAGCCCTTCTATGACTTTTTTCGCTTCGCCTTTTAATGACGCCTTTAAATATAGTAACTTATCAACGTCCGTTAGGTTTCTCTTGTCGATATTTGAACTAAATTGATCCCAAAACGTCGACCATTGGAGGACATCGCCATCAAATTCAGGTAAACTCAGTTTCGGCAACCTACTGCTTAGACTCGAGTTCGCATCCTTGGCAACATGAGCTTCTCGTTCGATTATTTTAATTCTGTCTTTGATCTTTACTTTAAGTTCGCACAGTATATCCTCCGCTTCCAATTGCACTGTGGATATCTCCGATATATCGTCCGGTGCAGGGTTCTTGCTCAGACGAAAATAATTTGTTAATTCTGTACTCAACCTCGTTAATAGAGTTTCTAATTTTGATGAAATAATTTCTGCTTCTTGTACAACTGTTGGAGATTGATTTGTTACATCCTCGAGAGTTTCTATTACATGGGAGGCATTAGTTACCAAATTTTGTAATTTTGTTTTCATCGAATGTAATATTGTCAAGAGACTTTGATCCATCTTGATCACACAACAAGTGAACAAAATTCTTTAAAAAGGTTAGTTATTTAAATTTTTATTAAGGTTTAGTTGTTGTCTTCGGTGTGATCAGGAACTTGTGGGCTCGTCCCTCTATAAATAAAACAGCAGTCGCTTAGAAGAGAGAAAGAAAAAGAGAGAAAGTGGAAAATTTCAATTTGAATTGAAGGGAAATAAAGAAATCCTTCCTTTTCCATTATTCTCCATTTTTATTTAATTTTATTTAGTAAGTACATCAACTGAACTGTTCATAGGTTAATATGTTGAATTGGTGACCGAGACCTTCTTTTAATTTCAGTTTAATAATAAAAAAACAGAAATTTATTTATTTATTTATTTTAAGCTTCGCTATATCTGATGGATGTGCCACATTAAGGTCATATGGTTTAAATATCTATGGTAACCCTCGTTTTCTAAATTTAATTCATTCGTTAAATTCATTTATTAAATTAATTGTATGAATTTTCAATGACTTGGTATGACAAAAATTGAGTATCATTGTTGTTGTAAACAAAGTTAATTAGTAGATTTATATTGATTATGTGGTTTATTTTACTAATTCACACCCAACCAGTGTGGTGGACTACGGCCTAACCCTGATCACTCCGAAAGGAAACTCATGCTCAGTAGTGAGCCAGCTATGGGTTTATCACAAGGTTTTAGTTTATTAAATTTCATTATTTTTTATTGACCTCACAAATAAAGTTAGTTAGTCCATGAGTCAATTTCAAATTTTCAAATTTCATTTCAAAATTTCATAGTCCGGCCCTGTTCTCTTAGTGTGTCAACGACTCTACTAATAATTATTCTTGCATAGGGTCTTAAGCCAAGGTAGGCATTAACTTCTCTTTTATGTCTCTATGACTTGCGCAACACCACTATTAATAACTATATATAATAGTAGATTCATTCGACTATTCATAAGCACTTGTAAAAAGTCCATTTGAACAAAAAAAAAAACATTTGAATCTGAATAACCACCAGTAACATTGTAAAGTAATCATTGTGTTGTTTCACCGAGGCTAGACAGTGCTTTTATGCCTCTATGATCTGCGCAAAACCACTAGTAATATCTATACACAACAACCATTAGTAACATTGTAAAGTGACTATTGTGTTATTTCACCGAGGCTAGACAGTGCTTTTATGCCTCTATGATCTGCGCAAAACCACTAGTAATATCTATACACAACAACCATTAGTAACATTGTAAAGTAACTATTGTGTTACTTCACCGAGGCTAGACAGTGCTTTTATGCCTCTATGATCTGCGCAAACCCACTAGTATGTTAGTAAGGTCTTGTCTATCCTTCCGCTAAGACACATAAATTGTAATAGAATAGAATATTTCTATTCAAATAAACCTTTACAAACGCTTCCCGTTCTTTATGCACCGTACTAACATCTATTTCTCCTATATAATTCACTTTATTAAATATTATCTCAGCTCTAATATTCAGTCATTCTGATTGCAGAGCGTATGGGAACACACTCACGTTGTAACCGACCGGTACGAACACTCAACGACATAATGATTAATGTTAAAGTTGTATTTTCAAGTCAGGATATTTAACCATGATGGTAGGTCCAACATACTTGCTTTGGTAAAGGTCAGTGACTCTATTGTACTCTTGCAATCACCTGTACCTAATACTCTAGGTATTGATCATGGCTAATATTTATGTTACTTCACTATTTCATTCATATACCTGTTAAAATATGTAAGTTCACCTTAGGCACGGATACCCTTCATAACTGTCATACAAAAATAATTCTGATTGGTGTAGGTAAAACACTACAAAAATAATAACAAATATAGCGGTAGGTGCAAGAAGTTCCAACTTTTAAATTCAACTTTCTTTCTTCATAGATACTGAACCCTAAGACACTTTTAAATTCACCCATATTCAACACTAAATTTAATAAACAAAGCACAAAAGTCTAATAAAGCTTTAATCTGTTAGAATGCTCATATGAACTCAAACTTTTGATTCAATCTATTTAGTAATACTTAAATCAGTGGAGTCATAATAATTATTCAACAAAGAAATTCAAAATTTATCCCATTTTATCATAAATTACTATAATGACTCACAACATTGTTAATAGCACTCTAAGTTATTGAGTTTTATAAACCTTTGAAAACAAAAGAAGAAAATGTAGGTAGGTAGGTAAGTATTCTATTTATAGACTTTCTTTTTATAATAAATGGTAGGTATGCACTCTTCACTGCTCACTATAGGTACTTTGATAATGTATGGTACTAACATGTCGAGACATGTCTGACTTGGGCCAATGTATAACAACATTCACAACTCTTTTACATAACACCCCTTTTCTTTTATTTCATGATTTTAGGTATCTTATTGAAAGTTTATTTATCAATTTATCAAATCCCTTGTATCTCCACCATGTCGGGACGCCTCCCTTTGTTAGGTATTGCTCTGCCCAGTTGGTAACATGACTGCCTAGGTACAAAGGGGGTTGCAGAGAGAGACGTCTCGAAATGTGTTGTGAATGCTTGGTTATACACTTACCCTGGCCCTCCTAGCGTAGTCCGATTGTCCGTGTTGTACGACCGTTTGCTTTCGGTCCCTATCGCGATCAGTACCTCCGTAAGGACCGCCTCTTTCGTTGATGCCCGCTGTTGTTCCCCAATACTTCGCGCTTTCTGTAATGTAAGTGGCAACGGGCAGGTCTCGTCGCCAGACGAGACCCACCAGGGCGTTGACCTCCTCGGCGTCGGGCCGAGGAAACCAAACAGTGAACACGAATATTACGTTAGAGCAGGAATGGTTCCATCGCTAGCTTATTGGGTCCTAAAGACCAACTGTGAAAGATCCCGTCGGATCAACTATGACGCTATTCCCCTTGGAATAGCTAACTCTTGAGACTGTAAATGGATCCCATTTGATCAACTGTAATGCGACTTCCCACGAAGCCGCGTGCTCAAGAGCCTGTAAATGGTGGGTAACCCACCAACTATGAGGTAGGATGGAAACATTCCCAATGTATTCCCATGATGGGTAATCTTAAAGACTATGCCACTTACTTGAGGAATACAGCGTGAGGCATCAACCAGCACGGCACGATGCCACCTGCCCAGACGCACAAATGAAAATGGCGCCGGCTGCGGAATCCCCATGCGAGAAAATTTGAGGTACCACAGACAATCGACTACGCTTTTAATAAGAGATGTAAATTGGTTAACTAGTCTATGGTAAAAGTAATGATCATAGTGAACTCACCACAGATTTATAAGCGTCGGGTTCCGACTTCCGGCTTTGTGAGACGTGATGTCACTGAGGTTAATATTTAGGTGGTTTAGATTATTGATTATTATTTACATTTATGTCACAATTTATAGATTCGCGACGATTGTCGCGACAGCCTTTCAGAAAATTGAGAGTTCTGAGGTCAACTTTAGACGTTAGAAAATCTCCACTTTGAAAGCCCCCATTTCGTCAATTTTATGGGAAAAAACAACAATTTAAAAAAAAAAATGTTTGGACTCTATTCCTAATATTATCTTTAAAATGATATACCGCAACCCTTTGTAACGCTATAAAAAATATTTTACTTCGCAGTCGCTTCTATGAGAGCCCCCCTGAAATAAGGATATTTATAACTAAAGCCATATTCGGCTGGAGGCCATCGGTTTACATATTATAAATTTAAATTTAAAGTAATTACGTTCAGTAGGTAATTCAGAAGTTATAAGGCTCTGACAGACGGACGGACGGACGGACAAGTGCAAAACTCAACAGAGACCTTCGCTTCGCTCGGTCATGTGGAACACAGATGTGGAAGGATGTGTGTGAGAGGGACACCAACTCGGAAAAGTTTTCTCCGCTAGGAGTATTATTTAATTATATTCTGTGAGTTTTCTCCTTTATTTTCCGTAACTGTTAAACCGTTATTTTCGTACTTCTCTTGGCAGTGTATAGATACTACAGAAGAAAAATTTTGGTTTTGGTACTTTTTAAATAATGTAATAAACCGCACTCCGAATATAAGCTCCGAATATTGAAATAATTAAACAATCCATCGGTCATCGACAAAAGTTCCTTGGTCAAGCCCACAGACATATAAATAGAAGCAGACACAACATAAATTTCACACCCACATAGACAAGTGTATGTGAATCAGTGTGACTGAGTGTGACCGTTTCTCTCCAAGCAAAAATGTGTATGTATTAATTTGCTGCAACACTGTGCTACACCAACGCACACATTGACAAAAATTCAATGCGTGGCAGTCATTATAAGACATCTATGAGACCTATGGCGTTTGTTTACATTGTGTTGTCTTGGTTGTCTTAAGTTTTTTGTGAAATTTGGAGATTTTTAGGAATATTTACTGAAATAAAATGGTGAAGTGTTGTGTCCCCCTGTGTTACAACGCTTCGTACAGGAAAACCCCAGAAGTAACGTTCCATCGGTAAGTAAAATTCATGCTATTATTTATTATTATTTTATTTTTGTATTTCGGTACACCAACGGCGAGTACACAAAGCTTAAATAAAAAATAGTACATAAGGTCTTTTCCCGTGTGGCACGCCACTTACAAGTATACACAGCTATTAAAAATAAGATATTACAAAAAAGAAACAACCGATCACAAGTATGAGTAACTACTAACTACATGATAAAAATAATATAAATCAAAGGAACAATGGTACCTATTACTACTAATATTGTAAATAAATTAATCTACTAATTTTATAAATACAACATAACTCAAAACTACTTAACTAACTAAAATTACGAGCTAAGACTGGCCGATTTGTCCTTCAGAGCAGAGACAGCCGACGCTATAACTTTTTTAAAGGTATTTGGACCCTGACAAAAAATATCGACGTCATCTTGTACACAGGCAAGCTCGTTGTAAACATGAACAAGACGGTTTATTGCAGCATTTCTACCCAAGTTTGTTTTGCTTAAATTAACACGAAATGTTTTCCTACAAGCTGATCTTCTTGACTTCTTTGGAGCAGTGAAGGTAAGAGTTTGTAGTAGGTCAGGAGCGTCAACATTACCGTTTATTAGTTTATGCAGGAAAGACATGTCAGTAATACAGCGGCGATCGCTGAGGGAAAGCATGTGGAAGTGCTCAAGCCTAGCCTCGTACCTGGAGCGATAAGGACAAGTGCGATCACGGTAGGCCAAATATTTTGAAAAATTTCGCTGTACCCTTTCGACCCTGGCAACATGGATTTATACATTGGGTTCCAAATTGAGGACGCGTACTCGAGCTGGCTGCGTACCATAGTATTGAAAAGTAACTTCATCGTACTAATGTTATTGAAAGTTTTACACTGTCGCTTTATAAAGCCGCACGACTTGGATGCTTTTTTAACTATGCTATCCACATGCTCCCTAAAGCTAAGTTTCGAGTCAATTAGGACACCAAGGTCTTTTATGAGATTAACCTCTTCTAAAAATATGTTCTGGCCAAGAGTATAGGACGACGGGATGATATGCTTATTCCTGGTAAACTTTATATGGAGGCATTTGGAGGCATTATGGAGCATGTTATTGTTGTGACACCAATTCATTAAAGCATGTAAATCCGCTTGGAGTTTCGAAGCATCATCAAGTGACCGTATTTCCATGTAAATTTTCAAGTCGTCTGCGAAAAGGGAGAATTTACAATACCTGAAGATGTTAGTGATATCGTTAATAAAGATTAAAAATAGAATTGGGCCCAGGTGGGAACCCTGGGGCACACCGGACGTTGGTTTAACTATATCAGACTCATAACCTGCGACTACTACCCTTAATATCCGGTCACTAAGGTATGACTTGAACCATCTCCACAATGTTCCATGTACGCCATAATGTTTTAGTTTTAAAAGTACATTATGGTCCACTTTATCGAATGCGCTACTAAAATCGGTATATAATGCATCAACCTGGACTCGTGAGTCAACAGACTTCGAAATATCAGAAACGAACGACATTAAATTAGAGACTGTTGATTTATTTTTACGGAAACCGTGTTGAGCATTGGACAATAAGCTTTTAGTATGCCAATTAATAATAGGACAGATAATAGATTCAAATAATTTGGCAAAGGCAGATAATATAGAGACCGGACGATAGTTTCTGACGTCTGATTTATCACCATTCTTAAGGATAGGAACCACATTAGCGGATTTCCACAAGCTGGGAAATTCGCCTGCAGCTAGAGATCTGTTGAAAATTAATTTTAACGGGAAAGTTAAAGCGGAAGCCGACCTTTTTATAAACATGGATGGGATTCCATCCGGTCCTGCTCCTTTGCAGGGATTAATAGATTTAATGGATTTCAGTATATCTCTTTCTACGACCGTAACGGAGCTTATACTATTGAACCAGCAGTTTCCTTGGACAGAGTCAGGACGGGCTCGAGAGGTGGAATCGTCACTGCTCTCAGTGAAGACGGATGAAAAGTGACAGCCAAACAAGTTTGCTACTTCCTTACCACTGTTTGCACTTATATCTAATAACTTCATTTCAGAGGGAATGTTAGATCGACCACCTTGTTGTGCTTTCATATAAGACCAAAATTTCTTAGGATTCTTAGATATGGAGAGTTCCGCGTTTCTTTTATAAGAAGAATAACATTTATTTATCAGGTTTTCTGCACGCTCACTCAATATGTCATATTCCAATTTATCCCGAGGATTGTTGTATAACTTAAACCTTCTCCTAATTTTCTCTTTTTCATTTAAAACTTTTATTAGGGCGCGCGAGTACCAGATTGGATAATTATTTATTAGTCTCTTCCTTAATGGAAGCCCTTAAGGATTCCTATCATGTAGCTTTGGAATGTTTTCGTATCGCATCGTATCAAGGCTAAGATATCTAATATTTTATAGTTGTTATGACGAAATATGTAGCCATTCATATATTAAAACTATAATATTATGGTTTTCTGTAGAAATACATGCTTTAAGTTGTTGAATAATCTTTTTTGACATTTTGAGAACTTTAACAAATTACAGGGCCGGACTCGACGACTCTTTTATTTTAAGTATATATAACTTCGACTTTTAATTTCAGGTTTCCAAAGGATGAATACCTGAGAGACCTATGCATAAAAATATTAATAGAAAAAACTGGCAGACCAACTCATGGAGTGCTATAGCATGGTGCATATGGTGCCAAGCATTTAACAGATAATCTAATAGAACGTAATGTATTCCGTACAATTCTATCTCCTGGTGCAATACCGAAAATTTTCAAAGAAAAGTTAGTTGAGGTCTTATACTAAGTAGGTACCAATTTACCTTATCTTCCATTAGGTGGACGAATTTCATTAATTTTTATTGAAAACCTCAATACAGATTCTAAAGCACTAATTGTAAAGTTTATTTGAATAAAAAACATGTGAGTTTAACCTGTTGTAATTTTTTATTTAACCTCTTTTTGGCTCAATTTGGCTTACTGCCAAGAAATTATTGTCAATAGGAACTTTGAGCTAAAATCTGGCGGTATTGACACGATATCCGTTGGTACTGTTCTTCTAAATAATATCCCCATCACCTGCGCGTCGACGCAGAGCGAGAACGACGCGAGAACCACTGGCTATGATACTGACGGATTCCTCAGGATTTGAGTTGTAACAGGAGTTATAACTCCGCGCGCGACGGTGACGATATCACACGCAGCGCGGAGCTCACATCTATATTCACCACATTGACTAGGGTCCCGCACGTGGTGATGATTACCATTACTAGTGTTACTATATTGCAGTTGTGATCGCTTGTGATGAGGAAATTATAAAAGTATGTACCAATAATAATTATTTTTAAAATCCTTACAAATTATAGCTTCCAAATGATAGGTGTCTTTAGGTCAATTTTTTTCACGCAACCTAACCCTACATATTAATATAATGTTTTATGCAGCAACAAGGTTCGGCCCTGAGTTTTGTGTATGTGTGCGTAATGTTTTCGTGTGTTTGTAATTGCCACGCTATTTTGTACGTTATCTTGCCTCTGCTTCTCTTTATAACTCTGTGGTTGATATATAATAACAGTGGTCAAGCCTTGGTCAACGATTGATCTATGGTCTATGGTGGTATCTTTCTACCATAGACAAGCAGATTTCACCGCCTTAACGCTATTGGCTAGAATTTGAAATACTAAAAACAACAGACTACCATAAACTGCAACAGCTGAAAAAGCGAAAAAACGCCAAAATGTCTGTTGTCCGTTGAGGTTGCATATTTTTTCGAGGGTGTTTTCAATTTAGAACCTGCACGTTTATAAAACTACTCACAATTTTTACACAATAATGCTTACCTCGTGATATATTGCAACCGTATTTCCGTTTTGTTGACACATTCTCTGCAATTCCGCCCGCATAATTTTTGCAAAAGTTTTGTCAAAGTTTACGGAAGCGGGACAATGGCTTCGTTTAGAATTCACGAGGATCAGGAAAATACTGCGTTGGGTTTGAGAAAAGATGCTGAAGTATTCTCAGCTGCCACCCAACGCCGCGCCCTCGGAGACCTCAGTCAATTCGCCTGCCATCAGAACCGAAGTCTAAAACATGTAAGTAAATAGGTACTTACTTGGAAGGAAATTTTGTCTAAACTCAGTTAATTGCCTATTAAAATGGGCTTACGTTTATCATAAAGGTATTTTAGCGACATCAATTGTCTTATTTTCCTTTATGTCAAATACTTATGCCACGTTATTAACGGCGGCTAAGAAAGTTCTAGGAATAGTTGTAGCTGCTTATTTTTGTCATAATTTGCAGGCAGGGATGACAAATGGGCCTTGCAAAGTTCAAGATGAGAATAGAACGGTGCGTCAGATCAAAAATGAAAAAAATATTGTACCCCCTGTGGCTCAATTTCGCGCTTTTAGTGTGTACGAAGACAAACCTACAGAAAACGAAATTAAGAAACGGGAGCCTACATTTAAGCCTTTTGTAGCTAAAGAGATCAGAAAGGACAACTTCTTTATCAATGCAGCAGAGAATGTTAAGTCCTTATGTGCGCAGATGGAAAAGAAAAAAGAGCTAGAGCAGAGAAAAGAAGCTGTTCCAGTTAGGTAAGTGTTAAGTAATAGTATTTAACTTACAGTGTAATTCGACTCTTGTGCTGAGTTGCGGCTGTCAAATGAGCACTCAGCGCCAGTGGCATCTTAAGGCCTAAAGTAATTTATGCTTTTGACAAACAGTTGCATTTGGTCTTCTCTTTCCTTCTGGGTTCTTTTTGTGCCCTTAGATGTTCTCTGTCCATTATACATAAGGTATTATAAAAGTTCCTCATTAAATGGTAATAGGTATTGTGAAAACTGCATTTAAAACATCAAACCAAACAGATATTTTATTATTCTCAATTGAATTATACATATATACCTACTGCAGATTGTAACTTAATAAAGAAGAGTGGGTAAATATAGAAGTTAGTCAAGAATGGCCATGAGTATACCAAATGAAAGGGTATATGTGTGACTTTGATATCAATAATAATCTTTATCTATGTTTTCTTATTAGGTTCTAGTCTGACAAAAACATTGCTTTCATTTTCATTTTACTGAAAATGCAATTATTGTTTCTCCAAAAATGCTGCACTTTTATTTTTATATTGTGATTTTATGTTACATCAGCATCAGAAATTTGCATCCGCAAAATTATTTGTTATACCTAGATAATTAGTTAAAAGTGGGTTAACCTTTCTGCTGCATATCCAGTTTTCAATAATATTTGAAAATAGTAACTGACCATTTTCGAAATATTACTTACATAAGATGTTATTTTAAAAGTTAGGGAATGGCAGTCACTCGAGTACTTAAAACAAGTTACATTATACCTACCAAACTTTGTTCTGTGGATTTGATCTTGGTATGTCATCAAGGCAAAACTGTTTTAATGTTGTTCAGAGTTTGCTAGAAGTTCAAGGTCTGTTAACACTGAAATTAGTATATCCACATCCATAATACTGCAATGTATAGTTACACCATGACATGTGGACAAGCTTCCTATTCTGTGGTCTGTTGCTGTATCATTGGCCATTACATCTGGTACTGCAAATGTTCATGGGCATGGGAATCACATGATCTGTACTTACTTAATTTACATCTGGGGCTTTGTTACGTAAAACTAATTGCTACAGTAATCACATTCACACTCTTCCACAATTGGCCAAAATCCACTGTCGCAGAAAAATTACTATACATTCAACCTATCACAACAATTGAGACTTTAACAATGATTGATGCAGATTTTAAATGATAGGGCTACAGGTTTCTATACAACAATCTTTAGTCTCTTGTGTTTTTTGACAAAATACAACTTTTCAAATAAACTTATCAACACTTTTTCTGAACCTGATTTCTAAATAACATTTTCTTATATTCATAGACTTCCATTGCAAGAAAAGAAAGACATTGAAAAAGAAAATGTGGTTGTGGAGTCACCCATGTCAGTTGTTGACTCAAGCATCCTGTCTATGTCAATCTCAAAGAACGAGAGCCAAATCCTGGAAGACCATGAGGAAACTACCACAGCACAGACTGATCGAGAGATGTTCTTCCATGTTTTAGAGTACAGACAGGATATTTACGACTATATGAGGAATATTGAGGTATCACACACTTTTTTAAATTTATTTTTATCAAATACTTTTGCTTTTATGTTAAACTGTAACTAATAAGTACTAACTGAACTATCAGCATAGTTAGAGTACCAAATCAATGGTATAAGATTCAAATAACTATTTGAATACGGTTTGTCAAAAAAAAAGTATTTGAATAAAAAAAAACACTTTTTTTTTATTCCACTACATGTTAGCCTTATCGTCAGAGTCAAGTTAGATCTCACCTGATGGTGAGGATGCAGTCTAAGATGGTAGCGGGCCTACCCAACCTGGCGGTAACCTGTTGTATGGCAGTTATATGGGTGGTAACTAGCCACGGCCGAAGACTCTCACCAGACCAGACCAGAGAAAATTCAGAAATTATAAATTCCCAAATTGACCTTGCCGGGAGTCGAAGCCGGCATTCTCATTATTCTGTCCATTTATTATTTTTATACTTACCAATATTATAAATGCAAAAGTGTGTCTGTCTATCTATCTGCTACTCTCGCGGCACATCTGTCCAACTCATTTTGACAAAATTTGGTACAGACATAGATTGCATTCTGGGGAGACTGCTTTTATGCTGGGGATTTCCCTGGGTACTACAAAGACCTAAATCCACATGGATGAAGATTTTTTCATTCATTGCCTTCCCAGGCATCGTCAAGCATGTCAAAAAAATGACAAATAACCAATAACAATTGCTACTATTTCCTTATTGCTAAGACGTCAACCCATTTCACAATGTTAATAATTGAGGTTGAACTTTAAGGTAAAGAACAGAGCGAATCCTCGCTACATGCGAAAGCAGCCAGATATCACCCACACCATGAGGTCCATTCTCATTGACTGGCTGGTGGAAGTGTGTGATGAGTACGGCCAACAGACTGAGACCCTGCACCTTGCTGTGTCATACGTGGACCGCTTCCTGTCCTATATGAGTGTAGTACGCACCAAACTGCAGCTTGTGGGCACCGCTGCTACTTACATTGCCTCGTAAGTCATTAGAATTTGAGTAAAATAAAACAGATGTATTTTTTTATCTACTACAAGTAAGCCCTTGACTGCGATCTCACCTGATGGTAAGTGATGATGCAGTCTAAGATGGTAGCGGACTAACGTGTTAGGGGCATGGCAGTTATATTAAACCCATACCCCTATTCGGTTTCTATACAGCATCGTACCGGAACGCTAAATCGCTTGGCGGCACGTCTTTGCCGGTAGGGTGGTAACTAGCCACGGCCGAAGCCTCCCACCAGGCCAGACCAGGAAATATTCAGAAATTATAGATTCCAAAATTGACCCTGCCGGGCATCGAACCCGGGACTTCTGCAAGACAACAGCGCTCAACATTGCGCCACGGAGGTTATCAGAAAGGAGGTGTATTTTGTTGCTTAGCTATTTTGGACACTTTATATTCCAGCTACTATTTATTAAGTATAGTAAGAGTGTTGGCACCTTAATAATATTTCCTTCCAAACTGCCTCGTTGGTCTTGTGGTTAGTATATTCGACTGCAGCCGACGAGGTGCCGGGTTCGATTCCCGGGTCGGGTCATAATTAAGTATTGGGATTTTCTGACAATAAATTCTCAGGACTAGCCCGGAGTTGGGAAGTTGGCGGTGTTTCACCCCCGTGCCTCAGAGAGCACGTAAAGCTGTCGGTCCTGCGCCTGATCTCTTTCCGATCGTGTCGGATTTTCCGTTCCATCGGGCTATGAGAGTAAAGGAACAGAGAGTGCACCTGTGTTTGCGCACACACTTGTGCACTAAAATATCTCCCGTGCAGATGGCAAATCTCTCTGGAGATTGGCCGCCGTGGCCGTAATTCGGTCGGGAGGACATTAATATTTCCTTCCGAACAGTTTTTTAACTAACCAAATTTTAGATATTTTTGTTGAAAATTTAATTTTGGGAATAATAGGTTAATGATGTTTCTGTACACTTCTCCGAAGTCAAAAGAGCATTTCTTTATCAACAGGAAATACGAAGAGGTGTACCCACCAGAAGTGTCAGAGTTTGTGTATATCACAGACGACACATACACTAAACGCGAAGTGTTACGTATGGAGCACCTGATCCTCAAAGTATTGTCCTTTGACCTTTCCACGCCAACTGCTCTAGCCTTCCTCTCGCACTTCTGCATCACCAATGGATACTCTAAGAAGATCTTCCACCTGGCTGCAGTAAGTGTTTCATTGTATCAGTATTTTTTAGTGCAACACCAGTTTTCATTTGACGACAATCAAGCCTGATCATGTATTGATCAAGGAACAAGTTGAAAAAACTCTTAGGGGCAATATCTCCAAATCTAAATGACTTTGAATTAATTTGATGTTTTGTAGGAATAAAGTTGGAGAAATAGACCAGGGTAGAAAGAAGCCTTTAAAAATAATAAAAAGTGAAAAAATAATAATAGTAGTAAACCCATTAGAAAAGGAGGGGAATATTATAAAAATGAAAGGAAATATAATTTACGGGCGATCTGAGGTCGGGAAGGGGATGGGGGGGGGGGGGGGGGGGGGGTTTAAGGGTAAAAAACGGTTTTTCTCGATTTCCGGCAAAACTAAAAGTCCTATCGAAAAAAAACAAATGGCAAAGTTGTAGGTAATAAAAAGATCTAAAACTTTTGTATTTACACTTTTTTCACATAACCTCAAAATTTATGTGAAAAATTCAAAAAACCAAGTTTTTGATTTTTTATTTTTATATTTTACAAACATTTTTTTTTTAACGAAATTTGGTGAAACTTACCTTTTTATGTCCCAAATACGCTGTAATTTATTTGATTAAAAATATTTATTTTTTCACCTTATTTTGAATTAATATCGAAAAAGCACCCTAATTTTCAATCGAAAATTCACCCGTCAAAATATCGGCTGTTTTCATTGAGGTATTATGTACTAAGCTTTTTTCAAAAAGTTGGTATGTTAAACTTGTATTTATCTGTATACTTGTATTATCTAGGTCCCTGGATAATTATTTTTCCAAAAATATACTTTCCCAAAATTAAATGTAAGCACATTGCGTTATGCATGTTTTTGCGACATAAATGACATGTTTTCTCCTTATTTGTTTCATATTAAAACCAACGATATCTCACGTACTAATTGATCAGGAACATAGCCTATATTGTCAAGTTACAGAATAACACGAAGTTAAAAACACAACAATTTTTCATTCATCATTTTTGGTATTCACGGAACAAGACTAAATGTATAACAAATTCTGTACGCTCATATTGCTATCGCGCTTGCACGCGATCATGTGTCTTCAGCCAAATAGGGATAGCAATATACCGGCAAATTTATATTTGCGGTTCGAGTAGAAGTTGCGAGCGGTGGTCGCCGGTCCCTTAATTAAATGGTGTAAAGGGCGAATTTGTTCTCTATTAAATACTTGCGATGACCAACCATTTTTTTTTGATAAGGATTAATACAATGTCATGTAAAAACACCTTCGAAAGTAAAGCTTTGTTTTAGACCATCATGTTTTGAAAATCATAAAAATGGTTAACTTTTTGAGAGGAACAATTCCACGATACATTGTTTTCGTGTAACTTAACTATTTACGCAGCGCACGCCACGGAAGCTCTCAGATGAGACAATTTTTTCCGACTTCATGCACATTATTGCAATTTTCGTAGGGATCTCTAATTTTTTGAAAATAAAATATAGCCTATGTTACTCGCTGATAAAGTAGCTCTCTATAAGTGAAAGAATTTTTAAAATCGGTTGAGTAGTTCTTGAGTTTATCCATTACAAACAAACAAACAAATCTTTCCTCTTTATAATATTAGTTTAGAAGTATGATGTAAGGGTAGTGAATAATACTTGTTATTCAATGTTCCAGTACATAGCGGAACTGTCGCTGCTAGAAGCGGAGCCGTACCTCCAGTTCAAGCCGTCCGTGATCGCGGCCGCCGCGCTCGCCACCGCGCGCCACTGCCTGCTGTGCGAGCGGGACGGCTGCCACGAGCGGGACGGAGACGACGAATCGGTGCGCTGCGAGTGCGCTGACATCGGTATGACTCCTACCTAATGCTTACCATCGCATCATATCATACTAATATTTTAAATGCGAAAGTGTGTTTGTTTGTTGGTTTGTCCTTCAATCACGCAGCAACGGAGCAACGGATCGACGTGATTTTTGCCATGGATATAGTTGAGGACCTGGAAAGTGTCATAGGCTACTTTTTATCCCGGAAAATTAAGGAGTTCTCGCGGGAATCAAAAACCTGAGGTACGGAACCCTAAAAAGACTTCCATGGTACTTCTGACTTACAGAACACTTCTTTTTCTACAGTTAACAGTTAATAATTAACTGTAGAAAAAGAGCAATAATACAGAGAGAAAGGTGGAAGTCTTTTTAGGGTTCCGTATCTCAAGAGGAAAAAAGGAACCCTTAATTAAAGGATCACTTTGTTGTCCATCTGTCTGTCAACCAACACTTTTCTCATTACATATAATTATTATATGTACTCTTCAGGCTGTGCTAAATGCTAATACAATGCTATTTCCCCCTCAGCCTGGCCGGCCGAGCTCGCAGCGAACGCGGGCTACTCTCTGTCGGAGCTAGCCGCGTGCGCGCGCGAGCTGAGCCGCTCGCACGCGCATGCGCCGCTGCAGCCCTACTCGGCCATCCCAGACAAGTACAAGAACAACAAGTGAGTACACAATACTCATGCCCTCGCCTCGCCCACGCTTGTTTCATACGCCATCTTATTGAGGCTGAGCTGCTGCTATCCAAACAAATTTTTTCTTGCCGAAGAGATTTATAGATCACGTGAAGTGAGCTGAGTAGCTAGATGGTGCTCTCCAGTTCGTCCATGTGGATGATTTTAAATCTTTATTCTCTCTTAAATTCTCAAGGAGGGGACCTCCCTAAATTTTCTGTGAGTAGATGTCCTGCCCTGGGATAGTACTCTTTTTACCAAATTTCATCAAAATCAGTTGAAAAGTTGGGCTGTGAAAGCGTAGCAGACAGAAACACTTTCGCATTTATAATATTAGCTTGAATTATTGTTCCGAAAGAAGTACGAGTATTATTTTTAAATTGCCTCTACCTTTCTTTATTTTGACAACAATCTCCTCTTTTATGATCACAAAGAACAATGGCAATGATTCTCTCTTACAAATTGCCGGCTCACTACCAGCAGTACGAGATACAAGATAAGAACGACCTCCACCCATCTGATAACCAGTCCGAAGGTGGTTTTTATGAATCAGAGTAGATCAAATAACATGCCTCAAATGGCAAATGCCTAATGAAATCAGTTCAAGGCTACCTTCAATTTAAGTCAAATTACCGTTTTTTATTTTATTTCTCCATCACCAAACGAGATGCATACCAATCGAGAGCAGGGATCTTAAGGATGAAGATGTATATCTCTGCAGGTTGGCCCCTGCCACTTCTAACTGACTGGTATAAAAGTACTCCTTAGGCTGTATAAAGACTAAAAAGTATGTTTATTTATATACTAGCTAATGCCCGCGACTTCGTCCGCGTGGATTGAGATTTTTTGGTTCCCGCGGGAACTCTTTAATTTTCCGGAATAAAAAGTAGCCCCATGTGTTATGTCTACATTCCAGATTATAATCTATCTCTGTGTCAAATTTTATCCAGATCCGTTCAGCCGTTGGGGCGTGATTGAGTAACAAACATTCATCCCTACATCCATCCAAACTTTCGCATTTATAATATTAGTATTAGTTTAATAGAAGTATAGGTTCCTGTTTCGTTCTAGATACGACGGTGTTTCAACAATCGAAGCCAAGCCAATGTACCCAGTACCGAAGTACCAAGCACCGGCCGCCGCGCGCGCGCCACAGCCTGAACCCAAGGCGGGCTAGCGTCACCACACGCGATAGCCCTTTAGCCTTCATGCCACACCAAACTACGCGTAATGCCAAACACACCACAGTACCCGACATTAAAGATTACATATCGAGATTAGAAAGAGATAATTGGTAGTAAACCTCTGTCGTTCAGATTGATAAGTCAGCCACAAAACTAAACATTAGGCCTATTGCGCATTTTAAGAAAATGTCTTGTGTCTTATAAGTAATGTCTTATAATATTTTGTATGCACAAGTCTGATCCGACACAAGAAAAAATATCTTGTAATATGTATGGTCTCATACAACAACCATTGCGACTGAATTTCTTATAAGACATTACTCATAAGACAAGAAATTTTCTTATAATGCGCAAAAGGCCTTAGGTATGAGTGATAGAGACTACGCTCTACGAAACAACTGATTATCTCTTTCTATAGCTCGACGAGTAATTTTACTGTCGATTACTGTACTTAGGCGTAAGTAGGTATCACAAACTCTTGGCGAGATCTACAGGGTTAATTTGAAAATATTTGGAAACTGAGGGTGACTTTTCTTTATAGTACAGAACAAACAGTTTTCAATATATTCACCAAAACATTATTTTTAAGTTTTTGTTGTACACAGGTCTATAGTCACAGATCTGGCCACGCGCAGCGTAGACTTTAGCGTTATGTCATTTAGGGCAGCCAATTTCATCTAGTTTTTTGAAGGTTTTTGTAACATTTTTAAGTTGTAGAATTTGTTCATTATTATGGAAGTTACCCTAAAGCGGTTTTGAATATATTTAACATTTACAATATATGGATGGAGTGTACTTAGAGTTTATTTTTACTGGAAAGTTAAAGTACCTAGATACTCTATTACTCTAGATTTGCATGACGATGTCTGTTTGTCGTGGTTATCCCGTGTTACGTTAGTGCGCCTATATAATATTTATTTCAATTATTCATGTTCAGGCGTGTTAAGAGAAATCTCATCAAACTTGGGTAACCTAGAGAAATTCTAGTTTCTTTCTCCTAAAATGTTTGCAAAGAAGAGGTTAGTAAAGGTATTTGCCTATTGTTGCGGATTATAGCAAATTAAATTTCAAGTTCCTTCATAAAGGTATTTCATCTAATTTTTTAGTGTTCAATGTTTGCATTTACTAAAGTTAAGACTCCCTGAAAAATTATCTGTGAAGTCATAAATATAATGTTTATAGATTTAGATTGTAACCATTTCCAATGGAAATAAAAGCTACGTTTTACGCAGATTCGACTGTCTACAGATCGCTTTGTTTTATTTATTTATTGTGTTACTCCAGTTTTATCGATCGGAAACATCACAAAAAAGTTACATAAAGCCGACCCAATTTAAAAAATATGAAGCTATAAAAAAGTTGCGTAGTCAAATCATAAAATTGTACCTATTTTTCACCAATTTTGTGTTCAATTTTGTCGATGTTTCTGCGAGTTTGCGAACTGCTAAGACTTATTTCATTTAAACGCTATTTCATAGGATAAATAAATATTGTTGTATTGTGATAAACTTGTGGGACCAACTTACTAGGTAAGGTAGGTGGGTAGGTTTGTTGTAATCGAACAATATGACGGTATTTTTATTAAAATAATTACGGTCAACTTTTATCGTAATCGTAAGTTAAGTTTAACCGGACAAGCGATACTGCACTAGCATAAAAAAGTTAATCCTCTGTAGTATGAAGACTTCAGATTAATAACGAAATAGTGTTTATTTAAAAAAACACTTCTTAGCGCCTATTTTCATGTTTGTTAGTAAATTATTATTATTTTTTTGAGATATAAGGTTTGTTTTTAATATTGATAAGTAGTTTTTAATGTAATTTAATATAGTAAAAACCATATTTTGCTCCACTTTTGCGACTGAAGGTAGGGACCTAAAATGGTAAATATATAGATTTAGAAATAAACTGCGTTTTCTTTGAACCCTTTTGCCCTCGTGAGGTGTTGACACAGTACGCCTTAATGGTCGTCTTCCTTCGGAATGCAGTGAAAGCGCAACTTCGTCCCGACGTCGTGGAAGTTTCCTTTCATGTTTCCAGAACTCAATTATGGCTCATATGTTTTATGCAGTAAGGTGCCTTAATATGTTACATAGATTTTGTAATGCTAGACGAAGTTGCCTATTTGGAGATAAATCATGCGCTTACAGAACAGAAAGGCCTCAAACACGTCTTAATAACGCAGGACGACACGATTTCAGGCATAATATGTTCGAGTAGTAAATATAAATCTGTTTCGATTTATTCTTTTTGATGGCCGAGTAGCGAGCGTAGGTACTAGAACGGTGCTTTTCCATCAGATAATATGCCCTATAAGAATAAGCTTTAAGAATGTGTCGAACCCACAATAGGAGTGCTTGATTTTCATAGATTATAGTGCTTGATTTTCATAGCTTAGATCGCTAGAGATGTTAGATGAAGCAGTGTGTTTGGTACCTAATCTTAAAGTTAGTTCGACCTAGATTTTGGCTCATCTGTTCAGAACCGACTAAAATTATTATCAGACAAATTATTATTTACTACTTAGCTGATGTCCGCGACTTCGTCCGCGTGGTTTAAGATTTTTTTCTGGGATAAAAAGTAGCCTATGTCACTCTCAATCAAGGTCCTCAACTATACCCATGTTTAAAATCACGTGGCGCGTTGATCTGTTGCTCCGTTGCGGCGTGATTGAAGGACGAACCAACAAACAAACACTTTTGCATTTTATAATATTAGTATGATTACCAAAGAGATTAAAATCTGGAAATTAGTAAATTACATACATAAACTCATGAAGGCTGAACCGATTTGGATTAAAATCAAAAGTTAGTCAGGTATAGGTAGGTACATTCAAGGCAACTTCAGCAATACAAAACAAAATGCCCTGATGGATGATTAATTAATAAATGAAACAACCCAGTCTTGATTTACATAATATTTTTATTGCAAAAATAATTTTTATTCTTCCTAGCTGATGTGCGAGGTTCCTCATTATTTGTACTTGCGGCGCTGTTTTGAAATGTTCAAACAATAATTATTATTACAATCCATTTGAAGTAGGTACTTAGGCGCGATTTGAGACTTGAGAGTAAGTAAGTAATTATTAAGATCTTTTATCGGACGGAAGTAGCGTTGGAGGCTGGAGCTTCGAAGAATGGCTATTAGTAGGTATCTAAACTTATCCTGATGTCATAAACTTTATAGTTCCATCAAATCCAAGTACCTACTTAGTACCTAATTAATTAGTTATTACAACTGATTTTCAGAAGTAGGTACTGAGTTCTATCGTATTAATAGGTACATTGAGGTACATGAGTATTTATCTACTACACGAATGAAATCTTGCCAAGAGTAGAATGAAAATTTGCCAAGAGTCTGAAGTTTTACTTCAACCGCGCGTAAAGATTTACACGCACAATTTTTTAATTATTTATCGCGAGTTGTGTACACGTTGCCTAAACCTTTCCCAGTGGCTGGACCTGTAACAATAAAAAATTAACATTAGTAATTATATCTAAGAAACCCCATGAACTTACTCGGACGAGAAGTCAGCCCCCCGATTATGTAAGAATTGTCGATCAAACGTAATGGTTCAGCGTCAAAGTAATATAAACCATAACTGCATTGAATTAGAGCTCAATTTCATGTATCCATTCTTATACGTTAGAGTATCGTTCATACCTAAACGTATAAGAATGGGTATACGAAATTGAGCTCTGATTTAATGCTGTTATGGTTTATTTACTTTGCCGCAGAACTTTAACGATTTCATCGGCCATTCTTACATGATTGGGGGCTGGAGTTGCAGGTATTAGTTAAGGTAACAAATCCCAAGCATTTTAAAAATTAAGGTATGTTGGGGTAAGAACGGACGGATTTCAGACCAATTGAAAAGGTTTTGTAAAAACTCAATTTTCTCGATATTTGTTGAAGATAAATTACTAAAATATGTAAATACTATTATATATTAAAATATGTAAATATTATTATATATTTGTTTAATTATTAAACGTAGCTTAGGTTACAATTTTGTTTATTTTTGTAAACTCAACAGTTTCTGCTTTATACGCATGTAAAAACAAGACATACTTTTTTATGGCTATGGTTAACAAATTGTCCTTCGGGAGCAAGATCGGACGTACTTTCAAACCAGCTTCTATGGCTTTGAGAAGAAGGTGTATACGAATAATAAATCCGATCTTAAACGCACTACAATATATAAAAAAATGAAGTTTATGTAATTAAAAACATGAATGTTCCAATCGATATTATTTTTTTTTACATAAAGGCATCCGACCTTACCCCCAGTGATAAATTTTTTACATTTTGTGATTCTCAAACTTTGCTCTCATCATAAGATGAATTATCCAGATCCGCGGGAAAGATTGGATGAATACATTTTTTGCTAGTTAGTAATGATAGCTAATTTTAACCTTGAAAAAGGGACAGAAAAAGTTTTCAATGTCCGAAGTAAAGACATCTAAAATTCTATCTGTCCGTTTTTCAAAATTGTAACGTTGATCCCAAGCATGGAAATTGCTTAAAAACATTTTTTTATATCCATTATAAATAACATAAATAAAAATAAATAAATAAAACATAAATAAATAACATAGTAAAATAAATGACAAATAAAAATTAATGCTTTAAATAAAAAAATAAAAACGATACCCAAGATATAAGACGAACATATTATACAGATATTTTAATGTTATTGGGCTCTTTTCTATATCTGTACGCTTCTGAACACATTTCCATCAAAATCTCGGGATCAAAATAGAATAATCCTTACACTGTATTTTAAGGTGAAAAATATTCTTGTTATAAAAGTTTGACAATCCCTGCCTCATTTTGTACAGGTAAAGACCGGATGGTTTTAATCCGATCTTTACTCGAAAGGGGGAACATCGGATATCTGCTAATAGACGTCTTAGGCGTATTCTGATTAGATCTATCTAGCTATTGCTACTTAAAACCTAGTATTAAGGCAAAATATTAGCAAAACAAGCTGTATTTTCGCCAAAATATGAATCTAAAAGGGAAAGGGAAAGATCGGATAGAAGAAAAAAAGCCAAAAATTACCTTGTTTTTTTAAATTCACCATAACTCACGTACGGTCCATCGGGTGTGACTGGCGCGAACTGAAGTAGACGCATAACAAAATGGCGTTGAACATCATTATGTTCAACGCCATTTTGTTATCATTATACCAACATTAAAAAATATGGTCTCATTCGCGGGAAATTTGATGTATACAGTCTTACCCCTTTTCCGCTCTTACCCCAACATACTTAGGCTTTGGGGTATTTAATAATATTATCTCCATGGGTATTGGCAATTTGGCACGGTAATATTATATACATAACTAGCGATCCGCCCCGGCTTCGCACGGGTAGCACTAATAATCCTAATCTATATAATATAAACTATCCTATCTCTCAAGTTAGATCGAACTGCACATGGTGTGCGAATTTTATTATAATCTGTTAAGTGGTTTAGAAGTCCATTGAGGACAAACATTGTGACACGAGATTTATATATATTAAGGTGCCTTATACGGATTTCATGATGTGACATCCTTTTCCAGGTACACTTTAAAGAATCGGGAGTCACAGCTGTGGGGATGTCATGGTATCAAATGAAAGGTCATTTCTTCATCTCTCGTTTGACCTTATAAAAATGCACACTCCAATACAAATTTTCTGCATAAATACGTTTCTCCGAACGCAAGATCTGCTGAAAATGACGAAAAATGGGGTCCGGATAGGTACCCATAAAGCTAGATCCGCTGCATATTTTAACTTGAATATTAACAATAAAGTGGGGCTTATATAGTCCTCTATCCATGGTGCAAAGCATTAAGCATACAAATAAATATGTTTATAGTTTATGTGGCAAAAAAAAAATGTTTCATACATTTTTCTATGAAAAGAAGCCGAGCGCTAGGCGTTTGGCGCTCAGTACGCGCCATACTTATCTATGGTACGCGCTGAGACGCGCTCGTGGACGGGTGGGTGTATCGCTTTTTTGCACGAAATTTATTACGACAAAATGAACACCGTGTTGTGTACTGCCATAGAGATATAATATTCTCTATGTGTACTGCGCTTAGAAAAACTTGATACCGACATCCACAAAGAAGGAAGTTCTCAAGTGTAGGCGTATTTTTTTTACCCGATTACGGCAAAGCCACAAGGAAAGGGTATGTTAGGAATATATATGTATGTATGCATGTATGTATGTATGTATTAAAAAAAAGTGAGCGCCATTTTGAAATTCTTTGTTATCGTACCGATTTCGTTCTAAATCGATATCTGGGGTTCCCTGGAATCACAAAACAGGAAACTGTTACCAAAATTTTAAAAAAGTCAGCGCCATTTTGAATTTTTTTGTTATCGTACCGATTTCGTTCAAAATCGATATCCGGGGTTCCCTGGGATCACAAAACAGGAAACTGTTACCAAAATTTGAAAAAAGTCAGCGCCATTTTGAAATTTTTTGTTATCGTACCGATTTCGTTCAAAATCGATATTCGGGGTTCCCTGGGATCACAAAACAGGAAACTGTTACCAAAATTTTAAAAAAGTCAGCGCCATTTTGAAATTTTTTGTTATCGACCCGATTTCGTTCAAAATCGATATCTGGGATTCCCTGGGATCACAAAACAGGAAACGGTTACCAAAATTTTAAAAAAGTCAGCGCCATTTTAAAATCTTTGTTATCGTACCGATTTCGTTCAAAATCGATATCTGGGGTTCCCTGGGATCACAAAACAGGAAACTGTTACCAAAATTTTAAAAAAGTCAGCGCCATTTTGAAATTTTTTGTTATCGACCCGATTTCGTTCAAAATCGATATCTGGGGTTCCCTGGGATCACAAAACAGGAAACGGTTACCAAAATTTTAAAAAAGTCAGCGCCATTTTTAAATTCTTTGTTATCGTACCGATTTCGTTCAAAATCGATATCTGGGGTTCCCTGGGATCACAAAACAGGAAACTGTTACCAAAATTTTAAAAAAGTCAGCGCCATTTTGTAATTTTTTGTTATCGTACCGATTTCGTTCAAAATCGATATCTGGGGTTCCCTGGGATCACAAAACAGCAGTCAATCAAAAAAAAGTCAGCAGTGAACTTTTTAAAATTTTGGTAACAGTTTCCTGTTTTGTGATCCCAGAGAACCCCAGATATCGATTTTGAACGAAATCGGTATGATAACAAAGAATTTCAAAATGGCGCTGCCGTTTTTTAAATTTTGGTAACAGTTTCCTGTTTTGTGATCCCAGGGAACCCCAGATATCGATTTTGAACGAAATTTGTACGATAACAAAGAATTTCAAAATGGCGCTGACTTTTTTAAAATTTTGTTCATAGTTTCCTGTTTTGTGATCCCAGGGAACCCCAGATATCGATTTTGAACGAAATCGGTACGATAACAAAGAATTTCAAAATGGCGCTGACTTTTTTAAAATATTGGTAACAGTTTCCTATTTTGTGATCCTACGGAACCCCAGATATCGATTTTGAACGAAATCGGTAAGATAATCTTTTATACATTATTTTACAATCTCAAAAACTGAGTATTATTGTAGCCGCGAGTATTGTTTCGGCGCATAAATAGGTACATAATATTTACCGCGGCCAACAGCGTAAACAAGTACCTAGTAAATAAATAATCGTCTAATATTTTCAAGTAACAAAATTGGTTAGTTGGCAATAAAATCGAGCGTCTCTACGCTCTATAGCTCTACGCTCTCGTAAAGCGTGCATATATATGCTGTAGTGTGACGAGTTTTATACCTATAGTTGAGTTTTTTACCTATAGTTGGTCGCGGGGTAAATGTTTAAAGGGCCTTAAGATATTACCGTTGTATTGGGTAGGTACCTATTTAGTTATCCTTGACGCAAACAGAGTGGTGTGTATTACACACGATCTGTGCACACGATATTACGATCGATTTTTGAATCGATGATGTGTGTGTATGAATAGGCACGTACTAACTAGTAAGTTAGTAACTACTACGTATTAGTTATATCGGAATCAACAGGAAGGCGGTTGAACTTGAGGCAACTACTTACGGCCTAGGTACCTAATTTGTTTACCTTACTCAATACTGCCGGAACGTGAGATGCAACTGATGTTGCATAACTTGCCAACCGCAATAAAAATAAGTCTTTTCAAAACGAGCTTATGCTAATTGCGGTTTGCTGCGACCGTATTTGAATTTATGGCATAATCGCGCGCGCGTGGAATCCCAAACGGGCTCGCAGCTGCCGGTTGCTATTCGCATTTCACGGCGATGGTTATGTATCAAGCTTACGGAAATCAAAATTGGTGTACCTTTTATATCCTCCGTAGGTAGGTAGGTACCTACCTATATCTTACGAGCGTATTTTTCCTCAGATGAATAATTCTAAGTTTAAATAGACAAATTTTGGCCTGATGGGAGGCTTCGGCCTTGGCTAGTTACCACCCTACCGGCAAAGACGTGCCGCCAAGCGATTTAGCGTTCCGGTACGATGCTGTGTAGAAACCGAATAGGGGTATGGGTTTAATATAACTGCCACACCCCTAACAGGTTAGCCCGCACAGGTTAGGTTAGGTTAGGATAGCCGCAGGTATCTTAGACTGCATCATCACTTACCATCAGGTGAGATCGCAGTCAAGGGCTAACTTGCAGAGGATAAAAAAAAAAAATCAAGATTGGCGTCTATCGATTCGATATTACAGTTCGGGGGTGATAAAGGTTAAATTGTATTCGAGCAAAATGGATAGTGTACCTATCCAAAAACGTGGAGGCTCTGCATCGCGAAGTCGGGTATAGTTTTTATCACCAACATACCTACTTAGGTAGGTACAGACTACAGACAAAGTTTATAATTATTTCTAAAGTCATATCTGTAAGTACCTATCTACACCGCGTTGCATAGGTAAGATTGTATGATGTATCAAGATTTTAGCTCACAGGTAAGTACATAGGTACTTTATACGTAGGTAGTTAGGTACCTAGGTACCATACAGTAAAAAGAGACTACAGGAATTAATTATTTGAAGTTTCTATTTACGTCTGGGCGTTAGTTTATAAAGCGGCTGTGTGTTTATATAAACAGCCGTGATATTGGCAAGAGTATACGGGAACGTGCGCGAACCGCCTATTTCAGTCGGCGTTTCCAGGAAGTTTCCTATCTAAACTCCAGTCTCACTGTTTTAATTTGATTTAACCTTCAAACGCTTGCTAAGCTTCTCTACCGTCTGGTGAGTGGTGTGCAAGACGTACAATTTAAATCTTATTAGAGCTACACCTACATTCATTCAGAAAGAACACCGTCAATCGTCATCAAATACCGGTTGTCATGGAGACCGTAACTCATGTAACTAGTATTAAAAATTGCAATGGCGATAGTTTATACCAATTCTATGTCTATGTTTATACCTACCTTCAATAATTATTAACATAGGCTAGGGTAGGTACATGCCGGTTAATTAGAGTTCACGCGGAAAACCAAAAAACCGGCTAGAAGCGAGGCTCAGGGGAGCCCAAAGGTCATAAATATAGCTGTAGTACCTACCTAGTTAGGTGTGTCCGTTTGTATGTTTTGCAACGATTGGCGGGTTTATGGATGGCGGGACGAGCTGCATAAACATAATAAATCATTTGCCGTCCAGTCTAAGTGCGACGAGATATTTAAAGCACGATAAGGGCTGTATACTCAACGTCTCAGCGTCTGCCATTTCTCTTGTTTTGATTGACTTTCAAGGCCCATTCATCACATTTAATACTTCGGATATTTAAATGTTCTTCGGTGCATATAAGTGATTTTAATTTCAAGGACTTGATTCCGTCCGTCCGTTCGGATATTATGTATATATTCGTTCGGATTTTAATGAGAAGAAATCAACAATGCATATTTGCATAACTAGGAATAATTGACCGAGCGAAGCGAAGGCATAATACCTACCTAATTGACCGAGCGAAGCGGTCTCTGAGTCTACTTGAGTGAATTGGCACTTGTCCGTCCGTCTGCCAGAGCCTTATAACTTCTGAATTACTGAACGTAATTACTTCAAATTAAAATATAATATGTAAACCGATGGCCTCCCACCGAATATGGCTTAAAAAGTTATAAAAAGCTTTATTTCAGGGGGGCTCTCATAAAAGCGAATGCGAAGTAAAATATTTTTATAGAAATTAGGAAGAGTCCAAAAATATATTTTTTTTTAATTTTTCCCCTAAAATTGACGAAATGGGGGACTTTCAAAGTGGAGATTTTCTAACCTCCAAAGTTGACCTCAGAACTCTCAATTTTCTGAAAGGCTGAGCCTGAAACATCAATTATTTGAATTATATCCTGTACTTGAACAACAAATACTAAAATTAGATAAATACCTATTATAAGGAAATGAAATTATTTAATTTTTAATGAGCTTCATTATTTCTAACAGAACTTCACAATGATGTCAATAGATGGCGCTCTGTGATACCGCGAGGTCTCAGTTCGGGGCATTTCGGGGCGAACCACTACATAGTTATATTTTATATAAATTATAAATTATTAATAAGTAAGTAAGTAGGTACCTACATATTTGTTTTTGGTAAAGCTCTCCGTGTTAAAAAGTATTCATTTAAAGAACGGCTGACAATTTTAATGCTTTTCTTTGACTTATAGTCGTGCTATGGACATTGGACACCTACCCACAGATGAGTGCAAATGAGCTTGTATTTTTATGCACACTATACCTACCTACTTACTCGTATAGTTTTGACAGGTACTTACTTAGTTGCATCGAACGACTCCATGATACAGACTACAGTCCATTCTATTGCTCTATTATTTTAGTACCTAGGTAATCAATATCTTGACAGTATTTTGTTAAAACCAGTTACCTACTTAACTAGTAGGTACCTAAGTACTAAGTAATATTAGGTCAATTATATTGATCCTAATCATTCGACGGAGAAAGATATTTTTCCCGAATACATAGGTACTTAACAAGTAACAACTACTTACTTAGGTACCAATCCACGGATTAATGTAATGGGTAAAAGAAAAACAAAAAAGTCCATTTGCATTTCGAATGTTTCAAATCAATTCCATCTTTTTAGCCACAAACCACAAACATATACTATGTAAGTATCCTATTTAATTAACTACTAAGTACCTACACTTTTTTGACAAGTAGGTAAATACAAACGTAGTACCTATTCTTAGTGATTTTATAATATACTTCTATACCTACTAATATTATAAATGCGGAAGGATGGATTTATGGTTGGACTTGGATGTTTGTTACTCAATCACGCCAGAACGGCTGAACGGATCTGGATGAGATTTGGCACGGAGAAAAATTGTAGTCTGGAATAACACATTGGCTACTTTATATCCCGGAAAATTAAAGAGTTCCCGCGAACTCTTTGTACTTAATATGGAATTAACATGGAAATTTTCAAAACGATCGTTAAATATGTATTGAAATAACATTTGCCAACGATTCGCCAACCAACGTTTTGCATGTTAAGAAGATGTCCATATCGCACTCGTATGTCAACTTCCGTGGCCCGGAAAGGAAAGGAAATTCACATAAATAATAGTAACTACGCGTTAGAGATTCTAAACACGGCTGCTATTGGCCAGGTTTTGTTTCTCAGGATCCATGGTAACTGCGACTATTTTGCGCCATGGTTAAAGTGAAAGACCTAGATTTTGAAAGGAGATTTTTGCAATTAGCAACTTGCGAATTCTATCTGGTCCTTTTTGGTAGACGGGGAATTCCGGCCTACATTCGACTTATACCTACCTACCTACCTATCCGACTTTAAAAATAACTTCGGTTAACATATTCTTCGATGGAAAGTATGTTTCTAAATAATTATAACCGTACTTTTGCAACAATAAAGACGGTGCTGGAATTAAACAGCTATTATCGTAAAGTGGAAGCTTATATTATTATTATGAGCGTGGCTACTTGTTTCGTACCTACGTCAGCTTCTAGCATTTATGATAGATCGTCAATAAACAGTTTAGATTGGTTGAAGTCTATTATTGACTCCACAAACATCTTGAAGGGAAGCTTTTGGACCATTTCCTGGCGAGAGAAATGGGGCCGCTCGTGACGCACGGTTTTACCTCTACATCCGTTCATATTTATAAGCCGAAGATTTTTTTACGTATCCTACTAATTTAAGCTGACGGGAACTCGAATACTTTCTATTTTTATTAACCTATTCCCGTAATAATGCATGCTGTCGAGACATCTCAACAATACAGCGTTTAACAGTAGATACCAACTCATCTAAATCTTTAGAAGTTTAGATTCTACTTCAAGTTCAAACACAGTTGGTATTTCTGACTCTGCAATTTTTTTGTTCACTTTTGTCGTCTTTTTGCATTCGTTTGCGACTTGCGAGCGAGTGCACACTTAACTTTGATTCAAAGTTGTTGCTTTTTGTTATTTTTATCGCTGATTGATGAATAGGTTGCTCTCCGTCTTTGTAATCAAGCAATGTACCTATTATGCACAAAAAGGTTTTAAACTATTAAAAAAATTATGTTGGATATTATTTAAGTACCTTTAAAGTGTTTTGATGTTTAGGAATCTTCCTATAAGTATGCATACAGGTATGTAGGTACATTTATTTGCATAATGTGTATAGGTACCTACTGTATAGTTACAATACTTAAATTACAATGTCCTAATATTACTAAACAGTCGTTACAACAACGAGTAGCACAAAATAATGTTCTACTGCCTAGCTAGGTCGTGGAGGACATTTTGAGATCTCTTGGGTTGCTGTTTGTTTAGACATCTTAATATTTCAAGGTTCAAATCTATTCGTCGCAATGTCGCAAGTCGCAACTCACAAGCCACATAGGTACCTAATTCTTTTTTTGCCGTCGATTTTTTGTACCTATTCCGTTATGGATTGGTGAACACTGAACAGTGAACACTGATTATTTCAGCAATCTAACCCAAAATACCTAGTACCTACCTAGTACCTACCTACCTACCTATGTGTTTTTGTCTTCGTTGATATATTTTTGAATCTTTAAGACTAAACTCATGAATGCAAAATTTTTGGGTTTCTTTCGTTGAGTTTACTGGCTAACAACTGCATTGTTACAAAGAGTGTTAATTCAGAAAAATAAATAAGTATATGTACCTACCTATTATGTATAGTGTATACCTACTGTATACCAGTAGCACAGAATAATATAATAGTACTAACTAGGGCTTTCGAATACCGGTTTTTCTCAATACCGGTATTAATACCGGAATGATTTTTTTTTCCAATACCGGGATCCCGGGATCCCGGTATTGGAAAAAATTTAAAATGTGGTAGATGTTTTTTAACTTAAAATTAGTCTTTTCTGAAGCAAACGGCACCATAAAAAACAGTTTTTTCATAAAAAAAAATTTTCACCAAATTAACTCAAAAAAGTGCCTTTTCTGCATAAATTCAGTGAAGAAAAGCCGTTAAGTAACTCCTTCACTCTATTTTATATTATGCAATATTTTATGAAATTGTACTTTCTTTTAAAAAAATCACCAAGTATTGATTTTTAGATTTATTTGTATTTTGAGTATTGAGATAGTTATTTACGCGTTGACTTAATTCTTACGAAACTATCGTTTGTTTCATGTATGTATTTAAGGTGAAAATTACGGATCACGTAATGTTCTGAAACTCCATCACATCATTTTAAAGACAATCTTAATAAGTAATACTTATATTATTATCATATAATCAATTTCTTATTCATATCAATCAGAATATCAACTACTTATATGATTTTTAAAATAGAACTATTTTTGGAGGAATATTCTTTATTTTTAACCTCCATTGAATTTTGAACTTTTAATATAAAGTATATTTGTGACGCATTTTTCAACGTACACACAAAATTGAATAAATATGGCAGGGAATTTTAAATAATTAGTGAAATTAGTGTCGAAGATTGCAATTTAAACTACTATCGTCGTCGTCGTCTCAACCTATAGACATCCTGGACGTAGGTCTCCTGCATAGATTGCCACAGAGCACGGTCTTATGCCCCTTGTTTCCAGCGGCTCCCAGCTACACGCTTGAGATCGTCCGTCCACCTAGTGGGGGGTCGTCCAACACTGCGCTTCCCGGTGTGAGGCCGCCATTCAAGCACTTTGGGACCCCAACGCCTATCGGTTCTACCAACTATGTGCCCCGCCCATTGCCACTTAAAGCTTGGACTCTTCGAGCTATGTCGGTTACTCTGGTTCGCCTACGGATCTCCTCATTTCTGATTTGATCACGCAGGTATAGCTCTCTCCATTGCCCGCTGAGTGACCCTGAGCCTTCTTATCAAGCCCAAAGTTAGCGACCATTTTTCGGAGCCGTAAGTCATCACTGACATTACGCACTGTTCGAAAACTTTCGTCTTCAGGCACTGAGGAATTTTGGACGAGAAGATGTCGCGGAGTTTCCCGAACCCTGCCCAGCCGAGTTGGATTCGGCGGTTGACCTCTTTCTCGAAATTGGACCTACCTAATTGGACTGTATGTCCTAGGTATATGTACTCATCAACAATTTCGAGTGCAGAATTCTCAACTAACACAGTTGGGGCTGAACGTGTGCATTAGAAATGATCTTTATCTTGCTCATATTCATTTTTAGGCCCACCTGTTGAGGAACTACTAAATGAGTAATAAACGATATTTTTCGATATTTTAGAAGAAGTCGATCGAAGTCGAAGAAAACGATAATTTTGTCAAAACACAAATTAATCTAAAATCCAATGGTTATTATTCAAAAGAAAATAATATATCATAATAAAATATGCATCAGACTTTATAAATCAGATTTCTGAACGTTTTGAGAGAAATAGAAATGCCCAAGCCACAGGTATATAAATTCAAACACTAATTTTTCCCTCTGAGTGAACAAAAACGACTTTTCTTCACTGGTTTTAAGCAATAAAGGCACTCTTTTTGAGCTAATATGCTTAAGATACAGGTTTTAAACTTAGCCGAATAAAAAACAGTGGCATCTACCAAGAAATATATGCAATAGTCACTGTTTCGTTTATAGTGTCACCAATACCGGTATCCCGGTATTAGACATTTCAATACCGGTATTGAAAACCGGCGAAAAAAATCCGGGATCCCGGTATTGGCCAATACCGGGATCCCGGTATTGGAAGCCCTAGTACTAACGTACCAGTAGGTATCAAGGTACCTATTATATAATATGTCTTTACGTGGCAAATCATACCAATTTGGAGACAATGAGTTATGAAGGGCATAAGTAGGTAAGTACCTACCTATAGATATTAAAAACGCCTTTAAATTTCTTACGAAGGTTAAAAATGCTGTAGGTAAGTGTAAGGACTATAAAATATGCTTAATAAAATATGATCACCTAAAAAGTTAAAGCTACAAAATTCTCTAAACAGAATAACTAGTGGTTCGCCCCGAACTAAGACCTCGCGGTATCCATAAACAATTACCTACAGAGCGCCATCTATTGACATCATTGTGAAGTTCTGTTAAAATACTGAGCTCATTAAAAATTAAATAATTTCGTTTCCTTATGATATTTATCTAATTTTAGTATATTTTGTTGTTCAAGTACAGGATATATGATTGAAATAATTGATAAGTTTCAGGCTCAGCCTTTCAGAAAATTGAGAGTTCTGAGGTCAACTTTGGACGTTAGAAAATCACCACTTTGAAAGCCCCCCATTTCGTCAATTTTAGGGGGAAAATTCCTTATTATCTATAAAATGATATACCGCAACCCTATGTAACGCTATAAAAAATATTTTACTTCGCCTTCGCTTCTATGAGAGCCCCCCTGAAATAAAGATTTTTATATTTTTTTAAGCCATATTCGGCGGGAGGCCATCGGATTACATATTATATTTAGATTTGAAGTAATTGCGTTCAGTAATTCAGAAGTTATAAGGCTCTGACAGACGGACGGACGGACGGACGGACAAGTGCCAATTCACTCAAGTAGACTCAGAGACCTTCGCTTCGCTCGGTCAAAAATGAATACTGCCTAGCGATAAGTTTACAGTAGGTTGGCACCTACCTAAGCTTTATAGGTAGTACGAATATAATCGTCGGGCACAAGCACAATCCAACATAAGCGATGTCTACAAGACAAGTGGTCACGATTTAACGTGACATGACTGAAGTTTGTTTTATTTACTACCCTATAATAGGTATTAGGTACCTGTTCTTCGTAAACATAAAACATTGTTTCCATTATTAATGCACCTTAATAAACAAACAAGCTCCTATGTTTTGAATGTATGCATAGGAGTTTAAACGTAAACTATGCCCTGAGATTTCAGGGTCCAGAGTCGTGACAGGACAATAATTACGGATCAAAAATTAGGGTGAGCGAATGAAAACATAGCAGCTAAACTGCAAGTTAAACAATGAAAATGAGACAGTCAAACTGCAAGTTAAACAATGGAATGTACACAGATCAGAACTGTGGAAATGAAGTAGCAAAACTGCATGTTAAACAATGAAAATGAAACAGTTAAACTGCAAGTTAAACAATGTAATGAAGCAGCAAAACTGCATGTTAAACAATGAAAATGAAACAGTTAAACTGCAAGTTAAACAATGTAATGAAACAGCTAAACTGCATGTTAAACAATGAAAATGAAACAGTTAAACTGCATGTTAAACAATGAAAATGAAGCAGCAAAACTGCAAGTGGGAGATCAAAAAAATTGTGCGAGATTATCTAAGTAGGTACCTAGTACCTACCCTAATGTTTAAAGGACAAAAATTTTATGTAGGTACCTATACAGTCATATTATAATCTAACGTTGATATAAAAACGTGATGGTAGGTCATTGAGGTATTATGTACTATGGTAGGTACGCCTTATTTTTCTGGGCACATTCTGTGGTTTATCCCACGACATACTTAGGCACCACGATGAATAATAAGTACCTACGGACTTCGCAGTAACGTTAATTATGTTTCAGGTTTTTGTTTCAATACAAATTATAAATAATGCGATATGGCGAAAAAATGCATAACTTAGGAATTGCTTACAAATCTTCTAATATACGAGTACTTAGGTATATATAGTAAAAATGAACACCTATTTCCCTTGGTCACTCACGACCTGTGCTCACGAGTCACGGCATCACGCGTGAACGGCTGGACCGATTTCGCTAATTCTTTTTTTGTTGTTTGTTTGGACTCTGGGATGGTTTATACTCACAATTGGACCCGGTAGGGGGCGCTGCAATCGGGTTCGAGGTTCAGGACAGGACAAAGTCTGCCGGGCCCACCAGTGTCTGATAAAACTTTATCGCTCAGCAGGGCTAGCATGGGCCGGAGATAAAAAATTTATCCCCCGATTTTATCCACTGACAAGAGATAAAATTAACTTATCCACCCCTCAGAGCACGGCAACAGGGGAGAGGAGAAGTATATCCCTGTTTGACATTACAAGTGGATAAACTTCGCCCGGCTAGAGCATGGGGGCAAGGGAAAGAGAAAAATTGTCCTTTTTTGACATTTGAAAGAGACAATTTTATCCTCGTGCATAGGACGTGGGTTTAAGTTTATTCTGGTACCATTAAATTATAATAAAGATGTCTCGAGCCTACGGAACCTCATTTTTGCATCAGAAATGGAAAAACAAGAAAGAAAATTACATCGGCGATCAATACGTGATCAGTTTAATTCATTCGAATTCCCCGACAACGAATTTCAACGTAAGTATGTAAAGAGCTCTATGAGGCTTTAAAGTTAATAGTGTGGATGGACTTCCAGTGTAGTTAAAAGTAAGCATCTATTAGAATAACCTTGTGCAAACATATCGTACAATCATTACAATAATATGTGGCCAACATATTAATTTTTATTTTATTTTCTAGGTAATCACATCTATCAGACTATTAGCCGATGGTAGCTACTATATAAGAGACCATGGAGAACCATGGAATGGTTGTTGCTCAAACAACAGTCAGCAAATACTTACTGTTACTGACCCCAACAGTCCCAAGTTACTGGGTCTATCATTAGAATGTGAGTGGCAAAATACTTTACTTCTACTTGTGTAGGTAAATAGATCAGGTTCCTGGCACAGAACAAGGACAACAAAATGTAGCTAGACAATTCCTAGTGAAGCATGGTCCCCCACCATTTCCGACCGGGGTTCAGTACAAAAATAGTAAAGGGCGGTCTACAATAAATGTTCAACCGGCAAGGACAAACAAGTTGCTTAAGTTTATCAAAAACCTTAATAATCAAGTTTTGTATATAAAAAATTATAGTGTCATAATCATATACCTACTCCCCTCTCCCCTCAAAATAACCATAAAGCTTGTGCTAGAAATAGGGACAACAATAGTCTAATGGTTGGTTACCTGCAAGACTATTGTCATCCTGGTTGTATAGATCCTACGACAAAGATGAACTGATGGTTACTTCATGATTAAATGTTACAGGATGTGGATGTTGACTGCCGTATCATTAACATCAACCCAAGATACCCAGGACGATTCCATCATCAGTTCATCTTTAAGCTAAAGAGTTAAAACTCAACTGAACTGAAATGCCTGTATGTAAATCGGGCAATACTATCTTTTAGGTATGATATTTTAAATTAATTTTTAAACTTAGATTTCTTTAGCAAACCTAGTTATTGAGGCCAATTCTGTTGTACACCATATCTAAATTTAAATGACAGCTCTATTTAAGTTGCTATCCCTTTCATACTATATTTATTTTCCCTGTGCAATTGGGCAGCAATAGATTTAAAGCTGTCACTTTAATTTAGAGATTGTGTTAAACAGAATTGGCCACAATATCTAAAGGATAATTTAAGGAATACAAAAAAAAACACTGATAATAATAAAATTGTTTATTGGAATCCTACACATCTACCTCTAGTTTGCCTGTTGTGCATATTACATTTTTTTTGTCAAAAATGTGCTGTTTGCCAAACATTATTAATTAAATTTGAATATTTCAGAATTCCAATGGAACAGCCCATGGGTAACAGCTCTGATGTAATGAGTGAAGTGAACAATCCTCTCATCGCATCTTCTGTGGATCAAACCAGGCTGCTGACAATTGCCTGACAAAAGAGACAGATTAATAAATACATATTTGAACTAAAATATATTGTATTATTACCTTTTCAATTTATTTTTCAAACAACACAACATTGAAACAAAATGAGTACACACATTTGCCTGGCTAATCATTGATATAGGATCTATATAGGACTTGTGCCCAATTAAGTACATTATGCATTTCGGTGCTAACTTCCGAGACAGTGGGAACAGTCTCCGCATTGCCAGTTGCACTGCATGCCCAAGCTGCTGCAGCGTTCTCAGTGGGGGCACCTTTTTTTAAATCTTTCCAAGTCTGCAAATAAAAATATAATATAATTATGTACCTACTACTTTCTCGCTGATAAAATTAGTATATATCATTTTATTTTGTGTACCTACTGACTTTAAGTACCTACTGTAATATGTTGTGATCTTACCTGCTTCCACTGTTCGACAGTCCTGTCTGGGCCATGCTCTTTTAGGATATATTTAAGTTTTTACCACTGGGAGTCCGCCCTTTTTGCCTCTAACAGTCCTGTGAACTCACCGTGGTCGTATGTCGACATGAAGTCGACTAACATACTTATTGATTTGTTTTTTGTTGCTTCTTGATCTAAATGAAAAGAATAATAGTTGATTATGGCGATAAATAGACGAAAACGTTTGAAAATAGTATCAATAATAGGTAAACAGAAAGATTTGTCGAGAAAATTTGTTTGGTTTACACTTCGCTTTCGTAAAGAAAACAATAAGTAGTTACTTTATAACATTTTATGTGATACGGATAGTATCTACTTACTTTTTGGCACTCATGTTCACTTTACAAGTTCGCAAGTACAATAACTACGAATAAATATTTAAATCTAAAGTTCTAAACTAAGTAAAACCGGTGATTTCGAATATTTTGGCCGAAACGAAAATTAGTATTTGATTAATTTGTCAAAATCACGCTGGGTTCTAGCCCTTTTGCCTAATATTTCTCTGTCTACGATCTTTTCTACGATAAAAACACAGACTTATGATAAAAATAATGACTCTGACATAGACTTGACATGAATTTTGAAGTATTGTGGCATTTTACATCTTACGTCCATGATTTTCTTATAATGGCAACAATTGCGGGGACAAGTGTTTTATCCACCGTGGATATTATCTCCACCGCTATGCCCATGCTCTACGGGTGGATAAAACTGAGGGAGGAGATAAACATTTTATCCTTTCCTCGGGGAGAAAATATCCCGGCCCATGCTAGGGGGGCAGTGATCCAAAAATGGCTTTCTGTGTATCCAAAATGACGAGTTTGGAATAGGATAATATTATAATATCTCCCCTGCCCCCCTAGCATGGGCCGGGATATTTTCTCCCCGAGGAAAGGATAAAATGTTTATCTCCTCCCTCAGTTTTATCCACCCGTAGAGCATGGGCATAGCGGTGGAGATAATATCCACGGTGGATAAAACACTTGTCCCCGCAATTGTTGCCATTATAAGAAAATCATGGACGTAAGATGTAAAATGCCACAATACTTCAAAATTCATGTCAAGTCTATGTCAGAGTCATTATTTTTATCATAAGTCTGTGTTTTTATCGTAGAAAAGATCGTAGACAGAGAAATATTAGGCAAAAGGGCTAGAACCCAGCGTGATTTTGACAAATTAATCAAATACTAATTTTCGTTTCGGCCAAAATATTCGAAATCACCGGTTTTACTTAGTTTAGAACTTTAGATTTAAATATTTATTCGTAGTTATTGTACTTGCGAACTTGTAAAGTGAACATGAGTGCCAAAAAGTAAGTAGATACTATCCGTATCACATAAAATGTTATAAAGTAACTACTTATTGTTTTCTTTACGAAAGCGAAGTGTAAACCAAACAAATTTTCTCGACAAATCTTTCTGTTTACCTATTATTGATACTATTTTCAAACGTTTTCGTCTATTTATCGCCATAATCAACTATTATTCTTTTCATTTAGATCAAGAAGCAACAAAAAACAAATCAATAAGTATGTTAGTCGACTTCATGTCGACATACGACCACGGTGAGTTCACAGGACTGTTAGAGGCAAAAAGGGCGGACTCCCAGTGGTAAAAACTTAAATATATCCTAAAAGAGCATGGCCCAGACAGGACTGTCGAACAGTGGAAGCAGGTAAGATCACAACATATTACAGTAGGTACTTAAAGTCAGTAGGTACACAAAATAAAATGATATATACTAATTTTATCAGCGAGAAAGTAGTAGGTACATAATTATATTATATTTTTATTTGCAGACTTGGAAAGATTTAAAAAAAGGTGCCCCCACTGAGAACGCTGCAGCAGCTTGGGCATGCAGTGCAACTGGCAATGCGGAGACTGTTCCCACTGTCTCGGAAGTTAGCACCGAAATGCATAATGTACTTAATTGGGCACAAGTCCTATATAGATCCTATATCAATGATTAGCCAGGCAAATGTGTGTACTCATTTTGTTTCAATGTTGTGTTGTTTGAAAAATAAATTGAAAAGGTAATAATACAATATATTTTAGTTCAAATATGTATTTATTAATCTGTCTCTTTTGTCAGGCAATTGTCAGCAGCCTGGTTTGATCCACAGAAGATGCGATGAGAGGATTGTTCACTTCACTCATTACATCAGAGCTGTTACCCATGGGCTGTTCCATTGGAATTCTGAAATATTCAAATTTAATTAATAATGTTTGGCAAACAGCACATTTTTGACAAAAAAAATGTAATATGCACAACAGGCAAACTAGAGGTAGATGTGTAGGATTCCAATAAACAATTTTATTATTATCAGTGTTTTTTTTTGTATTCCTTAAATTATCCTTTAGATATTGTGGCCAATTCTGTTTAACACAATCTCTAAATTAAAGTGACAGCTTTAAATCTATTGCTGCCCAATTGCACAGGGAAAATAAATATAGTATGAAAGGGATAGCAACTTAAATAGAGCTGTCATTTAAATTTAGATATGGTGTACAACAGAATTGGCCTCAATAACTAGGTTTGCTAAAGAAATCTAAGTTTAAAAATTAATTTAAAATATCATACCTAAAAGATAGTATTGCCCGATTTACATACAGGCATTTCAGTTCAGTTGAGTTTTAACTCTTTAGCTTAAAGATGAACTGATGATGGAATCGTCCTGGGTATCTTGGGTTGATGTTAATGATACGGCAGTCAACATCCACATCCTGTAACATTTAATCATGAAGTAACCATCAGTTCATCTTTGTCGTAGGATCTATACAACCAGGATGACAATAGTCTTGCAGGTAACCAACCATTAGACTATTGTTGTCCCTATTTCTAGCACAAGCTTTATGGTTATTTTGAGGGGAGAGGGGAGTAGGTATATGATTATGACACTATAATTTTTTATATACAAAACTTGATTATTAAGGTTTTTGATAAACTTAAGCAACTTGTTTGTCCTTGCCGGTTGAACATTTATTGTAGACCGCCCTTTACTATTTTTGTACTGAACCCCGGTCGGAAATGGTGGGGGACCATGCTTCACTAGGAATTGTCTAGCTACATTTTGTTGTCCTTGTTCTGTGCCAGGAACCTGATCTATTTACCTACACAAGTAGAAGTAAAGTATTTTGCCACTCACATTCTAATGATAGACCCAGTAACTTGGGACTGTTGGGGTCAGTAACAGTAAGTATTTGCTGACTGTTGTTTGAGCAACAACCATTCCATGGTTCTCCATGGTCTCTTATATAGTAGCTACCATCGGCTAATAGTCTGATAGATGTGATTACCTAGAAAATAAAATAAAAATTAATATGTTGGCCACATATTATTGTAATGATTGTACGATATGTTTGCACAAGGTTATTCTAATAGATGCTTACTTTTAACTACACTGGAAGTCCATCCACACTATTAACTTTAAAGCCTCATAGAGCTCTTTACATACTTACGTTGAAATTCGTTGTCGGGGAATTCGAATGAATTAAACTGATCACGTATTGATCGCCGATGTAATTTTCTTTCTTGTTTTTCCATTTCTGATGCAAAAATGAGGTTCCGTAGGCTCGAGACATCTTTATTATAATTTAATGGAACCAGAATAAACTTAAACCCACGTCCTATGCACGAGGATAAAATTGTCTCTTTCAAATGTCAAAAAAGGACAATTTTTCTCTTTCCCTTGCCCCCATGCTCTAGCCGGGCGAAGTTTATCCACTTGTAATGTCAAACAGGGATATACTTCTCCTCTCCCCTGTTGCCGTGCTCTGAGGGGTGGATAAGTTAATTTTATCTCTTGTCAGTGGATAAAATCGGGGGATAAATTTTTTATCTCCGGCCCATGCTAGCCCTGCTGTTGCTTTTTGGTTATCATAGGTACCTAGATAATCTCATATACCTACACCGTTGTGAAGTTTTAAAAGCACTTGGCCAATATTTCTCTTTTCACAGCATTTGTTTACACTCGCGTATAGCCTTTCCTTACTCACTCAACACTATAAAATGTGTTTGGATTATTAATCTTACTCAGGCCGGAATTAGTGTCCGACCGAAAGTTCGGTTTCGGTTTCGGTTTCGGTCGAGTTTCGGCAAAAAAACGAGTTTCGATTTAGTTTCGGTTTCGGCGGCAAACCTGCCGAAACTACTACCAAACCGAAACTGCATTCGGGAGTTCTCGCGCTGTGATCGGTCATGTTCGGTGCGTTAAATTCTATCCAAGCGAGTAAGCGACGAAGACATTTTATCGCGTCCACGTGCCTTTCATGTCGTGACTGGCTTGTGTTTGCAGTTTGTTTTGTTTGTTGTGAGTTTTCGTGTGATTTGTTTTGAATTTGGTACTTAAGTTGTATTACGTGATATAACATAAGAGTAGGTAGACACTTTCTTGTAAGGAAGTTTCGGTTTCGGTTTCGGTTTCGGTCGTAAAAACCAGTTTCGGTCGGACACTAGCCGGAATAATATCCTTACTTAATATTATAAATGGGAAAGTGAGTTTGTTTGTATGTTTGTTCCGCTTTCACGCCGTAACTACTGAACGGATCTGGATGAAATTTGGCACAGAGATAGATTATAGTCTGGAATAACACATAGGCTACTTTTTATCCCGGAAAATTAAGGAGTTCCCGCGGGAAACGAAAAACCTCGATCCACGCGGACGAAGTCGCGGGCATCAGCTAGTAAAATAATAAATGAACTATCATAATATGCGAAAGCGTGTTTGTTTGTTGGTTTGTCCTTCAATCACGCCGCAAAGGAGCAACGGATCGACGTGATTTTTGGTAGGTATGGGTATAGTTGAGGTCCTGGAGAATGACATAGGCTACTTTTTATTCCGGAAAATTAAGGATTTCCCGCGGGTAACGAAAATACGTAAACCACGCGGACGAAGTCGCGGGCATCAGTTAGTATAAAAATTAGTAAATGAACTATTTAAAAATAAATGAATACTTAATAATAATTTAAAAAAATTCATTATTCATTCGGTCATTTATTTAATGCCTTTTTTTTAATATGAATACTTACATATTTTAATATGAATAAATAAATGAACCCTCCATTTTTGTTAATTTTACCAAATAAATCATTGCTACAATAATAATAACAATACAATACGTCACACTAAAAGGGATTTTTTTGATTGGTCTGTCTGTTTTTATCAATTATAAGTCGGTTTCGTTAGAGTGCCCATAGGTAGATAATAATATTTAGTAGGTATTGACTTTGATGAGTATGAGGCACCTTTAGAGTCAAGTTGTTCTTTACCCAAAATGGAAATTCGTTCAGCACTGGCACCATCTACTATCTATGTATCTTACTATCTAGTATATCTATATATCTTACTATCTACGTATCAACTAGTACCTAGGTTCAGAACCGTATAAAAATAAAAAACCGGCCAAGTGCGAGTCGGACTCGCGCACCGAGGGTTCCGTACAAACCTGTAGTAAGTTTACGATTTATGACGTATTAAAAACAAGACGAAATGAACCGCAAAACTAACTTTGTTTGTAGAGGGTTACTGTTAATATCAAAAAAACTATGCTAGTTAGAGCATTGGCTATAGTTTTCCTGTAAAATATACATAAATTCCTATTGACCATAATTATTTCAGATTTTTCGATTGGTAAACTCCGGAGATAAGGGGGGGGGAACGGTATTTTTTTCGACATTTTGCCCGATAAATCAAAAACTATCATGACTAAAAATAATAAAAAATCTGTTTTAGAATGTACAAAGTAAACCCTTTCATATGATACCCCACACAGTACAGTTATCTCACTTTTAAATTTCAACCCTCCGATTTTCCCCCCTTTTTAAATAAGAACAAAAATAATTTCCAATTTTTTTTAATTCCAGTCTCTTTGGGCCACACAACTATTCCAAATTTCATGTCGATAGCTTCGGTAGTTACTGAAATAATCGAGTGTGACGGACCGACAGACAGACGGAGAAAGTCGCACCATAAGGGTTCCATTTTACCATTTTGGTACGGACCCCTAATTAAGTAGAGAAAGAGAAATTAAAAAGCCGAAGTAATTTCTTAGAATAAGAGCGCAGTTCAACAACCCAATAAATCCTCGATCGATGTTTTGTTTATCGTTATTTATTGTCAAAAATCGAAGCAGGAAGTGAGAGGCTTCCCGGCGGCTCGGAGTGAAACCCCGGGCCGGAAGCGGTGCGGTGCGCTGCGCCCGCGCAGACAAGCTTGCATTACAAATGACAACCAAATGAACACACGTGCGTCGCTTCTCCACCCAAGACTTTGGTAGGTACTAGTGCGTTTGATCTATGGACGATGATTTGTATTAAAGTTTATAATTACTGTGGTTATAGCCACAGCTATCGCACAGTGTAGGTATACATAATATTATTATATGTATTAGGTACCTACTAGCTGATGCTCGCGACTTCGTCAGCGTGGATTAAGGTTTTTCGGTTCCCGCGGGAACTCTTTAATTTTCCGGGATAAAAAGTAGCCTATGTGTTATTCCAGACTATAATCTATCTCTGTGCCAAATTTCATCCAGATCCGTTCAGCCGTTGGGGCGTGCCGCGTGATTGAGTAACAAACATCCATACATCCATACATCCATCCAAACTTTCACATTTATAATATTTATTTGAGGTATACATTTAGAAAGCAGATTCCTATTTCTATGCATTTAGAGACGACACCCTTGATGTTCGTGGATGTTAGGTTACATAGTAATTAGTACATACCCGAATGACTCTAGTCTTGACCATCTATTGGGTAACAAAAAAGTTATAATGAAAGCATGTTCTGCAGATTTCTACGGCCCGGTATAGACTATAATATACCCTCCCCTGTCTCGCCCAACTTTCAGGAATGAGTAAGATGTAGGTACAAGTTACTAGTTTACGATCATAATAATTAATATTATAGTTATATGAATCATTTATTCAAGTTTGAAAGAGTCATTGAAACCGCACTCTAATATTACCGATTTACAAGACGTAGAGTCAGCAGAAAAACTCTAAATTACGAGTAGACCGTCTAGCAAAACATTCACTGAGTATTAAAATAGCGAACTTCTACATGAGTTATTTTCAACGGTTAAATTAAAATTCGAAAACTTAAGGCGCCAGCGCAGGGTGAATTGCTCATACAAACGTAATACCAAAATAATTTGTAATTCGAGCATATTTCCTCCATATTATGCGATTATTAAGATTGAACTTGTATTTATCTAGGTCCCTGGATAATTATTTTTTCAAAATACTTTCCCAAAATTAAATGTAAGCACATTGCGTTTTGCATGTTTTTACGACATAAACGACATGTTTTCTCCATATTTGTTTCATATTAAAACCAACGATATTTCACGTACTAATTGATCAGGAACATAGCCTATATTGTCAAGTTACAGAATAACAACACGGAAGTTAAAAACACAACAATTTTTCATTCATCATTTTTGGTATTCACGGAACAAGACTAAATGTATAACAAATTCTTTACGCTCATATTGCTATCGCGCTTGCACGCGATCATGTGTCATCAGCCAGATAGGGACAGCAATATACCGGCAAATTTATATTTGCGGTTCGAGTAGAAGTTGCGAGCGGTGTTCGCCGGCCTCTTAAGAAGCTTTGTTTCAAGTGAGTGTTTTGTTTGTGGGCAAGTGACCCATTACATATCGTTAATACTCAATTACTATATTATGCTTAACGAATCAAATTGATAGATGATGGACGTCTCGTGGTCAGTTCTAATAAATTGGAATATGATCCGTACAATCGAGATTCGAGAGGGCTTTAACAATTTTTACAATATCATTTTTGATAACTTTTTATTATAGTTCTTCTAGAATCTAGGCCCATAAGGCGTGATTGTGTGAATGAGTTCTCAAACATTTGTTACAAAGTCAATTATTGTTTAACTACAAGGTATTCTACCCGTATAGGAACAATAATAATATCATATTAATATGATGTCCTGAGTATTATGAATATGTAAATGCACATTTTTTGAAACATTTAAAACTTACAGGAGCATCATGTACCTACGTAGGTACCTAGAAAAAGTTTCTTCTGGTGCCCGCGTGACCCCAGATTAAGGCTAGGCGCAAACGGGCCACCGACCACAGCGACCGGTGGCTAGCGAGTAGTGACAAGCAGTTAAGATTATTTTGCATTATTTTTGAATAGATTCGTCATTCGCCGCATACGTGTGGTCGGTGGCGGTCACGCGCTACAGCAGATTATTTAGTAATTAGTAGCGTATGAGTAGCGCGACAGCTACCGTTGCACGTTGGCTGTGGTCGGAGCCGCGTTTGCGCTGAGCCTTAAAGTAAATCCGAGAGAACACAAGCGCCCACGCGTCTTTATTTTAGGCGTTTAACTGGATTCAATTACTGGCATGCCGCCAGTAATCCTTGTATTTAACCTACGCGCAATCCCGCCCGCTTGCTAGCCAACGAGTTACGAGCTCGGTACGATGACGTAGACATTATGGGAGGCTTGGACAAACATAACTTGCGCAGAAAAAGAGTACCATCTATGATACATCATAATTCATACATGGAACAATACATAAGGCATATTGTAAAGTGTAAACTGCTGAGCGCAACAATTGGCGCTTCTTCATTGCATGGCCCGGCCCCGGCCCGGCACCGACACCGACATGTCAGCGCCGGCGCCGGCATGTCGTCGGCAGCAAGTCGAGATACTGGTGTCGGGTCGGCATCGTTATGCATGTGTTGTGTACGCATACAAACGTCCATGTGGGCGTGCGAGTGGCGTGAAGCGTGATCAGTGAACCCGCGCCACGCCCCCGTGGCTCTACTCTAGTACACAATTCATTTGCATTTTTCGATCAAGTTTATTAGTATAGGATAATCAAAGCTGTCTTTACTCATACGGAAATAATTGAAAAACTTAGCCGGGTCATTGGTTAGTTTTTGAAATAAATTGTAAAAGACGCCATCTAAATATCTTACTTTTATAATTGGATGCACCCAAAACCGTTTACTGATACTTAGGGTCAATTCATACTAGCGCAGAGTTGAAGCGAATCGAAGCGTCAAATTCTTCACAATTAAAGCATCAGCATTTGTTTTGCTCAGACTCACGAATTCTGTCGAATGCGCAGGAATTCGCGCGTCTTCTTTTTATCTCAGAAGGAATATGTGCATAGGTGTCGGTCAATGAAGAATGTAGGTGCCGGTGTCGTGTTGTTGAGTACTGTCGGTGTCGGTGCCGGTGCCGCGCCGGGCCATGCAACGAAAAAGCGGCCAATGATGGCTCAAGGCTGCAACTATTTTTTGTTGTATGCACATACCTACCTAGTACCTACAAAATGCAGTACAACTTCTAGAGATCGTGTGAAACAATTTTCCGCTTTATGTGTGTCAAAGCCTTTAGACATTCCTTTTTGAACTTATTTTCATCCTCCATGTAAATACGATCAACGTCATGAGTTTACTTTACGCGTCTGCTTATTTTTAGAATTAAATACTAACTTTGTTACTAAGGTCATTGTTGCAGGCAGCGATAAATATTTATTATTAGCGTAGCGTTAATACAGGGAGCGTATTGGAAATAAGCTATAGGTTACTTAGACAAGGCATAAGATGTAAAATTAGATAGCGAGAAAACCGTAGAAGTAGAAGAGAAAATATTAATATCTGCGAAAGTATGTCATACGAGTAGCTTCTAATAAAACGATCTCGGCGACCACAACGATTTGAACATTTACACTCAAAACTATTTATTTCTGGGCTAGACCCAAAAAAATATTATCTTTGTACAAGGGGACAAAAAGGAGAGGTGAATAAACATAATTGACCGAGCGAAGCGAAGGTCTCTGAGTCTACTTGGTTGAATTGGCACTTGTCCGTCCGTCCGTCCGTCCGTCTGTCAGAGCCTTATAACTTCTGAATTGCTGAACGTAATTACTTCAAATTTAAATATAATATGTAAACCGATGGCCTCCCGCCGAATATGGCTTAAAAAATTATAAAAATCTTTATTTCAGGGGGGCTCTCATAGAAGCGAATGCGAAGTAAAATATTTTTATTGCGTTACATAGGGTTGCGACTTGCGATATACCATTTTAAAGATAATTAGGAATAGAGTCTAAAAATATATTTTTTTAAATTTTTCCTCTAAAATTGACGAAATGGGGGGCTTTCAAAGTGGCGATTTTCTAACGTCCAAAGTTGACCTCAGAACTCTCAATTTTCTGAACTCTCAAGCCTGAAACTTGATCAATTATTTGAATTGTATCCTGTACTTGAACAACAAATACTAAAATTAGATAAATATTATAAGGAAATTATTTAATTTTTAATGAGCTGCCGTATTTTTAACAGAACTTCACAATGATGTCAATAGATGGCGCTCTGTGATACCGCGAGGTCTCAGTTCGGGGCGAACCACTAGTTTTATTTTATTTTACAACAATGATTATTAGGTAAAAATATACTCATACCTTACCTAACAAAGCATCTTTGCCGACGTGTATATTGCAGTAGATGTGGTGATCGGTGGATACCGGCTCGGCCGGCGTTTCTATTCCAGCCTCCATCAGTTTCAGCTTAGCTGACAAATCTTGTACATCTGCGTGAAATAAATAAAGACCTGTCAATCCTGAAATACATAATAACACAGCATAGAAGTTATAGTCCCACCAACTTATCTGGCCCGGTGGCCAGAATTGGAACAAATTTTTATGCCTGTTTATTTTTTATTTTTCGTTTAAACTTGCGACGTTGCCACCGGGTCAGTTATCTTTGTGGGACTCTACATCGATGTATTGCTCAAATCCTGTCAAGTTTTTTTTAAAGCTGCGTTTTCAACAATTTATTTATTTTATGTGACGTGTGGAGGGGTTTACGAATTTTGATTGTCTGGTGTGATTTTTGATCAGTGTATTGCGGTAGTTATTCCTTTGAAATATTTGGTGCACCTTCCGTTACTAGATACGGAACACTAAGGGCCGTTAAGACACCGTGCTGACGAAAATGGTGTCAAGTGAAAGTTTATTGCGTGTTTAATACATTCTTACAGCTACTTCTAACACCAATGCTTAGGTACTGCCTGAATATTAATCGACCATCGCATCGTAAGGATATTTAGGAGTTTCGTTTTACCTACCTAAAAAAAATCTCGACTTGCCTATTTTGACACTTATTAAGTACAGTCAGCAGAACAACAATTACCAACTAATCATTTTTGTAAATATGTAGTGCAAAAAAGAAAACTCAAAACAAGAACTCATAATTTATTGAATGTCAACAATTAGAACGGTTGATACAAAGGCGGAGAACAAATGGGGCATAGAGGCTTGCTACTGTACGCTGGTTTTGGTATAAGCAACGCAAACAAAAAACACCGTTAGCTATTGTTCCGAAGCCGGCCACGTAGGTCAAAATTAGTACCGCACATGTTCAAACAAACTCGCATTGTTTACGCAGAGTTGCGCCTGCGTTGCTGGGCGTCTACGCAGCCGCGCCAAAGCTAGATTTACGATGTGGTGTGAAAGCACACTCTATCTTTGTGTGGGCTAGTCTATACGTTGCTATGCTATACTGATTAATGGCGCCTTCAGTGGGCGGCTGGGAGAAACATAAAATAATACCACCTTAGTTGCACGTAGTTTCTTTATAAAAACCTTGTTTGCGAAGGAAGGCATCGAATATATATTTACTAGAAAAATAATTTTTAGAGAACATATCAGTTTTACAGATAATATGTATTTGATTAGATGCTTTTTAAGCAATGACATAATAATAAATTGTACCCACGGTACATAAGTGCAATACCTAAGTACTCGTATATGTCGGTGTTTTTAAGTGTGTTTGGTTTGTTGGTTTGCCCTTCAATTCTTCACGCCGCAACAGTGCACTGGATCAACGTGGTTTTTTCAATGGGTATAGTTGAGGACCTGCAGACTGGAGAGTGACATAGGCTACTTTTATCTCGGAAAATTAAGGACTTCCCGTGGGAATAAAAAAAACTTACGCCACGCGGACGAAGTCGCGGGCATCAGCTAGTTATATTATAATGCTGCCACCATGGCTAGTTACTCTAATGCTAGAACCTAGTTACAGTCCGGCTGCTGGTATCTAGTGCACTGAGATATAAAATGAGGCCATATCGCAAATTTAGAGTTGGCACATAGGTATTCGAGAATTATTAAAAGTAGCACCGAGATGTTTAGTTTTAGGAGCATTAAACGTAATCTGAGTTGAACTTTTTGAAGCCCTATTTTCGCAGATAATTAAACTTAATTAATTCTCATGACTTTCACGTTTGTGCTATAAGCATTAAGCACGTAGTCCCGTATATTTTTATCTCAGATGAAAAATATGCAAAGTTACAGGGATTATAAATTTTATATGACTAGATGTCCAACGTTGAGGTCAGAGATATTAATCGCTATGTATCTTTTGATATTCAATAAGCGTCGTCAGTTTCGTTAGAGTTGAATATATATGAACAGCTAAGTAGATATACTGTAGTGGCTAAGCCTTGCCCGCAGTTAACATAGAGGTCGTTCGTACATCAGCGTCCTGAATAAATAAACTGTTATTGAAACTAATGCTTGTCCTAATGCTATTTCTACATCTTGTATCTTGTTTATCTGATTGTTTGTTTAGGCAGTTTAAAAAACCAAGATGGATCTCTAGATTCTAGAGCCTATAGTCTTGCATGAGGCATAAGTAATCATGGCTTGTTTAAATAAAATTACATGTATGTTTTGCGACTTTACATTGAAATAGTCTATACACAGCGCGCAGTAGTTCATTTATACTGAAAAACATAACGCCTCCAGGTTTTCCTGTGAAAATATTACTTTCAATAAAATTTGACTCATTTTTGAACGTAAGAAAATATTATTCAATTTATGAATATGAAAACAGGAGTGTAATCTATACAATTTATTGAACATTTTTATATGATCTCCAAAGACGTCATTACTTTCTTTATTATGAGCTAAAGCGTTTTTCATGGTATTTTAAACTGAATCCAAATGTATTTGTTGATATTATTATGATTTAACTTCATTTATGAGTGAATGACGGACCGTAACCAACTTTTACTCCTCCCATGTTTATCAGTGTAAAAAATAACGCAAGACGAAGATTATAAAAATATTATTTCAATTGAAGACCGAAACCGATCACCCTAGGTACTAGAAGTAGGTATTTAAAAAAAGGAGAATTTCCATTTTAATGGTGAATTTGAATTGCTGTATAACTCCATAATAGGTACATATTATAACATCTTGTGTCTACTTTCTCATATGGGCAAACTTCTAGCTGCCCAGAATATGAGGTGCGTTACATAGTGTAGTGTTGCGATGGCTCGTTTCACAGGTTGATATCAGGGTTTGGGATAACCCAAACATCTTAGAAACTTTGATTCAAAAATTTAATAACATGGTAATTATTGGCAGCTAAGCTTACCTGATTTTAAAGATAATTTCAACGTCCTCCATTGCTTCGCGTGGTATAGCGTCAACGTTACCACTACCACAAAGAACACTAAACACCCACTCACAGCAACAGCTAGTGTTGAGGTTTGTACGTCCCACTCGAGTTCATCTTTCACTTCACCGCTATAGTCAGAGTACTCGTAATACTCGTAATCACTGGCAGGTTCACTGGTATCATTGTCTTTTTCTGTGTTGAACGGCCAGATGCGGACCTCTTGGAGAGGTTGGCAGATGGTGTCGCGGTGCAGTTCGCAGGGGAACTTGACGACGGAGCGGCGCGGGTCGCAGCGGGTGCAGGGCACGCAGGCGCCTCGCTGGCGGTGCCACCAAGTGCGACCCCGCTCGCACGCACCCTCACCCACCGCGGCTCCGAGCGCCAGGATAGCGATCACCAAACACAACTTTGCTATCTCTCCTCGCATTACCTGAACAAACAGAAGGCTTTTAGGCGAGAGTCGAGACTGATAAATGAACATCAATATTTGCATTCCAATAAAATCATGTCTTCAAAATAGACCTTAATCAAAGTTGCAGTACCTACCTACTGAAAAAAAGTCTTCCAGGTAATAAGTCAATGCTTCCAGGGCTCTTGTGGCTATGTAATTTTTTTAATACGCCACTAAGCTTTTGATGTTTTTAGGGTTCCGTACCAAAATGGTAAAAATGGAACCCTTATGGTGCGACTTTCTCCGACCGTCCGTCCGTCCGTCCGTCCGTCTGTCACAGTCGATTATTTCAGTAACTATTAAAGCTATCGACATGAAATTTGGAATAGTTGTGTATAATAGTGGCCTAACATCATTAAAATAAAAAAAAATTGAAAATTATTTTTAGTTTAATTAAAAAAGGGGGAAAATCGGGGGCTTGAAATTTCAAAGTATGATAACTATACTGAGTGGGATATCATATGAAAGGGCTATACTTCTACATTCTAAAACAGATTTTTATTTATTTTTATGCATAATAGTTTTTGATTTATCGGGCAAAATGTCGAAAAAAATACCGTCCCCCCCCCCCCCCCCCTTATCTCCGAAGTTTACCAATTGAAAAATCTGAAATAATTATGGTCAATAGAACCTTATGTATATTTTACAGGAAAAATAAAACCAACGCTCTAACTAGCATAGTTTTTTTGATATTAACAATAAACCTCTACAAACAAAGTTAGTTTTGCGGTTCATTAAATTCATTGATCGTAAAACTTACTACAGATTTGTACGGAACCCTCGGTGCGCGAGTCCGACTCGCACTTGGCCGGTTTTATTTTATTTAAGTACCTACCAAAAAAGGTACCTACCTAAATATTTTTTTTAACTTACATTATCAATTGAATCTCAATAATTATATATTCTCCGAAGAATAGGAAGGTATTTTCCATTAAAAATCTTAATTCCATTGCGTTAGTCTAGCTAGGTCTTGGAATTCAGTCCTAATTTCCACATTCTAAGAATAGCAACTAGCAAGACTTGTTTAAGAAGAACTTCACGTAAGCCGTGAATTTAATTAATGTAGAATTAGGTAAGTACAGTTATTCTATATTTATAAATTACTTATAAACGCATAAGTAATTGAACTAAGTACTTACCTGTGTATCAGAAAATAAAGCTAAACAGTACCACTTTAGTGTAGCGACTTTGTGTTTGTGTTAAAAAAAAAATATTTTCTTATGTAATTTTAGGAAATTATCATGCTGACCATACATTACCTATTCTGTGACCATACCTCAAAATTTTATTGTAGCATTAAGGTCTGGTTTCAATATACCTACTAACAGTTAGGTAATAGGTTATAGGTATTTAATATTAAAATTTATTTGGTACTTACCTTACTGCTTAAAATCATGTAGATCTGGCTATTGCTATGGTCTCGCAAAGGTCCTCATCTCTACTTAATTGAGACATAAATCCGGCTTTCACTGGCACATCACATTTTTCGAAACGTTAGTTCAAAAATATTAATCCAGTTAATTTTTATGAAAACGTCACTATATTAATGCGTGTGAGGCATTTTAGGATATATGTAGCTACACTTTCTTATTAAAAATACGCTAGCGTTGCCGCGAGACGTCGAAAACACAATCACTTTAAATTGCGTCTGTGGAACTAATCAACAACCGACGACGAGACGAGTCGGAGACGCCGTTCGGACTCAAATCGAACGACGAAACCAGCGGCATCCCTGGGCCCTTACGTAAAAATGATTGCAATTTGTAACGACTCTTTCGCTGTATGTCGCAGCAAGAATAAAAATCAACCAATAAAAAATATTGAGATTGTAACAATGATTGATTCAGCGTTTTGTACGCTACAGTTCCAATAGAAATAAGCCGAGTGTCTTTTTGGGCCCTCAATCCACTAGAATCCTCCTGTGGATTGAATAGCATATTAAATCCTGATATTCCATTAGGATTTAGGATTTAGGATCCACCGTCCGGCTCCAACAGTCCGTCCTAAGACGAGTTTCAGTATATTCATCTATGGCTACGGCGCGGCGGCCCCACGGCGGCCCAGAGACTTGTAACCAGAGAGGCGGCCTATCTCCAAAGAGATTAGGTAGTGCACAAGTGTGCACTATGTGTGTGTACGAAGTAAAATATTTTTTATAGCGTCTTATGTTGCGGTAGGTATATCATTTTAAAGATAGGTACAGTCCGATGCAAACTTTATGTCCCGCGGAAGTTAGCCGCGACTCGCGAGTGATTTGTAAGGATTAGAGTCCAAAAATATATTTTTTTTAATTTTTCCCCTAGAATTGACGAAATGGGGGGCTTTCAAAGTGGATATTTTCTAACGTCCAAAGTTGACCTCAGAACTCTCAATTTTCTGAAAGGAGCTGAGCCTGAAACTTGATCAATTATTTTAATTATATCCTGTACTTGAACAACAAATACTTACTAAAACTAGATAAATATAAGAATGTATTATAAGAAAACGAAATTTTAATGAGCTTCAGTATTTTAAAACAGAACTTCACAATGATGTCAATAGATGGCGCTCTGTGATAACGCGAGGTCTCAGTTCGGGGCGAACCACTAATAATTTAAGTGCACACCACAGATCAGAGAATCAAGGGAGACATGCCTATGAACCAAATTGTATAGTCGCCAGCTTATCCCTACCACTTGCTACCAATACACATGCAACTAAATAAAAATGGACGAAGTCGCACTCACACGCATACCGATAGGTAAGTGCATGAGGCACGAACCAATATACTTTATTCGTTACCATACAGCGTTCAATTTCAATCACCGTGCATCTTACTCACACTAGCGTCAAACGTTGTCGATGTGCTGCGCAAAATTACACTTTATTGTTTAGCAAACAGCGTTCAATTTCAATCACCGTGCATCTTAAACGTCAAACATTGTCGATGTGCTCTGCAAAATTCTATAGTGGTTGACTGAAATGGATCTATCGATGCTCAATTTCTTAATATTTGGGTTTTTGACAATGACTACCTATTATGAAAAGTGATATATTACCTATGTACCAAAAATAATAAGATGTAAAAAATCGTTTTCAATACACTTGCTCGCAAAATGCACTTACAGAGGCAGTAAACAGGGCTTGTAAGTTAAATTTACTGCCCTCGTGCTTTTTTTTTGCAGAATTTACTGCCCTCGTGCTATTTTTTTTGCAGTTTTTTTTTAATTTTTGTAAGGCCACTTTACTTCTAAATAAAAAGTTTTCTTGAAAGAAGGTTCATAATGATATTGACTTTGTATGTAGAAAACTTAAAAAATAATAACATTTAGATGTGGATTGATGAAATTAATTCATGAAATTAAAAATTGTATTTAATTTAGTTAATTAAAATTGTTTTAAGTTTTATAAATCAAAAAAGTAAAGGCTGAATAGTCCAGGCTGATAGTTAAGAGCTAGAACCTAGAGCCATGAAGCCAATTAAAAAAAACGCAATTACAACAACGCGCTATAGATACTCATAAAGGTACTATTAAAATCTTGAATCTGTGCGCGCTATTTTTAAAATTTTCATTGAGTTTTTCTTATAAATTATTAAAATATAATATGAGTGGTTAAAGTGATGTGGAATAATAAAATTAAATCGACAATTAGGTATTTTAGATGTGAGAAAAAAATCGCGCTATAGCCGATAGCCGCCAAAAATCTCGAAATAAGTACGGGCGTGAGAAACCATTTTCTAGTGAGTACATTGTGCCTAAAATACCTACTCGAGTTTTATTTTCAAGTTTTCTCACAAATGTATTGAAAAATATCGTGTGATACACGGGCGTTAAGACGATACGGGAGGGCGGTTTCCCCCATACAATCGTATTAGTCTGTTTTCTCCGTGAATAATTACAATATAGAAAATATTTTTGCACCATAAAATTTATACGAGTCCGTGCCATGTCCCTATGTTTTGCTTTTTTCAATAAATTAATAATTTTAAGAATTTGGAACCTTCAAATATTGCAAAAAATGGCCCAGTTTTCGCGTCATCATCAGATATCCCGCATATAAATTTGACGAATATAATCAAAAAAAGAAAAACATACCGACATAGCCTGAGTCCTTCTTAAATTGTTCTTGAAAAAAAAATTAAAATCGGTTCTGTTTTCGAGGAGGAAACAGAAAAATACGAGAGTAAGAATTCGACAGTTTTTCATAGGTATTATCGGTCCAAGTTGCAGTTGTCCCTATCGGGTGTTATGGAATTCTATTCGAGGAGCAGCGCGACGGAAATATAATTGTTCAATACCTATTCTCAAAGTTTCCCGTTCATCCCATATCCTCTTAAGGTTTTAACAAACTCGTGACGATGGTCAGCCCTCGACTGGCGTCATCGGGCTGACATTAGTCAACTCGTATGTAAAAACCTATTTACCGCCCTTATATCACAAACTACTATTACATATTAGTTTAGTTTTAACCGACTTTTAAAAAAAGGACGAGGTTCTTTTTGTGCACATCAGACCAAATTTTTCTTCAAGTTTGTTTGGTTGGTTATTTGTTTGGGTGAATTTTAAGTACACATTAATCGAAAAATTACTTTACAATACATTAATTTACATTTGCTCGTAAAGTGGCTCTTACTTCCTCGCTATTAAAAATACTTTTACCACCCTTGGGCGATGAAATTAATATTACCCAAGTCCCAACAAGACACAGAATAAAACTAAAACTATAGTTCATTCATTCATTCATTATAACTTAAAAATATAGTTATAATGAATATTACTCACGATAGTTTAAACGTTAAAATAGCAATTATTGTTTACTTAGTAGGTACAATTAATTATTGTATCACAGATCATAGTTTACTTGGTCGTTAAAATATCGATAACAATATACTCGTATTTATATCGTCACATCTCTAGGGTAGGTACCACGGAAATTGATCAGTCGTGCTAGTGAAAGAATCGGTAAAGAACATTAACCATTGCGTCGTAAGACCGGCCGATTCATTGATAGATTTCTACTAAGCAAGCAATGGTTTTTGTTCATAATGAGATATAGGCTGTGTTCCGTTATAGACTGCGAGCACTGTTCAGTGCTCTTTACTGTGGAGAAATTCGTTCCGTTTTATCTGACAGTAAACTGCTGCCATCGACCACACAACCAATAGACGCCGCATATAGGGCGAACACTTTCAGACAACACATCAGACTTAATAGGTCTTATATAATTCCACGCCCACGTCGAATTAGTAACGACCAGCCGAGCGATCGCGTAACTTCTGCATCAATCATTGATACATCGCAATCACCTCTGATTGGTTAACACTCTTCCACTATTGGACATAATCCATTGACGCAGCAAGAATGCAATAAATTCAGCCAATTACAACAATTGATACTGTAACAATGATTGATGCAGAAGTTACGCGATCGCTCGGCAGATCTGTGACCTGTCAACGTCTCTGCGCTCGCTTACTACAATTATCGTAAAAAATTGTAATGGCTCCATGTACAATGAAGTGGTGTGGCAAAAAAAGTCAAACCTCAAATTTTAAAGCGGATGGTATAACATTTCACCGGTAAGATACGTTAATTTTATTAGTATTAAGATATTACACACTCGTTTTTGTATCACCGGAGTTCAACATTAAACTGGTCGGTCAGTACTACGTTGTCAATGGCACGTGTAAATAGTGATGGGCGCTTTGGATATTATGGATAAAATAGTTAGATTGTCGATATCGGTTCTAATGATAAATTGTAAATTTTATCATTCGATTGGTATAATTATAATTATATTATGATTAAGATATGTTAATATACTTTATTATTAATACTATAGCAAAGATTATTGAATTGTAAAATCTCCGTATTTTGGCTAAACATACGTCAAGGTCTAGTTTTGAGAATATTTTTGAAGTAAAACTTCTTGTGCGGTTTGAGAGTAACTCAGATCATTTTTCGGACGGAAATAACGCTCTATAGTCTGTAGACGCAGTTTCCGCTATTTAAAAACAGAAAAAAAAACGATACGTCTCAAAGGTTGGTACACCTGTATATAATTTAATATAAAGAAGATTTCGTTCAAAATCGATATATCTCAGGATCCCTAGGATCACAAAACAGGAAACTGGTACCAAAATTTAATAAAGTCAGCGCCATTTTGAAATTAATTGTTAGTGTTCCGATTTCGTTCAAAATCGATATCTGAGGATCCCTAGGATCACAAAACAGGAAACTGGTACCAAAATTTAATAAAGTCAGCGCCATTTTGAAACGCCAACGAAATCGATATGCATTGTAAAGAAACCGGCGCGGGCGTAGCTAAGAATTTTCGAAATTCTTGAGGAACGTCAAAAGCACTGGTCTACGCTTTTTGGGTACGTGAAGTCTTCCGATATACCTACTGCCGAATATGGGATTCTAATCATATGAGTCCATCGACCATACAATTGTATTGTCGATGTATGAGTCTAATAATTAGAGGTAGTTATTACAACATCACATGCCATAACTTAAATTTTATTTATAATATACTAGCCGATGCCTGCGACTTCGTCCGCGTGGACTTTCTGGGATACAATGTAGGTACCTAACATTCATTATCAAAACTTATTTAGTCCACTGATGTAATAGTCGTCGCAAGAGAATCAAGAGCTGGTAATAAAATAATTAGTAGTTTAAATTATGTGCGAGTTAGGTACCTACTATTGATTTCATTTATACACCATGAACATAGTTTCAATACAGAAAAACTCAGCTTACTAAATGTGTAACAAAACCTACCGAGTTATTTAAATGTTTAGAGTAGGTATATCGATAATTAGTTATCGATTAATAATTATTAGGAGTTAGGACCCCATCCCTATATTTGATTTATGATTTTTTTGACCTTGAGTAGACCAATCAGCGTTTAGTACCCCGCGCCCGCTTACCTCAGTCATTTGACTGAATTGTTTGCATTAAGAAAGCATAGTAATTAGGCGTCTATTGGTTGTGTGGTCGATGACTGCTGCAGTTGCAGCAGGGAAATATATGACGTCATTAATCGACGCCATCTTTGTACTGTGAGCACTGGCGTTTTCGAGGTAAGGTGCTCTCAGTGTTTGTCTCAGTGCTGACAGCGTTCCGTTTTAAGCAGTACCCAGTATACCTATAACCTAACTATAAAGGAAGCTTCGCAGTGTACTAAAGTGACGTCACACCTTACAGTGCTCGCAGTGTATTTCGGAACACAGCCATAGACTTGTCACTTTAAATGTGTTTTGTTTTTTATTTTTACTTTTTGTGTAATAAAGTGCCATAATAGTGTATTAATTTCGTTTTCCAAATAATCTAAGGTAATGTTACTTTTCTCGTGAAAATGTTACTTATTGAGCTATCTCATGTTAATATTATTCTATGCATTTGACTATCTGCCACTGGCAACACTGCTGTATACTTTTCCTCATGGAAGAAGGAATAATTACGACTGCCGCTTTTCCTGTTGTTTTTTGTTCTCTGTGGCGACATGAAAAGTCATTTTTTTCAGTCATTTTAAAAATTCAAAATTTGTAATTAGTTTTCTTAGTATTTTTATTTAAATTTACTGACTGAAAAGTCTGATCTTAGTTTTAATTTACTATTTATTATTGGCCTTACAAGTATATTACGGGTTTGTGTCTCCCAGATCGTATAAAATGAGCACAATAAATCGCAGAAGTCAATTCCGTGAGCCTCTAGTTCAAGGTGATATTCAAGATCCCTCTGTTTCATCCACGTCTAAAAAACCAAGAAAATGTAACCTCAGAACTAATTGCATTGGATTGTACCCAAGTACCTACTTCCATTTTTTATAACTTTTCCTTGATCATATTATTATAGTATCCTTATCCTTTATTTTTCCTTTGTGTACCTAGTTATTAACTTCATACAACTTGGCAGTATTTTTGATGCAAATGCCCGGTAGGCCCTTCATTCCTTGTTGTTTCTTTTATAGGAGAGTGTCAGGAGTTTTGTTTATAAGTTAAAATTCATTTGTAGTTTTATTTTTCAGACATACCAGCTACAGATGCCTCAAAAACTGGGTTATCAACTTCCAAAGCTCTTATTCTTGTAGCCATAATATTTATATTATCATTGATAGCATTGGGACTTATATACAAACAATTTCCTAAACTAGAAGTGTAAGTTTGTTAGTTGTATTTACTTACTAGTAATTTTTCTTAGGTTAGTGCTTTTCCCAATGACTGTAAGATTAATGAGATAATAACTCTTATTAAATATATGTAGAACTTTGCAAAAGGCTCACACCAAAATATACAAAATCTCTTGGCAGTATGTGGTGATTCTAATATTCACTAAGTTAATATTTTCATGCCAAAAGTATGTACACAAGCACATTAGCACAATAATATTGAGGCAAAAGTATTAAGCCTTTTACAAAACTATGAACTAACGAACTGACCTGGTAAAAGGCCTTATGTAAAAATGATTGCTACAGTGTAACAATTATTGCAATCACCTTCTGCTATTGGCCAAAATCCATTGTTGCGGCAAGATACCATAAATTCAGTCAATTGCAACTATTGAGATTTTAACAATGAATAATGCAAGTTTTACATAATAGGGCTAGTCTACACTGTCTTAACCATAAATATACACTGCATTGGAAGCAGATGGAGGAGGCCTTTACCCGATATGGGACTACATCTACAACAAATACTACAACAAATAACAATACTAACTAGAATAAGACAAACACTAATACAACTAGGTAACACTTATTTCACCTAAAAAGTAGTATTATACAATTGTAAATACCATGGGATTAGAAATAAAAGGCTTATTATTTATATATATATAACTATAATATATACAGTGGATTTCAGGTATAACAACGATGAAGGGACCACTCTATTTTCGTCGTTATATCCGGAAGTTGTTACAGGCAATGGTAAAGAGATACAGACACGTACACATGTATAGTTTATATTCATTTATTATTGAAAATATTTGCACACATTAACTGGTACGTCATTTAAAAAAATGTGTAACAATAGTTTGTTTCAATTTACCTCCGAAACGTACGTGCTTCTCTACCTACTTAGCTGATATCTATAAACAAAAGGTAAAGGTCTCCCATTGAATTATTATGTATAATTCCTCAAAGAGGTCTCCACACTTGCTGACCATCTGTGTGGATGTAAACAAAAGATAAGAAATGTTTGTGAAAGAAACAAATCTTTTGTGTCTTTGGCGGCAGACTCCGGTCGCAATATCTGCATGGGATTTCAAGGAATTTGTTACAAATGATTCATTAAAAACAGTCTCTACACCCGAACTCGGCGGTACATCTAAAGTCGCTATAGCCACATGAATTTTGTACTAAAGTATGCTTTAAATTCAAGGGACTTTAGATTTAACGTCGCTATAGGCTTAAGGCCCTTTAAACATTTACCCCGCGACCAACTATAGGTAAAAAACTCAACTATAGGTATAAAACTCGTCACACTACAGCATATATATGCACGCTTTACGAGAGCGTAGAGCTATAGAGCGTAGAGACGCTCGATTTTATTGCCAACTAACCAATTGTGTTACTTGAAAATATTAGACGATTATTTATTTACTAGGTACTTGTTTACGCTGTTGGCCGCGGTAAATATTATGTACCTATTTATGCGCCGAAACAATACTCGCGGCTACAATAATACTCAGTTTTTGAGATTGTAAAATAATGTATAAAAGATTATCTTACCGATTTCGTTCAAAATCGATATCTGGGGTTCCGTAGGATCACAAAATAGGAAACTGTTACCAATATTTTAAAAAAGTCAGCGCCATTTTGATATTCTTTGTTATCGTACCGATTTCGTTCAAAATCGATATCTGGGGTTCCCTGGGATCACAAAACAGGAAACTATGAACAAAATTTTAAAAAAGTCAGCGCCATTTTGAAATTCTTTGTTATCGTACAAATTTCGTTCAAAATCGATATCTGGGGTTCCCTGGGATCACAAAACAGGAAACTGTTACCAAAATTTAAAAAAGGGCAGCGCCATTTTGAAATTCTTTGTTATCATACCGATTTCATTCAAAATCGATATCTGGGGTTCTCTGGGATCACAATACAGGAAACTGTTACCAAAATTTTAAAAAGTTCACTGCTGAATTTTTTTTGATTGACTGCTGTTTTGTGATCCCAGGGAACCCCAGATATCGATTTTGAACGAAATCGGTACGATAACAAAATATTTCAAAATGGCGCTGACTTTTTTAAAATTTTGGTAACAGTTTCCTGTTTTGTGATCCCAGGGAACCCCAGATATCGATTTTGAACGAAATCGGGACGATAACAAAAAATTTCAAAATGGCGCTGACTTTTTTAAAATTTTGGTAACAGTTTTCTGTTTTGTGATCCCAGGGAACCCCGGATATCGATTTTGAACGAAATCGGTACGATAACAAAAAATTTCAAAATGGCGCTGACTTTTTTAAAATTTTGGTAACAGTTTCCTGTTTTGTGATCCCAGGGAACCCCGGATATCGATTTTGAACGAAATCGGTACGATAACAAAAAATTTCAAAATGGCGCTGACTTTTTTAAAATTTTGGTAACAGTTTCCTGTTTTGTGATCCCAGGGAACCCCGGATATCGATTTTGAACGAAATCGGTACGATAACAAAAAATTTCAAAATGGCGCTGACTTTTTTAAAATTTTGGTAACAGTTTCCTGTTTTGTGATCCCAGGGAACCCCAGATATCGATTTTGAACGAAATCGGTACGATAACAAAAAATTTCAAAATGGCGCTGACTTTTTTAAAATTTTGGTAACAGTTTCCTGTTTTGTGATCCCAGGGAACCCCGGATATCGATTTTGAACGAAATCGGTACGATAACAAAAAAATTCAAAATGGCGCTGACTTTTTTAAAATTTTGGTAACAGTTTCCTGTTTTGTGATCCCAGGGAACCCCAGATATCGATTTTGAACGAAATCGGTACGATAACAAAGAATTTCAAAATGGCGCTCACTTTTTTTTAATACATACATACATACATGCATACATACATATATATTCCTAACATACCCTTTCCTTGTGGCTTTGCCGTAATCGGGTAAAAAAATACGCCTACACTTGAGAACTTCCTTCTTTGTGGATGTCGGTATCAAGTTTTTCTAAGCGCAGTACACATAGAGAATATTATATCTCTATGGCAGTACACAACACGGTGTTCATTTTGTCGTAATAAATTTCGTGCAAAAAAGCGATACACCCACCCGTCCACGAGCGCGTCTCAGCGCGTACTGAGCGCCAAACGCCTAGCGCTCGGCTTCTTTTCATAGAAAAATGTATGAAACATTTTTTTTTTGCCACATAAACTATAAACATATTTATTTGTATGCTTAATGCTTTGCACCATGGATAGAGGACTATATAAGCCCCACTTTATTGTTAATATTCAAGTTAAAATATGCAGCGGATCTAGCTTTATGGGTACCTATCCGGACCCCATTTTTCGTCATTTTCAGCAGATCTTGCGTTCGGAGAAACGTATTTATGCAGAAAATTTGTATTGGAGTGTGCATTTTTATAAGGTCAAACGAGAGATGAAGAAATGACCTTTAATTTGATACCATGACATCCCCACAGCTGTGACTCCCGATTCTTTAAAGTGTACCTGGAAAAGGATGACACATCATGAAATCCGTATAAGGCACCTTAAATGGTCGCTACAACCAAGGTCGTAATAAATGAAATCCACTGTATAATATATATTTTATAATAAAAATATAAATAAAGATGATGATAACTTTCAGAAAGTTCTAACCACAGTTCAATTTTAGGCATGAAAAGCAGCATTTAAAATTGCCCTGGGATCTAGAGGATGCTAAACAGTTGGGTCTTGTTTTAGATCGGTACAAGGACAAATATTTCTATGAAGTATTATTGGGAGTATTTCTAGTTTATATATTGTATCCTTTTTCACTCTGCAGTTTGTGAGTATGTCATTAATTAATTTAATTTTTAATACATAGTTATTAAGATGATTGTATAAAGGTACTTAGATTTATCATCTTGATACCCATGTAATTAAGTAAACGCATGGTCAAGATTATAACATTTTATTCAGTGTTTAAAAATTAGTCCTACATGTAGTAAGCTTTACTTTTGCATCATATAAGTGACATTTCTTTTCATCATAATTAATTACAACTTTACAAATTATCACAACATAAAAAAACACCTACCATAATTATCATGAAGGAAATATTTATTTTAAAAGCCTTTATTTTCCTTAACTATTATCTCAGTTTGCAAACATTTGCAATACCGGGATCAATATTCCTGAGTATACTGTCAGGATTTTTGTTTCCATTCTATCTAGCATTAATTTTAGTTTGTTGTTGTTCTGCTGTTGGTGCAAGTTTATGTTTCTTTTTATCTAATTTACTGGGGAAGAAATTAGTCAAAAGATTCTTCCCAGAGAGAGCCGCACAATGGTCGAAAGCTGTTAATAAACATAAAAATAACTTGCTCAATTATATAATATTTTTGAGAGTGACACCATTTTTGCCAAACTGGTTTATTAATATGTCTGCTCCTGTTATTGGAGTGCCATTAATACCTTTCGCTTTGGGGACGTTCATTGGTGAGTAAACACTTTACTTACAGTAGTAGTAAATTTAGTACTTACCTAGCTTATAATTATTTTAGCTCCGTCTACATTCAGTGTATTAGGTTTGGGGTACATTGAATCTTGGCAAGATTTTATGGAATACTACTTTTGAGCTGCAAGTTATCCCAAGTACTGAATAATTATTAACATGACCTTATACTTTTAGGAAGTGAAAAATGGTTTCTGTATGTACTACTAAAATTTGTGTTATTGGTGTCTATTATAGTCTTCACACATTACACAGACTTGACGTTAATTCCACAAGCATGGAGATGTGAGCTTTTAAATTATCAATATTTAATAGAAAGAAGGGGTCCATGAGTCATACACTTAAGGCCATCTCTGACCCCTTTGTTATACTAATTAAACCTAATGTTAAAAATTCTACCATAAGGAATACTACACAAGTTCACATTGCTTTACTCTGAATTGAGTCTGAGTGGAGTCGGTGTCGAGCCTGAATAATGTGCAAAGACAATTATCATGCCAGTCTTGGATATCAACTAGGTATCTACTTAGATCCATACAGAGGCAATATTAATGGTATTGACAGTATTACAACTATAATAATAGTTATTATACAGTCTATTACTATTGTGATTTTATTCTTATAATGTCCTACACTAAAATAGTTAGCAGTATTATAATGTTATCTTTTCTTGGTTTCAGGAGTGGCACCACCATCATTTGTAGCCATTCAGGCTGGTCAAACTCTACACACATTGACGTCAACCAGCGATGCTTGGTCGTGGACCTCAGTTACTGTGCTAACCCTCTTTGCTCTGATCTCACTAGTCCCTGTATTACTTAAGCAGAGGCTAAGAGAAAAGTTTGAATGAATTTATTTATTTATTTCTAGTTAATTTATTTTATAAAATATAATTGGATATTAATTATTAATTAATGATAGTAAAAGTACATAATGGTATGTAATAAAAGCTTTGTACATTCCATAAAAGTCTTTATTTTTCATATCATGAGATTTTATTCTTTTGATGTTAACAATATGAGCCTACATGTGCTATGAAGGTTTCATTTCCTGATGGTTGGGCCACAGGTCTCCAGTACCACCAATTATACCACACTGGAAAAAAAATTGTAGCTAATTTACAATGGTTGATGAAATTCAATTATAAATTACCCATTAAAATATTACAATTATAGTATGTACATAAAAAGTAATTCCTTGTATAGATAGTTCAATCCACGAAGACGCGCCCCACTATTTATCGCGAGGGGAAACAACAGGGTGCGGGGAGTTCATCCCGAACATTAGTGATTAGTCTCGAGTCGACCACGGCTCAGTATACACGGTTAAGTTGGTTTGCGTTGCTGCGTATCGTGACCCACAGGAAAGTTGCTCTACTTTAATTTTTTGTAAAATATTATTTATATTATGTCCAAAAGAACGGAACGTATTGTCCTTATAAGCCAGGTAGGTATTTTGAAAAATAGAAGAAGAGTATTTAAAATACTTTGATTTAGATTTTAGTTTTATCATAAATGTCTGTGATTCATCGAGCTCTAAATTAAATATTTCTGAATTAAACGACGATTCCGACTAATATAAGGTGTGATGATTTCTCAATCATTTTTTTATTTAATGTGTAATATCAAAGTGTAATTGAATGATTTTCTTATGTTATTAATAAATACATTATTTCCATAAAGTCGTGTTTTATGATTATAATTATTAGATACATTATTTCTTGTTATTAAAATATTATTATTAACCAATATCACAATTAATTCATTCTATGCAGGACCATCACGACTTATATTTTATTTTTTAAATTAGGTGAAATGAAGTAGAGCATACTTCAAGTTAATTATGACATTTTTCGCTATTTAACTTTGTGTGCGTGTGCCTACATTGCTACTCGCTGCGTAGTAATAGAACTCACATTCTTGTAGTTTACATTGCACACTTGCACTGTAAGCGATTGCGGAAAAGAGTGGGGCGCGTCTTCGTGAATTGAACTATCTATAGTATAATAATTGTCCCCTGTGTCCTAATGAGATGCATGCCATTTCAAATGGATTTCAATGGATGGATTACAATAATTTAGTAGTACTATCACAGTCTTTTTTCTCATGATAAGAATTACACTAAATTATGCACTTAGTAAGCAATTTTACACAATCACAAACTACTAATGATGGAAGCCATTTTCCCAAAAAAAGAATCATCAATAAGTTCATACTTACATAAATATGACTGTTTTAATTCCATCCTAAAAGATTTACATTGATGTTTGCATTCTTCAGCTGGTCTTAAATCAATAATTCTTGAACCACTCAGTGCAAGCAAAAAAGAGAAGTTGCATTCTGTATCTGGTATATGAAATATTTTATCATGGTTTGAGTCTATTATGATAAACCTTTCAGTGCTTTGACCAAATTTAGGTACAACTTTGGGCCTTGGGATAACTTGCCGTAATATTCTTGCTGCATTATAGTCATTGAACTTCCTAAAGAGAAAAACACATTATAAAAATAGTACACAGCAGTCCCTGTATCACAAAAACAACTTTGGATGAATTTTTTTCTTGTGTTAGGTACCTGATATAGGTACATCGTACAATATGTTGGTTATAAAAAACTTATGCTTTTTATGTGTGAATTTTAAGATTGGGGGTAAAACACCAGAAATAATTTGATTGACTTAAATTTTTCATAGTATTAATAAGAGTGATGAGTCTAATATAGGCCTCATAATGTAACTTACCAAAAGTAAAGATTTTCCTTAAATATTTCAGGACCAAAAACATCTCTTGGTTTCCAATAAAATTGGTTGTTAATTAACACTTTATAGCTTTCCTTATCAAACAAGATCTTGTGTTTGTGATACAACTCCCTCAATTTATCCACATCTATTTCCTGCTGTTCAGTCTGAAAAAAAAAATGTAACTGATAACATATTTTTAAACAATGTATAAATTAATGATTTATTTTTAAAGGGGTACAAATAGGGACTGCAGTTGCGTAACTGCAGTTGCTATTTAAATCCCTTTTATCCCTAAATAATAACAATTATTAACATTTTTATGAGTTATTGTTTTTTCTACTTGCTCGGAACATACAATTGGCTCTTCTCTGACCACTAATACTCAAATAGCAAATCATATCATTTCCATTCAACAGGTTTTTGAGTGAGTTAAGGTCAGCCAATGCCATTTATTGGCCATGTAGCAAAGCTTACTCAACAAATTCTGTTTATTGTTTCTTGAGTACTATACAAGCCTCGGCCGCAATAGCAATTTGCACAGCCTTGTTTATAGGCTATGACTGGCATCTCATTCTTTAAAAATCAACTTTTGCAACAAATTTAAGTAATACCTTGTAGATAAAAGGAGCACTCTGTTGTTTGTGAGCAGGCTGTGGATTAAATACTTCTCCAACATTGTTAACCGTGCTACAGGGCCAGCAGTCCATGTCAGCCACAGTGAAGTATGGGTTTTGTATCAAACAAGTTTCTTGGTACAGTTCTGAAATTATGAGCATATATCAGTAGGCCTATGCCTAATGATGGAGGAAAATTAAGTGCTGAGGGAAAGATATTTCAGTAGATCTGCATAAAGAGGACATCAAAACTTACAATACCTAATTAAAGTTGAGGTTAACAATACACAGAGCAAGGGAAAAATTTGTAGTGATTGGACTACCTGGAGACCTAAGGACCTAATCAACCCAAATAAAATAAGAAAAAGTAACAATGCAATAGAAACATGACTAATATATGCACATCTACAAACACAAACAAACAATACTATAATAGATGATGACTGCAATTTTGTCCATATAGATTTAGTCCATTAAACGTAAAATCTTTGGCAAACTCAAACTTTTCCCCCAGACCAGGCCCAACCCCAGGATGGTAAATTTGATATGAAAAGAAAATTTATAGTTTATGTATTAAATAACTGGTACTTACCAGTTAAAGCAGGGAATAATGAAATGAATGGAATTGTAAATTTCCTCAGCAATCTCAAACCAGGGTAAATATAATCCTGCATTTTACAGACCATACATCCATAAATTGTTTTGAAGTTAAAAATCATTAATATTAGAAAACTAAAGCACAAAAGCACTAGCATTAATTTCTTAAAAAACCATATGTGTTTATTTGAAACTTTATTTGCATGGGCTTGTATATCTTCTAAGCTTTTAAAATACATTTCCTCAAACTCATCTTCCTTTATTCCTGCGTCGATGCTTTCTTTCTTCAGTTTGTTGATAGATTTGGAATATTCTTCTAATATTTCCTGATTGGACATTATTAACGCTATTCTGTTCGTCCTTGGGCCAAGTAAGATAACCTTTAAAAATAATACTACTTTATACATTTATAGCACTTTTTTTAAGCAGCATCATCGATATTTTCTGCACTAGATGTGATGTGATTTTATAATTACCTAAATTAAAAATTTATTTAAAATAAAGTTATAATTTTTTTTACAAACTAAATTCAACAAAGATCATCATCTGCAAAGATCGTAAATAATAAATATTTAATATTTACCAATATGTACCAACTTGGTACCAACATAAAGTACATACATTGGTTGGCCCTGGGTACCAACCTGACCAACATGTGCTGACCAAATAAATAATCAAAGAGGTGAGAGGTCCTTGTCTCTGTTTTCCGGCCGCAGCCCGCAGGGCGATTATTAAAACCTGCGTCAATCATTGTTACAGTCTCAATTGTTTTGATTGGCTGAATTTTACATTGGCATTTTGGCATTCGTTATTTTGTCTGCGTCAATGGATTGTGGCCAATAGTGGAAGAACATCCAATCCAAACATAATTTTAACCAATCCGAAGTGATTAGAATTATTACACAGCTGTCATTTTTAGCCAATCACCGCAATGTGGACAGTTAGCAATTGCCAAATAGCGTTCTATCTACCCCGCCGGGCGATCGCGTAACTTCTGCATCAATCATTGATACATCGCAATCACCTCTGATTGGTTAACACTCTTCCACTATTGGACATAATCCATTGACGCAGCAAGAATGCCATAAATTCAGCCAATTACAACAATTGATACTGTAACAATGATTGATGCAGAAGTTACGCGATCGCTCGGCTGAGTATATTGTGTTCTGTGTCTGTCAATGTCACGAACCTATTTTTTTTTTCTATGAATTGGATCGGCAGTCGTAATTCCTTCCTCCAAGAATTGGATGAAATCTTGCTCATTGATGAAATCAGAAATCCATGTGTATAAATCAAAGGTGTTTATTACACCTTTGATTTAAACACATGGATTTGGGTTGGGCTTTAGTATACTCGCCGCGAGGGAGGGGGAAGGGGTCTACTCCCCCTCCAAGCCAAACTCGTCGGAACCTAATAGTTTTCGAGATATTAATTTTTTTAAATTTTGAGGTTAGGTTCTCAAAATTCCTGCTTAACACTGATAGTTATGACGGAGAATGGGTAAAAGTAGCTTGGAGAGAGGGAGGGGGTGAGGGCGGAGGGGTATTACCTTTATACCTTGTAATATTACACCCTTATATCTTTTGTTTTAGGTAGTGGGAGAGGTTAATTTCTGAAATAGAATGGGCTACGCCAGAATACTCGCTTCGTCGGCCCTGAATGAAGCTTCGCTCCACTCGGCCTCGTAGGCTCGCTTCATTCAGAACCTCCTACGCGAGCTTCTGGCTTCGCGCTTAAAAAAACACTAGGGGTAGGGCAGACAAGACTGCGTGGAGTCGGGGCGTGCCGATACGGTTTTGTCACGGTTTTGTGATCAACTTTTAGTTAATTATACCTTTAACCTTTAAACTCTGTTATATTCGAATGATTATTTAAAAAAAAAAGCCTTAAAGGACTTCTATCCAGGGCCGTAAAATAAATTAAAAAAAAAAAAAAGTTATAAAAAAACGTCCATGGAACAGATTTTAATCACAGATTAGGTACCTACTAGTTTACGTAAACGAAACTTTATCACGCCAACTCAACGTCAATGAGTCTGTAATCTATGGCAAATGTCGTGAAATAGTGAAAAGTGGTGAAGAATTGCGAATTTTCAAAAAAATATTTCTCGAAAAGTATTAGTTTCCGACGTAAAATATTTTAGTGCAAGGCTTACCACATCAAGGTCTTTCTGTAAAAAAATATGAACGTCCAACTCCGCGGCGAGTATACTAAAGCTGAGCCCAGTGCAGGTCTGTGTGTCCCAGCACTAATGCATAGTTTAGTCTGAACTCTGAGCTTCTGGACCTCTGTCCGAGCGTGGGGGCTCTAATCTCTGAATCCCTCTATCGTATGAGAGGGCTCTTTGCCCAGCCGTGGGACATGGATAGGCTATCACAGCACTGTTTGTTGCAGGTTTGCATGACATGCCTGGACACTGACAGCGATATGTATTCAGTGAGTGAATACAAGTTGGAACAAGCTTATGAAGAGTTGACTGGTTATCCTGTAAGTTGTTTACTTATCTATCTACACTATTAAAACAGCTTTGAATAAATAAAGCTGAGAGAAACAAGCCAGATCTGGTGGCACAGTTTGGCTATTAAGACTTGGGAAATATTCAGTAGGTATATTTATAAATTTATGTGAGAGATGCCTGCGCTTTACCCTGAGGGAACTTTAGCTGTTAGTTATCCAGAGTTGCTGCATTATTTTGTGGCACAGAACCCTGCCAAATGTAGTTGACCAGTAATAACAATAGGTGATATGTTTTTGCTTTATATATATATCACTCACAACAATTTAATTTGCGAGTGATATCCATTACAAACATTATTATAAATTAGTTGAACCCAATCCCTCATGCGAATTGAAACTAATGTGGTATATTCTGACGAAATACAGGAGTTATAATAATAGTATGTTTGTGTAGAGATAAGTGGGATCTGTTATATATTATTTATGATACTAACTGATCCATACTAATATGTATGAATGTAAGAGCTAGCCGGTCTGGCATGTCTGCGTCACTTTCACAGCTCATTTTTCAGCTGATTGTGACAAACTTTGGTACAGATAGTGTAATGCTAGGGAAGGACAGGCTACTTTTTATACCAGGAACATACTAATATTATACCTAAATGCTAAAGTGTTCCCACTGCCTGTCTGTTAGCTACTCTTGCACAGCCCATTTTTCAATTGATTTTGATGAATTTTGTTACAGAGATAAGTTGAATCCTGGGAAAGGACTTATGCTTCCTCCTGAAATCAAAAAGCCTTAATCAAGGCAGACAAAGTTGTGGGCATCATCTAGTTGTTAATATTGAATTAATTTTGTTTCAGTTGTTTGAAATGGGCACCCTAAAACACACCCTCTGTGAGGAATGCACTCAGAGTTTGACAAACTTTAACAAATTCAGAGACAGGAGCTTGAGAGCCCGAGCCCTGATGATGGACTTTGTGAAACAACATAAAGTGGTGAGTAGTAATGGCTCTTTGTGTCTGGTTGCCATTCTGAGTTGGGCCTGAGTTGGAAGTTACATGTCTAGATGGGCTCGAGTCTGATTCGGGGAGGCTTCAGCCCCGGCTAGTTACCGGCCTACAGTAAAGCTGTACCACCAATAGCTAGCAATAACTAGTGCTACTAACTGATTAACTAATAAGTTTAATGATCTGGCGGCAGTTGTCTTAACAAACAACAGTAATCGGCTCTCTGTGTGCACGCGGCAGGTGTCGGCGGCCGCGCTGCGCCCGCTGCAGGCCGCGCTCGCGCCGCGGGCGGGCGAGGGGGAGCCCGCAGTGAAGGCGGAGGGGGAGGGGGAGCTCGCTGTGAAGGCGGAGGGGGAGAGGGAGCTCGGCGCTGACAGCGTGCTGCGCGACGCCAAGCTGCTTGGCGAGGCTCAGTGCAGAGTGCTGCTGACGAGGATGTCGCGTGCGGAAGAGCGCGCGCTCGCGATACGAGGTAACTGTTTGCACCATACACATACTAACTAATTGTTGGCCAACTGTGAGACCAGTTCTAAGTTCACGTGCATTTCCATGAAGGATAAGGAGTCCTATTTACTTAAAATATAAAAAGCCAGTTCTGTGCTGCAGTGTCTTTGTACATATCAGTATAATGCAACAAGCTTATTTTAGTAAACTTTTCTCTGAAAATAGTTGTTGCTACATATTATGTTGATAAGCTGTCTAATTCCCATTTTTTTAATTCACTACACTTGTGACTTGAGTGCGATCTCACCTGATGATAAGTGATGAAGAAGATGTATTTATAATATATAAACCTTAGTAACACAAAACTTAGTAACCAGGTGCAGGTGCAGAATGTTGGCAGCGTGGCAAGGGATCCTTATTTAGGGTTCAGTTGGCAACAAGAACCACTTGAGTTTCGCCATGTCTGTCCGTCTGTGCCTTAACTCAGAGATTTTTAGTAGGTACTAGAAAAATCATATTCGATTCAGGGATCTGTATGCGAAATTTAAAAAGTTAATTACTTCTGGATATTTTTAAAAAATCATGGAAGTAGTAGGAATTTAACGATGATTAAAAGGAAAAGTATGACAGTTAAGTAGACTGTACAAATTTACGAGTTGGTAATAGTCGACCAACGTTTAAACTGCCCGCATATTGTGTAGGGCATCTACGGAACCCTACTATGCGCGTGGCCCGACACGTACTTGGCCGGTTTTTATTGAAAACAAGATGGCGGCTGGCCTCCTTTAACTCTGTGCACGGGAGCAGTTGATGTGGTTTTGACCTTAACAACAGGAACATCTATCAGTCTATCAGTTGAAAGTTACAATATCACACAATTACATTTGTATACTTTCATTGAACAGCATTATTTTAATGTCCTCCCGACCGAAATTCAGCCACGGCGGCCTATCTCCAGAGAGATTAGCCATCTGCGCGGGAGATATTATAGTGCACAAGTGTGTAATACACAGGTGCACTCTCTGTTCCTTTACTCTCATAGCCCGATGGGACGGAAAATCCGCCACGACGGGAGAGAGATCTGGCGCAGGACCGACGGCTTTACGTGCTCTCCGAGGCACGGGGGAGGGGGTGAAACACCGCCAACTTCCTTACTCCGCTAGTACTGAGAATTTCTTGTCAGAAAACCCCAATACATACTTGTTATGGCCCGACCCGGGTCCTCGTCGGTCGCAGTCGAACATGCTAACCACTAGACCAACGAAGCAGTACAGCATTTATATTGTACTAGCTGATGCCCGCGGCTTCGTCCGCGTGGTTTTGATTCCCGCGGGAACTCCAGGACCTCAACTATACCGATGCCAAAAATCACGTCGATCCGTTGCTCTGTTGCGGCGTGATTGAAGGACAAACCTACAAATCAACAAACCAACAAACAAACACTTTCGCATATTTTATAATATTAGTATGATTTGCAAATACAAGTCCAAGGACATGCAACTCAAAATAATATCTTGTTTCAGTTGCTCCATTGCCCGCGAGACTTGCGACCAATGATGAAAACAATATTCACCCTGACGAGACTGAACAAGATGAAAAAATCGTCAAATATGAAGTTGTTGAAGCAGATAACAATGATACAAGAGATGAACTGCGCGTAAACACTCTAAACGGTTGCTTTGAGATAACTTGTGATGCTGTGACAAAATCTGAAGATGCTGCCCCAGAACAAGATGCATCACTGTCTACAACATGGAAACTGATGTGTTGCTCTGACTCAAACACTCGAAATAACGATACAGACTCTGAAGATTTTGACACTCAGACAACCAGCCAAGGTGAATTCCCTATATCAGAACCAATCGCTACACACACTGGTGTGGAGAAAGTTTCTTTTAATGTTGACAATGATGTGGTGAAGGAGGATAATATTATACGCTCATTTTCAGGAAAATATACCACGGAAATAAGTTATATTTCTGACGTTTGCCAACATAAATTTCAACGCAAAAACCTCTTAGTGAAACATATTAGGTCTCACACTGAAGGAAACCTGTTAACTTGCAAGGTGTGCCATTACAAATTCAAATATAAAAGTCTTCTAGCGCGTCACATGAGAACACATACCGGTGAGAAACCATTTGCTTGTGAGATGTGCCAGTATAAATGTGCAGCGAAGAATAATTTAGTGGCTCACATGAGAACACATACTGGTGAGAAACTCTTTGCTTGCAAGATATGCCAGTATAAATGTGCAAGGAATAGTCATTTAATTGAGCACATGAAAAAACATACCAGAGAGAAACCCTATGCTTGTGAGTTATGCCATTATAAATGTGCACAGAATAGTCATTTAGTTGAGCACATGAAAACACATACCAGAGAGAAACCCTATGCTTGTGAGTTATGCCATTATAAATGTGCACAAAATAGTTCATTCATCAGACACATGAGAACACATACCAGTGAGAAACCCTATGCTTGTGAGTTATGCCATTATAAATGTGCACAGAATAGTAATTTAGTTAGGCACATGAGAACACATACCAGTAAGAAACCCTATGCTTGTGAGTTATGCCATTATAAATGTGCACAGACTAGTTATTTAGTTAAGCACATGAGAACACATACCGGTGAGAAACTGTTTGCTTGTGAGTTGTGCCAAACCAAATTTAGTCAGAAACATCATTTAGTGCATCACATGAGAACACATACCGGTGAGAAACTGTTTGCTTGTGAGTTGTGCCAAACCAAATTTAGTCAGAAACATCATTTAGTGCATCACATGAGAACACATACCGGTGAGAAACTGTTTGCTTGTGAGTTGTGCCAAACCAAATTTAGTCAGAAACATCATTTAGTGCATCACATGAGAACACATACCAGTGCGAAACCCTATGCTCGTGAGTTATGCCGGTGACATGCCATTTCATAAAAAACAAATGACAAATTTTCATTTCACAACCAACATTTGGCAAAATTATGAATCAAAAATTCATCATTATACAAACAATTACAGGTTCTATAAATGAATATTTTTTTACAAATTGTTTTGCAGACAAATTTTAATTTCATAAAACATTTGTCAAACAAATCATTTAATAATCACATTAATTATTTAAAAAACGCATATCATAAAAATGTTTGATGAGTACCTACTATATCTGTCAAAATGTTAGGTTAGGTTAGGGTCAGACATAAATTTGCGTGAATTTTACGGTCCCTATCCAGCCGTTTTGCGAGGAACACCGTGGGGTTTTAGTCGGTAAGAGTCCGACATTGCATTTCCCCAAAAGCAAAGGTATCCATGAGGATTTCCCCACGAAAAAAAAAAAAGGGTTAGACATAAATATTCAGGTGGCCGGGCACTTAGGTTCTATCGGGTTAATATACCTATACCTAACCTAACTTAAGTTAAAAAAAATGTATTTTCAGAAGATCTAAAGTTTGTAAAATGTACCGACATTATATAAAATCGCGAATTAGACAAATAAATTATCTTGTGAAATAATAAATTTGTAAATGATACTTTAAAATTCAGCAATTTTGCAAAGGAAAACATTTGCGAATTGAATATTTGCCAAACGATCTTTTATAAAATAATATTTTTGCGGAATACGTTGTTTGTCACCTGAATAGTTTTTGAAACGTTTTTTGTGAAATGATCATTTGTTAAGACGGCGGCGGAGGGTGAATTGCCCATACAAACGTAATCTAATATATAAAATTTCCATGTCACAATGTTTGTTACCGTACTCCTCCGAAACGGCTAGACCGATTTTTACCAAATTTTTTATGCATATTCAGTAAGTATGAGAATCGGCTACTATCTATATTTCAAACCCCCACGCGGACGGAGTCGCGGGCATCAGCTAGTCTAATATATAAAATTTCCATGTCACAATGTTTGTTACCGTACTCCTCCGAAACGGCTTTACCGATTTTTACCAAATTTTATAAGCGTATTCAGTAAGTAGGTCTGAGAATCGGCTACTATCTATATTTCAAACCCCCACGCGGACGGAGTCGCGGGCATCAGCTAGTACCAATATAATTTGTGATTCGAAGATATTTTCACCATATTAAGCAATTATTTAGACTGAACTTGTGTTTATCTAGGTCCCTGGATAATAATGTTTTCAAAATATTTTCCCAAAATTAAATGTAAGCGCATTGCGTTTTGCATATTTTTATGACATAAATGACATGTTTTCTCCTTATTTGTTTCATATTAAAACCAACGATATCTTACGTACTAATTAATCAGGAACATAGCTTATATTGTCAAGTTACAGAATAACATCACGAAGTTAAAAACACATCAAGTTTTCATTCATCATTTTTGGTATTTACGGAACAAGACTAAATGTATAACAAATTCTGAACACTCATATTGCTATCGCGCTTGCACGCGATCATATTGTGTCATCAGCCAAATAGAGATAGCAATATACCGACAAATTTATATTTGCGGGTTGAATAGAAATTGCGAGTGGCGTTCGCCGGCCCCTTAACCCCTATTAATGTTCCGAGAATAGTTCATTAGTGAAACACATGAGAACACATACCGGTGAGAAATTGTTTGCTTGTGAGCAATACCACTATAAATGTACGCAGAAATGAGTGCGTCACATGAGAACTCACAACTGGTGGCCCTATGCAGGCAAGTCGTTTGCCTCACAGCAGCAAGAGCCTAGGCGGCGCCGCGGCGGATGCCTCGGAGCGCCTCTACAATCTAGATATTCAGAAGAATCAAATATGAGTCGCGGCGAGCGCTTCTTTATTTACTACTAGTAGATGCCTTGCGATACGAATTCGTCCGCGTGGAATATTTTATTTAAAGGTTCATAAGTTTTAACTAAAAAATTGTAACAAATGCCCAGTTTTCGAAAAACGTTTCTAAAAGTATTCAGACTAACAAACATCATTTGACGTTGGTAAAAGATCATTATTGACATTAATGTTTTACCTTGCAAATGTACTGATAGTTAAAGTATCATTTATAAATTTATCATTTCACCAAATAATTTGTTTGTCAAATTCTAGATTTTACAATAAGTCGGTAGATAAATTATTATTTGAAATTTAAAAAAAACTATTAGTATTTCATATTATATGATATGCGTTCTTCTTCTTCGTGATGCGGCTTTGCAGGGTTCTGTAACGAGACTCGGTATCACTTTGACCAATGCCGATTTATTGTGATCGCTACTATCTAAAGTTCCTGGCCAATACTACTTGCTGCTAGGAACAGCAGCAGCTTCTTAGCCGGGATGTTCTTTGCCTCTTCGGAATCCACTAGGTGCTTCCCTAGGAGGAGGCTACGTTTGTGCATTAGAGCGGGGCAGTAACAGATAATGTGTAAAAGCGTTTCCTCAGCCTCACAGCAGAGCCTACACACATATGTATCTCGGAGCTGGTTGAACATGTAGACGTTCAGCCCGTAATGCCCCGTCAGTGCCCGCGCTAATATGCACAAGTTTTTCCTGTTAAACGCTAGTGCCGCTGAGGCGGCCTTCTTGTTGAAGGATTTGCTTCACTAGCGCTTTGTGGAGTGAGTGTTGGAGTGTTTCGTTCAATCAATGTATTGTAATAATAACAATAGGTCAACAGGGTGAGGTTAGCTAGGCTCCTAGGCATGCCGCACACAGGCTCAGATCCAGTTTTCGGCTTCCTAGCTCCTAGCTTTGCGAGTTCGTCGGCCTTTTCGTTGCCGTCAATACCCGCATGCCCTGGGACCCAACGGAGGATCACCTTATTGCCGTTGGCTAAGGTGTTCAGTGTAGCCAGCAGTTTTCAACCAGCCTCGAGTTGAATACCACCGAGGACAGGGCTGAAAGAGCTGCTTGGCTATCCGAATGGATATAAATTATTGTTTGTTGACGATGTTGCTTTGCAGTAGGGTTTCCACAAATTCAATTATGGCGTACACCTCTTCTTGGAATATAGAGGCATAGTTCCCAAGGTTCCAATGTAGTCGCACCTTGGGTCGCTCTCCATAAATGTCACAGCCCACATCACTGCCTGACTTGGATCCATCAGTAAACCACTTTTGGCTGCCCGGTCTCCAAGTCATTTGGTTTTTCAACCATTTGTCCCTTTCGGGAATTTCCACAGAGTAGTTCCTCTGGAAGTGATATTTTGGGATCATGCTGTCTGACGGCATCCCCAAAATTGGTATCTCAAGCACTGAGTCTTAGAGAGATCTCAAATGCCTGTGATAGTCAGCCGCTACATCTAGGCTTTCGGGCGTTCTTATACTTTTCAGGATTTGCTCCAAGTTCCTGTCCAGGTTACATTGAAAATCCACCCAGGAGGTGAACTTAGGATCCCTAAAATGGCGACCTCTGTGGCGCAGTGTTGAGCGCTGTTGTCTTAACGTGCGGAGATTCCGAGTTCGATCCCCGGCAGGCTCAATTTAGAAATTTCTATAGCAGGTACGTCCTATCTAGTAATGAGTATGTATTAAAATAGGACACACCTGCTGTAGCAGACGAATGCTATAGCAGTTACGTCCTATCTAGTAATGAGTATGTATTAAAATAGGACACACCTGCTATAGCAGACGAATGCAATAGCAGCTGTGTCCCATCTAGTAATGAGTATGTATTATAAAATAGGACACACCTGCTAAAGCATTCCATACAAAAGCATGCCATAGCAGCTCTGTCCTATTTTACAGCATATATGTCTATGAAATGGGACACAGCTGTTATAGCAGACGAATTTGGTATCAAATAGGATATATTATACAGGTGCTATAGCAGTTGACTGCCATAGGCTGTTTTTATGGTAATGCCACTTCTTTTTGATAAAAAATAAAACACCGTTATTTTGTGACCTTTTAAGCTTCAATATTAATCTTAGAAAAGAGATAAAAAAACACATAAAAAAGAGATTAATTCAGATGAATGCCAAAACAGTGAAAACATCTTCAAGCTTCATCTCTAACCATATGCCAAGATTCAAAGCAACTTGGGCAAAGAGGTGGCTTGTCAATACAACCTTTACAGCGATAGCTCGTTTGCTTCGATATTTTGTTTTTAGTGCAAACTCGGCAACTCAAGAAAACTTTATTGCGTTTTGCGTTCTCAGCCAGTGGTATGAGTTCTGGCCAGTGTCCAGATTCAAACACCGTCTGAAGAAGACTATCAGTAGTTTTTTTCTTTCGCCTGCTTGAAGTCTTTGCCAGGCTCATCTGTTGTATATCATTTAGAGTGTTATCAGTCACCTGTAGGTATGAATTTATTATACTCTCTCGGAAACTCAGCAAAGTTGTGTTTGATAACTCAAACACAACTTTGCTGAGTTTCCGAGAGAGTACAATACTTTTTGAACATATAGTACGCATTCCACACCATCATGTCCAATAAATGAAAAAATACTTTCTTGTACCACCTGATTGTCTTTTTTGGAGTGGAATAATAAGCAATCATCTATCTGGTCGGATTTGTCAATGCCAGACATAAATTTGTTATATTCACTCACTTCAACCTGTTTCTAGTTATTATTAGACGTGGTTGGTGTTTTGTTGTTACCATATACACAACCCTTTTATCTTTCCACATTGATACATAGACATTTCCTTTCCTTCTCCAAACGTGATCTCCTCTTTTAATTTTTTTTCCAAACATTGTCTTCGGATTTCCTTTCCTGTCCTTTCGTAAGGTACCTATCGTGTGCGTTTTGTGAAATTGAAATATTTGGAGGAAATAATACCACGTATTCAATGCACAATCTATAATGTCCGACAACTCACCGATACAAAAAATATGACAACTAAACTTAGACTACCCACATTTACACACATACATTACACCTCCCAACTAAATAACTAGCTTAATCTGTAAAATACTAAATCTAATTAATCTAAACCTTAACTACTGCACACTCATATTTCTAAATTTAAGATTAATACTTATTTTACAAATAATTACTTATCGCTAAGGCTGAAACCTGACCACCGGTTTCCTAAATCGTTTGGACGGGTTCACTGATGGTGGTGTTGCGAAAACCTCGGGTGAGGAAGCACTAATTTCGCCCGTATCTTGGCCGTTACCCTTATCTACCTCCCCTACAATTTCTGCACCTGGCCTGTGGGGACTTGCCTCCTCAACCGAGGCCTCACTAGGCGCGCCGACACCCTCACTTCGAGACTCGTCTCGCTTGTCACTGGGTTCTGGACAAGGCACATCGGACATGCGTGATCTGCGCCTAATTTGATCTATGTGCCTACGTAGGACACGTTCGTTATCCGTAGCCACGACGTATCGCCGCGAGCCTTCACTTGTGGTTACCGTACCCTTTGACCATTTTTCATGTGCACCATATTCGCGCGCCCAAACCGGTTCACCGGGTGTTAAAACCCGCAAATTTCCGCCCGCTAAATCTGTCTGACGTTCCTGAGCGTCACGCACCTGCTCCTCCCGCGCGCGATCACTACGCAGCAAGTCTAAACGCGAACGCAATGAACGGCGTTGTAGCACAGTGGCTGGACTTTCACCTGTAGTGCAATGGACGCTGTTCCTATATGCCATCAAGAACGCCTGCAACGCTGCGTCTAGGTCAACCTTATCTCTTTGAGCCTTCCTTATCGCGCGTTTGCATAACTTGACTGCGTTTTCAGCAGCCCCATTGGACGCAGGGTGATACACCGGTGAAAACGACTGGCGTATTCCATTATTTGCCAAAAACTCTCTGAATTCAACGCTGGAAAATGGCGGACCCTGGTCCGAGGCCACTTCCAAGGGTAAACCGAACCTAGCAAACGTTTGCCTGAGTACTTTTATAACGTTCGATGCATTCGTCCTAGACATTTCGAAAATTTCAAGCCATTTCGAGGTAGAATCTATAATAATTAGAAATATTTTGCCATTTAAAGGGCCTAAAAAGTCTACGTGCAACCTCGACCATGGTTGCACATGATAAGGCCAGGGTTGTGGAGGGGCCCGCGGCGGCGCTGCCGCCTCCATTGAGCACGTTTCGCATCTCTTACAAGCGGCTTCTACTTGTGCATCTATATTAGGCCACCAAACATAACTGCGCGCTATCGCCTTTGTTTTTACAATGCCCATATGGCCGACATGCAATTGCTTCAAAATTCCTTCTTGTAAATGCTGAGGAACGACCAACCGGTACCCCCACATAACACACCCCCGCTCGCAATATAATTCATTACGCCGTAAATAATAGGGCTTCACCTCTTCATCCGAACAACTAGTAGGCCATCCCGATTGTATATACGCCATTACTCTACTAAGCACTCTGTCTTTCAAAGTATTTTTCCTAATGTCGTCATGAGTGATAGGTAAAAAATCTTCTACGAAATTTACGTAAGTGATTTCCTTCACAGGTCGGCGGTTTCCGTCGCTTTTTGACGGCAGTCGGGACAAAGCATCCGCGCAGTTCTTTCCGGACGCAATATATTCTATATCATAGCTATAACCTGCCAACAGAACCGCCCATCTCTGCAAACGCGAAGCCGCCATAACTGGAATGCCTACTTTGTTTCCGAAAATGTACGTTAATGGCTTGTGATCCGTCCTAAGTGTAAACTTCCTACCGTACAAGTATTGGTGAAATTTCCTTACTCCGAACACTATGGCGAGTGCCTCCCTGTCTATTTGTGAGTACGCGCGCTCCGCGGACGACAAGGAGCGCGAGGCGTACGCGACGGGCCTCTCCCCCTCCGCCGTGACTTGGGAAATGACTGCCCCCACTCCGACACTACTCGCGTCAGTCGTCAGGATTAGCGGCAGATCGACGGAATAGTGCACTAGCACTTCGCTTGAAATTAATTTATTCTTAATTATAGCAAAAGCATTCTGACATTCCTTACTCCATGTAAACGTGACACCGGCCCTCAACAGGTTATACAGAGGTGCTAAAATGGTGCTTACATTCTTAATGAACTTGGAATAGTACATGATCATTCCGATGAAAGCTCTTAGTTCCGATACACTAGTCGGCGCGGGAGTTTCGACGATGGCCTTGACCTTATTCGGACAGGTATGCACGCCCGCTTTGCTAATAACGTGTCCTAAATAATCTATCGATTCTGCAAAGAAACTACATTTTTCCTTTTTCACTCGCAAACCGTTTGACTGTAGCCGTTCAAAAACTTTATGTAGATTACTTATATGCTGCCTGTTGTCCGATCCCGTTATTATGATATCGTCTAAGAAGACACCTACGTGCGGCAAATCGACGAATAACGACTCTAATTTTTTTTTGGAATATACCCGGACTCGACGATAGCCCGAACACCAATCTATTGTACCTGAATAGACCCTTATGTGTATTTATGACAGTGCATTGTTTCGATCGCTCGTCCAGCTCGAACTGTGAGTACGCCTGTGATAAATCTATCTTACTGAAACGTTCCCCACCATGCAGACGGGTCAGCAGGTCTTCTACTCGCGGCAAAGGGTAACGGTCAACCTCGATAACTTTATTTAGCGTCAACTTATAATCAGCGCATATCCTAATGTTACCGTCCTTTTTGACGACGGGCACGATCGGCGTGGCCCAGTCGGAGCGCTCCACGGGCGCGAGGATGCCGTCGCGCGTCAGCTGCTGCAGCGCGCGTTCCACCGGCTCGCGCAGCGCGTACGCCAGCGGCCGCGCGCGCATGAACACGGGCGCCGCGTCCTCGCGCAGGTGGATGCTCACCGTGCCGCCAGTGAACCTGCCCAGTCCGTCCGCGAACACATCACAGTATCTGGAACTGAATTCCGCCAAGTTAAACTCACATCCTGCGATACTATTACAATTATACACCGGTAATTGAATTGCTAGTTCCATAATCCACTGCCTACCTAATAACATTGTTTTCCCGTTCTTAATAACATACAGATCTAGCTGTTTACATTTATCCCGATACTTCACTAACGGACGTATTACCCCCACTGGATAAACCACCTCGCCCGTATAATACCTTAAAGCTAAACTACACTTGTTTAGTTTTAAATTTCCAAACTTTTGTAAATACAACTCGTGACTTATACATGAAACGGCACTGCCCGTATCGCATTCCATCTTTACTATATGATCGTTAACATTAACTGTAATTAAAATAGGTTTGCAACGTTCTATCGATATCTGATTCATATTGACAATTACCTCTTCACTTCCGTCGCTGTAATTAGGCTCCATATCGTCAATTACCTCCCTCGCAGTCGTGTTGTAGTGGGTCGAGTACGAACAAACCCGGGCTAGGTGACCCTGGCGGTTACACACCCTGCAGAAATAGCGGCCATAGCGGCACCCAGCTGTCCCATGCGCATCACTCCCGCACGCACCGCACTGCCGCCCCTGGCCAGCCGCCACCGAAGCCGACACCCGTGCCGGCGCATCGCTGCTACCGGAGCTCCGCCTCTGACCGCGCCCTCGGTTTTTTGCTATCCCGACTTGACTGCCGGTGCCCTTGCCCCGCCATGCTCCCGCCATGGCTTGGCAATCCGCTGCGACACTGCCACTCCCGCCTGGTGCGGCTGGTGTGTTCGGTCGGTTCTCCACTAGCGCGGCATCCTTCTCAGCAGCCTCCATGCTGCTCGCCAGCTGATACGCTTTGGCAAAATCTAACTCCAATTCCGCGAACAACCGTTGTCTTATGGTCTCGCTTGACAGGCCGCAAACTAACTGGTCGCGAAGACTTTCTTCTAGCCAGGCCCCAAACTCGCAAGTTTTGGACATCTTCTTTAAGTCTGCAACGTACTGCGATATGCTTTCTCCTGTTTGTTGTACCCGCCGGCGAAATTTAAATCTTTCGGCTAATACACTCGGTTTCGGTTGTAAATGGTTACCGAGAATGTCCGTTAGCTCTTTAAACGACTTGTTTATAGGTTTGTCCGGTGTACACAAGTTCACTAACAACTCGTAGCAATTCGCCCCTACAACGGTTATTAACGTTGGCACTTGCAACTCGCGTGATATCTTATTCACAACGAAGTACTGTTCGAGACGCTCCACGTACAATCGCCAATTATCGGTTTCCACTTTAAACTCGGCGATTTTACCAATTGACATGTTCGAACACAGTATTCTGAACAAACACACGCGTGAAATTCTTTAAAAAGATACTCGTCGCCACTGAAATATTTGGAGGAAATAATACCACGTATTCAATGCACAATCTATAATGTCCGACAACTCACCGATACAAAAAATATGACAACTAAACTTAGACTACCCACATTTACACACATACATTACAGAAATAAAAGTTTTTTGGACAAAATATCTACGCTGTTGTAGAAATTATCCATATATAACTCATGTCCTTTATCCAAATAAGGCTCCATTAATTTGAAGACCAATTTTGCAGTTTTTGATCCATCGCCGCCTTCGTCCACTGTATTTTTTCCTTCATAAATGATGAAATTCAGGACATAACCATCATGAGTCGTTAATGTATAGAATTTTATGCCATATCTTGCTTTCTTCGACTTGATGTACTGTCGAAAAGATAAACGTCCCCGGAACTGTAACAAAGATTCATCTAGTGATAGTTCTTTGTGAGGATGGTTCAAGTTTTGAAAATTATTGATTACTTTATTCGCAAAGTGTTTGACTTTGCCCATCCCCTTAGAATCCAAATCATAAATGCATAAGCACCGCAAAAGTTGCTCAAATCGCCTGCCTGACATGCTGTATGAAAAAATGGGATGATAATATAATGGATCGGTGATGGTGAAAGATTTTCTTATACTTGGAGATTCAAGGTGTCCCTGTAATAAGCACAAACCAAAGAACTTTTTCATTTCTATTTTATCTGTAGGTTTAAATGTTTGTATTCGGGAACCTCTTGTATGTGGTCTGTTGGAGGAACATAAAGCTTCGCCATATGCATTTGTGCAGGATACAATCAAATCAACCAATTCATCGGTAAATAAGTAATCTAGAACCTGTATGGGTTTTGTAGTCCCATCTAGGTTTACTTGTGTTCCTGCATTGGTCACATCAAACTCAAATTCAAAAATAGGTTCGGTGTTCTCTTCCCAATCACTCGTAACATTTGTTGGTGACGAAAGGCTCTGATGACTCTGGTGATGTTCTTGTGGGTCTTGTCTATTATTTGGGCTACAAAAGCTTATATCATCGACAGTTTGATGTAATAACAATGGTTCTACGCATACTTGGGAAAATGAAGCAGGAAGAGTTTCGTCTGGTACTATATGATTTCTGTTAGGTGAGTGAGGATAAAAAACACTTCGAGTAGAATTTGGTGGCATGGGATCGATGTTATCGTTCAAAGTTGGATCTAGGGTCATGCGTAAGTTTGCTTGCATGTCTGAAAATTCTTGGTTAGGAATATCACTTACTGTACGATCAGAATCACCATGATCTTGCTGATGATCAGAAGAATCAGATAGCACTGTTTGGTCTTCAGCTGGATTGTATTCACTGTCTGAACCATATTCTCCAGCAGAATCCGAATATGGATCATGTTCCCGAGAACCAAACTCATCGCTACTCATAGCGCATCGTGGATCTTGCTCGTCAGCGGATCTGTCTGATTCTTCGAGAACGTCATGAACGCTGGAACCACTCAGAGATGACGATGAGGCCTCCTCAAATAGCCTATATAATTTATCAGTATCCAATGGATTGACTTTCTCTCTAATTCTAGGTACCTGTAAATAACGAAACGAATATCACTTTTACTGACTACACGCTAAGGCATTGTACCTAGTAACTGCTTTACAATACATCGATATTATGTTTAGATAACTTATGCCCGTTTGCACTAAACTTAGGAATCGCCTAATTTCCTGCCCAACTTGTTTAGGCTTATCCTAGCGTTTAAAAAGCTTGCACTAACCTTAGGCCATTCCTAAATCCACTTAGGAGATGCCTAACTTTATGAGCCCGATTAGTAAGCGCCCAAGCGTTAGGCGATACTTAAGTTGAATTTTTTGTAGTCTGTGGACCATTTTGATTGGTCTCACGGTTGATATGTACCTACTCTGTGGTTGATAGGTATCACAACCACAGAGTACCTACATTGTTATTGTGATTGTTATTTAGGTAGAACACTACACTGATCACAAGCAAAATGGCACAAGATTTATTAGATTCTTTCTCCTTCTTTCTCATTATGTCAACACTGGAATTGTGAATTTGGGTGATTTTTGCCCAAGCCTGTTCTTTCTCTTTATTTGATGCAGTATCGTGTGCTGTTACTTTGGAAATAATGCACTGCCCCTCTTCGCACAACAACCGTACAAACCGCAACTTCTCCTCTGCCGTAAAATTGGCAGTTCTTTTTCGTTTATTTATTTGTCTTTCCATTTTAATTGCTGATTTATAAAATCCCGTAAAATAAATAACCTTCAACTCTACGTACATAATGTCACTTGTGCAATATATAAACCAATAAAATAAAATACACCAATGTTTTAGCTTTTGTCTCTATTCAACTCATGCCTGAGGTTATGACAAGATAAGGTAAAAAAATATTCTAGGGTTCGGTCGCAAAAAAATGTACATTAGTTTTTTTTTTGTTGTCCTGGTTTTATTTTTGTCATAAAATCAGTGCTGTTTTAATTACGAATATACGTTCCATATTGATCTAAATAGAACCTCTCTGTAGTTTAGATAAAACCATGAAATCTCAGCTATCCTTACAAAATTGTATTATTTTAGTTTTTTTCCGATTGGCAAAATTTTTGATCCATACAAAAACTGTTTGTCCAACTACTACACTATTATCGAAAGCATGTCATTTTAACAAAACTTTTGTCCTAATATTGCGTTTGTAAGTTGGGTTCAAGTTCTGATTACTTTTCCAACGTATTTACAAAAGGTTACCATTATTTTAACAATAACCACAATTTTGTTCAACTTCTAAAATGTGTCCAATTTTTTGTTGCGTGTGTAACGTAATGAATGTAACGACATTATAACGCCTATTTTTGCCATACTACATAAATAATTTGGTTGCTTTTGCCTTTCATTTATTGGCAACACTATTGAACAAGGCGCCAACATTCAGAAAATAAAAACGGCCATTTTTGTTAGGAGGAAAATTGTTAGTGTGTGTCGACGCGAGAATTGTCGCCAAAAATTGTTTTTCTTGTGTTGAATTGCAGGGTGAGTAATGGACATTCTTTCGAACTAATAAATAATGGTTAATAAAGCTTTGACATCGCGTAAAACAATGAAACTACTTCTCTGTCTGTAATTATTCGCTGTACAGTGATATTTTGATTTGAGGTAATGTCGTTCGCTTTTTTCTGTCATGATTGTAACATATGTAACGAAATATGTAACGTTACGGTCATGACCGATTGTAAGGCGGAGAATACACTTCTTCAGAAATTCAATTTTGACAGAGTTAATCGTTTTATTACGTCACCCGGTAAATAAGAGAAATTTATAAAAATGTGATGATAACTAACGATAGTTTCGACTCGGTGCCCTCTTAAAGGATGTTCCACAGAATTAATCGTTTTAATAAAAGCGGTATCACCTAATGTAAAAAAAACTAGTGTATAATGTCTAATGGGGTCTCTGCGAGTTAGCTTTGGCCCCTCGTACGCCGGGACCCCAGGGTCGCGAAATTGTTAAAGATATCTCAATAATAATATAATATTGTAAAAATAATATACCTAATATTCTAATCATAATATTGTATGATTCTGAACTAAGCTTTATGTTGATCATGAATGTATCATTGAGTCAGGTATGTAACGTTTGTTACGATGTCATGAATGTAACTGTACATTTTTTTACGACCACACCCTCATAGTGTTTACATTACTTTGCAAGATATATTTTTTTAAAAAAACCATAAACAATCATTCATTCCATTCGTTCCTAGAGATGCCTAACTAGGCAATGCTTAAGTTACGACACAGCAAGGACAAGACTGTCAGTGCAAACGAATTTTTTTGCTAGGCCGTTCTTAAGCCTAGGTGTATCTTAACTAGGACAAGCCTAACTTGAGTTTAGTGCAAACGGGCATTAGACTTACGTTAGCCGAAACACCCCTACATCCAGGCTTCTCATTGTCAGGATAGTCGCGTTTTTTCTTGTATTTTCGAGGCATCTGTAAATCATACCACTGTTTATAATTATTTATATAGGTAGGTTCCTACCTTCATAAGACGTGCAAGAAAAGAAACAGTAAACAAACTTGTGTATCTTTGATTACGTATTAATTATCGAATTGTACTTGTAATATACATTCACTATCATCTTAAAACATAACAACACTATTTTTATGCTAGTAAACAACAAAACACATTACTTACGATTACCGAAACATTGAATTGTGTGCGCTAAAAATCTCCGTACGCACGCGTTTGCACATCGGCGCAGTTACCGCGAGACCAGTGTTGCCATTGGCGGCTGGAGAAATAGAACGTCGGGGTGTCTGAAAAGGAACGAAATTCGAGGTGAGGGAACGAAGAACATAATATAAGTTTTTAAATCAATTTTTTTCCAGAAAATTTAATTGTGCAAGACTTATAGGTTTATATAGGCATTTATATTCATTTATTAAGGGGGATGAGCACATCCGGCCCGCGAAATTCAAATTTAATTTGGTTTTTCGCAATTTGGAAGCTTATAACACATCGTAGGCTTATGGCATTGAAATTGCGAAAATAGCAGTATCATCTTCACAGGTTGATATTAAAAATTATGCTTGAAAGTGTCCAGTTTAGGAAATTAATCCGAGTATCGAGTTTGACGTGAGTATAGCCATGCCATGGCCATAAGCCTACGATGTGTTATAAGCTTTCAAATTGCGAAAAACCAAATTAAATTTGAATTTCGCGGGCAGACCGTTGTGCTCAACGTTAATATGTAATATCTATGTATTGTCACCAAAGACAAGACAAGCAGTGATAGTGAAGAAGAAAGACAAATAACACTCATGAATAATAAAATAAAAATACACCAACCTTAGCGTAGTCCAAAGAAGCATTAGTAATGTGTTAGAATTAGGAATAGCAATATTATACTCGTATATACATGTCTTATTTTGTTCTCGAGTAGGAATTTTTTTTTCCTAAGAGATTTTTTGAAGGTTCGTACTTCAAGATACCTCCTTGTCCCTGGATGCCATCGCTAGTGTGCATAAGTGCTGCCAATGTTGTTGTATCCAATTTATTTCGGTTTTCAGTTTTGGTCCTTTTGAGTTTGCTAAATACACGCTCGACAGAAGCATTAGAGAATGGCAACACTAATAAGAGTCGAATAACCTTTTTCAAATTTGGGAAACGAGTTTCTGCAGCGGCATTCTTGAGATCCAAGACTTTATTCCAATATTGCAGAGGTTCCAGAGAAGAGTCGAGACCCAACATATCATGGTCTAACAAGGCGTGTTCCCGCCATTCTTTTTGTAGTCCAGTTTCAGTTACGAATGCTCTCAGATTTGGAAATTTTTGTAAAATGTAGGTCAAGTCTTGTTGTTCATAAGATTTTGCAGTGAGTAAAATTCTTGAGTGACACCTTTATTTCTTTATAAAACATAGCTGCCAAAACAATCAATACAAAACTCCTTACATTACACCTCCCCTCTTAACTAACAATACCTATTGAAACTAAAAATACTATAATATATATTCGAATTAAAACTAAACAACTTAACACTAAACAATAGTATTATAAAATATATCGTCAATGCCATAACGCCTAGGTGGCCAACGCTTCCGCACGAGCTCGCGACGCTGTACGGCCTGACGTGCCGGTCCCCCTGACTCGGGCTCACAACGCTCCCCGACTCGTAACGAAATTTCAGGCTGGGACCCAGGCCCCGGTTCCCCCACTGCCCGAGACTGTGACTCGCCCGAAACCTCGGTCCGAGAACTAGGTTCCATTTCCCCCGCCCTATGAGACGCTGACGCGCGCGGCTCCTCGCCTCGCTCCGGCGGACTCGCCTCGGACGCCGAGCTCAACGCCATCGCCACCATTGCGCCTCTGGACCGCCCCGTTGAAGTCCTATCCACAACTTCAATGGACTCTGAAGTATTTGAACAAACCTCCGAACGTTCTTTAATCTGATCGATATGTCGATGTATCTCAGTTCCATCAATAGCAAGTATTTTATAATTTGTATTACCACTTTTCCCAATGATTTCCCCTCCTAACCATTTATTACCTTCCCTGTAATTCCGATACCAAACCTTATTTCCTATCTCGAATGACCTTTCTACCCCTCCCGCAGCGACTTGTTGCCGTGCCTGGGCAGATCGAACTAAATCCTCCCGTTCTGGTTTTAACTTATCTAAACGCGTGCGCAACGACCTGCCTTGCAAAAGTTTGGCTGGACTCTCTCCTGTCGTACTGTGCTCAGTGTTTCGATATAATAAAAGAAAACGACATAACGCCGTATCTACGTCCACGCCCTGTATCAAAGCTTTCTTTATGATCCGTTTACAAATTTTTACTGCATTTTCCGCCGCTCCATTAGACGCAGGATGATATGGGGCAGAAAATATCTGTTCAATACCATTCTGACTTAAAAAAGCTCCAAATTCTTCACTTTGAAACGAAGAAAAATTATCACTGACCAATTGCTTTGGGAGACCAAATCTAGCAAAAATTTCTCTTAACTTATTAATTACAGCCCTAGCTGTGATAGAGCCCATTTTAATAGCCTCGATCCACTTTGAACTGGAGTCGACTACTACCATATAAGTAAGCCCAGCTATGGGTCCCAAAAAATCTATGTGTAGCCTCGTCCACGGCCGACCCGGCCACGGCCACATGTGGGGTGCGTGCGCCGGCGGCGCGTCCGCCACCGCAGCACACACTTCACACGCGCGGCACATCGCCTCCAACGCCTCATCTATGCCGGGGAACCACACATAACTTCTTGCTAAAGCCTTTGTTTTCACTATGCCCATGTGTGTGTCGTGAACACAGATCAGAGAAACAAGGGAGATGTGCTAAGGGGGCGTGGCGCGTGCGAACTCATCTGGCACAAAATAGCCCAGATGACAGTTTTTGTCTTTAGTCGGATGTCATTCAAAGATTGCTTCACTTCTCTCGGTTTTTAACAAAATGCCGCGTTGTTCAGTGGTTGTTTGTAAAAATTCAAGCTGCAAAGTGAATTACATGAAAGATGGCATCTCATTTCACATGTAAGTACAAGTATATTGTTGTAATTTTCCCTAAAAACCAATAAAACATTATTTAGCGGTATCAAAATGTAATAAAGTGACAAGTCTATATCTCATTATGAACAAAAACCATTGCTTGCTTAGTAGAAATCTATCAATGAATCGGCCGGTCTTACGACGCAATGGTTAGGTGTTCTTTACCGATTCTTTCACTAGCACGATAGATCAATTTTCGTGGTATAGGGTACCACGGGATAGGGATGTGACGATGTAAATACGAGTACATTGTTGTCGATATTATTTTGACGACCAAACTATGATCTGTGATACAATAATTAATAGTACATACTTAGTAAACAATAATTGCTATTCGTGAGTTATATTCATGAGCTACTATATTTATCGTTATAATTATTACCATTTTTATTTTTACTTACTCAACTTACTTAGCTGACGAAACGTATAAAAATATACTAGGTGAATTAATATAATGTCAATTTACGTAGATACTCATTACTCACGTATGGATAATATCACTCATTAATATTAATATTTAAGATATCCGAAGGATGCAGAAAGAAAAGAAAAGTGGATAAATGCTACAGGAAGGGGTCCAAGCTGGTTTCCTACGAAAAATAGCACAATATGCTCGTCTCACTTTGAGCCAAAGTGCTTTCAACCATTGAAGAAAGTTCGTCGGCTCTTCGAATGGTCAATCCCAACATTGAAGTTGCGTTTTGTGTTGACTGTACGTTAATAACACCTACTAGATAATGACCGTGACTTAATGACTCCGCCTGGCGTGACTCCGCCTGGCTTAAGTTTTTTTTTATTCCGCGGGAAATCCTGATTTTCCGGGATAAAATATAGCATACGTCCTTCCCCGAGACGCAATCTATGTCTATACCAAATTTTATTTAAATTGGTTGAAAAGGTGGTTCCTTGAAAGCGTAGACAGACCCACTTTGTCATTTATAATATTAGTCCATAAGTCCAAATACCTATTATATTATTATAAATTATGATCACATACATAAACCTGGTTCCTAACTAGAATAAACTAAACTTACCTAGAAAAATTAAAATGGATGTAATTAGACCATGCTGCCATACTCATTAGAATTGTGTTTTCTTCAGTGAAAATATAATTATTAAAGAATGGACTGAATAGTTGTTTATTGTCTTAGTTTGCTCACAGTACCTTAAACTGCAATGTGCCAATATATGATATTGTTGACAGAATTATGTGGAACCTTCCACGTCCAAAGTACGTATTGATTGTGAACTGGATGCAAATTATAAAAATAAACGTAATTTGGTAAGTAACCTTGTCACCATACCAAAAACCTGCACACAGTTTTTATTATATATAACGCGAAGTACAGATAGTGAAAATAGATGTAGATAGAAATATAATTATTTCATTTGCATATTTAAGAGATTTTTTTTTTCTTTTCAGAGATTTTTTTTTAAATTTAAATTTTTTTTTTTTTTGAATTTTAATATATTATGCTTATTGTTTAAACTGTACCTATGTACTTAGTCAAAGTAAAATTATGTAAATACATCATATTTTTTTCTTAATTGCAGACTAATATTCCAAATTCTCCGATGGGAACTGAATTACAACACCTCATTAGTGAGCAAAATGATAATTCTGTACGTTAAACTCAGTAAATTATTTATTATTGTAGCTACATAAATGTGTGAAAATAAGCACGTAATTGTCTATTTTTAGCAAACTGCTGTCCCAACGTCTCCGATGGATAGTGTTGATACTAATTTAAACGTTCGACAAATCATTTTGGTATAGTATTAATAATTTATTTCTTTTTTGAAGAACTTTTTTTATCAAATATTGCTACAGTAGTAAGTTGCATATTTCCATTTACTTTAAGCTGAAATAATAGGATTTGTTTGTTGCAGGAGCATCCAAAAATCCTAGATGAAAATGACATTATTGAAACCCCTCGAAATAGGAAATTACGCCAATTGATAAACGCACAAGAACATTTAATAAGAAAGCAAAAATTACACATTAAAAAACTTCAAAAGAGCACTAGTCGTTATCGGAAAAAAATTACCAGTTTAAAAGATATTTTGGATAATCTCAAAGAAAAAAACTACATCGGTGCTGATCACTTTACGCAATTAGAAAACCTTGGAGTTAGGGATCTTATGCAGCGATATGAGGAAAATGTTTCATCGGGACAAAAGACAAACAAGAAGTATTCTCCTTCTTTAAGAATCTTTGCGTCTACTCTTCACTTTTACTCGCCAAAGGCGTACGCGTATGTAAGGCAAAAATTCCAAACAGCTCTACCCCATGTCCGAACAATAAAAAAATGGTATCAATCCATCGACGCTCAGCCGGGATTCACGCAAGAATCATTAAAAGCGATTAAACTTAAAACTGCCAACACTAAACATAAATTATTGTGTAATTTAGTTATCGATGAAATGGCAATCAAACAGCGTGTAGAATGGGACGGAAATAAAATGCACGGGTATGTCGATATATCTAATTCAGCAGAGCAAGGGGATTGTTTACCAGAAGCTAAAGAAGTTCTTGTATTTTTACTAACCGCAATTAATGGAGCTTGGAAAATACCAGTCGGGTATTTTCTCGTTGACGGCATCACTGGGGAACAGCGGTCCAATCTTGTAATACAATGTTTGGAGTTACTAGAAGATACAGGAGTAAAAGTAACTTCGATGACTTTTGACGGCTGTCCAGCCAACATCACCATGGCTAAGAAACTTGGGTGCTCTTTTGACATTGAAAATTTAAAAACAAATTTTGAACACCCCGTTACTCGTCAGCCTGTTCATATATTCCTTGATCCATGCCATATGCTCAAACTATTACGGAATGCATTCGAAGCATATGGATGTTTTATGGATGGGGCAAATAGGTGTATAAAATGGAGTTATTTAAAAAACCTAAATGATCTTCAAGAGAAAGAAAAACTTCATTTAGCTAACAAATTACGAAAGGGTCACATCTATTTCAAAAACCAAAAAATGAAAGTTCGCTTGGCATCACAATTATTTAGCAACAGTGTTGCAGATGCTCTACATTTTTGTAGTGAACTTCATATGGTTGGTTTTAACGATGTGGAAGGTACCGTCGAATATTTAAAAACTGTCAACGACTTGTTTGACGTATTAAACTCGAGGCATATGGCACAACTGCACTATAAAAAACCTGTTTGCTCAAGTAACAAAAACAAGGTTTTTCAACTTTTGGAAAAGGTGAAACGGTATCTAATTTCTATAAAACTACCAAATGGTACTAAGCTTATCAATACGCCGAGAAAAACCGGTTTTATTGGTTTTCTAGTCTGCATAGAAAGCCTTATTGCATTTTACATTCAACACGTTGAAAAAGATCAACAATTGAAGTACGTACCAGTTTACAAGATCAGCCAAGATCACTTGGAGTTTATGTTTGGACATATTAGGTCTCATGGTGGATGTAGCACTAACCCAACAGCGCGACAATTTCAATCGATATATAAAAAGCTCTTGGTAAAGTCGGAGCTTCGAGATTTTGACCAGGGAAATTGTACATCCCTCGAAGAAGTTTCTATTTTAACATGCTCCTCTGCTGTCAAAAATATAAATCGTTCAATCGAACCATCTAAGTTAGATGAGAGTAATGTAGAAGATGAAATAACTTCATTGTATGAACAAGCCATCTTTGACGAAGAAATAAGTGTACTTATAGACGATATTACAGAATTTAGTAGCCAGGTGGTGTCATACATCGCAGGTTTCATAGTACATCGGTTGCTAAAACTATTAAAATGTCATACATGCTGTAGTGGTTTGATTGCCGATACAACTGATGACAAGCACCTTCGGTTTATAAAATTGAAGGATAAGGGTGGACTTATATTTCCTTCCAATGATGTAATAACCATTTGTAAGCATATGGAAGTAATCATAAAATCCTCCATTCTTTCAAATGATAACCTAAAAATATCATCTAAAAATATAAAACAACAGCTGATGTCAAAATCCTTACCGCATTTTATTGGTATGAATCTTTTTGAAAATATAAATTTTCACCAATATAACCAATCACCAATGAATAACCATTTAATAATGCTCATGAAAGCGGTAATGGAGAAATATATAAATGTAAGACTACATTATTTAACAAAGAACGCAACACCCAAATTATCTAAGCGGCAAGTGTTGAATAAATATTTGCATTTCACAGGTCAGTAATTTACAACAGCTGCCATATTATCTAAACTATAAAGAGGAAAGATTTGTTTGTTTGTAATGGATAAACACAAAATCTACTCAAATGATTTTAAAAATTCTTTCACCTATTGAAAGCTACATGATCAGCGAGTAATATTTTATTTACATAAAATTTGAGGTCCTTACGAAAATTGCAATAATGTGAACTAAGTCTCGTCTCTTTTGAAAGCTTAGATGGCGTGCGCTGCGTAAACAGTTAAAGTTACACGAAAACAATTATTGTATGGTGGAATTGTTCCTCTTAAAAAGTTCTAAAAAAAGTCTGGGATAGCATGTATCTATCTTTTAAGGTTGACTCACAATAACCATTTTTATGATTTTCAAATTTGGTCTAAACCAATGCTTTACTTGCGAAGATGTTTTTACCGACCTAGTTTAAAAGTTTTGTTTGTGCCTAATTGTTACCCTTCATATTAATAATCCTTATCAAAATAAATATGTTATTCATCTCAAGTATCTAATTAAGATAAAAATTGTCCTACATCATGGCGGGCTGGCGGCTGTGGCAGGTGTGGTGAGGACGGGGCGTACTCTTACAATGTAATATAAAAAAGGAAAACTTGCCTACTGTCCCCTGGCTATAGACTATTAGGATTATTAGTGCTACCCATGCGAAGCCGGGGCGGATCGCTAGTTTGATAATTATTATAGTGAGTTTAAACCTTAAAATATAAATGAAATAACTGAGGGGAAAAACCTAATTTAATAAAGTAGTAATAAACATAGCATACAGAAAATAATATAAACCTATAAAATAAAAGAGTAAAAGGTGAAGAGGTGCTATTTATTGAGATAAGGTCAGGCGGGGCAAGGGCGCCATAGTTTTTGCATAGATGATTTCGATGCAATTTTTTTATTTTTATTGTTGACTTATGAGTGAACATTTATTAAATTGTCAATATTTGAACTTTTGTAGCTGCAAAAAACGTGGATTCAATCAAATCTATCAATATTTTTACGATATATTCTATTAAATTGTAAAACATGGCTATAGGCGCACTTGCCCGTGGAAACGGGGCAAGTGCGCCTATATAAATAAAAACGCTAAAATCGTACGTTACCAGAAAAACAGATTATTTACATAATAGAACATTTACAAATAAATGCATTACTTTTGGTTTCTTTTTAATTTACTCGTCCTATAGGCTACTGCAGCTTCCATAACAAATTTGGGGCAAGCGCGCCATAGACTAGTCATCAGGGGCTCTAAACCTTTACTGGTGTTTTTTTTTATAAAAAGTAAAATGCTGTATTTAAATAAAAATATTTGCAGGTTTGGCTGGAATAATAGATATCTTTAAATCAAATTAGACTTTTATTTTATCCATTACTTACTTACGTCTATGTAATAAAAAAATACAAAAGTAGGTAACAAATTTTCCTTTGACGCGATAGGACGCAAACACATAATAATCTAGTGGATGGCACGCAAGAACTTACATGGTAAAGTAGAAAACATTTCAGTCTTTGTTAGGCTTAAGTATTTAAACAACATGACACGTTACAATCAAGCAAAAATAACAACAAATTATCTAATGTCAGTAATTTAGGTACTTAAATACTTAGTAAAATCGTGTAAATCTTTGTTCACTTTGGTCCTAATTATAATTAGGAGTATCATCTCAAAATCAAAATATTTTATTTCACATAGGCCTAGATGGGCACTTAAAAACGTTGAAAAAGGTGCAAGGTTCGGGTTGGTCGTTTCCATGGAGAAGAACCGGCAAGAAATTCCATGATTACTCTTTTCAAATCATTTGGTAGGTATTACAACATTATTAAGTTACAGCATAAGTACCTCCTTAGGTATGGGGGGACAGCGTAGGCCCGACAATAGGTTGTTGCTTGCTATACAAAAAACGTAAAACAAGATAAATATACTTAACAAAAGTTTACAAGCATCTGGGAATCATCAATCACTTAAAAGACTAAACAAAAAATATGAAACAAATATCTCCAAAAATCTTAATTAAATAAATAGTAAGAACTTACTGTAAATTAAATTTACCGATATTAATACTGAAGGATATTTGGCCACGACGAGTTATTGTGGGTTTCGGCAAAACTGACACAACATCTCCAACATGTTTCAACTCACATATATCGTCCACATTAGGATAGACAAAAAGCAAACCTCTTTGTTTTGTTTGAGTTTTTCGTACATATTTTATTACTGGAATATCATCATTCATATTAATAATTTGCCCTACATAATGTTTAACACTTTTTTTTGCCGAAAACTTGACTAGAACCCAATCACCTTTCTTTAATTTATTTGACGTTTTTTCATAATACTCTATATCGGTGAGCCCAAAATCCGTATATACGTTTTCTTCATCATCTGATGTATGTTCTGTTAGGTAAATATTACGGTAACTTTCTAGGTCCATATCCGAACCATCTGAATCATGAATCGTAAAGTCACTGTCTTCTTCTAAATCTTCTTCGATCTTAATTTTCTTTTGCTTATTTTTCGTTTTTATTTTGATGGGGTTGTTTTGTCTTTCATGTTTTATTTTTTTAATAGTCTGTATTTCATCAGTACCCTGTAAAGTAAAGTCTGCAGGTCGTTTCATTTTATGTCCTGTAAAAATATCTTTGGTCAGTTTTTCACCAACTTTCAAATATCTGTCTTCTAAAATAGCAATTTTCGGTTTTGAAGTCAGTGGCAGTGGTGATTTTGAGGAGCTTGCAAGGCAATCAAGTATTGAAGAATTGTCGTGAAAAAGATGAATTGGGTCACGGACGTTCAAGTCTGAATTAAGTGATATTATTTCAGAAAGAGTTGCTTCTGAGCTTGATGGGTCAGTAACATGCGATTGTTTGTTTTTCGCCTGTCTTATATTTTCACTTTTTACGACAATTTTCTTTACTTTTACTTTATCAATTTTCTCATTTTGTTTACTTATTATATCTTTCTTTTTTTGCTCTCGTTGCTTTCGTTTTTCTTCTTTTTCTTGTTCTTTTTTGGATTTTTCGTCTTCCTTCTGTTTCAATCTTTCAATGACGTCCTGATGCGTTATCACCTCTGCACTTGCGGAAATTTTAACTTTCTTTTTCTTGACATTGCCAGTTTGTGATTGTTTGGTAGATTGTATTAATAAATCTTCAAAAGATATCTTCTCCGACGACTTTGGCAAATTGGTGATATGAATTGAGTTTAATTTAATTGAAGAGTTAAATTTATTTAGACATAATTTGCTTAAGGTTACTGGTGAGCTACGAGCGAGTGTTTGTTCCTTCGATAAATTTTCTTGGTGTTTTTTCCATCTTTTTACGGCTTCTGGGTCTAGTTTGTGTTCCGGTACCGCATTTCTGTTAAAAGGGTAAATTCCACTTTTTTCAAACCCTTTTTTTATAACATTGCAATTAAGATTTTTCCAAACTCTTTCCACTGTCGCTGAAAACTGATCCTTAGGTAACTTTTCGCCTTTATGTGTGCGTTGCCATTTAACCATTTCCTGATCCCAAGCGTCTTTATAAGGTTTGAATACGCTTAGATCAAGTGGTTGAAGAAGGTGACTTGTGTGTGGTGGCAATTTTATGATGGTGATATTATTTTGTTTTGCCATTTCAACAACAGCTAGTTGCACGTGCGTGCTGTGACCATCATAGATTAGAAGCGTTGGCTCTTTCTCATCTTTGACCATGGGAATGAAACTTTTTGCCATGAACTCTGCAAAAGCTTCGGATTCAATCCAACCATTGGATGTCGCAGTGTACAAAGTGCCAGGATATGCTTCCTCAGATGTCCATCCACTCCACACATGCTTACCTTTGAAAATTATAAATGGAGGCCCTTTACCTCCAGATGCATTGCTTCCAACCAAGACGGTTGTGTTTGCTTTACCAGCTGATGATGTTGTTCTAGTTGAAGGATATCCCTTTAAGCCGACCACTTTGGTTTTTTGAGGGTCACTGCAGTAGCTTGTTTCGTCAATATTAAATATTCTTTCTGGCTTATTTTCAAGCCCTAGCTGTTTAATAACTTTTTCGACAAGGTCGTAAAATTCTTGTATGATGAAAGGGTCAGCCGCTTTTTTACGGGCTATCTCAACTGCTTGAGGTTTTTTTATTGACAACCTATGTCGAGTCATAAAATTAGTAAACCAATCGTTTCCAGGGATGTCATTGGTAAATGGTGTATTTATGTTATTTTTTTTAACGTACTCGCCAACCAGTTCTAATACCTCTTTCCGACTTAACCCGAAGCCATACCTTTCCATAATATGTAGACAGTTAGCTAACTCTATTTCAATTTCAGCTGACAAGGCTGGTGGTCTACCTTGCGTGGATGATTTTTGGCCTCTTCGACCCGTCACGTGATCCATGATTGTTTTACGTGGTATACCATATGTTTTAGCTGCTTCATATCCAGATAGGCCTGATCGGACAGCGTCAACTGCCTGACATAATGTTTCTCTAGACCAAGAAGGCTTAACGGTTTTTCTTTGATAAGTACGAACCATCTGTAAAAAAACAATAATTTTAGAACCAGGTGTAGTAAGTATCCAACTGCTTCTTCTTGTCGAGAGATCGGTGGGCAACCTAGTGTCAGAGTTGTTCAGGAAGCCCAAAGGGCTCTGACATGGCTTAAATACTGATGTTGAATGCTAACAGCCGGATCGATAGTTTACCAGCCACCCATCCAAAGTAGCTTGACTTCGATTATCGCTTCCGATTTACGAGTTTAGGCACACCTAAGCGCACAGAGAGTAACGAACAAAGGAAATGACACGTACGTTGGTCTTACTGTTAGCACTTAGCACTAAAGATCAACGAGTTATATAATTATAGCATCCCAAAAGCAAATTTCAAGAAAATACAAATAAAATTACTTATTTAAAAATAGTTTATAGACTTAATACGAGGCTTTTACTGTAAACCCATCACCCAACGCCTTCTCATCACAAGACCTGAAGCACATCTAGACAGTAACTTCTCAATACAGAAAAACATTACCCTTATTCAGAGGCCGTCGGGTAAGAAAATATCTGAATCATAAAAGTTGACGACTTCTGGCTCGGGGAAAGTGCGCCATACTACTAAAAACTTAGGCGCACTTGCCTCACTTGACTATTTTGAGGTTAAGATTTTAAATTCTATAAAAAAATATTAATTTCACTATCTAGGACTAAAATACAGACATAGATTTAAAGAAAAACAACTAAATTCTGTACTCACCTCATTGATTTGCCGCAACACGTAAAATATTTTAAGATCTAAGGGGATTAGTAACATGTGCTCATCTCTGGTAACAGGTTTAAATGACACTAAAACTAAAATGGCGGATACATCAAGTTATGGTGAACAGAGACATCTGTGATTCTGAAATAGAAATGTGTTTTAGTTTGTTGCATGGATGTAAGATGTCATTAGTTGTATTATATCTGTAGTTTTCGATATTTTTATGGTAGGTGCGCTTACCCCGTCGGCGCACTTGCCCCGCCTGACCTTACCTATTATGTTCATTGTTTTTTTAAGTTTTGATTAGTCATAAGAAAAAGTGCTATTATATTTGTCCCATTTATTTAATCGTAAAGAAAAATTTTATAATTTTTCGGGTGTAGGTATATTTGTATAACTAGCTGATGCCCGCGACTTCGTCCGCGTGGATATACCAAGTTTCATCGAAATAACTTGAGAAATGACCGACTTTTATACAAACTTTCAACCTCTATTTCACCCCTTCGGGGGTAAAATGTGTTCATCGAGCGATGAGTTGGCAATTAAGATGTCATCTAAAAAAGTTACAACATTTGGGATATCCTTGAACAAATTAATCATAATTCTCTGAAAAATTCCAGGACTCGACGCTAACCCAAAAACGAGTCTGTTATAACGGAATAGTCCTCTACATTGAGGTATTATGTACTAACGTACTAGAGAAGACACCGCGAATGTAATCTGTGCTGCGTCGCGAAGCACGCGGCGGGTGCGGGACGCGCGGGGTGCGCGCTGGTAAGGTCATAGATGAGACACGCAGAAGTGACACTAAGTATTTTCTGCCTATTGGGTTATTCAATGAGACTATGTACTTTTGAATGTATGCAGTGTGAGACTGCATAAAGTGCACATATGAAATAAGATAATAGTAGACCTAGTTTTATAGACGGAAAAAAATAATTAAAAAGTAAAAACAAAAAGATATGCATTTTATACAACTTTAACCTTTTTATTAGGAACTGTTGACACTATAAAAGAAAATGTTATAACTTAACCAATCCTATCATGTTAAAAAATAAAAGTGTCATTTTTATCTTATTCTACCTTTTCATTATAGAAATGAAGTGAAAAAAAACATCGTTTCCTATAATAGTTATTTCTGTAACAAGAGAGCAAAATTTTTTTTGTTAAATTTTTAAAGTTTTACTGTAATTAATTACCGAGAAACTAAAGAAGTTTCAAAATGGCGCTGACTTTTTTAAATTTTGGTACCAGTTTCCTGTTTTGTAATCCTAGGGATCCTCAGATATCGATTTTGAACGAAATCGGTACAATAACAAACAATTTCAAAATGGCGCTGCCTTTTTTAAATTTTGGTAACAGTTTCCTGTTTTGTGATCTTAAGGAGCCCCAAATATTGATTTTAATGAAATCTGTAGGTAAAATTCACTTTTAATCTATGATATTCCGAGAAATGGTGGAACGTGGGTGAATCAGTAGAAAAATATCTTCAAAAATTTGTTTTGGTTTGTTTTCGTAAACGTTTTGTTTACTTACCGATGATATGTCACGCCACAATCTTTTTTTATTTACAGTTGTATTATTTTTACACGTTTTTATAACGCACGACGGCATTTTAAAATTTTCGTGCGAGCACAATTTCGACACGCGGCCGCGAAGAGCGTAGGCGAGAGACTAAATAAGGTGAAGCCGGCCGGCCGCAAAGCATGGCGCAATTTTTTTGTTTGCGGCGTCGGTTCTAGTACTTGTACATATAATTCAATGGTCCTCTATGAGTATTTATAACAGTGAAATCTTTCGAACCTTGATCCAACTCGATTTGATTATACGCCTGGGATAAATCAATTTTACTAAAATACCTACACCCATTTAAATTTGCCAAAAGATCCTCTATTTTTGGAACTGGATACTTATCGACAGACAAAAAACGATTTAATGTGGTTTTATAATCGGCACATATTCGTATGGCGCGGTCCGGTTTGTTAACAATAACCAACGGGGTAGCCCAGTCCGACGTGTCGACAGGCTCGATGACGCCGGCGCGCAGCATCGCGTCCAGCTCAGCGTCGACTCGCTCCCGGAGCGCGTATGCGAGGGGCCGCGCGCGACAGAACACCGGCACGGCGCCCGCCCGCACGTGCAAACGAGCGCGTCCGCCTGTGAAACGCCCCAGACCGCCCGACACTAATTCAGAAAATCTGGAAAATATTTCCTCTGCATCATTCTTTGTAGACCCGGGAAGTTGCAAATTATTAACCTTGCACTTGGGTATTTCAATATTTAATTCGGCTAACCATTGCCGCCCTAATAATGATGTCGTTCCATTGTCGATAACATACAAATTTAATATTTTCATGTTATCTTTATACTTCACCTCTATGGGAATATACCCTAAAGGCCTTATTTTCGTCCCGTCATAAAAAGATAATGTTAATCGACATGATCTTAATGATATATACTTAAATTTGTTTACATATGTTTGCTTACTTATACATGACAAAGCAGAACCAGTGTCAATCTCCATAGTCAAAGGCTTATTGTCTAGTAACACTACTATGCAAACCGGTCTGTAATCCCTCAGAGACATCTGATAAATCGGCTCATCTTCTTCGATGACCTCAGATGAGCCCAACTCCTCATGAACCGAGTCCTCGTCTAGCAAATGGTTGGTGCCCGCCGTGTAAGTCATCGACCTGCCCGCACCGCGCCCTCCGCGCGCTGCCGCCGTTCCCCAACGCACTCCGGTGCCGCGCCCCGCGCCACCACGCCGTGCCCTATTATTATAGCCGCGTACCACATTTTGCCTCGCAGTCTGTGCTCGGTTTTCGTCAGGACAGCGACGGCGTAAATGCCCGACCTGACGGCATCGGCTGCACTCAAAAAATTTGTACGGGCAACTATCTTTATTGTGCCGCTGATCCATTCCATTTCCATTCCAAAAACATTTCCAATCGTTCGCAATATGCCTCCCAATTTCCCCCGCTCACCTCAAACTCCGCTATTTTATTCGAAAAAGCCATAATTTTAATTAAAATTTGATCTATCCCATCCTCGTCGCCATTGTAAAATTCTTGAGTGACACCTTTATTTCTTTATAAAACATAGCTGCCAAAACAATCAATACAAAACTCCTTACATTACACTAAGATTTCAAGAATTTTGAAAATGTCGTCAGAAAAATCAAACCTTTTCTTGATTTGCGTAATTAATTCAATATAAAAATTCAGGCAATCCTTTTTGTATGTTTCCACTTTTTTATCAAATTCCTCCATCTCCTTTGAATCTTTAATATTTTGCTTCAGTTCGGCCAAGCTGGTTTGGGCTAAAACGCCCAGGTAAATTTTATCCAATTCAAGGAAATTTGATGGAGTTGATGGATTGATTTGAAGAGCGCTAGTCGCTTTGCAGTAGTTAAACTTTAAATAGTTAACTGCCAGAGTTTTAATTAGTTTTTCAATTTCAGGTTTTAATTTGTGCAGCAACGGAGTTTGCGATTGAAATAGTAAGTTGAAGTCATTTAGTAGGTCCAATGTGTATGACATAAACTCCAAATAAAGTCGCATGAAGTTGTTATTCAGAGACACTAAAATGCTGTCAGTCGTACGGGAAGGGTCCTCGAAAACTTCAACACGAAAATACTCTTGTAATGCAAGATATTGTTCGAGCACACGGTCGACACACTGTTTTAGAGAAAGCCATCTAGTAGAAGCTGGAGATAGGATTTTGTGCAATTGAAGCTCGAAAAATTCCTGGAATTCCTTAAGTTTTTTTGTCGGCCATGACTTCGACTGAAATGTGCAGCAATGTTTCTGAGCATATCTTCGACTGATCGCGGCATTTTTAAGCACGCGTTAGATGCAGCCAGGTGAATCATGTGGCATGAGCATTTAATGCAAATTATGTGAGGAACAGCTTCTTTTAAATGCGAAAATACCGAATTATGTTCCCCTACCATGGAGTTTGTCGTATCTGACGAGAATCCAACCAGATTGTGGAGTGGTATATTGCGCTCTTTCAGAGTATCAATCAAAACCGAAAATAAATTTTTCGCCGTCCCAGAGTCCACTTCGACCATTGTGAGAAAACTTGTGGTTAATTTGTTTTCATTAAAATAAATTGCTGTCACAGCGCATTGTTTTTTAGTGCTTTGATCTGTCGTCTCATCCATGATTAAGGAAAAAAAAAATCCTTCTTGTTTGAGCGTATCGTTTAGTTTATTCTCAAAATGAGGTCCTAATACGTTGTTCATGACAGCGGTAGCCTTGGTACGGCCCATAGCCATTTTCATTGCAATTTTTGAGTCAGGGCAAATGTTCTTCACCAACGGGACCAAATCTTCGCATAAAGTAAATGGCAAATTTTTTGTAGCTAAGAGACCAGCTATTTTTAATTCTGCTCGTCGAGCCATTGCTTCAACGGGATCCTGCTTTATTATTCTTTCTACCGAAGGTGTTGATGATCGGGCTGATAAAATTGCAATGTGTTTTGTTGATTCGGCATGCCGCTGAATGTTGGGTCGATGGTTAGACAAAATAAGTTGGCATAAATTGCACATGGGTTTTATATTGCCTTTGTGTTCCTTAGCTATAAGCCAATTTTTATATTCCGGTACCTGTAACCATTTGTCATTGAATACGGGGTTTTTCTTGCTTATCGCTTCATTTTTTCCGCTCCGGCTGTTTTCCCCTATAACATGGTCGGATTGATTTTCGGGATTTAGATGGCTCGATGAATCATTATCGTTTGAACTAGAAGTACAGGATGGGTCAGGAAGGTTTAAGCTTTTTTCTTTGTCAATAAGAGTATCTAAATTTGTTTTTTTAACTTGTGCTTCATTTTTATCTTCTTTATTTATATCTGAATTAGGATGACAGGAGGATTTCTCTTGGATGGAGGATTGGTAAGAAAAGCTTGAGCTTTTTGAGCTACTGGGCGTGCAAGAAGGTTCAGTTGGGTTTATAATTTGTTTTTTTCTAGTCAGAGTATCGACATCCGACGGCCTGTCTGATATCGGTGGATCGCGTTTTCGTTTTAATACGAACCTATCCATTTTAAGTTAATACCTGCAAGCCAACACACCAAAAATATCATGCGCTTGTAATGGTTATTTTTTCAGGTTCTTAATAACATGCCAATATATCTTAATAACGTCATTATAAAAAGCAAATTATACGCAATCGCGCGCAAAAGCGTCCATCCATGCATGACACGATACACACGCCAACACAGTATTAGGGCACAGTAGAGTCATGCGGATCACAGATCAGGGGGCCAATTCTCAGGCAGTAGCTAATTTATCACGTTAGATATTTATGGAAAAACATTGTGCATATCGAAGAAAAGCTATTTTTCCTATTCTCACTTGTGAAATTTATGTATGCAAACATGGATATTTTTGTGATATTTTTAGTCGATATTTAAAAATTTCGATAAAATATCTATTTTCCTGAGAATTGGCCCCCTGATATTTGTACTAGAGTTGCGGATATCGTCAGGCACGCGTGAAACGTGCTGTTGAAATGCCGCTGAATGTTCACGTCCCGCGTGCGTATATCAGTCATCACAATGAAAAGATAGTATGTTGCGGGAGCCACACATGCTGACCAATCCCGCGTGCGTAATGATATCCGCGTGACTCTAAACCGCTGTTAGACGCATGTAGGGTTGCCAGATGGCCGGGAATTCCGGGATAGGCCCGGAATTTCACGCGTGGTCCCGTGTCCAGTAATCACACTTTACTGTCCCGGAATTCGTTAACACTAGTTTTTTTTCACAAAGTTAGGTATGACACCATCACACCACGTGGCGGCACGATTAAGAAAATCTCTAAAGAAAATCGTCGGTTTGTCGGTTATGTTTTGTCAATTCCATGGATTTGATCAAGTCTGCACTGCAAACTCGTATCAATTATGAAGAGCCTTGCTCAGAAATTTTATCAGTTTTGCAAAGCAGTGACGGAAGAAACTTTAAAAAGGCAAAGTCTAGTGATAAAGTAAAACTAAAGTAGTTGAATAGGAAGGATTTCCTTTGATTGAATATGATTGATTTGATTCATTTACATCTATATAGATTTTATGACAAATAAATGTTTTTAAAATCACTTGCATTTTTACTTTTAAAATAACTAGTCTAGTAATTTTATATTTTTTTTATTGCCCGTCCAACAGCAAACATTTATAGATGAAACCCCTGAAATGTCCAGTAAATGAAAAACGTATATCTGGCAACCCTACGCATGACAGAATCACTTATCACGTCTCTGCTCTCTGGTCTGTGCACGGAACACATATTATACTCTCGAGAGGACAGAATGCGGGTTTTTTGCGGTGAAATCCCGGATTGGATCGGCGGACGCCGAAACCGCATTTGTCATGGGCCATAATATAATATTACTTTACTCTATGTCATGGGCCTAATGTTTTGGTCGAGTAGTATTTAGTACATAAGTAATTAAAGAATTTAAAGACTAGCAAAGTTTTATTGGTGCGGTAAACCTGTTCGAAATTTATTTTAACCAAACGAAAATTTGAGGGGCAGCCCACTGAAGTGCACCCCACAATCAAAGCCTCAGCTTGATATGATATTGTTATTAGGTTAATTCTAGCACACAATACTAACACCATAAAAACATAAAATTAAAAAGTAGGTACATACTCAGTGAAAAAACTTCCCAAGCTGCAGCAAACTACTAACTAGCACACAATATTAACCCCATAAAAACATAAAATTAAAAGTGGTACATAGTACACACTCAGTGAAAAAACTTCCCAACTCCCAAGCTGCAGCAAATCAAAAACTTTGTTTATTTACCAATTTAGATTTACTCCGTGACCCGTGTACTTCACCACAGAACATCACACACACAGTCGCCCATAGAGTATATTGAATATAGTGCAGTCGCCGGAACGGCGCGGCGGCACTCGGCAGTCGTCTCGCTCGCCACAGACTAAAGAAGCGTATTTTTTTGTTATGGCTGCGTTCGTACTTGCTTAGGAAAGGGCGGCAGTTTTGGGCCGGATGGAGAAACGAAACGCAATTTTTTGTTCTTGATTCTTGAACACAGATTATGTAGTCTTGACTTCCTTAATTATTTTCTAATTTTGTTTTCGTAAAAGAACAAAAAGAACGGTTGAAGTAAGGGAACGCCGAGGGAACGCTTGATCATAAAATAGAACGCTCCAGTATATATAATGTACTCTGTGAGAACGCTTTTCGTTCCCTAGGGAACGATCTGGCATCGCTGCGCGAGACTGAACAAATTGTCATACATTGACACCTGCTATACAAGGCGTGCGTCAGCGTGTGTGTGAGAAGTGCGAGTATAGCGGGGGAGGGTAATTTTGCTCGCGCATTTTTTGTGTGCTATAGGGCACTAAACACCTTCGAATTGCGTAAGATTGGACAGAAAAAGTGTAGCTGTCACAAAATCATACTAAAAGAACCCTGCTATAGCATTTACGTCAAAAACTATGGAGAAAATAATGAATGCTATGGCAGGTGCGTCCTCGAATCTGAGTTCAAATGACTGTTATAGCAGGTATGTCCGCCAACGTGTTAAGGATTTTCATACAAACTCTCAACCCCTATTTCACCCCATCGGGGGTGGAATTTTGAAAAACTGTGAAACACATGTTTTCATTTTCAACCCGCAGCTCATATATCTAGTTTCATGGCTATAACTTGAGAAATTAAGGACTATCATACAAACTCTCAACCCCTATTTCACCCCTTCGGGGGTGGAATTTTAAAAAAATGTGAAACACATAATGTTTTCATTTTCAACCCGCAGCTCATATATCAAGTTTCATGGCTATAACTTGAGAAATTAAGGATTTTCATACAAACTCTCAAACCCTATTTCACCCCTTCGGGGGTGGAATTTTGAAAAACTGTGAAACACATATGTTTTCATTTTCAACCCGCAGCTCATATATCAAGTTTCATGGCTATAACTTGAGAAATTAAGGACTTTCATACAAACTCTCAACCCCTATTTCACCCCTTCGGGGGTAGAATTTCGGGATAAAAAGTATCCTATGTCCTACCTCGTAGTATGGGCTCAAATCGTGCCAAGTTTCGTTTGAATTCATTCAGTAGTTTCGGCGTGATGCGCGGCCAAGATACAGACAGACAGACAAAAATGAAAAAAATTACAGATTTGGCTTCAGTATCGAATAATGAGTGCCCTCCAAAAAAAATTTTCAAAATATCTTCAATGTACAGAATTGGACCTGTTACAGTTTTATTATAAGTATAGATAAGAAAAATTTATAGTTGTTTGTGTAACTTGATGAATTTTTTGATTCATATAATGTTACAACTATTATGGCCTAGTTAATTAATAGTTATTTGTTATACAAGAGTGAAAAGTTGTTTTTTAACCGCGTGCTCAATTTTGATGACCGAGCAAGCGAAGGATTCTAAAATTAGAATCCTGAGCGTTAGCGAGGGAATCTAAAGAGCACGAGGTGAAAAATCTTTTCACTCGAGTGCAACACGTATAGTTTTTCATCCCACCTCAGCGAGGAAATTAAAATTAAAAACGGTTGTATGGAAATTCGGCACCATAGAGGTAGAAGTAAATAGGTTTTAATGATGTTTTGAATTCACAAACTTCATAGACGAGTGATATTTACTAACGTGCACACGATGTTCTAAATTCAATTTACTTTGTCCTCAAGAGGATAATAACGGCTTTTGCATTCAGATATCGAAGAGTAAAAATACTCTTTTCATCATACCTATTCGAAAAACGCATATTGCCTTCAGAGGATAGCGGGAGCAAAGTGTCACTTGTAGACCCATGGGACTTTTCATTTCTCTCTTCTGATTGGTCCGAAGTCACGTCATCAATTTGTTGATCGAATATACGACTTTGCATTTCTCTGTTCTGATTGGTCCGAAGTCACGTGATCAAGTTGTTGATCGGATATACGTCTTTACATTTTATTTAAACTTTAAATATACGTCTAAATAATGTCTATACAATTACATAGAAGGTTGATAGGAGTATCTTCTGATTGGCGCTTAAACGTATAGGTAATGTCCATACATAGTAGGTTGATACTCCTAGCTTTTTCTCATACGTAATGATGAAAAATAGTGTGTGTCACTCGGGGCCAAATTTTTTGTCCTCGGGCGGCGTATATTGAATTCCTCGCTACGCTCAGGATTCTACTTTAGAACCCCTCGCTACGCTCGGGATTCTACTATAGAATCCTTCACTTCGCTCTGAATTCAAAATAGCGCCCTCGGGGAACAAAAATTTTCTTTGGCCCCATGTAACACAAATAACTATTCCGAGAGGGTGGGATGAAAAATATTTTGGGTAATTTAGTATGAGGAGTAGGTAGGTACATAGGTACCTAATTACATAGGTAGGTACATAGGTACTTAATTGAAATTTTATTAATTTTTTTTCATAGATAAGTAGATATTTTTATAATTGTGGGTGTCTAATAAATTAAATATGAAAGTTTCGGTGCGTTTTATTTATCGCTCAAAATAGATGTTTTTTCCTCCATCATCATCATCACTTCTATTTACTACCGGCTCACTAAAGAGAACGAGTCTCCTCTCAGAATGGGAAAAGTTTGACCACAGTCCAACACACGCTGGCCGCGCTCTTTTGTTTCTGGTCGGTGATTCCTAGCTGATAAACCGGCCACACGTGCTGATCCGTTTTGAATGTGTATGAGAAACACATACGAGTAGGTACCTACTTATCCCGAAATAGAAATATTTAGAACTAGCGATCCGCCCCGGCTTCGCACGGGTAGCACTAATAATCCTAATCTATACCCAATATACTTAGGCAGATTTTACATAAGAGTCCGTCCTCACTACACCTGCCACAGCCGCCAGCCCGCTTTGATGTAGGGGGCAATTTTTATCTTAATTAGTGTAGGTAATAGAAGGTGGGTCAGGATGGAAAATAATAATTAATCCGTATTTCACTTTACACAATTTAATAGGTCTTTACCTATGAAATTGCCGTTTTGTATGGAATAAGTGAAAGTAGGTACTTATTTTTCAAACTTTTATTTCTGCTATTCGAAGTAATCACCCATGCAATCGACGCATCTTTGCCAACGCATTGGCAGTTTATTGATGCCCTTCTTGTAAAAATCAGCTGGACGGGAGGCAACAAACTCTTCAAAGACATTTTGTACTGCCTCTTGGGAATTGAATTTTTTACCCACTAAAAAGTTGTCTAAATTTTGGAAAAAGTACTTAATAGTCGGTAGGTGCAAGGTCTGGTGAGTATGGCGGATGAGAGAGAGCTTCCAACCCCAGCTCTTGCAGCTTGGAGACTGTCTGTTGTGCAGTATGGGGTCGCGCGTTGTCGTGAAGGAGCAGTGGGGACGACCGATTGACCTATTGATTGGCTATATTTATCATTAATATAAGTTATTGTTATGTTAAATTTAAATAGATATTTTTTATCGGAACTTGAAAAACAAAAACAAAAAGCATTGTTTATTTCAGAAGTTATTTAAAAAAACAAGACAGTAATTTGGCATTACGTTAGTCAAAAGAACTAAAATTATCAAATTTTGATAGTGTTTCTGATAATTATGTACCTATTTTATGTTTGCTGACCCATTTTTAGGGTTCCGTAGCCAAATTTGGCAAAAACGGAACCCTCTGTCTGTCTGTCTGTTTGTCTGTCCGTCCGTATGTCACATCCACTTCTAAAATAAGAGAATGATAAAACTAAAAAAAATATATGATGTACCGAAAATTGGTTTGAAGTGTTTGAACGAGATCTAGTACTTAAGTAGTTTTTTTTAATAATTTAAAACTTACTACAGGTTTGTACGGAACCCTCGGTGCGCGAGTCCGACTCGCACTTGGCCGGTTTTTAGTTTTTCTGATTGGCATGATTGGTAAGACTAATTAAAACTTCTGTAAATCTTATCTAAAATGGTTTTTAGGGTTCCGTAGCCAAATTTGGCAAAAACGGAACCCTTATAGATTCGTCATGGCTGTCTGTCTGTCTGTCCGTCCGTATGTCACAGGCTCACAGCCACTTTTTTCCGAAACTATAAGAACTATAGGTACTGTTGAAACTTGGTATTCTGTGAACCGCATTAAGATTTCCACACAAAAATAGAAAAAAAAAACAATAAATTTTGGGGGTCCCCATTGATGTAGAATTTTAGTACCTATGGGGTCCCCATACTTAGAACTGAAACTCAAAAATGTTTTACGGAGTTAAAATAAACAATAAGGTTCTTAGGGATTTAAATAAAGAGGTACAATAGGTATTACCACAGAATAGGTAGGTTTTATTATAGTAAAGTTCGTATTACGTAAAGATTAAAGATAATTATAAACGGAGTCACGTCCTTAACCATTACTTACCCAGGTACTATGCAATTTATAGGTAGGTATCTAACATTCGTACGCAAGCATTAATGTTTCGTTTCCTTGTTTTTCTATTGAATGCTCTAGGCACTTACAAGAGCCACGAAATACGAATTAATAACACGATAAGATAAGGCGAAGAGTTCGAGTCTTCCGATAACATTGTCGATGTATGTAATATGTACCTACCTACCTACCTACATAAGTAATACATGGAGTCGTCTATACGACGTCGACGACGTCATGCTCTATCGGAGACGTTTACTTCGATATGACTCGTCGACCGTAGTTGTTTATGGAGTGTTAAAAATGATCCGCCTATTGTGAAGTGTGTGACCAAAGAACCTACGAAGTTTAAAAATGTTTGCACAATGTTTGGAAAAATGCTCGGAGGCAGGACACTAAATGGAGGTTGACGAGAGATCGCAAGGCACGACTTGGCGTTGGCCGGTTCTCGTCTCGGTCGTTGTTCTAAACGTATGTACCTACCTATTTTTATGAGTTATGTTAAGTGCTCTACACAATCTATTATATTCACAAGTGATAAGTATGGGTAATATAGGTATGCTTGATACACACTGGCCTTCTACATCCCATTTGCAGGTAACCATCGGTGACCATCTCAGGTAATCACTTACCACCAGATGAGATTGCAGTCAAGGGCCAAGGCCTAGCGTGTATTGGAGATTTTTTCCATATTTCTTCAATCTATGGCACAGCTTTTAAGTATCATAGATTAAGATACCTACTCAGCTGTGCCGATATAATATCTCTATGCTCCATGCATCGACTAATGAGTTAAAAAGGATTCACGTAAGATAAACGTGTTTTCCATATTTTTACACGTGATGCATTATTTCTTATAGTATGTACATGTAATATGTGCCTAGTAGGTAGGTATACATATCAATGTAGTATGTCTAGCAATATTGTAGTATGTAGGTATAGGTATCTATGCACATACGTAGCACAGAGTTGTACGTAGCTAGGATAGTTAAGTACTAATACATAAAAACATATAAGTAAGCATGATAGGTAGGTATGTTTAGATATTCATTTAATATTTATTCATGGTACCTAGTTAAGGATTTGAGCTGTAGCTTTCTTAAATTGGTGATTAGTTTCTAAATACATAGGCATATCTAATAGATATTACCGGATTAGATATCAGTTTTATTATAGGCTTTTTCAGGCAGATACTCGCGTACCTACCTAATGCAATGATATTATACTATATATAGCTCAATTACCACTCACTCACTGACTGACTGACTCATTGACATAATTGTTCTCCTAGAAAGAGACAGAAAACGATATAATGATGTAGGGGAGATGTGTTCGGGTGCGGGATTCGAGTGGGGAAAAATTATGACATTTCGGAAAAACAAGATGGCGGCCGACATGATTCTCGCAACTCTTTTGTTTTCCAACCGATTTCGTTACAACTCGCAATTATTGAAGAAAATAATAAACGATTAACAAAAAAAGTGGAAAAAATTGGAAAACCAAGATGGCGGCCGAGCTGTAGTGTTTTCAAATTTTTGATTTTTCGACCCCGAACCGTGGCGCCACAGATCCGAAACGGCGTGGTCTAGCATGATATTTTTTTCTTTTTTCACCTACAATTATCCTGTATTTTGACAGAATGGGAGTGGTTTTTAAAAATTCAAGATGGCGGCTGTCGCGGCGGCCATTCGGTTTGAGGTACGAAAAAACGCAATTTTAAAATTCAAATTTCTCACAGTTGGCAACGTCGGAGCGTTTCGACTTCTATGGGGCGATTGTATGTACGGTCTCGAGGTATGGATTGGAAAAAAAAAATTACCCCATTTCTCGGGAAAATTTCAAGATTTACCCCAAAAATAAAAAAATCGAAATACGGACTTTTTGCAAAATTTGAGTACGAGCAACCACGTGTCTCACTTGTGCAAATGACATTTGGGTATTTTCGTCGCCGAGGTCTGGCAACACTGGAATTTATCAAAGTAAAAGTGATTTTCGACATGGTCTTCTTTCAGGGGCGATCATTTCGGCTGGGTGCGAGCAAGATGAAAAATTTAAATGTCATCAGGAGCGGTATATCCTGTAGTTTACGAGAAAATTATAAAACTATGTAAAATGTTTCTGTGAAACGAGGTGGCGGCCATTTTGTATTCTTTTTGTGTTTTCGAAAATTTTGATCACGTTTTTGAGGCAGTTGGCAACATTTGGGAAAGTTGACATGTATGGATCGATTGTGTAACTCGACCGGCAGTATCGAGATATCTAAACAGTGTTGCCATATTTGGGGTAGTTTTCGAGATGTTCCCAAAAATGTCCTCCTGTAAAATTTTGTATAAAAATTTTTTTTTTCACTGATGGCTTCGTATACACGTCATAAAATTAAACTTGAACAAAAATATGGAGACAGCTGATGATTGAGGATTTCGGAGACGGGTAAAGAGCACGGCCGAGGTATTGAAGATATGTGGGGGGTGCTCGACCAAATGTCATTCGAAACTTCATCCAATTGACAATGAGCTGACAAAAAATTCAAAATGGCGGATTTAAGATGGCCGCCATACAAATTTATTTGGTGTCTATCTCAGAAAGTATAAAAGATGGAAGAGTGGTTTCTTGGCAAGAGATGATCAGGACGAGGAGGTCTATTTAGTGAAATGAAAAAAATTGCAAGATGGCGGAATGTTTTTTTTCATACCAAATTATATGGCGATTAGGACTAATTGACGTAATTTATTGTTCTCCTAGAAAGAGACAGAAAACGATACAATGATGTACGGAAGATGTGTTCGGGTGCGGGATGGGAGTAGGGAAAAATTATGACATTTCGGAAAAACAAAATGGCGGCCGACGTGATTCTTGCAACCCTTTTGTTTTCCAACTGATTTCGTTACAACTCGCAATTATTGAAGAACTTAGTAAACGATCAATAGAAAAAGTAGAAAAAATTGGAAAAAAAAGATGGCGGCCGAGCTGTAGTGTTTTCATATTTTTGATTTTTCGACCCCGACCCGCGGCGCCACAGATCCGAAACGGGGTAGTTTATGTAAAGGAGATATGTTCGGGTGCGGAATGGGAGTAGAGAAAAATAATGACATTTCGAAAAATCACGATGGCGGTCGATTTGCAGAAATGAACCGGTCGAAGCATTGAAGATAGGCGGGGGTGCTCGACCAAATGTCATTCGAAATTTCATCCAAAAGACAATGAGCTGAAAAAAAATTCAAAATGGCGGATTTAAGATGGCCGCCATAAAAATTTATTAGGTGTCTATCTCAGAAAGTATAAAAGATGGAAGAGTGGATTCTTGGCAAAAGATGATCAGGACGAGGAGGTCCGTTTAGCGTAATGAAAAAAATTCAAGATGGCGGAATATTTTTTTTCATACCAAATTATATGGCGATTAGGACTCATTGACATAATTTATTGTTCTCCTAGAAAGAGACAGAAAACGATACAATGATGTATGGGAGATGTATTCGGGTGCGGGATGGGAGTAGGGAAAAATTATGACATTTCGGAAAAACAAGATGGCGGCTGACGTGATTCTTGCAACTCTTTTGTGTTCTAACCGATTTCGTTACAACTCGCAATTATTGAAGAAATTAGTAAACGATCAATAGAAAAAGTGGAAAAAATTGGAAAAACATGATGGCGACCGAGCTGTAGTGTTTTCAAATTTTTGATGTTTTGACCCCGAACCGCGGAGCCACAGATCTGAAACGGCGTAGTCGAGCATGATTTTTTCTTTTTTTCGCCTACAGTTATCCTGTATTTTGACAGAATGGTAGTGGTTTTTAAAAATTCAAGATGGCGGCTGTCGCGGCAGCCGTTCGGTTTGAGGTACGAAAAATCGCAATTTTAAAATTCCAATTTCTCACAGTTGGCAACGTCGGAGCATTTCGACTTCTACAGGGCGATTGTGTTCAGACTCGAGGTATGGATTGGGGAATAAAAATTACCCCATTTCTCGGGAAATTTTCAAGATTTACCCCAAAAATAAAAAAATCTAAATACGGACTTTTTGCAAGATTCGAGTACGAGTAACCACGTGTCTCACTTGTATGAATTACATTTGGGTAATTTCGTCGCCCAGGTCGGGCAACACTGGAATTTATCAACGTAAAAGTGATTTTCGACATGGTCTTTTTTCAGGGGCGATCATTTCGGCTGGGTGCGAGCGAGATGAAAATTTGAAACGTCATCAGGAGCGGTATATCCTGTCGTTTACGAGAAAATTATAAAACTATGTAAAATGTTTCTGTGAAACGAGGTGGCGGCCATTTTGTATTCTTTTTGTGTTTTTCAAAATTTCGATCACGTTTTTGAGGCAGTTGGCAACATTTGGGAAAGTTGACATGTATGCATCGATTGTGTAACTCGACCGGCAGTATCGAGATAATATCTAAACAGTGTTGCCACATTTGGGGTAGATTTCAAGAATTTCCCCAAAAATTTCCTCCTGTAAAATTTTTGTAAGAAATTTTTTTTTTTTCACTGATGGCTTCATATACAAGTCAGAAAATTAAACTTGAAGAAAAATATGGAGACACCTGATGATTGAGGATTTCGAGGACGGGTAAAGAGCACGGCCAAGGTATTGAAGATAGGTGCTCGAACAAATGTCACTCGAAACCTCATCCAATTGGCGGTGAGTTTAAAAAACTCCAAAAAGGTGGATTCAAGATGGCCGCCAAAAAACTTCGTCAGTGTCTATCTCGGAGAGTATAAGAGATGGAAGTGTGGTTTCTTGGCAAGAGATGATCAGGGGGGTTACTGCCACTGCTAAAAGAAAACTGATCTAAGCTTATTTTGATATTGTTTCCACAAATCTTACCATGACGTCCCCAAAAGTAAGCTTATTAGAACATTGTTTCCTAAGCAATTTTGTGACGTCAGTATGCAAATCATTCACTCAATTCGTACCATCAAGTGTTTTTTGAGCGCTAGCATTATTGTTTTACGAAGGATTTACGTCATATTTAGCAATCATAAAAAAGTTACTTTCTTGCGACGGATCAACGACGGATTGACTTTGTAAACAAAGAAATAGGAAATTGTGAGGTTTTTCAAGTGATTATTCTACTGGATTGAACTAAGTTAATGAGATATAACTTTAAAAAAGTGAGGTAGGTATTTAATTTTCCAAAAGTATTAAATTGAAGAATCAGGCACCCAGGGCGGTGGCCGACGGGAGAATGCTTGGAGTATTCCTACGTGCTCAAATCAGATTCAGAAATGAGGAGATCCGTAGATACCTAATTTAATAGGTACCAATTTCGAAGAACCGACAGACGTTTGGGTCGCAAGGTGCCTTGAATGGCGGCCTCACACTAGAAAGCGCAGCGTTGGACAACCCCCCACTAAGTAGGTGGACAGACGATCTCAAGTGTGTAGCTGGGAGCCGCTGGAAGCAAGCGGCACAAGACCGTGCCCCGTGGTCTGTGGAGATCCATGCAGGAGACAGCAATCCAGCAGTGGACGTTTATCGGTTGAGACGACGACGACGATTGCGAAAGCTTTGCGATGACTGCGATCTCGGCTCACCTGATGATAAGTGATGATGCAGTCTAAGATGGTAGGGGTAGGTACAACAGTTATTAGTAACTAGCTCATGCCCGCGACTTCACCCGCGTTGATGAAGGTTTTTTGGTTCCCGCAGGAACTCTTTAATTTTCCAGGATAAAAAGTAGCCTCTGTGTTATTCCAGACTATAATCAATCTCTCTCAAATCAAATTCTCTGTCTGTTTCAAATTTAATCAAGATCTGTTCAGCCGTTCTGACACAATTGAGTAACAAACTTTCATCTTTCATCCATCCATCCAAACTTTCGCATTTATAATATTAGTATAGATGTATTAAAATCATTCAAATGGCAAAGTAATGTACCTACTTATGTAAAAAATAGATAATATATTTATTATAATATAACAATTCACAATAACTAATTCAGTCACATTTGACATAACATAACTAAACTGATTTAATTAGGATATAATTTAAAATTTCAGATGACTCAGTATATCCATTGAGAAAACAATGATGATTCCAATATTGGATGCAGCACCAGACTCAGCTGAGGGCTGAGGCACATTAGTATAGGAATTTGCATGTTTGCACTCAAAATATGCCCTTATTCAACAACTCTGGCCAAGACAACGGCATTCATAGTTCTGGAAATAAACAATACTCAATTCAATTTAATAACATAAACATTTAGGTATTATAGATTGTATAATTCATATCAAACTTGTTTTCATAAAAATAAAAGTAAGAAAATAAAAAAAGCTTATTATTTTATATTTATTATTAACTAGATGTCCGCGTGGATTAAGAGTTTTGATTCCCGCGGGAACTCTATAATTTTCCGGGATAAAAAGTAGCCTATGTCCTTCTCCGGGATACAACCTACCCTTGTACCAAATTTCATGAAAATCGGTTGAACGGATAAGCCGTGAAAGCGTAGCAGACAGACACACTTCCGCATTTATAACATACTAGATGATTCCCGCGACTCATTCCGCGTGGATTAAGATTTTTTTATTCCCGCGGGAACTCTTTAATTTTTAGGGATAAAAAGTAGCCTATGTCCTTGCCCGGGATATAACCTACGTCCATACCAAATTTCACCAAAATCGGTTAAAAAGATGGGCCGGGAAAGCATAGCAGACAGACAGACAGACACACTTTCGCATTTATAATATTAGTATGGATTCCATACTAATATGGATATGCATTTAGAGCCAGTGGGAGATTCAATTAAGGATTCAAAAGCACTTGTAATAGTTTATTTGAATAAAAACATTTGTATTTTGATTATTATATTATTGTTTATTTTTCTTCGACATCCACAGCCACAATTTCACCAGAATTTTTTGTTTTATCCAAATCCTTAATCCCTTGCTATCTTTTCCAATTAACCCACTATTCTCCACATCATAATATGATGCTCTGGTTTACAATCCTCCTGTAGTCACTGATCTTGGTCTGGTCAAGGGAGCTCCTGATAATCATTCTAAATTTCAAAACTTAGTTCTTCAAAATTGGTCAAATGACCTTCTTATTTACACTGACACCTCAAAGTTGTCACGAGACAGTTGTGTTGGTGCAACCTGCTGAGTTCCCAGGTTTAAAATTATCCTACAATTTAATTGCCCTCCTGAGTCTTCGGTGTTTACAGGGGAGGCCATTGCCTTTAGAAGCAGTCCTGTTTACCGGGTCCTATAACTTAAAACAAACTGTTATTTTTACTGACTCCCTTAGCTGCTTACTATCCATCAAAGATAACCCATTCCGGAGTAAGTCAAGATTTCCCATCATTCTAGAGATTAGGGAGGCTCCTGTTCTCCTGTCATCAAAATGGTTTAGCCTTAACCTTGGTATGGATCCCAAGTCAGTCTGGCATTGCAAGCAATGAAACAGTTGATTCATGTGCTAAGGCTGCTATACAAATGGGTTCCCATGAGCATTTTAAGAATAGCACCCAAGATCTAAGCATCTAAAACTTATCTGGACAAGTCCTGGAACACATTCTGGCACGAATCAAAAACACTTAGGTAAATTCTATGACTCAATTCAACCTTATATACCAAGGCGTCCATGGTTTTCCTTTTACAAATATGCAGATAGGTGGGTAACCTCTTACGTCTGTCCACCTGCACAAGATCAGAGTTAGAGATCACTGATCACTCCCTGTGTGAATGTGGCTTAGACGAAGGTAGGTACTGTCTCCCATATTCTGTTTTCTTGTCCCAAACTTCTTCATCCCCTCTATGATGTCTTTCCATCTCAAATCCCTCGCCCAATAAATGTTGAGTGTTTGATAGTGTCCTTATTGTAAATTTCTATGTAAATATAGGTATATTATGTCTAATAATTATATTATAAATATTTATTATTTATTTACGTTCTTTGCTTGTCATTTGTCAATTTCAATTTGACAATTGATATATAAAATAACCGTTTCGTTTTACACAACGGTAAGGAAACACGTTCGAGTTAATTTTTAACCTGTTAAAAAAAGAGCAAACAAACAATTATTACATTATTTAAATTATTAGATAACATTATAAAACTTTTTGTTAATTATTGCATTTTATAAAGGTGTAATAACTTTGTTAAGTTATAATATTTAATTAAAAATGTATCAACACTGCGTTATATATGCATGAAATGAAACGCGATGCAATTGAGATAGCGCTATATAAAAAATATAGCTACATCTCGCTTACTCTGAAAGCAATGAAAAGACAATTGTAGAGTATCATTCGTTCTTGCCGTGTTCTTGCCATCATGTTTAAAAGAGTAAAACCATATTACTTTTGAGCTGTCATGGTAGCTTTCTCAGTAATATTACAATGAGATTGAAACAAGATGTTCCTGTATCATAATGGTTTTCTAAATGTTGATAGTAACCCCCCAGGACGAGGATGTCTATTTAGCGAAATAAAAAAATTTTAAGATGGCGGAATTTTTTTTTTCATACCAAATTATATGGCGATTAGGAACTATAAAAGACTGGGTACTTGTAGTTCCTTTTCAAACTTCGTTTTAATTATAGGACTCTCATTCTAACGAATCTTTGGGAGCAAAAATGTGAAGCGAGTTGATGATTGAGGATTTCGGAGACGGGTGAAGAGCACGGCCAGGGCATTGAAGAAAGAGTTCGACCAAAGGCATGAAAAAAAAAACATAAAACTACCAACATACCCGCCTACCTGAATACCAGCCTACCTACATACCCGCCTACCTGCTTACCCGCCTACCAACATACCCGCCTACCATCATACCCGTCTACCGACATACCCGCCAACCGACATACCCTCCTACCAACAAACCCGTACGTACACCCCAAATTGCACACATCCTGCAATTTTAATGTCGTCGATTTTCCGTTACATTATAAGATCTGTTGATTTTTGAAGTGAACCAGCGCCATTTTGAAATTCTTTGATAATGTACCGATTTCTTTCATATTCGATATAATTTAGGTCTCCCTGGGATTACAAAACAGGAAACTGATACCAAAGATTAAAAATCAGCGCCATTTGGAAATTATTTGTTAATTGACCGATTTCAATCAAAATCGATACTTAGGGCTCCCTGGGATTACAAAACAGGAAACTGGTACCAAAATTTTAATTATACTATATATAGCTCGATTACCACTCACTCACTGACTGACTGACTCATTGACATAATTGTTCTCCTAGAAAGAGACAGAAAACGATATAATGATGTAGGGGAGATGTGTTTGGGTGCGGGATTCGAGTAGGGAAAAATTATGACATTTCGGAAAAACAAGATGGCGGCCGACGTGATTCTCGCAACTCTTTTGTTTTCCAACCGATTTCGTTAAAACTCACAACTATTGAAGAAATTAGGAAACGATTCATAGAAAAAGTGGAAAAAATTGGAAAAACAAGATGGCGGCCGAGCTGTAGTATTTTCAAATTTTTGATTTTTCGACCCCGAACCGCGGCGCCACAGATCCGAAACGGCGTGGTCGAGCATGATGTTTTTTTCTCTTTTCTCCTGCAATTATCCTGTATTTTGACAGAATGGGAGTGGTTTTTAAAAATTCAAGATGGCGGCTGTCGCGGCGGCCTTTTTGTTTGAGGTACGAAAAAACGCAATTTTAAAATTCAAATTTCTCACAGTTGGCAACGTCGGAGCGTTTCGACTTCTAGGGGGCGATTGTGTGTACAGACTTGAGGTATGGATTGGGGAAAAAAAATACCCCATTTCTCGGGAAATTTTCAAGATTTACCCCAAAAATAAAAAAATCGAAATACGGACTTTTTGCAAAATTTGAGTACGAGCAACCACGTGTCTCACTTGTGCGAATGACATTTGGGTATTTTCGTCGCCTAGGTCTGGCAACACTGGAATTTATCAAAGTAAAAGTGATTTTCGACATGGTCTTTTTTCAGGGGCGATCATTTCGGCTGGGTGCGAGCGAGATGAAAAATTTAAAAGTCATCAGGAGCGGTATATCCTGTAGTTTACGGGAAAATTGTGAAAATATCTTAAATGTTTCTTTGCAACGAGGTGGCGGCCATTTTGTATTCTTTTCGTGTTTTTGAAAATTTCGAACACATTTTTGAGGCAGTTGGCAACATTTGGGAAAGTTGACATGTATAAATCGATTGTGTAACTCAACCAGCGGTATCGAGATATCTAAACAGTGTTGCCATATTTGGGGTAGTTTTCGAGATTTTCCCAAAAATGTCCTCCTGTAAAATTTTGTATGAATTTTTTTTTTTTCACTGATGGCGTCGTATACACGTCAGAAAATTAAACTTGAACAAAAATATGGAGACAGCTGATGATTGAGGATTTCGGAGACGGGTAAAGAGCACGGCCGAGGTATTGAAGATAGGTGGGGGGTGCTCGACCAAATGTCATTCGAAACTTCATCCAAAAGACAATGAGCTGAAAAAAAAATCAAAATGGCGGATTTAAGATGGCCGCCATACAAATTTATTTGGTGTCTATCTCAGAAAGTATAAAAGATGAAAGAGTGGTTTCTCGGCCAAAGATGATCAGGACGAGAAGATCTATTTAGCGAAAAGAAAAAAAATTCAAGATGGCGGAATATTTTTTTTCATACCAAATTATATGGCGATTAGGACTCATTAGCATAATTTATTGTTCTCCAAGAAAGAGACAGAAAACTATACAATGATGTATGGGAGATATGTTCGGGTGCAGGATGGGAGTAGGGAAAAAATATGATATTTCGGAAAAACAAGATGGCGGCCGTAGTGCTTTTTGTAACTTTTTTGTTTTTCAACCGATTTAGTTACAACTCACAATTATTGAAATGAGGAAACGATCAATAGAAAAAGTAAAAAAAAATGGAAAACCAAGATGGCGGCTGAGCTGTAGTGTTTTCAAATTTTTGATTTTTAGACCCCGAACCGCAGCGCCGCAGATCCGAAACGGCGTGGTCGAGCATGATATTTTTTTCTTTTCACGCCTACAATTAGCCTGTATTTTGACAGAATGGGAGTAATTTTTAAAAATTCAAGATGGCGGCTGTCGCAGCGGCCGTTCGGTTTGAGGTACGAAAAAACGCAATTTTAAAATTCAAATTTCTCACAGTTAGCAACGTCGGAGCGTTTCGACTTCTAAGGCGCGATTGTGCGTACAGACAGGACGTATGGAGTGGGGAAAAAAAATTACCCCATTTCTAGGGAAATTTTCAAGATTTACCCCAAAAATAAAAAATCGAAATACGGACTTTTTTGCAAAATTCGAGTACGAGCAACCACGTGTCCCACTTGTACGAATGACATTTGGGTATTTTCGTCGCCGAGGTCTGGCAACACTGGAATTTATCAAAGTAAAAGTGATTTTCGACATGGTCTTTTTTCAGGGGCGCTCATTTCGGCTGGGTGCGAGCGAGATGAAAAATTGAAACGTCATCAGGAGCGGTATATCCTGTAGTTTACGGGAAAATTATAAAACTATGTAAAATTTTTTCGTGAAATGAGGTGGAGGCCATTTTGTATTCTTTTTGTGTTTTTCAAAATTTCGATCACGTTTTTGAGGCAGTTGGCAACATTTGGGAAAGTTGACATGTATGGATCGACTGTGTAACTCAACCGGCAGTAACGAGATATCTAAACAGTGTTGCCACATTTGGGGTAGTTTTCGAGATTTTCCCCAAAAATTTCCTCGTGTAAAATTTTGTATAAAAATTTTTTTTTCACTGATGGCTTCATATACAAGTCAGAAAATTAAACTGGAAGAAAAATAATATGGAGATAGCTAATGATTGAGGATTTCGGAGACGGGTAAAGAGCACGGCCGAGGAATTGAGTGAGCTGGAAAAAATTTCAAAATGGTGGATTTAAGATGGCCGCCATACAAATTTATTTGGTGTCTATCTCGGAGAGTATAAGAGATGGAAGTGTGGTTACTTGGCAAGAGATAATCAGGACGAGAAGGTCTATTTAGCTAAATGAAAAAAAATGGCGGAATATTTTTGTTAATTCCAAATTATATTGCGATTCTAACTCATTGACATAATTTATTGTTCTCCTAGAAAAAGACAGAAAACGATACAATGATGTACGGGAGATGTGTTCGGGTGCGGGATGGGAGTATGGAAAAATCATGACATTTCGGAAAAACAAGATGGCGGCCGACGTGATTCTTGAAACTCTTTTGTTTTCCAACCGATTTCGTTAAAACTCGCAACAATTGAAGAAATTAAGAAACGATCAATAGAAAAAGTGGAAAAAAGAGATGGCGGCCGAGCTGTAGTGTTTTAAAATTTTTGATTTTTTGACCCCGAACCGCGGCGCCACAGATCCGAAACGGGGTAGTTCATGTAAAGGAGATATGTTTGGGTGCGGGATAGGAGTATGGAAACATTATGACATTTCGGAAAAACAAGATGGCGGCCGATTTGCCGAAATGAACCAATCGAAGCATTGAAGATAGGTGCTCGACCAAATGTCATTCGAAACTTCATCCAATAGAATGAGCTGAAAAAAAATTCAAAATGGCGGATTTAAGATGGCTGCCATACAAATTTATTTGGTGTCTATCTCAGAAAGTATAAAAGATGGAAGAGTGGTTTTGTGGCAAAAGATGATCAGGACCTGAAGGTCTACTTGATGATCAGGAAAAAAATTCAAGCTGGCGGAATTTATTTTTCCATAGAAAATATATGGCGAATATTGAAGAGACTGTAGTCACTAGAAGTGCAGAACTTTGCAAGATTTTGATACGGTTCCGTTTTGCCCACGACGGGGCTCCCTGGGATTACAAAACAGGAAACTGATACTAAAGCTTAAAAAAATCTGCGCCATTTTGAAATCCTTTGTTTATTGACCGATTTCGTTCAAAATCGATATTTAAGGCTCCCTGGGATTACAAAACAGGAAACTGGTACCAAAATTTTAAAAAATCAGCGCCATTTTGAAATTTTTTGTTAATTTACCGATTTCGTTCAAAACCGATATCTGAGGATCTCTGGGATTACAAAACAGGAAACTGGTAACAAAATTTTAAAAAATCAGCGCCATTTTGAAATTCTTTGTTAATTGTCCGATTTCGTTCAAAATCGATATTAAGGGCTTTCTTGGATCACGATACAGGAAACTGATACCAAAGTTTTAAAAAATCAGCGCCATTTTGAAATTATTTATCAATTGACCGATTTCGTTCAAAGTCGATATTAAGGGCTCCCTGGGATTACAAAACAGGAAAATGGCACCAGAATTATAAAAAATCAGCGCCATTTTGAAATTATTTGTTAATTGACCGATTTCGTTCAAAATCGATATTTAGGACTCCCTGGGATCACAAAACAGGAACCTGATACCAAAGTTTTAAAAAATCAGCGCCATTTTGAAATTCTTGGTTAATTTACCGATTTCGTTCAAAAGCGATATTGAGGACTCCCTGGGATCACAAAACAGGAAACTGATACCAAAGTTTTAAAAAATCAGTGCCATTCTGAAATTCTTGGTTAATTTACCGATTTCGTTCAAAATCGATATTTAGGGCTACCTGGGATTACAAAACGAAACTGATACCAAAGTTTTAAAAAATCAGCGCCATTCTGAAATTCTTTGTTAATAATTGACCGATTTCGTTCAAAATCGATATTTAGGGCTAACCACATCTCGTGAGCTGCTTTAGCAGCTCGCGCACAGAGCGAAACACTAGTTATATATACTATATATAGCTCGATTACCACTGACTCACTGACTCACTCATTGACATAATTGTTCTCCTAGAAAGAGACAGAAAACGATATAATGATGTAAGGGAGATGTGTTCGGGTGCGGGATTCGAGTAGGGAAAAATTATGACATTTCGGAAAAACAAGATGGCGGCCGACGTGATTCTTGTAACTCTTTTGGTTTTCCAACCGATTTCGTTAAAACTCACAACGATTGAAGAAATTAGGAAACGATTTATAGAAAAAGTGGAAAAAATTGGAAAAACAAGATGGCGGCCGAGCTTTAGTGTTTTCAAATTTTTGATTTTTCGACCCCGAACCGCGGCGCCACAGATCCGAAACGGCGTGGTCGAGCATGATATTTTTTTCTTTTTTCGCTTACAATTATCCTGTATTTTGACAGAATGGGTGTGGTTTTTAAAAATTAAAGATGGCGGCTGTCGCGGCGGCCTTTTTGTTTGACGTACGAAAAAACGCAATTTTAAAATTCAAATTTCTCACAGTTGGCAACGTCGGAGCGTTTCCACTTCTAAGGGGCGATTGTGTGTACAGATTCGAGGTATGGATTGGGGAAAACAAATTACCCCATTTCTCGGGAAATTTTCAAGATTTACCCCAAAAATTAAAAAATCGAAATACGCACTTTTTGCAAAATTCGAGTATGAGCAACCACGTGTCTCACTTGTACAAATGACATTTGCGTGTTTTCGTCGCCGAGGTCTGGTAACACTGGAATTTATCAAAGTAAAAGTGGTTTCGACATGGTCTTTTTTCAGGAGCGATCATTTCGGCTGGGTGCGAGCGAGATGAAAAATTGAAACGTCATCAGGAGCGGTATATCCTGTAGTTTACGGGAAAATTATGAAACTATGTAAAATGTTTCTGTGAAACGAGGTGGCGGCCATTTTGTATTCTTTTTGTGTTTTTCAAAATTTCGATCACGTTTTTGAGGCAGTTGGCAACATTTGGGAAAGTTGACATGTATGAATCAATTGTGTAACTCAACCGGCAGTATCGAGATATCTAAACAGTGTTGCCACATTTGGGGTAGTTTTCGAGATTTTCCCAAAAATATCCTCCTGTAAAATTTTGTTTGAAAAATTTTTTTTTACTGATGGCTTCGTACACACGTCAGAACATTAAACTTGAACAAAAATTTGGAGACCGCTGATGATTGAGGATTTCGGAGACGGGCAAAGAGCACGGCCAAGGTATTGCAGATAGGTGAGGGGTGCTCGACCAAATGTCATTCGAAACTTCATCCAATTGACAGTGAGCTGAAAAAAAATTCAAAATGGCGGATTTAAGATGGCCTCCATATAAATTTATTTGGTGTCTATCACAAAAAGTATAAAAGATGGAAGAGTGGTTTCTTGGCAAAAGATGATCAGAACGAGGAGGTCTATGTAGCGAAAAAAAAAAAATTCAAGATGGCGGAATATTTTTTTTCATACCAAATTATATGGCGATTAGGACTCATTGACATAATTTATTGTTCTCCTGGAAAGAGACAGAAAATGATACAATGATGTATGGGAGATGTGTTCGGGTGCGGGATGTGAGTAGGGAAAAATTATGACATTTCAGAAAAACAAGATGGCGGCTGACGTGATTCTTGCAACTCTTTAGTTTTCCAACCGATTTCGTTAATACTCGCAACGATTGAAGAAATTAGTAAACGATCAATAGAAAAAGTGGAAAAAAATGAAAAAACAAGATGGCGGCCGAGCTGTAGTATTTTCAAATTTTTGATTTTTCGACCCCGAACCGCGGCGCCGCAGATCCGAAACGGCGTGGTCGAGCATGATAATTTTTTCTTTTTTCGCCTGCAATTATCCTGTATTTTGACAGAATGGGAGTGGTTTTAAAAAATTCAAGATGGCGGCTGTCGCGGCGGCCTTTTTGTTTGAGGTACGAAAAAACGCAATTTTAAAATTAAAATTTCTCACAGTTTGCAACGTCGGAGCGTTTCGACTTTTAGGGGGCGATTGTGTGTACAGACTCGATGTATGGATTGGGGAAAAAAAATTACTTACCCCATTTCTCGGGAAATGTTCAAGATTTACCCCAAAAATAAAAAAATCGAAATACGGACTTTTTGCAAAATTCGAGTACAAGCAACCACGTGTCCCACTTGTGCGAATGACAATTGGGTATTTTCATCGCCGATGTCTGGCAACACTGGAATTTATCAAAGTAAACGTGATTTTCGACATGGTCTTTTTTCAGGGGCGATCGTTTCGGCTGGGTGCGAGCGAGATGAAAAATTTAAACGTCATCAGGAGCGGTATATCCTGTAGTTTACGGGAAAATTATGAAACTATCTAAAATGTTTCTGTGGAACGAAGTGGCGGCCATTTTGTATTCCTTTTGTGTTTTTCAAAATTTCGATCACGTTTTTGAGGCAGTTGGCAACATTTGGGAAAGTTGACATGTATGGATCGATTGTTTAACTGGACCGGCAAGTATCGAGATATCTAAACAGTGTTGCCACATTTGGGGTAGTTTTCGAGATTTACCCCAAAAATTTCCTCCTGTAAAATTTTGTATGAAAAATTTTTTTTCCACTGATGGCTTCCTGTACAAGTCAGAAAAGTAAACTTGAAGAAAATATGGAGACAGCTGATGATTGAGGATTTCGGAGACGGGTAAAGAGCACGGTCCAGGTATTGAAGATAGGTGGGGGGTGCTCGACCAAATGTCATTCGAAACTTCATCCAATTGACATTGATCTGAAAAAAATTTCAAAATGGCGGAATTAAGATGGCCGCCATACAAATTTATTTGGTGTCTATCTCAGAAAGTATAAAAGATGGAAGAGTGGTTTCTCGGCCAAAGATGATCTGGACGAGGACGTCTATTTAGCGAAATGAAAAAAAATTCAAGATGGCGGAATATTTTTTTTCATACCAAATTATATGGCGATTAGGACTCATTGACATAATTTATTGTTCTCCTGGAAAGAGACAGAAAATGATACAATGATGTATGGGAGATGTGTTCGGGTGCGGGATGGGAGTAGGGAAAAATTATGACATTTCAGAAAAACAAGATGGCGGCTGACGTGATTCTTGCAACTCTTTAGTTTTCCAACCGATTTCGTTAAAACTCGCAACGATTGAAGAAATTAGTAAACGATCAATAGAAAAATTGGAAAAATTGGAAAAACAAGATGGCAGCCGAGCTGTGGTGTTTCCAAATTTTTGATTTTTCGACCTCGAACCGCGGCGCCACAGATCCGAAACGGCGTGGACTATCATGCTAATTTTTTCTTTTTTTGCCTACAATTATCCTGTATTTTTACAGAATGGAAGTGGTTTTTAAAAATTCAAGATGTCGGCTGTCGCGGCCGCCGTTCGGCTTGAGGTACGAAAAAACGTAATTTTAAAATTTACATTTCTCACAGTTGGCACCGTCGGAGCGATTCGACTTCTACGGGGCGATTGTGTGTACAGACTCGAGGTATGGACTGGGGGAAAAAAATACCCCATTTCTCGGGAAATTTTCAAGATTTACCCCAAAGATAAAAAAATCGAAAAACGTATTTTTTGCAAAATTCGATTACAAGCAACCACGTGTCCTATTTGTACGAATGCCATTTGGGTATTTTCGTCGCCGAGGTCTGGCAACACTGGAATTTATCAAAGTAAAAGTGAAATTCGACATGGTCTTTTTTCAGGAGCGATCATTTCGGCTGGGTGCGAGCGAGATGAAAAATTGAAACGCCATCAGGAGCGGTATATCCTGTAGTTCACGGGTAAATTATAAAACTATGTAAAATGTTTTTGTGAAACGAGGTGGCGGCCATTTTGTATTCTTTTTTTGTTTTTCAAAATTTCGATCACGTTTTTGAGGCAGTTGGCAACATTTGGGAAAGTTGACATGAATAGAATAGAATAGAATAGAATAGAATAGAATAGAATAGAATAGAATAGAATAGAATAGAATAGAATAATTTATTTGCAAGAATGTGGTACAATTATTAGGTCTTAAAATTATTTAGCGCTGACACATTCAACTATTTCATTAGTGTGCAAATTATTATAGGTAATACATCACTGCATAATATTACATCCGATTTACAATTAATAATTAATTCAACAAAATAATAATGTCAATAGTTATGTCATATATTCATTCACACTATAGAAACATTTCATGTATGGAAACATGTATGGATCGATTGTGTAACTCGGCCAGCAGTATCGAGATATCTAAACAGTGTTGCCACATTTGGGGTAGTTTTCGAGTTTATTCCCAAAAATGCCTTCCTGTAAAATTTTGTATGAAAATTTTTTTTTTCACTGATGGCTTCGTATACACGTCAGAAAATTAAACTTGAACAAAAATATGGAGACAGCTGATGATTGAGGATTTCGGAGACGGGTAAAGAGCACGGCCAAGGTATTGAAGATAGGTGGGGGGTGGGGGGTCATTCGAAACTTCATCCAAAAGACAATGAGCTGAAAAAAAATTAAAAATGGCGGATTTAAGATGGCTCCCATACAAATTTATTTGGTGTATATCTCAGAAAGTATAAAAGATGGAAGAGTGGTTTCTTGGCAAAAGATGATCAAGACCTGAAGGTCTACTTGATGAACAGGAAAAAATTCAAGATGGCGGAATTTATTTTTTCATAGAAAATCTATTATGGCGAATATTGAAGAGACTACAAGACGTGTAGAACAGCTATGCAAGATTTTGATACGGTTCCGTTTTACCCATGCCCAGGACTCCCTGGGATTACAAAACAGGAAACTAATGCCAAAGTTTTAAAAAATCAGCGCCATTTTGAAATTCTATGTTAATTGACCGATTTCGTTCAAAATCTATATTTAGGGCTCCTTGGGATTACAAAACAGAAAACTGATGCCAAAGTTTTAAAAAATCAGCGCCATTTTGAAATTCTTTGTTAATTGACCGATTTCGTTCAAAAACGATATTTAGGACTCCCTGGGATCACAAAACAGGAAACTGATACCAAAGTTTAAAAAAAACAGCGCCAATCTGAAATTCTTTGTTAATTGACCGATTTCGTTCAAAAACGATATTTAGGACTCCCTGGGATCACAAAACAGGAAACTGATACCAAAGTTTAAAAAAAACAGCGCCAATCTGAAATTCTTTGTTAATTGACCGATTTCGTTCAAAATAGATATTTAGGACTCCCTGGGGCTACAAAACAGGAAACTGTTACCAAAATTAAAAAAAATCCGCGCCATTTTGAAATTATTTGTTAATTGACCGATTTCGTTCAAAATCGATATTTAGTACTCCCTGGGATCACAAAACAGGAAACTGATACCAAAGTTTAAAAAAATCAGCGCCATTTTGAAATTCTTTGTTATTGACCGATTTCGTTCAAAATCGATATTTAGGGCTCCCTGGGATCACAAAACAGGAAACTGATACCAAAGTTTTAAAAAATCAGCGCCAATCTGAAATTCGTTGTTAATTGACCGATTTCGTTCAAAATCGATATTAGGGTTCCCTGGGATTACAAAACAGGAAAGTGATACTAAAGTTTTAAAAAATCAGCGCCATTTTTATAATCTTTCTACTTAAAGGTGAATTGTGTATCTAAGTAAATAAATTCGGTTTATTACAATAAAGACGTCAAGTCTGTACTACTTAGTACTAACGTCTAACCACATCTCGTGAGCTGCTTTAGCAGCTCGCGCACAGAGCAAAACACTAGTTAATATATATATAGCTGCTCGTGCTGATTCACTGATTGATCACCTCTCCTGTAAAATTTTGTATGAACATTTTTTTTTTCACTCATCGTTTCGTATAGAAGACAAAAATTCATTAAGAGGAAAAATACAGAGAGAGCTGATGATTGAGGATTTCGAAGACGGATGAAGAGCACCAGCCAGGGTATCGTAGAAAGGTGGGGGGTGCTCGACCAAATGTCACTCGAAACTTCATCCGATTGACAGTGAGCTGAAAAAAATTTCAAAATGGCGGATTTAAGATGGCCGCCATACAAATTTCGACGGTGTCTATCTCGGAGAGTATAAAAGATGGAAGAGTGGTTTCTTGGCAAAAGATGATCGGGACATGAGGGTCTACTTGATGAACAGGAAAAAAATTCAAGATGGCGGAATTTATTTTTCCATAGAAAAGGGTATTGAAGATAGGTGGGGGGTGCTCGACCAAATGTCACTCGAAACTTCATCCAATTGACAGTGAGCTGAAAAAAAAATTCAAAATGGCGGATTTAAGATGGCCGCCATACAAATTCCGTCGGTGTCTATCTCGGAGAGTATAAAAGATGGAAGAGTGGTTTCAAGAAACCAAGCAAGGCAAAAGATGATCAGAACATGAAGGTCTACTTGATGAACAGGAAAAAAATTCAAGATGGCGGAATTTATTTTTCCATAGAAAATATATAGCGAATATTGAAGAGGCTACAAGTGTAGAACTGTGGAAGACTACGGTTCCTTTTCAAGATTTGTTTTTGTGGAAGAAATCTCATTTTGACGAATGGTTCGGAGAAAAAAATATGGAGAGAGATGATGATCGAAGGTTCGGATGATAGGTGAGGAGCACGGTCAGGGTATTAAAGATAGGTACCTACTTAGGGGCTGCTCAAACAAAAAGGGAGGGGCGGGGGGTTGATGGTCTTTGTTTTATGTTTTTCCTTTATGAGAATTTTCTTTTACGTCGGACGCTTGGCGTGCTGGCGCTTCCACTGTGCTCACTAGCATAGCAGTGTGTTGTTAAGATCAGAACACGTAGACAGTAAACCAGCTGCCCGATTATGTAAGAATTGTCGATCAAATCGTCAAAGTTCGGCGTCAAAGTAAAATAAACCATAACAGCATTAAATTAGAGCTCAATTTCGTGTTTCGAAATTGAGCTCTAATTTAATGCTGTTATGGTTTATTTTACTTTGACGCCGAACTTTGACGATTTGATCGGCCATTCTTACATAATCGGGGGACAGGATAGTAGGACAGCGAGTAAGTAGACAGTGGACCACCCGCTCCAGTACGCGGTCCGCTTCAGCGGGCCGCGCAGCCACGCGCCATACTAGTACCTATATATACGTGTCTAGACTCTAGATCTGCTGGTCCAAATTGCCTATGTATGTATGGTATGTTGTGCCCATAGGCATTTGGCATGGATGGGTTTTGAAAATCCCGTGGTAGGTACCTACCTAACTCGTTAATTTTTCGGGTTGGTTTTATATATATCCATCTCCTGTAGCCCCTGTAGGGCTAGCATGCGCACAACGAGTAAAATTATGTCTACCCGTTATCTCTATTTGTCTACCGAAGCTAACACGGTTACTTGTCTCGTTACGTCAAAAGTAGAGATAAAAGTAATATTTCTTATAACTGTGGTATTTTTCTCTAAGAACGCTTAAGTACATGCCGACTATTTTTTCTCGTAATATACCGTATTTTGTTCATGTTAGGGTAAACGAAAAATTAGCCAGAAACGACATCATGTCTCTCTCTCGTCGCGAGATATCTCGTTGTGCGTATGATATTCAATGTACTCTGCTAAGCCTGCTGGATGCAAGCAAACACTCGAAAACATTAGGTACCTATCGCCGATCGCGTCATCGGTCAACAATCCGATTGGTCTGCCCAACACATCTCCGCTTCAATGGAAGGCACCCTAAAACAAACACTTTTGCATTTTAAATATTTGAATGAATTATGTTTACAATAATATGATTTACTCAGGGCCTGTGGAGTTTACTACGATTAGAAGAGGTACCTGCCTACATAGTTATGTACCTACATATGTGATGTAGATAGATACTTAGTATTTTCGTTGCATCATTAGATGCACCCCTAATTATTATAAGTATGAGTAACTAGGTTGTCTGTCACCTATCTTATCTCAGCGCATCCGACTCCGTGGTATCAGGATGTTACAGGGTTAAGTAAAGGCACCTTTACCTCCATCGTGATAGATATAAAACATACCTACAAATAAAGTAATGATAGGTGACAAATGACTAAATATAATACTGAATAACTATACCTACACATAAAGTTTTCTATTGGCATAGGTTTGGTTTGAGTTTGAACTCATTTTTCATTCACTTTCTTTTATAAGTCCTCAAATCACGTGCTAATTGACAGTAATAAATTTTCAATTAATCTTACACATACGAGTAGTACCTATACCGAGTACCGACTACCCAGATATGATTTATGTTTCTATATCCTATCACCGGTTTGAAAAGATTAAGTTTGATAGCTATTACGACGTAGATTTACAGAGATACAATACATTAATTTTTAGTAATTGCGATTTAAACGTATTTCAACTTTCAAGCCTACCTATAAAATTACATGAGTATCAATTTTTGTAAGAAATGTCCAACAGGTTAGCCTGCTACCATCTTAGACTGCTTACTCACTTACCACCAGGTGAGATCACAGTCAAGGGCTAACTTATAGTGAATAAAAATATATATTACTAGCTGATGCCCGCGACTTCGTCCGCGTGGATTGAGGTTTTTCGGTTCCCGCGGGAACTCTTTAATTTTCCGGGATAAAAAGTAGCCTATGTGCTATTCCAGACTATAATCTATCTCTGTGCCAAATTTCATCCAGATTCGTCCAGCTGTTAGAGCGTGATTGAGTAACAAACATCCATACATCCATCCAAACTTTCGCATTTAAGTATAATATTTATTTGATGAAGAAATGTCCAGCACACCTAGCAGACAGTTTACCTATAATATTATGTATATAACAAATAACACCCAACCTCATCCAGCGAAGAGTTTAAATACTTGCAGGCCACAGTGGAAATGCCACATTGAGGTATTTCAACTACGGTAAGCAGTGCTTGTATGCCTCTATGACGGGCACGCTACTGAGTCCAAGTACTGAGTACAACCACAGAAACCGCATGAGTATTCGTAAATTATATTACAGATCTGCCTGCCAAGTCTCGTGCTGTCTTATGGAGTTCTGTGGGTGTACTTTTCCAACCATGACGTCCCACTATGGCTCGGGCTAACCACACCAGCAATATTCGTCTTCACATACGGCTTAACACGTAAGCATTTCTCATTCCACTTGATATAGTAGCAACTAGCAAGTAGTTAAGAAGATGTATAGAGAGTGTGAGTGTCTCGGGAGGGAGGGAAAATATTTGCGAAAATAATTTCTCAGTTGGAGCTTCCTGGGACCACATGGAAAGGGCAAGGGCAACCAGTGATTTATACTAAAAAAATCCACATCTCTAGTTTCTAATCCCCGTTGTTGTGCGACGATCCCAGTCAATCTGCTATACTTATTGTTTTTATTTTTAACTAGATGATTCCCGCGACTTCGTCCTCGTGGATTAAGGTTTTTTGATTCCTGCGGGAACTCCTTAATTTTCCGGGATAAAAAGTAGCCTATGTCCTTCCCCGGGATATAACCTACCTAAATACCAAATTTCAGCAAAATCGGTTGAAAAGATGGGCCGGGAAAGCGTAGCAGACAGACAGACAGACAGACACACTTTCGCATTTATAATATTAGTATGGATTTATGTTGCACCAATAAAATACGTAGATAAACAGTAACATAGTGGACAAGAAAGCACTGATCTGTACAAGAGATCCCAACCTGCGACCCTTGGCAGTGGGAAAGGTCGTACACGAAGTATATGTTGAATTATTCTAACACAATAACTTCATTTCCTAATTTGGCACTAAATTAGGGTGGTGGTAGCAGAGTAGGGCTAATTTTCGGGTTAACAATGCACGTTATGGTCAATATAATGAAGCGAGGGATAGGTACTCTTATCAATAATATCATTGGACCAAAGATATATTGATAAGAGTGCATTTACCTATAGGTTCTTAAGTATGTACATCGAATATAAAACTTAAGATCATTATTCTCTGCAGTAAATTATCTTATGACAAGTTTATATTAGGAGAGTAAACAATAGAATGGAGTATAGAAATCAGAATCAAAATAAAATCAAGTATAGAAATCAGTCAATCACCAGTCAATGATATTTCTTTATGATAAGGAGATTTGGGCACCTAAGCTTGATCGATATGCTTTTGGTATTAACAACCAACGTACAAAGTCTAGTTCAGGAAGAACCTATTGTATGGTGTGTATCAATTAATTAGGTATACCTAATGTGCACTTTAAAGGAAGGGGTCCTATTGGTGCTGCATATGAACATAATGAACTACACCTACGCTGCGTGCGCTATATTATAGAGCTCTTATGAATTTTCCCACCAGGTGATTCCTATTATCTGTTATCCTAGTCCTAGTTTCTAGGGCAGGTAGAATTTCGTTCATAGATATAAAAGTACGTTCGATTTAATTTAAAAAATACAGCTTGTATGGTTAAAATTTGACGACAAAAATGTAGTTAATCAAATTTTCAAGTGTGGCGGTCTTCGCAGTCCGCATATAATCCAATAGATGGCATTACTAGTACGATAGACGCAAACACGAACAGCCCAACTCACGCTTACGAAGTTTTCTCAGAATTACGCTATATATACCTACAACCTCCAAAGATGAACGGTTGGACCCAGTGGTCCCCGAGCACAACACCCGCTCGGAGGATGATCATCCTATTGTTACGGTCGAGCCATATCACCTGCTCCCGTACATTTGGTGACCCCGACGTGATCTCAAAGCCACCGCCGACGATCACAACAAGCCGACGTGACGTCACAGCCGCCGCCACGCACCTCAAGCCGACGTGATCTCAGAGCCGCCGCCGACGCACATCAAGCCGACGTGATCTCAAAACCCGCCGCCGACGATCACAACAAGCCGACGTGATCTCCAAGCCGCCGCCGACGAGATCAACAAGCCGACGTCACGCCCTCACTCATCAGACATCAGCAACGTCGCACATCACAATAACCACTACAGTCATCGCGACGAAGACAGCATCATCAGAAGGCATAGCAACACAACGCCAGCACAAGCAACCCAACGCAGCACAGCACAAAACGCAGCACAAGCAACCCAACGCAGCACAGCAACCCAACGCAGCACAGCAACCCAACGCAGCACAGCAACACAACGCAGCACAGCAACACAACGCAGCACAGCCGACCGATGTTCCGGCACAACAAGCAACACCAAGCAGCACAGCCGCTTACAGAGTCTCACGCTCAGCGGCCAGCTCAGTCGATATGCAACAGCACATCGCCCGTCGACGCCAGTACCAGCCGCACAAGTGGGTCACACAGCCTCAGAGTAGTATGAGCCTACAACGCCACTACCCGTTGTTACACGACGCCGCTTCACAGAGTACTTCCCGACGCTGATTTCTCACCACTTCTCCAGATACTTGCTACGCCACTCATCTGAATGCTGACGACCTCCAGACTCGAAGGGGAGTGATGTGGCGGTCTTCGCAGTCCGCACATAATCCAATAGATGGCATTACTAGTACGATGGACGCGAACACGAACAGCCCAACTCACGCTTACGAAGTTTTCTCAGAATTACGCTATATATACAACCTCCAAAGATGAACGGTTGGACCAGTGGTCCCCGAGCACAACACCCGCTCGGAGGATGATCATCCTATTGTTACGGTCGAGCCATATCACCTGCTCCCGTACACAAGCACTTCAAACGGTGAAAATAAGCGAGTTATGGAGAAAAAACAAATCGTTGGTTTTTCACCTGCCCTAGAAACGCTACTTACTATACACAATAAGCAGATTCGTATTTCTGTAGGTCACTTACCTACAACTATAGGTGATTTACTCATTACATGAATATTATACCTAATATCTAGTACCTACCTCTACTGTGCTGGGATTTTTGGAATTTGTTAAACGCACTGCGTAACATGATCTGCCTGCCAAGAAGCCCCTATCTTCAACGCAAAAGGTCATTATTGTGTGCCCAACTTCAAATACTTTACAATTATCTATTGGTTTTTCAGAATGTTGGTTCAGAGAAGCGGCGGACTCATGGGGCGGCTCGAATGGTTACAGAGTTATGGCTTCCTTTGGACTTTTGACCGTAGTTATTGGCCTCTTCGTGTGCGCGTTCGTACCGCTGCATTTTCAGCTGCTTGCTTACGGTGTTTTAGGAGGTACGTTAGATATTGGTACAAGCTCTTTACAAGTGAAAACTAATGCTGTCCAACAATTTTCCCGCGAAAAGAAGATAGTAGCATTATTACCCAGACCATAGAGGTACAACCGAATCACATTGATCATCGGCTTCAATAAAACTCACGCTATGCTGATAACGATTCCAATGCGCAGCCACCCTCTGGACTGGAAGTAAACTATTTGCATCATCAAATCTATATAAGTATATAAAATGAATCCCTATTTCCCTTGGTCACGGCATCACGCGTGAACGGCTGGACCAATTTCGCTAATTCTTTTTTTGTTGTCTTTGTTTGGACCCCGGGATGGTTTATGTTCACAATTGGACCCAGTAGGGGTTCGAGGTTCAGGGCAGGACAAAGTCTGCCGGGCACACTAAGTAGTTATATTTATTTACTGATAGTGGCTATGTAGCTTCATGTCTTTCTTCACGCCTTTATTTTTCTATCGTACATGACGGCAAACAAGATATCTGTAACCCTGGAATATTGTTAAAATTGGAACAACCGGGTACGAAGTCTGATAAGTGATAACTATTCTCATCCTTTATTGACTTCATATTATGCAATCTTTTCAGGCATGGGATCATCGCTAATATCAGCGCAAGTAGACGCGGTTATGTTCGAAACGTATAACACAAGACTTGAACTTATTCGAGGCGTCTGCTACACGGGGCAAGCAATCGGACAGTCTCTCTTCCCTCATATCTTATTCATCCTTGTAGAATATTACGGCTATACCTTCTCTTACATATTATTAGCCGGTATCATGCTCCAAACATTGCCAGTCATACTTCTCCTAAAAGTCGATGATCCTAGAAGATCAGTGTTCTTCACTAGATACAAAGAATTATCACAAACCTTCATGGTATACAATAACGAAATCGACCAGTTTTATGGCACTGAACTACAATTGCACAATTTAAGTAAGAAATGTTGGAAAAGTCCCTCTGATGATAACTTACATAGATTAGGTGATGCGGATTATGATAATGATAAAATAGTCGAAACAATTACCCCACCTCCAAGCCCTGAAGAAAAGAGAAGGAACATTTTCGGGGTTGAAATTTTACCAGAAATTCCTGAAGAGACCGAAGAGAGTGAGACTGATGAGGAAAGCGACGATGAAAGAAACATTAATAGAAATAAGAAACGCTTTAGTCTGGTTATAAAAAGGTTAAGTATAATAGGCGACAATTTTGATGAGTGTATAGTAAATCAGGTCAGAAGAGATTCTCAATCGAATGGAGATGTAGTTGAAAATAAGGAATATTCTGAATTGGAAGTTAGGTATGATACAATAGCGCCAATAACAGATATTCAAACAGAAAAACTGTTAAACACATTCAGTTTTCGATGTCAGGCTGCCTATGTAAATATGAAGAGGAAAATGTCGATGCCTTCGTACAGAGTTTACAGGATAAGGAGAAGGGCATTGTACCTAATGTATAATATGAATGACACATTTTTCAAACCATTAACGAGGTCACTGTCTTGTGGAAGATTTTATCCAGCTTTACTATTAAGTTTTACGAAACTAAGTTTGATGACAGTGGGAATCGTTCTGATGCCATTGATTGGTCTGCAGATTCGGCCCAAAATAGCAATGTACGAGACAAATTTTTTGATGTCTTTACATGGATTCACGTGGATATGTTTCTTGCTGTGTACCCCATGGCTGGCACAAACGCCAAAGAGAAATTTCAAGTACGTGGTAACATTCGGGCTCGTTGTATCAACGTGTGCCTGTTTTGGTACGTACCGACACTTAGTATATGTTTTATAAAGTATTTCACTCTCTAATATTATTCATAGAAATCATAATTTTTAAGCGAATGCTTGGTTCTATTAGCTCAGTCATAAAGTTTTAAAAACACATTTTTTATCTGTAAATGTGTTGCTAATGTGGACATTAGGCTTGACCTGAATTCCTACATACAAAAATTTAATCTGAATAACTACTTATTTTGAAGGTCAAATCAAGTATTTTAATTGAAGCAATTGAAATTGTTTTTTATCCCGACTGCAAAAGCAGATTATAAACTGAAAATCCGACTTAGATTTTTGCTTATCTTTCTATGTAACTTCCGAATTTGATCAACTTTTACGTATTTTTTCAGTGTTAGCAGAAGCTAATAACCATGATTCGTTTGCAATCGGCTGCGTCATAGCCGGCTTTGGATACGGGGCGATAACTTCGTGCTGGGAATCTACAGTCCAAGAGTTTGTCGGTGCACGGAAATGGCCAAAACTTCACAGCACTTTAGAAACTCTTTCAGCCACGCTTTTGGTCATATTTGTTGTGGGCGTATCGTTCGTGGTAGAACAAGACAATGGACTTCAGTTCACTATGTTCATATTGGGCTTATTGGCAGCTGTGGTGTCATTTATATGGATTATAATAGCTGGTGTGTCGATTTATAAAACCAAAGTGCGGACGTTAAGCTTGAGACGAAAATGGACGTTTTAATACTTACTTAATGAATTTTTAACTCTTGATATTCTACTTCTCTCTATGACTGAATTAATTTTTTGAAACGATTATTAATAATTGTTTATGACTTATTTTAATACATTTGATAATTTAAATACATAAGTACTTGAAAAAAAAATAGAATGACCTTTATAATCGAAGACATTATGGTTGTGATATTATGAAACATTATATTTTATGCTTAAATATTGTAATCATATTGTAGTCTGTATAGCTCTACTATAATAATTTATGACAAAAATATATTTTTAAGAAATAATACATTTGGTTTGATTATATTAACAAATCGTTGTATGCAATGATAGTAGATAAGAACATGTGAACATCGATCAGCTGATGTGATCTAGAATCTAGATTGCAATAGAGATCTTAAGATAAAAATACTTAAGATGTAATTAAAGAAAAGAAAAACGAATCCTATGATGGTAAGATGTAGGTAAAGCACCCTATGCCAAATGTTTTGCGTTCAGTTGTGAAAGAGTAACAAACACTGTAGTAACAATATCAAGTGTCGGTGTGTAATAATAACAACATATAAGGTACTCAATGTACCTACTATCTTGTTTTGATCAGATTACAACATAATCAAATATTTACCTACTTAACTGGATATATTCCAGCTAGTGGGGTAAAACCGTAGGATGTCAATATTTGTATGGTGCTTGGAGTTAATTTCTAGATTTGAATAATTATTGTTGCAGAACAAATATCGATATAGTTATTGTAAAAACTGTTGCTCATTTAAACTAACCTATCTACTAGCACTTCGAAGTATGCATATTTATAATGATACACACTTATGTACCTAAGTTTACACATTATATAAATATTAATAAAAGTATTAGTAATTATTAGACACCAAAGTGTACCAACTAGTAAATTATTTACAAGGCCAAAAATAAAACCTAAAGGTATACTTGATATATATAAATACGAAATAAAAAATCTTGGGGGGGATTCTAGTAACTAGTCCAGGAAAATATAAAACTTCAAAATAAAACTGCAATTTATGTCTGTTAAAATAGGGAAATTACGTATTTTACTGCATTAAAACAATAAATACGTATCGATGTTATAATATGATTGTCATTATCTTATACTCGTAGTTAGACAAATAATGAGACACTACAGTAGATATGCAGGAGGCAGGTACCAAGAAGCAGTCAACACGACGGGAAATAAGATGCCACAGGTATTTGTATAGTATCTTGATAATAATCAACATCATCAGCAATTATCTAGATGTAGGGTGGCCACTATTAAATTAATGAATGGAATAAGTAATTAGGACGTACAATGCCAACTGCATTGGACGTCCTAATTACTTACTTCCACTATTAAAGAATTTAAAAAAACCGTGAGATGTCATAATATGATGTCAGCCGATGTGAACCGTGGGGCAGTACTATCATATCCAGATACTATTAGGATGACAGTTAGCATTCTAACCATTTATCTCGAGTGACTGTAATCATAATAGGGAAAAAGATTTTTATAATATATCCTAATAGCATCTGGATATGATAACAGACAAAATTGAAGCTCCACACATAATATACACCAAATACGCGCAAATAACTAATGCAGATCAGTGTTATGCAAAACAATTTGAGCTTTGATTTTTCATTGAGTGAAATCATACAAAAGAAGAAAATAAATAATAGCTTCAAATAAAATAAAGTGAAGTGAAGAAGTGAGTATGTATAATGAATAATCCCACAAACTTATCTAACCCGGTGACAGCGTCGCTTGTAAATATTAAAAATAAAATAAAAACAAAAACTAACCAGGAATAAAAATTAGTTCCAATTTTGACCACCGGATCAGATAAGTTGGTGGGACTATAAATTATATCAAAATGGATTAAGGTATTTTGGTCAGATTTAATTTCTATCAGTGTGTATAGAAAAACACACCTAGAATATTTTTTTATACATTTTGTCCTACAAAAATAGGATGTTTGGACACATTGTTTATCATTTAAGACAGAAAATTTAATGAGCTGTCTTAATGCTAACAAATGTCTTCAGGTACTGTTCAAATTACTTGTGATGAAGTGAATCGCTTTACTCTACACAAAACAATCAGTGAAATAACAAGTGTGTTTCGACCATCAGTAACACGTTCTTAACTCCATGGTTTCGACACATGCCATAATACTTGCGTTCCTAACTCTATGGTTTCGGCACATGCCGATTTGACTGAAATGTGATCATGGCTTTCAATAAACAAAGTGATGTTATTATCGCCTTATTGGTACGTAACTTTAATGAATATCCAGAACACTAATACATATGTTCAAAACAACACAGAATAGAATATGTTCTGGATATTTCACCAAGACTGTACCCCTACTCTGCTGCGAACTCGCAATGTAGGACCACCATCACATCGCTGAACCGGTGATCTCTAGAAGGTGAAGGGACTTACTTACGTGGTTTATGAAGGCGGAGGACAGTGTTTGGTGGCACGATTTCTAAATATGCTATAGCTTGTATGCGTTCACAGGCTGATTATTATTATTTTGTAACATTACTAGCTATCCGCCCCGGCTTCGCACGGGCAGCACTAATAATCCTAATAGTCTATACCTATTATAGCCAGTGGGCAGTGGGCAGGTTTTACATTTCAATATTACATTGTAAGAGTGTACGCCCCTCTCCTCACCACAGCCGCCAGCCCTCAGATTATTATATTCCATTTTCCCTTGCACGTTACATTATTTCTATGATATCTCATAGGATATTCATCTAAATTAAATGATGTACTGGACAATTTTTATCTTAATTAGATACTTGAGATGAATAACATATTTATTTTGATAAGGATTCATACTATGTCGGTAAAAACACCTTCGCAAGTAAAGCATTGGTAAAGACCAAATTTGAAAATCACAGAAATGGTTATTGTGAGTCAACCTTAAAAGATAGATACATGCTGTCGCGGACTTTTTTTTAGAACTTTTTGAGAGGAACAATTTCCCCATACATTGTTTTCGTGTAACTTTAACTATTTACGCAGCGCACGCCACGTAAGCTCTCAAAAGAGACGATTTTTTCCGACTTGGTTCACAATATTGCAATTTTCGGAAGGATCTCTAATTTTTTTGAAAATAAGATATAGCCTATGTTACTCAGTGATAATGTAGCTTTCTAATGAAAAAAGAATTATTAAAATCGGTCCAGTACTTTTTGAGTTTATTCGTTACATACAAAAATACAAATCTTTCCTCTTTATAATAGGGGCCGTCCATTAATCACGTGATGTTTTTTGAGCATTTTTTAACCCCCCCCTCCCCCTTGGTGATACGTGGTGAGGTTTAAGACTAACCCCCCCGCCCCCACCTAAAATCACGTGTATTTTTTAGTACCTACAAAGAATCTTAAAATTTTTAGAATATTATCTTTAAATACAGGTATAAAGTATACTTAATATAATTTTATTCTAAAACTAGCTGATGCCCGCGACTTCGTCCGCGTGGATTTTATGTATTATGGAGTCCCGTGGGAACTGGTTGTTTCCCAGTATAAATGTATATATTTATATATGAAACTGTATAAATTACCGTCAGTCTGACAATATATCTCATATTATATGAAGATCTCTCTACTGTCTTATGTCTCATTTACTTTTGTATATGGAGTTTTTTAACCCAATTTTTTTACTTTTCCGTACAATTTTTCAAACATTTTCTTCCATAAAAACCTTCTCCTTACAATAACAAACACAACAAAAAAAGAATTAGCGAAATTTTTCCAGCCGTTCACGCGTGATGCCGTGACCAAGGGAAATAGGGATTCATTTTTGTATATAGAGATAAGGACCATAACAAAAATGTCTAGACAGAAAGGTTGCATGTTGTTTTTGACTGGCATAAAAATAATATTAAAGGAATGGTGTAATCATGCAAAAAACATATATTGTACTAGTACATGAACATATTTATAAATGTACATTGTCCTCGGACCACGGATTAGCAAGCATCTTGCAAGTCAGTTGGCACTGTGCTTTGTTAAAGATCAACGTTTTAGAAATCGCGCGTTTGACGAAAAAATAAATACACGTGATATCTTACTACACCCCCCCTCCCCCCTTGTGATATTTCGTGATTTTTGTTAAACCCCCTCCCCCCCCTTTCAAGCCTCGCGTGATTAATGGACGGCCCCATATTAGTGTAGATTGTTTGGCCTCCGGATTAACTGAATATTTTTTTACAGACTACGGCTCTGACCTTGGTGCCTGGGATAACGACAACGAACGTAGACTGTAAAGGGAAAGCTTTCCACTGTGTTAATTCAACACATTTTAAAATATGCGTGGATTTCGGAGGGGTCTCAAAAACAGTCGATGACTTCCTTATACCTTGTCCGCAAAGCACAGCATGCGCAGATAGTAATTATTATGAATGTGAAATACCGACCACTTCGGCCCCATTGGCTAGACAGAGTGATGTAACGAACGAACTTTTCGAAACTACAGTAACATCTCCTTGGGAACTTCTTGATGTTATTACATTATCTCCTGTAAATAATAACGAGAAAAGTGTAGAATGGTTGGAAAACAGCACGATAGCTTCACCTGAAATAGTATCGACAGCAGCAGGTACTGAAACAGTTGACATACTTGATTATAAAGTTGTGAATGAAGTAATAATAGAAAGTACTACAGAAAGCGAGCATATAATACATAAAACGACAACAAGTGATTCAAGTGAAAGTAATAATTCTAAATCTACAAATTCAATACTCAATAGTTACATGACTTCATTGGCAATGACTGACGAAACTAATGATCTAAGTGGACATAACATAAGCGCAAACATTTCATCTGCATTAGTAACAGCTATAGGAAATGACTCAACTACTGAAACTAAGATATGGATGGATGTATTCGACACTATGACACCATTACCAAATACTAAAGACGACGCAGATTTTAAATCAACTAATTTGTTTAATTTTGTAATAAGTGATAGTTTAAACAAAAATAATTTATCAGCAGAAGTAGCAACCGAAAACTATTCAGGCACTGAAAGTGAGATCTCAATTGATCTACATAAACCTTTTATAGCACCTCCTGATGCAGATATCATATCAACCACATTATCTTTTCCACGTAAGACAAATGATTTCAGATTAAATATTGCAGAAGGAGCTACCAAAAACTACACAGTTACTGAAAATGATACATCAATTTTTATGCTTGAACAAGTGGAAACAACACCCAAGAATATCGAAGGAAGTGACGATTTAGTCACAATTATATCGTCGGCCCCAATGAAAACTGATGATTTAGGTTTAAAAAGCTCACTCGCAACAGAAACTACAGAAAAATCAGGAAATGAAAAAGAGACTTTGATTACGAATAATAAAGTAAATACATATTTCACAACTACATTATTAGTTCCAACGATGACCAAGAGTCTTTTAAATACTCCACACATTGATATTAATTTGTCTGTTACTTCTGATTCTTATTCAACAAGTACTGAACAGTATTCGACAGTGAGTGATATTAAGAATTCTCCAACAGAAAGTGCAACATCTACAAACGAAATGAATACAAATGCTAATGTTAATGGTACAGGTACTGAAAATAAGACATTAATTACGAGTAATAAAGTAAATCCACATTTCACAACAACTACCTTATCTGCTCCCATGATTACCGAGGGTCTTCTAAATACTCCTAACATTGAAATTTATTTGACTGCTACTGCCGATTCTAATTTAGCAAGTACTGAACAGTATTCGACAGTGAGTGATAAGAATACTCCAACTGAAATTGCAACAACGACAAACGAACTGTATACAAAAGCTACTGTTACTGATACAGGTACTACAAATGAGACATTGATAACGAATAATGTAGTTAATCCAAATTTTACAACAACTACATTATCTGCTCCTATGATTACTGAGAGTCTTATAAATACTCCAAACATTGAAATTAATTTGTCTGTTACTTCTGATTCTTATTCAACAAGTACTGAACAGTATTCGACAGTGAGTGATATTAAGAATTCTCCAACAGAAAGTGCAAAAACTACAAACGAAATGAATACAAATGTTAATGGTACAGGTGCTGGAAATAAGACAATGGCAATGAATAATAAAGTAAATCCACATTTCACAAAAACTACACAATCTGATCCTATGATGACCGAGAGTCTTATAAATACTCCAAACATTGAAATTAATTTGTCTGTTACTTCTGATTCTTATTCAACAAATACTGAACAGTATTCGACAGTAAGTGATATTAAGAATTCTCCAACAGAAAGTGCAACAGCTACAAACGAAATGAAAACAAATGCTAATGTTAATGGTACAGGTACTGAAAATAAGACATTGATTACGAATAATAAAGTAAATCAATATTTCACAACAACTACCTTATCTGCTCCCATGATTACCGAGGGTCTTCTAAATACTCCTAACATTGAAATTTATTTGACTGCTACTGCCGATTCTAATTCAGCAAGTACTGAACAGTATTCGACAGTGAGTGATAAGAATACTCCAACTGAAATTGCAACAACGACAAACGAACTGTATACAAAAGCTACTGTTACTGATACAGGTACTACAAATGAGACATTGATAACGAATAATGAAGTTAATCCAAATTTTACAACAACTACATTATCTGCTCCTATGATTACTGAGAGTCTTATAAATACTCCAAACATTGAATTTAATTTGTCTGTTACTTCTGATTCTTATTCAACAAGTACTGAACAGTATTCGACAGTGAGTTATATTAAGAATTCTCCACCAGAAAGTGCAACAACTACAAACGAAATGAATACAACTGCTAATGTTAATGGTACAGGTACTGAAAATAAGACATTAATTACGAATAATAAAGTAAATCCACATTTCACAACAACTACCTTATCTGCTCCCATGATTACCGAGGGACTTCTAAATACTCCTAACATTGAAATTTATTTGACTGCTACTCCCGATTCTAATTCAGCAAGCACTGAACAGTATTCGACAGTGAGTGATAAGAATACTCCAACTGAAACTGCAACAACGACAAACGAACTGTACACAAATGCTACTGTCACTGATACAGGTACTAGAAATGAGACATTGATAACGAATAGTGAAGTTAATCGAAATATCACAACAACTACATTATCTGCTCCTATGATTACTGAGAGTCTTATAAATACTCCAAACATTGAAACTGATTTGTCTGTTACTTCTGATTCTTATTCAACAAGTACTGAACAGTACTCTACAGTGAGAGATAATAACTCTCCAACAGAAACTGCAGCAAGTACAAACCAGATATATACGAATGTTGTGACAAAAACTTTTGATAGCAGGTTAGATGATTATTCTTTGAATGAAAATGGCATGAAAATAAATAGGATTGATGAAATTTCAACTTCCTCTTCAATTCAGATGGAATTCCGTCCTACGACTGCAGAAAATGTAGTTTTAAAGGACACTTTACAGGTTTCTTTAATAAATGAACAGAATAACCTATCTTCAGCGGTTAAAAGCGTAGTTTCTCTTAATGCTGAAAACGTGAAATCATCAGATATAACAAAATTTACGACTGTGACTGATTTGGATCAAACACAAGCAAACGTCTTGTACACAAAAGCTCCAATTGTTAATGAAAATATAATCCTTGATACAGATGGGACATCTACTACTAAATTAGATGTTACGATAAATGAAAGTAATTTAATTCGTGAAAATATTACAAACTCTTCGACAGATATTAATTTGACAACTAAATCAGATTCTTCTGAAACTAATGTTCACAAGAATATGCCAGAGAGAGATATAAACTCTCCAACACCAACTACGAGAACCGTGAGCGATATTTATACAACTGTCATGAATAAAAAAATTCAGGTAGATGAATTCTCGATGTATGAAAACGACTCAACAACCATACCACTTTCCGATTTCCGATACGAAGAAGAATTACATTCAACGACAGCTGTCATTGTTTTAAATAATACAGCAGATACAATTTTAACACAGGAACAAAGTGACATATCTCCACAGAAAAGTGAGAGTCATGCAATTAGTGATAAAATTAATAACGAACTACTAGAAACAACAACATTACAACTCGAATTAGCTATTGATTTGACTGGTAGTTCTATTTCAGATGACGTGAATTTCTCAACAACTACAGTAAATGGTAAAAATGTTGCGAAGAAAATTTCTAATAATACAAAAGAAGAATTTTTAAGGCATGAAAACAGTACATACGAAAATATCGTCGATGAAATAACGACACCTTTACCACAAATTGCAGATTTTAAATCAACAGCTAAGACCGAAAATGTTGCAGCAAGTTTTATCGGTTCCTTAAATGACACGGTAGAAGAATTGACAATGATAGGAAAAAGTGATTTATCTCCACCAGTAACTACTGGGAGTCTTTCCGTTTCAGAAATAATTAAGACAAGTTTATTATCAGATATTACTGAATCATATTATGTAGTCAATACGGAAGAGCACATTGACGTGACAAAAGTAAAATTTCCAATATTCTCTACAATTGATGAAACTATGCAGAATATCCCAACTACTCAAAACATAGTAACGGATAAACTCGATGGAACAGAAGATGAACATGGAAGTACCCGAAGCGTTGATATACAACTACATGAAAAAATTACTAATTTTGACAGCGTATCTACACCTTCTGTGTTTTTGCATTTTTCAAAATATAATGATAATCTAACAGAACCGCTGAATAACAGATTAAAGGAAAGCGTCAGTCATAGCAACATAATGTATGGTTCATCTCATCCATTAAACTTCTCTACTTATACCACAAAAGAAAATGTCTTCACGTTAACTAATGTTGCTAAAGATAGTTCACAAATATTTGTAACGAATGAAAAACCCGTCCATACAGCGACAATATATAGGAATGTGAATTCCTCAATTAAATCAAACACATTAAAAGGTACGAAAGTCGTTGAATTGGAGCAACTAGTTAGTGAACACACAAACAAAATAATTGCAAGCGATACTACATCAGATATAGGTTCACTCACAACTGAAAACACCTTAAGTTTAAACCCAACTTTAAGCAAAAATATTTCAAGACAGCACATTTTATCAGCAAATATTAATAAAGATATTAATGCGACAAAAGAAAAATCTACAAGGGACTCTGCCATGTCTGGCGGATTATATGTAGAAGATAAGATATTAAAGAGTGTTAAGAGTAAGCACTTGCAAAATACATCCATTATTACCAATGAATCACCGCAATATCACAAAAACCATAATACATATAATTTTACTAAACAAATTAACAACAGTGTAGCAGTGAATACCAATGCAAACTTATATAATGCTAATGTAAAAAATATTAAATTAAATATTACTGAGAAAAAACAGAATCAAACTTTGGACCCTGTTAGTAAAAGTATTGTAAATTTCAATAACTCAAGCATTAATGTTGAAAATTTAACAAGATATGACCAAAATAGTAGCTATAAAATTGTACCAAATAAAACAAGAATAGGTGATCTGCAATTACATTTTGTTATTAACGCTGATAAAAAACAAAGTTTAAGTAATCCTGTGCAAACAAATGAAGATAAGAGAAAAGTACACATCACTAAAATAACACCAGATAAATTAAATAATTTACCTAGTGACTACGAGAGAACGGAATTAAAATTCAACTGTGATAGTCGCCAACGTGGGAAATATTCCGACAAAAATGACTGTCAAAATTTCTACATATGCACAGGAAGAGATGAACCAATTATTGGAAAATGTCCTAACAATACAGTTTTCAGTGAAATTTTGAAACAATGCACTCGGAATCTTTCACATTGTATCAGGAACAATCAATTTCAGTGTACATCAGCAGGAAGGTTCGTCGATATCTTGTCAGATAAGTTTTATTATATTTGTGCTAAAAGAGTAAAAGGATACTTAAGATTTAAATTTCAATGTCAGAAAGGATATCACCTAGATCAATCAAAACTGAAATGCATTTTAGACACATTTAACGAATCTCTATCTGCCTTTGAGCTATCTTCATTAGACATGGATATGACTAATGAAGAGAGTTCAAAGACAGATGGAGAGAAAAGCACCATCGAAAGTAGATCTAAAGAAGAGAAGGATTCAAAAAAACAGAAAAAGGATTTTGAATGTAAGAAGGAAGGCAAGTTTCTGTATCCAGATGATTGCAGAAAATATTACCAATGTTCAAAAACTGGGGAATCTAAGTTTCGTCGAAAAATTAAGAAGTGTGATTCCGAAGAAGTTTTTGACAATGAAATGAGAAAATGTGTTGACGAAGAAAGTTATGAATGTTAAGAACGAATTTATAAATTATTGCAGTAGTTGTTTATTAATTGTTATTTATTGATCTTGTTAGGAAATTTAAAGGATTTTGCAAAATAATTTGATTACTTACATGTACTCTTTAATTATAATCTGTTTAAATTATTTGTTGTTAAATTGAATAGTATGTACTAAATAATAATATGAACTAATATAAGTTTCCATTTTAATTCAGTCTTATTTACACTTTAATCTACAAGGATAGCTCCGTTTATATCCAATATCATACTAAATACGAGTATTATAAATGCGAAAGTGTGTTTGTTTGTTGGTTTGTCCTTCAATCACACCGCAACAGAGCAACGGATCGATGTGATTTTTGCATGTGTATAGTTATTAGTTGAGGACCTGTATGGCTAGCATGCGCACTACGAGTAAAATGATGTCTACCCGTTATCTCTCTCTGTCTACCGAAGCTAACATGGTTACTTGTCTCGTTACGTCAAAAGTAGAGTTAAAAGTAATATTTCTTATCTGTGGTATTTTTCTCTACGAACCTTTACATGTCGACTATTTTTTTCTTGCAATATACCGCATTTTGTGCATGTGAGGGTAAATGAAAAATTTGCCGGCAACGACAACATATCTCTCTCTCTCTCGTCGCGAGATAATCTCGTTGTGCGCATGCTAAGCACACTGGAGAGTGAAATAGGCTTTTTATCCCGGAAAATTAAAGAGTTCCGTTCCGTTCCGTGGGAATTAAAAAATTTATTCCACGCGGACGTAGTCGCTAGGGCATCAGCTAGTTGTAAATATTTGTGGACAGACAGCTATAGAGTTTATTGATTTTTGCAACAAAAACTATCGCGGTTTCCGGTACGCCGCGCCTGAGTTTTGGATAAATTGATCCTGGTCATCTCTTTCCAAAGTTATGCAGAAATGATTTGAGAACACCGTGCATCGTACAGTGGACTCTCCTCTAACGGGTCTCGAAGGACAGAAGTAAGTCGCCCGAGGAGGGCTGTCGTCTTGTGTCACTGTAAATCTGTAGCTTTTACAATCAATGGGTCTTAGACCTTGACCATTCGAATTAGGACTATGTGAAACTTCCCCGCGATCGGTATCTGCTCTTCTATTAGCTTGACCGAAGTATTGCACTTTTGTTCTAGTTGAATTGCCCAAAGGACACTTGTACTTTTCAGGCGCGGTACATGTTCGCGTGTATCCGTTGAAAATCGTGTTCCCAGAGCACTTGAACTTGATTCCTTGAAAGCGGTTCTTATTAGGAATGCACAGAATGTATCCTTTGCAATCGGGAACGCTCGTGTCAGCTATTCTTTCACTGCGGTAGCAACGTAGATCCCTGGTGAGCGAAGGATCGATGTAGTTTATAGTGTCTTCACAGACGTCAGCCGACTCCTCATTGCAGATAGTATTGGCTGGGCAAATGAACGCCGGACCGAGGATTTTGTCACCCTCACATAGCCTTAATCTTGAAGCCCCGTCGCAAATAAAACCGTAACTGCCACAATCAACATTTTTACTGGTGAATATTGCTAACACTGAGTTATTGTTAATCACTGTATTTAGCTGAAAATGTACAAAAAATATTGTTAAGACAGTTATTCTAACACTTTATAATAATTGATATAAAAAATAAATAGGATTAGTTCGGTTACTTACAATGAATATTCCGAAAATTAAACCATAGTTAAACATTTTAACTTTAGAATCAAAGTCAAGGCTTTTGAGAGACGACCGGAGGACAACTAACGGAGACACTTGCTTTCTTGAAAACTTCGCGTGTCACGACCAATTATCATTTTTAACACCTTTTGGAGAAATGGTTCCATGTCATTAGCACACTATGTCACCGTTTCTTTTGCAATTCGACCGAGCAAACTATTTACATACGCTGCATATTGTTTGTGGTAATTGCGGTACAATTCTTTCTCTTTGAATTCTTCGCGGTATGAATAATGTTAAGTGTAACTAGATAAAATATTTGAACTGTTTGTAAGTCTGTTTGTTTGTCTGTTTGTTTGTCTGTTTGTAAGTCTCTTATAGATAAGAGGAGTTTAACATTTTAATCACATTTGCAACACTAAAATTGCATAATGGTTTGTTAAAGGCATAGATACGTAGGTACTTATCGAGCTTTCGAACGTTTAAGACTCTTATAGTAGGTTTACATTCTGTTATAGCAAAAACTGTTATAAAATTGGAAGCAAATAAAATGCCTAATCGAGACATAATTGCAGCAAGGAGACTATAAATTCAGCGAATTACAATTATTGTAACTTAAATTAAGATGAGAATAATAAAGCAAAATATGAATATCTAAATGCAATTTATTAATACTAAGTAATAATAATTAATACTACTAACATAATGACTATTCATCGTCGGACGATGATTCGCTGTCGCTCCCTGAACTCGTTGAGGATTCTGAGGATTCATGTAACGGCGCTCCAGATTTGGCTCTGTAAAATAAAAGCGTTATTTAATTTACTAGTGCAAAAAGAAGTGCTTTATCATACCAGACTCATGGATCTAGAAATTTGAAAATTAAGATAAGCGCACGTGTTTCCTGCCACGGTTAACTTTTTTTTAAATATATATATATATATAGCGAGGAAACGAGCAGGCGGGTCACCTGATGGTAAGTGATTACCGCCGCCCATGAACATTTGCAGCACAAGAGGAACCGCCAATGCGTTGCTGGCTTTTGCGATGTTTGTTTATCCGCCCTTTGAAGAGCTCCATATTATAATATAATAATATATAACTTAGGTACCTTCAAGGCAAGTGAATAGGCATCTTCTAGACAAGCGCGTTCCAATCTAGACCTCATCATTGCTTTACACTAAGCATGATTGTCGTCAAGCGCAAGCCTATCTCTCAATAAAAAAAAACTGTTCATTTCGTTTCTGTCTGTAAAGTAGTCAAAATTCAAAATTCAAATGTTTTTTATTCAAATAAGCTTTTACAAGCGCTTTTGAATCGTTATAATATGAATCTACCGCTGGTTCGGAATGCCATTCCTACCGAGAAGAGCCAGCAAGAAACTCGGTGGTTGCTCTTTTCCATCAAAACTTACAATCATCATAATGATACAAGTATAACTGCAGTCCCACGCATAGCTGGAGCGAATCAAATCCACGCTTTTTTTATCATTTACGTAATCTTCGATTGTATAGTAAGCTTTTTTCACGAGCATACAATATTCAATACACGCCAAGACTGGCAGACAGAGGCAGCCCCATTTCCGACGGTGGCACCCGTTCACGAGCATGACGCATGATCCAGCCATTGCTTCGCTCAACCATATTTAAGGGAACGTAACAACCCGCACCACACGATACCACCAGTCCTCCACTAAATAAGGATATTGACAAATTCAGACGAGATCTATACGAAACCTAAGTCCGCTTGGACGAAGTCACTGCAAAACGAGAAACTGACTAACTGGCACATCAACGTTCAGATAAAACAGCTGGGTTTAGAAACTTAAGGTTTGCAAGTAGGTTACCACTATGATATTTTCAGAAATTTCACATGAGTAATGCAGGATATTATTTAAGAAATTTTATAATTTTTTGTAGTAGGACACCACAAGTGTTTTTCCGGTATAATCGGTTGGTATGCAGATGTTTATTTTCAAAATAAAAGTATGCATCTTTGTTCCGATATATATAACGATTTATAGCCCTTTTCGCCCGTTATAAAAGATTCTTGACATTGGTATTGATCTTCCTCCAAGGTCTCCGTATCATTTTAATTTTATCAGTAATGCTGTATGATTTATCTCAATTCTGACTCGATAACATTGACGGGCAACATGTAGTTATTTGTTAATATTCGTGAATAAAGTGACAAGATAAATGATAATTGATAAGTTACACGATAAACTAGCTGCTGGGAAAATATTGCAACCAGACAGTTACGCCTATGTATGAATGTACCCATATTATGTCTTGCATAATATTATAATATCGTATAATTTTGGGTATTTGACAACTATTCAAATAAATTATTTTTTAGTGATTATTAAATAGAGAATCTCCCAAAAGTCGTAATATCCACGTCCGCTATTAGTTTTATGTTGATTAACTATTTTAAACTATCGATTAAAGTAAAAAAGTGCGTCGAACTTTGATGACGTCACTATGCAATATTTTATACAAAACCCCATACTAAGCACGCGTTTTGACGTTTGCAAAAAAGATGCTGATTTGACTAGTTGTCAAATACCCAATTGATCATTACATAAAATACTAGCTGATGCCCGCGACTTCGTCCGCGTGGATTGAGGTTTTTCGGTTCCCGCGGGAACTCTTTAATTTTCCGGGATAAAAAGTAGCCTATGTGCTATTCCAGACTATAATCTATATCTCTGCCAAATTTCATCCAGATCCGTTCAGCTGTTGGAGCGTGATTGAGTAACAAACATCCATCCATACATCCATCCAAACTTTCGCATTTATAATATTTATTTGATTACTAGCTGATGCCCGCGACTTCGTCCGCGTGGATCGAGGTTTTTCGTTTCCCGCGGGAACTCCTTAATTTTCCGGGATAAAAAGTAGCCTATGTGTTATTCCAGACTATAATCTATCTCTGTGCCAAATTTCATCCAGATCCGTTAAGCCGTTGGGGCGTGATTGACTAACAAACATCCATCCATACATCCATCCAAACTTTCGCATTTATAATATTTATTTGAATTTGATAAGCACTAGCTGATGCCCGCGACTTCATCCGCCTGGATTGAGGATTTTTGGTTCCCGCGGGAACTCTTTAATTTTCCAGGATAAAAAGTAGCCTATGTGTTATTCCAGACTATAATCTTTCTCTGCGCCGAATTTCATCCAGATTCGTACAGCCGTTCTGGCGTGATTGAGAAGCGTGCCCCACAGATGTAGATGTAAAATGGATGAGCTACGTCAGAAGTCGCTCTTCGTCGCCCCTTGGTTGAGCTTCCTACTCGACCTTCGTTTCGCTACGGGGGTCGCTAGTTTGCTTTACACCTGGAGCTTCTGACTCGCGCTTTACAAAAACATTCTAGAAGTAGGGTAGACAAGACTACGTGGAGTCGGGGATGTGCTGATTCAGTTTTGGGACAGATCCAAATTTTCGAAAAATATTGTTACCTTATTATATATAGCAAGAAAACCGCCACCTTTTATACTCCCGTTATGATACATAGCGAAAAAAATACAGGTAAATAACGCGCTATCAGTGACGCTGATTAATGTAACTAGTTTACGATATGATTATCCAAAGCTTGATCATATCATGAAATAGCGGTGTATTTTGATGTTTATAGTGTCGAATGTCTGTCCACGGCTGGACATAGGAACGCCACAAAACATGATTTTGTGTTGCTTGTGGTTCCAGTGAAGATTTTCTTTTTTTTTTATTTGATTATCAGAATAGAATTCGGGGCCATACTGCCAATGCTTAAAGCCATATTGTTACATTACTGTTGACTTTCGTGTTTTAGAATTATAATCCTTATTTTAGGAACGTCAAGGTACGTATGACATCAAACTGTCATTCTAAGTAATATTGCTTAAGTATTGCTTTAAGCGTTGGCAGTATGGCTCCAGACCATTGACGCTTCAAAACTAATGGAACATAGCATACTTTGGAGTTTTATACTCACATATGATAAGCCTGCGCTACAGCCAAAGCCGACGGGTGCAGCGACGTGGCAAGGGAAGATTTCTGTTCTTGGAGTAAGGTTTCAACTTCTTCAGCGGGCCGGTTCAGCATCACGCCTAACGTCTCAATACTAGCTGCTGTCGCCTCTTCGAAACCACATTCCGCTAAGTAGGTAACTGCTAGCTGTAAATATTGTACTACATCAGATTATAGAAGTAGAAATGAAGGCATTCCATAAACGTGTGAATATTGTGGAATTGGGTTTTTGAATTTAAAAAAATTATCGAACTTTTTATTGTAAAAAAATAAATTAAAAATTAAAATATAAACCTTAAAACTAAGGCATTAAAGTTTAATTACGAATGTAGTATATTTATAAGTATTTAAGATCTTTTGTCTTCGTAACAACGCGAGCATGTCGGTGACGCGGATCCACAAGTTTACCCCCTACCAAAAAGTGCTCAACGCGGCTAAAGAAGTTTTCACTTCAAAAAACTACTACATCTTATTCTAAGTTACTCACAGCAGCCAACTCAGGTTTTCCAACAGTAGCGGCTTTGTGTGCGACGTCAGCCAAAACTTGCGGTTTGGAGGGTACACCGGCGGCTTGCTCGTTTCTAAGTTTCTGTATCGCGTCTTCTACCGTTGTCCAGTTGGGGTCTAACTTGTCTTGCGTATCGGAGCATAGTTCCGCTATGTTTGATAAGGCTGTTGCTGATAACCTAGAAATCGACTCTTGTTTTAGGGCACAAATACTACAATCACAAAATCTACCATACTTTTTTTTTTTTTTTTTTATCCACTCCAAGTTAGCCCTTGACTGCAATCTCACCTGATGTTAAGTGATGATGCAGTCTAAGATGGTGGCGGGCTAACCTGTTAGGGGCATGGCAGTTAGTTATATTAAACCCATATCCCTATTCGGTTTCTACACGGCATCGTACCGGAACGCTAAATCGCTTGGCGGCACGTCTTTGCCGGTAGGGTGATAACTAACCACGGCCGAAGCCTCCCACCAGGCCACCAGGCTAGGATACTAGTATTATAAATGCGAAAGTGTGTATTCAGCTACGCTTTCACGGCCCATCTGTTCAACCGATTTTGATGAAATTTGGCACAGGGATAGGTTGTATCCCGGGGTACTTTTATACATATGCTACTTTATAATTCGGAAAATTCAAGAGATCCCGCGGTAATCAAAAACCTTAATCCACGCGGACGAAGTCGCGGGCGTCATCTAGTAATTATTATATACGAAAAATAATTAGTAAGCGTGGATTATAAATTAAAAAAAAATGTAATGCAAGATTTTGTAGAATAAAAAGATGTTTAACTTGAAAGGGTAGAACTTCAATATGTGTTGATCATTTAAATTTTAAAGGAATGGAAAACTACAATTCAACAGAAAAAGAAACATACGCGCCGAATTAAGAACCTCCTCCTTTTTTGGAAGTCGGTTAAAAAAGAGGACGAGACCGCTTTTTAATTTTTATCTAAAACTAGATGATTCCCGCGACTTCGTCCGCGTGGATTAAGGTTTTTTGATTCCCGCGGGAACTCCTTAATTTTCCGGGATAACCTATGTCCTTCCCCGGGATATAACCTACCTCTATACCAAATTTCAGCAAAATCGGTTGAAAAGATGGGCCGGGAAAGCGTAGCAGACAGACAGAGAGACAGGCAGACACACTTTCGCATTTATAATATTAGTATGGATTAAGCAACAATATGTTGATTTTTCCATACTTCGGTGTAGGCGTGCGGCGATCCTCGCTTTCCTCTCGTTCTTCCACAAGTTGTCCAAACTTCAAAATGTCCGCAGCGGCGTTACGGATCTTTGCTTTTACTTCGTCCTCTACAAGTAATAATTACGAACACTTTATTTCATACTAGCTGATGCCCGCGACTTCGTCTGCGTGGAATAAGTTTTTTTGATTCCCTCGGGAAATCCTTAATTTTCCGGGATAAAAAGTAGACTATGTCACTCTCCAGGTCCTCAACTATACCCGTGCAAAAAATCCCGTCGATCCGTTGCTCTGTTGCAGCGTGATTGAAGGACAAACCAACAAACCAATAAACCAACAAACAAACACACTTTCGCATTTATAATATTAGTATGATCTTAGATGACACTTGAGGCATCCATTGGTTCATAATTATGTTTTGATGACAATTAATTTTTAATTTTTCACATTCACCGATGACTGACAGATATGGGAAAACCTACAATTATTATCTGAAATAAAAGTCCTGACTCGATCCCTGGCTGACTCATGAACTTGAAAAAACTAGAAATTTAATTCGCTATAATCCGCCACAGAAGGTAAATCTATGTGGTACAGTGCGTATCTTGAACTTGCAGCCCGCGATATTCTCCACACCACATAAATCTTCCAAAATACCCTCAACGTACGTTTCACTCCGACACCGGAGCATCTTCAGGAGATGTTGACTCTACAATGCACGATTGTGAAGTGACGATTTTGTCGCAAAATCTGTCTTTTATACCTTTTTTTAGCATGACTCAAACTATAGCCCCGCCCCATCCCCTCTACTACTATACAAATTGAGTAAAGGTGAATTTGATAAGTTTATTTGTTCATTTAGCAGCTCAAATCCTTTATTATTGTGTTTAATTATTTCGAATTGCTCACATACGCACAGTCATCACACACACACACGGTGACTCATGAACATTCAGCCCATACCCTCAGATCTAGAAATCTGTGCACTGAGACTCCTTTTATAATGTAGACAAGGAATATAAGAATATTAAGATTTTCTTTTCTTTTGGCGTATGTATGGTACCTTGATACGAGTAACAATTACAGAAGGCAGACAGCAGTTTTTCCACAAGTTTGGTTCGCTTAGCGTGCCCGAACACCACCAGTTGTGACCACGCTTCTGCCAATCTGTCCCCGGCACCTCCCACTTCCAATGTCCTTATTATCTGTTAAGGGGAATTAAAAATTGATATGATTGAATGAACAAATCGCACTATAGTCGGATAACATTGGTCGGTGGGCGTGACTTAGTTTGCCGACAATGATTAGTCAATATGGCAATAATTTGCTCTAATGGCTCTGATAGTTCCTTAGTTAATAATAATATAATAATAATAAAGTTTTTATTAGAGGCATTAAAACCCACTCAAGTTTACATTTTAACAATGTACCGTTAAAATATTAACCTAATAATTAAATAATTTAAAAAAATAAAAAAATTAAGAAAAATAAAAATAATTAAAATTAAAAAAATTAAAATTAAAAAAATAAAAATAAAAATATAATAAGTTAAGATGATTTGTGAGATGGTGATAATGAAAAAAAAAAAAAAAACCCAGCTGAGTTTGTTGTGGGCTCTTCTCAGACCTGGGCGCGTTTGGAACCCTCGTAGCTTTAGTTTTAAGATACCGTAACAGATTATCACCATCATATTTTTATGTAACTGGACGTCAATAAGTGTAGTGCATCTACCTAAATTGAATAAATATTTATGACTATGACTATGACACTATATTCTTAACGCGGACAGACTATAGTAGGTACGCTATAACTTATAAGTATTCGCTTAGGCCAATCAGCGTTAAAGCAGCGTAACGTATATTTTCTGAAATATTACAAGGTTTACGGACCTTAGGCCCAAATGTCTACTGGCAAGTAACTTTAGCAATTTCTTGCAGTATTCAACAGCAGCAAACTCACACCCAAATCTTTTTATTCAATTAGACTTTGAAAAAAGCTTTTGAATCTTCGAGTGAATCTACCACAGGTTCGTTCGGAGAACCGGCAAGAAACCAGCAAGTCAACTTCTGCAAATTTTGTGTACTAAAAATATGCAGAAAGTAAACACTTGACTATTTAACTTACTGTAAGAACTCATTTCATCAGGCGAAGTCTCCTAAATATACTACTCTGTCAAGAAAGTACCGGGAAAAGGTCTATAATATACAAAATGTTAATTATTATTCCAAATTTATTGTATCTCCTTCAAAGTAGGGGCCCTTCGGAAATAATACACTAACGCCAACGAATAATCCAATTTTCAAAGCATTTTTTAAAGGCATTTTTCGGAATCGACTTCAGTTCTTGCCGCGAATTCTCTTTTACATGTCTTTTATCGATCGAAAACGGGTGCCACGAAGTGGTAATTTGAGTTTTGGAAAGAGAAAAAAGTAGGCCGGAGCCATATCCGGTGAATACGGTAGTTGTTCGATGGTATTTGTTGAGTTTTTGGTCAAAAATTTATTCACAATGAGCCATCATTGTGCCTTTTAGTTGAAGACGTTGATGGCCGACCAGAGCGAGGCAAATCTTCCACCACATCGCGACCACTTTTGAATGCATGGTACCACTCGTATGCACGTGTTTTTGATAAAGTCGATTCCCCGTAAGCTTTCTGCAACATTTTCAGCGAATCTGGACACGAAATTCCATTTGCGATGCAAAATTTGAGACAAACTCTTTGTTCGATATTTTCATTCAGTGTAAAAATCGCAAAACACTATTGAGATGAACTGACAAAATGGCGCACTGTAAACAAAGTAAATAACAATTGACGCTCAAACTTCGCGGCAATATAGACGACAGTTGTGTCAACTTAGCGACAAAAAATAATTTTTGAATTGAATTTGGAATTAGAAACAAATGATGAATTCCTGGTACTTTTTTGACAGAATGTATTATTAAGTTAATGAAAAATGTAGCAAAACAGTAAAATGGGCACCCCATTCAAATAAAAAAATACATGGCACGGCTTTGTACTTACTTCTCCTTAGCAGGAGGTATCAAATTGCGTCTGTTTCATTTAAATAGAGTTATGATATATCTTTAAAAAAAACTAAATCTTGTCAGCAACTTGTTCGACCTATAAACATGGACGTATCAAACCGTAGACTGAGTAAGATATATAGACGCCGCCATATCTCCTTTTCACTCCCACATGAAAGAGATGCAGTGTTGGGATGTTACACAAGATAGAATGAGAAAAAAATATGTGTTTTTCTCTCCCTTTCTGCGTGTCACGGATTTTGTGCCTATTGCATACAAACAAACCATATATTGTGCCGACGACGTTTGTATGACGTTTGGGAGGTGTTTCATAGTATTACCTATCCCTTTCGGTTACACGCTGACCCTGATTCTAGAGATTCCTTCGTCTATGTATCAAACACATAAAATATGAAACAAATATAGCGAGTTACATCATTGATCTTACCTCCTCCATCACAGTTGGTTCGGGAACGTAAATATTAGGCACCAACGTGTCCAATAATTCCGTTGTCTTCTCGAATGGGGCGTATCTAAACAAAATAAAATTTTAACGTTGTTTAATTCTAGATTTAACATTTTTGTGGTGTATTTATATTGCAGTTCACAAAATAATTTGTAAATCAGTGGCCCAAAGCCTAACAATTAATTACTCACTATAATCAAGAATGAAATAGAATTTTAATATAACTGGTTTGCCCCTAACAGGTTAGCCAGCTGCCATCTTAGACTGCATCATCACTTACCATCAGGTGAGATCGCAGTCAAAGGCTAACTTGTAGTGGATAAAAAAAAAACAAAATAGTTAAACCCTGTTTCCTACGAAAGTGAGGGAGAGAGCAACTGCAGGATATTTTATGCAAAAACTATTTAGAGATTAATAAATAGGGACACCTATTTCGAAAATAAATTATTTCTTACCGATTATTAAATCGAGAGTCTTCCAAAATACCTACAATTCACATCTTCTGTTAGTTTTAAGATTGATAATTAATCATTTTAAACCATCGATTTAAGAAATAGTGTGATAAAATTTGATGACGTCACAACTATGTATTTCATACAAACTTCCATACTAAAAGCGCATTTAGTTTGAAGAGTTGACGTTTTGATAGAGTTGTCATTTTTAGATTTGTGGTGTGTTTTTAGGGTTCCGTACCAAAATGGTAAAATGGAACCCTTATGGTGCGACTATCTCCGTCTGTCTGTCTGTCCGTCCGTCACACTCGATTATTTCAGTAACTACCGAAGCTATCGACATGAAATTTGGAATAGTTGTGTATATTAGTGGCCCAAAGACAATGGAATTAAAAAAAATTGGAAATTATTTTTGTTCTTATTTAAAAAGGGGGGAAAATCGGAGGGTTGAAATTTAAAAGTGAGATAACTGTACTGTGTGGGGTATCATATGAAAGGGTTTACTTTGTACATTCTAAAACAGATTTTTATTAATTATTTTTAGTCATGATAGTTTTTGATTTATCGGGCAAAATGTCGAAAAAAATACCGTTCCCCCCCCCCTTATCTCCGGAGTTTACCAATCGAAAAATCTGAAATAATTATGGTCAATAGGAATTTATGTATATTTTACAGGAAAACTATAGCCAATGCTCTAACTATCATAGTTTTTTTGATATTAACAGTAAACCTCTACAAACAAAGTTAGTTTTGCGGTTCATTTCGTCTTGTTTTTAATACGTCATAAATCGTAAAACTTACTACAGGTTTGTACGGAACCCTCGGTGCGCGAGTCCGACTCGCACTTGGCCGGTTTTTTGTTTTCTCCTTGTGGTGTAGTGCTGACGGTGTACCGTAAACAAGGAAAAAAATACCCACACTCGAACACTTACAAAGACGCGAGGCACGGGGCTGTTCGTTTGGACAAGAGGGCACTATTAATCACTAGCTGATGCCCGCGATTTCATTCGCGTGGATTGAGGTTTTTTGGTTCCCGCGGGAACTTTTTAATTTTCCGGGATTATTATCCCGATGTTAAAGTTTGTATGGATGGATGGTTTGTTACTTATTAGTAACAAACCATCCATCCATACAAACTTTCGCATTTATAATATAACCCTCTTATTCATGTTTATGAACCACATGTAGGTATACTTGTATACTTATACTTATACATACTATATACTAACCCTCATAATCATAAACGTGCAATAGCGGTGGAATAGTTATAATCTGTTTTGTCTTTGTTTGTCTACACTCTACAGTAATTTGACATTCGAAGGAAAAAGACAAAACAGAATTTAACTATTTCACCGCTATTGCACGTTTATGAATAAGAATGTTAGTAAATAGTTTAAGTATAAGTAGGTATACAAGTATACATGTGGTAACTTACTTGCAAGCAACGGTGACGAGGTGCCTGTAGTAAATGCTCTCTTTGTACGCATCGCCCACCAGTTTATAATTGTCATCTTTCATTAGCAGGGCGTGTACTCGCTCTGCTAGATTCACATCCTACAATAAGATAATCTTGAGATAGAATATGTGTTTTAACTTGTATATACTTAACTCCGAAGAGGTCCCGGGTTCGCTTCCCGGGTCGGGCCGTAACAAGTATTGGGTTTTTCCAACAAGAAATTCTCAGTACTAGCCCGGAGTTAGGAAGAAAGCGACGTTTCACCCCTGTGCCTTGGAGAGCATTAAAGCCGTCGGTCCTGCTCCTGATCTCTCTCCGGTCGAGTCGGATTTTCCGTCCCATCGGGCTATGAGAGTAAAGGAACAAAGAGTGCACCTGCGTATGCGCACTATAATATCTCCCGCGCAGATAGCTAATCTCTCTGGAGATAGGCCGCCGTGGTCGAAATTCGGTCGGGAGGGCATTATTATTATTATATACTTAAGTAGATGATGCCGATGATGATGATGAGTTGGGTTTTACAAATTTCTAGGTAATTGATTGATTTTCTGGGATGAAAAAAATCGCCTATTTCACTTTAAATAAAATGACAGCTATAACTGCCCCTTTCCGCAGCTTTATTATGAAAGGGATAGCAATATAAATAGAGCTGTCACTTTAGTTTAGTTTAGAGAAGGTGTACAACAGAATTGGCCTCATTATCTAGCTTTTCACAAGTTATGAAAAGTGAACTTTAATTATTAGTTTCAAAATTACCTGTAAATGATCGCTGCAAACTCCCATGGCAGTGATAAAGAAGTTAGTATCAGTTGCTTGCGTAGCTTTTAGTGATTCCCTCTTTTCCAGATCCGCTATAATGTCGGTGAGGATATCTATACGTGGACCTCCTAAAAATTTATTAACATTTTTTTAATCACAAGTTAGGCTTGACAATCAATGATGAGGTCTAGGGTGGAGCACGCTTGACTAGAAGATGTCTATTCACTCTTGCCTTGAAGGTACTTCAAATAATAAATATTATAAATGCGAAAGTTTGGATGGATGTATGGATGTTCGTTACTCAATCACGCTCCAACGGCTGAACGGATCTGGATGAAATTTGGCACAGAGATAGATTAGTCTGGAATAGCGCATAGGCTACTTTTTATCCCGGAAAATTAAAGAGTTCCAGCGGGAACCGAAAAACCTCAATCGCGAACGTCGAACGTCTGGAAGGAAAAGACGTATTAGACTTCGACTATTTCGACTGTTTTTATCGCTAGATACTTACGTTCCTTACAAAACACGCACAACAGGTAATAATGCGCGGACAGAGTAGGCTCGATGCCTAGTTGTCTGAATTCTGATAATATTTGCAGTGCTATGGTCTGAAGAGCCTTGCCGCCGCCCCACGACGATATGGACCTGAGACACGCGTTCATTGTCTCTGCATTCGGTGATAGACCCTGAAAAACAAAAGGGATGAACGCGGCGCAAGCAATGACGTCATCAAAACTGCCGTACGAGCCACAGTTTTTTTTATCCACAAGTTAACCTTGTTGTCTTAACGTGAGAGGTCCCGGGTTCGATCCCCGGCAGGGTCAATTTTGGGAATTTATAATTTCTGAATTTTCTCTGGTCTGGCCTGGTGGGAGGTTTCGGCCGTGGCTAGTTATCCACCCTACCGGCAAAGACGTGCCACCAAGCGATTTAGCGTTCGCCACGATGCCGGCGCTTCAGTCTGTTTTTTATTTAAACCTTCAGAATGCATTTAATATTTTCACACTCATCATCACTTACCATCAGGTGAGATCGGAGTCAAGGGATAACTTGAAGTGGATAAAAAAAATATTTTTTTAATGAAAAGTTACCTGTTCGTTCATTTCTCTCAGTAAACCTTTAAGCGCCTCGATGCGTAGCGTGACCCCTTCCTTCAAGAAGCCAACGCAACCTAACAAGGAGTTATAAACGCTGGTAGAGAGCTGGATGCCTTGTTCTCTCGCCTCTTGTGCTAAGGCGTGAGCTCGTTCAGCCTACAAATAAATGTTATGAGAGAATCAGTAATTTGTCCTTTAGTTCCTTTACAGTTTTACTATAAAAATAACCTTTAATTGTAGTACTTGTAGTAGTAGTAGTATAAGTCTTTATTGCATCATATCACATAGGTACAAAATTATGCATACAAAACAGAAAACAGGAAACTGTGGTAATGCGCAAAGGCAATGTAGCTACTCTTTCTTAGTTTTTTTTTCTGTTCTTTTAACTAATATTATAAATGCGAAGGTTTGGATGGATGGATGTTTGTTACTCAATCACGACAAAACGGCTGAACGGATCAAGATGAAATTTGGCACAGAGATAGATTATAGTCTGGAATAGCACATAGGCTACTATTTACCACGGAAAATTAAAGAGTTCCCGCGGGAACCAAAAAACCTCAATCCACGCGGACGAAGTCGCGGGCATTAGATAGTATTTAATAAAATAATCAAAAACAAAGTAAATAAAACAATGAAATCAGCTAGAAAAAATAATAAGTATAATGTAGAAGATAAGAAAACAATCTGCCAAGAAAATGAATGAGACTATAGTTGGCGCCAATCAAATAGTTATCTCTGAATTGAGGTACGAGTGCTTGTTTGCGCAGTTCTCATACAAATTGTCGAAGTCAACATACGAGTATATACAACGCGCGAAAATATGCTATTTAGAAGCGTCTTGCGGTCAACTTCAGACGTGACTATTTAATTGGCGCCGGCTATACATATATATACAGAATCATAAAGCATAAGCTTGCGTGAGTCGCCGTCCGAGGCAGACTTATTATTGCCATTTTTGTACGAGTGCTTTTCTATTATAGGCTTACGTTCTGTTGTTGTGATTTTGAATCATTAGGAGATGTTACTCTCCTGTGGGATTCACTAGAATAGTAATTAATTATCCGCATGGTGCCTTTTTATAGTAAGTAATGAAAACTTAGTATCTTACTTGGAAATATTTAGCCATTCCTTGTATAATAGCACAGTATGCTTCAGAGGTTTTGGGTTCCATCGCTGTGAAGATTTTGTCAGCAAGACCACCTAGCCTAAAAAGTAAAAGTAAATTAAAGTAAATTAAGTAACTTGCATAGAAAGGAATTATTGAAATCAATTCCGTAATGAAATCTTTCATTCAATATCAGCCCCCCTGAATGTGTAAGAAAACCATAATCGTTTGTCAAACAGATAATCTGACCTTTCTATGGAGCTTATAAATGCCTGCACGTCAAAAAGCATGTATAAACTCTTTAAACAGTTAGAGAAAAAGGTTTTAAGCTGTCAAATGATTACGATTTGATTAGACAATTGGGCCTCAGATGGATCAGAAAATAACTTTCATCATAGGTTTCCACATTTTTTGTATAAAACCTGTGGGTGGGTAAAAAGTGGGTGGATAGATTTCGTTAGATACAAAACATACCTCCAAGTAGCAGCCTGTCTTTCTCTTGTGGCAGCAGAAAACCACCTTTCCTCCACCCACTCCATCGAAACTGGTTCCTTCTCATTATAAAAGCACAATAATTGCAATAGAGACAGCTTCAACTCATCATTCAAATTGCCCACTCCTCCTAGAAGCTCAAACACCTTTATAGCATCTTCTAGAAGTGCATTTTGTATGGTGTATCTCAAGTCTTCTTCTGTGACCTAAAATTAATTAAATCTATAAATAATCAGTTGGTTCCACAAGAATTAAATAGTACATTACTGCCCAGGCCGGAAATAAAGCAATTAACTGCTGAGTAATATTATAAATATGAGGTGAGGCCTTTTTAAGTAAACAAGGCTGTGACTTGCTATTTCGGCTGAGACCTGTACGGTACTTTCTCTATTTGGGAAGGAAGAATTTGTTAAGAAAGCTTTTCTACATTGCTGATAGATGGCGTTGACTTATCTTAACTCACGCTAAAATCTTGTGCTGTATGGGCAATAATCTGATTTCCTACTTGAATGCCAGAGGTTTAAAAAGAGCTATTCTCTGTCCAATCAATTATTTTACTTTTGGCAGCTCAAGTCAATGATGATCCAATATGATACTGATTAGATTTTTGATAACAATCAACTTTCTTTATGAAGAAGTTTTAATCAATTTGACACATTGATGTTTATTTTTGCGCAACATATTTTATTGTTTTATAAACATACCCAAGCGTTTAAATGACTAGATATATGAATGTATGCATTAAATTAAATCATTTATGTAAAACAGTAAAGTAAACATAACATGAATCAGGCAGGTCATAGAAACCATCCATCGCCAAAGATGTGTGGTGCAAGGACAATCAAGAAAACTTGTGTTGCAGCTTCGTGACTATTTTGAAAAGGAAATTCGTACTTAAGTAATTATGGATAGTAATTAATGTATTTGTCATACCTTACTTTCATCATTATAAATAGGTTTAGGGACAAATGCCTCAATCTGTGGGTCTGCATTAAAGTACGGTGTTTTCATCTTCATGGGAGGGTCCCATTCTCTCATTGTGAAAAGTTCTGCATGCTCATCTCTTATCCAAGCTGCTGCTTTCCTTCCAGCTTCAGCTGACAGAGCATATGCTCTCTTACGGTAATTGGATTGGGGTATTAAATATGGATCATCATGATATCTGAAACATACATCCAATAGAGACTATTTTTGCTTGTACTATTATTTGTTGAGTGGCACATAGAGGCACAAAATAGGGAGATATGGAAAAATCCGAGGGAGGCCTTTGCCCAGTCGTGGGACAGTACAGGCTAGATTAGATTAGATAGTATTTGTTGGGTCACAAATTTTGAATTTTTGCATAAAGATTTCCTACAAAGTAAACCACGACAAAGAAAGGATATATAGAAATTTCACCTATGCCAAGCTGGGGCAGGTCAGCTAGCAAATTATAAAGATAAAGAAAAATGTAGGTAGAAATATACTTGTAATGTGCTGCAGTAGGGTCTGTGCCAACGGTAGCGGCTAAAGCCTGCAAGATATCCGTAGGACCTCTGGGAATGCGCGGCGGCGGCGATATTCCATCACTTGACTTCCCACCCTGTGGAAGTGTCTGTGCCTCTATTGTAGACACATAACGGCAGAAACACGCCAGCCGAGACCACTGTCTGTTATCAAAAAGCTTAATTAACTCCCTAAATAAGGTAGAATAGTAATAGTTTGTCTGTGGATAGCGGCAAAGCTTAATCGTTCAAAAGCATTTAGACAGACTAGCACTGCTGGAATTAAGATCAAAACCGATTGAGCAACACGAGATAAGTACAACTTGACTTGACTATTCTTCTTCTTCTTCTTGTTGTCGAGGCTCCAGTTCCGTGCAACCTGTATCACTGCGACCGTCTCCGATCTATTGTGATCACCTCTGCTTCAAATTTCCTCGCCAATACTTGTATCCGCCAGGAATAGCAGCGTTTTCTTGACTGGAATACGGGAAGCGTACTTTAGGTCAATAATATGTTGGCCCAGATGGATACTTCGTTTGTGCATTAGAGCAGGACATTGGCAGATGATATGCAGCGGAGTCTCAGTGGATTCCTGGCATAATCTGCAGATATCCGTGTCCCTGAGCTTAAGGTTAAACATGTGTCTGTTCAGACCACAGTGACCTGTTAAAGCCCGCGCTATAATGCGTAAGTTTTTCCTGCTGAGCGCTAGCGCCTCGGAGGCGGCCTTCTTGTTGAAGGTTTTAACCAGCGCCTTGGAGTGGTTTAGACCACTTAGGTTTCTCCAACGAGTGAGTGTTTCATAAAAGCAGTAGGTAAGCAGGGTGAGCTGCACCAGGCTTTTAGGTATGCCGCAGACCGGTTCTGGACCAATCTGCCTGTCCTTAGCGCCCGTTTTAGCCAGAATGTCGGCATTCTCATTGCCGACTATTCCCATATGCCCAGGTACCCAGCGAAGAACCACCCTGTTACAGCGGGCCAGGGTGTTTAGTGTGTCCCTGCAGCAGTCAACCAGTCTTGAGGTGATTACCTCTGATGACAGGGCTGATAGAGCTGCTTGGCTGTCTGAGTGAATGTAAATTGTTTTGTTGGCGTAGTTCTTCTGCAGGATAGTTTCCGCACAAATTATAATGGAGTAAACCTCCGCTTGGAATATGGAGGAATGGACACCCAGATTACGATAAATCTTAACCCGTGGTTTCTCTCCAAAGATTCCACATCCTACGTCCTTGCCCGACTTCGAACCATCGGTGTACCATTTGAGGCTGCCCGATGACCAAGTGATTCTGTTATTTATCCAGTCATCTCTATCCGGAATTTCCACCTTATAGGGCCTATGGAAGTAATGTTTTGGGACCATCATATCAGATGGCATTCCCAAAACCGGGATCCCAAGCAACGAGTTATGAAAGTCCCTCAGTGCCTCGGAGCTCCAGTTTGCCTCCCTTTGGCAGGTGATCCTGTACATACTCATTCTTGCCTCCTTCCTCAGAAATATGTGGAGAGGAGGTAAATTGAGAAGAGCTTCCAGGGCTGCTCCTGGCGATGTGTTCATAGCTCCAGTAATAAGCAGGCAGGCTGTTCTTTGTAGACTGCCAAGCTTATTCTGGGTGGTGATCTGTGTTGTTTTGCCACACCAGACTGCTGAGGCGTAGGATACCATTGGCCTCACCACTGCTGTGTAGAGCCAGAAGGTGACTTTTGGTTTTAGTCCCCATCTGGCCCCTGCCAAACGACCACAGATTCCTAGTGCCATTTTGGCTTTTTTGAGTACACCGTCAACATGCGCGTTCCAGGTTAGTTTCTGGTCCAAAGTAATTCCCAGATACTTAACCTCTGTTGAGAACGGTATACTTTTGTTGTTCAGCTTAGGCGGCTCGAGTTTGTCGAGTTTGTGCCTCCTAGTGAATGGTACTATAACTGTTTTCTCCGCATTCACAGTGAGCTCGTTATCTCTACACCATTTGTTGATGATGTAGAGTGCCCTCTGTATAAGGTGCGAGATCATGCTTTGGCAGCACCCACGCACCGTGACTACCAGGTCGTCGGCATATCCCTGAGTGTCAATACGAAGTTCAGCCATCTTCTGCAGAAGCTGGTCCACAGCAAGAGTCCACAGCAGAGGCGATAACACGCCCCCCTGTGGGCATCCCCTCGTCGTGAGCACCTCCGCAGAGACGTTGTTTAGCTCAAGCTTGGCTATGCGATTTGAGAGCATTGCCTCCACCCATCTGATGGTGGTCGTGTCAGCCTGTTTGTTGGCCAGCCCGCCCACCAACGTGCGGATTGGAGTATTATCAAATGCGCCTTCAATGTCTAGGAAGGCCGCCAGAGCGATTTCTTTGTCCTCCAGAGCCTTTTCAATCTTGTCAACAAGGCTGAGCAGGGCAGTTTCCGTAGACCGCCCTTTGCAATAGGCATGCTGGGTGTGATGAATGGGCCTCTCAATGAGAAGCGCATCCCTTAGATACCTGTCGAGCACCTTCTCCATTGTTTTTAATAGAAATGAGGAAAGGCTTATGGGTCTAAAGGACTTTGGCAGTTCATAGTCCTTTTTTCCCGCTTTCGGTATGAAAATGACTTTTACATTAGTCCATGAGTCTGGTATATATCCCCAGGCGTAACTTGCCCTGAAGATCTTGACCAGGAGTGGGATTAGTAGGTCCACACCTTTCTGCAGGAGAAGAGGCGTGATGCCATCCATCCCACAGGATTTGTTGGCGTTGAAGGAGTTGATAGCCCACCTCACAGCACCAGGTCTGAACACAATGGCAGCCCTCCTCCAGTCCTCTGTTCGAGGTCTGCTGTGAGTTTGACTATTATACACGGATGTATTAAAACCAGTAGGCAACAATAATAAATAAAGTTATTTTTTAGTGTTTATTATACAAGAAACTTACCTCGACACCACGATGTTGGAATACATTTAGAGTAACTTTAGTAAACTTTATTAATAGGTACTTTTTTATATAGTTGTTTAAATAAATAATTCACGTTTAATATATTTTACATTTAAGTTTAAAAATTAAAACTAATTCAATTCAATTCTTGGTTTTATGGCTTGCGTTGTACCAAATAGGTACAATATACCTCGCCAAAGACGCGTGGAATGGAGGAGACACGCTTTTGTGCTAGCTGGGAGATTCTGTCCAGCTTTAATTTGGATTATGAAATATAACAATGGCAGGTTTCTTATTCCAATGTTTTATGGTTAGTTTCTATCCTAGAACAACACAATATTATGATTAGCACATAAAATATTACACACATAAGTAGGTACATAGATATTTACAGCTTAATATTGTTAGTTTTAATATATTTACATAAAAATTTACAATAAGGACTAAACACAGACATTAACAAACACTCAGCATTTATTGGACGGGGGATTTGTGATGGAAGGACATCATAGAGGGGATGAAGGAGTTTGGGACAAGAAAACAATATATGGGAAACAGTACCTTCGTCTAAGCCACATTCACACAGGGAGTGATCTCTAACTCTGATCTTGTGCAGGTGGACAGGTGTGCAGGAGTGGCCAAGGCGTAAGCGGCATATTGTAGAAGTTACCCACCTATCTGCATATTTGTAAAAGAAAAACCATGGACGCGTTGGAATATCAGGTTGAATTTTGGAGTAGAATTTGCCCTTAACCGATTTTGATTCATTCCAGAATGTGTTCCAAGACTTGTCCAGATAAGTTTTAGATATAGCGCTCAGATCTTGGGAGCTATTCTTAAAATGCTCATGGGAACCCATTTGAATAGCAGCCTTAGCACATGAATCAGCTGTTTCATTACCTGCAATGCCAGAATGACTTGGGATCCATACCAAGGTTAAGGCTAAACCGTTTTGATGACAGGAGAACAGAGCCTCCCTAATCTCCAGAATGATGGGAAATCTCAACTTACTCCGGAATGGGTTTTCTTTAATGGATAATAAGCAGCTAAGGGAGTCAGTAAAGATAACAGTTTGTTGTAAGTTATGGGACCGGGTAAACAGGATTGCTTCTAATAAGGCAATGGCCTCTCCTGTAAACACCGAAGACTCGGGAGGGCATTTAAATTGTAAGGTAATTTTAAACCTGGGAACCCAGCAGGCTGCACCAACACAACTTTCTGGGGACAACTTTGAGGCGTCAGTGTAAATAAGAAGGTGATTTGACCAATTTTGATGAACTAAGTTTTGAAATTTAGAATGAGTATCAGGGGCTCCCTTGACCAGACCAAGATCAGTGATTACGGGAGGGTTGTAAACCAGAGCATCATATGGTGTGGAGAATAGAGGGTTAATTGGCAAAGATAGAATTGGATTAGGGAGTTCAGTAAATTTACGGAAGCTGTCCAAGAGATAGGATGCAGGGTTGCGTGTGCTAAGCACTTCTGCTAGCTGGGTTAATTTAGGCCACAGTGGATGAGAAGAAAGCTGTAACATTTTGCTGACAAAGCGGTCACACAAGTATTGCCGTCGGAGATGTAAAGGAGGGTCAACACATTCAACCTGTAGAGCATTAGTAGGGGAGGACTTCATTGCACCCAGAATTATTCTGAGGCAACGGTATTGAATTTTGTTCAACTTCTCACACACAGTTTTATTCAGGGGATCTAAAACAAATGAGCAGTAATCAATATGGCTACGTACTAAAGCATTATAAAGTAATTTGAGGGAGTAGGCATGAGCACCCCACCAAACTCCAGCTACTGCACGTAGGACATTGATGCCCTTTTCGCATTTATTAATTATATATTCAGTATGAGCCAATCCGTTCAGTCTGTAATCAAGGATAATTCCAAGGAACTTTGCTTTGTCCACCAGGTTGATGGGTTGATCCTCATAGCAGAAGCTAAAGTTAGGGATGGATCGCTTCCTCGTGAATACAACTGCCTGGCATTTAGCTACTGATAAGGACAAGCCATGGTCAGTAAGCCATTGCCCAAGGTAATATAAAGCAGAGTTAAGACGTTGGGATATTTCCTCTATTGAGCGTGAACTGTGGTAGAGGACAATATCATCAGCATACTGCAAGATGTTACAGAAGTTATTTACAGACAGTTCTAGGTCATGGGTATAAATGCTGTAAAGCAGAGGACTGAGGATGGAGCCTTGGGGAAGACCTTTCCAGACTAATCTGGGGGGGGAGGCTAGTTGACTGGTGTTTTACAACCACTGATCTACCAGAAAGCAGGTTACATATGAAATGAGTAATTCTCGGCGGTACACTCAGCTGGTGCAGTTTTTGCCTGAGCAACGGGAGAAGTACATTGTCATATGCAGAAGCTATATCCAGGAAGATACCCACAAGGTATTCCCCCTTACCAAAGGCAATACGAATGTCTGTAGTGAGTATGCTGAGGCTGTCTGTAGTACTAAGACCCTTACGAAATCCGAACTGAGAGGGAGCTAGTACTCCTCTGCTTTCCATTATCCATTCTAGCCGATTCTTGAGGAGGATCTCCGTTACCTTTGCTAAAGTTGACGATAGAGCAATAGGTCGGTATGAGTTTGGGTCCGATGAGTTTTTGCCAGGTTTAAGAATGGGCATTACAATTTGGGATTTCCAGGCATCTGGAAATATTCCATGTTCAAAAAAGTAGTTAATCAATTTTAAAAAACAAATTTTAGATTTTTTATTTAAATTTACAAGAAAAGAATAGGGCACACCATCTTCCCCGGGGGTCGAATCTTTTAGACCATTGAGAGCAATCTCAAACTCAGAAAGTGAGAAGGGGGCATCCATTTCGCCCGTAATGGGTGCTGGTGCAGAAATAGGGAAATCGTCCTGCTGAGGGACATAAGGTGGAGCGAGCTTGTCAGCAAAAGTGTTAAGCCACTCAGATGGATTATTGGAGCTTGGGTCAGAGTAGTTAAGAGATCTACGAAATCGTCTCATGTTTGTCCAGACAATTGAGGAAGGCGATCTGGGATTAAGCATTTCACAGAACTTAGTCCAGCCAAGCTTTTTCTTTTTGGATACCATCCTTTTTGTCTTTGCATCAATGCGCTGATATTTAATAAAATTATCTTCTGTCATATGGGCAGTGTATTCTTCTTCTGCTGTCAGCCTCTGGACGAATAAATCTTTGCATTCCTCATCCCACCAAGGGGGGGAAGGGAGATGGTTTGTCACAGAGAGATTTTTGCGGGGGATATTAGAATCGGCCGAATTAATAAGAGACTTTACAAAGTGATCGTAGTAAGTCAAAGGGCTACCACCATGTTCAAAATCAGGAAGAGAGTCCATCAAGTCATCCACTGATTGAGCGTAACCAGACCAATTTGCTTTATGAAGTTTATATCTGAGCATTGGGTTAGGGTTAGGAGGAGGAAGGGATCTATTATTGAGAGATAAGATGATTGGAAAGTGGTCACTACCGTAGGTACTGGAAAGAACTTGCCAAGATAATTGAGATGCGAGGGAGGAAGAAGAAAGGGAAAGATCTACTGCAGATTTTGGGTTCTGATTAGGGTAAACTCTGCGAGTCGGAGAGCCATCATTCAGGATACAAAGGTTCATATCCTCAAAAATGTCAACCAACAACGGAGCAAACCCGTCACAGTTATAACACCCCCATAGTGTATGGTGAGTATTAAAATCACCCATAATCACAGTTGGACTGGGAAGAGAAGATATGATAGATTCAATTTCTGGGATAAGGGAAGGATTGGGATGAGGAATATATAACGAAAGGAACGAAATATTTACAGCTCTCACAGCAACAGCATTAATCTGACTGCTGTGGGAGGGGATAGGGATAGAGGAAAAAGGAAAGTTATGCCGAATGAAGATGGCACTGCCTGCATAGCCGTCATCCCTGTCATCCCGCAAACAAAAGAAACCAGGGACTCGAAATCGAGAACCAGGTCTCAACCATGTTTCCGAGATGGCAACCATGGCAGGATTATGCAGGTTGATAAGGGATATTAAATCTTGTTTTTTGGAACGGATGCTTTTACAGTTCCATTGAAGCAGAACTATTGGAGTCATTGTTTAAGATTTTAAACAAGGAGTGAAGGTTTTGGGCAACGTTGGGCGGTAAAGGGAGTTCATCACATGGGGAGAGGAGGCTTACAAGTAATGCTGTGAGGTTTTCTAACATTTGACCTTGTGCTTGAGTAAAGTAGGATTGGCTATTGCTAAGAGCACAGCCATTGGGTTGGGAAGAGGATGGATTATTGATTAATGATTGGTGGGCTTGCTTATCATAACCTTTTGGTAATGGGGCACGAGGGCGGGGTGACCGGAAGACTGTCTCCCGGTGACCTTTAAGAGGGGAATTGGAGGCAGTGGTACGATTTAGGTTTGTAGGGCGGGGGGAATTGGTAGGACGGGGAGGATTATTAGGGAGAGTAGAATAAACAGGGGTTGAAAACAATTCACTTGATACTTCAGCAAAAGTTTTCCTGACTGGGGGGAAACGTGCTGATGCTTCTGCGTAGATGTTTTCTTGAGACATGACTAATTTAATGTTCTGTTGGCGGGAGAACTCTGGACAGTCCTTGTCCGATGCAAAATGTTTACTTGTGCAATGAATGCAAGTAGCTTTGTCTTTTGTAACATCGCAAGAGTCACCTGTATGAGGCTGTGTACACCTGTAACACCTGGGTTTAGACCTACACTGTGTTTTAATGTGGCCAAAACGGCAGCAATTCATGCACTGTATGGTGGGGTATTTATAGGGCTCTACCGGGAGGGATGTGTAAAATGAAAAAATTCGTTGGGGAAGCATCTGGCCTCTAAAAGTCACAACAACTGATTGAGTAGGCACCCACTCAGTAGCGCCTTCATTATTAACCTTGCGGTTAAGGCGGCGGGCTTTAAGAACCTCGCCACATCCAATCGGCAGAACTACGGATTCAACAAATTCCCCCATAGACCAGTCTACAGGGACTCCACGCACTAAACCCATCCGTGTGATGTTATAGGTTGGAATAATAGCGGTGTATTTGGTCATTGGGAGTATTGGGCTGACCAAGAAGTCGTTGGCTCCTTGGGGATTCGAGAACTCGACGCTTATTTTATTTCGGCCAACACTTTTGACACCATCATTTATTATGTTTGTAAATTTGTTTTTATGTAAAAATTGGCCAAATTGGAGAGCACGAATGGATGTACCAGCAGATGGGTCCGAGACTTCCCTTGATACATGAACTATAAAGGGACCTTTGTCGTCCCTGCTGTAGCTTTTGGCACCTTCAGCAAAGGAAGGATGGATATAAACGGATTCAATGGATGCTGTTTGTAATGGCTGTGTAGTAGTTTTTTTACTGCTCTCTGCAGGTGCAGTATCTGAATCGACAGGTCGCTTCCGAGAGGAGGCGGTCTGCCATGGCGCGTCTGACGCGTTTTGAGACCCGTCAGGGTCTGGGGGTTTCGGAGGTGGATCCACCTCCATCTCTACTCACCGACACCACAAAAACGTTAGTCACAAACAATACAGTACACAGAAACCGGCTATTTTCAATAAAAAAACCACTCCGGAAAACACCACACGTGCGTCAACCAAAGCCAACGCGAGCGAGTCCCCAATTAAAACTAAAACCTAACCCTATTGTTACAAGTGGAAAATGTCAACTGTCAAGTGTGACAAGTGTCCACTCAAATCAAGGCTGTGTTCCGTTATAGACTGCGAGCACTGTTCAGTGCTCTTTACTGTGGAGAAATTCGTTCCGTTATAACTGACAGTAAACTGCTGCAGTATCCTAGGGAAATATATGACGTCATTAATCGACGCCATCTTTGTACCGTGACCACTGGCGTTTTTGAGGTAAGGTGCTCTCAGTGTTTGTCTCAGTGCTGACAGCGGCTGAGTTCCGAAATACAGGCTGTGTTCCGAAATACACTGCGAGGCACTGTAAGGTGTGACGTCACTTTAGTACACTGCGAAGCCGTTCCTTTATAGTTAGGTATACTGGGTACTGCTTAAAATGGAACGCTGTCAGCACTGAGACAAACACTGAGAGCATCTTACCTCGAAAACGCCAGTGCTCACAGTACAAAGATGGCGTCGATTAATGACGTCATACATTTCCATATGATACTGCAGCAGTTTACTGTCAGTTATAACGGAACGAATTTCTCCACAGTAAAGAGCACTGAACAGTGCTCGCAGTCTATAACGGAACACAGCCACACTGCGAGCACTGTAAGGTGTGACGTCACTTTAGTACACTGCGAAGCCGTTCCTTTAAAGTTAGGTATACTGGGTACTGCTTAAAACGGAACGCTCTCAGCACTGAGACAAACACTGAGAGCACCTTATCTCGAAAACGCCAGTGCTCACAGTACAAAGATGGCGTCGATTAATGACGTCATATATTTCCCTAGGATACTGCAGCAGTTTACTGTCAGTTATAACGGAACGAATTTCTCCACAGTAAAGAGCACTGAACAGTGCTTGCAGTCTATAACGGAACACAGCCAGCGTTCCGTTTTAAGCAGTACCCAATATACCTAACTATAAAGGAACGGCTTCGCAGTGTACTAAAGTGACGTCACACCTTACAGTGCTCGCAGTGTATTTCGGAACACAGCCCTAAACATGTCATTTGAATTATTTTAGTTGCGTTCCATAAACCAGAGACGTAGAGATGTTGCGTTCAAAAAGAAGGAATTGTAATGTCGACCCGATAAAATTATTTCATCATTATTTATATACAATGACATAACCTTTGATTATGTAATAAAGAAGGTATATATAGGACATATAGGTCTACCAGAATCTGATGGCAAAAAATACACCTAATATATCATACTTGCTCAGTAACTAGGGATTACTATATGGTGGAAAGTCTCCTTGTAAGTTGGTGTTTGCAATTCAAGGCAACATTACGTCGCACTATGCTTGAATTGTAATGTTCACATTACAGTTCAAGCTATGCAAAACTCCTTGGTAAACAATCTCTTTTCTTATAAAATGGTAAGAAAACTTTTTACTGAAAAAAAAAACACTGAACATGGCGGCATTTAATTTCCATACATTTCAAACTATGCAAAACTCCTTGGAACTCAGAGCCGTAAAAAAAAAAATGGAAAACTATTTACGAAAAAAAATGGAAATGGCGGCATTTCATTTGATCTGAAAGTTTGTGAAGTTTGTTCGTAAAGTGATTTTGCATTACCAATGTTTTATTTACCTCGCAAGAATGATATAAAGTAGAATGCTTACCTCGGTTGCAAGTAGCTATTACACCCTCGAACTATATTCACCCTCGCTCGCTGCGCTCGCTCGTGTGACTAAATATCTCGGGTGCACGCGATCCATTAGCGCCCTATGCGAGCTGCGCTCGCACTGGCGCCAAATTGGATCTTGTTCTGTAATAGCTTACTTACGTCCCTTGTGTAACAATCTTCTAAAAAGTACCAGTATACGGTGTATAAGTACTAATTTTTGCCATCAGATTCTGGTAGACCTATAACTATGTCATTGTGTCGAATGGTTCGGTTCCTTAATGGATTCAGTCTGGTTTTCTGTCGGTACGAGGTTCCATTTTAACTTGCAGCTTTAACTTGCAACTTAAAAGCGGAAAAAAGTAGAGAGTTACAAATACCTAACTAGTGTTTTGCATATTTAATAATAATAATACCGCGTGACCCATATAAGTCACTCTCCGTGGGTGGCGTGGGTTCTTTTTAAGAACTCTCCCAGTTTGTGAGGTGGAATCAGACAGTTCACAGTACAGTTCTTGCCTTGTTAGTTGTGCAGTCTTAGCCTTATACTTACAATTCGTTATTAGGGTTCCGTACCCAAAGGGTAAAAACGGGACCCTATTACTAAGACTCCGCTGTCTGTCTGTCTGTCTGTCTGTCTGTCTGTCTGTCTGTCTGTCTGTCTGTCTGTCTGTCTGTCTGTCTGTCTGTCTGTCTGTCTGTCTCCAGGCTGTATCTCATAAACCGTGATAGCTAGAAAGCTGAAATTTTCACAAATGATGTATTTCCGTTGCCGCTATAACAACAAATACTAAAAATTAAAAAAATATATATATTAAGGGGGGTCCCCATACAATAAACGTGTTTTTTTCGTATTTTTTTGCTCAATATTAAAAACGGTAACAGGTAGACGGTTCAAATTTTCACAGAATATTAACTTGTATATTACCTGGGTCATTCTCAAACGGCTCAAAAAAGTGTGTCCGGGTCGAAAACCTCTATGAAATAGATTGCTAACCACTTGATAATTTTATGTATGGTAGATATGATCAAAATATTAGGGGGGCCTATGTCCTTTCTTAGGTAAACTTAATGTAAGTTAATTTAAAAAAAGAAAACCGCGGAAATATTGACCTCGGTGCCGTGTCCCGCACCCCATATTGTGTTGAAAATATTTTTTTTTCTTTTTTTCTATAAAATATGCCACTATTTTGCAAGTGCTTACAAGAAACTAGTTAGTTACTAGCTCACATTATAATATTTATAATCAATAATAGGCCTTAGTTGACAACTTATAACAAATTGTTTTCACGTCCGAGGTTTAGAATTGATTCCGGTGGCGCGCTCCAATTCTCTTATAACTTCTGTACTTTAATAACTGCGAGAATAGTAGTAAGAGTAAGACAAACTATCCGTCGCGCCGCATCGGTGGTTAAAGGCAACACGTCTGTGCCTCTTTGTGCGTCCCTTTTATTAAGGTAAGTAATGGCTTTCGGTGGCTTGGTATACCCATAAACTTGATTTCGGTGGAACTGTTCTATCCATATCTATTTAAACTACTATTATTTAAATTATGCAAACGTATATCGTATGAGTGCTAGATTGCAATTAAGGAGGTTATTATTATAAATTTTGGGTACTTTCGTAAATATCTGGGATATTGCTCATTATTTTGATTTCAGTGGCATTGATCTCAGTGTTTTCGGTGGAAATATATTAACGTTTTGTAAAAAAAAGATGGTTGCAAAATTCATTTTTTGGTTTTTCCAATTTTTGAGCATGTTTCTAAATGGTGACTATATTTTTTTATTATTTCACAAGAAAGTATAACTCAAAACAAAAAAAATTGCGACCTGAAAGAAGTCTCTATGACAATTTTCCAAAGGAGAATTTTAATTTGAAAAATATTTTTTTGGGCCGATAAACGGGATTATCTCGGAAGTCTCTTAATATTTTTATCTGAAAAAATTTGTGAATATTTCATATACAAAAATGTATACTTTCACCAAGTTTCGTCAAAATAAAATAATTTTTGTGTAAATGAAAAATAAAAAACGATAAAAGAGGTTTTTCGCATTTTACTCGAAGATTTTGAGGTTATGTGAAAAAACCATACGTACAAAAGTTATAGATCTTTTTATGATCTACAACTTTTTAATTGTACACTTTTCTCTCCAAAGTCAACTTTCACCGGAAATCACAATAATCCAAAATTCCACCCCTTTTCATCCCCCAAATATATCTGGAAAAACCCCTGCTCACGCATTTTTTTTACGTTTATTATACGCTACTTTACCATTTCCAACTGTTCCCATCCTGTTAACAATTTTGTTTTTTTTCGCTTCAAAATAAGCGACTGGACTATGTGTGTTATGATAGATCTAAATAGAGACTGTTTTAAGTTCCTACTTTGTTGTGGTTACTATTTTTAATTTCAATTTGTATGTCATTTATTTAAAATACAAACATAAGTTCAAAGTTGATTTTCGTAAATTTTCCTAAATCTAAGTTAAGTAATTAAAGTATATGTTATGTTGTAAGTAAATATGTTGATAAAATAAAATATTTTATTGTAAAATTAACCTGAAAGTCTTTACGTTTAGTCTTCAAAATATTAAATACCTCCATAAATAATTTTATTTTGATTTCGGTGACTAAAATATTGAATTCGGTGGACACCATTTTTTTTAAATCAAATTACGATGTAACCGCTGTGCCTATAAAGTTCCCTTTACTACCAATATTAACTAAATTAAATCTAGATTTGATATTTCCTGCTAGTATGTCTCAAATACAAAAAAAAAATTGTGCCACCGAAGTCAATCAAATAATGAGGCGCCTGAGAAGTACCCACCTTTCAAAATAAATAATTAAATATCAATAAAGTAAATATTAAAGGGGGGCTCCCATACAACAAACGTAATTTTTAAGCAATTTTTTTTAATAAGTCATAAATCGTAAAACTTACTACAGGTTTGTACGGAACCCTCGGTGCGCGAGTCCGACTCGCACTTGGCCGGTTTTTTTTTTTATAAAATCCAGTCATGGATGTAGTACCTACATAAGTAGGTACGTACTTACTTACTTTCCAATTTCCACAGTATGTATAATTTATAATTAAATTACCTACTATATAACTTTTTTAAATTCCCACGGGAACTCCCTAATTTTTCGGGTTAAGATGACATACCTAATATAGCCTATGACACTCACAAATAATGTGGCTTTCTATTGGTACCAGAATTTTCAAAATCGGTTCAGTAGATCCAGAGATTACCTCACAAACTCACAAACTTTACCTCTTTACAATATTATTAGTAGGTATAGATAGTTACAAAATTATACATAAATCTTACAAGCCTTGTTCTCGTTTAAATGCATATTTTTATTTTTTAGATCCTAAGCAGCAGGAACAAAAAACAAAACAACAAAAAATCAAACAAATTTTATTCCAAAACTACATAACAATACAACAATCAAGATCAATATTGCATTCAACGTATTAACGCAAGCGCCATTGTTGAGAGAAAAATTTCCCGAGATGTTAGGGAACTGATCGACGCGGGAGACCTGAAGAACTTTCGGTGATTCAGTATTGAAATTACACATAAATAAAGTTTCATTAACGCATATAGATTCTGTAGGACTGAAAACTTCGTTGGATTGGCAGGAAATTAGTCTTGCTGTTGTAAAATTTCTTAAATCTTTCACACAAGCTATGTAGGAGGTGCAGTTTTCACTGGATGGGTTGACAAAATTGCCTTCTTGAGTGCATTTGTAGTCGGGTAAGCATTGGTAATTAGTGATATTAGTGCATTGGTTGTCTAAATGACTGTAGGTAGAGTTTTCAGGGCACAGAAGATCAAATTTCGCATAGCCGCTTGCTCCCATCAAGCACATGGTATATCCTCGGCATTCTGGAATCGCATTGTTTGGGAAACGTCCTCGAGTTGTACACACTGTATCTATACTCGTTCCTTCATAAAAACTCTGCAAGTCAAAAATAAATTAACATAATTATGTAGTTATTATTTACATAATTACGCGAAAAGTATCGTGTTAAATTAAGTAAAGTGGAACGCGGGGTGCATTCATTCACTTCGCCTGGTTGCCTGGTTTGCTACTGTACCTACCTCTCGTTAATCCAGGTATTTTGCACGTACCTACTTACAAATTATGGAACCAGCTTCTAATTGCGATGTTCCTTCAAAACTACAATATCACACTGACTATTCAAGGGGCGGATAAGCCGGCAACGCAATATTGTCGATTCCTCTAGTTAGGCCTTGTGATTTCTCAAAGCTAGCGGCCAATTTGAGAAAATACATATAATTTCTAAATTGTCTCTGGTCGGGGACGTTTCACCGGTTTCGGCCGTGGCTGTATAACAACCTTCCGGCAATGACGTAGGTACCGCAAGCGTACTGCCAAGCGATCTGGGTACGCAAAATATCAATAGTAAATTTTACTTACAAGAAAAAGGATGATTATAGAAATATAACTTTTATACATTTTTATGTACTGAAATCCTTCATAATATACTTTAAAAATTTGGAAATCCTTTTCTGTTTTGTTGATGTATTTTTTAACTCTAAAATACTCATAACACCCGCGAGATACCTAGGTATATAGGTAAACGGAAACAGAATGAGAAATTTTATCACGAAAATGGCGCTGTAAGATTGTTAGAGACGTGCTTGAAATTTCGATACTTGGGTACCTAAATAAAAAATAAAATTTTTGATACTAACTTTTAAGATAAATTTTAATCTATACAAATATTATAAAGAGGTAAAGTTTGTGAGTTTGTGAGGTTGTAGGGGGTCATCTCTGGATCTTCTGAACTGATTTTGAAAATTCTGGTACCAATAGAAAGCCACATTATTTGTGAGTGTCATAGGCTATATATTAACCCGAAAAATCAGAGAGTTCCCGTGGGAATTTAAAAAACTTATTACACGCGGATGAAGTCGCGGGCATCTGCTAGTTCGTTAATAAATAACGTCATGTTTTTTTTGACTCTACCCACGACTTCGTCGAATTTCCGTTGGCATTTCAATTTTTTTTTCTATTTCAGACAAAAAAATTAAATCGACTGATCTAAGACTACATTCATTACAAGAGAGATTTTTTTAAGTAAGTATCACTACATCACTATTCACTACATAGTATAAAACAAAGTAGCTTCCCGCTGTCACATTTTTTTGCGCTTACATTGCAAACGCTGGCTGACCCCTACGAGATAGATCAAAATAATGTTGGTACTACACTAAAGGTCTACAAAAAAGTCCGCGATAGTACCTATAATATTATATTAAAATTAAGATCGACGTTGTACAAGAAAATAGAAAACATCACTACAATATTATGGACTTTAGATAAAATACGCTATTGTTTGAACAGAAAATATGTCTCTTTCAGTACTATATTATATTATATTTGTTAATAGATTATAATGAGCATTATGATGTATTGTTAGCATAGCTTAGATTTGAATTAAAATATTTTCTTACTTGGGGTATTTAACATACTTAAAGCAGGCATATTAATCCTGATTCCTACACTGCACACCATTGCTATGTTTGAAGTTCTTTGAAGCTTTATTATATCCGTGGTCCCATCTATGGGTCAAATGGTCAATGGGACCACGGGTAAACGCTCCATTTATCAGGCAAAAGTACTTATTCCAAGTTTGTTCTCGTCAATTCTACTCTTTGGTCAATTCATCGTGGGCTCATTTTTATTGTGATGGTACCTACTTACTTTTTTCTATGAAATCCTGAGGAATTACCGAATGTCAAATCAATCTGACCAACGGGAAACACTGGGCTAAAATGTTATACTTAGTCTAAGTCATCAGTGGAAAATTTTATGAATCATATTACTTATCTAGTAAACTAAATAAAAGGCACAATTAAAACATTCTAAATACTTTACTAAATAGTAGGTACATATATCTAGGTAATAAGAGATTATTAAGTAAATGACTAAAGCTTAACTATCCATTACTACTTATATACTTATGTACATAGGTATGCACATCGTTTTTTCAGAAGGTTTGTCACGCATTTCATGCAAAAATAAAATCAGCCAAGTGCGAGTCGGACTCGCGCACCGATTCAACCCAATTTTCGGTGGAAGTTTTCATGGTAATGTACATCATATATTTGTTTTAGTTTTATCATTCTCTTATTTTAGAAGTTACAGGGGGGGGGGGACACATTTTACCACTTTGGAAGTGTCTCTCGCGCAAACTATTCAGTTTAGAAAAAAATGATAATGAGTTTCAGTTCTAAGTATGGGGACCCCCAAAATTTATTGTTTTTTTTCTATTTTTGTGTCTTCACAGAATACATCTACTTACCAAGTTTCAACAGTATAGTTCTTATAGTTTCGGAAAAAAGTGGCTGTGACATACAGGCAGACAGACAGACAGACAGACAAACATGACGAATCTATAAGGGTTCCGTTTTTTGCCATTTGACTACGGAACCCTAAAAATGTGGATACCTACCTAAGTACTGCATTTTTGTCGAACGTATTCTCCAAACTCTGTGACCACACTCCCAAAACCTGTGTAACAGTTTTGGTGGGGTTCTTTTCTTCTAAGAGGGCAGAGTAAGATACTTTTTTGCTTTGTAAGAATTACAGCTGCCATTCCTAATCCGCAGGAGATTCAACCATGATTCAACGACATTAGGTCGACCTGCCAAAGATACTCAAGTACATAATATATTAATTTATTCATCTTTGCGGCCCTTTTTTGGTGCTTATAATACGAGACGATGCCCACCACTTCGTCCGCGTGGAAAAAGTTTTTCCGATTCCCGCGGGAACTCCTTAATTTTCCGGGATAAAAAGCCTATGCCCTTCCCCGGGATCCAGCCTATCCCTGTACTAAATTTCAGCAAAATTGGTTGAACAGATGGGCCGTGAAAACGTAGCAGACTATGGATATGGATAATAGTACCTATGAATATAATTTGCTTGTTATTTTTGGGATAATAATTGAATGGGATGGCAATCACGTAGGTAATGTTAATGGTATTACGATAAAACTGACTTAGGACTGCCTAGTATCTACTATAGATATGAACAAGCTTTAAAAAAACAATGGGTAAAGTAAATTCCAGTTATTAAACCATAAAGTTGCTTACGTAATACAAATCGTGAAGAGAGAGCCTCTTCACGATTAGTATTAGGAGATAATGTAATCATAGAGTTAATCCTCTCAATGCGATATAAAACAGCTTTTATTTCCTCCATTTATTGAGATAACAAAAATGCAGGGAAAGTGGAGTATCGCCGTTTTACTGGTAAGTGTTTTTTTCGTATTTTACGAAGTCGAAGTCTTGGTATTTAACAGGCCCTAGATTTATAAATACTAAATAGGGTCTCATTTATTTAGTTCATAGGGTTTGGCCGATACGTTTACTTTTATATCTTTTCGATGATAGTTAAATTGCTCAGTTTTTAGAGATTATGTTTCCTTATAACTCGTTCGCGTGATAGGTTGGTATTTCCTCAAAATTTCTCTCACCATAACACACAGTAAGTGAGCTATGGCATTTTGTGTGCGTCTATAACTTTAAATTCATCAACAATGTGTATTACCTTTTCAGATATTTTGCTTCGCGTGGCAAGCCAAAGGCGCTGTCACTTGTACAGCAAACGGTCGCTACCCCGATCCAGTAGATACGACTTGCAAGAACTATACCCTCTGCGTCGCACTCTTCAATGGTAGTTTCTTAGGCTACGATTACGTTTGCCCTACTACATCCCTATTTAACCCTGCCATCGCACAGTGTACTACCAACTACGTCTGTAACGTCACAAGTTCCGTATGCACAACCGAGGGCTTCTTTGAAGATCCCAGTTCCTCAACTTGTTCAACATTTATATCGTGCGTGAACGTTAGTGGGACATTTGTTCAAACCACTATGAACTGTCCTTCTGATACCTTTTATAATCCAGTCACCACTTTATGTGAACAAGATTATAATTGTACGTTCACTTGTTCAGCCGCTGGAAGATACGCAAATCCAGCGGATACGAGTTGCCAATCTTATTACTTGTGTGTTAGAGCTAATAATGGGACAATTTCCCAATACCCGTATCAATGTCCGACAATTTCAGTATTCAGTCCCACAACAAGAGTTTGTACAACTTCATATACTTGTCCAACGTCTTAGTAGTTACACGAATAAATTACTAAGTGGCCTTAGTTTCTTCAGTTTATTGATACACGCAAAACAGTATAAGCCCTATAGACATGTGACATCTCGAGGTATATGAGCCGTATTTAACAACTCCAATTTCAACTCAATGTAAAGTGAATAAATGCGTGAATTTAATTTCTAAGAAAGTAGGCACAGTACTCGTATTTTTATTTTATGAGTGTGTGTATTGTACGTGTTGTTATTATAATATTATGTAAGTTTAAGTAATTTAAGTAGGTATATTATGTAACTTATGAATAAAAATTTAAGTAAATATTTGCTTTATCTCTTGTTTTTTCTTACATACCTGAGTTTGTTTTCCATAGAAAAGGAGAAACTGAAAATAAATACAGCTCATACAGATCTACAACCTTGACATGTTTTATGTAGGTTTTCATTATAGCGTAGTTCCTTACATAAAAGCGAGGGTTTTCAGTAATTTAACCCATGTGAAACCGAGAGGGTTTTTGACCATAATTTAGCTGAAATTAATACCTAATGTCCTACCTAATCTCGTAAATATAATATATCCATAACTTGGTCGAGACGGGCTCGGTTTATGGTATCTCTGGGAATTTTTTTATGCAAGAATATTGATTTATCTCTAATCTTTGCTCTATTAATTACTGTAGTACCATTACTGTTTATGCCCTTGATATTTATGATTTACTAGCTGATGCCCGCGACTTTGTCCGCGTGGATTTGTTTTTTGGTTCCCGCGGGAACTCGCTATGTGCTAATCCAGACTATCTCCAATCTATCTCTATCTCTGTGCCAAATTTCATGAAGATCCGTTCAACCGTTCTGGCGTGATTAAGTAACAATCATCCATCCATCCTTCCATCCATACATCCATCCATCCAAACCTTTATAATATTATAATAATTTATTTTATTATTTATAATATTAGTAGGTATATACGAGTAGATTAAACTGTTGTATCACAAAAGCTAATTTGTTAAAGTAGGAAGTTGAGTAGACATTTTAACAGGGTATCTATTTGGAATAATACCGTGACGTACCTACCTATAATATTATACATAATAGGGTTGCTACCAGGCCATAAATGGGAGTGTACATTTAAGTACAGAATGATAGGCATCACTCACGAATAGAACCTTTTGGAAGAGTAAAATAAGAGCATGTGTAATGATTTTTAACTTTAATTTCTTCTACCGTATTATCCTTGTTATTCACAAATTATCTGTTTACTTATTCAACTTCTGCGTGAGGTAAAGGTAAAGATTTTTTGATAACCAAGCTCATATCTGTCTGTATATTTGTCATATTTTTTATTTTATTGTATGGTTTATTTCTGTGTTTTCATATCATAATCATTAAGTACTTATACATGTATCAATAGTACCTATTTTCCGTTTGTTTTCCACATCGTTATTGCGTTACCTTTTTATGATTATTTAAGAATTTTCTTTTCTTTAAGTTTCTTTTTGGCTCTATTATTATATGTCGCACTTTTCTTTTCCCGATTTGAAGATGTTGTTTGTTTTCTCAAAGCTTCGTTTTTCACCTCTACTATTAAACGCGATGCTAATTTTCTAGCAACTTTTAAGTTCTCATGCAAATGCAAGGGTTTCGATGTTGTAAATAACGAAAAGTCTTCGTTTGAATATTTTGGTGAATATAAAGGATAGGTAATCGTTGATTTGCTCAACACTGAATAATATTTGCTAAAATAATTTTCGCGGGCCTGTTTTATTATTGATCCGGGTATCTTTGGTTTCAAATACTTTTTTTCACCGACAGTAACTAAGCTAGTTATGGGGTAGTAGTTATCGCTATTAATTGTTACAATTCTACTTCTTTTTAAGTTTGGTCTGTATAGATTACTATCGGTATCAGGCATATCAGGTAAGCTGGTCACAATGTACGAGGACTCGTTCAATCTGTTTACTTGAAATGTCTTCACTGAACACGAAAATGTTACAAGGCCTGCTATTATACACTGCATGAATAAAACATGCTTTGTTTTAAGAACAATCATTAAACATCAAATAAAGTCTTCAAAATATTGTTTACAATTCTGAGCATGGGATTAGGAATTACTTCTGAGCCATTTTGATATTAGGTACCTCATGACATAAAATAATAAACCTCCTCTGTCTACGCCTAATGACCACATAATAAGACTCATAGTCGTAATTCCTAATTCCATGATATGACTGATATTAATATTGACATTTTGACGTTATTCTGTTTAAGCAAAAAAGTTTTTATTAAGTAAGAGTTATTAGGTGCGATAAAAAGTTATCGTTTCGTGAAAACATCTGTGGTGAAAACGATGAAAACAAAAGAAATTCGTTAATTTATTAATAATTGTTTGGTCAATTAGCTGTTAAAATTTAACGTTTTTAAAGTGTAGTAGAGTTGCAGTCGATCTTAATCGGATTGTTAATAGGCAGCTGCTGGCAGTGCTTCTAGTTTACCGCAACCAATAAATCTCAGACCGGAAAATTATATTAATTTACAGTAGGTACATAGCATCAATCAATCGTATGATATCGGACGCGTGAGGCGAACCACGAAGCTAACATGTGCAATTATATTTTACAAGTGATTGGGGAAAAATAAGTTAAATGTATGGATATCTACATCTTAGTGTCAAATTCAAATGTTTTTTATTCAAATAAACTTTTACAAGTACTTTTGAATCGTCAAGTGAATCTACCACTGGTTCGGAATGACATTCCTACCGAGAAGAACCAGCAAGAAACTCGGTGGTTGCTCTTTTTAGATAATTAATTAAATTACAATTATTATTACTTAAATCAATGTGTTCATAAGTAACCGCTGTCCTTAGCATTGCTGGAGCGATTAAATCCAAGCTCCTCTATCATTTACATAATCTTCAACAGTATAATAAGCTTTTTTCAGGAGCATACTTTTAATGGATTTCTTAAACTTGTGTAAGTAGGTATAGGCAAGTTTAAAATAGGTTGTGGTATTTTTTTATAGAAAAGAATGTCATTAGAAGAACTGATCGTAACCAGTTAGTCGTACAAGAACATGACATTTTGAGAAAATTGAATGGTTTTGCTTTATTTAAATTAATAAAAAGTCACATATTATGATTATTTTTTGAAGTTACATAACTACCCAAAAATAAATAAAATACGCAATGGCCAATGAGCTATATAGTTGGAAAACTCACTAATCCACTTTCAACAAGTTTCTATGTAATTTTCTCGTAAAAAGAGAATGAAACTGCACAATAAAGTAAGAATTGCTTCCCCAGAATCAAGGTCAGATGTGTCTGGCAAATCATCCAAATAGAATCTTCTTGCAACTTGCAAAGCCATTCCGACGGAAAATAAAATTTACACAATAAACGCTATTATGCCTTTACCAATAGAACTCGTATTGTTGATTATGGGTATAATTATATACAAATTATTGTCGGGGAAGAGTCTGGGAATGCTCCCGATAGTGCCATTGTTTTCAATGCCACCCAGTGCACGCTTCTTAACACTTTAACAGCCGACCGTTATAAAGGCGGCTTTCCCTGGTACGCCGGCGTTTTTTGCCGATATTCTATGACTCATAAAATAAAAACTATCTGTGATATGTCTATTATTCTTTTTTTATATGTACTATTGTTCTTTATATTTTTAGGGATGAAATAAAAAACATTTGTAATAAAAAATAATATTTATGAAAAAAAATTAAGAAAAGAGGTCTGCACACACTTTGCAAACTCTACTCTACTACTCTCACGTTAGTGGCGTGGGCGCACTGGCGACGCGCCGTGAAAGATCGCTTGTCCTGTCTCCACCCCGCACCTCCCGTCGGTGAATCATACATGTGTGCGTAGATAAAGAGTCATTCTACACCGGGGTTACACGCCATTCACGCACCGGGCACGTGGTATTTAAACAGACGATAGGAAAGTCAAAGCCGTACGGAGTACGTGATCGGCGTACCGAGTTGATCGACACTGCCCGTACACAGTACGTGATCGGCTGTTAAAGTGTTAATCGTTACTTCCTCAAATGGACAGTAACAACTATAGAGTCGATAAAATAGAAGACACATTTTATCGATAAATATATTCTATGTGTTGTGATTACACATTATAAAGTTCAAGTTCATATGCATACGCAGTCATAACAGATGGTTCATATTGGGAATGGATTTTACTTTTCAATGAATTGCAGATTTGTTTTGTCAAGTATCGTAAAAGTGCTGGATCTGTTACATACTAAATCTAAAATGCCAATGCAAGAGTTACCTATAGGTAGCAAGTTTATCAAATTAATGAATGAAATGTAAGATTCTCAATAGGTCTCTGATTTTGTGCAAATTTCGAAATCGATTTGAGTTGTAACGTCTTTAGCTCTACTGAATGTATCCTGATTCCTGTTTTTATGAGAAGAGAAAATAATATATCTAAATTCAGTTAAAGAAAACTGGATATGATTTATTTAATTTTTATTCTGATACTAGATGATGATGCCCGCGACTACGTCCGCGTGGATTAAGTTTTTTTAATTCCCGCGGGAACTCTTCAATTTTTCGAGATAAAAAGTAGCCTATGTCCTTCTGTTCCTGGTATGCAAACTATCTCTGTGCCAAATTTCATCAAATCGGTTGAGTAGTTGGGCCCTAAAAGCGTAGCAGACAGACAGACAGACACACTTTCGCATTTATAATACATATTAGTATAGTATGGATACTACTCCATAGTTTGCTATATTTGCTTAATTTGCTGTCGTGTGATATACGCTTTCACTTGCGTGTCTCTACCTCGTTGATCGATTCCCACTACTTTTATTCCGATCGAATTCGTCGTTTTGAATATTACGAACACTAATATCGTAATTTAGGTCTCTTAAATATTCATATGGGGAACTAGATACCTATGTTGGTCAAAGACTTTGGACAGTACTAAGTATTAGCAGAAATTTAAATAATCTACTGTCATGATACCTAAATTATGACAAAACCTGGTGAAACTATTTAATTAGGTAACTGCTATTTCATTTTTGGTAAAATATAATTAAGTACCTTGATACCTTATTTTAATTGATAGATTCACACAGATAATAACAAAGTATATTATTTGTGTAAATTCATTACGTGCATTATTCAAAATTATAATTTAGTTAGCTAAATGTTTTTTTTATCATTTGGCAATCGCTTTTATTGACCTTCTACGTAACAAGCGTTACATGCAGAAATAAGCTCTCTAGGTCTATGACGAGGCAATAGGTAGGTACCTACTGCAGATTCGCGAATATTCACTATACTTTCGACCGAAGTCTCACATTCACGGCACATAGTTGCTTACTGTTTGTGTTAATGGAATAATAACAACATCACCTCGTGCCAAGTTTCCAAATTAACTGCATTTTCCCTTTTTGGCAATATTGCAATCTCTGTGTTCTGCAATCGATGAAATAAGACTTACCTGTAAGAAATTTAAATGTCCCACTCCGTATTATTTGTCTTACAAATGCTCAAGAATAACCCTGTACGGAATTAAGTAATAGTCTTGTACAAAAATATGGTCTTTAAGTGGAAAGGTTTATGGTCTTTTTCACCTCTTATGCTCTAAAAAGATGTCATTAGCGTAGGCGGACTAAAGTTAGCATTTAGGGTCTAGGGATTAAAGTAAATTTTTTTTAATAATTGCTGGCGTTATAGGTAGTAAATGGGTAGTAAATAGTTATTTGTTATACAAGATTGAAAAGTTGTTTTTTAACCACGTGCTCAATTTTGATGACCGAGCAAGCGAAGGATTCTAAAATTAGAATCCTGAGCGTCAGCGAGGGAAATTAAAAAAGTACACCAAGAAGGTTACGAGTGTGAGTTTTTAACAAATTAAAAACGATTGTATGGAAATTCCACATAAATTCGGCACCATAGAGGTACAAGTAAATAGGTTTTAATGATGTTTTGAATTCACAAACTTCATAGACGAGTGATATTTACTAACGTGCACACGATGTTCTAAATTCAATTTACTTTATCCTCTAGAGGATAATAACGGCTTTTACCATCAGTTAACGAAGAATAAAAATACTCTTTCCGAGATGGTGGGATGAAAAAATTATAGTCTATGGTTAATATTATCAACAGTCCAAACTAATGTCACAGGCACAGTCTAATAAGATACGTTTTTTCCTACCAGTCGTTCAACCAGGTGATAGGGACGTAACGAATGAAACTAGCAGAATTTTTATAAAACAAAATTCTATCACTAGATAATGTCTATTAGGCAGTACCGTACCTACATCTAGGACTGCTAAGACTGGCATTTTATGTTGAGGAATTAATATTATGCATTCGCACATCTATCAGTTAGTCAAAATATAATATATTATTAAACTAGCTGATGCCCGCGACTTCGTCCGCGTGGATCGAGGTTTTTCGTTTCCCGCGGGAACTCCTTAATTTTCCGGGATAAAAATTAGCCTATGTGTTATTCCAGACTATAATCTATCTCTGTGCCAAATTTCATCTAGATCCGTTCAGCCGTTGGGGCGTGATTGAGTAACAAACATCCATCCATACATCCATACATCCATCCAAACTTTCGCATTTATAATATTTATTTGATTTATTCCGATCTTCATTCCGAACCGGTGATAGTGTCAAAATTGTATTGTAATTTATATCTTCTTATAGTTACGTATTATCATGCAAATAATTATCAACTGAAAAAAGGTAATCGAAAATCTTATTAAAAATCTTATTTAGGTTAAATACGAAGCCAATTGTCGTCACTGTAGTTGAATTACGTTTATCTAGGTCCGAATCTTCCTTGCCAAAAATCAAAGTATATTCATTTCGTAACAAGGGATCGCAAATCGCAATATAATTTCAACAAAAGTGAATATAAAGTCAAAAGTAAAAGTATCTTAATGGGACGTGATGGGAATTTGCTAGAGTTTGCGAAAGCGGTCTGTTTAGTAAATACAACCAACCGCTCTTCGAAATTTAACAATTTCACTGAATAACTGACCAGCTGCAGCATTGTGAATACTAACGTGTATTACGTATTTTACATATCAGATGAGTATGCTTGCGTAAAACCCAATATAAACTTATCGAATCTGAGAAATTTTCATTAATTCATTCATGCGCTTTTGAAAGTTTTTTGTTTTATTTACTTAAACCTTTCCCCACCAATAAGATTGTCATTTGTTTTAACCCTATGTAGATGTATCTTGAATACTAAAGAGAAAGAGCTAAGACTAATTTCCCATCTGCAGATTTGGTATCTTTAGGTTTATTAGATTTGGTAGATAACAATCTTAGGTAAGTGAGTAGGTAACATACCTCATTCAGCTATCCCTTAACTAAAAAATCACTCTTGAAGCAGCAAAATAAACCAAAAGAATTAAAGGGTCAAATTCAACATTGGAGTTAAAGTTTGATGAGGTAGATTGTGAGATATGATGAACTAATTCGTGACCGTGACTTTCAGTGATAAATGACTTGTCCATAATAATTATATTATATTCATCGCATTGATCAAAACTTTAAGAGGTCCTGATTCCTCAATGCCATAAAAAATGACGATAACTGATGGTATCATCTAAGACCCTGTTCAAATTGACATTTCTGTGTAGTGTAGTAACCTTAACTGTAACTTGCGAAATGTAAACAGTCTTGTGAGTCGCGTATTGTATGCAAATGTAAAATGTTAGAAATAGATGTAAGTAAGTTACTTACTTCGTGCTCAAATTAAAAGTGTAATCGTAGCCTAAGTAGTGGTCTTCATTTACCGTCATTTTATATAAAACTAATTAATTCTTACTTAGCTACTTTGAATATAAGTATTTTATTTTAAGCGAATTCCATAGCTAAAGCAAAATCTAAGTAGGTATAGTAAAATGTGTTTTATTGGAATTACTAATGGCCAAATTTCGATTCATAAATTTTAAAGTACCTAGGTACCTATATTTTCTCTCGTATATCGGAGGATAGTGCGTATGATTTTAAAGAATTCCATTTAGACTGTATTTTGTGCAGCAAAGCAATAAAACCTTTTTGTACTTAACTTATGCTTAACTATAAGGCTATCAGGGCCAACACTAAATATTAAGGACTCTCAAATTATATTTCGGAATGTTAAAAGCTTTTAGTTCAAAAAACCTCTGCCATCCTTTCGTTTTTCTACAATTACGTCATCATTGTATGGTCATGAATCGAAAATTTATTAATGTATTTTATTTGAGAGTAAAAAAATCTATTAAATATACATACTCGTAGTTATATTACAAATTCCAAAAATCTAGATTCTAGAGACTGTGATTTAAAAATAATTAACTTTTATTTTTAAACTACAGTCTTTATATTTTGTAGTAAAGATCCCGGACGATCTCAAGTAGATTAGTGAAGAGTATAAGCTTCAGATTTGAGACGCTGGAAGCAATATGCATATTATTATCAAGACCTACTAAAGGAGATCCATTAAAGAAACCTAAGTACGTCGGGCGTCTACCGGTTGAGAGGTCGAAAATGACGAATTAAAAAAAAAAAAATTTTGCAGTCTGTTCTGTGAGCACCTTGGTCACTCAGCACCCTACTGTCTACTGTAGATATAGGTACAGGGTATATATATATATAGTCACAGATTTGTTTAAAGAAATTATAAATATATATCAATATATTATTTGTGTAGGTACCTACTATATAATAGACTAGCTGATGCCAGCGACTTCGTCCGCGTGGATTGAGGTTTTTCGGTTTCGGAGGTCGGTTCGAACTCTTTAATTTTCCGGGATAAAAAGTAGCCTATGTGCTATTCCATACTATAATCTATCTCTCTGCCAAATTTCATCCAGATCCGTTCAGCCGTTGGACGTGATTGAGTAACAAACATCCATCCATACATCCATCCAAACTTTCGCATTTATAATAATATTTAGGTATTTGATTTACGTAACCTTATGTCTTAACATGCAATTTTATGATACGTTGTTTTCCTGAACATTTACGGAACAAAGTGTCATCATATATCATAAATGGTCTATAAGCGATTTAATTAGAATGCTCATTGCTCATAACATCCTCACAATTTTTCGTGATATTGTATTACTTACCTACTTATTTTTTTTAGATGGATAATGATTTAGTGAGACAATAATATCTACTAGATATTTAACGTTGAACCTTTTATTAAGAAGTGAAGATTATATTATTTGAGCAACTTTCCCACTTCTTACCTGCATTATTTAAAATGTGAAAGTTTGGATGTTTGTATGTTTGGATTTTTGATGAACCGAATTGGCTGAAATTTGGATTGCAGACAGCTATTAACTGTGCTATTAACTTGAATCCCGGAAAATGATGCGGACGAAGTCGCAGGCATCATCTAGGTAGTAATATATAAATGTGAAGGTTTGAATGTTTGTTACGCCTTCACGACCCGACGACAGCCGATTTTGCGGAAACAGGGTACAAATTTTAACAAGTATAAAATTTATACCCTGAATTAACACAACTTACATTTGATACGGAAAAAAAACCAGCCAAGTGCGAGTCGGCACCGAGGGTTCCGTACAGGTTTGTACGGAACCGTCGGTGCGCGAGTTATAAATTATTAAGTTAAGTTTTAAATTATTTAAAAAAAAACTACTTACTAGATCTCGTACAAACCAATTTTCGGTGGAAGTTTGCATGGTAATGTACATCATATATTTTTTTTAGTTTTATCATTCTCTTATTTTAGAAGTTACAGGGGGGGGGACGACGACACACATTTTACCACTTTAGAAGTGTCTCTCGCGCAAACTATTCAGTTTAGAAAAAAATTATATTAAAAACCTCAATATCATTTTTGAAGACCTATCCATAGAGACCCTACACGTATGGGTTTGATGAAAAAAAAATTTTGAGTTTCAGTTCTAAGTATGGGGACCCCCAAAATTTATTGTTTTTTTTCTAGTTTTGTGTGAAAATCTTAATGCGGTTCACAGAATACATCTACTTACCAAGTTTCAACAGTATAGTTCTTATAGTTTCGGAAAAAAGTGGCTGTGACATACGGACGGACACACAGACAGACAGACAGACAGACAGACAGACAGACAGACAGACAGACATGACGAATCTATAAGGGTTCCGTTTTTGCCAAATTTGGCTACGGAACCCTAATTACGAGGACAAAGTCGCGGGTTTAAATCAAAAACCTTAAACCACTGTTGGTCATAAAAATATGCGCATCAAATACAGTTAAAATAAATGAATGTCATTAGAAAGTTAATTGCAGGAGTAAGTATATTTTTATTTAAATAACTATTTACTTAGGTGTTTCTACATTACCTACTATTATTTAGATAGGTATAGAAAATTGCAGCAAGAGCATTATATTATTTATGTATGTTTCAGTGTAAACTTTTCACTAAATGATAAATATTAGCACTCCAAAATAATTATGTAAACCTAGATGTAGAGTCAAGCGATGTATTTTTCATAACACCAACGAATTTCAAGAAGATAAGTACGATTTTTCCACCTGTCTACTTTCGTAATTGTTCTCATTTCCTAATGTATTGGAAAATTGAGAAAATGATGTTATACTTCTTAAGAAATGAATGACATCTTTCGTAGGTCTCTTGCCACCGCTAAAGTGCCTGCAGTTTTAGAACCTAATGGCTTGGCGCGCAGTGATGGTAAGAGACCTGACGGGATGACTCTTGTTCCGTGGAAGCAAGGAAGGTCGCTTGTTTGGGATGCTACATGTGTGGATACCCTGGCGTTGTCCCACTCACAGGCGACCTCCATGACGGCGGGGGCGGCAGCGACTAATGCAGAAAGAGCCAAGAGGCGCAAGTATGAAATTATAGAAAATAATTTCATTTTTGTGCCTTTTGATCGTGGGGCGAAAATGCTAGATCCGTTTTTAAGAATCTATCTTTTCGTCTCACAGAGTCCACAGGTGACCGGAGGGCTGGCTGTTACCTCGGCCAACATATAAGTTTGGCGGGGTAACGCATTCAGCGTTCTGGGCACATTGCCTCAAATTACAGCGGCATAGATGATATTTTTAAAATTTTAATGTTTAGTTTTTAGTTTTTAATTTAGATTTAATTTAGATTTTAAGGTACCTATTTTGTTTAATATTATTTTGTTAAATTAGTTTAGAAACAAGTTGAATATGTTTTGAACTTCTTAAGTGAAAAATATAAGTATTAATGTCATACTTTTATCGAATTTTCTAATACACATTCATGTTTTATGATTTTAACATTTAAAGGATTTAAGTAAGCGCTTATTATAAATAATAGTAATCGGCATAATGTTCAAACGGATTCCAATAAAAAACAAACTTTCAACAGGAATTCTAATCTCACAAGTTACGAAGCTTTACCGGTGTTAGTCGGCTGATTTAAGGGTTCATAATTTAAATTTCACAGTGGTGTAACCCTAAATGGGTCAGCAGGTACAAATGCCTCCCCATCGCGCGCGGTGCCTGCGTTCATTCGCTTTTTGCCCACCTTTCGACGCGCGCGCAACCTCCTATTGTTACGAGCATTTCTCTCACGTGGGAACTTGGTCTTCTTCGTGCTTTACCCGCTTACACCTCCGTGTACATCTCTTACGGTAACACGTTGGAAACTTGTAACCATTTACTGGCTGTGAGTGTTTTGGTGCTTATTTTGTTTTGTGATAACGGAAGCATGAAGTCATGTAAAACTTGTGTGATTCAAATTGGATTTGTGTAGAAGTTATGTGACGATCAAACAGACTTGGTTCTTTATCTTTTTTAAAGATAAGCGCAAGGGGAGCGATGTCAGTCCTGCGGGTAAGCTTTTTTTTGTTATGGAATTTTTAATGTACCTACCTAACACTTAAAAGCTTATATTTGTCTGTGTTTACATAATAAAGTTTTTGTCATCTGATTTATCTTATCATTGATAGGTACTTTCTTATAGTTGTTTACCTTTTAAACTTACTCGTTTAGCACTTTGATATTATCAGTAAAATGAATACTTACTTATTTCTCTTGCCCTAGCTTTAGATATTTCTTTAACATTTAAAAAAATATTATATTTTACTGGTGAAACGTAGGTACCTATTAAAGAGTGTTTGACCTATCGTTCAAACTTTTTTTAAACTTTTATAATACCTATCTTTTGAAATTTATGCCACTGAAATTTAAACGCAAGTGCTGTACCTTAATTCTTTTTTATAAGGCCTGCAGGTGAAGAATGGCTTTGGATATTATAATGAGAGCAAAGATCCATAATACATTTGTTTTTCTAAAAAAACTTTTAACTTAATTTAAATAAACTAAACTAGTAAAAAAATATCAATACGAATTTTGTATTTATAAAATCGTATACTCAGCATCACTTGAAACTACATTAACGATCATTTAATGGACCTGACTTTTAAATATTTTTGAGGATTTTGTAGGTATGTAGAGTTTGAAAATGATTAATTTGGCTCGTATTGTACACTAAATATGTGGGGAATCCTAGCTGATATAATGATATCAAGACAAAAGCTTCTGTTGTATTTTAGTCGACCAGTAGAGTGCTTTCATTATCTTAACGATAATAGTTTGTTGTGTTAAGTGCGTTAAATGTAACACTTACCTACGTTTTTTAATCAGGCTTTACCTTTTTTCTTGGGAGAAAAATTCTCAAAATAGGCATTCCATGTGTGAATGCTGCCTAATTGTCTACACCCTACGGATTTAAAACGTGTTCTCCTCCTCAACTCTAGCTTTCAGGTAACCTTTGCATTCCATCTGAAAGATTGGCCATGTATTTTGGCCTTGCCTTTTCTACTCATCCAGCTTCCTTTATTCATGTATTAATGATAGTGAGCCTTTACACGTATTCACTACACTGCGCTCCACCTTATCCCTGGGATACTTTTCTTTTGTCGTCAAATACCACGCACTGAAATATTGCGTGTTCTGTAGAGTCTACTCACAATATTAGAAGCTGCCTTACCAATATCAGGTATTGAATAAACTACCTACGGGAACTAAGAGCTTTGTTTATGATCTTACTAGCTGATGCCCGCGACTTCGTCCGCGTGGATTAAGGTTTTTTGGTTTCCGCGGAAACTCCTTAGTTTTCCGGGATAAAAAGTAGCCTATGTGTTATTCCAGACTGTGCCAAATTTCATCCAGATCCGTTCAGCCGTTCGGGCGTGATTGAGTAACATACATCCATACATCCATCCAAACTTTCGCATTTATAATATTTATTATTTGATTCACTCCTCCATATTACCTTTCTTCCTATGGTACAAGTTTCTTATCTAGGTACCTGACATACGCATTTAATGAAGAATCAGCTTTGTTGACGACCTAGTTCGCTTGGATTTTGGTTGATTAAATTCTTGAAATCTGAAATCTTTGTTTTCTCAGGATGGAAAGTATCCTATGTCCGACTTCAAGCGGTTGAACTATGAAAGGCTAACAGACAGACATACATATTACATATACTTAGAAGAAAATTACTTTCAGGACAGTAATAATTAAAATTGGAAAGAACAGAATTTGCACTTCAAATTTAATATTTAGGTAGGTAGGTAATTATTACCAAAACTATGACGAAAGTTAAGACTACTTACTTAATTGCTTTTATTATTCTTTTAATTGTGAGAAATTGTTTCAAACGAGAGTAAACGTTGAATCTACAAAACATCGCCTGAGAGCTTTTTCTAAAGAGTTTAAACCGATAAGCAACGGCAAGTAAACAGACGAAGCCACGTTTTATAAAAGCAATGGATCACCTTATATTTTGGGTTCCTTAACTGATTGGTGTAAACCATAAATTTAATGGGATAAACAAAAAAATCTAATAACTTTAATCAGAATAAGGAATTGACAATGCAATAATCAATATATTTTCATCGTAGCTTAACAATAATGATTATTGTATGTACTTAATTACTTACTATATTTACTTCATAGGATCATTTCTATAGTAAGTTCGTCACGAGATATACACAAAATGTGAGCTCGCAAGACCTTACTTCATAGAATGGTTTCTCTATAGCTATCCTTGCTTCTAGATTAAACCTATTGGAAATCAAGCAAAGTAGAAATAAACAAAACCTAGATAAAACCTAAAAAAATAGATATTAGGACAAGGTTTGAGTTTTTACAAATTTACTATTTTTAAAAGTTTCTAATTGTATGCAGGATCAGTCTAGGTATTTGTATTTCGTATTTAATGCCCTGCTTGCGCTTACAAAAAAATTAAGTAAAACTACTTTTTATGAGAAAAAATGTACGAGTACGATACCATTAGGTAAAGCTGTAGTGCAGAGCCTCCCGCTTAATTTTATGGTATTACGAAAGCCTTTTGTCGTGTGGATGATTTGACAAAATCTTGTCATGTTCCGTGATTGTATTTTGACACTTGGAATAGAAATTTGAGAACTTGAAGTTGTTTGCTTTCGAAGTTAAATGAAGAAATTACGTCTAGTTGTGAAATTAAACATTAAAAAGTTGTACCTACAACAGACAACTGTAACGTAAGATTTATGTAAGAATTGGGATGTAGGATACCTATATCCAATTTTAGTGCTTAAATGTTTTCTCTTAGGCGGAGGAGGCGAAAGATAGTCCATATACCATACTGGACCGAAAGCTTGCTTGTCAGTGTGGATACCTTTGGTGGATACATTGCATTATATTCGTTAAAAATAGCTTAAAACTCAGGTAAGTATTTGCTTGCTATATTAGACACTAAAATGCTTGGCTATTGCGTCTTAGGATTATTCTATCGATAAGATTTATAAAGTCAGCTGGAGTCAGCAAATCATGTCCTCCGAGTGCTTAAGAGTAATCAAAACTTAACTTCAAACTTCAAGATTTTTTATAGAACAGGTCAAAAAGGAGGATCTTAAGGAACTGAGGACTGAAAAAGAGCCAGAAGAAAACTAGGGAGGTTAAAAAGAGCGAAGGATAGACAAATAATATGTAAAAGATACACATAGTTATAAGAATAGTCTTCTTAAATTATTGAAAGAATTAGGAAGTCGCGTAATTAATCGTCCTCAACCTGTAGAAAACGTAGCGCGCGTCCATCGTAAAGTGCATCATCATTCACCAGTTGATGAGATCGCGGTCAAGCGCAAAATTATCATCCATAAAAAAACTACCTACGTAATTAAAAATGGATAGTGTTAAGTTCGTTATGTCCGATTATATTATATTTGAATGCTTAACGCTCGTGCGTGCGCGCATCGTACTTTCGTTTTCAAAGTAAATATCCGTATAGATCAACACTCACTTGATATCTGTAATGACTAATGAATATTACCATATTTTTCGTGTACCTACATACGGGGTGTTAAATTTCAAAACCTAATTTTCATTAGTCATTTACAAAAATATAGTAGAACAGATTAATTAGATGCAAAACAAACAAAATTTTCAAATGTTGAATGTATCTTTATACGATCACGATGTTGCAGAAAACGAAATGGAGCATGAGCTTTTAAGATAGCCCTCCCAGGCTAGTCTGCTTCCATCTTAATTGCATCATCACTTCCGTCGCGTGAGATCGCAGTCAATGGCTAACTTGTATATGAATAAAAAAATGGCGCAGTTAATTTTGCAAAGTATATAGCAGATAGAAATCGATAGCAGTTGTTGTGATGTCCGGATCGTGGGTCTGCCATTAACGGGATGACAAACGGTTCCATGGACATGATATCTCACGACAACCACAATAATAGCTCCAGAGGTGGTCGCGTGATCTCATCGAGTGCATAGATTGTGATTTGCATGTATGGATACGAATTTTTATCTCTCAAAAGTTAGATACTTTTCGACTGCCTCGTTGGTCTAGTGGTTAGCATGTTCAACTGCGGCCGACGAGGTCCTGGGTTCGGGTCCCGGGTCGGGCCATAATTCAGTATTGGTTTTCTGTCTAGAAATTTTCAGTACTAGCCCGGAGTTAGGAAGTTGGTGGTGTCTCACCCCCGTGCTTCGGAGAGCACGTTAAGCCGTCGGTCCCGGTTATTATCACTAACATGATAATAGTCGTTAAAGCCCGCCATCCCGCATTGCAGCAGCGTGGTGGGTTAATAGGAGCACGAGGAAACGCCCGTTCTAGGGCAGCTCTAATTCCCACTCTCCTATGAGAGTGGAGGCCTGTGCCCAGCAGTGGGACGTTAATGGGCTGTAGTGGTGGTGGAAGTTACTTTTTATTTAATAAACAATACAACTACATTTCTTGTACAAAAATAAGTATAGGTACTAAAATTATACATCAATGATGTTGTTGATCTTCATAATATTATGAATTATTAAAAATTATTTCAATCATCGAAGAATTTTTCAATCAATGCAGTCAAAGAACTGTATTTTAGAAAAGTCTGATGGTTAGAGCAAAGAGGTCAGGTAGAATAAGAGCTTCAACTAATTTTAGAGCATTCCTGTAACGATTTTAAAGTATAAGTGAGAGTTTTCGCATGTTCTTTGATAATAATTTCTAAATGTCACGTTATTTCTCGAGTGCCGGACTGACCCAGTGCGAAAACACGCAGCGCCTCTTACTTCCGCTTACTCCTCATCCATCGAAGCTGTTTGATTCATGGACTAGGTGCTGGTTGGATTTATACACTTCTATATTTTGTGTCTCATATATAATCTATAACAATATGACTGCAATTCTGACCCAGATCAAATAAACAGGAATCTACTGCAGGCTCCTACTTCCGCTAAACTGATTACTCAGGTAGGTACAACAGAATCTCCATCTGATCGAAATTATGAGTAAGATAACCTATTCCCCTCAGTTATAAAATTACGACATTATATGATTATACCCTAACCGTCTCTACTCTCTAGTCTACAAAAATTCATCGGATTGATATTAAAATAAAATTCTAATTAAGTAATTCCCCTTCGTCTCATTATAAATAATTTATTTTAAACGAGATTATTATTGTGACCTAATAAAGCACTGACTTTTACTTCCGCTAATCTTCATCTGACTGCGGTAATGATTTTGTCACTGTCTTTAGCTATACCACTGAGTGAGTGCTCTTGAACTAATGATTTCATGCAATTGTTACGTTGGGAATATGTGCTTGTAAGGCCGTGAAAGCGTATTTTCTCACCTACGTATCACTGCGATAGTGGTGCTTATACCGAATGATCCCACGAGTGTAATTGTATTGTTAGTTCATTGAATGACTCCATCCACTTAACCTTTAGATTTCGAAGATGGCAACATAAGTTGCCTTCTCCCTAATGCTATATGCCGCCTAATCTCAACATTTATTTTACAAAACGCCGCTTATTGAGATAATTGACCACCTATTATTTACTTAAATAGATCTGCCTACCTCCCTACTGATTTATTTCTTATGTGACCAGATAAAACTTTAAAATTTTGGAGATGTTAAATTAAGTAAATGAATGTTTGTATTTGTTTAGGTCAACTTAAATGAAGAGAGAGTTTGATACAGAAGATTCCTATTATAGTCTATAGGTAGGTACTCTATACCAAGTATAGATACTTCCTTTATTAGTCGTGGTTCCTTTTTACTCTATAAGACTGACCATAGGCCGCTTGGTCGCCGTCCAACGCATCCATTATTATTTTAGACTAGCTGATGCCCGCGACTTCGTCCGCGTGGATATACCAAGTTTCATCGAAATAACTTGAGAAATGACGGACCTTTATACAAACTTTCAACCCCTATTTCACCCCTTTGGGGGTGGAATTTTGAAAAACTGTGAAACACGTATGTTTTCATTTCTAACCCGCAGCTCATATACCAAGTTTCATGGATATAACTTGAGAAATGAAGGACTTTCATACAAACTTTCCACCCCTATTTCACCCCTTCGGGGGTAAAATTTACGAAAACTGTGAAACACGTATTTCTTCATTTTTAACCCGCAGCTCATATATTTTTTTTTTTTTTTTTTTTTTTTTTTATTTATTTTGTACCAAAAGTTATACAATGCGTAGAAAACAGAAACATAGTGGACAAGGAAACACTTATCTCTATAAGAGATCTCTACCAGTGACCCTTGGCAGTGAGAAAGGTTGTGCAGGAAGAATGGGTACAACAAGATATGAGATGGAATGAAACGAGATATAAACTATATCATAAACTTACACGAATATACATACTAATGACATAAATATATACATAAATATATAAATACATACCAACATACATACATATATATATATATAATACATACCAATATACATACCAACATATATTACTTAATGATTTAACAGATACATATTATTAATTTATAATAATTATGATAGAGTAGATAAATAGTGCTGTTTCAGTCGAAGTTTAAAGGTGTGAATAGATGGGTTATTCATAAAAATGCTATCAGGTAGTGAGTTCCATAGGCGCGTCGCAGCTACCGTAAAAGATTTACCATAATAAATAGTGTTGTAAGCTGGCACTGCAAGTGATTTTAACTTGACACACGAACGCACTGGCATCACACGAGGTGAGGCCTCACGAAAACGCTCACGTAGGTATGAGGGGGAAGATGCGTTTAAAATCCTAAAAAGTAACGTGAGAATATGAATATTCCGGCGAAGTCGGATAGGGAGCCACTTTAACTTATTTCGAAATTGAGATACATGATCGAATTTGCGCAATCCGTAAATAAAACGAATGCACAAGTTCTGAAGGCGATCTAGTTTGTCGAGCAGCTCTTCAGTCGCATCTAAATAGCAGACGTCGGCGTAGTCTAGAAGTGGAAGCAGAAGGGATTGTGCAAGTAAGATTTTAGTTTTCAGAGGAAGGAAATTCTGCAAGCGTTTCAAAGAGTGAATAGAGTAGTGCATGCGCCTACTCACATTGTTAATGTGATTAGACCAAGTTAAATTACCATCGAGTATCACCCCAAGGTTTTTTGCTTTTTCTGTAAGTTGTACCGGAACGCCATCGTAGGCTATGATTGGAAGATTTTTAAAATCCACTCGACTTCGCAATTGCTTGCTCCCTATTATCATAGCCTGCGATTTGGTAGGATTTACAAGAAGACCATGTTCATCAGCCCAGTCCTTTATTTTAGCTAGATCCGTGTTAATGTCATCAACTGCGGAAGAAAGGTCAGTGACAGCAGCATGCCTATAAATCTGCAAATCATCTGCATAGAGATGGTAGTGAGAAGAAATAATTTTTGTGATTTCGTTTATAAAAACAGAGAAGAGCAGAGGTGACAATACGCCGCCTTGAGGTACACCGGCAGAAATATCAGCCCAGTCAGAGTAAACTCCATCTGCACAGATTCTCTGGCGGCGACCGAGAAGGTAGGACTTAAACCATTCAATTACGGCCGGTGATAGATTGAGTGAACAGAGAATGCAGAGTAACACGTCAAAGTCAACCGAGTTAAACGCATTGCTAAAGTCTAGAAGAACAAGCACTGTTAGTTTTTTACTGTCCATAGCATAGCGAATATCTTCAGTGACCTTGAGTAAAGCTGTGGAAGTGCTGTGTAAGGGACGGAAACCAGATTGATATGGACTTAAAAGGTTATGTTGAAAAAGGAAAAAGGAAAGTTGTTTAAAGACAACATTCTCTAAAATTTTAGAAATAATGGGGAGGATTGAGATAGGACGATAGTGAGAGAGTGAAGAAGGATTGGATATTTTGGGCAAAGGTAAAACGTGGGCTAGCTTCCAAACCGTAGGAAAAGATTTTGATGAAAGAGAAAAGTTGAGGATATGGGTAATGATAGGTGATACTACATCGATGATAAGAATAAGCATATCACGGCTTATGTCGTCATTACCAACAGCTTTCGATGAAATATTGTGTATTGATTTTTTAACCTCACCAACCGTAATTTCCTGGAAGTTAAAGGGGTCGCAATTGGGTTTGGCAACACTGGCCAACTTTTGAAGCGTTTGAAGTTTATTCCTATCAGAAATTTTTACCGGGGGACTAGAAAAATGCTGATTTAGAGAGTTTAAGTCAACTGAGGGCTTGAAAACTTCAGAACATTTTCCCACCCCTAGGGACTTGAAAAACCTCCAAGACTGTGAGGAAGAAAAATTATTTACACAAGAGAAAATATGGCGACGTTTAGCATCCCTACACATTCTATTGCAGAGATTACGCAGTTTTTTATAGGCAGCTACATTGTCATCGCTAGGGCACTTTTTACAGAGACTCTTGGCTTTATTACGTTTAGCCATAAGTCTTTTTATTGTAGGAGTAAGCCAAGGGGCTGGTAGGTGTTTGACCCTTATAGACCTAACAGGAGCGTGTGAGTCAAATAGTCTTATAAGAGTCAAATTTAAAAAACTGACCTTGTCGTCAACAGTGGATGCGCAATACAGAGGAGACCAGTCTATTTTAGATGCATCATCATTCAAAGAGTCGGTGTCTATCCTTTTATAATTACGGCGCAGAATAACCTTGCTCTTACGTTTAGGGACAGATAGACTGTAACTTAGAAAAATTAGGTCATGGTAAGAGAAGGGGGCGGTTAGTTGACCATGAATGAGTACTTTATCAGGATCGGAAACAATTATGACATCCAAGAGAGAGGGGTTGGAATTCGGAGGGAAGTGGGTCGCGTTAAGAGGAAGAATTTTAAGATTTACAGATGAAACAAGGGAATTTAATTGTTTTGACCTATGGTCATTTTTCAATAAGCATGTATTTAGGTCACCCATAATGATGATGTGTTCATAGGATGGTGATAGATTACTGAGGAGGGTGTCAAAATCATTAAAGTAATTAACGTTAACAGAAGGACTATAGACAACACCGAGGAGAAGTTTTTTATGGTTAAAGCCGATTTCTAAAAATAGGTATTCAAAATTGCCAGAGTAGACATTTGGACTCTGATTTAATATGTTAAATTGTATGTCATCCTTAAGATATAGGCAGACACCACCACCTCGTTTACAAGTTCGATCATTACGAATTAATGTATATCCCGGTAAGGAATAGAGGTTAGAAGGAAGGGATGGTTTCAGCCAAGTTTCCGAAACCAATATGCCGTCGACCTGCACGTCACTAAAAGAGGCGAGAAAATCGGAAAAATGAGCCGGAATACTCTGTGCGTTGATGTGTGCAAAATTAAGACAGTGAGCATTCTTGAATAGTACGGATTTAAGTTTAGCGTCAAGATTACATGATGAATTACAACTGTTGAAAGATAAGCTGCTAGCAGCACTTCGGAAGTCCTCTTCGTCTGATGATGAGCACGAGAAAAATTCATTATTTAGTATATTATTATCTGAATCTACCATTTACTTGAAATACTTAAAAATAATAAATAAAATATTATATTATATTTAAAAATAAAATAATATACTTAAAATAATATAGGTATAAGTAAGTTAATAAAAACTTACTTAATTATAAATATTTATAACTAAAAACGTTCTAACAATAATTAAACTTACAATCATTACCTACACACACTGGCAAGAGTCACAAGTTAACATTTCTTTAGCACTTACTTAGTAGAGGAAACAACAAGACTTAAAAATTTAATACAAAAAGCAAAAAACAAAACAAAAAAAAAAGTATCGAAACCCCATGTACCTAACTATAACTTGATTCAGTATACTTCTCTGGCAATAAAACACAGTATAGTGCACGTTAAAAGTAGGTAATGAAACATTACAAAAGTTTCGATTCAAAGCCCGCTTCAAAATAAAAATAAAAGTAAAAAAAACCATGGAGTTAGGTTAGGTTAGACAACAATATTTGTAAAAACAAGGTAAAAACCATAGAGTAACTTAAAGAATACTGTAACACGCATTTTTGAACGGTCTTTTACTGTCACTGCAACAGCTCGTGTGAGTTGTCAATGTCATTATCAGGTGATTGTCAAAAATAAATAAGTTTGTTTATGTAGGTATCGAAGATTACATCGAGTAAATTAATTAAATTACCCACACGACAACACAGCTTCAAGACATTGAAATAAAAAAAGTGTAATGATACCCAGTACAAAAGTCCCTGCAACGTTGCGCTAGCCAGAACCACTCGATTGTGTGACACCTTCACTTAGCCGTGTTTTTATTCAAACGACGGACTCTCGACGATTTTGGATCTTGAGACACAACTGCGGCTGCCTGTGGATATTTGGCAATTACTGACTCAAGTTCGGAGATCGACACAATCTTCGTTCGGCTTTTGTCTGGAAGTGATATGACTATCACACCATCTGATGACCAGCAGCTTTTAATGCCAAAGTGTTTTCTGGCAGCAGCAAATGTTTCCTGCCTGGGCTTTGTGAGGAATTCTGAAATTGTGACCCCACTGCCTTTGAGCGCTGTTTTAGCCTTCCATACTGCAGTCTTTACTTTAATGTTAGAAAAGCGAACCAGAATGGGACGTGGTTTGTCCTTTTTAACGCCAAGTCGATGACAAACTTCAACACTTGTCTGTTTGATGTTTGATAGTTTTAAGCGATCGGAGACAAAGTCACAAATTTTATTTTCTATGTTTTCACTGTCATCCTCAGGCAGGCCATGGAACAATAAAATAGTTCTGCGGGAATGCATTTCATGCTTGTCATAGCCCACTGTGAGAAGCTGCAGTTGATGTTGCAGCATTGAAAGCGTCTTCATCATAAACTCCTTGAAGGCGGAATAGTCTGCAGCCAGGGTGCTCAGCTCACAAGCTTTATTTGAAGAAGATTGTGATCGTTTGAGGGCCTCATCAAAGCTATCCATGCGAGATTTAAATTGTGAAACAATTTCGTCCATGTTCTTACTCAACTGGTTGTGTAGATCCATTGTTGTTGAAGCTTGATGGAGTGCAGTGAGTGAGTGAATTTTATTTGCCAGGTATGTAGGAAGTTATTTAACAATTAATTATAACATTTACCACATAAAATACTAAGTAAATAATTAAAAAAACAAAATAATTCAGAGCAGAAAAACTTATTGATGTTGTTTTACTCCTACCCACATGTGAAAAAAACCAATACCAAGTTTCATGGCTATAACTTGAGAAATGAATGAAAGAATATACCAAGTTTCATGGCTATAACTTGAGAAATGAAGGACTTTCATACAAACTTTCAGCCCCTATTTCACCCCTTCGGGGGTAAAATTTACAAAAACTATGAAACATTTATTTCTTCATTTTCAACCGGTAGCTTGTATACCAAGTTTAATCGATATAACTTGAGAAATGACGGACTTTCATACAAACTTTCACCCCCTATTTCACCCCTGTAGGGGTGGAATTTTGAAAAACTGTGACATACATACTTCTTTATTTTTTACCTTAAGCTAAAATAAAAAGTTTCGTTGATATAACTTGTAAAACATCTTGAGAAACGAAGGACTTTCATACCAACTTTCATCCCCTATTTCACCCTTTTGGGGGTTGAATTTTCAAAAACTGTGAAACATGTATGTCTCCATTTTCAACCCGCAGCTCATATATCAAGTTTCATGGCTATAACTTGAGAAATTAAGGACTTTCATACAAACTTTCAACCCCTATTTCACCCCTTCGGGGGTAGAATTTCGGGATAAAAAGTATCCTATGTCCTACCTCGTAGTATAGGCTCAAATCGTGGCAAGTTTCGTTTGAATTCATTTAATAGTTTCGGCGTGATGCGCGGCCAAGATACAGACAGACAGACAGACAGACAGACAGACAGACAGACAGACAGACAAAAATGAAAAAAATTACAGATTTGGCTTCAGTATCGAATAATGAGTGCCCTCCAAAAAAAATTTTCAAAATATCTTCAATGTACAGAATTGGACCTGTTACAGTTTTATTATAAGTATAGATCTAATTGTTACACAGTAAAACCTACTGTTTTTATACTGTAAGTATTATGATATTAAATACCAGCAAGATGATTATCTATTATCTAGATATCCACATTAAAAAGAAACTCATCTCATTGAACTAAATGATTTCCTTCATTGTTCTATATTATGAAGTTTTATTTATGTTACCGCGGACAATGTGCGGAATTAAAACCAACGCCGTTCAGCACGCACAAATGTATGCACATACATACATCGCTAATTAGTGACCAATTAACATTACGCCGCATTCAATAACTCTCGTAATAAGCAAGTTCGTTGTCATTACAATGTTTTGATTCAGAAGCGGTAATGTTCTACTTTGCGGTTAAAAACCTACGTGTTCAAAATCCTGTTCAGTTTCCGTCTTTTGATTAGCCCTTGTGAAAAATTTATTTTGATTCTTATTATTTTGTAATCAGAAAAGCAATGTAAGGGATATTTTAATGCCAAAATAGGTTATTTTAAAAACATGCTTTATAAGTCTCTTTTGCAACGTTGATCGAAGGATTGATTGACAGGATAAATATTTAAATTTTTCATATAACCTGCATTGAAAGTGCGAGTTTCAATGCCTTTTGAGCCAGCCGAAACTAGTCAATTTCATTCAGCGGGACGATGATTAATTATCTACCCGGTGAATGACGTAGCAGCCCTCCTTTGAGTCCTGTCAGAGTAGGTATCTTTTGTTTATTTCAAACCTTTATAATTATTGTCATTTTAATCATCAACTAAGCTGATAGATATCATATTAATTGTAAAAACCAACCTAGCAATTAAAATAAATAATCTTCGATCGCTACGGAAGGCTTCGGGTGATGCCAGCCTGAGCGAATTCACCCTCGCCTGAAATCGTCTTGTTTCATCCCTAGACACACAATATACTATTGTTTTAGACGTGTCATTTACCAAAATTGTTACAATGAACAAAATGATTTTTTGATTATCCGTGTCTCTACTAACCAGCGATGTTTCCCGGAATCTTTTACCTGCTCACTTTCTTTTTCTCATTAGAATGACTAATGAGAAAAAGAAAGTAACACGTAACCCGTAAAGATATAATATTTAAACTGACAAATGTGAACCTTTCACCCCGGGATGATGATTGTCTACAAAATCATCGACGCACGCTTCTAAATAGTTTCCCATAAAGCTTTATAACTACTCCATTTGTTTGTAGACTTCATGACAGATTATTAAAAAGTACATATTAAATAAATAATGGGGCACCTCCCATGTCGGACTAAACGTTGCTACATGATATTTTCAGGCAAAGGTTCGTGACATTTTACTTTCTGGTGAGTTACAGCGTACGGTTTAGATTTTAGTAGACCCAGCTTAAAATAGCATGCTCCCGATCTTTTAATCGGGATCATGCTAGGACAGAAGAGTTCGGAATGCATCATCTACAAGACAATTAATTAATTACTAAGGTATAAAAAATTCTCTTGTAAGAGAATTTTAGAACAAAAAATTCTCTTATAATATATTATTATTATAATAGTTTAAAAAGTTAATATGAAGGTTAATAGCGCATAGATTATGCGATGTTTAGCATATGATTGAATTTATAAATTTCTCTTTAAGTTGCAGACGTTGCTAATTTTGATGATTTTACGAGTATGTATCTATTTGGAATAAAATTTGCATTGAAAAGTTCAAGATCCAGCATGATAAGCTTATTAATAGCCTACTAAATGCCTACTACCTAAGTTTATTTTGGTTTTTACTGCACACTAAGAAGTTTAAGTTTCTGTTAAAAATAAATGGTGTGGGTGAAATTGGCGTATTTGGGTGAAACTGCCACGTTATGATTTTTGTTGACTATGAATTTACGAACTAGCTGTACAACTGTGTAATTTATTTTTCAGATTACTCGGCCACTGGCCAAGTATCAAATTCATAATTAATAATTTTCATAATATAAATTTCAATGAAATTGCAAATCTTCGATACAATTATTAGGAGTCTTGAGATCTAAATACATATTTACATTTAGTAAATTGTAGAATATTGTCGGAACGGCATAGTCACCCAAGAATGTAAAGGTTCATGACACCATTAAAGCATCCAGCCTGTGAGATTTAAGGATAAGAGTTGCCTTTAAAAGGAAACGTTAAGCGCACCATTGTATTGAAAAATGTAAGCGTAAATTTTATTGGAGTAAAATCTAATAGAATAAATGAAAGCTATAGCTTATTCCAAATTCCTCTTAATATTAGTACCTATTCTATATCCATACTAACATTATAAATGCGAAAGTGTGTCTGTCTGTCTGTCTGCTACGCTTTCCCAGCCCATCTTTTCAACCAATTTTGCTGAAATTTGGTATAGAGGTAGGTTACCTATATCCCGGGGAAGGACAATTACGACCCCGTAATTTTACGGACCCCGGAAAATTACGGGGTTCCCGCGGGAATCAAAAAACCTCAATCCACGCGGACGAAGTCGCGGGCATCATCTAGTAGGTACTTCATAGTTCATACTAATATTATAAATGCGAAAGTGTGTTTGTTTGTTGGTTTGTCCTTCAGTCACGCCGCAACAATGCAACGGATCTACGTGATTTTTTGCATGGGTATAATTTAGGACCTGGAGAGTGACATAGGACGGAGTCGAGGGCATCAGCTAGTGTAGGTATATTTTAAAGTCCTCGACTACTCTATGTAATTCTATACTTTCTGTAGACACCGTTTGCTTCATTGAATCATTTTGTTCATGAACATTAAATTCAGATGTTATGTCACATAAAGCAAGCACGTAGAAGTCTTGGATACACACCCGTGCTATGCATATTTAGGAACCTTTTAGACCATCACGTATACAGTATTCTTTCAATAGGTATATACCATAAATAAATGGTACGTAAGAGTTTCGAAAGGGGTTGTTTCAAATTTATATGGAGCCTGGGCCAGGTATTTGTACGGTATTTCAAAATGTTCGGGGTCATAAAATAGTAACATTTTTTTCTTTATTTCTTACTAAAAAGTTCAATTTACGAGGTACAATGTGAAATTATTTTGCAAAATAAAAGCGCAACAACATGCGTCCATTTTGACATTGACGTATATTACACGTGTCATGATGACATTTGACATAAAATTACCTGCCGAGCGATCGCGTAACTTCTGCATCAATCATTGATACATCGCAATCACCTCTGATTGGTTAACACTCTTCCACTATTGGACATAATCCATTGACGCAGCAAGAATGCAATAAATTCAGCCAATTACAACAATTGATACTGTAACAATGATTGATGCAGAAGTTACGCGATCGCTCGGCTGGGAAATGTGAATTAATCATAAAATATCCAACAGCAGTCAGATTGATGGATGGATGCGCTGCGAGAGTTGCTATTCTACAAATGTACCTAATTAAACATTTTATTTTTGTACCTCTTATTCACTGTAAAACTGCCAAAAAGCATATTTTATTTTGTTTTCTATGAATTTATTCTATTTTTTGGAATACTGTACAAGTACCTGGCCCAAGATGAAACAACCCCTTTGGTCTCAATACGAGCCATGAATTGGTGATTTTTGATGGGCAATGTTCAGAAGATCGATGCTTTTGCTACCTATTTCGCATTTTGAGTACTTGTTCTATTCTAAAGTCACTGGTAGAATAACTATTTTCACGATGCAAGATGCCTACCGACAGCTAAAAAAATAGGCTGTAGGCTAGCTAGTTTTAAGCTCTATGGTATTGTTTTCACTAAATAAATTAACGTTGAGGTTTATATATTAATAGCTGATGCCCGCGACTTCGTCCGCGAGGATTGAGGTTTTTCGGTTCCCGCGGGAACTCTTTAATTTTCCGGGATAAAAAGTAGCTTATGTGCTATTCCAGACTATAATCTATCTCTGTGCCAAATTTCATCCAGACCCGTTCATCCGTTGGGGCGTGATTGAGTAACAAACATACATCCATACATCCAAACTTTCGCATTTATAATATTTATTTGATTATTTTAGATGTCTTAGTTAGGTTTCGATGTTTCCGAACCCACACTGCGAAATTAGTGGCATGAAAATAATTTCAACATGCATGAATGTAGACTTTTCGTTAAGTATGTAAATTCGGTTTTATCTCAACACGAGTCAACTGGTATTTACCATCATCATCATCTCAATCCATCACCCACTACTGAACATGAGTTTCTTAACAGAATAAGAAGGGCTTAGACCAAATGCATTTGCACCACGCTGGATGTATGAAACTGCCTCGTTGGTCTAGTGGTTAGCATGTTTGACTGCGGCCAACGAGGTCCCGGGTTCGAGTCCCGGGTCGGGCCATAATAATTAAGTTTTGGGTTTTCCGACTAGAAATTCTCAGTAGGTACTAGCCCGGAGTTAGGAAGTTGGCGGTGTTTCACCCCTGTGCCTCGGAGAGCACGTTAAGCCGTCGGTCCCGGTTATTATCACTAACATGATAAAAGTCGTTAAAGCCCGCCAACCCGCATTGGATCAGCGTGGTGGGTCTAAGCTCTAATTCCCTCTTTCCTATGAGATTGGAGGCCTGTGCCCAGCAGTGGGACGTTCATGGGCTGTAGTGGTGGTGGTGGTGGATGTATGGATTGGCAGACTTCTGAGAACATTATCGAGAACTTTCAATCATACAGGTTATGTTTTCTTTCACCGTCATAATTATTGTTATTATCTTGTACCTAAACCATAACCCCGCCATAACTTTACTTATACCTTTACTAGCTGATGCTAGCGACTTCGACCGCGTGTATTGAGATTTGAGGTGGTTGTTATTCCAGGCTATCCGTCAAGCCGTTCTGGCGTGATCGAGAAACAAACATCCATCCAATCCATCCATCCATATAAACTTTCGCATTTATAATAATATTTATTAGTATAGATAACGTTATCAACACGTTTACATTGTGTGAGTAAGAAGTAAGAAGAAGCTGACGAGTCCACCACCATCTATATTATGAAAGGATCAATTTTATGAATTTTACGGAACAATGTGGCAATCCATATCGAGTAATCCATACTGTACAATTATGTTTATGATATTAATACAAAAGTATGTCTGTCCGTCTGTTGCCTTTTTTGCCTTTCGAACGTGAGATTTTCTAAAAACCTAAATCTAATCTGACGATGTATTTTTTTAAATCTTTATTTATTATAGAGGGTTTGTTCAATATTGAACACGCCACCCTCATAGGAACAAAAAATATGTTTTAAATAGGTACATCTCGTACAGAACTCTGGCCTCCTCTGATAAGGGGTAAGCCAGGACACTGTTACATACAGAAAAATCCCGCAAATCAATATTAAACCTAGTCTTAAAATGAAATCTTTCAAACTCATTTCGGACACATTCGACCAAGAAACTGACGATGTCGCGAATATCATACTCATATCATATCATAAGTAATATTTATAGTAAAATGAAAAATCCTGACTCCTCAGTCACCGACTCACCAATGACCATCCAGCCCAAATCATAGGACCTGAAAAGCTGGAAATTTTGCACAGAACCTTCGTTCCTTTATAATATTATAGACAATAAATAGAGTCTGGATTTTTTGAAGCCACCACGAAATATATTCCGCAAGCTGTCGCTAATAAACTATGGTAAATAAATAAATATAATATAATAAACTATAATAACAACTTGGTGATATAACCTAGAAAATAAATAATTATCAGCTAATGTTAAATATCGCTTAGGAGTTAATAATTAGGTAGAAAATGAAGAGAAACAAACAAAGCACATCCATGCTATTGTAACTGCTTCTCACGAGCCAGTATTCTTTAGACTTTTCTCTTCAGACTTTTCACATACACGGCGTCTATTGGAAAGATTAGGAGAATTCGTAATTTTTATACATAATTAACCGAGCGAAGCGAAGGTCTCTGAGTGAATTTGCACTTGTCCGTCCGTCCGTCCGTCCGTCCGTCGCGTCGTCTGTCAGAGCCTTATAACTTCTGAATTACTGAACGTAATTACTTCAAACTAGTATGGCGCGTGGGTGCGCGGCCCGCTAGCGGACCGCGTAGTGGACCGCGTGGTCCACTGTCTACTTACTCGCTGTCCTACTCTCCTGCCCCCCGATTATGTAAGAATGGCCGATCAAATCGTCAAAGTTCGGCGTCAAAGTAAAATAAACCACAACAGCATTAAATTAGAGCTCAATTTCGAAACACGAAATTGAGCTCTAAATCAATGCTGTTATGGTTTATTTTACTTTGACGGTTTTTGATGGTTTATTTTACTAGACAACCTTAGCCAGACACTATTTTTGTTAATATTTTGTTTTATTTAGCTACCTACTTTTGTTTAGTTACTTATTGTTTAGTTGTACTATATTCTATTCTATTTTATTTTATTTTTTAAAACAGTGTATGTGTGTTTTCATGAATAAATAAATTACAAATTACAAATTACAAATATGTAAACCGATGGCCTCCCGCCGAATATGGCTTAAAAAGTTATAAAAATCTTTATTTGAGGGGGGCTCTCATAGAAGCGAATGCGAAGTAAAATAATTTTATTGCGTTACATATAGGGTTGCGGTAGGTATATCAATTTAAAGATAATTAGGAACAGAGTCCAAAAATATTTTTTTTTTATTTTTCCCCTAAAATTAACGAAATGGGGGGCTTTCAAAGTGGAGATTTTCTAACGTCCAAAGTTGACCTCAGAACTCTCAATTTTCTGAAAGGCTGAGCCTGAAACTTGATCAATTATTTGAATTATATCCTGTACTTGAACAACAAATACTAAAATTAGATAAATATTATAAGGAAACGAAATTATTTAATTTTTAATGAGCTTCAGAATTTTTAATAGAACTTCACAATTATGTCAATAGATGGCGCTCTGTAAAAGTTTATGGATACCGCGAGGTCTCAGTTCGGGGCGAACCACTAGTTAATACCTACATATTACCTATAAATTGAATATTATTTAGGCAATTAGTAGGTACCGTATTTTTATCTTCTAATATCTCTCTTAACAAATTTTCAGTTAAGTTTATCGGTAGATAAGCGATGGGTGAGCAATCTATTTATTTTATAGATATATGTATTTTAATCTGTTTTTTTTTTGTTGCAGGTAATTTCCCTTCTACTAACAGCGGCGATTGCGAAATGTAGATGTGAAGCAACAAATGGATATAATAACTATAACAGCAACGATGCTTCCCACTTTGGACAGCTGTTAAAACCACCACCGCCACCTCCACTGCCAATATTGCCTGTGCCGTTTAACAGCGGCGTAAGCAAACTGCAGAATCAGAATGACTTCGGATATCAATACCAATCGCCACCGCCATTGCCTGCTACGACCCCTCCATTTCTACCTCTTAAAGATTTCAAATTCCCCGCTTCGTTTTATAGGCAGTATAGTTTCAATTTCGTACCACCGCCCCAACCGTTTACAACCACACCATCGCCGTCAATGTTCCAGAAAATCTCTGGGTGGCTGTTTCCCTCACAACAGACATCGTCTGACCTACAATCACAAGTAAATAACAACCACAACACTGCACCGCTAAACGGAAATTGTAATCCTTGTAATTTAGTACCATGGATACCAGTGATTCGATATGATTTGGCCTCTAATAATGCACGTCTCAATACTCAGCCTACGTATGGTCCGCCGAGTCCAACAACTACTACTAATTTGAACTCCGCTCATAATTTGCCTCAACCATTTACCCCATCACAAAGTAATTACAATCCCCCAATCAAACTTTCCACGGGAACACCTCATGCTAGTTACGGACCTCCACCAGCCTCCCAGATTAGTAGTAGTTCATTTAATCCTCCGAGCTCAACCTATGGACCACCAAGTCCCACACATATTGTAAGTACGTCCCATCAAGCACCTCTAAATTCCCCATACTCTATAAGTAGCAGCTCCTTTTATGACCTACCTAACACATCATTAGGACCGTCGTCATCTTATGGAATACCAAATTCACTTTATAGAGTATCAGATTCAACATATAAATCACCGCTATCTTCTTACGGCACTCCATCTATTGCATATGAAAACTATTTTTCTTCCACAACACATTCTCCAATTTCAGCAAGTTATAAGCCTGAATTATTGAATCACTATTTACCAACTCAGAATGATGTTGAAATTTTGAGTGAATTAGAGCCATCTTCAGAGTTAAAATTGCCGAAAGTTACATATCCTACCGGTTTTAGAAATTCCTATGGAGAACCAATTCTGAATAGGTATGCTTTAGATATTCCATTTTCTGTATCAGCTACCGGTGCAGCTTCGTCTAAAATAAAGACTGAAACCTTACCAGAACACCGTATTAAACCACATGGTTCTAATATGACGATAGAGTTAGCAAACCCAGCTCCATTTAGTTTAAATAGAGGTAGGAATATTCATACATTACAACCAGTTGCATTACCTAATCTCAGTGTTTCACCACTGCCTCCAATATTTAATGCTCGACCTTTTCGAGTTATAACATCTACTTATCCTTATAATAGCTCACCATTAAATATACAACACAATGGGCCCAATCAATTCAACATAGCAAAAAGTGTTCCTGTTGCAGAGTATACACATTCTGTAGAGTATCCTACTACTATAATTCAGTCCCCTATTATTGACTTAGATGAGTTGAACAACGTTAACCATACAAAAGGTTACAGAAACATTCAAAATAGTTATGTGATAGATGAATTTCGGGATATATCGCCTCAAGCTTCGGAAGATCATATTTCAGCAGCTAAATCTAACCAAGATGTAAGTTTTGAAAGCATTGGAAATGATTTTACATATGATTTATATGACAGCAATATCCCAATGGATTTAAAGCAACCTTCTAATGTGCCATATAATCATAAAGTTAGTTTTGCCGATTTACGAGGTGTTAAGGATGAAGATGTTGATAAATATCGCACCGAAAGCAATTTGCAGCATATTGATTCACCTCTTCTTTACCTAAAGCCAAGCGCACCACACAAAAACTATAACAATTTCTTTTTCATGGCAACTACACCGGGTAAACAACAAGAATATGAAATTTATGATGACATTCCAACAACAACAGAATCTACCCAAGCAACAAGTGGTTGGGATGAGAGTAGAAACTATTTTACAGAACATTCATCTCCTGCAATTGAAGAAGAAAAGGACACTAACCACCCAAAAATTGTTCAAATTATCGTTCCTTATACTACAGCACAAAGAAGTGATCGCAACAGAGACAATTTTGCTGCTCTTCAGCAAGATTCAATTTCTAGCGCTGAGCAGAAATACCAGGCGCGTAAAATTCAATCTAATACTGAAAATGTTTTTGTTACTATTGCAACAGAAGGATACAATACTTTGAAAACAACAACTGAAGAACCTTTGCCATCGAATACAGAAAACTACGACTTAGATCGGCAAAAATCACCTTCAGATCTTTATGATGTAACAGAGCCGCCATTCGACATAGTAAAACTACAGCACACAATAGATGACTGGACAGAACAAGAGTATTCAAAAGACTACAGTGCCTCACAGAGAACTCGTTCTAATGGAAAATATGCAAAACAAATTCCTGATGAGTTTTTCACAACAATAAGTCCATTTACGAATAACTCTCCAACTGAAACAAATTATTATAATTTTGATTTATATGACCATGAAGGAGCTAGCAGTATGCATCATATAGTGACTGACAATAAGACTAACTTTAATTCCATCAAACGAAAAGAATATAACATCATTGAAAGATTGAAAAATAACTACAATAGTGGCAAGAATGAAGAAGAAAATGATATTAAAAAATTACATATTTATACCGCTGCATCAACATTTAGAAGTACCACAACTACAACTCCTGCTCCTTGGGGAAAAATACAAACGTCGATATCACCTCTAACCAATGAAAAAATATATGTTGTGACGTCAAAACCTTGGCAGGAAAAAAATGCGAGTAGAGAATATGACTATGAAATAAATCAATTTGGGTCAAATGAAACTAATTCAGATAGTGATGACTCTGAATTTGAAAATTTGCCATTTAAATCCCCACGATTTACCAATAGACCTTCATATGGATTTACGGCTGATGCATTAGATTCCATAAAACTCGACTCTCCTTATGGTTTTTCGAGAGGATGGTATCGAAGAAGTAAGCATAATACAATACACATGCCCCAGCTTTTTCTATTTTCATTAAATTACTGTAAATAATGCTTTTTTTAAATTTTCAGTAAACAATCTAGAGCACCCGACATCAATTGAAAAAGGATCTTTTGAAGAAGACTTTGAAAAGGTATTGCTATTTTATTAATCTAATATTATGGGATTAAAAATTGAGTTGGATTAAAAATATACAAACTAGCTGATGCCCGCGACTTCGTCCGCGTGGTTTAAGTTTTTTTGATTCCCGCGGGAACTCCTTAATTTTCCGTGATATAAAGTAGCCTATGTCACTCTCCAGGTCCTCAACTAAACACATCCAAAAATCACGTCGATCCGTTGCTCCGTTGCGGCGTGATTGAAGGACAAACCTAACAAACCAACATACAATAATATTTGTGTGATGATCAATCAGGAAAAGTTAACCCTTGACTTCCGAAGCCAGTATTTAGTATTTTGATAATTTTATTTTCAGGACACAAAAACTCAAGAGACTGAAGAAGCAAATAACTGAGAAAAATATCAGAACATTGCAAATTGCTGCGTCGTAGACAATTTTTGGAACTTTGCGCGACAGTCGATGTTCGAGCTTCGAAAGTGATGTGCTCAGTACAATTATTTTTGCCTTATATATGAATTTTTTTTCATAGGATAGAAAGCCGTTATTTATCATTTGAATTTCCATGAGAGTTTTAACGATCTCTGTGGCGCAGTATTGAACGCTGTTGTATTAACGTGCGGAGGTCCCGGGTGCGATCTTCGGCAGGGTCAATTTGAGAATTTATAATTTCTGAATTTTCCCTGGTCTGGCCTGGTTGGAGGCTTCGGCCGTGGCTAGTTACCAACCCTACCGGCAAAGACGTGCCGCCAAGCGATTTAGCGTTCCGGTACGATGCCGTGTAGAAACCGAATAAGGGTATGGGTTTAATATAACTGCCATGTCCCTAACAGGTTAGCCCGCTACCACCTTAGACTGCATCATCACTTACCATCAGGTGAGATCGCAGTCAAGGGTTAACTTGTAGTGGATTAAAAAAAAGTATCAGTCTATGTATAATATGTAGCTTTTTTTGAAGATTAAGTATTTTATCAGCGCAAGATTTTTTATGGCAAATGGCGGTGTTTTGAAAATTGTGCTGAAGAGATTGGATATTGATTTTGAGTAAAATAAGAAGTTGGAGAACTAAAGTTCTCTCAATATTTGCCAAGTGCGAGTGCGGTTTTGTGTCAACAAAACAAAACATTAAACAGACTGAATCAAAATAGCGTTAAGCCGTTTAAGTTCAATTAAGTATTTTATAAGACATGAGCAAATTATGAAGAGCACAACAATGTGTTCTTCTTAATTTGATCAATTAATTATTATTTCAGTGTATTGATTACTATTGTGTACTAGACTCTTTTGAGTACACTTCGGTAAGCTAATGGGTGCAGAATCAAAATGCCTTTAACGGCTTGCTTGAGCAGTAGGTACCTACCACTGGCTAAGCTCGAAGGTTCAAATCCTGTAATTTAGCTTATTTTTATCTGTTTCTCGTATCATAAATAAGTAGTAGAATAATAATTATTATCATAATGTGAGCCCCTATATTATTACGTGAACCAAAGTTACAATTTGTGTTTTATTCTGCCTAACTGTAGGTATCTTTAGTATTTAATTTAAAATAGGGTTATGTATTGCCATTTGGTATCCAAAATGTAATTAACCAACAAACTTGTTATTTACATTTATTATAACTTATCTATTACTAACAACAATGTAAATATTTAAAACTATTGTAAATAATAATTAATATTAGGTCATAAGAATTGTATACGTACCTACGTATTTACAGTATGAACACATTTGTATATAAGTTTAATAGAATATTGTGTTGGATAATTAATTTGTGCTGGTACATGACTGCAACAAAATAACTATTATTGGCCACGTAATTTTAGATACAGACAATAGGTATAGTTATTAATTTTAACTTTCTGAATGTAAGTTTAAGGTTGCAGTCACTTACCAAAAACCCTGTAAAAATAGAAGCTTAGTTAAGAACAGTAATAAACCATTCATTCAGATGTCTGTTCTTTATTTTTGTTCTTTATCCTGAAGTATAGGAACTCCGCACTCCAGAAAACAATAGTAAGCATTGTGACAACGTTGAGCACTGTAATAGGAATCCTGTAAGACCCAGAATAGTCTCGTATCCGACCTGAAAATTATAAAAAAGTTAAAAAAATATTTGTATTGCAAAATACACCATTCTTCTTCCAATAATAATAATTAATCAGTTTGGCAGAAAAACCATATTTGTAAAACCTTCAGCATTCTGAAGTCTGAACAAATATCTTGTCCTGTATTAAGAGGGCTCAGTACGCGCGACCGAAGTTTCCGGCGCACGTGGGTAACCTGTTTGCTATTTCACCTAAAATTGTGTTAGAAAGTGCATGTCGGGTGCGAGGCACGATGATTTTCACCGAAATCAAGCGCGCGAAAAGGATTGAACAGTCGTTTGGGATACCCGATGGTTTGTAAAAACTACTAAATGTATGTTTACAAAGTAGAGTTATTTCAGCGAATGAATAAATAAACTATGTTTCTTGATAAATTGTTTTATAATTTTCATACTCCTAATCTTATTTAATTTGCGCCCAAAGTTGTCATCAATTTAGTGTGAAAATAGGAATCGAAAGGAAAGTAAGTACTTACTCTAACCTATTCGTCTACATTTTATTTGAATCACACAGCGTATATGCAGACTATCAAAAATATGATAACTTTAACATATTATTATAATGATTGCACAAAGATTAAAAATTTGGCCGTGATATGATAAAGATAAAATTGATATTGAAGTTAAAATGTGGTCACTAAAACAGAGACGGTAATGATTCTCTAAAAAAGATTCAAATTATGTTCTATAATTCACTACGTAAGTAACCATCAGAAAATAAAAAATAGGTATCAAAAAGATTCAAAACTGTAAGTAGTAAAGAGTTTACACATAGGTATAGGTACTTAGAAAAAAAACACGTCCGAATAGTAATACTGTGCTTATCTTCAACTTGCCCAATTGAAACTTCAGAAGTCGATCCAATAAATTAAATAGATACTAGTATATCTAAAATCTAACGGGAAATCCAGAAAAATTACTGGTTAATAATCAGTGGTCAACTGCCTCGTTGGTCTAGAGGTTAGCATGTTCAACTGCGGCCGACGAGGTCCCGGGTTCGAGTCCCGGGTCGGTCCATATTAAGTATTGGGTTTTTCTGTCTAGAAATTCTCAGTACTAGCCCGGAGTTAGGAAGTTGGTGGTGTTTCACCCCCGTGCCTCGGAGAGCACGTTAAGCCGTCGGTCCCGGTTATTATCACTAACATGATAATAGTCGTTAAAGCCCGCCAACCCGCATTGGGGCAGCGTGGTGGGTCTAAGCTCTAATTCCCACTCTCCTATGAGAGTGGAGGCCTGTGCCCAGCAGTGGGACGTTAATGGGCTGTAGTGGTGGTGGTGGTGGTGGTGGTCAACTATTTTGGCACTATTATGCGAGTAGATGGTTTTTATAGTAATTAATTTACATAAGTACCTACTTATAGTAAACATGAAAATATAGCTAAGAATATTCCAAGTTAGTTACCTAAAAGCGATCCAATAGTAATAATTATGATTCCATTGAAGAACATCTGGATACCAGAGGCGAAGGGTAAGCGTTGTATGGGCACGTAACTAGGAATAATGATATTCATGAACACCGTCCTTACGCCCTTAGTAATACCCATTACTAGTGCCACAAACAGCATACCACTGAATGATGTTGTGAACAGCATAACTGGAAACCAAAGAAGTAAAGATTAAGGACGTAGGAAAGTTGATTGAGTTGAGAAGATTTTACATAGGGATATACATATAAAGCATTATTAATTTTTCCACAATAATTATATTTTCATTATCATCAGCTCATCGCCAGCCCATTACCGACTAAGGGTCTCATTAAAAACGAGAAGGGTAAGACTCTCTACCATGTTGGCCAAGTGCAGTTTGGGAGACTTCACACACCTTTGTAAACGTTATGGAGAACTCTCAGACGTACAGGTTTCCTCACAAAAACAAAACATATAACACCATAATATAATACAGTTTGAGGTCCTTGCCCGGGAGATCCCTCTAAACTATCGACAAGAACGTTTCTAGAAGACACCAAAGCTAATATCATTGTATAAACAGATGTTAAAGCTTCATATTCACATAAAAAAACTCATCGACAGAAGAAATAAGTTGCATTGAATATTTTGTATTAGAGGCAAATATTTTGCGCCACAATTGTTTGAGAAATAGAGTTGTTTGTAAAGTAGGTCAGCACTTGAATAAATATAAAGATTACCACATCCGAATATAAATTGTCTCAAACAAAACCTATAAAGTATTTCAAAAAGTGTAAATAGGTTGTTCAAATAGCATCTCACATGTGCATATTATGCCTTACATTACATATTTTTTTATTATGTTTCGCGGCTTCTTTCTTTGCGATTTTGGTTTACATATTGCAGTTGCATTACATCTGCCTAGCACACAGAAATCGCGTCGAAAGAAGCTGTTCACATAATTATCATCGAACTTCACTTGGTAAGTTCGTTTGATTTTTATAATTTTTTTTTAAATTTTTACGATTTCTAATGACTAGTAGTCCCATTTTCATTTTAACTTAAAGTTAGAGCACTGGTATCTAGTAGTGATAGGAACAAACACAGTGCTTAGGGTGATCTTTATTTGAGTCAATGACTTCGTTGAGCCGGCAGAGATTAGACGGGATGATGGATTGACGCTAGTGCCCTAAAAACGGGCACGGGCGCTAATGTGGGACGGAACATGCATTGACACACTGGCCTCGTGTCATATCAGAGAGACAACATCAAGACCGGGAGCCGCAGCAGAAATGGCTGAAACAAATAATTATGCCTCTCTTATCGAGAGTTACATATTTGTTCCGCTTGCCGTGGAGACCCTGGGACCTTGAAGTCTTCTTGCCAATTTCTTGCGAGATATTACACCACGGTTATTTGCCTCATCTGGTGACAGAAGGGCTGGCTCATTTTTATGCACAAAAGATCAGCCTGGCTGATATTTAGGATATTTTTATTTTTATAGGTAAGTTAAAGTTAAGCCTTAAAAGTAAAATATTATGAACTTACTGGTTCTGGTGAAGATAATTATGACTAGGCTGACCAGGTACATGACTCTAGGTGGCAAATGACACCACTCTCCAATGAATGGTGACACAAATCGGAAAAGAGTATCAGAAAACCCAATCACAGCCATGATCTTCGCAATATCTGCTGTCTCGAATTGTAACATGTCCTTCAGTATGATTGGCAGTAAAAGAGAGAAGTTTATCTCAACACAGGACGCCATCGATAGTCCAAATAAAATATTTACAAATATCGGGTCGCTTAGTAACGTTAGATCGAAAAAATCTACAAATCTCTCAAATAGACTTTTCGATTTACTGTCCGATTCAAGTTTATCTTCTTCTATCTCTTTTCTATTAATTAACTCTTTCTCCTTGAATATGTTAATGGAACTACCCAAATTTATTTCTTGAGATTCCCACCACTTATATTTAGATTCAGCCAGAGGAGCATCAGGCGTGTTCTTTCGAATATCAGGGTGCGAAATGGCATTTCTGGTTTGAAGCCCATTTGCAATTATAAGAGACCGCATGGAAACACTTTTTGGTGCTGGCACTCCATTTTCTAGCGACTCTTCTAGTTTTGCATTCGATTGGATATCTAAAATTACAAAATAATTTTTACTATCAGAAAAATCATGTTTCAAATGTACAATGATTTATAGCAAATTAAGGACAAAAGGACCCAAATACGGACTCTTACCTGTGTGCTTTGATGTTGTTGTAATACTACCATTTACAAGTTCGATACCAGCTTCTCTTAATGGAACAGCTTCTTCAGAAATCACTGGATATTTTAAGTACCATTTGGCAGGTCTAAGTAAACATGCTGCCAATAGGGAATGTAGGCAGATACCAGCCAAGATTAAGACAGCGTATCTCCAGCCGTATGCATAAATAAGTACACTCATTAATATTGGCGTGTAAATGGCTCCTAAACCAGTGAGTGACATGCCAATACCTATCGCTCGTCCTCTCTTTTCTCTAAAGAATGAATTTATAGCTAAAGAAAATGCTGCCATTACTGCTGCTACTCCCATTGCTGAAAAAATAATTTGAAAACATGTTAACACGTGAAAACAGGTAAACAAGACGTGATATAATTTTAACCCAAAATATTGTAATTAATATTTTTTATCTTATTTATCGAGCAATTTTATCACGATATCGGATACCTTATGATAACAAGGTTTAATAAAAAAAATCCAAATGTAAAGTTAAACGTTCGAGTACTTACAATTAATAATACTGTAGGAAATTATAAAAAGCCAGAAAGTAGATGAGATAGATGTTAAAATGAGGCCGGATGTGATTAATAAAGCCCCGACAACTGCCACTTTTCGGTAGCTGAACCGACGTAGCACGGGACCGCCGAAAAGCGATAGAAGCATACCGAGCCCATGGTTTAAAATAATTACTAGAGTCCCCTGCGTTGCGGTTAGACCAGTTTCGTCAAAGGCTTCTTGGAAAACTAATCCGAAGCCAGCAATGAGAGGTAGTACCACTACCTAAAATAAAACAGATGAATAGCATTATCAATTCATTGAAATTATGGGTAAAAAAATAAAATTATAAATAACTAGAATATGATGCCCGCGATTTCGTTCGCGACGATTAAGTTTTCTTTGATTCCCGCGGGAACTTATTCGGGCGAAGTAGACTACGTCCTTCCGGCTTCCCCATACCAAATTTCATCAAAATCAGTTGAACAGACAGGCTGTGAAAGCGTAGCGCGTAGCGTAGCAGACAGACAAACTTTCGAATCTAAATATTAATATGTAAAATTCAAAGTCCTGATTGACTGGCGTGTATATCAACGCTGAACGCACAGCTTAAACCGCTGGGCTAGAAACTTGAAATTTTGACAGTAGGTTCCTTTTGTGCCGTAGGCGCTCACTAAGGAAGGATTTTTCAAAATTCCACCCCTAAGGGGGTGAAATAGGGGTTGAAAGTTTGTATGAAAGTCCGTCATTTCTCAAGTTATATCCATGAAACTTGGTATACAAACTACCGGTAAAAAAATTAAGAGGTACGTGTTTCACAGTTTTTGAAAATTCCACTCTCAAAGGGGTAAAATAGGGGTTGAAAATATGTATGAAAGTCCTTCATTTCTCAAGTTATAGCCATGAAACTTAGCATTTGGGCTTTAAGTTAGATATGCAGAAGTACGTGTTTCACCATTTTTGAAAATTCGACCTCCAAAGGGGTGAAATAGGGGATGAAAAATTCTATGAAAGTCCTTCATTTCTCAAGATATTTTTCAATTTATATCAACGAAACTTGGTATTTTGGCTTTAAGTAAAAAATAAAGAAGTACATGTATCACAGTTTTTTCAAAATTCCACCCCCAAACGGGTAAAATAGGGGTTGAAAGTTAATATGAAAGTCATTCATTTTTCAAGTTAAAGCCATGAAACTTGGTATTTGAGCTTTCCGTTAAATATGAAGAAGTACGTGTTTCACCATTTTTGAAAATTCGATCCCCAAGGACGTAATAGGTATAGAGAGTTTGTCCTTCAATTACGCCGAACCAGAGCAACGGGTCAACGTGATTTTTTGCATGAATATAGTTGAGGACCGGAAAATTAAGGAGCCCCTGTGGGGAAAAAAACTTAAACCACGCGGACGACGTCGCGGGCATCAGCTAGTTTATAATATTAGTAATGGATATGGATAAAAAAGTTTGAACCTTTGAAGGGCAGAAACATAATATTAGGTATTTAAAACACAGGTACTTGAAGCAAATCTACCTATATTTCACAACATTGCGTGGTGCCGGGTGCGTTTGCTATCACTATACTCAATTTTATCATAACGTTCCAATTTACTTTACTCGTAGATTAGTTTAATATGTTATTTGCTTAACTGTTCATTACTTACACACTGGTTTAGTTAAACTGCTCAACTTACATTATTCAAAGCGTAGGCGAAAGTGATGACCCATCCATACCCTCCATCAGGTGGCACTTTATTCATTGCACCAGGCATGGTAGGAAATTTATCCGGGTGTTAAACTGGCACATTTCTTGAAAAGCACTAAATATCCACAAATTAGTCACTTCCTCTCATTAAACATCCTTAATTCATCCTTCTTGTGTAAAGTTTCTGATTTACTTTCACCTCTTTCTATGCTAGAGCACATGAGGTGCCTAAATGATTATTGGTCTAACGTTATATAAAAGCTTAATCACTTAATAATGATACTCCAACATACGATCAGCCCGCATGTGGTAATATTAACTAACGAATGGCACAAAAGCATGCAGTGATATTTCTTATCGTAATGACTTAAATGTCGGTTTTATCAAAATATGTAGTTGGCCTAAAGAAATTTACATAGTGTCTAACTGTGTATTTTAATATTAACACGGTAGTCTTCAATTACCTACCATTTAATTGATCATTATGATTACCGACACATTTATTTTGATTATTGCCCATTATATTAGATACTAGCTGATGCCCGCGACTTCGTCCGCGTGGATATACCAAGTTTCATCGAAATAACTTGAGAAATGACGGACTTTTATACAAACTTTCAACCCCTATTTCACCCCTTTGGGGGTGGAATTTTGAAAAACTGTGAAACACGTATGTTTTCATTTTTAACCCGCAGCTCATATACCAAGTTTCATGGATATAACTTGAGTAATGAAGGACTTTCATACAAACTTTTAACCCTATTTCACCCCTTCGGGGGTAAAATTTACGAAAACTGTGAAACACGTATTTCTTCATTTTTAACCGGTAGCTTGTATACCAAGTTTCATCGATATAACTTGAGAAATGAAGGACTTTCATACAAACTTTCAACCCCTATTTCACCCCTTTGAGGGTGAAATTTTGAAAAACTGTGAAACACGTATGTCTTTATTTTTAACCCGCAGCTCATATACCAAGTTTCATGGCTATAACTTGAGAAATGAAGGACTTTCATACAAACTTTCAACCCCTATTTCACCCCTTCGGGGGTAAAGTTTACAAAAACTGTGAAACACTTATTTCTTCATTTTCATCCGGTAGCTTGTATACCAAGTTTAATTGATATAACTTGAGAAATGACGGACTTTCATACAAACTTTCACCCCCTATTTCACCCCCTTAGGGGTGGAATTTTGAAAAACTGTGACACACGTACTTCTTTATTTTTTACCGTAAGCCAAAATAAAAAGTTTTGTTGATATAACTTGTAAAACATCTTGAGAAACGAAGGACTTTCATACCAACTTTCATCCCCTATTTCACCCTTTTGGGGGTCGAATTTTCAAAAACTGTGAAACACGTATGTCTCCATTTTCAACCCGCAGCTCATACATCAAGTTTCATGGCTATAACTTGAGAAATTAAGGACTTTCATACAAACTTTCAACCCCTATTTCACCCCTTCGGGGGTAGAATTTTGGGATAAGAAGTATCCTATGACCTACCTCGTAGTATGGGCTCAAATCGTGCCAAGTTTCGTTTGAATTCATTCAGTAGTTTCGGCGTGATGCGCGGCCAAGATACAGACAGACAGACAGACAGACAGACAGACAAAAATGAAAAAAATTACAGATTTGGCTTCAGTATCGAATAATGAGTGCCCTCCAAAAAAAATTTTCAAAATATCTTCAATGTACAGAATTGGACCTGTTACAGTTTTATTATAAGTATAGATTATTCAAATCAAATGTGGATCTGAAGTCTCATATTATTATTTGTCAAATGTAATGTCAAACTCATGAGCATGAATATCTAACTGGCACTTGGTTCTTCTACTAGGTATTTTAGAATTTGAACTATAATTGTATTTAGGCATAGGCACTAGCACTAGCAGTGTGCCAATTATTACCTATTAGCAATGTACTTATAGACGTAAAATATAAAAACAGATATTCTAAGCAGAAAATTTTCTGCATTATTAAAATTACCTGATGTAGTGTGTAAAATTAGTTCATGATCAGATGAGGTAAGCAATATCAGCACATTGACATCAGGTTAGGTAAAAATAACTCGAACTTTAGATAAAATCTAAATTAAGTTACGTAATAAAAATATAACAAACACAAGTGTGTGTGTTGTATGAATATCAATAATTATTGTACCTACTAACACGATATTCCTAAGTACCTATTCTAAAATTTTCCAACAACAGCCGTCATTTAAATAATAAGTAGGTATAAGAAAAGCTTTTTTGAAGCCTATGTTCTTCCCTGGACAACCATGCAACATATATCTGAGCCTGAACCAAATTTCGTCAAAATCGGTTTAAAAGATGAGGCATGAAATCGTAGCAGACAGACAGACAGACAGACGGACGAACAGAAAGGCAATCTTTCGCATTTATAATAAGTACCTAATAACTAGATATGTTTTACGGAAGTCATAGTGCACTTCTCCGTGAAATTGCATGCGTAGAAATTGCAAGTCAGAAATATCTAATAAAAAAATAATAATTGACCGAGCGAAGCGAAGGTCTCTGAGTCTACTTGAGTGAATTTGCACTTGTCCGTCCGTCCGTATGCGAAGTAAAATATTTTTTATAGCGTTACATAGGGTTGCGGTATATCATTTTAAAAATAATTAGTAAAGGAATAGAGTCCAAAAATATTTTTTTTTTAATTTTTGCCCTAAAATTGACGAAATGGGGGCTTTCAAAGTTATAGGGAAACGAAATTATTTAATTTTTAATGAGCTGCCGTATTTTTAACAGAACTTCATAATGATGTCAATAGATGGCGTTCTGTGATACCGCGAGGCTGGTGCCGCGAGGTCTCAGTTAGGGCCGAACCACTAGTAATTATTGATACATATCCTGTATTTAATTTGTATATCTAGTGATATTCGACATAATATTATCTTGCTGCTTATCGGTTGTATCATGGACACTTTGGATAATTCTGTTGGCTACAATCTCTGAACTAAAGCTACAAACTATAAAAACCGACTTCAAAAACCACAAACACTAAAAAGTAAAAAATAATTTAATTTATTATGTATACAAGAGTTAATGTAGTTCTATAATAACATTTTTTGGAGTCGGTACCAATTAGCCGCATGAACCGTCTACCTACTCTTCATTATTGTTGACGTGACTCCACATTGGCACCGACTTCAAAAAATGTTTTTTTTTTTTTTTTTTTTTTTTATCTACTTTTTAAAGGGCTTTTACAGGTGACCTATATGTCAGCCCTATCGTTACACGCTATATACATTAAACCTTATAATGATTAATTCTAAATCTATAGCAATTTGAGAGAATCACTGACAAATTTATATACTTTCGCTGCCGAAACACTCATAGGTTCGCTAAAAATAGAGTTAAAAACACCAATATTCATTAAATTTAAATTAAGCTCATATGTCAGTGCTTCTCTCAAATTGCGGTTACGAACACATGCCAATAGCAAGTGTGAAATATCATCAACTTCACCACATACTTCACAATTGGGAGAGTCACTTTTCCTCATAAGATGTTTAAACTTGCCTAATGGCATGTGTCCGGATCTAAGTCTAAATGCTATAACTAACTTATTTCTATTTATTTTGCTATTTACAAACCAAGGTATACGAGGAGGCTCGGATTGCATTGTTCTGTACCAAATACCTTTATCAAGCGATCTTTCGTTAAAATACTCTTTCCAAATTTTAAAACAAATGATTTTGAATTTTGAAAAAATCTCTGTATAGTGTGGTTTAATACTATAGATATTTCCACTTAAATGAGCCAAATTTGCTAATCGATCCGCCTCCTCGTTACCAATCAGCCCAATATGGGATGGAATCCACTGTAATTTTAAATGAAATCTCATGTCTTTACATCCCTGTATCATTCTAAGTATAGAATATGCTATCGATATTCCATTGCAACCTTTGACACATTTAATAATATGTTGCAGTGCGCTTTTACTGTCTGTAAATATAACTGACTTTTTCACATTAAGATCAACAACATACTTAATGGCTTCAAATATTGCTATTAATTCAGTTGTTAATATTGATATTTGTTTATTATTAACTTTTAATATTTTATTACTATTACGATTCGGATCATATATAGCGGCACCTGCACCAGATTCGTTCTTTGATCCGTCAGTATAAACTTTGTAAAACCCGCTGTAAATACTATTTATTTCCCGAATTACTTCATTTTTTAAATTGTTAATTTCGTATGATTTCTTAGCCGAATTAATACAGTTTAGATTGATCCTAATAATATCATCATAATTTATATTACTAACCCAGGATTCTAAAGTAAACATTTCCAAAACTTTAGAGGAATTAATAGTTTCGGTTTTGGTCTCACCAAATGTGATAGCAAGCAAAGGTTTCTTTTTATTGAGCCAATATCTTGATTCTCCTGTATTACTGAGCTCATCTATACTATTAATAGTAGTATTATCGCACCACGATTGTGACTTAATACAATACTTATATGCAAGATATTTCCTTCTTATGAATAGTGGAGGGATACCCATTTCATTTTCCATCACGTGTATAGGTGTACTACGAATAAAAAATGTTATTATAGAACTACATTAACTCTTGTATACATAATAAATTAAATTATTTTTTACTTTTTAGTGTTTGTGGTTTTTGAAGTCGGTTTTTATTCTTTTTTTGAAATTTTTTTTTATTCAGAAGCAACGGAGCAACGGAGAGACTTGATTTTTGGCATGGGTACAGGGACCGAGAGTGACATACTTAGGCTACTTTTTATCCCGAAAAATTAGGCAGTTCTCGCGGGAATAAAAAAAACTTAAACCACGCGGACGAAGTCGCGGGCAGAATAACAACATACATAATAATATTTTTTCTGTAAAATACAATATCAGTTATGGCATCATGAGTTACATTAATATACATAAAATATGATTCCTGCCTAATGCTCACGTCCAAAACGATATCAATGATAATAACGGTCACGCACGTTTCATTTTATCATCAAAATTGATAAGTAAAACAATTATTAATATGGATCACCTCATGTAATTCTAAATATCTTAATATGAATCAAAAATTCACGATCGATGGAAAGTCAGCTGTAAAGTTAATAAATTCATAATTTTAAAAACCTTTAGGTCTATCACAATGATCATTAATTATTGGTCATTGTTTTTATAATAATTTACATCTCTCATATTCGGTAAGTAGGTCCTTATTACCCCCAAATGGAGCTTGTAGGTGACCAATTAGCGCTCTAGGGTAATAATGTAGCTAGAAAAGCCCTAGGGCGGTAAGTAATTAAAAAAAGTATGATGGTTAGATGTACGCGAACTTTTTGAAAGAGTGAAAAGTTTTTTTTAATTACTTACCGCCCTAGGGCTTTTCTAGCTACATTATTACCCTGGGCCTAGAGCGCTAATTGGTCATTTCTCAAGTTATATCCATGAAACTTGGTATATGAACTACCAGTTAAAAATAAAGAAATACGTATGTCAGTTTTTCAAAATTCTATCCCCAAAGGGGTAAAATAGGGGTTGAATGTTTGTACGAAAGTCATTCATTTCTCAAGTTATAGCACAGAATAGGTAATAGGTTATAGCCATGAAACTTAGCATTTGGGCTTTCAGTTAGATATGAAGAAGTACGTGTTTCACCATTTTTGAAAATTCGACCTCCAAAGGGGTGAAATAGGGGATGAAAAATTCTATGAAAGTCCTTCATTTCTCAAGATATTTTTCAATTTATATTAACGAAACTTGGTTTGGTTTTTTGGCTTTCGGTAAAAAATGAAGAAGTACGTGGGTCACAATTTTTCAAAATTCCATCCCCAAAGGGGTAAAATAGGGGTTAAAAGTTTGTATGAAAGTCTTTCATTTCTCAAGTTATAGCCATGAAACTTAGCATTTGGACTTTTGGTTAAATATGAAGAAGTACACGTTTCACCATTTTTGAAAATTCGATCCCCAAGGCCGTTAAATAGAGTTTGTCCTTCAATCACACTGCTGCAACGGATCAACGTGATTTTTTGCATGGGTATAGTTGAGGTACCTGGAGAGTGACATAGGCTACTTTTTATGCCGGAAACTTAGGCAGTGCCTGTGGGGGAAAAAAACTTAAACCACGCGGACGAAGTCGCGGGCATAAGCTAGTTTATTATAATAATCTATTTCAACCTTATATATTTCAATTTTCTTTTAAAAATAAATGAGTTTTGTTACTATAAATCGAATGTACTAATAAACTTAGGGAATATACTTACCTAGGTCAACAATTGTCTAGTCATTGCCGACAGTCAATTTCCGTAGGTACCCTACTCTACTTCAGCGGTAACACATACACTATTAGATAGGACGCAGATCTTAACCACAGACATACCTATCTATTAAATTAATCCAAGCAAAGTCGGAAACGTCGTAATTTAATCTAACATCTTTAAAGAATTTGTACCTACAACAAAGTGGGAGTTTTCTATTGTCTATAATATGCCAATAGATTAACGTTATGTATTTTAATTTGACGAAAGACGATTTAATGAAGTTTTATTTTCATGTTAGTTAGTTCACTTAGTTTAATTACCTACCTATTGTTCTCACATTCTTGGCCTCCGGTAGAAGTCTCTTCCTTAGAGATTAACCGGACCTTTTATTTTTTGCCTTTTATGTCCTTTCCTCCTTGGAAATCAAACTTTCTAGGTAGGTAGGTAGGTAGATAGGTAGATCAATTCAAGATGATTTGTGAATAATTGTGACATTTCCTCATTAGGTGGTGCGTTGTTACAGCTTTCAATGAACGTTAAAAGAACAGTGACACAATGAAGCATTTGGTTTTCACTTTTTGAATTGAATCACAAATTCGCATAGCTTTGTATTTTGCCATCGATATAGAAATTGAAATAACGTGAATAACCATTCCACGCGGGCTCTGTTACTCGTATGTATAGTCATTAGGTTAGGGTAGTTCTATTGTATTGTTTTCAATAAAAACATAAAAAAATTGTATAATTGGGTACCTAATGAATTGAAATTATAGAAATTTGGTGGCTTTTGCTTGATCCATGATTACCTGTTTGAATTTGAACAGAAGTAGTAGCGATTTTTTAATACCAAAACTGGCTTTGTCATTAATTTAACGTTTGTGGTTTTAACTGTACCTACCTAAGTACCTACCTGCATCTAGACAGACAATATAAGATTTAATTATAATTTTCCTGAAGCCTGTTTCGTAAGCCTCTTTTATATAAAAATAAATTATTATGGTTAGTAGTGCTTATTTTGTTCCAGTGAGTAACCGAAAAAACATAAGTAGTTCATGCGCCTTTATTGTGAAACGCTAATGTCCCTTATCTTCAACATGCTCTTCAAAATGTTTAGGCGTATAATTAAAACGAAACTAAGTTTAATCAAATATTACACTACTACTTATTGAGATTAAAATAGTATTCTTTTATGATGCCTGAAATTGTCTTCATATTAAAATATTATCTAGTAGTAGGTACTTATCACTTTTTTTTAATTCGGTCACATGAAGCTCGGCTCAACTACTCGTAGATATCACAAGGATTTTCTATAATAAAACCGTATCTCGCAACACTTTTGAATCACTTTATTAACCGTTAATAACATTATTTACAAGCTTACAGATAAGTAAATACAATAAAATTTACATTTTGCTATCACGACTCGACAAACGTATGGCTAATGACTGGCTACAGACTGTATTGACCTCTGTAGCTCGGTTGACTCCTGATGGCACCTAATTGGTTAATAGGGTCCGTATAATCGGGTATTATTCATTTAAAACTTTGAAAATGAACATTTTAGCCATTAGGAATATTTATAATAATAGGTATATTTTCCACGTGGCTACGACAAAGTTCGTCTTTATTAATATTATTAAATATTGGAAATCTGGTTCTAATTAAAAAGTAAAAATATTGAACAACTTCAGTCTAGATGATCATTTAATATAGATACGTTTAGCTCAAGGTATAATTTAAAACTTCTCAAAAAAGGTAATTTAATGTAGCTCTATCTTGCCCAGTAATGACATCACAGATATTCACCCTGGTTTTAGTATAGTTATTTATATATTTTTCATTCTGTTATTTCATTTCCCAAAAGCCAATTCAAAAATCCATCTATGAGCCGTCTGATCAGTTTTCCGAACTTCATTTTCCTTTTTCCCTTGACAGGATGAATAGGTATGTAGATTTTTATCTATCATGCTTTAATTGGGTCATTTTCGATTTTGTCTTTCTGTCTTCTTGAGATGAAATATTTCTCTAAACCCCACGATACCGCTGTAAGCCACGTGAAGATGTTTAGGCAGTGCAACGTAACTTCGGTCGTAGCATTATCTTTAATCCAGCCTGAAATACAAGATTTTTTTTTAATAAATAATAATAATGATATACTTTGTAGTAAGTAGTAAAACTAGTAATCGCTTTGATAATGCAATAAAAAATCGTAATATACCAGTTGCTTTTACTATGGTATCATTTGGCAATAAAAGAGAGCTTTATCTCGAAAAACATGTCTAATAATACCTAGATAATAGTGTATTAGAATATCTCTTACCTACTAGAGGTCCTAAGACTAAGTAAACAATTCCAGCAGTTAATAACTGTATACCAGATGCTCCTGGTAGTTTATGGAGAGGCACGTGCGTGGGTATTACGAGTGCCATAAATACGGTTCGCAGACCTTTTCCAAATCCTATAATTACTGCTACCAAGAGAACTACGCTATAATCCTGCCAATAGGCTAAAACTGAAAAAGAATTTGCTGTGGTCAAAATATATACTTACCTACATCAATTAAAGATATTAAAGTGTTTGGAAGCTAAAAAAATATGTTATTTACCAACTCGTCCTGTAGCCATAGATAAAACTCCAAATAGAAAGAAGGAATTATTATCCCAACCAATTTTGCCAGCGACGAATGGTATGCAAAATCTAACGCAAATATCTACTCCAGCTAAGAGAGACATAAAAAATGCTACTTGTGGCTTTGTTAATCCATAATCACCAAGGATAAAAGGCGTCAAGATTGAAAAATTTAATTCATTAAAATTTGCTAAAGTAATACCCAACATTAGGTTTATAAATGTAAAATCTTTTAAAAGATCTAAATCGAAAAACAATGCAACTTTTTCACAGAAAGTTAATTCTTTCTCTTTTTCTTCATCCTCCTCACAATTTTCTTTCTTAGCATCTTCAAAAACATTATCATCTAATGGACTATTTACTATTAGTTTGAATTTGTCAGCTTTACCCTCACTCTCTTTTAAATATTCTTCTAATTTTAAGGAAGCTTGTTTAAGGACTTCGCTCTCATAATTGAAATTATTTGACTTTCGCCTTTGTCTTGTTGTTCGGTATGATTGATTACTATGATTGTCTTTTAAGTACTTTCTTTCTTCTATATCATCTTTAAAAGAAATATTGCTGTGATTATCTTTATTGTACTTTTCACTATATTGTCCATCCATCTTAAAAGATTTTATACTTTTTGTACCAGCTAAATGTTTTTCTGCTCTATCTGCAATATATTTAGCCTTTTGGGGGTCGATTGTTTCTACAGCAGCTTTTTCATCGGCTTTTAAATCTTGAGGAGCTTTAAGCGTAGGACAATCTTCTATTTCAGATTCGGGGATCTGAGTATTGAGTGTGACAGATGTTTTACGTTTTGGTTTAATTGTTGGTTTTGAATCACGATCTTGCCCAAGAGCACCTAAGTTAGCTGAGGAGTTTTTCTTAGATTCATTAAGGTACAAGGTTGAAGATTTTCGTGATCGATTTTCTAGTAAATTTGACATCGAAGGCTTCGTGGAATTAAGACGAGATGTTTTAGCTGAACCATCTCTAGAAGATAACCGACTTCTGGATTGTCTGGACTGGCTAAAGTAGCCATCGTTAGCTCTGACCATCATAGGTATTCCTGGGTCTGTTATTTCGTAGCCCGGAGTAATGGGATCATCTTCGTTATAGAGGTATTGGCTTGAAAATACACTAAGATTCTTAAATTTCGATACTCTACTGAAGTAACCACTGTCTTCATTCTTCTTATCATTTAACGGGTTTGATGCGATTTTATCAGGTGTTAACAATTTTTCTTCATCTTGCGGCTTTGAGCTTGGCGGCTTAGAGTGCCATTCCACAGGTTGTAACAGAAGAGCGAATGCAACTGCATGTATTGCAAAACCACTAATAATGAGAGTAGCTCCTGTTTCGCCGAAAGCAGCAAAGAGTGCTGTTATTATTTGCGGCCATATAATTGGACCAAGACCTGTCGTTGTCCATGATAACCCCGTTGCCAGTCTTCTCCTATTTTTCCAATAAGTATTTAGTGCTAGAGCATTGGCCGAACTACTTATACCGTATCCAGCACCTGAAATTATTTAAAAGTATTTCAGTATACATATTAAAAATGAAAAAAATTGTTTATTATGTTATGTAGCCCACTCTATGGACTATGATTGTAATATTAAACATACTAACCGTATAAAATTGAGAAAGATATCAGGTATGTCGTAAAGCTATTGGAGAATGTTGTACATAATAGCGCAATAAATACAACGATTGCTCCTGTGAGAGAAACTTGACGATAACTGAATGTCTTGAAGACTGGTCCATTCGCCAACCCTAAAATTAAGAAGGTAGGTAAGTATAAAAATAAGAATAAATAATTATAAGATCGATTAATCATAACAATCACATAATAGACTAAGAGATAACTGCAATTTTGGTAACCATCGCCAGAAAGGCTGATTCAGTGTTAGGTGGATGTAGATCTCTCCACTGATCTCAAAAGTGGCAGTCTGCCTGCATTTGGATGGCCCTTTCGCTAAATATGGCTGTTCAAAGACGGTTTATTGTTACCAAAAATGAACGATAATTAGAAAAGCTGATTCTTGTACAGTATTAAAGTATGCGCAGTACCTATGTAAACAGCGTAAAAACTGACGCATGTGGATGGGACTTTTTCTAGATATCAGCTTTCAAAGACGTTATAACCTATACTTACTATGCGTTCCTGTAAAAAAATATTAGCAATTGTTATGTCGTCCCATTGATTGCTGTTAAAAAAATTTAATAGCGATCAACGATGAGAAAATTATTGCTAATATTTTTTTACAGGAACGCATAGTAAGTATAGGTTATACCGTCTTTGAAAGCTGATATCTAGAAAAAGTCCCATCCACATGCGTCAGTTTTTACGCTGTTTACATAGGTACTGCGCATACTTTAATACTGTACAAGAATCAGCTTTTCTAACTATCGTTCATTTTTGGTAACAATAAACCGTCTTTGAACGGCCATATTTAGCGAAAGGGCCATCCAAATGCAGGCAGACTGCAACATTTGTGATCAGTGGAGAGCTCTACATCCACCTAACACTGAATCAGCTTTTCTGGCGATGGTTACCAAAAGTGCAGTTATCTCCTATAATATAAATCTCTGTTATTGTGACACAAAGCTTACTTTTAGCGGAAACTGGATTATTTAGGAAATTAGGGTTCTATAATGCTCACACCATCAAAATATTGTTGTTCAGCTAGATTCTATTGATAAAAGAAATAAAACAGATTGGCCGGTATGGTATCAAAGAGTTACCATGCGAGGCGCGTCACGCACCGACGCAAGAGGTCAGAGCGGAGTTCATGTTGATAATGGTCGTGGTCTCCGAGCTGCTGATGCTGAGCCTTGTGAACTTGTCCCGGAACAGTAAGCCGAACTGTTGTAGCATCGGAAGCATTGATAGCTGGAAAAGGCAACGGGTTGAGATGGTTAGTTAAAGAGACATTCGCAAGAGATACATCTGAAAATATTACATACTATTATATTATTGGTAAGTATAGTCGCTTTTTCGAGTACCTACAACATACAAACAAACTTAGTAACACAAAAGTAGAAAATATTATAATAACTATACATAATATCCGGATAAACTCACGTGTTCTGTCGGAAAAATGCCCGACTAGTTTAAACGTTAAAATATTATAATAGTAAAAATATTAAAAAGTACTTGAGTTATTTTTAACGGCATGTTACGCAATGATTTTCCAGACTGTTTCTAGCCTTGATCTCTTGTAATTATTAAGTGTACCTAATCGCTTATCAGCATTATACGTGCAATAACAAAAACAATGTCTGGAATAATTTTAAGTAAATTTTTATGCATAATATTTCTACGAAAAGTAATGAGTAATGATTGATATTATGATTGTCTGTTGTTTTAACAAACGACACCAAAATATTAACAACAATAAACTTACAATTTGTATGTTTCTCAAAAACCCATTTTAGTATTTTATAAGATTAATGAAATAGGTGTGACCGTGAAATCATCCGAGTAAAATCTTGTGCATAATATATGAGATAAATCCATATCTTTTCATATGGATTGGTTGTAATTCGTCATCATCCGTCATTACAAATTTATAATATTTATCAATGTCAATATCGGTTATAATTCTAGCAAAGATTTTATTCAATACTGTACAGTTCCAATGCTTCCAATGTTATAAATTATGATTTACAACTTTGCAAAAAGATATCATGCTTCACAACAATAAACAAATAAAAGACTTACGTTAGAAAATCCGGCAGCTACGACTATCATCCAACCCCAGCCTCCATCTGGTGGGATGAAGTCTTCTTCTTTTTTCACCTTCATCTTTATAGCTTTTGAATTCACCATCGCCTGCAAATGAAAATGAAAAACCTTCTAATAAATAAAAAACCGGCCAAGTGCGAGTCGGAGTGAAGTAAATTATTAAGTTAAGTTTTAAATTATTAAAAAAAAACTACTTACTAGATCTCGTTAAAACCAATTTTCGGTGGAAGTTTGCATGGTAATGTACATCATATATTTTTTTTAGTTTTATCATTATCTTATTTTAGAAGTTACAGGGGGGGGGGGGGGGACACTCATTTTGCCACTTTAGAAGTGTCTCTCGCGCAAACTATTCAGTTTAGAAAAAAATGATATTAAAAACCTCAATATCATTTTTGAAGACCTATCCATAGATACCCCATACGTATGGGTTTGATGAAAAAAATTTTTTTGAGTTTTAGTTCTAAGTATGGGGACGCCCAAAATTTATTATTTTTTTCTATTTTTGTGTGAAAATCTTAATGCGGTTCACAGAATACATCTACTTACCAAGTTTCAACGGTAAAGTTCTTATAGTTTCGGAAAAAAGTGGCTGTGACATACGGACGGACGGACAGACAGACATGACGAATCTATAAGGGTTCCGTTTTTGCCAAATTTGGCTACGGAACCCTAAAAAACGGCGCTACCGTCTCCAGCTGTTGGCAGCTCTTCTAGGGCAATACAACGTCAGAGTTCATAAAAGAACTCTGAGGAAAGAAAGTTAAATATGAAACTAAGAAAGAAAGTGATCACCATAAAGTGTCTTGATTAAAGCCGATAAAACCCTTGATAGGTAAACTACTTATTGTTATCGCTGTGATCACGCTAGGTACCTAACATGCAGAAGGAAAAAAATTGGTACGCACCCTAGAGGTAGTACGAAAGAGTAGATCCGTTCTTTTTAAACTTTCACAGTAAATAGTTGTCGCAAACGGAAAATCTTTAAATGTGGAAACCTTTTAAATAAAATATTAATTTTATCACTCTGAAATTAACACTACTATAGTATTCTATATCCACTCAAAGTGGACAGTCTCGAAGTACGTTACGATTTGCAATGATAAGTAGACCTTCGGTGTACATGCATATAAAATTAAATGGAACAAATGACATTATGTTAGATAAAAATAATAAACTCGGAGTAAGTAGGTAGGTATATAATGTTTTGTGGATCTTCTATAATACAAGGTGAAGGCATAGGGTAAAGTGAATGTGACTATTTTATCATCAAGTGAAAATAATGATCCTACTACTATTAAAATGTAACAAGAGAATGGCAAAAAAATAATTAAAAATCGTTATTTATTTTATTTTCTCGCAATCGAAGTGAAAAGTAGAGTGTTTACCACGGGACTAAAAGCCATTCTATTCTACTCGGCACTATAGCATACCTCGCTACGCTCGGTAAGCTAAACATCTCATATGAAATGGCTCATTTTAGTCCCTTGATGAACAATCTGCTATTGTGGTAAGTATTTGGAAAAGTCGTGTAGTTTTTCGCATAGTGAAGCAATTTTTTTATTGATCAATAGATGGGATTCCTTTTTGTAAGCTCAAGAGCCCCTTGTAAGAAAGAAGATGCTAAGTGTTTTGTATGAGCATAGCTAATAATAGGATTGGATAAAGAAATACGATCAAGCCCCAAACCAATATGTAGGTTCACTAGGTACATACTACATATCTATATATATAAAAGCGAAATACCAATCACTGACTGACTAATCACGATATCTCAGGAACTATAAAGCATACAAAGTACAAACTTGAAATTTGGAAAAACAAAGACTATATTTTGTCTCGGTTGCTATATCAAAAACAATGTACCTACCCTATATACATAATCAAAGGTACCTACAGCTGCCGTCCGCCATGCGATTTACTTAGCGTTCCGGTACTATATGCCGTGTAGAAATCGATTAGGGGTATGGGGGTAACATAATTACAAGTTCTTTTCTAGGTATTGGCACCGAATATTAAAAAATATCTAGTATATACTACTATTATATTGGACATTGGTGTTAACATTTTAACTTAAAACTTCTGGTCGTTCTAAGGTTTCGGTAAGGTGGAGGGATTATTTTCCAGCATTTTGCCGAAGGTACAACACTATCAGCTTATCAAAATAAATATAAATAGATAAGAAGATACTACGGATGTCATCAATTTCTTAGAAGTCTTTGTGAGTAGAGTTCTAAATGCAATTTATGTAATTTATGCTTAAGAGTTATAATAATGACTGAATAATGAGAATGAATAATATTAGAAACCACGTTGTCCATTGTCAGACACCTAGTACGATTGCAAACCCCTGTCAGACACTCTTAAATTATAAAACAATAGGGTGTCTAAAAGAGGGTTGCAATTACTAGGTGTCTGACAATGGACAACGTGGTTTCTAATATTATTCCAAAGAAAAATATAAAAAAACGGAGCTTAATGCTTTAACGAATTTGAGGTGCCACCTTTTCTACCTGATACCTTCCAAAGCAACCGAGATCCAAACTTCATACCTACCTAGTCGGGGATCGTTTATACCTCTAGGCTCTATTAGAGACATAGGTACCTACATAGAAAAGCTTTCAGCTTTAATAAAATAACGAAGGTCTGATCGTCGCGGGATCTTGGACCATAAGGCAGTAATGAATCAATAATGATAAAAAATTAAATACCTAAGTACTTATGTAGGCACCTATTTATAATGCATATTTATCAGTCGGAGTAATTTTAATCAAAACTGACGTATCGAAAGAGGACGTAATTGTGTTTAATGAGAAAAGTGTTAATTGTAATAGGAGTGTTATATCGGCGCATCGTGTTACGTTTACCGTAAACTACCGACTCTATGGTCTATTGCTTTCTTTTCTCCCGCCGAGTTTAGATCGAGCGGAAAAACGTACGCGTAAAACCATTTTGCATAATGTGTCGTTTGCAACGAACCTTTTGTACATCTGTAGGTAGGTACGTGCCATTTGGGGTGGTGTCACAGGAAACATAATATTTAATGCTCGAGAACGCCCAGTGGCCTGCCCTCCATGACCTTTGTTCTAATTTACCTAGCCAAAAGCTCTATTCCGGCGCGGTCTCTACATGATACCTAGTTCAACCACATGAGGTTTATCTACTCATGTGGTTCAACCTTGTAGGTTGCAGAAGCCGACGTACGACGATTTCGAAACTTCGAACCGACTATTTATTGGGCGTCTGCGATACCTCATAGATAATGACAGTCGATGTCTCAACTTACATCATAACTTAGGGGAGAGCAGGTAGGATTCGTACAGTTTTTAATTGTCCCATTAAATAAAAACGAATAGCTATTTCAAACAGTTTCAATGCTACTACAATACCTATATATTATGTCATATATCTGGCTTATTTAATAGTATGATTCAAGTTTAATATATACAGCAATATGGCCAAGCTATGCCAGCATATCTAAAAATGGAAAATGTACGAAAGCACACACGCAGGGTAGCTTCGTACATAGTGTAGGAGGGGCACATTCGTAGTGGGGAGCCTACGTACACGATGATAATAAATACTATACGTCTATAGAGATCGTCTATCGCGTTGTTAAAAGCTAATTAATCTTAATCCTTACCTTGTACGCTCAAAATGTTTAATCTAGTTAGCCTGTAAGTTTTATATAAGTGAATTGTAAATTCTTATGAAACAATAAATATCTTAAACCAGGAGATCAAAATAGACTTTTTTTCTTCTTTTTAATCAATGATCTTTTCTTCTAAGATTTTTAATATTAATTCACGTAATGACTTGTTCCAGCGAAGCTAGCGGCCGCATTGTCCCAGCGCTCCGCGGTTAGCCTATGCGTACTGGCGGGACTCACACGCAAAAATATGAACGCTTCGACGTGTTTAGTATTGCAGATATTATGACTACTGACCGGACTATCCCGCTGTACCAATCCTACCTACTCTCCCCTGCCTATTGTGGTCATAAATGATAATATTATATTGTAATGTGTGAATCAAACGAACTAGTTTGTCGCCACGTGCCGCCTGGACATGATAAATATTGTACTAGTTAACTAAATTATAGTAATAATTATTACTTAATATTATTTACTATTGATAAAAACCGCAAACGAATTATGATTAATTAACCTATACTCATTAGAACTATATTACATATTAGAACTATATTATTAGTTATTTGTTATCCAAGAGTGAAATAGTATATTACACATCTAGGGCAGTAAAATAAGAAATGTCTCAGATCACATGTAATCGTTGTCCGAGGCGAAGCCGAGGTCAATAAACATGTGATCTGAGGCTTTCTTATTTACTGCCCGTGGTGTGTATACTATTTTTCTCCTCGACGGAGGCGGAAAGCGGCATTTTCGTTTAGCGCAGCGGGAGGAAAATTGACGCTTTCCGCCCGGAGGTGAGAAAAGTTGTTTTTTAACCGCGTGCTCAATTTTGATGACCGAGCAAGCGAAGGATTCAAAAATTAGAATCCTGAGCGTCAGCGAGGGAATCAAAAGAGCACGAGGTGAAAAATCTTTTCACTCGAGTGCAACACGTAACTTTTCATCCCACCTCAGCGAGGAAATGACAAATGCAAAAAAAATCACAAGGTAACTTTTCATCCCACCTCAGCGAGGAAAATATGACTAAATGCAAAAAAAATCACAAGATTAAATTCAATTCTGTTAATTTCTTCGTCACTAGAATCACTCATTTTAGGTTTTTCACTTATTTTCAATTTTCTTGTTTTTAATCGGTTTTAATTTTAAACAATATGACGTGAAAGAAAATGGTGCGCGCAAAGCAAATTAAAAAAGTACACCAAGAAGGTTACGAGTGTGAGTTTTTAACAAATTAAAAACGATTGTATGGAAATTCGGCACCATAGAGGTACAAGTAAATAGGTTTTAATGATGTTTTGAATTCACCACAGACATATAAATAGAAGCAGACACAACATAAATTTCACACCCACATAGACAAGTGTATGCGAATCAGTGTGACTTAGTGTGACCGTGTCCCTGCAAGCAAAAATGTGTATGTATTAATTTGCTGCAACACTGTGCTACACCAACGCACACATTGACAAAAATTCAATGCGTGGCAGTCATTATAAGACATCTATGAGACCTATGGCGTTTGTTTACATTGTGTTGTCATGGGTGTCATAAGTTTTTTGTGAAATTTGGAGATTTATATGAATATTTACTGAAATAAAATGGTGAAGTGTTGTGTCCCCCTGTGTTACAACGCTTCGTACAGGAAAACCCCAGAAGTAACGTTCCATCGGTAAGTAAAATTCATGCTATCATGTAGCTTTGGAATGTTTTCGTATCGCATCGTATCAAGGCTAAGATATCTAATATTTTATAGTTATTATGACGAAATATGTAGCCATGCATATATTAAAACTATAATATTATGGTTTTCTGTAGAAATACATGCTTTAAGTTGTTGAATAATCTTTTTTGACATTTTGAGAACTTTAACAAATTACAGGGCCGGACTCGACGACTCTTTTATTTTAAGTATATAACTTCGACTTTTAATTTCAGGTTTCCAAAGGATGAATACCTGAGAGACCTATGCATAAAAATATTAATAGAAAAGACTGGCTGACCAACTCATGGAGTGTTATAATATGCTCCAAGCATTTTTCAGAGAATGCAATAGAACGTAATGAATTCCGTACGATTCTATCTCCTGGTGCCATACCGACCATTTTTAGGGTTCCGTAGCCAAATTTGGCAAAAACGGAACCCTTATAGATTCGTCATGTCTGTCTGTCTGTCTGTCTGTCTGTCTGTGTCTGTCTGTCTGTCCGTCCGTATGTCACAGCCACTTTTTTCCGAAACTATAAGAACTATACTGTTGAAACTTGGTAAGTAGATGTATTCTGTGAACCGCATTAAGATTTTTACACAAAAATAGAAAAAAAACAATAAATTTTGGGGGTCCCCATACTTAGAACTGAAACTCAAAAATTTTTTTTTCATCAAACCCATACGTGTGGGGTATCTATGGATAGGTCTTCAAAAATGATATTGAGGTTTCTAATATCATTTTTTTCTAAACTAAATAGTTTGCGCGAGAGACACTTCCAAAGTGGTAAAATGTTGCCCCCCCCCCCCCCCCCCCCCCCCCGTAACTTCTAAAATAAGAGAATAACAAAACTAAAAAAAATGTATGATGTACATTACCATGCAAACTTCCACCGAAAATTGGTTTGAACGAGATCTAGTAAGTAGTTTTTTTTTAATAATTTAAAACTTACTACAGGTTTGTACGGAACCCTCGGTGCGCGAGTCCGACTCGCACTTGGCCGGTTTTTAAAGAAAAGTTAGCTGAGGTAAATACTAAGTAGGTACCAATTTACCTTATCTTCCATTATGTGGACGAATTACATTAATTATTGAAAACCTCAATACAATTACTGTAATGTTAAGATTTATTTTTATAACTTCGGAAATACTGCATGTATTAATGTGAAATAAAAACGAATGTATACATGATCTACGCTCCGATTTTAGGTGTATTTGATAATAATATTTATACCCTTTTGGGTTTTCCAATTTATTTGAATAAAAAACATGTGAGTTTAACCTGTTGTAGTTTTTTTATTTAACCTTATAACCTAATTTAAAATGATCGTTCACACAACTTAACCCTACATATTAATATAATGTTTTATCACAGAGTTATAAAGAGAAGCAGAGTCAAGATAACGTACAAAATAGCGTGGCAATTACAAACACACGAAAACATTACGCACACATACACAAAACTCAGGGCCGAACCTTGTTGCTGCATAAAACATTATATTAATATGTAGGGTTAGGTTGCGTGAAAAAAATTGACCTAAAGACACCTATCATTTGGAAGCTATAATTTGTAAGGATTTTAAAAATAATTATTATTGGTACTTTTATAATTTCCTCATCACAAGCGATCACAACTGCAATATAGTAACACTAGTAATGGTAATCATCACCACGTGCGGGACCCTAGTCAATGTGGTGAATATAGATGTGAGCTCCGCGCTGCGTGTGATATCGTCACCGTCGCGCGCGGAGTTATAGTTCCTGTTACAACTCAAATCCTGAGGACTCCGTCAGTATCATGGCCAGTGGTTCTCGCGTCGTTCTCGCTCTGCGTCGACGCGCAGATGATGGGGATATTATTTAGAAGAACAGTACCAACGGATATCGTGTAAATACCGCCAGATTTTAGCTCAAAGTTCCTATTGACAATAATTTCTTGGCAGTAAGCCAAATAAATGTTGTTAAACAATCGAATCGAATCGTTATTCCAAAAACAGGTTAAATAGAAAATTACAACAGGTGTTTTAAACTCACATGTTTTTTATTCAAATAAACTTTACAATTAGTGCTTTAGAATCTGTATTGAGGTTTTCAATAAAAATTAATGAAATTCATCCACCTAATGGAAGATAAGGTAAATTGGTACCTACTTAGTATAAGACCTCAACTAACTTTTCTTTGAAAATGGTCGGTATTGCACCAGGAGATAGAATTGTACGGAATATAATATTACGTTCTTAGATTATCTGTAAAATGCTTGGAGCATATAGCACTCCATGAGTTGGTCTGCCAGTCTTTTCTATTAATATTTTTATGCATAGGTCTCTCAGGTATTCATCCTTTGGAAACCTGAAATTAAAAGTCGAAGTTATATACTTAAAATAAAAGAGTCGTCGAGTCCGGCCCTGTAATTTGTTAAAGTTCTCAAATGTCAAAAAAGATTATTCAACAACTTAAAGCATGTATTTCTACAGAAAACCATAATATTATAGTTTTAATATATGCATGGCTACATATTTCGTCATAACAACTATAAAATATTAGATATCTTAGCCTTGATACGATGCGATACGAAAACATTCCAAAGCTACATGATAGCGTGAATTTTACTTACCGATGGAACGTTACTTCTGGGGTTTTCCTGTACGAAGCGTTGTAACACAGGGGGACACAACACTTCACCATTTTATTTCAGTAAATATTCATATAAATCTCCAAATTTCACAAAAAACTTATGACACCCAAGACAACACAATGTAAACAAACGCCATAGGTCTCATAGATGTCTTATAATGACTGCCACGCATTGAATTTTTGTCAATGTGTGCGTTGGTGTAGCACAGTGTTGCAGCAAATTAATACATACACATTTTTGCTTGCAGGGACACGGTCACACTAAGTCACACTGATTCGCATACACTTGTCTATGTGGGTGTGAAATTTATGTTGTGTCTGCTTATATTTATATGTCTGTGTGTTTTATGCAGCAACAAGGTGCGGCCCTGTGTTTTGTGTATGTGTGCGTAATGTTTTCGTGTGTTTGTAATTGCCACGCTATTTTGTACATTATGTTGTCTCTGCTTGAATTCACCACAGACATATAAATTCACAAACTTCATAGACGAGTGATATATTTTACTAACGTGCACACGATGTTCTAAATTCAATTTATTTTATCCTCTAGAGGATAATAACGGCTTTTACCTTCAGATATCGAAGAGTAAAAATACTCTTTCCGAGATGGTGGGATGAAAAATCTTTTATTACACTAGCTGAACGCCACGACTGCTTTCCGCGTGGTATAAGCACCTAGCACCTTTGCCAATTCTTGACAAAGGTGCTAGGTATATTATGGCTAAGGCAAATTACCATGGTTAGTTTATTTATTTATTTATTAAATCTTTATTGCCCACAAGAACACGAAAATAAACAAGACATTAAAACAACGAACTAGGACTACACAGTTGCAAAGGCGGACTTATCGCCAGGCGATCTCTTCTTCTTAAGGAGGCCATAGGAGGGAATACAAACGGGATGGTGCGCAAACTACAATTATAAAATACTAGCGGTCGCCCGCGTACAATTTCTGACTTCCTTTAAGATTTTTTCCCGCTGCAAGAGGCCTATCCACAAAAGTCCTACCGCTAGTAGGTAAATATCGCGACTTCGTAGTTCACAATTTTTGATTTTCTATGAGATTATGAAATTTTCCCGCTGCACAAAGTCTATCTGAAGAGGCTTTTTATAAAGCATAAGCAGGTGTTCATTATTTAATACAAATAACCTAAATCCCGATTTTCAAGTAGATCTAACTTCGAAAACATAGAACTTTCATACAAACTTCCAACCCCCATTTCACCCTCATTGGGGTAGATTTTCGAAAAAGTGGATATACAGGTTTTTATTATTTAAAACCAATAACCTAAATCCCGATTTCTAGTCTCTAACTTCGAAAAACATAGGACTTTCAAACAAACTTCCAACCCCCATTTCACCCTCTTTGGGGTGGATTTTCATAAAACTGCTTACACAGATTATTATTATTTAAAACTAGTAACCTAAATCCCGATTTTCAATTCTCTAACTTAAAGAACAAAGAATTTTCATACAAACTTCCAACCCCCATTTCAACCCCTTAGGGGTGAATTTTTTCAAAACCGTTTCTTAGCTGACGTCTACGCCATAGAAGGAACCTACATTCCAAATTTCAAGTCTGTATGTTTTATAGTTCCTGAGATATTGTGATGATCCCTTCGCTTGTCCTTCAGTGACCTAGTTCGCTTTTATATATTATATAGATTATACCTACATATAAATTATGTACATAATATTAACTACAAACAATACTACCTACATTTATACATTCATAAATAAATATATAATATAATAAATATAATATAATAAATATGAATAAATAAATATTATACTTATTTTTTTTTATTTTTTATGTACTACAAGTTAGCCCTTCACTGCGATCTCACCGTAGCCAAAGAGCAATGGCGAACTTCCATACATCAATATTATTGAGAAAAAATTATTATGTACACGTGTGAAAAAAATATATTTTTCTAAGAGTCTAATATGAAGCTCACAGCAGCTAGAATTTTTTTTTTATGAGGCTAGAAAAAAAAGATATTTCGTTCTAAAGTTTTGTAGGTTCTGTGGTAATGTCCATAGAGGTAATATATCTCTATGGGTAATGTCACTTCTAAAAATGACAACCGGAAGAAAGCCACAAAAACAAAGACAGATGACAACCACAGACCAGTAAAACATTAGGCACAGCCACAGACAATCAGCATCAGTGCTGCCATAATATTCTTTCAATTATTACCATTCTGTTAGAGATTATTAAATAATGTATGCAAGAAAATTAACTTAAATACACTAAAAAAAAGAGCAATACTATTATTTATGCAAACATTGATTAAAACGAAATAATTTCAATTTTTAAAACGATACAAAATAATCTACTAATTTAGATTTATTCTAGCTACTAGGTAGATTATATATAAAATGGTAACACTAAACTGAGAAACGGGAACTAAATAATCAAAAAAGATTCCCTAAATATTTTATTTTTTTACCTAGGTTCAATTAATTAAGGTGAATACTTGATAAAATTTAAAAAAATAAGCAAATTACTTTCGTCTGTACCTTACTTGTGTACAATCAAGATTTAGTAAATGTGGTCAATAAAAATTTCGCCGTTGCTCTTTGGCAAAAACGGAACCCTTATAGATTCGTCATGTCTGTCTGTCCGTCCGTCCGTATGTCACAGCCACCTTTTTCCGAAACTATAAGAACTAGATACTGTTGAAACTTGGTAAGTAGATGTATTCTGTGAACCGCATTAAGATTTTCACACAAAAATAGAAAAAAAATAATAAATTTTGGGGGTCCCCATACTTAGAACTGAAACTCAAAAAACATAACTGAGTTAGATCCGGGTAACAAACGTCTCCATAGTCCAATAATGACAGTAGCAAGGTATTTGCTAGGGCAATTTTAGTTTTGATGGGCATTTGGTAGGTAGGTACATCCACCGCCAATTGTAGCAAAAATCTTGCGACTCACTTCTGCCACTTGCGACTTCCAAGAGAGTGAACTGTCTAAAACTAGGCCCAGATCCTTAACAGTGTCACTAAGTGGCAGCAGCACCCCATCGAAACTAATAGGAGGTAAATTATTTAACCTAGATATCAATTTGGGGTTACCCAAAATAATGGCTTATAGTTTAGTAAGTATTGAAATTATAGGTAATTAGTAATTAAGTAGTAATTACCCGTAGGTAATTAGTAATTACCCATATTGGATGCATTTAATTTTTTCTTGCAGTGGTTTCCGCATTTACTGGTTTATATAGGTACTAGATTTACTACTAGGTAGATAGATTTACTCAGGGGCGGCCTTAGCCATAGCGAGGCTCTGGGCGGTAGATATTTGCAAGGCGCGAATTCAAATACACATTAGTACCTACCTAATGACTATTTCTACATGGGCTGTAGCGCAAGAGCGCGAGGCCCTTGAAAGAGCGAGGCCCCGGGTGGTTGGCCCTGCTTGCCACCCCCTAAAGCTGCCAATGGATTTACTATTCATAATGGAAGCGTTTACTACTTTACTTTACTTTGTATTTACACAACGAGACGCAATTAAAGAGGTAGGTACCTAAATGCAAATAATCTATATAAACGTATAATAAATAAATTATAAAAGTAATTAAGGCGGGGCAAGGAGTATAATTAATAAGGTACTCGCGCTACTCCCCGGCCCAGTGAGTTGATAAAGGAGAAAGAATGTCAGCCATGCTAGCCCTAGCCACTAACCTACCCACTAGTGTCTAAAGGACTTGACCAGCGCAACTAGGGGAGCTTGCCTAGATATCGACGATTAATGTGCTGCAATTAACTCTTTATTATTGTAAATGTTATATTTTATAGTTTTCAGATAAAAAAGTTTCAGGAGTCTGAAGGCTCTGAAAACGTAGAAAATAAATGACAAAAGTTTCACCAAAAAACTGCTTTCCCACACTAGATGGCGCTAGTTGTTGTGGTGAGCGAGTCTAAAAAAATATTTAAGTATTGCTAACCACGTTTCTCAGGAAAATAATTAAGCTTTGCATTATTTGGGCATGGATGAGGATAATACTGGAATAAGAAAACTATATTTGCAAGAATTATGTAATTCCTTTAAAAATCACGCTACATTGTACTGCTGCCACACTAGATGGCGCTAAACGTTTAGGTTAGCGAGTCATTTCAACTATTCAACAACAGATGGCACTAAACGTTTTGTTTAGCGAGTTTTTTCAACTATTCGACCACAGATGGCAGACAGATGCAATGCCAGAGGGCGTTACGTTCCTTTAAACGCAGTGGTTATTTGAAAATGCTTTGTTCGATAATTACACGTTTCATTGAGGCTTGTCAACTAACAAAAATAATTATAAACAAAACATACATTTCCTTTTCATTACTATTTAATTAATCAAAAATAAATCACTCATAATATATGGTATTAATGTAGGGTAACCAGATTATTATTAGGCATGGATAAAACGGAACGTCAAAATGGAGTAGTGCTTAAGAGGAAACCAGACGCTCAAGCTTTAAACAATGCACGTTTTGTTTTTTATAGACATTTTAACCTTGACCTTATTCGGAATATTAAATTCATAGTAATTTCGGTTTTAATTTTTAAACCTTACTGTAAAAACGGAAATCCTGCACATTGTCCCGAATCAGAGGGCAGTTACTGGTCATGTCATTTCCGGCAAGTAAGTATAAGTATAATCTGTAACTAAGCGCAGACTGCTATCGTCATAATATATAGCTACCTATCTATAATGACGCCAAAAATTCAAAGTAAGATAATATTATGGTAAGGTCAAGCTTTGGCAAGGTAATATAGGTATAGTTATATTATAGGTACCCCTCAATCCACTAGGATCCTTTGACTGGATCCACCAGTGGAACGAACAGCCCTGGAGTCCACTATTGATCCTCTACCTAAATGATCTTCTGCACGAATCATAATATCATACCTACTAATACTAGTGGTTCGCCCCGAACTGAGACCTCGCGGTTTCACAGAGCGCCATCTATTGACATCAGTGTGAAGTTCTGTTAAAAATATCATCATCATTAAAAATTAAATAATTTCGTTTCCTTATAATATTTATCTAATTTTTGTATTTGTTGTTCAAGTACAGGATATAATTCAAATAATTGATCAAGTTTCAGGCTTGAGAGTTCAGAAAATTGAGAGTTCTGAGGTCAACTTTGGATGTTAGAAAATCGCCACTTTGAAAGCCCCCCATTTCGTCAATTTTAGGGGAAAAATTCAAAAAAAAGTATTTTTGGACTCTATTCCAAATTATCTTTAAAATGATAAACTGCAACCCTAAGTAACGCTACAAAAAAATATTTTACTTCTCATTCGCTTCTATGAGAGCCCCCCTGAAATAAAGATTTTTATAACTTTTTAAGCCATATTCGGCGGGAGGCCATTGATTTACATATTATATTTAAATTTGAAGTAATTACGTTCAGCAATTCAGAAGTTATAAGGCTCTGACAGACGGACGGACGGACGGACGGACGGACAAGTGCCAATTCACCCAAGTAGACTCAGAGACCTTCGCTTCGCTCGGTCAATTATACCTACGTAACGGATTGACGTGATTTTTGGCATGGGTATAGTTGAGGACCTGGAGAGTGACATAGGCTTTTTATCCCGGAAAATCAAGGAGTTCCCGCGGGAATCAAAGAAATTTACTCTACGCGGACGAAGTCGCGGGCATCAGCTAGTCACTTACTAAACATCGAATCCAGTTCTCTTACTAGTTTCTTACGTAAAAGTGATTTCTACAGTGTAACGAATCACCTCTGATAAGTAAACGCTCTTCCGCTATTTGCCCAAAGCAAGCAAGCAAGCAAGCAACCAAGCAAGCAGCAAGAATAACATAAATTCAGCCAATCACCAAAATTGAGATTGTAGCAACTAGCAATGGTTGATGAAGGTTTAATATAACAGGGCTCGTTAACTGCTTACAGTGCAATCACAAGGGTAAATTCAATGCTCGGAGTTCGTTAACTTTCACTGCAATCTATTTTGTTTTTCTTTTCTCGCTGCAGTCAGTGGTCAGTTATTAAACTTCATCGGTAGGTAAACTTACGTTACCAAGCCGATAATAGAGTACACAATTATTGTTCAATTACCTAGAGATGTTTTCAGGGGTAGGTCAGAGGTGTATTCACCCAATAACCTATAGAGGCAATAGAAGCCACGGCCCCGGCACGACCCTTGTAAAGTTGTAGCCAGCCTTTTATAATCGTTACCTGTCCTATCTTTTATTGTATCAATTGCTTTTTGATGGTACTATATAAACGCTATATACCTAAACGTCATTCCAGAAGTACTAATTAATAATTAAACATTCTGATATTATTGTACTCTCTTTTTTTTGGGGCGCTGAGATTTTAGGAGCAGAAGGACCTGGGTTAATAACTCATACAAAAGCGATTTGGACATTATAATTTCTTTATTTACTTACCTACCTAAATTGCCATATTGTTATATTATTATAATGAATAATTATAAAATATACTCGTAGTTACATAACTTAATCAATTTCACAGCTTTAAGAAAACACAAATAAAATCCCAGCACGCTGCTTATAACACAATCTCTAAACTAAACTAAAATGGCAGTTTTAAATCTAGTTCTGTCCCTTTCCGTAGGGAGTATTATGAAAGGGTTAGCAATATTTGTAATGCTCTAATTTTAGTTTAGTAGTGTAGATTGTGCACTACAGAATCAGCCCCAGTACTTACCTACTACAATAAGAGGCTCACGTAATTATTCTTACTTCGGGACGTTTTGGCTAAAATAAGTAATTTTCAGCGACCACATACTAGCTAGATAGTTCACGTAATAACATAATATTCTCATAATATTTACAAATGTACCTAAGTACCTACTATTACGATTAACGAGCTCTTATTAATTATATTTGTTTAATTCTGCGCCTGTTCGTCGCGGAAATCAAATACCTAAGTATTATTAATTGCTCTGAGTGTATCATAGGTAACGATCATTAGGAATGTATAGACTACCTATCTTAGAGAGCAAGATCGTCCATTCATTCTAGATTTCAATGTATGGGCAAAACGGCAAAATTTATAACTCTATGAAACCACTGTGGTTTTATACCTATGAGTGAGTACATTAAAAAAAACAACTCTCCCCCCCCCCCCCCTCCGGTGGTGGCTTCCCCCCTCCCCGCCTTGAAAAGTGCGCCATTTTGCAGATTTTCTAGATTTTCAAGAAAACTATACAAGCTAGGACAAAACTGTGAAAGAGAACATTGTTCCTTAATAAATTATCTACAAATAAGTTCATAATATTTATTGTGATAGAAGTTATAGTTTACAAGCTATGGTGACTTAAATTTGACTAAAAATTGCAGCTCAGTAAAATAAGCCTTAAATTAGTTTTAAAACACGTATTCTGTAATTTCTAGAAAACTATTAGAGCTAGGCAAAAACTATCGGAAGTCAAAATAAACACCATTTAATCACCTATAAAAATATATTTAGTTCATAAAGATAGGACTAACAATTTCGCATACATATCCAGGTATTGTGTACGAAAAAAAATAAAAAAATTGTTAGAATCTGGTGTTATTTGCAATTTGCACAAAAACTATTAGAACTGGAAAAAATCCTCCGAAGAGTAATTAATTTCATTAAATTACCTACAAAAAAAGTATTATGGTTTATTTAGATAGGACCAATAGTTCGAGAAATATGACTACCTTTATTCCATGAAAATTATTTTTTTTCAAAAACCATGTGTATATTTTTTAATTTTTACAGAAACTATAAGAACTACGAAAAAAAATATAAGTAGCAAAATTGAACTCCATTAAATTATCTCCAAAATAGTTTTTAGTTTATTTTGATAGAACTAATAGTTTTGGAAATATTGCTGTCTAACTTGCATAAAAAGCGAAACCCTTGTAAAAACCGTGAATGTTTTTTGAAATTTCAAACAAAAGTATTAGAGCTAGAAAAAAAGCTGTCAGAACTTATTAGAACAAAGTTTATTTATTTACCTATAAAATAGTGTTTAGTTTATTTTGATAGGACAAATAGTTTTCGAAATATACCTTACTGTTTTGTAAGAACCGGTGGTAGTCATCTTGACTTACATAAATAGTATGGAATAAATAGAAATTAACCCCTATATTTTTTTAACGCATCATAGCTTGTAAACTATAACTCCTATCACCATAAATGTTATGAACTTATTTGTAGGTAATTTATTAAGGAACAATGTTCTCTTTGAAAGTTTTGTCCTAGCTTGTATAGATTTCTTGAAAATCTAGAAAATCTGCAAAATGGCACACTTTTCAAGGCGGGGAGGGGGGAAGCCACCACCGGAGGGGGGGGGGGAGAGTTGTGTTTCTTAAATATGTACTCACTCATAGGTATAAAACCACAGTGGTTTCAAAGAGTTATAAATTTTGCCGCCAAAAAATCTAAAATGAATGGACATATTCATTGAGGGAATTTAATTTTACAAGACGGGTTGTCAATAGGTACTCACAAGAAAATGGTTTCTCAGGCCCATTTCGAGATTTTTATCACATCTAAAATACCTACATAGGTTATCTAATTGTTGATTTCATTTTATTATTCCAAATTTTTTTTTTTTTTTTACTTCAAGTTAGCCCTGACTGCGATCTCACCTGATGGTAAGTGATGATGCAGTCTAAGATGGTAGCGGGCTAACCTGTAGGGGGCATGACAGTTATATTAAACCCATACCCCTGTTCGGTTTCGACACGGCATCGTACCGGAACGCTACCTAAACCACTCATAATAATTATATTTAAGTATTAATGATCTACTTACAAGAAAATTCAGTAAAACTTTTGAAAATACCTATCGGCGCGTTGTTGTAATTGCGTTTATAAATTGGCACCATGGCTCTAGGTTCTAGGTTCTAGCTCTTAACCCTTAAATCGGCAAGACTAAAAATATACACATAACATTTGTTTTACAGATTTTCTTGGTTCATGATGACCTCTGGACTCAGGGAAAAATATTGAAAAAAATATATGATTTTCCATTTTCGAGAAAATTAACGGGTCCCACAGGATACGATGCCGATTACTCTACGAAAGAACGATACTTCGTTACGGGTACCGTAGTGTACGTTGCCGAGTAGACTACGAAATACTTAGTATAGAATAAAACTAAAAAATTAGAAGAAAAAGCATTTTATTGTTTTGGAATTGACGGAGAGTTTCGCGATTTTTGCTCGCTTATCACAAAACGTAAACTTATTTCCATTTTATAGAATAAACCCTTGGTTTTCCTTCTTTGCAATAGCGATATCGGACATTTTTCTCTTGAATTTCCTGAAAATGACCAATATAATGCAGACTAATACTGTCTACAGGTCGATAAGCTACCGTCTAGCAATTAAAAAATAATAAAGATAATATAAAACTGTAGCCAAATGTGTTTTGTGAAGTTTCTGTAAATCTCCATCTATCACAGCTCTATGCCTGAATGCAGCTTTTGTTCAGTTATAATTGAGAACTAACTTATTTTTTTTATCTTTTTTGCTATTAATATTTTGGTTTAAACCTAGTAAGCCCTTTAAATAGCGAATTTTTAGCTAGTGATGGAAAAAACGACAGTATAGAATTCAGGGTGGGTGTAAGCCTCTCAATTGTTTGTCGAAGGGGATGGGAAAACTTCATCGAATATTAGTGTGTGAGGCACATTTTCGAAGTTTTAAATATGTATTATGCAATCGAATAAATACCTCATTATAATCCCTACCATATCCTAAAATTTCAATTTCGTAAGAAGAATCTAAAGAAAGTAGATGAAGGTAGATCTGAGCTTATAACAGGAGAAGAATGTGATTGTAAATTGTCTCATTGTCAGAAGTAAAACTTTTATTATCAGAACATGCATTAATTATGCAAATAAAGAAAACATGCTTTAAGCAACCACACCTACATATAAAAAGCACAAAAAAATACTGACAAAATGATTTTAAAAGGTTTGAATGTATGCTGCCATTTGCCAAGAAATTGGCAACGTATCTCCTGGTACCCGTTACTCGTAATCGGCAAAACCGGCAACGGGAACCACGGGGCACATACACTTTTATGAACCTATAATTTTATTATTGTGGATTGATGATCTAAATATGATATTGCAATCTATTATGTGACATTTATTCTTTCAATTTATAGCGAAAAAAACAGTTAGTTAGAGCAAAAAATTTAAAAAATCTGATTAAAACTCAACCGTGCTGTTCCAACATACTGTCGCCTTGACTCTATTTTGAATTTGACGGATAGATTTTATTTGTACGAGCTCTAATTATTTTTTCTACTAATCTCAAATATATAAAAAATATTTCTATAGCGCAAAAAAATCTTTCAGGTTATTAAATAATTCTCAAATTTAAAAAGAAAGTAACGTATCCCAGGGTTCCCGTTATCGATTTAAGGGTTAAATTCCAGCCTGGACTATTCAACTTCTTTTCAACTTTTACTTTTTACCATTGAAAATGGTTATCAGCCGAGCGATCGCGTAACTTCTGCATCAATCATTGATACATCGCAATCACCTCTGATTGGTTAACACTCTTCCACTATTGGACATAATCCATTGACGCAGCAAGAATGCCATAAATTCAGCCAATTACAACAATTGATACTGTAACAATGATTGATGCAGAAGTTACGCGATCGCTCGGCAGATGCAAATCGCCTGACACGTATTTTTGGCCATAGCTCCGAGGATTTTGGGAGGATCGAGATGGGAATAGTACCAAGAGTTGAGGAATTTATCGAGACACGTGTGAGCGTTTGAACTTCCTGGAATCAAGCGTATTGAATAATGTTATATACAGTGACAACATTTATATTTGTAATTTGTTTTTTTGTAGCAGACATTTTGTTTTATGTATGGCAACCCTCTCGCTAAGCCGGTCAAGGCGACAATGTCCTTATTTGTACTGTGTGCTAAATTAAAATAAAATACGCAATATTCCGTAATGTAAACCATTTTATTTCGCTCCATCCGCTGCAAAAATAACCTTAATAAAGCGGAACCAGTTTTTACGATACGGGTCAAAAAAGCAAGAGCGCAGAGCCGTGAGGTTTTAAAAAAGTATTATGACGTGTCATCCGGCTTGTGTTGAAAAATAGTGATGTCTATTTTCGATTTTCCAAACCGATTTTCACTCATAAAATAATATGCGAAAGTGTATCTGTCAACCACGCCCAACACCAAGGCGTGCTTTAGAAAACGACCTTAAAAATTAAAAATATCGTTCCATTACACGCTTGTTGATGAAATTTAATAAAAATAAATGAAAAAAACCGGCCAAGTGCGAGTCGGACTCGCGCACCGAGGGTTCCGTACAAACCTGTAGTAAGTTTTACGATTTATGACGTATTAAAAACAAGACGAAATGAACCGCAAAACTAACTTTGTTTGTAGAGGTTTATTGTTAATATCAAAAAATTACGTTTGTTGTATGGGAGCCCCCCTTTAATATTTACTTTATTGATATTTAATTATTTATTTTGAAAGGTAATATACAAGTTAATATTCTGTGAAAATTTAAACCGTCTACCTGTTACCGTTTTTAATATTGAGCAAAAAAATACGAAAAAAACACGTTTATTGTATAGGGACCCCCCTTAATATATATATTTTTTTAATTTTTAGTATTTGTTGTTATAGCGGCAACGGAAATACATCATTTGTGAAAATTTCAGCTTTCTAGCTATCACGGTTTATGAGATACAGCCTGGAGACAGACAGACAGCGGAGTCTTAGTAATAGGGTCCCGTTTTTACCCTTTGGGTACGGAACCCTATAAACTAGTGGTTCGCCCCGAACTGAGACCTCGCGGTATCACAGAGCGCCATCTATTGACATCATTGTGAAGTTCTGTTAAAATACGGAAGCTCATTAAAAATTAAATAATTTCGTTTCCATATAATATTTATCAAATTTTAGTATTTGTTGTTCAAGTACAGGATATAATTCAAATAATTGATAAGTTTCAGGCTCAGCCTTTCAGAAAATTAAGAGTTCTGAGGTCAACTTTGGACGTAAGAAAATCGCCACTTTAAAGCCCCCCGTTTCGTCACTTTTAGGGGAAAAATTAAAAAAATATATATTTTTGGACTCTATTCCTAATTATCTATAAAATGATATACCGCAACCCTATGTAACGCTTTAAAAAATATTTTACTTCGCATTCGCTTATATGAGAGCCCCCCTGAAATAAAGATGTTTATAACTTTTTAAGCCATATTCGGTGGGAGGCCATCGGTTTACATATTATATTTAAATTTGAAGTAATTACGTTCAGTAATTCAGAAGTTATAAGGGTCTGACAGACGGACGGACGGACGGACGGACGGACAAGTGCCAATTCACTCAAGTAGACTCAGAGACCTTCGCTTCGCTTGGTCAATAACATTAAAAACCACGCATCGCAAAGAAGAAAAGTATTTTTAGAAATGGTCGCCCAAACTGCATACTTAGCTATAATCCATGTCTATCCCTCAGTAATCCCGAATACATGAAGTCAGTTTTCAAAGTCATCCGACGTAACTATTTGGATAGCATAGACAAGTTCGCTGCCGTAGCTTTGCTGTAATTTGTAGGGTAAATTTTAATTTTACGCGCCTACATTAAGCTTGTTTTTTTTTAGTGAATGATGTGGCACCTTTGATAAATTTTTTATCTGTCAAGTGTCCTAAATGAGTCTAGTTTTTAAGGTTTTTTCTAATGTAACAATTTTTGGTTATCCAAATAAGTAAATAAATAGAAATATAATGATATTGCTATAATTTTGATCGATATCGATGATAGGAGGAACCAAACGTATGACATCACCATGGCAGTGTTAAGGATTTTTGAGGTTATAAAATTCTGTCAAGTGTCACTACTGTTCAGTGTTGTGTTCACCAACAATAAATTTTTTAAATTATGCTCATCAAGTCATCTCATAAAAAAATTCAGTGTTCTTTTCTTTTGTTGTTGAGTGAACGTTGTCCTAATTTATGCCCTTTTAACTTTTCAAAATTGGAATCAAACGTGCAAGTTTATAAATTATAAACAGTATTAAATATTTTAAATAGGAATTGCGGGTCCTAATAAAAGTTAAAGGCTATGCAATAATTATTATAACATTTTATTGTTTGACGAAGCTTTTATGGGAAACATTCGCCGATTGGTAAGTTTTATTTATGTATTTATTGTAAAAATATAGCAAACTAGGTAAGCACCTAGATACCTACTCAAAGTTATTTGCCTTGGCATACATAGTATGCAGTAAGTAAGTACTTAAATTACCTCTATGATATTACACATTGGGGTTTTGCTTTAAGAAGTTTTGACGATCTTTTATTTTTAATAAGAACCATACAATATAAATATAAATAAGAAAGCACATAATTAAGCTAGAAAGTACTTAATTACTTAGTACTTACTTTTTTTATTAAGTACTAAGTACTACTTAGGTAAGTTCATTTACATGCAGAACCAACCAAAACCAATATAATGACTTTTTATTTAGGCCACGATAAATATTGATTTAGGTAATAGTTTTTGATTTAATCAAACAAAATTAGTGCAAACAGGTAAACCACTGCTTTACAATAACACTAGCTGATGCCCGCGACTTCGTCTGCATGGATTGAGGTTTTTTTGGTTCGTGCGGGAACTTTTTAATTTTCCAGGATAAAAAGCAGCCTATGTGTTATTCCAGACTATAATCTAGCTCTGTGCTTTTCATCCAAATCTGTTGAGCTGTTCTGGAGTGATTGAGTGACAAACATCCATCCTAATGAATGAACCAGAAGCTTAATTCGCTATAATCCGCCACAGTAGACAAATCTATGTGGTGCAGTGCGTGTCTTCCACCAACAGCATGCGAACACCCACCACCCAGCAATTCGCACCGGCACAGCACCACACCACACAAATCCTCCAAATCACTCTCTACGTACGTTTCACTCCGAAACCGGAGCATCCTCAGATGTTGACTCGACAATGCACGATTGCGAAGCTGCTTCGATTCAATATTTAAACATCCATCCATCCAAACTATTGCATTATTATAATATTATAATACCTACATATAGAAGCAGTGATCAAATTTGTTTTTCGAGCACTTCAGGTGTCCCATAAATGTGATAAACTTGTTTACGAACCTGTAGGACTACAACCAGTAAGTCCCATTTCAGTATTCCATGGATTGTTCCCAAAAATTTACCTCCCCACAAAATTATTGGATTTTAGAAACTGTACTTATTTAAAATTGGAAAAAGGACTAAGTACTTAAGTCCTTATTTGCAGTTTTAAGTACTTATATTACTTAGAAAACTACAAAATTTTTCAACCGATTTTGATGACATTTGGTATATATAGGTAGATTACATCCCGGGGAAGGACATAGGCTACTTTTATCCCGGAAAACGAAGGAGTTCCCCCGGGAATCAAATAACTTAATCCACGCGGACGAAGTCGTGGGCATCATCTAGTAATATATAATACTTAACTCAAATTTTATATCCCTTGCGATCATTGCGATAAGTGAAACAGTTACTTTTAATTTAATATTTACCTAATTATTATTGTCTAGTGTACTTGTTCATTTGACATTACAGGTCACTGTATTATCAGAAATCTGAATGAATCTATTATAATGAAAGATGTATAGTCCGCGCGCGAGCTCTGAGGAATCCTATGGAATGTTAAAGTAATAACCTAGAGTTGTTTAAAGTGCAAAACAATACTGCTATTGCAAAATTACACGCGTCAAGCTCGGAACTAGTGCTGGGAGCGAGCTGGATATAGCAGCTCTTTCAGCCTTGTCCTCAGTGGTCTTCAACTCGAGGCTGGTTGAAAACTGCTGGCAATTACTGAACACCAACTTAGCCAACTTAGTTGGCTTGATTAGCCAACGGAAATAAGGTGATCCTCCGTTGGGTCCCAAGGCATGCGGGTATTGACGGCAACGAAAAGGCCGACGAACTCGCAAGGCTAGGAGCTAGGGAGCGGCAAACTGGACTTGAGCCTGTGTGCGGCATACCTAGGAGCCTAGCCAACCTTACCCTGTTGACCTATTGCTATTACGATACATTGATTCGCTGGCGAGCACTACCAGGAATGAAACACTCCAAAGCGCTAGTAAAATTCTTCAACAAGAAGACTGCCGCAGCGGCACTGGCGCTTAGCAGGAAAAACTTATGCATATTAGCGCGGGCACTGACGGGGCACTGCGGGCTGAACAGACATATGTTCAACCTTAAGCTCCGTGACACAGATGTGTGCAGGCTCTACCGTGAGGCTGTAGAAACGCCTTTACACATTATCTGCAACTGCCCTGCTTTAATGCATAAACGTAGCCTCTTCCTTGGGAAGCACCTAGTGGAACCAGAGGAGGCAAAGAATATCCCGGCCAAGAAGCTGCTGCTGTTCCTAGCAGCAAGTAGTATTGGTCAGGAACTTTAGATAGTGGCGATCACAATAGATCGGCAACGGTCAAAGTGATACCGCGTCTCGTCACAGAGCCCTGCAAAGCCGCATCAACAAGAAAGAAGAAAAGAAGAAGAGCTGGATATGGAGCGACGATCGGGGGTGGCGTACAGCAACTTCGTTTCTTCAGACCCCGATTCCTCGGAGCTCGTGCGCGGACTGTACATGATATACATCACAGACAATTTTCATTTTAAGTCTCAATTCATGACAGAGGTTCTGATTTTAGGGCTTCCTGCATGATGCAGGGGCTGTCCTGTAAATCAATTAAGTTGATGTTGAAATAAACATTTCAAATGTTTTGTATGCTAATTTTTCTATTTATATGCAACATTCATGTTCATTAGTACAATTAGTTAGTGAAATAGGAAATGTTTATTAAGCCAATTTAAGCCTGTTTATTTTATATTCACACAACTGCAGTTACTCATTTTTAGGGTTCCGTACCTCAAGAGGAAAAAAGGAACCTAAGAAGGATCACTTCGTTGTCCGTCTGTCTGTCTGTCAACCACCATTTTCTCAGGAACTTGCGGAGGTATCAAGTTGAAATTAATATCAAATATCAAAAATATAGGTCTATGGTTCCTTCAGATAGAATATTTTATAGATTTTCATGTTAAAAGTTTCTAAATCTAGTTTCTATTTTGATAATTGCTTAATTGACTTAATACTATTTAATTATACATATTTAGATTTGACTGCCATTATACAAAAGTTAGTTTTGGAGGGCACTGCTTTCTCTTTTGCTTTTTAATACCATAAATTGAGCCAGTCAGAATAATAATTAGATGCAGCTTTTTAACCGACTTCCAAAAAAGGAGGAGGTTCTCAATTCGGCGCGTATCTTTTTTGGAATCAACTAGCCCAAAACTAATGAGAGCTGATAAACTGCTTTCAAACATTGTCATCATACACATTTTATTCTGCTGCTTGTAATTAATTAAGTACATGATACCAAAATTGCAGTGTAAAAGTTGTAAATACCGACCAATATACCGGCTATTATTATTATAGATAACTATGTGGCAATAAAATTGATATACTTAATATCAGCCATTTTTGAAAACTCAAGAAGCGGATAAGATAACTTGCAATCTCATCAGATCATAATATTATATTGTGACTATCCAGTAACATACATTCCAATAGTGAGCTAAGTTAAAAGTTATATTTAGACTACAAGTGCAACATAATTAAAATTACACAGGCGTAAACTTTAAAACAAATATCGCCGGGAGTTTAATTATCAACGCGCACGTGTAATCATAACAACGTTTTACAGTACATTTGTGAGTAAAAATAGTAAAAAATTCATAAAATTGCATTTTCCATACTAACGAACAAGATGTAGTCATGTAAAAAAAGTTTTTTAAATATTTTATCGAACAAACTAATTGGTAACTATATTCTTCTTCTTCTTCTTCGTAGTTACACTCTTGACAGAGTGGTCGTGGTTATCACGAAGTGACGGCTTTTGTGGCAGATGTAATGCGCCTCACGAGCATCCGCCACTTCTCCCTGCTGGCCGACAGCTTGGTATACTCGTGCAATGAACCGCCAACAGCCGACTTAATTTGGTCGGTCCATCGCATGGGTGACCTACCTCGCCCTCTGGTGCCTTCCACCTTGCCCTGCACGACGAGGCGCTCGATGGAGTCATTCCCACGACGGGAGACGTGTCCAAAAAATTTTAGCCGTTGAAAGCGTAATGAAAGCCGTTGTTTAATGCCGTGTTCTTGGAGAATAGAGACGTCGCGTTGGTGCGGAATTCGGTCCATGAGACTCCTAACATTCGCCTCCAGCACCACATCTCCAGAGCATCAATCTTCTTCTTCTCGACTTGTCGCAAAGTATAAATTGTAGTACGAGTAACTGTATAGGTACTATTAACACTACATGGATGGCGGCTTCAAAACAGCTGTGGTTTTGTATGTTGTTTGTAGCTGTTGTTAACGCACTAGTGCGAAAATGTTTGTTACCGCACTCTTGTCTTCTATGTGGGTTAATAATAATTGTGCGGTAATATTTTCATTGCCCAAGGGTGGGAAAAGCCTATTTTATTGTTTCAATAACAAGTGAGAGCAAATGTTAATTTAAGTCTTCATGAGTAAATTAATTACTAGATGATGCCCGCGACTTCGTCCGCGTAGATTAAGGTTTTTGATTCCCGCGGGAACTGGAATTTTCCGGGATAAAAAGTAGCCGATGTCCTTCCCCGGGGTACAAACTATCCTTGTACCAAATTTCATCAAAATCGGTTGAAAAGATGGGCCGGGAAAGCGTAGCAGACAGAATGAATCTTTATGATGATGCCCGTAAGTCGCAACTGCGTCAGCGTGGATTTAGTTTTTTTAAATCCCTTGCAAACTCTTTGATTTTCCGGTTTAAAAAGTACTCTTTAACACTCTCCAATCTCCATGCCAATGACTAAAAACGATCAAGTCCGTCGATTCGTCTCTCCGCTGCAGCATAGCTGCGTACGAATGATAAACCTATAAACAAACACACTTTCGCATGGATAATAATATGGTAAGTGATACACTGTACTTATAAATCAATGTCGAATATATTTTAATTGTCGGAATCATTGACCCATGACAAACACGAATAGTAACTCAATACAAATGGAAATAAACTGAGTGCTCAAATCGTTTTTGCAATATATTTCTGCGAACTTCACTGTGCTAGGAATAAATATGGACTTTGATCACACTAAGTAACATTTGTAAAAAAACATTTGTAAACATTAACAAATTGCAAATATTGAACATTTTATCCAACCTCATTTACTACTTATATAATTTACGTAAGTAGGTAACATTTACTTTCTTGCTATATAATAAGGTTTTCTATTAATTAGACTAAAAATTAGGGTTTTAATTTAACTGTGCAAATTGATACCATGAATGATGAATAGTAGGTCTTTAAATTTTAATAAGTATTTGTATTTATTTAATTTATTTCATATTTTTATTTTTAATCTAAAGAAGTAAGTAGTGTACATACTAAGTACTAGTAGATGATACCCGCTGCTTCGTCCGTGTGGATTAAGTTTTTTTCATTCCCGGGCGTGCTCCTCAATTTTCTGAGATTAAAAGTAGCCTAGGTATATCCTGCCCGGGATGTATTATGTAAGGTAACCTATCCCTGTACCAAATTTCATCAAAATCGGTTGAAAAGATGGGTCGTTAAAGCGTAGCAGACCGACAAACAAACACACTTTCACATGTATAATTTTTGTATGGATGTCCCTACATCATTAGATGTACAATGTGGGTACTGGGTACTAGGTAAGTAGGTACTAAGTAAACCACTTCCTGAGAAATAAGTCTTGAAAGCTTCGTGATATGAATATTTCAAACATTCCATGTTGTAGGTACCTACAATATACCTATTATGTAGGTAGACCGTACATCATTACTTACCTAAGTAGGTATATATTATGTGTTTAGTACCTAAGTAAGTACTTCACTTTAGTATAGCTAATGAAAACTATAAATAACATTGCGCGAATTCCATAATTCATAGTTTGTTACGGCTAAAATTTTAGTACCGCTCATAAAAATTGCCATTATTTGAGATTACCTACTTAATATTATAATGTAGTATGTATATATATATTTAGTAAGTACTAATTATTATTATAAGTTTCTCGATCTTATTCACAAAATCTTGGTAACGAGTCGGTAATAAGATGTAACTGTAAGTAAATGTCAATCCAAGTGGGTTATAAAGCAAAAAAAATCCATACGAACTACTGGCCCATGTGAGGAGCAACGTGTTATTTTAATGGAGAAAGTTTTCTAGAAACTTAAGTCCTAGATTACCCGCGGATGCGTAGTTACTAACTACATTGGATATAATATTTTAGTACTTATTAAATGAATAATTTGTTTCTAGTACATAAAGGTACTTACTATATATTATATTTCAATCATCATGCCAACCTTAACCATAAATTATCATATTTAAGTTATGTAACACAAAATTAAGTATATATAGGATTGCATATAACGGGGTTTCGTTATCAGGCGAGAAATTCATCGTAGAGGCGGTGTAGCAGTGAACGCTGCATAATAATATTTGATCGTTATGAAAATCGAAATGGAAACGGATATGAAACGCGGCAAGTTTGACCCTGCGCTGGCTTGAAATGGCAAACCATCTCCCTTATCATATCCAATATCCATTAATTGTGTGTAGAGATTATAAGCTCCGACATATATATTATTACATTTACATATACTCATACTAGCTGATGCCCGCGACTCTGTCCGCGTGGATTGAGGTGTTTTAGGGGTATGTAAAATAGTTTACGTCCTATTCTCAGACCTACCGAATATACACTAAAATTTCATAAGAATCGGTCAAGCCGTTTCGGAGGAGTTTTGTTACAAATACTGTGACACGAGAATTTTATATATTAGACTAGAATCTAGATGATGCCCCCGACTTCGTCCGCGTGGACAAAGTTTTTCCGATTCCCGCGGGAACTCCTTAATTTTCTGGGATAAAAAGTAGCCTATGTCTTTCCCCGGGATCCAACTTATCTATCCCTGTACCAAATTTTAGCAAAATCGGTTGAACAGATGGGCCGTGAAAGCGTAGCAGACAGACAGACGGACAAATAGACAGACACACACTTTCGCATTTATAATATTAGTATGGATGTATAAATATATATATACACGTATGTGTATAATATGTAATATAATAATATAGGTACCAGCGAGTAGATAAGCTGAGTCAGCATCAATGACGATAACGGTATGGGTTAATAACCGCATCAATACACAATAGATTGACGTCGTGACAAGAAAAAGACCAAATGTATGTTTGCTTTAGTATTTTACTTACCACAGACACAGAGCTCGTTGGCACTAAATTGTCTTTGAAGCTTAAAGTTCTCAAACCAAAGAAAAGTAAAAGCTAATAAATTATTCAAGTAGGTATTTTCTGCGTGTATTTTATAACATTTACAGATTTTCATCTCTATTTTCATTTTTACTAATTTATTATGAGGTCCGGTATAAATATAAAAATCACCAGCCCTTTGATAAATATGTATAATTTGAATCAATAACATAGGTAAGTAATAAGTATGTAAGTAAGTGAGACCTAAGCAAAGTTGTTGGTATGAATTAGTTTAGGTCATGTTTAGGTACACTATTTATCTCACACGTTCATCCTCAAACCTCTATCGGAGTCTAACACTTTTCACGTGATATTTCAATGTATTAATCTAGTTATATTTTGATAAAAATATCGTCTTATTATGACTCGATACTCGAGAACAATCGTCGGCCAAAATCTATTTAATTGCTAATTAATTATTAGAGATGCCTCACAGTGAAATTAAATAATATGTGTTATGTAATAATGAAGATATATGCCAATATTTTGTTTTTACTGAATTATATCAACATATAAAACATATTCGTGAAAAAATACCTATGCCGACAAAACAAGTGTACTAACAATACCTATAGCTGTTTTAATTATTGGCAAAGAGAAAATGACATACAAATTACAATAGACAGCTAAAACCGCTAAGTTTAATAATTATAATAGTTTAATGAATAGTCTTTGCCGGTAGGGTGGCTAGTTACCACTTACCACCCTACCGGCAAAGACGTGCCGCCAAGCGATTTAGCGTTCCGGTACGATGCCGTGTAGAAACCGCATAGGGGGATGGGTTTAATATAACTGCCATGCCCCTAACAGGTTAGCCCGCTACCATCTTAGACTGCATCATCACTTACCATCAGGTGAGATCGCAGTCAATGGCTAACATGTAGATGATTAAAAAAAAAAATTCTTCCTTTAGTTTAATTTTTTAAGCCTTGTCTACATCGATTTAATGCTTGTCTAAGTTAGATCGCCAATTTTCAGAAATTACACCCGAGTAGGGCCTGGGAAGATCTTGTATATTTCGATCGATGATTTCGATGGTCTATTTGATATCAAGAGACGTCAGTCTATCCATTTTTTGCCGTTGATATTTTTTTTCTAGCCGCGGTTCGACCGCACATAATAAAATTCCTTAAATATAGCAAAAAATCTGTTCTGTTGTCATTGTCATTCAAGATCAATAATGAGATGTCCCAAGAGAACACTCGCCCAGTTGGCATTGGTTGAACGATACTTCCGTGTAGAGATTTTAAATTTAACCGATGAAATTGAAGTGAACAAAATTTACTCATCTGTTCCGAGTTCTGACAACATCTCGGTCATTGCCCTCGTATTTTTTTTACCACTGCAATTATTTTATGTATTGAAAAACTAACATGTTACATGTCTGTTAAGCGGTTCGGATTCCAGTGATATTCCACTAGTGGTTTTTTATTATCCATTTGAAGTGTAGTGAAGCAACTGAATTTTTATATGTAGGTTAAAAATTAGTGTAAGACCTAATAGCTTAAGTACCAATTCAATGTAAGTAAAAGTCAATAGGTACGCAAGTAGAGCTACCTAAGCACGTAGTGATCTAACTCCTTGACTTTCGAACTGATGGGCTGGTGGTGGTCATCTTTGTTCAATTGCGCTCTTGTCCAGTGAAATGATGTTTGGAGGAAATGTAACTTGTTGTGAAAGTTGACGCAGTCAGAAGCACGAGATCACGGTATGCAGTAATGATCCATCGAAGGGCCAATCTCCTGCGAGATTTCGTATCCTTTACGTATCTGTGCGCAAAGTCAGAAGTCTTATAAAAAAATATTATTAGCTGATGCCCGAGACTTCGTCTGCGTGGATTGAGGTTTTTTGCGCGGGAACTCTTTCATTTTCCGGGATAAAAACATTGAATTATACGTTAGTTATGACATAATACCTCAATGGATAAAAAGCCTATGCCCTGTATTATTCCAGACTCGAATTGCTCAAATTGTGTCCGCTACTTCGAGCTGACATTATCATCTTGTAGGTATTTATTGTACATTGTTGTTGTTTCGTAAAATGTAGGTGAAGGTAGCCAACCCTATTATGGTCGTATCGTGCTCAATTTCCTTGTTGATATGTTTCTAAAATTTAATATGTATCAAAATTTGAACAAAGTGAAACATAATATTTTAATTAATGTTAGAGCTGGTTTTCTGAATTTAATTATTGTTAATTAGTAATTGTAACTTGTAAGCCAAACAGCTGGCAAGTTCATGGTAGTACATTGGTCTACATTTATTGATATTCTACTTTGTATTATGAATTGCGTACTATTCAGCAAATTGTATTCATTCAATTGAAGTCTAAATTCTTTTATTTTTCACTAGTTAGTTAGCTGTTCTTTTTAGTTTTTACAGAATGTAAAGTAGGTAGGCGAGTGCTGCAGTAGAAGGTAGAGTTTAGAGAACACAATATAACGGACGATCGAACAGTTGCCGTTATAACGTGAATGCCTTTGTTTAGTAAAATATTGCAATCTGCAGAAGTTTCGTTACACGTAACCAGTTAATCGCCTGTTTTGTTGCATACTAGCAGAATTTTGAGTGAAAATGTATCAAATCTTTACTTTAACTTATCCATGTTTTCGTCCAATTTTGTCTTGATAAAATACACAGATAAAATACGATCGCCAACATTCTCAATTAATTCTAAGAAAAATAAACGTGGTGAACTAACATTAATTTATAATAATATTAATATAGTTAACTATCACTTAAGTATAGTTACGTATAGTTATAGGTACTTACTTATCAATGGTTTTGTTAGGGCTAATCATAATATTATGTGAAAGAATTGAACAAGGATAGGCAGTTGGAGATATTAAAATCGGCGATAATTTAGAATGTAAGTATATACATATTACATAATATATCATTATGTTAATGTATGAATGTATTCTAAGAAGTATAATATTGTATGAACTACTAAGTACTATGGTCTTTATCAGTTTATATTAAAATTTTAATAATTTTCTTTAAAATTCTCTCTGTTAAATTCTTTTTAATTCTCTCTCTTTTCTTTTTGTATTTATAATCAAGTAGAGCCTATCTCTATCAAAATATTTTTTTGTACATAATATGCTATGTGCATAGAGTAATATGCTATGTGCATAGGTATAACATATATATATAAATACTCTATGGTTGTGTGTGGTTGTGTGCTTGTATTTAGACACAATACGCACTGAGTAGGTAGGTAGGTATGATAGTGATACCTATTGTGTTACGCAAAATCTACAGCAAAAGGTCTGTAACAATATATCGCCATTCGCCAACCTATTGTTGACGTCGTAGGAAATGGTAGGAATGTGTTTTACAATTGTAGTTTTCCACATTTTATTTTGCACGGCAATAGCGTTGCTAGTTGCTACGGCCGCGGCATACGAGGACGTGTTCATTGTTCCTGTTTAGCGTACAAAATAGTTTTCACTGTTATCGCTGTTACTATGTGTATCATTTGCATAGTGTCCGTAAATTAATTTGGTTTAGTGGACACTAAAGCAGCCCCTTGATCGATGTCGATTGTCGATATGTTGTTTTTCGCCAGTATAATAACTCATGATTATAGGCGACTGCGAGTCGTTGATCTCAGAAGGAATATGCAAAAACAAGTTAGCGGTGGTCTCTTGTGAAGTGTGTATGTAGCGTCCGGTGATAAGTTTTTGTGGATTGACCTCGAGAGTGATGCGTCGCCAGCCGCACGTGCTCACGGAACTTTGCGTGCACGTGTTTCCCGCGTGATCTTCAGTGTGATGTATGATTATTGTATCATGTATTGACTACGATTCCCATGCTCATTCCAAGTCCAAGAGAGTTTCGTGGGTTTCGTTCTATTATATTTTACAATCAATTTACTCAGACTAAACGTTTTAGATACAATCGGAGGCGGCCTTACAATAATTAGTAGACATTAAGTAAGAGTTAGTTATGAAGTAGGTACATATAAGGTTGCCTGGAAGAGATCGCTATTTACGCGATAACCCCTGCTGTGTCATATCCATTAGTATAAATAAATAAATATCCTTTATTCAGCCAAAATATACAGTAACACAAAATTATGTAAGTAAATATGATTGTTTTTATCTTTTTTTTAAAGAGTACAATAAAGTATATTTTACTTTACTTTACTAGACATTTGGGTGCTTATGCGTTAGATGCGTTAGTAAAGCGACTCAGTATACAATCTTCAGAATGATTCTCTAGCTTTGTGAAGTGTGAAGTAGAGATAACAAACTCAATGAGCAGATAATTCAAACCAAAGCATTCAATAAAAGAAGGGAATATCACTGGCTCATTCAGATTTCACACGCCGCTATCACGATTGACGATACTCGAATCACGAGAACATACCTAGTTTCGTAAGTAACTCGTTGCGTCAGAAACGTGTTAGGATCAAGGATTAAGGACATGTGTTATTATTATATTTTGATACTGAGTTAGTAGTTAGTACCGACTACCGACCTTAATATTTCTATGGTGGACTGAACGATAAACATTTCAGAGGCAAACACGACATTAAATTGATAATAATGCTAATTGAAGTGACCGAAGTACAATAAATATCTCATTATAACGATCGTAACCTTGTGTTATGTATAGCAGCTGTCCTACGTGATGCCTGTCACAAAGGCCCGTAAAATGGGCAACCGTTTTTGAGTTTATGCAACCACTCCTAACGTAACACACACCAATATGAATCATTCTACAAAATATTTGGTATCCGAGTATCATACAAAGGACTTATGCTTGAAAGTGGGTGATATACAACAGTCTCACAGATGGTAGGTACACTATGCAAAGTACAACAAACCCATTTTGTTAAATGAAACAGTACGATTTTTCAGAATTTAAATAAGGAAAAACATTTGCCCGAATGGAATGGAAATTAACGGTACCTATAGCGTATAAATAAATACAAAACCCTACTAAAAATCAAATCCGTAAAACTGTGTTGCTTTCAAGCAGATATAAAGAAGACTATATATTATTAGTAGTATATTGCTTACTATATATCTGCCTTTAACTAAATACAAGTCTTTCTTTGTTACAGGTCAGTAGGTGACAAAGGGCAAAATGACGGTGGAGAAGAGCAAAGGGACAGAGAAGATGCTGCCGCCGGCGACGCGGAAGGTCGCACCAGATGGTGGTTGGGCATGGATGGTGTGCTTAGGAGTGAGCTTAGTCAATGTGAGTATTGCAACCTGTTTATTAAAGAATCTGCTTGTCCAAATCCTAATTCCAATCAGTAGGTGACAAAGGACAATATAACTGTGGAGCAGAGAAAATTGAGAGATAAGACGCTATACCAGACGACAAAGGGCGTCTAGAAGTGAGACATTGTTTGCACTGCCAGAATATGGAAATTTCGCATTGTAAAGATAATTAAAGGTATAGTTTTGTCAGACAAGTCTTTGTCTGTTTTCGGGCAGACTGGCGTATGACGGTATGGGGGATGTTATCATCTTGTTAGCTGCATTAATACTTTGTTTTAATCTTAAAACACCTGCATGTATAGTATGTATATCCAGTTGTTCTGGCGTGGTGTTCATAGTTCATACATATATTATGATTAGTGTAGAAGATAAATAAATGTTTAAGTAATTTATTTGGTTGTAAGTTACAATCGATACAAGTAGCTGTTTTAATTTTGAAGAAAGAGTGTTTTAAAAAGTCACATCGGTCTTGAGTCTTGAGTTTGACCATCTTTCTTTACTTAATACGATTTTGTGCCCATAACTAGATAATTTTAAGAATTAACATACACATAAGTACTTAAAGTGTAAACATTTTCCATTTTCCTTTAAAAATGTTGTGTGGTGTATTAATCGTCAAAATCTACATCATAATCCACTCATAAAGCCAAAATATAAAAAGCAAGACATAAAAAATAATCCATGATAAAAATATGCTCTAATAAGAATAATGTAAATAGCTTGTTTTGCTTTATAAAGCCATTTTAATCAGATATTACAACACAACACCGCTGTGAGACTGTTGACTCCTAGGGATATCGGACACTATAACTAATCTTTCTTCATATCATAAGAATGTAAATACTAAACGCTATCCTAAGTATGTGCTAGTATACCTATTAACTGACTGAAAAGTTCATACCTACCAAAGTACATAATATTTTTAATCCACGATCATTGACTTACCAATACCTTAAATCGATGTCCACGATTTATCCAGTTTTCGTTGTACTACACTACACTATAATATAACATGTTCCTTACTCAAAATAACTGGCGACCGCCCGCGGCTTTGCCCGCGTGAGAATTTAAAAAATACGTCTACATTATAATAAGGGAACCTTAGTACAAAATTTCAGCTTTCTTAGCCCAAGGGCTTGGCGTCGCGTTGATGAGTCAGTCCGTGAGTGAGGAGGAGAAGTTCTCAAGATATTTCTGTTTTTTTATTGTGTGAGATGTCATTTTTATTTATTTTATCATATTGTACCTCGTGGGTAGGTACAATACTTATGTCGCTGTGCTTAATAATGTTCGACGTTTTGCTTGTACATAGTTGTAAATTGTAATCCGTAAGCTTCGTATCCATTGGACGCAGTCTCTATAGTTCATGTAGTAACGGTGCCTCAACTTGCTCCATCTATAATTATAGAGATTTAGTAAGAGAGCGAAATTCAAGAGCAGGTGGCAAAACGGACAATTGTTTTTGACTCTCTGAGGATCTTAGTCGTTGAGTATTTGATTTTATCTGCAATATTGTCTTCAACTTTTTGCCGTGCAATCTAGCTACATTTTTCGAAATATATGGAATATAATACTTTCATGTCTATGATTATAGGAACTAGGAAGTAATTATCGTGTGCTGGAACACTATTATTAGTAGAATATATTATGCTAAAGTACGGGCATACTTATAATAATGTTCATAACACTTATTTAAACACAATAACTTATCAATTGCTCATACTCGTACGTATGTATATATATATATATTTCTAACGATGTAATATGTAGGCATGTTAATGTATAATAATTGTTTGATGCTTTATCGAAAAACCCGTTTTCGGCTAAGTATAACGCTTTTCTTGTGTGAAAGATAATGTGTCACTGTGTTGACTATTAATACAAAAAATTTGCAAGCACTATTTGTGACTTCTCCTTTGTTATTTACTTGATTTAAAATGAATGTTCGGACGACACAAAAGCACAAAAGCTCAGGTTAAGTAGAATCCTTAGAGATCTGCAAAGTGGGAGGAGATCGAGCCAGTGTAAAGTGCTATCAGAGATCATCCATTTCGAGTACATTATTAAATACAAAGGTTAGTTATCTAAAACACCGATAAAATGTACATAAGTATTCGATTGGGGACCGCTAAAGGCAATCATTGTTTCAATGTTGTGATGTCCTCATTTTGTTGATTCCGTCTTGCGTCATGTATGAACATTTACCAAATGAATTATACTATTTTGTAATGTCTGCGGCTAGTCTGAGATATTTATGGCGTGTAGTATTACTGCTCCTGTATTAGGAAGTTCGGAAACTTCCACAAATTTGGCTTTGACATGGTTCATGCAGACTCGTATCTCATTGTATATTACTAATACATGGTTTACAGTAGTTACACCATGTATTTTGTACGTTGAAGTTATTGTTCTCAGAACATGTTTATCACTGTTTCTAATTGTGTTGTCAAGCGATATGCTTTATTGTGCATTATATTAATTATTCTTCGTTGTATGTTCTTCGTTTTATAGAAAGAAATAAAAATAGTTTTCATTATACCTATTCGAAAAACGAATATTGGCTTCAGAGGATAGCGGGAGCAAAATGTAATTTTAAGGCCCATAGGACTTTTCATTTCTCTCTTCTGATTGGTCCGAAATCACGTGATCAATTTGTTGATCGGATATACGATTTTTCATTTCTCTGTTCTGATTGGTCCGAAGTCACGTGATCAATTTGTTGATCGGATATACGTCTTTACATTTTATTTAAACTTTAAATATACCTACGTCTAAATAAAGTCTATACATAGAAGGTTGATAGGAGTATCTTCTGGTTGGTCCGCGTTCGTGCTTCTGATTGGTGCTGATTGGTCACTCGGGGCCAAATTTTTTGTTCTCGGGCGGCGTATATTGAATTCCTCGCTACGCTCAGGATTTTACTTTAGAATCTTTCGCTACGCTCGGGATTCTACTATAGAGTCCTTCACTTCGCTCTGAATTCAAAATAGCGCCCTCGGGGAACAAAAATTTTCTGTGGCCCCATATAACACAAATAAGTATTATGTTCATTGTTGATGCAAAATTGAGCCAGCCAGTTTTAAATTCCTATTTTTATGCGCCACTCGTTTTACGAGTAATCACGTGTCGTACTTTCTTTGTACTATGATTTTACGATCGGTCAACAAACGGAACCAATTCTCTGTGAGAAATTATATGACCATAACAGTTTTAATTATATGTATTTTTAACTCGCTTGACCATGGCAGTTGGCTGCTTTAATGAACCCCGAAGGGGTAAGTAATTTGGGAAATAACAATTTCTACTCTGTTTCTGATCTGGTATATTTGGTACTTCGGTCGTGGCTAGTAAAGATGCGACTTAATGTTTCGTTACGATGCCGTATAGGAACTGATTAGTTTAACATAAACGTACCTCTACCGTTTACCCTCTACCATTTTCGAACGAATTTAAGGGGTAACATGTAGTTGTTTAAAAAATTGCTTATCAGTGCTTTTCGATTTGTTTTCGTTCTTAGAAACAAGTAGGACTAGTTTTCAGTTTCCCAATACATTTCATAGATTACGAGCGTGGCTATTGTGACTATCAAGTAATAATGAACGGTTCTTCTTGTTGTTGAGGCTCCAGTTCCGTGCGACCTGTATCACTGCGACCGTCTCCGATCTATTGTGATCACCTCTACTTCATATTTCCTCGCCAATACTTGTTTCCGCCAGGAATAGCAGCGTTTTCTTGACTGGAATACGGGAAGCGTCCTTTAGGTCAATAATATGTTGGCCCAGATGGATACTTCGTTTGTGCATTAAAGCAGGACATTGGCAGATGATATGCAGCGGAGTCTCAGTGGATTCCTGGCATAATCTGCAGATACGAATGAACGGTTACTTATATACATATTATGAACTGACTATCTAGCGGTCACATGCTCGTCTTGAGTGACACAATTATTGCCGGCTACTGTGGCTTCGGCATGTTTTGATTGCATTTATATTGCTTCAACCACAAATACCACAAATTTTGACCACAAATTTTGACGACCTCCGTGGCGCAGTGTGTAGCGCTGTTGTCTTAACGTGCGGAGGTCCCGGGTTCGATCCCCGGCAGGGTCAATTTGGGAATTTATAATTTCTGAATTTTCCCTGGTCTGGCCTGGTGGGAGGCTTCGGCCGTGGCTAGTTACCACCCTACCGGCAAAGACGTGCCGCCAAGCAATTTAGCGTTCCGGTACGATGCTGTGTAGAAACCGAATAGGGGTATGGGTTTAATATAACTGCCATGCCCCTAACAGGTTAGCCCGCTATCTTAGACTGCATAATCACTAACCATCAGGTGAGATCGCAGTCAAGGGCTAACTTGTAGTGGATAAAAAAAAAAAAAAAAAAATAGCTAGTTTCTTAATCTGAGGCTCGCGACTTCGTCTGCGTGGATTAAGGTATTTCATTTCTCGCGGGAACTCCTTAATTTTCCGGGAAAAGTTCATCCGGGGGATGCAACCTACCTCTGTACCAAATTTCATCAAAATCTGTTTAAAAGATAGGCCTACTTTTTGAAAATTGGGAAACTTGTTCCCAATTTTCAAAAAGTAGGCCCTCCTCTTTTAATATAGGTACCTTCAAATCAAGGGTGAATAGGCATCTTCTAGGCAAGTGCGCTCCACCTTAGGCTGCATCACCACTTGCTAGCAAGTCTGATTGCAGCCAAGCGCTAGCGTATATATATTTGAAAAAAAAAAAACTTGTACTTAGATCGCAAAATTTTTCGTTATCAAATAGGACTAGATATTCCAGACTTTTAGGGTCAATTGCACCATCGATGCTAATGTTTAAAGTAAAATTTGATTACCTAAGAAGACCACTTTAGTTTGTAACAGTCAAGTTTTCTTATTGTCTACCTTTGAATAACTATAAACTTAAGACGATACGGGAGGGCGGTTTCCCCCATACAATCGTATTAGTCTGTTTTCTCCGTGAATAATTACAATAGAGAAAATATTTTTGCACCATAAAATTTATACGAGTCCGTGCCATGTCCCTATGTTTTGCTTTTTTCAATAAATTAATAATTTTAAGAATTTGGAACCTTCAAAAATTGCAAAAAATGGCCCAGTTTTCGCGTCATCATCAGATATCCCGCATATAAATTTGACGAATATAATCAAAAAAAGAAAAACATACCGACATAGCCTGAGTCCTTCTTAAATTGTTCTTGAAAAAAAAATTAAAATCGGTTCTGTTTTGGAGGAGGAAACAGAAAAATACGAGAGTAAGAATTCGACTGTTTTTCATAGGTATTATCGGTCCAAGTTGCAGTTGTCCCTATCGGGTGTTATGGAATTCTATTCGAGGAGCAGCGCGACGGCAATATAATTGTTCAATACCTATTCTCAAAGTTTCCCTTTCATCCCATATCCTCTTAATAATGGATGTAAGATTAATTCGCTTATGCCACTCACTTCGCTAGCTATTTGGTGGTCAAATTTAACGTTAACCATAACCATTAATGGTGCAATTCAGCCTTAGAAATTAAATCTTATAAGTAAAACCAATAAATTCGGTTTTATTTGCTTCTATAGTAATCTAAGTATTAAAAATTATTCGAGACAGGTTGTAAAGAAGGAATGCTTTTAAGAAGCGTGGAAGCCAGTCAGATAGATACTGTTAACGAAATTCTGCGTACATTCCGATTATAATTTGTAAGGAATGCCTATTGATGATGATCCAAATTTGTAATACGAGTATGTGTGCGCTTCAATAAATTACTTGCATTTAGACTGGCCATACACGGGCTACTCGAGCAGTTAGCCAGTGATCAACATACACGGACCGCTCTTGCAGTTACAGCAACTTGAGTCAACAGCTTGAAGAACTATTGATAATTGCTGCCAACCGCCCGAAGCAGTCGCAACTGCTCGAGCGGTTCCATGCATGTGTGTACGTAGAAGACTGTAGTCCACTATGCAGTCGCAGCTTGAAGCAGTCCACCCTGACTGCTTCACGCTGTCCGTGTATGGCCGGCCTTAGACCATCTCTAAACGCATCTAATATTATTTCAATTGGTAATCTATAGCTTGGTTTGATATTGACAAAGTTTGTACGCGGACGTGGCATTGCAGTTTTGGATTCATGCAATAAATTATTCAAGACTAGAGGACGCCCGCGACTTCGTTCGCGTGGCATAAGCTTTATAATTCCCACAGGCACTCCTTAATTTTCCAGGATAAATCCTATATCACTCTCCAGGTCCTCAACTATATACCCTCTGTTGCGGCGTAATTGAAGGACAAACTCTCTATTTAACGTCCTTGGGGATTAAATTTTCAAAAACTGTGAAACACGTATTTCTTTATTTTAAACCAGAAGCCCAAATACCAACTTTCATGGTTATAACATGAAAAATGAAGGACTTTCATACAAACTTTCAACCCCTATTTAACGCTTTTGGGGGTAGAATTTTCAAAAACTGTGAAACACGTATTTCTTTATTTTTAACCAGAAGCTTAAATACCAAGTTTCATGGATGTAACTTAAGAAATGACGGACTTTCATACAAACTTTCACCCCCTATTTCACCCCCTTAGGGGTGGAATTTTGTAAAATCCTTCCTTAGTGAGCGCCTACGTCACAAAATGAACCTACTGTCAAAATTTCAAGTTTCTAACCCCAGTGGTTTAGGCTGTGCGTTGATATATAAGTCAGTCAGTCAGTCAGGACTTTGAATTATACTATATATAGCTCGATTACCACTCACTGACTCACTCATTGACATAATTGTTCTCCTAGAAAGAGACAGAAAACGATATAATGATGTACGGGAGATGTGTTCAGGTGCGGGATTCGAGTGGGGAAAAATTATGACATTTCGGAAAAACAAGATGGCGGCCGACGTGATTCTTGCAACTCTTTTGTTTTCCAACCGATTTCGTTACAACTCGCAATTATTGAAGAAATTAGGAAACGATCAACAGAAAAAGTGGAAAAAGTTTGAAAAACAAGATGGCGGCCGAGCTGTAGTGTTTTCAAATTTTTGATTTTTCGACCCCGAACCGCGGCGCTGCAGATCCGAAACGGCGTGGTCGAGCATGATATTTTTTTCTTTATTCGCCTACAATTATCCTGTATTTTGACAGAACGGGAGTGGTTTTTAAAAATTCAAGATGGCGGCTGTCGCGCCGGCCGTTCTGTTTGAGGTACGAAAAAACGCAATTTTCAAATTCAAATTTCTCACAGTTGGCAACTTCGGATCGTTTCGACTTCTATAGATCGATTGTGTGTACAGACTCGAGGTATGGATTGGGGAAAAAAATTACCCCATTTCTCGGGAAATTTTCAAGACCTACCCCAAAAATTAAAAAATCGAAATACGCACTTTTTGCAAAATTCGAGTATGAGCAACCACGTGTCGCACTGGTACGAATGATATTTGGGTGTTTTCGTCGCCGAGGTCTTGCAACACTGGAATTTATCAAAGTAAAAGTGATTTTCGACATGGTCTTTTTTCAGGGGCGATCATTTCGGCTGAGTGCGAGCGAGATAAAAAATTTAAACGTCATCAGGAGCGGTATATCCTGTAGTTTACGGGAAAATTATGAAACTATGTAAAATGTTTCTGTGGAACGAGGTGGCGGCCATTTTGTATTCTTTTTGTGTTTTTCAAAATTTCGATCACGTTTTTGAGGCAGTTGGCAACATTTGGGAAAGTTAACATGTATGGATCGATTATGTAACTCGACCGGCACTATCGAGATATCTAAACAGTGTTGCCACATTTGGGGTAGTTTTCGAGATTTTCCCCAAAATCTCCTCCTGTAAAATTTTGTATGAAAAATTTTTTTTTCACGGATGGCTTCGTGTAGAAGTCAGAAAATTAAACTTGAAGAAAATATGGAGACAGCTGATGATTGAGGATTTCGGAGACGGGTAAAGAGCACGGTCCAGGTATTGAAGATAGGTGGGGGGTGCTCGACCAAATGTCATTCGAAACTTCAGCCAATTGACAGTGAGCTGAAAAAAATTTCAAAATGGCGGATTTAAGATGGCCGCCATACAAATTTATTTGGTGTCTATCTCAGAAAGTATAAAAGATGGAAGAGTGGTTTCTCGGCCAAAAATGATCAGGACGAGAAGATCTATTTAGCGAAAAGAAAAAAAAATCAAGATGGCGGAATATTTTTTTTCATACCAAATTATATGGCGATTAGGACTCATTAGCATAATTTATTGTTCTCCTAGAAAGAGACAGAAAACGATACAATGAGGTACGAGAGATGTGTTCGGGTGCAGGATGGGAGTAGGGAAAAAATATGATTTTTCGGAAAAACAAGATGGCGGCCGACTTGATTCTTACAACTCTTTTCTTTTTCAACCGATTTCGTTACAACTCGCAATTATTGAAGAAATTAGGAAACGATCAATAGAAAAAATGGAAAAAATTGGAAAACCAAGATGGCGGCCGAGCTGTAGTGTTTTCAAATTTTTGATTTTTCGACCCCGAACCGCGGCGCCGCAGATCCGAAACGGCGTGGTCGAGCATAACAATTTTTTCTTTTTTCGGCTACAATTATCCTGTATTTTGACAGAATGGAAGTGGTTTTTAAAAATTCAATATGGCGGCTGTCGCGGCGGCTGTTCGGTTTGAGGTACGAAGAAACGCAATTTTAAAATTCAAATTTCTCACAGTTGGCAACGTCGGATCGTTTCGACTTGTACTGGGCGATTGTGTGTACAGACTCGAGGTATGGATTGGGGAAAAAATTACCCCATTTCTCAGGATATTTTCAAGATTTACCCCAAAAATTAAAAAATCGTAATACGTATTTTTTGCAAAATTCGAGTACGAGCAACCACTTGACCTACTTGTACGAATGACATTTGGGTATTTTCGTCGCCGAGGTCTGGCAACACTGGAATTTATCAAAGTAAAAGTAATTTTCGACATGGTCTTGTTTCAGGGGCGATCATTTCGGCTGGGTGTGAGCAAGATGAAAGATTGAAACGTCATCAGGAGCGGTATATCCTGTAGTTTACGGGAAAATTATAAAACTATGTATAATGTTTCTGTGAATTGAGGTGGCGGCCATTTTGTATTCTTTTTGTGTTTTTGAAAATTTCGATCACGTTTTTGAGGCAGTAGGCAACATTTGGGAAAGTCGACATGTATGGATCGATTGTACAACTCGACCGGCAGTATATATAAACAGTGTTGCCACATTTGGGGTAGTTTTCGACATTTTCCCCAAAAATTTCCTCCTGTAAAATTTTGTATGAAAATTTTTTTTTCACTGATGTCTTCGTATACAAGTCAGAAAATTAAACTTGAAAAAAAATATGGAGACAGCTGTTGATTGAGGATTTCGGAGACGTGTAAAGAGCACGGCCAAGGTGTTGAAATAGGTGCGGGGTGCTCAACCAAATGTCATTCGAAACTTCATCCAACCGACAATGAGCTGAAAAAAAATTCAAAATGGCGGATTTAAGATGGCTGCCATACAAATTTATTTGGTGTCTATCTCAGAAAGTATAAAAGATGGAAGAGTGGTTTCTTGGCAAAAGATGATCAGCACGAGCAGATATATTAAGCGAAATGAAAAAAAATTCAAGATGGCGAAATATTTTTTTATACCAAATTACGAGTAGCTGGTATATCAAGGCGATTAGGAACTATAAAAGACGTAATTGTTCTCCTAGAAAGAGACAGAAAACGATACAATGATGTATGGGAGATGTGTTCAGGTGCGCAATGGGAGTAGGGAAAAATTATGATATTTCGGAAAAACAAGATGGCGGCCGTAGTGCTTTTTGTAACTTTTTTGTTTTCCAACCGATTTCGTTACAACTCACAATTATTGAAGAAATTAGGAAACGGTCAATAGAAAAAGTGGAAAAATTGGAAAACCAAGATGGCGGCCGAGCTGTAGTGTTTTCAAATTTTTGATTTTTCGACCTCAAACCGCGGCGCCACAGATCCGAAACGGGGTAGTTCATGTATCGGAGATATTATGTTCGGGTGCGGGATGGAAGTAGGGAAAAAAATGACATTTCGGAAAAACAAGATGGCGGCCGATTTGCCGAAATGAACCGATCGAAGGATTGAAGATAGGCGGGGGGTGCTCGACCAAATGTCATTCGAAACTTCATCCAAAGACAATGAGCTAAAAAAACTCAAAATGGCGGATTTAAGATGTCTGCCATACAAATTTATTTGGTGTCTATCTCAGAAAGTATAAAAGATGGAAGAGTGGTTTCATGGCAAAAGATGATCAGGACCTGAAGATCTACTTGATGAATAGGAAAAAATTCAAGGTGGCGGATTTTTTTTGCCATAGAAAATATAATTAGGCGAATATTGAAGAGACTACAAGTGTAGAATTATGCAAGATTTTGATACGGTTCCGTTTTACCCACGACGGGGCTCCCTGGGATTACCTGAAAGGAAACTGTTACCAAAATTTTAAAAAATCAGCGCCATTTTGAAATTCTTTGTTAATTGACCGATTTCGTTCAAAATCGAAATTTAGGACTCCCTGGGATCACAAAACAGGAAACTGATACCATAGTTTTAAAAAATCAGCGCCATTTTGAAATTCTTTGTTAATTGACCGATTTCGTTCAAAATCGATATTTAGGGCTCCCTGGGATACCAAAACAGGAAACTGATACCAAAGTTTTAAAAAAAAAAATAAGCACCATTTTGACCCATTTCGTTCAATATCGATATTTAGTACTCCCTGGGATCACAAAACAGGAAACTGATACCATAGTTTTAAAAAATCAGCGCCATTTTGAAATTCTTTGTTAATTGACCGATTTCGTTCAAAATCGATATTTAGGGCTCCCTGGGATACCAAAACAGGAAACTGATACCAAAGTTTAAAAAAAAAAAATAAGCACCATTTTGACCCATTTCGTTCAATATCGATATTTAGTACTCCCTGGGATCACAAAACAGGAAACTGATACCATAGTTTTAAGAAATCAGCGCCATTTTGAAATTCTTTGTTAATTGACCGATTTCGTTCAAAATCGATATTAGGGCTCCCTGGGATTACAAAACAGGAAATTGTTACAGAAATTTAAAAAAATCTGCGCCCTTTTTGATATTCTTTGTTAATTGACCGATTTCGTTCAAAATCGATATTTAGGACTCCCTGGGATCACAAAACAGGAAACTGATACCAAAGTTTTAAAAAAACAGCGCCAATCTGAAATTCTTTGTTAATTGACAGATTTCGTTCAAAATCGATATTAGGGCTCCCTGGGATTACAAAACAGGAAACTGTTACAGAAATTTAAAAAAATCTGCGCCCTTTTTGAAATTCTTTGTTAATTGACCGATTTCGTTCAAAATCCATATTTAGGGCTCCCTGGGATACCAAAACAGGAAACTGACACCAAAGTTTTAAAGTAAAAAATAAGCACCATTTTGACCCATTTCGTTCAATATCGATATTTAGTACTCCCTGGGATCACAAAACAGGAAACTGATACCATAGTTTTAAAAAATCAGCGCCATTTTGAAATTCTTTGTTAATTGACCGATTTCGTTCAAAATCGATATTAGGGCTCCCTGGGATTACAAAACAGGAAACTGTTACAGAAATTTAAAAAAATCTGCGCCCTTTTTGATATTCTTTGTTAATTGACCGATTTCGTTCAAAATCGATATTTAGGACTCCCTGGGATCACAAAACAGGAAACTGATACCAAAGTTTAAATAAAACAGCGCCATTTTGAAATTCTTTGTTAATTGACCGATTTCGTTCAAAATCGATATTTAGGACTCCCTGGGATCACAAAACAGGAAACTGCTACCAAAGTTTAAAAAAAACAGCGCCAATCTGAAATTCTTTGTTAATTGACAGATTTCGTTCAAAATCGATATTAGGGCTCCCTGGGATTACAAAACAGGAAAGTCATACTCAAGTTTTAAAAAATCAGCGCCATTTTTAAAATCTTTCTACTTAAAGGTGAATTGGGTATCTAAGTAAATAAATTCAGTTTAATACAATAAAGACGTCAAGTCTGTACTACTTAGTACTAACGTCTAACCACATCTCGTGAGCTGCTTTAGCAGCTCGCGCACAGAGCGAAACACTAGTTTTATATATATAGATAACCTTTTGTTAGGTTCTCTACCCAATATGGATCGGAAAGTTAATAATACAAAATTAAACACTAAAATACAATTTAATTTTTTACAATTCATATCAATATTTCTAAGTCTTTGTATTTTAAATGGAACAGTAGGTATTCAATTTGATAGAAATTCTTATTTTGTAAGGAGCGTCATCCCACGCAGACCTTTCGTAAGCCAATACCACTGCCAATACTGTCAACCAAAACGATATTTTGTTTTTTATAATAGTATTAATATGTAGTTTTATTACTTAGGCCCACTTGCACAACACTGCGTGAATAAACTTATCAAAAAATGACAGCATCAAAAAATTTAACTAAATCCTTATGATTAAGGGTGTGTTCCGAAATACACTGCGAGCACTGTAAGTCCCCAGTAAAGAGCACTGACAGTGCTCGCAGTGCTTATATCGGAACACCCACTTAGTAAAATTTTTTGATGCTGTCATTTTTTGATAAGTTTATTCCGGGATTGATATGAAAAGGACAGATAGATAAAATTTAACTTCAACATATTTTACGGTCTTGTGATTTGAATAACATTTACCACAGACCACAATGCAATAGTTTTGTTGGTTTCTAAAAAATAATGAGTCTGGTAAGCCGTAAGACTTCGAATTTAAGCATAATTTTGTTTAAGCAAGCTCAAATTGAAAAGTTTCCAGACCAAGTTCAATTCGGGCAAATGGGGCACGTTTACTATATATCACTGTTGTTTTTAATATCTTCAAACTGCTTTTCCTCTATTTCTAGTTCTCAACACGTTCCCTCGAGCCCTCCTTCGGTCTTCTCTTCAAAGATCTATTAGATGACCTGGGCGTCCACACGACCGGCGCAGCAGTCATCGCCAGTACATTGGATTCTGTGGTGAACTTCTCCGGCTTCTTCGTGGGCCCCGTCATAAAGACCTTCTCGTATAGAAAGGTCTGCTTCGTGGGCTCCGTGATATGTGCCCTTGGTCTTCTCTTCACCGCACCTGCGAACAGCATGGCCCATATTTTGGCCACGTACAGTATATTAGGAGGTAAGTTTAAAAGTTTTATATGTTCTGAGATCTTTGAGGGTGCATTCAAATTTTAGTGGCTGTGATGCCATTTTGATGAACTTGTATGAGTTTACATAACACAACAGCCGCGGTTATCTATTGCATAGCTTATCTATGTGGCTTATTCAGTAATTGGAATGCACTATTTAAACGTCGATGTCTGGTATCCTATAAAAACCAGAAATATAACCCGGTTTTCAGTATGCATAGAAAATATACCAACTTTCTGTAAATCTAAATTAACTAATACGTATAGATACTGTCAGTTTGTTGTAACCTATGTCTTGCTGAGATCTATAGAGCGTAGTACTTTGACTTGGCTCACACTTTACTCAGAGTTAAAACGAGAGGGACTTACGTGAGTAACATAAGACTTAAGACAAAGTCAAAGTTTGCTCTATAGATCTCACACTAAGAGAATCTGTGTGTGCAAACTTAACTTGCAACGGTAAAAATTAATACATAAGATGAAGCATGAAGTAGAAAGTTTTACAATCAAACATCAAACGAGTCATAAAAACCACAAAAAGTATTCTCAGTAGACTAAACAACGTTCTGAGCTAATATGATTAACTCGATTGTGATCCTAGATCGCGTGCCGTGAACGCTTTATAGTTAAACTGTATGATTATTGCCTGTGCGTAAGTATCTAACTAGCATTGAATTATATTCGTGTAGTTCTAATGCCTATACATATAGGTACATCGTTGCTAACTAGCAATTTTAAAGTTCGATTTCAATGTATTCCACATTATTTGTTACTATTTATTACATCACCACAGCATAATAATATGTTGTCCTCAGAAACCGCAGGATTTGCAGACAGCTTGGCTCCGGGCCTTTACTTTGCATATAAATATGTAGAAACTAGAAACAGTAGACACTATTTTAGGTCACTAGGTCTCAGTAGGTGTGTATACCTAGTAGGTAAATTAGTGTATGTAAAGGATGAGGTATCGCGAGAGTAGTCGGTGATGCGAAAACTGAAAATTTGTAGTGTAGATAATTATTGTAGAAAGAGGCTTGTTAACATCGAGTACCGTTGCATATATAAAGAGCAACCACAGAGTTTCTTGCTGGTTCTTCTCGGTAGGAATGGCATTCTGAACCAGTGGTAGATTCACTTGACTATTCAAAAGCACTTGTTAAAAGTCTACTTGTATAAAAAATATTTGATTTTGATTTTGATATTGCTTGGTTCACTTTTTTTGCTAAAATATTCAAAACGATAGGTATTTAGGTAACGATGATTAAGTAAAAACCACCACACCCTTATCTCTGCCGCGTAACAATATCGGGGCAATATGTCATTAAAAATATGATATAGTGATTTATTACTACATGCATACATCGCTCATGCATATAGGATTAGAAAAAGCATGAGCATGAAAACCATATAAGCTGAAAGCACTGCTCTATACTCTGCTGAAGCATTAATTTACTCTTGTTTTATAGCCTACTAGCTGATGCCCGCGACTTCGTCCGCGTGGTTTTTTTTATTTCCGCGGGAACTCCTTAATTTTCTGGGATAAAAAGTACTCTATGTAGTAAGTATGTCACTCTCCAGGTACCTACTCAAATATACCTATGTTAGAAATCACGTCGATCCGCTGCTCCGTTGCGACGTGATTTAAGGACAAACCAACACACTTTCGCATTTATAATATTAGTATGATAGTATTAGTTACTGGCATTGGAGAATTAATTAAAACTATCAAAACAGTATAAACATCATTATGAAAACTGTTAAGTTCTTCCATTTTCCTTATGCTCTTCCGGAAATTTATGAATTAATTATGCCTCATCTGTACCCTTAACTACTGTACAATATAGACGGCATTTACTAGAATTACTGTATTCTTAGCTTGACCTTAAGGAAAATTGCTGATTGCCTTTCAAGCGGTAGGTTATCTAAGTTCGCTCCGCAAACAAACGTGTTTTAATTCTTATCTCATTAATGCTAGAACTTTAACCCGCGACTCTTGCGCTCGGATCGGAAGGTTGATAAATAGGTACTGAAATAGTAGTATATATAAAAAAGGTCACATCGAAAGGTGTACAAGCTTCAGTTTGTGAATTTAGGTTAGGTTACTTTTATTGTGCCTATGTTGACCTGAACAAAGCCGAGGCGAATCAAGCCTGAAGGGTCAGTTGCACCACAATATTTTTATTGCATAGCTTTCTGTAAACCTTACGTTAGTAAGACATATCGTAACTCTATGATGTAAATTGTAAACAATAGCACAATAAGTTATTTTAAGTTAGGACTTGGTTTTGCACAGAAAGCGAAAGACATCCATATTACTTGTACAATAATTTAGTTGTTGATTGATTTATAAAATCGCGCTTGTATTTGCTTAAATGATTCTCAAATATTTTTACTAAATTTCTTCTTTCTATTTACAGAAATCTTAATACCATATTATTTCTTTCTGATAGTTTTAAAATAAAGATAATATGATAACATCGATTGGTATGCGGTCTTGACATAGAAACAATAGTTATTGTCCTCAATTTTTACTAATTTTCTTCTTGCTATTTACAGAAGTCTTATTACCATGTTATTTCTTTCTAGTAGTTTTAAAATAAAGATAATTTGATAACACAGTTGTATGCGGTCTTGACATAGAAACAACAATTTACTGTCCTCATTTTTAATGCAACCTATTGAAAGGTAGCAGATTATGTTATGATCTTCAAAGATTGCAATCTGTTGATATCGAGGTTTTTTTACTTTGTACTAGATAATTTTATATCACAGCTTTGTAGATAAAGAGATAAGTAATCATAGGTACTTAATTGATTTACAAATTGTATGAAATAACAAAGAAGAAACTTAAATAGTTACATTTGCCTACCCTGACTGAATCTATAATTTACAACATTTAGGGTCGATTGCACTATCAATGGTAATGGTTATCGTTAGCTTACCTAAAAACAGCTATATTGGGCTACAAAAATTATTCCACTTTTTACCAAAGTTTGATTAAAAATCTTAATGAATGTAAGAATACTGACTTGTGCCCACTCACTTACGAGATAATTATTTGGTCGGCAAATTTAACGATAACCATTACCATCGATGGTCAATCGACCCTTAGGATACCTAGCACCTTCTAGTTATACCTATATCTGTTATTGTCTAAGTTCTTTTTGACCACCAAAAAGCTAGCAAAGAGAGTTACGTCAGTATTCTTACATCCATAATAATTAAAGTCAAAGCACCCTGACTCTTACAGCCCAAAGGGATTATAGGTGATCAAATTTAACTTTAACCATATGGTTATGGTTAAAGTTAAGTTTGTTTTGCGATGGTGCAACTGACCCTTAGTAATACTGGGGCCATACTGCCAACGCTTAAAGCTGTATTGTTCCTATATTGTTGACTTTCATGTTTTAGAATTATAATCCTTATTTTAGGAACGTCAAGGTTTGTGACATCAAACTGACATTTTGAGTAATATTGCTTAGGTATTGCTTTAAGCGTTGGCAGTATGGCCCCTGATTCTTCATTCACATAAAATACCGTCTCTCCAGTTAATGGACTGCAAAACGGCTCCCGATCTGGCTCCGAGAAAATACACTTTAAAACTTAATCTATTAACTATTTGGAAGTTTCCAGTCACGGTGTCCGCGTCCGTATGCACAAAGTTTTCTTGATTAGGATCTCTTTACTTTTTATGAAAATGTATGATGTGCATTTCCTAACCAAGTTTAATTCAACTGGATTAAAAAAATAAACATCTATCCTAATACCCAGTACCCACGTAGTAAGCTCCCGAATAAAAAAAAGCACTTACACCTTTTAGTCTTATAAAAAACTATTTTCTATTCCAGGGTTTGGAGTGGGCCTCGCGTCATCATCGTCATTCGTTTCACTAAATCACTATTTCTCTAAAAAGCGTGGTCAGGCTGTCGGTCTGTCCATGGCTGGGACGGGTTTCGGCCTAATGGTCATGCCTCAGTTGGTCAAAATTTTGCTCGGAGAGTATGGATTTAGATGGACTGTGGTGATCTTGGGAGGTATGGCCTTCCACGCTGTTTTGGGATCGTGCTTATTGCAGCCAGTGAAGCGGCATCTTATAGATGAGCCTGTAGATTGTGAGATGCAACTTGTAAAGGTTAGTTTATTTAAGTTAATAGAAGTGATAGTTGTGATTCAGACATTTTAATTAAATGGGAAAATATCCTCAAAAGTTTTTAGTGAGTAAGTAATTTGGAATATCCCTATATCAAAACTGATGAGTCATTAAACTACCTACAACTAATATGCCAAACATAATATATGCTGTGTTTGCATTGCGAAATAAATGATTTGAACATTGTCTTGTTTGTTAATCGTACATTATCATCAAACGATTTTAGATTTCTTTGTTTGCAGGAAATGGAGTGCATTCATGAAAGCGATGAAGAAGCAGATGACAAGTTCGAGATAAATCCACTCGTAACGCATCCCAAAGCCATGCCGAAGCTTACCAAACAGCGTTCTCATGGCAACATGAACCATCCTTCCGTGAGGACGGTCGGTCTTCCAAGAGCAAAGACCTGTGACAAACCGTTACAGGACTTTGAAATGAATTCCCAATTGGGTACAGGGTTGACATCCGCCGCGTCTGTGGCCGCGATGCAGAGGGTGACCTCTAGTAGCAGTATGAGCGAGGAGGCTAGGAAGAGAAAAGTATCTGTGATATCGAATATATCTAATATGGACTTCACTGGGAGTTATTTTCAGCTGTATCTTGATGTAAGTTATGATTTTGTTTACTTTAATTTCTTGAAATAATACAGACTCCAAAACGCGCACGCAAATAGTTCGTTATTTGCAAGCGAGTAGGTACAGTCTGCGCGGCGTAAGATGAGTTTCACATATTTTGTGTGAGTGTGTGCAACGATATTGTAGAGTTGTAGGCTGTAGACTTGTAGAGTATCAATCGCTCGCGTCCCGCACACGATTTAAACCGGTTTATACATACCATGTGGCAGTTACACAAATGCGTAACCCATCTTACCCTATGCGAACTTACTTGAAAACTACGCACGATTATTGTCACAACTTATTATGCCTTTAATGTTGGTATTATTGTTAATTACAGGAAAATAATGATAGTTTTTCTTTCTAGACAGCTGAAGACGATGCGATCCAAATGAAGGCTTTCAAAAAAGCTGCGCCAGCGGAAGAGAAAAAGAAGCTAGGCTTCTTCAAAAAGTTCATTAGCCTTATGGACTTAGATCTATTGAAAGATTGGTCCTTTTTGAACCTTTTACTGGGCCTATCGTTGTTTTGGAGTGGGGAGCTTCAGTTTAGGATGTTGACTCCATTCTTTATTAGAAGTTTAGGTTATAATATGAATGATACAGCGTTTTGTCTGTCTATAACTGCCATATCTGATATCGGTGTGCGATTGGTGTTGCCGCCGATTTTTGATAGAACAAATATAACTAAGAAGATGATATTCTTCGTGTCAAGTTTCTTCTTGGCCGCGACGAGATCAGGTGAGTTTAATTTTTATCAAATAAATATTATAAATGCGAAAGTTTGGATGGATGGATGTATGGATGTATGTTTGTTACTTAATCACGCCCCAACGGCTGAACGGATCTGGATGAAATTTGGCACAGAGATAGATTATAGTCTGGAATAACACATAGGCTACTTTTTATCCCGGAAAATTAAGGAGTTCCCGCGGGAAACGAAAATCCTCGATCCACGCGGACGAAGTCGCGGGCATCAGCTAGCTAGTATGTACGTATAATATAACTTTATACCGATGGTGCCGATCCTATACCTGTGACCTTGACATAATGGTGAAAAAAAAAATTGTTCTACAAGTATTCAAAGAAAGTAAGGAATTAATACAAATAACAAACTTTAAACTGTATGTACACTCTAGGTCTAGACACTATTCAGTTCTTTGTTTTTAGTAGGCACCATATAGTTGGTCGGTAACCTCTGTCGACGTTTACGGGTTGCGCGTCGCGTAGAGTAATGCTATTCTGGAGCAGCCAGTTAAAATATTTTAATTTTAATGCCGCAAATAGGTATATATACGGTATTAACTACAAGTTACAAAGTATGTTAATATGAGTTCTAATTTATTTCAGTCCTAGCTGAACAGACGGAATGGATCCCCCTTATGATTTGGCTGTCAATATGCGGGTTCTTCCGAGGCATGTGCCTCAGTAACTTCACCCTCACCATATCGGAGTACTGTCCCTTGGAGAAACTGCCCGCGGCTTTCGGCCTTCATATGGTTAGCAAGGGGGTCTTAGTTGTGCTTATTGGACCGCTTATTGGTAAGAGATTTGTTTTGTATATAATTAATAATAATTCAAGCAAATGGTCATAAGTTATAACTAGTGCAGCATAAGCCGATTTTTCTCTTATATTTATGACAATTATTATCTATATCGGAATGTCTAATCTTCAAACTTGAAATTATGTATGCAGGTTTTTTATACAGTAGACCCCACAGAGAAATTTTTACCCAAGAGAAACCGGGGCGGGTCGTATTATAAATGCTTACAAAGATAATATATCCAGGGCAGGTATATCCGTTTTGGTTTGTACATCCACAAAGAAAGGATTTTACACACTTCTTAGTTTAACACCCTGTTGTATAGTCAAGTTTTCCTTAGAATATAGAAAAGGTAAACAAATCTCACTTCTCGTTCCGCGTAAGCAACGAGCTCAGCCCGGCGATCCGCTTTACATACTTTCAAGTAAAGGAAAAACACTATGTGTTTTGTAGGTTAATAGGAAGATTTTTAAAGTGAAAACTTCTTTAGCCGCGTTGAGCACTTTTTGGTACGGGGTAAACTTGTAGATTCGCCGTCACCGACACCTCACTGAGTCACTGCCCCTGCTCGCGTTGTTACGAAGACTAAAGGCCTTAAATATAAATATACCACATATTTTGTAATAAAACTTTAATGCCTTAGTTTTAAGGTTTATTTTTTTGGTAGGTTGTTTCGTTTTTTGCCATAGATAACAATTCAACAAGAATATCAAAATATAAAAAAAGCAGATATAGTACCTTTTTTTTCTTCCACTACAAGTTAGCCCTTGACTGCGATCTCACCTGATGGTAAGTGATGATGCAGTCTAAGATGGTAGCGGGCTAGCCTGTTAGGGGTATGGCAGTTATATTAAACACATACCCTTATTACCTTTTGGAAATGAACTCTTCATTTGTAGTTGTCGTAGTAATCAGGTATATTCTTTATTTTCAGGTTACGTTAGAGACTACACAGGTAGCTTTGCTATTTGCATCCACGTACAAAACGCAATGATCATGTCATGCGTACTGGTTTGGGGAATAGAATACGTTCTGGCGTTCACCAGACGGCGCAAAGTGGTACAAATATAGTACAATATACTGTACTTAGAGCGAGGTTGTATTCCAAAGATTGCTCTAATGAGCAGTCTATATCGACTAGAGTTGATCGCAAACTAGAGGCGGGACGTTAGGCTGGCCACATATTATTTTCAGACATTGTCTTTCAGAAAAAAAAACGGATCCGGAGCCGGATAGGATGTACGCTTCTAAAGTTTGCAGAGTGACTGCGTCAAGAAATCTTCTGACAGACTTTTTCGGATAAATTGCGCCTAAGAGCTGCATGTACTGCGCGTGCCAATCATAATGAAATATTCAGTTCTGTAATTGCAAATCACTGAGCTAGATTTGGTCGCATCGGGCGTGCCACAGAAATTCGGGTATCGTCAGCAACGCTGTTGCTTAACCGACGCATAGGTAAATAATTGTGTGCAATTACTTATGCGGTTTATAAGGCGATCCGTCAAGGGCGCATGCTACAGATGGAAATATGAAGTCTGCCGATTCTTGGTATATAGTTTAAATGTGCCTAAAAGTTGTTCTGTGTAGCTCTGTTATAAAACGGCCTTTGCAACTCTTGCGGGTCGCCTCATAATGTGCGACCAGCTTAAGACAAATTATTACAAAGACATTCTAAATGCTTTGTTTTATTGTTATTCGTACTTTAATTTGGCATATCCTAATTATAGTTTAATTATTTTAATTAAGGCGCAAGCACATTGCTGTGTTGTGGTGTGTCGTGAGGCGATACATAGATACATATTTTCATAATAATTAAAGACATGAACACTGACCTGGCGCCATACTGCCAACGCTTAAAGCAATACTTAAGCAATATTACTCAAAATGACAGTTTGATGTCACGTACCTTGACGTGCCTAAAATAAGGATTATATTTCTAAAACACGAAAGTCAACAATAATGAAACAATATTGTTTTAAGCGTTGGCAGTATGGCCCCTGTCATGGCGTTTTATTGTGGTTACTCGACCGCTCTGGGTTATCGATATTTGCGACACAGCACAAAACGGTAATGTGTCTGCAGCTTTATTAGCACTAAGTTTATCTATAAGATTATTTCCAGTGATAGTTAAATTGGCTATATTTTTTTAAATTTAGTATTCGAACTTAAAATGTTCTTTCTTTTAAACCAAATGACAGTTCTAGAATTATAACTCAAGTAGTATTTTTAACATAATATTGTGTATTTACCTACAATGGTATTTACTTATTCTCGCTTACTATTATTTCAATAAAAGTCGCTGTAAATTCTTCCTAATTTATCAGAATTCTACTTAAATCGGAAATTTTTAGCTTTTCTACTAAAAGCTGAACGCTACTTAGTGACGTACTTAAGTTGAGTAGAATTTACGGCAACATTATTTATAAAGGTTCTTTATATCTTTGGCGAAGTTCTACTTAGCAAACGAAGCATTTATACAGTTATAGACTGTCAAATCTTGTTTTTTTAGTTTTATTTAGGTGTAGAGATTTTATTACAATTCTAACATGACTCAAATCAAATGCTTACCTAATTATGTATTTCTATTTTAATAATATAATGTATGAATTTTAGACATTTTATTGATAAGACTTTAGATGTTTGTTGAATGGTGTTGTTGTTATTGTTGAGCGAATTCTACTGATTTGCTACTTTGAAGTTATTGAGTTGATGCTCAAAATCCTAAAGAAATTGTGGTAAATTCGGTTAAACAAAACTCTTTAGTTGAAAATATATACAAGCGTGTCGTGACGTGTCAGAAGCACATCCTTTCATATATTTATGGTTAGAGAGAGAGTCGCCACACCACTACCGCGTGTCTCTAACCATGCTAAATAATGCCTTTGAAGCGTAACACAACACGACACGTTACTATATTTTCACCTTAAAGTCTAAGCTATGATAAATTTTCAGGTCAAAAGTAGTGCTTCTCACAATTTATTAAAATTTAAAACATCAAATTTTGATTCAAGTGGAGCTTTTTTGACTTATTTATTGAGTTTAGTTTAGGAAGATATTTACCGTAAAGGCGTCTCTATTTTTCAGTTTATTATTCTATAAATAATATGTAGGATTTTAGCGCAACCATGACTGATTCTATACAATGTTTGAGAATGTATTTTAGAAGAATTTAATGCTAACTAGTTTTAAACTTTATTGCAAAGTGATAAAGCTTAAAAATAGTTACAAAAAGACAAATGATTCCTTGGTAAATCGAGATCATAATTTAATAAGTATGATCTACTATCTTCTCTCTACAATTTTTATAGAAATATATAAGATTTTTCTAGGCGTTCCTTTTACAATATTTTTTTGATATCTGTATGTAGTTTAGACATATTTTATGTGCCTTGCAAACTAGTAAAATGCCCAACCTACCTAACACCCCATTTTTTGTTCAATCAAATCGAATCACCCGACGCGATTTATCGTTTGACGTCGGTCATTATTTACCCCACGTATGACGTTGGGTGGACTGGCCTAAGGTGTGGTTTATAATATATAGATTCGATTGATCCTCTATGTAGGTAGACCTAGTTACTCGTCGTCGTAGTCTACTCGTTATTATGCGTCCAATAATCCATAATCTCCATGACTTTGCAGAATGATCCGGCTTTTATGTTCTACCCATTTCTTTTATTGTAATGTATTTTTAATTTTACATATTTTGTGACTGATAAGAATATTTATCGTACCGGTCTAATTTTGATAGGTACGATTTACACGGTGTTATTTTCAGCGAGGCGAAAATTTAATATTGAAGAGAAGAGTGATAAATTCACATAAAAAATTATTTCATTGAAATCTTCTTAAAAGATTTTGAAATTCTTTTTTCTTAGACCTCTTTTTTTCAATAGTTGAAGCTTCCGCCTCTGTCCGTTCTTAAAATAACAGCGTGTGTGGGCAAAAATTGAAGATTTCTTTCGAATATTGAAACCTCCTTTTTGAAATGTACAAAATTTCTTGTTAGCAAAGTATCTTAACAACATTAAGGGGCTAAAAAGACAAATCTATCCGTAATTCTTGTTATCATGAAGTTTTTTTAAGTTTGTTTCTTTAGTAAATTATTTCAAAAACACATTCGATTCCCATTAAGATGGGTAAACCAATAGTAAATATTATAAGTATGAATTAAACTCTTCCAATGATTAGTTCAAGTTACTTTTATGTTATAGTGTTGTATAAGGTGTTAGCTGGGCCTTGCATTTGTGTGCGAGTGTATAGCGTAAGAAACCCGCGCGTCCCAAGGTGTATTGTCCTACCCGGTGAAATCGTCGCTAGTTTGTATGAAAACTAAAATAAAAACAAAATCTACACAGGCTTAAATATTAGTTTCAATTTTGACCACCCGGCCATGTAAGTTGCTAGGACTATATATTTAAATTGCACTCACACAAATGCAAAGTTCAGCTTACACCTGGCGGAGTGCATAAACCTAGTGATTTACACTTTGAAGTAATTATATTAGTCCAGTTAAAGTGAAAATCTAAGTAAATATATTTCCTACAGTCAAAGTCAAACTATATATATTTTGCAACATTGTTATATTATGTTTTGTAACAATATTGCAAAATAATATTATTTACTTGTATAACAATATGTTAGGAAGTCTACACTTTTTATCTATGTTTTTGAATATTTAAATGTTTTTTGAACGTTTTTTCGTCTTCCAAACATTTGTTTTTCGTCTTGGCACAGCCTATTTGATATTCAGATGACCAATAGCGTAAAAACTTTTGATAAATACATTGTTGTACTAGAATTTAAATAATGCAATGCTATTTTAGAAGAATATTGTTATCTATTAATTTTATGCATCCTAATAACTACGAATCAATTAATGTAACTTATGTGCCAACCACTTTGTATATAATATTATGTGTATATCAAATATTTCCAAAATAACCTTGTATCGAAGTTTTACCGTTATATTAGGTGTTATGTGGTAACTAGACAATTAATCCATTTCCAAATAATTCTCGGCCAAACTTCAAAGATTCTAATAGAAATATTAAGTTAGTACTTAGTGTTCATTTACCTTGGTCTCATCAATCCAAGATTGACCGACTTATAGAGGAAAGGGTACTTAAGGGGAGAGAACACACGAAGGTTGGCGGCCCGCCTCCTCATCCGAAACAAATAAATCAGTGCTGCATGCATGCATTCAGTTACATATTACGTTTTAATGATTGAGGTGTAAACCTTGAGAGCGCCGCCGTCGTATTTGGTTTGAGAAAAAGTGCCAAAAGACAAAACGTGATAGTTGCGAGGAATCTACTTAGTATTCTTTTACAATCAGTTTTTATAAAATGTACTTATTTGTATAAAAAAAATTGCAAAAATTTGCACACGAACTGACATTGTTGACTATTAATAAAATGCCACTGTTATCTATGGTATGTTACTTGAGCTCTTAAAACTAAAAAAAAAATGTATGATATTCTTATTTGTTTTCGATACAAAAACATTGATATTTCTATGATATACTTATTTGTATGAAAACAAAATCTTTTGTTGGGCCATAGAGGCTGCAATTATTAATTCAGGCTAAAAAACTTGAACATTCGTATGCGCAGATGTTAGAAACATAATCAAATAAATATTATAAATGCGAAAGTTTGGATGGATGTATGGATGGATGTTTGTTACTTAATCACGCCCCAACGGCTGAACGGATCTGGATGAAATTTGGCACAGAGATAGATTATAGTCTGGAATAACACATAGGCTACTTTTTATCCCGGAAAATTAGGGAGTTCCCGCGGGAAACGAAAAACCTCGATCCACGCGGACGAAGTCGCGGGCATCAGCTAGTATTATTATAAATATTATGCTTCTATGATACGAGTCAACACAGTATCACTAAAGTATTTTCTTGTTAATCGAACAATTTCAACATCAATAAAAATCACTATAGAATTCTGACTAAGTTACTCACTAGAAAAATAATGTCTGCTAACTTACTCAGACATAATAAGATAATTCAAAGATTCCCATTATATAAATGTGTATCATCCAAGGCAATCTAAAATAAACTGTGACACTATGTAATTATTATTGTATTCATTTACTATGTTTATGTTAGCAATTTTGGAGTCATTTGCTTTAATAGGATAGCAAGATGTTATGGTTTCACATAAAAATAGGATATCTAATTTTGGTGAACATAATCTTTACTCATTTTTGGTTAATAACTAGCTGATTGATGCCCGTGACTTCGTCCGCGTGGTTAGAGGTTTTTCAATTTCCTCGGGAATTTAATTTTCCGGGATAAAAGTAGCCTATGTCACTCTCAGGGTCCTCAACTATATCCATGCCAAAAATCACGTCGATCCGTTGCTCTGTTGGGGCGTGATTGAAGGACAAAATTCAAATGTTCAAAATTCAAATGTTTTTTATTCAAATAAGCTTTTACAAGCGCTTTTGAATCGTTATAATATGAATCTTGCTCTTTTCCATCAAAACTTACAATCATCATAATGATACAAGTAACTGCAGTCCCACGCATAGCTGGAGCGAATCAAATCCACGCTTTTTTTTTATCATTTACGTAATCTTCGATTGTATAGTAAGCTTTTCTCACGAGCATACAATACTCAATACACGCCAAGACTGGCAGACAGAGGCAGCCCCATTTCCGACGGTGGTACCCGTTCACGAGCATGACGCATGATCCAGCCATTGCTTCGCTCAACCATATTTGAGGGAACGTAACACGTTGACAAACCATTAAACCAACAAACAAACACACTTTCACATTTATAATATTAGTATGATGTATTTTTTTGGCTGTAACTTTTTACTATACCTATTTAGTAAGCAGCTAAGCTATAAATATCTATGCAATATTTTAGTATCGGTAATCGGTATTACCATATTGCATAGATGTTTGACAACTCAACATGATCTAACGTTAAAGTACTGCCAAATAAATAACGTCGTAATCACGGGTTGTAATATAACAGTGTGATCCGCGTCCTATGAATTAATCGCGATATTTGTTGGCCTGTACCTACTTTTCCTTTGAAATATAACAATCACGTAAGAATGGCCGATCAAACGTTAAAGATTTTCGTCAAACTAAAATAAACCATAACTGCATTGAATTAGAGCTCAATTTCGTCTGCCCATTCTTATACGTTTAGGTATGTACGATACCCTAGACGTATAAGAATTGACCGACGAAATTGAGCTCTAATTCAATGCTGTCATGGTTTATTTTACTTTGACGAAAATCTTTAACGTTTGATCGACAATTCTTACGTAATCGGGGGGCTGATGATAAGAATGAAACTTTTATTAGTGATGTTTATTATGACCACTTCCTTCCTTGATATTATTTCAATAATTACTAATTAGGTATGATAGTGACACAATTTTATGATTACATTTTCCATACAAACCTTGGTGATATGATATTATATAATGCCTAAAAATTATTGTAATTCGTGTGTTGGTTACATCATCTCTAAACTAAATTTATAGGTCTAAAAAGCAGTGCGACAAAGTTAATTATAGCGATTTGTATGGAATGTATGGAATTGTCTTGAATGGACAGCTGGCTCTCGATCAATTCCATATTATATCCACCACCAGTACAGCCCATTAACGACCCACTGCTGGGCACAGGCCTCCACTCTCATAGGTGAGAGGGAATTCCATATATATATTATGGTATATGTTATATCGAATACGTAAAATACGAGACTAGACCTGCAGATCTGTCAATTTAGTTTAGTTTACGTGGAAAATGTTCGGTATTTGTGACTCATTTTAAATACTTAGACAACTGTAATATGTAACTATACTTCCTGTAAAAAAGCAAAACTTTATAAAAAAATGAACATATAATATGAATATCTAATAAAGTTCTTATTGGTAACCTACCGAAAATATTTTGTTTTATTTGGACTGATTAGATAACATGTAAAATTACCTAACTAGTTACCTATTGAGTGAGTAGGTATCTAATATTATTATATATCAGAAAGTTTGTGCGAGTTTGCTACTTTTCGACATTTTTACGAGTAGGTAAGTAAGTCCACCGATTTTAAAGTGTGAAGACGTTAGCACTCTGTAAGTAAGTACTGGAAAGACAAATGAGGCATTATCTACCTCGTACACCAACTTAATACAAGATTGTAAATCACCGCGCCTGAAACAATATTGGCGGGAAATCACTATTCACTAACGCAGGCGTATTTTTAACAGACTTTCAAAAGGAGGTCTTGTACCAACTCTTACAAAATATAGCATAAATACAAGCGGTATACTTGTACCTTCTTTTGTACTAAGAGAACAAATTACGATCAGACCTCTTCACCGTTCTACTTACCACGGAACATACAGAACCAATTAGCGTGGAAACCTTGTGAGGTTGACATCAAATCAACTCACGTTTCTGATAGTCCGTCAAACCTAACTGACCGTGACAGCGTCGCTAGTATCTATTAAAAATAAAATAAAAACAAAAACTTTAACAAGCATACAAATTAGTTAGTTCTAATTTTGAATCGAAGCAGGCGTTACTATGCGGAAGTCCATGATAATGAATGAACGAGCAGTTTAATTTGCTATAATCGGCCACAGTAGACAAATCTATGTGGTACAGTGCATGTCCTTCACCAATAGCATGCGAACACCCACCACCCAGCAATTCGCACTGGCACAGCACCACACCACACAAATGATTGATGATTGGGAGTGATTTGGAAGATTTATGTGGTGTGGTGCTGTGCCAGTGCGAATTGCTGGGTGCCACACACATAAGAACAACAACAACAACAAATAAAATGTACCTACCTAATAATAAGGCCAATTGACTCTTCGTCTTTGATACTTACCTGTACCTAATTACTACTAAGTATATATATGTATTTACCTCTGAATAGTATTTTATCCATACTTCCTTATCCATACGAATAAAATAGTAGATTATTAACCAAGGGGATAAAGCAGTGTCTTCTGTCGCGGGTGACGATTTAAATCGCGAGCGTAACGAAGGACTCGAGGTTTACTCCCGAGCGTAGCGAGGGTGTTAAAAACTTAAATCACGAGCGAAGCGAGGGATTTAAGACGAGTCCTGAGTGTAGCGAGGGATTTAAGTTCACCCAAGACTAAGACAGCTTTATCACCGAGGAAAATACTCTACTTTTCGTACCATTTGCGAAAAAATTGACACAATAATAATATGAGATAAGCATTTATTAAAAATAATGACAATTTTTTTTTTTTATCCACTAAGTACAAGTTAGCCCTTGACTGCGATCTCACCTGATGGTAAGTGATGATGCAGTCTAAGATGGTAGCGGGCTAACCTGTTAGGGGCATGGCAGTTACCTATATTAAACCCATCCCCCTATTCGGTTTCTACACGGCATCGTACCGGAACGCTAAATCGCTTGGCGGCACGTTTTTGCCGGTAGGGTGGTAACTAGCCACGGCCGAATCCTCCCACCAGGCCAGACCAGGGAAAATTCAGAAATTATAAATTCCCAAATTGACCCTGCCGGGGATCGAACCCGGGACCTCCGCACGTTAAGACAACAGCGCTACACACTGCGCCACGGAGGTCGTCAAAAAGTAAAAAGTCAAAAGCAAATTAAAAGTAAAAGTTAACATTCGAAACATTGGTCCAATAATTATTGATAGAGAGAGTTACAAATAACGTTTATGTATTTGAAGAAAACAAAAACACGGCAAATTCCTAGACTAATATTATTTGTCGGAAAAGCAAAGGCATCAAGCTCATATTTACGGCCTCGTCGGTTTTCGTCATTTTATTTAATAATCATAACTGCATAATAAATGCGTATTCCTTTTTCAAAAAGATGTATTATACAAACAAATATACAAACTCAATGGTGTAAACACAGATGATAGTTCAGTATAAATTTCGGTAAGTACGAGTATTCCAAATTTAAATCACATTCTCCCCCTAGAGGATGAATGAAATTCAGTACAAATTTCTTTCCCTGTTTTTAACAGATTAAAAATGACTATTGTTATGTTCGCTTTTTGTGGCATAGAATGTCACTTTTTTGAGCAAGTGGTACGAAAATAATATTATGGCAAAACTGTGTCTCTCTGTCGGTCTGTCTGTCCGCTACGCTTTCACGGCTCATATGTTTAACTGATTTTGATGAAATTTGGTACAGGGATAGGTTGTATCCCCGCAAACGACCTGGACCTCATTGCAAGAATTCTGGAGACCCTCAGGGAAGAATACTAGCGAATACAAAATTGCGAATAAAAAATTGTCTTCGGCCGTGGCTAGTCACCACCCTACCGGTAAAGACGTGCCACCAAGTGATTTAGCGTTCCGGTACGATGCCGTGTAGAAACCGAATGGTGGATCCTAGTGGACGCCAGAGTCCTTTTCGATCCATTGGTGGATCCAAAAAGTGGATCCTAGTGGATTGAGGGGAATAGGGGTATGGGTTTAATATAACTGCCATGCCCGCTACGTCCATCTTAGACTGCATCATCACTTACCATCAGGTGGGATCGTAGTCAAGGGCTAACTTGTAGTGGATAAAAATAAAAATAAATAAAAATAGCCGCTGAAAATGTGGGCCACACCCAAAAGACCATGTACGTAGGTAGGTACCTATATGCTATCAACCAAATCGGAAACCACCCCTTGTAGACAAATTAAACTTGGCGACTTAGGAATGCGCAATAATCAATTTGGGTCGCAACTCACAACTACCAAGTCACATCCAATAATGACGTCATATCGACTGAAATCAGACGGAGAATAACCATTGCGAACAGCGTATTATGGCTTAAATTCAGAGATTTTTTTTCAGATATTTTAACTCGCACTTGGCAGATTTTTTTATTTCTGCTGAAACGTCAAACGCATTTCGGAACTTCGCACTTACGAGTAGGTACGTACTTACTTAGGCCCATAGAGTAAAGTAATATCTTAGGCCGTGACTTAGGAAATACGTTAGATTACAACAATTCACTATGTAGGTGAATATTCCGGATAAAGTGTAAGATAGGTAAGTTTTGTTTATGTAAGAACTGGAATATGATTATTGTAGCTTGGGGCCGGTGATGTTTTATTTTGAGTGGCTAAGGCCAGACCTTTTGTAACACTCGACCCGAGCACAGTTATTAAGTGTTAAAAACTGTTCGAAGCAAAATACATTATTTACCATCCTGACCCAACTACTATTACAGTATTTACGTAAGTTACATTTACTTTATTGTTATTTATCAAGGCTTTCTATTAATTATTAGAATAAAAATTAATTTTTTTATTGAACTGTGCAAATTGATATCTAACATACATCAATTTGCGCAGTTAAATTTTAATTATTTAAGCAGCTACTTAATTCTCGCTTTATCGTCGGATTTTTATTTAGTCATTATGTTATGTAGGTACATAATATGCTATCAACTAATTTTAATATGAGTAGGTAGGTATATGGCTCCCTCGTCTATCAAGTCATCAACCCTACCTACCTATAGATAGTTCATAATCTATCTATCTATATACTTATATACCTACTTAAAATAAAACTGTAACAGGTCCAATTCTGTACATTGAAGATATTTTGTAATTTTTTTTTGGAGGGCACTCATTATTCGATACTGAAGCCAAATCTGTAATTTTTTTCATTTTTGTCTGTCTGTCTGTCTGTATCTTGGCCGCGCATCACGCCGAAACTACTGAATGAATTCAAATGAAACTTGGCACGATTTGAGCCCATACTACGAGGTAGGACAAAGGATACCTACTTTTTATCCCGAAATTCTACCCCCGAAGGGGTGCTGTAGTTGGAAAATTAAATAACTACACTTTTTGCGAAATCGACTTTATTGCATTTCCAGAAAGTCCAATTAAAGCCGCATCTTTCTATATTTCTTAGTAGTTTTAATTAAAAAGATAATATGAAAATGAATCTCGCAAGGCGCCAAAGGTGGAAAAATAAATATTGAAAAATTGATAAAAAAAAACCGGCAAAGTGCGAGTCGGACTCGCGCACCGAGGGTTCCGTACAAACCTGTAGCAAGTTTTACGATTAATGAATTTAATGAACCGCAAAACTAACTTTGTTTGTAGAGGTTTTCTGTTAATATCAAAAAAACTATGCTAGTTAGAGCATTGGCTATAGTTTTCCTGTAAAATATACATAAATTCCTATTGACCATAATTATTTCAGATTTTTCGATTGGTAAACTCCGGAGATAAGGGGGGGGGAACGGTATTTTTTTTGACTTTTTCCCCGATAAATCAAAAACTATCATGACTAAAAATAATTAAAAATCTGTTTTAGAATGTACAAAGTAAACCCTTTCATATGATACCCCACACAGTACAGTTATCTCACTTTTAAATTTCAACCCTCCGATTTTCCCCCCTTTTTAAATAAGAACAAAAATAATTTCCAATTTTTTTTAATTCCAGTGTCTTTGGGCCACTAATATACACAGTTATTCCAAATTTCATGTCGATAGCTTCGGTAGTTACTGAAATAATCGAGTGTGACGGACGGACAGACAGACAGACAGACAGACAGACAGACGGAGAAAGTCGCACCATAAGGGTTCCATTTTTACCATTTTGGTACGGAACCCTAAAAAGTAGCGAATGAAAGTTAAATAACTTATCAAAAAATAAATAACTTCTCTCATGCATCACTTCGAGAGCGAATAAAATGCATAAAGTTCGATATTTAGTTTTCCCTCGACACGTATATTCTTTACAGGGGCAATTCAGTTCGGAAAAATTAAACAAAGTCAGTTATTTAATTAATCACCCCATGATTGCTAAGATATAATAATATTAAAATGGATGTACATCATTTGATGTAGGTACCTATTAGGTAGGTACTAAGTAAATCACTGCTGGTAGTTAAATAAGAGCTGATGAGAAATTCTAGAAATCCATAGAAAGAAATCGAGGATAATTAATTATTTACACACAACATGGATGTACAATTTTAGTACCTAGCACACAATTTATTTATTAATAAACTAGCTGATGCCCGCGACTTCGTCCGCGTGGATATACCAAGTTTCATCGAAATAACTTGAGAAATGACGGACTTTTATACAAACTTTCAACCCCTATTTCACCCCTTTGGGGTGGAATTTTGAAAAACTGTGAAACACGTTTGTTTTCATTTTTAACCCGCAGCTCATATACCAAGTTTCATGGATATAACTTGAGAAATGAAGGACTTTCATACAAACTTTCAACCCCTATTTCACCCCTTCGGGGGTAAAATTTACGAAAACTGTGAAACACGTATTTCTTCATTTTTAACCGGTAGCTTGTATACCAAGTTTCATCGATATAACTTAAGAAATGAAGGACTTTCATACCAACTTTTAACCCCTATTTCACCCCTTTGAGGGTGAAATTTTGAAAAACTGTGACACACGTACTTCTTTATTTTTTATCGTAAGCCAAAATTAAAAGTTTCGTTGATATAACTTGTAAAACATCTTGAGAAACGGAGGACTTTCATACCAACTTTCATCCCCTATTTCACCCTTTTGGGGGTCGAATTTTCAAAAACTGTGAAACACGTATGTCTCCATTTTCAACCCGCAGCTCATATATCAAGTTTCATGGCTATAACTTGAGAAATTAAGGACTTTCATACAAAATTTCAACCCCTATTTCACCCCTTCGGGGGTAGAATTTCGGGATAAAAAGTATCCTATGTCCTACCTCGTAGTATGGGCTCAAATCGTGCCAAGTTTCGTTTGAATTCATTCAGTAGTTTCGGCGTGATGCGCGGCCAAGATACAGACAGACAGACAGACAGACAGACAGACAGACAGACAGACAGACAAAAATGAAAAAAATTACAGATTTGGCTTCAGTATCGAATAATGAGTGACCTCCAAAAAAAATTTTTAAAATATCTTCAATGTACAGAATTGGACATGTTACAGTTTTATTATAAGTATAGATATAGATACTATAATGCACGCAAAAACGGGAAATGGGTTACAATAAATAAACATGGTCAAAGCTTTTCAACTTTTGGCGAGAGGAGCACAATCTAGGAAGTTACCAACTCACGAGAATTTGATAAGACTTCAAGGGCTACAATTATCACCACTAAGATCATGACCCTCACTGAGATTAGAGGGCCTTTATAAAACGAGAAATATATTTTATTGGGGCGTGCAAAACTAACGTAAAATAATCAGCGGATTTTTTGAAGAAGATCGGTGATAGAGCTTCTCTATAAGTGACCAAACAGAAAAATTACCTGAGTGATCCCGATTCCCGATGGTTCAACAGAAAATAAGATGAATTCACCAAGAATTTTCTTTCAACATGTTAACCAAGCGGCAAATAATATGCCAGGATTTCTTTGTATGCACTATGCTACAATGTAAAAACGAGGTCGATCACCGTATGGTAGATAAGGGGTAGGTACATTGAATCTTTACAAAAAGCTTAAAGGGCTAGACGGGTGAAGACTACTCGTCGACCTTCTCGTCCTAAACCACTAACCCTTTCTACTTGAACTGCAACCTTTACAATTGCAAATCTGCACATTGCATTTCTGTGTACCTAAGATCTAAACAGTAAATTAAATGGTGAAAAGTGTTCAGATGGTTGGATGATGGATTCTAGTTATTTAAAAATACGTACGAAAATAGACAAAACGTTCTCAGAGTATAATTTGAAATTATGGAAAAGAAGGTAAAAAAGAAAGTGAAATGCAGTCTACGGCAGGTGTGTTTGCTTACCAACAGAATAATAAGGCTGATCCAAGCACAAACCTAATACTTATGAAACTTTAATACCAGACACAATAAAGATACCATGATTGGATCATGAGATCAGTAGTGTTCCCGAGAGATCTGTATCTCCGACAAAGCTAGCTGACGTGACTGAAAACTGAGGGCGAATTTTGCTTGGATGGGTGGAGAAATCGAAACAAAAATCGGTGAATCTGTCTTTTTACAGTACCCTTGAACTGATTTCAGTAGGCAAGCCATTTGAAACATGTTATTTGGTCTACTCTGATTCATAAAAAACACCTTCGGACTGGTTATCAGATGGGTGGAGGTCGTTCTTATCTCGTATCTCGCACTATAAGTTTAAATGGTTAAAAGTGTACACATATTATTCTGATCGAGAGCGATTTGCTCTTATTCATTGAGGAGTTCCGTCCTCCATCTCCGAAGATAATCATCAGATCTTCACCAAATTTAAACGGGACCAACCTGATGATACTTTCTTTCAAATAAAAAAAACGATTGAATTCAGTTTATCAGATTTGACGGAGTTGTGGAATAACATCGCCAACAAAGCTTATTGTTTCCGTGCCTTGCTGTTCAAGTAGTGCTTTTGATAATCTATAGATATCTATCTATATTACTTATAATAATAGTGGTAATAGTGGTAGATTCATTCGACTATTCATAAGCACTTGTAAAAAGTCTATTTGAATAAAAAACTTTTGAATTTTTTTTGAATTGAATTTTTTGAATAAAACTGTAACAGGTCCAATTCTGTACATTGAAGATATTTTGAAATTTTTTTTTGGAGGGCACTCATTATTCGATACTGAAGCCAAATCTGTAATTTTTTTCATTTTTGTCTGTCTGTCTGTCTGTCTGTCTGTATCTTGGCCGCGCATCACGCCGAAACTACTGAATGAATTCAAACGAAACTTAGCACGATTTGAGCCCATACTACGAGGTAGGACATAGGATATTTTTTATCCCGAAATTCTACCCCCGAAGGGGTGAAAAAAGGGTTGAAAGTTTGTATGAAAGCCCTTAATTTCTCAAGTTATAGCCATGAAACTTGATATATGAGCTGCGGGTTGAAAATGAAAACATATGTGTTTCACAGTTTTTTCAAAATTCCACCCCCGAAGGGGTGAAATAGGGGTTGAGAGTTTGTATGAAAATCCTTAATTTCTCAAGTTATAGCCATGAAACTTGATATGTGAGCTGCGGGTTGAAAATGAAAACATATGTGTTTCACAGTTTTTCAAAATTCCACCCCCGAAGGGGTGAAATAGGGGTTCAGAGTTTGTATGAAAGTCCTTAATTTCTCAAGTTATAGCCATGAAACTTGATATATGAGCTGCGGGTTGAAAATGAAAACATATGTGTTACACAGTTTTTCAAAATTCCACGTCCCCGAAGGGGTGAAATAGGGGTTGAGAGTTTGTATGAAAATCCTTAATTTCTCAAGTTACAATAGCCATGAAACAGCATTTGGGCTTTCGTTAAAATATGAAGAAGTACGTGTTTCACCATTATAGGGGGATTATACCGTGGGATAGTAATATAGGCTACTTTTTAACCTGGAAAATTAACTGAAAAACTTATTCCACGCGGACGAAGTCGCGGGCATCAGCTATGAAGAATATACATACATACATACATAGGCTACTTTTTATCCCGGAAAATTAATGAGTTCCCGCGGGAATCGAAAAAACTTAGTCCACGCGGACGAAGTCGCGGGCATCAGCTAGTGTTTATATACGTACCTAATGCTGTTTCCTTGTTCTTCCAGGCTAGTCCATATACGGCTGTGGTAAAGGCTGTCAAAAGCTTTGGTAAAATCAATGAAATCTATATAGAGTGGAATTTTATACTCATTATAATTTTCTATCGGCTGTTTGACTGCTGAGGATATGATCGATTGTAGATTTTTTTTTGCGGAAGCAAGCCTGCTCTATCGTCGCAATAGTCTAAGTAGTACTGAATAGTAATGGTTTGAACCTAATGTTGTTAAATTATGGTAAACATTTTATACAGATCATGTTTGTGTGGATGAGTGATTCAGATTCCTTGCACACAGTTGTAGCAGTTAATCTGTGTATGGACTTTTGACGTCGACCGTACTTCCCTGGGATGCACCAATTTCTGTACTCGTTAAAATCGCTTGAAAAGATGGGCCGTGAAAGCATAGCAGTCAAACATACAGGAAGGTAACTGTTTGCCTTCAAGCAGACATAAAGAGGACTAGTATATTGTTCAAGATAATATTTGTCTTTTACTTAAAAGAAGTCTTTCTTTGTTATAGATCAGTAGGTGACAAAGGGCAAAATGACGATGGAAAAGAGTAAAGAGACAGAGAAGATGCTGCCGCCGGCGACACGGAAGGTCGCACCAGATGGTGGTTGGGCGTGGATGGTGTGTTTTGGAGTGAGCTTAGTCAATGTGAGTATTGCAACTTGAATATTAAAGAAATCTACTGGCCACTGATCCTATCAGTAGGTGACGAAACATAATATACTGTACCAGACTTTGTAGTCTGGTACAGTATATTATGTTTCGTCACCTACCTAGGGCGTTCCTAGGGCGTCTAGGAGTGAGACAATGTGTGTATTTTTACTGCAGAATATGGAAATTTCGTGTTGTAAAGATAACTAAAGGTAGACTTTAGTTGGACAAGTCTTACTGGTCTGGTCTTTTTATAAGTTTTTTTCATATACGAATTTGTACCCAAAACTAGATTATTTTTAAGAATTAACATAATACGTGAATAAGTGGCAAAATTTTCCATTTTTTTTTTTGTTTTGTGACTTATTAATCGTTCAGTACACATCGTCATCTACATCTTATTCCACCCATATAGTCAAAATATAAAAAATAAGACTTAGGTATATAAACCATGATAAAAAGCTCTAATTAGAACAATGTTAATAGCTTATTTTGTTTGTTTTACTTTATAAAAGCCAATGTAATCAGATATTACAACACAACACCGATGTGAGAATGATGACTACTGGGGATATCGGACACTTCAACGAATCTTTCTTCATATCTTAAGAATGAAAATACTATTAACGCTATCACTAGTAGATATTATAATAACTAACTGAAAAGTACATACTTTGGAAGGCAAAGTATTTATTCGGTTTTCGTTGTGCTACACTACATAACATGTTTCATCAACCATAACCATGAACAACTATAACCAGCAGCATTGTATTATTATGCTGGGATAAAAGTTGTTTAATTTTAGGAAAAAAAAAACTTGATTACTTGGGTAGTAAGTTTGTGATGATAATATTATTATATATTAATTCACACCTACTTATTAAGACCGATATTTTGTACGCATGAAATAGTGATTCTAAAAAAAATAATGTACCAACCCATACGTAGGACCCATTTCAACAAATAAATTGATTTTGAATTTTGAAAACATAATATGTAATTGGCAACCGCCGCGCCGCCGCGACTTTGCATCCGTGAGAAATTCGAAAAATTTGTCTACATTTTAAGAGAACCTCAGTACAAAATTTCAGCGTTCTTGACCCAAGAGTTGGGCGTTGATGTTTGTGTGTGAGGAGGAATAAACTTTGTAGGGATTAAAGTCGTCTTGAATTTGGTTTTATCTACAACTTTGTCTTATTCTACACCAAGATTCTACATTGCGAATCAAACAGAACATAATATTTTCATGTCTATGACTGCAGTAGGAACTAGGAAGTGGATGAACATGTGATGGAACACTATTAATTATTAGTAGAATATATTACTAAGTAATTCTGTTGCGTACCTAGAAATACATAAACCTAGGAAGTCTGCAAATTACAACAAACTGACAATACGTATTCGTTAATTTAGATTTATAGAAAGTAGGTATATTTTCTATCTATACTGAAAACTGGGTTATCTTTAGAATTGACTAGTTAGATGTTGCTTGACTACGCGGAAAGTGGCACTCGGACATGCAAAGTTGTTTTTTATAAAATGCAAATGGTCTTCTTAGCATTCCATTCCTTTTAAGTAGTCTAGACTCTAGGAATTAGGACTATTTGGGTCTTGGTTTTGGCATTCTATCGATATCGCTTACACCACTTTTGAGTTCCTCATTTTTCTATTTTTTTCAAATTATCAGACTTTTGAAACTAAGTATAACAAGTTTCGAAAACTTGTCTTATAGGTATGTTATTTAACATTTAAGTATGTTGAACTCCGTCTTTTTGCACCGGATCATCAGAGGATCAAAATGATTTAGGTAGGTATCTACATAAAATTATTAGTAGGTATAGTATCACATCATTTTTGACTCTTAGTTATTGGATTCGTAGGTATTTTTTCATTTCATTGGATCTCAAGTTTCTTGGATACCACAAGTTTTAATGTTTATTACTTAATTAGTTTATTACCAAAGTCCAAAACTTATTTCAGGGCCTTTGGTGTACCTACTCCGACTTACTACATTTATGACGTTTCGTATTTTCCTAAAACAAATCCTATTATTACCACAGATAATTTATACATTCCTAATTGACCGAGCGAACCGAAGGTCTCTGAGTCTACTTGAGTGAATTTGCACGTGTCCGTCCGCCCGTCCGTCCGTTCGTCCGTCTGTCAGAGCCTTATAACTTCTAAATTACTGAACGTAATTACTTCAAATTTAAATATAATATGTAAACCGATGGCCTCCCGCCGAATATGACTTAAAAAGTTATAAAAATCTTTCTTTCAGGGTTGCTCTCATAGAAGCGAATGCGAAGTAAAATATTTTTTATAGCGTTACATAGGGTTCCGGTATATCATTTTAAAGATAATTAGGAATAGAGTCCAAAAATATATATCTTTTAATTTTTCCCCTAAAATTGACGAAACGGGGGGCTTTCAAATTGGTGATTTTCTAACGTCCAAAGTTGACCTCAGAACTCTCAATTTTCTAAAAGGCTGAGCCTGAAACTTATCAATTACTTGAATTATATCCTGTACTTGAACAAAAAATATTAAAATTAGATAAATATTATAAGGAAACGAAATTATTTAATTTTTAATGAGCTTCCGTATTTTTAACAGAACTTCACAATGATGTCAATAGATGGCGCTCTGTACAAGTTTATGGATACCGCGAGCTCTCAGTTCGGGGCGAACCACTAGTAGGATAGATATTTACCACAATGCAACAGTTTTGTTAATTTCTAGAAAATAATGAGTCTGTTAAGACTAAAAATAGCAAATAATATTATCTAAGTCCCCCTCGAATTTATGTTTTTGTTTAAGCAAACTGAGACTGCAAAGTTTCCAGACAAAGATCAATTTGGGCAAATGGGCACGTTTATTATATCACTGTTTGTATTATTAATATAATTAATGTTTGTAATATCTTCAAACTACTTTTCTTCCATTTCTAGTTCTCAACACGTTCCCTCGAGCCCTCCTTCGGTCTTCTCTTCAAAGAACTATTAGATGACCTGGGCGTTCACACCACGGGCGCAGCAGTCATCGCCAGTACATATGCCTGTGTGGTGAACTTCTCCGGGTTCTTCGTGGGCCCCGTCATAAAGACCTTCTCGTATAGAAAGGTTTGCTTCGTGGGCTCCGTGATATGTGCCCTTGGTCTTCTCTTCACCGCACCTGCGAACAGCATAGCCCATATTTTGGCCACGTATAGTATTTTAGGTGGTAAGTTTCAAAGTTTTATATCGTCTTATAGCTTTGAGGTTGCATTCAAATTACCTTTTAGTAGCTGTATTGATGCTACGAGTATTTTGATAAACTTGTATGTTTACACAACAGCCGTGCTTATCTTTTGTATAGCTTAGTCTATGAGGCTTTTAATTATTTTTTTTGAGGAGATAATTGGAATGCAACAGAAGCGCGCAAATATCAATTCTAAAAATAGCCCGGTTTACAGTATAAATAAAAATATACCTACTTTCTATAAATCTAAATTAAGTAAGTAATAGTCAGTTTGTCGTAATTTGTAGACTTCCTAGGTCTAGGAGAATCTGTTTGTGCAAGCAACAATAAAAATGATATTTAATGTGAAGCATGAAGTAGAAATTTAACAATCAAACCTCAAAGCCGGTCTAAAGCGAGTCAGACTCTCGCATAAAATGTACTACCACACAATAATATAAATTCTTTTATCTACACTAATGTTATAACATTCTACTTATGTTTCCAATACTTGACTTATAATTACTACTGTTATAGCGCAGATAACAAAACACTCAATTTAAGCAATTTCACATGATGGTATAATATCCACATCGATATCGTAAAATCTCATTATAACATCAATAAAACGCGACCAATTAACCTGGCGAGCCTTATGTCAAAATCCTCATACAAGTTGTATAAAATTTTGATATTAGGCTGGCTTTTGAAAACAGTTGGGTTATACGTGAAAACTTCGTCGAAACTACTAAACTTACATACACAAAACTCTTTGGTAAGATCTTGTGCCAATTAAATAAAAAACGAACAGCGCGCGCTCGCTCCTGATTGGCCCTGCGCGCGCAGCTGCGCTCTCATTGGTTAGATTTTAATGGCGGCAAGTTCACTGTGACAATACACGTATATACATAAACTATTGTCAGCTTTTACGCTTGTTATTTACTTATTATAGTAGTTTATGCAACTGTCATATAATGAAGGGTATTAAAACACTCGTTACTATTATGAAACTCGCTGCGCTCGTTTCATAAACTCACACTCGTGTTTTAATACCCTTCATTATATGACAGTTGCATAAACTACTATAATAAGTACCTAAATAACAAGCAAGATCATGTCATAACAAGACGTAATCAGCTGTGAACTCTTTAGTACGGCGACCTGCAGGGACAAATGAGTGTGGTGCACACGGTGCACTGGTGCTTGTGCTCCTTAGTAAAATACTACTTTCTTTTTTGTTAACGGGGGGGAAATCTTCCAGATATACCCGACTACATGGGTCGGGTGTTATGTGGGATTTCTACCTGCTAAAACCCCCTCGGTGACCGTCCTCAGCTCATAATGAGGGGCCCCGGGAACTCCTTAGAACTTACGCCGGTGTCTCTCTTGTGCGACGCCCATTTATGGGCTCGTTCCAGGACAGCTGATCTCCTCACCTCTCTTTAAGCTTCGTAGTGTGATGTATTAAATAAAATACTATAAGTAGTATTAAACTACTATTACTATAAATTCTGTGTTGCGATTTAGGGAAGTTAGGTTTTTTCAAAGCACGACGACTATCCCACCGAGACATCTATCCGGATTTTACCCTATTTATGAAATGGATAAACATGCATAACTTGAAATGTCAAATTATTATCTCCTAGACGTTGTCCTGTCCCGAGTTCATACAAAAAACCAAGCAAAAAAATCCATAGGAACACTTCTAGTTTTTCTCAAATTTTCCAATTTTCATATAGGTTACCTTTTCCAATTTTTCTTTTCCTAAAAACCTTATTCAGACTATCACGAACATTAAAATAACATGAGCCAAGTCCTCCTCAAGTCGTGCGCTTACCAAGGAATAACAATTGATTTAAATTGAGGTATTTAAGATAATCCATACTTATTCCAGGGTTTGGAGTGGGCCTCGCGTCATCATCTTCATTTGTTTCACTAAATCACTACTTCTCAAAAAAGCGTGGACAGGCTGTCGGTCTGTCCATGGCTGGGACGGGTTTCGGCCTAATGGTCATGCCTCAGTTGGTCAAAATTTTGCTCGGAGAATACGGGTCTAGATGGACTGTGGTGATCTTGGGAGGTATGGCCTTCCACGCTGTTTTGGGATCGTGCTTATTGCAGCCAGTAAAGCGGCATCTTATAGATGAGCCTGTGGATTGTGAGATGCAACTTGTAAAGGTTAGTTTATTTTAGTTTAAAGACGTTGTGATTCAGAAATTTTAAAAGAATGGGAAAGAATCTCCGAAACTTTTTAGTGAGTAATTTGGAATATCCCGAATCCCGATATATCCAAACCGATGAGTCTTTGGGTGTGCATTATTTGCTAAAATGAAACTACCTACTAATGTACTAAACAAAATATAATATGCTGTGTTTGATGTTAACATTGTCTTGACGTTTGTTAATCGTACATTATCTTCAAACCATTTTAGATTTCTTTGTTTGCAGGAAATTGAGTGCGTGCAGGAAAGCGATAAAGAAGCAGATGGCAAGTTTGAGATAAATGCACTTGTAACGCATCCCAAAGCCATGCCTACAACACAGAATGACGCAGACAACATGAACCATCCTTCTGTGAGGACGATTGGTCTTCCAAGAGCAAAAACCTGTGACAAACCGTTACACGACTTTGAAATGAATTCCCAATTGGGTACAGGGTTGACAACTGCCGCGTCTGTGGCCGCGATGCAGAGGGAGACCTCTAGTAGCAGTATGAGCGAGGAGGCTAGGAAGAGAAAAGTATATGTGATCTTATATATTATTTTCAACAAAAGCGAAATACCACTCACTCATTTTAACGTTTAAACCAAGTTTGTTTAAACTTGGTTTAAACCATGTGGTTTTTATTCCACTCGCGATAGTTTTATCGTGAGTGGTATTCATTATAACTATAAATATATCACCGGTTGTAACTCACTAAAACAACCGGTTTGAGTTAGAACCGGTGATATATTTATAATTTTGTACCACTCGCTCACTCTCCATCACGATAAATCAGGAACTAGTTTAGCACACAAACTTGAAATTTGGAAGGTATGGCATAGGCATCAGTTAATAAACTCTCATCGGGGTGAAATGGGGGGTTGGAAGTTTGTAGTGTCTAATATTGTACTTCACTGGGAGCTATTGTCAGCTGTATCTTGATGTAGGTAAGTAGTGATTTTGTGTGTCGAGATTGGTGTTACAAATAAAATTACTTGAAATAACATAGGTGAACTCATAAACACACACGCAAATTATTTAAACTAGCTTTTGCTCGCAGTTTCGCTTACGTTAAGTTCGATTTTCATACAAATTTCAAACCCCTATTTTACCCTTTTAGGGGTTGAATTTTCTAACATCCTTTCTGAAATTCAACCCCTGTAATATTATGATGCCTACGTTATAAAAGCTATCTTGTATGCCAAATTTCAGCCCGATCCGTCCAGTGGTTTGAGCTGTGCGTTGATATAGATCAGTCAGTTAGTCAGTCAATCAGTCAGTCACCTTTTCCTTTTATATATTTAGATCATGCATCGCCATCATGTACGCAAACTTGCACGCAAGAAATTACAGTCCGCGAGACGTGAGATGAGCTTTGGTGAGGGCTTGCGAACCGAGTGAAGCATGTTAATTGTCAACCCTTCACGTCCCGTCCCGCACACGGTTTGTACTGCTTATTTAAGACACTCACACAAAATACGAAGCTTATCTTACCATTCGCGGGCATAATTAGGTTCTACGCATGTTTACTGTCGCAATCTTTTTACTTTTATCGATGATAATATGGTCCATGAAAGTTAAAATAATGATAGTTTTTTCTTTCTAGACCGCTGAAGACGATGCGATACAAATGAAGGCTGCGCCAGCGGAAGAGAAAAACCTAGGCTTCGTTAAAAAGTTCATTAGCCTTATGGACTTAGATTTATTGAAAGATTGGTCCTTTTTGAACCTTTTACTTGGCATATCAATGTTTTGGAGTGGGGAGCTACAGTTTAGAATGCTGACGCCATTCTTTATTAGTAGTTTAGGTTATGATATGGATGACACGGCGTTCTGTCTGTCTATAACTGCAATATCTGATATCAGTGTGCGATTGGTGTTGCCGCCGATTTTTGATAGAACAAAATTAACTAAGAAGATGATATTCTTCGTGTCAAGTTTCTTTTTGGCCGTGACGAGATCAGGTGAGTTTATTTATTTATTTATTAAATCTTTATTGCACACAAGAACACGAAAAAAAACAAGACATTAAGGCGCCATACACGGATTTCATGATGTGTCATCCTTTTCCAGGTACACTTTAAAGAATCGGGAGTCACAGCTGTGGGGATGTCATGGTATCAAATTAAAGGTCATTTCTTCATCTCTCGTTTGACCATATAAAAATGCACACTCCAATACAAATTTTCTGCATAAATACGTTTCTCCGAACGCAAGATCTGCTGAAAATGACGAAAAATGGGGTCCGGATAGGTACCCATAAAGCTAGATCCGCTGCATATTTTAACTTGAATATTAACAATAAAGTGGGGCTTATATAGTCCTCTATCCATGATGCTATAACATTATGCATACAAATAGATAGACGGACGGACATGGCTAAACTATAAGGGTTCCTTGTTGACTACGGAACCCTAATACTACCTCGAAATCGGTTACGGTTACGGATAGATTTTTTTTCAGATACCCGAGGCCGATAGTTTCGGTTACGGAGCTCCATGACATCCGACATGGTAGGCAGCATATATAGTTGAATAACCTCTGTCGATGTTTGTCAGCTACTCGTCGCGTAGAGTAATGCTATTTTAGAGCAATATTTTAATTAAAAACAAATATGTATTTTATTTCAGTTCTAGCTGAACAGACGGAATGGGCCCCCCTTTTGATTTGGCTGTCAATATGCGGGTTCTTTCGAGGCATGTGCCTCAGTAACTTAACCCTCACCATATCGGAGTACTGTCCCTTGGAGAAACTGCCCGCGGCTTTCGGCCTTCATATGGTTAGCAAGGGGGTCTTAGTTATGCTTAGTGGACCGCTTATTGGTAATAATTTTTTTTTGTTTTGTATTAAAAATAATAATCATATTATAAGTAAATAATCATTTCTGGTGATATGAGTAAAGTAATAACTAGTAGGTACAGCTTATGCAGATTTTTCGTTTATATGTATTTATGACTAGCTTTTACCCGCAGCTTCGCTCATGTTAAGTTCGATTTTCGTTCAAATTTCAAACCCCATTTCATTTCCTTTAGGGTTGCATTTTCAAAAATCCTTTCATCATATCATATCATGTACCTACTACTATTATAAATGCGAAAGTGTGTTTGTTTCTTGGTTTGTCCTTCGATCACGCCGCAACGGAGCAACGGATTGACGTGATTTTTGGCATGGGTGGAGAGTGACATAGGCTACTTTTTATCCGGAGTTCCCGCAGGAATCAAAAAAAACTTAAACCACGCGGACGAAGTCGCGGGAATCATCTAGTGTTTACATACTTTCAAGTTAAGGAAAAACACTTGTACCTACGTGTTACGGCTGATTAGGAAGATTGTTTTTGGTACGTTGTTCCGTTTTTTGCCATAGATAACAAACCAACAAGAAAACCAAAATGTAAATAAACAGATATAGGTACTTCTTAGTACCTTTTGGAAATGAGCTCTTCATTGTAGCTGTTGTAATCAGGGATATTCTTTTTTTCAGGTTACGTTAGAGACTACACAGGTAGCTTTGCTATTTGCATCCACGTACAAAACGCAATGATCGTGTCATGCGTACTGCTATGGGGAATAGAATACGTTCTGGCCTTCATCAGACGGCGTAAAGTGGTACAAATATAGTACCTACATCTACTGTACCTACTTAGTGCGAGGTTGTACTCCAAGAATTGCTCTAATTAGCGACAGGAAGTCTTCTGACAGACTTTTCGGATTCCGTTCTGAAATTGCGAATCACTGAGCTAGATTTGGTCGCATTGGGCGTGCCAAAGAAATGCGGGTATCTTCAGCAATAGGACTGTTATTTTACCAAAGCAAAGGTAAATAATTGTAATAGTTGTAAACGTTATATATTGTGTGTGATGTATTTACGGAATCCCGATTCGATATTTCGAAACGGTTTTTCGAAACGGAATTCCGAATGTATGTGGCCGCCCTAAATGTCGTGCTGTGTAGCTTTGTTATAAAACGGCCCTTACAACTCTTGCGGGTCGCCTCTTAATGTGCGACCAGTTATCACAAGACATTATGCTTTGTTTAATTTGACATATCTTAGTTATATTACCTACGCATTATGAAATCCGAATAAAGGCGCAAGCACATTGCTGTGTTGTGGTGTGTTCTGAGGCGATGCATACATTCTATGGCGATTCATATTATAAAAACATGAACGCACCTGTCATGGCATTTTGTGGTTATTCGACCGCTCTGATTTAATGATATTTGCGACACAGCACAACACGGTAATGTATCTGCAGATGTATTAGACGCTAGTTATTGTTAGTTTATCTATAAGATAATTAAGTATATATCCAGTGCTAGTCTAATTGGATTTTCAAATGCTCTCTTTTAAACCAAATGTCAGTTTTAGAAGTAGTATTTTACATAATATTATGTATTTACAATGGTATTTACTCATTCTCGCTTACTATTATTTTAGTACAAGTCGCTGTAAATTCTTCTCAATTTATAAAAAAATTACTTAAATCGGAAACGTATTAAAATAATGAAAAAGAAATTGCTCTTTTATACAATCAACTCGTTAACATAGATTAGGTACATTTTTACGCTACTTATTAAAATACTTAAGGTAAGTAGAATTTAATTAAAATACTTAAGGTAAGTAGAATTTACGGCTACATCATTGCTAAAGGTTCCTTTTATCTTATGTGAGTTTTTATTTATTTAGTAAAGAAGCATTTACAGTTATAGACTGTCAAAACTTGTTTTTTAGTTTTGTTTAGTTAGAGAGATTTTATTACAATTCTTAACATGACTAAAACAATAATAATTTAAGTAATATATGGATTTTGATCACTTTATTTATAAGATGTACAGTCGACGTCAAAAGTCCATAATATAGAATAAGCAAACAAGATGGCTTGTTAGTTACAGAGTCACCCTCAAACTCACATAAATAATATTGAGCTTGTATGTTGTTGGGTGTGTTGTATGGCAATAATCTAAGTACATAGTATTAAATAGTAATGGTTTGAATTTGAACCTAATGTTGTTAGATTAAGGTAAATATTTTGGACAGATGTTGTTTGTGTGTTGTTTGAGTGATTTAGATTGCTTGCATACAGTTTTAGCAGTTAAGTTAGTATAGGCTTTTGACGTCGACCGTACCTAGCTGTTGGTTTAATGGTGTTGCTATTGTTCAGCGAATTCTATTGATTTGCTACTTTGAAGTTATTGAGTTGATGCTCAAAATCCTATAAAATAGTCATAAATTCGATTATACATAAAACTCTTTAGTTGAAAATACTAGCGTGTCGTGTTGTGTCGTGACGCGTCAGAAGCACATCGTATCATATATTTATTGTTAGAGAGAGAGTCGCCACACCACTATTGTGTGTCTCTAACCATGCTAAATGCTTTTGAAGCGTAACGAGCGTGACACATCACACAACATGACTCGTTAGTATATATTTTCAACCTTAAAGTCTAAGCTATAATAAATTTTCAGGTCAAAAAGTAGTGCTTTTCACAATGTTGTAAAATTATTTATGGTCCAAGATCCCGCGACGATCAGACCTACGTTATTTTATTAAAGCTGATTTTTTTTGTATGTAGGTATGTCTCTAATAGAGGTAGGTATATACGATCGTGGTTATTTGGAAGCTATCAGCCCCCCTAGCATGGGCCGGAGATAAAAAATGTATCCCCCGATTTTATCCACTGACAAGAGATAAAATTAAATTATCCACATCTCAGAGCACAGCAACAGGGGAGAGGAGAAGTTTATCCCCGTTTAACATTTCACGGGGACTCGTGGGACTATTTATCCACCGTTATTTAGCGTTTTTGTTTATTTATTTAGGAATAAAAATTTTATCCTTTCCTCGGGGAGAAAATTGTCTCGGCCCATGCTAGGGGGGCAGGTAAAAAAGGTGGCACCTCAAATTTAAACATCAAATTTGGATTCAAGTAGAGCTTTTTGACTTTTAATTCAGGTTAGTTTAGAGAGATATTTACCGATCTCTCGTCTCTATATTTCAATTTATTATTCGATTAATATTAATTATGTAGAATTTTAGCGGAACCATGACTGATTCTATAAAATGTTTGAGAATGTATTTTAGAAGAATTTAATGCTAACTAGTTTTAAATTTTATTTCGAAGTGAGAAACCTTAAAATTAGTAACAAAAAGACCAAATTCCTATTGGATTCCTTGGTAAATCGAGTTAGTATCAAGAATGATTATGCACTATCCCTATCTCTAAAATTTTTATGGAAATATTTAAGATTTTTCCAGGCATTTATTTTTCCAGGCATTTATTTTACAATATTTTTTTGATAAGTGTATCAATGTGCCAATGTGGAGTCACGTCAACAATAATGAAGAGTATCTAGGTAGACGGTTCATGCGGCTAATTGGTACAGACTCCAAAAAATGTTATTATAGAACTGCATTAACTCTTGTATACATAATAAATTAAATTATTTTTTACTTTTTAGTGTTTGTGGTGTTTGAAGTCGGTTTTTTTTTTTTTTGAAAATTGTTTATAATCAAGAGAGTCAATATTTAGGTATATGTATTCTAACTAGCCAATGCCTACCCAGGTTCAGACCCTGTGCACGCACTGAAGTAGTTTATCTATTGATACACATAGTACCTACTTATGTAGAAATCAAAATTATTATAAGTAATAATTTTGGTTTGGAAGTCGGTTTTTTGGAAAGAATTTTTATCTACACACAAAGTCAATCAAATAAATATTATAAATGCGAAAGTTTGGATGGATGGATGTATGTATGGATGTATGTTTGTTACTCAATCACGCTCCAACGGATGAACGGATCTGGATGAAATTTGGCACAGAGATAGATTATAGTCTGGAATAGCACATAGGCTACTTTTTATCCCGGAAAATTAAAGAGTTCCCGCGGGAACCGAAAAACCTCAATCCACGCGGACGAAGTCGCGGGCATCAGCTAGTATCATTATAAACCTTCTTGCAAGAACACTTTTTATTTAGAAGTAAAGAGGGCTTACAAAAAAAAATAGCACGAGGGCAGTAAATTTAACATTAAAGCCCTGTTTACTGCCTCTGTAAGTGCATTTTTCGAACAATTGTATTGAAAAATAGTATGTAGCTAAAATATATAATAGAGCTGATATGAAAAGTACCTATTTACCTTCCTATTTATAAGATTAGGTCTAAATCCGTGAAATAATTCCTTCCTAATATGAGTTGATTTGATGTCAACCTCACAACTCACAAGGTTGCCACGCTCATTGGTTCGGTCTGTTCTGTGGACCGTGGTAGAACGAAGACTGCATGTGATCTATACTTCTATAGTCTATACCTACTAATAATATAAATGCGAAAGTTTGGATGGATGGATGTTTGTTACTCAATCATGCCAGAACGTCTGAACGGATCTGGATATTTGGCCATTTTGGTAAAAGAACCGAAAAACCTCAATCCACGCGGAAGAAGTCGCGGGCTTCGGTTAGTATCCAATAGAAGACCGCTTGTATCTATGCGATATTTTGTAAGCGTTGGTACAACACACAGCAACACCTACTTTTTGGAAGTCGGTTGAAAATTCGCCTGCGTTGGTGAATAGTGGTTTCTCACCAATATTTCTTTAGGCGCGGTGATTTACAGTCTTGCATTGAGTTGGTGTACGAGGTTGTAGATAGGAACTATTATTTGTAGTCTATATGCTACTAAGTACTATGAAGTATTATGAATTTGCATTAGAAGATTTGAATCTTCTATTGCATTGCGGGATTTGAATCCCGCGCGCTTCCTTGTACCTAACTGTTGTTCTTATTCCAATATCTTAGCTCAAGCTTTTACCTACGTTTAGGTAGAGGGCAAAGGGCAAAATACATATAGGTAAGACTAAGTATAGTCAATGTCTATATTCCTACCTAAAACGAAAATGAAACAATAAGGTCAATAGACAATTTCCTTATCCTCGACACGAGCCATTTTTATATAGAACCGTATTTAAGAGGATTAACTTATTTCATTGGTTTCATTGCCATTTACGGATGAATGACCACTAGAATTCGTAGCTTCGTGAAAGCAGAAATTAAAGAATCGTTTGAAAAGGCTTTTTCTATAGCAAAACGGTTTTACGAGTAGGTAGGTATGTGATTTAATCCTCGGGACCCTTAAATATTCGGAATTAGTAGGTACTAGGTAGGTACCCTTGTGCATTTTTAAAGTAATTCCTAAATCCTAGTACAAACCGCTAGGATATAGAATGCCCTTCCTGCTTCAGTTTTTCCCACCTCTTTTAATATAGGTGTCTACCTTAAATCAAGAGTGGATTTGCATCTTCTAGGCAAGCGCGCTCCGCCTTAAATACCGTAAAAAAATACAGTAAAGTTCGAGGCAAAAACCCAAACTCATGCCCAGTTAGCGATAGGTTTATATGATAAAAAATTTAGAAATGATTTTCAGTAACTCCACCCAAGCGATGCTAGGGCGTGTTAGCAAGGCAAAATCCTTTCAATGCTGTTATAGCTAGGTAGCAGCTATGCATGCAACCTATCTCTATACCAAATTTCATCAAAATCGGTAGCAGACAGACAGACAAACATTTTCACATTGATTTTTATAGTTTTAATTTAAAAAGCTGTTAAGGAGGTTTCCCTACTTAAATAATTAATTGTTACAATTATAGCGTGATAAATAGCTATTAGAAAATATGGATTAACATTTTATCTTGGTCATTTTTTAATAGAAAACTATCAGTCTAGCATAAGGTTTGAGTACCTACTTAGCGTGAGGTCGTGGAAATTAATTCGAATGAGTAGGTACCTAAATCCTAATGACCAATTCTTATTATAACGATAAGTCACCCACTGCGCCAGACATCCAGTAACGGTAAGTAGGTACCTATAATAATTAATGCTACACTCGCAGTGTAACGAAGTCAAGAACCCCTGATTGGCTAACACTCTTTCACTATTGACCAAAATTCGTTGTCGCCTCAAGAATATGTAGGTAATGCCTATCATGAATTCCGCTAATCACAACAATTGAGATTGGAACAGTGATTTATACCATCTGCCATACCCCTAACAGGTTAACCCGCTGCCATCTTAAACTGCATTATCACTTACCCTCAGGTGATGTTGATAAAAAACAAAAAGATATAGCTTCTTGGCCTTTCGGAGTCGGACATTAGGATTTATTTGACGGCATATAGGTAAGTAAGTACCTAGGTATCAGCCGACAATGCAACATCATGGCATGCCACAGAGTTGCACGGTATCCCTATACTTAGTACATCTTCTTACTAATTAAATGTAGATACCTCGGGTACTTACCAAGATCAAAAATCATGGGCACCTACTAGGGGTCATCCATAAAGTACGTCACACTAATTTCGTGATTTTTAGACCCCTCCCCCGTCCTTGTCACAGTTGGTCACATTTGTGAGACCCCCTCCTCCCTAGTGTGACGTCACATATCTTACATCTAGAAATTATTACTTAAATTTAATCAGCACTTCCGAAATTAGTTTTATTTCCATTTAAATTATTGTCATTTGCCAAAGGGCTCATAGGCAACCGGCGCGTGACACTAGTAGAGCGACTGTGAACTGGCCAACAAAACAATTTAAACCTTACAGATACACGTAGAGTTGGAAATATTTTTAAGTTTTTCGTTAATAGTCCTGGCATATTAACGCTTATGTATAAGATTTTTAAATGTGACGTCCCGAAACTTAGGACCCCTCCCACCCCTTGTCAGACAATGTCATACTTCGTCGATCCCCTCCCTCCCCCTTATTAGTCTATGTCGCGTACTATCCGTGTTATTGTGTATTCTGTGGTTATCATGTAGTCTGTGGATATTGTGCTACTCGGTTGCCGCCATATTTAAATTGAGATATGAAAGTGGAGTCTTGTAAAAGGGTGCGTAATATTTTTAAAACTGAGATTTATGTAATTTATAGGGATATTTATTAATAGTAAACGTGTGACGTACTTTATGGATGATCCCCTACTACTGGCAATTAGCCACAGCTGAGGCGTCCATCCATATCAGAACAGAGATCATTCAGAAATTACAAATTATCAAATGGACGCTATCAGGGATCGAACCCGGGACCTCCCACTGCAAGACCACAGCGCTAACCACTTCGCTAGGGAGGTCGTCGTAGGTATTGTCGAGACTGTTACGCAATCTGATGCAACCGTCTGTTTGTAGGAACCTTATACTTACCACATTTTATATAATAATAATTACGTAGGTACCTACATACCTATAGCGACTACCGGTTTCTTGTTAATGAAAAACATAGTTAAGTATGGAAGTAACACGTGATACTTTTATTGGAAGTCATCTGCCTATTTTTTACCTTTATCATGAACCTTATTAAAATTAATATTGATGGCTACAGTGCAAAGATTGCAATCACCTCTGATTAATTCGTAATACTTCCGCTATTGGCCAAAATCCACTGTCGCAGCAAGAATACCATAATATTATATATTCACCTAACCACAAAAATTGAGATCGTAACCATGATTAAAGCAGGTTTTATTTAATAGGGCTGAACAACCCTATTTTATAAAAATATAAATATTTTTTTAAAATATTACTATACAGGTTGAACTATGCTTGTTGGATAGAAGGCATTCATTCTGGAGATCGATATAGGTTAGGGCAGCCAACTTTTATTAAAATTCGTGAAATAAGTAGCAGGAAGGTATACCTATAGGTTCTTGATTGAGGTTAAACCTTAATTCTACGCAGACTAAGTCGCGGGCATCATCAATTTAATTATAAACCTAGGCCTACATGATGTACCTACTTATAGTACATTAAATAACAATATTTTATTCAAGAAAAAAAGTTAGTTGACAGGCTCAAAGAAAATTGTAGCCTATATGGGCGAAGTATGGGCAAAATATTTTTATCTACTTACTTAATTGTCTTACTTTAAGTTGTGTTGAAATTGCCTGATATTGTTTGGATATTCCCTAGCCCTTCCCTTAACTTGTACCTACTCCTTCAGCATGAGTTCGTCATTGGTCCAACGAATAGGATGTGAACCTACGAACGTGTATTTCGGTTCAACCCCTTAGCCGTTTACACTTACAGCCATTGAGACTTAAGTACAAAATTTAATCCTCTGAGAAGTATCTCTAAAAAATCATTTAGCGGCCTGGCTTTGTTGGAAGCGTGGTAAATAGCAGATAATATAGAATATTATACTATCCACTAGACTAGCCACTTTTAAAGAATATAATTTAGAATTTTAACTTATCAAATTAGCCTTGTCGGGACAGAACTCCGGGCCTTCCATTTATAAGACCACAGCGCTCTTAACTACCCAGAGAGAACAAAAAAGGACATACCTAATTGTGTGATAGCGCCAGTGATAATGTCGGGAATAAACTCCGAGAGCCAGGGTTGACTGACGTCTGACGTATTTATTTAAGTCCAATGACTCGCAGCCTTACCTATTTCGCCTCACGAATATCGTAAAGGCAGAAGCGGGCTGGCTCTCATTGGTGCGTGTTGTCCACTAGAAAACAATACATCAATATGCAACTTCTTTACGTAAAATTATAATAGTAAATTTTAATCGAATTAATATATTCGATCTAAAATGAATTTATTATAAAAAATAATTTAATTTATATAAATATTTGCTCTAAAAATATTTTAAGTGGGCAGTTAAGTGTTGTGTTTATTTTTTGGGAATTTGAATTTCGGCTTAAAATGGATGAAGCGTACGCGCATCTTGAAGGAAATAATTTGAAGGAACACAAGAAATCCCTTCAGCCCCCAGATGGGGGTTGGGGCTATGTGGTATGCATTGGCGTTGGATTTACTTTCGTAAGTATTATGATTGATTACCTACTTTTGATTTTTTAGACATTTTTAGCTTAAAAAACAAATCTAAGGATTTTTTAAATTGTTGCTGAAACGTCAAACGTTTCTTACGGAACTTCGCATATGAAAAACGTTCAATAGGTGAATTCTGGATTCGAACTCCTCAATCACGATGCTTCAGGGATACTGCTCAGCTAAAACCGCGAGGATTTGGGATCTACTAAATTTTAATGAGCAGTGGACTTTGAGTAGGTACTCAAATCTAAACCATAGTACAATAATTGAACTTCCAGTTGCAACTTCTCAATGTTGATGCTGAATCTATTGAATAATAATTAATTATTGATTAATGATTTACCCTTATAATGTACTTGCTTGAGGTCCGACACCTTATTTTTTTATCTTGACTATAATAATTTTAAGATTGATGCAAGACCAAAAGGGCATAGTTACACAGTCAATCTGGACCGTGATTTGCTCTTGAGATCGCGGATCGTGATCTTAGTAGATGAATAATTGACTGTTGGTGTAGGTACAGGCCGCCAATAATAGGTAGGTAGGTAGTAGGTACATTTTATCAATAACTAGATGATTCCCGAGACTTCGTACGCGTGGATTTAGTTTTTTTAATTCCCGCGGGAACGCTTCTATTTTCCGGGATAAAAAGTAGCCTATGTCCTTCCCCGGCATACAACCTACCCCTGTACCAAATTTCATCAAAATCGGTTGAACGGATGAGCCGTGAAAGCGTAGCAGACAGACAGACAGACACACTTTCGCATTTATAATATTAGTATGGATATGGATAATCGCAGCAGCGCCAGTAGGTTGGTACCCAGAATAGGTACTTAATTGGTACTTAGGTAAGTACTAAGTAGGTAGTAGGTAGGTACTATATAATATAATTCACCTCGTGCGTTTAGGCTTGTAGTCAAGCTGAAGGACTGAAAAATTTTCAGTCCCTTTATTAGTAGGTATTAGGTAGGTATAATAGGTATATTAATTGACTAGCTGATGCCCGCGACTTCATCCGCGTGGATTGAGGTTTTTCGGTTCCCGCGGGAACTCTTTAATTTTCCGGGATAAAAACCTTATCTATATCCTATCGGTAGCCTATGTGCTAATTCAGACTATAATCTATCTCTGTGCCAAATTTCATCCAGATCCGTTCAGCCGTTGGAGCGTGATTGAGTAACAAACATCCATACATCCACACATCCATACATCCATACATCCATCCAAACTTTCGCATTTATAATATTTATTTGATTCTGCCACGCACAAATGAATAATGTAATTGTACACACAATGTAATGTAATGTAATTTATAAGTGGTAGTAGAAATAAAAGGTTTTTTAAAATTTATTTTATTTTATATCAATTGACTGACTGAAATCTGTCGATACTTAAACTGGAATTTACCTAGGTTCTTTCTATTATAGCGGATTTAACTCTCAGACTCCGCATACGATGTAAAAAATATTAAGTAGCATGCAATTTGTGGGTCTGGTGGGAGGCTTCGGCCGTGGCTAGTTACCACCCTACCGGCAAAGACGTATCTACCGCTAAGCGATTTAGCGTTCCGGTAAGATGCCGTGTAGAAACCGACTAGGGGTATGGGTTTAATTTTACTGCCATACCCCTAACAGGTTAGCCCGCTACCATCTTAGACTGCATCATCCATTGCATCATCATTCATCACTTATCATCAGATGAGATCGCAGTCAAGGGCTAACTTGTAGTGGAATAAAAAATTAAATTGACTACGGATATAATATACATATCGATGCCATTAATATTATTGTTTATATGATAAAATATCTGGATGGCCTCTTGTTCTTTCTGTGAGAAACGTAAACATAAAAATCTCGTCAATCCGTTGCTCTGTTGTGGCGTGATTGAAGGACAAACCAACAAACAAACACAGTTTCGCATTTATAATATTAGTATGATAATCATTATTGTATTATGTATTTATTTTACATAATATAATCGTAATCTCTTGATTTAGCATGTACATCCTGGTGCAATCTGCATGGATTAAAATTTAAATTTCATAAATTATTGTATCAGGCTTCTTAAAAAAATCACGAAATGTAAAGTAAGATCCTTCACATTTATACAAAAAATGTGTTCTTTACTCCAAAAAGATTATACTCGTCTGTTTGTCTGTAAGTTAAATTTTACTAAGAAAGTGCTGATAAGTACATTTAATGTTTCAGATGAATAATTTAGTAAGTACTAGCTGATGTCCGCGACATCGTCCGCGTGGTTTGAGGTTTTTTGGTTCCCGCGGGAACTCTTTAATTTTCCGGGATAAAAAGTAGCCTATGTGTTATTCCAGACTTTAATCTAGATACCTATCTCTGTGCCAAATTTCATCCAGATCCGTTCAGTAGTTCTGGCACGATTGAGTAACAAACATCCAAACATACATCCATCCGAACTTTCGGATTTATAATATTAGTTTAGAAGTATAGATTAGTATAGATTATTTATTTAAAAGTAGTACAACAACGCATGCAAGGCGTAAAATAGTCATTTATTAATATACAATTAATTATGAAATGCAAATAATTAAATTAAATTACATAATCAGAGAATTAAAGCAAGTAGACAATTAAACATCATTAAAATGCCTAGCTGTACGTATAAAAAATTTACATCGATTAACGAATTGATGCAATAACCATTATATTAGGCAATTTTACGTCATAATCAAATAATAGTAGTTTATGCAACTGTCATATAATGAAGGGTATTAAAACACGAGTGTGAGTTTATGAAACGAGCGCAGCGAGTTTCATAATAGTAACGAGTGTTTTAATACCCGTGTTATATGCAGTTGCATACACTACTTTATCTTCACTAATGCAATTTATCAAACAACAAGAGTAAAAGCTGACAATAGTTTATCGCGTACGTGTATTGTCACAGTGAACTTGCCGCCATTAAAATCTAACCAATGAGAGCGCAGCTGCGCGCGCAGGGCCAATCAGGAGCGAGCGCGCGCTGTTCGTTTTTTATTTAATTGGCACAAGATCTTACCAAAGAGTTTTGTGTATGTAAGTTTAGTAGTTTCGACGAAGTTTTCACGTATAACCCAACTGTTTTCAAAAGCCAGCCTAATATCAAAATTTTATACAACTTGTATGAGGATTTTGACATAAGGCTCGCCAGGTTAATTGGTCGCGTTTTATTGATGTTATAATGAGATTTTACGATATCGATGTGGATATTATACCATCATGTGAAATTGCTTAAATTGAGTGTTTTGTTATCTGCGCTATAACAGTAGTAATTATAAGTCAAGTATTGGAAACATAAGTAGAATGTTATAACATTAGTGTAGATAAAATATATTATAAATGCGAAAGTTTGGATGGATGTACGGATGTATGGATGTGTGGATGTATGGATGTTTGTTACTCAATCACGCCCCAACGGCTGAACGGATCTGGATGAAATTTGGCATATAGATAGATTATAGTCTGGAATAACACATAGGCCACGTATCCTGGAAAATTAAGGAGTTCCCGCGGGAACCGAAAAACCTCGATCCACGCGGACGAAGTCGCGGGCATCAGCTAGTAATGTTATAATATACATAAGAATAGACATAATAGCTTTTGTGACTTCATTTAAGTGGGTCTTAAAAAAACAGAATCGGAATTTGTTTAATGGGTTTATTTTAGGGTTGCTTTTGTCTGCTTTTACAGTATGTTTTTACATAAAACAATATATTTTTGGTTGTTATAATTTAAGACCCCATCATGTGGATTGAGTTCAAGTTTGGTTGGTTGATTACGATGGCTAAAATCTGTAATAATTGCGATATATTTATAATCTGCACAAATAAACAGGTGTGAATATATGACAGGCAGACAGATATATATATAAAAAAACAAGGTTTCCTTTTGTGATTCGGGACCTCAAGTAGGTACCTACGATTAAAAACGATCAAAGAAATCTAAATTAACATTAAAATTATCTTTGTTAAAGTTTTGTTCGATTGAAATGTTTATCAAATTCTATATAGATTACTAGTGTTTCGCTCTGTGCGCGAGCTGCTAAAGCAGCTCACGAGATGTGGTTAGACGTTAGTACTAAGTAGTACAGGCTTGACGTCTTTATTGTATTAAACCGAATTTATTTACTTAGATACACAATTCACCTTTAAGTAGAAAGATTTTAAAAATGGCGCTGATTTTTTAAAACTTTAGTATCACTTTCCTGTTTTGTAATCCCAGGGAGCCCTAATATCGATTTTGAACGAAATCGGTCAATTAACAAATAATTTCAAAATGGCGCGGATTTTTTTTAATTTTGGTAACAGTTTCCTGTTTTGTAACCCCAGGGAGTCCTAAATATCTATTTTGAACGAAATCGGTCAATTAACAAAGAATTTCAGATTGGCGCTGTTTTTTTTAAACTTTGGTATCAGGTTCCTGTTTTGTGATCCCAGGGAGTCCTAAATATCGATTTTGAACAAAATCGGTCAATTAACCCGGCAGCACTCGCGCCTCAAGAAATTACATCAGCACTCGCGTGTAGAGCATTTTGCTCACGTTTATGAATGTCAATAAATGCAAGTTTTACTAAAAAATATGAATAAAAAAATATTTTATTAAATAAAATACACATTATTTATTCTACAAAATATATATTCAAAAAGTTAACAATATTAATCTTTTTTATTTTAATTAACAATCATAGGAACTAATTTGCCAGTCTTGTAAGGCAGTCTTACGGATGATACCCGCCCGATTACCCGCGCGATGAGCAAAACGCCGCCTGATGGTACACGGCGCAACAAACCACCTCGTCCAAGTGACTGGCGCACACTGGCGAGAAGTGAACTGCATACAGGGGTGGGGGACGGAACAAAACTCAGCTACCAAATGAACGATGTACGTACGAATAATTTTCACAAAATGGCGTGTGTTTTAAATTTACTGTGAGCAAAATGCTCATAGCGCGAGTGCTCGCGGGTTAACAAATAATTTCAAAATGGCGCTGATTTTTTATAATTCTGGTATCAGGTTCCTGTTTTGTTATCCCAGGGAGTCCTAAATATCGATTTTGAACAAAATCGGTAAATTAACAAAGAATTTCAAAAAGGCGCTGATTTTTTAAAACTTTGGTATCCGTTTCCTATTTTGTAATCCCAGCCCCCCTAGCATGGGCCGAGATAATTTTCTCCCCGAGGAAAGGATTAAAATTTTATTCATAAATAAATAATTAAAAACGTTAAATAACGGTGGATAAATAGTCCCCTGAGTCCCCGTGAAATGTCAAACGGTGATTAACTTCTCCTCTCCCCTGTTGCCGTGCTCTGAGGGGTGGATAAGTTAATTTTATCTCTTGTCAGTGGATACAGTTGGGGGATAATTTTTTTATCTCCGACCCATGCTAGCCCTGCTGGTAGCGTAAATATCAATTTTGAACGAAATCGGTAAATTAACAAAGAATTTCAAAATGGCGCTGATTTTTTAAAACTCTAGTATCAGTGTCCTGTTTTGAAATCTCAGGGATCCCTAAATATCGATTTTGAACGAAATCGGTCAATTAACAAAGAATTTCAAAATGGCGCTGATTTTTTTAAATTTTGGTAAGTACAAGTTTCCTGTTTTGTTATCCCAGGAAGTCCTAAATATCGATTTTGAACGAATTAGGTCAATTAGCAAAGAATTTCAAAATGGCGCTGATTTTTTTCAATTTTGGTATAAGTTTCCTGTTTTGTAATCCCAAGAAGTCCTAAATATCGATTTTGAACGAAATCGGTCAATTAACAAAGAATTTCAAAATGGCGCGGATTTTTTTTTAATTTTGTAACAGTTTCCGAAAAATGTTGAAATGTAATGAAAATACAACGCTAATCAAAAAACAAAAGACTGAGTTTGAAAAAAAAATGAATGTCATGGTTTTAAAACAAAATTAATTTGAATTTAGAATACAGAGCCATTATATTATTTAAACTTTTTTTATTTGAAATGACCAGTATTGAAGAAAGGCAATTTCATAGGACCTATACCTTACCTATTGTTTATGTATACTTTTTACCTTTTTCATTAAAATTCTTTTTTCTACCTAACTTGTGTTTATTATTTATATTCCAATTTTATAACAATAACCATCAAAATAAATAAAATAGTATTCTTTTTTTTATTCTTAGAATAGAAAAACTTTAAGTTAACAAAGACAGTACACAAAAGCAGAATAATAAAATAAAAGCAAAATAATAAGTGTCTGCAGCCCCTGCGAGTGTACCCACAAATCAGGTATTAGTTACTACGTAAGGTGTACCGACACTATGTTACCGAACGCACTTTACTATCTTCAATAATTCGCCATAATAAATTTTCTATGGAAAAATTAACTCCGCCATCTTGAATTTTTTTCCTGATCATCAAGTTTGCCCAGAAACCACTCTTCCATCTTGTATACTTTCTGAGATAGACACCAAATAAATTTGTATGGCAGCCATCTTAAATCCGCCATTTTGATTTTTTTTTCAGTTCATTGTCTATGGGATGAAGTTTCGAATGACATTTGGTCTAGCAGTTCCCACCTATCTTCAATGCTTCGATCGGTTCATTACGGCAAATTGGCCGCCATCTTGTTTTTCAGAAATGTCATAATTTTTCCCTACTCCCATCCTGCACACTGAACATATCTCCTATATGTAAACTACCCCGTTTCGGATCTGTGGCGCAACGGTTCAGGGTCGACAAATCAAAAATTTGAAAACACTACAGCTCGGCCGCCATCCTGTTTTTCAAATTTTTTCCACTTTTTCTATTGATCGTTTACTAATTTCTTTAATAATTGCGAGTTGTAACGAAATCGGTTGGAAAACAAAAGAGTTGCAAGAATCACGTCGGCCGCCGTCTTGTTTTTCCGAAATGTCATAATTTTTCCCTACTCGAATCCCACACCCGAACACATCTCCTTTACATCATTGTATCGTTTTCTGTCTCTTTCTAGGAGAACAATAAATTATGTCAATGAGTCTTAATCGCCATATAATTTGGTATGAAAAAAAATATTCCGCCATCTTGAATTTTTTTTCATTTCGCTAAATAGACCTTCTCGTCCTGATCATCTCTTGCCAACAAACCACACTTCCATCTCTTATACTCTGCAAGATAGACACTGACGAAACTTGTATGGCAGCCATCTTAAATCCGCCATTTTGAGATTTTTTCCAGCTCACTGTCGATTGGATAAAGTTTGGAATGACATTTGGTAGAGCACCCCCCACCTATCTTAAATACCTTGGCCGTGCTCTTTACCCGTCTCCGAAATCCTCAATCATCAGCTGTCTCCATATTTTTCTTCAAGTTTAATTTTCTGACTTGTACACGAAGCCATCAGAGGAAAAAAAAATTTTCATACAAAATTTTACAGGAGGAATTTTTTGGGGAAAATCTCGAAAACTACCCCAAATGTGGCAACACTGTATAGATACCTCGATACTGCCGGTCGAGTTACACAATCGATCCATACATGTCAACTTTCCCAAATGTGGCCAACTGCCTCAAAAACGTGATCGAAATTTTGAAAAACACAAAAAGAATACAAAATGGCCGCCACCCCGTTTCACAGAAACATTTTACATAGTTTCATAATTTTCCCGTAAACTACAGGATATACCGCTCCTGATGACGTTTCAATTTTTTATCTCGCTTGCACCCAGCCGAAATGATCGCTCCTGAAAAAGACCATGTCGAAAATCACTTTTACTTTGATAAATTCCAGTGTTGCCAGACCTCGGCGACGAAAACACCCAAATGTCATTCGCACAAGTGAGACACGTGGTTGCTCATACTCGAATTTTGCAAAAAGTGCGTATTTCGATTTTTTAATTTTTGGGGTAAATCTTGAAAATTTCCCGAGAAATGGGGTAATTTTTTTTCCTTAATCCTCTGTCACACAATCGCTTCGTAGAAGTCGAAACGCTCCGACGTTGCCAACTGTGAGAAATTTGAATTTTAAAATTGCGTATTTTCGTACCTCAAACAAAAAGGCCGCCGCGACAGCCGCCATCTTTAATTTTTAAAAACCACTCCCATTTTGTCAAAATACAGGATAATTGTGGGCGAAAAAAGAAAAAAATATCATGCTCGACCACGCCGTTTCTATTTATCGTTTACTAATTTCTTCAATAATTGCGAGTTGTAACGAAATCGGTTAAAAAACAAAAGAGTTGCAAGAATCACGTCGGCCGCCTTCTTGTTTTTCCAAAATGTCATAATTTATCCCCACTCGAATCCCGCACCCGAACACATCTCCCGTACATCATTGTATCGTTTTCTGTCTCTTTCTAAGAGAACAATGACGTCTTTTATAGTTCCTAATCGCCATATAATTTGGTATGAAAAAAAATATTCCGCCATCTTGATTTTTTTTCATTTCGTTAAATAGACCTCCTCGTCCTGGGCCCCAATCATGTAAGAAAGGCCGATCAAACGTTAAAGATTTTCGTCGAAGTAAAATAAACCATAAGTGCATTGTATTAGAGCTCAATTTCGGTTGCCTATTCTTATACGTTTAGGTATGTACGATACCCTAAACGTATAAGAATGGGCAGACGAAATTGAGCTCTAATTCAATGCTGTCATGGTTTATTTTACTCCATCTTATTTTTCGAATTTTTTCTATTTTTTTTATTGATCGTTTATTAATTTGTTCAATAATTGTGAGTTGTAACGAAATTGGTTGGAAAACAAAAGAGTTGCAAGAATCACGTCGGCCGCCATTTTGTTTTTTCGAAATGTCATAATTTTTCCCTACTCGAATCCCGCACCCGAACACATCTCCCCTACATCATTGTATCGTTTTTTGTCTCTTTCTAGGAGAACAATGACGTCTTTTATAGTTCCTAATCGCCATTTAATTTGGTATGAAAAAAAATATTCCGCCATCTTGAAATTTTTTCGTTTCGCTAAATAGACCTCCTCGTCCTGATCATCTCTTGCCGAGAAACCACAATTCCATCTCTAATACTCTCCGAGACAGACACTGATGAAATTTGTATGGCGGCCATCTTGAATCCGCCATTTTGGAGATTTTTCAACTCACCGCCAATTGGATGAGGTTTCGAGTGACATATTTTGTTTGAGAACCCCCCACCGATCTTCAATACCTTGGCCGTGCTCTTTACCCGTCTCCGAAATCCTCAATCATCAGCTGTCCCCATATTTTTCTTCAAGTTATATTTTCTGATTTATATACGAAGCCACCAGTGAAAAAAAAATTTGTCATGCAAAATTTTACAGGAGGGAGTTTATAGGGAAAATCTCGAAAACTACCCCAAATGCAGCAACACTGTTTAGATATCTCGATACTGCCGGTCGAGTTACACAATCGATCCATACATGTCAATTTTCCCAAATGTTGCCAATTGCCTCAAAAACGTGATCGAAGTTTTCAAAATCACAAAAAGAATACAAAATGGCCGCCACCTGGTTTCACAGAAACATTTTACATAGTTTTATAATGTTCCCGTGAACTACAGGATATACCGCCTCTGATTACGTTTCAATTTTTCATCTCGCTCGCACCCAACCGAAATGATCGCCCCTGAAAAAAGACCATTCCAGAAAGAAAAGAAAATCACTTTTACTTTGATAAATTCCAGTGTTGCCAGACCTCGGCGACGAAAATACCTAAATGTCATTTGTACAAGTGGAACACGTGGTTGCTCGTACTCGAATTTTGCAAAAAATACGTATTTCGATTTTTTTATTTTTGGGGTTAATCTTGAAATTTTCTTGGGAAATGGGGTATTTTTTTTCCCCCAATCCATACCTCGAGTCCGTACACACAATCGCCCTATAGAAGTCAAAAGGCTCCGACGTTGCCAACTGTGAGAAATTTGAATTTTAAAATTGCGTTTTTTCGTACCTCAAGTCGAACGGCCGCCGCGACAGCCGTCATCTTGAATTTTTAGAAACCACTACCATTCTGACAAAATACAGGATATTGTCAGGCGAAAAAATAAAAAAATATTATGCTCGACCACACCGTTTCGGATCTGTGGCGCCGCGGTTCGGGGTCGAAAAATCAAAAATTTGAAAATACTACAGCTCGGCCGCCATCTTGTTTTTCCAATTTTTTCCACTTTTTCTATTGATCGTTTACTAATTTCTTCAATCGTTGCGAGTATTAACGAAATCGGTTGGAAAACTAAAGAGTTGCAAGAATCACGTCAGCCGCCATCTTGTTTTTCTGAAATGTCATAATTTTTCCCTACTTCCATCCCGCACCCGAACACATATCCCATACATCATTGTATCATTTTCTGTCTCTTTCCAGGAGAACAATAAATTATGTCAATGAGTCCTAATCGCCATATAATTTGGTATGAAAAAAAAAATTCCGCCATCTTGAATTTTTTTTTATTTCGCTACATAGACCTCCTCGTTCTGATCATCTTTTGCCAAGAAACCACTCTTCCATCTTTTATACTTTTTGTGATAGACACCAAATAAATTTGTATGGCGGCCATCTTAAATCCGCCATTTTAAAATTTTTTTCAGCTCACTGTCAATTGGATGAAGTTTCGAATGACATTTGGTCGAGCACCCCCCACCTATCTTCAATACCTTGGCCGTGCTCTTTGCCCGTCTCCGAAATCCTCAATCATCAGCGGTCTCCAAATTTTTGTTTAAGTTTAATGTTCTGACGTGTGTACGAAGCCATCAGTGAAAAAAAAATTTTTCAAACAAAATTTTACAGGAGGATATTTTTGGGAAAATCTCGAAAACTACCCCAAATGTGGCAACACTGTTTAGATATCTCGATACTACCGGTCGAGTTACACAATCGATTCATACATGTCAACTTTCCCAAATGTTGCCAACTGCCTCAAAAACGTGATCGAAATTTTGAAAAACACAAAAGGAATACAAAATGGCCGCCACCTCGTTCCACAGAAACATTTTATATAGTTTCATTAATTTCCCGTAAACTACAGGATATACCGCTCCTGATGACGTTTCAATTTTTTATCTCGCTCGCACCCAGCCGAAATGATTGCTCCTGAAAAAGACCATGTCGAAAATCACTTTTACTTTGATAAATTCCAGTGTTGCCAGACCTCGGCGACGAAAATACCCAAATGTCATTTGTACAAGTGAGACACGTGGTTGCTCATACTCGAATTGTGCAAAAAGTGCGTATTTCGATTTTTTAATTTTTGGGGTAAATCTTGAAAATTTCCCGAGAAATGGGGTAATTTTTTTCCCCAATCCATACCTCGAGTCTGTACACACAATCGCACCGTACAAGTCGAAACGCTCCGACGTTGCCAACTGTGAGAAAATTGATTTTTAAAATTGCGTTTTTTCGTACCTCAAACAAAAAGGCCGCCGCGACAGCCGCCATCTTGAATTTTTAAAAACCACTCCCATTCAGTCAAAATACAGGATAATTGTAGTCGAAAAAAGAAAAAAATATCATGCTCGACCACGCCGTTTCGGATCTGCGGCGCCGCGGTTCGGGGTCGAAAAATCAAAAATTTTAAAGCACTACAGCTCGGCCGCCATCTTGTTTTTCCAATTTTTTCCACTTTTTCTATTGATCGTTTCCTAATTTCTTCAATAATTGCGAGTTGTAACGAAATCGGTTGGAAAACAAAAGAGTTGCAAGAATCAAGTCGGCCGCCATCTTGATTTTCTGAAATGTCATAATTTTTCCCCACTCGAATCCCGCACCCGAACACATCTCCCCTACATCATTATATCGTTTTCTGTCTCTTTCTAGGAGAACAATTATGTCAATGAGTCAGTCAGTCAGTGAGTCAGTGGTAATCGAGCTATATATAGTATAATAGACCAACCATGAATCATATTTGAGAGTTAAACCTACTGAAAAGTTAGAGCTTAGAGTTTAGCATTTGATCCTATACTACGTGAGTCGTGAACATTACCTTTCGTGATTCTACTTACCCAAGTAGAATCTGCTAACTATTTCTCGTGATTTCTATGTTATCAGTTTTATGTAAGGTTAACAACCCAGGATACCTATTACCGTTATCAAGACCTAAAAAAAATAATTCATTCCTCTTTATAGCACATTTTATAAAAAAGAGAAAATAAAATATAGTGCTTCCTACATTGTTAAGTATCGTTTTTTTTATGCACCTTACCGTTACTAATACTTTTTTAAACAGGAATATTGTATATTTGTGGGCATACTACCATTGCTTAAAGCAGTAGGTATAGTTTTAAGATGTTATAGTACATTACTGCAGCGGCCATCAAAACCACATACGTAAGTCCATCAATGCCTAGTTGTGGCCAAGGCTTGTATAGTGCTTTTCTCAAATAATGCGCGGAAATTAAAACTAAGTGTTCATCACACTCATTGTCTTCACTTGAACTCATTTTGTCAAAAACATTTCAAAATCAATGACGAACAACGAACAACAATAATTTTTCCCGCGTCAAACGTCAATGTCACGTGTGTTCATTTGTTTTTTTTTTTCAATAAACAGCTTTCTATTTGCAAGCTAGTTCGAAATTTAAATAAAACCTTTGATAAGTTACCTCCTTGGTTGTCATGTTTCGGAGTAAAAGATCGTTCCACTTTTAAACTACACGACAGATATGAATTTAGTATGTAATTTATTTGGCCGCTAAACCACGACAGATATGGATTTTCATACAACTTTAGAAGGCCGCTGCTCGCATGAGTATTTGGCCAGTACAGCAATTTCGATTTATCTCGAAGAAGGTTGTCAAAATAATGCTCAAATTTCCAAGCATGTTTGAGAAAAATTTATTTGACGTACATTAATATTAATAAAAAACTAACATGTGTCAACAATATTAAAATAATAAACTGTTGCAAAATAACGACGTGAACTTATTAATAGTTTTATTTCTGTTTTATAATAAGTTTAACATAATGAGTACTTATCTATTGTACAAGGAAATAAAGCTAGATGCAGAACTGGAAGCGACTTCGAAAGATCCCGTTTCGTCAACTTTTGAAGGGAAAATTTAAAAAATTATAATTATGTACTCTGTTCAACGTAAGCTGTAAATTGATGATCCACTAGCTTATGTAAAGCCATGAAGTTATAACGCTCAGACAGACAGACGGACTGACGGACGGACGGGCAGACGGACAAGTTCAAATTCACTCAAGTAGACTCAAAGACCTCGCTTCGGCATTTTCTCACACCTCTAGTGATTATTTTTCTCATCCTTCACCTTCCTTATCCTTTCAATAAATATTGCAAATAACGCACTGTAATTTATGGCATATTATCCTTTCAATAAATATTGCAAATAACGCACTGTAATTTATGGCATATAAATATTTCATTTATTTATTACAACGAGATAAAACAATTATTAACTGCATCAAAAGTGAATAAATAAGTTCTTAGTAGAAGGTATTTTTACCTATGTAGGTACACAAAGACAAAGTACACAAATGTTATCCTTTTGTATTAGCATCTTCTTCGACTTACCTACCGCTATCATCTCGTTCCCCCCTTTTTTACCTCTACTTTGTCGACTTAGTCGAGTTGACATAAATCGATGAGATGCCTTGAAATACTGTAAAAAATCACTTTTGGCATAATTTAGTACTAAACTCTTTTTTTTGGTTAGATAAGGCGGTAACCTATACTATTTTGCTTTTGTAAGCTTTTGCATATAAACTTTATGGCCCTGATCTTCGATAAAAACCTGGGTTGAATTGTTTTAGGAGTTTTTAAATATTATATCCTCAAAGATGGATGAAATATATTATTTCCGTAGACGTAAGTATATCGTAGACGATTCGCAGACGATGTCGCAGATGAAAACAAGTTATATACCTAGGTATATTTCATTGATCCATGAGAAATATTCTGAATAGAATGCAAAGCAGGTTTTTTATTTAAATACCAGCTTTGTCAGAATATCGGCTTTCCTGGTTAATCGGATATAATATGTTGTCAAGGTGATGGCCGTTAACTAATAGATTGACACGATGGACAATGAGCACTTAGCGCCACTTGTGACTTGATAAGATGCAAAAAATAATAGAAAAACATGGAAAAATAATAGTTTATTTCATTATTTTTCAATTTTTCAATTTCAATTTGTTTATTTAAAAAGTTTACACAAAACACACAAATATAATACATTCACTAGAAACTAACTAATATCATGTAAATAAAAGTAATAAAATAACATAAAAATAACATGAAAGTTAGACTTGCATAATAATTTGGCCATTTGCGTGGGTGGTAGGTCTGACTCCTAACTAGTTGCCTGTATTTAGGATGTCATTCCCGATTTCCCGCGGAGCTTAGGGCTTTGCAAGTTATACAACCTGTTTTGTAATAATATTATACACTAACACTATTAAATCCTTTCATTCTGACAAAAGATTAGATTAGATTATAACTATACATAGATTATTTCATAATTAGAAGTGGCGGGTGGCGGTTTCTTAGGTCATAATATAAGTAGGTAGTAGGTACCTAGCAAGTTGGCTAGTTTTCTTTTACTTTGAGTTCAAAAACATTCTTGCACCTAATTCAAGATTTATAATTTAATTGGGTACTCGAAGGATAATATTTATTAATTAGTTTGAGGGGCGAGTGACCTAGTTTTGATAATGCATATATCAATCGATTGCGATTGTTTGTTGTAATTTTTCTTCCATATAATTTAAGGTCATATTAATTTCATCCTAAAATACATTTAATTTTGCTCTCGATGCTATACAATTTATTAATTCCAGCAGCTTACAAAAGCTAAAGAGAAGGGAACCACATTGCTTACTTTAACACGAAAAATAAATTTTCAACTGATCGTTTTACGCCAACTTTTCGAGGATTTAAGCGCAAAACACACAGGACGCGGGCGCGGGTCTGGTCGAGTTCCTCGCGTGAGACGCGCTGCTCGTTGTCTTCACACACAACGCGGGTGCGGGTTGATGGCGGGTCGGGCGCGGGCGTCCCTTCAACGTTGCCATCGGCAGCGCAAATGCATATTGATTGAAATTTGAAATCAATCCGCTGCGATATTCTTGCTTTCAAAACAATATTTTTATAGTTTATAACAAATAAATATATTAAGGAACACATTCTATAACTGTCATTCAAATCCATTTTCAAAACGAACTATCTTTTGTAAATAAATACAAAACCAACTCCCGTATCGCGCCGCGCACGACCCGAGCACGCGTCAATGTGAATGCCTATCGGAGAATACGTGTATTACGACGGATTCGCCCGCTCGCTACCCGCGCGCTGTCTGTGGTGGCGGGCGACGGGCGCGGCTCCCGCGCGTCACCCGCCACACGCCCGACCCGCGCCCGCGTTCTGTGTGCTGTCATCCATATAAATACAAGGAATTCAATCCGCCGCGCACCGGACCCGGTCCGCGCGTGACCCGCGCCCGTTCCCTGTGTGTTTCACCATCAGTCGACTCGACAAGTCACTGAATGACACAAGAAGCTGTAAAAAAGAGTACGAGAAAAAGAGAGTATTATCGGAACCGAATGATAACGGTAATAATTTAAAGGAGAACATTTGACATTGTGTATAACAATGCCTTTAGCGGTATTTAGCATTAAGTTTATTCACTATTAATTTATTAATTTATCTCTTTGTAATAAATAAATGACTAAATAAATAATTGAAATTAACATTTATTGAAAACAATACAATACAACTTAAAGCTAGCTAGCCTAACCTAATTACTATATAAATCATAGCCCGCGTGGAATGGTGGCAAGAATGAAGGTTATTATAGGCTGCATTTGCGCACTGGACAGCCAGGCTGATCCTTTGTGCAAAAAATGAGCCAGCCATAGAGGTATAATATATACATATATGTAGTACATTCTTACTCAGCCAGGAGCCAGCCCTTCTGTCACCAGATGAAGCAATCAACCGCGGAGTTTTAATCAATCGATCAATAATTATATTTAATTGAATTTTTATATGTAATGTACTTGTAAATAAGGGATGATACCGAATTTTCACAAAACTTCCACGGGAGCGGAGTCGCGGCCGGTCACTAGTTAAGAGGATATGGCATGAACGGGAAACTTTGAGAATAGGTATTGAACAGTTATATTGCCGTCGCGCTGCTCCTCGAATATAATTCCATAACACCCGATAGGGACAACTGCAGCTTGGACCGATAATACCTATGAAAAACAGTCGAATTCTTACTCTCGTATTTTTCTGTTTCCTCCTCCAAAACATAACCGATTTTAATTCTTTTTTTACGAATAATTTAAGAAGGACTCGGGCTATGCCGGTATGTTTTTCTTTTTTTGATTATATCCGTCAAATTTATTTGCCGGATCTCTGATGATGGCACGAAAACTGGGCCATTTTTTGCCATTTTTGAAGGTTCCTTGTTCTTAAAATAATTAATTTATTGAAAAAAGCAAAACATAGGCGCATGGCACGGACACATATGAATTTTATGGAGCAAGAATATTTTCTCTATTGTAATTATCCACGGAGGAAACAGACAAATGTTTTTGTATGGAGAAATCGCCGGGAGAATTCCTCTTAATAAAAGTTGAAATTTAAAATAAACTGGTCGGATGAATAAAAATAATATTAAATGTATACGGTAGGTAGGTAGGTACTTTGTATGTCAACCAGTGATCATCAGGTCGAGTGGGAGTTTTTTTACGTGTTCGATCGCGACAACGTTAACTACCATTTACGAGTATATGGAATTGATCGAGCGCTAGCTGTCAAGCGCTTAAGGGACCGGCGACCGCCGCTCGCAACTTCTACTCGAACCGCAAATATAAATTTGCCGGTATATTGCTATCCCTATTTGGCTGAAGACACATGATCGCGTGCAAGCGCGATAGCAATATGAGCGTACAGAATTTGTTATACATTTAGTCTTGTTCCGTGAATACCAAAAATGATGAATGAAAAATTGTTGTGTTTTTAACTTCGTGTTGTTATTCTGTAACTTGACAATATAGGCTATGTTCCTGATCAATTAGTACGTGAGATATCGTTGGTTTTAATATGAAACAAATAAGGAGAAAACATGTCGTTTATGTCGCAAAAACATGCAAAACGCAATGTGCTTACATTTAATTTTGGGAAAGTATTTTGGAAAAATAATTATCCAGGAACCTAGATAAATACAAGTTCAATCTTAATAATCGCATAATATGGAGGAAATATGCTCGAATTACTAATTATTTTGGTATTACGTTTGTATGAGCAAATAGCCCTCCGCTGGCGCCTTAACAGCCATACAAATGGTAATTAACGTTGTCGCGAACGAATGGGAAGGAAATCTTCCACTAGGCACTCAGACTAGGTTCTTAAAGAGTTATAAAAGAATTTGCATACTACGCATGTTACCGCTGATGTACCTACTATTGGGAACTTTGTCTACAAAAATAACTTTTATAGGTTTTTAAAACCTTGTATAATTCAATATTCTAACACGTGACTCATGAAGTGTGATCTAAATTAGTAACAAGCGACGCATGCAAAAAATCTGATTCTTTTTAAGTCAGCATAATCAAAAAAAGTGAAATATTTTTTACGCAAATATTAATCAAATTCTAGACACGAATTTCGAATCCCTAGAGTAAAGAGGACTATGTGGAGAAGGATCTGTAGTGATCGCTAGGGTCTTATACTTGGGAGGGTCAGGTTTCGATGCCCGGCAGACACAATTTGAAAATTTATACTGAATTTTCTCTGTTTTTCTACTTTCTTGGAACCCTAAAGATTCGTAAACCTAACCTTTACCTTTGTATTATTCTCAAAATTAGGGCGATCTTTATAGTATTAAGGAATTGGTCCACCGCGGAAGAAGTTATATAATTATATGTTTTTTTATGTATAAGAACAGAAACATTCGAGTGCGGAGAAATGGTATTGAAACATCTATGCACGATGCTGCATAACAGATTTTTCTCTTCCTTCTGGTTTATAACATCTAAATATTCCGGATATTTTCATATTTCATCAACTGAAACGATTGTTAACGAAACTTTTAGTTCATAATCTTCAATCTAGAGAAGATGATCTACCTGATAGAGTGGGTAGAATGTATTTTCATAGTTTCTTTTGTAAAACAAATTGGTAGTCTAACCTAAGTTTTTAGCTCTTTCTTTGCTCAGTTGGATATTTCAAACATTTAAATTCATTTTTTTGCATTGGTTTTCAAGGTATATTGCATATGAACGTATTTTACAGGTATTCTAATATCTTTTATCGCGCCGGGTAGTTGCTTTCGGTCTGGTAGCTAAAATAGGATTTGTGAACTCGACCTGTTACGAGTAAGAGGATTAGTGAACTGCTTTCGCAGTTATGGAGTGGATTAACCTAATTTTTTGTGATACAAACTAATTAGGCAGTCATTATTTTATATTCACCTCAGTCCCCAGGGCAAAGTTTGATTTCAATTAAAAGGATAATCTTCAATTCTTGTGATAAGTATCTATAAACTAAAACAAGTACGATAGAGTTTTTAAAATTAGTTTCCACCTCCATAATTCAACGGAAGAAATTACCTAATCAATACTAATATTATAAATGCGAAAGTGTGTTAGTGTGTAAACTTGAACTTGATTGTTTTGACAACATATTTGCAACTTTTAGATATAACGGCCTTTCGTAAAGTAATTCTTCTTCATTGCGCTGAAAATTCTCATTTTAATCAAAAACAATCCATGCACTTAATTATAATTTGTACCTATTAAAATGTATTTCAGATCATCACTGAATTAAAAAAAAGAAAATGTAGTAACTGCCCTTATGACGACGCGACGGTAACAATTAAATATTTTCCAGAAAATCCTTGTTTTAAAGTGTTCTTAATGATTGTTTTAATAGTCCATAAACATTAATTAAACAAAAGGATGTCTAAGACCAGATAATTATAAATATTAGCAATTCTAAGAGAAATGTTTGAATTGTAAATTATAATTTACTTAATCAATTATACCTAATTGAGGTTAAATTATATAAATGGTTCTAATAATCAAATGAATTATGTATATAAATGTAGTAAGTAGTTCGGAAAAGAAAGTAGTTTGTTTTTCATTTAATGGCCAATTACTAGATTTTATGGTATTTTTTATAGTAAATGTACTTATTGGTTTTAACGCTGCAAGTTTGTTTAGGTAAAATGTTGCGACAGTTATCCCTAACCGTTTGAGCTGAAATTTTGCGTACACGTGACTTGGATGACAATAGGGCTGATTCTGTAGTGCACAATCTTTAAACTAAACTAAAATTAGAGCATTACAAATATTGCTAACCCTTTCATAATACTCTCTACGGAAAGGGACAGAACTAGATTTAAAGCTGCCATTTTAGTTTAGTTTAGAGATTGTGTTATACAGAATCAGCTCCAATGAATGGCTAGCTAAGTGACGTCATTCTAAATTCAATATGGCGGATTCCCAAAGATGGCTGACTAAGTTATTTTTATCTAATACATAATAATATATATGGATTGCTGAGAAGAATACAAAAAATAAAATGACGTCACACTAAATTCAATATGGCGGACGTTGTATCGTCGTTGTTTTTAAAAATGGTTTTTAATGATTTTATGAGTTATTTATATGATAGGACCGACAGTATTTAAAAGCTCAAGTGGTTACCCATTCGCTTTCGCCGGAATCTACATATTGTTTCCCTTCTGTATTGTGTATTGTTCAATCCTATGACTCTAAGTTATTTAAAAGAAAACTTTTTAATATCTTGGTCATCACAGACCAGAAAGAGTTTTTCGATCAGCCGAAAAACTCGTTCTTGAAGTGCCTACATATCGGACAACATTTTTCAAAAATTCATATAAGTTCAAGGCCATTAGCTTGTGGAATGAACTGCCCTCGCAAATACGTTGAGCTAAAACTCTTAATAAGTTTAAAATTGACGCAAAAAATCATTACATGTCTCTCTGTAATCATCAATAGCGACATGTTTAATTTGTCCATTATTTATATTATGTGTATTTAGTTTTTGTATTTAATCTTACGTATGTCTATTTTATTTATTTTGTATATATTAGTGTATTAATACGTTATTATTTTATGATATTGGTTAGTTTATGTATCTACTAGCTGATGCCCGCGACGTGGATTGAGGTTTTTCGGTTCCCGCGGGAACTCTTTAATTTTCCAGGTTAAAAAGTAGCCTATGTGCGATTCCAGACTATAATCTATCTCTGTGCCAAATTTAATCCAGATCCATTCAGCTGTTGGAGCGTGATTGAGTAACAAACATCCATACATCCATACATCCATCCAAACTTTCGCATTTATAATATTTATTTGATCTATTTTTGATTTATTTTATGAGTAGCGATCTATTCTGGAATAGATCGCTACTTAGCGATAAGAGTTCCTTATTTTTACCTAAGTTTTAAGTTTTCATATTTGTTACCTGTTCCTTTTGTGTTTTTGTCATGTACAATAAAGAATATACATATTTACTCTTTTTATAAGGTATTTGGTTTTTAGGATTAACTATGCAGGATCTTCAAACTGTATGAAATAAAGCACACTCTATCAATTCAGTATACTAGAGCCCTATTATTAAAATCATTCAATCATTTCATAAGCTCGGTTGAATTTTGAGGTTTAGTTATTTAAACCTCAAAATTCAACCAAGCACATTTTGAAATTGAGAAGATTGGAATTCAATGTTTTTTCGTGAATTGTATTAAGAGTGTAAGTATTATTGTTTCTTTTCAGATGCTAGGATTTGGTTCATCTAACGCCTTCGGGATTTTGTTCAATAACTTCTTCATAGAACAAGATGGTGCTAGCGGTCTTCCCCTTGTTATAGGTGTCTATAACGGAGCCTTATCTGTGTCAGGTAAATAATCAAATAAATATTATAAATGCGAAAGTTTGGATGGATGTATGGATATATGGATGTATGGATGTATGGATGTATGGATGTATGGATGTATGGATGTATGAATGTTTGAATGAATGCTGAATGGATCTGGATTCTATGTCCTTCCGCGGGACACAATCTATCCCTGTACCAATTCATCAAAATTGGTGGAACAGATGGGCCGTGAAAGCGTAGCAAACAGACAGACACACTTTCGTATTTATAATATTAGTACGGGCTCGACAATACCTTCTGCTTCCATCTGATGGTAAATGAGGATGGTGAGTGAAGTGAGGTTCCGTTCAGCGCTACTGATATGTAGGTAGGATGATATTATACTGATTGATTAACTGCCTCGTTGGTCTAGTGGTTAGCATGTTCGACTGCGGCCGACGAGGTCCCGGGTTCGAGTCCCGGGTCGGGTCACAACAAGTACCTACTGGGTTTTTCTGACAAGAAATTCTCAGTACTAGCCCGGAGTTAGGAAGTTGGCGGTGTTTCACCCCCGTGCCTCGGAGAGCACGTTAAGCCGGCGGTCCTGCGCCTGATCTCTCTCCGGTTGTGTCGGATTTTCCGTCCCATCGGGCTATGAGAGTAAAGGAACAGAGAGTGCACCTGTGTTTGCGCGCACACTTGTGCACTATAATATCTCCCGCGCAGATGGCTAATCTCTCTGGAGATTGGCCGCCGTGGCCGAAATTCGGTCGGGAGGACATTATTATTATTATTATTATACTGATTAAAGGCCTATCAATAGATAGGCCATCCATCCGTCAGCCTGTATCGTCGTACCGACAAATATCAACACCGCCTACGGCCTACTCCGTTTCGAGAACTCGCCAAAAAGACGGCACCTTCTTTATCCAGACCCAAATTTGGAAATTATATTATATAGTTACTTACTCAAAAATTGACGGAGTTAAAAATCGATTTGGAAAATGTAAATCATCATATCATACTAATATTATAAATGCGAAAGTGTGTTTGTTTGTTGGTTAGTCCTTCAATCACGGCGCAACGGAGCAACGGATCGACGTGATTTTTTTGCATGGGTATAGTTTAGGACCTGGAGAGTGACATAGGCTACTTTTTATCCCGGAAAATTAAAGAGTTCCCACGGGAATAAAAAACTTAAACCACGCGGATGATCGCGGGCGTCAGCTAGTCTACTATATTAAATCGCACCACATTATATTCAGTTAGGTCTATTCCGGTCCAATGTTGAAATAAATTAGGAGTATGAATCCATAAAACTGCCATACCTACCTAGTACCTACTCTTACGTAGGTAAGGTAAGTAGAATTATAGCTGAAATTATGTATGCAAAAGTGTTGCTTACTTGGCACAGAAGTCTAAAAACAATCTAGTATAAAGAATTGCAGAACTTTTCAAAACCTGAACGTACAGAGTTAGCATGAAAATATTTTGTAACAAAACATTTCTGTAGGTCATTGATTCGATTGCAATTATTCGCGGATGAAATCAAAGAAGAACAATAATTATTGAATGTATTGTTTGAATTATAATTCTGTCATCGTAAACAATATCTCGATTAATTTATCTATCAAGTAGTAGCTAGTAGTGAACAAACCAATTCTATGGTTTGTTCACTAATTGGATCGTAATCAGGCCAAACTTCAAGGATTTCGTTTATGGCCACAATTGATCTTGTACAGTCCTTCATCTGAAAGTAATCTAAAGCTGATTGAGTAAAGAAGCCGATTTATGATTGTCAATGGCAAATCCATTCATCTATATCGTTTATTAATTTGACCGATATTTAGATAGCAACAATGCCAAGTCCAGTACGGGATAAGGTTACATATGCCACTCGATACCAACGGTCGTTATCCAATGTAGATTGTACACTAAGAGGCAAGAGCCCATGATGGTTGAAATTAGGAAATTACCTACATAAACTAATAAGCCTTGAGATACTTAGGTAGTCGATGTTTAATTATCTGTAAGAGAGAGTTTCTATTCGTCAATAAATATTAGAATATTAGAAAGATTGTTGTGAAGAAATAGTTCATGCAAAGCACGAATAATAATTATTACTCTTATTAAGGTTCCACTAGGTTGCACAAAACATTTTCTTTTTATGTCAACCCTGGAATAAACTTACCGAAAACAGCATCACTTTAGACTGTTGTGCAGGACGGCCTAAGCAGATTAACTATGCCTGATTTTAGCAGAAATAAATCAATTCAAACTTGAAAGAGATTAATAAATTATACACCGGCTCTCGCACTTGAGTTAGCCAATATTATCATGAAGGAAGTTAGGTATCTCGTTAAGAAATAATCTACCACTGTAATGTTAATACATGATATGTTCAATGAAACAGTAGGTATTTCGTTAAGGTTTTTTAAGACTTTAGAGAAATGTTGTGTTAAAATACCTAATTTATGTCTGAATACTGAATTAAATTAATATTATAGGCTGAATTCATTCTACTAATATTAACTATAATATCTAGGTAAAATCAGAAAATGTAATGTGTCAGCCGATTGGAAGTCACTCTCGTTAACTCTGCTTTAGGTCAATCTTTACTGCTATGGCCTGTGAGTTATGACCTCTGTACTTTCCTATTACTAATTAAAAATATTGAGTTATCTATTGCTTATGTTTCAGGATTTTTGAGCGGGATTGCCCTCAAGAAATATTCATTTCGACAAGTTGGCTTTGTTGGAGCTGGACTTTTTGTATTAGGAGATATTTTGACTATATTCGTAGAGAGAACGTACCAACTTGTGTTCACATTTGGAGTTATAAGAGGTAAAAAAGTCACTTAAGCACGTTGCGTAAGCAATTGATTAAAAATTCCAGGTGATGCAGGATAATTATATAAAATAATCAATATGTCTTCCTAAAAAAAATCCTATCATAATTATTATTTTTAGAATCATTAAAATATATCCTTATATCCTTTATGTATTTGATCTGTCCTCCGGTTTCCAGGCGCAGGCTTCGGTGTAATGATACCAGTAAGTTTTACAGCGTTTAATTGTTACTTTACAAAAAAACGCACAGCAATGATGAGTGCCAACCAAACTATGAGCAGTATGGCTTCTATGACGTTCCCTCTATTGGTGACTTTCCTGTTGTCTGAGTACGGGTTCAGATGGACCCTAGCTTTGGTTATGGCTTTGGACCTTCACTTGGTGTTTGCGATGCTGGTCATGCACCCAGTTGAGTGGCATATGATAAAAATACCAGGATGTCCTGAAGTTGGTAAGTTAATCGTAAAATGTAACTATCGTCTATATATATAATGTAGGTATGTATCGTCTGCGAGTATGTTAGAGAAGCCTTGATCATTTCCCAAATAAGTGCAATATATTCAGATTTGAGTTTTCTTAATGGCAGAATAGTATTTCATATGAACTATATAATAAACTTACTTTTGGCATGTAAAATACCGATGTTTTTCAAGAAATTACGAGTATATCGGAAATCACGAAGTTTTATATACAAGTTGGCTCAAATTGTGACATCAAAAGAAAAAAATTAGATTCCTCTTACCTAGACCTATCAGACATTACCCCTTAAATGTGCAGCGATTTTTGGTAGTTTTCGAGTTATAATTTTTTTAAGTTTTCTCGTGAGATTTCTAAGGGAGTGAGTGCTAAATTTTTTTTCTTTTTATGTAGTGTTTTTACTTTACAATGCTGCCGACAAAAACAGGAAAAAAAGCTTGTAGGTGCGGAAAAGCTATACTTTATTGACAGAAGGTTAATAAGATAAAGCAATTTTAGTACTTACCTAACCGGGTGCAAAATTTTTCCAAAAAATTTGTTGGTTGAAAATTTTTGGTCGAAGACGTAGAGACTTACAGAAGTAGAGACGAATTTTCAACTTTAGATTAAAAATACTTAAACCTGTCTATGTCACTTCCGATATTTTATATAGGGTATTTTCTGATAGGTCTAGGTACGAGGAATCTAAATTTTTTCTTTGGACGTCACTATTTGGGCCACCTGTATAAAAGTCAAAATGTTTTTCCAAAGTTCTTCATAATGGTCTTTTTACGCCAAATTCAATAATCAAAATCAACCTATGATCTTCTATATCTTCATTTTCAGAGCTAACACCGAATTGTGAATCGAAAAGTCCCAAAAAAATCAAATTAAAAAGTGACATCTATGATGAATCCATTATTAAAATGTTACCTGGTGATGAGAATGCCATTGAAATAAAGACTAATGCAGGCCACCATAAGTCTATTCAAAAAAGCATAATGTGAGTCAATGATTTTAATGCACTGTACAATAGATAATCCGCAAGACACGTTAGAGGCGAAATAACCATAAGTGATGCTAATGACGTAAGGGGGTGTGCAAGTACACACATCGCATTTCCCAAAACTTAATGTATTTAGGTGAAGAAGGTGTATGTTGCAAGAAATAGATCAGTGGTGCCTTGCCTTGACTTCTGCTAACGTCCATAGTCACTTCTCTAACTGCGTCACCATCGAGTCTTGCTGATCGTAAACTTGTTATGAGATTAATTTTTGCTCAAAGTTTCTGATTAGAACTGCCCGAGTCTGGAATGCCTCATACAATTATGTGATGTATAAATCAAGACAAGCAAGCGCGCTACATGTACTTTCTTTTGTCGTCAAGCGCTAGCCTTGCAATAAAGAAGTTCCATTACAATAGAGGACATAGTGATAATATCTAACTAATAACTATATTTATTTCAGGAAAGTAATATACGATAATGTTGAACTAGACTTGCTTAAAGATCCTCGTTTCGTGAGCACCCTGATTGGACTTGGATTCGCATTTGTATCCGACGTGACTTATTTAGCAATGGAACCAATGCTGTTGTTCTCGTACGGATATAGTAAGGTAAACAAGTAATAAAATTAAAAATTTAAATAATCAGATTTGAGGCCTATAACTTTTAAACAATAATTAGAACCTCTCAAAAGTATAATATATATTATCTAAAACAAAACATCGCATCTATGTCGCCCCAGTAGTTTTTCTGAAAAACATATTAAAAAATTGTTTAATTGCATCGCAGCTTGGTGGACTATGCCCGTAACACATATCTAAGAATCTTCTCAGAAGCTATCTCTATCTATCTAGATATTATCTAATGCAAAATCCGCATTATAATCGTACCGATCGTTTTCCAGGAAAATGGTAACAAAAAAGTCCACAAACAAGCAAGCAAACAAACGCACAAGCTCTTAGGGGAAAACATATACCGTCTCCGTTCCGTCGTGGCTAAAAATATCTAATTGTACTGGAGGGCAGTTTAATTTGCAAGCTTTTGCACTTGTCCTTTTTAACAGCTGTAGATTATTGTATAGTGAACTTAGAGCTGGAACGATCTCGATCTCTATTGCAATACGCCATCGCAATCGCTGTGATGAGCAAAATTTGTAAAAAATATCTCTTCAAAATATCACGCCACAACGGATTTGGATGAAATTTGGCACATAGGCTACTTTTTATCCCGGAAAATTAAATAGTTCCCGCGGGAACCAAAAAACCTCAATCCATGCGAACGAAGTCGGGGGCATATAGCCTATATCGATCGGCCATTCAGCCAGTAGGAAGCGATCATTACATTTATAATTGTAAATTAAGTGCTAGGCCTGCTATTGCCTTTTACGCTATGTACCAAATTCCGCAAAGTAATGTTTTCTTCATTCTAGTTATGCTCTTTTTACTAAAATATCGTTTCATTTATATATTTAATTAATCCTTCGTATTATGAGAGTTAATGATTAAATGTATTAAAATTATACAATTATTGTTTCTCATCATCTACGAGTAATATCGCCTTTTTAAAGAGCTTTACGTCATTATTTTTTCAGATGCAAGTAGCAACGTGCGTTATGATAGGCGCCGTTGCTGATCTCCTTGCAAGATTTGGTCTCGCAATATTTACTTACTTTTACAATGTAGATAGTAAAACCCTTTTCTTCTATGGAACATGTATCACTATGGTCTTACGAATAGGTAGGTTTTAATTTCCATAATCTTACAACGGTTCCTTATTTCGGGATACGTTGACATTTTCAATATTTAATTCTTGTAATAATGACTTATTAGCTATATATTAATAAATAACTACCAAAACCCCTTAAGTGAAATATTTTGTAAAAACACAACTTTGCTTATTAATTTTAGACCTTGTTGTATGGGTACACCATATTATTATTATGGTAACTTTACAATTTATAATCCAAATAAATTTTTCGATGATATTGATCTCTATTTAAATGTACCTATATTTATTTTGACATAGAATTTTAAAATATGTTCAAACAATCTTCTTTTTCTTTTTCAGCGTTGATATGTTCAGATAACCTGATTTTTGTAGTATCAATAACTGCAGTGTCAGGTTTGGTGAGGTGCTCAGTACAAGTGCTGTTTCCTTTAGTTTTAGTGACAGCAGCACCTGACAGATTTCCAGCGGCTTTGGCCTTACACATATTATTTTCTGGATTTTTAATGCTCATAACTGATCCGTTAATAGGTAAGCCTATTTCTTTAATATACTTTAACAATAATTGAACGTGATTGTTCCAATTGTTTGGTATACGATTTGTCGCAGTCAATTTAGTCGGACTTTGATTTTAGATAGGCTCTTCATTGTTTATATTGGCTGAATTATCAATTGACTTTCAAGAAGTAGTAAAATAGCTTAAATATTTAAAAAAAAAGTTTTTTTTAATCCACTACAAGTTGGCCATTGACTGCGATCTCACCTGATGGTGAAGTGATGATGCAGTCTAAGATGGTAGCGGGCTAACCTGTTAGGGGTATGACAGTTATATTAAACCCATAACCCTATTCGATTTCTACACGGCATCGTACCGGAACGCTAAATCGCTTGTCAGCACGTCTTTGCCGGTAGGGTGGTAACTAGCCACAGCCGATGCCTCCCACCAGGCCAGACCAGGGAAAATTCAGAAATTATAAATACCCAAATTGACCCTGCCGGGAATCGAACCCCGGTCCTTCGCACATTAAGACAACAGCACTCAACACTGCGCCACGGAGGTCGTCAAGTATAATGAAAGAACGAGACTTTAAAATTTGTTTTTTCTTTTACAGGTATAATATACGAAACGACTGGCAGTTACGCGAACTGTTTTATAGCAATGAGCTGTTGCTGCTTAGTATGCGTTGTGATTTGGACTGTGGACTATTTTATCAGCCGGAAACATGCTTCAAAATTGGTGAATTAGATTTGATATACTTTACATACAGTTTTTATGCCAACTATCCGGTCCGTGGCCTGCACGTAGTTTGCTTGAAGTCAGCAAGCAGTTCTGGAATCTGGTACGGGCACATTCGTCGCCGTCGTCGCCTCAACCAATATACTGTGTCCAGTGCTGGACGAAGTTCTCCTGTATGGACCTTCTCAGGACACGGTCTTGTGTCGCTTGCTGCCAGCCGCTTGCAGCTACTTGCTTGAGATCATCCGACCACCTAACGTGGCCCATAGTGCTTATCAGTGCGAGGCTGCCATTCAAGTACCTTGGGACCCTAGCCTATCAGCATGTAGTGTTAAATATATGCCTGACATTGTTGAAATCGCTTGTCGGCGTGATAGTATATTGTGTGCCTAGGGGTGAAACAAGACGATTTCGAAATCGTGTTTCATCCTGCGGCACTCACTATATTTTTCATATAACCTGCATTGAAAGTACGAGTTTTATTAAAATCATAGATTTAGGATTGGTCATCCGCTGCGCAAGCAATCCTAAATCTATGATTAAAATATTGTATTTCTTATTATTTATCTTAGTTGCTAGGTTGTTGTTTACTAATCTGATATCTGTCTGTTTATTTGATGGTTAAAATTACAATGATATGTTTCAAATAAACAAAAGATACTCTGACAGGATTGAAAGGAGGGCTGCTACGTCATTCAGCGGGTAGAAAAACATCGTATTCGTCTGAAATCTCTTCATATGTCTGTGGTCTGAAATTGATTTTAGTTTTGGGTGGCTCAACAGGCATTGAAACGCGCATTTTCAATGCAGGTAAAATTGCATGGTTATATGAAAAAATGGTTAAACAACTAGCAGATGCCCGCGACTTCGTTTGCGTGGATTGAGGTTTTTTGGTTCCCGCGGGAACTTTTTAATTTTCCGGGATAAAAAGTAGCTTTTGTGTAAATCCAGAGTATCCATCCAAACTTTCGCATTTATTAAAGAACTAGATGATGCCCGCGACTTCGTCCTCGTGGACAAAGTTTTTCCGATTCCCGCGGGAACTCCTTAATTTTTCGGGATAAAAAGTAGCCTATGTCCTTCCCCGGGATCCAACCTGTCCCTGTACCAAATTTCAGTGATATCGGTTGAACAGATGGGCCGTGAAAGCGTAGCAGACAGACAGACAGACACACTTTCGCATTTATAATATTAGTGTGGATAGTGTGGAAATATATACGAAACAATGATCAATTGAACTAATAAATCTATTGATTAATCAATAAAGTAATTGATACTAGTAGCCGTAAGAATTATTCGCAGCCACCAAAACTCGTCGATTAAGATAGTTATACGTATTCTTATTAGTTTGAGAGCTTTAATATTGGTATAAATAATTAATTATTATTAGTAACTGTTAACTTGTGCTGTTGACCGTGCATCGATGTAGGTCCTTCTATAAAGGATCATTCCCCCGATTGTGTATGGAAATCGTAATCGTAATCGTTTGTCAAACGGATTTATCCGACCTGTTTTTATGGAGTTCATAGATGCCCGCACGTCAAAAAGCATGTATGAACTCCATATTATACAGTTTGAGTTATACGTTTTGGTGTCAAATGAATAATGATTATAATTTGGGCCTCAGGTAATATGTTTAAGAAATGTTTAATTTTAACTATGATTGTCAGGAGCTGTTAATTATAGTATGCTATGAAAAATAACATTATTACGGTCAATAAAATACATTGAAAACCAAAAAGTACCTAGTATCAACGGCTAGGAGCCGGTCACTAACGTAAACGTTATTTTAATTATGTATTCATTAAGTATTTCTTTAGAGATCAAGGTCTTGGTATCGTATGTTGAACAAGTTTTTTTTATCTACCATGGAATCAATAATCATAAAATTTAAAAAATTGGTTTAGGGAGAACCTCGTCTCTCTCGTCACTCTCATAATAATTATTCCGACGATAAATACATAATTAATAAGTTGTTATTTAATTTTTGTTTTGTAATGATAATTTGTAATTTGTCATTATGTGATCATAGATTAATTATGGGTTGGACATAAAAAACAGAAAATCCTATATGTAAGTAACATTCTATACTATTGTTCTACTTACTTACCACGTTTACAATTTGTTGCGTGATACTAAAAAATATTATGTAATCAAGTATGTACTTACTTATGCTTGAAAATAATTAATTTGTTTATATGACAAAACTTTTATCAGCTATTCATTATAGTTAATAATTATAATAAAAATTAATTTTATTTAATAATATTTTAAATTACGTCTGTAAAGCGTGATGAGATGCTCCATTTTTTGACATAAGTAGCATTAATTTTATTACTTTTGAAATATATTTGAATACATAGAGGTCGTTTATTGCCATAAAATATACCTATGTTGACGTTAATTACAATCTAGAAGAATACCTTTATATAATGACGTAATACCTATTACCAATCTAGATAACGAAAGTTTTCGTGTGGCTCTAGGTCTCAGATTGGGAACACCCCTGTGCTATGAGCACAGATGTCCGTGTGGAAAAGAGGTCGATAAATTTGGAATTCACGGACTCTCTTGCCAAAGGAGCGCTGGTAGGCCTTTTCGGCATGGCTCTCTCAATGATACGATCAAAAGTGCTCTTGCCACCATAGATATTCCTGCGCTCATTGAGCCGGCAGGGATTAGTCGGGATGATGGCAAGAGACCTGATGGATTGACGCTGGTTCCCTGGGAACGGGGACGGGCGCTAATGTGGGACGCATCATGCGTAGACACATTGGCCCCGTGTCATATCAGGGAGACAGCATCAAGGCCGGGAGCTGCAGCAGAAAAGGCTGAAACCGGCAAACGGCGGAAGTATGCCTCTCTCATAGAGAGTTACATATTTGTTCCGTTTGCCGTGGAGACCCTGGGGCGAGATATTTCACCGCGGTTGATTGCCTCATCTGGTGACAGAAGGGCTGGCTCATTTTTTGCGCAAAAGATCAGCCTGGCTGTCCAGCGTGGAAATGCAGCCAGCATTTTCGCCACCATTCCACGCGGGCATGATTTATATAGTAATTAGGTTAGGCTAGCTAGGTTTATTGTTTCTATTGTATTGTTTTCAATAAATGTTACCAACGAAAAAAAAAGAACAATACCTACTGCATAATATTCATAGCAATTATGTACCCAGATATTTTATTTGTAGACGATATTGTGTACACTTGAAAAATACACTACGCATACTATTATTATTAATAGTACCTATGCTGTACGTGTATTACCTAATTACCATAGTATTATTATCATGTAGGTATGTCCATAAATAAAAGATAAGATAGGAAAACGTATAATAATAATACAAAAGATTCATATTACTTTCAATTACCAATTTTAAATACACAACATTTCCAAAATAATATGCATAAAGAAAAGTTCTGAGTCATGACTGACTCGGCCGAATTGCAGTTTTCCAGGTGAAAAGTGAAATTTGGCACAGTTTCAATTATATTAGTAATAATGTGTACAAGGCTCAGGTCCGATTTTTCAAAACACCCATTTCATTTTTTACACACTACCTATTCACAAATAAATGAATTGATTGGTTGATTTAAATTTTGATATTATTTGAGTAGATCACATGCCAATAACAACGTATGGCACGTGTAGGTATTTTTTATTTGAATTCATAATTTATTAATTAAAATTGCAAATGGTCTCGAAAATAGGACTAAGTATTAATTTATTTGATTCGCGCGTGCCAAGTTGCCAGGCTGCGCATTAAAAAAAATTAGAATTCTCAAACTATTCTGAAATCGGATAAAAAATACTAAATAAAGGGGTATGTATGGGGTAGGAGTATGGACCCGTGGCATCATTATTTTTTCTTTCGCAAAAAATAAAACTTTCGTCGTACTTATATTATAACTATATAAGTCTCTAAGAAGTCCATTTAAGAAAAAATAAGCGTTTCTCTTTTGTTCCTATCAGGCGCTTTTTATACGAGTAGGTACATAGACATACCTATGACCTATACGTTAACATATTATTATTGTGGTAATTATCGTCAGTGTTTTGTGTCGCACACTAGAATGCATTTCTAAAGCGCCTGATAAGAGCAAAGAGCAATCATCATATCTCTGGTCGGTTACGACTTACGGCTTAGTTTTTCTTCTATGGAATTCTTAAAGCTTCTTAAATAATACTCTAAGTATGACCTGAGTTTCATTATTGGCGGAAACAAAAAAAATGATACCAAAAGGTTGCATTATATATAGGTATATAATATAGGTTGGTGGGGCAGTGGACGCCACATGCGTGGATACGCTTGCGTTGTTTCACTTGCAGGCGACCTCCGTGGCCGCGCCGGGGCAGCGGCCACTAGGTATGCAGAAAGAGTCAAGAGGCGCAAGTATGAAATTATAGAAAATAAAATTTCATTTTTGTGCCTTTTGGTGTTGAAACCCTGGGGTCGTGGGGCGAAGATGCTACTGCTAGATCCTTTTTAGGGTTCCGTAGCCAAATTTGGCAAAAACGGAACCCTTATAGATTCGTCATGTCTGTCTGTCTGTCTGTCTGTCTGTCTGTGTGTCCGTCCGTATGTCACAGCCACTTTTTTCCGAAACTATAAGAACTATACTGTTGAAACTTGGTAAGTAGATGTATTCTGTGAACCGCAGTAAGATTTTCACACAAAACTAGAAAAAAAAAAAACAATAAATTTTGGGGGTCCCCATACTTAGAACTGAAACTCAAAAATGTTTTTTTCATCAAACCCATACGTGTGGGGTATCTATGGATAGGTCTTCAAAAATGATATTGAGGTTTCTAATATCATTTTTTTCTAAACTGAATAGTTTGCACGAGAGACACTTCCAAAGTGGTAAAATGTGTCCCCCCCCCTGTAACTTCTAAAATAAGAGAATGATAAAACTAAAAAAAATATATGATGTACATTATCATGCAAACTTCCACCGAAAATTGGTTTGAATGAGATCTAGTAAGTAGTTTTTTTTTAATAATTTAAAACTTACTACAGGTTTGTACGGAACCCTCGGTGCGCGAGTCCGACTCGCACTTGGCCGGTTTTTTTAAGGATCTATCTTCTCGTCTCACAGAGTCCACAGGTGACCGGAGGGCTGGCGCCTGGCAGTTACCTCGGCCAACTTATTATAAGTTTGGCTATTCAGAGGGGTAACGCAGCCAGTGGTTTAGATGATGTTTTTAATGTTTAGTTTTTAAATTAGATTTTAATGTATTTCATCGTTTTAATTTGATATGTTTGTTACTAAGATTATAAATTAATTATTAATTCCTATAATTATTTAAATAGTGCTAGAATATTATTTAGTAGGACTTTTGTATGCTAAATTATTAAGTAGGTACTTATATCTATTAATTAATATTATTTAATAAAGTTAAAATGTGCTGTGTATAGTATGTAGAACTAGTTATTTAAGTATTCTAAAACAAGTTATAGGCTTGTGTTTGAATATTTCTAGTATACATATTTCTACGAAAATTGTTTGTATATCCATTATATTATACGTCGTGTCCTATCATAGGACACGACGTATTATAGGTAATGGATATTATGTTGTAAACTATGGCAGGACTCCTGACATAGTTTACAACATAAATTAATAAGTAATTAGTTTTTTATGTAACTCAACTGCCAAGGTACAATTAAAGAGTTTTATGTTATTTATCATTATTTTATTATAACAACACCTTTGGTGACGAATTAATAATATAAGTAGGTATAAGTACACAACTACTTTATGAATAAGTACATAAATTAAACATGATAAATAAGTAATGATTAAGATTACTTAAAATTTGTTCTTACATGCTTAAGTATAATAAATTAACTTACAAAATCATATTATGATAAAATAATTACTATATTCGATTAAGTACCCATTGTTGAGGCGCTAGATATTTAATATTGGAATATCTAATATATTACAATTAAAACATATAAAATTAAAATCAAAATGATTAAATATAAGGTGCATTTTATAAATATTTAGTGTGTATGGTAAATTACGAGTACTTATATAATAATTGTGAAAACTGTAGAAACATAATTATTTTAAATAATATGTTTAATAGGCAGAAAAGTTCCAAGTTTTCGCGGAAATGCTTTCAAGTTCACTATAAAACTAATATATTATGTATAAAAATATATAAAACTACATTTAAACGCATTCTTACAACAACACAATATTATATACAATTATTAACATAATGAGATGTATTCTAAATTATTACAATATATAAAGATAAATCTAAGAACCCAAACATTAATTAGACTAACTATAATAATATGTCAGTGGGCTTGCCAAAATCTTGTCAAATACAAAGCCTTTTCGGTTACAGTAAGTTTGAACACCACAGTTTTGTGATTGAAGGTAATTTAGGCTGAGGAAGGGACTCTCAGCCTGGGTTCGATTTGTACTCTAAATCCATCGGTTCTCTTCAAAATGATGTCTGCTTGGAGGACGAATTGGTCTTCAGTAATGTTTGACACCATTTTGTAGTTCCGCAAGATTGTCGAGAGCAGAACCTTCAGCTTCAAGATGGCGTATTTGCGACCTACAAAAAACCGCTTTTTAATCAAATATAGATTTATACGTACGTAGGTAATGAATACAATTATTGGTCACTATTATAGAGTAATTATTTATCTTTTAAATCGAAATAAGATTTATCGTTCTCACAAGTCGGCCGGCACGAATTCGCGTGATTTGATTTTAATTATCTTTTTAATTTGAAGCGTTAACATTTTTTAAAACAGAAAAATGCAATGATTGCAACAAATAACGCAGATTAGAAACATGCAGCAATATCAAAATCATTTATGATGAGTTATAAATCTCTCTCTCATCCTCATTGCTGAGGTTCGTGACCACTTGGCACATCACGTCACAATGGCAGGGGTTTTCTTGCGATAATAATGCGGTGGGGTCCCAGGACCTTCCGCATACGACTCGACTTAGAGTAGGTACTAGGTATTTCAACTCTTAGGTTACTAAAGATTACAGAATATATTAGTGATAATAAACGGGACCAACGCGCGACGGAAAATTCGGTCACCCATCCAGAGACCGACTTGAGTCAACGTTGCTTAATCGACTGATATGCGATGTCGCAACTAGGCCACTCGTCCCGCAAAAATAGCTGTTATAAATAAAATATCAATAAATATAAATAGCTACAGGGTTAAAAATATAGCTGCTAACACAAACCTCTTTTTAAGGGCAACTTCTAGGAGTAATATTGTTCTAGATCTTTAAAAAAATTTAGATAAAAAATATTTTTTCCTAAAATATTGTATTTAAAAAAATAATTACAAAAACAAAAAAAAATGTCTAGACTCTAGAGTGTCTAGTGAAAACAGTTTTAAAATGTTGTAGAACATAATATTTAGTTTTTCAGTTTCATACAGAGAAATTGCCCTTAAAAGGTTAGTAGCATTTTTAAAGTAGCTTTGTAGATCAGTGACATAGATAGTTAAGATCTTTTTACTTACCTACACAACTCCTGGGCCCGGCGCTGAATGGAATATAGCTGTAGTAATGTCTGTTTGAAGTGTTCTCGGGCAGGAAGTTATCAGGATCAAACACATTAGGATTCTTGTAGAATTTAGGGTTCCTATGTATTTTATAGGTGCCAATGACAACAGTCGCGCCCGCTGGAAGTACGTAGTCGTTGGTTGCTGAAAATAAATAGTATTTTTGAATGAATATTCCTTCTGTGCAATAATTAGGCAATGCCAATTGCCATTGCTCATACTCATAAGTCACAAATGTGTGTTGATAACTTTATCAGAGCAATTTAGAATTATACTTCATACTAATATTATAAATGCGAAAGTGTGTTTGTTTGTTGGTTTGTCCTTCAATCACGCCGCAACGGAGCAACGGATCGACGTGATTTTTGGCATGGGCATAGTTGAGGACCTGGAGAGTGATATAGGCTACTTTTTATCCCGGCAAATTAGGGAGTTCCCGAGGGAATCAAAATAACTTAAACCACGCGGACGGAGTCGCGGGCATCAGCTAGTATAAAATATTTTTGAGTGAAATCTGGAACTTTTTAATGTTCGATATGGACTTTTTAGTTAATATAATGATCATACATGGATAAGCACACACGACGCCTCAGGGGCTATTTTGGAACACTTAAGTCAAAGCGTCGTTATGGTGCTGAATATGCGAATAACTTCAGTAGGTCGCTACTGTCTCATGGGCTTGCTAAAGAAATACCTACGTCTCCTCAAGAAATTATGTTTGGCCTACGTTTGTATACGCGCTTTCTTATATGGATTTCATGTGGCCACGTTTAATTAAATCCACTACAGCCCATTAATGTCCCACAGCTGGGCACAGGCCTCCACTCTCATAGGAGAGAGGGAATTAGAGCGTAGACCTAACACGCTGCTCCAATGTGGGTTGGCGAGATTTAACGACTATTATCATGTTAGTGATAATAACCGGGACCGACGGCCTAACGGCTCTCCGAGGCACGGGGGTGAAATACGACCAACTTCCTGACTCCGGGTTAGTTCTGAGAATTTCTAGTCAGAAAAACCCAATACTTAACCCGGGACCTCGTCGGCCGCAGAACATGCTAACCACTTGACTAGACCAACGAGGCAGTTTAATTTAATCCATGTAACTTCATTCGGTACCTGTGGTTCGATCGTCATTTTGTGCCATCCTCGAAATGAAGGTCGGCGGTCATAAACTGCAAAATGCTGCTTCTTTTAATTTTAGGCAACGAAGCTTTACTTCCACTTAATTGCGTAAAAGATAAGAATGCTTTTGAGTTGTAAGCAATTCTTAGCGACCAGACTGATAAGATAAACACATAGAGTATATAATTATATTAATTATGATAAAACGTTATCAAAGGTACTTACGGATCTTAACATCGTGGTTTAACTTCCTAGCAATCACAGGTACTGGTGGGTACATCCTCAATGATTCAAAGATGACTCTCTCCAGATACTTCATCTGCAGAGTATCCTCGAAGGTAGCGGGGCGGTCCGAGTCTCCGAAAATTGAGTAGATCTCATCGTAAACTCTCGCCTGGATCAAGGGGTTTATTAGAATTAAAGTGTCATTTAGTTATTAATTAACAAATGAATATAACTCAAAGAATTAAAAAATACGACTGCCATAGTTTAATGATATTTTTTGTGAATCACTGGATATTGAAATATAGTCTTATATATTTTTGGAATCTACTCATTTTCTTGATGATGACAATCTCATTTTGGAAAAAAAAAACAACTTTAGTCTTTGCGGGACCATGGTCACCCTATCAATTTTTTTTTTAATTTTACTTGCCTATGTCACCCAGAATAAGCTAAGGATTCTAACGATACCTCATTCATCAAAATCCGTTCAGGTGTATAGAAGTTATGGTGGAATATACAAACTCACATACATACATACATACATGAACCCTGAAAACAATATACTCCTTTTTTCAGGCAGTCGTATAAAAAGCATAACATACAAGGTATTCTTGAAAGTGATAGATTTGAAAGTTGCAGCGTAGGTATTAAGATCTTACCTGGATTTCCTGATGAATGCCAAGCAGGCAAAGGACAAAGCTGGATCCAGCTGCAGTTGTGTCGTGGCCCTGAAGTTAAACATATAGAGTAACATAGACTGAATATGAAATGAAAATATATCTAAGGCTGTTACCCAAAAAATAAGTTCCCATCTAATTGTAAAGTAGTACAACGTCTTTTTTAAGATCAGTGTTCCCATTAATTAATTAAGCCAAAAAGTGACAAGAAGGCTAGCATACTATGTATTCACTTGCTTAACTGTTAATGTAACTCTGCCTTATCTCTTAGCACAATTTAAGACTTCAAGTTTACGTAGTTTAAGACTTCGTAGATTAGATATTTTTGACTTACCTCAAACATAATCGTATCAACTTCCTCTTTGATTTCATGATCAGTGATCTGATTTGTTCCATTCTGAGCTGACTCTAACATGAGATCCAAGAAAGCTAGACGTTTCTTCGAACCTTTTGAAAAAAATATAATAAAATTAACAAATAAAATAGCTTCTATTATTCCTCACATAATTTCTGTTACTTACTTACATTTACATAACATTTTACATTTACACTTTACATTACATTTTAGATTTACATTTCATAATATGAACGTTTAGGTTTCGACCTTTTTCGACCATGTTTAGGTTTCGACTATGAAACATACCACATAGTTTATTTCATAGTTGAAAAAAATATATCTTTCGGAAATTTTAAACAATTAACTTCTTATTAAAAAAAAAAGAGAATACATACAATCAGGTAGAAAGTGTAAAATAGGAAAGTCGAATCTTTTTGTTTTTAAGGACTTTCTTTGTTTGTTGTTGGAAGTAATTTAGTTAAAAATACTCACCAACATCATTTTCATCGTTGAAGTCCAAGTCATCACGGTAACCTTTGAACACTGTGTCTGCTAGAGTCTTCTCATTATTAGCTAGAACGGTTTCAGAGTCAGGCTTCGACAGCTCTTCAAGTGTAGGTGGGATAATTCCTTTGGCTTTGTTTTGAAAGTATTTCTCCTTCTTATTTTTAATTACCTACAAAAACATTTAATTTTAAGATATATTATAATTATCGGCTCATAATACAGATAATTGTAGAATAATAAAAATCTCACCTTGTTTGTTAACCCGTGAATAGTACTCAAAAGTTTCTTTTGCTTTTCAAAGAAGGAAGTGAATTTGAAAATGGCGTCAAAACGCAACCAGATTTTGTAATGCCTTTGATGAATAATGTCACACATCCTGAAAAAATTAAAAAGGCTTCAGACATTTGCGGATGGATCTAGGATTATTCCCAGAAAACTTCCAATGCAATCACATTTTGTGATTACCTAATAGAGGGTCTTGTCTCTCTACAATAAGGATAACGACGCAGGGAGAAAAAAAAGAAGTATGTAGTTGAGCAAAAAAGCAATTCAGAATAACAACAAACTTTTTTACTTACTTCATTACAGCCATAGCGTAGTCAAATCCTGATTCATCCTGAGTTTCCTTTGTGATACCCATTGCAGTTTCTAGAAAAATAACATGAAATAAGAATTACATTAACATAATCTATATCTTCTATATATATAAAATTCAAAGTCCTGACTGACTGACTTATATATCAACGCACAGCTTAAACCGCTGGGGCTAGAGACATGAAATTTGGAAGGTGTGTTCTTTGTAAAGAGTAGGTATCCACTAAGAATGGATTTTTCGAAATTCGACCCCCAAAGGGGTAAAATAGGGGTTGAAAGTTTGTATGAAAGTCCGTCATTTTTCAAGTTATATTTATGAAACTTGGTATTTGAGCTATCGGTTTAAAATGAAGAAATACGTCTATCGCCATTTTTGAAAATTCTACCCCCATAGGGCTGAAACAGGGGTTGAAAGTTTGTAGGAAAGTTCGTCATTTTTCAAGCTGTAGCCATGAAACTTGGTGTTTGGGATTTCGGTCTGAAATGAAAAAATATGTGATTCACAGTTTTTGAAAATTCTATCCCCAAGGACGTCAAATAGAGAGTTTATCCTTTAATCACGCCGAAATATAGAGCAACGGATCAACGTGATTTTTTGCATGGGTATACTTAGTTGAGGACTTGGAGAGTGACATAGGCTTCTTTTACTCCCGGAAAATTAAGGAATAAAAAAACTTAAACCAAGCGGACGAAGTCGCGGGCATCAGCTAGTTTAAAAGCATCAATTTTGCTTAGTTGTTACTTATGTAGTTATAACAAGTAAGCAAAATTGATGCTTTTTACGTCGAAAATGCTAAAATCAGATCAAACAAAAATGAACTATTTATTTTTAGCTATTTTTTTCGCTTGTTAAAATAAGCCGTATACCTAAAATGAATCAAAAAGTGACAAAGTAAATTTTTACCAAGTAGAATATCAACGGTGACTCCGCTCATGTAGTCGTGAACATCGAACACCTTGCCAACTTCTCCCTTCATCTTCTCCACGACATTTCTGCTGTTCTGGTTGAACACGTTCACGAAAGACTTGAGGATGTTGATGTGGAATGTTGGAGCAATCATTTTGCGGTGGGAACGCCATTTTTCACCTAGTATAAAACACTAGTCAGTAGGTAGAGTAGTATTAGGTAGAGCATTTTAAGTTCTTCAATAAGACATATAAGCAGAATTGAAATAAGATAGAGACGACAAGATGCATTTTGTAAATAATATATATTTTAATTATTTAAAATGAATTCTTATAAAAAAAACTGATAAGAACGACTGATTACCTAATTGAGGAGAAGCTTAAATAATTTGACAGTAGGTTCCTGTTAAGATGTCATGATTATGTTATGTTATATTATGTCCTGTTATGATGTTAGACACTCACTTAAGAAAGATTTTTCGGAAATTCCACCCCTTAAAGGTTTACATCTTACATCATCAAAGTTTTTCAAGTTACATCCATGAAAATTGATGTTTGAGCTTACATAGACATTAAAAAATATATAACTTTCAGACATATAATATATTGTTTTATAAATCAGTGTTAATTCATAGTTTTATGTCGCCTGAGTGTGAGACAGAGCACAAATGTGAACCATTGCTTTTGATATTATATAAAACGAAGATTACGTAAACGTTATCGATAGAGGTATATTGAAATTTTAGAGAATTAATAATTAAAAAAGTTTTTTTATAGCAAGATAGGCTTGCGCTTGACGACAATCATGCTTAATACAAAGCAATGATGAAGTCTAGGTTGTCCTAGAAGTTGCCCATTCAGTTTTGCTTTGAAGGTACCTACTTAAGTTGTACGTAGCAGGGAATACATGTGCTGGTAGGGCATTCCACATCCTGGCGGTTCGAATCAGAACGTAGAGCAGAACCGTTTCGTTCGGGTAGACTGGACGTCAACCACATAAGGATGCCAACGCTGACGGTTTCTTGCTGTTTTGTGGTAGAACGGTGAAGGGGGATGGTTTAAAATTATTATATTACCTGTACTAATCAGAAGACCTTCCCCAAGCCAGGGCTTAAAAAATTTGTATTCGGTGGCCTTATCGATATGAACTTGACTGTTAAGAATTACTTCCACGTCGTTGGGGTCCGTTAGGAAAATGAGCAGTTTGGATCCTATCCATGCTCGAACCACATTTCCATAATAGTTTGAGTATTCCAGGGCGACCCGGATCAGTTCTGTCGAAGAGGAAAAATAAAGGCTTTTGAATAAGGAATTATTTTTCTTGTAAAATTAGCTGCAATTTCATAACAAAATGGACAAGATCGATGAAACCTAATTTTATTTACATTTAAAAATCCAAAAAAGCCAAAACGGATATAAAATATTTTCTGATAAAACCTCGTTCTAAAATAAAAGTTAAATAGGAACTACTATACTACGGATAGACTGCTAGAATATTTATAGCAGTAATAGTTGTAATGCTATGCTATAGAATGCTAAAATTTTATAATTTTATTACAGTGCTTCACACACGAGGAAAGTTTCTAAACTTACATACACATCTTAGGAGGCCAGAATCAGAGAATGCAGACCTCCTAAGTCCTAACCCAAATAAGAAATTGACCTAGCCGGGAATTGAACCCGGAACTTCGTATTTTGTGGATCATTTTGTCAGTCGAATACAAAAGATATTCACTTAATTTGGATCCCTAACTTGTTATTTAGGTAAAAACAAGACTACGAGGAGCAATATGAGTAAAACCAGTGGAACCTAATTCATGTGAAACTCATACAAAATATGTGATATAACTAAAAAAATCTTACGATCTGGCCTTTTGCCCCACACTAAGAGTGCGTTGCCAAGAATTGGTAGCGAGAGAGGTCCAGGAATTTTGTTCCCCAATCTAAACAACTTGGATTGCTGCTGCCATCTGTAGAACAGCCACAGGCCAGTGGCGAGCAGGACTAGCGGGTAGAAGATCAGCCGCGTAGCATTCAGATGATATGGCTGGATGTCTTCGACGACCGACATTTTGCTGAATGGGGATTGAAACTTATTTAGATTTCCTTTAAGATTCAATTACGCCAAAGCAACATAGTGCGACATAGCGGCATGCCACTGGGCTACTATATCACACGACGTATTTAATACGCGATACAAACGCGATCCAAATGCAAACTATACGCGCGTCAGACGCAGCCTTTGAACACCTTTATGGTAAAATCGCGCAGACTGCGCCTTCATGATACGCACGTTGCCTGCGCGTATACAATACGCCGTGTATCTCTAAAATGAAGCTCTCTCCGTTTCGAAATTCAGAAATTATAAATTCCCAAATTGACCCTGCCGGGGATCGAACCCGGGACCTCCGCACGTTAAGGCAACAGTGCTCAACACTGCGCCACGGAGGTCGTCGAAATTGAAATAAAAACTAAAATGTTTTATACTATTTAATATTTTGTTAATTATGTTTTGAAAAATTCAGCCTTACCCAATTATTTTTTATTTTATCCTTCGAGGCTGTCCTCTTTACTCCACAAACAATTATAAAACTACTCGAAAATGACATTCACTTTGTTTAAGTACAGTTTTTTATAATTTCACCAATGTCTTCGTTTCAATTGAAAATAAATTATACCACTGACTGTTAAGGCGAAGATATGCGTACGGAAAAGTTTGTTTATTATTGTTTAATGAGTAGGTATGTTTATAATATCTAATGAGCAAAACATACCTACTAGTTTATGGTACCAATTTTACCCTGTTGCTCTCTATTTTTAGAACACTCTATCTATCAATTTTTATCAAGTTTTGGTGACGATAAAATTTGAACCGTGGAACTTTTATAAGTTTCATAATTTTAAACCTATTATTCAAAGTTTAATTCTTTAGTAGGTACCTACCTTTTTCGGGTTAGAACCTCCTTGTCTAGCCCTTACCATGCTAATATTATAATTAATGCGAAAGTGTGTCAGTCTGTCTGTCTGTCTGCTACGCTATCACGGCCCATCTGTTCAGTCTATTTGATGAAATTTGGTACTGGGATAGGTTTTATCCCAGGGAAGGACATATGCTACTTTTTACCCCGAAAAATTATTGGAAACAACAAATTGATTAAAAATAAAATACCTAAGTATATTAAATGATATTTTTTCTCTAATAACCACCCCTTAACTAAAAAAAACTTTAATTTGTTTTTACACCTTGGCTTTTGACCTGAGCAATTTTCATTGTTTGCTAATCGAAGACAGTAGTGACGAATAAGTTGCTAATATTATGATGACGTGCGGGAATTTAATGTCCAATTTTAACGCGTAGGTAGGTATATTCCTTTAAAGTTAAACCAATGGTCAAGAGGTCTGAGTTCAGCGTAAATAGTGTGTGCACTGTAATATACGCTTTGACTTCAAAAATGTCGAATAAACTTTTTACTTAGGTATTATGTAAAACCCTGTAGGTAAGTACACTTGATCCGAAGCTTCAGCTTTTGCGTCTCGAATTTTCCACAAAAAAAAACGGCCATAAGTTTGCAAGGTAATGTATGACGGTTTTAAACGTGCAAGCAAAACCGTCAGGCCAAATCAAGTTCCTTAACAGGAACTGGGGGTTTACTACCATCGCTTAAAGCAGTATTATTTCATCAAAATTACAGTTTTATGTCTCTAAAAATAAGGATTATTTTATTCTAAAACACGAACGTCAACAATATTAAAACAATACATCTTTTAGCGATGTCAGTTTGTCCCCTGTCCCGGACTTACTCAGCCCTAAAATATAAAGAAAGAGTTGGGCAATAATGAGTTGTACAAGAATTGCTACAAACATAAGCGTAGGCAACAGTTTAAGATAAATCCGTCGCCAAAATAGATATTGAATCATAATGTAACGAACTCAGGAGTTTCCATTAAATAAATAAAAAAACATGCAGTTTTGCAGTTATAGTCTTCAAATTCGAACAGAAATTCGAGTCGAAACAGTCAAGTTTAAAATGTCAAGTTGCATGCGCCTAGCTCATTGGTGGGAAAACTTAACCATCCACTATTTTATTTATTGTTGTACTAGAGGACGCCCGCGACTTCGTTCGCGTGGCTTAAGTTTTTTAATTACCACAGGCATGCCTTAATTTTTCGGACTAAAAAGCCTGTGTCACTCTACAAGTACCCAACTATACCCATGCAAAAAATCACGTCGATCCGTTGCTCTGTTGAGGCGTGATTGAAGGACAAACTCTCTATTTGACGTCCTTGGGGATAGAAATTTCAAAAACTTTAAAATCAGTATTTCATCATAAGCGGATGCCCAAATACCAAAGTTAGCCATTGACTGTGAACTCACCTGATGGACAGTGATGATGCAGCATAAGACGGTAGCGGGCTAACCTGTCACGGGTATACGTCTTTGTCGGCCGGGTGGTAACTAGCCATGGCCGAAGCCTACCACCAGGCCAGACCAGAGAAAATTCAGAAATTATAAATTCCCAAATGTACTCTGCCGGGGATCGAACCCGGCAACACTGCGCCAGGGAGGTTGTCAATTATTGTCATCAGTAACTTACTTATATCGGTACTAGATGATTCCCGCGACGAGACGCTCGTTCGCGTGGATTAAGGCTTTTTGATTCCCGCGGGAACTCTTTAATTTTCTGGGATACAACCTATCCCTTTACCAAATTTCATCAAAATCGATTGAACAGATGGGCTGTGAAAGCGTATCAGACAGACAGACTGACAGACAGACAGACAGATAGACACATTTTCGCATTTATAATTATAATATTGAGTAGGCATGGAAGTATGGATATCGGTATTTTGTTGACGCTGGGAAACTATATTGTAGGTAAGTATATATAAGATTTGTTTTCGTACTGAGGTCAAAGAACGCAGAGCTCCTAAAATTACAACAGTTACGACTCCAGCAATATTTTTTTTGTTTGAGTTTGTTGACTTGTTGTTGCAACTAATGACAAGATTTTAAAATTAGTATAATAATTAATAATAATTTATATTGTTGCATGTTGCATAATATTAATTGTTTACCGGCTTTATATACATACTTTTTCACACACATATTACACAAACACTAGCTGATGCCCGCGACTTCGTCCGCGTGGATTGAGGTTTTTCGGTTCCCACGGGAACTCTTTAATTTTCCGGGATAAAAAGTAGCCTATGTGCTATTCCAGATTATAATTTATCTCCGTGCCAAATTTTATCCAGATCCGTTCAGCCATTGGAGCGTGATTGAGTAACAAACATCCATACATCCATCCAATTTTCGCATTTATAATATTTATACTAGCAGCTGATGCCCGCGACTTCGTCTGCGTGGGTTGAGGTTTTTCGGTTCCCGCGGGAACTCTTTAATTTTCCGGGATAAAAAGTATTCTATGTGGTATTCCAGACTATAATCTATCTCTGTGCCAAATTTCATCCAGATCCGTTCAGCCGTTCGGGCGTGATTGAGTAACAAACATCCACACATCCATACATCCATATATCCATCCAAACTTTCGCATTTATAATATTTATTTGAGTTGATTTATTTTGCGATCTTAAAAACATGGGGCAGTCTTTTATACCAGTGCTGATTGCTGAGACTTAATATTGTTTACTGATGTACCTATATTAGATAGAATACCTACTATATACTTTGTGACGTCCTCCCTGGCGCAGCGTTGATCGCTATTGACGTGGCAGGTCGAAATTCCGCGGGCTCGTACGAAGTGATTTGCTTCCTCGTTTCTAATTCGAACCGCTAGGCTATGGAATGGCCTTCCGGCTTCCGTTTTCCCCTCCTCAAATCAAATCAAATCAAATCAAATCATCTTTATTCAAAATTGGTACCTACAAAGTACACCTTCTGAACGTCATGTTTATAAAGAATAAGAATTGATGGTGATAATTAACAACGGTATCTTAAGACTAAAGCTACGAGGGTTCAAAACGCGCCCTGGTCTGAGAAGAGCCCACAACAAACTCAGCCGGGGTTTTTTTTATTATCACCATCTCACAAGTATAGTAAATTACTAAATTATATTTATAATATAACATAATTAGCCGCTGGAACAATTCATACCCATGGCTGCCTGTCATTCAAATAATCCTTTACACTATAATATGACTTTTCAATTAGTTTCCGTTTTACAAAAACTTAAACTTAATATACCTTCAAATCAAGAGTGAATACCCCTAACAGGTTAGCCCGCTACCATCTGCAGCTAGACTGCATCATCACTTACCATCAGGTGTGATCGCAGTCAATGGCTAACTTGTAGTTGATAAAAAATCTGCTACGGTGCCACACTCTGCCGTCTTTATAATTTTAAAATCATTGTGCCTTTTGTTGTATGCAACCCTGTGGCATGCTTTACTGTGTTGCTGAGGCATCGAACAGCCCTAATTGATAAAAATCTCAGGCTCATGCTAGGATGGAGAAACTCAGTCTAAATTTCATAGGTAGCCCTTTACCTTAAAATTCCAAGGCCCTTATTAGTAACCCGACATCAGCTACGGAACTCTCGATCTCAAGTAGGCTTTTTTTTTTTTTTTTATCCACTACAAGTTAGCCCTTGACTGCGATCTTACCTGATGGTAGGTACCTATATAGGTCAATCGATACATCAGAATTAAGAGTGATAATTAACAATCTGTTCTTAGCAGCTGAAGTCGGTGGATTAATACGTTCGCTGGAGTCCATCAGACCATATCCATACTAATATTATAAATGCGAAAGTGTGTCTGTCTGTGCTACCCTTTCACGGCCCATCTATTCAACCGATTTTGATGAAATTTGGTACAGGGATAGGTTATATCTCAGGGAAGGACATACTAGGCTACTTTTTATTAATTAAAATTTTCCCGGAAAATTACGGAGTTCCCGCGGGAATCGAAATAACTTAGGGGGCGCGCACGAAACGAGCGACGGCGACAGCGGGGCGATGGAAACCGAGAGCTGGTGACAAGGTCCTTTAGGCGAGCTGAAATTGTGGAAAAATAAAATTTCGTTCATTGGCGAATCCAGTTCTGCCAGTCTGGTAGAGCGTTTGCAGTTATTTCGTACTGCGCAGCATATAAAATTTTCAAAAAAAATCGGAAAAAATATTTTTTTGGCAACTCTTTTTTTTAATATTTAAATTTTATACTCATAGAATTCGAAAAAATAAACCCCAGTCATTTTTGTCGGTTATAATGGTTATAAAGTATTACCAGACCTCTTTCAAATTGTTCCCGAAATTCGTCGCCAGCTCTCCGACTAGTCGCATCGCCCCGCTACCGCCGCGCCGTCGCCCCACTACCGCTAGTTTCGTGCGCGTACACTTAGTCCGCGCGGACGAAGTCGCGGTAATCTAGTATAATATTGTAATGGCATTTGATGTCATATAATAGCGGTACCTATGTAATAGTTGATAATAATAGGACTGTTAATGTCAAGGTCAAGTTTTGCTGATTTATGTTATAAAATATATTAAGGAGAATTTTAATAACGATTTTGTTTTGCTAATTTAAAATTACAAAGATTTTTTATATAAACAGACGTTGATGAATTGACGACATGCTTGCGAAACGCTCTTTGTTTAACTAGGTGGAACTTAAGGAAAAATTAATAATATAGCAGTTTATTATTTTGTTCGTCGTCACCTACTACTTAGGTAGGTACAAATTGAGTCACCATAAATAACATTACAAGTATGGTAATATTTAAGTAAGTGGTTACCTACCTGCTTCAAAAATGGAGTAAATTACTTTAGTATGCAAATATAGGCTTTGATAACGGCTTTAATCATGATAATAAGTAAGTAAGTAGGTAGTAAGATGTTATTTAATTTAGGCGCATCGCACACTGGCAGAGGGGAAATGGGAGTGGTGGAGAATGGGCGCGGCGATTTTCTTGTTATCATCTGAAAATATCAAGCTTTATTTTCAGATAAAACCGCATCAGCGCAAGGGAGGTTGTATATCGGAAAATAACAAAGCAAAGGCTACATCATCCCTTGAATTCAATGAGGTTCAGATGGAACTAAAAAACCTCAATCCGGGCAGACTATAACATCATATCTTTAATCGAAAAACTTACTCATTAAAGGTTTTGACAATAGTTATTTGTTATACAAGAGTGAAAAGTTGTTTTTTAACCGCGTGCTCAATTTTGATGACCGAGCAAGCGAAGGATTCTCCGCTCGTGATTCAAAAATTAGAATCCTGAGCGTCAGCGAGGGAATCAAAAGAGCACGAGGTGAAAAATCTTTTCACTCGAGTGCAACACGTAACTTTTCATCCCACCTCAGCGAGGAAATGACTAAATGCAAACAAAACGATTGTATGGAAATTCAGCACCATAGAGGTAGAAGTAAATAGGTTATAACTTATAATGCAGATGTTTTGAATTCACAAACTTCATAGACGAGTGATATTTACTAACGTGCACACGATGTTCTAAATTCAATTTACTTTATCCTCTAGCTAGAGGATAATAACGGCTTTTACCTTCAGATATCGAAGAGTAAAAATACTCTTTCCGAGATGGTGGGATGAAAAAACCTTTTTATCACTTGATAGATAAAACTATAATGGAAAGCTGTTAATTTTGTTAAGCTATAAATAAATAACATGTGTTGCAAGTCGCGACATTTTCAAAGACAAAATCAAGGGTTATGATTTTAGCAGTCTATCTATGTATGTTTGTTTTGTTTGTATTTATGTCCTATGTTCCACCGTAGCGCCTAAACTACTGAGCCGCGGATTTTGATGAATGAGGTGTCAATCGATTCGTTATTGACATCGGTTACATTTTACTCCAACAAAATCGATATGACGGATGTAAAATTCAAAAAAGTGATTCCTCTAAAATTTTCCCGTACTCAGTCGAGTTACAGTTTTTTAATTATTTAATTTTTAAGTAATATCAGCTATTTAAAAAAAATCTACTCTCTTTTGTTTTTTCTCAATTAAATACAACAAATATACTCGTAGAATGGGGATAGATGCAAAGGCAAACCTTATCAATACCTTTTTAGCTTTGCTTTAGGGTCGTTGCTAATAAAGTCATTCTAATTTATTTCGTCTTTTATTGCAATTTTTAGGTGAATTGGTGCCTCTGATGTCTGTCATTCTGAGTGTTGAGCAGTGGGTAATGATATTAGGTACATCCGGATGCAAGTTCAGGCAGTTTCACTAATCACTAAGGCATTTACACATAAGGTACATCCGGATACACAGGGATAAAATTAAAATACTATCTAATAATATCTTAAGTATTATTTTACTATTTAAAAAGAGCAACTGCTGAGTTTCTTGCCAGTTCTTCTCAGTAGAACTGCTTTCCGAACCGGCGCGGTGGTAGAGTCAAAACATGAGGTAACATAAGAGACACTTGTATGTCCTACGTGGAATAAATAAATTTAGTAAAAGGGCAACTTACATTATACTGAAAACAATTTTTCCACATCTTTTTTAAAACTCGATGCATCATAATTTTCCACACGCAGCACACCATCGAACCAGACCAGTTGGATCCCGTGGTTTTGCAGTAGCAAGGTCCCAAGGTTGTATGTTACCCACCTTGGGACGCAAATATCCAAAGGTTTTTCGAACGATGTGCCCATCTCATTCTGAAATACAAGTTGGTAATAAAAAAAATATTAAAAGTTTCGTGAACTTTTATACCATTGGATGCAACGCATATCGTATCCTAGAAGGATACAAAGCAAGGAAGGATACAAGGATCCTAGAAGGAAGCCTGTGGAGGCTTTCACATTGTGCGCGCTCCCTGCCGTAGTCGTCGTCGTAGAAGTTCGTAGCTCGTCGGACGTCCCTACAGGTATTCCTACTACTACCACAGAATAGGTAATCTACTACCAAGTACCTACAAAACGATTCAATCAAATCAAATAAATATTATAAATGCGAAAGTTTGGATGGATGGATGTATGTATGGATGGATGTTTGTTACTCAATCACGCCCCAACGGCTGAACGGATTTGGATGAAATTTGGCACAGAGATAGATTATACTCTGGAATAACACATAGGCTACTTTTTATCCCGGAAAATTATAGAGTTCCCGCGGGAACCGAAAAATCTCAAACCAAGCGGACGAAGTCGCGGCATCAGCTAGTAGTTTAATATTATAGGTAGGTATTACTAATCTGCAAGTTCAGGCAGTTTCACTAATCACTAAGGCATTAATTACACATAAGGCAATGGTTGCATCAACACATTTTGACGGACACGCAATCTTTAAATATGGGAGGCGCTGATTCACTATTCTTTTACAATGAAGCAATACTAGTAAATAAAAAGACGTTATAGTTCTTACGTGTGTTAAATTTTAACGAACCATTATACCATCACATTTTGTTAAAATTGGCTGAACTATGGCGATAATCTATAGTAATCTATAGTAATATTATAAATGCGAAAGTTTGGATGGATGTATGGATGGATGTTTGTTACTCAATCACGCCAGAACGGCTGAACGGATTTGCATGAAATTTGGCACAGAGATAGATTATAGTCTGGAATAGCACATAGGCTAACCAAAAAACCTCAATCTACATTCTACGCGGACGAAGTCGCGGGCATCAGCTAGTTAGTCGATAATTGCTGAAAATCGCGCTACTTGGTCCCATTTTTCGACTACAGACCGTTATTTATATTCGTGTGAAGCCAGAACGAGTCGCTAGTCAATACTAAAATAAATGGAAAAGTGTCTGTCTGTCTGCTACGCTTCTACTTTTTAACCGATTTTGCAGGATAAAGAAACAATTAGCATCCCGGGAAGGACATAGACTTTTTGTGTCGGAAAATCATAGATTTTCCATGAGATTGTTATAAACAAGTGAAAATAATTAAAAACGCGACTGCCCTACCATATTGAATATATTTTTTGGCCACTGTCACTCGTGAGGATGTAAGGATTCTAACGATATCCCAAACACCCAAATCTGTTCCGAATAGGGGTATGGGTTTAATATAACCGCCATGCCCCTAATAGGTTAGCCCGCTATCATCTTAGACCGCATCATCACTTACCATCAGGTGAGATCGCAGTTAAGGGCTAACTTGTAGTGGATAAAAAAAAGCACTTGGAAGTTATGGTGAAATAAAACTCACATACATACGTAAATACATACCCCTAAAACCCCTATGAACCATGAAAACATTACACTCCTATTTTGGGCAGTCGAGTAAAAAGTAAATCGATGCGGACGGAATCGCGGGCGTTATCTAAAAATTAGTAATCCATACTTAATATTATAAATGCGAAAGTGTGTCTGTCTGTCTGTCTGCCTGTCTGTCTGTCTGTCTGCTACGCTTTCCTGGCCCATCTTTTCAACCGATTTTGCTGAAATTTGGTATAGGGATAGTTTATATCCCGGGGAAGGACATAGGCTACTTTATCCCGGAAAATTAAGGAGTTCCCGCGGAAATTGAAAAAACTTAGTCCACGCGGACGAAGTCACGGGAATCATCTACATAGTTGGTTTATAAATGCTTTAAACAAAGTAAATATCACGAGCCTTAAATTTTAAAACAAACTACATAATATTATTTGGAAAGTGATGCTGCAAGATTAATACTCGTGCGAAATTGTGTAGAAAGTGTTTTTATCTTCTCCTCATATAATAAGACACTAATGGACACGTGTCATTATAATTTATGTTCTTATGAATAAATCTATATCTACTTCTATACTAATATTATAAATGCGAAAGTTTGGATGGATGTTTGTTACTCAATCACGCACGAACGGCTAAACGGATCTGGATGAAATTTGGCACAGAAATAGATTTTAGTCTGGAATAGTCATAGTCATAGGCTACTTTTACCGGAAAACTAAAGTCGTGAAGTCACGGGCATCAGCTAGTAAGAAATATATCAGCGAAAAATAACTTGATACTTGATATTATACTATAACAGAATTTATAGCGTTAAGCTTCGGTTTAAATGAAGGGTTTTAACTATTCTTTAGTTTGGTCCTTCGGGCATTGGTCTGATAAACATTATTTTGACACGCGAAAAGCGGTTTTTAGGGTTCCGTACCCAAAGGGTAAAAACGGGACCCTATTACTAAGACTCCGCTGTCTGTCTGTCTGTCTGTCTGTCTGTCTGTCTGTCTGTCTGTCTGTCTGTCTGTCTGTCTGTCTGTCTGTCTGTCTGTCTGTCTCCAGGCTGTATCTCATAAACCGTGATAGCTAGAAAGCTGAAATTTTCACAAATGATGTATTTCCGTTGCCGCTATAACAACAAATACTAAAAATTAAAAAAATATATATATTAAGGGGGGTCCCCATACAATAAACGTGTTTTTTTCGTATTTTTTTGCTCAATATTAAAAACGGTAACAGGTACAGACGGTTCAAATTTTCACAGAATATTAACTTGTATATTACCTTTCAAAATAAATAATTAAATATCAATAAAGTAAATATTAAAGGGGGGCTCCCATACAACAAACGTAATTTTTATTTTTAATACGTCATAAATCGTAAAACTTACTACAGGTTTGTACGGAACCCTCGGTGCGCGAGTCCGACTCGCACTTGGCCGGTTTTTTAAATACAAAATTGAATATGGTAAGGTGTAGGTGTACGTACCTATTAGGTAATTAAGCAAAAGAGGAAGTAAGATTTTAACTAACAGCTCAATTAATTCACATAAATCGCTTTACATTCCTTGTTTTGGGTATAGCTATTAAGTAAAATTTATTCAAAATCATCAAATTAGCGGACTCATATTGCTATTTATTATACATACCTATTTAATTGTAATTACCTAAGCAATAAGCATGATACCTTATCTGAAATACAAATAGTAGGTTCTTATTAAAATTTATTACATCTCGTGATCTAAGAAAATAAATATGAATAAAGACTTAGACAGACGTATCACTGTAACGGCTGCGTCTGGTCAATCAATCGTAATTTAGTAAAATCATAATTATGATTATGTTTAAGATAGTTCAATCTTGTAGACAGAAGGGCTGGTTCATTTTTTGCTCAAAAGTCTGGCTATCCAGCTCGGAAGTCGACATTAGGCAGTCAAAGTCTTAAAAACATATTCAAGAGTCGTGTAAAGGAATATTACCTTTCTGATATGCTATAGAATATTTAAGTATTTTATTTTGTATGTAGGTTTATATATGTTCTATTATATAATATGTATATGAGTTTATATTTATTTATATTTAGTTATTTATGTATTATTGGTCATTGGTATATAGTCAGTGGCGTGCACAGTGCTTGAAGCTAGGGTAGGCATTAGAATTTCGATAGTCTGAATGTCTATTTAGGTACTGACTGTTATACTGAAAATGAGCATTAACATATTTCTATTTGGGTAACCAGTGCTTTTATGCGTCTATGAACTGCACGCCACTGATAGTTGTAGTATATTATTATTGCACTTTCCCACTCATTTTTAAAGTTCCTTAAATAGGTAATGGGTTGACTGGAGGAGATCACTTTTAGTGATAAGACCGCCCTTGCGCACGCGTTGTTTTCCGTTTTTTTTTGTTTATAATGACGTTATTTCTACGTTCTAGTTTTTAAACGTTAAAAAAGTTATTTCTAAGTTATGTGTGGCAATAAAGAATTTATCTATCTATCTATCTATCTTGCCAAGTTGCCACCATTCCACGAGGGCATGATATTTTACTGTATTGTAATTAAGTATGTTAAGTTAGGCTAGTAGGTATGCTTTTATTTATAACTAGCTGATGCCCGCGACTTCGTCCGCGTGGTTTGGCGGGACCCTCGAACCCGATTGCAGCGCCCCCTACCGGGTCCAATTGTGAATATAAACCATCCCGGGGTCCAGACAAACCCAACAAAAAAAGTATTAGCGAAATTGGTCCAGCCGTGTCCCGCTCTGAACCTCGAACCCGATTGCAGCGCCCCCTACCGGGTCCAATTGTGAATATAAACCATCCCGGCGTCCAGACAAACCCAACAAAAAAAGAATTAGCGAAATTGGTCCAGCCGTTCACGCGTGATGCCGTGACCAAGGGAAATAGGGATTCATTTTTATATTATACCCCTATTTCACCCCTTCGGGGGTGGAATTTTGAAAAACTGTGAGACACATATGTTTTCATTTTCTACCCGCAGCTCATATATCAAGTATCATGGCTATAACTTGAGAAATGAAGGACTTTCATACAAACTTTCAACCCCTATTTCACCCCTTCCGGGGTAGAATTTCGGGATAAAAAGTAGCCCATGTCCTACCTCGTAGTATGGGCTCAAATCGTGCCAAGTTTCGTTTGAATTCATTCAGTAGTTTCGGCGTGATGCGCGGCCAAGATACAGACAGACAGACAGACAGACAGACAGACAGACAGACAGACAGACAGACAGACAAAAATGAAAAAAATTACAGATTTGGCTTCAGTATCGAATAATGAGTGCCCTCCAAAAAAAAATTTCAAAATATCTTCAATGTACAGAATTGGACCTGTTACAGTTTTATTATAAGTATAGATAGATATAGATAAGTTTTATTGTAATGTTTTCAATCAAGGTGATTAAAGAAGATCTTATTTAGATATTGTAATTATGTAAGATCATGAAGCTTTAAAGCATGCAGTACACACTTGAATGTAAACATATTGGTCATAATAATATAAAAGTACCTAGAAACGAACGTAAAACACGACATAACCAAAAAAATTTGCTGAGCAATTTTCCTGTTGAGACAAAAAAAATTTGAAGCGCTTTTCGTGGATGGAACAGTTTTTTAAGTTATAACATTAAAATAATATTTTTATAGAAATCTAGCAGAAGTTACGCATCATGAAATCCACGTACTAACTAAAATTCTACGTTACAGTTACTATGTGGTAGGTACTTCACAGACGTTCCGCGGAGATTTACTGTTTGATAGAGTCAGAATATGTATTATAATATTTATTCTGACTCTACCAAGCATCGTAAAGATACGGGCAGATAGACTTTACTCGCATAAGCCTTTGTATTACGAATAAAACAAACTGGTTTCTATTAGTAATGAAAAATATTTTAACCCTTACTCATTTATGGTTGTCATGAGACTCATTGTTCACATTGTTGATACGTAACCAATTTTGTTTTTGGGTTTGCTGATGCTGAGGTCGTCCTTCTTATAGGTAGGTACAGGCTTTAACATACAGCTTGCTATGGGTCTTACAATAATTAAAGTTTCAGTTTATCATATAACGGTTTTCAGCTGCCTTAGTGTGGCTCATGAACAAGTTTCTTATAATATATTTAAGCAAAATTCCTTTATGACATCGAGTTCGATGCTAACCTTACACCCAAAGGCAGGTACCTATACTGGCAAGGGCATAAAGACAACTTGTGAAAGTATATATGGAGGGGCCAAACTGAGTTCATTCACAGTATTTCGAATCAAACACCGAACAAAACAGTATCGAAAAAAAACAAGTCTTGATTAGCGAGTTTCGGCGCCTCATTTAAAAGTTTGTTTTTTATAAACAAGTCTTGTTTTCAAATGCATAGCAATGAAGCGGAATAAGCTGATCATAGTGCACGTAAATCTATTTTTGTTACTACACACTTACACACTGATAAGTACTTGGAAGTGGTATTAAAAGATCAGTGTAATCTTGATACAATAATGTGATAAATCAATTATCTAACTTTTATAATAACTTATAAGGTGACGAAGTATAGATTAGTGCATGTGAATGGAAACATAATCCATAGGTACTAATATTATAAATGCGAAAGTGTGTCTGTCTGTCTGCTACGCTTTCCCGGCCCATCTTTTCAACCGATTTTGCTGAAATTTGGTATAGAGGTAAGTTATATCCCGGGGAAGGACATATGCTACTTTTTATTTCGGAAAATTAAGGAGTTCCCGCGGGAATCAAAAAACCTTGATCCACGCGGACGAAGTCGCGGGCATCATCTAGTATGATATAAAAAACAGTTGACATACGAGTATTAACAGTGAAGCAATACGTGCATTTTTGGATCACTAAGTGAAAATTGCCAATATTATGTCAGCTAATTGTGTTCTTTGTTTACCTTACTGTTGTCACTAAACTTTAATCCAACAAAACAAAAGCTTGGTTTCAAAAGAATATTCAAGACAAAGTTCATTAATTAGTAGATCTAATGTTTTTTTTAGTTAAATTAGTATTCCTTGCACTTGGCATTGACAGCTGAGTAGTAAAGACGAGAAACGAGGGAATGCGTGTGTTTACGAGTGACTGATAAGATATAGTGCCATCAAACATAGTGATTGGTGTATCATAAAGCCCTTGTTTCGGACTGGCGACACAGTGCCACCAAAGATTCGAACCGCGATGGACCGCGCCACCGCGCCCGAGTTAGAGAAAATAAGCGTGAATGACCACGAGAATGGAAGCTTGAAGGAAATCCCGAAGCACAAAGCTTACAGTGATGTTCAAACTACACATGTACCATTTTGGAGACAGGTGTGTTATATAAAGTATGTATTACTTCACGTCTAGGTTGTCTGATTTAAAGATAGTGAGACATTCATGGTCTTTGTTTGTTTTCGTAATCATATGTGACAGAAATTATTTATATCTCTATCTGCATTGCAAATTTTTTGAATTGAATATATTCTATTTTATATATCTAACTGCCGCACTCAAAGTCGTTTAATAATTGCGTAAGGAACTCCTTAGTATAGATTTCAATACAAAAATCTATACCAAGGGGTTCCTTAAGGCGCTCTCAGCTAACGAGATCAAAATATAGGAGCGTGGGGGTGAAATAGAGCAAGCGCATGTCGTAAAAAATGGAAGAATTAATAATTTGTAAAAAAATAAATACCTGTTAGCCGTTCAATAAAAAATAATCCGACAATGTATTTGATTAACAAATTGAAATTTAATGTTATTATTTTTAGAGGTCATTGGGACTAGAATTAGATGATGTACGTACAACCGATAGGGATACGGGCTTAATATAACTGCTGTACCCCTAACAAGTTAGCCTACAACCATCTTAGACTGTATCATGACTTATCATCAGCTGAGATCGCAGTCAAGGGCTACTTGTAGTGGAATAAAAAAAAACACTTCGTCTTTATCTTCTTGGATCATGGTTCAGGTTTAGGGGGAACCGGTTTGTTACCTAAGTAATCCGACGTGCTTTATATCTCCGGGTTGCAAGCTATCTCAGTACCTACCAAAGTTTTGCCACAATAATTGGTTAAAAAGATGGGGCATGGGTTACAGACGACAGACTCAATTTCCAATTTATATTAAACTAGATGATGCCCGCGACTTCGTCCGCGTGGATTAAGATTTTTTGATTCCCGCGGGAACTCTTTAATTTTCCGTGATAAAAAGTAGCGTATGTCCTTCCTCGGGATATAACCTACCGCTATAACAAATTTCAGCAAAATCGGTTGAAAAGATGGGCCGGGAAAGCGTAGCAGACAGACAGACAGACTGACAGACACTCTTTCGCATTTATAATATTAGTATGGATATGGAGTATGGAATAAAACCCAAAGCAAAGAAAACCTTCTGTCATGGATTATTGATTAATATGTACGATCTAAGTTCAGAGGCCATACTTAAGCAATATATTACGCAAAATGACAGTTTGATGTCACGTTCCTAAAATAAGGATTAATTATTATAAATCTAAAACAAGAATAATACAATACGGCTTTAAGTGTCGGCAATATGGCCCCAGGACTCAGGTAGGTGTGGGACTAATGTTATGAATGCTAAAATGTGTCCGTCTGCCTGTCTGTTTGTCTGTCTGGTAATGGTGCAGCTGATTGTACAGATCGGTTCAAAGGGTCCACCCTTACCCCCATAGAAAGGTTCCATGGTAATTTCAAACGTAATTCCACACGGACAAAGCCGCGGGCATCATCTAGTGGACACAAAATGGATACATTATTATATACCTACTTAAACTATTTTATCTTTGACTAGCTGATGCCCGCGACTTCGTCCGCGTAGTTTAAGTATTTTGATTCCCGCGGGAACTCCTTAATTTTCCGGGACAAAAAGGTCCTCAACTGTACCCATGCCAAAAATCACGTCGATCCGTTGCTCCGTTGCGACGTGATAGAAGGACAAACCAACAAACCAATAAACCTACAAACAATAATATGGGGCTCTTCATAGGGCGGATAAACAAATTTCTCAAAAGCCAGCAACGCATTGGCGGTTCCTCCGGTGCTGCAAATGTTCATGGGCGGCGGTTATCACTTACCATCAAGTGACCCGCCTGCTCGTTTGCTATATATATTTAAATAAAAAAAAAACAAACACACTTTCGCATTTATAATACTTATTAGTAATTTAATGGAACACACTATATTATGTAGGTTTGGGTGTTTTGCATTTTGTTTCTTCCAAAAATAAAGTTGATTTATAATGTAAGTAGGTCCTTTAATCTCTACCTATTTACATTATTAACATATATTTTGAATTAAATAATTTTAATTGTCAATTATTCTTACTACTTATGTTGTTTTTTATACCTTAGTCTTAATATATTCAGAGATAATCTTAAAATATGTAACATAATAATTAATGTACTGTATGCATAATATAATGCACTCGAAGTTGTAGACGAGTACATGTTATACCTGGGACACACGGTCTAGCTAGGTAGGTCCAATTTCGAGAAAGAGGTGAGCCGCCGAATCCAACTCGGCTTTGGAGCATTTGGGAAGCTTCGAGATGTCTTCTCGTCCAAGATTCCTCAGTGCCTGAAGACCAAAGTCTTCGTGTGCCAACACACCGCGTGTTGCCAGTGATATACGGAGGCGAGACTTGGTCGCTAACTATGGGCCTCATAAGAATGTTCAGGGTCACTCAGCGGCCGATGGAGAGAGCAATGCTCGGGGTTTCTTTGCGCGATCAAATTAGAAATGAGATCCGCAGTATCCGCAGAGAAGTAAAGTAACCGACATGGCGCGACGTATTGCGAAGCTGAAGTGGCAATAGGTGGGGCACATAGTTCGATAAACCGATAGACGTTGGGGTCCCAAAGTGCTGAAGTCGTGACCTCGCACTGGAAAGCGCAGCGTTGGCAGACCCCTACTCAGTGGACGGACGACATCAGACAAGTCGCAGGGAGCCGCTGGATCCAGGCGGCGGCGCAAGACCGCGGTGTGTGGAAGTCCATGCAGGAGACCTATGTCCAGCTGTGGACGTCTATCGGTTGATGATGATGCTGATGATGCATGTAAATTAAATAAACGTAAAGTTAGTTAGCATTGTATGCGACCAGCCAGAGTACACCTACGCCTACATGCTCACAATCCGTATACTACGAGTCTGAAGATTCTCTAATACCACCCATAACTTATTCTGAAATTGCTATAAAAACTCAAAAGAACGACAAAGCACCTGGCGACGATCACATTACCAATGAAATGTTAAAATCCTTCCTAAATACATTACGGGAGCCTCTTTATGTTTTATTTAACAAAATATTGCATATAGAGCTAACGCCGGAGCAGTGGTCTCACTCAATTATAACACTTTTGCATAAGAAAAGTGACAGGTGCGAGTTGGGCAATTATAGACCAATCAGTCTCATGTCAAATATCTACAAAATTTTCGCAAAAATACTACTGAATGGAATATCTAAGACTTCAGACGAACATCAACCACGCGAACAGGCTGGCTTTAGAAAGCACTATTCTACTGTCGACCATATTCAAGTAGTTACACAATTGATAGAGAAAGCAAATGAATACGGCATGGAGCTCTACATGTGTTTTATAGACTACACGAAGGCATTCGACTCAATACACCATAGCGTTATATGGTCTCTCTATTGGAACAAGGTGTCCATCCTAAATACATAAATCTCATTAAAAGCGTTTATTCAAAATGTAGAGCAAGAGATAGGTTAGAAAAGAAGGGTTCGGAGTTCACCATTAGTAGAGGCGTGAGACAAGGTGACCCAGCATCACCCAAAATTTTCACGGTTGTACTTGAGGCCATTTTCAGAAACCTTCAATGGGGAAATAAGGGCCTGAAGATTGACGGTGAATGCTTGAGTCATCTACGTTTCGCAGACGATATAGTAGTGTTTGCAGAGAATTCAACAGATCTTGGCAACATGATAGAAGAACTGGCAGAGGAAAGCAGGAAAGCTGGCCTATCTGTAAATATATCAAAAACCAAAATTCTAACAAACGTTGAAATAAAGGAGATTAAAATAGGGAGTGAAAAAATAGAGTACGTGAATGACTACGTATACCTCTTTTGAAAACTGCACTGAGAAGGAAATACATAGGAGGATTGCCATGACTTGGACTAAATATTGGGGTTTTAAAGAGATAATGAAGAGCAAGGATATCGATGTAACAATAAAAGAGAAACTATACGAAGTCGCGATAATGCCATGTCTGACCTACGGATGCCAAACATGATCATTGCGGAAGGAAAAAGAGGATTAATTAGCTATCTGCCAAAGGAAGATGGAGAGAAGCATGCTAGGCTTGTGATTAAAAGATAATATAAGTAATAAAAAAATTCGAAAGACAATTAAACTAGTAGATAATATAAGTAAAAGAATTAGAACATTAAAATGGCAGTGGGCTGGACATCTTTGCAGGTTAGACAATATGAGATGGACCAAAAAGGTCACAGAATGGATTCCTAGAGATAGGAAGAGAAAAAGAGGCCGCCAAAGAGGTGGCGAGACATTTTCTCAGAAATCTGTGGGCCGGACTGGATGAGACAGGCTCGGGACAGGAAGCGTTGGAAAAATTTGGGGGAGGCCTACGCCGTAGAGGCGACTGCAATACGTGAAGATAAATAAATACTTACCTATTCTATATTTTATATTTTATTGACTAAATTGAATCTGAAATCTGTCTTAATATTGTAATTGTAATTATATATTTAGTTAATTTTTGTTATATCTTAACTTATAATTATAATTAGCATAATTTACTGACATAATAATTTGAATTAATGAGTAATTGTATTATAATGTAATGTTGATAATTATTGTAAGAATTATATGAAATGCTAAAATTAATGTATCTAAATAAAGACGAATGAAGATAAATGAATACAATGGAATAGACACAACATATATTTTAAATGTTTATTGAATAAATAAGTACTCCACTTTTTACATTGATACTTGATTGATTTGCTGTTACCCGTTGAGGAGTAGATACTAGATACTTGGTTCCGCCCGCCATCTCCGGCCTAGGTACGAGTATATTATACACACAGAACAGTACAAATGAATGAGCGGATTCCCAAATCCTAATTGGGTATTCGTATTCAAATAAATTATTTTTAAGTGAAATTATTACATAGAGGATCTACCAAAAGTCGTAATATCCACGTCCCCTGTTAGTTTTATATTGAATAACCAATTTAAACAAGTATTCATTAAAGTAAAGAAGTGCGCCGAGCTTGACTATGACGACACAATTCTGTAATTCATATAAAATCCCAGAGGGCGCATTTTGACGTTTGAAATAAAGTTGCTGATTTGACTGGTTGTCAAATACATAATTCTGTGATTAAAGTTAAAAGCCATTATGCAAAAGAAGAAGAAGAAGAAGTTAAACATAGTATAAAGTACCTAAGCCCACGCGTGCGAAGCCGGTTGGTAGGCAGCTAGTATAAAATAATAAATTATAATAATATTTATATTTTTGACTGCCTCGTTGGTCTAGTGGTTCGCATGTTCGACTGCGGCCGACTAGGTCCCAGGTTCGAGTCCCGGGTCAGGCCATAATTAAGTGTTGGGTTTTTCTAACTAGAAATTCTCAGTACTGGCCCGGAATTAGGAAGTTGGCGGTGTCTCACCCCCGTGCCTCGGAAAGCACGTTAAGTCGTCAGTCCCGGTTATTATCACTAACATGATAATAGTCGTTAAAGCCTGCCAACCCGCATTGGAGCAGCGTGGTGGGTCCAAGCTCTAATTCCCTCTCTCCTATGAGAGTGGAGGCCTGTGCCCAGCAGTGGGACGGTAATGGGCTGTTGTGGATTGTGGTGGTGGATTATATTTTTATTATTTTTTTCTGCCGCGGAAATTCGATAGGTAGGTACGCATGTCCCGTTTTCAAACCAGTAAGCCTATTGATATTTTATTAATTATTATCAAATCTTGAATTATGACTATCATATTTTAAATTATTTCTGATTTAAAATTAAGTTTTGCGAAATATAACTACTAATATTATAAATGCGAAAGTGTGTTTGTTTGTTGGTTTGTTGGTTTATTGGTCTGTTGGTTTGTCCTTCAATCACGCCGCAACGGAGCAACGGATCGACGTGAGTTTTGGCATGTGTATAGTTGAGGACCGAGAGTGACATAGGCTACTTTTTATCCCGGAAAATTAAGGAGTTCCCGCGGGAATCAAAAAAACTTAAACCACGCGGACTCGTGGGCATCAGCTAGTTACTTAAGTTGTATTTTTAATTGTCTTGAACTTTAAAAGTAATGTACCTACCTAAAAGTAACGACCGGATTACCTACATTAAAATGCAAAACATATTCGAGTTTTTAATGGAACTATAAATGCAAGGTTAAGAATTATATTTTTATGTGGAAAATAAATACTTCCTAATTATGAAAGTGAAATTGTGACTGTCTTTCAAAAGAACAAATCTTGAAAAAAATTAATATTTAATAAGTCCAGGAGGGTTACTAATTATTTCAAAATTACAGTTTTATGTCACGCACCTTGACGTCCCTAAAATAAGGATTATAATTCTAAAACACGAACGACAACAATATTAAAACAATATGGCTTTAAGCGATGGTAGTACCTATACCCGCTGACTTACACACTGTCTCAGCAACGCCCAAACCAAGATCCAAGAAAGCTAGAATTTTGTATGTAACCTAGAGGTTCCTTTTATAATGTAGACGAGGAAAAGGGCAAGTTTTATCGAAATCAGGGCCGTCTTTAACCTATTGTAGGCCCTGGGCACATTATGATAATGGGGCCCCTATGAAAAGGCATACTTAATAGTATTATAGCATACTTAAAAAATAGCCCTTTGTCTAATTTGTTAAAACATGCATAAAGAGTAGATAAGCAATAATCTAGATTGATTCAACTGTTATTTTAAACGGTTACTTCAAAATCAATTCTTATCAATAAAATCTGATTAACTTACTATTGAGGTATATTTTGAACGTAATATAAGTGTATATTTATCGATAATGAATATCGGTTATCTATCGGTTGGTAATCTGGTAGTAACTAGGCGGCCCCCATCGATCGCGGGGCCCTGGGCACGTGCCGAGAGTGCCCAGTGGGAAAGAGGGGCCTGATCGTAATCTCAATTTGGACTCTTGTTTAGTATATTCTTAAAATATAGTTTTCCACTTGAATAGTGTTCATAAAATGCTAATATTCTCATTATAATTATTCACGTTTATAAAGTGTGGCGAGGACGATAACGGAACTCATTGATTGAATCATGCATCCGCTGGTCTTTGATCTATAATTTCATATGGGTTATTTGTTTTTAGACTATTTTTTCACGTGCAGGTAATACCAATTTCCATTTTCGATTATTACATTTAAATTACCAATGGTATTCCGAACTAGTGGAAGATTCATTTGACGATTCAAAAGCACTTGTAAAAGTTTTTGAATAAATTTTGAATTTGAATTATCAACGAGCATGTCACCTAATATATGGCATTCCGAACCAGTGGTAGATTCATTCGACTATTCATAAGCACTTGTAAAAAGTCTATTTGAATAAAAAACTTTTGAATATGAATTTGAATTTGAATATCAAATTGCAAGTTGAAAAATAAAAAAACTGAAAAAATATTAATTTGATAGGTATTTAAGTATAATGTCATATTATATTATGTAACACTATCTGATGCCCGCGACTTCGACTGCTTGGAGATTTTTTGGTTCCCGCGGGAACTCTTGAATTTTCCGGAATAAAAGGTATATAGTAAAGGTGTAGGTCACAGACTACAGTGTATAAGTGTAGGTAAAGGTATGTGTTATTCCAGACTATAATCTATCTCTGTGTCAAATTTCCATTTCGCCGTTATGGCGCGATTGAGTAACAAACATCCATCCATCCATCCAGTACCTATATCCAGTATAGATGCTACTAACCTAACAGGTTTTGGACGTCAATAAGTGTACAGTGTTTGTGACTGAGTGATGTAGATTGTAGACTTACCGAAAAATTAAGAAGTTCCCGCTGGAATCAAAAATTGCGCGACTGTTGCTAGAACACAATCTGCACTAATGTTATCTAAGCCAAGCTAGAGCTGCTATTATATTATGTAATTTGGATACAAAATAAGTTAAACATAACTCTGAATCTTATAAAAGAATGAACCTACACGAACTTTCATGGTAACGGTTTGCAAATACAAATTGACCTCTAAAGTAATAACGTAATTGCAGGCTTCACTATTGCGTATTCACAATTTTAAATTCACATCACTATTATAGTCAAGAAAATATAGAACGAACAGAACTATAGTATATGTAGCCTATTTTTAAGAGAAGGAATATTATATTCGAAATTTCAAGAAATTATAGTATTTTCTTAATAAATTCGTCTCTTCAAAGGACATCGTCTCATCACCGCCTCTTCGAACGCTTCCAATCGCGCCCCGTTTAAATAAGTTTACAAACTATACAAGACACATAATATTATGTTAGAGTTTAGAACGAGTCTACAATATTTCATATAAATAATTTGGTACCTTAGTATTCAAAGTTATTTTAAATGGAGCACGCTCCGAAGTCCAAATACACATGCCAAGTTACCTTACTCTGGTTTTCATCGGCAAATGGTTACCCTAATATTCTGGTTCTACAGCAACAAGTTGCGATAAGTGACTGACCACTGTCGCATGTTATTGCTCCGGTGTAAAACAGACGACTAGGTTTTCGATAATTATTAAAATAACATGAAAAAGAAATTCATGGATAATATATTGTGCTCTCTTTCAGGCCTTCATAGCATTGGGTACCTTCATGCTGTCCTTTAGTGGTGGAGCGACGGCGGGTTTCTCGGCAATACTTATACCACAACTGCAAAACGGAAAAGGGCATAATAAAAAATATTCTACTGAAATGGAGTCTTGGCTGGGTATGTAACTATATAGTTTTTTGATGTATAAAAGTTCGTTGCCAATGTTGTTCATTAATATTTTTGAGGAAAACCCAGAATAACGATACGTCTTATTCAGTATAAAACAATCTTAGGGAACACCATAAAATTATATTTGTTGGGTGCCAAAGCCTTTGACTAAATTCTTACTTTAACACTTATCTTTCAATAAAAATTCATTCTAATGGTTTATTGCATATTTTTTAGCTTCGATGGCATCGTTGGCGTTATTTTTTGGGAATATGATATCTGGATACCTCATGGAAAAACTGGGAAGAAGAGCATCTCAAATCCTACTATCAGTATTTTACATAGGAGGATGGACCATTATTGGTTTTGCCGGCAACATAGAATTAATATTATTGGGCAGATTTCTCACAGGATTCTGCCAAGGATGGCTGGGTCCTTTGGGACCAGTTTTTGTTGGAGAGATAAGTTCACCAAAGTATAGAGGATTGTTTTTAGCTGGCTTGTCCTTAAGTATAGCGTCTGGTGTATTTATGTCACATCTATTTGGAACGTATTTGCACTGGAGTCATGCTTCCCTTCTTTGCGGAGCATTTCCTTTAGTAGGATGCATCATACTTTATTTTGCACCGGAATCGCCCGCTTGGTTGGCATCGAAAAATGAAATCGAGAGGTGCATGCAATCTTTTCAATGGTACCGAGGCAACAGTCCGGTTATGAAACTTGAACTTGAGAAAATGATAGCAGACCAGACACAGAAGAAAGTACAAAAGAGCAAAATTAAAACACTGACGGAGAATATAAAGAAACCTGAATTTTGGAAACCCTTGTGTATAATGATTGTGTTCTTTTTAATTACACAGTTATCTGGTATAAACGTCATATGTGCGTACACTACTGATATTATGGAAGTTCTTCTAGGCAATAAAAAAAATAGATATGCTGCTATGCTAGCTACTGATATTTTGCGCATAATTGCGTTAGTTACTGCGTGTATTTTACTAAGAAAATTAGGCCGTCGACCCTTAGCTATCTTTAGTGGAGTTTTTACTACTTTATCTCTTATTTCATTGGCACTTTATCTATGTCTTGTTAAATATCGTATCGTAAGACACATATCCCCGATTATATCTTTAAGTTTAATGGCAATTTATATATTCGTGTCGAACTTAGGAATATCTCTATTACCTTGGAATATGGTAGGCGAATTGTTCGCCACAGAAACAAAAGGCTTGGGTTCTGGTATTAGCGTCATGATGACGTCAATAGCCTATTTTGGAACGATCAAAACTGCACCAGCTATGTTTAAAGATTTGGGCCATCACGGCACCTATTTATTTTATGGCCTATCTACTTTACTAGGAACAATATTTTTATACTATTTTCTTCCTGAAACTAAAAATAAAACGTTATTGCAAATAGCTGAAGAATTTAGGTATGGCGAAAAAGGCAAACCCAGAGAGTTAACCAATTTGACAAACGCCTGATTATAGGCCAAGTAGGTCAAATTTTGATAACGAAATTAATCATCTCAGAATACATGAATAAATAATTCTATGATGAACGAATGATAACACTTAAGAAGTGTAAAAAATTATCAATTTAAGTAGCTAAATTTAGAAATCCTGCTTTAACCTGTTCAGGTTGAAACATTTTTACAAACACTTTTATATTGATTAATTGTATGCGTAATGAAATTAACATTATAAATAAATCAGATTTAATGTAGCATTCAAATATAGGTATATTCTAACTGACAGATCACTATCACAAGTGACTACTTAACCTAGTGAGATAATAATATAATATCTATTATTTAAAATGTATTGAGGACATAGTTAAATACCTTAAGGTTTTATTGAGTACTAGATGATGCCACCGACTTCGTCCGCGTAGATTAAGGATTTTTGATTCCCGCTGGAACTCCTTAATTTTCCGGGATAAAAAGTAGCCTATGTCCTTCCCCGGGATATAACCTACCTCTATACCAAATTTCAGCAAAATCGGTTGAAAATATGGGCCGGGAAAGCGTAGCAGATAGTCGATAGACAGACAGACCGACAGACAGACACACTTTCGCATTTATAATATGAGTATGGATTATGAAGCGATAGTTAACTATGATGAAAAATAGTATAGTGATAATGGTAGATTATAAGAAGGATGCTTTCAAGGTGTTTACAAAATATTATGTACCTATCGTAGGTCAAATAATTTTATCTATTTATGGTTAGAACAATAAGATTGGTGCATTGAACAATTTGTTTACAATAATTTGTACACAATAATTTATAGTATCTGGCAGCAATAATAGCAGGCGCGATAGTCTTTCTATAAGTTGTCGGAATGCGCTATTTATGCAACATGACGTGTTAATCAACGTAGCACAAGGAATACAAGGAAAGTTGGTGATGCATCGATGCGCTCTAGCTAATAAAAACCTGAGGTCTATTTCACAGTACGTTAGAGACGGACAAGTGGCACGCGTCGTCGCTAAATTACAAACATCTTCCTGTTTTGACACGTGGATGTGGCCCTTAAAGTGTACACTCTTCGATGATTCGCTAACATCTGCGAAGCACTTTTTCCGAAACCAGAAATTCCCACGTTGGATGAAACGCGACGTGTTTTTGTCAAAAACAAAAAATCAGGAAAACATCTGGGGAATGGATATGGAACATGACTATTTTTAGATTACCACAATTTATGAAGAAAGTGTTCACAAAAAAGATGAGCTGGTACGTAGGGTATTATTTTTAAATCTCGACTGAACTGATAGCATGTTTATCAAGTAACAAAGCAAATCAGTGTGTTCCTAATGCTCAAGTTTATATTATAACGTTTATGTAATTTTCATATCACTGCATGCGTCTGCGTCATTGCATGATCATACTAATATAATAAATGCAAAAGTGTGTTTGTTTGTTGGTTTGTTGGTTTGTTGGTTTATTGGTTTGTTGGTTTGTCCTTCAATCACGCCGCAACGGAGCAACGGATTGACGTGATTTTTGGATTGAGTATAGTTGAGGACCTGGAGAGTGACATAGGCTATCCCGAAATACTAAGGATTTCCGGCGAGAAATTAAAAAACTTATTAAACGCAGACGAAGTCGCGAGCATAAGCTAGTTATATTATAATTGTGTCTCGTAGTCTAGTTATATTGAACCTCATGATCTCTTTTTCAAAACATGTCATAAGTTCTATTTATTATGTACTTCAAATATTTGATGTTAATTTTAACACCGAATAAAAAGTTGTAATTTGCAGTCATCATTAAAATCAAGGACAATATTTTAATGTAGGTATGTGATAGCTCACAATCGAAGGAGGCTAATAACAATGTGGACCGAAAACGAAAAGAAAACCTTTATAAGGTTGGAGTTGAGGGAACGCGTTAAAATTGCCTTTTATTTCCACGTCAAGTAGTTCCTGTGCTTTCATTTGTATATTCCATTGTGTATAATGCATATCATATCATGGCCTATGCGATGGTTCGCTTGGAGCGGAACGAATATTTAATAATAAGACACGTGGCAGAACGGAAACTGTGCACGTGTTATCAATTAGAGTGGAATGGTATAAAAAATGACTAGAATAATCCAAAAGTTCACCCTTAAGTGGGCGGAGTTGTTAACAAAACAACCAGGGTTTTATCGTTGACCTATTATAGCGATGTAAGACACGCGTTTCTGTGTTCGATAGATAGTTAGATCGGTAATGGTTTATTATTGGGTCATAAATTAAATGTAATTGCGTTTTATGTTTCATCATTTACATTGTATGAAGACGATTGTGTGTGTTAATCACAGTGATAAATAATGTAACGTTTCATATTGTGCAGATATATTTTATGATAATAATCTTGTAGTTGGTAAATAAGAATTGAATAAAAATTATTTATTCAATTTTTATTATTTGCTAAATTTAACTTTACTATAATAATTAGTTGTAAGGACCAGAATACGATCAAAAAAGGAAATTATATTATGTAGGTACCTACAGTATTTTTTTGCATATAGTTTTACTCGAACAATTTATTAAACAAATATGACCAAAATATAAAACTTGTTGTTATAAAATATTGTGACTAAGTATTTTAGTATTTATGAAAATATCTCGCTTCGCCAATGAACAATCGCGTCCGCTCAATAAAAATAAAAGATTTCATTTATATTTAGGACCGATATTGTATTTATAGTAGGTACTTGCAGCAAAATTACTCGTATACGTTATTTAGTTTATTCAAATTGATATTGATAAAAATTTAGTCCAACAGTTATCTTTTGTATTTGTAAATAACGTCTTTTGTGCATGAGCAATTATTGTGTAATACTCGAGTAAGAATAAAATAAAATTAAGGCTAATTATATCTATTTAAGGATAATATACAATTATATTTGTAATTGCAAATATTAAAGCATAGTAAGAGTTTTCTTTGCTTTGACTTTTGTTGTTCGCAATGCCCTCACAATCAGTTTAAACTTTGAACTTTGACGATTGACCTCCTTTCAAACTGAAATTATTAAGAGCTATTACGATATCATGAATTCTCACTCCTTTGAATGTAGTACTAGGAAGGTAGGACAGGTGAATATGCATGGTAATGGACCAATCATGTGGAAAAGACGCAAAAAGTCACTTAAGTGTCTTTTCTGCACTCTGATAATACTATGGCGCTCTCCTAGCAGCGCCATGTCATATGATTAAGACCTAGTTGTATTCCAACGGAATTTAGCGCGTGTTTTCCGCAATTTGGAATTTGATCCGACTAAAGGATACTGCAGCCGGACCTTACCGTCGTCGTAACTTTGACGGATCACACGGTTTATTGTTATTTTTAGCTCACCTCTAGTCCTCTACCTTAAGAATAAACCCACATACTTCAATAGTACATTGTTACCCTAGGGATGAAAGTAACTTATTTAGTCCCGAGACGGGGTTTGGCGCCCGAGCGTAGCGAGGGGGCCTATAGTTCGAGGGACTAAATAAGTCTTTCATCCCGAGGTAAACACTGTGCTTTTCATTACGAATATAAGGAAAGTCAAAATAAAAAGTCTATGAATCAGTTGTCTTTACTTTATTAATAAAGTCTATCTTTCTTCTTGTCTATGGATGCACTCGGGTATTAAAAAAAAAAAAAAAAAAAAAAAGTCGTGTTTCATTTCAACTCCAATTAAAATTCAGTTGAAAACGATTCTCCCTAGGGCTGAAAAGTATTACTTTCAACCCGCTTCTCAGGCAACTTCAAACCTACTTTCCGTGTATGAGTAATCAAATAAATATTATAAATGCGAAAGTTTGGATGGATGGATGTATGTATGTATGGATGTATGTTTGTTACTCAATCACGCTCCAACGGATGAACGGATCTGGATGAAATTTGGCACAGAGATAGAGTATAGTCTGGAATAGCACATAGGCTACTTTTTATCCCGGAAAATTAAAGAGTTCCCGCGGGAACCGAAAAACCTCAATCCACGCGGACGAAGTCGCGGGCATCAGCTAGTGAAAAATAAAAATTAAAATTCATAATATATGATGCCCTGGGCAAGAGTTATTTCTTAGTCAGGGCATCATAGCTGAGCTCTGTCAGATAAAAATAATTTGACCTGGCGAGTTATCTCTTAAAATTATTTTTAATATTTAACTTATGATATGATATTAGTATTTGTGTACATAAGTATACGTATGTTTTAGGGAGCATTCCAATACAATTAAATAAATAAATATAAATAAACGTTTATTGACCACTTTACAAATTAATTACATAACGTACCTATGTACCTACTAGTATGGAACTTAAATGTGGTCAATGGGCCACCTCCTCAGCCTGTGCCACAGCATGAAAGGTATGCATGTACCTACCTGACATACTGCAACGCTGATTTTCAGGAGGGGCCCAATTAGCTCTAAGCCTTTTCATGCTGCCGAAAGTGGATCTACGTATGTATTATGATACCTTATTGTAACTTCAAGAAAAATAATAGTACGTTGGTGTAGAAACTGTCAGTTCCTATGGACTATAGATAAAACAAGAAGTATTTATTTTTTCGGCTAGGCACGGACAAAAGGGTACAAACATACCTACTCAATTATTACCTTACATAATATAGCATGACGTTTTTTTTGATATTGGTTGTTTGGTTTGTAATCTTAGCATGTGTTAGATCTCTAGGTACAAAAGTAGGTACTGAATACTGATCGATAAGGAATTTTAAGTGATCAACTATTTTATGTCAGGTACGAACATTTAGATTTATGTGGGTCTTCCGTTTTAGATTTGTCATTAACAGACAAGATACTAATATTATAAATGCGAAAGAGTGTTTGTTTCATATTGAATCCTTCAATCACACCACAATGGAGTTACGGATTTTTTTCATGAGTATAGTTGAGAACAAGCAGTTCCCTAGATGTTTTTAAAACATTAGTCCTGGACGAAGTCGCGGGCATAATTTAGTATTATTATAGGCAGAGTTTTTTGTATAGCAAGCAAATAATCAGGCGGGTCATCTGATGTTAAGTGATTACCGCCGCTCATGAACATTTGCAGCACCAGAGGAACCGTCAATGCGTTGCCGGCTTTAGAGTTCTGCCCTTTGAAGAGCCCATATTGAAATCATGAGGGATCGCAGAAGATGGAAGCTGGTTCCATAATTTCCAGGTGCGTAGCAGAAATGACCTCAAGATTTATTTAAGAACAGATTTAATTTAGTTAAGTTTTGGCTCTAATCACTATTTAAAATATCATACTAATATGTATTATGAATGCGAAAGTGTGTCTGTTAGTTGGTTTGTCCTTTAAGCACGCCGCAACGGATCGACGTGATTTTTTGCATAGGTTTAGCTGAGGACCTGGAAAGTGACATAGGCTACTTTTTCTCCCGGCTAATTAAGGAGTCCCCGTGGGAATTAAAAAACTTATTTCACGCGGACGAAGTCGCGGGCATCAGCTAGTGTAGAATAATAATGTTAGTCGGTTCTAGGATTCAAATAAGCCGTTTGCAAGCCACATAAATACAAACACATTTTAATAATTTACATGTTTTTGAATAATTATGGCTTGGCATGTGCACGTGGAAAGGAATCATGGTTGAATTGTGCATCTACGTGTGTGCAATATGGCTCCGTGATTCCAAACCGGAGATACAAATGGGGTGCAGGGGTGGCGGTGGTTACAATCAAATCAAATCAAATGTTTTTATTCAAATAAACGTAGCTTTATCGCTTTATAGAGAGCTTTTTGAGAGCATGGTAGACTTGCATCCGACGACAATCGTCTGATGAAAAGGTCTAGGTGGGAACGAGATGGTCTTTACAAAGCTGAAGTAAGGTATATTCACTCAAAACTTGAGGTAGGCACAAATTTGATTTTGAAGTGAAACTTCTGTAGAATCGAAAATCAAATAACAAGATTTGAAAATTCAACGAAACGAAAAAATTAAACGAAAAACCGACACCAAAAAGAGACAAACATATTCATGTATAGGATTTAGCCTACGAGAGAATTAGATAGAATACAAGTTATATATTTTATCTCATTTTCTCGTAGGCTACTTTTCTGAAGTTTCACTTCTGCCGTGTGTGAATTGCACACAAAATTGATCACTTTTTTTTAAGTTGCTCAATAATATTTCGGTCATGTAAAAACTAAACTCATACAATGTTCTTCGTACTATCTGTAATAATATAACAATGGTACTTTACATGTTAATCAACTTCATGTAAAAGAACTTGTATCATATGGTGTCAGTCAGGCACTTCGCTTAAACACGTGTATTGCATAAGATACAATGAATGGGGTTCCAAAATAGAAGAGACTCATGTGTGATATAATCAGGAAGTGGCATAATATACATTTTTACTGTGACGATAATTATGAATGGAGAGTAGTGTGCATATCTTATTTCAGAGTGTTTGATACCGAAATATATCTACAGCTACCGAATGTCGAATCTATATAAAAAAAATCATACTTAATATCACAGATGTAGTAAACTTAATATTATAACTGCGAAAGTGTTTGTTTGTAGGTTTATATGATTTTAAATTGAATATTGTTTGTCCTTAAATCACGCTGCGACAGAGCAAAGGATCAACGTGATTTTCCGCATGGGCCTGGAGGACCTGGAGATTGAGAATTTCATGATGAGCCTGTTTCAAAGACTACTTAAGCAAATTATTGTTTCTGAATTGTTTGAGTAAAGTTTGAGAATTCGAGCTTGAGTAATCTCAAATTTTACAATTGGCTACTTTATATCCCGGAATTAAGCAGTTCTTGTAAGAATCACACGCGGATGAAGTACTCGTAGCGGGCCTCAGCTAGTAAGACAATATTATGTTCAACGGATCTAATGTTACGAGTTACGACTAAATGATAAACACCTTCTTATGGGTAATCTTATACTGGTAGGTAAAATGCAAGGGTGTCTTTTTTAGGGTTCCGTACCCAAAGGGTAAAAACGGGACCCTATTACTAAGACTCCGCTGTCTGTCTGTCTGTCTGTCTGTCTGTCTGTCTGTCTCCAGGCTGTATCTCATAAACCGTGATAGCTAGAAAGCTGAAATTTTCACAAATGATGTATTTCCGTTGCCGCTATAACAACAAATACTAAAAATTAAAAAAATATATATATTAAGGGGGGTCCCCATACAATAAACGTGTTTTTTTCGTATTTTTTTGCTCAATATTAAAAACGGTAACAGGTAGACGGTTCAAATTTTCACAGAATATTAACTTGTATATTACCTTTCAAAATAAATAATTAAATATCAATAAAGTAAATATTAAAGGGGGGCTCCCATACAACAAACGTAATTTTTATTTTTAATACGTCAAAAATCGTAAAACTTACTACAGGTTTGTACGGAACCCTCGGTGCGCGAGTCCGACTCGCACTTGGCCGGTTTTTTATTGTACTTCTAGATGATGCCCGTAGCTTCGTCCGCGAGGATTAAGATTTTTTGATTCCCGCGGGAGCTCTGTAATTTTCCGGGATAGCCTATGTTGTTCCTCGGGATATAACCTACCTCTATACCAAATTTCAGCAAAATCGGTTGAAAAGATGGTCCGGAAAAGCGTAGCAGACAGACAGACAGACACACTTTCGCATTTATAATATTAGTATGGATATGAATAAGTCAGCCCTTGACTGCAATCTCGATTCTCGCCTGATTGTAATCGATGCGGATAGTCTAAGATAGAAGCGGGTTAACCTAGTAGGGCAGTTATATTAAACCCAGTATGGGTTTCTACACGGCATCGTACCGGCACGCTCAATCGTTGGTGAATTGAGATAAGTTCTATTTATTGATAATAACAAATAATATACGCTAGGCATTTTGAAAAGCTCTACAATCCAGTTATTTAACTCTGACGACTGACTTTAGTTTTAAATACTATTACTGAGTATAAAGATGTAAATTAGGTATAACCGATTGTCACAAAATAACGAAAGATCTTTCTTCAAGTTCAACAATCGAGAAAAATAAAGCTTATTGCAACAGCTTAAATTGAGTATTTGACAACAAGTCAAATCAGCAACATCTTTCATACGTCAAAACGCGCGATTAGTATGGGATTGTTGTATAAAATACTGGGCTGTGATGTCATCATGACGCACTTATTTGCTTCAATCGATAGTTTAAAATGGTTTTCAGACATAAAACTAACAGAGGATGTGAATATTACAACTTTTGGGAAATCCTATATTTAATTTATCAATAATTTAATTGAATATACCTATACTTAGTTGTCAAATACCCAACTGTAATGTAGTTTACCTTTTACTGGACTATTCCTGGGCAAAGCCAAAGCCATAGACAATAACAAATTTGAATAATATTAAACATATTAATCATAGAGGCAGAATATCATAAGAGTTTCAATTTAGTCAAAACATGCAGTCATCTGACGTAGCATTACAAAGATCAATATTAGATATATTATTAAATCGTTTATATAAACTTAATAACAGCACTCATTTATTCTAGTGGACATAGGGGAATGATTATGATTAATCTAGCTTATCACTCAATGGCCTATGTAAATAAAGTACTTAATGTAGTTGAAGTACCTTAACATATATACAATCAAATAACGTTGTTATATCTTTAAAAGAGTATGTTACTCATGCCAATTTGTATCATAGTTAAATAGGAGTACTATCTATTACTACTATGTACTATAAAGTGTTTGAAAATCCGGCGGTATGTAAGTACAGGCTTAAAAATCTCCTTTTTGAATTTTTGGTTTATGTGTTTGATAAATGCTTCCAAAAACTCAATTTAAACTCTAAGCTCTATCTGATCCGCAATGGTGGGTGCTGTGGCATTGCACTTTAGCAGGAGATCCCAGGTTCAATATTCGGTAGGGTCAATTTCGCAGTTTTCTCTGGTTGCGTCTGGTCTTTGGCTGTGGCTAGTTACCCTACTACCACAGAATAGGGAATAGTATGCTACCACCAAAGACGTACCGCAATTGCTTCGACGTACCGGTACGATGCCGTGTAGAACCACCTAACAGGGTAGCCCGCTATCATCTTAGACTGCATCATATTTTACCTACCATGTAGTGAGAACGTAGTCAAGGGTTAACTTGTAGTGGAGTAATAGTAGTTTATGCAACTGTCATATAATGAAGGGTATTAAAACACGAGTGTGAGTTTATGAAACGAGCGCAGCGAGTTTCATAATAGTAACGAGTGTTTTAATACCCGTGTTATATGCAGTTGCATACACTACTTTATCTTCACTAATGCAATTTATCAAACAACAAGAGTAAAAGCTGACAATAGTTTATCGCGTACGTGTATTGTCACAGTGAACTTGCCGCCATTAAAATCTAACCAATGAGAGCGCAGCTGCGCGCGCAGGGCCAATCAGGAGCGAGCGCGCGCTGTTCGTTTTTTATTTAATTGGCACAAGATCTTACCAAAGAGTTTTGTGTATGTAAGTTTAGTAGTTTCGACGAAGTTTTCACGTATAACCCAACTGTTTTCAAAAGCCAGCCTAATATCAAAATTTTATACAACTTGTATGAGGATTTTGACATAAGGCTCGCCAGGTTAATTGGTCGCGTTTTATTGATGTTATAATGAGATTTTACGATATCGATGTGGATATTATACCATCATGTGAAATTGCTTAAATTGAGTGTTTTGTTATCTGCGCTATAACAGTAGTAATTATAAGTCAAGTATTGGAAACATATAAGTAGAATGTTATAACATTAGTGTAGATAAAAAATATATTGAATGATGATTGAACATACCGTTAATAAACGGTTTTATCTTGCAATCACATCTTATTCATTTAATAAACGTACCTGTATTAGCGTTCCGGCTTTTGATTGCAGCTTATCAAAAATAATGCAAGTTGAAGGTGCGAACTGTTACTGCAAAGTAAAAAGCAATCAGTAGATAGTTAGCTCTCTACATTAATTAACGAGATTGAAAAACCGGCCAAGTGCGAGTCGGACTCGCGCACCGAGGGTTCCGTACAAACCTGTAGTAAGTTTTACGATTTATGACGTATTAAAAATAAAAATTACGTTTGTTGTATGGGAGCCCCCCTTTAATATTTACTTTATTGATATTTAATTATTTATTTTGAAAGGTAATATACAAGTTAATATTTTGTGAAAATTTGAACCGTCTACCTGTTACCGTTTTTAATATTGAGCAAAAAAATACGAAAAAAACACGTTTATTGTATGGGGACCCCCCTTAATATATATATTTTTTTAATTTTTAGTATTTGTTGTTATAGCGGCAACGGAAATACATCATTTGTGAAAATTTCAGCTTTCTAGCTATCACGGTTTATGAGATACAGCCTGGAGACAGACAGACAGACAGACAGACAGACAGACAGACGGACAGACAGACAGACAGACAGACAGACAGACAGACAGACAGACAGACAGACAGCGGAGTCTTAGTAATAGGGTCCCGTTTTTACCCTTTGGGTACGGAACCCTAAAAATTAACGCTCATGGATGGTATACCTTATTTGAATCGTATTATACTAATTGCAGTCAAACAAACGCATATGCCACCGTGACTTTAAAGTTTTCTGTAGTTAATTTAGTAAAAGTTTTTGTACGAATGTCGAGTAGATCGCCAGATGGCGCTGCTTCGCATGCCGTATGGCGGCACCATGCATGGGATTCTGGCAATTTCTCTGTCTACTATCTGAGATAATCTGGTGTACGTCTGTTGCAATAAAAAGTAGGGGTTTGTGTATATCTACGTAAAAATAAACCTTATAAATTACGAAATTTAGCTCGAGTTATCTTTTTATACGATTAGGAGAATTATAGATAGGTATACGTTCGTGGTATACCTACGTATATTATTTTAAGAACTGAAGTTAAACAGAAATATGGCTTTTTCTCTGAGACATCTACCTCTACAAATTAAGGTTTCAAGCCAATAAATCAATCTAAATATCTTTTTTCAAAGTTGGTACACTGTACCTATATCATACTGTGATACTTCATACTAATATTATAAATGCGAAAGTGTGTTTGTTTGTTGGTTTATTGGTCTGTTTGTTTGTTCTTCAATCACACCGCAATGGAGTAACGGATTGACGTGATTTTGGTATGGATATACTCGTAGTTGCAGAGGACCTGGATAGTGACATAGGCTAATTTTTATCCCGGAAAATGAAGGAGTTCCCGCGGGAATCAAAAAAACTTAAACCACGCGGACGAAGTCGCGGGCATCAGCTAGTTACTTAATAAACGTCAATAAGATATTATGTGACGTGATGGTGACACTGCGATATCTTAAAACTGAAGCTCCGAGGGTTCCAAACGTGCTCTGGTCTGTGGAGAGGAGAGGCCACAAAAAACTCAGCCGGGCAAATTTTTCAATATAACCATCTCACAAAACATTTTAAACTAATTAGAATTATCAGAGCCGTTAGAACCATTCATTCCCAAGCGTTTTTGTCTTTTTTGAATAAAATAATCATATACTAATATTATAAATGCGAAAGTGTGTTTGTGTGTTGGTTTGTCCTTCAATCACGCCGCAACAGAGCAACGGATCGACGTGATTTTTGGGAAGAGTATAGTCGAGGACCTAGGGAGTGACATAGGCTACTTTTTATCCCGGAAAATTAAGGAATTCCCGCGGGAATCAAAAAATCTTAAACCACGCGGACGAAGTCGCGGACATCAGCTAGTCCAATAAATTTTAATTGGATTTCCAGCGTTCTTTCCAGTTTCTTCCAGCGTTATACGTTTTGGATGCGAGGTTGTATGGAGCCTCATCCTAGAATAATGAGCATATTAAGTACTTTGCAACATATGTTTTATATTATAGGTTATCTTTGTCAAAGTTTGACTTTATGTAGTGATATAAGAATATTCATTATTGGTAAGACTACTAATATCCGTAGCGTCATTTTGTCATGTGAAACTCGAATAGTGGCATATTATCTACCGACGCGCGACGAAGCATGGTGAGTCAGTAAGTTTTTATATATGTAATTGGATTGAAGTATGGAAAATTTAGCAATCCTAAAATAGGTATTACACATCATATCTTTAGATATATAATATACCTACTTGCAATAGAAATCAGACATAATAATCACAATAACACATATCTCAGGATCCAAGGGTCGCATAAGATTCTCAGATTATAAACGTCATCCTAATCTTCGAACACGTGGATCCTAGTGCAGTATGAAAAAGTGCTTATTCAGTTTTGTACGTTGTAAGTTGCTAGTTCCCTAAAGCAAAGTCCGTTTTTTGCCCGTTCCCATGAACCCTGCGACAATGGAGGCGACCTCGATGAAAGAAGCACCGAAGATCCACGCAAGAATAAATATTACAACAATAGGGTGGCTTCTTTGACTTTACTTTGCGTATGTTGATGGTTGAACTCTTTTTGATACTTGAGACTTGTTACAAATTTCGTAGCTAGTAGCTACATAACAGTTTAGGGCAGGCCAGTCATGCAATCTCTTATCGTGTTGGTATCTTAGTATCTCAAGAACATCGGATATTTAACACCATCAATAAGTTACACAATACGCGTACGCATCGCGTGTTAACAATCAACTATTGAATACACTTAACACGATCAATGTGGGGTACATATTTTATCCTACAGAACTTATTGCATGCCAAAAAATAAACAAATTATCTACGTCTTGACTTGATGATACCTATTAATATTATAAATTATAAATGCGAAAGTGTGTCTGTTTGTCTGCTACGCTTTCACGGCTCACCTCATAAACCGATTTTGATGAAATTTGGTACGGGGAAAGGTTGTATCCCGGGGAAGGACAGAGGCACATACTTTTTATCCCGGAAAATTAAGGAGTTCCCGCGGGAATCGAAAAAACTTAGTCCACGCGGATGAAGTCGTGGGCATCATCTAGTAGTAGATAAATTTAATAGTTCAAGTTTATTTGCCCACAATTTTAAAGAATAAACAAATTGACTAACAACATTAATTAGGGTTCCGTAGCCAAATTTGGCAAAAACGGAACCCTTATAGATTCGTCATGTCTGTCTGTCTGTCTGTCTGTCTGTCTGTCTGTGTCCGTCCGTATGTCACAGCCACTTTTTTCCGAAACTATAAGAACTATACTGATGAAACTTGGTAAGTAGATGTATTCTGTGAACCGCATTAAGATTTTCACACAAAACTAGAAAAAAAACAATAAATTTTGGGGGTCCCCATACTTAGAACTGAAAGTCAAAAAATTTTTTTTCATCAAACCCATCAAACGTGTGGGGTATCTATGGATAGGTCTTTAAAAATGATATTGAGGTTTCTAATATCATTTTTTTCTAAACTGAATAGTTTGCACGAGAGACACTTCCAAAGTGGTAAAATGTGTGTCCCCCCCCCTGTAACTTCTAAAATAAGAGAATGATAAAACTAAAAAAAATATATGATGCACATTATTATGCAAACTTCCACCGAAGATTGGTTTGAACGAGATCTAGTAAGTAGTTTTTTTTTTTAATAATTTAAAACTTACTACAGGTTTGTACGGAACCCTCGGTGCGCGAGTCCGACTCGCACTTGTCTGGTTTTTTTTATAGAAAAGTCCTTCATAAAATTCTAAACTAGAAAAGCTTGGTGTTATTCGTGTCACGTGTGATTGATGTGGCAAAAATTGCGCTGTCAGTACTATTAAAGATAAGAAAAATATTTATTATATTCTATTTAGTAAAAATAAATTTTTGATTTCTAAGTGCTAAATACCATTGTTGCATTTTGGAAATAATATTATATACCAATTACCAACCCACTACATATTTTATTAAGTATCAAGATTGGCTATTTTAACTACAACACCCAAAATAACAAAAGGCGTAGCGGCTCCTAACGGACTTTTTGATGCATCGATCAGGATTTCTTCCTTGTGTAAAGGTAGGTATAATGGTAGGTATATCATAAAAGATTTTAGATTTTCAAGCTATGTTGATTTACTTCTCACGCGTATTTAATTACAAAACACATTAAGTATCTAGATATCTATACTAAATTAGGTAATATGTATATTTATATTACAACTTATCTATGTTACAAGTTTTTTTAAATAACATGCCTGTTTGAAAAACGCTCTAAAGAAGGGAAGAAATAAATAAAAGATAAATTAATAAATATTGTTTACATGGTAAGTGGTAAGTAGAGATGGAAGTAAAGTAAGTGGTTTGATTTTCTAATAAGTCTAACATTGAATTTTTTTTTAACCACTACAAGTTACCCTTGACTGCGATCTCACCTGATAAGTGATGATGCAGAGTTTGTAGCGGGCTAACCTGTTAGGGGCATGGCAGTTATATTAAACCCATACGTGTGCCCGTACCCCTATTTGGTTTCTCCACAGTATCGTACCGGAACGCTAAATCGCTTGGCGGTACGTCTTTGCCGGTAACTAGCCACAACCGAAGCCTCCCACCAGGCCAGACCAGGGAAAATTCAGAAATTATAAATTCCCAAATTGACCCTGCCGGGGATAGAACCCGGGACCTCTGCACGTTAAGACAACAGCGCTACACACTGCGCCACGGAGGTCGTTACACGAGAAGCTATTAATATTCATAAAGCGTGTAAAAAGACTACAACATTGTTTCAAAAGATTTAGAGATAATTATACATAGAACTGGTATCCACTTATCTTAAAACGCACTTGTTTTTAACCACTTTACTTAATCGGTCTTACTTAAGAGTCGTTTGCAGAGTTTGAGAGAGACACTTGTATCACTATTTAAAAATATGATAGATAAACAGTTTTTAAGCTTAGGACACAAAAATATAACCCAAATTAATAATGTTTGAAGAATAAAAACTGATGATGTGAATGATTGTGTGTATAAAATTTCGTTTTTTTCCCAAATACCTACCGTACACGACTCTTCATATACCTATGATTAGGTACTTATGGTTTCTCAGTTAGATCCTTATGTTTGCCAAAGGCTCGAATGCAATTAGGTACAAGCAATTTGATAAGAAAGAAATAAAGAAAATATATTTACTCAAGTCATGATACAACATAGTGGAAAAGATTCTATATAGTCATCGACCATACAACTAATAGACTCCTCATTAGGGCGAACACTTTCAGACAACACATCAGACTTAATAGGTCTTATATAATTCCACGCCCTTGTAACAAAACCTACCGAGTTATTTAAATATTAATAAGAGTATATCAATAATTAATTATCGATAAATAATTATTAGGAGTTAGGACCCCATCCCATTTGATTTATGATTTTTTTGACCTTGAGTAGACCAATCAGCGTTTAGTACCCCGCGCCCGCTTACTTGAGTCATTTGACTGAATTGTTTGCATTACGAAAGCATAGTAATTAGGCGTCTATTGGTTGTGTGGTCGATGTATATAGTTCACTCACGTGTAACTAAAACACTAATCACAGGGAACAGTGCCTGACGAATGAGGCGGAAAATATTTAAATGGAAGCCAAAATACCGTACAACGCTCCACCGTAAAATATGATATTTGACGAATAAAAAGTTCTGAAGGAATTAAAATTCTCAACGCTCCCGGAAACCGGACGCATGTGGAGCGATTGGAACGAGGCAGGGTATTTACAAACTTTGGCATAGCTTGCATTTCTGGAACTTTTCAACCTTCTGCCATTGTAAAAGGAACTAGCTGATGCCCGCTACTTCGTCCGCGTGGGTTATGTTTTTGAAGTGAAAAATTCTTTAGACGCGTTGAGCACTTTTTGGTAGGGGGTAAACTTGTGGATTCGCGTCACCGACATGCTCGCGTTGTTATGAAGACAAGAGGTCTTAAATATAAATATATTACATTCGTAATGAAACTTCAATGCCTTAGTTTTAATTTTTTTTTTCTAATTTTAATACTAAAATTCTAAGTTATAAGTTTTTACTTCTATCGGCAGTCCCTATGACTGCCAATTTTTTTTATTTCGCGTTTGAACTCCTTAATATCCCGGGAAAGATAGTAGCCTATGTCACTCTCCAGGCCCTCAACCATGGAACAAGGAATCTGCTTATTACATGTTATTACTAAGCAAGGAAAGCCCAAGTGGGCGTGGACCGTGTAAACAATAAACATAGATGAGCAAAATTATTTTAAGTGGTATCCGCTGATTGTGAACAGACTAACTGAACAGGTAAAAAGCAAATAACAACGTTATTTGTATTTGAAGAGTAACTCCTCTACAGGTGTACCTATATACTCTATAGCTAAAATTATGCCTGTAGCCTGTTTAAATTTTATTACTAAAAAAGTCTCACCATATAAGTATTTAGAAATACATCTTAAAGCGCCCCAATAAGGCAATTGTAGCTACAGTATACTAGCAAGGACTTACTATTTTTTAGTATATTTGGAATAGATCAAGTAAAAATAGTCATCTAAATGCATTGTGTCCTAACGTACGATCCAAAAGAATGTAAGTTTTATTGAGTGCATCTGTTTTAACTAGAAAAACATGTAGTATGCCTATGAATTCTAAGAATGTTCTATTTAAACTCGAAGGTTCTATTTAAACTCGAAGAACCTAAGTTCTAAAAGCATCAAAGGGGAATAATATACCCAATAATAATATTATAGTCTAGAAGTTTAATAAAATGGTAACTGTTTTTATAGGGTTTGTGAAGGGTTTGTGCCATAACGATATGGCAGTGTTTTATTATATTATTAAGGCAGTGTATTTTCTACCTTTCGTACCTCGCTTTTCACATCTGGTGGTAATTAGTTATGTTCATTCTCATAAGACATTATTACTATGACGTATGTACTTCGCAAGATTGGTGAACACATTTTGATAATATTTTGCGCATTTCAACAAATGCGGGCCAAAACAAAGGCAATAACGAGTCTAACAGTTAAAACTTATGAAGATAGACTTCTTTGCATAAGATTTAATTTCCATTACTGGATCCGGAATCCCAAAGATGGCCGATTGTGCTCTCCCTCGAATCCTGGGATTTTTTTTCGGGTAACGGCGGCGCATTACAATCATAATAGCGATACCGCCTTACCGTTAACGGACCGATCTGAGAGCCCAGTTACACCATATTCTCATTTCTCATTTACGGGATGAAATCTGTTCTCGTTATGGCTATTTATGATTGGCTGCTTTACCTACTTGCATTAAATAATTTGTTTTATGTATTAATTCTCAACTTATTAAATTCTCTTAGGCCTGTGTGATGTTACAGTCAACGTATTATTTGTAAATTATTCGCAATCAAGAGTTGTTTTTTTAATAATTTGATAGGTTTGCAAATTAAAACCTCACAAATCATGGTATTATTCCCAAGTATTATTTGTCGATAGAAACATCTAACCTAATTAATTAAAATTCTATTTCCTAACTTATAAATTCAATTGTACTGTTTAATAAGTCATAAAATAAATTCATGTAGAATATTCAACCTTAATCATAGATTAACTAAAAATAACAGGTAATGGTGAAACGGGGCTGGCGGCTTTTTAAGCACAAAGCTTTTAAAGTAGGTCATTTAAAGTTGAGCAATTTCACTGCATTAGCATAGGGGTTTGTCTCAAGGGGTTGGTATTCGAGATGTGTCGTTAATAGTGTGATTAAGGTTATCGAATGACGAAATTAGTTTAAGATAATGCATGGGGGCTTTCTCAAGGATGTTTGATAAAAACTACGAGGTGTCGATAAAACCATTTAATTTATTACACTTAAATTATTATCTAAGATCACATTATTTTTATGAAGGCACAATTTAATATCATAAAGTAGTTAACATAATTTGTATTATTATTAGGTGCCCTTTTACGTATTTATGTACATTAAAAAAAAGATTAAGGACATTATTCTTAATAGAAACACGACAGTTGATGACGATGAAAATCGCAAATATTAAATAATTATAATAATTTAACTACTCTCGATTGTCTATCCTATTTTATTTATCTTTAATTTAAATGCAGTTTACAAAATGTTGTTAAGTTAAATAAAATTATAAATAAATCTATTATAGAATACATTGTCATGCATTATTCAAATGTTTTAGTTCATGATTATACTACAGTTACATATAAAAATAGAATTATATCGAGTGACCGTTACAGAACACCTTGCGCCCGCGTTGAGTACACTCTTTGGCAACGACAGCTGTATGTTTTATTTGAATAATTACAATATATTAACATGGCAATAAATATTTAGAAGCAATTTAACTAAACACTATCAATACACACTATTAATGGCTATTTTTAGACAGTGAACGAGCTTGTCTAGTTTTCTCTTGCCACCATTTTAATGTTTCTTCAAACTGTTCTCGATCTTCAGGAGTAACTTGGATATCTGGAAGTTCTTTTTTCAGCTCTACATCACTATATTGCTGATTTTCGAGATAAGAATCTGACCCATCTTTGAATTTATATTGATTATGTGACAAAATTAGATCAGGGTTTATTGCGTCTAGTGGCAATTCTGAGTCTTCTTCAAAGTTAGAGTGAATCTGTTGATGTATGGTTTCCGCATATTTCACTTCGAAGTCACCCTCACTCAAAGGCACATCCGTTTCACTGCAATAGCTTTGTTCGGGTATTACTGTGAACTGTTCCGCTGAACTAGGAAAGGGAAAGTGGCCGTCGAGAATATGAGCATTAACTTCTTCATGCCCTAATAAGTCTGAAGCAGGCGTCAGTGGTTGTCCAGCACCTTCGTCTTCCTCGTATAAGTGTGCAGTAGAAACTAATTGAAATGTTTCAGATGTTTGTACATCGATGTATTGCTGCGCGGGCAATTGGTGTAACGTTCCATCCAGTTCGTCTTCATCCATATCCTCGTCATCCATACCAGGTGAATTGAGTGAATAGTAGCTACGTTCTTGACTATTTTCTCTTGGCGATGATGATGCCGGTGAAGGAAACGATTCCATTGAAGGACGAGAAAAGTTTTCTTTGTCAGTATGCCCAATATTAAGAAGACATTCAAGATTGCGAATGTATTCTACAGCCATACGTAGAGTTTCCACTTTACTGAGTTTCTTATTCGGCCCTCTGTTGGAGTTTGCATTCTCAAAAGCTGCAGCTACTTCTTCAGGTATATGGCTACGTAAAGCGGCAAACCCGTCGTTGACTTGGCGCACTCTGTTCCTTTCCCGCGCATTTCGGCGCGCTACTGCTAATGGTGTGGGGCTTCTCGTGGCTTCATCTGGAGCACTTTCTCGGAGTTTAGGCCGTTTCGATGACGAATTTGAATTCGCAGGATCAACTACACGCACTAAAGAGGACACTGAAACGCTATTCGGCGGCGACTGTACCTTTTGTTTTTTCCGTACTATAATAATTTCACGTCTAACATTATTCACGTCATTGTTGGTTATATTCACGGAATTATTTACGGATTCTTGGAGCACCTGCGCTTTGAGTGGCGAGTTGCGGAATACAACGACGCCTATTGAGCTCATTTTGACGATGATTTGGGTTTTCACATGTTATAACTGTTTATTCTTAATTTGATGCGGTTTTCAGGAGATGAGATCACGTAACTTGTTAGTAAGAACTGTTAGACGGACGTAATGAGGCTTAGGTGGCGTCAGAGCGCCGGCCTTCGCGAGAATGGCGCGTGCCACGGTCCGCACCTGGGGTGGCTCGCGGCTCACGGGGGGATCAACAGGGGTAGGTACTTACGTTTACTAGTTGCACACATGCCCTTTATAGGGCTGGAAAGATGTTAACCTTTCTGCATATCGATATTTTTACTATGTCAAACACAATAGTATAAAATGTTTTTACTACGAAATCCATATTCATTTGGTTAGGTTATTAAATTACAGTATAAATTAATAGATTTGCAAGAAAAAGAGAATATTTATGTTATTTGTTTATTGAAAATGTTCTTTATTTAATTTACTTTGAAAATTTAAATGTGAAATTTTAATCTATACTAATATTATAAAGAGGAAAGATTTGTTTGTTTGTTTGTTTGTTTGTTTGTAATGGATAAACTCAAAAACTACTCAACCGATTTTAAAAATTCTTTCACCTATAGAAAGCTACATTATCAGCGAGTAACATAGGCTATATTTTATTTTCAAAAAATTAGAGATCCTTACGAAAATTGCAATTATGTGAACCAAGTCGGAAAAAGTCCGCTCTTCTGAGAGCTTACGTGGCGTGCGCTGCGTAAATAGTTAAAGTTACAGGAAAACAATGTATGGTGGAATTGTTCCTCTCAAAAAGTTCTAAAAAAAAGTCCGTGATAGCATATATCTATCTTTTAAGGTTGACTCACAATAACCATTTTTATAGCTATATTGGGTATAGACTATTAGGATTATTAGTGCTACCCGTGCGAAGCCGGGGCGGATCGCTAGTATTGTATAAATTTATCGATTTCTATAAAAATGACATTATCACTTTGGTATCCTGGAACATCTAAACATGTTATAGCTACATAAGAAAGCTTGTTTATAACATTTCTAATAATTTCTATCGACCTTTTATGATTTTACCGGCATCGATGCTACGAGTTGTTCCAACCTTAACCATCCCTAACAACGGACAATAATTTCAAGGGGTGTCGCACCCAACTACGATATAAAGCATGTGTGTGTGTCTCCCGCACACGTAGTCATATCAGATGAAATGTGTATAGATACACATGTGAAATAACGGGCTTCAAACCGTTCGCGCTTTCAATGGAGTTTTCGAATGTGCAGGGGATGCTAAGTGCAATTGGAGTGAATTATAAAGTCCAAGCGTTTTGGGATTTGTGAACTTGATGTAGAATGATTTTGTTTTTATTTGAAACTAAGAATCTAGTTATTTGTTTTTTAACTTAGGTACAGCTTTAGATACCTACTCATTAAAAGTAATGATTGGAATTTCAGTCAAAAAAAATTGGTAGCTAATTAGTGAAATTCCCTGTAGTGAAATTGTCAAACTTGCAATTAAAACATTTTTCTTATACTGGAAACTAGAAACACATTTTATGAGGAAAGATACTCTTATTTAACCTTAATTACTATTTTTACTTGAACTTCTTAATTAATTAGGAGCAAAAAGATTTGTGCCTGGAAGGACACTGTTTGGCACGATTTAGCCATTTTAGTTCTTATCTGTACAAGCCTACTCAAGAATCTATATTATTATGGGATATACACAATGGGTGTTCGTACATGGCATGGTATTTACACGTAGCAACCTAAAACGAGAGCTATTATTTAAAGGTCATCTTTAATTGCAAGTGACCCTAGTTAATTAGTATAATATTTTAAGACGTTAAATGTTTGTTTTGAGCGGAAATGTCCTGTTAACAGTTTACTTGAGCGAATCAAGAAATGTCCTTATTAATAGCTATCTGTGTTACCAACACTTGCTCTATTATGTGTGTCTGTGTATGTGTGAGTTCGCCCACGCCAGCTGCTAACCTTTAATGCTTTTGTATGATGGCACGCGCCGTTCTATGAGTATTCTTTGCTATCTATAAAACTAGGTATAATATGGAGTATTGATCAAAATTGAACTTTATTCATTGATCTTTAAAGATTTATTGAAATAAAATTTCTTATCTAGTTGTGGAGTAACGCGTGTTTGTTGTACATAGGCTTCAGGATGATACTAAAGATAGGAGATATTTATTTGTAGCTTCAGTGTGGGTACTAAGTGAAACCCATTCCAATCCCACCAAGTCCAGGCACAATTCTTTGATTTTAATAAATCGCTCACAACTTAGCACGAATCTCCTTTTAGATTATGAAGGGGATGAGATAACTTTTACCACAAAAGATCGCCGTCTTTTACTATACTTCCCAATTCTTTAATGCATTTAACTTAATGAAAGTACTGCAACGTAAGGCTGTTGTAACTTGTATCAAGAAATGTTTACGAAAGTGTTTAAGCAGCTTCACCATTTGAGCTTCGTAGGGAACAAGGTACGTCGTATTCGAATATTTTTACGCCTTTGTTTCTCTTACGGCAATGTTCTTGAATGGGCAAAAGCTTTCGTGAGCATTCAAGGCGAACAGAACTTGTACCTGCTCTCAACGACTTATTACAAACCTGCTCTGTCTTTTTAATATAATATATTTGTAAGAGCATAAAGTATGGATTTATTCATGCTTAAGTAATTCCTAATATTATGTAGTGTTATGTTCAAAATAAAAAATAATTAAGTTGCCATAGTTAAACAATACCAAAATACACACATAGTCCCAATTAAGAGCCTCACAAAATCAAGTGAACATCAAAAACTGAACATCGATTTCTGAAAGCTGAACATCGATACATAATATCGATATACATAATATATACATAATTTCTTACCTTGCAAAAGTAAGAAATTAATAGTTTCTTTCATTTTTGTTTTCGTATTATTTAATGCGATTCATTTTAGACACACGAATGCCTAGAAAGACCTAATTACATGTTTGTGATCTTTGAAGAGACTTTAATAATGAGTATGTGAATGTGTGGCATAACCTTATATACAATATATTGAATAAAATACGTTTTACGAACATTGTTTTATTTTAAGAGCAGAATCCTTCTAATACTCCAAAAGTGCATCCTGTAATTCAAGATGTAGAATTTTTCGGCCAATCTGCTCAGTAAGGTGAGTCGCGCCATCTTGCGAACATGTGGGTTCCGTACACGGTGCACGGATTAAGGCTATATTTAGCTTAACCATATGTTAATGGGTCTAGAGAGGAAGGTGTAGCAAATCCGCGTTAAGGGGGGATTGCATGTGACTGAGAATTACTGTCTAAACACTTTTAAACGCTTGTAAGTTTTCGTTATGAGTAGAAGGGTGGATCCATACTAATATTATAAATGCGAAAGTGTGTCTGTCTCTCCGTCTGTCTGTCTGTCTGTTACGCTTTCACGGCCTATGTTTTCAACCGATTTTGATATTTGTATAGAGGTAGGTTACATCTCGGTGAAGGTCATAGGTTACTTTTATCCCAGAAAATTAAAGAGTTCCCACGGGAATCAAAACCTTAATCCAGGCGGACGAAGTCGCGGGCATTATCTAACGTAATAATATTGCGTTAGTTAAGTAGCGTTTAAGCTGGTAATTAGATGTATATCGGTCATCTGGTGAAAACACCACATCTTTCTCTTGTAAGTTCCACCGTAGACTGCATCATCACTTGCAAGCAGATCTGATTGCAGCCAAGCGTAGCCTTTGAAAAAATAAAACAAATATGCTGTGTCCTAGCGATGTTGATGGATTATGGAATTTTAGTGGTAGGTACCAAAAGGTCGATTTGAACTTCTCATAAATGTAATAGTAAAAAGTTAGTACCTACCTACCTAAATTATTTGCATTGGAGAAAGTCAGCCATTAATTACACTAAGATATATTATTTCGGTACCCTAAAAGTTGCATAACATAAAACATTAAATACGCTAGATACTAAAACGATTACCTAAATATTGAAAGTTGGAATATTTTTTATCCCTCCAATAAATTCCCCTAGAAACAGGACTCTAACAGGAACCAAAAGTCAAATAAGATCATGAATAAGATTGTATACAAAGCGCAGAAAAAAACTAACACATACCTAACAGCTCTAACCTGCCCATTGAATAAACAGCTGTGTTTTGTAAAGCTCCCGACCGAGTTACCTTCTAATGCAATAACCTATCTCAATACAGGTTGCCTTGAAATAGCTAGACTATTCAGAGCTCCAGACGTATTACTTATTTCGTTTAGGCCCCTGTTCTACAGAGTCTTATGCGATAATCCATACTTCCATAGTAGGTATAATTGACCGAGCGAAGCGAAGGTCTCGGAGTCTACTTGAGTGAATTTGCACTTATCCGACCGTCCGTCCGTCCGTCCGTCCGTCTGTCAGAGCCTTATAGCTTCTGAATTACTGAACGTAATTACTTCAAATTTAAATATAATATGTAAACCGATGGCCTCCCGCCGAATATAGCTTAAAAAGTTATAAAAATCATTATTTCAGGGGGGCTCTCATAGAAGCGAATGCGAAGTAAAATATTTTTTGTAGTGTTACATAGAGTTGCGGTATATCATTTTAAAGATAATTAGGAATAGAGTCCAAAAATATATTTTTTTTAATTTTTCCCCTAAATAGTTTTTATCCCGGAAAATTAAAGAGTTCCTGCGGGAATCAAAAAATCTTAATCCACGCGGACGAAGTCGCGGGCATCATCTAGTACATTTATATTATAAACTAGCTGATGCCCCCGACTTCGTCCGCGTGGACTGTTTTTTCGATTCCCGCGGGAACTCATTAATTTTCCGGGATAAAAAGTAGCCTATGTATGTATGTATGTATGTAGGTATGTATGTAGGTATGTATATTCTTTATAGCTGATGCCCGCGACTTCGTCCGCGTGGAATAAGTTTTTCAGTTAATTTTCCAGGATAAAATTAGTCTATATTACTATCCCACGGTATAATCCCCCTATAATGGTGAAACACGTACTTCTTCATATTTTAACGAAAGCCCAAATGCTGTTTCATGGCTATAACTTGAGAAATTAAGGATTTTCATACAAACTGTCAACCCCTATTTCACCCCTTCGGGGGTGGAATTTTGAAAAACTGTGAAACACATATGTTTTCATTTTCAACCCGCAGCTCATATAATATCAAGTTTCATGGCTATAACTTGAGAAATTAAGGACTTTCATACAAACTCTCAACCCCTATTTCACCCCTTCGGGGGTAGAATTTTGAAAAACTGTGAAACACATATGTTTTCAATTTCAATCCGCAGCTCATATATCAAGTTTCATGGCTATAACTTGAGAAATTAAGGACTTTCATACAAACTCTCAACCCCTATTTCACCCCTTCGGGGGTGGAATTTTGAAAAACTGTGAAACACCTATGTTTTTATTTTCAACCCGCAGCTCATATATCAAGTTTCATGGCTATAACTTGAGAAATTAAGGACTTTCATACAAACTTGCAACGCCTATTTCACCCTTTCGGGGATAGAATTTCGCGATAAAAAGATTCTATGTCCTACCTCGTAGTATGGGCTCAAATTGTGCCAAGTTTCGTTTGAATTCATTCAGTAGTTTCGGCGTGATGCGCGGCCAAGATACAGACAGACAGACATACAGACAGACAGACAGACAAAAATGAAAAATAATACAGATTTGGCTTCAGTATCGAATAATGAGTGACCTCCAAAAAAAAATTTCAAAATATCTTCAATGTACAGAATTGGACCTGTTACAGTTTTATTTATATATATATAGCTGCTCGTGCTGACTGACTGACTCATTGATCACCTCTCCTGTAAAATTTTGTATGAAAAAATTTTTTTTTACTCATCGTTTCGTATAGAAGGCAAAAATTCATTCGGAGGAAAAATACGGAGAGAGCTGATGATTGAGGATTTCGAAGACGGATGAAGAGCACCAGCCAGGGTATCGAAGATAGGTGGGGGGTGCTCGACCAAATGTCACTCGAAACTTCATCCGATTGACAGTGAGCTGAAAAAAATTTCAAAATGGCGGATTTAAGATGGCCGCCATACAAATTTCGACGGTGTCTATCTCGGAGAGTATAAAAGATGGAAGAGTGGTTTCTTGGCAAAAGATGATCAGGACATTAGGGTCTACATGATGAACAGGAAAAAAATTCAAGATGGCGGAATTTATTTTTTCATAGAAAAGGGTATTGAAGATAGGTGGGGGGTGCTCGAACAAATGTCACTCGAAACTTCATCCAATTGACAGTGAGCTGGAAAAATATTTCAAAATGGCGGATTTAAGATGGCCGCCATACAAATTTCGTCGGTGTCTATCTCGGAGAGTATAAAAGATGGAAGAGTGGTTTCTTGGCAAAAGATGATCAGAACATGAAGGTCTACTTGATGAACAGGAAAAAAATTCAAGATGGCGGAATTTATTTTCCATATAAAATGTATGGCGAATATTGAAGAGGCTACGGTTCCTTTTCAAGATTTGTTTTTATGCAAGAAATCTCATTTTGACGAATGGTTCGGAGAAAAAAATATGGAGAGAGATGATGATCGAAGGTTCGGACGATGGGTGAGGAGCACGGTCAGGGTATTAAAGATAGGTACCTACTTAGGGGCTGCTCAAACAAAAAGGGAGGGGCGGGGGGTTGGTGGTCTTTGTTTTATGTTTTTCCTTTATGAGAATTTTCTTTTACGTCGGACGCTAGGCGTGCTGGCGCTTCCACTAGCATAGCAGTGTGTTGTTCAGATCAGAACACGTAGACAGTAAACCAGCTGCCTGATTATGTAAGAATTGTCGATCAAATCGTAAAAGTTCGGCGTCAAAGTAAAATAAACCATAACAGCATTGAATTAGAGCTCAATTTCGTGTTTCGAAATTGAGCTCTGATTTAATGCTGTTATGGTTTATTTTACTTTGACGCCGAACTTTGACGATTTGATCGGCCATTCTTACATAATCGGGGGGCAGGATAGTAGGACAGCGAGTAAGTAGACAGTGGACCACGCGCTCCACTACGCGGGCCGCTTTAGCGGGCCGCGCAGCCACGCGCCATACTAGTTTATATATATATAGCTGCTCGTGCTGACTCATTGATCACCTCTCCTGTAAAATTTTGAATGAAAAAATTTTTTTTTACTCATCGTTTCGTATAGAAGACAAAAATTCATTCAGAGGAAAAATACGGAGAGAGCTGATGATTGAGGATTTCGAAGACGGATGAAGAGCACCAGCCAGGGTATCGAAGATAGATGGGGGGTGCTCGACCAAATGTCACTCGAAACTTCATCCAATTGACAGTGAGCTGAAAAAAAATTCAAAATGGCGGATTTAAGATGGCCGCCATACAAATTTCGTCGGTGTCTATCTCGGAGAGTATAAAAGATGGAAGAGTGGTTTCTTGGCAAAAGATGATCAGGACATGAAGGTCTACTTGATGAACAGGAAAAAAATTCAAGATGGCGGAATTTATTTTTCCATAGAAAAGGGTATTGAAGATAGGTGGGAGGTGCTCGAACAAATGTCACTCGAAACTTCATCCAATTGACAGTGAGCTGAAAAAAAATTTCAAAATGGCGGATTTAAGATGGCCGCCATACAAATTTCGTCGGTGTCTATCTCGGAGAGTATAAAAGATGGAAGAGTGGTTTCTTGGCAAAAGATAATCAAAACATGAAGGTCTACTTGATGAACAGGAAAACAATTCAAGATGGCGGAATTTATTTTTCCATAGTTAATGTATGGCGAATATTGAAGAGGCTACAAGTGTAGAACTATGCAAGACTACGGTTTCTTTTCAAGATTTGTTTTTATGGAAGAATTCTCATTTTGACGAGTGGTTCGGAGAAAAAATATGGAGAGAGATGATGATCGAAGGTTCAGATGATGGGTGAGGAGCACGATCAGGGTATTAAAGATAGGTACCTACTTAGGGGCTGCTCAAACAAAAAGGGAGGGGCGGGGGGTTGGTGGTCTTTGTTTTATGTTTTTCCTTTAAGATAATTTTCTTTTACGTCGGACGCTTGGCGTGCTGGCGCTTCCACTGTGCTCACTAGCATAGCAGTGTGTTGTTCAGATCAGAACACGTAGACAGTAAACCAGCTGCCCGATTATGTAAGAATTGTCGATCAAATCGTAAAAGTTCGGCGTCAAAGTAAAATAAACCATAACAGCATTGAATTAGAGCTCAATTTCGTGTTTCGAAATTGAGCTCTAATTTAATGCTGTTATGGTTTATTTTACTTTGACGCCGAACTTTGACGATTTGATCGGCCATTCTTACATAATCGGGGGGCAGGATAGTAGGACAGCGAGTAAGTAGACAGTGGACCACGCAGTCCACTACGCGGTCCGCTGTAGCGGGCCGCGCAACCACGCGCCATACTAGTTAATATATATATAGCTGCTCGTGCTGACTCATTGATCACCTCTCCTGTAAAATTTTGTATGAAAACTTTTTTTTTCACTCATCGTTTCATATAGAAGACAAAAATTCATGGGGAGGAAAAATACGAAGAGAGCTGATGATTGAGGATTTCGAAGACGGATGAAGAGCACCAGCCAGGGTATCGAAGATAGGTGGGGGGTGCTCGACCAAATGTCACTCGAAACTTCATCCAATTGACAGTGAGCTGAAAAAAAATTCAAAATGGCGGATTTAAGATGGCCGCCATACAAATTTCTTCGGTGTCTATCTCGGAGAGTATAAAAGATGGAAGAGTGGTTTCTTGGCAAAAGATGATCAGGACATGAGGGTCTACTTGATGAACAGGAAAAAAATTCAAGATGGCGGAATTTATTTTTCCATAGAAAAGGGTATTGAAGATAGGTGGGGGGTGCTCGACCAAATGTCACTCGAAACTTCATCCAATTGACAGTGAGCTGAAAAAAAATTCAAAATGGCGGATTTAAGATGGCCGCCATACAAATTTCGTCGGTGTCTATCTCGGAGAGTATAAAAGATGGAAGAGTGGTTTCTCGGCAAAAGATGATCAGGACATGAAGGTCTACTTGATGAACAGGTAAAAAATTTAAGATGGCGGAATTTATTTTCCATATAAAATGTATGGCGAATATTGAAGAGGCTACGGTTCCTTTTCAAGATTTGTTTTTATGCAAGAAATCTCATTTTGACGAATGGTTCGGAGAAAAAAATATGGAGAGAGATGATGATCAAAGGTTCGGATGATGGGTGAGGAGCACGGTCAGGGTATTAAAGATAGGTACCTACTTAGGGGCTGCTCAAACAAAAAGGGAGGGGCGGGGGGTTGGTGGTCTTTGTTTTATGTTTTTCCTTTATGAGAATTTTCTTTTACGTCGGACGCTTGGCGTGCTGGCGCTTCCACTGTGCTCACTAGCATAGCAGTGTGTTGTTCAGATCAGAACACGTAGACAGTAAACCAGCTGCCCGATTATGTAAGAATTGTCGATCAAATCGTAAAAGTTCGGCGTTAAAGTAAAATAAACCATAACAGCATTGAATTAGAGCTCAATTTCGTGTTTCGAAATTGAGCTCTAATTTAATGCTGTTATGGTTTATTTTACTTTGACGCCGAACTTTGACGATTTGATCGGCCATTCTTACATAATCGGGGGGCAGGATAGTAGGACAGCGAATAAGTAGACAGTGGACCACGCGCTCCACCACGCGGTCCGCTTTAGCGGGCCGCGCAGCCACGCGCCATACTAGTTTATATATATATAGCTGCTCGTGCTGACTGACATATTGATCACCTCTCCTGTAAAATTTTGTATGAAAACTTTTTTTTTCACTCATCGTTTCGTATAGAAGACAAAAATTCATGGGGAGGAAAAATACGAAGAGAGCTGATGATTGAGGATTTCGAAGACGGATGAAGAGCACCAGCCAGGATATCGAAGATAGGTGGGGGGTGCTCGACCAAATGTCACTCGAAACTTCATCCAATTGACAGTGAGCTGAAAAAAAATTCAAAATGGCGGATTTAAGATGGCCGCCATACAAATTTCTTCGGTGTCTATCTCGGAGAGTATAAAAGATGGAAGAGTGGTTTCTTGGCAAAAGATGATCAGGACATGAGGGTCTACTTGATGAACAGGAAAAAAATTCAAGATGGCGGGATTTATTTTTCCATAGAAAAGGGTATTGAAGATAGGTGGGGGGTGCTCGACCAAATGTCACTCGAAACTTCATCCAATTGACAGTGAGCTGAAAAAAAATTTCAAAATGGCGGATTTAAGATGGCCGCCATACAAATTTCGTCGGTGTCTATCTCGGAGAGTATAAAAGATGGAAGAGTGGTTTCTTGGCAAAAGATGATCAGAACATGAAGGTCTACTTGATGAACAGGAAAAAAATTCAAGATGGCGGAATTTATTTTTTCATAGAAAATGTATGGCGAATATTGAAGAGGCTACGGTTCCTTTTCAAGATTTGTTTTTATGCAAGAAATCTCATTTTGACGAATGGTTCGGAGAAAAAAATATGGAGAGAGATGATGATCGAAGGTTCGGATGATGGGTGAGGAGCACGGTCAGGGTATTAAAGATAGGTACCTACTTAGGGGCTGCTCAAACAAAAAGGGAGGGGCGGGGGGTTGGTGGTCTTTGTTTTATGTTTTTCCTTTATGAGAATTTTCTTTTACGTCGGACGCTTGGCGTGCTGGCGCTTCCACTGTGCTCACTAGCATAGCGGTGTGTTGTTCAGATCAGAACACGTAGATAGTAAACCAGCTGTCCGATTATGTAAGAATTGTCGATCAAATCGTAAAAGTTCGGCGTCAAAGTAAAATAAACCATAACAGCATTGAATTAGAGCTCAATTTCGTGTTTCGAAATTGAGCTCTAATTTAATGCTGTTATGGTTTATTTTACTTTGACGCCGAACTTTGACGATTTGATCGGCCATTCTTACATAATCGGGGGGCAGGATAGTAGGACAGCGAGTAAGTAGACAGTGGACCACGCGGTCCACTACGCGGTCCGCTGTAGCGGGCCGCGCAACCACGCGCCATACTAGTTAATATATATATAGCTGCTCGTGCTGATTCACTGATTGATCACCTCTCCTGTAAAATTTTGTATGAACATTTTTTTTTTCACTCATCGTTTCGTATAGAAGAAAAAAATTCATTAAGAGGAAAAATACAGAGAGAGCTGATGATTGAGGATTTCGAAGACGGATGAAGAGCACCAGCCAGGGTATCGAAGATAGGTGGGGGGTGCTCGACCAAATGTCACTCGAAACTTCATCCAATTGACAGTGAGCTGAAAAAAAATTCAAAATGGCGGATTTAAGATGGCCGCCATACAAATTTCGTCGGTGTCTATCTCGGAGAGTATAAAAGATGGAAGAGTGGTTTCTTGGCAAAAGATGATCAGGACATGAAGGTCTACTTGATGAACAGGAAAAAAATTCAAGATGGCGGAATTTATTTTTCCATAGAAAAGGGTATTGAAGATAGGTGGGGGATGCTCGACCAAATGTCACCCGAAACTTCATCCAATTGACAGTGAGCTGAACAAAAATTCAAAATGGCGGATTTAAGATGGCCGCCATACAAATTTCGACGGTGTCTATCTCGGAGAGTATAAAAGATGGAAGAGTGGTTTCTTGGCAAAAGATGATCAGAACATGAGGGTCTACTTGATGAACAGGAAAAAAAATTCAAGATGACGGAATTTATTTTCCATAGAAAATGTATGGCGAATATTGAAGAGGCTACGGTTCCTTTTCAAGATTTGTTTTTATGGAAGAAATCTCATTTTGACGAATGGTTCGGAGAAAAAAATATGGAGAGAGATGATGATCGAAGGTTCGGATGATGGGTGAGTAGCACGGTCAGGGTATTAAAGATAGGTACCTACTTAGGGGCTGCTCAAACAAAAAGGGAGGGGCGGGGGTTGGTGGTCTTTGTTTTATGTTTTTCCTTTATGAGAATTTTCTTTTACGTCGGACGCTTGGCGTGCTGGCGCTTCCACTGTGCTCACTAGCATAGCAGTGTGTTGTTCAGATCAGGGCCCCAATGATGTAAGAATTGTTCATCAAACGTTAAAGATTTTTGTCAAAGTAAAATAAAACCATAACGGCATTGAATTAGAGCTCAATTTCGTCTGCTCATTCTTATACGTTTAGGGTATCGTACATACCTAAACGTATAAGAATGGGCAGACGAAATTGAGCTCTAATTCAATGCCGTTATGGTTTTATTTTACTTTGACAAAAATCTTTAACGTTTGATGAACAATTCTTACGTAATAGGGGGGCAGAACACGTAGACAGTAAACCAGCTGCCCGATTATGTAAGAATTGTCGATCAAATCGTAAAAGTTCGGCGTCAAAGTAAAATAAACCATAACAGCATTGAATTAGAGCTCAATTTCGTGTTTCGAAATTGAGCTCTAATTTAATGCTGTTATGGTTTATTTTACTTTGACGCCGAACTTTGACGATTTGATCGGTCATTCTTACATAATCGGGGGGCAGGATAGTAGGACAGTGAGTAAGTAGACAGTGGACCACGCGGTCCACTACGCGGTCCGCTGTAGCGGGCCGCGCAACCACGCGCCATACTAGTTTATATATATATATAGCTGCTCGTGCTGACTCATTGATCACCTCTCCTGTAAAATTTTGTATGAACATTTTTTTTTTCACTCATCGTTTCGTATAGAAGACAAAAATTCATTAAGAGGAAAAATACAGAGAGAGCTGATGATTGAGGATTTCGAAGACGGATGAAGAGCACCAGCCAGGGTATTGAAGATAGGTGGGGGGTGCTCGACCAAATGTCACTCGAAAGTTCATCCAATTGACAGTGAGCTGAAAAAAAATTCAAAATGGCGGATTTAAGATGGCCGCCATACAAATTTCTTCGGTGTCTATCTCGGAGAGTGTAAAAGATGGAAGAGTGGTTTCTTGGCAAAAGATGATCAGGACATGAGGGTCTACTTGATGAACAGGAAAAAAAATTCAAGATGGCAGAATTTATTTTTCCATAGAAAAGGGTATTGAAGATAGGTGGGGGGTGCTCGACCAAATGTCACTCGAAACTTCATCCAATTGACAGTGAGCTGAAAAAAAATTCAAAATGGCGGATTTAAGATGGCCGCCATACAAATTTCATCGATGTCTATCACGGAGAGTATAAAAGATGAAAGAGTGGTTTCTTGGCAAAAGATGATCAGAACATGAAGGTCTACTTGATGAACAGGAAAAAAATTCAAGATGGCGGAATTTATTTTCCATAGAAAATGTATGGCGAATATTGAAGAGGCTACAAGTGTAGAACTATGCAAGACTACGGTTCCTTTTCAAGATTTGTTTTTATGGAAGAAATCTCATTTTGACGAATGGTTCGGAGAAAAAAATATGGAGAGAGATGATGATCGAAGGTTCGGATGATGGGTGAGGAGCACGCGGTCAGGGTGTTAAAGATAGGTACCTACTTAGGGGCTGCTCAAACAAAAAGGGAGGGGCGGGGGGTTGGTGGTCTTTGTTTTATGTTTTTCCTTTATGAGAATTTTCTTTTACGTCGGACGCTTGGCGTGCTGGCGCTTCCACTGTGCTCACTAGCATAGCAGTGTGTTGTTCAGATCAGAACACGTAGACAGTAAACCAGCTGCCCGATTATGTAAGAATTTTCGATCAAATCGTAAAAGTTCGGCGTCAATGTAAAATAAACCATAACAGCATTGAATTAGAGCTCAATTTCGTGTTTCGAAATTGAGCTCTAATTTAATGCTGTTATGGTTTATTTTACTTTGACGCCGAACTTTGACGATTTGATCGGCAATTCTTACATAATCGGGGGGCAGGATAGTAGGACAGCGAGTAAGTAGACAGTGGACCACGCGGTCCAGTACGCGGTCCGCTAGCGGGCCGCGCAGCCACGCGCCATACTAGTTATAAGTATATAGATAGATTTATGTTGCAAACTAAGTCAAAACTTGTCAAACTTTGTTGAAATTAGGTACCAAATTATTATGCAGCCGCTGTCACATTGCTCTTTTTGCAAAAATTAAAAAAACTATAAGAATGTCTCAGGTTAAGTATAGAGTAGGGCGGGTCATAGGGCGAGAAAATCTGCAGAAAACCACTAAAAGAAAAATTCTAAAAATAAATGCCGATTAAAATTATTATTATAGTTATTTAAATATTATGATTAGGTACAAAGTGGCGCAAATAGTGCTGAACACAAATAATTAAGAAACTTTAAAACTCGAGAGTACCTACTAAGGTCAGAAGCACTAAGCAGAGGCAGATTATTTTTTTATTTGGCTATTTAAGCTTCATTTTCATGCCGTAACTGAAAATTTACATAGCTATTTCAATATTATCCAAAGAGCAAGGTGGAGCAAAAGCATTAGAACACAAACAATAGGGAACCTTCAACCTGAGAATTATGTAAGCTAAGGTCAGTAGCACAAAGCAGGTATACACGGTCTGAATCTAGAGGGCTAGATTTAAATAGGCGCTCATTGGTAATCTGTGCAAGGGGGAGTATAAAAGCTTAACATCCGGTCCTCAATGCTGTAGAATTTTGGATTATGAATTCATTCAAAAGTATTTATTTATTAAAAAAAATGCATTCAAATTATTTGGGCTTTGCAATATCGATGCACGATTTCAAAAATAAAACAGTAGCTAAGTAGTAAGTACTACAAAGTTATCATAAACAATTTTAATTAATTTGGTAATTACAATAGAAAATGGTTATTTTAGTTGTATTTTTTGTTCTGTTTCTAAAGTTTTAATGCTGTGAGCGAAGTTATTGTTGTCCCGACGCGACGCAAAGATTCTCACGAGAAAAGTTTTCATGAGTGACTTTAACCATAATATTACAATTGATATCCTCTTAGTAAATCGCTTCATTAACCAGCTTTTTCCAGTACTTCGGTGATGCCAAGATTATCTAAGTAAGTAATTAAATATAGTGTTTTAAAGCGGGTGTCATGACTTAAACTTTAAAGTCCTATTATGCTATAGCTGCATCATTCATTGTTACAATCTAAATTGTTTTCATTGGCAAATTTTAGATATTCTTGCTGTGACAATGGATTTCAATACTAAAAAAGCGTTAACCAGTCAGAGTACTATATATATCTATACTGTCTGGTGGGTTTGCCTGGTGGGAGGCTTCGGCCGTGGCTAGTTACCACCCTACCGGCAAAGACGTGCCGCCAAGCGATTTAGCGTTCCGGTATGATGCCGTGTAGAAACCGAATAGGGGTTATGGGTTTAATATAACTGCCATGCCCCTAACAGGTTAGCCCGCTACCATCTTAGACTGCATCATCACTTACCATCAGGTGAGATCGCAGTCAAGGGCTAACTTGTAGTGGATAAAAAAAAAAAAAAAAATTGTGATGTTTATAAATGTAGCAATTATTTTTACGTAATAGGGCCCCTGGTTAACCGCCTATTTTGATAATATAGTGGTGAACTGTTGCAACCAGATTTTTTAAGAATAAAAATAAATTTAAAAGTGAAGATAAAGTAGTCGAAGAAATTATAAAATAATCAGAAGCAAAACATTCGTACAAGCCTGCAATTCCAGTACTAAAAAAGTCCAAACAAGCGACTTCCCATAGTGACGGCTTTGCGTTCCCTTTCACAATAATATGTAGAGCAAAAATAACAATAATAGCATCCAATGCGCTTTCAATTTGTGGTCCAGACACAAAACGCTTTTCAAATTCATTGTTTCTCTCCAGACGAACTCCGTTCAGAAACTAACCCCCTTCTTCGAGGACCTTCTTACCGAGTTCGTTTTCAATGAACTTCTGACGTCCTATTTACTTATATTTGCGCTCAAAAACATCTCAATTTATGCGAATATAAACATAGTGACCCAATATTTAAGGGTGTACGCACACGCATAATGGGTTACGCAACAACTTGGTTTTCTTTGGTAAAAGAACAAGATCGAGTCTGGTTGTTCCGTTCAATTTAGTACTTTTCAATGGCGAAACCGTTACATGCAAGTGCTTTACATTTCTGTATGCAGCCAACAGGGATTTCAAGGTGAATTTAAGACCAAAGACTTTGTACGACTTTGTAAAGCACCTCTTAACTATTAATCTCGATTCACGAGGCTTTCTGTGTATAGTTCTACATTAAATTATTTTAATTACCTATAAAAATAGTATTTTTTTTGTAATCACTGATAAATCTGGCTTATTGTTGTTAGATACTACGTTAATCAACGAAAAATATCAAGCCTGGCAGATGTTTAGGCCCGCGCCATCTTACTTACACACATGTAAATATTTTGTCCTTCTTTAACAACAGGAAGTAAAATCATGCGAGAAAGGGACAGAGCATCTATTAGGGGTTGCGCCGAGGGTTTTGCCACGTGACCTTTCTCAAACGCGCTCACTCACACATAGATAAAGAGAACCCTCGATCACTTTATTGATCCCGGAAAAAAATCTATGCGATTGATGCTATTATTCGACTGGTTTGCTTTCGCTTGTGAATGCAATTATTTTCGTAATTCGTTCATAAATGAAGATTCAAAAGTGAACGTAATGAAATAATCCTTGATTCTTATTCAGAGTTTTGGTAGTATCATCATTCATAATGAACTAAAATTAGAAATAAAACTAGTCTAGGTATATCTATGAACACAATCTATGTTCACTCTCAATATTGCGGAAATATAGACCCGTTTTTAGGGTTCCGTACCCAAAGGGTAAAAACGGGACCCTATTACTAAGACTCCGCTGTCTGTCTGTCTGTCTGTCTGTCTGTCTGTCTGTCTGTCTGTCTGTCTGTCTGTCTGTCTGTCTGTCTGTCTGTCTGTCTGTCTGTCTGTCTGTCTGTCTGTCTGTCTGTCTGTCTGTCTCCAGGCTGTATCTCATAAACCGTGATAGCTAGAAAGCTGAAATTTTCACAAATGATGTATTTCCGTTGCCGCTATAACAACAAATACTAAAAATTAAAAAAATATATATATTAAGGGGGGTCCCCATACAATAAACGTGTTTTTTTCGTATTTTTTTGCTCAATATTAAAAACGGTAACAGGTAGACGGTTCAAATTTTCACAGAATATTAACTTGTATATTACCTTTCAAAATAAATAATTAAATATCAATATAGTAAATATTAAAGGGGGGCTCCCATACAACAAACGTAATTTTTTGTTATTAACAATAAACCTCTACAAACAAAGTTAGTTTTGCGGTTCATTTCGTCTTGTTTTTAATACGTCATAAATCGTAAAACTTACTACAGGTTTGTACGGAACCCTCGGTGCGCGAGTCCGACTCGCACTTGGCCGGTTTTTTTATTAGACTAGCGCTTGGCTGCAATCAGACTTTCTGCCTATTCACTCTTGATTTGAAGATAGCAATGTAATCCTATAATCACAGTTTAAGGAGATGCTTTCTTTCCTATTATATCATTACGCTGTGCGTGAACGGATGCGTTTTCACCACAGACGACCGACGACCTCCCTTTCCCAGTGTTGAGCGCTGTTGTCTTAACGTGCGGAGGTCCCAGGTTCGATCCCCGGTAGGGTCAATTTGGGAATTTATAATTTCTGAAATTTCACTGATCTGGCCTGGTGGGAGGCCGCGGCCGTGGCTAGTTACTACCCTACTGGCAAAGACGTGCCGCCAAGCGATTTAGCATTCCGGTACGATGCCGTGTAGAAACCGATTAGGGGTATGGGTTTAATACAACTGCCATGCCCCTAACAGGTTAGCCCGCTACCATCACTGCATTGTCACTAACCATGAGGTGAGATCGCAGTCAAGGGCTAACTTGTAGTGGATATAAATAAAATAAAAAAAGAGATGTGCTACGATTCTAGGGTGCGTTCCGAAATACACTGAGAGCACTGGAAGTCCCCAGTAAAGAGCACTGCCAGTGCTCGCAGTGCTTATAACGGAACACACACCTAAGCTATGTGGGTCAAACCCACCAATAGGAGCGCTTGGTCTAACATCTAGCGATCTAAGGTATGAAAATCAAGTGCTCTTGGCTATTGGTGAGTTTGGCACATACCTACCCTAGGCTAGCAACGTAGCACGGCTTTGGTGGAAAGGCAGCCAAGATGATACTTAGTATATCTATCCCGCAGCCTTTCCTCTTATATTTTGACTTAGGAGTAACAGAACTTAGAAGAACACCACTTAGGAGTAACAGTTAAAAACAGGTTTTCAATTAAATAATTTACCTATGTTAATTTAAATAATAATATCATCTTGCTCGTGCTTCCGACAATTTGGTTCGTGTTAGAAAAACAAACTAGTGGACTCGCGTATCGAGTTACACTACTTAAACTGTCGTCAGCCACCCACACGGTCTTTTTTTTCTTTTTTACCGCACTTTTTACAAAACTAAATAGATTTCCTGTTAGAAAAACAAACAGAGACATTTTATTGACTTCGAAATTTTCGTTTTAGTATGTCTTGTTGTGGATGAATGATGGATTTCGAATGACTCGGCCTTTGACGGATGGAGCTTCCGATTGCTCAAAATTATACCTGGCTTCGTAATATCTAATTTAGAAATAGTAAGCAAATAAAATATTAGGTATACTGTTATTATGATAAAGTGTGATTACGCTAAATCATGCGAAGTTAAGATATTGTTGGTGGGCGGTCTACGTTGTCAAATTTCGGACTACTTCAGAAGGGGTCTCGTGGGTTTATCTGTTCATCAAAAATCGTTTACGAGAAATATATCAAGTTTTGTGAAATTTTTTGAGCAAACATTGAGTTGACGGAGCGTAGGCAGCGATGTTAATCGTCGTGTTTTTGACAGACTGATACGTTTAAATTTCCTTACTATTAAGTAAAGGAATTATTTTCTACTAGATGATGCTCGCGACTTCGTCCGCATGGATATTTTCTACTAGATGATGACTTTGTCCGCGTGAATTAAGTTTTTCTAATTCCTAGGGGCAGTTACTCCTTAATTTTCCTGGTAGTTAAAAAGTAGATTACGTCCCTCCCCGGGATGCTTCCTACCTCTGTACCCAATTTCATCAAAAAATGGGCCGTTAAAAGACAGACAGATAGACACACTTTTGCACTTATACCTAATATTATTAGTATGGATTAGCTGATGAATTTTTGCCAATCATCAATAATTCCAGTTTTTGAACAATATTCACTTTCATGAAGGTGAAGTCTCGTAAGTTTGTGCGATTGAAATTTCTAATAATAATGTCTTATTTTTTGCTACCCAATCATTTGATAGAGCATAAAAAAGGGATATCTATCTTTGGGGAATGGTTGATAGAAAAAAACGCACAAGGACCGCACTACCGTGGACACCGCTTTGATTTACGACAAATAAAAATTTTGAAACGATTTAGCGGTGCAATTAAAATATTTAAAGAATTACCCTCAGTGGGTGGTGGGCGACAGTTCTCACGACCCTATTAAATATAATTTTATTTGTTTTTGTTCCCTTTGTGGGCGGCGAAATGTCCTTGGATTTATTGCTGTGGACATTTCGGTACACTTTGACGTGCTTTATGACATGCGATTCGGTACGGTGGCGCTACACAATGTTTTTTGCGACTTTACTTCCTATATACGGAACTAGTGGTGAACATTCCCTTTGATTCGAGATTTTATCCACCATTGTTTTTTGCCAACAATGTTAGTGTGTTTCGTTTTGTTCAAATTAATTACAGGGCAATTTAGGCAAAAGTCAATCCAATGCATTGTTGCTATATGCATTAACTTAAGTTTTAGATTATTTAATTATTAATAGCAAGATTTAATGTCAACCTCAATACCTAAGTATGCTTCATGTATTATTACGATGGCTGCATTGCAAAATCCCGTTGTATATAAATTTTAGTTCGTCCGATAGTTTAAGAGTTTTGACGACCTCCGTGGCGCAGTGTGTAGCGCTGTTGTCTTAACGTGCGGAGGTCCCGGGTTCGATCCCCGGCAGGGTCAATTTGGGAATTTATAATTTCTGAATTTTCCCTGGTCTGGCCTGGTGGGAGGCTTCGTCCGTGGCTAGTTACCACCCTACCGGCAAAGACGTGCCGCCAAGCGATTTAGCGTTCCGGTACGATGCCGTGTAGAAACCGAATAGGGGTATGGGTTTAATATAACTGCCATGCCCCTAACAGGTTAGCCCGCTACCATCTTAGACTGCATCATCACTTACCGTCAGGTGAGATCGCAGTCAAGAGCTAACTTGTAGTGAATTAAAAAAAAAAAAAAAAAAAAAGAGTATAGTAACGAGTATTCAACAATTATCTACAATATCTAGCTAGTAAATTGGGAGCCGTACAAGTTGTAATATCATGATAATCGATTGGCTGTAATTCATAGAAATAACCCTTTGAAAATGGCCGTTTTTTCCAAATGTCAACATTCATAACCGTGCGATGTTATCAACGACGCGCATACGCGAAGCATTAAAATAAATTCTATTATAAACGATTTGTGAAACGCGTTGTCAGCATGACGCGAGCAGAGTTGAAATCAAACTTTTTATCCAACAAAGGGTATAATAGTTTTGTCCTGAGACAACGTTGTGATGAAATGTTGACTGTTCTCGGTGAGATCACAGCGTGAGGCGCGCGGACTGTTCACCGTTTGGAAGCTTGGAAGCTGCCACCCGCTTTGAAATGTAGCTCTAAATTAACATATAACGTTCATTTTTAACTCTTTGCATTAAGTGGATGTCGGGGCGAGGTAGTAAAAGATGAAATTATAATAGTTTATCTTTATGGTACGAATGGGAACGGTGCATGTCATCGGTTGGGATGGGTCGTTAGTATAAATTTGCGCGCGCCGGTGAGTCGGACATTAGCCATACAGGGCCTTTTAAATCACATCGCGGTGAACATGGACGGTGTGTTCCTTCTATTGCAATAATTTTTCGAGGCGTTAATGTGAACCGAGGTGTCGGCGAAAGGAACAGTTTAATTGAATAAAATTAGCCAATAAAGTGTGCTTGTCGAAGCCTACCACAATGGAATACCGCCTCCAGGCCTCGTAAAACAGCTTTATTTACTGATGTCTCCTTTGGGAATCCACATTACGAAGTCTCAATACCTACACACTTTACATTAGCATTTACATGTGTTCGTTCCGTGAAGTAAGACGACAGTTTATGTACCAACACTTCTTGCCTTTATTTCGTGATCTAAATATCGTTGGCGTGTAGGAGGCATAGATTTAGTAGGGTTTATTACAGAAACTTCAAGTGCGGAGTAATAAAGTTCGTTTAAGTAAGCTCTGGTTAATTAGTTTTTATTAGCTTGTTTTCATTATTCGAATTAGCTACACAATTTCTTTCGATATTATGTTTGAGAGTTTATCAGATAAAATTTTCTTTGTCAAAATATTTTCCTGGCATTTTAACCAGGGCATTTTTATATTATGATTATCTTGATTGGAAAATCTCCTTCGTACAACACTAGTAGGTACTTCCAAGCAAGGTGCGATCGCCTACAGATTTTTAAACACCGTGTTTCTCTCTTCGCTAAATTAAGGGTCGTTGATTGTCAACTTACTCGAATTCCAGGCGTTACATTGAGGCAAATTTAAATTTTTGCCAGAATACTTGTGGACTCGAGTAATATACAACCTAGCAGGGTGTAAAACTTTACAGCTCACTCCATATAATATATTATATACATATAACCACATCATACTTAATATTACAAATGCGAAAGTATGTTTGTTTGTAGGTTTGTTTGTTTGTTGGTTTGTTGGTTTGTCCTTCAATCACGCCGCAACGGAGCAATGAATCTACGTGATTTTTGGCATGGGTATGGGTATGGTACATAGACTACCTACGCTTTATCCCGAAAAATTAAGGAGTTCCCGCGGGAATCAAAAAAAACTTAAACCACGCGGACGAAGTCGCGGGCATTAGTTAGTTTTATATTATATGAGAAATATTGAAGCAGAAATCGTTCATTTAAAAAAAACTGTTTTACGTTGATATGCTAGTCAGTCCCTGTTACTTAATCCTTGAAAAAAATTATAGATTAAAAAAAAACAACATCTGATATCAGAATGATTTGAAACGCGACACCAATTACTATTGAAATCGAAGGCAAATAGTGTAAAAGGTTTTCGCTATTACCGATATTGGCCAAGTGACAAATGTGTGCCGGCTCTTTGTCGGCGGCTAATGAGACGCCGCGTGAGCAGGAGACAAATTTATCTCGTAAATAATCTCCAATACATCGATCTGTGTCTTTAATTTATTCTCAATATCGATACCGTAAGTCATTCATGTCTTTATTATATCATTTATTCAAATGTATTATAGCAATGAGCGTTATGATTTGTGGGGCATCCTTTTTAAACTAGTTTTTTATTCGTATTGGTTCAGTCTCATTCATTTAGTCTTTACTCACTATATTATGCCTATTTATATTATTTCAGAACGATAAAGTTACTTTTATATTTTAAATTTTGATATTTATCTATCCGTATAATTGCTAATGCCAACTTCGACTTTCCTTTTGCAAATTTTAGTTATAGATAATTAATAAGTCCCGTGATCCCGTTTTTAATGAGTTTATTTAAACAAAAATATGAGTTGGAGTTTAAAATCAAGGATTCATTTAATCCCTACTTCATTAAAATGATTTTAAAGCGGAATTTATCTAGCATTAAGAGACGTCCCTGAATATTTTAAGCCTCGTTTTACACCGTACAAATGTACTTAGTTATTTTTTATTAATACTCCTTTCAAGTACATTTTTAAATCCTACTCTTGTAGTTATCGCGCTTTTTGTCGGCTGCCCGTTTAATGATCAGATATATTACGCCTCATTTCTCACTACAACGCGCCATAAGTTAAGAATGTAGCGTCTATTTCATTAAATCCGATAATCGTAATGACGAACTGACCTTAATCACTGCTTGCACTGCGGATTGCGGCGATATCGTGATTGCTTTATCTGAATTAAAGTAATAAATTCAAGTCATCACTCCCGTCCCCGTCATTTCTACCTTTAATAACATTTGGCTGTGGGAGCGAACATTTTGCTTGGAATATAAAAAAGTTAATTTTATTTATGAATATTTGCTAGGATGCTAAGTGTGAATGTAGTTTGTATGTTAAAGATCTAATACTTTGATCCTAAATTAATTATCAGATCACTATTCATATTAAAATAATAATGATTAATATTTATTATCGCTATTATACCCATCATTAGCTTACCGCAACATTATCAGTTTTTATCAAACATTACCGAAATTTCTCTGTTTTACTCTTCCTAATACTAATATTATAAATGCGAAAGTGTGTTTGTTTGTTGGCTTGTTGGTTTGTCCTTCAATCACGCCGTAACGGAGCAACGGATTGACGTGAATTTTGGCATGGATATAGTTGAGGACCTGGAGAGTGACATAGGTTACTTTTTATCCAGGAAAATTAAGGAGTTCCCGCGGGAATAAAAAAAACTTAAACCACGCGGACGAAGTCGCGGGCATCAGCTAGTTTAGTTATAATTTAATACAATTTCGTAGTAGTACATGAATATTATAAAAATCACAAGAATGAATGTGCTTGTAAACTTTACAGCGCTACGACTTAGTGTACAGTTGCTGTCATCAGTTACAAAAACGGCCTTTAAGACACGATAGCTTTAAGGCACTCTAAAGTTATTTCCTTAACGAGTGCTCCTGAAACCTCAATTTGGGAACATTGATATATAGAGACAGAAGAGTGCCACACGCCGTGTTTCCAACCGCCAATCCTTTATGCAAATATGGACAATGTCTGTCTGCGCGCCCTTTAATACAGTCATCATATTGAGTGGGCGTCGGTATAAATGTCCAAGATGTAATACAATATGTTCTTGTTACAACTTGATGCATCGTCTCTGGAAGCAATGAATGAAATTAAGTGCAATGTGCTTCTTGTGCATGTTAAAGTACGGTGTGCTCAAAAAAGGAAGTAAGCTTTCTGCGAATTTTCAAATGACTTTCAATTAATGTTGAACAACAACTTATTGCAAAGTAAGCTTATGCATGAATCTCAGCATATTATTTTTGTTGTTTCATTCATAAATCAACGCTTCATTACAGAAATCAAGGTGCTAGTAGATTGAGAAACTACCTGTTAAATAAATTATATCTTCGAATGAAGCGACTCATATAATAATATGATAGAACTTCGCTTTGTAAGTTCGTTTAATCACTAATTACTTACGAGTTATTTCTTGAATGACGCAACTATCCATACTCCCATACTAATATTATTAATGTGAAAGTGTGTCTGTCTGTTTGTCCGTCTGTCTGCTACGCTTTAACTGCCCATCTTTTCAGCTGATTTTGATCTATTGAGGTAGGTAATATCCCTGAGAAGAACATAGGGACATAGGCATGAAATTTGGCACAGAAATAGATTACATTATAGCACCTAGGCTACATTTTATCCCGTAAAATTAAAGAGTTCCCGCGGGAACCAAAAAACCTCAATCCAAGCGGACGAAGTCGCGGGCATCATCTTGTTTATTAATAGATATTATGCTCTAGAGTCTAGACCTAGAGCCTCTGGCGTCTAGTTCTAGTAGAGGCCATCCTTAAATGATGATTTTTTTTAAATCTTGTTTGTCGGGTAAACTTCTGACACACTTTTAAGCATGTTAGCAGGTTGTTAACAAGCTCACGAGCGATCATTATTTACCGACCAAACAACGATAAGACGAACGAGCTCGAAGATTTTCGGTCCACTTTTTGAGATTTGGCAACAATATTTTTTGCTTTTCACCTGTTTTGCTCCGATATCCTCAAAAGTTTCTACCACCCGTGTTCTAATAAACACTTATCGGGATGTCATCTTAGGAGCAAAGAATTATGGCATATTTAAACAATTTATTGCAGCCGCAAAACAAGGGAAGCTCTGATAAGCCTCTGGTTTTGCGATAAGGCCCTCAGAACTGAGTTGCCGAAAACATGACGATACAACGAAAATAATGTTGATTTCATATTTTTTTGCATTAGAAGTTCAAACTAAAATAAAACAATATATTTTTCAAAGATAATGAAGATGTAACAAATGACAAAATACCGCATTTTTAAATATCTAATGAGTACTAATGAACTATATTTTAAGGATAATCGCGTAGCTAATGTTGTTGGTTGCATAGGAATTGTTTGATTGTAGTAATTATCGTCTTATTGTTTACCACGCTCTGATTTGTATCCGTAAAACGACTAAAAATAAATGAATATGAATGGGGTTAATTTACAAGCCTACGGTCAGCAAATAAATAATAGTAGATTAGTAGCCAAGGGCTGTAAGGCATCAATTGCAGCCCGAGATATTTAGGCGCACGAGCACAGCGAGGGCGCCTATAGTTCGAGGGTGCAATTGATGCTTACACCCGAGCTAACTACTCTGCTTTACATCTCGATTGTGAGGTCAGTAGGTCCTTATTACCCCCAAATGGAGCTTCAAGGTGACCAATTAGCGCTCCAGGGTAATAATGTAGCTAGAAAAGCCCTAGGGCGGTAAGTAATTTAAAAAAAACTCTTCACTCTTTCAAAAAGTTCGCGTACATCTAACCATCATACTTTTTTTAATTACTTACCGCCCGAGGGCTTTTCTAGCTACATTATTACCCTAGAGCGCTAATTGGTCACCTACAAGCTCCATTTGGGGGTAATAAGGACCTACTTACCGAATATGAGAGATGTAAAATGATTTTAAAAGGTATATGCTAAGTTACTATTACTTTTTGTAACCATTATTTTTGTCCATAAAATACAGAAAAATGATTTTGTTCAACGAAAGATATTGATAGTAGATATTTTTTTCATGTATCTTTTTTCGATAAGGTATCGATTGCAAATGTTTGATTGTAATTTGATCTTTTTTGCTGACCGTGAACTACAGAGCGCGCTTTGACGTCTTAATCCAATCATCCAATTTCCAAATTAGTTATAATATTACTACGGTCCCTGTGTGGCAAATTATTTACAAATCGATGACTTCAGCGCGTGTCTCAGCCATTAGCATTTCCTTGAGGCAGGTCGAAAACAATTTAATATATTTTCCAATTTGGCCTAATTTATGAACTATTTATGCAAATAAGATACATAATACAATCTCGCTAATTTGCAAATTAGATACGGGTTTTTTTAAAATATTTCTCATAGGGTCGTGCAAATTATTTTGGATAATCAATGAATACTTACTTCTGTATTTATATTTAGTAAGAGTAAATAGCTAAATAGTAATTGTCATATTTATTGGAAAACTATGAAAGTGTTGCGATATGTTAAAAAGCACAGCGAGTATTTTTGCAAGGCTTGACACAAGTAATGTATATATTATATTACTGTATTTACTTTCTTATTTCCTTTTGTAATATCGCAACTGGGTATTTGACTACTATTCAAATAAATTATTTTTTAGTGATTATTAAATAGAGGATCTCCCAAAAGTCTTAATATCCACGTCCCCTGTTAGTTTTAAATTGAATAACTATTTTAAACTATCGATTATAGTAAAAACGTTCGTCCAACTTTGATGACGTAACTATGCAAAGTTTCATACAAAGTCCCATACCAAGCACACGTTTTGACGTTTGAAAAAAAGTTGCTGATTTGACTAGTTGTCAAATACCCAATTGTGTGTTATGTATGCGTCAATACATTATTTAAATTAATAATTATATGTTATCTTTATTTCCAACTAGCTGATGCCCGCGACTTCGTCCGCGTGGATTGAGGTTTTTCGGTTCCCGCGGGAACTCTTTAATTTTCCGGGATAAAAAGTAGCCTATGTGCTATTCCAGACTATAATCTACCTCTGTGCCAAATTTCATCCAGATCCGTTCATCCGTTGGAGCGTGATTGAGTAACAAACATACATCCATACATCCAAACTTTCGCATTTATAATATTTATTTGATTAACTTGAATTTACTTATGCTAACGATATTTTAAAGTACTTATCTAAAATTATTCTACTCACTAGACAACAACTGCATCACTAACAATTCAGTGAGATCGTGGTCAACCCTTAACCCATTAAAGATAAAATAATATATTGCTTGCTTTGTAAAACATAATGTCTCATTCCAACTTTTAGGGTTGGTAATGACACCGAAGAAGTGATGACCAGCATTTCGGTAAGAGTCGCTATGGACCTATTATTAATATATGCTTTTTTCTAACCGCCTCGTTATCTGACGCGAGAATCCTTTCAATCCATCCATTCTATTGTTTTTGAATCACTTTTTTATGTTGATATCAATATTTTTTCCGATGGGAGTAACGATAAAATAGTGATTTGTTCGGAACAGATATCGAAAGAAGGAGGATGCCTTTAGGCCTCTTATGATTCGTATATCATTCGTCGGCAACCTTTCTTTTGTATTGAAATGTTTTATTGTTACATTTAAACTAGTTAATTTTGAAAAAGTGATATCCTTGGTGTAAGATAAACACATTTCTTCCACATTACTTCATGTTTTAATTGAAATATCGTCTCGTGTGTTGGGAAGATTGGGAAACTAATTTGTTAGGCTTATAACTTTATCCGACACAAATTTTATCTTAATGGACCTTTATCGGGTCTTACAACTTATCTTATTTTGTATACAGAAATTGGAATCCGCTTTTCTAACAATACAGGATTTTGCTAAGAAGAGCATAAAATATCATCGATTTTTATGGCGGCCGCTTTAGTGGTTTGAAATGCTTTCGCTATATTTTTCGCCTCTAAAGAGATATCGGCGCGATCTCTTGGTCACATTTTAGGGATTTAATGAATCCTATATTTTATATCTACCTCTGAGACATTTTATTAAGACATTTTCAAGCGTAGTACGTAAATAAACTTTAGAACGCTATCTTCTTTATTTTGAATTTATATACACTCTATTATACCTAGGTTTGTACTTGACTGCAAGGTTTGGTAGCGTAGTTATATTTATTTTTTATGGCGTGCCGCGTGGGTTTGTCGTGAGTTAATAATATGAATTAAGTACCTACTTAGTTTACTACTGACTTGTAATTTTTGATTTGTAATACAGTTTGACTCTTTGCGCATAATTCGGTTAAAAACTGTAAGCTATTAAAAGCAGTATCCATATCTTATCACATTTTGCCATCGAAATAGAAATAGGTACTATTTATTCTACGTCAATGCATTTTGCTTTATTTAGAAATAGTTGTTAGAGATAAATATTCATTTTTAGAGATATGAATATTTATCCCATGCACGATCACGCATGTACCTAATTGGTTAGTTTGAATTATAACATCGGGCTTGATAAAATTACCATATTGCTTAAATCAGCCTAGGGACATTATATTTTAGTACTTTGGTGACACGATAGAGTAGGTTCCGTACACTTTCATTTTTATTGGAAACTTTGTGATTGTTACGTTTCTTATTTAATTGTTCCTACACTAACATAGTTCCTTAATTTTCCGGGATCAAAAGTAGCCTATGTCACTCTCCTCCCAGCCAGGTCCTCAACTATACCCATACCAAAAATCACGTCGATCCGTTGCTCCGTTGCGGCGTGATTGAAGGACAAACCAACAAACCAACAAACAAACACACTTTCGCATTTATAATATTAGTATGATTTTCTAACAACTGAATCTGAAATAAAAGATATTTTTTATTTAGTTTACTGAAACATTGGCAGACCCCTACTCGGTGGACGGAAGGAATCAAACGAGTCACAGGGAGCCGTTGGATCCAGGCGGTGCAAGACCGTGGCATGTGGAAATCCTGGCAAGATAATGTCCAGCAGTCGATACTCGATATTTTCTAACTTTTATATGTAAAAGTAGATAAGTACGACAGCTTTTTGATATGGTTTCGAATAATTAAGTTAACCATTTGATTTACATTGTCTTTCCTACCGAGAAAAACCAGCAAAACCTCGGCGATTGAGATCATCATCATTCTATACACACACAAATCACAATGATTTGGATTATTTCGTGAAAGACGAATCCACAGAAGTGCTACGTTTTATTAAAAGTACTACTTATGTTTTATTATGTATGTAATTATATGAATGCTAAGGATGAACAAAATCATCAAAAAATAAATGCTTTTTTAGATTAGCACTGCACAGACGGCTGACTTTACTAGTTATTAAACACGACATTTATAAAAATGTACGTGTAACGCTTTTTGCTGCTAAGGATCCCTAAATTATTACTTATCTTCATTTATATTTTATGCACTATCTAAATGCGCGAGTTCACGTGTGTCTCTTAAATTTCAATAATATGGTAATAGTTTTAATAGAGAAATGTAACGTTTACTAAATAAATATAAAATTTTTGATGTAAATCAAGAACAAATTTTTATAATTAGGTTAATTTATAGTCAGTTCATAAATTATCTACTTGATATGTATGCGTAAATAATAATATAAATGGAAAAGAATACGAAATTATATTAAAGAGAAACTGACTAACTGACAATACAACGCGTAAAAACCTTAATAATCGATATTTTACATGTCCGTATTTTCTATAACGTAGTCTCTGTAAAAATAAGACTAAAGCGGGTCAATTAGTTAGTAGGTAAGTCATAAATTCTCAGTGAATATATTTCTAAAATGAGGAACTCACAATTACTTATACATCATTCATATAATTACATACATATCATGAATGTAATTATATGAATGATAAGGATGAACAAAATCATCCAAAAATAATGCTTTTGAGATTAGCACTGCACAGACAGCTGACTTTACTGTGTATTGATGGTGATCTATCCATATATATATATCACATGAACCATAAACGCTGCTATAGGCACTAATATTATTTCAGATGTCAAAATATTTTCTTTTGTTGGAGTTAGATTTACGCCCGTAAATATCATTAAGTTTCAAATTAAAAATGTAATTTTTACGCGTGAATCGATATGCATCACATTAGACGTTACAATTATACTATATCGATTATCGATTCCACGCTGTATGATTGATATTACCCCCGATGTTTTTGTATCCAAGTTAAAAGGTTGGGAATTAATAGAGCTGTTTGTTTTGGTGATGCCAGTGATCTGGCGCCGCGGGCGTCTAACGTATTTGGATGTTTAATGAGGTGTTTGATTGTTTGTATCAGTTGTTGTAAGGGAACTTGTACATCGGAATCTATACTAATATTCTAAATATTATATTATTTGATTCCCGCGGGAACTCCTTAATTTTCCGGGATAAAAAGTAGCCTTTGTCCTTCCCCGGGATACAACCTGTCCCTATACCAAATTTCATCAAAATCGGTTGAACAGATGGACCGTGAAAGCATATCAGACGGACAGACAGATACACTTTCGCATTTATAATATTAGTATGGATTATAGATGCGAAAGTTTGGATGGATGGATGTTTGTTACTCAACCACGCCAGAACGGCTGAACGGATCTGGATGTTTGGCACAGAGATAGATTATAGTCTGGAATAACACATAGGCTACTTTTTATCCCGGAAAATTAAGCAGTTCCCGCTGGAACCGAAAAACCTCAATGTAATGAAGCCGCGGGCATTTGCTAGTTGTGGATAAATATTGATAGATGATGGCGTAATTAAGAAATCAAAATATATCACATGCTTTAAAAGGCAAAGGAAAACATCGTGAGGAAACCTGCACGCCCGAGAGTTCTTCATAATGTTCTCAAAGGTTTGTGAAGTCTGCCAATCCGCACTTGATCAGCGTGGTTAGAATTTCAGAAAACTCTGTTCTGAGTATGAATTTCGAGCCTATATTAATCAAAACCTTTGTACATAGATTACGAAAATCTCTCAATTTTGTAATCTACGTACTACTAATACTTATGAGGTCAATTCATTCAAAATTATCAATGCTAAAATGTGTATGTCTGACTGTCTGCTTCCTTTTTTATGATCAAGCGCTGAACCAATCTCGATGAGTTTTGATATAGACGCAGCTTGAATCCTAGAGACAAACAGGTAAAGAAAATAAAGAAGTTCCCACGATATTTTTAAGAAACTAAATCCACGGGGACAATGCGGCATGTATTCACTTATACCGACACTATCTAAAAGTCAGTTTCATTGTGTACTCTCTTTAACATTTAATGCTTCTGAATTTTTAACCGGTTATCAACAGACGAACGTTTGTACAGCGTTAATGACAATGAGTGTATTCGAGTGAGATTTAATAGACGATAAAGCGAGCACCCTGTTGTATCGCCTGCAGCTCTGTACCTTGGTTGTAGAAAGGTACAGTTGGTATCACGTTTATGGTGCAGCTTCTGGATCGAGTGGCAAGCCACTTTTCCCCGACTTTGATCGTGATTACGATTATCATATTATTATATGATTATTATAGCACTGTATTAGTTTTGCTCAAGCACGCATGAAATTGCGTTATGTATAAGTGGACCAATTTCATCTGATAAATATAATGATATTATGATTTATTAAGCTTTCGAACCGGGGAAGTTTGATATGAATGGATTAAATTAAGTTGTTTTGTTCTGAAATTATTATCCTAAAAAAGTTAGTGCTGATCTAAAACTAAGTTTTTTTTTTTTTATCCACTACAAGTTAGCCCTTGACTGCGATCTCACCTGATGGTAAGTGATGATGCAGTCTAAGATGGTAGCGGGCTAACCTGTTAGGGGCATGGCAGTTATATTAAACCCATACCCCTATTCGGTTTCTACACAGCATCGTACCGGAACGCTAAATCGCTTGGCGGCACGTCTTTGCCGGTGGGGTGGTAACTAGCCACGGCCGAAGCCTCCCACCAGGCCAGACCAGGGAAAATTCAGAAATTATAAATTCCCAAATTGACCCTGCCGGGGATCGAACCCGGGACCTCCGCACGTTAAGACAACAGCGCTACACACTGCGCCACGGAGGTCGTCAAAAAAGTATAGCGAATTTTGCAACGAATTGCTTCGGAACAATTACATTTACAAACATTACTAAAATTCTACATCAATGTTTACAAACCTGCTTAAAATAATGAGTTCATAAAAGCTCATATACGAGTAACTTGATTTTAGACAGACTGTACTATGCTGAGCGTGGTCTAAGTTTGGGTAATGAATTTATTTCTTTCTCTCACTGTTTGACAGTTCTCGTTTATTTTAATAAATTATAATTATGGGCAGACAATTTGAATACTGAAAGGGTCATGAGCGTTATGCATCTATTAGGTATTATAGAATAGTTTATTAAGTTTTGACAGTGTGTCGGTACACTATATTTTACTGTGAGAAACGATAGCTGTGGCGAGTGCGTTTTCCTAATTCAAATATTGTTAATCTAAGAAGTGTCATAAACATAACACAAATATCATAAAGTAATCGTATGATTACAGTGTTCAACTTTGCCTGTTCCCACAGTTATCATTAAGTATTGATGCTATCATCATATGGTATATTTATCTTATTTTTAGTTATGATGACTTGAGAAACATTTGATATTTTTCTACTCATTTTATTGCCATATTTATGGTGTTATAAATTAAAGAGTTGTTGTCGTCGTCTCAACCGATAGACGTCCACTGCTGGACCAAATTTTCCTGTATACATCTCCACGGGATACGGTTGGGAGCATTTAGCATCTTGGGAGTTGGAACCTGGAACCCTAACAAGTAACAACGTACTATTACCTATTATCGCCCTAACGCTTTCCTAGTACATCGAACTATGTTATCAATATGAGTTATATTTTTTAATCAATAAAAAAACCCAAATACCTATTGTACAGTTTTATAGGTGAATTAATAATAATTATGATTGTTTTTAATACAGTGACTGGAGAGGATGTTTTTAATACAGTGACTGGATTGTGTTGGCTTAGCTGCATGAAGTATTCATGAAAAACTAGGCGATAGAACTTACCTAATAATTATGTCTAAACCATCATACTATCTGATGATGGCCGGTTGTTTAAAAGGTAGAGAAATAATCTTTAGCGCTTATCTGAACTATTTATTATAAAACATATGAACCGGTTGAATATACCTAATATAACGTACCTATCAGAACTTGGGAATATTTAGAATAAATAATGTTGTTTATCAATTCTAGAGGACGCCCGCGACTTCGTTCGCGTGGCATAAGTTTTTTTAATTCCCACAGGCACTCCTTCATTTCCGGGATAAAAAGAAGCCTATGTCACTCTCCAGATCCTCAACTATACCTACCCATGCAAAAAATCACATCGATCCGTTGCTCTGTTGTGGCGTGATTGAAGGACAAACTCTCTATTTAACGTCCTCGGGGATAGAAATTTCAAGACTGTGGAATACGTATTTCATAAATTTAAATCGGAAGCCCAAATACCAAGTTTCAGGGCGATAACTTGAAAAACGACGGACTTTCATTCACATTTTCAACCCCTATTTAACCCCTTTGGTGGTGAAATTTTTAAATATTTTGACACACGTACTTCTATATTTTTCGCCGATAGCCAAAATACCAAGGTTCGTTGATATAACTTGAGAAATATCTTGAGAAATGAAGGACTTTTTTACAAACTTTCATCCCCTATTCCATTCCTTTGGGGGTTGAAATTTCAAAAATGGTGAAATACTTACTTCTTCATATCTAACTGAAAGTCCAAATGCTAAGTTTCATGGCTATAACTTGAGAAATGAAGGACTTTCATACAAACTTTCAACCCCAATTTACCCCTTTGGGGGTGGAATTTAGAAAAACTGTGAAATACGTATTTCTTTATTTTTTACCGAAAGCCAAAATACCAAGTTTCGTTGATATAACTTGAGAAATGACGGAATTTCATACAAACTTTAAACCCCTATTTCACCCCCTTAAGGGTGGAATTTTGAAAAATCCTTCCTTAGTGAGCGCCTACGTCACAAAAGAAATCTACTGTCAAAATTTCAAGTTTCTAGCCACAGCGGTTTAGGCTGTGCGTTGATATATAAGTCAGTCAGTCAGGACTTTGAATTTTATATATATAGATATAGATAGATAGATATAGATTAAAGGCTATTTGCAGATAATATGTTGACGCATTATCAATATTTTCTTTAAATTAGTTAGGATTCTTTAAATTAATTTGTACTAATTATAAAAATTATTTTATATACGATATACATTATTAAACTAATTTGTTTTCAACAAGTTAGCAACTGGAAGCGTTCTTAATACAACATCTCCATAATACACTCACAAACCATAAATTATTCTAAAAGCTCGCTTCTTCAATGTTGGATGCACTTCGATATAAGTAGCAGCTAGAAGTCCTCGCTGCCGTGAAAAAACCATAATAATTCCAATTAACCCTAATAATAGGCTTCGGGCACATTCGAGGCAGTGCGATTATAAAGACAAATTCCTTAACCACTAGACAATAGTAGGCTGTAAGCGTTCCTCGAGACTTCACTTATTAATAGATCGACCGGTAGCTCCATACTCAGAGAATATATGATTAACACAAAGGCGATACATAATAAGAGATATTGGGACCAGTTTGGGAGCTATGGTTAATATGTAACCACAACAGGTTGGGGTATCCATTACAAAACTGCGGTGACAATAATACAGGATTCCATCGGACTCCTCTTCATTATTGGGAAGAGTGAGAAGATGGCGTGGCCAGCATTGAGGTACATACCATCCTTAATAGTAAGTGACATATAAGTATTGCCAGGACCTACTTTGCGAGTTTCTTGTGTCGCGCTCGCTCGCGCTTTAAAATAATACCCTAGGGCCCTAGGCGTAAGGCATGATAAGACAGGAGTCATTTTGTGATCAGATTTCATTCTAGGCTACTTAGTTAATTCTAGTTTTTTCTAGACAATTATTTTGAATTGTAAATTGCCGGTATATTATATTATGTTGGCGTCGTTATGTTCAGTTACAATTAAGAATTTTAAAAGTTTATCCATAGTCCATACCAAGTAGTTAAATAATAATATATACCTCACTTCATACATTGTATCTTCATAATCATAATCATAATCATAATATTTATTTGCTGATTGTAGGTACATAGAAAGTTCTTACAATAAAGCCATAGAATCGAGCCAAAATCTACCAAATACCAATCATATGGTGTGCAAATTAACATAAAATACAATTATTAATATGTACTTAATTAAATAATTAATTAATAAACTTAAGAAATTTTGTACAATTTACCACTACAATTTATCTAACATATCAATAACAATCATTATTATAGAACTTATCATTAGAATTTAAGTCAGAATATAAAGAAATGTTATCATAAATAATATTATTATGTAATATGTATAGTATATACAGTACCAAACCTAAGTGCCGGATAGGACAAATTTTTAGCGCGTTTGTGCATTGCGGACATTTGTCTGCATCTGATGAGAACTAAGTTTCTAGGTTTCAACTTTTCACTCATGTGTACGTGTTGTGTAGTGCCACGGAAAATTTAATTACGCGGTGACAAAATGTTTGTGCCTGGTAGAGTTTTTCTTAAAAGTTTGAGGTTTTGTAGCTTTTTTGTCCTGTCATTTTATTTGTGTGGTATCCCTAATTGCAGTATAATGTTCGCGCGTCAGACACGCGTGTTTAAGATAGCATAGATAAGATAATATTATAAGTAGATATTGAGACAAAGAAACTAACTGATAGTATTTATTTACAAGGTTTTAACAACCGGTTCCTGTACATGTTTAAGTTAAATATTTAGAGTTAATGATATTGTGTTACTTAGCATGATTTGTATGATACAAATTGGTCATGGATTGTTTTTAACTTCGGCCCCGTCGTGAAAAAAGGGGTGTTGTAAGTTTAACGTGTGTATCAATTATATGTGTCTGTGTATCTGTGTGTCTGTCTGTTGGATTGTAACTCACAAACAAATGTACAAATTTCGATTTAGTTTTATTTTTGTTTGAAAGGTGACTTGGTCGAGTGTTCATAGCTATACTTAATTCAAGAAAAACGGTTCAGAAGTTTGAATATTACTCTCTTTTCTAATTGATGAAGGGATGTGAGCAACTTCCACAGGTCTGATCCAATCGAAATTAGTATCATGTAAGGTACTTTAATATATCGGGGGTTGTTTAAAAATTTTTGGTTCTCGCGGGAACTCTTTAATTTTCCGCGATAAAAAGTAGCCTACTAATTCTATGGTAGCCTAGATGTGTTATTTCAGACTATAATTTATCTCCATTCCAAATTTCAGCCAAATCCGTCCAGTACTGTTTACGTGAAAGAGTAACAAACATACACACACACACACACAAATAGAAACTTTTGAATTAACAAAATGTTCGCCTGTTCATAGTAACTATGGGAAGAGGTTATCTACTACTTACTAGGAATCTTATTTTCATATTAAATCCATGCTAAGTATCCCTTCCTTAGTATGACAACTAATCTATACCTACTAATATTATAAATGCGAAAGTATGGATGGATGGAAGTGGATGTATAGATGGATGGATGTTTGCTACTCAATCACGCCAGAACGGCTCAAGGGATCTGGATGAAATTTTACACAGAGATAGGTTGTAGTCTGGAATAACATATAGGCTACTTTTTATCCCGGAAAATTAAAGAGATCCCGCGGGAACCGAGAAAAATATTTAGTTAGAAGCGCGTGTGCGTGTTAATCACAGAACATATACCTCTTATTATATGTTCTGTGGTGTTAATACTCTAAAAGACTCTGCAGAATCAGTAGGTAAGGAACGAGTATCACGGTCATTTACATATCTCATCGAAGAGATGCTTCATATATTATAGCGGAGGTATTCGATGTCACGTCCTTGTTCTGTACAGCCTTTAATTAACGAATGCGCAGATGTCTATCTAGCACGTGACTGCTGCATCGGACAAGAATCACTTGGGCGTGTGCTATAAGGGTGAAAGCACAACGGAGCGGACAGGACAGGACGAAATATCCGCTCTTTCGTATGGACACTTCTACACTTTCTTTCTGCACTTTTATATGGAGCTGCACCGACTAACGCTACAGGACAATACGACATTCCCTTCCAATGCGGATGTTTCAAGCTTGTCCTGTCCGGTCTCAATTCCCTTGTGTGATTTCACCCTTACAGCCCTAGTTCGACCACACTATCATGGTTTGTGTATTACTAGTAATAAGAGAGTACATTTTGACAGTAGGAATAACCGACCGGATGTGGCGTGGCGTAAAGCGGTCTAGACAAGCCAATTATTTTTTATTAGTATTTTATTTACTAAGTTTTTTTAAATTATTTAAAAAACTAAATAATTTATTAGTATTTTAAAACTAACGCTGTATAAAGTAGGTAGGTTATGTTATGAATTTGTACAGTACCTCATCAGGAATCCCGGCTGATATTTAGTCCCTTTTTAAACTTTTTACGCTCCTGTGATACGAGTAGCTATTTATCGTCCAATTATTGTCAACCTGTTCGTAATAGGTAATTTATTTAATATTCCTATAAAGTTCATCAATCTTGATCAATATATTCATACATTTACATGTAATTTTGGTTGATGTGATGCTATTTTTGTCTTAGTGTTGCAGCCTGATGCAGTACTAATAAAGCACTACAGAACAGAATGTATCATAGCACTAACTACGGTATGAAACTATGTATAGATAAAATATACTTAGTTCTTTACGCAGATTGAAGAAAAATATAGAACTGGAATAATAATATTATGGAAATAGCACCACAGAATAGGTAATTGATAGCACGTCGTAAATTTGGAACAACAACTCATATTCTGTGCAAAAATGTGCACGCTAAGAGATTTACTACACGAAATTTTTATCAGTTGTCTTCTTTCGTCAGCGGACGGGAACTAACTTTTTAATTCATGACACGGAGAACTCTTCAAAGAAATAATGAATGAGTAATAATGTGAAACAATGCTTATAAAAGTTAGAATATTGGCGCCGCCGCCGCATATTATGCTTTAATATAGTTTATTATGTTTAGTCAGTGATCTTTTCTGTTTAAGTGGGTATTGAATCTACTCATATCTTTTACATATCTCCTCATATCTTTTCTACATACTTTAATTAGGTATTTATTATTTTTTTATATTATTTTTCTAGTTAACAATATATTAGTTTTCTAGTTTTTTTTTTTCGTTTCATCGAATTTTCAAATTAAAATTTATTGAAAACAATATATACTTAATGTTTATGCTTGTACATAATTGAATCTTACGATTCCAGCTTACTTTATCTACACTGACAATGAATTTACCTACCCACGAACTTGACACCATAATCAACTTACCCAAACGGAAATCTATCCTTTTGAATCGAATTTTAATTTAGTGCTATGTTTTTCTAGGCATACCTATGCCTAGAAAAACATAATAGGTAGGTGAAGACGTGCCGCTAAGCGATTTAGCGTTCCGGTACAATGCTGTGTAGAAACCGAATAGGGGTATGGGTTTATTATAACTGCCATGCCCCTAACAGGCTAGCCCGCTACCATCGTCACTTACTTAAAAAAAAAAAAAGTAAGTATACCTATTTATTTTCAGCGATTAAGATAGTTCGGATTTAAACCTACTAAAGGGCTATGTTTAGTTGTTATATTATACCTATTATCCACCTACATAATGACTTGAACCTGACGGTTGTAAGGACATTAGCCCTGGTTTCTTGCTTGCTGGTTGCGGTAGTTTTTGAATCTCTTGATCTACAATGTTCCGAGCATTACATTTGTTACGGAGGAACAAATGAACAATTAATTTGAATTTCAAATTACCTTTTTTAATAAATTATTTATACAATTACATCCGATTTTAGCTAGAAATAAAATGTAAGTGAAAATATATTTGTCTCTATGTGCCCTAAAGGAGACGATCGAGTGTTTTTGTGTCACCATATTTATATTTAGACCCCTCGTGGTGCAACCTTTACGTTTATGGCGATGAAAAGATATTAATTAAGTACCCAAACGGCAAAGTCGTATAATAATATCTGCCCCCTTATCATGTAAGAATGTCCGATCAAAACGTTAAAGTTCGCCGTCAAAGTTTATAAACCATAACAGCATAAAATTAGAGCTCAATTTCGTGTATCCATTCTTATACGTTCGAGTATCGTTCATACCTAAACGTATAAGAATGGGCAGAGGAAATTGAGCTCTAATTCAATGCAGTTATGGTTTATTTTACTTTGACAAAAATCTTTAACGTTTGATGAACAATTCTTACGTAATCGGGGGGCTGAATCTTTCTCGTTTACTTGTTCATTTATTTGAAGATAGGAGGGGCTGTGTAAGATAGGCCCAGAGAGGGTTGTAACACTTTTAGGGGATTTATTCTAGGATACATTTATCTGTTACTGTAACGTTGTGCAATACGTATTATTTTGTAAGATTTGGATTTCATGACCGAAACGATTGAGTTAATTATGTTAAAATATAATATATGAAAAGCTCAATCCATACTAATATTATAAATGCGAAATTGTACACGTGTGTCTGTCTGTCTGTCTGCTACGCTTTCCCTGCCCATCTTTTCAACTGATTTTGCTGAAATTTGGTATAGAGGCAGGTAAATCCCGGGGAAGGACATATTTATTTATTTATTTATTTATTTAGATATCTTTATTGCACACACAAAATATACAGTATACAGTTGAAAAGCAGTAGTAAGACTACATAGAAATGTGCAAAGGCGGTCTTATTGCTAAAGCAATCTCTTACAGACAACCTTTGGTGAAAGGATAAATAAATAAACATAATATACCTACTTACTACTTTTTATCCACGCGGAGGAAGTCGCGGGCGTAATCTAGTTCACAATAAATGCAAGTCAAGTGTCTTTTCGTATAAACACTGACTTTTCCAAAATAATAGGTAAGTGGTGGTAGTTTGCTCTTGATGTCTCATGATTTTTCCGATTAGAAATTCTTAGTTATAGCCTGGAGTCATGAAGTTGATGTGCCTTACAACCGTGCTCGGCGAGTACGTTTAGCCTTGCAACCAACCAATCCTGTGGAATGCAGTCCCATCAGACTGTTGGAGTAAGGAAATACAGAGTGCGCATGTTGCTGCTCCTAGACTTGCGTGCTAGAACACCAGCTATAATATCAGCCGACTGACTATTGGCTGATCTAGGAAGAGACTTACCACCGTGGCTAAAATATTTTTAGGAGAATAGTTAACCACCATCAGCTCTTAGATTACGACCTAAAAATTAACCCAACACCGTGTTAGGAGGACGTTTTTGTACTTACACGAGTAGTCCTGTCTGTCGCGGGCGCTAGTTACCTATTATAATATATTCTGTGACGCGACCATGGGAAAGAAAAAGTTGTGTAGAAGAGCGAACTAAACTGCGTTGTTCGTTGTTAACGTGCTTCGAGAATGACCTCTATACAACGGCCGATAAGCCGATAGGGTCTCAAGCTGATTGAATGGCGAATGATCTCAAGCGAGAAACTGTGAGCCGCTGGAAGCAAGCGGCACATGATCGTGTCTTGTGATCCATGCAGGTGGATTTCGTTCAGCAGTGAAAGTTTCTCGGCTGAGAAGAAGACGACTATGACAACCAAACGTATTGGTATCTTTATGGTCTACCTACATGACTTTATCAAAAACTAAAATATGATACCTACAGCTAAGCTGCCTACTCGTACTTAGTTACAATTTTGTAACATTTACTTTTATATTCGTTCAAATATTTGTTTAACGCACTCGCACACTCAAGAAAAATTTAATCATGAACTGGCTTGTTTTAGTTATTACAAGCTTCAGAGTAAAAAAACCCAAACTAATTGCGCTGCCAGAAAACTGAGTAACAAGGGCTGTAAAAAAAATCGACTTGACTTACAGCGGAGCCTATAGCCTTATTAATTTCACTGAGCAAATATTCGCTTATATAAAACGCAAAAAAATCGATCTAACCTTGCACTTGCGATGCCTAATGATGAGTATCCGCCAATTAAGGCGCTTCGCTGTGCAGGAGTGAGCAAAAACTAGCCAGCGCTTTCAGAGGCGCTACCGAACTTAATTGGGCCCAGTCGGTTATTGACGCATTGCACTAAGCCTTCGAAGGTCACTTGATGTTATCGTTAAATGTCTGAATTATATAGATTACTAGCTGATGCCCGCGACTTCGTCCGCGTGGTTTGGCGGGACCCTCAAACCCGATTGCAGCGCCCCCTACCGGGTCCAATTGTGAATATAAACCATCCCGGGGTCCAGACAAACCCAACAAAAAAAGAATTAGCGAAATTGGTCCAGTCGTGTCCCGCCCTGAACCTCGAACCCGATTGCAGCGCCCCCTACCGGGTCCAATTGTGAATATAAACCATCATGGCGTCCAGACAAACCCAAAAAAAAAGAATTAGCAAAATTGGTCCAGCCGTACACGCGTGATGCCGTGGCCAAGGGAAATAGGGATTCATTTTTATATTATACCCCTATTTCAACCCTTTGGGGGTGGAATTACGAAAAACTGTGAAATACGTACGTCTTCATTTTCAACCCGCAGCTCATATACCAAGTTTCATCGATATAATTTGAGAAATGACGGACTTTCATACAAACTTTCAACCCCTATTTCACCCCTTCGGGGGTAGAATTTCGGGATAAAAAGTATCCTATGTCCTACCTCGTATTATGGGCTCAAATCGTGCCAAATTTCGTTTGAATTCATTCAGTAGTTTCGGCGTGATGCGCGGCCAAGATACAGACAGACAGACAGACAGACAGACAGACAGACAGACAGACAGACAGACAGACAGACAGACAGACAAAAATGAAAAAAATTACGGATTTGGCTTCAGTATCGAATAATGAGTGCCCTCCAAAAAATATTTTCAAAATATCTTCAATGTACAGAATTGGACCTGTTACAGTTTTATTATAAGTATAGATATAGATACCTGATGGCTGAGACTTTACTAGTTTTTAATTATGCCGCCCTAGCTTCGAATATTAATAATTTTTCTTATCGTCTTTTACGTTTTCGCTATATGGAGAACCTTCATGAAAGCTGATAAAAATTTGGGGCCAGCTTGTGGTAATTGATGGTGAAGTTAAGATGGCAGCGAGATAATTTTGAAGGTGTATGTACCATAGTAGGATTATGTTCAGTTCTTTCAACATATATCACTAATCGATTCCGTACTTGTAGCAACGTATACTATTACGTATTCTGTGCTTGTAGTACAGAATAGTCGCTTGGCGGTACGGATGAAACCTTCTATCAAAAAAGTTTCAAGTATAGGTAGGTATATAAATAGTATGTACAAGTTTGGTTTAAATATCAGGCTGTCGCAGAATTCTTCAATAGTCATAGCTAACTAAGCCTAAAAAGTACAGTAGAAGTTCGAGCTACTAGTTGGAAATTGGAATGTGTTCTTATCAACTGAGCGGCTGATTCGAAGGCAAAAACTAGTTTGTGTACAGTATATCCATACTTAGACATGTAAACTATTTCTGGAGTCTGGACCATTGTTATAAATATGTCGAATTGCGAATCAACTTAACTACGTCGACGATCCATAGATTTTGTCACGTAATGTTACATGTAAATTATTGAGCATATTCTTTAAGTGTAGGTACTTTTTGCCACAAAAATATTTTTTTATTATTCATGAGGAATTAAAAGCAGAATACGGTCCACAAAAATAAAATCTATCTTCAGGATTATTAAAAAACCAAAATCCACGCGGACTGACTTGCGGCCAAAAGATAAAATATTATAATATCTACTTACAAGGGCGGCGCGTGGCACTATTGTCGAATGTAAATAACTAGTGGTTCGCCCCGAACTGAGACCTCGCGGTTTCACAGAGCGCCATCTATTGACATCAGTGTGAAGTTCTGTTAAAAATATCATCATCATTAAAAATTAAATAATTTCGTTTCCTTATAATATTTATCTAATTTTAGTATTTGTTGTTCAAGTACAGGATATAATTCAAATAATTGATCAAGTTTCAAGCTTGAGAGTTCAGAATATTGAGAGTTCTGAGGTAAACTTTGGACGTTAGAAAATCGCCACTTTGTAAGCCCCCCATTTCGTCAATTTTAGGGGAAAAATTTAAAAAAATATATTTTTGGACTCTATTCCTAATTATCTTTAAAATGATATACTGCAACCCTATGTAACGCTATAAAAAATATTTTACTTCGCATTCCCTTCTATGAGAGCCCCCCTGAAATAAAGAGTTTTATAACTTTTTAAGGCATATTCGGCGGGAGGCCATCGGTTTACATATTATATTTAAATTTGAAGTAATTACGTTCAGCGATTCAGAAGTTATAAGGCTCTGACAGACGGACGGACGGACGGACGGACGGACGGACGGACGGACAAGTGCCAATTCACCCAAGTAGACTCAGAAACCTTCGCTTCGCTCGGTCAATAAAAACCACCACGCACTGCTGTGCACAGGCCTCCACTCTCATAGAAGAGAGGGAATAAGAGCTTAGACCCACCACGCTGCTCCAATGCGGGTTGGCGGGCTTTAACGACTATTAAGGAACGGGGGTGAAACACCGCCAACTTCCTGACTCCGGGCTAGTACTGAGAATTTCTAGTCAGAAAAAGCCAATACTTAATTACGGCCCGACCCGGGTCTCGAACCCGGGACCTCGTCGGCCGCAGTCGAACATGCTAACCACTAGACCAACGAGGCAGCTATATCAATCATAAAAACATCTTCAATCAATGATAAAAAAACGAAATGAAGAACTTCCGCAAACTTGCAAGGGATCCATCGTTCATGCATCGATATTTTTTGTGTATGAATGTAAAAGTATGCCAAAAATACCACGCAGTGTTTTAAAAATTCTGAAGATGGGATCGAAACATAACTGTGAATGTTGTCGTTGTTGTCAGGTAATGAAAAAGTGGTAAATAACAGTATCGCAAAGAATAGGGTGCAAAAATAATTTTTTGGTTTCAATGATAATATGTTATGCTGTTCTACAGAACTATTGAACGCTTCTTGCTTGTCACTATCATTATAAAATCTTAAAGATTACCAGAAAATATAACCACTAAACGAGGCGCGAGTGCCTCTGACTTTATTACAAACTCTTGCGAACCATTTGTTGATGCTGAAGATTTAAAAGAAGGAAAACAAACCTCTAGGTGCCTCGCCCGCTCTGTAACTGATTAGTTGTCAAAACAAAGACCTTTGTCCAGAACGTATAGTGACTAACGTGGGATGGTTTTGATACATTAGTAGTTAAAATGTATGGAGAACTAGCTGATGCCCGCGACTTCAACCGCATGGAATAAGTTTATTTAAATTCCCATGGGAACTCCTTAATTTTCCGGGATAGAAAGTATGTCACTCTCCAGGTCCTCAACTATACCCATGCCAAAAATCACGTCGATCAGTTGCTCCGTTCCGGCGTGATTGAAGGACAAACCAACAAACAAACACTTTCGCATTTATAATATTAGTACGATATGATACGTCTGGCGCGATAGTACCTACAAAAAACAATAGAGCGTAAATTAGCATTAATGAGAAACAATGGTATTATACCTAACAATAAAAATGAGCTTAATTTTTTTTTATAAAGCCTGTTTTTAAATTAACGTACAAAGTTGCGTGCAAATAGTGAATTCAAGATAAAAAATATTCACAATTTACATTATTGTTGCTATCGAGGATCCAAAAAAGATGACGCCTATTTCTTTATCTTCGTAATATAATATTCATAGATGTTTTTATTGATAGCTGCCTTGCGCTTGACCACGAGTGTGTATACATTCTTTATACTTACTCGTATATAGGCATAAAGGCTTCTAAATAAATTAATTAAAACTACTGTGCCACTATAGTTGAAGATAAAATTATAAATCCATACTTCCATATTATAAATGCGAGAGTGTGTCTGTCTGTCTGTCTGTCTGCTACGGTTTCACGGCCCATCTGTTCAATCGATTTTGATGAGATTTTTGTATCCCGCGGAAGGTCATTAGGCTACATTTAATGCCGGAAAATTAAAGAGTTCCCGCGGAAATCAAAAAACCGCAATCCACGCGGATGAAGTCGCGGGCATCATCTAGTAGGTACATAATTATTCAAATTCAAATATTTCTTATTCAAATAAACTTTTACAAGTACCTACTTATTTCTGAATCGTCAAGTGAATGTACCCACAGGTTCGGAATTTTATTCCAGAAGAACCAGCAAGAAACTCGGCGGCTGTGTACCTAATAATATTATTATGATTAGTAAAAAAATATTTTTGAGGATTTATGCGTATTTAAAATCATACAGCAAACTGTTTTGGCATGGAAAATAACCAATTATAATTTAAAAAAAATATCTGTACGTAGATTAGTAGGTATAGTAAGTACAGTGCGTTAAAATAATATCAACTTCATAGTAGGGTATATACTCGTAGGTATAGTTTTTAATCAAGACCGAGATTCAATAATAAACAAGGAAATCATGGATACTCTTACCTTCTGCTCTTTTTGTTTTGAACAGGGCGTGTATTTCATTTATTTCTTAATAAGCGAAGCAAGTGTCCTTTGCCTTTGCGGTTTTTAATTGAACTAGCGACAGCATTCGTATTCCAGCTTATCTGCATAGGTATTTGTATTTTAATCACCAATATTTATAGAAGCGATTTTATTTTGTCAGGCAATTTAAAGCTGATTAATTCGTTACTTAAAGTGATAAATAAGTCAATTGGTGCACCGACGCTTTTTCTTATTTCTTTCATTTTCAACGAAATTTAAGGATCACGCGTCCAAGATCTCGAAATTAAAGAGAGCCATAAAAAAGCCGGCGAAATAATTATAAGTGAAAGACAAAAGCTTCGTTACTGCGGAAGAACAATATTTAAAAAAAATTATACGAGGTCGACGCACTAAAACGATGTTCACATAATTCTGTCTCAAATGCTGAATTTATTAAAAAATATAATTGGTACTAAGGGATAGCACGCGACTAAGGAAAATATGTTACAACTCTGGCAAAGTCACTCGTTGGAATCAATGAAAGGTTACTTTTCACCGTTTTTGATTCTGCTTAATTGGAAAAGGTTCTATAGATGATGGCTTGTTTATCGAGTATAACGGGTGTATAAAAAATGGAATCTTGTGTGTCCAGAGAAGCAGTCCATTCAAGAATTTGTTGACAAGCAATTAAGGGTGGGCTGAGTATGTTCTCTCGATCAAAGTGCAGCAAGAGGCGATTTTCGTTTGTTTTTTCTCAATTGAATTATAGTCTTAAATTATTTTTGTGATTTAAAGATTGATATAAAACGGTAGCATGGGAACAAGTATTCCACAAAGAGAGTAAACGACATTATCTTATTACAGATTTTCGATTTCTAGATCGCCTGGTCCGTTGCTAAGAAAATCAGCTACCAAAATACTACTTGCTTATTAAGCAAAACCAAAAAGTTGATCATCAAGAATATTGTTATTTAAACGTCGCTTCCGTAAGAGCCCAGGTTCTTCAACATTTTTAATTCATAAGCTTTTAAAAAAAGAGTATCATTTTAAACTAATTGAAGACCAACTTGTCCGTATAATTCCGACATTGAAAATCCCATTGTTGGGTATTTCGGCAAGATAACACAAGGCTTAAGGTACCTAATTATTGTTTCAATTGTTCCTGCTTTATTGACAATAATCCTGGTAAAGATTAAAGGGAATGAGTCTTTAACTCTGTACTAACAAATCTTTTAACGTCGTAAGAGTTAAGTTTCTCATAAAACTAAGTTACTGCGCTGTTCAACAAATTCAATTATCTGCAGTAAGTAAATGTAGCTTGTTTGGGTTATATATTAGAATCACTAGAATAAGGTAATATATTTTGTTTGATGATTACTCTAGTAAAAAAAACCATAATTAATACAGAAAAAGCTATCTTTTATGTTGTAACGTCCTTGCAAAGTACAAGGTTGGGGCAAGTAACTTTGTTATGCAGCAAAGTGCAAACTGGTTGATGATAATAGACTAACCTGACGATAGTCGCCTACGCCGCAGTTTGTAAAAACATACGGTTTAACTTCACGGAGCAGCCTGCCAGTGCTTAGAATTTAGTATCTAAAAATACTAAAATATCTGATGCCCGCGACTTTTTACTTTTCCGTGTGGATTTTAGTTTTTTTTTAATTCTCGCAGGAACTCCTTATTTTTTTTGGGATAAAAATATACCTATGTCCTTCCCCGGAATACAAACTTTCTCTGTACCAAATTTCATCAAAATCGGTCGAAGAGATGGGCCGTTAAAGCGTACCAGACAGACAGACAGACACACTTTCACATTTATAATATTAGTATGGATTTAATTCCCGCGGAACTCTTTAATTTCCTGGAAAAAAATAATTTCCTATGTCCTTCCCCGGGATGCAACCTATCTCTATACCAAATTTCGGTTGAATAGATGGGCCGTGAAGAAGGCAGACAGATAGACAGATAGTAAGGATCACTGATCATAAGTAAATCCTCGATAGGCCAGAAAACTGAAATGCGAGTGTTAGAACGATTGAAACCATTGTACCAGATCATAGTTGTAGCACGAAATAGGTTGTAGCACTTATATTCCGAGTACAGAATACACTAGACATCCGTCAATACACTATATTAAACTAGATCACAGTATTTACCAAATACCGTGGTATTTACCGATCGTGTAATTTAGTGTATTGATGAATGTCTAGTGCATTCCTTAAACGAAATGTGATTTAACACACTGAAGGATTCCCTGAACGTCCAGCCTTCGCCTTAAAATTCCATGTTACTGCTTAAAAAATATTAGGTACACTTACACACAGTAGGTATACTTACATACAGTATTTACTAAACGTCTAGCCTTCGTCTAATAGAAGCATCGTTGCGGTCTACGATCGTCTAGGTTTGAGCTTTTGATACGTGTGTTTTCACGTCCACTGTGTCCGTCCATTACACGAGCCTACGGTATGATACGCGTGCCTTTAGCCAGCTATTAACGATATTAATTATTTTGTGCTGCCGGACTGTCCGGTGAAAATAATCGCTTTAATTATTAATAATAGCGCAGGTAACAGCTACGAAGCGCTACTTGTTTTTTTAGCTCGACAATTTTTAATTGAAGCAAAATAGTTTTATTTATATGTTCAATGAGAGACACGGATGAAAATGGTACTTTCAAATACAAAATTATATTTTTAACACTGTATACTTACAAGCTCATTTGCAAAAACGAGTGATTCAACTCATCACTATATAATTAATTTTTAGATAGGGCCAATGCTTAAATTCTGAACAAAATTTTCTGGTGAATCACTGTTCTAGTGGTGGTGGTGGTGATGATGGAGGAGATAAACGTTTTGTCCTAATATTGATAGGTACTTTTGTATGGTGGAACAGTTGATTTTATTTTTTTCATAATCAAATGCTTGGTCCTATAGAAAATAATATTTATATCCATGAGTACAGTAACTTCCTTGCTGAATGATCTTGTATAAATACCAGCCTATGTTTTTCATTTTCTTTATAAAAACCCTACTTTAGAATACTACCAGAACAATTACGGCGAAAGATGCCAAAGGTTTACAATAACTTAAACCGTAGCAAACAGTAATTAACGCTAACAAGTTGTAAATCTGCAATCTCAACATACCTCGTAGAGCCCTGTCAGTTTCTGGCATCGCTTCGTTTACAGGTGATTCACTACAGGAGGAACTCGGCGACTTATAATCGTAAAGATAATTGTTGGTTTTACAAACGCAATCAGCGGCTATTAAAATTGTATGCAGTGCAGACGTACGACGACTTTCAAATAGACTAACTTCTGACGAATGATTGTAAGTGTCTGAAGTGAAGGTGAAGCAAGCTCTCTGGGAGAGAATATCTCTAGGTATTAAGTTCACCGTGCATTGTATTGTATCATACTAATATTATAAATGCGAAAGTGTGTTTGTTTGTCCTTCAATCACGCCGATTGTGATTTTTGGCATGGGTATATTTGAGGACCTGTAGAGTGACATAGAGTACTTTTTATCCCGGAAAATTAAGGAGTTCCCACGGGAATCAAAAAAAACTTAAACCACGCGGACGAAGTCGCGGGCATCAGCTAGTGTGCAGTAAAAAATTTAAAATAAACAAACAAGCCGAGTGGGAGTTTTTCAAAAGTTTTTACAAAATTCTCAAATGCTGGCAAGGCATTTGCGGTTCTTCTGCGACTGCAAATGCTCATGGGCGTCGGTAATCCTCCACTCCACTCCACTCCTCCACTATACATCAAATTATACCTACTAGATATTATCGGACTGTTTACGGCTTGTCACGTAGAATGTAATCGGTGTGAGCCAAGACATTTTATCAAGACTGTCTTCATGCTAGTCTGCGCCTTCTGACGAACAGCACCTTCTAAAATTAATGGACACGTGAATGAAACCCTTGGTGCGGAGTCATAATGAAGATAACGTCAGGTCGACGTGGCTCGATAAAGCACTGACGGCATTTCTGCCTTGTGATAAGCCTATAATTATTAAGATACACCTTTTGTGGCTAGACTTGAAGACTAAGGTGAGCTGAACTTTGTTTAGGGACTCAATAGTGCCTGTAAACAAAATATATCTCTGGGTAAACTAAATTCATAGGAGTGTAATAGAGTAAGATACCAGAGCGATCTGACATAACTTATTTTCACATAGATGAAACCTTAGGTTCTCAGTAGCGTCTCATGACCTTTGAATACCTGCGGGCTTGTGGAGCTCTCCCTGTGACACCTGGGCAGGTAACAGGTAAGAAAGGTAACTAAAAATAAGTGTTACTTAACTTAAATTTACGTGGCTGATTTTTATATATGTTTTGTAGAATATTATTCTAAAATAGTATCATAAGTATCAGACACTTTCCATGGGCCAAAACTTTTGTCAGACGCTTTAAAGCTCCACAAAAAAGATATGTACATTACTTATTTTTACATGTCTGATTTTTAACCGACTTCCAAAAAGGAGGATTTCATGTATTCATATTGTAGGTATCAAGTCACGTGTATATGATTTAACTCCGAGTCCCAACTCCTCAACCCTGATGCTGCAGGGTACAGAACTCCTTAACAATAGCGATTTAGGATTTTTTTATGGTGAATTCATATTGTAGGTGTCAAGCAACGACTTCATACTTATACTCAAGTCCCAACTCCTCAACCCTGATGCTGCAGGGTACTGCACTCCTAACCCGCAAAGAAAGTTTTGGAAATTATTTTTATTTTTAACTGTTTAGTGTAGGTAGATACTCTAAAGGCCAAAACACACAGGGAGCGGGCGCGGGTCGGGCGCGGGTCGGGTCGGGTGCGCGGCGGGTTGAATTCCTTGTATTTATATGGACGACATCACACAGCGTCACCCGCCACGCGCCCGACCCACGCCCGCATTCTGTGTGATGTCGTCCATGTAAACACATGGAATTCAAACCGCCGCGCACCCGACCCGGCCCGCGCCCGACCCGCGCCCGCTCCCTGTGTGTTTTGGCCTTAAATCCCCACGGCTTAGGAGTGCAGTACCTTGCAGCATCAGGGTTGAGGAGTTGGGATAAATTAGACATATTTTTTGAAAAAAAAAAAAAGATCTGCAAATGTACCTATCAGTGATGTAAGTAGTAGGTCGCATTCAATACTTTCTCACAAACATAAATGTTGCCATAACTCTTTTTCAGCGATATAGTTGCCTCGTCAGTCAATATTAATGTTACTTGGCTAGCACTTTAGCATTGAATACTATGAATATCTCAGGGGATTAAGTCTGGAATATGAAATGGTTGCGTTTTATTTAATACCGGTTCATAATTTCACTCGTACCATTAACATGGATTTGTGACGTGGGGAAAATTTAGTTAAAGGAACAGTTTCTATTCGTGTTAAGTTCATTGCTGGCCTTGTACTAAGCATGGGTTTCTTCTCAGAACGAGAAGGTTTGGCCATTAATGTAATCCAGACCGAATTTCGGCCACGGCGGCCTTTCTCCAGAGATATTAGAGTGGAAGATAATAATTATAGTGTACAAGTGTGTGCGCTTAACACAGGCACTTTCTGTTCCTTTACTCTCATAGCCCGATAGGACGGAAATTCATGAAAAATGTTTGTAATCAACGTTGCTGATACGAATCGCTTTGGTATGGAATGTTTTCGCGATGTCTATGTTTTTAGCCACATAATTTATATATAACTTATTTAAACGTAAGGCTTAATAAGTTTATTGAACATATTCCTTTTTGTTAAATTAAAACGCGAGGACTTTGCTTGGAAAAATCGTAAAAAACCCATTCACGTGACGTAAAAAGCCTTAAATTCTGCCTCTTCCCTCTGATCCAAGATGAAAACTGATCTTGAAAAAAATTATATTACTGTTTTTTTTTTTCGTGAAACTTGTTTTTCAGATATCTATAGAATTGCTAACGGACGTTGGACAGCGCGGCGTAGGGATGCAATCAGTATTTCAAGTAGTTATATTATGTCCTTTGCCATATTGTTTAATTCTACAGTATAAATTGTACAAGAACGCAAGGTAAGCGATTTTACCATTAAAATTTAATGCCCGCTCCAGATGGCATATAATGCATAAGTATGTAGGTTTTACGTCCACAATATTTTTTACTATAATGAATTAATGTAGGGTATAATTTTCTTGTCGGACACAGTGTCACCGTATCAACATGCACAAAACATTAAAAAGTAATATCATAATAAAAGCTGTATCTTATACGCTTACTCGTGACTTATTACATACGGCGTACTGCAGGGCTTCGTCATTGGATGGCGGCCGTGGGAAGGCTCTGCCCTGCCAACTTATTGTTTTTCTCCAAGATTGATAGCGGAAACACGATATCTCCCATCGAACTGGTTTTAATGGTTTTATTTGTCATTTCCGCTCGAATTATTGAAACTTAATTCCGCATTACTATACCGTTGCTACTTGCTATTATTACAAACTAAATCGTTTTAAAAAGATTGATCGCGTTATAATTATAGTGTAAGTTGTATAATTTTTGCGAAGAATGTTCTAGCCATTAATCATACCCGTCTATTAGCTAAGTAGGAAATGAGGGAAAGGTTGAAAAAGTTGACTTCTGTGGGTGTTGCTCAGGCATCGTTATAAATACATTTCGCTTGTGCGAAATGTAGGCGGATCGGGTGCGAAAGACTTCTTCACAATCAATATCGGATACTCTTCAGTTCTAATGAGAGCAAGATGGGTGAGGATGACTTTAGTGATTATTATTAAATTATCTCTTTTTATTTAAATTAAATATCCAATGGGTAACAAGAGAAAATGTAGGACTAGGTTTTTTTAAAATCTGGTTAGGTTTTTTTACAACAATTTAACGGTGAATAGCTCGAAGTATTTTATCCCTCTACCGATACACCATAGGGTACTATTTTTATTTGATTGAATTAGCTATTGTTTTGCATTTCATTTTCTTCTGCGTTTAAATATTTATTTCAACGCTGATAAATAATTAATCACAATCGTTGGTAATTTGAGCAGAATTATACGAAACTGACAATGATATCAACGTCGTCAAATCTCATAACAACATGAAGATGCGTCGAGCACAGTTTAACAGTAATTTTGAGAATATTTTCGGGCATTACTCCTCTCTGCATTAATCTTAAACAATTTCACGGCGAATAAGGCGGTTGATTTATTATTATCGATCATATAAATCGTCGCTTAATGAATTATCATTTATAACATGATTATTATGCATGTTACAAGCAGCAATGTATGCAGCTTTGAGGGCAACATGGAGCAATCAAAAATGATTCCGCTATCTTTTACATTATACGTGGATATAATGATTGAATATTAGGCCACTTATGCATCGATTCGAGCTTTTGAAACTTTAACTTGAACCTCGTAGCTTTAGTTTATAGATGCCGTCTTTAATTATCACCATCACGTCTTATACTTTGTATACATGACGTTCATAAAGTGTACTGTGTAGGTACCAATTATTTTGAATAAACATATGTTGACTTGACATTACTTGAACCTATGGTCGGGCTATCGTTTTAGAAGAACTGCATATTTTTTATACAAGTTACAATAATTAGAAGCCTATAAGTTATGCTTCACGCTTGCAAAGTGTTCATATTTTCCAGTATAGGTACTTAATACTTATAAGTCAATGTTTTTTCCATTCCTTTTCTATCCTGAGCTTTTATCACAAATCAGGTAATAGTACAGTTGACGGTGGTAGGGTCCTGACATATCTAATGATAAGTGGCACAAGCTGAAATAAATATTTCGTTTAATTTCCCTTTTACCTATGGCTAATATCCGACGTCCAGCTAAATTTTTGTAATGTAAATTGATAAAAACTCCTTAAGTCATACCACTACATGAAGATAATAAATAGGAATAAAGGTGAGACACCGCGACTGTTCTGCAAAGCTAATAATAATTATTATTCGACAGTCAATATTTGCATCCCGCACTTTAAGCAACTATTACCTATTCTGCGCTTTTTAAGTACATCCTCTACTGCCACTCAAAGTAGTACTATTATATTATTCTGTGCTCAAAGCTCTTTTTACCTGACGGCATCTCACTACCCATTCTCAATACCTACCAATGTTTAGTCGTAAGTCGTATGTTCCACCCACGACGCTCAACCACGTGTGTCGCCAGCCCGCGGCGGCAAAGCAATTTTACAGTTAATATATTTGCACTGATTGCCGGGACCCGGGATACGATGCTTGTATATTTATTCATATCGACTGTACTTACTTCCAATCCGGTAGTTTACTTTTCAAAATAGCCGATGGGCCTAGCTTACAACAAGCTAAGGCAAATAAATAAAATCAATCTCTTTTGTATCATCTATGTTTTATCATCTACCACGACTCTAATAATTCAAAATCAATCAAAATTATTCCGTTAGTAATTGACCTAGATAATCATTCTATGTTTATCCAAATAAGTATTTTATTAGGTAATTAAATTTTCACGAGAAAACCGAGAATTAGATAGGGATCATTGATCAATCGTTTAATTTTCCATTCTAATAATGAAGTAGCTAATACCAGCGTACGCGTAGTATTGCTAGTTAACGTCATGCAGTCTAAACTAAAACAGTGTGACACCACAGAATAGGTAATAGTAGTAAGTGACACATCTTTCTCGTGGTTTTTGTACCGCTTTGTCGAAAATCGCCAAGATCGCCACCCTACCGGCAAAGACGTGCCGCCAAGCGATTTAGCGTTCCGGTATGATGCCGTGTAGAAACCGAATAGGGGTATGGGTTTACTATAACTGCCATGCCCCTAACAGGTTAGCCCGCTACCATCTTAGACTGCATCATCACTTACCATCAGGTGAGATCGCAGTCAAGGGCTAACCTGTAGTGGATAAAAAAAAAAAAAAATAAATAAAAATAAAAAAAAAAAATCGCCAAGAGAGAGAAATACCTCCTGATTGTGCTTGTGCTGCAAATGTACTTGTCGTTGACAATTTTAATTAAATAAAACATTCTCTAACATTATCTTTAAAGTGATGTTATTTTGTCCTTGCTAGGAATAAGCCATCCATCCAGGCAATAATAGAGTACGCGAATTTATTGCATTCAGTGGCAACCATAATTGGAGTTAGTCTCCAACTAACAATTTCTTATTAAACTACTTTATATCACTGCGTTTTGTTGCCTTTATTCTCCATGTAATTGCACTTTGACAAAGTCGCGGCAAATTGGTATGCCGAGGTGATAAATACGGTGAGATGTATTTATCGTAATGGGCTCGAAATAAATAACGATTTCATTTGCGGACAACAAATGCTTCTGTCTCATGTAATCCTATAATTTCATTGTTAAAAATAGTACACTTAATAACAGAATGGTCAATGCTTTAGTGGAGAAAAATAAAATGAATACGTACTTAATATTACTAGTGGTTCGCCCCGAACTGAGACCTCACGGTATCCATAATCTTGTACAGAGCGCCATCTATTGACATAATTATTCTGTTAATAATACTGAAGCACATTAAAAATTAAATAATTCCGTTTCCTTATAATATTTATCTAATTTTAGTAATTGTTGTTCATGTACAGGATATAATTCAAATAATTGATAAGTTTCAGGCTCAGCCTTTCAGAAAATTGAGAGTTCTGAGGTCAACTTTGGACGTTAGAAAATCGCCACTTTGAAAGCCCCCCATTTCGTCAATGTTAGAGGAAAAATTAAAAAAAAAAAAAATTTTGGACTCTATTCCTAATTATCTTTAAAATGATATACCGCAACCCTATGTAACGCTACAAAAAATATTTTACTTCGCATTCGCTTCTATGAGAGCCCCCCTGAAATAAAGATTTTTATAACTTTTTCAGCCATATTCGGCGGGAGGCCATCGGTTTACATATTATATTTAAATTTAAAGTAATTACGTTCAGTAATTCAGAAGTTATAAGGCTCTGACAGACGGACGGACGGACGGACAAGTGCAAATTCACTCAAGTAGACTCAGAGACCTTCGCTTCGCTCGGTCAATAAATGCGAAAGTGTGTATGTCTGTCTGTCTGCCTATCTGCTACGCTTTTACGGCCCATCTGTTCAACCGATTTTGATGAAATTTGGGGTACAGGGATAGGTTGTATCCCGGGGAAGGACATAGGCTACTTTTTATCCAGAAAAATTAAAGAGTTCCCGCGGGAATCAAAAAAACTAGTCGCGGGCATCATCTAGTTCGTAATAAATAAAGTTATCGCATTGCGTTGTTTTATATTGTCTTTCATTGTTAAAATACTCCAGTAAAATAGTTTTAGTAAATAAATATTAGCTGTTATAATGGGTTTAAATTGTAAATTTCTGCTCGTAAATTCGTACAATATAACATGCAAAAGAGACGGTCTGTAACATTGTACCGTTGAAGGTATTCCGACATTTCTAGGGCGGATACATGAACTGCTTTTTGCGCAGTCGGTAAGTCACAGCTTTCGGCTAATGAGCGGATAGAAAGGCGATTATGTACAGACCCACTTCGGATTACTGTTGCGAAATTCGCTTGTTTTCGTTTTCACGCAGCACAAAAAAAAACAAAAACCGTTTAAGGACCCTTCGTTTTCACAAAATGTTCAAACAAAAATATCTTCTTTGCTAAATAAAGGTCCAAAGGTAAAAATGACTTCGTGATAATATCGTATGTATTGTTCTACAAAGCAATGCTAGAATAAAATATGGAATCGCTGTGCCCAAAATTCCACCAAATAACAGCTAACTATACGCTCGCGATTTTTTTCTCTTCCAGGATAATAGGACTAGAGATAGCTTCATAACTTAATTATTTATTGACCGAGCGAAGCGAAGGTCTCTGAGTCTACTTGAGTGAATTTGCACTTGTCCGTCCGTCCGTCCGTCCGTCTGTCAGAGCCTTATAACTTCTGAATTACTAAACGTAATTACTTCAAATTTAAATATAATATGTAAACCGATGGGCCTTCAGCCGAATATGGCTTAAAAAGTTATAAAAATCTTTATTTCAGGGGGCTCTCATAGAAGCGAATGCGAAGTAAAATATTTTTTATAGCGTTACATAGGGTTGCGGTAGGTATATCGTTTTAAAGATAATTTTAGGAATAGTCCAAAAATTTTTTTAAAATATTTCCCCTAAAATTGACGAAATGGGGGGCTTTCAAAGTGGAGATTTTCTAACGTCCAAAGTTGACCACAGAACTCAATTTTCTGAAAGGCTGAGCCTGAAACTTGATCAATTATTTGAATTATATCCTTTACTTGAACAACAAATACTTAAATTAGATACATATTATTAGGAAACAAAATTATTTAATTATTAATGAGCTTCAGTATTTTTAACAGAACTTCACAATGATGTCAATAGATGGCGCTCTGTAAAAGTTTATTCGTTTATGCTTACAAATAATAGACGTTAGCACCATCTTACGTGGAATAAAATATAAAAAATAGTCTACTGATATTGATAGTACTGATGTCTATGAACGTGAAGAAAGAAGTTATATCGCGAGGTCTCAGTTCGGGGCGAACCACTATAGTTATAAATGCGAATGTGTGTTACTTTGTGTACAATGCTTTTGGGGGCCCATTTGTTGTGTTTGGTACACACTTAGGATGTCTCCCGGGGAAGGACAAAGGCTACTTTTTATCCCGGAAAGATAAATTCATTTTTGAGCTTGATGTTTCACATAATTGAATAGCTGGTTCGAACTATTCTTCCATATAACCGAATCCAGTTAGAATTTGCAATAAAAAACTTATTAGAAAGCCTATTTAAATGAATTTTACACAATCATTCACATTCTAAGCAGATTATGCTATGAATGCTTGTAACCCTATATCCCCTATTGTAGTTTAGTGACGCTTAACTTTATAGAATAGGTTCAATTAGGCAAGCATTGTGAAATATATATAAAAATAGGTGGGAGGCAAAGGGCGCGTGGCGTGACTCGTGAGGGACAGGTGGGCCCTCCGCGTTTGCTGAGGTTAGGAGGGTTGGTGTTATGGTGACACTGTGTGAAGCAATGCGATTTTTAACAGACTTCAAAAAGGAGGGTTGGTATTATTATCGCTGTGACAATATCCCTCTAACAAAATAATAACCTACAGAACAAGTATGGTTACATGCAATTGTTAGGGGCCCGTTACTTAGACGACAGATTCTGCATCATCAATTTTGCTAATCTTCCGTTCTAAATAGCTGATGAAGTAGAAAATTATCCAGATATATTATGTTACGCAAACATTAGTTAAGTACTGCTTTGAATCTGTACTAATATTATAAATACGAAGTGTCTCTGTCTGTCTTTTGTCTGCCTGACTGTCTATCTGCTACGCTTTACGGGCCGTAATCTTTTCAACTGATTGGGCGAAATTCGGTCCTGTACAGACAGATTTCATAGGATGCATCTCGGAGAAAGACAAAGGCTAATTTTAAGGTGATTTTAAAATCAGAAATGTACTCAGTTCCTAACTTCTTAGTCTTTAATTTTTTCAAAAGAGCAACCGCCGAGTTTCCTTCTGGTTCTTCTCGGTAGGAATGTTATTCCGAACCAGTGGTAGATTCACTCGACGATTCAAAAGTACTTGTAAAAGTTTATTTGAATAAAAACATTTGAATTTTGAATTTTAAATATTGTACATTATATTGTTCTTAATAATTAGAAAAGGTCAGTGCTTAAGTTATACCTAAGGTTTTTACCTACACAATAATAATATTATTATGTATACCCATACCCTAACAGTGGGTATTAAAATAGTAAAGTTTTGTGTAAATTACTATAAAATATGATTTCGATGAGAAGTCTCTGTTTTGTGAGATTTCAGAAGTGGTTCCGCTCACGATTTTATTCGCAGATTTCTAATTATTTTCATTTAGATTAAAGCATTATATTATTTATTTATTTATTTATTATTTATTATTTATTATTATTTATTTATAATTATGTGGTTTATTGTATTAAATAATAATACAATAAACCACATTAAACACGCGTTGACCTGCCAGTTTAGTAATAATAAAAATTACAAGGTCTAATCATAATGCACCCTGCGCAAGCCAGAACAATAAAGAACCAGCCACCATATCCATATCAAAGCATAACTATACAAGTTCGGAGATTTGAGAACACGTATTGGCACCCTAATATTAGAGGCAATTTAACATGAACTCTGAATAACATATTAGTTTTATGAGTTTGTTTAGAGGTGATGGGTCAAGTAATATTGGTGGATAGTCTTCTGCATCATGCGTCCACGTCGCGTGTCGCGAGGGCGCAGGACAGGTGCGTTGTACCTACCCCTTATTTGAGGGAATTTGAGGCCATAATGCATAACTATACTTGTGCTGGCTATAATTTTGTGGGTGACCAACATTTTTTTAAAAGTACGAATATGTTAAAATTATAATAATTTGATGACCTTTCTGGTTTAATGGTGTGTGTCCAGTATACATAATGTACTCTGTGGTGTGTGTCAAAAGCAAGCTTTAAGTTATATGCGACGCGTTTGCTTGGGAAAACTTATCAGACCTATGTACTGAATGACTTTGTAAGTTAAAAAAATGTATTCTTGATCTTGTTACCTCAGCCTAACAACAAGAATCATCCATTAGCTCACGTTTGGAAATTTATTACTATTTGTGCCACTTGACGTGCTCCGAGTGATAACTATTCCGGGTAAACGCAGATTTGAGTTATGGATTTATTATTAACAGCCATAACCCTATCTATAAGGAAAGTAACTGCCATCTTAGACTGTATTATCACTTACCATCAGATGAGAACGCAGTCTAAGACTAACTTGTAATAGAATTAAATAAAAAAGTATGTAGTAATATGAATGTGGATGTCCTCTAACAATACATTTAAAAAGTAGTGTCCCTACTTTCGGTAAGCATCAACAATACGAGTAAAAGCGTTACACTTATCGTATGCAAATAAACGTGCTACGTGTTTGAATAATGCCAACCCCTCGATTAAAATAAAATTACATAAGTACTTTTGTACTCACACACGCTGGCCAAAATAGGTATATTTATGAATAAGTAAAGTTTAAAACTTTACTTATACATAAATATATAAAACTTTAAGTTTTACTAGCCTAAATACAATAATTAACTGATTATTGTTATTTTGGTATAAAATAAAAATCTAAGCAGGCATTGTTTTGGGGTTCCTGATATTTTCAAAAGAGGAGTTTTAAAACCATTTAATTATGTCAATTTAATGTAGAATTGTAGATATACGAATCCATACTATAATATTATAAATGCGAAAGTGTGTCTGTCTGTATGTCTGTCTGCCTGTCTGTCTGTCTGCTACGCTTTTCCGGCCCATCATTTCAACCGATTTTGCTGAAATTTGGTATAGAGGTAGGTTATATCCCGGGGAAGGACATAGGCTACTTTATCCCGGAAAATTAAGGAGTTCCCGCGGGAATCAAAAAACCTCAATCTACGCGGACGAAGTCGCGGGCATCATCTAGTAGAACATAAAAACGATGAGCTTCTTCCTAGCTCTTCTAATTAGAATTCAATTTTCCGAACCGGTGGTAGATTCTTGACATGTCATAATATGTGGCACAAGTTGTCCTACGTGAAATAAATAAATCATTTATTTGATGTATCTACCTACCTATCTTACGAAATTGCAGAAATCAATTCGTCAGAAATGAGTATCAGAATAAGATAAATCTTATCACGATAAGAATCATTGTCGCGATTATGCTTTGAATTCCATCAAAGCTTTAGCCAATGTTTGGATATTTTGACCGCAGGGATCAAATCAACTATTATTTTTTATATCAACTGATAAATCTTAAGATGTCAAAGACGCCTTTTGTCAAGGACCCGATATTGAAAGTGAGTCTGCAACTATACAGATCCTGTGATAGAATTCAGATATTTCAACACCATTGTATATCAGCTTTAAGGCCATCGGTGATATTCTATTGAAAGTTATCCCGCGATGATGGGATCCTTATCGCTGGGATCATATTTTATAAAGCACTACACTACAGGGAATAAGGATACATTTTGTATTCCTCAATATTTTGCACTAATAATATAAAAAAAGTCACTTGTATGTTATTATTTTTTTTTTTTTATATCCACTACAAGTTAGCCCTTAACTGCGATCTCACCTGATGGTAAGTGATGATGCAGTCTAAGATGGTAGCGGGCGGGATAGAGCTAAGGCTCTACAACATCTCGTACAAGTGACTTTTTTTAAATTAATAACGTAATGTAACCGGCAAGTACCTAAACATACTCGAACTAAATATGAATTCGGGTTGATAATGGCTATAGTCCGGAAAGTTGTTTTATCCTGACCGTTTAGCGTAGTAAATCTCTTTTGAGTTTAAGCTCCAAGTCAGACCACAGATCAGCACCTTTTAAAACATTTAAGAAGCAAATCAATATTTAATAACCTCTTTAGCTTTTATATTTCCCACGAATACGCTAAAGGATTTCACGCACAGGGTCTGTAATGAATAATAGATACTTGTATTTTTGCCGTGTAATTGACATCGCGCTGCAGTTCTTGTGTTATAAACTTATGATATAGTTTGAACGATTAATCTCACGCGGTAGGTGGTAAAATTTACGAATAATGAGACGAACCACCTCCGGAGTTCTTCGCGTGCCAATTATTGACGTAATTATTTTAAAAATATGACCCTCCTTTTGTGATATTTAACACTTTAAAGTGGTAATATTTTTTAATCACCCGCCGCGACCAGTGTTTATACAGTCGCCACGCTGGTTGGTACGTTAATTGACTCTTTATTCGGTATTCCTTCAAACATTCATGAAGCTCCATGCGCCGAGCTCTATAAAAAGGCTGGACGAGTCATTCATTATCCGTGTCTTCAATGAAATTGAGTAGGAACATACTTTTAAGGTGCCTCTTACATGATTGAAACCGGCAACCCGAAAATAATGTGCTCGCTGTGATGGTCGAGCGAATATTACATGCGACGCCATTATTGAGCATAGCGAATAAATCCTGCCAAGAATTGATGGAATACTCTGTAACACTTATGATTTAAGTATCTCATTAGCAGTTATGGCTTATTTTTCGTGATTACGCAATTAAGTAATTATTTTTATAAACGATTCAGTAAATTATTGTTATAAAGTTTTAGTATCAACTCTTGCTACATTAAATGATTTTCAGGTACTTACCTACTTTAATTTTTCATTGCTTTGCTAAATAGAAACAGTGATGGATATTGCTAAATAGAAATAGCCATGAGGATGATGTACAAAAGAAAAAACATTGCAGCTACTTTTACTCTGTCTTCAAATTGTGTAACTTGTTATGATAGCGCCCAATCTGTACGATATTATTGTACAACGCATATTTTCATAACATGTTTTTTGATGTTTACCTAAAACTAATTATTACGTCTGCGTTATTATTAAATTGGGGCAGTTTGTTTGCATTTTATGTGTAAGGTTATATCATTTTGGTTGAGCTGCTCCATAGTCTAACTGAGTGAATAAATTTAATTAGCAATTCGTGCGTTCCCACTCAGAGTCAATAATGTAGCTTTTGTAGAAAAGCGCGACTTATCGCACTTTCGAGACATCTGAAAAGTGACTAGTGATTATCTTACGTTCACACCGCAGGCTATTAGTAGCAGCCAAAGGAATACATTTATTCCAATCAATTAATTAGTTCTTTACACCCAGACCGAAGATAAGCTTGCATTTTTCAATACGTACGAATAACTTTTAATTAACAGCACATTAAGATGAAAAATTTACCCGTGGCAAGTGTTAATAAAGCTTATAATATGCAAGTAGGTATATATGGAAGATTTTACTTCAAGAATTCGCCATCCGATCGATACTATATTTTAGGGTCTGTAGCAAAAATATATACACAAACTTTTTGTAGGAACATACCTGTCTGAGCATTAAAATTTTCTCATCTTCACGCCAATTTAGCTGTAACATCCTATTTTGGCGTTAATATGAAAGTTGATGATCCTAAAATGTTAATAATTGTAATTTTATATCTTTAAAGAACGGTGTCAGATCACTCTCCAATCAGCGAGTACAAAATCATTTAGCGTTTTGAGCGGGAGATAGGTACAATACCGTGTAGATGCTAAATATGGGTCTTTACTTTCAGATCATTAGCTTGGTTACCTACTTACGATAAGGTGATCGATCGAAAAAGTTTAAACTGCAATCATACTAATATTATGAATGCGAAAGTGTGTTTGTTTGTTGGTTTGTTGGTTAGTCCTTCAATCACGCCACAAAGGAGCAACGGATCGGACGGTATAGTAGAGGACCTGGAGAGTGACATGCTACTACTATTTATCCCGGAAAATTAGGGAGTTCCCGAGGGAATCAAAAAAAACTTAAACCACGCAGACGGAGTCGCGGGCATCAGCTAGTAATCAATATTTCTTTGCCATATTTTGTCAGAGATTGGGGCTGCAAATTGCTTTTTTATGTTATTATGGAAATTCATAAAAACATTATAGCCACAAAAAGTTCTTTGCATATTAATTAAATAGGAATTTGGCTGTAAAGATTCTTGACTATTTTATTATATCCCAAGGAGATTGTTTCTTAAAAGAGCATTATAGTCATACTTAAACGATCTATTATGCAAGGAATGGGTAGGCCTTTTATTTGGGCCTCATTATAGTAAGAGTTAAGCTCAAAAACCTACCCAACGCATTTTCTATATTTAATTTAAATACTTGCTACTTCCATAAATTTAAGAGGGCCAAGTTAAACATTAATGATGCTGCCATCTTTTATTTTTACTTGTAATTGCTTTAAGCCTCGTAGAGACAAGTCATGGAGGACGCCAACTATGTTGGGAATATAAGGATTTCGCACTAAAGCACGTTCTATTGCGCTGTAATGCATTAAGCTGTCTTGCGAGTAATGGATAGGGAATTTCATGCCTCAAAGGTCGATTTAAATTAATTTACACATTAAAAAGACAAGTGGAGTGGAGGTGGAACTCGGAGTAAATAGCTTTAATCCGATCAGGGATATGACTTTACGTGTGACACGTAATAAGGCTCATAATAACCTGTCCGTTGATGAATACTATACGTACTGTATTAGGGTTTCTATTCCTAACTTAAAGCAAGTAAATTCATCATAAGAATATTCAATTTGCTTGTACACCATATAAAATTATAGTAGGTATAGTATACCGATGCTTTGTTAAAATAGAGTTAAAATCGAATCATTTATTTGCTTAATCGTAGCGACATTATAACAATTAAAAATATTATAAATGCGAAAGTGTGTCTGTATGTCTGTCTGTCTGCTACGATTTTGATGAAATTTGATACAGGAGTAGGTTATACCCCGGGGAAGGACATAGGCGGGAATGAATAAAACTTAATTCACGCGGACGAGGTCGCGGGTATCATCTAGTGAACTAATAAATTTTGGTATAGTTAAAAGGTTGATGTAATAAAAACCAAAATGCATACGCGTTCCAACGAAATGCAAAGGGGTTTAATTGATTTTTGAATTCTAAATAGGCCACCGGATAGGTAGGGTAGTTTTTGTCCATTTCTGCAAATGCAAAACCCCTTTATGATTGACGGCGGATACTTAAGATGTTTACAGACAAAATAAGAAATAAACCCGAATATTGAACGGAAGCAATGATATTGACCCTTTGAGACCCCTGCCCAAATACAATGAAGGATCAACAAAAATAGAGAGTGTGGAACGAGCCGACACATCTGCCCGACACTATCGAATAAATCTACTAAAATAATATTTTTATTTTGATTACGCATGCACGGGTTAGGCAGATGTTAGAAATGTATCACACTTACCTGTGGTTTGACGAACTGGGGCAAATGCTTGATAGGATACGGAGCAAATATTAAATAAGTAATAGTTTATGTAGCGATTTAGTACCTAATTAATTTTAAAAGGTACAAATAACGTACCTATCTTGATAATAGTATTGTTTGGTGTAAAAATAAACTCGTCAAAATTTTTTGCATACGAGTTAATAAAAATTCAGGTAGGTAGTTGTCATTAGATACGTCTTGACCTTTTTGAGTTGAGTCTATTTAAACCTCTGATAAAACATTAGGTAAAGCGACTTTTGTTCGTTTGAAGCCCACCTCTTCTAAAATTTAGCCTTGTTACACACAAATTACATACATCGTTGGCTGTAAGCGATTATATTAATTGGCAGCCGATACTGAAGCTGATCGAAACTCGTAGCGTAGAAATTAGTGAAGTTAAAATGTTAGTCAAAGGAAACGACTGTGTGTAACTCGATCTAAGGGCGGTTTAAGTCGCCAGTCACTGACCATACCAGCTATAATGGGGTATATTATCTCTTTATTGACCCAGTACAAGGTGCGATACTAACATCGGGGTGTAAGGACGTTACAATATAAGATAATAAGGTACGGGGCAAAGGAAGGCGGTCTTGTTATCGATCTAATCGTATACAATATTCTATTGCTTTACATGTTTGTAAGCATAATTTAGAAGCGTTATTTTATTCATTGCTTTGACTTAAAAAATATTATCAAGTAGTTTCTATAATAATAACAAGCTTTTGTGCTTTAGTTTAAAACAAAAGCACTTAATCTTAGTGCTCCGGTTGGGTTATTGGATGAAATTCCTAAAAATTATTTCTTAGTTACTGTGGCGGTCTGCAAAAATCTGTAGTTTCTAATTTCAGCAGTTTAGTCTGTACCGTCGGTTTCTCCTTTGATTTGGTAGGTAGGTATTAGGTAGGTTGTTTTTATTATGAAGGTTCAGCCAAACCTAAGTAAAACTTTAAGTAAGTAGTTTAAGTAAGTAACCTCTTGAACAACAATGCCTTACCCACTAGCAAACGGCGTCCAGGTAAGATGCCGTATAGATACCAACTAGGGTTAAGGACTGTATTATGGACTAGCTGATATAGCTGATGGTAGCCCGCGACTTCGTCCGCGCGGATTGAGATTTTTTGGTTCCTGCGGGAACTCTTTAATTTTCCGGGATAAAAAGCCTAGCCTATGTGTTGTTCCAGACTTTATCCTATTTCTGTGCCAAATTTCATCTAGATCCCTTTAGCCGTTCTGGCGACAAACATCCATCCATCCATCCAATCTTTCGCAATTATTATATTACTAGCTGATACCCGCGACTTCGTTCGCGCGGATTGAGGATTTTTGGTTAAATAGGAAATTTCCGGGATAAAAAGGAGCTTAATTATGTGTTATTCCAGTGCCAAATTTCATCCAGATCCGTTCAGCCGTTCTGGCGTGCTTGAGTAACAAACACCCATCCAAACTTTCGCATTTATAATATTAATAATAGTATAAGTATGTATATAGATTTAGATGAACACTTATACCAATAAAATCATGTAGGTTTTGTAATCATCAGGTCAAACAATATTTTATTATTGTCACCGAATAAAACCAGTTCATAGGAGTTTGCTCCATGGAGGACGTCCTGTAAAGTTTGTTCTTGTGGGACAGCAAGGTCCGCCGGGCAAACTAAATCTACGCGGCTCCTTTACCCATTGTTGCTATATCGACAATGTTACAAATTTTATTTATTAATGCCATAGAACATTTTGGTTACTGTGGGCGGTGTTTCTTAGTGTAATCGACGCGACGCGTAAAATCGATTTAGATTTGGTGGTTTGTAAAAAATTATCTTCAGCAACGGCAATGTAGGTACATAATTCTCAATGTTGAGTATTTAATATGAAAATTTAATGAGCATCTGAAACTGTTGCAGGGAAAATTAATGAATGAATGAATGAATGAATGAATGAATGAATGAATGAATGAATGAATGATCATTCATTCATTCATTCATTCATGTCAGCCCTAGACTAAACTGCCAGCATCACATGATTTAACTCGATCAAGATGCTTTACCACAGAATACTATTACTATCTTACAATGGTTTTTACCTACCTATATTTGTATTTAATAAAATATACCATTACCTAATAAGCGATTTAATATCGGTCCGATGTCTCATTTTATACTAATATACTATATTCAAGTTCACACACACACGGGTTATCTCGATATTTACCCACACTTATTTCATTTTGTATAGCGTTTTATTCGCCTCGTTAGATACTTCATACATACATTCATAGGATATATCTCTTTCCTTTTATAAAGCAAAAGCGTCTTATTAAAAGAAGATGAAAGGGAATGCAAAAAAACCATATGACCCACTGACTTAAGCGTTGGTATAAATCTTTAACGCTTCGACACATTTTGACCACGCGTCAGGTTATGATCAGTATAAAATTCTACGCTTTGTAGTCCTTTACGCTCGTACAATGGACGTCTAACTTATAAATTTTAGTACGAACAAAGGCGCCATATTGACAATGTCTCTGAATATAATATCGATAAATGACGGCCGGATGATCGAGTGACCACGTCTTCGGAATTTTCAGTATGAGTATTCGTTGGTAACACAGCTGCAGCGAAAAGAGATGCTTAGTAGAAGATTTTCTACCTAATCGATCGCGTTAAAGTTAACTGCGATTTATATGGAATTGAAAATATGTCATCAACCGCTTGACAATTCCATACATAATAATATAGTTAACTTTAACGCGATCGAATTCGTTAACACCTCCCAATACCCGGAGGGGTATGGAATAGAATATAGACCATGACAATAGTTTTTCTGCAATATTTTCTATAGTCTAACTGTGATCTGCTACAAATATTTTTCTGTGGTTAAAATAAAAGTACATATAGTGAATTTAATAATTATATATTTATTCTTTCTTCAATGTTAGGCAGCTACAATAGAAATTGTAAAACATCTGAGAAAATAAGTATGGAATTTATAAAATTATTCAATAGGTACGTATATCATGTAGGTACATGTAAAGTAGGTATCAACGAAATATAGTATTCGAACGTTATTAACATAGCTCTTTATATTTAAACGATGCTGAACAAAATTATCCCTGGCAAAAGGAATTCATGCCCACACTACAGGACAGCGATATCAAAATATATCGGCCGTGAGATCGAAGTAAATCAATATTGATGATAGCTTAAATCATATTATACAGTCCAGTTGTTTACAGCGTTAAAACTCGCTACTGAATGCCTGCATAAATCTTGTGCTAAATTATATCAACGACTATCGCAGGTCTTTAAAATAAATGAGCTTTCCTTCTAGTGTTATAGTGGATAGGCTGCTTGGACGATAAAAATGATTTGATATTCTAGTCTAGTACAGAGTATAATAAAAATATAATACGGGTGAGTTTATTTTACACCGGCCCTGGACGGTGCATGGACCAATTGTGTACCTGTTGCTGTCATACTATCCAACTGGGCTGCTCCTGCATGGCATTAAATAATTAATACATACATAGCAAAGTACATAGTTATATCCAAATGTTTTTTTTTATTACACTAGCTGATGCCCGCGACTTCGTCCGCGTGGATCGAGGTTTTTCGGTTCCCGCGGGAACTCCTTAATTTTCCAGGATAAAAAGTAGCCTATGTGTTATTCCAGACTATAATCTATCTTTGTGTCAAATTTCATCCAGATCCGTTCAGCCGTTGGAGCGTGATTGAGTAACAAACATCCACACATTCATACATCCATACATCCATCCATCCAAACTTTCGCATTTATAATATTTATTTGATTGATGACTATTTAATAGATACAGGATCAGTGGCGGCGGTGTCAGTTAACGTATAGGTGTACGCTATTTCGACATTCATTCGAATTAATCCTGCAAAAAGTCTTCCGCTCAATTTCCCTTGAAACGTCAAATGTTTGCTTTCGAAAAGGATATTAAAATGCAACAAGTTTTTGTGCAGTAAGTACCCCGGGATTGCAGTATGCAAAGCACCAATTCAGCTTCTGTTGTGGACTTAAACTTTACTGTTTGCTTTTCTTAGTGCAGGAGAATTGTGCTCTATTGTCCAACGCTACAACGTTTGGTATTAAACGTAAAAGCTTACGTTCGATTCGATGCGGGTATATCCTGATCAACAATGGATACTATTTGATTGCTTCATTATGCGAAATCGGATTCGGTTCATTGTATATCATTTTGCATGTTATATCTGGTTGGATCCTAATTTAATCATCTTGAAGATTGGACCACCGGGTAAAGCTTGGCTTGGCTTATGTATCGGGTGGCCTTAGCGTAGCGATTGAAGGTTCGACAGTTTGGCATTGATATGTTGCATTTATAACTAGACATACACTAAAGATGCGTTCGTTTCGTAATGTAAAGACAGTTTAAGTGCTTGTAGAACAAGATGATTCCTTAACTGGATACAGACATGTTCTATAGTGACATTATAACTGACATTCGATAAAATAGGTATATATCAATTAAAGACGTCCAGTCTTGTAGGAATCTAATTTGCGCATTAATTGAATTAGTTGGTTCAAGAAAATAACAGAAATTCGTGACTTGCCTCTTAATATTAACAGCTTTTTAATTTTTTATAAGTTGATAGTATTAATAGCTACTTAAATATGTGGTAACATGAATATTAATGCGACGTTCTGTGGGAACGATTAATCTGTATTTCGGAGATGCTTTATGGGTTTGTGAATGTCGTTAAAGAAAAATTAATTACTTCACCTGATTAATACTAAATATATGGTACTGATTTAATTGTGTTATCCAAAGCTTTACGAGTTTGCCTCCCATTAAGGACAAAATAATTATGTTTCCCTTCTTTTTCATTTATTTAGTCATCATCATTTCAACTCATCGCCCCGGCCCAATACTGAGCAAGATTATCATCTCAGACTTAGTAAGGTTTAGCTACTCTAGTCAAGTGCTGACTTCACAAACCTATGAGAACATTGTGAAGAACTTTCAGGCATGCTGTTATCCTCACAATATTTTCCCTCGCCGATAAGGCAAGTGTTTGTTATCCTCACAATATTTTCCCTCGCCGATAAGGCAAGTGTTATTTACTTGCTTAAAACGCACATATTATATCCCAGATAAGTAAGAGGTGCATGCCTGGGAAACGCACCCCAGACTCCGCCAATAGGAGTCATTTAATAGGATATGACTGTTTTTTTTAACTTCAAGAATGGTACTATCTTTATATTCTTTAAGACCTGACGACGCTTTTCATTCAACCCATATAGTTATTCAAACCTCAAAAAAAATACAATGCACATTTTTGAACACGCTGTATTAATATCTGGAGACTTATTTGCAATATATTTGAAATACGATGGTGCATTTGGCATTATTTATTCTGAGTTGAGCGCAGAAACGTTCGAATCTATTGACTTCACGAGCTTTCATTCAGTTTGATCGGGTCCAATTTGCCTGCCGATGACGTCTTATTTTTAACATGGTGGTCCCATTCACCGTAGACTTCGCAAATATTGCTATCGTTCTATTGTTTAGCGTAAGACATCGATCTAAATCAGTTAGATAGAATGATAGGGCTTAGAATATGGCTAGATAATAATGTTAGTATAATTTTCTGTGAGTTTGATCATTAAACTCATTATTTTTTTTTGATATATTGATGATTTCAATAGCGAGTACCTCTCGCTGAGTTTTAATTTTGTAAAGGTTTTAACTTGTACATGAATAATGTGTTTTGTCTTTTATGTATTGTTTGAGCCTGGAACAGCTGCTATGAGGACCCAGTGGCGTGCTCAGGGTACAGACTGACACTAATTAGGTAATATTATCAACTATCAATCAATACATCAATCAATCAAAAGATGTACATTATTTGAATGTCAATAAAATAAGTGTAAGATGTGTTAGTGATCATTAATTACGGTATCTTAAAAGTAAAGCTACGATGGTTCCAAACGCGCCCTCGTCTGAGAAGAGCCCACAACAAACTCGGCCGGGTTCTTTTCATTATGTATCACCATCTCACCAATTATCCAAACTATCAATATAATAGGTACATTGCTAAGCTTACTACTTCATTACTAAGCTTTCTTGCCGTTTAAGTTTTTCTTCACATTGTAATAGGATTTTAGGAAAAGCATTGCCTTTCTGCCCCCTTTGAATTGCACGCCACCATGTCTATAAGTGGGTATTTATTATTGGGGAGTTTATACTTTGTGCACATACGAATGAAGTCCACTATCATCAAATATAAATATTATAAATCCGAAAGTTTGGATGTATGGATGTATGTTTGTTACTCAATCACGCTCCAGCGGATGAACGGATCTGGATGAAATTTGGCACAGAGATAGATTATAGTCTGGAATAGCACATAGGCTACTTTTTATCCCGGAAAATTAAGGAGTTCCCGCGGGAACCGAAAAACCTCAATCCACGCGGACGAAGTCGCGGGCATCAGCTAGTACAATATAAATTGTGATTAATCTTTCAGGTGATAGAGAAATCATAAGGGTAGAGCTTGTAGAGCATGTCTAAAAATAGCCATAATGTAACCGTTTTGTTTCTACTAATAAAATCATCTCGCACGTCATACAAGAAAAGAGTGAATAGGCACTCGAGATCCGAAAAAGGTGTTGCACAAAGGGAACATTAGTAACGTGCCATGAAGAAGTGTAAAAGATGTGTAACTGTACACTCTGTAACAGGCATAACAATGGGGTATCGGTTCCTCGAAGTCACAAGTCCGAGCGGGCAAAGTTGCCGACGTCTGTATCCTTTGACGTTAAATTTAGCGTTAGTGATCCCATCTATATGCATTATGTGTAACCTTTTGGAAGCTTCGAAAGTAAAAGCAGAAAGTGAACGCATGTAGCCAAGAGATCTATGGGCCCGTGACATGCAAAGAGTAGGTACGTAAATTGGATTACTTATATAGCTTGGTCACAGATGAAATAATAGTTACTTGCATAATGGGTAATGAATAGATTTTTTTTCAACTACAAGTTAGCCCTTGACAGCGATCTGATTTGGTAGATAGTGATGATGCAGTCTAAGATAGTAGCGGACTAACCTGCTAAGCCTATCCGCCTAATCGGTTTAAACACGGCATCGTACTGGAAGCACGTCTTTACCGGTGGGGTGGTAACTAACACGGCCGAAGCTTCCCACCAAACCAAACTAGAAAAAGTTAAGAATTATAAATTCTCAAAAATAATCTGCCAGGCATCGAAACCAGGACCTGTAAGACAACAGCACTCACCAGTGCATGAGAGAGGTCGTCGACTTGAAAAGGGCTAGTGATTTCATCTAATGCACTATTTGTACACTTGTTTTTTTGGATTTCAGGAATTTAGGGTTTCAAGGGTTCTTATTAGGCTTTTATGAATCATTTACATCGAATTTAATAAGAATTAATTAATAGTTTTCAAATTTTTTTGGAACATACATCGGACAATGTTACGTATGTCACGATTAAAAAAATACTTTCGTCATTCCATAATTCATAGCTTTCTCTTGGTAAAACATAGTGACAGCATATTTACAAGAAATCAACACTCGGTAAGTATATTGAAACTTTACGAACAAAAGCTTAAAGTTTGGGTGGCATACTCAAAAAAATAGGTCCGATTCATGTAACATTTTAGTAATGACCGCAACGTCAAGCTGCCTTGTTTTTCAAGAACAATAACGCAGTAAAATAAATAATTTGTCACCGTTGTTCCTCAGAAACCAACCGCCCAATAAACATTTATGCACCTACATACTCACAGATAAATTAATAACTGGAATTTCGGTGATCAATAATTTAAAGATAAACAACCGTTAAAGCTATATACAATGATTTTTTTCATGGCTGAAACGGACATGTGCATTTTCATTCACTGTCACCAGTTCGCATCATAAGCAGGTATGAATTGGCATTACGCTTTATGAGCATAATATTTTAGATCGTTTACATTTTATGTGTTACATAAAAATGTAAGGGTGAAAACACGCTATAGACAGGATAAAACTAGTCAGCGGGAAAAATGTTTCGCCCTTTCGGGATAATCTGTACAGCTCCAATCTCCATAATTAAAAGTGCGCGTGTAGAATTTTTTCCAGACTGACAATATTGTTTTTGTCCGTAGTCTGTTCTCGCGCTTGGTAGCTCCACATGCAGCCGCAAAAGTCACGGAAAGGTTGCCTTGCCACCAACGTAAAACCAATGGATAGGTTGGTTGAACGATACCTTGCCAATCGATAAACTTTTTACGTAAATTAATAGGTTACTATAATTATAGCTATTAAAATTATTAAATATATTTATGATTATTATTATTGCCAAATTATTTTCAAGCTTTTGCTAGGAGTGGATACAGTAACAGTAATACATGATTTATTTGATAGTGAGAATAGTTTAATGACATTTCCATATTAGTTAACCTTTCCATGTATTAAAGAGATCTAGATATTGTACTAAATAAAGTATCATCGCGCTGCAGTTGATAAAAGCACACAATGAGTCTGAAGTTCGCATCGTATCAGAGTTAGCGTTACGGCGTTCCTTCACCCGTTGACCAGGAACACATTCCTTGCTAAAAAAAACCCGCTCACTCTAAGACTTAGCCATCGGGAAAGCTCTGAATGACATTGCGGATGATGCTTTCATTAACAGTGCTAAGAATGTCATAGAGCTTTTGTTATATATTTTTTTAACTAAGTACCTACGACGATAAGTGATACCCACGACTGCGTTTGCGTCGGTTTTAAGTTGCGGGAAATTTTAGGTACTAGGATAGAAATAAATCACTATAATATTTAGTAAGCTAAATTTCTTCAAAATTGATACAACGCGGCTATGTCTTAAAATACGTGACAGACAGATATTTTAGTACCTGTTTCTAATATTAGTATGAATAAAAATATTTCTACGATCTGAAGGTACATCCGATTTGTTAGAATAAGAAGTTTTAATTACAAAATTCTGTTCAGTCAGTATATTATTCAGAAATAAACTTTCGAAATTGGATCATGTCTAACCTACCCAATGACGAAGCCTGACCTGATAAGAGTCGAATCAAAAATATAAAGGCATTTTAAGAAACGTATATAAGTTTCTCATTACTTAAATTTAGATGAGATCGTTTAGTGATGCGAAAAATTACTTTATCTATAGACGAAAGGACTATATTTTCAAATCATCAACCCTATCTACGTCAGCATTGTTATTCAATATTACATCATAAAATCACATACAGGTTAGCTTGAGGCATACACGATCAATGTCGGTAAAAACTAGTAAGACACCTATCTGACGTACCGTTGGAACAATCAGATAATGCTCTCACGCACTACCCCATTCATGTTATACTCCAAGAGTCCACGAGGATTGAGACGACTTTTCAAAACCAGAGTAAGTTTGCGGTAAAAAATACTTTGAGGTAAAAATGATAAGGACTTTGTAATGAATATTTTAACTGCTGTGATTTTAAAGTTCGCTAGTGAAGGTCATTTAGATTTTAGTAGTGTGAGGATCGGGATAGCTAAACAAAGACTCAAACAAAAAACGGAAGGAAGGAAACGGAAGGAAACATGAAAGACATAAAACTAAGGATATAACCCTAACTTTTTTGACCTTTGGTGTTAATTATATAAAAATCGTGAGCTCGGAGACTACTAAGCATTTATCGCGAGAGGCGGATGCTGTCAGCAGGTTACATAAAAATCTTGATCCGTGGAAAACTGGCGTACCGTAGGTTCAGTAATAGTTAAGATTCTACAGGTTTTATCGCAATGAAGAGCGGTTTTATGAATGAGCTTCAATCGTTCGTGGCTGATGAATGAAAACTACTTTTTTTAACCTATAAAATTAATTCAATTCATGAATGCTCGTCACGCTACGATTTCACCCTATATGAATTGAAATAATTGCCGAGTGATAATTTTTTATCGATAACAGGTTAAGGCCCTTTAAACATTTACCCCGCGACCAACTATAGGTAAAAAACTCAACTATAGGTATAAAACTCGTCACACTACAGCATATATATGCACGCTTTACGAGAGCGTAGAGCTATAGAGCGTAGAGACGCTCGATTTTATAGCCAACTAACCAATTTTGTTACTTGAAATATTAGACGATTATTTATTTACTAGGTACTTGTTTACGCTGTTGGCCGCGGTAAATATTATGTACCTATTTATGCGCCGAAACAATACTCGCGGCTACAATAATACTCAGTTTTTGAGATTGTAAAATAATGTATAAAAGATTATCTTACCGATTTCGTTCAAAATCGATATCTGGGGTTCCGTAGGATCACAAAATAGGAAACTGTTACCAAAATTTTAAAAAAGTCAGCGCCATTTTGAAATTCTTTGTTTCAAAAATTTCAAAATGGCGCTGACTTTTTTAAAATTTTGGTAACCGTTTCCTGTTTTGTGATCCCAGGGAACCCCAGATATCGATTTTGAACGAAATCGGTACGATAACAAATAATTTCAAAATGGCGCTGACTTTTTTAAAATTTTGGTAACAGTTTCCTGTTTTGTGATCCCAGGGAACCCCGGATATCGATTTTGAACGAAATCGGTACGATAACAAAAAAATTCAAAATGGCGCTGACTTTTTTAAAATTTTGGTAACAGTTTCCTGTTTTGTGATCCCAGGGAACCCCAGATATCGATTTTGAACGAAATCGGGACGATAACAAAAAATTTCAAAATGGCGCTGACTTTTTTAAAATTTTGGTAACAGTTTCCTGTTTTGTGATCCCAGGGAACCCCAGATATCGATTTTAAACGAAATCGGTACGATAACAAAAAAATTCAAAATGGCGCTGACTTTTTTAAAATTTTGGTAAGTTTCCTGTTTTGTGATCCCAGGGAACCCCAGATATCGATTTTGAACGAAATCGGTACGATAACGAAGAATTTCAAAATGGCGCTCACTTTTTTTTAATACATACATACATACATGCATACATATATATTCCTAACATACCCTTTCCTTGTGGCTTTGCCGTAATCGGGTAAAAAAAATACGCCTACACTTGAGAACTTCCTTCTTTGTGGATGTCGGTATCAAGTTTTTCTAAGCGCAGTACACATAGAGAATATTATATCTCTATGGCAGTACACAACACGGTGTTCATTTTGTCGTAATAAATTTCGTGCAAAAAAGCGATACACCCACCCGTCCACGAGCGCGTCTCAGCGCGTACTGAGCGCCAAACGCCTAGCGCTCGGCTTCTTTTCATAGAAAAATGTATGAAACATTTTTTTTTTGCCACATAAACTATAAACATATTTATTTGTATGCTTAATGCTTTGCACCATGGATAGAGGACTATATAAGCCCCACTTTATTGTTAATATTCAAGTTAAAATATGCAGCGGATCTAGCTTTATGGGTACCTATACGGACTCCATTTTTCGTCATTTTCAGCAGATCTTGCGTTCGGAGAAACGTATTTATGCAGAAAATTTGTATTGGAGTGTGCATTTTTATAAGGTCAAACGAGAGATGAAGAAATGACCTTTAATTTGATACCATGACATCCCCACAGCTGTGACTCCCGATTCTTTAAAGTGTACCTGGAAAAGGATGACATAAGATGAAGGATGTATAAGGCGCCTTAAGCGCTTCACTACCGCGATCTTATGGCAAAGTTATTGTTTTATTTACTCTCTTATCGAAGTTTGAAATTGTCAAATTTCATATAAAGTTTCAAGAGGAGATGTAGAACCTACTACAATATTGTCCTAACCCAAAAGCATAGGTTATGGCATTGTTCATAACTTAAGTTAAAAAGGAGAGAAAATATCCTTTCAAGTTACTGCACTAACAGTTCATGAACTCACAACAGATTTTGCTAACTGGTAGCCAAACGCAAAGCTGTCAACGATGAAAAAAATAAACTTATTGGCTTTGTTTATAGCCTCGGAGCATACAACCATTGGTCGGTGTTTATAGCGTTTCTATAATCTTTTCATTTAAAGCTGATTGATCGTCGGTTCCTTTATACCTTATTTATAAAACATCCAATAATTAAGATAATTGGGTCAGGCGTTCGTTTCTAATCTTATCTTTGGAAAACTGTTTTATAACGATATCTATCTTTATTAAGTAAATACAAATCCCGTGTCTGAGCAAGTTAAAAGTCAACCGCCTAATCAGCGTCATCGTGTAGCCATAGATAGTTTATCTATAATACAACCTTTCCAAAGATAAAATTTCAAATTTTAGATTATGAAGTAATAATAGGCTTTATTAAAAACTTTATTTTATTATGCCATCAATCTTGTAGGCGATGCCTTGGATGTATTACCGTCGAATATGCTTGGGAATCATATTTTTATACCTACATTAATTATAATATTTATTTATAGGCAATAATGAGGAAAAACTGACGTCCACCGACATTAATAATAAGGTGGTCAGTAAGTCAGAAATCAGATAAAGGTCTAAATAAAAAATCTTTAATTTAGTTTTGAGTCCATCTGATCTCAGATAATTCCAAAAATGCGCGACTTGTACTTTAATAAAAAACTATTACTAGTAGGTACATCCTAATATTTAAAAAACAGGTAGTGTACATTATTATGCCCATTAAAAATCCATAGAGTAATTTACATGAGAAAATGAATGGAATGAACCCAACTTGACTTTCCAAAAATGGTCAATACATTTTCTTTCGAAATTGACTATTTCCCGGTTTGGTTGACGGCCTTGATCGTGTACCTATAGTTACGATTACAAACGATAGCGTTCCAGTACGACCACAGGTACGACAACAGGTAAACACCCCATAGAGTTTTACAAGCAATGATCTTTTATATATAACTAGAGTACTACAAGAGTAACGTTTCATAAAAACTACCATATTCCTTTCAGGTCCATTTTAGACTGCACTGTTGACTACTTAACTTGTCATGAAATAACAAATCGTTTTATCTTTGTATCAAATTGTATGCAGTATCCGATTTACCGCAATAGGTTTAGGATTGAAAAATCTCACGGCAATTTTTCATTTCACACGCCTAACAAATTCATTTTATCTAGTAAATATTTTGACGCACTGAGGTCCGGCTGTTATCTTTGCCCGTCTTTAAATAATAATCAGTGTCAACTGTATTTTGTATCTATGAGGTCCATCGGCTAATCTAATCTGCTTGTGTCCTGTAGGTGGTGTCGGATAGGGTTGTTTTGATGGCTAACTAATTTTTATTAAAAAGCAGGCATAGTGGGAGATATTTTACCAATTCGCTTTCGAGAATCTACTGCGTTTTGTATGGGATTGAACAAACACCGTCAGTCATCTATCATCAAACGCTTGACAATTATTACATTTAAATCGTAGTTAGCGATCGAATAGTTGGAAAATCTCACACTGGGTCCCTTGTTTACACAATGTATCGACTTCAAACAAGGAGGTACCTAATTGTTGGACTTTTTGCATGAGCCAGTCTTAAAATGATAAAAATTCTATAGGTACTTAATGTTAGTTACGGTGTTAACTTTAATATTTTATTGGTTTTATCAAGATTCAAGAAATTGCAAGAAATAGAGTCGGTTTAAGTTATTTAAAAAAAAAAGTTTTGCTGCGGGTATTTCAAGACTACAATAGTTTTACTTTTACGTAATTAAGTATGTCAATCAACTCGGCCAAGCGTCCAAGGAAGGTCCAAGGTAAACAAATACAAAATCTTTAAATTTAATTTCGCCATAGTTTGAATTGTTAAAACGAGCAACATACGAGTAATGTTTTCTTCATTACGACCTAGAATTTTGTTCAGTTAAAGCTTCATTAGAGCCTCATACTCAGTAGTAACTTTCACTTAACGACACAACGAAAGTGAAACGTAACTATTTGGGGTCCCAATATTTGTTTTCTTAGGAAAGGGTTCATTCCATCGTGTAACTTTAAACTCTTTTTCCTGATGCCTTGTCGTGGGGTCGAAAGTCAGGTCTTTACATCCGTCCAAACAATGTTGTTTGATTTTAACTTTTTCAAATGGCTACCGATTCTTTATTGAGATACCAAACAGCCCATGTTATGTTGATTTATGACCTAATTAAATAGAAATCCATTAATGTAGGCGATACTTTACTAGTCCTTTATTAGACTTTTATGCATACTAGCTTTTGCTAACGGCTTTGTTCCATAGGAAGCAAGCACGTAACGCAGTTTTTACGACTGAAAATAATAATTATTAAGGGTGAAAACAAACTATGTACATACTTCCGCGTGGATAACGTTTTTTTATTCCCGCGGGAACTTCTTAATTAGCCTACCTATGTCCTTCCCCGGGGTGCTACTTATCCCTATACCAAACTTCATCAAAATCGGTTGAAAAGTTGGGCCGTGAAAGCGTAGCCAGACAGACAAACAGACGCACTTTCGCATTTATAATTTTAGTATTGAGGCATTATTGACAGAAACAAAAGACTATTTTAAAAATAAATTAAATTCTATGATATACTTACTCGTAATTCGAAATAAAACTGTTTAACATATTTTCAATGAAATAACTAATAACATCGATCAAAACTGTTGGAATTACAATTTATTAAGGACTGTGGAGCTTGATAAGTCAAGTTTGTTATCATAGTCATATCGCATACGGATAAATGAGAAAAATATAAAATTATCTTCACGTGATAAACGATGAACATGTTATTATACTTGAAATATGGTAGATGTCACATTCGTTTGTATTATCTGTCTGCGAGGGACACACCCACACCTTATGGTTACCTACCTCTAGATATAATATATAAATATATTATCTAGAATATCTAGATAGACAGAAATTAGTTCTAGAAATGTGAGTAAATGTCAGACTCAGCAGCATCGGGTGAGTCGTATCGTGAGTAGAGGATACGTCAGCAGTCAGCACCAATGCAAATTTTTTCGATAAAACCCGCTGCAGACGACTCTCTTGCTTTTGACGTCATAGGGAAGGTTCTGGTCCTGCTGCGGCTGAAAAAACTCTACTGGCAAAACTGCAGTAGGTACTGCTGCTTAATAGACTGTACCATAGTCATGAAAAATCGATACCTACTTGTTTCATATTTATTTCTCATGATTCTGTCGAAGATTTTCGAAAAATGTGCTCAAAAAACCATACATGCATACAAGTTCCAGTGTCACGCGACTAGAAAAATATTCCAGCCAAAAAAACTGAAATGTCATTGCGCAAGCTTATAATAAGGCCCATTCACACTCATCCCAGTAGATATTTTTTCAATGTCAAGACGGGACAGGCATGCAATTTTGTAGAAAAAACGGCAAAATCAATAATAGCTGTGCACGTGTTGCCGATGGATTATAGATTACGTTCCCGAAGATTTTCTCAGCGTTTCGTGCGTCTTCGTGTCAGGTACCTACGCTCAAATGCAAAAGAAATCCATTGAGTTGCATTTTTAAGTGATTTTATAACCATTTTTATGTTAAGTAAATTTAATTGATATAAGTACCACCCAGATCTTAGCAAGTAATAAATATAACTCTTAAATTGCCAAACTATTTATCAAACCTTTTTCTCGTAGTATTTTCAGGTTAATATACAAAATTAAAATGGCCCCAATCATATGGTTAATACATATTAAGTACTTCATCAACTACGTGGGCTTAAAATATAATAAAACATGAGATAATATTGATTGGATAAGTTTAGTAATAGGTAAATTTTATTTCATTAGAAGTACCTAATAAAAGCATAAATGGTAAATTATTGTATTCTTAAATTAAATGCTAGGTACAAGTTAACGAACCCAACTTATGCATCGATTTATTTTTAGTTTTCCAAGCTAATATCTCGAAGATGGACTGAAATTCTAATTCATTATTCGTGGATAATAGAACATTCTTAATTTTGAATATGAAGTGTTAGAAATATGAAGAAATAGGAATCTGTTTATTAAAGTACAGTACAGTGTGGTTAGTATATCGTATCTACGTACTGAACTATTTATAATATAAAAGTCCAGTTAAATAATCTTAAAGAAAAACTTAAGTGCATTATAAGAATACGACTCCATGTCATATCTTGTTCTTTTTAATGCTCGAGCTATACAAAGCAATTCTATACAATTATAACGGCCAAAATTGTAACTGTCTCTTAACAAAACTTCGATGTTGTGTCTTTAAAGAAAATGTTACAAAAGCAGGTAATTTTATAAGAAGACGGTGTCTTTTACGACGGCTAAAAAAACAGTTAATTCATGGAGATATAAAGCGTAGATAGAAGTAATAAATAGGTCAGCAATATTGCGAACTAATTCATGTTATTAGGCTTTCGGCGAAACGTACTTAACGATTATTTATTGTTTTATAATCAATAAATATACACTTTAAGAGTCATTCAGAATATGAGAAATGCAATAAAATACTGACCGAAACAGCCGAATGACATGTTATTTTAATATTTTTATAAGTATGGTGAGAAAGCTAATAAAATAAAAAGCTCGTTCTGTCTCTCTTGTAAATAACTACGCCTCGCTAAAAATACATACAGAACAGAAAACAATTGAAAAATATTGTGTATTCATATGAATATTTAACTCCAACTCTTATATTTTACTAGTACCTACCTACCTAAATAATACTCATAAAAACCATGCAATAAGTAAGTTTAAACATAAAGTAAAAGCTTTTATTGTAAAACGCGTACACAGTACAAACCTAATAAATGGCCCAAAGAATCGCTAACGACATCCCACACATTCCGAAACTCTTGGAAAGTAGGTACCAGTTAAAAATAAATTCTACAATAAAAAGAGCACAGAATAAAAACTTTATTTATATTCTGTTGTTTTATTTCAAGATTTCACCCCTAGCATACCACATCATAAAACTGGTTAACGCATTTTAAAAAGCCTCTTAAAAAGGTGTCTGCATAACTAGAAACGGCTTTAAATTCAATACTAACTAAGGGACGTTCCATTCCATTAAGGATTGTAATATCAAGCTAAAATTTATGATATCGAGATGATTATGAATAGATCAATAACTTTATATTGTGTAAGTCTACTTACTTGTATAATTATTGATTCTTCTTATATTTCAAAGTGATCTAGCCGTGACTCTATTAAAAGTAGTATGAAACAAAAGAATAAGAAGATTTACTAAGATAGCATGTCCACTACGTCATCTCTATTTTTCCCAACGAGTAATAAACGATTTAATCCTAAATGGAAAAATGTTTTCGTCATTTATAAACAAAACTTTAAATTAAAGATTTACTGTTACAATAATTGGCGGAAATATCATGAGCGCTTACCAGTTCAAGGATACGGTTTTACAATCCACAACCCAGTTGGCGTTTCCTGTGACTTTTGAGTAAAAAGTTAACTATGTCTAGGTACAATAATTTGCTTCTCGCCTTGGTTTTATTTATTAAAAGATACTCTTAAATCTTTCTGTGTAAAAAGTATTGAATGTAAATTAAAAATTAGAAACATAACATATAGGTAGTCTAGATACGCTCTGAAATTTTCCCAGCATCAACCATACATTCATCATTGTTATATTATGTATCTCTTAAGAAACATTCATTGATGAATATTGCCGCAAGTTAAACTCACCGAAGGGCTATTGAAATATCCAACTGGACACGGCAGGGTCATTGACATAAAAGTAGCAAAAAAATTGGGAAAACGTCAAAGAGAACGACTCGTCGCGTGTATCGCAATGTCAGCAGCGGCGGCGCATCTCCGAATAACAATAATCCTGAATGAATTGTAATGGCCCCCGGTTTAATTGATTCGGCGACCCGCCGGACCTGTATGCGGTAGAGCGGGGGATTATTTTAACGATATCGATATTTCATAGGACTTATACCGACTTATTCGAGAAGACGATTTGACAAGTGAGCTTTAAATTTCTACGAAGACTTTAGCTGGTATAAGCTGATATATTGTGACGTGAATTAGCATTGAATAAAAACATAATTAGCTTTAACACAGTTACAATACAAAACCAAATTACGCCTACAGACTTTAGCCAAAAGCTCTTCAAGGGTACGACACTGGAGTGTGGAAAAACCGAACAATAAAAGATTAGTATATATTTTGGATTAGGTAGAATGTAACACGTAGCCCCCGAACTAGTGAAGGATTATGTAATATAGACAAAGAAATCAGATAAGAATGACACATTCTATCAATTAATTATTATTGTTATTATAATACCTTTAAAATTTAATTTGTTACAACACTAAACTTACTTTATTGTGTGAATGTTCATTCCAAGACACGAGTACTTTCTGAGGACTCATTTGGATGATGAAATGTGTCATTGAGAAAATATTTAATCCTTCAAATGTAAGCGATGTTTTTAAAAAGGTACTCAGCAATTCTAGATAATGTAGAAATAATAATCTTAACAGTTTTAATTATATCCAGTATGGTGAACTATGGCCCAAACCCTATTAATTGTGAGCATTTCTTAGAGGAGGCCCACGCTCAGTTGCAGAACGGGTTGGGTTGGGACGTTAGCACTATGACTTAAACTGGAGGTAAGTGAGTGCAGACTAAGATATAATTAAGTATGGAACCTTTATTAAAATCATATTATCCCTAATATCATTCATATGGGTTTCTAATTTCTATGCAGTATCATACTGGAAAGCTTAATAACTTTGTGGTACTGTTTTGCCTTTTGACTAGAGCCTACAATAAAACCGAATCTTCCACAAATAAGATCACCAGAGTTATAGTCTTCGTTGAAAAAGGGAGTTGCAAATCATGTAGTTGTAAACTGCTAACCTCAATAGAAATATAATGCATGAGAATCTAAACTGTCTGAGATATAATAATATGAGAATATTATAGCTGATGAATTGATGATGCATTAGCGAGTCTATCAAATAGTTCAAACATATTGACATCAACACTAGCCTTGACACTCAATCGGAAGTTGTATCAATTGACATCGCAATTCGCCGCAATAGTTTTAGGAGACAATTGCATCACCAATGTCGAGTCATCGGCCGGCCACTTGTAGAGCGGATGTTGTTAACCGAGCCTTGATTAGCCGAGACGATCTTAAACGGAGGCCGGGCAAGTTCAAACAATTAAAGCACGAAACAGATACGACGCGTGACGGTAGCAACACCATGGCTGTCCAAGCACATCAGTGCGACAAGTGTGAGTCTATGTTTTGCACCGGGTAACGTTATAACAACGTTTTGTCGAAAAAGCTGGTTTGATAATGCTTATGTTTTTTTATACAAGGAACTGCATAATGCACGTCATAAGAAACTATACTTAGCCGTGAGCGGTAAAGCCAGCAGCACGGCTCATAATTTAATTTTATGTTCGCTTGGCAGCGTGAACGTCTTCGTAAGGTTTTTGCAGTTTTAGTTATAAATCTTTCATGATTGCAGGGTGAGGTTATACTATATTGATGACAATGATGCTATGCAGCACAAGACTTGTAGGCTTAAAAGACCCGGATAAATACAAATTGCGATGGCAGCAACACAAATCCTAAGCGCACCCTGCTTAGTGCTTTCACACTACAATAAAGGCGAGACTGTTTGCAGGCGCTGTGTTGTTTGTACTATGAGTATATTGAAAATTTTACCATCGAACATTCCTGTTATAGCCACGCGTTGTATTTGTTCAAGCTTTAAACGGAAAAGTTCAAACAATTAAATGTATAGAAGTGTCCGACTCTAATGAATGATACAGACTTGGTCCATTTCATTATACAAACACCGTGACAAGACGCGTCTTACAAATTAAGATTAATTCAGTCTAGGTACTGACTCCTACTGGGAGTACGGAGCTCCTTTCTTATTCCATTAACGTCCTACGAGTCATTATGCCCTGCAAATTAATGTGACTCTTACAGGACCGAGTGGTTAATGCAAAGTCAAACGTGTAATAATAGACTATTATTAAGGGGCATACCATCAACGCTAATTTTAATATGATGAATATTGATAACATGTTGCTTCAACCGTAGATTATAAATTATAATAAACAATTCAACATAGTAATTTTTGCGGAATTATGTAAAAATGAGGCACAATTATTCAAAAAATTATATAAATAACTACGTAGGTATTTATTAAATTTCTTGGATAATAATTGTTCATCCATAAAATTTAAAAACAAAATCGCGCAAAGGATCAGTCTGGCTGTTCAGCGCGGAAATGCAGCCAGAATTTTTGCCACCATACCACGCGGGCAGGATTAATTAAGTAGGTTAGGCTAGGTTTGAGCTATTGTATTGTTTTCAAAAAAGCTATTTAAACATATTTAAGTCTGGGACAAGTCAGGAATTCTTATGTAATAATTGCACCGCACCTTTTGTGGTAGAAGGAACCAATTTTGTTTATTATACTGCAGTATTTTGTAAATGTAAAAAACCAGACTCGATTTTAGTATTACTTGAATTCTTAAGAAATTAGGGGTTCGTTGGTTTTGGAGTACGTAAACATTGCGCAAGATATAATCTCATTCTACTTGCGCCGGCGGCGACGGGAAGGCTCTTTACATGTAGGTACATTTATGGGGCATGGGCATTGGAATTTTGTTTATTTTAGACACATTGTTAAGACTATTCAGACCTTTGATTAGATTCAGACAATGATGATATTTGCTTTTGATCGTATTTGCTAGCGTTAGTGATATTTTCAATTTTGGAATGATAAATATGTATTTACATATTGCATATGGTGGTATCTTTATATTGTGAGAAACATAGAATTTCAGAATTTTAAAATTTGTACATAGGTAAAGACTAAAGACTAAATAGATAATAACTGCAATTAACAGAAGATATTTTAACTACGACAAAAAAATCAGCGTTTTTTTTGGATCTTTAATAATGATTATGAACAAAATATAAAAGAAGCAATTTCTATTCAATGAACAATAAAATATTTAAAATTGCTTGTGATGAATCTACTAATTTTTAAAGAAGCTTTAAGCTTAGAGTTGTTACACAAATGCCACACAAGTCGATATTATTATTGAATGATTGAATGGATAATATTTTGATAATCATGTTGCTGGTTGTAAATTGTACGATTTGTCATCAAATCGAAATATAAGCACTCTACTGTCGTGGAGAAGGTGCTTAGCTGATATTGATTGCGCTAGATCGATACTTACGCCCACGCTCGGTAAATATTTAATCGACTCATATTTACATGAGCTCGGATAGTAAAGGAAACGTGTTACTAATAGTGATGTTTAATAAAATGAATTTAAAAAAAAAATATTGTTATACAGGGTTATTTTTAAATTACTAAACCTCTAAGGGGCAACTTCTCTAGTTTAATTTTTTTAGTGAATTTATTGAATTTTTTTTATAGGTATGTTTGTAGAACAAAAATTGTTCAGTATTACGTACAGAAGCTACCCTAAAGGGTAAAGGGGTTGTTAGTATTTTAAAATACAACTTAGCGCGCGTTTTAACATTTGAAAAAAGTTACTGATTTGACTAGTTGTCAAATACCCAATTGCAAAATCAATTTATAGTCCCACAAAAGGTACTAAAATTCTACATCAATGCCCACAAACCTAACTGACCCGGTGACAGCGTCGCGCATACAAAGTAAAATAAAGACAAAAACTAACAGGCAAAAAAATTAGTTCCAATTTTGGCCACCGGGCCAGATAATATTATGTTGGTGGGACTGTATCTAACATGTACATGATCATAAATTAGGGTAAAACATTTATAAGGGATAATAATCACTAATAATAAGCACATACACACAACACACACAACATACACACAACATACATAATAAGCACTGAAAGTTTTAATTGCATTTTATTATTCTAACAAAATTTATCGATCAGTTTGTTGAATATCAACATCACTAATTAACAGCTAGAATTTTCATCGATAAAGTTTGTTTAGCAATGGTATCATATTATTTCCTAGGACTAGTAGATTCAAAATTTCATAGAACTCATGATATTATGATTCGCTCTTAACTTAGAGTGAAAAAACTAGGGATTGGACTGGAGGTGGTTTCACTTCACACCGGCTTCACTTCACTAGTGTGCACTGCAGCTCCATATAAAAGTGCGCGGGGACTTTTGCCGCTAGATAAAAAAAATGTCTATAGTGTATATTCGTCTAATAATCCCCAACGATAAAACTTTTCCAATGTCCTACCTATCAAATTGTAATCATAGAATGTAGGTACTTTATCAGTTTTTCATGACAAGCGAGAAAACATTCTCATTGATAGATTAATTTTTAAGATACACTTGAGGCAAAATAAGACTTTACTGTTTGATTTAAAATTTAAAGTCCATTGACACAAATTGTTTTTGAATTTATAGCATGAAGGACATCAAACAAACCTAACGCCTCTCGCTTCCATAAAGATACAATAATACGAAATAAATGGTCAACTTTGCGCCACAATAAAAGAAAAGATAAAAGGAAGAATTACACAGAAATTTTGAGGCGTGAACCATTGTCCGAGGCACTTCACTAGATACTTAACAATTTGCACTTGAAGTGCGTCTCCCTTTGTGTTAGGACATTATAAATAAACATTACAATGACTACCAGATGTGTGAATTTGGCAAGTAACCAGTAACCACGTGCCCGGGCACAAGCCTTTAAAAGACCTTTATTCAAAGGCTCTGTGAAATAGTGGACACTTGACGCCAGCTGACTTTTAATCAATGACTTTCGGCTACTTTTAATAAAATTTCTTACAATTTTTTTTGTTAACAACGGGGTTACTGAATTTTTAAGCCATTAGTTGCATAACTTTTAACAAATGACCGTCGACTTCTCTGGCATTTAAAATAGCATAATGTTAACTTTTCAAAAATAATACAGAAACTAACGAAATCATTTAAATATGGTTGTTGGATAGCACTATGATATTTAATGAATGAAATCAGTCAAAAATAAGTACCTAAAATGCGTAGTAGGATAAAATTGCGCTACATGAAGCTTTATGTTGCATAACAAATTCTTTCCGGTGCCATTCCGATTGTTAGATCCTAATTTGTGGCCAAAGGAAGTAACACCACGGTCTTAACAACCGTAAAATTGGTCATGTTGTAAAATATTTGTGGTGATTTAACAAAGATTCCCGACGAATAACTGTGAGCACTAAGCTTTCCTTCAACGCAATATTTTAAAAATCAAGTATCAACTTATTGTTTTTCAAGAATCCGTAATACGAGTCACAACACTGAATTATTCAGGACTATTTAGGTACCTATTACCTGCCCGTGAAATACCTTGCCCGCGTGGTTTTTAAATATCCCTGGAACTCTTTGATTTGCCGAGATGAAAAGTAGACTTTGCCAATTTCATTGAAATCAGTTGTAACACGGATGGGCTGTAAAAAGTTACGGACAGACGGACACTCTTTTGCGCTTAGAAAATTAATAAGAATGCTAGGTGTAGCCGTGTGCCGGCTTCAAATTCGAATTTGGATATTTTATCTCATAATCTATCAAAGTTTTTGTGTGCCACATCATAACGGAGAGCTTTTAATCGTAATGCTAGGCCCAGAAGTTGAAAGATGATTGGTAAAAAAACAATAACACAAGCTTAATAATGCCTCGCATGCATTTGTTGGCTGTGAAGATGAAGTTGTTTCCTCATTAATGCAGCCCAATCATGGAGGCAATCCAGCTTGTTGTTATTAATTTATAGAAAGTCATCGTTGCTCCATTAGGCCGAGATAACCATATTGATCTCTCCGATGATATTTTCGGCCACTGCTTCTTACCTTTGTGTGTGATTGCCCTAATGATCACGTGCTGCTTGTTAGCGATGATCAGGGCGCATTATTACGATTGATTTTTCTATCATAGCTGCCGCCAGATTTATGGCTTTCACAGGTTTTAATAGCGCAATTATGGGTACAATTTAGATCGCTTCCGACTTTATTCATCTAGTTAGCTAACGAAAATCCGCGCGGCTTTTTTAAAGAATGTTGATGCATTGCATTCGGTGGATCGTCGCGCCAGGAGACTTATTGGTAACAAAGCGCTGGTCAGTTCGAAGCTGCAAAGCTTGGAACATAGGCGCAAAGTTGCCTGTCTGTCGGTATTCTACAGGATATATTTCGGAGAGTGTGCCCAAGAACTGTTCGATTTGGTTCCTCCGTCACCTTTTTATTATCGAACCGCAAGGCATCGACAAGGTCTGCACCCTTACGCAGTCGAAATTCCGCGGGCTCGTACGAAGCGATTTGCTTCCTCGTTTCTAATTCGAACTGCTAGGATATGGAATGCCCTTCCGGCTTCCGTTTTCCCCTCCTCTTTTAATATAGGTACCTTCAAATCAAGAGTGAATAGGCATCTTCTAGGCAAGCGCGCTCCACCTTAGGCTGCATCACCACTTGCAAGCAAGTCTGATTGCAGCCAAGCGCTGGCCTATACAATTAAAAAAAAAAAAAAAAATGTCAAAATTCAAAAATAAAACCGGATTATGTTATTGCTGCTGATTTATTTGACTCTCACAGCTTACCACGGCTACGTCGATAGCAAAATAAAAAATATTTCTTAGGGTTTCGCCAATTTTTTGATCGCTTTGCAATCTTACTTGAAATGTATACGAATAAGTACCTACTAGCTGATGCCCGCGACTTCGTCCGCGTGGATTGAGGTTTTTCAGTTCCCGCGGGAACTCTTTAAGAGGAATTCTCCCGGCGATTTCTCCATACAAAAACATTTGTCTGTTTCCTCCGTGGATAATTACACTAGAGAAATTATTCTTGCTCCATAAAATCCATATGTGTCCGTGCCATGCTCCTATGTTTTGCTTTTTTCAATAAATTAATTATTTTAAGAACAAGGAACCTTCAAAAATGGCAAAAAATGGCCCAGTTTTCGTGCCATCATCAGAGACCCTGCAAATAAATTTGACGGATATAGTCAAAAAAAGAAAAACATACCGGCATAGCCCGAGTCCTTCTTAAATTATTCGTAAAAAAAGAATTGAAATCGGTTATGTTTTGGAGGAGGAAACAGAAAAATACGAGAGTAAGAATTCGACTGTTTTTCATAGGTATTATCGGTCCAAGCTGCAGTTGTCCCTATCGGGTGTTATGGAATTATATTCGAGGAGCAGCGCGACGGCAATAATATAACTGTTCAATACCTATTCTCAAAGTTTCCCGTTCATGCCATATCCTCTTAATTTTCCGGGATAAAAAGTAGCCTATGTGCTATTCCAGACTATAATCTATCTCTGTGCCAAATTTCATCCAGATCCGTTCATCCGTTGGAGCGTGATTGAGTAACAAACATACATCCATACATCCATCCATCCAAACTTTCGCATTTATAATATTTATTATTTGATATTTGATTATATATGCGAAAGTTTGGATGGATACTTGTTTGTTACTTAATTACGCCAGAACGGCTGAATTGATCTGGATGAAATTTAGCACATAAATTTATAGTCTGGATACTATAATATTATAAATGCGAAAGTTTGGATGGATGTACTTATAGATGTTTGTTACTCAATCACGCCAGAACGGCTGAATGGATCTGGGTGAAATTTGGCACATAGATATATAGTCTGGAATAACACATAGGCTACTTTTTATCCCGGAAAATTAAAGAGTTCCCGCGGGAACCAAAAAACCTCAACCCACGCGGACGAAGTCGCGGGCATCAGCTAGTATAATATTAATTAAGACGATGTACGTTAGTTAATCAGGACTATTTGTAGGTACCGTTAAAATATATAGGTACCTAGAGGTGCAGCGGTCAAGATAATTAAAAAAGGCTTTTTCAATAAAAATCGGAAGTCACTCGTTAATGTCGCATAATGTGTCGCGTCGTCCTAAGGAGCATGGTCCAGTTTAACAGATAATATCTCTTTTATCAGATAAAAGATCTTACGAATTAATTCCTTTACACCCCATTAATGTCCGATGAGATTCATTAACAATAGAAATGTAAGTCCGATTAATACCCCGACGAGCATTCTGGTTCCGAGCATTTCACTTCGCCCTATTAACATAATAGGTATATATCACTAGCGATTGCCCATGACTCTGACTTTAAGAAAAAAGGGTTCTTAAATATAATAAAATTAGGTGATGTCCGCGACTTCGTCTGCGTGGAATAAGTTTTTTGAATTCCCACGGGAGTTCCTTAATTTTCCGGCATAAAAATAGCCTGTCACTCACCAGGACCTCGGTCATACCCACGCAAAAAATCACGTCAATCCGTTGCTCCGTTGCGGCGTGATTGAAGGGCAAACCAACAAACAAACACACTTTCGCATTTATAATATTAGTATGATTTTACTTATATACATATAACTTTTTAACAGCTGGTAATAAAAATAAAAATAAAATTGACGACCTCCCTGGCGCAGTGGTGAGTGCTGGGATCTTACTGTGGGAGGTTCTGTGTTCGATTTCCGGCAGGATCAATTTGGGAATATATAATTTCTGAACTTTCTGGTCAATTCTGGTAGGAGGCTTCGGCCGTGGCTAGTTACCACCCTATCGGCAAATACGTACCACCATAGGGGCCCTAAGTATGGGCTTAATAAATGCCGTACCCCTAACAAGTCAGCCTGCTACCATCTTAGACTGCATCATCACTTACCACCAGGTGAGATCGCAGTCGCGCTAACTAGTAGTGGAACAAAAAAAAATCTAATGTGGTGTTCTTTATATCATTGGTATTTAGACTTATTGCTATACTTTATACTGCACCTTAATCAATGTTATTATTTTTAACTGTGATCAGAATATCAGGGCTAGAGCATCACATAATATTATGTGACATTATGTCCTCAAAATAGCAATGAATTCCTCGGTAACATACTTACATGCAGAACCCCGCTACAGTTTAGTTTTTTATCGTTATTCCGTTGGGTTTCCAACAACATAAATTGGAAGGGCAACTATAAGTCCGGCAGGTTTGTGTTAGTGGCTGAGAGGTCATATATTTCAGATCATCGGGCAACATTTCTCCGGATACACAAACGTCTTAATTAACGTTTAAACGTTCCTACGTATAAATTATTGCATCGTATTTTCTGGCTTGAAATTTTGGACACTTAACATTAATTCGACTGTGTTCTAACTTTTTATTGAGATAGTGGTTCGATAATTATATTTTCATTCGGATAGCCATCGATGTGTGTAACATAAAAATTATTTCTTATCGTCGTCTGGAAATAAATATTCAAATGGTTATCCCACTAGCAATGCGGTCAATAAGTGCTCCGTTTTATACTGCCTCCGATCCTGCATAGTGATAAGTGATTGCTTATAGTTTGAATAAAAATTAACGAGACTATTAACAAATCAATGATGAGATTCCAATTAAGTAGCCCGCGTTATTAACCGCCTGGTTTGCAGTTCTCGCCTCCTTCGATTATCACAAAATGAAATCTCCAACTGGGAACGAACCCGTTACACGAACACGTCATTTTAAGCTCCTTTTAGTTTTTATCAGCGCGGTTTTAGTCAAACCTATTTTTTAATTATTATTTTTTGCTAAAAGATGCCTATGCTACCATTACATTCTTTACACTCACATCCCACGATACATATGGCTATTTTACAGGCTGCAGAATAACCGTTGTGCTATAACCTTGTTTTGTGATCATTCTGTTAATAATAGCAGTATTCGAACATGGAAGGAGTATGGTAGTATCATAGGCTAGTACCCTTAATCGGTTGGATAGTAATAAAAAATAAAAATAACGAGGCCAAAGCAATAAAATAAGCCATTAATAAATTGAGGTAGGTATATTACGTTGCCGTGATTGTCGGCCTATGAAGCCCTGTAAATTTGCAAAAGGACAATCAAAATAGCCAGATGGTGTAGGCCCCTTAAGGAATTTTTATTAGGAGAAAACAATGCATAATTATATATTTTACATCGGATAATAATAGAAGTTCGCTGCACAATCGTAAAGCTTTTGGAATTTTCGCTCTATTTATTTTTGTATCCCTAATTTGTACATCTATAAAATGTTATTGCATTAACTATCTGGTTATCGCAGCTCAATTAGCTGCCCTTACGTAGTTTAAAGTAAGATATTACAACTTTGGATAAGCCATAATTTAAAGAGCTAATCACATCTGCAAATAATATAAACTCAACAGTTTATTCTAGGTACTTATAATAATAAAATACGACAACCTATTTTTAGGCAGGAACAGAAGGTACTCACTGTACTCACCTGTTGATTCTTCAGGTGTGGTTTAGGTAGACTTGTATTATCGTAATGTACCTAGGTTGATTAAAACCATCTTATTGTCTATCTATTTTTTCCTTTCAATGACGAAATATAGTAGTGCAGGTCTGCAGTCTGAGTTTATATAACCTTCGTACTTAGTCCGAAAAATCTTATTGTTGTGGTAAAATGAAGGGATCTCGAAGGTCGCGTCAACACACCATAAATAAAAAATAATAGATATTACTTTCTAAGACTACTCGTCATTGAAAATACGATAGTTATCGTATTTTCAATATAATGATGTAAAAGATTTAATATTTATACCTATTTGAGATTATTGATTTACTAAAAATGCTTGTCAAAATATTTTTAGATTTTTATCTGAAATAAGTATACACCGATAGGATTATTTACGTTTTAGCACAGAATAGGTAATAGTAGTAACAGAAGAGTTACTCCGCGAAGACCTTTTAACCATCAGCGACTCAGGTTACGTCGTAATAAAGTGCAATTCAGCTCGCACAGCGCTGCGAGTGAAAATAATTAAATACCTACCTCTATATATCTCTTTCTATCGCGTAACTCTTATCCCTTCAGACGCGGCGCGTGTAGCCTTAGGGTTGACTACTTCTAAATTATTACTAATATGGGTCAGTAATCGGTTGCAATGATGACGACAATTACTTTAAAAATAGATAAAAGATATATTATTATTATTCATAGATTTTGTAGAAACCAAATAGGGATATGGGCTTAACATGCCGCCATGCCCCTAACTGGTTAGCCCGCTACCATCTTAGACTGCATCATCACTTACCATCAGGTGAGATTGCAGTCAAGGGCGAACTTGTAGTGGATAAAAAAAAGTCGTTATATATTCCACAAGTAGTGAAATATCAATGAATATTTTACACTTATATGGGGTGGAAGGGGGCCCATGCCAGAGTTTACGAGACAAAATAATATACCCACATTATGGATTAATCATCATCGACTCATCGGCGGCCCACTAGTCCCACTACTAAGCACGACTTACGAGGCTCTTCTCATAATGAGAAGGGTTTAAGCCATATATTCCTCGACACTGGCCAATTTCTTGTTGGCAGACATATTAGAGTTTTTTATAATGATTATAGAACTTCAGGCATGTTTTCAGCTTTACACACGATTTTTGTTCACCGTAAATGATATATTTTAATTAATTAAGTTGGAGGTGCGTTCCCAGGATCGAACCCCAGACTTGGAGGCTGAAGTCTACCCATTAGGCTATCACTATAATATTGGATACTACCTATGGTTTATATTTACTTTTGTTTAAAACTGTATCTTGTGTGGATATAAATATAAAACTACCCACATTATGTATTAATATTAGTTTTGTTTAGAACTCTAAGTAGGTACGAATGTACTATGTACCTAGATAGGCAAATAATACAAACTTACCTTTCAAGGTCCTTAGGAAGTGCAAAGAGCGATAAGTTAGGTTTTAATAATTAGAGTTTAAACGACCTAATGTGATACGATATCGTTTACTGATCTTTCTTTGTTTATCCATAACGAGAACTTGAGTAAAAGTCAAACGTATAACTACGGTCCGCGCGCAACACTCGACTGATACGAGTGCCGTCGAGCGTCCACGCAGCAGTAGTTCAATATCTCAGGTCACGTGACAAGTGAGCCAGGCCTGGTTTTAGATTAAGAAAATTTGTTGTCATAATTTATTAAAATAAATATTTGTCACCATCACTATTGCTCTTTAACCTCACATAAATAAGTTGCTTTATAAAGTCGATGACAGTTTTAATCGGACTTCTAACAATAGCATCAGTATCAATATTACTTTTTGAACTGTCGCGTATAAAACCTAATAAATATTTAAATATGTATTAAAAATTAATCAATCGTGCTATTTAAAAAACCTTATTTTTGCCCACACACATTTGAGATGAGATTTAGTTTTATCGCTTCATGGTAATAAAATTGACATTATTTTTCGCGGCATGGCTACGAAAACCAATATGAAAGCTTAGGATAGTTTTGCTAAGAGCGGCGTTTCAAAAGCACCTGTACCCCAAACTGTTAAACAAATAGGAAAAAAAATACGTTTAACGTTGCCATAAATATTAATAACGCTATTCCGAGACGGTTAAATGAATTTTAGGGTGGCCATGCCATAATGGTAATATTCGTAAGTTGTATAAGCTAATACATTTAATCTTAGTCAGGCCAAGTATTTTGTGTGACAGTTACAGTATCCCACCAAAGAAGAGAAGTATAACACACTTGATGTAAAGACTTTTAAGTGTTTAAAGTATCAAACTTAAAATACTTTATGGTAAAATATTATCATACCTATTATTACTTAATTAAGGTCATTATTATAATATAGTTATTTCATTGGTTTATTGTTGCCCCCTTTTAAATATTATGAACGCTTGTTATAATGAAAGAAAGAAAGAAAGAAATTTTATAGTATTTTTTTATTGTAGTTTTATCCGTTTTTATATTTTGTTAGATCACACATTACGTTAAACACGAGAGTTTAAATATAATGGTAGCTATCCTGATGCAAAGATCTTCTTGTATTAGTATCGTAGGTACTGACTTCAAGAAATAAGGTAGAATTTCAAAGAAATAGCGAATTGGTTTTTGATGGAGAAGGCATTCAACGCCTTTCAGACAACGTAACAGAGCAACGTATCTACACATTTTTTTTCATGTAGTTAACGGTTAACCTGTGGTATAAATGATAACTGACGACCTGGAGAGCGACAAAGACTGAAAGACTGAAAGACTGAAGAAAAAATGATTTCAGTAAATCATTTTTTTTAACACCACAATCCACATGGCTGAAGTCACGGGCATCATGTAGTCTACCATTTTTTTTCTTGACGATAGTCTTTTAAGATATAAATACATACCTTATCCATCTAACAGCAGAAAATATGGTCGCTTTACTGATATAAAATTTTGCGTCAATTTTGACGATGTGCAACCTCAAATCGATTTCACGACTTCAAAACGAAAGGCTCGCCCCTAAAATTAATCAAAACGCCTCTTTTTCTTACCTGTTTGTTCAATCGGTGTATTTGTTTTTCTTCTTTGTGCCTGACCGCTGATTAAGATTTTATTCATAAAGCTATTATTTATGTCAGAGCTTTTTAACTTAAACGGTTAGCACATTTTTCTGGAACGATAAATTATAGCGAACACTTTTTTGACGCTGCGAATTTATAACGTACCTAGTTACGGTGATATTAATTATTTAGATGTTACCCAAGGCTGCATGGATTAAGATTTTTAAAAATCCAGAGAAACTGCTTGATTTTCCGGTGTAAGAAATGTAGCTTAACCCTTCGCCTGGCTAACTGTCCTTCAACAACATGCAACTTAAGTAGGTACTCGTAAGTATATCAAATTTCGTCAAAACCGAAATTGCAATTTGCAGTAGAAAAACAGATAGACGGATGGGCATACACACTTTCGCAAATTTATCACATGTTACATACCTGTATCCATGAATGAATTTCGGAATTAAAAACAATGATTTGTTAAAATATCGAGACGTAAAATATTAAAGGTTTGTTCAAAGTAGAAGCTTAAAAACGTGTTACTTATTCATATAAAAATAAATTTTACGAGTATTTTTAAAGTTAATCAAGCTTTCGTACAATAAGCATAATATTTATTAAAAGTACTCGAACTTAAATATTATGATCTTACTCTGTGTATGATGTTCCTCATTGCATTTGCATTAATTGCATTATTTTGCCACGATTTGACAAAATCAACGTCTTCAATAATAAGCATTTAAACATTGAATTAAGCTTACATGTTACATACATATGTATCTACATAATTATACGTCTCCAGGAAATATTAAAACCACTAAGAGTAAACACTTTAAATTGTGGATATGCGAGGCACATCTTAATTTAGCAAGGAAAATTTTCAAGCAACGTTTAAAATAGGATTATAAATAAAACAAAAATGTCGGTCAGTGGCACTGTTAATCCGTGTAAATATTTCGCTTTATAGGCCAAACCTTGGTCAGCTGCCTTTGACCACAAGGACAAAAAGTGTCCTGATACGATCAGGTCGAATTACATTGCCCACGGGGCCTTATGCGAAAAAATTACCAAAAAAAAATTAATACCGTCGCCGCAATGTAAACAAGTCCTTGTAACGAACGACGGTTTCCTACTGAAGTAGGTACGAGTATGTTGTTTACATTAGCCTGCGTTCAAAAGCTTCCCGTTGCCTATTTTTTTCTACGATGCATGTTTGTGCAGTATATAGAATACAGGCAATTTTTTTTAAATAATGATTATAATAATTAAATTTAAAATTCACACTTGTATTGAACCTACACTTACCGCTCCTCTTACTTACTCCTGTAAATGTTTGATGAATTTTATGTCTGCTGTCTGTTACAAATTCTGGATTTATTCGAATAAAATGCGAATCTAATATCGCCACCGCATCGTGTTGAACAAAGCGCGTTTCTCTACGGCTTTTAAACTTCAATAGGAGAGTATTTAGATGATATTTTTTCCGCAAAGTACGGGCACTGTTCTCTTATTTGCCCTTTGTCGAGTTGTGGGCGCGACAAAAGCCACAAACATGGCCCGCTGAGCGACCGACAGATTTTTTGTCGAAATTCCGTATTTTATTTCATTTATTGACGCTCAATACGCAAAAAGTGCGTTTCATACATTTTTGCGTAGGTACGAAGAAAAAATTTAATAGAAGATGCACATGATATATCGTCTTGTGGGTAACCTCTATTCTTCGAGAAGGCTTTGTGGTGATTTTCTTTTATCACCGACCGGACCGGTCAACTTTAAATAATTTGCACGCATTAAAAAGCTCTATTTATAGACTCTCCGTACCGTAATTTTTCTAAAAGTTTTCACTATAGGAACCCCATAAAGTTATTTCAGAAAGTTTATCCTAGTAAAACCGAAGAGATTCAGACTTGTAACATAAAAATAGTAACTAAAACAAAGCAAATAATTAAATGAGCTCTAAAGTAAACGAAACAGGAATTAGCATGTACATAGGGCAATCGTCCTGAAAGGGTTTCATACATCTGCCGCGGAGGTACTTAAGGTTTTCGGAAGCTAAGTGAAGTCTGAAAATCGGAACAATTTATTTAGGCTTTCATAGTACCATTTTAGGTCCATGATTGCAGGGGCGAAACGTGCACAAAACGTTCCGGTACACGTGCAAGTTGGCACAATGAGAGTTTGCATTTCCGCCCGCCATGCACTTCCTTTACTCAGATTTTACTTTTATTGGGAACGCTTTTAAATCGCGGTCTGGACGCCTTTGTGAGCCTCTATTGTGAACAGGACATTCAGTCACATAACGCATCGTAGGTTTCGATTTCGTTAATGATATCGGAATTATTATCGCGATTGAAATCGAAAGGGAAGGAAATGTGCCTAGTGAAATCGAAACGCGACTTCGCGAGTGTGAATTAGATAATGAAATCACGAATTATAAACTAGTTTGGAGTTTTTATTTCTTTTTACTTAGTAGGTATTTGTTTCGTAAAATGTCATGTCCGGAAAATAACAAATGTTTTGATAAAACAGGTGGAAAGTAATTTATAAATAAACCTGTCCTGTTAATAGGAGATTTACGACCTTGAATGTATAAGTATTTTCCAAAGATTTTTTACCTCTCTATCTCTTATTGTAAAATATTGTCTTTATGGAAATGTAACAGATATACCTAGCTATAAGCTAGGTATCTATAGATACCTAATCGGACAAAAAACATTTTAGCAACTTGTTATGTTGGTATGTCCTTGTTAATTAATCTTTTGGGAATCTGAGAAACTTGAGATGCATAACACATTGGGTCAATAGGATTAACGTCATAACTATGGAATCAATTTAACACCTCTAATCTTTCTCGTGAGCCAAGATAACAGTTGCAAACCCCTAGCCCCTTCTGCCAAATTTATTTGCACGTCTTCCCCAACTTTCAAAACAAAAAGTCAAACGCAAAAACAATGGGGGACCAAAAAAATTGCAAAAGTAAGTAGATCAGATAGTACAAAAGATTGTTTGGGTTGGAAAGATAAATAGCTTTTGTTACAAGTAGTTGTTTTAATGTTGTTGTTTTTCTAGATATCATATTCCGCAGCAATAAAGTTTAAAATTGCAAGTCAGTGAAAGCCTTAAATGACACGTGAGGTTTTTGTTGCGGTCAATTTCTGATTATTCTTATCTTCTTCATATCTCTAATGGCGTCAAAACGTATGTCCGGCGCTCTGCGTGGTACAGGAAGGTGCGATAGCAGGAGGTCGTTGCCACACAAGGTGACATCTTATTTTTCCAAAAAATCCGTAATAAGGGTTGATATAAAAGTGACAAATTACTCCATAAACTGATCGCAAAGCCCGGGAGGTCCTTTCTTTCGTTATTCCATAGCAGTCATTGAATTAGCATCGTTACATTTTGCGATGGCTCAATCATCCCCATGGGTCCAAACTATGAATCAGATTCGTGATCGGAAGTAATCTTTTCTACTAATTTTATGTCCCTTAACTTTATAAAAAAAGAAAATGACAAGGCCACCTATACTTATGAGTTAAAATTGCGGGAGTAAATCAGTATTTTGCTACCTCGCACTTGCGGTCATATTAAAAGAATTTAAACTAAAGCGACCCGAAAATGGAATTATATTATATTGGAACATTGTGCCGGTAGTAAATACGAAATTCGTTAACTTACAAATTTTGATGGCATCGGTTGAGTAAATTTTAACAGGTAACTCCAATCGGTTGTCAATTTTAACGGTTTCTTCTTATAACGGGCGGACAGGTGGACGACACTCGGAAAAATTTAAATGCGATCAAATCTTGCCAGTCTAGTTCAAGAAACTATTAGTTTTAATTGAATTGGATATTGATACATAATTTTCTTTGCTACGTGGATGAGTGACGTTATTTTGGTAAAATAACTAAGAATATAAGTATAGAGCCGTAGATTCTAGAGCCTAAAGTCAAAATTAATAAAATTATTTTACTTTCGTCTGCAGATATCCTAGATCGACAAGTTTATACAGCAACGGTGTCGTCAAAAATTTTATAGCTATCTCGATATGTTGACAACATATTGCTGTAAACTGTCCATACCTACATTATTTCTACATAGAATTATTATTTTCCGTAAAAACTTCAAGTTTGGAATAGTTCTAAAACTCAGAATAACGCTTGACTCAATATTCAAATAGATATAAAAACAAGACTTGATTACTACAGTCTGTACGCGATCTCAAAGATAGATTTATACGAAAACCCTAAGCGATTGCCGCAGGACAGTATTTACATCGTTAGGTGCACTAGAACAGTGACATTGCATGATATCTGCTATCAACTCGTGCGATGACCGTGGGATAGCAGTGAAATAAAGTAAATAAGACCTTATGTACTTTCATTAAAGTCGCTTGAAAACGCAATAATAACATTGTACACACGTAATGCGTGTAATCAGCTCCTGATTGGCTTGAATTAATCGTGAGTATGCGTGACCGCTACCATCCGAGTTCTTGAGGCTCTTTATGAGAAATTGTCCGTAGTCGAGGAGTAAATTAAAAATAATGGCATAATTAAAACTTACATCGTTCTTTGTACGATATGAAGAGCCTCGGCGGTTGCGGTTACTTTGTTTTAATCGCGCTATATTAGTTGGACTGCATTAAAATTTCATTAAGTAAAGCTTTGCTGGTTTAAGTGTTGAGTTTATTGACACCTACTAAGTACTAAGTAATCCAGTTTAGTATTGATTCTGAGCATTTTGTTTTATACCTAAGCCTTTTTTTATACGACTTTAACGCTTAACGACTATTTTGGTAAGCGGGCGGTAATACATCTAAAGGGTGTTTATCCAACGCACGCATGCGCTCTTATAGGTGTAACTACCTACGAGTTGTAAGCTTAATTTAAATAGGGGAAAGGTGCTAAAATCGATTTCTCTTCATCATCGATATTGATAACATCATTTTGACCGAGATTGACAAGTGCGCTTTGATATTAAGTAATTACAAAACACCGATAAATTTTCCTGAAGGTTCCGTAATGGGCCCTTAAATCATAAGATACGTTCTATAATCGATTTATCTTACTATTAGAGACACTTCGTGAAATTAACGTCATAGCAAAGGTTGTAACGTCTGTTAATAGGTGTAGTTTAATTCAGATTTTCGTAATATTATATTTATTAAAAATGGTGAAGTGGAAACCAGGAAAATTAAGAGTTCCGTAGCTCTTTACTTTTCAAAACGGGATTTTAAAAGTATTAACAATTAATTATCATCGAGTTAATAGGTACACTGTTTTTTCATTATTAATAGTTTAAATTAGTATAGTTCAGGCAAGCATAGGTATATAAGACATCACGAATGGAAACAGGTAAACGGTGCATTTTCTTGCAGTAATACCAACCTTTTACCAATTTTATATTTGTTCAGATGATGTATTTTTTACATGGTAAAGATAGAAATGAATAATTTTGGTTTTGATTTAGGCATTTCACTACAGAACCCTAATAATACCATTAAATTAATGGCGGTGGGCGGTAGTAGGCTAATTCGTCACCGTCGTTACACCGATCATGGCCAGCGTGGACCACCAGAAAGCTTCCAACTTCTCTACCTTATGACTTATTTTGAATAGAATCATATCGAATTTGAATATTAAGTATGATATTTTATTGTAATGATATGGTTTCTGAAGAGATAAATATAATAACAAAATTATTGAGGGAAAGAATAGTGACTTAAAAATATGAGGCAACTAACGGTTTATAGCTACTTAAAAAGGTGTGAAGAAGGATTTTATTCGAATTAATAATTTTTCTGTGTGTAGGTATAAAATAGGTATGGGAATCACATTAAAGTCGTAGAACCGATCTTTACTTTTTAGGGTTCCGTAGCCAAATTTGGCAAAAACGGAACCCTTATTTATAGATTCGTCATGTCTGTCTGTCTGTCTGTCCGTCCGTATGTCACAGCCACTTTTTTCCGAAACTATGAGAACTATACTGTTGAAACTTGGTAAGTAGATGTATTCTGTGAACCGCATTAAGATTTTCACACAAAAATAGAAAAAAAAAAAATTTTTGGGGGTCCCCATACTTAGAACTGAAACTCAAAAAATTTTTTTTCATCAAACCCATACGTGTGGGGTATCTATGGATAGGTCTTCAAAAATGATATTGAGGTTTCTAATATCATTTTTTTCTAAACTGAATAGTTTGCGGACACTTCTAAAGTGGTAAAATGTGTGTCCCCCCCCCTGTAACTTCTAAAATAGGAGAATAATAAAACTAAAAAAAATATATGATGTACATTACCATGCAAACTTCCCTGAAAATTGGTTTGAACGAGATCTAGTAAGTAGTTTTTTTTAATAATTTAAAACTTAACTTAATAATTTATAACTCGCGCACCGAGTCCGTACAAACCTGTACGGAACCCTCGGTGCGCGAGTCCGACTCGCACTTGACCGGTTTTTTTATTATTTGGAGTATTAATGAAGTATCATTTATTTACCAACTAAGGATATGAGGAAAAAAGGTTTCTCTCTCCCATCTGGTTCAATTTCCGACTGGCCATATTTTCTAAACTACTTCCTGTCTAAATGGAATCACAAGCACCGTCGAACTTAAGAAAACCAATATAATAGTCTCAAAAGCTCTACCTCACGAGTCACGGATAAAATCATTTCCTTACTTACTCAATTAGTTCCGAATTGTCCATCGTGGTCTCTGATTGTCTAATAACTAATTCGTCATGCGACTACCCATTAGCTACTGAATCTGATTGCTCTCATCCGAACTTGATTCTTCATGGTTTACCTACCTCCTCACAGTAACCTTATCGACAATAATTATAACCATTATCATAGGATACGCCTTATCCAGTAATTAAGATGTCGGACCTATCTTAAATCTCATTTTCCTTTTGGTAAATTAAAGCAAGTAAGTTGCACCCGCTTTATCGAATTTTTCATTAAAACTTCAAGTAACCAATTATTAAACTAGGCAATTTTTTTCCGGTAATATCAAGAGTTTTGAAGACTAATTAAAATGTGTCAACTCTTTTTTATTCGTACAAACGGTTGTAAGTTTATTTAATTATAGGTATACAGCGTATTTTTTTAAACTGAGACGGTATTGGGAAACCTGAAACTCTAAGAGATACTAACTAACAAGGAAACAGACTGTCTTAATAACAATTAAATCTTTTTTTGTGACACCGATTTCGGTCTAGACAATTTTTAATCAAGCGTGAGTAATCCTTAACAATTAATAAAATTGACTAAATTTTGTTGTGCTGATCGTGTTGTATGTAAGAATCACTTTATTGTATCGGAAGATAACAATCGGGACAGGAGAATAAGTCAAAAGTATTAATTCCATGCATTAACTTTAAAAACAAAACAACCGACAACTTTCAAACCAAACTAATAACAAATCAAAAACTCATTTCTATCCCATCAATTCCATAAACACTACTAGTCGCATACAATATGAATGCCTTAGCTGAGGATTGCGCACATAATTTTTCGAGCTCGAATAACATTGACATATAAAACGAGCCGTATTTCGTTTCGAGCACGAGTTATGAGATTCTAAAATTACTTTTAATGAATTTTAAACAATTTCGAATTAATTTCAGTGTGTCAGTTGTAGCACTACTGTTTCATTGGTTGCGTGTTTCAATCCCATAAACTTACTACTGACTTCTGAGTGTATAGCAATCGAAGTACATTGGCAGGCAAATCTACACCGGAACTACGCGGTTATTCGCTTTATTACACCTGCAATTCCGTACTCTCTTTTAATTACATTTTGTATTCGCTTTCAATATTTTTTTATTTATAATTAATCAATACCTACTATTTTTATCGTCTCTCAATAGCATCACATAATCGTAAAAAGTCTAATCTGAAACTAGATATCTAGAGAATGAGAGATAGTATACCTAGAGACTTAAGGGTACCCAAATCTATGGAGACGGAACCGGCTTGAGTCGTCGGTAGCCGGTGCGTGGCGTCGGCCAAGGCGAGCAACGTCGTTTTCACCCTCAATACCATATACATAAAGCTTTTTCTGAGCAGCTCAAGTCGATCGATTTGGGGAGACCCTAAAAGTCTATCCACACTGAGCCGCCGGATGTGTATTTTTACAAAAATACCTATTGTCTAGCATTTTATATCTAAACATAAAGGCTCAAGAAGCGAAGGTAGCCACGAGATGCCTCATAACTAGCCTCGCGCAGCCTTGACGGTGCTCGCGGTGGCGTGCTAGCCATCCTATGTCACTTAAAATCAATTATAACTTTTCCATAAGTAGATAATATTTTACACCGAAAATCATTGATGTATAATTTTATGCCAGAAATGCTTCTCCAGCCGATGCGCCCCACCGCCACGGTAATATTATGTAATAATAATAATATTATAGTATAATAATATTACCGTGCCACCGCTCTTTCAATGTGACTTGACCCTGAGAGGGTATGTCTGTCACACAGATAACATACACTGTTTAACTGTGACAAACATTGATGTAGAATTTTATTCTATTTCAATGGTGACAAATTACTAAGTTAAGTATCTATGAAAAAAAATGATCTATAGTAAGATTTTTCACTATTTTTTGACATACTCAGTTGTAGAAGCTGGCAAATTGATCCAGTCCTAGTTTGTGTAGATCTGTTTAGGTTTAAGTTACTTGTGCTTACTAACATAAAATATTTTTATTTTATTTATTTTAGTATTGCAAGCTATTTGCAAGCATGCTGGAAGAAACTCCTCATTGTGTAACCTCAAGATACTTTACAGTTCAGTAACTATGACTCGTGCTTTACCCCGATGAGGGCAATGAGACAGAAAATTGTCGAGGAGATTGATGCGGTTTGAATTACATCTCAAGACGATGACCTGTTACTTAGAAATGGATAATTTTGAATGTCACTGACACAAAATGAACCGTTTTTTGTTGTTATGGAGCCGAGAAATGATTTTTGCGGTTGGAAAAACCAATAAGTAATCTAATAAATACTATAGTAAGTAGATACTAGATAGGTAGTTGTATCATTTGCTACGTTTAAATATTTAATCAGAAACATGTTTAATTAAAATTATTAAAGAATAATGCATGTAAGACTAAGAAGCACTGATGAGAGAGAGGTAGACACTGTCGATCTGTTTTAAGCACGCATCACATTTTAATCAGAATTTTGTGATTCAATTAAAGATATACGAGGATCTGAAATCAAAAATGCTTTTAACTATCTTTTAGTGCAGTCCCTTTTATTATAATGGCCCGTGAAACAAGAATCCAGCGCCGGTAAAGGTTTGTTAGAACATTGATTTTTTTTATATTTGTAGATATTTTGTTATCTTTGTTAAAAGAAAAAAAATATATACCGTAAGGACTCAACTTAGTAAATCCTGCCCACTATATCAATGCAGCATTATGCAACAGTTTAATAGATAGTCATACAAGAAGCAACGGGACGTATAATACACCACCGTTAGCTAGGTATAATCTTTCATCTTTTCAAAGACTTTGTGACCCCCCTGTGCCCTTAATTTAAGTAAGCCCTTCACGAGACCAGCACCATCTCATCTTCATCATCACTCATTTTTACAGAAATTAATGTTAGGTACTGAAAATTTTCCACTATCTTAATCTAATAGCATGAACCTAGGCTACATATTAAACAGGCAACATAGACCAATTAATATTAATAATAATTAGCTAATGAACGTATACGTTGCCATGTAACGCTTTTGCTCTGAGTATGAATATTCTTTGTATAAGTAACTGTATGTTTATTAAACTGTGTTAATAACTCGTTATAAATTAAAGTTCACAGCGATAAGTATAATAAGTAAAGCGAGCAACGGGGGCGCTACCTTTTAAAGGCAGCTAACAAATTGCTCTAGACAAATTTTTTATAGGTTTACTTTGAAAAAATGATTTTGTAGTTAGAACAACGATTTATAGACTCATTAGTTGATGACAAATTAGCCTTGATTTTATGTGGTTAGTCTCTGAATTACGATAAAATCTACTACTTGTATTAATGTGAGAATATTTTTTTTCACGTTGTAGGTATCACCGAAAATTGAGTCGAGCTCTCAAGTAATAAATCAATTACTAATTTTTTTGTAGCATACATTGCGTTCATTTCAAATTTTTATATTTTCAAACGACAAGACTAACCCGTCTGTATTCGTAGCATACCTACCTTCACTTAATATAGAAGCATAAATAAAAAGTGCGTCTATGATTTTGTAGAGTGATCCTCCCAGGCTTAGAAAACAGGTTCCTTTTTATTGCAAGATATAATATTCGTGGGCTTGCGCTTGACAAAAATTATGCCTTATAGAAATTTTCTTACTTTAATAGGTACTATAGCCTGTGCTATAACAATCTGTGAATAATCTGTAGGCCTAAGTCTGAAGAATTCTACTGAATTAAAAGTTTGTTGTAAACTTACAATATTTAGAAAAATAAATATTAGAGTGCATGTGCACTAAGCTTAGGAATCAGATTGCTACTTATAAGCTCAATGCACTTGGATGTTTTGTAAAATTGCATGTTTATGGGAAAAGACTTCCTGCTTCGATAGCCTTGTATCTTGATTTCGCTGCGTAATCGATCATTTCATCGAAAGCCAGGCTACTGCATAATGAGTACCTATAACGCGTTATCGTCTAATATCTCATTAAATATTGCAAGGCTACTAAGCTGTGCCCTCACTAATAAAACCTGGGGCATTTTACAAGTAGAATATATATAAATTTGAATGATTGGAAGACTTCTATGAAGATCATCAATTTATCTACTTAAATCTACTAGGTATATACATCAAAATATTTTACGTTATATGTAAAGTAATAACATAGAAGTAGGTATAGTTAATTTTCTTATGCTTAATATTAATTAATGTAGCTTCTACAGCAATAATAATTAAATATATTGAAATTAAAATATTCTTGATTAAAGACCCTAACAATTTTGACGAACTTAAATCAACAATAAAAATAAATATATATATTTCTTTCGTCATAATATAATTAAGGAGGTATAGTGGAATACACTTGATACTTTCATTTAATGTAGGTAATAATTCTACATAGATTTTTATTAATGAGTTCTTTGCTACTGATTATATAAAAATAGTTTTTTTATTGAATTTTTCTTTTATATCAAAAGTATATTTAGGTATAATATTGTGTTCATGCCTTTAGAACGGTGTGCATTTAGCAAATTTTGGTTTGTACACTAAATAAGCACTGTGTTACAAATTAAGCGGAACCGATGTTCAGTGTTGCTAATGATGTTTAATCGTCGGTTATTATTCAGAAGCGTGTATGACGCGATACCTACTCACGAGTCACGAGTAAAGTCAAGGTAAAACATTTTCGATGCTACAAAATACGAAACTGGTGGGTAATCTGTTACTTGAAGCTAATTTAAAATCGGTTCGGTAACATCGCAGAAAAAAGTTTTTTTTTAAATTTTAATGAAAAGAGATACGGTCTACTACCAAGCACCTAGAATTAGCTATAAAAATTTATACTATATAATGTAATATCCTTATTTATTTAACAGAGATTAGCTCAGTTTTTATCACAGATTTAAGAAGACATAAAGGAGAGGAGGTTCAGTTTTTAGGGTTCCGTAGCCAAATTTGGCAAAAACGGAACCCTTATAGATTCGTCATGTCTGTCTGTCTGTCTGTCTGTCTGTCTGTCTGTCCGTCCGTATGTCACAGCCACTTTTTTCCGAAACTATAAGAACTATACTGGTGAAACTTGGTAAGTAGATGTATTCTGTGAACCGCATTAAGATTTTCACACAAAAATAGAAAAAAAACAATAAATTTTGGGGGTCCCCATACTTAGAACTGAAACTCAAAAATTTTTTTTTCATCAAACCCATACGTGTGGGGTATCTATGGATAGGTCTTCAAAAATGATATTGAGGTTTCTAATATCATTTTTTTCTAAACTGAATAGTTTGCGCGAGAGACACTTCCAAAGTGGTAAAATGTTGGTCCCCCCCCCCCCCCGTAACTTCTAAAATAAGAGAATTATAAAACTAAAAAAAATATATGATGTACATTACCATGCAAACTTCCACCGAAAATTGGTTTGAACGAGATCTAGTAAGTAGTTTTTTTTTAATAATTTAAAACTTACTACAGGTTTGTACGGAACCCTCGGTGCGCGAGTCCGACTCGCACTTGGCCGGTTTTTTTTTAACTCTGTCAAGAGTCAAGACGTACTCTACTAGCAGTAAATTACATTATTGTATCAGCAAGACAAATTAGTTCCCGCGTTTTTTTCCAAACTCATGTGTGGCCCTACAATCTGTTGACGAATAAATTAACCTTTGATCTTTGGTCATCGACATATAAAATTCCATAGCTACTGTCAATTACCGTGGAAGTAATTCACATGCATATAGCCTGCATAATGGCCGCCGGTGACATGGACCACCGGCAGCGACTGTTTTTTGAGCCAACTTCATTAGAACGAATCGTTGAGTGACTTGAGAATTGAGACTATACTGTATCGCTTACGCGGAAGAATAGATTAAAAAGGTTAGGATTTCTACCAGAAAAAAGTTCTAAGGTCTTTACCAAAATTATAATGTCAAAGTTTCTATTTAACTGGTAAATAGCACGGCCTTAGAGTAACAAGAAAAGGACATACAGAAGAAAAGTTTTTCTAACTTTTTAAAGCTTATCGGTAAGTATGGTATTTTTCAACTTAAGGACTACCTAACTTTAACTTACTTATAGGTCGCTGTGTTGCACGGATGTGATTTTCACGCTGAAAACTACGACATAAAAGACGTTCCAGCATTTTTTCGGATTATCGCTTTCAGACAAGCGCTGCGGGCTGCCTTTATAGTATGTAAGTAAATAATTCCTAACACCACTATGGATTAAAGAATTTACCAACATCGGTTAATAATTGAATAATTGAGCGTAGTAAGATGTAAATAATGTTGTCAATCATTTGGACAGGCGTTACAATTCATAATATTGAATGACAGAATTAAGTCATTGATATCAATGCGGTGTAATCTAGAGCGGTATTATGTGAGGTCAGTTCCATAGGGGATTCGTTATTACTATCACCGATGGCACGTAATTTCTTCCGTTTATAGATAAGTCCAATATTTACAGTCATCACCACCTGGTGAGGTTAACGAACTTCAGCATTACAGTTTTATTTAGCTACACTTTCTTATATTTGTTTCTAATCTTGTAACGGCCTACATTCTCATGACAAACTCAAACTCAAACTCAAAGTATATTTATTCAAAATAGATTCAGAAAGTTTACATTGTAAAACTTTCTGAACGTCACGTTTACAAAGTATAAGCCGTGATGGTGATAATTAACCACGTTATATTAAAACAAGCTACGAAGGTACATACCAAACGCGCCCTGGTCTGAGAAGAGCAAACTCAGCCAGGCTTTTTTTTTATCACCAACAATAAACATATTCATATTGTAGAAGTACCTATCTACTTATCTGTTAACCTAATGAAATCTATCGATTGTGAATTGGTTTTGACTTTTGATACATAATAACAAAATTTACAAAAATTAAGTTGAATGAATAAAGAAAAATCTGTATTGAAAACAGAAATACCGTGGCGTCGTTTCAGGCTTTGCCAAAACAAACAATATCGTTTTTGTTCACACTCTTTTAAACTAATATTGGTAATTGGTGTATTCGGTATTCCACTCGATTCCTTAATAAGGTATTTAACGGGATGGATACAATTATTTAAGGTTTAGAATTGGCTTAGCGACGAATCCATTGTTGATTTTGGCGTTCAAATGGAAAATGCTTAGAGTCCAACTTTCTTTTTGACCAGAAAAATTTACCAGATATTTATTTTGGACTAGATGATGCCCGCGACTTCGTACGCGTGGATTAAGGTTTTTCGATTACCGCGGGAACTCTTGAATTTTCCGGGATAAAAAGTACCTATGTCCCCGGGATACAACCTATCCCTGTACCAAATTTCATCAAAATCGGTTGAAAAGATGGACCGTGAAAACGTAGGAGACAGACAACCAGACAAACTTTCGCATTTATAATACCTATTAGGTATGGATTTATTTTTTATTGAAAAAAAAAATTGATTTGTTGGACACGTACAACGGTAGGTAGTAGGTACATGTCGATGCAATAAATCGTACTGAAACTGAAAAAACCATTTCAATTGAATAGGAATACGCTGGCCTCTATAAAATTTCGAGTTGTCAACAAAAGATTCGCTGGCTGAATTATGCTGGATTCAAAAACAGGCCGTCACTCATTTTGACGCGTATGTTTTCAAGTGTCATGTATATTCAGCAATTGTTTCCTCTTAGGTTGGTAGGTACTCCTACCCATCGTTTTTGTTCAAAATTTAAAGAACATCTGAATTTCTGATCAAAATCTGTTCGCGCTTATATCACTGCACAGTAGCAATCCCTTATCCCAAATATGGCCAAAACAATCTCAGGAAGCAAATGATTATATTATTATTCCGAAATATTTTTCAATAATCGTCGACCATTACTTTTGCAATTCGATAAGGTTTTATATGTTTTATAAATGTCGTTGGATTACTTGTGTGATATATCACGATTGAACATGTTTTTGTGGGTGGACCGAACGATTTTTATGTAGTTTAATTCGCTTGTTGCGGAATTGAGCCTAATTATTTGAATAGCGTGGCTTTGAGTGGAGCCGATAAATTGTTTAACAGAAAACTTTAGAGTATCTTCAATATACTTTTCTCTTTCTAATCTAATATTATAATATTACTCTTTATTTGATCAATTTTTTTGATCGGTTTTAAATGATTTGCATAATTATACGTTTCGATGTATAAATTTATGATACTTTACCAAAAAAGTTAAAGGACAGTAAGAAAGGAAAACATTAATGATGTACTAATTTTAATAATATGAGTACGTATTTAAATTAATATAATTTAATAAATTCTAAAACCTCTGTAAAACCCAATTTATATTTGTTACATTTATTTTGTTTTATGATTCTCTACCGTTTCTGTATTCACTATCTACCAAGTGATATATCACAATATATCTCGTAAGTACGGCGGAAGGGTTAAAAATATCAATGGACCGATTCCCACAGTGCTTGGTAGGTACGATCATACGTAATTTTAAACGCAGTTTTGAAGAACATACCTAACTAAAAAGGTAAGACCGTTAGGGCCGGCATGACAAATATTTGGAAGTCAGTAATTAAAATAAATATTTTAGGATCCGATCTGAAGGGACGAATTTGATAGTGGGGTTTTGAGTGACATAATTGTTTCGGAATATGTAAGAATTTCGGCTAAGCTATTCGAAACATTTGAAAAAAACCGCTACCTGTTACCAATCCCCAATTCATTAAGAGCCATTAATGAAGTTTATTACAATCTGACAATTTATGATGCAGCGGCCTCTGATTAATTGAACAGACGATAAATGGGACAACGTGTATGAAGTCAGAAGTGTAGTTACGATAAACGTTTGTCGGTAAGCATTGAGCATCTATAAAAGTAGGCTGGTATAAAAACTGTCATTGAAAGTTTCAAGACTATTTTAAGCCTAGTTTTTGCTAACATTGTTCATTCCGGCCATATTTAGTCCAAGTTGCTAAGATATCTTGATTCTGCTATATAAATTGCTTGGCACTTCAGTTTTTATTAAACAGTTCTTCAGCTGTCACTTTAGGTATCTGCGCTGCGAGGCCTTATCTAGATATTATATAAGGCATAAAAGGATAAACTGACTGACTGACATAATACCAACGTTTTCATGTACCTACTTAGATTGGTTCTTTACTGGATTTTCAGAAATTACACCCGAATGGAACATGGGTGGATCGGGTTGTAGGAGTATAAACCCAGAATAATAACCGACAAAATTTGATGTCCGTATTGTTTTCTGGTACAATAAAAATAAATCGAAAGTGTATGGAAGCATATTCCCTTCCACCGTATTTATGGTGGCACTTGAACTTGTTCGATATTCAAAAATAGCATGGTGCATGTGCATGGAACTGGGTCACACGCCCATTGGCGGCAATACGCACCCACTCAAGGACGCACTTACACGGGCAAAATTGGTTTAGTGTTTCATAAATCGAAAACCTTTTGTTTTTGATTCTTGAAGGTAATTTCTGCTGTTTACTTTCGTGCTCGTACTCTCAAAAGGTACCCATCTAGTAGCAAGAATTTTTTTAACTTTTTCCCTTTTTAATGTAGGCCCAATTTTTCGAATCTACAACGAGAGCGAGGCGACGTAATCGCTATTATTATATTATTATGTGTTATTTTATTATGTGAATTTAATGGTCGAGAACACTAAAACTAAACGCGACTCGAACTTTACCAAAAGTTCGAATACCACAAAAACCCTCAAAGTCTAACTCTCGAGCCTCTAACCGCAGCCGAAATCGAATCTTCTAATCTAATTCTCGTAATTTACATTTTACGTAAACCAAAAGCACGGTCCAAAGTTAATTAATATGCATTTTTTGCTCTCGAAAAGCAATCGGTTCTGCGCAAGCGGCGCGGGCACTCGGGGCAGCTGGCACGCTGGCGGCCGCGCGTCCGTCGCGTGCCGTCAACGCACGAGTGGTGCCGAGCGCGCTCGAGTGCGGCAACACGGCCGAATCGAGTTCGGCCGCTTTGAAGCTTACTGCGCTTATATGACGCGCGCTTTTATGTAAATGGCTATGTAAAAAATGATTTATTTTTCAGTGATTATTAAATAGAAGACCTTCCAAAAGATGTATAGAATATCCACATCTCCTGTTTTATATCCCCTTAAATTTGATAAGCATATGAAACTATCGATTAAAGTAAAGAGTGCGTCGAATTTTGTTGGTGTCTCAAGCAAGTAACAACACCCCTTAAGTGCTAACAATTTGACAAGTAGACAAATACCTAATTTTGAAATATTTTTATTATAAAATAAGTGCTTATATCCGTATGTATCATTATTATTTATACTAATTTAAAATCGGTAATTTTTGTTTGCAATTACCGATAGATAATAAATACTGTAAATTACGTAAAACTGTAAATTACTAGCTGATGGCAGTGGCTTCGTCCGCGTGGATTTTGAGGTATTCTGACTGGCCCGCGGGAAACTTTTGATTTTCCGGGATGAAAAGTAAGTAGCCTATATGTTATTCCAGACTATAATTTATCTCCGTGCCAAATTTCATCCAGATCCGTTCAGCCGTTCTAGCGTGATTGAGTAACAAACATCCATCCATCCATCCATACATCCATATATCCATCCAAACTTTAGCATTTGTAAAGTAGTAAGTATAAGTATACTTAAACGTAGTATAGATTATAAAATATGGTTTCGAAAATTGTTAAATCAATTAAAGAGTATTCTAGGTATGTAATTGATTGTTTTTGTATTATTAATTTTAACAATGAATTCCATTATTTACCTTTATTTAATAAAACAATAATTAGTTTGGAGTTTTACTAAAAATAACTAAAGAATTTTAATTCACAGGGTACGTTTTATAGCGTTTTTTGTCACATATCTAGTTGTAATACTCATTCATACTTGATGTATGTTGAGTTAATATTTTTCAGAAAATATTATGATGGTTAAATAAATATAATAAATTTACAATATATAATTCAATAAATAATTCAAAATACAATAAATAATTCATACTCTCGCGTCTTAACATCACAAACGACATTATTTTCAACACGTCTCTTATTCATACTTACAATAGAACCAAGACATTTATGTACCTACCTACGAGGGTGATTGAGATAAGCACCTAGATCGACGCCAACATTCTTTTTAACAAGGCCTCACTTCAGCTACCGATTCTGCTAGGCTAACTGATCAAGTGATCAATTCGAATATATAAGAAATAACAAAATCATTGTTAGCGTAAATTTGAATTGTTGGTGTGCTATTCCGTACTTATACTGTTCTATGTATTGCGCCATGGCAACACATTCTTTTTATGACTGTGTAGTGTGTACATAAACAATATTATACGTGCATTGCTGGACGACTTACAGCAAGCTGCACTAATGATCTGAAGAAAGTAATAGGCCGTTATTATATAGTAGTAGGAAGGCGAAAGACCTAGTCGGTAGTTGCTATCGAAAAAGCATTCTTTTATCAGATTTCTTTATAAGTAATTAGCCCGCATAGTAACTTCGGGCGGGTTGAGTCATGTTGAATATAGAAGGTTATGTATAATTAAAACTGCAAGAATCCTGTCCTTCACGTCAAATAATCACCTCCTGCCAATTGTTCCTATTAATCAACCAGTTATTCAAGATGAACAACATAAAAAGCTGCTTCTTTGAAAACGGATGCAAGTTTGAGCAGCGCCTAACAATTAATAATTATATAAAGATAACTAGCTGACAACTGTGACTCTGTTCGCATTGCTAAGCATTAATGTAATTTCTATAAATACTCGTACATAGGAAAAATGTACATACATATAGGCTTTTTAATATTAGAAAAAGGAAATAATCCAGCCCATTAATAAATAACTGAGATTTGTCAGATTATCAGGCTCAAGGACCAGAAACAGAAGAAGAACGATTTCTATTTCTTTTTGTTGTTCTGTCTGTTGTGTATGTTCCTAAATGAATTTGATGAGCAGGTGTGTTTAAAGAAAAAGAGTTCAAACATACGCATTATGATGTACAAACTCACAGAAATGCTGATAAGTTTCAGCATACGTATAGATGCAGATAGATTAATGAGGCGATGTATGATCAAAACGAACGAAACTACGTGAATGTCTACAGGTGTACGCGTTTCCGTCGCATCTAGTCTGTCTCGTTTCATAAAGAGCAACAAGTTCAAACAATTAATGCCGACGGAAATATCCACCCATAATGGCGCGAGCTTCCCTTCCATTATCCAAAAATTACTATTGCAATTTGAATTCGCTGGGCGGGCAACGACGTGATCGCGTTGCAACCGCATTGTCTTTTTCAAATTAAATGCTACATTTGGGGTCTTTAGGACCCCTATTTGGGTATTTCGCGTGTGTTATTACATATTTTTCCTTTGCGAAATGTAATATGAGCAGAGGCACGTGTAGGTACGGCACCTATTGTTATTTTAATTTAGCATCTGAACATGTTTGTATTTATAGAGCGAGACTGCAAATCTTTCAGGTGGCCTAAGTGGCTCATACACGTTCCCTGAGTGAAAACTTAATGGTTTTGTATTCATTTTTATCCTGCTACAAGTTAGCCCTTGACTGCAATCTCACCTGGATGGGTACACTTACCATCACTATGTTGCAGTCTCATAATATTGTAGCGGACTAACTTGGGAGAAATATGGTAGATATGTTAAACCCATAATCGGTTCTACATGGCTCGTACCAGAACGGTAAATCATTTGTCGACACGTCTTTGTCGGTAGGGTGGTTAGTGGTTGTATTAACAGCCACGGCCAAAGCCTCCCACCAGACCAGACCAGAGACAATCGAGAAATTGATCGGGAATCGAACCTGGAACCTCTTACTTAGAAAAACAGAGGGCTCACCCCTTCGCTATAGGGAGATCGTTATACTGACGGTTTTTATTGATGATTATTGGAAACCGATTATCGATTCAGACTTTTATTTCGTAAATTGATAGGAAAACACTGCCCTTTTTTATGAATACATTATGTGATATTTTTCTTGTTGGTACCAAAAGTTATTTCTAAAATATTCACGAGAACGCATTTTATTACAAATCTTGCATACCTACCTACATCGCGATTTGCGTCAATAAATGATGGCAGGCCGTAAAATACCTAATGTCCTTTCTACAAAATCTAAGTTAATCGTTCTCAATTGAAATGTTTATTCTGTGAATATTCTATGTCAATGATTCTGTATCATTCAAATAAATTATTGGATCAAGTATTTCAAAAATGAAATCGCGAAACAGTCCAGATAATTACAAATATAAAGAACAGAGGTAGCATAAGTTACATTGATACACCTATTTGCGTGTTCCGACCATCATAAAATACTTCTGGACTGGTTGAGACTCTATAGTTTTGCCGCTATGATCAATAAAATTAAAGAGTAATCTCATACCTATAAATTTTGTTTACGGATTTCTAGAGACATAATTATAGCAAGTGCGATTTTATTTTGATATTGAATCATAATTATGATTGATTCGATGTTTATAATATAGGGCCCAGAAATTCCAACCGGAAATTAAGCCGAATGCCTTGGGCCTATGACGATTGGCTACTTATAATATTATGCCAATTATTATTTTATAAACAGAAACGCTTAGGGCATTTTACGAACTAAAGTATATTAAAAAAAATTAGGGCGTGTTAACTTTACGCGCGGTTTAATCAAAAATGATTCGGCGAAAGGATTTATAAACCTCATAACAGTATAGTAATGAGTTTTGTTTTCTATGAGCTGGTATGCAGATGAAAAAACTAGCTCTTCTCTTGTAACGACTTCGAAAACGATGAGGGTCTCTAAATATACGTTCTGTTTGGCGGCCCCTTTCAGTGATGTTTGAACGTTATAATAAAGATCTGGGGACCTACGTTAAAATAATTGCTACTGTTAGTGTAACGATCGCAGGCAACTCTGGTTGGTAATACAGTCTTCCGCTTATAGTCAAAATCCACGATACCTAATACCAATAAAAATTAATGCGATCAGAAAAATTTAGATTGTAGCAATGGTTGACATATTATGTTTTACACAGTGGGGCTACTGAGTTGCAAGTTATGGTAAAAGTAAGTTTGATTTCAAAAAATTTAAACTCATATCTAGGCTAAAGCAAGATTGCCTTTTATAAGAAACTAGAGGATGCTCGCGACTTCGTTCACGTGGTATAAGTTTTTTTAATTCCTGTGGGAATGAAATATGTTTTCTAATTTTTTACCGAGAGCCGAAATACCAATTTGCACGAATATCACCTAAAATGACGGACTTTTCTTATTATACATTCGGATATTCTGGGTAGAATTTCTGAAAATTGTAAAACATCTATCTTTGTTTTGAACAGATATCCAAAATATCATTTTTCTTGGTTAAAACATTATTTTCCTCTTTTCTCATCCAGCCACTTCTTCAGCAGTCTAGTAGGCATCAGCCATGGCACACACATACACATACAACACGGCATGGTGTATATTGCACGTACCTAATGCTGCCTGGGTAATAATAATTTCGTACCGTCTTATTTATTAATGTTCCATCATAGTATTCTGAAAGTTGTCAGATTTTATTTTCTTTAGCATCAATATATTAGCTTCTAGCAGAACTAGAGGTATTTGGAGCATCTTGACGAATAATCATAATATTGTTCTAGCAGGTTACAGCGAAACAAGCTTACTATTAGCACAGAATAGGTAATAGTTAGTAGTATATCATGAACTGAACTTTTCGCCTTCGCCTCTAACCAATATTCGAAGTATCAATTTCGATGTTACAATCGCTATCATTATAATTGGTTTCAAAAGCTGAAACTATGTATTGTCTTCTAAAATGCAGGTGGAAAAAAAGGAAACAATTAAGTTTTATAAAAATATTTTGGATTTATTTACAAGAACAACCATCCCGGTTGCTTGTTCAGGATCTCGTCAACTTGTTAGTATGTATTTACTAACAAACATCATCTTTTTTAAATCTTAAATTATTATTAGGAATCTGTCTTAGGGTACTACAACTTATCTATTTACATTAAGTCTTTGTCTCCAAATATAAACGCCAATCTTAATAAAGTTAAACGGAATCATCTTAATCTTAGCTTTTTTCTTGATATAATCTGTACAATAATAAACTATTTTTAAACATAATGACTAGATAGACTATTAAAATTTAACTATAAAACTAAATCTTATTGGAAGCTAAGATAAGGCTACATAAAGGCACAGCATGTTTCAAGTCTTCTACGATATAGCTAAATGCTTAAATGGAACATTAATCGTTTCAGTCTTGGTACTGCTATTTCATCCATGTATGAAATGTAAGCAGTGTTCGGTTGCTCAGTCGCTCGGTGGAATGCATCGATGGGGTCGTTATAGTCCACCATTATCCCCTCTCATTAGGAATATACTGATTGCGCTTAATTAGAGGTTCTCTCAGAGTCCCTTGCGCTCCAACGTTCGAGTCCTTCTTGATGCGAATACTTCTTTTTTTCACAATCAACAAGCCGCTCAATGGCCGCACTTTGATCACCGTAAATCACGATACCTGGAAGAAAGGAAACAAGATTACTTATAGTTGCATTTATTTTGAATTACTTATAAACTTATTTATCCCTATACAACCGACTTGTCGATTCGAGATATCATTCCCATGAAACCCAACTGGTATCACCAGATGTTTGCTTAGCGCTTAGCAAATATTGTAACACGTGTGCCTCCCTCAGCGCCCTTCTATTTCCTCTCGAGATTTCGTCTTCCGGTACAATAAATTAATGGGCGGCGAAGTGGGCTACACATTTTTTGCGAGTTTTAATTTCAGGTTTTTCAATGGCGCTACCGAATTTAAGATGATCTCTAAAGATTGGCCATATGGTGAAAAATATGTGTCGACAGCTCTTATTGACCGGATGCGACGTATTGATTTGAGATAAACAAACAGAAGTTGGCAGTGATGTGAAACCTGTTTCCACTTGCAACAATCAGAGCGATCTCCAAGGACCTGTTGTTATTAGAATACGCCACTTTTTATGTGCAATTTTCTCACTACATGCGGGACGAACCACAAGGTTATTAGGAATAATTGTAGCTTGGCTAGCGAAATAAGAAGCTAAGATGCGGGTTCAAATGCACCTACTTATTGAACCAGTCTTAAATGTTGGATAGTGAAATACCACGAAAAAAAATGTACCTATCCTATAAAGTTTTTATGAAACGACATATTTTAAGATTCGCTATTGTCAAAGACAATCTTTTGTGCCAACGTTATTTAACAATGAATAGTTAAAGTCTACCCGACGACGGTTCAATGCGTAGCTATAATGGTGTATGTGTTTACCTTTTGGCTCGTAAGGCAGAGGGTCCTAAATCTCTTTTGAAATTGTGCAACATAAAAGCGTAGACCTGACCCGGTAGGTAACCGTGACTAACCAAGAGGACAAAAAGCTTAGCATTTTTGATATTTACCTGAGCTTTTTTATACTAACAAGGACGCCGAAAATAATTAAAAGCTAAAATTTATTATCATCTAGATGACAAGAAATTCTCCTAACTATAAAGTCAATAAAGTCGCGACGAAAATGTAAAGTAAGTGATAAGAATTTCGAACTATCAAAGCTCCGGCGCTTATATCAACACACTTAAGGACCCATTGACAAGATTTCTTTATAACCTATCTTATCAATTTATCTTGTAACCTTGTGCCTTATCATTGCCACATTAAGTAAGCCAAGTTCACGAATCACTTTTATAAATATGTTCCATCGAAGTCCTCAATATATTTTAAGCAACAGCACATTTTCCATTATTAAAACAAAGATAAAACATGTAACTAACCTTAAATCATTGTTGCTGCCACCAGGATATAACATCAAGCAGCTCTTCATCTTCTGGGCTCATCGGATCGTAGGAATCGTAGGCATCATGACAAGTAGGTCCCACTGAACCTTCTGATATGAGTGAAGGCGCAGGAGAGTGGGATTTGTCGGATGAAGGAGGCGTCTGAGGTCCACTGCTATTTAAACCCAGGCTCAGCTGCCCATCTGAACACCCCTCATCACTCTCTTCCAACAATCGTTTTAAGCTCCTGATGTACTCAACAGCTAGCCTCAAAGTATCCACCTTGCTCAATTTTCTGGAAGACCCTCTGCCGCCTGCCAGAGCAGCCGAAACAGCCGACGGAATATGTTGACGGAGCGCTGCAAATCCATTATTAACTTGTTTCACTCGATTTCTTTCCCTTGCATTTCTTCGAGCCACAGATGCAGGTTGGGTAGGGTATGGCTGGTGGAGATACGTCTTCTTTTTGCACCGCGTCGTGTCAACCGGAGCAGGCGCCAGTCGTCTCGGGCCGGGAGACTGCAGTTGCGTGAGCTTTTGGTTGACACCGAGGTTTTGGTATGCGTGAATCGCCGCCATGGGCATCGCGAGTGTATCGATAGTAGGTCAAGTGGAGCGCACGTGTGCGTGCCGCGGAGGTTGCCGGTGGATTGGCGGAGGTGGCGCGCACCCCCGACTCTAAGTAGCGCGGCGGCGCGCGGCGCGGTGGGGCGCGTGCCCGGCGCGCGCGCACGCACGGGTCTACGCTCCCCCCGCTTCGGCTACTTGCTGCACGTTGCCCGTTGATCAAAATACACCGGCACTTATTATGCCACTAGATTTGCCCGCGATGCTTTTCGCGTTGTAGTTTTACACTATCATAGTCCGTAGTAGACTTTACGATCCTCTAGATTTAGTAGAGGCATGCTTAAAAGAGAATTATTTACTTAGTCAAGCTGAATTTAATTTCAAAAACTTTAATTTTCAAATAAGCAAACTAATCGTTTTAAAACGATCATTTTTAAAGTTTCTCGAATAAGATGCTCATAAAATAATAAGTATTATTTTATGAGCATCTTATTTGAGCCTTTTTATTATAATCTACAGAAATAAATTTTTACATACCTACCATTTAATTTTATCTTGTAGGTAGAATAAGCTCGCCCAGCTATTGTTAGTGGTTGTTGCTCATAATTACCCTGACCATTACCTTGTTCGGCGGACGAGATTCGTTCCAAGAGGTTGTTAGGCAAAATAGACGCTGTATAAGATGTCACGGGCGATATTGTGATCCTGATAATGTTGAGCTTACATTAACTAAAGCTGTTTATTGCAGAAATTTATAATCTCATGTACCTACGTACTACGTAGGTCCTATAATATTATCATGTTCATAGTTAATAGAGATATTTTGGGCATAACTGACTGTCCTATGAGGTGTTAAAGTTATTCTTGATGGTAACATATTATTCTCTGAATAATGCCGATTTTCTTTTTACCTGTGATTGAAGTCGGAAAAGAGACCTTTTAAGAAAAAAACTGTGAGTAAAATTTCTTTGTAAAAATCTGTTTGTGTGCAATAAAAGTATGTACCTATATTCATTCATTTATGCATTCATTATCTTAATTTATATTATTATATTGAAATCTCCTATTGTCAATGGGAAAGTGTCTTTCTTTGTTTGTTTGTCCACAACGGAGGAAATGATCGCTGTGATTGATGTGATTTTGATGATGAAGAAATGATATAGGCTACTTTATAGACTTCCCGTTCTTTATTCTCTGGGATAAAACGTTTTCAAATTCGGGATTTCCAAAAACCTAAATGAAGTCGCGGGCATCAGCTACAGTTAAGGCATCACCTAAGTTCCTATTAATAAGGCGAGTTGTGCTCACGAAATCAAAACGATGGCGCAGGCGTGGTGCGGGCAGAGGGGAAAATGAGCAAGCGCTTCTCGAAAAACCGGCATATATTCGAAAACAAAAAATACATATTTTCCAATTTTATAAAAATTAATGATACAACGGATGTGATTTAGAATTTGAATGTTATATTTTTACAGTAAATTATACTTTTCAATGGGGAGAAAAACTACTTTGTAAGATAAGGTACCTATGTACTTTCAAAGGTAGGATAAGAGGAATGTTTGAATTTTTTTTATGCATTGAAGTTGTTTAAATTGTGTTTTGGGATGATACACTTGAAAACATCATAATAAATTTTTCTCAATCACACGTAGGTAAGCCACCGATTACAATAGATAAACTGCTTTAGAAACCCCCGTTTTAACGATTTTACCCTATGACAGAGCCTTAATACTCGCGAAGTAGCCTGCAAAAGCTAGTTTAATCTTTACTTCAAGTTAATTGTCTATTACTTGTTCCAGTTTTTCTTGTACCTACTATGTGGTTAATAGGGCAACATGTCTGATGGATTTTGTAATCTGCTCCATTATTATCGTGCTATTCTAAGCTTAAATTATCCTTTCCCGTCAAAGTTGTTAATGGGAGCGGTGCGCCTACGCGCCTGCGTAGGTACCTACTAGACAGGTGCGTGTGGGAACTTGGAATATCAAAGCCTAACTTAGACATCACTTTTACTTTAGCGTCGGCTGTAAGTTATTCAGTGACACTGCAAAGGAATGTTAATTGATTTTTATCTCATTCTTTTGTGTTGAACTTCTAGTCTAAGCTTAGATACATAGGTACAAAAATCAATGTTTGCTACCTTTTATTTTTTGCCTTTGAGGTCTAAAAATTGAAACGTAAGCGTCCAATATAAAATGACTATTCTCAGCTATTGTACTTTCAGTCCTTTTTCTATTTAGTAAATTTTGGGCTTATCCCAAAATTTTGCCGCAGATTTGATTTATAAGCGTGAGAGATCAATTAATATATGAAAATAGAGTAAGAATCATCGTCAACCGTCGTTGTCACCGCTTTTGATGAAAAGTACAAAAAATCCCGGGGAAGAATATATACGGCTACTTTGTATCCCGGAAAATTAAAGGGAATCGCGGGAATCAAAAAACCTTCTTTCACGTGGACGAAGTCACGAGCATCGACACGTTCGGTTTAAAGACATTTATTACTCAAAAAGAACATAAAAACGTTCACTTATATTGAGAATTAAACATTTAAAATTTAGTTAGTATCTATGTAGGTACATTAGTACACGTTGGTTAGAGAAAACACAAAAGAGGTTAACCGGTTGTTTCTTGATACAAGTTTTGGATTTTTCCAGTCTGATTCGAGGTCCAATAAAGGGTTCATGATATTAGCAATTAGACTTTGAATTTAATGTTTCAATTACAGATTTACAAAAAAAAAAAAATACAAATCAATTTCGCAATTATCAAGTTTCAACCATCACTGGTGTAAGTAGGTAATAATCGTGAAAAGCGTGCAAGAAACTGAGAATCAGAGCCACAATTGTGAATATTCTTACACAAGTATGAAGCGTATTAAAATCTTTCTAGTAGGACACAAGTTATAGGCGAATAAGCAGATGGGCAGCTGTGTATAAATACTGTCAAGTGTCAGGTTATAGACGACAGGTGGGCAGCGTGTGCGCAGTGCGACACCGTACGCGGCGCGTTGCGTCATCCGTGACGTCGCTCACTAATAATGACCTCTATTTTTAGTTGTATAGGTTTTACAGTCTTTATATGTGTATTTGTACGTATGTCTGTATATCTATTCCCACATTATTCCAAATTATTTATTATACTAGATGATGCCCGCGACTTCATCTGCGTGGATTAAATTTTTTTGATTCACGTGGGAACTATGTAATTTTCTGGGATAGTTTAAGTAGTATATGTCCTTCCCTGGGATACAACCAACCACTGTAAAAATCATCAAAATCGGTTGAGGAGATGGGCCGTGAAAGGCGTAATTGACAGACGGACAGACACACTTTCGCATTTATAAAATTAGTATGGATTATTTATTATTTTGATATATTTTGTGCATTTTTAATGTATCATTCCGTTCCGTTGCAGTAGGTAATAAATTATAGGAGTGAATAAATGTTTTTTTGTAGGATAGCCGTTCTGGTAAAAAACGCCATATTATTATTATCACCATGAAAAATTAATCATATTATTATAATCCTAATCGTCAAGTTGAGGAACTTACTGAAAGATTCTCTGACAGATTTTCCTCAGTGATATAAGTTGGCAGTTTTTCTTTTAATAAATATTTACAAAAAAATCTCAGGTCGTATAGCACAGGTGCGTAGCGTGTGCGCAATGTGACACCATGCGGATCAGACTACGTCATCCATGACGTCACGCACATGTTTTATTCATACAGCTCCCGTTTTGGAGGTACCAACACGTCATAGGTACTCTATAAAGTGCCGCTTTGTAGAGTAACCAATTAAAATAGCCCCGCCCCTTACAACTGTATCGAAACAATTTCGTTAAGGAAGCTCATAGAAGATTACTTGGCTGGGCAGCATTTGGAAAATTAAATCAGGCCTTCTAATCATTAACCTCAATGATCAGCAGTAAACATCCACAGATTGAACTGATAATGGACATGGTGAATCCGTTTCTTCGTTTGGAAGGAGTTCCGGTAAATCCTGTTCCGTTAAAACAAATCTAAATGAATATTTTTCAGTTTCTATACCCACTCATTCAATCAATTATTGAATTATGTGTTTTACCGATTCACTTGGAATTAAGTCCTTTAATTACCAGATCTTATTTAATTGGATTGTTCCTCATTTGACCTATTTTGATATTACCTTAATTTAAAGTAAATACATAAACTACATTAATATTAAATATAATAATTTTTCAAAACACCTTTTCATCCCTTAAACAGAAACGCTGTCGCCATCTGTATTCAACCCGTAATATAAGTTAACCAAAATCGCTACACTTACACACCCTGCTACCTGTTCCAACCCCATAAATAGTTCTTCGTGAATTTTGTAGGTGGAGCGCAGCTACCATTTTGATTTCCATAAAATGTTATATCGTGTATCGTAGTACTGTTTAATTTAAATCAAATAATTATAACTTACATGTATCATGATTTTGTGTTAGTAAATTTTTCGAGTTTTTTTTTCATACTAGATATTTACTTCAATAAACCTTTTATTTTACACCCTGATTTTTGTAAAGATTATGTCTAATATTTTAGGATAAATAGGTACCCTACGCTCGGAATTAAATCTATTTCCGGCTGTAATTTCTTTCCAGTTCGGTTCGGATCTTTACTGAATAAGTAGTAAAAAATACAACACACGGATTTCGGAATTTTGAACAAAATATTGTAACCTAATTTCGTGTTTATTCGGTAGGTATGCACAATATTTCTTACAATGTATTAATTCATTTAATGAACCGCATCTTCGATCCGATATGGCCCATAAACGAGATCCAATCGGCCATATTCGTAAAGTTGTTGAAATCAATCATGAAACTTTCTTCAACACATAAGGCGATAAAGTTTAATACCATAACGTGCAGTAGCTAACGACCAATTAGTAGAATATGGCACTCCTGATTGGTCAAGCCTAATCTTTTATGCTTGAATTATGAGCAAAATTATATACAGTAGGTACTTTTAAACTTCTCATTTATTTATACATGGTCATAAATCTCCTGCCAAATATTACATTTTAAGAAATGAATTATTACTGAAGACATAACGTACCAGAATTAATGCATGGAGTATTTAAATGTTGAATACTGCTCTGTTATTCATTGTGATGAACACCAAAATGTTAGATAGAAACATTATTCCTTTGATTGTTTAGTTTTGGCCTCAATTCAGAACTCAATGGTTCTGGCCGTAAGATCTACGCTTGAATATTTTTGTCTCAAACTAATAATAATAATATTTCAAAGTATTAATGTTCCTAATTGTGCTCAGTTATTTACATTAAGTTAGGCTTCCATTGCCAGCTTTGACGTTCTGTAGACAATATATAATTTAATTCTCAATTTTTTTTGGAATTTGACAGAATTTAATTGGATTACAAAGCCTTTGCTTAATGGAAGGAGGTAACCGGCCACGGCTGCCAGAGCTCCTTTATTATACGGACATTTTCAGTGTGCGCTCGTTGTAATTACGTTGTCATTCCCTGAATTTATTGATATCTTTAATGGCCGTGTCGGTTACGCTTCTGGATTCGTCACAGCTTGCGTAAAGTATGATTTTGTTTAAAATGGTCATCAAATTTAAAGACTTAACAGTATGCTCGGAACCAATCATTAACTTAATGTAGGTACTCATAATTATATCAATATTTAGGCTTTACTTTTATAAAATCTGTGACTGAAATTTGATACATAATATTTTACACGGACTCTCCAGAATGATTGTTTGTTGTGGTTTTCAGTACCTATATTATACGAGTAATATATAAAATTCAAAGTCAAAACCGCTGGGGCTAGAAACTTGAAATTTTGACAGTAGGTTCCTTTTGTGACGTAGGCGCTCACTAAGGAAGGATTTTTCAAAATTCGAGGGGTTGAATGTTTGTATGAAAGTCCGTCATTTCTCAATTTATATCCATGAAACTTGGTATTCAAACTACCGGTAATAAAAATACCGGTGTGAAACAACTAATAATTGTTTCACAGTTTTTGAAAATTCTACTCCCAAAGGGGTAAAATAGGGGTTGAAAGTTTGTATGAAAGCCCTTCATTTCTCAAGTTATAGCCAATGAAACTTAGCATTTGGGCTTTAAGATAGATATGCAGAAGTACGTGTGTCACAGTTTTTCAACGGGTAAAATAGGGGTTGAAAGTTGGTATGAAAGTCATTCATTTTTCAAGTTAAAGCCATGAAACTTGGTATTTGAGCTATATTAATATGAAGAAGTACGTGTTTCATCATTTTTGAAAATTCGATCCCCAAGGACGTTATATAGAGAGTTTGTCCTTCAATCACGCCGCAACAGAGCAACGGGTCAACGTGATTTTTGCATGAATATAGTTGAGGACCTGGAGAGTGACATAGTCTACCGGAATTATACCAGAATATTATGGAACCCCTGTGGGAAAATAACTTAAACCACGCGGACGAAGTCGCGGGCATCAGCTAGTCTATAAATAAAATAAAACGCGTAAACTTATAATATGCCAGTTTTAGTTCCTTTAGAAGCCAATTCTTCCCGTCGATTAGAATACGTGCTTTGATGACAACCATAAGATATTACTTATAAAATAAGTTACAAGATACAAAATGACAAAGCGGCGACAGCAGACACAGACAGATACCGATTGTCATCGAAACAAATACTGCGCTGCGCTCTCTCGGCCTCTAAATTATACTCAGTTGCGGCAATAATTTCTCTAGTCATCTAGAAGGCTATCATTTACCGAATAACAATAAAAAATAAAAAAGGCATCGCACATGTATACGGGCATTAGCGTTGTTGGGCGCAAATATCGGAGGCGAGTGTATAATTTTGTGTTTGCTGACACCGGGGCGCTGCGCTTGTTGCCATTCCACAATATATCACAGGGGCACGTACGCGCCATAGTATATAATTCGTATAATTTATTGCACATCTCCTAGTAGTAGCGAGACGGGACACGGTTAATAGTGGATAACCACGCGACATACGCGTTTATGTACAGTCGAGTCCAATATGCCTCGAGCAATGCAAGCCCAGCGTTTAGCAATTCATGTCAAATGAACTATAAGCGGTCGCTTCTTACCTTGATTGTTGGTTAATATTGATTAATGGTTACAGGTAATAAATGTATATAATGGGATCTTATTCTACACGTTTATTTAAATTGAGGGCACACGTCATGATATTGAGTATAATAGCACGCGACATTGCAAAACAGAATGCTACAAAACAACTTTAGGGCTATCTGAATTGGCACACATGGGACATAATTGCAAGAACTCTAATATGGCAATGGATAAAACTTCAATATTTATGCTAAAATTTGCTGAATAATGTCCCATCCAGTTCCAGGCGCAAATGTATTAACAGTAATAAAATTATACCTACGTTCGTTTTGCAAATCGTAGCATAAAATAATCGTCGTCCAGAGATTCAGTCGTCATACCACTGCCATATTCATGCCGAATTTTCTAATTCAATTGAGTAGGTACGTTTGGCAAAGATACTATAAATTAGGAGAAATCTATACTGATACATTAAATTGACAAATAACTAATTAAAATAAGTTATTTGGCAATTAAAATTTCAGTGGGTGTGGAAGCATAGGTTTCTGATGTGATCTCGGAAATACCATTCTTGTTTTTGGTCTATTATGCTAATTTAATTGGCTTCTTATCATCGAAATACATTTTTCTTTAACTGTACCTTACTGACGTTCCACGGCGAACAACGTTTTGCGTTTTAATTTATTTGTATCGTAATAAAATTGCGCTATGCAGTGATGGAGGAAAAGAAACTACCTGTTATATTAAACTAGCTGATGCCCGCGAATTCGTCCGCGTGTATTGAGGTTTTTTGGTTCCCGTGGGAACTCTTATTTCTTTCCAAATTTCCAAAAATTAGTCTATGTGTTATTCTACAGTATAATCTATCTCTTTACCAAATTCCATCCAGATCCGTTCCACTGTTCTGGCGTGAGTAACAAACATCCATCCATCCAAATTTTCGCATTTATGATGAGTATGGTTGTTTTTAACGTACTCGTACCAAACTCTCGGTTTAAGTATGACTCTCTTTGTTTCATTCATCGGGCAAAAATTATGGAAATGAAACCAATTTTGATATTTTACGTAGACAGGCAGAGAACTATGTAAGAAATGATTGAGGTTACGTTGTATTTCGGGCAAATAAAGTGTTTATACGATCAGCCTCCAGATAAAACATGATTGCTTGTAAATAAATAGAACAAAATTTAAACTATATTTTTCAACTGCTGCCTTCACGTCTTATTGTCGTAGTTTTCGTTTAAATTAGTTAATCCAGCAGCCCATGCACAATCAGTGCGACAAAACTATCTCACGGTTTTCTCATCGAATAACACTGGAAAGCCGCGAGAGAGATAAAGTGTAAAATGAAACATAAAAAGGAAAAATAAAGCTTCCTCAATGCGAGGAACTCCAACACGTACTTGACCTGTATTTATATGTTGTAACCCTTTAAGTCAGTTTTAAAAGATTTAATTTATCTCATCCTCTTTATGAACCCTACGTGTGCCAATGTGCTCAATGAATTTAACCTGTCATTACAATTAAGGAGTAATTACTTTACGACGACGTCTTAAAAAGTCTGAATTGATTTATTTCTTGCTTTGAGCTTGATTTATTCCAACTATTTTAAATTAGACGACGTAACGATTATATCGAAGTTTCACTAACACACGGACCAACTTTTCCAGCACAAGTTATGTGTGATTCCGTGCGTCTTTACAACTTGACCAATTATGCTTAACTGTTCCTATAAGTCCCTTATTTCCATGGCATTCTTATTCTCCTATTAGAAATCGACAGGTTACCTATGAATTCTTGTTTGAACAGAATCACATAAACGGCATTTCCACCTATATTGTTTTAAAATAGGAAAACGGGCAAAAAGTTACAAATTATCCTTTTTATAATATTTTTACCATCCAATTGTTCAACTGGTTCTAATTAACGTTTCGGGGCCAAGCCTTTTGATTAAGCAATGCCTAAACTGGTTTTTTTTTAATTTGTGGCTTAATGAAATAATCCCTAATTTATTGGAATCTTATTAGCTGTAATAAGGTAGTCTGTTGTTTTTATTGAGCAGGTGTATAGATTACGCACTTTCTATGATGGACCAGTTTGTAGTGACAACGGGTAATTTCAAAGCAGTAGCCGATCATAATAACGTTATAAATAAAACGTTTTCACTATTTAGTTTCAACAAATTTTCCTAATCATCTCGATTATGAAACGATATAGTTTTCTTATAACGTTTTGTATAACAAAATAATTAATATGATAATCGCTTGATAGCTGAACATCTGCCTACGTGGAGTTTGAAAATGTGATGTCAAACATATGTATATTTGCATATTTGTCGTATTGATGGTGTAGTTTATTTCTGCTTTAGTCTATTAATTAAGTTTCAACATAGAAACTTGCAATAATTTCACATTAATTTCCCATTTGTGTTCAGGCCTCTCTATCTTTGTAGAACAAGATAATATTTTATGGTGTAAGCAGTTCGAATTTGCGGGTCGACTAAATACCAAAAATACATTTTTACAGGCCAGTAGCTTATTGAGTCATCAAATCACGCAGCTGATTTACGACATCGCATATTTCACGTCAACTTACTTGAACTTGTATAACTTAGGTATAGGTATTGTACTCAGGCCTAGGGCTTCAGAAAATATTTTAATTAAATAGGTACCTATCTTTACTAGCATTGCAATAGCAGAAGAGCATTGCACGAAAAATTACTCTTATAAGATGCTTTGCGAAAATCGCTTAGTCAAGTCGATATGTTGAACCGGCATACTATTAAAATGGAATGATTACATAAAAATAATTAAAGTATAGTACTCAAAAGTCTTAGTACTAAAAAGAAACCTTGTATGTAAATCAAAAGCGCTGTAAAGTAAGCTCTTATATACTAAATACTAGTAGGTACACCGGTAAGTAAGTTTAATCTAAGCACTACCGTATCGGATAGCAATTTCGCGACAAGCGTAGGCCAACCTATTGTTACGCCATACTCTGCGATTGGCAGACATTCACTTTGCCTTGCCTTCGCTCCTCCAATCACGGCGAGAGGCTCTAGTTAGGCATAGATATTATTTGCAAGACCAAGAGTTGTTAGTGCTACGCGTGCGTAGTGTATGTTACTGTAGAGTTTTCCTTATAAGATTTATGTAGCCTGAATAGGTAGCTCGTTTGGCTGATCGTTCGAATATTCTTATTGGAATCAAGTCACTGACTAAAACCAAACTTCGTACAGCTGGTATCCATACTTCCATAGCCATACTAATATTATAAATGCGAAAGTGTGTCTGTCTGTCTGTCTGCTACGCTTTCACGGCCCACCTGTTCAACCGATTTTGATGAAATTTAGTACAGGGATAGGTTGTATCCCGGGGAAGGACAAAGGCTATCCCGGAAAATTAAGGAGTTCCTGTGGGAATCGAACAAACAGTCCACGCGGACGAAGTCGCGGGCATCTTCTAGTTTTATTTATATAAAAATAAAGTTTTCTTATTAAAATCAACTTGCTTATCAAGGACAATGCAAAATATTGTGAAACGTAAAGTACGTCTGTAAGAGCTATGTGTTTTTTTTTTGTTTTTTCTGTATCTAGTTAATAGGTACTAATAGAACGTACCTAGGTAGGTACTTACTAAAGTGACCCTTTCCTTTCCATACTATTATGCTGAGATCTTTAGTGCGTACTTTGACTTGGCTCAAACTTTACTCAGAGTTAAAACGAGATGGACTTATGCGAGTAACATAAATCTGTCTCGTTTTGTCATGTCTTAAGTCTAAGCAAAGTCAAAGTTGGCTCTATAGATCTCAGCATCAGAGCCTAGTTAGAGTGTGGTCTTGTGTGCTAGTATGTTGAAGAGTCAGGTATAGTCGTCGCTTGTAGACTTTACCTGCTGCCTTATGTTAACAGACAGTCAGGTTGACGACCTTTTTGATCGATGTCATAGTGGCGTGCACAGTATTCGGAGCCGGGGTAGGCATTGGTTATGTAGATACCTATTTTTAGGCAGGGCATGATGAAAACTAAGCATTGACCTTTTTTTACTAGGGTAAGCAATGCTTTTATGCCTCTATGTCGTGCACGCTACCAGTAGTCCGATCTTTCTACGGAAGACTTATTAAGGCTATTCAAAATTATTTCTAATTAGAAAATAAATGTAGATATTAAAATGCAATCTGTATATTTAATGAGACTGTAAGCCACACTATAAATACTTACAATTAATACAATTATTTAATAATTTTAAGTAGTCCTATAATAATTCACAAAATTTAATATAGTTCAGGTATAAAGTCCACAGAATCTTTTTGGGTTGCGTATCGAAGTTTTATTTTGCGAGAGTGAATAACAACTTTGCTGCAGAAATGTAACAAACAAAACAAGACAGATTTTCTTGTCCTAACACAGGAATAATATGATGAATTAAAGTACTTTCGCCTCCGCAAAAGAATGTAATTTTGAGCTATCTCTCAAGTCTAGATGAAATACACCCATTAAATTGAAATTAGCATACTAAATTTGTAACACGATACGCACTATGTAACACTGCACCCCCGTTGCCTCCTATAAATAGGTACATAGTTGCGAAGACGTTAAGGCTCTCGTCTCATTAATTCATTCTCACCTTATATTTCTTGCTAGATCTTGGAACCATGTGTCCATTGCCTCTTCCTTTTCAGACCAGGTCGCATTTGGAAACCTCGCAGCTTTACGTAGTTTAGTAGTAGCATATTCTGTGGTAGTAGCGTAGTTTTAATAATCATTACGTTACTAATTTTTTAATTAAACAAATACTTTTGAGTTTTGACGTTAATAGTAGATTAGTAGCCAAGGGCTGTAAGGCATCAATTGCAGCCCGAGTGTGCTCGTGCGCCTATAGTTCGAGGGTGCAATTGATGCTTACACCCGAGCTAACTACTCTGCTTTACATCTCGATTGTGAGGTAAGTAGGTCCTTATTACCCCCAAATGGAGCTTGAAGGTGACCAATTAGCGCTCTAGGGTAATAATGTAGCTAGAAAAGCCCTAGGGCGGTAAGTAATTAAAAAAAAAACTCTTCACTCTTTCAAAAAGTTCGCGTACATCTAACCATCATACTTTTTTTAATTACTTACCGCCCTAGGGCTTTTCTAGCTACATTATTACCCTAGAGCGCTAATTGGTCACCTACAAGCTCCATTTGGGGGTAATAAAGACCTACTTACCGAATATGAGAGATGTAAAGTTTATTAATAACCCAGTTTGATTAAATTAATTTTGAGTTTGAGTTGTTTAATTGTGTCATAGATTTTCATTGTCTAGTAACTATTTCAAGGAAAAGTCAACAACACGGACGGAAATTATCTACTCCATCTCCGTCAGGCAGGCAGAAGAGTAGTTAAATGTCTAGGTGACGTCCACGACTAATCTGCCAATTTATACTGTAGCTATAATCTAAATTTACAGACTACAGAATTGCTTAGAGGAATCCATTACGTCATAATTTTAATGATGATTTGACGTCTTGATGCGAACAGAATTGAATGAAGTGGAAACAGACAAAATGCTTGTTTAAGCATTTACGAGTATCATACAAGCGATAGGTATCATGAGATTCAAATCTAAACAAATACGAAGCGTTTTAAGGCCAAAGTAAAAAAAGGAATGCGCCAAATAAAATATAAAAAATATATTATTTATAGATTAAGTAATAAATTATAGAAAATAATTTCATTTTTGTGCCTTTTGGTGTTAAATGCTGGGGCCGAGGAGCGATGATGCTAGATCCTTTTTTAAGGATCTATCTTCTCGTCTCACAGAGTCCACAGGTGACCGGAGGGCTGGCAGTTACCTAGGCCAACATATAAGTTTGTCTATTCAGAAAGGTAACGCAGCCAGTGGTTTACATGATTTATTTAATGTTTAGTTTTTAATTTAGATTTAAATGTATTTTATCGTTTTAATTTGTTATTTAATAGATATAAACTTTAATTACTATTATTTAAGAATTTAGCATTATTAATTATTGTATTTTACTATATACCTACCGCTCTGAATCAAATGATATTACATTGAAACTAATGACTATTTAGCTTCTGTGTATGCAGTAGATTCTTTATACTTCGGGGATCCTGAGATGGTGGAATGGCAACATTGGACCGGACAACATTGAACGCATCCTTGTATGGCAGTCGTACTTATTAAGCCCAACATGGTTTCTTCATGGCATCGGAATCGCATGGCGGTACAATTTTGTCACTTGGGAGGTTAAACCTTCGACCAGACCAGACCATATACAATTAATTCCCAATTTTAACGTTTAAACTATCGTGAGTGATATTCACTTTAACTATACTAGTTTCGAACCCGTTCGGGCCCTTATTCGTGAGCCTGCTCGCGCGACGCGGTCGCTGTCACCCGTAACCCGTGAGTTTATCCGGTAGTTATGTGTAGTCAAAATTTCAAATTTGGCTATGCTGGGGCCCGGTACCTCCCATTCATAAGACGACAGAGCTTTCCACTGGATCTGGCATTTCAATCACAAACACTAACATTCAAGTCACGTACGTTTCTTGGCTTCCGAATACGCGTCACTATGGAATAGTGGTCGGAACTTTTACTTTTGTACAAAAAATCTCATTGAATCGTCACGTAGTACTGATTTCACCGTCATTACAGAAACGTGTGATAATCTCTGACAAGTTGGCGCCAGATTTTTATTGTTCCCCGTGATCCTTCCGTGATTTAGATTTGGACGTGTTTTGTTTTGTAATAGATTCCAAAAAAAGGTAATAATGGTCGCATGATAAAATTTTGTGATCGTATTCGTTATTAGGGTTCTATTTAGGGGTCTAAAATATAAAAATAAATTGCTTGAGAAAAACATCGTGTAACAGAAAACTTTTTTTGCATATTGGCGTAAGTAGGTACCTACTCTTTACCGCTTCAGTCATTAAACCATATTATTTTATTACCATATTTATTTTATTACTACCCTCAATACATTACAACTATAATCGAATCTATCGTAGTAGGCAACATTTCCAGCAAAAAGTACGTAGGTAAAAAAAAATGAGGTTCATCAAGAGTTTCTGTATTGACTAATCCGTCTTCCTGCATTATTTGTCCTGTAGTTCTTCTTCTCGGTCGTTTTCTTCATTGCCGTCATGTCCTCGGCTTTTCGCATCGCAGTATGTAAGCGGGAGGCCCATGAGCGACTTGACCTGGTCAGACCAGTGGACTAGGTGATCGGCCGCGTGGTCTTTTGCCCTTCCCGACGACTGTGAGTTTATCCAGTTTACTATAGTTGTTAGCAATTAATTAGCTCACCTTTTGTCCACAAAATACCCTTAAACTACGTCAGAAACTTTTTGTTGATCTCTAATTGTTACTTGACCTGCATTTTAAATGAAATTCAAATTTACATTAGATAAATAAATCATCCATACTAAAATCATACAGTAGTCACTTATAAAAATAAGAAATATACGGAACCACGTGGTTATTTTATACAATGCTACACACCACTGTACGATATACCTACGTGTATATTTTTGTCACAAGCTTATTACAATCTTACCCGTAGTGACAATTAGATAATTAGAGATACATTTTACACGTAGATTAATTACAGCAATCACCTAAAGAAAAAGAATTGTACAATAAACATTATTACAGTGGAGTAGGAGATGGACGTGGAGTGAATGGACTGAATATATGGATGGATAAGTTATTTTGTTGTGTCTTACTTGCATAGGTACATTTTAAATGTTTTATTTGTTCTAAGGCTCGAAACACATTGTGGCAGTCGAAGCCCGTCAAAGCAAAGCTACTGACTCTACGCTACTCTAATTATTACAAAGTTAATTATACTTTATCTCTAAGTAGCTCGCAGTCGCTTCCCACATGACGTACATCGATGTTGATTTTACTTTATTCCATTCATTAGGAGACCTGGTTGCTGCGCTTTGACTGACTGACTGCGCTAGCGCCGATATGACTAGAGCCTCACATCTTAGATAAAGAAGAAACAAAAACCCAAAGTAATTAAACATAAATTTTAATAAACTACGACAGTGATTTAAAAAAGTTTATGTAGTCAGTGATCATCTCTATTCAAAGTTGAAAGTGTTCCGTCCCTAAAATAAAAATGTCCATAAAACTAATTAGCAATCTAAGGTTTACGGGGCTATAAATAAATAAAATAGATCCCGAATCTTGGGTTCACATGGGTACCGTCGGTTATTGTCTTTAGGCTGTTGATTGAGACATCTCGACTAATTAAAAAGCTCAAATCGAATCGTACGTGGATCATTAGTATGCATGAATGTGTAAACGGAAGTCTACGGCAAAACGTTGAATATTTTCCTGATCTAAGACGAAATTATTGAAGAGGTATACAGTTCTAGGAATTGGGGGGTTTTATGTGCCTACTTTTCTATTAGCCATAAAAATTAGTCATGATTATAGTCTTCACAGAAATTCCTTTGAAACTTTGTTAGATAGATATAAAGCTCAACCTTGATATAGTTTTGTAAGCCTACCAATTTTTGCCGATAAAAAAGGTACTATTAAATTTCTATTTTAGGTTGGTCGTGAATTTGGAATGTCTGATATCGAAGGTACAGTAGGTACGTTGTGTTTTGCTTTGGGATTTTTCTACAAAAAGCGAGTAAGGTCGTAAACCAAAATGTTTTGAGTATTGTAATTTATAATAGTCAACTGAGCACTGTAGTTTAATACTTCAATTTTTAATTTTTTACTATATGTTTTGTTCAAACACCACAACTATGTATAATATTACCTACAATCTAACCGAACCTATTCGCAAAAACCCAAAACGGGTGTAGGCCTAGGTGTAGATGTGTGCAACATTCCAACACCATCAGAGAAGGCTTATCACATACATACATCTTATTATTAAAATTGTATGCCGCCATTTATACGCCACTACTCAATAATCGTAAACAAAAACTACACCAGTATGATGATAATGAGTTATTGATGAAACTTCGAGTAATTAACATGATGACGCCATGGGGCGCTATAGACGATGCATAAATAACACATCTATTTCAATCATTATCCGGTAGATGGGGATAGAAATCGATTTACCGCTCCTTGGGTATTCCCCACATGACATCGGATCAGCGGGAAGTAGATGGCTGGTAGACTTTTGATATCGATAAAACTGCATATATAATAAAGGATTTAATTAATAGATGTTAACAAATACGACACTATATAATAATAATTATGCTGCTATAAAGTTCTAAGTTACAAATTTAACTAATTTAAAAAGTACTTTAAGGCCCACTTGACCTTAGATTGTTTGAAATTTTTTAATACTCTCATTTTCTGGCATCTACAATAATATGTTTTTGCCAAAAAGTGTCAGTACTACAAAATTTTACTAAATCAGTAAAAAGGTCCTTCTGCAAGCTGTTCAGATTGTCTAGAACAGCTGAAAACTTGATAATAAAAATAATTACGTAATCTTTAAATAGGCATGCTCATACCTATTAAATATATATAAATAAGCTAGAGAACAAAAAAATAGTAGGTAAGTAAAGTAGGTCTACAAAAAGTTTATCGCTAACGATTCGCATGCCATACGTACAAAACTCTATAATATCACCGGCGCGACTTTAATAAAGTTATTCCGCGGAATTACTGTATAAAAATATCATTTTTACCACATAACACTTAAGGTTTTATTCCTCTCGGTACAAGTAAGATGCACTTATATTAAACAAGATTACGGGTCTCCTCTCTTTCTTGCATAAGAGAAGCCGAGACGTTTAATACTACTGCTATAAAGTGGAAATAAAATCGCCGGTCCGCTTAGCAAAGACGCTAACCATTATCCGAGTATAAAAATTCCAGTCATAATTAAGAAGTAGCTTAAGGCGAATTACAATATTTAAACATTGGTGTTATAGTTGTCCAAAAAAATTTAAACGGTTTTGCAATTTGTTACAATGAAATGTTCGAAAGCTCTTATTAGTTTACAATAGCTTAAAATTTAAAGTTTTAATATCAACACAGAAAATGTTAGGGCAAGATTTGCCGCGTATTATCATAATAAGAAAAGCTTTGAACAGAAACTGCGATAGAAAAATAATATTGAATTTATTAATAACAGAACTTTTATTTTCAAATAAACTTCAAAGTGTTTTCTCATCAAGTGAAGATACTAAGCTTCGGAATAAAAACTAGGAAGAAACCTTGTTAATGGGCATTAGAGATATATTCAAAAATTAAAAGCAGATAATTCGCCTTAACATTCAAAACAAGTAAGTACTGGAATCACTAACAAAATGACCAGAGGGAATTTAAATAAGGTGCCAATTAGACAGGCGTCCGTTGAAAAGTCTCAATTATATAAACTCAACGTAAAAATGGTGACATATTAAACAATAGCTCCGTCATATACCCTTCTCGTTTTAAATTAATCCCAAATTGTAAAAAGGTTTAATTCCAATTTTTATAATAAGTCTCTTAAGGATTCTTATTTGAATAGCAAAACACACTTCAAGTACCTACTGCACTCAAATCCTAAAATTTTTTTAATAATACAAAGGTACAGTAACAAGGACACATGACGTAAGGAATTATACAATTTATTTCAAGGAAGTTTCTTTCATATAAAAATATTTTAATACTAATTCAGATTGTAACTGCCTAATTATTGGTCTAGATTCTAGAGGAAAGCATGTTCGAGAGATGTTGTGTATGGTGTCCACGGGTTGGCCAAAATAATATGTGCTCATACTTGTGCACTATGATAAGTTTCGCGCAGATTCCGACTAATCCCTGTGAAGATTGGCCGAAATTCGGTGGTCATTGTGATTCAATCCGATAAATATTTTCTGGCCTTGAGTGTGCATCCACTGTTAATTCCCATTTCCCACCGTTATAACAAAATTATAGCTACAGATTATTCTTCACTGTATTGACATTTGTGTAAAGCTACAAAAATATCAATGTATCTTTAACGAAATATTTTTTTCATCATACCTATTCGAAAAACGAATATTGGCTTCAGAGGATAGCGGGAGCAAAATGTAATTTTTAGGCCCATAGGACTTTTCATTTCTCTCTTCTGATTGGTCCGCGTTCGTGCTTGAGTGGCTGTTGTCTTCGATAAGTCACGTGATCAATTTGTTGATCGGATAAACGTCTTTACATTTTTTGAATTTCGAACGGAATTATGGCTGCTAGTCCAAAGAGGAAATAATAATTTATTTGTGTTTTATTTAAACTTTAAATATACGTCTAAATAATGTCTATACATAGAAGGTTGATAGGAGCATCTTCTGGTTGGTCCGCGTTCGTGCTTCTGATTGGTGCTTAAACGTATAGGTAATATCCATACATAGTAGGTTGATACTCCTAGCTTTTTCTCATACGTAATGATGAAAAATAGTGTGTGTCTCTCGGGGCCAAATTTTTTGTTCTCGGGCGGCGTATATTGAATTCCTCGCTACGCTCAGGATTCTAACTATAGAACTCCTTCACTTCGCTCTGAATTCAAAATAGCGCCCTCGGGGAACAAAAATTTTCTTTGGCCCCATATAACACAAATAACTATTTTATAAATTTTCTGTTTTGTAGCTTTTTTTACACAAGGAGCTTTTTAAATATCAAAATGTATAACTAGCAAAATAATTTGTTCTATATTTTTAAGGGGCAGAAAATAAATGTACATAATATTGTAATATTGAAAAGCACACCTCCTACAAAAAACAAAATCGGCTGATTATAATATTATAGGTGGAAAATGAAAGGTTCGGACGTTAAGTCTGTCACAAAATCGGTATAAATTCGGCCTGATTATCGGACCTACAAAGGAACTACGTGGGCGGATGCCCCTCATTAATTTACGTTTCCCTACTTAATTTGACTATGTAACGTCATAGTTATGGCCTCACTGAATGACAAGCACTGTACCTATCTACAAAAAACAGGAAAACTTCGACAAAATTCTAGAACAATTCATTATTCTGGATATTGATCAAAGTTTTTTGTAGGCGAGGTCAGATGTGAATACTCAGACAAGTATATCGGAATACTGTATAAAATTACTTTCCATAGGCACATGTTAATTTTATGGAACAGGTATTAACTGTGCATAATAAGTCAAGCTTCAACAAAGGCTGTGTGTGGCGCGAGACAAAAAACAAAATTTTTGAAACTTGAAACAATAAATCAATGTACAAAAAATACGTGTTATTGCCCGTTGTTTACACTCGGAACGACATTGTCGCAATACCAAAAAATTTTACACTTCACACTTTTAAGGCGAAGACTCTACAAACTGACCTTTACGTGAAAAACATGACACGCCTTAGCTTTGCATGAGCCCTTTAAGCTTATAACAAGAGAGAGAGACGAATTAGCATAGAATCCTAACGTTTTCACCGGTAAATAGTCTAAGATACTAATTACTATATCGGTTAGGATGAAATCCATTTTCCATTTATCAAGATTGACTCTTCCAAATAGACATATCTATCTAGTGGACTCATATTCTGAAAAAGCCTCATTTACTCTGTGGCAAGCAATTTGAATTAGGCGATATATTCACTTTCTTTTGAAAGGTCCGTTTGCTACTGGAATGGAGACCACGTACCGGTAAACAAAACGTAGGGAAACACGGCGTTCTCGTCCGACGACATCTCGAAGCTTGCGGGGAAAGTTGGAGGAGGCTTACTCACCACCGGGAAGAGCGACGAGCACATGAGGAGGCCATGTCCAAAAATGGATTAAGAAGAGCTTATAATGAAGAAGGAAGAAGATAATTATTCACTATAACGTGTTTCTATCCTACCTCTGAACGAAATTTTATACCTGCCTAAAAAATTTTCTCATTCTCATTGACGAAAACATATTAACATGAACCTTAAGGAAGCTACGAGTATACGTTGCAATAAACTTGTTGCTTTCCTTATTACCCTACCGCCCAAACAGACTTAATGCAAAAACAGTAAATGACATACGGCAATACTCGAATGAATTCACTTAGTAAATTGAGAAATGAACGTAGTTTCTTTTACTCCCAAAACTCCTCTAATTGATATTTCATTCAACGCTTTTGCACGTTGGGTGGCGAGATGTAAAAATATCAGAAGGATATGATGCCAGAAATACAAGTTTATATGATTTAAAATTTATAAAGTAGCAGTTTCTTTTGAAAAATGAATGGCAAGTTCTGACAACGGATATTATAATAAATTCAAAACGTATAAAGATTTTTAAATCAAGAACTTTATGTGACTCATATAATTGGTCACATTCATAATTTCAGATTGAGTTGTATTTTTAGTGTTTGAATAAACTCTACAATTTCATGGTTCATTAAACTTTTTAATTTCACCTTACCCTTCTACAAGAAGCAGATGTTTTAATATCATTCGCTCAATTAAAAGTAACAACATGATTGATTCATAAAAACCCTTCAAACAATTGGTTTGATGTCTTACTTTTGAAATCTGTTAAATTACACGTTTCTATGAACTGTGTGTGTGTTTAATTTGGTTTTATCGTTCTTGCTTCTTCTTTTTCGGTTCTATATTGACTAAGGTTGGTAGTCACTTAGATTTAATAATGGACATTATTTATTTAATTAAAGATCCTTTCGTGACATTGTACATCAATATTACTGGCGGTATTTGAAGGTGGAATTAACGACTACGTTCGCAGGCCTTATTAGATTTTTTATCGGTCCCAGATAATCGCATGCCTTTAATAAAAATTTGTTTCAACCCTTTTCGGATGTCAGTGCACGTTTTTATAGATATTTCTTGCCTACCAAACGATTGGATCAAACAGTGACAAAATACTTGGGGCAGTCTGCCTTTGTCGTCGGCCCGGGTTTAGTGTGTAAGTCGAGATGCATCTCGTGATATTTTAACCTTATGTCATTATTAAGACATCACTTACCCGGTGGCTCCGGAGATCGTTTTTTGATAAAATTTTGATCATTTATTCTGTACTCCGGATGAGTGCTTGGGAACAGTTTTATTGTGATAATGAATTTGAATAACTGCTTGAAGCGATAAGTTACCGAACCAGTTTAATAGTTTCTTTCTCACAGTCAAACAGCTACTGATAAAATTCTATATATCTATAGATTTTAGTACCGGTACAAAACGTGAATACCTATTAAAATTTGGCCTAAAGCGCTCAGTAAAAGCATGTCGTAAGATTGAAATTTTTAACAACTTTTTATGTGAGACAATTTTATCACTCAAACCACTTTTTACACAAAAGACGCTTTGTTAAACATTTTGAAATGCATGTTCTTGATAGGTTAGTCGCCTGAATAAAAACAAGCGATGCTCAATCGTACGTCAAGTGTACAGAGTGGTGAAGGAAGCATTAATTAGTAGAGAGCTCTTAATTAAATTGTAACGTCTCAGCGAATTTCGCTGGGACCCTCTCTCGGTGGTCTTGCAGGTAATCGATGACTTCTATAGTCTCGGAACCCGTCACTAAATTCAATCTCTAAATTAATCAAAAAAGTCGCTAGGATAAATTAACTGAATAAAGAGGTAGCTGTTAATTCAACCAATTGTTACAATATATTGTATGTCACACTAGATGATGCCCGCGACTACGTCCGCGTGGATTAATGTTGTGTGATTCCTGCGGGAACTCTTTAATTTTCCGGTAAATAAAAAGTCTTTGTATGTAACCTACCCTACCCGGGATGTAACCCACCGCTATACCAAATTTCATCAGAATCGGTTGGATAGATGGGCCGTGAAAGCATAGCAGACAGACACACTTTCCCATTTTTTATATTAGTATGGATTTACTACGTGATATCTAAGTATCATACCCCTAACAGGTTATAGCCCGCTTGCCAGGGTGAGATTGCAGTCAAGTGTTAAGTTGAAGTGGAATAAAATAAATATAATATTTCTACGTATATTTTTATGCATCGTCCATATTCAAGTTGACTTTATTAGTCACAGTCTCTTAGACTAGGACAATGTATGGGCAATAATCGTAACATTTTAACGATTTTAAATTAAAACGGTCTTGAAGATGCAGTAAACCTCTTGATTCTGGGTGACATTTATATTCATTTGTAACTTTAGTAATTTAATGAAAGGTGTAATGGGACCCCGTACAGCTACGCAGTGTTATTAAATTAATTGCATATTTTTAATAGTATCGCTTTTTGTATGATAAACTAGTTAGGTGGTTGGTTTCGTTTGATTAGTTCTTTAATTAACAACCTATAATTATGAGGAGTATTTTACCTTCGAGAAAAATATATTCAATGGGTTTCTCTTATGGGTAGTAGTATAACTTAGGTACTATTGTTTACTAGAAGTCGAATGGGTGATAAGATTCGTTCGATACAGTCGGTAGGTTAGCGATCTCTGCCAGTCAACCTTACTTTAATTACGTAACGCTAGTTACGAACTTCTATTTATTGACAAAAACTGATTTTAACCCGATTAAAATTTTGTTACTATCCAATAGGATTTTCTCAAAATCTGTACTGAAGATGTTATGAAGAACCTACGTATCTACATGCTTAATTTCAAATCTCAAGATCAAGAAGTTTGCTCTTTAAGTTGATATAACAGCCTAATTTAGTATGAAATTATTTAATTCGCCATTTGTAGAGAAATATTTGATACTCCCAAACTTTTTACTCCTTCCTTTCCTTTTTTTCCTTTTTTCCTTTTTTTCCCAAATTTTTTAAACTCCTCGATATTTATATTTATCCTTTTTGCTCTGAATAACTTTTAACTGGCTATAATTTAGGTAGAACTACATCACAGTTTAAACTTGTATTAGAGGGCCTTCTTAATAATATTACTTCTTAATGGTACCTACTTACCTAAATAACGTATGGTTAAAGGTGCGTTTCCACCTGAGATGTGCTACGTTGCTAAGCTATGGATGAGTGTCAAAGCCACCAATAGTAGCGCTTGATTTCCATAGCTTAGATCGCTAGATCTTAGATCAAGTGCTCCTATTGGTGGGTTTGACACACATCCGTAGCTTATAAAAGTAGCAAATTTGTAGTGGAAAGGCAGCCAAATGCTGTGGCTAATGTCTTAATCAAAAGTTCAATTATCAATTTGGAGCAATACACAAATAAGATATTATTATCGACCGTTCATTACAGCAAACTTTGACTACGAATTGGGAGTTTTAATAGCATATTAGATACAAAATATGCGAGTAATTGTAGTTACGAATGGCTCCCGTAGACCCACGAGTCTAATTTACTCAGCAAGAGGTAATATCATGCTGTGCTTTTGTCATACCAATGTCATTAATCAACTTCTAATCACATACGCAGGAATCTTTGTTGCCAACCCATTCTCCCGAGTGTGGCTAATTTTGTACAGAACCGTTACTTTCGTTGGTTTACCTGTTTAACCAATATAGTCTGGGCCCTTAATAGTTATTTGTGTTACATGGGGCCAAAGAAAATTTTTGTTCCCCGAGGGCGCTATTTTGAATTCAGAGCGAAGTGAAGGATTCTATAGTAGAATCCCGAGCGTAGCGAGGGGTTCTAAAGTAGAATCCTGAGCGTAGCGAGGAATTCAATATACGCCGCCCGAGAACAAAAAATTTGGCCCCGAGTGACACACACTATTTTTCATCATTACGTATGAGAAAAAGCTAGGAGTATCAACCTACTATGTATGGACATTACCTATACGTTTAAGCACCAATCAGAAGATACTCCTATCAACCTTCTATGTAATTGTATAGACATTATTTAGACGTATATTTAAAGTTTAAATAAAATGTAAAGACGTGTATCCGATCAACAAATTGATCACGTGACTTCGGACCAATCAGAACAGAGAAATGCAAAGTCGTATATTCGATCAACAAATTGATGACGTGAATTCGGACCAATCAGAAGAGAGAAATGAAAAGTCCCATGGGCCTACAAGTTACACTTTGCTCCCGCTATCCTCTGAAGGCAATATGCGTTTTTCGAATAGGTATGATGAAAAACAATTATTGTTTATTAAATAATGAAATAAAACATGCCGAAATATGATGGGTTTTGACGTCACAAATTCTGTTTATTGTGGCATCAGTTTGAAATTAGGAACTATCAATAATAATTAATTAGTAAAAATAAATTAAATGAAATTATAAATTACATTTTACGGCAAATAATACCCAATAGGAGGACGCAAGGGATTATTTAGTTAACACCATGCATGGCGCGACTGTGGGACGACAGCAAGTGAGTCAAAGGAGCGGCTGGATCCAGTCAGCGGCGCAAGACCGTGGCGTATGGAAATCCCTGCAAGATATCTACGAGTATGTCCAGCTTTGGACGACGATTGTGTTAGGTTTCGGCCTCGCAAGTATCAGGAGATTTGCTCCCGAATAGGGCATGGGCGTGGCTCAGTCTTGCATGAAATTCTTCGTCATAGTTTTCCGGCACGTATTTTCAGTTGTCATAAGTTTTGTTAGAAAAATATATAAAAATATGCCAATGAAGCTGTTGTTTAGCACAATATTTTCAAATTTTAGATAATGTCAATTATGTCTATGAGATAATCATGTAATTATTGTACAATTATTGCAAGCAGATTTTCGTGGAAAATTTAGTCGGATTGGCGAATTTTTCCTTCTAACTAAGCATATTGATCGTATCTGTCTCATTTGTAGGTATGAAATGAAATTGTATTGTATAAATAAGTATATATAACTAATTGGTTATTGTATTGAAATACAATAATTATCTTGCTTTAGCGGAAAAAATCTTCAGTCGCATTGTTTTATTGGTTGTATTATCTCGTTCTCCGATAATGAGAACGATATTGAGTACAAACCAGCCACTGACAGTTTCAAATTGCCGCTTAATGATGATCGGACAAATAATGGAAGACCAAATAAAGGTATGGTCTAGAACATGTTCCCAAACATGCTGGTGGCTGCATTTTAAACATGGCCATAGACTGCAGGGTTGAAACGCTCGCGCCTGGAATACTAATGAGAGTTAAGAACTATTTTAGACCATATCATTAAAAAACAGGTCACATAAAGTAAAATGCGGTGGCGCTGATCTGGGTACCGCGCTTACGTATACTTTGTTGGAATTAAAAGTGCTTATTAAAGGAAAGGGATAGATATATAGTTTTCGATAGGTGTGAAAGGGATCGGCCGGCGTCAGAGCAGGTGTCGCGATACATCTGCGCATACGCACTGACCGCACGTGCGTCCCCAAAGCCTTCAGTCCGAAACATTCTTGCCAAACTTGTCACAGATTTCTAATGACAAAATTTGAGCCCAACGATTAACTTATTGGATATGCATATGTAACACGTGCCGCATACGCAACTAATTAACCGGTCGGCTGCGGTCGCCGAAACTTTTCTGCATAATTTCTAATAATTAATAAAATAAAAGGGCTACATTCCGAAATTCAAATCAATGTATTCTGAGTACGGGATGGAATGTTTTTCCGGTTTATGTTCTGATTACAATCCAATAACCTCTGATGTAGCGATTGAAATACTCATCTTACATATTATAAGGTGTTCTGTGTTTGACTCCTTGATTTCAGGAACAATCATTTGACAATTGTGCTATTGCTACGAAAAGTTGACAAGACAAGACGACTAAGTTTCAGGCGTATTCATGGAAGGCTGTTGCACAAAGCTAATGTGTAATGCCAAGAGGCTTGCTACTCGTTAGAACATAAATTTCAAGCCAACCCAGGTCGGGTCACCAAAGGTCGTCCAACTACTGGCTATCGTATTAGAAAACGACGACGAGTTTTTCTCACCGCACTACCTCAAGTTCCCCTTGAGTCCAAGACCTCGTGTCCGCAATCTTTTTGCACACCATCAGAAGGACAATTGAATTGTACTTCTATATATTGATATATTATGATAAGCAGTTTATGGTGTCGGAGGCTAAGATCTTACTTCATTCACTGAGCTAGCAAATTAAGAAAGGTTGCTATTGGCAACTAGTTTTTGCCCGCAACTTCACATACGTTAAGTTTGATTTTGATCGGTAAATTTCAAGCCTCTATTTAACACCCTTAAGGGTTGAATTTTCGAAAATCATTTTTAGCGCTTTACCCTTAGATATAAGTGCTTAAAACGGCGGCGGAGGGTGAATTGCCCATACAAACGTAATACCAATATGATTTGTGATTCGAAAATATTTCCACCATATTATGCAATTATTTAGACTGAACTTGTGTTTATCTAGGTCCCTGGATAATAATGTTTTCAAAATACTTTCCCAAAATTAAATGTAAGCGCATTGCGTTTTGCATATTTTTACGACATAAATGACATGTTTTCTCCTTATTTGTTTCATATTAAAACTAACGATATCTTACGTACTAATTAATCAGGAACATAACTTATAATATTGTCAAGTTACTGAATAACATCACGAAGTTAAAAACACAACAAGTTTTCATTCATCATTTTTGGTATTTACGGAACAAGACTAAATTCTGAACGCTCATATTGCTATCGCGCTTGCACGCGATCATGTGTTATCAGCCAAATAGAGATAGTAATAAACGTAAACGTAACGTAGTAAAGTTGAATAGAAATTGCGAGTAGCATTCGCCGGCCCCTTAAGCTGTATCCAAAGAAAAGTTTTAGGTGTTAATAGTCCCACTGATACGCCGATGATTCTTTAATAAACGCTAATTATATATGGATAAAGAATTACTGGCAATTTTTTACCGTTACCTTGTATAACGCAGATTCTTCAGAGATTGTGTATCGGCATGCAAGATAAATTGCTCTACAACAATCTTGGATCATAATTGAAAAATAAAGTCGTGTCTTTTTTTGGTATCAACATCGGCACGAGCGGTCGCCAATTTTATAAGCAATTTGGGAGCAGGAAGCGCGCGCGACAGCCTGATTTTAATAATAAATCGACGGAGTCACAATTAGGGCTGACACCTGTCTAGATAGCCTGTATTTCATCCTTGTTAGATGAAAAAAGTTTTTTTTAAACAAGATTATTCGTTTTTGGGTGGATTTTAAAATTTCAAAAGCTTTTCTAGATTTTTCTTAAGTAATAATTTTAAAATTTGTATGGGCGTTTGTAAACCTAGTATATTCTTTTTTGGAATATGATTTCTAGTTATCTTAGTCACGAATGGCAACCCTTAAAATGGTCCGTTTGTCCGTTCCCTGAAATTAACGACGAAGGTTCAATACCTCTTAAGGCGGGGACCAACGGTTCCTGCTGGACACTGAATTTTATAGCAGTTACAGGAAACGTAAATTAAATGCATTTAAATACTGGCACTTCGATCGTTACCCCTTACTTAGTGAATCTCACTGTCGGTCTGTCGATATACGAGTATAATCAAAATGAAACGTCACTTTCCAGTCACCGTGATCAAGATATTAACACTTTTAAGTTAATATCATTAATTCAGTGATACGAGATACGATGAGAAAGAAACTTTTCAAATATGACTGTATTTTATTGAATAATAAAGTATACTAAAGAGTACCTATCGCAGCATGCGGCTTTCAATGTAGAAATGTACGTGATGCGAGTCATCCAGTGGTACTTCTGTGGTACTACTTCGCTTTACCTGTCAACTCATTTTAAGTTGAACCTGTATCGTGGGTTATTTAAGGTCCCAAAATAGATCAAAGTGTTTACATAAATTGGGCTCTGTAACCCTACTACTTTATACTTTTTCACCCCTCATGCTCTAAAAAGATGTCATTAAAGCTTAGCGTAGGCGGACTAAAGGCGGATTTAGGGTCTAGGGATTAAAGTAATTTTTTTTTAATAATTGCTGGCGTTATCATTTTATAGGTAGTAAATGGGTACCTAGTAAAAATGTATAGTCTATGGTGAATATCGACGGCCCAAGCGAATGTCACAGACACAGTCTAAGAAGATACGTTATTTCCTACCAGTCGTTCAACAAAGACATCTAGACAAAGCAAAGCTGCGGGGTGACAGGGGCGTAACGAATGAAACTAGCAGATTTTTTATAATACAAAATTCTATGACTCTTATGTATTTTAAGCAGTACCGTACATCTAGGACTGCTAAAAGTGTCATGGTATGATGGTAGTCAGGTCTGACATTTGTGTGAGCATTATTGAAATAATTTGCACGCAATCACCTACAGCTCAATGTCTATGGTTTTTAATGTATTTTTTTTTTAATTTCTTCTTGATAACAATATGGAGAAAAATAAAGTTGGTATTGCGGATTGCCGCGAAATCTCTAGAATTTTTATTGTAATTAATTACATTTATTTAAAGGGATGTTTATTTAATCCATTTCGGATTTCGATGCACAATACGTAATACAAGGTAAAGGCATAGGGTAAAGTGAATGTAACTATTTATTTGTTAATATCATCAAGTGAAAATAAAGATCTTACTCCAACTAATAAAATGTAACAATAGAATGGCAAAAAAATTATTAAAAATCGTTATTTATTTTATTTTCTCGCAGTCGAAGTGAAAAGTAGAGTGTTTACCACGGGACTTAACGCCATTCTACTCGATTCTATAGCATACCTCGCTACGCTCGGTAAGCTACATATCTCGTATGAAATGGCTCATTTTAGTCCCTTGATGAACAATCTACTATTGTACCTGCTATACCTATTTATAGCAATAATTAATATAACAGTCGTTTTTTACTCTACATCCGCCGTCTAGTTGCTCTGTGTCTTATTGATTTCGTAGACTCAGTTCCATTCAACTTTGATATCAAGACTGCATTTCTTAGAGTTAAACATACCTAATTTCGTATTAAACAACTATTATAACTAGTGTTATCATAATAATAACAAATTCATGTCTCAGTCGTTCGTGATGACAAATTTATGTTGCTTTTTATTATTTATGGTTAGTAATTACCAAGGTCAAAATAATATAGTTTTGATTAGTGATTTAGCCATACTTTACCCTCCCACACTATAAAGCAATTTTTAAAATGGATATAATTTAAAACGGTTCAATTTAAAATTATTTAAAAAAAAAAACTTTAACCGAGCCGTCGCCGGCTTGTTAAAAAGCTATTAATTCAATTTTGACGTATTTCAATAAACGTTTTAACACCTTTTCCCTAAAGGTATCATTAGTGTTATTATTGTATCCCGACGACTGATCGCTGATACGACTCTGGCCCTTAGAACAATGTGCTCGAAATATACCAATATGGAAATCGTGGATCAGGCAAATCTTAAATATAAAACGCGACTGGTCGACAAATCGGACAATAGATCAATTCGGTGATGCAAAAATAAATTAAAGTACCTATGAATTTTATGAATGATTATGGTATGAGGTCGTTAACGATAGGGCTATTAATGTCCATATTAAGATTACCTCGATGTTGCGTCGTAGCGACAAACAAATTCATTATTCATCCATCAATAAAAAAATCGGTCATAAGTAATGGTCGGAGATGCTTTTCATTTGAATTAATAAGTACCTAGATAAAAACTTAACACTTTTAGAATTCAAAATAATATTTTTCTTCATAATTCTCCTAAAATGCAAACATTCAGAATTTCGTTTTATGGGAATTTTATAGTTTTTATAGATTTTCCAACAGTGAATTGAGATGTTATTGAAATGTGTATAATAATTTATGGCAGATACTTGAGAGACATTTTTAAGTAGGAAACATAATATTATCTAATCCAATGGAAAGCCTAGTTCGTTTTGTATATACTTACCTAGGTAATAAAAAATTGATTGATGGTTTATATTTGAATGACAAATAAACAGAAAACTTTGTCTGTTTCTGGATACATGGATACTTATCCATTTCATAATACTAGAGAATAATGTAGGTATACTATGATGTAGGGAGGGCAGACACTGGAGGGGAGAAATGAATGTATTCTTTCTGGTTCTTCTCGGTAGGAATGGGATTCCGAACCAGTGGTAGATTCACTTGACGATTCAAAAGTACTTGTAAAAGTTTAGTTGAATAAAAAACATTTGAATTTTGAATCTTTTGAATTTTATCTTAATAGGAACAAAAAAATGGCGTGTTTATGAATAGGCTATAATCCTCCAATGGCCTGCAATAGACATGATAAAGATACATAGCTAATACAAAGCTATAATATATCCCATAGATAACATTATTGATGGGATTCTATCATATTTTTGTATTTTATCCTGATCTTATATTTGACCTTTTTTAGACCTTTTTTGGTATAATTAGCCAGTTAGTGCAACTGGCCAAATCGCTTTAATTGGGACCTCTTACCACTAATTGTACGAATTGTACTCGCTTAACTCAGTTGACAATCCAATTGTGAATGCTTTTTTTGTACCTAATATATAGGATAGAAGCAGGCGTTACTTTGCGGAAGTCCAGTATAATCAAGGAACAATAAGCTATTCGCCACAAAATTTGCTGGCTTATTGGGCGGTGAATATCGCAAGCTACACGTGCAAGCTACACGTTGTACCACATTTGCAGCACCAGAGGAACCGCCAATGCGTTGATGGCTTTTGAGATGTTTGTTTATCCGGCCTTTGAAGAGCCCCATATTATAATTAAGAGGGAACACAGAAGATGGAAGCTGGTTCCATAATTTGCAGGTACGTGGCAGAAATGACCTGGAGTAACGGGAGGTGGAAGAAGACCAGGCATCCAGGTGGTGAAGATGAAATTTGTTTCTGCGACGAAGGGTGCGACTGGAGAATACGGAAGGTGGTATTGGATTTAATAACTCTTCAGAGCACTCGCTATTGTAGAGACGGTAGAACACACAAAGAGAGCTATCGTCTCTTCGGTGCTCTAGGTACTCCAGCGTGCAAGTAATTTTGAGAACTGACCGCTTTTGTATAAGGTCAAATGGAAGGAGCTGGTACTGGGGTGCTCCGGCCCAGAGGTAAGAACTATTGAATTATTGTTCCTTGACTACCTAATAAAAATTTTCTTCTTCGTCGTATCGCTCTTGTCGTGGTCATCACTTTGGTGTTGTGGCACGCTTAAAGATCCGTCTCGACTTTTCTCTGATGGCAGCCTTGCGAGTGCGGTAATTCAAGCTACAGGACATAGTTAAGACGTTTAAAAATAATAATATATCTTCGTAATGCTTTTAAAGACCCTATATCTTGAGGAAGGCTACATTTAAAACCGTATAATTGTCATTGTTTTATTATTTTTGCCGACTATTATTATTGCCGACTATTACTTCAATAATGACTGTGATATTGGTTGAGATTCGGTTTCCTAGAAGAGTGATGCTGCCAAAGCCACCGCGCTAAAACTCGTCCTCTTGTTTCCATAGACAAGATTGTAGTGACAGCATTCGATGTGATCAACCTAAAACTCTAGTTTTAGGTTCAAACTTAACAAGTTGGTAAAAAATCGTACCCGTTACATTTCATAACTCAGATCGTAGCATTAGGAATTTTATATTTGCGTTTTATGACGGATAAGAGAAATTATCGTTTGAGATTTGACATTATAGCCCGCGCAGACTAAAAGAGTTCAGCCGTTCTGAGTTCTGTTCTGCGTTCCGCGTTTGTAACTTTATAACCTGCTGCCTGCAGCTTGACAGCGCTATCAAGTTACAAACGTTACAAAGAACCCGAAACGCAGAATGTAGAACTCAGAATGGTTGAACTCTTTCGGTCTGCGCGGGCTCTTATAGCGGTCTGACTGATTGCAGTCTGCGTGGCGCTACAAAGTTACATATTACCTGTGATATTACAAAGAAAGTGGAACGCAGAACTCAGAACGGCTGAACTTTTTCTGTCTGCGCAGGCTGGTACAGATCGGAACATTTTTTTTGTGCCTTTAGAATGCTACATAATATACGTGAATGAAACTTCTTAGATTATAAATCCCTAAAAAGGTTCATTAAAAGGATTGAAATTTATCAGGGTCGCTTATGTTGACGACAGACGGCGCAACTGATGCAAAATCGTATTAATTAACTCTTGCCAACTAATTAGAACGAATTGTGGTCGCTTGACGCAATTCAAAAGCCAATATTACATGCTTTCGTCAATCTGTAATTGTACCTACATAGTTTAAAGTGAAACAGAAGTACCTTCAAGGCAAGTGTAAATATAAGCATCTTCTAGGCAAGCGTACTCTAACCTAGACCTCATAATTAATTATTTTGTAGTAATAATATAATTCTTGTTGTTGATTAAATTCAAATTAAAATGTTTTTATTCAAATAAACTTTCACAAGTGATTTTGAATATAGCTGCAATACACCATTTTGTTAATTAAATTACAATACAGTTTTGGTATCAAATTATGGAACAAATTATGGAACCAGCTTCCATCTTCTGTGTTCCCTCTTGATTATAATATGGGGCTCTTCAAAGGGCGGGTAAACAAAGATCTCAAAAGCCAGCAACGCATTGGCGGTACCTCTGGTGCTGCTAATCACTTACCATCAGGTGACCCACCTGCTCGTATGCTCGCTATATAATATATAAAATTTAAAAAAAACCCTTACCAGGCTAGCCATAGCCAGCTACGTCAATATTAGACTGCATTATCAGTTACGCACCATTCAGGTGGGATCGTAATCAAGGGCTAACATGTAGTAGAAAAAAGCTATAGAACATTTTGATCCTCAAGTAGTATTGCTGGTGCTCAGTACTTAATATTACAAAATGCGAAAGTCCGTTTGTTCGATGGATTTTCCTTCAATCGCACCGCAATAGTGCAACGGATTGACATAATTTTTTGCATGTTTGGGAACCGGAGAATGACCTACTGTAATCCCGGTAAATCAAGTCCCAGAAAAGTTCCCGGGGATTCTCACGGCAGCTACAAAGAACGGGCTTTATACCCAAATTCAAGGAACATGAAACACGCACAGGAAGATAGTAAATAAATATCTGAAATTAAAAAATAGTGAAAAGTACCGTTGGTAGCCTTGTCGAATTATCATAAACTAGATGATGCCCGCGACTTCATCCGCGTGGATTAAGGTTTTTGATTCCCGCGGGAACTCTTGAATTTAAAGTAGCCTATGTCCTTCCCCGGGATACAACCTATCCCTGTACCAAATTTCATCAAAATCGGTTGAACAGGTGGGCCGTGAAAGCGTAGCAGACAAACAGACAGACATACACACTTTCGCATTTACAATATTAGTATGGAAGTATGGATTATGGATATTATGGATTATGGATAAGTGGCACAAGTGAGTCTACGTGAAATAAATAAATCATTTCATTTCATTTAGTACTACAGTGCCATGCCCCTAACAGGTTAGCCCGCTACCATCTTAGACTGCATCATCACTTACCATCAGGTGAGATCGCAGTCAAGGGCTAACTTGTAGTGGATAAAAAAAAAAAAAACAGTCAGGATATCTTAAAACGTTTGAAACTCTAAATGTGTGAGAAAATTAAATATTTATAATGGTATCAACACCATTTTTATCTATATTAAAATCACATAAATATTCACACACATTACAAACATGACAGTCATTAAGTCTAAATTGGCCTGCTGTTTGACCCTAAACACTACAAATGACCGAAAGTTCAGCAACGAATACATAGTTCCCGGTCGATTAAAATACCGTGACATCCATTATGAAGTTGCATACTGGTATAAAATAATATGTTTATTATAATATCTCTATTTAAATTCAAAATCTTTAGAATTTACAACAGTTGTAGTCTTTCTTAGGATAAGGTTAGTTTTTAATTTTATTGTGCAGTATTTTATTTTAGGCTAAAATATTGAATCTAATATTATAAAATAATTTATTCTTTAATAGTTTTTTATTGGAACTCTAAATAGCCTCATATTCGACCGTATGCCGTATAATAGGGTAAACCAGGCAAACGTGCCCCAGTTGAATACGTGCCCCACTCGCAAAACTCAAAGATGCGTTTTAAATTTGGCGCTAATTTGATCGTAATAGGTTAGTGTCACAAATATGGCGGCGATGTAAACAACACAGTGCCGGTTTTAATTTCGTTTTAGTGAGAAAAAGTGAATAAAAGGTTTGTACGACTATGTGAATGTTTTGGACCTAGTTTCATGTTAAGTTAATGTATTTTCTCGGTAAAATATAGTTGATTTAAAGTTTTATTCCAAAACTAACCTCTTTCAACTTATGTTTGGTAACAATTTCGTTTCGTTTTTCGTAAACAAATGAATCGTCTTCAAGTGGGGCACATTACACTGAACTTTGGCTTATTTGCCCTGATTTTTTTCGGGTAATGTGCCCTACCTGGAGATTATTTTTAAGATATTACTTTAATGAGTTTCTAATTAAATTATGATGTTCCAGGAAATGGGGAAGTTTAAAGCTGTAGATCAAAGGAAATGGACGGAAGAAAATATGAAAAAGGCGGTGGAGGATGTAACAAGTAAGAAGATAGGAGTAAATGAGGCGAGTCGTCTTTATGAAATACCATCACGAACACTTCGCAGACACATCCTCAGGGGTTGGACGTGCAAGCAGAGCATTGGTAGGCCTTCAGAATTAGGGCATGAGAATGAAAGAAAACTTCTAGCTCACATTAAAAAGCTCGAGTCTATCGGATTTCCTTTGGAACAATCGAGACTGCAGTTTATTGCCTATGACTTTGCAGAGAAACTTGGATTGCCACATCGATTCAACAAAGAGAAGCAGCAAGCGGGCTGGGATTGGTTTCAAGGGTTTATGAAGCGACATCCAGATCTAAGTAAAAGGAAAGCGGAAGGCTTATCGCTGGCGAGGGCTAGTGGTATGAATCGATCGGATGTCGAAAAGTATTTTGAAGTTTTGTTGAAATTACTGACTGATAATGATTTGATTGGTAAACCAGATAGACTTTACAACATGGACGAGAGTGGAATTCATGTTAATAATAAAACTGGACGTGTACTAGCTAGCAAGGGTGCAAAATGTGTGAATACTGTAACCAGCACTGAAAAAGGTGAAAATATATCTTTGATTGCATGTTGCATTCTTCCTCCTGTTTTGATACTGAAGGGAAAATACAAAAAACCAGAATTTTCTGAGGGTTTACCGCCTGGATCAGATGTGTACATGAATCAGAAATCATCTTACATCAACGCTGATCTGTTTTTCATTTGGATGAAGGACCATTTTATTCCACGAAAGCCAGAGGGTAAGGTGCTTCTGATTTTAGATGGCCATTCGTCTCACTCCAACTCATATGAAATGCTACAATTAGCTGCGGATAATGATGTGATTATTCTTTGTCTACCAAGCCACACTACTCAGGCTCTTCAACCATTGGATAGAAGTTTTTTTAAGCCATTCAAAAGTTACCTGTCTAAAGAAATAACGACGTGGTTTATTAACAACAAAGGAAGGCCTTTTAGTCGATATCAGATATCAAAAATGATTGGTGATGCTTGGTACAAGTCTGCAATACCAGCAATCGGCGTTTCAGGATTTAAAGCGACAGGGATATACCCCTACGATCCTAACGCTGTTCCTGAATACTTTTTCAGAATATCTGATGCATCTGTTGGAAACGCACAGAATGATAATTCGCAAACAGTTAACGGTAATCTACAGGCAATTCAGAATACAAATGACCTTTCTTTGCCGAGTACATCTGCATCTTGTATGGAACAGATGCCCACATCACTTGCTTCTGTGGTTCCACAAAAAGAAACACCAACTAAGACCTTGCAAATAGTTAGTCCATTGCCTATCATTCGACAAAAAATAAGCAAAAGGAAACAAAATGTTAAGGTTTTGACATCAGAAACTCATTTAACAACTCGTAAATTGTTTGAAGAAAAGAAGAAGTCACAAAAGAAGAAGTTGATTACTGTGCCAGCAAAGCGAAAGAAGAATGTTTTGAAGGATTTGTCTTCTTCATCAGAAAGTGAAGAAGAGTTGAAGCTTAGCGAATCAAGTGAAGAATGTACCGATGAAAATGAGAACACTTGTGTAGAATGTCTCGAGTCTTACTATCACACTAAGAAGAAGAGTGACTGGATTCAGTGTGTGCAGTGTTCTGGCTGGTTGCACGAAGACTGTACAAGTCATGCAGAGAAATGCAATAAGTGCTGTGCAAAAAATAAAGGGAAAGGAAAAGGAAAAAAGACGTCAAAATGAGAGGCTTTGCTGGGGCACATAAGACTGCTGTATCAGTCTAATGTGCCCTACATTAAGAAAAATACTTGATCTCAGTAATTTTTCATGATATTTTAGAAGATTTTTTTAGTTTTTGTTATGTCAATTGAGTCAGAGGTTAAGACTGATTACTTAAATAAACACGTTCTAAATAAAAATATCCTTTTATTTCAATTCTTCGAATTGTGGGGCACGTTTGCCTGGTTTACCCTATTAAATGCCTATATTTTTCATTCATAAAAAACCAATGATATAAACAATTTGTTTTTGAATGGTACTAATATCGTAGACACAGGTGTTGAAATCACATGCAACCAAGTTGACATGCCTCCCTGCTTTAGTAACACTATGACTGCGCAAATAACTTTGTTAATTAGTTTTTATTGCTCACCATCTGTCACTTTCCCACTTACATAATCGTGTAAGTGGGAGGCACTTATCTTATTTATTATAACCACAAAATCAAACCTCATCTAGTTAAATTATAGACACCGGTAACTTCTCTGTAACCCTTTAACTTTTAATACCGTGATATAGTATGGGTTATCTAAATTGCCTTAACGTATTTATTGCTAATGGCCTTTAAAAAGAATTAGCTGTAAGCAATTACGCGGCGATTGACTTAAAAATTAAAGGCCCAATTTGTAATATATGACTAAAAATGTTTTAGTTTATGACACCTTGCGTAGGTAACAGATTTTTGGGCGAACCGCTTAGATGCTTATTATTACTTATGAGATGATTTACAGAAGCGTTTAATTCTCCTTCCTGCAAAGAAAATTATTTAAATGTATGTTGAAATTATTTGAATGTGTGTTGAACACGTGTTAAGAAAACTCTTATGAATATATATTTTTTAATTAACTGATAATGGCTTTAGTTAAATGTGATACCGTTTTAACTCAAATTAAAATCTCTAGCTAAGAATCTTATATTTTAAAAGCCTACCCAGTTGCTTCACTCGCAAGTTTATTTTGGCAAAGAAATCAAACATTGAAATTGTGCCTTTTATGTGTTTATATAAAACCTATCGACGCGACGTTGCAATAGAAGCCCTATGTGAAGTTATGTGGTTACTAAATTCCATACCTACCAGTAAGGTTGAAATAAGAATCCATACTAATATTATAAATGCGAAAGTGTGTCTGTCTGTCTGTCTGCTGCGCTTTCCCGGCCCATCTGTTCAACCGATTTTGATGAAATTTGATAAAGGGATAGTTTGTATCCCGGGGAAGGACATAGGCTACTTTTTATCCCTGAAAATTATGGAGTTCCCGTGGGACTAATAATCCTAATCCGCGCGGACGAAGTTGCGTGCATCATCTAGTGTACAAAATATAATCGTGCGTACATTTGGCGAGTCATACTTACCCCTAATTATAGTTCAAAGGGTAAACATTTGTCCCTTTTGTGACACATTCCCACGCAAGATACGGTTTACAGTGATTACGGCAAATTGACAGGGAATAAAATATTGTGTCCACTTCCTATATCCGCTTGTGCGTTTTGTCACCTTTCCAACCCTTCTCACACTTTGCACTCCCGGTAGTTATTAATCATTGTAATGTTCAACGGTGATTTTACAAAACTAAACATAACCCATTACTCGTATCTACTTGACACATTTTCAAGGTCTACGTATGTATCAAAAATACTACGAATATTGATAAGCTAATACAGTCAAAGAGATGACTGATCTAAAATGATGATGTAAAGATACACCTGAGACACCTAATACTATTTATTACCTGGGGTATGCGGACCTAATACAGTTAATTGATTGCTACATAACGATTGAAATAACCCTCTCAGCACTCTAGCAAAATCCATTGCCGCAGTAAGAAGACCAAAAATGCCGCCAATCAAAATAATCACCTATTGAGATTCAGACGGCCAAGGAGGAGAAGACAATTTAAAATCACTCCGGTCATACGGAACCAACCCCGCATTAATTAACACGTACCTATGTTACAGCATTCAGCTTAATGTACCTCATATACAAAATACCCGTGTTATTGTATCTGTGAAGATAAGAGGTAATTACCGATCTTTTATTTTGCTGTCGTACAGTATGTATCAGGCACATTTACCGGGGACCACCGTATAGCACTATCGAAGTCCCTGTCCGCAATTTGCCTTTGAAGCTGCCGGCAATCAAACAGTTATCAGTACATAGAAATGATAAAATCTCCGTCGGCTACGAGATTATTATTGTCCCGCCCATTAACGCACTAAAATTGCGACCCTTACTTATTCATCTGTCGCAAAACGAAGACGAAAATCTTGAGTCAGGTGTCGAATCTCTATCACTGTTTAATTACTTTCGATTCGAATTGATCGTGTCACCATCGCGGAATGCTTTGCTACTGATGTCCAATTAAACGAAAGTTGTTCGTCTTACGCTAAATCTTAATGCTAATCAGTCGTAGGATACAACTGTTACTTTGAAAGATTTTTAATAAAGGAAAATAAAGATTTAACCTTTTATATAGCTTAGATTAGTCGCATCAACTCCATATTCAACGTTCCTTTGTATTCTCATTTATAGTTTTTCATTATATAAATTTTTGTCTGTAGTATTACATTATTAGTATCAAATTTGCGTCAAAATTGAAACTATTTTCAATGTCAGAGAATCAAATACATGATGGCTGTAGCTGAAATCATTGTATTTTATAGTAAATTAGATCACACCTCACGCTCGGTGAGTCGCATCGAATTAATTAAACCCCTGTTTTATTAAAGGTGGTTAATAAAATGACTTTTCGATATCCGTTCGTCCGGTGCCCTAATAAACCCCCGGTGATATTATGACTGTGACTAATTCTGTTAGTTTTAGGAGCGCCGGCGCCATCTTTGATAAAAAATAAAACAAACATTCCGTAGAACTAATGAGTGTGTAATTTCGTTAGGGAAGCTCTATGTGGGCGTTCGATGGGCAGCGAAGAGCTTTGAGGTCAGTCGCTCAAAATATCTCTTATTAATCATCGCATAAGAGGAATCCGAAATTATTTTTAATCATTTGCGGACCGGTTCATTATTAACAATTTAGTTTTTTTTTTCCTTTTTCGATAAGAAATCCGTCACGTTTTCAAATATTCCTAAAAAATTGTTACATTAATGTGGTAGTTTTGTCGAAAGATTAGAATGACGGTGAGATAATATTATTATAAAAATGTTCTGAACTCTAATTGGTTTATCGCTCGTTAAATAGCTACTTTGTCATGCAAAGTTAAAAGCTTGTAAGAGCCTAGCTTTAAACAGCGCAGTGGAACAGATAAGGATAATCTTATCCTAATTTCATTTAAAGCACCGGATCGCAATTCGTCCAGGCCGGCCTATAAAGCTGTGCCGATTAAATTGGCTCATAAAATGTTACATTAGCCCTGCGTCGGCACTACTTAACTGGTGTAATTGATTCTTTTTTTTACTACTTTACTGAAATCCTAAAGTTGAGAAATTTTGCATACGCCACTAATAGAGGGTTAACCAATAAAATTATTATTATCTGTACACTGAAAGTACTAAACTTTTTCTTACACGATTTTGGTAGGAATTTCGCCAATTTCCGATTTGGTTGGTAATTGGTAGGAAAAGTTCTGTTTGAAAAAAACATGCTTTCGGATGAACGAAATCAGCTGGAAGGTTGCTATAGAAAGCTTGTTGTAAAATGTCCTTTATTTTTTTTAGATTTGAATACATTCACAGGGTGTTACTTGTTACTTTTAACTTATTTCCGTATTTCGAGATGGTTATCCTCACGCACGAGCCAAGCATAGTTAACAAGCCATGAATGGCATTCAATCAGATCTGTGATTGCTCGATTAACAAGCCGAACTTGAGAACTGCCCGAACGAATTCGAATTGCATTCGATACGCCCTAAGATCGATGGATTTAATCGACTTACGGCAATTAAATTAAACTTTACTGCTAAACATTCCGCTTCTGCATTTGATTGATTTACATTACGTTAAGTTTTATGATGAAAATAGCTTCTTGAACTTTTAATTAGTTTGTGGAAATAAAGTTAACTTAAAAGGAAATTTTACTTTAGCAACATTTAAATAAGAACTAACTACTTACTGATATTAAAGATAGAAGTATTACATTAAACTTTTAGTTGAAGTAGGTCTAGCTGTACTTACCAGAGACCTTAAAAGAAAATAAAACATTTCACCTTGTGCGAGTTGCTACTAGGAGAAATTCCTCGTTTAGTAGAATGATGTCTCTCTAGGTGCCACAAATCTCGTAAGGTAGCAATTATCCCTTAAAACGCTAACAACAACATTGGCGCGGTAACAATGTTTTGGTATAAGTAAGTACTCACGTCAAATGTCCCGCCGATGTCCCAAAGGACAATCACCAAAGACAGACGCATGTCCGTCAACTAGTACAGCGTTAACGAGCACATGCAAATATCAGGCAGTCGCGTTGCACTAACAATTCCTGTAGAACTAGGCGTGGAGGACTGTAACAACCATCGGTGACACTGATCTGTATAGTGTCGAGGCGTTAAACTTCATTTGTGTATGGGAAACTACATTTAAAATTCAAAAGTTCGTCTGGAATCGCAACGCTAAATAAATATTTGCTTGAAATTTTTATAGAACTCCATCGCATCGTCAGATCACATTAGTAAAAGATGTTCCTATTAATAATATTATCATGTTAAACTTACCATGCTGTTGGAGCGGTAAATGCTTTTAAAGAGTACTATCTCAGAAAAATAATTCTAATAAATTCCTTGTCACTATCTTTGTAAAAGGCAGCAGAAGTTTCTGCTGGGAATTTTATTCTTGTTAGCTGGCAATTTGTTCTCGGGTCGAGGACAGACCTCCCTTTAACAAGGCTATTCTGTCAAGATTAGGCGCGACGAGAAGACTTGTGGGAAACCTAGAAAGACTTAAAGGTGTTCAGTGTATAAATAGATCCATGAACCTGGCCATGACACAAGTACGTTAATTTGTTCGTTTGTTTTAAACAAGCTGATCCCCGCGACTTCGTCCGCGTGAAATAAGTTTTTTCAACTCCCACAGGAACTCCTTAATTTGCCGGGATAAAAGTAGCCTATGTCAATGTCCAAGTCTTCAACAATACCCATGCAAAAAATTACGTCGATCCGTTGCTCTGTTGCGACGTGATTGAAGGACCAACCAATAAACCAACAAACAAGCACACTTTCGCATTTATAATATTAGTATGATTATGATTATGAAATTATGAATTATGATTATGAATATTATGAATTATGAATTATGATATGATGTAAATTATAGTTTTTGAAAATATGAATACCCCTAAAAAGGTATTAATGTATTTTGAGTAAACTTCGTTATAATTTGTATTATCAGGAAAAAATTGAGCATAATATTATTATTATTATATTAGAACTGAATTCGAAAAAATTTCAATATAAAGACGTCCCTTTCTGTCTTCTCCGAATACCAAAAGTAAAATCAGGTAAAGTTAGACGTTAGTATGGTTAAACCTTTACCACGCAATCAAAATTAAAATGATCTCTTACCGCATGTATCAAACTAATGTGAAATATATGCACATGTATTTCAACACGCCTGTTCTTTATGAACTATATTCTCATTTGATTGTGTTATAATATTACTCTGCTTCCTTCTTTATCGGTTTCATTCAAATTTGATTCTTATTCTTTTGGAAGATGTGCTTGAAGTTAAGTTTTAGTTGTATATTAATGTTGGTTTTGTTCTAATTCGATTTCGTTAGAGATGTCCACACCTCTGGGTGGGCGCCGACCTCCCGCTAACTCTGGATTAAAAATCTTAACCATAGCGTGGGTCGTTAACATATATTAATCGGTATTTGTTTCAACGCTGTTTTCTTATAAAACTGCGTGAGTAAGTACAATTTAACATGTTTACACGCAATATTGTGGGAACGAAAATCATTGGATTATGGTACATTGCTTAATTGCCTCGACATCTATGTAGGTATATTGTATAACATTCATTAACAAGATATAAATAATTCATTCGTCCAATTTGAAGTTCTTTGAATATAGACTAATGAAAATTACTGATACTTGAGTTCATTCCCTACATTTCTTTATATATATATATATAGGTATATATCACTTCATAATATAAGTAATTGATAAGTTAATGACCATTGTACCTATCTTTCGTATGGAGGAGCTACTGTTATGACAGTAATAAATGATGGCCTATTGTAATGAGCGATACGACTTTCACGAAGGACTGTATACTTTCAAAGGACTTTATAGAACAATAAATATTTATAGAACCTTTTCCAAGTCGATTAAATTGCGGTGTAATCGAGTCAACAAAGTTTTTACATCAATTGCTCTGAATCATGTTCGACAAGCCGACATACAAAGTACAGCGTTCAAAACAATGTCCGTGACGGCTAAAGGGCCAATCAAGATAAAATAAATTGTTTTATTGTTGCACTTGTGAGTCCCATAAACTTTAGAGAACAGAAGCTATAAAGCGCTTCTTTCATTAGGAGTGCTCATACATCCATAACATCCATAATACATCAAATAATAAATACAATTAAGAAATGTTTACTAAAGTTTTCAAGAAGGATAATTTTCTATGCGATTGAACGATTAATTCTATTTATAGATAGAATATCCTTTTGTGTTAATTCAACAATGCGACGTTGGAAAGAAACAGCATTTAATTTTTCGGACTAGAAAATACTTATTAAATCTGAGACATTAATCAATCTAATAATATTTTAATTTAACTGAGTGACATTTTTATGCAACAATTACTTACAACTCCAACCCCTGGGAACTTAGAAACTTCAGTTTTTTCTTTGTATACAGGTACACAAATATTATTTGCCTCCCACTAAAACAAGATCCGAAAATTCTATATATTATAAGTTTATAATTATATTTTAACGTTTAAACTATCGTGAGTGAAACTAGTCGGGCATTTTTCTGACAGAACACGTGAGTTTGTCCGGATATTATGTATAGTTTATAATTATAATTATATATTATAAGTTTTATTGCATTGCCAAGAATATACGAGCATCTAATTATATTTGATGATAGTTATACTTTTGGTTCCACGGTTCCTTCTTCAATTGTAATTCAATTGTTACAGATCTAAATTACTGAACCGCTTAAATTAACGAATATAAATAATTAAAACCCATTATTTTCAATTTAACTCATTACATTTATCGATCTCCTGAATATTATTTTAAGCGCGTATTTTGTTTTTATGTCAGCACGTATGCAAAGATGGATAAATTTAAAGTTATGAACATTAATGAACCAGTTTTAGTTTACGATCATACTGATGATAAATAAGCGAGCTCAGTTAAAGGTATGAAAAAATTAAGCGGTTGATTCTGCATGTTTTATGCGCAACATTTATATTGTTTTATTTATATCTATTTGTTTGTCACTAGTTTCATTATTTTTTTTGCTGCAAGTATTATTATCACTTATTTCCTGATCATTAAACTTGACATAAAAATGAAATATCGCAACAAGAAGAATGTGATATAGACAAAAAAGAAGAGTTTGCTTGGTCCCAAGAAAGCATCCTAATTTTGAATACCTATGATTAAAAGATACATAATAATCTGAATGAGATTAAACGAATCTCAATAAAATTCAAACTTTGTCAGCGTGTCATGCGATACCATTGTTATGTTAACATAATTTGGGAAGAGGCAATTCGTCAAATAATATCGATGGTATGTCGTCACTCCGTCTTTAGTGAGATGTTAAGTGACGCAGATGATGATAGATAGAATCAGTGTCATTTGAATGACGACTATTATTGAAATGGGTGGCAGACATTTTAATATTAATCCATACTATAAATGCGAAAGTGTGTCTGTCTGTCTGCCTGTCTGCTACGCTTTCGCCCATCTATTCAACCAATTTTGATGAAATTTGGTATAGGTATAGTTTTTATCCCGGGGAAGGACATAGGCTAATTTTTATTCCGGAAAATTAAAGAGTTCCCGCAGGATTCAAAAAGCCTTAATCCACGCGGACGAAGTCGTGGGCATCATCTAGTATAATATAAATCAATGATAAAAATGTTTTAAATAATTTTGTAGATCTTGTATATAAAATGTAGAATAGAACATTAAGATGGTCTTATTGAATTAAACATAATATCGAAAAAGTAAAAACAGAATTTATTGATATTTTTATATTTAGGTGCGTGCCGAAATAAGTTTAAATAATTTACAGTCCATAGTAAGAATCTATGGGCTGTCTTTAGCTAATTACAACTCTAAAAGCAAAATAACAATCTCTAGAAACTTTCGTAAGTAAACTATTTAATTATTTATTTTAAAGGTTATATGTTATAATTTGTTGCCTTAAAATGCACGGAACGTTCAATTATTTTTACACGCTTGCAAGTTCCCACGATGGGTAATGGATCGTCCAACACTATAAGACATCGCGATGGCGTATCGTATCTCGCGAAATCACCGTGTCCTGCTCCATCGCGCGTACACACCGAAGCGACAGGGTAGTTGGTTAATATAAACGGACGTAATCAATAAACAATTATCACTACCATCGGACAGTGAGCCATTGCGAAAGGATTTTCTCTTACGAACCATCAAACAGGAATATAAAGAAACGGAAGTTTTGACGGCGAATAGGAAAAATTCTCATTAGTTATTACGATATGATTAGATAAACTCAACTCGATTTATCTTATATGATAAAGCTGCGCTCTGCACACTAAAATATCAATAAAATATTTGAAGCCTTAAAACTTAAAGAAACGTTTAAGGAAGCTACTCGATATCCATAAAATCTCAAAGATAGTATATATGCTAACTATTCCAGTTGTAAATTTTTTTGCTGATTTTGATATGAGTAGTCTGTTCGGCATTAGTCATATTCGGCCAATTCCTAAAAAAATTGGACATTCTCTAACTTTTTCAAGTTATATAAACCGTTCTGGTTCAGACTTGTTTATAATATGTTACCAAAGATATATCTAGATATCAGTCATCATTAAAATAAAGCGCATTTCTTTCGTCTCAAAGGAGCCCCTTCATATCAAACATGAAATAAAAACCGACGTTGCTAACAACATCATCACTCCAACAAGCATCACAAATCACATTTAAGTCGCGATATTGGATTCGAAGCATACGAAATTAATAATTGCCCAACACAAAGAGAAGCTTAGTTAACCGCGGTGATATTTTGACTAATTTTGACACCTGCAAATGCATTTGGTGTTATGAAAATTAAACCGGTCAAGTTGGATTCCGTGGTCGAGAAATAACTTTTCGTTCGGGCATTCAGATTTCCGGTTGGTTTTATCGATACAGATTTTACTTTTGAGATAAGTAGATGTTAATCAGATCTTTATCAGTATAACTAGGCCGATGTCTGTGGATCTGCTTGTACGTGAATATATTAATGCTCTAACGTTTAGGCTCTTTCAAAATGTCCAAATTTAACTTTTTACAAGGCTGCGTATCTTGACATCGAAAACTAATTTGTTTAATTGGATTGCAAGTTCCATTGGACCTTTTTAATAAAATACTTTGAAACATTGTTGCATAATTCTTGTAAATATGTATATTATCGGTGTTTTATCTAAGGCCAGTGGCCGAAGCTCGGTATGGCAGCAACGATCGCTATCACTTTTGTTTGATTCTGTGTAACTATTAGTTAAAATACAGTTTTGGCAAGACTATCGCAATAATTCTGGACTATGGCCTACGCCCTTCTCAATCTGAAGAAGGGTAGTCCACCACGCTGTCCAAGTGCAGATTGGTAGACTTTCTCACCCTTGAAAACATAATAGATAACTCCCAGGCATGTAGGCTTCCTCACAATATTTTCCTACATCATTAAAGCTAGTAATAATTATTAAATTGCTGGAAACACTGAATAGTAAAAAATAGTCACACAATATTATCTGTCAATAACAAAACTTGCGATAGTAATTGAAATCATCGCATATGTGAAATGTGAATGAACCTTGAATGTCTCGGAGTTAGAAGTGCACTCTGTCAACCCTGCAATAAACAGTGTGATTCATACACGAGCATAACGTTAACTTTTAATTAAGTTACTTCAATACTAACTAGACTCAAGACAAGGAGGCTAACTACGAGTTAGAAGTAATTGAGCAATTGTTGGCTGACTTTTATTTCTTTTTAAAGTATACGAAACTTTCAATTATTATTGACATTAGCGTTAGTTACCTGATCTTGTTTTCTTCTACACCAATACTTTTTGAAAAGTTTTAATAACGCAAATATTTAATTTATTAACCCAACCATTGCACGACAGGCGCATAATAATCGGTATTATTACGACTAAGATTGATTTATTTCATCTGTTCTAGTATAATGGCTTTACTCTATTCAGCCCCCAGACAAGTCGACAAGGCTAAATAGGTGCTAAGAAAGTAAATGTAAAATTTTCTATGTTAATAAATAAATTGGTAATTGGTATTAGCAGAAAACAGGTTTTCATATACATATTGTACTAACGCCTTTGTACAAAAATATTGTGTACTGTACCTGTACCTACAAGAGAGACCTTTTTTGCTAATTATTAAATTATAAAAAACTGAAGAGCTGAGGAAGAATATCTGAGCTAAGGAAGTAGTCAATAGACATGCAATTGCTTCCTTTGATTAATAAATTGGAGTTGGCTACTTACAACTGACTAATATTGAATGACTTTGATACTTAATACATTAAATCATGTGCGGCAGATATAAGCAGATAATTTGCGAAGTCATTTAATAACTTAATAACACCGACACAGAGTGTTTAATCTCAGGCAATTTACCGCCAGTGCCGTCCGTTACACAGCATTTATACCATTATCTTCATACATACCTGGTTAAAAGACAGCTATAATTAAGCTAAAATATCACTTTGGTCTACTCCAATCTCGGATCTCATCAGACCGGACAATTAAGCGCTCTGAAATTCGAATTGAATTAAGCATTAAGCTTTCTTATGAGCGACATAAAATTGTTCCGACTTCGTTACGCCGTCGATGAGTAAACGAGGTAATTAAAAATAACGCTTGCTTCGTATCCTACTCTTTATCTAAAAATTATTGCCGATACCGGCTCACGCAATACCCATAACGAAAACGAAATGTATTTTCGGGCGTAAGGTATCGAAAATTTCAATTCGTTGTTTGCGCTACAGTCGAATCTTTTTAAATTAAGATACCTAATATTATCATTATAAAAACTTTTTCATCTATCGTGGACTTTTGTGTGACTATATCGTCTCGGGAATATTGACCAATGATAAAATGAACTGCAAATAAAGTTTTACCTGCAGTTTAAGTTTTTTCCATAAGTACAGAAATGTTATACCATAAAATTAAAAGATATTTCCATACAAGGGAACTACACAATGTAAGACCTGTACCATACTCATATATAGCTCGCAAATCACATTCCTTTAACTCATTACAACGGATTGAATTACTGCATCTCCTGTCTGAACGATCGAATATAATGCAAAAGTTACATTTGCGATTCTGGTATAAAAGTCAACATTTGTCATGGATCGGGCGAAGTTCCCTGACTAAAGGAAAAGGTAGGTTGAGCCCTCGAGATCAAATGAGTTCAAGAGTCGCAATTAAAGGTATTGTGGCCAACTCCGTTCACTAAAATAATAGCTCTAAATCTAGTGGTGCCCCCTTTCCACAGGGAGTATTATGAAAGGGATAGCCATAGAATTATAAATATAGCTGTCATTTTAGTTTAGAGACGGTGTGCAACAGATTTGTTTTCATTGTAATGGGGATTTCCAATAAGAATATGACAGCCTGATTTTGCTATTTTCTTCTGTGGCAATACCTAACTACGAGTTGCCGGGTTAGTCGACAAATGATTACATAAACTAACATTAAGACGATTTCAACTTTTGGGACCATCTACGAGTAAATGAAGAACTTGTGCTCTTCCCAAACGACACTGGCGCAAGTTTTTCAACTAAGATCACGTGTCCAAGGTATTCTAGCTGCATCTTCTTTAAAGACTCCAGTAACATTGTATTCTTCTCTATTCTTTGTAGCAGTTAGTGTATGTAATATGCGTTGCATTGCGAAGATGTAAGTGCACCGGTCTACGTTCGTTAGAGTTCCCAGAGCCTGCAAATATGCTCAGAGGATGGCCACCAGGGGGATGTTAGTAGGTAGAAATCTAACATAACCCGTTGTCCCTCCCAAGATATCAAAACAAAAGTAATCCGTCAACCAAAATAAAAGACGTAGGTGCATGAAGGTAGGTTAATCGGCTTAATGAGAAAGATTTCATTTTTACACACTCTGGGTTAAGTAAATTTCTTTTAGTCTATGTTGATGCTGAATAACTACGGGTTGCTGGGATGAACGGGAGGTGTTCCCGCGAACACCGACACCATCAAAGCGCCGCTTCTGATCTGAGATGGACTCACCATACGTTCGCAGGCTTACTTGGTAAGTAAGAGTATAGTAACCATAATCACCAGGTTTTCAAGGATAAGGTCATAGGTTAATAATCTTGGTCGTGAAGTCAAAAATAATATTATTGATCTATTTATTCAAAACCACGATTTACAAGATAATAAACATTTATTATCTCATGATGAAAGTATCATGTTTCTTTACAGGACGAAAATCTTTTTCTGACTTTTCAACTTTTGTTATCTGTGGATATTCCTGATTTAGCGAAGATTGGCATGGCATAGCTCTAGCTGTGCTTGGTCTATGTACCTATAAGGACGTTACCGCTATAAATGCCATTTGCCATCAATACATCTATCTTATCTATACTTTTTTTTTTTTTTTTTTTTTTTTTCCTAGGCAGGAGGAAATCCTCATGGATGTCATGCCCGACTTCACTGGGATGCTCCCGGCGACCTACGGACTAAAACCTCCTGCCTTCTCTGGCCGCTCTTCCCGGTACTGCGATGTGCATAACTTCGGGAAGGGGCTGTCTGCTGCTCAGGCTTCATTTGCTTTTTGCCTGGCCCATTCGTCTTTCACTCTCTTCCCCATAATGGTTTGCAACATTTTAGCACCCCTGTCCCAAGCCTCTGGACTGCTTAGCATCTGTGGCACCAAATTCTTTTTTGTCAGGGGTTCTCCGTTTCCACGTGCTTCGTTTCTTACTTCCTCGAACTCCCTACATTCAAAGATCGCGTGGTTTGGCGTGTCTTCTTTTTCTTCGCAGTAGGGGCAGTTTTCATCGGCTGCCTTACCTATAGCGTACAGGTAGGTATTAAAGACACCGTGTCCGCTCAGTGCCTGCGTTATTAGCTTGTCCACTTCGCCGTGCTTTCTGGTCATCCATTTTTGCAGGTCAGGTATGAGGTCCCTCGTCCATTGTCCTTTTCCTTTTCCCTTCCATTCCTTGTCCCATTCTTCTAGAGTCCTGTTTCGTTCATCTTTACAGCTTTTTTGGTCTTCCCTTTTAAACAGTCTGGTTCTTTCCATGACTAGCCTATCTATGGGGATAATTCCTGCTATGACCAATACAGCTTCTTTCGAAATAGTCCGATATGCACCGCAGATTTGGATAGCCAGTCGACGTTGTATCCTGCCTAACATATCATTATACTTGGCCATTTGGAGTGCCTGGCCCCAAACCGGTGCACCATACAGCATCACTGAGTGCGCCACCGATGCGAGTAGCCTTCTTTTGCTGGCTCTAGGTCCACCTTTTCTAGGCATCAGCTGGCTAAGTGCAGTTGTCAGCTTTTCGGCCTTTTCAGCTGTTTGCGCTATATGCTTGTCGAACTTCAGACTGCGGTCTAGCCATACACCGAGATATTTCAGTTTGTCACTAAGCTTTATTTGCACTCCTTCAATAGCAAAGGTGATTGTACCGTGCTTTTTCCTACCACTTAAGATTATTGCTTCGGTTTTCTCGGGAGCCAGTTTCAACTGTTTGGAGGTCATCCACTCATTAATTTTCTGTAGGGCCCGGTTGGTCCTTCGAATGAGTAAATCGTCTGTTCTGGCGGATACTACCAGAGCCAGATCATCCGCAAAACCAACGAGGTGAGCTTCTTCTCCAAGGTCTAGTTTAAATACTCCATCGTACAAGATGTTCCATAGCGTGGGGCCAAGGATAGAGCCCTGTGGCACTCCACTAGTCACCTGTATTGTTTGAGACATCCCTGCCGCATCAGTTATTACAATGCTTCTCTGATCCAGGTAGCTACTAATAAGGTTGACGATGTATGCAGGGAATTTTCTCGTCTTGAATTCTTCCAAGATCTGGTCCCACGGTGCAGAATTAAAAGCATTCCTTACATCCAGTGCAACAAGTGCGCACAACTTCCTGGTACGCTGTGTACCTTGTTTAGCTGCGTTAGCAATGCTTTTCACCTTTTCTATGGCATCCAGTGTCGACCTACCTCGTCTGAATCCGTATTGCTCATCTGCTATCCCACCGTGGTCTGGCAGCATTTCTTCTATTCTATTCAGCAGAAGTCTTTCCAGAAGCTTGCCATAGCAATCTAGCAGGCAGAGGGGCCTGTAACCTGAGGGGTCATACGCTGGTTTATTGTTTTTCCGCAGTAAAATCAACTTAGCAGTTTTCCAGATCGTCGGGAATTTGCCACTTTGGAAGATGTTGCACATTACATCCCTTATTTTCTCTGGGATCACCTTCACAGCAAGTTTCACAATCTCTGGAGCTATTTCGTCTGGCCCCGGTGCTTTCCGTAGTTTGATTCGATCGCAGGCTTTCCTTAGTTCTTCGCCAGTAATTTTTTCAGTCAGTTCGGCTGGACCGACAGGCCTTGCGAAGTCATCATGAGTGGGGAATAAAGCTGATGCAATTTCGCACATCTTTCCCAGGCCGCACATCTTTCCCAGGCCGCACATCTTTCCCAGGCATATCTTATCTATACTATAATACTATAAAGAGGTAAAGTTTGTGAAGTTGTAGGGGGTAATCTCTGGATCTACTGAACCGATTTTGAAAATTCTGGTATCAATAGAAAGCCACATTATTTGCGAGTGTCATAGGCTATAATATGCTAACCCGAAAAATTAGGGAGGTCCCGTGGGAATTTAAAAACTTATTTCATGCGGACGAAGTCGCGGGCATCTGCTAGTTAAATATAAAAAAAACCTGACTAACTCAATCACTGACTGAATCATCGATGCCCAGTCCAAACCCTTGGACCTAGAAAGATGAAATTTTGAAAGGTTTCCTTGATATTGTGGACAAAAAAAAAGGCAAGAAAAAGACGTATTTCAAAACTTCAAACGGGAGCGAAGCCACAGTCAGGTAAGGGAAGACGTATATTTTAATATTTAAATCTGTGTAGCCATATAACATTTTAATAAGAAAATAATATATACATTTTAATATAGTTATACAGCGTGCACATTAAAAAACTATACCTATTATAATTCGTGAAATTAAGCAGGAACTATCCGAGAAATAGCGTAGAGCTGGCAACCTCGTTACTTACGTTCAACTCTCTTTAATTGATGTCGGTTTTTGAGTGCACCAATAAGCCGCCTGCTCACATCGTTACCGCACCTCTGTTTAACTGCAATGTATGGAATTTGTATTCAATAATTTAACCAGCCGGTCAGTGTTTTGAGAATGCATCGACGTTTATATTCAAATTGAATTTATCTGGCTCATAATATGAAATATCGTCTCTAAGGCTTTCAGGTATGTGGTAAGTACCTACGAACAGAGTTTTGACATTGTTGTTGTTGTCGTGTTATTAGATAAACTAATACCTTTTACCTACAGGACCTGTAAACACCGGAAAAATCCGTTCAATTATAAAATAACTAGATGGTGCCTACTACTTCGTTCTGAACTCTTTGATTTCCGGGATAAAAAATAGTCTGTCCTTCCCCGGAATAAAACCTATTTCTGTGCCAAATTTCGTCAAAATCGGTTGAACATCGGTAGCCGTGAAATCATAGCAGACAGACAGACGGACACACTTTCCCATTTATAAATTATAGTGAGTGCCACGAAAATGCGCATACGTTATCATCTAGTTGTGGTCTACATGGGATAGCAAGTGCATAATTCTGAGGCACACCGCGCAAGCTAGGTACTTCACCCCATTTCTTTACTTGAATCCAAGTTAATTTTTGACGGGACTATTACAGGAGGGAAGGAACTGAGCTATTGAATAGAATAGAAAAATCTTGGGGTATTTACTGAGTTAGAAAAATGCTAAATCCATATATTTTACAGAATTTGCAGGCATAAGCTAACCTATGATAAAATATTTCACCAACGTAACATGGCAGCCAATTGAAGACTACTAGAACTAACGATTTAAAATACTTAGATCAACAAGAGCAGAAAATATTAATAATGCTTTTGTAATAAGTTACGACAATGTCATAAAACTTCAATAGGTACAATCACCTGCCGCTATAAAGAGGTCAGTTAATTAAATTTTCGTATACGAGCCGAATTTTCGTTAACAGTAAGATTTCTTTGACGTTTTGGAAATAAGACGGGGGGTGTAACATCCGTGTTCAGCACACCTGCGTCCGGCAGTGTTTGGACCACACCACGGAATAATAAATTAATGCAGATCGCTATAACAAATAATATTGTATCAGAAAAAAATGCGAACTTGCAATTAAACAAACGTAGGTTGAACCTATGTTCTCTATAAAAAATACCAAGAGAAGCGTAGTTTTTTATGTGGTGGTTTTTCAAAGTCAATTCAATCAGCGCACTGCTGAGAAAGAGTCTCATGTCAGCCTGAGAAGGATTTGTCCACCAAGCTGGCCAAGTGCGGATTGGCACACTTCGCTTATATAATGGAACATTATTAAGAACTCTCGGCATGCAGGTTTAATCACGATGTTTTCTTTCACCGAATTAGGAACCAACATAATAGTAGTTACCTACTTAATAATGTTGTCCGAACGATAATGTATTGTGGTATTCGTCAACTTAAAAACTAGAGCTTCGACTTACGAGAGTAAAGTCGCATGCCAAAGAAAAAATTGTGTAAAACTTGAGACCTTTTTATCTTCTTTGAGGAACAGTATAACATTATGATCTTCTGATTTTAAGGGAAATTACAGATACAGATATTAGTTTCTAAAGCGTGCTTATCAATCATCTAGTTTTATAGTTGGATGCATGGTTAATATCATTTGAGAACTGATTTAAACGGTGCGCGCTTCGAATTTTTTCAGTTCAGATTTTTAACTGAAAATCTGTCTGTATATCTACTGTAGCGTCAACATTTATTTAGTGGGACATCAGACATTTTGCAAATCAAAGCTACTTTTTCTGTCGATGCCAAAAATTTTGATAAAAATTATTGTAATCGAAAGTGGAACAAACTTAGATGATTTTTATACTAAATTTAATACAGTAAATTGGGATTTTGTAAGACAGCAGCTGATTAATATAAGCTCTCGGGAATCATATTGAAACAAATGGTAAAATGTAATGTAAAGAAAGTTTCACGATTTACATAAATGGACATTTGGACAGTGTGCAAAGATTTTGCTTAGTCCAAGGGGAGAGCCTTGATTGTTTTCGAAATACACCTGTATCCGCTGACGGGTATACGCTGCCAGATTTATACTAAGGACTAAAAAAATATTTTGTACTTCAAGAGCCTATGAGAGAACCTACCTTTTACTAGACCTTGGGTAAGTATATAGGCTTTATTTTTCGTTTTTTTACAGCTTTTTAATCCAATACTAATTGATTTGGATTTACATGATTTATAAATTTACTTAGCTTTTACCCGCGGTATTATTCTTATGCATTTTCCTGGAAACCCAAATAGTACCGCAACAGAATAATATTAAAGTTATACTTAAGTACCGTCCTTCTTCTACTTCATGAATGTTTAAGCTTTGTGCCATATTTCGTTGAATTCAAGCTTTCGGATTTATTGATTATTTCCCATAGAACGTTGTATTTGGCTATCTGTTACCTCTTAACGGCCCTTCTGCCCATTGCATTTCCGCGACGGATATACCCAAATAGGCTACATTTTGTCCCGGAAAATCAGAGCGTTCCCAGGGATTTAAAATATACGCGAATGAAATCGTGGGCATTATCTAGTTAAAATATAAATTAAATAAGGAGATACTAAAATGATTTTTTATCTCTGGCTGTAGGTATGTGAGTGTATCTGAGTGCTTGATGCTTGTCAAGAATTCAAACCGGCAACGATAAAATGATAAATGATTTATTTATTTCACGTAGGACAACTTGTGTCACTTAGTCAAGACTCAAGACTCTACCACTGGTTCGGAAAGGTGGTCTTCTGAGAATCCGGTAGGAATGGAAGTAGGTACCTACTGAAACTAAAAATATATTATAGATCGTCCCTTCGTAATAATCTATAGGTACTCATATAATGATAATGAATAACAAAATTTTACTCGTGGCTACCATGAGAAACTATTTCTAATGATAAATAGACTCCGTTTACGATGAAAATCAATTTAGTATACCACATTCTTACTCGGGGCTGTATTACTATCCATCAATCAAGGGCCTTCGTAAAATTATAATAATATAAATTCTATCTCTTTCGGAAAGATAATGTACAAAAGAGATACAAAACAAATGTTTTCAACCCCAGAGACAAATATAGTTTTATTCCCCCTAATTCACACGGAAGCCTCGGGCTGCAAGTTCATTTTAGAATATTGAAAAATATTAAAGATTTTTTAAACATCCATTAAATAAACCGATTATAATATGACGAAGACCAAGTAAGGGCTGCTTGGTTTTTATACTATTCTCCTTTGGGTGCCTCTCCGACTAGTTTAAAGTTTTGCAGTCAGTTTTGCGTATTCAATTTATTCTTCGCAAGTTTTTTTTATCCACTAACAGTAAGCCTTTGACTGCGATCTCACCTGATGGTAACTGATGATGCAGTCCACAAGTCAGTTCGTCAGATGGTGAAGATGGTTGCGAGCTAACCTTTTAGGGGCACGGCAGTTACGTTAAACCCGCATACTCCTAACATATTCGGTTTCTACACGACATCGTACCGGAACGCTAAATCGCTTGGCAGCACGTCTTTTGACGGTAGGGTGGTACTTAACTAACCACGACCGAAGCCTCCCACCAGGCCAGACCAGGGAAAATTCAGAAATTATAAATTCCTAAATTGACCCTGCCGGGGATCGAACCCGTGCGTCTCCGCACGTTAAAACAACAGCGCTCAACACTGCGCCACGGATGTTGTCAAGTCGAACTATTTGGAAGCATATTTTTATTTGTGGTCAATACTTTTTATGTTATAACTAAGGAGTTGCAGGACTTCGTAACTATCGTGAGCACGGTTGTTGTATCTTTTATTTTATTCTACAAGGTAAAAATTAGCCCATTGTCTATGATCTATATGACCACCACGCTCACCAATGCACTAGGGCTAATAAACAGGGCATCGTTGCTAAGTTGTCGCAGCTATCAAATCAAATAAATATTATAAATGCGAAAGTTTGGATGGATGGATGTATGGATGTATGTTTGTTACTCAATCACGCTCCAACGGATGAACGGATCTGGATGAAATTTGGCACAGAGATAGATTATAGTCTGGAATAGCACATAGGCTACTTTTTATCCCGGAAAATTAAAGAGTTCCCGCGGGAACCGAAAAACTTAAATCCACGCGGATGAAGTCGCGGGCATCAGCTAGTCATAATATAATTATGAACTCTCACGAATCCTCTTCTCTCTGTTGGGAACCATAATAATATAAAAATTTGTCACGTCTTCAATTTAACACTATTAATAATATACATGCTTCCACCAAATATCAAGTGACAGATTTATTATGATTTGTGTAATGCTCTTATGTTAATTTCATCTATTTATGCAACTTGAATGAAAACTTCATTTCAAATCAACTTGATTTGACTAAAATGAGCACTTAATTTAAAAGTAAATTACATATATTTAAAAATATACTTCATAATATATTTGTTACTGACAAATACGAAAACGACAATTATTAGGTAGATAACTGCTAATTTAAAGATGACGATGATTGACATCTTTAAAATTAGTTTTAAACGTAACACGATAAGGGAGGTGGTTTCGTTTATTACTTTTATTTAAACTAGTTTTTAACAGAAATAAATGCAACTTAAATCATAAGGTAGGCGAGAGATGAGCGACATGACAATTACTATGCAAATAAATGTAAACAAAAGTTACACATAATATACGTAGATCCAATTAGTGTCACGTGTTTTCCTAGATAAAAGCAGTTATTATCAACTTTGTAAATGAGTAGTTTGATTCTCCCCTAGAAAATCGACTTAAAAATTTATATGAGTTGATTATATTTTGTTATCATGTTAAATGGAAAAAGTACCTGATCCTACTAAATGAGAAACTGTGTTTGTTTATTGTAGAGGTGGTTAATATAACACGTAGCGCAATATCATTCTCCGCACCAACGTCTCTATTCTCCAAGAACTCGGCATTAAGCAACGGCTTTCATCGCTGGTACAGAGTCGCATACTAAAATTTTTTGGATACGTCTCCCGTCGTAAGAATGACTCCATCGAGCGCCTCGTCGTGCTGGGCAAGGTGGAGGGCACCAGAGGGCGAGGAAGGTCACCCATGCGATGGACCGACCAAATGAAGTCAGCTGATGGCGGTTCATTGCACGAGTGCACCAGGCCAGCAGGGAGAAGTGGCAGATGCTCGTGAGGCGCATAACATCTGCCACTAAGGCCGTCACTTTGTGATGACCACGACCACTCTGTAAAGAGTGTTACGACGAAGAAGAAGCAATATCATAGAGCGCTATTTTTCCATAGCGCTGATAGTGTGCTATGACGCTACGGCGCTATGAAATTTAGCGCGCTAGGAAATTTAGCATGCTGCAAAACATATCGCGCCTGCCGGCCGCTCACACGCTTTCTTATAATAAGTGCGGTATAACATAGCGTTTTTAATAGCATGCTAAAAAATTATAGTTTATAGTCCGTCGCGTGCTATGGATTTATAGCAGTTTTGAACAACTCTGGTTTATTGGTATATCCTTCAATCACGCCACAACGTATCAACGAATCGACTAGCCTGAAAAATCAAAGAGTTTCCAAGTTTTTTTGGAAAAACTTTAATCCACGAGTACGATGTAGAAGACTGTACTAGTACCACCTAGTACATAATGGTATAATAATTTTAGTTCAATATTTTTTACTTAGAAGTTCATAATCAACGTACGTACCTAGAATTTATCGTTGAATTATTTCAAGATATTTCTAGATTATTCTAGGGAGGATGGCCACGTACAAAATCCGTCGTTTAAAACATCCGGTTTCTATGTTACATGAGATAGGCAAATATGACAAGAAGCTTGTATGTTCTATAGATTACGCTAGTTGAAAGACAAATCCACATTTTTCAGATACGTTATCGACCTATACTTTTTATCTCGTATGTCATGCCATACAATTTATAGAAATTGATTTGTAATGACAACATTAAAGTACAGAGCGGCAGAATGTTTTTCATCACCACAATAATTTCAATTATGATTTCTTCTTTCTCACCAACAAACAAACATATTTGCGCGGCATTTAATTATAGATATAACTAGTATGTATTAGTAATCCAAAAGTGTGTTTATTTGATGTTTTGTTCTTCAATCATGCTACAACAAAGAAACGAGTTGACTAGATTTTTTGCATGAATATACATATTAATATTCCATAGAATTGGAAAGTGACACATCCTACTTTTTAGCCTGAAAATTAAAGAGTACCCATACAATTTTAAAAACAACTCTAAACCCACGCGAATGAAGTCGCTGGTGTCATCTAGTATTTATTTATAACTAGATGATGCCCGCGACTTCGTCCGCGTGGATTAAGGTTTTTTGATTCCCGCGGGAACTCTTTAATTTTCCGGGATAAAAACAGTAGCCTATGTCCTTCCCCGGGATACAAACTATCCCTATACCAAATTTCATCAAAATTGGTTGAACAGATGGGTCGTGAAAACGTAGCAGACAGCCAGACAGACAGACGGACAGACGGACAGACAGACAGACAGACACACTTTCGCATTTATAATATTAGTATGGATATGGATACATGCTTTTTATTCCAGGATATTCCCGAATCAGTCCCGCCACCCAATGCTATGAAGAATGGTTTTTTTTCTTTAAAAAATGATTTATATGGGCTCCCGCTATTCTTGTTTACGAAGTGATTGCCGAACAAAGCGGTTAGATCAATATCACCTTCCATAAATGCGTTCAGCATGATGCGAGAATTTTGACACCAAACACTCCCGATAACATCTTAAAACACCTAATGTTTTAAACAAACTCCTTTATGTGGGCTAACTTAATTTTGTGAGAATAAAAGACGTCATATTTCTGTATAGGTTTTTTATAATAAACCGCGATCGTTTTGTTTCTCTAAATAGAAGCACTTTAGTAGCGTGAAGCGTCCGTGAGTTAACAAAAATATAAATTTAATTCAATAAAAAATGTAATAAATTCATCATCGAAATATTATTATCAAAGACAAAACAAAATGCAATCACTTCCGAAACACAGCCGAAATCTTCCACTAAACTAGACCAGAGACAACGTTGGAAATTCTAAGCGTCTTTAGAAAATTTATTTCAACGATATTATTATCAAAGATGTAACGTGTCATCTTTTCTGTGAACCTGTTATGTACAATGTATGCAGAAGCCCAAGAACAATCAATAAGACAACATTTTCTCATGGCATTCTTATTGGTTCTTCTTCAACAAATCGTTTTAAAAGCCGCGAGAAAATTTCGTCGCACTGATTGCGCTTGAGCTGACGGTAACATTAATTGAATAAAAAAAAATATGATAGCCGTAGAACCTTGTTTAAAACTCAAAACAAAACTGTAAGAGGGGGCAATTAGTCATGCATACTTTACTATGATCGAAGTGTTTTATTTGGCATGCAGGCTATGCAAATGCGCCAGATAAACGACCAACCAATGAACCGGCGCGCGACATAGCACAGCTGTGTTCTTATAAAACTTCTAAAGGTTTAAAAATAATATGATATCCGATATGATGATAAGCATGATTAACAAAAACATAACATGGTTTCTGAGCGAGATACAGTAATGAATTCAAGATGAATAATTAATTAATTATAAGGTCTAATTTCACTTTGAAGGCAATATTTGGAGCTTCATTAAAAAGTTATATTTTGGTTGTTCACAAACTTTGAAGCTGACTTAATTGGTAGGTCTTGCTCTAGAAAATTGTGATATGGATGGTTTATAAGCCCTGTATTTTGCTTTACTGGATCATCTGATTGTATAAAACCAAAAGCTCAGTCAGCTGTATTCTCACACTGAGTAGCTACAGACTTATATGAAATGAAATTTTACATTCAAACATCATCCGAAAAATAGTTTGGGAAATATTTCTAGTTGATGGGGCTAGAGATATAATATACGGGTCCAAGTTTCTACCTGGTTCTACCCAGTAAACTCATACTTTCTGAACCTGTGGTAGATTCTTAATTTTACGCAACAGACTTATATAGGCTAACATGTTTAAGTGTAGATTAAACATTAACAAGTATAGATTAAACAATTTAGTTTCAAATCGAATCTGTAAAATAAATCAAAACAAACCAAGAAAACATACCTACCTGTTACTTTACCAATTAGCTATTACATGGGAAAATTTAATAAACTTGATCTATTTTTTAAATCTGACGTTCACTAATCTTATAGTTGAGAATGAAAATCAATAAATTCTTCGTCATAAACCTACTTAGCAAAGGTGGCGATGTGTCAAACCTATTAGCTATAGCCGTGTCTTCCGGAACCAGTTGTAATTTCTATCTATTATGTAAACTAATAGCCTATTAATGTCTGATTAAAGGTTTATGTTTTTATTTTAATCACGAACGTTGGAAATAAACAAAATGAAAACAACTTTATACACAACATAATATTATGTATGCTTTTAACGAATCTTTATACATATTATTTATAATTATTATTCATTGTTATGTGATGGTGAAACTCCTGAATGACTTGAAGTCATTTTCCCATTACCATACGAGTATTTTACAAGTAAGTTTTATATGTATAGGCACAAAAAATAACCATTTTTTCATCAAAGGCAATTAAACGCGGTGAAATATCTCGTTCTAAGAGTTTAAGTACAAGTTTATTATCCTAAGCATAGTAACATGAACATCAAGCAGATGCAATTGAAACAAGCAGAAAAATGCGGGCTCATGCAGATTGCTACCTGCATGCATTAGGATTCTGCACGCTACTTGCTAGCCTCACCTACAAACCTGTTGCCCGTATTCTCATCAAGCTATATAAAATAGAAGCTGGTTATTAGTAGGTATCTAGACCTTTGCGCATAGGGAAAGTGATGTAGATGTTCAGTACTTTTACTTTTTTCTAACCAACGAAACGATAGGGACCGGACGAGACGAAACGTCTGCGCAAAAGTGGAGGTTATGCCCTGTTGCACTAATGTGCGCGATCCATATAAAAATGAACAACGCAGACTTTTTGCGGGTTAGATATTCATTTTGGTCCGCATTGCACCACTCGGCCTTTTGCTCTTACAATTTTTGCAATCTATGTAATACTTTCTACCAAAAGACTTCAACGAGCGCGGTGAGGGAGTCTATTATTAACAATAAATTCTCATCTAATTATTATGAAATATTATCATTTTATACTGAAATCACTCATATCGGTATTTTAAATTAGTTATTTAATTGAACTGAAATTTACTAATACTGAACACTTACGTACGTTATTACGTACTTACTTAATAAATTAACTTATGAACATGCTTTGAATGGGTTCAAATATTATGATTCAAGTGAATAAGAACTTAAAAAATACGTACATAGGTACTTTGTTAATATTTAGCTTAAGCTTTTAGGGAACGTTATTTTTTAGAGAGTACTTTCATTGGTGTGCAACTAGAAAATCTTTATACAAACGAGTCCGTTTCCTTAACTTCCCGATGCTGTCTATGATAGATCATAACAATTTGAAAAAGGCATTAGTGGTCAGTGTGGTCGGCCATAATATGCAAAACCAGCCTGCAGGTGACGCTTGGATATGTATTAGCCGATGTACCATTTTTATGCAAATCATAAAAAAGTCCTCGTAAAATATTGCCGCATTAGAGGAGCTTAAATTGTAAGTCTACTTCATATAAGCACTATGCACATAATGAAAAGCCTATTCCATTTACTTTAATTTATACCGGTTTATTCGAACCATTAGGTATACGCGTGATCTTATATATTGTTAGCTCTCAGTTTGACTATCCATGTTCCTCATTTGATTCGATCTGTGACAAGAACGATATAATTATTGTGATAGTTGGTTTAAATTCGAGTGTTTTGACATTTTAAAGGCAGAATACTTTGGTATATATGACGTGATTTGGTTTAGAAGTTGCGATAGCAATTAACCCCAAACAAATGAACACCATCCTTAGGCTTAGACGATTGTGATAGCAATTAACTAATTAGATTCATTATGTCGTGAGGCCTCTACACATTGTAACAATTTACTCGTGCAAGTTTAATGTAGAGTACAAAAATATTATAAAAAAGATTAATTCAATACCTACTTCTGGAAAGACGTTTATACTCATTTATGTTGTATTCAATGCAATTAAAAGATAACTTAAACAGCATAATCTGACGATAGCTTGATCGGCATATATACGTGTAAATATTTTCATATAGTATGACTTGTTGAATTTTTATTCTTTTATGAGCGGATTCTATCATTATGCCCTTATAACAAGGCGACGTTTTTCTCTACTTTTAATACACGGGTAAAACACAAACTAGGTATCGCAACAATTACAGCCCACTATGGAAGTTGCACCTGCTAAAAGTCAATAATTATGACCACTTCTTAATTGTTTAAAGCTAGTTTGCATTGGCAGCCTGAAAAGATTATCAGCCTTTAAGCTACTTTTTTCTTAACACTGCGCTATTACGATTGCATCTGTGCTTTATTAAAAACTAAAAATAATAAATCTTTTGTCGCCTATAATTGATTATTCTATACAATAAATAAAGAAACTTGCCGCCGATAATATCGAAAGTGTATTATTTGATACAGATTAAAACGGCGGCGGCTCCGTCTCCCATCGAAAAAGAGTTAAAAAAGCATTGATCGAGTCAAGTTAACGTTTTAATTATGGAAATAGGATATTATAAAGTGCAACGCATGGGACGACCGTCCTTCGCGAAGGCCGCGTGCCCAGTGAGGAATGTGAGTGACCTGTCAAGAGCTCGCGCGCGACTCGTGCTGCGCCCGCGCCGCCGTACGCCATGTTAATTACTACGACCAGTAAGGCGCCCCGTCAACATATTTATTCTTTTAATTTATGACTTCTGCAGAAACCTACTTCATTAAGTATCTGTATCGAGTCTTTTTTTCAGAGGTATGAAACGCGACGGCCTTGGATAAAATGCCAAGATTAATTCTCCGAGTTTATAGCGCGGACGTGCTTCTGCCGAGCCTTTTTCGGTATTGGCAAAGTTTTTTCGTTAAAATCCTAGAGCTGCCACCGAATTCCCTGCCATATATTGCAAAGCAGCATTAATGTATTCCAATACATCAAGTATTGGAAACGTGTTGACGGTTTTAAGCATTAATAAACTAGTTGTTTCTTTTAAATGGTTGTTTTAATTTAACTTCTTGAAATGTTTCGTTTAAACGTCATAACTGCAGGTTAATGAACTACCTGTTAAACTTGTATTAACAAATGCGAAAGAACAATAAAAATTACAATAAATGAAGGACGTGGTAAAAAAAATGAAAGTCTTTTAATTATTTTTACACGTACGGAAGGCACGAGTCTCATTTCGTAGACCTTCGTAGACTATTCATTAGACCTGCATTATTTTGAGGAAATCTGCATATTTCTAAACATATTCCTACATTGGCTTTTGTGGAACGTCAAACATCAACAAAATATTATGGCTTGAAATGATTTGCCTCATGGCGCAGAGTGCCTCAGTTTGAGGCAGCGATTCACTTGAGCTGCTACGATACCTCAGTCCGTGGCTGGCTCTTGTGTAAACGAAACTGTATGATGTTGTTATAGGTACTTTTTAATTATAAATGTAGCGTGCATAATAAAAATCCATGTCGTCCAATATTATGATTGGTCGCTCGTCATTGAAGGAGATCAAAGCTGACCGACCGATACACATATCGAGACTTGAATCTTTGTCATTCGCGCTCGAGTTGACTGCGTCGTAACACAAGCGCCGCCGCTGGCAATTACTGTTGCCGAAGATCATCAATAAACATCTTTATCACTCCATCGCCTCTGTCACCGCGAGTACTTGAACATCTTGAAGTATAAACTCTGAAATTATTCAATTTCGCACCGTTGATACTTGTTACCGTTGATACCTACTTTACAAAAGCGTCACAACTTCACTCCTTTTAAGGGTCCCGTATTTAAACACGGGACCTTTTAAATTGTCCAGTCCTTCTGTCCGTCTGTCCACCTGCGTATGTAATAGACCACAGCCATTTTAAAAATATGTTGTTGGTAAGAGCTGCACAGAAATCGGCTGTCGCTACACAGAAGCATATTTTTTTTTTTCAGGTTACTTACCTACAAAAACCCAGTTTACCACCTCTATATACCTTTTGGCACCAATCAGAAGAGCATAGTTTTTGAAATTTACATTGGTACATTAATGACTAATTACCTGCTTAAAAATTTAATCTCGCCTTAATCTAGTCAACCTTACTCGACTTTCGTAAAATACGTGCAGTTGAATTAACTATTCAGTCACGCACAACTTTCAAAGAACGAGACCTTTTATCTAAACTTGACAAGTGCGTACTATCTGAATTGAATCTTCATGTTACTAAAGATGAAGTGCTACTGTAAGAACTTTTTGTAAGTATCTTCTTTTATGGATGGAAGGACAATGCCGAAAACCAGGCTGTTGTGTCTTAGCCATTTATTAACAAGATTTTTTTAATTATAATTTCACATACAATCAATTTTACTCATTAGCGAATGGGAGTTTAAGAGTTGAGTTTACCCGGCTGAGTTTGTTGTGGGCTCTTCTCAGCCCAGTTTTAAGATTCTTTAGTTTTAAGATACCGTAGTTACGTCTTATACTTTGTAAATGTGACGTTCAGAAGGTGTACTTTGTAGGTACCTATTTTTAATAAATATACTTTGAGTTTTATTAAAAAAAAACACTGTTCTGACTTACTACACTTTTGTACTAAACATGTCAGCTATATTAATAATAGGTACTAAAATTCTACATCAATGATTAATACAGTCACGCACATCTTAACATACAATATCGAATCTCGCTCGCTCCCGAACTTTAACCATTGAAGAAAGTATAAGAAAAACGAATACCAAAATATCACCATCAATATTTGATTGCGTTGAGCAAGTCACGATTGAAATAGTTAAAAGCAGTGTTCTAATGATCAAGTGCGGTTTTAAGGGCCTCTTGGACCAATTATGACCATTTAAACGAATGGTTAGAGAGTATGATGGGCCGACTTCTCAACCCGTCTGCCTTCTACGGTAATCCAATGTTAGATCTACGCCGGCACTTTGAAATAGTTTTTCTTTGTAATTTAGACGCTACTTGATATCCAATGCCTTATTCACCGAAGAGGAAAATGCTTAAATACGATAGTGATCGATTCGTGTAATTGTCTTGTTAGGTAGCTTTTATATGGATGGACGATGGTAATGTATTGGTAAAGTTAACGATTACATTAGAAAATAAAGGTAAGGTAGGTAATTATGGGTAGGTAAACTCAATTACAAACCTTTTTTTATTCAAATAGACTTTGAATAAAAAAAGATATTCACTCGACGATTCGAAGGACTTCCTTTGAATCGTCGAGTGAATATATCGCTGATTTGGAATGCTGTTAAATAAGTTTAATAGTTATACTTGATGATGCCTGCACCTTCGTTCGAGTGGATTTATTTTTGAAAATCCCGGGGTATCAATAATTGATTTTCGGGCATAAAAAGTATGTATGCAGGTATCTAGGTATCTTTAGATCCTCAAATATACCTATGGGCACAGATGTAGTAAACAGATACCGCGCTCGGAACATGGAAGTGCGGCCAAAATTTATTCGAGTGTGCGTGACAGCACTGTCTGAACACATGCATCAGTGTGCGTGAAATGTTGCCAGATTAATGAAAAAGTGCCAAATTAATGAAAGAAAATCTATCTGTTGGTTCTTTCTTTAGGCCTTCGATTTCAACGACTTATGGTAGGAGAATAGCTTGTATCCTGGAAAAGGAGATGCGCATATTACTGTGGTGGTACGCTGGCTACTTTGGAGCTACGCTGAGTACTTTAGCGGTACGACGAATACTTCCAAGATATGCCAGTTAAATTGGTGGTACGTAGACTACTTTAGAGGTAGGCCGACTACTTTAGAGGTACGCCGACTACTTTAGAGGTACGCAGACTACTTTTAAGGTACGCCAGCTACTTTAGCGGTACGCAGACTACTTTGGTGTTACGTAGGCTACTTTTAAGGTACGCCAGCTACTTTAGAGGTACGCAGGCTACTTTGGAGGTACGTAGGCTACTTTGGTGGTACGCAGGCTACTTTTAAGGTACGCCAGCTACTTTAGAGGTACGCCGGCTACTTTAGAGGTACGCAGGCTACTTTTAAGGTACGTAGGCTACTTTTAAGGTACGCCAGCTACTTTGGAGGTACGTAGGCTACTTTGGTGGTACGCAGGCTACTTTTAAGGTACGCCAGCTACTTTAGAGGTACGCCGGCTACTTTAGAGGTACGCAGGCTACTTTTAAGGTACGTAGGCTACTTTTAAGGTACGCCAGCTACTTTCGAGGTACGTAGGCTACTTTGGTGGTACGTAGGCTACTTTTAAAGTACGCCAGCTACTTAAGAGGTACGTACGTACCTCGTACAGCTCTTCGTACCTCGAAAGTAGCTGGCGTACCTTAAAAGTAGCCTACGTACCTTAAAAGTAGCCTACGAACCTTAAAAGTAGCCTGCGTACCTCTAAAGTAGCCGGCGTACCTCTAAAGTAGCTGGCGTACCTTAAAAGTAGCCTGCGTACCACCAAAGTAGCCTACGTACCTCCAAAGTAGCTGGCGTACCCTAAAAGTACCCTGCGTACCTCTAAAGTAGCCGGCGTACCTCTAAAGTAGCTGGCGTACCTTAAAAGTAGCCTGCGTACCACCAAAGTAGCCTACGTACCTCCAAAGTAGCTGGCGTACCTTAAAAGTACCCTACGTACCACCTAAGTAGCCTGCGTACCTCGAAAGTAGCTGGCGTACCTTAAAAGTAGCCTGCGTACTACCAAAGTACCCTACGTACCACCAGAGTAGCCTGCGTACCTCGAAAGTAGCTGGCGTACCTTAAAAGTAGCCTACGTACCACCAAAGTAGCCTGCGTACCATCTGCGTACCAAGCAGCTGGCGTACCTATAAATTAATCGGCGTACTTCGAAATAAGCCGGCAGCGTAGCTGTTTCACAAAAAAAAAACTATCTACTAACAGCCCATTTACACCTTTAATTTAAGGGAAAATATTTCAACGTAAATTAGCAACACTGATAGATATCGTTGAGGTTTTGTGTTTCAAGTCATCAGCAATTAATTAAAATGGAAAAAAAATCTAACAGAATGAAAATATAAATTTTTGCCTATGAAACGAAACATCATCTTCCTTTTTTAATTTTTGGTAACAATTTTGACAGTGTTTCAAGACACAAGACGGCATTATTTTGAGAAACTTGTCTACACACACGTCACGTCAAAACTTCTCGACGCGTCGCATCCAACTAACTGAGAATTGTATTTGCTTTTCGTTTTGTATTCGCTTTGTTGGCGCGTCTGCCGTGTTCCGAGCGCGGTATCTGGTACTACATCTGTGCCTATGGGCGACTGGCCCAATCAATATCTTAATTCTTTTCAGTCTTAATTACTTGATACTGCAATTTTAATTACTGGAATTAAGTTGTGTACTCGAATAATAATGTAAGTGGACTTCTTTTTCTTCTTTTACAATGTTTCCGCGATTCGTGAGTTGGAAGTAAATGTATGCAAACAGCAACAAGTTTGTAAATAAAGTACAATAAACAGCGCGCTAGGTATTTTATAGCGAGGCGAATAGATGTCGCGGCAAGATGCAAAGATCTGCTTGCGTGATTCCGAATACTGACCAGATGCTGATCATGCGCATCGATAAAGTAATCACATGTTCCCGTATCGGTTACCCAAGTGTGGGAGTCAGATCTGCGTGATGCATTTAAGTAGGTCCATTATTTATTGCGATTCGCTTTAAATAATTGTTACTATTTCAAGATGCAGTAGTCGAGATTTCTACGTTCAATGTATCAGTTGAGCGTTGGTGGTTGAGCACTCTATGGTGCATAACGACAGCGGCATGACAAGACGTTATAATGAACACACAATAATCCATATTCTATGTCAATGATTGCGCCTAGGTATATTTGTACAGAATACGACAGAAACGGCGTGCGACTGCATCCGCGCGGCTGCTAAATCATGATCTATTCCGCAATGTAAAAGCCCTCATACATTTCAAATTTAAGCGGTAGATTCATTTGACGATTATAACGCACTAGTAAAAGTTTATATAAATAAAAAACATTTGAATTTGAAAGAGAATGGAAATTAAAACTTCGCTCACGCGTTGCGTCTGTCCAAGCTTTAAACGCTTCATCCGTCTTACACTTACCACTTCCACCCATTTATCAAACTTTCGTGAAGCGTAATTAATAGTGTGGTAATAGTACCTAGCATCAGGAAATAATAGTCTGACCTTACGCTGACTCTTTTACCTCGCACGGGACACCACAGCATTTGAAGACTGGATGCATCGATGACCGTGTTGTATGACGATCTTTGCAAGAGACTTAAATGTCCATCCGTTGAAATCTCAGTTGAGACGAAAAAAATCGTAAAATGTTAGATCAATTTTTTTTTCATTACATACCTAATTTTCATCGGAAAATTCCTTTGCGTAAAGGCGTAAAGTATATCTCAGTGTAACATTTCGGCAAAGATAAAACTTGGAATAGGCCTGAAAAGTATCTCAGATCATCGGGCATTGTATCACGGTTTGCCACGAGTACGCTCCTCCTACCATTGTTTGGAACAATAAGTTGTAACTCCTTGCTAACGAGACCTACGAATGGTCCATGATATGAGAGACACGCGATGTCAGCATAGTTAAGCTCTTCAAAAAATTTAAAGGATTTCGAACTTTAGGTTTTCAAGGTAAGCAATATGTAGGTACTAATCGGTACTTAAGATGATATAAAATAAATTAAATTAATAAAGAATATCAGAGTGCCTAATACTGCATTAAAAGCTTTACCTTGTCAATAAACAACACACTTTTTTTTTTATCCACTACAAGTTAGCCCTTGACTGCGATCTCACCTGATGGTAAGTGATGATGCAGTCTAAGATGGTAGCGGGCTAACCTGTTAGGGGCATGGCAGTTATATTAAACACATACCCCTATTCGGTTTCTACACAGCATCGTACCGGAACGCTAAATCGCTTGGCGGCACGTCTTTGCCGTTAGGGTGGTAACTAGTCACGGCCGAAGGCTCCCACCAGGCCAGACCAGGGAAAATTCAGAAATTATAAATTCCCAAATTGACCCTGCAGGGGATCGAACCCGGGACCTCCGCACGTTAAGACAACAGTGCTACATACTGCGCCACGGAGGTCGTCAAACACTTATTTTATTATTGGTGATGGTGGTATTTTATACCTTAAAATTTTGTTAATTTGTTTTGATAGCAATGTTCCTTGTGAATGTTAAATTAAAATACCTTATAAAAATTCTATATTTATAGAAATACTGATAATTGATAACGCGACAAACGTTACATATTATTTTAGTAATCTAAACACGAAGCATTATAATGATTATAAGCTTCTAAATTCCTCAGATTCCAGATTAAAATATAAAATCCATTCTAGATTAAAATATTTGTTTTACGTTTTTTAACGTTTTTACTGTCGATCTGTGAAACTTTTTTAATAAAACGCTATTTCGTGAGACTTGGAGCATACATAAGGCCTACAGCATATTCGCATTTATAAAAACCTTAATAAGCGTTCGCTTTTGGCATATTGTATTGACACACGATAAATATTTGCGAGATTACGTCGGTCCACTTCGTTCGACGTACCATGTTTACAGCTCTGCACTCTACATACATTACGCGTTGTCAAAATTGAGATTAAATTTATTGGTAGGTATATTAGGTAGTTAAAAAGAAAAATTGCAAATATAAAAAGGTTAAGCTAATTGCAAACAGTCTTGAAAATTTTGTTTTGTAGCAACGAATTATATCTTCATCTTTATCCTAAAATTATTAAAATGTATACCAACTGTCAATTTTAACTTTTAATGAAAACATGAATTGGCCAATTTGAAAGAGAAAGAGAAGATTTTAGTCCCTACCTAATCATACGGTTTAATTAAAAGATACTTTAAAATATGTCACTATATATTTTTAATTAAATTTAATATAGGTGTAGAAATATCAAGTAAGACTCGAAATAATAGTCAAGCGAAAAAATTAAGCAATAATTATAATGCGCATATTAATTTATAACGGATCTCAGTGCTCGATGCAATCACCGAGGGTGTAACGTGTAACACACCCACTTGAAATATATCTACTTATTTCAATAAATTTCTCAGTGCAAAGAAAAAGAAGCAATCACAAAAACCATTAACACGTGTGGCTTTAATAGCGACGAGTTAGTAAATTATTCTTTTTTTGTGTTCGTTATTTCATTTTTTTTGTTTTAATTCCAAGCCTGAGAATATCGGAATGTGAGCGCCACCCTTAAAAAGCCTAATTTAATTTAACAGGTAGGCAGTGTTTCTTTAATCATAGGTTCACCTCTAAATTACATGGTGCAGTAATGGCTCCCGAGCAATCAGCAATTTTTCATATTTGCCACCACTTTTTTTTTTTATTAAAAAATATAAGCTTCCAACAGCTAAAACCATTATATCGAAGCTTACGGAAAATTTGAGCGAAATAAAAAATGGTTAACCTCAATCTATTGCTTCCGGGTAAGTTAAAAAATTGCAATTTCTTTAAAGTCGTTCTTGATACTTCTGTGATTCAGATTTATAGTAAACATCACTTTTGTGCTATAACCTTGCCTTCTAGGTAAATCGTCCCAGGTTCGATTCCAAACTAGTAGGGGCAAGTCTATTTTTTACAAATTTTAGTACTTCAATGTCTGAACTTTGAACCTAGAATTCAGTATCAGTGAATTATTGTAAACTAAGATCAAATTCTGAACAATTTCTTTAACCATAAAATATTACAATGGTTTCAAAAATTATACCAAAAAGTCCCTATATTAAAAAAATAACAATCGTGATCCATGGAATCTACGATAACATTACCTCATTAAAATCCAATGACTGCGCAGAAAAGCATGGCTACTATTATAAAACATGAGAGTTATGATCAGGGTGCAGTTTCCGACGAGCACGTACAATGTAGAATAGAATACACAAACTGCGGTATCGTCAGCACACGTCGTCAAAATTACAGGGGGAAAGACTGAACTTAGCACTTCTTAGGTGTCAAAATTGCCCGTAATTTCCAGAAGCGATGTCCACCACGCCTCCCCTAACTAAAGCAAGCCGCCTTTTTGCCCATTCCGAAAAATTTCAAACTCAATTTTTTTTAATGATTTGTAGCCGCAACCGATATTACGAAATTGGACGATCGGAAACAAAACCTCGATCGATCGTGTGAAAATTATTTAAGGATCAATGCCTCCTTGTAAAATATACCTATCTCTAATCATTACCTCCTTCGAATTATTTATATACAGTTTCTTGTAGTAAAGTTATCTTATTTGCTCTGGTTTGCTGAAGTCCATTAAAAATATATCCCCCTAGGAATTTACACTTATTTAAAAAGACTCTGCATGATTAGGTAGGTATAGTTTAATGAACCAGACTATAATAATAATAAATAATTATTATTGTTACTTGTGAGTGTGAGTTATTGTGACGAGATACTTACATACAATGATGTTTTATAACATCATTGCTTACATAACTATCTTTATGTGTATTCTGTTACAAATAAAACTATTTAAACTACATTCTTTTTGATAGATTCATTATGGTAAAATTTGTATTGTTATATTTTCGTTAGTGAGATGGTCTGATTAATAGGTATTTAGAGGGCCAGTTATCTCTATTATTAATAGAGTCGTTTACAATCATTGTGATTCGATTCGTCGCGCTCTTTTCAAAGCATTGAGGCATTCGATTTTGAACAATCGAACTGTATTAGTATCATTGATGTCTAAAGCATCGGTATATTACCATGGTGGTCTAAATATTCCAACAAAACGTGTATTCAAGTTGGAGTATTAGTTGTAATAAGTGAGCCTCCAAAGTTAAAATAAGGTATACTCGTATTACGTATTAAAAGGAACAATCATTTAAAAAAAACGTGTGGTGTCGTGGGTCACAAGATAGAAACGAAGTTCCTTATTACATAAATATTAATTTCAATTTCTAGTCGCGGTAAAAAGAAAATAATTCAGGTATAAATTTTTTATTATGATTTTGTTATCGATAATAATCAAAAACTACTTTACAAAATTATCTTAACACTTTTATTTTATTCACAATGATTCATAAAAATATATAATAATAATTAGACACTGTATAGAGAACATACATAAACTATACATAAAAAAATTGGCAGTCATAGAGCCTGCCGATAGAAGTGAAAACATTTTTTTTTAATAAAAACAAATTATCAAATATAATTTATATTATAAATGCGAAAGTTTGGATGGATGTATGGATGTATGGATGTTTGTTACTCAATCACGCTCCAACGGCTGAACGGATCTGGATGAAATTTGGCACAGAGATAGATTATAGTCTGGAATAGCACATAGGCTACTTTTTATCCCGGAAAATTAAAGAGTTCCCGCGGGAACCAAAAAACCTCAATCCACGCGGACGAAGTCGCGGGCATCAGCTAGTTAAAATATAAACCTTAACAATAAGGCATTCAAATTTAATTTCGAATGTTGTATATTTTATTATATTATTATTTTTTTATATTTAAGACCTTTTGTCTTCTTAACAACGCGAGCATATCGGCGACATGCATGACATGCGATGACGCGGCGAATCCACAATTTTACTCCCAATCAAAAAGTGCTCAACGCGGTTAAAGAAGTTTTCACTTCAAAATCTTACGCATTTTCGTTACGGATGTTTTTTGCCGGCTAGGGTACCCCTCCACATCGTCCCATAAGGAACTTCGTTCCAAAAATGAGCAATCTCTTAAAAGCGATCTCACCTGCTAATCTGATAGGGGTCTGGCAGCATAGTATGTATTACCTATTCTGTGCTGGCAGTTGCCAGTTACATTAAGCCCATACCCCTGATCTAGCACAGACATTAGGTACCTCTCCTAAAATGTATTATAAGACATTTTTGTAGTACAAAAGATTTCCTTTATGCTTAATTTGCGCTACCTTGATAAACCATGTACTCGTAAAAGCCACATTGAGATCAGGCTTCTGTCGCTAAATCGGCTATTTTACGCCGTTTTACCCACCCTTTTGTACCAAGCACAATATTTCATCTGCCGATGTTGTGGGGAGACAAAATTAATTGCATGTTTTCAACAGCAAACCGATCGTGAAATTGGACATGTTTGTCCGTCGGCAAGACAAGTGTGGCGACAACAACTGAATAGTTACATACTCTTGTTGTTAGTTACCGTGAATTGTGCAAAAAGGGTTCTACCTGCAACTATGTACAGGGGACGACACAGCTTCCGATCTCTTTTAGATTTTAGATTTCTGGTGGGAGGCTTCGGCCGTGGCTAGTTACGATGCCGTGTAGAAACCGAATAGGGGTATGAGTTTAATATAACTGCCATACCCCTAACAGGTTAGTCCGCTACCATCTTAGATTGCATCATCACTTACCATCAGGTGAGATCGCAGTCAAGGGCTAACTTATAGTGGATAAAAAAAATGTAAAAGTAAACCCAATATTATCTGTCTTATGAATAAGATATATCTGTCCATGCGGTGGAAAAATTTTTCAACATTGTGGAACATTTTGTGAGCTATAGTAGGTAAAATATTCGATATTGCGATAACAACAATCTACTTATTCTATAATGGTTCTCCTGAAAGATATATTTCCATAAAACATATTATAAAACCAAATTAATCATTTTACAAGTTAATAAAATGGTTATGTCTGTATAAACACTTTGTAATAAGACTCTTGTGATTACCGTCAATTAATTCAAGACCGAAGTCAGGAGTATTGGGTAGTTCAGATATATACATGATAGAGCGATGGCCAAACTTTTGGGGTGCGGTGTACGGCGTGGTCTCGCTACATTACACAATATTCACAATAGCTCGTCGTTCAATCTTCTTAAGGACCTTAGATTTTTTTCGCGTGTTTAATTTTCTTGAGCGTCGAAGTCAACAAGGTGGACTTAGGGCACTATCGGCAAACTGCTAAACAATTGTTGCGTCACGGTCAATAGACCACGGTTGGTTTTTGTGAGATATTTTTTCATCGATCCCCTTTAGGAATTTTTACAACCGTTATTAGTTTACCAATTTCAAATTATAGAAAGGATTGGAGCTAAGCAGACGGATTACCAATTTTAAGCCTTTCCGTCTAACCGCAGGATTGTATAGACAATAATGAAAAAAAGGATTGAGGGGGAAATAATTAAATGAAAAACCAACAGTTTCAGTAGGCATAAAGTTTATGATGGTAGAGTTTCAAATTAACTTAATTAATTATTTATATCAAGACTTTTACAAATTTTATTGCTCCGGATTTTATCCCTGAGAGAGATTCTCAACATAGCTCGCTCAGGAGTTAACGAATCTAAAGTCCTGACTGACTGACTTATATATCAACGCACAGCCTAAACCGCTGGTCCTAGAGACATGAAATTTGGAGGGTGTGTTCTTTGTGAAGAGTAGGTATCCACTAAGAAAGGATTTTTCGAAATTCCACCCCCAAAGGGGTAAAATAGGGGTTGAAAGTTTGTATGAAAGTCCGTCATTTTTCAAGTTATATCCATGAAACTTGGTATTTGAGCTACCAGTTCAAAATGAAGAAATACGTGTTTCACAATTTTAGAAAATTCTACCCCCAAAGGGGTAAAATAGGGGTTGAAAGTTTGTAGGAAAGTCCGTCATTTTTCAAGCTGTAGCCATGAAACTTGGTGTTTGGGATTTCGGTTTGAAATGAAAAAATACGTGATTCATAGTTTTTGAAAATTCTATCCCCAAGGACGTCAAATAGAGAGTTTATCCGTCAATCACGCCGAAATAGAGCAACGGATCAACGTGATTTTTTGCATGGGTATAGTTGAGGACGTGGAGAGTGACATAGGCTTCTTTTTATCCCGGAAAATTAAGGAGTGCCTGTGGGAATTTAAAGAAACTTATGCCACGCGAACGAAGTCGCGAGCATCCTCTAGTACAATATAAAATCAAGGTGTCGATTCCTTCGACGAAGATAACTTTTGGAAAATGTTATCGACCTTCTCTACTATGTTTTTTTTAATATAAAATAAACGGGTGTGAAATCAATTCTTTAGTTTTTTGGCCGCAGAAAGGTGTTATTATACGCCTTTTGTGCAAAACTGTTTACAACAAAAGATCGATATCACGCATGGCATCAAAATTTGCTAACGATATCCGACAAAGTAAAAAATGTATTAAAAAGTCAGTTAGGTCAAAATTAGAATCATTTTATAATAATTATTATTATATTCCAGACTTCTTCAGGTTAAGTTGATGTGTCAAAAATTTGAAGTTTTTGTTACAACTACGTATAATATTATAATGTAGCCGGATATTACACCACTTTAAAACACCCATAAATCCTAATTTGGCAAAGGTTCCTATACCCTCTTATTGCGGAAAGAATCGGTGACATATTATAATGCCACTTCCTAGACCAAATTCAACACAATCACGCCCTCGTTTTATACGATAACGCTCGTGCCAAAACGAAGATTTATATTTTAATACACAATGTAGCTCATAAATTTGTATCCAACTTTAGAAATTCACACAATAATCCTAGAATCCGGGGAAGGAAATAAATGGCACACCAATTACGCACAAAGCATTCGTCCGGAAGTTTTCAAGTATTTTATCGACGCGTCTATTGAACACCCTACTGATTTTAAACAAATATGGAACGCATGAAACATTTTCGGCGATTTTAAGTCGAGAAGAATGGAAGATTACGCCGAAATCCTGTTTTTGTTTGTTTTCTTTGCCATAACTCAATTGTTACTTGTTAGAGTATCTTTCCAGCGGTTTGCTCACGTAGAAAAGTAAAACCTCGGTAAGTGCCTACCGTTTTTTTGTTACTACATGTATAGATATTCGATCGACTTCAAATTGGTGACTCTGAAATGGTGAAATTTAGAATATTGCCTCAAATTTAGATCAATCTATATATATATAATTCAAAGTCCTGCCTGACTGACTGACTGACCGACTGACTGACTGACTGACTGACTGACTTATATATCAACGCACAGCCTAAACCGCTGGTCCTAGAGACATGAAATTTGGAGGGAGTGTTCTTTGTGAGGAGTAGGTATCCACTAAGAAAGGATTTTTCGAAATTCGACCCCCAAAGAGGTAAAATAGGGGTTGAAAGTTTGTATGAAAGTCCGTCATTTTTGAATTTATATCCATGAAACTTGGTATTGGAGCTACCGGTTCAAAATGAAGAAATACGTGTTTCGCCATTTTCGAAAATTCTACCCCCATAGGGCTGAAACAGGGGTTGAAAGTTTGTAGGAAAGTCCGTCATTTTTCAAGCTGTAGCCATGAAACTTGGCGTTTGGGATTTCGGTTTGAAATGAAAAAATACGTGATTCATAGTTTTTGAAAATTCTATCCCCAAGGACGTCAAATAGAGAGTTTATCCTTCAATCACGCCGAAATAGAGCAACGGATCAACGTGATTTTTTGCATGGGTATAGTTGAGGACTTGGAGAGTGACATAGGCTTCTCTTTATCCCGGAAAATTAAGGAGTGCCTGTGGGAATGAAAAACTTATGCCACGCGAACGAAGTCGCGGGCGTGCGCTAGTAGATAAATAAATGAATAACTAAATAACATTAATTTAGCTTTTAAGATCTGATAAAATATTTGCTGTTACTTAAACGAGAATGAGAACCACAAACACTGTGATTTGTGTGATTTTTGTGTGAAATGTAACGGACCAATCCCGCGTTTTTTTCCGATTTCAACCAATTTGGACGTCAAAATTGGGTATAAGGTTTCATGATTTGACCGCGATCCTTATCGGTGTGAAACATTATGACGAGATAGAGACAAAACCTATCAGAAAATAAAGACAAATCTTTCTGAAACACCACTAGTCCAGTCATTACGTCGGAAAAAACGGGTTAGAAATGCATGTGAACCGAGAAGGCTAAATTTTGTATATATTACGTGGGGTAGGCCTAGAAAAACTTAACTTCAAATTGTCGACCAAGATTTCCTATGTGCATTTCCCGCCATCTTGAAAAAAGGGTTAAATTCAGTTTTTTTACAATAACTCGGTTCTCCGTTGAGATACGAACATTTTGATGCAATACTTTTTTGTTGCTTTCTTTACGATTTATAATTAAGGTCCTTTACATTTTTCACCAATCACGCCGCAACGCAGTAACGGATCGACGTGATTTTTGGCATTGAGGACCTGGAGAGTGACAAAGTCTACTTTGTATCCCGGAAAATCAAGCATCAGAATCATTAAGTAGGCATCAGCTAGTAGAAAATAGCAAAAATAGAAAAATAAATCGTGAAAACTGTAGTCATTCAAAACGAAAATTTACGAGTGGGCTTGCAATTTATTAGTTCCGTATTTCTCCACTATACCTACCTTTGTTTATGTACCTACTTGTCCAGAAGCTCGTGATCTGACAGATGGTGTAAAACAACAAACGAATCAACAATTTACAGAAAAATTCCCAACCGTAAATTTTATCTGGTCACGGTAACTAAGATATTGGTTGAATAAATAAATGAAATGTCACAATCATAGAGTGTAAAAGTAAATTTGATTCATTTTTCATCGTGTCTTAAGGCTTAATTCACACAAAACGATAAAACGCTATAATAATAAAACCGTCATTTCTTACCAACTACAGGGCAATAATTATTAATGATCATCATTAGCACACAGTTATTTTCCTTATTGGTACCCTATTATGTCATACACCAGATAAAAATCTAGTTACATATTACTATCGCACATTCTATTTTAGCTCATGCAATATAACACAACGATCATTGTTAAAATATTGCTAGTACATAATTTTGTCCATTTAGATTCAGGGGCTTTTTAAGTATTTCATAATTTTAATCTTTTATCTTAATTTTTTTAAAATACAAACCAAGTCGACTTCCGTGGCGCAGTGTCGAGTGTTGTTGCCTTTACGTGCGGAGGTCCCGGGTCAGATCCCCAGTAGGGTCAATTTGGGAATTTATAATTTCAGAATTTTCCCTAGTTTTGGCCTGGTGGGTGGCTTCGGCCGTGGCTAGTTACCACCCTAGCCCCGGCAAAGACGTGCCGCCAAACGATTTAGCGTTCCGGTACGATGCCGTGTTGAAACCGAATAGGGGCATGGTTTAACATACCTGCCATGCCCCTAACAGATTAGCCCGCTACCATCTTAGGCTGCATCATCACTTACCATCAGGTGAGAAAAAAAAGAAAAAAAAATTGGTTGTCTGTAAAGTCGATTAACGGACGATAGTTTTACGTGATAACGTCAAGAAACATTGATGAAAAATTGCATACTTTTATGAATTGAATTGAATTATTATTATGTGATATTATTCTTTATTTATTATTAGTCATATTATTCTTAAAATGCAGGAATTAATTAGGTACCTTTTTTGCCGCTGTTTTGAGAAAAACAGTTAATTGAGGTAAACAAAATGTAATCAGACTGAAAATTATGAAGGAAATCAATTAAATCTTATTAAATTGTAGAAAAAACCACAAAACACGTTGTCTCGTATTCAACACTTGTTGCAAGTAATGGCTTCCGTCGAGGTGGGCGGAGCTTATTGTAGAAGTTCTCGAAGAAGCTCGCGTGGCGGCGTTCCAGTAGCAGAACTATTCGAACTAGAACTATTCGAACTGCTAGCTCACTTGCTGCTAGACGTCACGTGATAAATGTGTCACAAGCCAACGGTTGGGCTGATCGTGCCTCTCTATCGCTTGTTCCGCGCTCTCACTTGCACGCTCAGGCTCAGGCGGAACGTGACACTTTTTCGTGCGTGCAGCCGGTGTTCATCGATTTATAAGACGTTATCACGTCAAAACCACTTATGACTGCGACGCCGTGTATGTATGAGCTCTAAAGTTGAGAGTAAATTAAACTATGAGATAGTAGCTAAAAGCATCGACTTCTGTATCTAAAGAAAGGCGTCATAGCAATCAAAATTAATTATATCGGAAATTAATGGATCGGCATTGGAACAAGTAATGTGATAAGCCATTTTCCCAGTAATTCTTTCTTCTCGTTTGTGCTCTACATTTTACAGGTAATAAATTGTGATTTAGATTGTATTTTATAGTATCTATATCTAAAGTATTGATGTTACTCTTCATTACATCGGCTTTTCAATGTTTATGTTTATAAAACTTTCTCAAGAGAGTATGGGATTTTTGTAGAAGTGTCGAGATTATCTTCGACATTCATTTAACGAAGGTTTATCAGCCCCATGTTAAGTAACATAGCCGTTGCATTAATTGTACAACTTTAATTGGTCTCTTCTTTAGTAGAATCTAAAATGTAATTTAAAAGCAATAATTGGGGCCGCAATATAGAAGCTTTCGTTGTGTTCGATATCTTTTTTTATGCTGAATCTTACTAATTAGATTACTGAGACATTTTAAATGCATTGTATTTGATTGTTTGTAACTCGTTCTTATAAAAATTATATTTTGAAAAACCAGCAGCAGATCGTCCTATTGTAGTCAAAATAATATATCTTGTCCTGTAAATGTCTATAATAATTATTTATTACCTCAAAAGTTTGAATTAAAAAGCTGGCCACAAATGCCATACTGTTCTGCGGATTTACACCTGATTTGAGTTCGTAGCTTTTAAGTCATTAACCGAATTGCTGTCTTTTCCATCCACATCAAAGCCTTAGCCGACAATACGCCCGTAGCGTACCGTACCAAACGCGTGCCTCTAATCTCTATTGATATAACGGGTCGCAAGAAACTGTACGAACACCTTACACGTTTTTTACCAATGCTCTTCTTTAAATCCTTATAAAACGGTACAGTTTTTGTACATCTAATATTAGGGTGCCGTAATGCACTGTTCCGTTATAACAAACAAAGAATCAGTGTTACAGTTTTTTGACATAACTGTATCACCTCGCTTCCGAAGGCTGTAAGGATCACGGATTGCTTCAAGGTGGAAGGAAGCAATACATTTTGCTCTCTGATCGACATTATGTTATTGAATTACTTTTAAATATGAAATTTAGGACTGTTTGCAGTGCGTACGCATCTGCTGATCGATCGTGTTTTTTGCTCTGCAGATATTGTAGAGTGCCTTTTGGATGTGGGCGCTTAATTATGGTGCACTTTTATAAAGATAATGTAATATAATCTCCTTTGCAAACAATTGTGACGTTGCAAGATGATGGTAAAGTCTCTAGATTTAACCTTCCAATTGTGAGGATGCAGAATACAGATCTACAATAATGACTCCAGGTGGATTACATTGGCACGTTCCTTGGCATCTCAAATACTTATAGGTAGTTCAATATGAAAGTTTACACCTTGTTCTATATTTAATAGAAAAGATACGCTAGAGCACCGTCCTTACATGGACGATGTATGATTCGTAACGCAGATGTAGCAAAAGGGTTTTTGTGAATTGTTATGATTTCAATAGATAGCAAGGTGAGACCAACTTTCTATAGCGGCATGCGCCAAATGATTTTAATAGTCGGCAATGTGGTCCAACCCGAAACCTTCTTGATATTCTGGTTTAAGATGTGATGATTCTAATTATTGGTTAAGTCACCAAGCGTACCGTGAGCGGTAGTCGACCCTCGTTTAATTAATTTTGAAGTAATTAATATGTGTCCGTTAATATGTTTTATGTTACCAATAAAACATGTCTCTACCCAATCGCATTCTGAAGAGTTTCATGGCATTTTTACTAGTAATAAATGTAAACTAAACAGTAACTTGTTCAGTTACATTTTACGTTTTTTTGAAGTCAGAAGATGCACGAACAGAGTCGTCTTCCGTATTACCACAGTATTACGTAAGAAATGTTAGGAATCTGTACCGTCTCAGTGTTGAGAGAGCTTTTTATCGTTTGATATTACGAATCTTTTATTTTCTCATGTTCTGCTGCACGCGAATTACCATATAAAACCAATAAACTTCTGGTTTCATTCCAAAGCTATGCCAAAGTACGAGTATAAGCGACTCAAAGAATTTAAGTCGTATTATTTGACTTTTACATAGGTACTTTATGGTTAATACAGTCGATTAAGATTTCATTCATTTTTATTAAAAACACTGTGATAATTGCGGAGGCTTTTAGTGATAAAAATATCTTGCGGTTATAATAACTTTGTTTGTTTTTACAATTCGTATGTTTTAAGTGCAATACGATTAACGTTTTACTAAGTTATATTGAGCAGTTTCAGGACTCGTTCACTGAATGCATAATTAATATAATACTTAAAATAATCACAGTATGATAATTAGCCTTGGATAAATTAAAATATTACATTTACTAGTAACATCGCTTGCAGATAAATCAAATAGTTGTTAGTAGGTTATTTATAGCTTCCCTTATACTTTCTCAGGGAATTTTATATTAAATTATGTAAATAATAACTACTAAATAGTGGTTTATATCAGAATGGCTTCTTAAAATACGGATTGAGCTAATCATTTTAACAATAATTATCTTTCATTCTACCGAAACTGTGGCTATAACACATATTATAATGTTCTTATTATCATTATATTCCCATGTGGCTTGATCGCAATGGTTTTTATTTGCAATACTCGTACTATTATTACTACAATAACGTAAGAAAAACTAAACTATAATCATCACATACATATAGTTCGCGCTCGAGTTGAACGCAGAGCTTATGTATGTGTCACCATACATAAGCTCTGCATTCATCTCGCGCGCGAACATTAATAAGTAGGTGTCAAACATCGGTGCTAGAACCTTGAAAATCGAATTTTATACCGCAGAATTGCATTAGGCTTGCGAGACGAACAATGCACCAGAAGAAAATATACAAGTATAATATTCGACCTCCTGTTTCTTTTTTCAATATTTCACAAAATTGACACTACGCCTGCATCGTTCATTTAGATTTCAATGAATTGACAGATATCGATTCGCCGGCGAATTCAAAGGGCCGGCAGATGACATATCCGTTGCACAATACGATGACATAAAGGGTTCGAGTGCATGCCAGTGCAATTCATAAGGGCACTCCACTTCACGGTCAATTCAGGTAACTTAACACCCTCTAAAAACCCTTCTCGATTACCCTCGACACGTGTGCGAATCATCACTTTTGTAAAATTTTGCTAATTGTCGTGATAAATAGTAGATAGATGTTGTTTGTTTGTGAGGTGAAGAAGGTTCTTAGCACCTAAAGGTCTATTCCGTAATATCTAAAATGAACAATAAAAACCGAATGGGTTTTACAAGTCAGTATTCATTCAGTCTATGATTAAGTTTAAAAGTATCTATCTATCGCCGTCACAATTGTATACTATACTTACTAATATTATAAATGTGAAAGTTTGGATGGATCATCGACCACACATGGGATGGATGGATGAATGTTTGTTACTCAATCACGCCAAAATGGCTGAACGGATTTATTATAGTCTGGAATAACACATAGGCTACTTTTTACGCGAGAACCAAAAACCTCAATTCACGCAGATGAAGTCGCGGGCATCAGCTGGTAATAAATAAATTGAAGGTTTGGTCCAAAGGCAAACCCTGATGTGTGCATCCCATTTTGCTTTTTTAATGGTCTAAGTTTAAAGGCAACCGTAACGTAACTTTTACCGCCTGTTATAAACTGGCACTCAGTGCACTAAAAAAAGATATTATGTTTTATAATATGGTATCCTAACTCCGTTAATACACCGACGCATTTAGCCATGCAAATGCATCAGAGTGCTAAAGGTGTAAAATCATAAGCTAGTTTATAGAACTCGCACAAAAGCATCCTATTTTTGTGGAAACATAAAAAATCTGAAAGCAGTAACATGTTTAAATGAAAGCAAATGCGGTCACAGCAGCGTGAAATATTAAAAATAATGGTCAAACCACAAAAGCCTAAACAAACATTGCAGTTTGCCCACTGGCGCCTGTAACCTGATAGCTATTTGACCAACATTGGTAAGGTTATTGAAATTTTATACACAGAAAATACACTTGTATAAAAAATATGATACTACCGAAATACAACATGTAATAGTGATGCTAGTTGGGCTTTGAACCAGTGATACGAAGCCATAGATACTAATGTACCTACAGCTTCGTATCAATGGGTCATCTACCAACAATTTTGTTGCAAATTGGAAGCTTTATAGGTAACTAGAGGACGCCCGCGACTTCGTTCGCGTGGCATAAGTTTTTTTAATTCCCACAGGCACTCCTTCATTTCCGGGATAAAAAGAAGCCTATGTCACTCTCCAGATCCTCAACTATACCTACCCATGCAAAAAATGACATCGATCCGTTGCTCTGTTGCGGCGTGATTGAAGGACAAACTTTCTATTTAACGTCCTTGGGGATAGAAATTTCAAAACTGTGGAATACGTATTGCATAATTTTAAATTGGAAGCCCATATACCAAGTTTCAGGGCTATAACTTGAAAAACGACGGGCTTTCATTCAAATTTTCAACCCCTATTTAACCCCTTTGGGTGTGAAATTTTTTGATATTTTGACATACGCGCTTCTTTATTTTTTACTGAAAGCCAAAATATCGAGTTTCGTAGATATATCTTGAAAAATATCTTGTAAAATTAAGGACTTTTTTACAAATTTTACTCCCCTATTTCAGCCCTTTGGGGGTTGAATTTTCAAAAACTGTGAAACACATATTTCTTACTTTTTAACCGGTAGCTCATATACCAAGTTTCATGGATATAACTTGAGAAATGACGGACTTTCATACAAACTTTCACCCCCTATTTCACCCCCTTAGGGGTAGAATTTTGTAAAATCCTTCCTTAGTGAGCGCCTACGTCACAAAAGGAACCTACTGTCAAAATTTCAAGTTTCTTACCCCAGCGGTTTAGACTGTGCGTTGATATATAAGTCAGTCAGTCAGTCAGGACTTTGAATTTTATTTAAATAGATATTCTAAAGCCTAATTCATAGTAACCTATTACATTCACTAAAATTATCGTTTTCCTACTTGAAAATTCATTAACGAGATTACCTGACTAACTATCAATTTAAAAAGAGGTTCGGTATTTTTTTTCTATCAGCAACATTTATTTTTCTTTTGCCGTCCTACATACCTATTATGATACGTGGCAAACAGTATATCATATTAAAATATTGAAAAATAACAAAAAAAAACAAACCGCTAAAACTGTTACAAGGCTTGAGCGCTCGCCACATAATAATAATATTATAAAAATAACCGCATGCGCATCCTAAACCGGAGTTCGCTTAGCTCGCAACTCCGTTGTAAATATTAACGTGTCCTTAAAACATGTATTGGAAATAAAGGCAGGTACAAATTACTGAGACGGGACTCGATCACTCGAGATGGTGGTCGGCGATAACACAACACCGTCACGATAAAGACATAATTTAGTCAGCGAACAAAAAGTATGGGACAGAACTAGACGAACGATGTTGCCTCCGCGTTTTAATTGATGATGGCAAGCGGCGATTGAAATGTCCTGGGAGTAGGTACGTTATTTTAGGTGCATCTGATGAGATTAAGTTGTATTTTGAATCTGATTTCTTAATCCGGTATTTTTACATATTGGCGTAAATTTTCAAAGTTATATTATAAAAGTGTGCCTGTAAACTTTTTCTCAGCTTTGAACTGATTTTGACGAAATCGGTTACAGAGATAACTTGTATTCCAAATACGGACAGACATTTACAGGAAAATCAAAGAGTTTCCACGCGATTTTTATAAAATCTTAATACACGCACTTGCAGTCGTATAAGCATTATCGATATACCTACTAACGACAATGAAAATAGATTACTATACCATTTTAATATAAGACCTTGTTGTATTTACCAATGGTAGAACTTAGATATATCATATCAGTAACCCCTGTAAAGCATGCCACATGAAATAATCGATTTTATTTGATCATCTTGGCTGAACCAGCAAAGAGTTCTATTGATATCACAATCATTTAAAATAGTTATACTAGCGGCACGCTATGATGGCCGGTTGGACAAACGTTCCGTATTAATTGATAACGACTTTGAAGGAAATAATTGTATTACTTTATTGACGATAGCTATGACGATAGTGATGTGCAGAGATTCATAAATTTAAAAAAACTTAATTGTTTTTTGTTCGAGAATAAATTGACCTATTGTAATGTGTCAACCGGCCATCATAGCGTGCCGCTAGTGTAATACATCATGATTTAGTTTTGTTCCCATGTCTTAAAAGTAGAAAGTACAATTGAAAGAGTTATTGTCGGCACTGCAAAGGATTTTATATACGCTCTTAAAGTATTATATAGGACTAATGAAGCGTCTTCACTTCCTGCACCGAGTGAGATGTACTCGTATTCGCAACCCGGAAACGGCTTTGTTATTGCGAAAACGAAAGGATTTAAGCCGTAGCTAATATGGAATATTGACATGCATAAAGACATCGTTTATAATGTCAAGTATTGGTATATTGTTGAAAAATTCGAGGCACAAGTTGTAAAGAAAGCATAAGACTTATCTGCATTATGATACGTTGTTAAGAATTTACGTTAATAGTTTCTTGGGCAGTTTCACCAAATCACGTTACAGGCATGGAAAAATAATAAAGTTAAATGAAAATGCAAATGTAGGACTATATAAAATCAAATTAAAAAATTACGATCTTTTTGGTAAAGGTGCCGTAATAGTGACATGTTTTCCAAGCTGAACGAATTTGCACGTTTAAAAATAAGTGACACCTATCTTGTCACAATAAATCTAAAGACGAGGTGGTGATATTTAAAAAGCTTTTTGCACCACAGCGTCAAAAGCCTTTCCGATGTTTCATGTTGCAAAAAAATTACATTTACTGAATTTAGCCATTATTTTACTAGTCAACTTGCATGGCAATGTTAAGCTGTGTCCTAAAAATAAAAATTTGCGTATTCTCACAGAATTGGGAATCCGCTTATTACTATATTTTCTAGACAAGCCTATTCCTACTGAAACCTTACTTAAACTTAAACTTATTATCACGATTAGCATCAGACATTAAATTGAAATCAAGCAAAGTCTACTGAAATTATTACGGTCAGACTATAAAACTAGCTTCAGTTTTTGATCCAAATCTTAGCGGGAGATAGCCCACCCATAGGTGTGGACAGCGAAGAGATTAAACACACTTTACTCACATTAATTCTACCCAATGTGTTATTTGTTTAGCCCTTTGACGCCGCCGTGTTTTCTATTGGAATCGGTTTGTTATATTTAAATTACATTAGCCTTTTTATTGATAGTGCGTTGTATAATATATTGCTTCGATTTGTGGAATTTTTTTCACTATGCTGCCACACTAATTTAATTGTTTGTTTGTGCATACCAAATAGATTATCGTAATAGGTACTTATTTCTTCGGTCTCAGTGTCAAACTATTGACACAGTTTTTGGGCCGTTTATGCATTCATCATACCTAGAGTAAGATGAATTATAGGTCTACCAGAATCTGATGGCAAAAAGTATACACCGTATACTGGTACTTATACGCACTGCTTTTAGGTGTATTTTTCATTGATTTTATATATAAAATCAAAGGTATTTTTTGCCATCAGATTCTGGTAGACCTATATAATACCCTATTGTCATTTTACACATCTTGAAATAATAAATTTTATTATAATATAGCCTCTCGTCATCAAACATCACACTGATCATTCCATAGACTTAAAAAATATCGCAGTACCATAATAATATTTTAAATATTATCAATGATGCTAAATTGTCACGCTAGTCACCCAAATCGGCAATGAAACCAAAGCATGAAACAATTGAAATAAACTAATAATTCGTTGGAATTAATTCGAAAGGGAGTCGAAGACAGTTCTTGTAAATCTATCTTTGATAGCAATCTTGATGTACGAACGGATGCAAAACGGGATCCTCTCCGAGCCTCTCGGTTTGATTTAAGGAAATGTAAGATGGCTGACAGAGCCGAAAAAGGCTAAGTACACATCGGTATACAACAAATTTCTTAAATATTGTAATCGCACTTTGTTAAGGTACGATTTATTTTTTCTGAATTATCCATTATTTCACTTTACAGGAAAAAGTTATACTTTTTGGCATATTTTGTGGGTAGCATTATTTTATGGTAAACTACTTTTAATTCGCTGATGCATCTTTTACGATAGTATAAAGGATATCAAAGGAGATTTTTATTTCATTTCAATCTACTGTATTCACTGTAATTAACGAAATTTTCAATACCAATTTTGTATATTATTGTACTGATTTACTTTTTCTACTATTGAGATCTATGATTTGTGCTAAGAATCTGTAGATTAAGAAAATTTGTACAGTAGGTCATGTATTTTAATATTGAATTTTTAATTTAAATGATTTGATCTTCTATAAACTAAAACAACAAACGAATTTTATCACATATTTACGAATTTTATACTTAGGTACCTTCAAGGCAAGAGTGAATAGGCATCTTCTAGGCAAGCGCGCTCCAACCTAGATCTCATCATTGCTTTGCACTAAGCATGATTGTCGTCAAGCGCAAGCCTATCTCACAATAAAAAAAAAAAAATTTTTTGCATGCAATATTATAACTTTTAGGATGTCTTTCAAGTTAAATTCGTGTTAGTGTACACTCCCCCTAAGACTTGTATGAAGAGTCTAACTTTCAGAATCATTTGCTTATCAGCTTTGTTTAGCTCAGTCGCAGACATGATGATGGACCGGAATCAATAAAATTTGGAAAACAATACAGAATTTATAATCCAAAATAAACATGACAAATATTATTTGACTATCTACGAAATTCATCTATTAATCTTTCCAATCGTTTTCGTTATCGAATTGAATAACATCGATATTATTTACTCCTGCATTTTTTGCATAGAAAGCATTGATTGATGTAATTTCATATTTCTGACAAAACATGGTTCATCGTAGATACGTTTAGACCGAAAAAAATAATAATCTAGTCCTCTATAGAGAAAAGTCGGTTCTATGTTGAAATGAAATAATTTATTTCATGTAGGACAACTGGTGCCACTTATGTTATGTTGTAAGAATCTACCACTGGTTCGGAAAATGATTCTACTGAGAAGAACTGGTAAGAAACTCAAGTTGAGCATATAATATTAGGTATATTATTTCTTTTATAGTACTCTACATACATATCAAGAAGTCATTCAAGATCCAGTCGTGCTCTAATAATTGTAGCACACCCTATACTTTACTTTGAATTTTAAATTACTGTAACTAATCTAATTTTGGATTAAATACCTGTAGTGTATATTCATCATAAAGGGCGGTTAGTTCTCGCCTCATAAATAAATAGAGTCACGGGGAGTCCAAATGTAACGGGTACAATTTATAGAGGTCCAACAAAAATAAGGGCAACGTCCCACTGGGGTGCCCAGCGAGTCCTATCTAGTAATGCAAATTCAAATGCTTGTCATTTTCAAATTTATTGTATCGACAGTATAAATAAAGTTTTATCGAAGCGTGATCAGACGCAAGACCTTCTTCACCTGCAATTTATACAACATAATATTTTATAGTGACTAACTAGAAAATAACTACGTAAATAGTAAAAGTATTAAGTTGATTAATCGGAGGCTGATGCGGCCTATTTGCAGGATTTTAATAATCTCGTTAGAAAGTCGATGCTATAAAAAGTTATATTTTTCGTGGGACCCTACTACAAAATGATTTCTGCATAGTAATGATTGCAATCACCCCTGATTAGTAAACTCTCTTTCGCTATTGGCAAATATTCATTGTCGCAGCAAAAATTTAACAAATTCCGCCAATCATCAAATTGTACTAGTTTGAAAGTGCTATCTTACGGTTTATTATCGATATACAATTACTTTTTTCACTTACTTTGCAAATGAAATATAATGTTGCACTACAAAAAATATACCTTATGTAATTGTACAGGCAAAAATAAGTGGCTTCTTTAATTCAAGGTGTTATGATATGGCACGTGCACCATACAATTTCTCGGCACGAAAATGTTACACCCCTAAAAACAATATTTTGGCACGTCTGCTAACGACCGCCTCTGTTGATATGGCAGATGTTATTTTTGGTCATTAGAGAGAAAAAAATCAATTAATAACCGCCGTTTGTATATAAAATTGATTACCGCTTCTGAAGATGGTCGGGTGAAGCACCCGAGGCCTCCGTGTGAACCCTGAAAATTGTAATAAGTACTGCCTAATCAACATACCATTTCACCTCTCATTCCAACAAGTTGCCAAGATTGTAAGCAGAAAGGAGAAAGGTGGTAGGAAGTAAATGGCGCTTCCACTCTTCACGACCACATTTTGATTGATGAACAGAGAAAACGCCTCAAGTGAGTTAATCACGCCCAAATTTAATTTAGAAGGAATATGAAAATACGAAGGCTATTAATTATGTTTTGTTTGGTTTGGAGCACTTTTTTCCTAACTTGGATTCAATAACACACTCCATAATTTTCTGGTCCGAATAAAAACTTCACTTTCGAGCGTACTAAAATGTTATGCCGATGTGATGGTCCTTTACAGAAACACCGATGGATCATTGACATGGTTACAACCACACAGGTTCTCTTTAAATGGGTCTAAGTTATGGCTTTGTTTTCTATGTAATATATGTTTTAACTATACTTAGAAGAAAGTAGGTAATAGGAGAGAATAATCTATAATATGTCCTAATTTTTTTTAAAGAACTCTTTTCAATTTAAATTATATTATTGCGTATATTAAGGTTATTTGTAAGTTCTTATTAACTGGGTGTCCTCGTCGTCGTCAACCGATAGATGTCCACAGCTGGACATAGGTCTCTTGTGGGAACTTCCTCGCCACGTTCTAGCGCTTTGCTTGAATGCCGTCCGTCTAGTACGGGGCTGCCATTTCGGCACCTTAGGCTAGTAACTATTATTTATTTTTAACCTTAGGCAATTAATTATAGAACTTTGGCTTATTGAATAATATGAAGAACTGCCTACAATATATTTAATTCCCAAAAAGTATGTAATCATGAATTATTTTCCAGAAAAAAATCATCTCTGGAAAGGACAACATCTCCAATAAATATTTTTTCACCAGTTCTTACACGAGACACCATAATATTATAACAACCGTCAAACGTTTTGTGGAAACTAGAATTAAGTTAAACGTCTCCTATTAAGTCCACTTAATGTTGGAGCAATTCGAGGCCATAAACATAATACTTCTAATCATGGGGACCACTAGCTAGGCTATTTGTAACACTCGGAACAGGGAAACAGAAAAATATTGTGGAGTCTACTTAAACTGGAACTTCTATTCTTGTTATAAAAATTCTACTACACTATCTGTTCCTAAAAAACAAAAGTACCTAATCCAATTCATTTCAATTATTTCAATCAGTTCAGCCAACACTATATGACTTTGAAATTCGAACCTATTTCATCAAAGTAAGAAAAATATTAAATTGGTAATTATTCTGTTAAAATTAGATAATAATAATTAAAATTAAATATTGACGCTAATTATTTATAGCACAATCTCTAAACTAAGCCAAAATGACAGTTCTATATCTAGTTCTAGTCCTTTTCCGCAGGGAATGTGGTATTAAGGTATTATGAAAGGGTTAGCAATATTTTTAATGCTGTCATTTTAGTTTAGTTTAGAGATTGTGTACAATAGAATCAGCTCCATTGTGGCATAGTTTTCTCCTTTCCTTCTTTGTTCGTTCCACACTAGTCATCAGTCATCATTTGGAAATCACGCATAAATAAATAGATAATAAAGTAAATTGAAATCCTTCTAGTAAGTGGTTCGGGATGACTTGTAATGACACCGGAACCCTTTGAGTTTGGGATAAAAAACTGTTTGTTTATACAACTATTTGATGAAGGTAGGACCAACAACGAAGATACATCAAAACTATTTCTTTATTTTTAGTTTCTTAAATTAGGTTTTTTCTGCTCTTAGTCTTACCTAGATTTATTATTTTACTGGATAATGCCCACGACTTCGTCAACGTGAATTTGGGTTTTTCCAAATCGCGTATCGCGAACTCTTCGCTTTTCCGATACAAAAATTCGCTAATATCACTATCCAGATCCTTAACATATCCCAAGCAATAAACCAACAAGCAAACACAAACACACTATATAAAAGGGTAAACTGACTGACTGATCTATCGACGTACCTATAACTTAATGGCTGGATCAAGAAACTTGAGATTTGCAAGCACCTCTATTAAGGAAGGAACCCCTATTTTCAAAAATCCCACCAGTTAGTTGCTATTTTATTTATAAACAGATTTGTAGTATTTATATTATGTTAGAGTCATAAATGTTTCTGTAATCTCATCTGATATTGATCTGGGATGGAAAATAATAATCATAATAATAATCTGGGATGGGGGTTTTCATAGTCCCCCTTCCACTACATAACTACTACTTTACGAAGTCAATCTTATGAATGTACAGATTCAGTAGTTTCCTGAAACTTAGCTAGCCGCGATCGCTGTATTCGGTCACTTCCACCACAAACACGAGAGCAGATCTAAACAGATCTAAACAAATTCAAAATATTACTTCCCAAAGTAGTCCAGAATTATTGCTATAGTGTAACTTTCGCAATCACTTTTAATTGGCTAATACTCTTACGCTATGTATTGGTCAGAATCCATTTGCAACCAATTACAACAATTCATATTGTAACAATGATTGATACAGCTTTTATGGAATAGGGCTTCTTCTTCTTACCTAAGCTACTACTGTATACTGGTTTTTCTAAGCAATACGCTGAGCTACAGTTACAATGCTAAGAGATGTTATTGTGATCTCTCGGACTATCATTAAACTGTCAACAATATTGTAGGACCATTAAGATACCACACGATAGAAGATATTCTCCAGCACGAGTCGTGTTACATATTCACGTCACATTTCCTATTTATTCATACGCTTAATAGATCGGTACCTTGTCGGTACCTTAATCCAACAGATAGGTATATCAGGGTTGTCAGTATTCATGGATAGGTACTCTATGTTATTATCTTAAATTTGATGAAAGTTTTATTTTTTTTATTAAAATAAGTAGAATTTAATTTACTTTTTATGAAAGACAAATGTCTATTGAATCTACACATGAATTTTTTGACAAGGTCGCCATGTGTTTATTTACGTTTCCAGCGTTATTTGCCGTGTAATTTTAAATTGTTCTATCATGATTTAACTTACAAATCCTGCAAGTTTACTACATATTTGATTAAGTATCTTTTGGTAGAGATAAGAGATAACATCTTTATAAGATTGTTATCAGATGTGATACAGGGATAAATATAATTATTATTCATTATGCAATCACAAGTTCCATTACTATTACGGAATGAAAATTTATTTTACTTTTAAAATTGTAACTATGTGTGTGTCTTTTTGTATATTTCCCAATAAATAGGTACTTTGCGAAGGTACTAAGGTAAGCCCCAGAGCATGAATTGTGTCGTTTAGTGGCTCCCTGCAACTCACTTGAGATCATCTATCCATCTTGTAGAGTTGTAGACCATCCCGTAGCACTGCGCTTTCCGGTACGTGATCGCCATTCAAGCAACTTAGAACCCAACGTCAGATTCTTGGAACTATATTCGCAACTTTTTGATAACTCAAACTTATGTTGATTACTTTGGTTCTTCTGCGGATCTCCTCAGGTCTGCATTAAGAAAGCCACTCTAAACGTGGGTCCCTTTTTTTTACTTTATATTCTACTGCAAGTTTAATAAATATACTAACCAGTTTATTAAACTGGCAACCCTATTCATTGGCTGGATGTCTGGAATGATGTGACATAATATTCGGTGTTAGATACTATTTATGCGGTGATGTTATCTGAAATATTCGATCATACTTGCTACTTATATCAAACAGGCAGATGTATTCAACTTGTTATCTGAGTTGCGTGGGCGGACGGCACGCGACAGTTGTCAATGAACCGTCTTCAATGCGACCCATTGTTGGTCACCCTTGCAACTATTAGAATTCACCACTACCGCTTCCTTGTCCATATTTGTTCAAGTACACGCGATATTCTAATAATAATATTGTATCTACATACTTAAGATATCGTTCTTTGAAATAATCTCATTAAAAAATGACAGCTTTTCGATTCCTTCGCTGCTGGAAAAATCAAATTAATGCGGATTTTTTGATCGTCAATAAATCTAACATTATGACAGGTTTCCAGCGCAAATCTTTCAAAACGACATAGTTATTTCCCAGTTAAACATTATTTAGCAATTGAAAAACAAATCGAAATGTTACCAGTATAGTAAATGCACAATACTCATGCAATTTTCCTTTTTAATTGTAAATACTGTATCAGACAACGATCACTTAATTTAATGGTGCCAAGTTGTGACTGGTGTGGAATATTACGTATCTTTGCGCAAATATATGCTAACTCACACACTCGTTTTGGAAACACTACCGATTCTCTTTCTCTACATCTACACCTACTCATGGTTTACAGTCTTAACTTTTTCATCGCCAAATCAAAACCTTTCGCCTGGTGTATTTCTTACCTAGACGTAATACAATCACCAGTCTTGCTACACATACTCGTTATTCGAATACTCATGTAAAAAAACCATTACTGAAGCCTTCAAATGTCAATTTCCTGCTCCAATACACCCGATCTATCAAATAAAACATACCCAAGAACAGTTTTACAGCGAGAGAGTTCTTAATTTAATGCACGGGCGATCAATTTCGCCATCACGCCACGCATCAAACGAGACACTAGACAGTTTGTCGCAGTGATGGTTGGATCGTTATCTGCGGCTACACGATAAAAGAATGACAGTCGATGCAGCGTGATTTACATAATTATGCATCCAAATTTTTTATTATGATGGACGAGCTGCCAATGCCACGTGATCATAAAACTAACGGTTCAAGATGATATTTATGTACATATCGAATCGGATTTGAGATTATTGGCGAACTGTTTCCATTTTAATTAGGAATTATTAAAAAACGAAGATCTTGGAAGTTTGGAATGGAAAACACACCTTAGAATTTGAACCAGTGGAAGATTCACTTGGCAATTAAAAGCACCAATGTAAAAGTTTATGTTTGAGATTATTACCTAACGTTGTATGACAAAAGTTTTTCAGTATTATGTAGAGATTAAGTTGTCCTTATGAGGTTTTGTATTTTTAATTGCCCTGTATTTGCACCCGGTCGGAGCTAGGATGTGTACAGAGCAAGGTCTAGTAAAGTTGATGAATTAACTCGCACAACCTCATTAAAGTTTATTATTATTCATTCACTTTATCATTATTCTTTAGCTCTTCTTTTTTCTAATACATGCCCTGTCCAATCACTGGTCCGTAGTACATTCACCGTAATGTCTACTTTAGTTCTTTTGAAACAACTAGTGTAGGTGTCCTTAAAAGTGTAATGAACGCATTTTTTTAAGCTCTATTTTTACGTCTAGCAGTAAATGTAAAACACATTTTATCTAAATACAATCTGTAAGGGTGTCGATGAACCACGAGTAATGATGAATCACACCCTCACACTTTAATAACAAAACGTTTAAAAAACATTACAATGGGGTGAAAACCTGGTAATATCCGATCGAAACATTATTAATATTCTGTCTGAGACTTAGAATTGCACGAATTTTGGATGCTTTTGAAACACCAGAATATGAACTTACTTTACATACTTATACCTATTTTATTTTATTTTTAGGGTTCCGTACCAAAATGGTAAAAATGGAACCCTTATGGTGCGACTTTCTCCGTCCGTCTGTCCGTCCGTCACAGTCGATTATTTCAGTAACTATTAAAGCTATCGACATGAATTTGGAATAGTTGTGTATAATAGTGGCCCAACATCATTAAAATAAAAACAAATCGAAAATTATTTATAGTTTAATTAAAAAAAGGGGGAAAATCGGAGGTTTGAAATTTCAAAGTATGATAACTATACTGAGTGGGATATCATATGAAAGGGCTATACTTCTACATTCTAAAGCAGATTTTTATTTATTTTTATGCATAATAGTTTTTGATTTATCGGGCAAAATGTCGAAAAAAATACCGTTCCCCCCCCCCCCCCTTATCTCCGAAGTTTACCAAGTGAAAAATCTGAAATAATTATGGTCACTAGAAGCTTATGTATATTTTACAGGAAAATAAAACCAACGCTCTAACTAGCATAGTTTTTTTGATATCAACAATAAACCTCTACAAACAAAGTTAGTTTTGCGGTTCATTTCGTCTTGTTTTTAATACGTCATAAATCGTAAAACTTACTACAGGTTTGTACGGAACCCTCGGTGCGCGAGTCCGACTCGCACGTGGCCGGTTTTTTTCGTTTAGCAAAGTCAGCCTACCTATATAAAAATTAACTTGACCATCGGAGGACGGAGGTTCAGATCCATCACGAGTCACCAATAACTAACATGTCACCCGTTAGGCTAGGGTATGTGCAATTTGAGTGACTAGTGAAAATTTCGAAGGGGTACACTTCGAAATTATTATTTAATTATTATATACGGTATAAAAATACTTTAGCCAAAAACAAAAAAAAAACCACTGTGTTAAATCCTGATACCCTCTATAATAATGGATAGAAGCAGGCGTTACATTGCGGAAGTCATATAATAAGCAAGGAACATGAATTTTAATTCGCTATTATACGCCAAAACAGACAAATCTATGAAGACATACATAGATACATCTACATACATACATATACATACACACATACATACATAGATAGAGATACATAGATAGATAGATAGTCTACATAGATTTTTCTTTCTTGGTGGATTCAGGATTGTACGTAGGTATAATGTACGGCACATTGTACGTAGAATGTGCACACAGCGTAACAATCGTGCATTGTCGAGTCACGATGTCGAAGTGAAACGTATGTTGAGAATACTTTTTACTGGAAAATTTGCGCGGTGTGATGTGGTGGCATTGCGTATTGCTGGTTTATTGAGCAGTGCAGATCGCAAGCTGCACGTTGTACCACAAAGATTTGTCTGTTTTGACGGATAATAGTTCCATAAACTTACTTTACGTTACTTTGGGTGTACCTACTAACCTAGTTATCTATCGAGAATCTGGCAGGTTCTTTTTAATTATATTATTTGTACAAAATCATTTATGTGTAGGTAATATTTCTTAAATTCCTAATCACCCGTAACAAATCCTACATAATTTACGTACTTCTCGAAACTTTCGTACCTGCTACGTTCCCTCACAGCTTCATTATTATAAGTAATGTAGTATTTTGTAAATAAAATTAGCGGAAGTTTTAAAACCGTGCCTGAAAATATTTGAATATAGAATTAAGTTTGTCATAAACCTTTTTCAAAGTATTAATCCTTATAAAGTATCCATAGAATTAGGAATCTAGGTACTTATGTGTAACTATACATAATATTGAATTTCCTAAACAATTAACTTTCGTGCAGTAGGTATCCTTAAGTACCCACTAATAATATTATGAATGCAAAGGTGTCTGTCTGCTACGTGGTCACGGCCTATCTGTTCAACCGATTTTAACGAAATTTGGTAGAGAGAAGGTTGCATTTCGGGGAAGCACATTAGCCTAGGCTACTTTTATCTCGTAAAATTAAGTGTTCCCACGAGATTTTTCAAAAACCTATAACTCCTAGTGAACAAAGTCGGGGGCATCGTCTAATTGAATACATGACTAAAAAATCTTGCAACCTCTAATGACAAATGAATCTGGTCGAATCAGTGTGATCAAACTACATTAATACTCGCTTAATGATTTCATAATATCCCTTCCAGGTAAGGAACGGTAAGGGATGACCGCCGCAAGCCACCCTCCGCGTCTAACAAAATTACACACTCATTAACTTTTAATATTACAATGAATTGTTTTATATCCCCTTTTTTGGGAATCAAACCTCCCCTGGCGCCGCACGAAGTTGGCGACGACATGGACGTGCTTCTTTAGAAATTGTTGTGAGATCAAGATGACCCGAGCAACGTATAACTCACAAAAGTAAATAAATTAGCAATAATATAAACCTTTTATATCTAAAGACTAATAAAATTACTCACATATCACTTACGCTAAGAATTTATTGCATCCGACTGACCCTTAAGCAAGTGTTTTTAGTATTTAATTTTGGCGGGTCGGAACCTTTAACCACAGTATTTAAATTGTACTTATGCACCATGTGAATTTCTGTATTCATAGTCCGATCTCCACTCTATACGTACTTAAAGATTAGTATAATGGTGAAAATAAAAAACTGGTCAAATGCGTTTTAGTACACGCGGTAGAGTTCCGTATCCATGATAATAGCTTTTTTTTGTTGGAATAATCAACTATTCCTATATAAAGGAATAGGATTTACAAAAAAAAATCAAGGTGGCAAACGATATTATTATTCGACTACTGCTTTCATGTTCAGTACCTCTGTATATATTTTGCTTTTTTCATAATAATAATATATCTCTGCATAATATATCTATAATTTTGTTTTGCGACTGTTGACACAACAGCTCTTATAGTTTATTTTTGAAATGAATATAAAAGAACGACTGAACGAAACTAAAAAAGTTCACACAATACAGCTCTTATAGTTTATTTTTGAAATGAATATAAAAGAACGACTGAACGAAACTAAAAAAGTTCATTTTACTACGGAACTCGCTAAACACAGAACTACTTTAAATAAATATATATCTTTATGTTATTGGAATGTGATAAGTTTTAAGAATTATCGCTGTTCTGGTCAACCTACTTAGAATTTAAATTTATTTGATTATTTTTATAGCTTAATATTTGTTTGATAACGTGTGGTAATTCGAAGAACATTACCGTAATTGATGTAGATAAAATTCAAAGGGAAAATGCAAATTTATTACACTGTTGTCGTACCTACTCCTATATAAAAAGTTGACTATTTACAACGTTTTAGGGTGCCAGCGTTTAGAATGATATTGGATTTACGATTCTAGACGGCAATAAAATTAGGGTTTTTATAGCTATTTGAATTTAAGTCCAGTTCCCTTTCGTAGTTCGTTCCATACGCGTACGTTTAAGCTTCAATACTTAGTACTTCAGTATATTATATCAGAATATATTATATCAGATTCGGTAAAGGTTTGGGATTGATTTTTGTTACAGATATCCGATAGAGGTTAAGGTTGCGGAGCTCCAAAACATCCCTGCTGCCTACGACCGAGGCTCACCTATAGATCGGTTTTAATACCTACCTATAGCTACTTATACTGTAGAAATGGGCATCCTCTTAGCGCGTATAATTTGTTCTCTTGATAATAATTAACAAGCTCTCCGACACGCTCGTGACCACCGAAGGGTGTCGTGACCGCGGCGTCTCTGACCCTGCAGATTGAGATATCAAAATTCGCATTTCAATACGAATACACACGTTTGTTTTATAGTTATCATTTAGAAGCCTGCGGGGCCGCTGTATTGTTTTGCGGTGTAGGTATTGCATTAGATACCTACCTATTATCTACCTACATCATTTAACATACTAATATTATAAATGGGAAAGTGTGTTTGTTTGTTGGTTTGTTACTAGCCTACTTTCTTACGCCGAGTTTCTTACTAGTTCTTCCCGGTAGGAGTGGGATTTTGAACTAGTGGTAGATTCATTTGACGATTCAATAGCAATTGTCAAAGTTTATTTGAATAAAAAACATTTGAATTTGAGTTTGAAACAATCTTTAAAAGGTACTTAGCGATCAAAAAATTAAATTATTACAAGTCTTCAGTAATATTTTCTAATCTTAACAGCATTTCTGACCATTTTCAGATACACTGCATAAGCAGAAGTCAGCAACTGACATTCCCACCAGCACGACGTCGTCGTAATCGTAAACACTTACAATCAATGTTCTATAATTCAATTCCGATGCAAGGGAACGTCTCAGAGGAATGTTCACGCAGATTCCCGGTTGCAGCATTTACATATTTTTGATACTATCACGGGGGAGCATCTAAACCTGTATCGATGTAGCTAACATCAAAATGCGTGCATAAATTTAATTTGAATAATTTTTTACACAGTAATTCGTATCTTCTATATCTTAGGCTTCTTTATCATGAGCCACAAAATGTGATTTTGTATTGTGAAATTAAAGTATGAATATTTTAACATAGGAAAGTACCTATGCCTATTCCTTTAATGAATTTATAAATAAAATATACAGGGTTAATTTAAAAAGACCAACAACTTCTCAACCTATTAACACCTTCTCAAAAATTCTTGTTCTACGAGATTTTTAAAATCTCAATAAATTCACATTTTTTTTTTTTAATTTTCACTTTACGTTTACACTCTAGTCTGTCACTAGAGCCTAGAGTCTAGACCCTCTTCAACTCCGTGTTCTCAGTAGATATAGTCGACCTGTCGAGCTAAAACCACGAGCGCGCCGACGAACCAATTTGAATATTTATATTTTCGTTTGAAAAAATATATATTTTTCAGAATTTTGAAGAAATGAAAGAAATTTGAGCCCGCCAACCCGCATTAGAGCAGCGTAGTGGGTCTAAGCTCTAATTCCCTCTCTCCTATGAGAGTGGAGGTCTGTGCCCAGCAGTGGGACGTTAATGGGCTGTAGTGGCTCACCACGAAGCCACGAAGAAGGAAATAAATTATAATAAAACAGCGACAAAAACACCTATTAAGTATATATTGATATATCGCCAACGTGGCCCATGTAAAAGAAGCCTCCTAGAGTAATTTATTATTAATTCTATTTACACTTTCTCGAGCAGCGCACTTATCTCGATCTCGGCAGTAAACGCAGCTAAATGGCTAATGTTTTTATTTGATTGTACAAATTATAGTATCCGTTGCATAAAGCTCAGCGCCTTCATCGATGGAGGCTACCCTGATTTATATTTCATTGAGCATCAAGATTCGAGATACGTATATCGGATCATGCAATATCTACTAGTTGCAGTACATTGGGATACATTTTACTTTTGAAAATATTGTTTTTGAATTAAACTACACTTTTAAAAAATAAAAATAAATCTTAGAATTAAAAACTAGACATTACAGTTATAGAAGAACTTTCGCTTGCCTTTATTTTCTAGAAATATTATTTAATTAACAAAATTCTAGTAGAGTTCTAGACTAGTTCATCTAGATTCCTAGAACGCTCTATTTTGTAATTTGTAGAACATTATTATTATAGAACATTATATTTAAATATTGCGAGGGAATTCTTTTCTTGAAATGACTTGATCTTTATTAGATAAATACAAAAATAAAATAATTTAGATCATATTATATGGTTGCAATTACTAAGTTGGAATTAGGTCCTAAAATTGTGACGTTAAACCTACCAAGAATAATAAAAAAAATCTCCACTTTGGCCGACCCTTTTCTTTTATGTCGGGTAGTATATTTCGCATCATTGCAGTTTCCAATCGCACGCGGGTTGTTGGTTGTTACCGTTGAGATAACCCAATGTTTATATTAGCCCGGAGCCCGGATTGAGCCATTTCATTTTACAAGTCAAATCTAGATAAACTCATCGCCTCGCCTCCAAGTGCCTTATGGGCTCAGCTCGCGCTTTAATTTTATGTTCCACATGACATCTCTACTGCTTCGTATCTATAGATCTATGACTATAATAAAAAGGGGAGTCATGCCTGTTTATTGATTAAATCTTTACAACCAGACCACTGGCATCGCAAATAAAGATACTCGCAATTAAATTTTTGTTTTAAGTTTTAACTTTCATACGTTCACTTCATTATTATGTTTTTTTTTTAAATGCGAGAAAAAATTAGATAAACAAATTGCGGAAACTATATTCATTACTAGAAGATGCCCGCGGATTCGTCCGCATGAATTTAGTTTTTTATGCCCGCCAAAACACCTAAATTTCCGGGATAAAAAGTAGCGTATCATACCCGGGATGCAATCTATCACTTTACTAAATTTCATCAAAATCGGACACACTTTCGTATTTTTATGATATAAGTATGGATGGATGGATGGATTATCCAAAGACAACCACAACCAACTATCCACAAGAAACTGATAACAATAAAGCTTGGATAACTTAAACAAAACCTATGCTAAATACGAATATAGGAACGAGTAGCACTTAGGTAGGTAAAATCCAAATCAAGTGATGTCGAGTGAATAGAGATACTCTGCGAGTTTGCTTTATACCTGATATCCACTTAGCGCAAATCCATTTATATGCAAACATCGAAACTAACCGACACTTGCTATTTTTATTTTTGTCGCCTTCGCACCGTTTCTGCGACGAATAATATTATGTACTCGTATCAATCAATCAAAACGTAAACAAAAAGGAAACCTTGGAGTCAGCAGCTGCATTCTATTAAACGATTTAATTTACCGGGTTATAATATATTTCTCTATTTGTGACTATTTAACGCTTGAATACAATCTCATCATCTCCGCAAACAATGAACGTTCACACTGTAAGTATATAATAAGTTAATTCCACTACAAGTTAGCCAGATGTGACTGCGATCTTACCTGTTGGTAAATGATGATGCAGTCTAAGATGGTAGCGGACTAACCTGAGGGGTATGGTAGATAAATTAAACCCATACCCCTAGTCGGTTTCTACACGGCATCGTACCGGAACGCTTAAATAGCTTGGCATACGTCTTTGCCGGTAGGGTGGTAACTAGCCACAGCCGAAGCCTCCCACCAGGCCAGACCAGAGAAAATTCAGAAATTATAAATTCCCAAATTGACCCTGCCGAGAATCGAACCGGGTACCCCCCACGTTAAGGCAACAGCGCTTAACAGCCCAGCAGCAACAGCAGACCTGTGCCAGGGAGGTCGTCAAACGACAATTGTACGACTCAGCGGCTCCTTAAAACCCTTAAACCACGCCATGCAGGCGTCATTGTCAACATGAAGGGTGAAATGAAGGGGTCTATCATCACGGGACCTGTTGCTAAGGAGTGCGCTGACCTGTGGCCGCATATTATCTCGTCCAATGCTAGCTCCGTAGCTTAAGACTGAATCGGCTGTCCACTTAATGAACATTAATCTCCCATGATTGTAACTCGAAAACAAGCAGTCTTATAAATGAAGATGTGTGAAAGATTTTTACAGACCTATAACCGGCCTACCTACCTACTTATGATGGCTTATCATAATCTTTGTTGCAATATTAGATATTTTCACGCGCAGCCTACGTTCGTTTTATGCACGCAAAACGACAGCGGTGCAAACTGCATTGAGAGTGAATAATTTTCTATGTACTTACCTACTATCCGTGGCAGCACGGTTTCAGTTGCGTATACGTTTTAATTAAATTCTTATACGTGCAAATGTAACCGCAAAGACACTCTCTTCAATTCTTTTAGTATAAGCAATCCCAAAGAGTAACAAAATTATCTCAATTTTTGAACAAAACTCTACCAGAAAATGAACCCGGAATTAGTACTATCATAATATATTCTGTGCCGGAATCTTGTGTCAGCCAGCTGCATCAGAAGCGTCATGAAAATTATGCATTCATCGCAGTCGCTTGAGAAGTGTCGCACACACATTATCTCCCATATCGAGGAATAATAAAATAATTGCAGACGTGCACGTACTAACAACTTTCCGGGAAACGAGGCTCAAAATCACATAAACTTCATTGTTCATACGAAAACCACATACCCACACGTAAAACTTTACGAATAGGTAGGTATATTTGAAAACTGCGTTTTTTATATATATATAGCGAGAAAATTAGCAGGGGGTCACCTGATGATTACCACCTCCCATGAACATTTGCAGCACCAGAGGCACCGCCTATCCGCTGCCGGCTTTTGTGAAAGTTTATCCACCCTTTGCAGAGCTCCATATTGTAATCATGAGGGAGCACAGAAGATGAAAGCTGGTTCCATAATTTGCAGGTAGGTTTGTGGCAGAAATGGCCTGGTATAAAACGGGAGGTGGAAGAAGACCAGGCATCCAGCCCCCCTAGCATGGGCCGAGACAATTTTCTCCCCGAGGAAAGGATAAAATTTTTATTCCTAAATAAATAAATAAAAACGCTAAATAACGGTGGGTAAATAGTCCCCCGAGTCCCCGTGAAATGTCAAACGGGGATAAACTTCTCCTCTCCCCTGTTGCCGTGCTCTGAGAGGTGGATAAGTAAATTTTATCTCTTGTCAGTGGATAAAATCGGGGGATATAATTTTTATCTCCGGCCCATGCTAGGGGGGCTGGTGGGGAGGATGAAATTTGAGTTAGATTTTTTTTTAATTCTCAATTTAAATCTATGAAAAATGTATGTAACTAGATTTTCGTGAAATATAGATGACATGATTTTTTGTTACACGTAAATAACTCTTAACAATAATCACAAAAATATTTTATTTCATATACACAACCAAGAAAATGACACCTAAGAAGCAGGAGAAAATAGTACATTGTTCACCGAGGGGAGAAAGTGACCGATTACTATCGAGGGTGTAGTTTGAGGCCCGAGGCGTAGCCGAAGGGCCGCAATACACGCGAGGTAGGAATCGTACTTTCTACCGAGTGATACATAGTGCTTTATACTACACCTGCGAGGAAAATAAGCGATAATTAGTGATTAAACGAACTTACAAAGGTTTAAAATAATAAATAAAATAAGTATTTTTTTATTTCAGGCAATTTTACAAACCAATATTCAAAATACAGAAACATAAAAAAAAAAAAAATACAAAAAACAAAAAAAAAAAACAAAAAAAAAACAAAAAAAAAAAAGAAAAAAAAAAAAGGTTTAGGTTAATAGTTAATAATAGTTAATAGTCCTTAATTAGGTTAGGCTAGCTAGCTTTAATTTCTAATGTATTGTTTTCAAAAAATTTAAAAAACAAAATGACGTTCTATCATAACTATATGAGTCGCTTCATTCGAAGCTTCACTATCACAACTAGACTACATTTTGAGGATTATTTCAATATAGAATTCGATATCGACAATCGACATCGATATCGACAATCGACATCGATACCGACAATCGACATCGATACCGACAATCGACATCGATATCGATATCGACTATCAATATCGGATATCGATATCGACTATCGATATCGATAATCGACGTCGATGTCGACAATCGACATTCACCATATTATTTGAGTTTTCTATGTCAAATATGGTGAAGCTGCTTCTAATATTATATTTCCCTAAGGTAAGACATCCAAATTCTCAACGTCCATACCATATTTACTTAAAATTAAAAAACAACAGCGCGTTAGAAATGGATTTTCATACAGTTTTCTCCCCGCTTAGCACGTTAGAAATGAAATTTCATACATCTTTTCCTCCCGCTTAATTGGTTTGTAGCAATGACGTACTTTCTACCTCGTTTTGACCAAAGCAAGAGGGTACTTTCCGAGCGGGTGTAGTATAAAAACAATTTCAAGCAGTAGTTAGCAATATTCAGTTATGTCTGACGCAAACCACGTGAGCTCCTGATTTGTATCAAACTACTACTTTAATCCTTACCACTTTAATCATACAATTGTAAAACGCGAAGAAGTTTAATCGTAACCCTAAAATGTTGGTTTAAGGTTCAAAATGCATAGCGAGTAGAAAAAAGCAGCAAATTAACAAAGGCATATGCACTTGTTACAACTTTTGTCGCTTTATCAGAATTGGATCGGGTCCTAAGTTTTACGACAATCGTACACTGGTTTTTAACACTCAGATGTAGTCGTACGAAGAGTATTTATGTTTATTGTAATTTTTAGTATCTGCACATTATTTTTATCCAAGCTTATTACAGATTCTATTATTTTTCATTCCTTCTAGGGTTACAGGCCGCTTTATTCATTATATTATGAAGAGTTAGGACACTCACTCTAGTTTTTGATCTTAGAACTCGATTTCTTTGTGAGTGCGACTTTACCTATACATAAGAGGAAAAATAAACTTTACTGATATTAATTGTTTTATGAATATGAAGTAATGGTACATCTATACTAATCTATATTATAATATTATAAATGCGAAAGTTTGGATGGATGTATGGATGGATGGATGGATGTCACGCCAGAACGGCTGAACGGATCTGGATGAAACTTGGCACAGAGATAGATTTTAGTCTGGAATAACACATAGGCTACTTTTTATTCCGGAAAATAAAGGATTTCCCGCGGGAACCAGAAAACCTCAATCCACGCGGCTGAAGTCGCGGACATCAGCTATGTTAGTAATCATTTATTAGACCACTCCTAACTCTAGCACATAAGATACCTATCTATATGGATAGACCTCTATAAATACTAGGTATACTGAGCTATATTACATACATTTCATGTGATAAAAAAAGTTAGTTTAGTCCTTAGCTGCAATCTCACCTCGTAGTAAGTGAGAGTACAGTCGAAGATGGTAGCGAGCTAACCTATTTATTATACAGTATATTTCAGAAATTAGTTACAAAACAAAATTTACCTGTCAGGACATCATTAAATTTCAGAATAAAAATTTATAAAAATGTATCAGAAGTTGCACTTATTCAAGTTAAATAAGTGCTAAAAATTCAAGAGAGCGCACTCACTTTTCCCCGCCCAGAGGCAGCTGTGTCCTCATGCTAAGCCTCTATTAAGGTACCCACTCACATAAACACCACATCTCATAAAAGCCGACGGAGACGAGCGTCAATTTATTTTTTGAAATTAACCTGTCGCATTCATTAAAGGTGTGTTTTGACAATGCAGATTAAGTTGACTTAGTCGCAAATTTGTGTGGCAAACTGATAAAAACCAGTCTTTACTCACATACCTTACTACCTACATACTTTACTACCTTTCATGCTGTGGCACAGGCTGAGGAGGTGGCCCATTGACCACATTTAAGTTTCATACTAGTAGGTATACATAAGTACGATAAGTAATTAATTTGTAGTGGTCAATAAACGTTTATTTATTTATTTATTTATTTACATACGTTTTGATGAACACTTCCACTGCTGGAAGCGGCTAAGCATTTTTGAGAGTACGCAACGAAACTAAGAGTATGTCCTAAATCCTGATAAATCAAAAATGTTTGTGCAAATCGATGATTATCAGTTTTTATTTTATATAAAAAGGTCAAAGGGCTCCACAAAATCGTATTATCTTAACGATTTTTTTCATATTGGGAATCACATTAATGAGACTGCGTTTAGACGTGTCGTATTTTATAAAACGTACCTTAATTACACGGCGCCTGCAAGTACATGAATGTAAGTCTTATATAAATCGCAGCAATTTTCAGATATCAATGGTAATTTTTATGTATTAATTATACACGATACGACTGGTTTATATTAATACGATTCGCCTTTTTACTCACCATACAGTTAGGTACACTTGCCAGCTGTCAAATTTTGGTATGCAATCCCATAAAATTTAAATTAGTTAAAGCCAATTTGTGTTTAAGCATAATATTAAATCGATAATACTTCGTACAACAATGTTTATAACGTTTTACAAGGGGCGCCGGCAAAATAATTGTTTCTACTTATTTGCATAGAGAATTTTACATGACAAAGATAATCTTTACTTTCCTTTGATTCCACGTTGGACTGGCAATTTTATTTACTTACTTACATTAATAATAATTTATTTTACGTATTACAGATCCTGTAAGATCCTGTCCTGTATTTTTTCTTATTGAAAAAGTCTATTACAGTGTAAAGGATTATTTAAACGATAAAAAAGCATCGGTATGAATTGTTACAGCGGCTAATTATGTAATTGTTACAATTACAAACTAAATAATTCACAATATTTGTAAGATGGTGATAAAATAAACGCGGCTGTGTTTGTTGTTGGCTCTTCTCAGATCAGGGCGCGTTTGGAACCTTCGTAGCTTTAATTTTAAGATACCGTGGCTAATTATTACCATCACGTCTTATGTTTTTTAAACGTGACGTTCAGAAGGTGTACTTTGTAGGTACCAATTTTGAATAAATATTTTTTGAGTTTGAGTTTATATAAAGTAGTGTAAAACCACAAACTTTTACCCAGTATTTGTTTGTTGCTAATTTTCCACAAAACAAAGCAATCAAAAATATTTTTTTATTTAGTAACGTTTTTGTATATTAATGTATGTTATTTTTAGATATTAATATTGTAATAATAATATTTAATGTGTATATTTAAAATGTAGGTTATTTATTAATATCATTTTTAGTTCTCTAACTCTAATTTTTAGTACTCTAAAATAGACGGTTTTTTTTAAATCATTTCGTTAGAAAATCATAGCTACTTCGTTAGATTAAAACATTAAAGACAAGGTAAGGGGGCGCCAAGAAGGGGGCATAGACAGCTTATTGCAAGGGCAGATGTACACTGACACCTGCCCTTCGACAGTAATTCGCCTCTCTCTTACCAACTCATATATTTCTTATCTAACCTCTCTTTCTTGCAACTAGTTATGAATAATTAATTAAATTCATACCTAATCAGGCAAATAAATTTGATACTTTTAAGTTAAAAAATTTCTAATCTATCGGCTTCCTCTCTAAATCAAACTCGTCGCAAACATTAATGTGTACCTTTATGTAACTTTGGCCCTGTCAAAATATATCTACATATTAATTAAATTTTGCCAGTGTCTTTGTCGGCTTTATAAATAGAGATTTGAACGAGTAGGAACTAGGTAGCCTCGATTGTCTCGCGTAGTGGTAGGGTTACAGTTTGAAAGATTTGAAGTGCTACCTAAAATTACTACCAAATTACACGGGTAGTTACCACCCTACTGGCAAAAATGTGTCACCAAATGATTTAGCGTTCCGTTACGGTGTCTTGATTAGGGATATGGGTTTAATATAACAGCTATATTCCTACCAGGTTAGTCCGCTATCTTCTACATCATCATCACTTAGCAACCAGGCGATATCGCAGTAAAGGGTTAAATTGTAGTACCATACCAGTCAATAAAAAAACCCCGGAGCTCCTGTTAAGCGACAATATGCGAAGAAAGAGTCAGGTTTTTCACCACAGATAACAGAATTTTAGTGTAATGAACAGGTAAACTCTGTTTTCTCTTAACAAAGTAAAATTGCTTATTGTTACTTCAGACAGTCTCATTACCCACTTATAATAAACCTATCCTTTTAAGTCAATAAACAGACATGATTGACTTATTATTTTGTTTTGATCATTTGTTTATTTATGCCGATCAGCTGTGAATCAGAAACATTGACACTGACTCCGCAGGTGCCTCTATAGGTGCTACTCGATATAATTACAAAATGTTATGAAGCCATATACCTTAACTAGAGGACGCCCGCGACTTCGTTCGCGTGGCATAAGTTTTTTTAATTCCCACAGGCACTCCTTCATTTCCGGGATAAAAAGAAGCCTATGTCACTCTCCAGATCCTCAACTATACCTACCCATGCAAAAAATCACATCGATCCGTTGCTCTGTTGCGGCGTGATTGAAGGACAAACTTTCTATTTAACGTCCTTGGGGATAGAAATTTCAAAACTGTGGAATACGTATTGCATAATTTTAAATCGGAAGCCCATATACCAAGTTTCAGGGCTATAACTTGAAAAACGACGGACTTACTCCCTTAGGAGTGGAATTTTGAAAAATCCTTCCTTAGTGAGCGCTTACGTCACAAAAGGAACCTACTGTCAAAATTTCAAGTTTCTAGCCCCAGCGGTTTAGGCTGTGCGTTGATATATAAGTCAGTCAGTCAGGACTTTGAATTTTATATATATAGATTTCATACGAGCATGTATCGTGAAGTGGACGAATATTAAAATCAAGGTCATAATATAGAACTACTTGGGATTTTTACAAGATAGACTGCGTTATGCCACCACTACAATTATATTATGCCTATAAAAACAATGGTGAGGTCACACTGATTAGAATCTTAGTTATGGATTATAATATTATGTGTTCGTAACGAGCCCGAGAGATACGAGATTTTTACCAAATTTCCCTCACTGTGGCAGATTGGCGGCTGTAACAGTGCCCTGCCTCAGTGCACAGCCTCTATCAGAGGAGGCTAGGGCTCTGTTACGGCTATACAAGAAAGCCCTACGAAAAATTTAAGTTGTTACATATTAGGATTTTGTGTGGAATTTTTGAAGCCCTACAGAGTGGCGTATTCCTTATGGAACAAACTCCAAAAATTAGGATTTAAAAAAAACACCCCTTTTTTGCATCGGAGATTAAAAACAAATGGAAAATCAAATACTATTCATCTTTTATATTATAACAACAATATGATTGGCATGCAGCTGTGTCTAGAAGCTTGAAATTATTTAGTAGTTACTTAGGTGCCTAAAATGAGGCTACCTTTACGTTACAATACTTGTTATTTTTGCGCGATTTCCATAATGTAAAGAGCGGAGTTACCCATATATTTTTAACTTTGAACAAAACGGCAGAAATAATATTGTAACCATCTTAAGTAAACACACACTAAAAGCCTTGCACCAAGTAAACGCAAACTCTTATAATACCCAAGTACAGGTTTGCGTAGTTTTCAGACGACTCCGGCAGGTGCGGGCGCACACTTCTTTCATTAAAATTAATACCAATGTCGCGTGTGCACATTCTTACTCGATAACGCCTCGCCATAATTAAGGTATGGTTTAAAACGAGCAAACCCGTCTGACGCGATGCGCGAACGACGTCGCGCGCCCGCCACGCGCCTCGTTCTTGGCAACGCTTACGGTTTAGTGATCATGTACACTGAACGGAAATCGATCTATTTATTATTTTAATATTTTATATCGTCGTTTTTTGGAAGTTTAATACCAAATGTTTTCTACATTATCTTGCAATAATGCCTCGATATAGTATTTTAAGTAGGCTGACGCGGTTTGCGAATGAAGTCGCGCGCCCGCCACGCGCCTCGTTCTTGACAGCGTTTACGGTATTAGCGATCATGTACACTGAACGGAAATTCATCTATTTATTATTTTTATATTTTATATCGGCGTTTTTTGAAAAATTAATACCAAATGTTTCTACATTATCTTTCAACAATGCCTCGATATACCTAGTATCTTAGGTAACTATGGTCTGACACGGTGTGCGAACGATGTCGTGCGCCCGCCACGCGTTTCTATCATTCTTGATAGCGTTCATAGTTTAGTGACCATGATAGTGAAACAGAAATTGAGCTATTAATTATTTAAATACATAGATGTATGGATGGATGGATGTTTGTAACTCAATCACGCAAGAATGGCTGAACGGATCTAGATGAAATTTGGCACAGAGATAGGTATATAGTCTGTAAACACATAAACTACTTTGAATCCCTAAAAATTAAAGAGTTCCCGTGGGAACCAAAAACCTCAATCCATGCGACGAAGTCACGGGCATCAGCTCGTATTAATTATAAAAGTACCTACGTGTGAATTAATTAATTTAGTGAGCGTTGCGCGTTATTGAGAATTTTCTTCGAACCTCCTTTCTTCATATCAAGATTATATGACACAAAATATCGAGTTTGTTTATTGGCAATCAGCATTCGACGCTTTATTTATGCACCCCGTTTTTTAACTTGCTAATTCAGTGACGATCAATTTCACCGACTACAGCGAAGCCAAAATAATGTATGCTAAATTACGCATAATTTAGTTCATCATATAATTTTCAAATACGCTGACCCTCCTAAATTGGTCATCTTTGAAGCATTATACATACAATATTATAAACAGGTCACCAAAATTATTTACGTGACCCGATTAATAAATCTGATGTTTAAAATAAAACTAAACTAACTTAACTTAATTCTATTATTTTCAATAAACTGAATAGTAAATATAATATATTATATCTACTTCTGTAATAAATTTTATTTACGAAATATGTAGCTTATGATATAAGTAAATGGAAGTGAAACGTATGTACTTACTTTGTGTTTAGTAGGTATGTTGGGTTCGTCAATGTACTTACTAGGTATATTTTTTTAATTTCTGTAACGAGCCTACTTATATTAGCATCACTGTTTGATTTGGATAATTTTTGAGACATGTAGTAGTCAGTAGTAGTGTAGTTCATCTTCCCAACTTAATTTGCATGCATAGTATTACCTCAATATCTAAACGAAGAACTCCTATTGTTCTTCTTTGAATGGCTTCGGTTTGGTTTAAAGTTCAATATTAACGAGCAGTAGTTAAAAGTCAAAACTTTCATAATAGATAATTTTTACATCGGGGATTGAATCCATCTTTCATAACCCCATACTTCTATTAAAAGGGGTACAAAGCGAGTATTTATAACGACTACTACGTCAGATAAGTTACCAAAAGTTTAAGTTTATTGAACCTCCACCCTTGTTAGCGTACATTTAAATGGAATGATTGGTAAAAAAATTAACGACTCTACGATTCAGAACAAAGCTAATCATCTATTTAGGCCCATCTTATCACCACTAACGAGGTGTCGTAAACTTGTAAACGAAACAAGGTTGTCGGCGAATACGACTAATTTTCTAACTAGCTTTATTTATTAACAACAATTTAACCCCTGAGGGAATATAACTTTAATTAGAATAACATTTTACTTTCGTTAGCCTTATAAAGGAATGAGTTACATTGTGCTGGGAGATTTTGTTTATTGACGTCGTCGCGTCAAGCTATCAAGAGCATCAAGATCAAGACCAAAGGCTAGTAAAAAGTATGCTTGAAATGATGTAACGATCTTCTATTAACATAGAGTCCGAATTGAGAGTTGGTTTAAATTGCTACGAATTTTTCAACTTTACAAGTTTGAAGTAAATTATATGAGAATTAGCTTAATAAAATATATTTTTCAATATTTATATCAACATTGAGTCTGGACCACACATCGTTTTCGGTAAGAATTGTTTCTGTGCGAAAGATTCAAGTGATTGTGTACATTTTTAGAATCCGTATTTGCTATATTCACGGCATATTCAGATGATAACCCGTGACTTCGTATAGGTTATTTAAATTTTCTTATGAACACTTATTTTTCGGGATATAAGGTAGCTATGCTCGTCCCCGGGATGCAAGCTATCCCAGTACCAAATTTTATAAAAATAGCAGACAGACAGATAGATACACTTTCGCATTGATAATATCAGTAATTCAGTATAAATTCTGTATATTTCCTGGAATGGTGCATAAAAATTACAGTATCGTAAAAATAACTCCCAAGAAAATGTTACTAAGTATACCTACTACTTATAGCACCCGTGTATGCTCGCAAAACTTACGTCTCAGAAATCTGGTGTCGCATCATGACGAGCCATTCAATAGCGTATCTTTGAATCGGTGTCAAAGTGTCTTCAGGACTGACTTCCCGTCACAATGTCCGACACAGACGTTGGGCTATGGGTGCCTGTGTCGGACTGTCCGAACCCCGTCCGAGCCGATACGATGCGATCCGCTGATAGCCTCTGTTGTTTTACAAGCGTTCCTGACAGGAAATTTGCATTTTGGATATTGAATGCCGAGCGTGAGAAATGTCCGACACCTTTTTGTTGAATCAGAAGCTTAGAGAAAGATTCATTCGTGCGCCAAACCAAATCGGTTAGGTATCAATTCAATGTAGTCAAAATAATTCACGACAACATATATTATTTATTTATTCTCCGCAATATTTTGAAACATTTACACTCTAATCCATTCTTTCCATCTTCGTGCGGGTTTCAACAAAATGTGTTGTACAAAAATAATTAAATAATTCGTGATATAACTCGTGAAATATTTCTAAATTATGGTGGAGACAATAATATAGAAAATCCTCTAAACAGTTATGAATGAATAAACCATCGCGGATTGCAACTGTTTAAATTACCAAAAAATATTTTAAAATCATTATAATATTCATAAACATACCCAATACAAATATTTAGTCTATGATATAGATAGACCCACACTTTAAAAGGGGTTAAGCGTTTTGATCAATCATGTTTTGTAAATGATAAATCCGCAACTCATGCTTGTATTTCTCGCCGAATATTTAACTAAGCTTAGGCTTTGTTACCAAACCGATAGTGAAATGTATAATATGCTTTTTATTAATGCTTAATAATATCACCCTTTGACGTTGCGATGAATAGGAGTCACTCAACAAATCGTTAATCAAACGATATTGGATACGAATCAGGTAGTCCCATTGTGTGAAAGATGCCGACAACGTTTTATGCATATGATTTATAGAGTAACATAATTTTTAAATATGTAGTTAATGCGGGGACCATGCTTCAAAGAAACTCGCAACCGGCGGCGTAATGGGCTACCGGACTGGTTACAATAATAACACTTGAACACGCGATATTTGTAAATATTTGCTTGCTGACAAGTATTTTTGAAACGAAATTTTGGAATCTTTTTAGAGTGTATACATTTTTGAAATTCTTTGGCCACATCTCAATAAGGTGTTTCGAAATATTAAGGTGAATTGAACGTTTTGGTTCTAGAGAGCAGAGGAAGGAAAGCAAAACAGAAGAGGTTCACCTTCTCGAAGGAGATATTTCATAAAAGCAAGGTGACAAATTACTGTTATGAAGTGCTGCCGCGCTACTAATAACCCTCATAAGTGCTGGAATCATTAAATGGAAGAGCATCAAGCCGAAGTTGATGCAAACCAAAACTGAGACGACCGACGGCGTCTGAAGTAAACCTGTACCATCCCAGTAGCCACGACCAGTCTGAAAACAGACGAAAATTCTCTAATACTTAAAACTTAAAACTTCAATCTTTCTTTATTCAAATAGACTTATATTGTTTGTGAGTGAATCTAGTAAAGCAAGCATACTCATATCTAATAGAAAAATTACAAAAAAAATGCAGCTGTAAAATCCTCTATAACAGGTTCTGAAACAGTTAGCTAATTGCCAACATTAAAACACCCAATGTCCTAATAACCATTACATCATCCAAACGGGTGATGTAATGTTGTACTGAATTTCATTACAACACCCCTGCCACATCTGCTCGATGCGTGGTATCTGTATGAATTACAAAAAAAGAGCACATCTGTACGAATTTCAAAAAAAGAACATTGTCATACACGCGCGTTTCACTACCAGAACGCCGCGCGCTGTAAAAAAAAGTTAACAAAAAAAAAATTTTAAAAAAAAAAATTTAAAAAAAAATTTAAAAAAAAAAGAAAAATTTAAAAAAAAAAGAAAAATTTAAAAAAAAAATGAGCGATTCATGTTTTGAGTTTTGATGATATTAGGTTACTAGGACTGGATGTTTTAATGTTAGCAGTAAGCTAACTATTTCAGAATCTGTTATAGAGGATTCATATTATGAGTGTAGATAAAGTCTTGTATGCAACAGTTGATAATTAGGTTATAAACCCACATTCGTGTTTTAATACCCCTTATTACACAACTGTTGCTTAAATAACTATGAAGACACTATACAAATGCGATTGTAAACTAAGGGTCTCCAACAAGGAAATTCAAAAATGTATGAACTAACTCGTAACTCATAGAACTAGTTCTTTTATAAATCTTTCCAATACTATGGTAATCTCCTAACTTTTTCAAAGTGCATGGGAATTTATATGGATTTATAATATGTGAATGAAAATAACTGTAGCTTTATTATAATTTATAACATTTCACATCCCAAATTACTCAATAACAACAATAATCAAGCGATAAAACGTATTTGTTTTAGATCCCACACCACTCAACCGTGTCATGACATCGGCAGATGACATATTTCCCATCATCACATCCCCCAAATCCCACGTGTACATCTCCGTAATTTGTCAGTCGTAATTGTTTTATTTGTAGCGAGTAATTGCTGAAATAATTGCTAGATGTCACACGAAGTGATGTAAACACGTCTCCATCAATTTGCATAATGATTATGTAGGTAAGATAGGTATGTAGGTAAGGTAGGTAAGGTAAATAAATGTATTGTACCTACACGGTACAATGTTAGGTCTTAAGCATTATCATATCATACTAATATTATAAATGCGAAAGTGTGTTTGTTTGTTGGTTTGTCCGTCAATCACGCCGCAACGGAGCAACGGATCAACGTGATTTTTGGCATGGGTATAGTTGAGGACCTGGAGAGTGACATAGGCTACTTTTTATCCCGGAAAATTAAGGAATACCCGCGGGAATCAAAAAACTTAAACCACGCGGACGAAGTCGCGGGCATCAGCTAGTAGGCCTATAGTTTAGACGAATAACTCTTGTATATCAAGTAAATATTATAAATGCGAAAGTTTGGATGGATATATGGATGTATGGATGGATGTTTGTTACTCAATCACGCCCCAACGGCTGAACGGATCTGGATGAAATTTGGCACAGAAATAGATTATAGTCTGGAATAACACATAGGCTGCTTTTTCGGAAAATTAACGTGTTACCGCGGGAACCGAAAAACCTCAATCCATGCGTACGAAGTCGCGGGCATCGGCTAGTTTGTACACTTAAATATGTGACACAGTTTTAACGATTTAGACGAAATTTGAATTTGAACTTGTTCTAAAGCTCGAAAAATACGCCAATAATATTCAAGCGTATGTTATGTCTGCTTGTCTGGCCGTATATATGACATTCCTAAAGCTCAACCGCTGAAACCATTTTTACAAGATAAAGTAATATCTTGTGTTATTACGAGAAAACCAGACAAGCTCCACATTTATATAGAGGCAAATTCATCGGGCCAAGTTGGGCTAAAAATTGTTAACTAGGTATTCGTTATTAGCTCTTACTTTTCGGATTTTTCATCACAGTTCACTGCCTTGAAAAAAATTCGTTATCAATTTATTTTGTTTGTTGTCATTTAAGACAATCAACATTATGAGTAGGCATACGACCGTAAACTTTTCAAGTAGCGATCAAAATTACGTGGGTTCGATATACAGAACATGGACATTGTTTTACGTTAACCCTACAATTGCCTTAATCGGTGCCTAAACGACCGCTATAATAAAAATATAAAATATTAAAATATAAAAGGCTTAATGCTTTTACATAATTATATAAGTGCCAATTTACTGCTTAATTAATTTTACATTTTACAAATATTTTTTCTTGCACTATTTTAAAAACATAATAAAATAATAAATATTTATCTGATTAATTATATTATTGAAGAATCTATAAAAGGTTATAGGGACAAACAGTGGACACAAAGCAACTTCACGTTGGATAAGGGTTAATTTCACAACGGGAGGTTGAAATATCTGTCATTTGTTATGACACGATAAAATTGACACGCCAACGGCTCTCGAGGAATGAAAGCATACAAAATTATGAGACAGAAAAGTGAAATATCGCTGCTACTTTGCGCGGCCAACCATCCAACTGTTTTATTAATTGCACACGTGATTTGCACTGCACTTAAAACTTAAACTGTTTGAAAATTTTAATTTTATATTTTTTTTAATTAAATTCATAGTTTACTGAATAATTCATAGTGAGTACTCATATTAAGACAAAAGTGATCCGTAAGAATGACCAATATCCATAATTGTTTTCAAAATTATAACAATGAAATTAAAACATACGTAATATTATCTATTACCTACCTATGTTAAAAAGAGATGAGTAGGTGTTCTACATTTTTATTATTATTAATTATTCTATATTTTTAATAACCATTCTTTAGTCACATTACAATTAGGTGCCTCAATACTATGTATTTTTTTTTTAAATTTGAAGGGTACACGAAAAGAAGCGGCTTATTTGCTGATAAATCGGCTTATTGGAAAATCCGCAAGTGGCTAAAAGAAGTGCATTGCATTCGATAGTGGCTAAGAAGGGGTACATTTCCTATTTACATATTTAAGTCTTAAACTTTTAATTGGCCATGTTCTCTAATTATCCTAACTGTCGATGATCCCCTTCCTTTCCTGTACTCTTCATTTGGATTCATAAAGATGGCAGCTCTAAGCTCAGCTAATTTTAATCTCAAAGAAATTGAGATTAAAATACGAATAGAAAAAGTACATAATAATTGTTATGTACATTTTCTATAACTACTCTTCAAAATAACTGTAAAATTTTAGTGTGGCTTTGCAATAACATTTTCATGCTGCAACCGTCACGATTGCTATTCCTAACATTCTTGATATGTTTTGTACACAGATAATTTTTAGCCTGTTCTTTGCCCATACAAATCCGTTCTATCCTCTGAAGAAATTTCATGATTTCAAAAAACCTCAAAACAAATATAACTTTGTTTTGAGGTCTTTTGAAATCATAAAATTTCTTTGAGAAAAACAGATTTGTACCAAAACGCTGTTTAACATCCATTAGATAATAATTATTATGTAGGTACGAGTATAAGTATTTTTTGGTTTCATTTGATACTTTTATTATTTCGATCAAAAGCCACCGCCTCTATCGAATCTGAAAGGAAAAAGAGGTATCATTGGTTTAATTCCTTTAATTGCCGTTTATCTTGAAAGTTATTTTGATTAAATTAACTATAAATTACCTACTCTGAAATTTGGTTTTTGTGTCTTTTTACAGTGACCAATCTTTAAAATAAATGTTTCGTGTTTGGGTGAATTTCCCAACAGCAAAATTTATGCGGCATGGATGAAATCGGTAGTGCAGAACGTTACTATACAGTTCTAATATTTTTTTCTAGGTAGAAGAGGTAGGTACCTATGTGCAAGGCAATAAATATTTCTTAATTAGTATTACAGTTTAAAACAAAATAATAGTTAAGCTCCGAATTTTTCATTTCGGTGGTTGTCACTGCAACATGTTTCTGTGTAATCAAATAAATATTATAAATGCGAAAGTTTGGATGGATGTATGGATGTATGGATGGATGTTTGTTACTCAATCACGCCCCAACGGCTGAACGGATCTGGATGAAATTAGGCACAGAGATAGATTATAGTCTGGAATAACACATAGGCTACTTTTTATCCCGGAAAATTAAGGAGTTCCCGCGGGAAACGAAAAACCTCGATCCACGCGGACGAAGTCGCGGGCATCAGCTAGTTTTCCTCATAAAACAAAAAATATTGGATACTAAGGTGTATGGCTACCTTTATTTTAATCATGAATAGTATAATCCCAAAGTATTTTTTTAATAATATCTACCCAATTTAATGACAGGAAAGTAAAAATGCATGTGTCACTGAAAGTTCTTTAATTTCGGTGACAAAAAGTTTATCAAGTATATTTTTGCTTAAAACAACTCTAGCTCCCCCCGCGTGCGCTTAAAACATACGCAACTGTGGCCTCTAGGTGTTGATCGTGGGAGGACGTGCGCCGCTTGCCTGCGTGTTCCCGCCAAAAACATAAGTATGTCATATCGGTGACATGGAACAAATTTCTTTTCATTTCCGTGTATAAGTATAACTTGTCTTGCAATAAGCTAGTAAATTTATTTAAGTATTCATGAATGGGCTAATGGTACTACGTTTATTTGTGTAGTATTCCTTACATCCTAAAATAAATAGTTTTCTCGTAATGCTAATTCTTTTCCTTGATTTTAATTTCGGTGTTTTCATTTCGGTCGATTCGGTGTCCTAAACTGGCCACCGAAATGACAAAATACTCACCGAAATGATAAAAATTCTCATTTCAGTGAGTTTTTATCATTTCGGTGTATAATTGTTTCATTTCGGTGGATGTTTTTATCATTTCGGTTGATTATTATTTCATTTCGGTGCAAATCCAAGCTAGGAGGTGAATATTACACAATCTTTGAATACATTTTTCAAATGTGTTTCCAAGACCTGTACTTTTGTGTGATTTATTGTAAACTAGCTGATGCCCGCGACTTCGTCCGCGTGGAATAAGTTTTTTTGAATTTCCACGGGAACTCCTCAATTTTTCGGGATAAAAAGTAGCCTATGACACTCTCCAGGTCCTCAACTATACTCATGCAAAAAATCACGTCGATCCGTTTCTCTGTTGCAGCGTAATTGAAGGACAAACCAATAAACCAACAAACAAACACACTTTCGCATATGATTTCAACCGACTAGATAACGAGATATGATTAAATATAATCCGATTTATTTATTTTAAAATACCAGGTGAATTCAAAGTTGAAACGCGATCTACCAACTATAATTGACATATTTTTTTTAGAATGCTGAGTCTGGCATTGACTGCAGATGAAAGAAAGGAAAGAAGAAGATTATGTGAGCAGAGAAGAAAAGAAAGAATGCTTGTATTCGTTTTCGGTGGATTTTAATTTCGGTGGATAAGTTTTTTCATTTCGGTGGCTAGTTATTTCATATCGGTGAACGAATTTTTCATTTCAGTGGCATTACAAATTTAAACACGATTTCTCATTAGTTTATTAAGTTATATTTTGTTGGCATTAATTATGAGCATGAAGAATATCAAGAAGTACAATAAACTACTGTTTAATTTGAGAAAACTTGATAATACGAAAGTTCACCAAAATGAAACAAAAAAACGCCTTTGTTGAAATTGACCCGTTTCGTATATCCCAATTTTTGTGTTTGTTTTTCTCTTGAATTGAGAGTTCTGAGGTCAACTTTGGACGTTAAAAAATCGCCACTTTGAAAGCCCCCCATTTCGTCAATTTTAGGGGAAAAATTTTAAGAAAAAATTTTGGACTCTATTCCTTATTATCTTTAAAATGATGTACCGCACCCGTATTACGCTATAAAAAATATTTTACTTCGCATTCGCTTCTATGAGAGCCCCGCTGAAATAAAGATTTTTATAACTTTTTAAGCCATATTCGGCTGGAGGCCATCTGTTTACATATTAGTATATTTAAATTTGAAGTAATTACGTTCAGTAACTCAGAAGTTATAAGGCTCTGACAGACGAACGGACGGACTGACGGAGAAGTGCAAATTCACTCAAGTAGACTCAGAGGCCTACACTTCGCTCGGTCAAAAATAAAACCGGTCAAGTGCTAGTCCAACTCGCGTACAAAGGGTTCCGTACCATCACATAATATAAATTCTTTTAATAAATAACAAAGAAAGATGCCTTAACAACACTTAATCAGCTGTGAACTAACTGGCTTACATATGACGCTAAACTGGGAGCGCCTGACAAACAATTCGACACCCAATGAGTACGGAACCCTAATTAACGATTTTCGGATTTTTTCCTGTACTTGTGCTGTGAGAGATTACTTCTTGAGATATTTCATGATTCTAGATCCACGGAAAGTACCCTATAGGTTCGAGTGTCAATATAATATGCAAAATATGCTGCATAAAAGGCCGTATCTTTGATTGCTTTGACTTAGAAGCTTAGTTTTTTTTTACAGCTCCAAGGGACCGCAGACCTAATGTTTTAGTATTAATTTCGACTCGATACCTCCTCCACGCGTTCCCGAGAAATAGGTGGTTGACAGACAGACAGACAGAAGCGGTCCTATAAGGGTTTTTTTTCTCTTGAAGTACAGAACCCTACAAACCAGGTAAAATCTAATAAAAAAGCATCCAATATGATTCTGTACATTCTCCACTGCACCGATAAGTCTCACAGCGCCTTATAAGGAACGCGACCTGTAGTAATGAAAGCTCCTCAATTTACACTTATGGAAAAGATTCCAACGGGTGTCGGGCTCGGACACAGCGAACGAATGCGCTTGAACGCTTCGAATTTTTCAATAAAATCCGCTATCACCTTACATTAATTAGAATTCAAATCCAATAAATTAATAGCCCACTTTAAATTAACCGATCGGTATGTGAATTATTTGAGAGAGACGAACGGCAAGGGCCGAGCGTTCTCAACTAATCGATATTTTTTAAATTCCAAATACCTAAGTATGTGAAAAATGTAAAGACACAACACGTTCAATAAGTCATAATAAACTTTTTTTCCGGGGAAGTTCAAAAGATAAGCTATAATAACTTTCGTTAAAACGTAGTTGGTATGCAACGCGTGTATTACAAAAAATATACATTTTACTAAAAAAATGTATATGTGTAATTCGTTATTAATCGTTATTAATGTAATTACTTAATCGTGTATTATAAAAATTTCGATAGCTGACGCCACGTGGCACTGTGAGTGAAACTTCTATTTAAATGCTCGAAAGAATCAAAATTTTTTAAACAGAACTAAAATACCAACTCTCACAGATACCCCCGACTTTATCCGTGTAGATTTAGTGGCTTTTAAATTCCGGTAAAAGAATAGAACAGACAATATAGACACGCTTGCTTCTATGATTAATATGGAAATAACAGTTGCATTGTTTTGCTTAAGTACAATATAATTAAGTATTTTCTAAGGATTCGTTTCTAATAAATATTAAAATTTTTAATCTTTTTTTTCATTATTTAATTCCGCGTACTAAATGTTATTGAACAACCCAAACCCTTACCTACGCAAATTTATTATATGTAATAAATATTTTTGTTGAGCTTTAAATATAAGTAGGTACCTATGAAATAAATTACGAGAATCATTTTAAAACCGATACGAGCCTCGAACCCTAGGGGAACCCTAATTTATACATGTTCACTTTTTGTGTTGGTAAAAATACTTTTAATTCATTGCCTATAGTCGGCACAATGACCACTTAGTACGTCCGAACATATTATTGACCACTAGCAATTTGCTGCTAAAGAATGGTGGCAACTGGGTTGCAACAATTTAGCTAGGCTAATAGCTGCAAGTACTAAAATACACGCGGGCATAATATAAATATGCATCGGCAGATAATCCTTTTAAACGAAAGAGACCTAAATGTTTTAACAGGAATGACAACGATAAAGCTTCGATTAAAGCGAAGTGACTTTTATCCGCTACATAATATTCTTTTAAGAAATACTTAATGTATTAAGATATTATCAGATAAAATTCATATAGCAATTGATTTATATTAAATACTATACTTTTGGAAGTTCTGTGATACTGTCGTGTCCTTTTGATTTTTCGTAAAAAATTTAGCAAGAATTAATCCACAAAGACGTAGCACTTGCACTACATCTTTTGTGGAGTTCAAGGGAACAAGTTAACTGATCGCCTATTATTTTCATGTGTAATACCAAACTGTATTCACTGGTCATCAGAAAAAACTAGGCACGCGTTAGCCGCTCCTTGCCCGCTCCCCTAACCACCTCGCCAGGTACGGACCCGTACGTAGTGAGGGGAAGGGATGATGGAAAATAATAGGGGAAGAAGAATTTTAAAATTTATATTTTTTTGCAGCCGGCGCAGGTGATATAACGCGTGCGCGTGCGCCGCCGACTCACTTGTGCGTGAAGCTTCGTTGCCGCTGCTCGCTCGCCTTACCAAAAGCTCCCACAAAGCCTCCCTTAACGCGCTGGCCAGTGCTTTTCCGATCGCCGCGCGCGCTACTTGTGTGCTCGTTTCCGCGACCGCTCGCGTAAACACGTAAAATGTTACAAGAAATCCAACTCGTTCAGGGCCAGACTAACTATGTTGTCGTCTCGTCGGGCTACCCCTCTGCCACTGTAACCAAAACATCTGGTGAGAAAAGGATTGTACCAATTGCACCGGCGCCGGAAAAAAATTACGTTACACATGATACGCCGCCGAGCCTTCAGTATAGAAAGAAAGTGCATTTCAGGACTAATCCCTACACCGGTCCTCAAGCCGTTTCGATCGCGAGGCGTAATGCTAGAGAACGCAATCGTGTGAAGCAAGTTAATGATGGATTCAACGCACTTCGCCGACACCTACCTGCCTCTGTAGTAGCCGCTCTATCAGGTGGCGCTAGACGGGGATCTGGAAAGAAGCTCAGCAAAGTGGATACGTTAAGAATGGTCGTCGAGTATATTAGGTATTTACAACAGTTACTAGACGAAAGCGATGCAGCCTTAGGTATAACGCGAGACCAGGAGAACAGAGAAAATATACCAAGTAGTAATTCGCAATCAATAACAGTGACGGATATGGATGACGGTTTCTTTTATGGAAGTGGGTCACCTTGCTCGGAGAAGGCGGATTCACCTGCTCCTTCGGAATGTTCCTCGGGGGTGTCATCGGCGTATTCTGCGGTGGACCGATACGAAGTGCAAACACAACAATCCCTTGGACCCATGGATGAAGACGAGCTACTCGATGTCATCTCATGGTGGCAGCAGAAATAGCAATAATGTAAGTTTTACTTTTTATATAAATTTAACTCTTCTTTACTTTGTTTTGTTATGAAGATATTTATTTTATTTCTTTGCATTTCGTAATTTTAATCATTACGATTTTTAATTTTCTTTTAGATATTAATTTTTCCCATCATTGAGATTTCATTATAAAATTATTATTGTACTTTCTCCCATTCATTCATCGTTGCGAACCGGTACTGGGAAAACAAAACAAAGACGCTAATAAAAAATTTTTTGTCTACAGGTAACGCGCGAGCCGAAATCAAGTTTGGACGAATCCCTCCGAGTTACTGCAAATTAACACTGTTTTATAGTGAAGACGAAAAGACTCTCGATATATCTAGTCAAAAAATTAGTGCCTTTAATTTAGTCGTTAAGTTTTAGTGAATAAGTAATTGAAAATCGTTCACAAACATTCCGAGAAGTGACTAAACAATTTAAGTTTCAGCAGCGTGTTTGGAATTTGTTTCGTTTATATAGATACTTGTTACCCGTAAGTGAGCATTCGAGGCTTTAAGAGCAAATTGAGCCTACCGAAATATTGTAAATATATATAGGATACTGAATAAATAACTATTTATTGAATTTTGTTTCAACATTTATTTTTAAATCTTGTTAGTATTTTTTTATTCTTATTGATAATGATTCTTATTGATTGGCAAACTAGAGTTAATAAGAAGTGTTTATATTTTTAAACTTCTTCAGTTTTCAACCATTCTAATTTGTTCAAATCTATTTCTTTTATTTACTTTTTTTATTATTTTAAGCTTGCAAGCATAATATAAAAAAAATGTATAAATAAAGAAACATGAGCCCGCGACTACAGCCGCGTGGATTTAGTTTTTTAATGCCGTGGGAACTCTTTGATTTAACGTAATAAAAAGTGATATCAATTTCCAAGTTGCAACCTGGTAAATTCAGCCAATTCCCACTTCACAATTGAAGTGCCTGAAACTTAAACAGGTTACCCCAGGACACCCAGATATCCTAAACATTAATGTTGTTTCAGTTAGTTTGTTTTGTTTTTGGAGAAAAAAAGCAAAACAAACTAACTGAAACAACATCACGCCACAATGGAGCAACGAATCGAAGAGATTTTTTGCATGAGTATGGGGATTTGGAGTATGACATCGATTCCAAGAAAATATAAGGAATCCACTAGGGTTTCTAAATCTAAATCCACGTGGACGAACTCGCGGGCTCCATCTAGTTTTCAGTATAGAATCGATTAATATGTTTGACATAATATATTTAAATGTTCTGCCTGCATCTGACCTCCGCAGACTGTTGAGTGAGGAACAGTAGCGCATACATTTGAATAGTTTTCCACCTAAGATGAACCGATACCTTGAGATGCATGTGATAGTAACCGGATTCCACAGCTTTGCGCTCTGTATCTACTAGTTGAAAGCTAGAGATGTAGGGAGCTTTTTCGAGAGTTAAAAATTTTCAATGTAGGTATATTTTATGACCCTTGAAAGCGACCTGGTGGTAAATAAGTAATGATAGTTGGGGGTTAGCTTGAAAGGAGTATGGCAGTTAAACCAATTGCAGTTATCGGTTTTTACGCGAGATTTTACCGTAAGTAATGTTTGATCGGTTTGTGTCACCTCGTTTTGTGAGCCACAGCAGAAGCCTTCAACTAGAATAAATACACACTATAACATATACATATACACACTATAACATATACACTTTATAACATATACATATACACACATATAGGCAGACATAAATTACATTTTAGTATCAATTAGGATCTGTTATTTTTTTTGTGATTCTTTTTTTATTGTCATTGTGATTTTTCGCACAAAAGGACTACTTGGATGATTATTGGCCATGGACGATGATCTAGGTAAGTATAAGTAAAGTATAGAGTTCAGGTAGAGTTTGGTTTTGCACGCGACTTGGTCCCTAACGGTAAGGTTATTTAAAGTCCTGTATGAACCCTACGTTTTCCCATAGTAAAAACAAAATACCCGTCTTCAGAAGACATTTTTATATGCTATTTTTGACCCATTTTTTGACAAGATTAGTTCAGTGATTGAGACGTGAATAGGTAACAAAAATCTATCTTAAATTTATAGCATTTGTATTGAATTGTTGAATTGAATAACGCTCTATCGATAAAATGAAAAGTGTTAGACGAAAAGAGGCATTTTATTACACGCAATGACATATTGATTTACATCCACAACGACCTTTCAAGACTCATAAAATATAATTTTAATTTGTCAACGAACTTGTAATTTAATATACTTACCTACCTACTTGCTTCACTCGTAATAAAATATTAGACGAGATAAGCAACAGGTATAGGTACAGTTGGATACTTGTTAATATTATGCGTACACGATAATTTATAGGCCTGGAGGTCTCGGGCAAAAATATAAAAGCCTCGTTTATTATTAAACTAGCGAACTTGCCCCTGCCTCGTCGCGTTAAATTTATAAAAGAGTGATTTTTAGAAGAGTAATAAAGAAGAAGAAGAGTCTTTTTCGTCACAAAGAAAACCTAGGATAGATCAGTGATTCTGGATAAGTATTTATAGAGTAAGTATCCAACCGTTACTGCATTGTTATATCATCTGAAGAAAATTAATAGTGGAAATTCGTCGAATATACTATAAAAAAAACCGGCCGAGTGCGTGTCGAGCCACACGCATTGTAAGGTTCCGTAGTTGACACAATATAGGGACATTTTATAAGTTGGTCGGCTATTACTTGTTAGCTTGTAAAGTCTACTTAGCTGTGATAGCACATTAAGTTTGGAACCTATATAGGGTTGCTTGTTGACTAGGGGACCTTAAAAAGGAAGAGAGTGAGAGAAAATTACAACCATTAAATTTAGCTACTGTATAGATGCTTCGTGGAACATCATATCATACTAATATTATAAATGCGAAAGTGTGTTTGTTTGTTGGTTTGTCCTTCAATCACGCCACAACGGAGCAACGGATTGACGTGATTTTTGGCATGGGTATAGTTGAGAACCTGGAGAGTGTCATAGGGTACTTTTTATCCCGGAAAATTAAGGAGTTCCCGCGGGAATCAAAAAAACATAACCACGCGGACGAAGTCGCGGGCATCAGCTAGTCTGTTATTAGACTATTGTTGAACTAATATTATAAATGCGAAAGTGTGTTTGTTTGTTGGTTTGTCCTTCAATCACGCCGTAACGGAGAAACGGATTGACGTGATTTTTGGCATGGGTATATAGTTGAGAACCTGGAGAGTGATTTATGGTACTTTTTGTCCCAGAAAATTAAGGAGTTCCCGTGGGAATCAAAAAAACTTAAACCACGCGGACGAAGTCGCGGGCATCAGCTAGTCTGTTATTAAACTATTGTTGATGGTGAAAATTATTATTATTAAAATAATTGTTTTTGTTTTTAAATAATTGGTATTTTGATAATAGATATACCTAATGAAGTCATTATAATTTTGAAATCCGTAGACTAGGTTTTTTCACTGTCGTCTCTCAACTTATAAAAACCCACATGCAATATGAGAATTTTACTTGACCGTACTGAACAGATTAGTGTCTCGTTCCAATATAAAGTGGGTTTAAGACTTAAAGGTTTTAAATAACTCGTTCACTAATTTCATACTGTTTGACATGTCTTGGTCTTAACGTAACGATTATTATTTTAATTTGCGATGGCGCTTAATCGATTTTATGCTAACAAGACACAACATCCTTAGAGAATAATATTATTAATTTCTTCAAGCTTTAGTTATCGACTGGCAAGCTCAATGAAGACTGATTAGGTGCGAATAAACTAGGAAAAATTCCTTTGAAGCTTTTTTAATTTAAGCTCCTTTATTGGTCAGAGAGCCCTTAAGCCGGCATGTCTAGTTTGTCACAAGCAGGCAACCTAGCAAATCCAGTGTACCATCTTTAATTTTAATAAAATAGCTCCACAGAATCATCCACATCCACGAATTAAGGGTATATCTAACAATGCATCATAAATTTGTCATATTCGATTTAATAGTTCGATTTGACAGTGTCTCTATTTACCCCTTGCTTGTCATAAATCATTGCCCGCAGGGTCAGAATTAGCGGGGCTAGATGCCATCGGAGATTCCCTAAAACATACAAAAAATACCTCACACGAAACCAATCAAGCATTATTATATTGTATTATACGTCACAATCATAAGGGTTCTATTAATTTATAACCAATGTGGGTGGATAACAGGACATTATTTTTTTACTGTCGCAGAATATGGATAACTGTTATTTAGTGGTGTTTATATTGCATGGGCTTCATTTTTTTCACCATAAAGAGTTACATTATACTTTAGTTTTCTATTAATCGATAGTATTCTATTGTCTATTGACAACAAATCAAATAGTTTGACAAAAACTACAACAGTAGAACCAAAAATTTTTAATTGGTCCTTTACCAGTGGGCTCATGTCGTATTAATTAAAATTTCTTGTAGGTATGTTTTAAGAAGGTTGGTACTCAATTGGATTACTGTCATATTTACCCAGCAGGGATATTTTGCTTACGCAGGAATTACTTACCTACTGGATTTACTGGCTACGCTGTGCCATAGAGTCGAAATATTATATTATGGATTATTTCTCCAAACAATAATTTTAACTTATAGCAAAGTATGTAGCCTTGATTGAATCGATATTGAAACCAGACCACACCACGTTAAAACCTAATATGTAAATCTTTGCTAGGAGAGCAACGTATCTATTTTCTTATTAATAACCAGACGTAAATTATCTTTTGATTCGATTGTTAGGCTTTTGACAAATTCACTTTTAGTTGCGTGTGACCCGCGCGCATCCACAAAAACGTTATTGTTTTGATAAAAAATGATATGCCACGAAGGTATCCGATAATAAGCGTGGGCGGGGTCTTAACAAAAGAAAAATTGGTTAACACCACACAACACAATACGGGTTGAGTTTTTGATTCGGGTGTAAAATTAAGTTTTCTAACAACCCACGTCTATTGTTTGCTTGTGATTGTAAGTTTTTTCTTATCACACTTCCTGGACTCCGCTTAGTCTCCGATTGTTTGGTATACAAACAAATTGACAGTAATTGCTTATCTACTAGAGCTATAGAAAATTCTTGCTTCTCTTTTTTGTTGATGGCGCTTGACGAAGATCTCACGCCAGTAGTACAAAATAGTTACTAATATAATTTTCGAAGTTTTATAGATACTCGTGATAGAATACTTTGTAGAAAATAGTTTAAAATAGTCAAAAAATATGCCATGACGTGACCACTGGATGTATGGATCCCGACAGGAAAAGGATTTTCATTTTCTTTGAGGTGAAGACCTAGAGCCGTTCAATACCAGAGGCTTCTTCACTCACTGCAAAAGGTCGATCGAGTCTATTGATGGAGCAGTTTTTAAGGCAAAATGCCTTGTTAAAATCGATTAAGTCGATCGATATATTTTACACATTATCATAATAGTATCCTCCTTAACGGATTTCGACAACAGCGTCATTTTCCCATTTCGCGGGAGACACTCGACTGAACAGGCGTATGTAACACAGCAAGTGCACTCTCTATTCCCATACTCTCATACTCCGATAGGATAAAAATCCGACACGACCGAAGTTTTAATGTGCTCATCACACACACACATACTGTACACACACTCATATTATTATAGTGAGAATAGGACAAATCACATGTGATGTATTTTACCAAGAGAAATAAGTATCTTATTTACCTCGGATGTATTCGAGAGAATGTAATATGGTCAATAATGCTATAACAATAAAATTAACAGCATAATACATTGATATTGGACTGTTCCTTGACATTAATCAAGAAGTAGGTACGTATGGCAGCATTTTCCTGCGTGCTTCGGTGGAGGCTTTTAGGAAGTTTATCTTGCTAATGATGTTTAACGACGTAGCTCTACTTCGCCTTATCACTAGCTGTCGCCTACGGTAGCCAATGCATATTTATTTACAATAACAAAGCAATTGAAACCTTATTATAGTTTACTTACAGTTGAATTTTCAGAAGTAGTTGTGAGATAGCAAAATAGTGGTAGCATTTTCTCGTCGGCCGTCCCTTTGTCGCCTTTCATATCTCAAAAGTAAATTAATTGACGGATTGCGGTAGCCGTATTGATTACGGCCTTTTTGTGTGACATCGAACCTCTTTTGTCACGAAATTTATCTCGAAGATATAGCAACGCTTGCATCTTACTCTAAAGTGAGAATTATTAATGATCACTGATATGAGAGGTGCCTGATTGTTAAATATGATCCAAATCCATTTCCAGCACGCTCTACTATCTTACAGTTTAATTAATAACCAAGTTATCTGAAGTTTCTTTTCTTTTATCTCAAAAGCTGGTTACGTCGCATCTTAATTTAAAACTCCGTTGACCCCAGCTTATTTTTTATTCAAGTAGACATTCTGGCATGCCGCTGAAAACTTTCAGCGCATAAAAATTCACAATACAAAAGTAAGCTGTTACCTTTTGTAATTCTAGATATTTTAGGCCATAGTTTACACGTATCTAAAATTACAGACCACACTGTTAGTATTATGTGCTGTAGGAAACTAGTTAACGCGTCAAGCAAACGCTAATTGAATGCATACGCAGCATTATTCCAATTGAATTTTTCGGGCACGGAGAACAAAGGCCGGCAATACGGCTGTCGGTCGAATTAACGCCCTACCACAATAAATCCCGGAGGTCCGTCGCCAAAGGGCTAATTACTCTGAATACGGGTGATATACTGTCTACTTAGGAGTCGTGATGTATGGATGCACTCAAAGGAATGGACGCCGCGCGCCCGCGGCGCGGATCCGATGCTACGATTATAATTATGCATGTTTAGGATAACTATCGACGATACATCAGGTACCCTACATTACGGAAGCGCTCGTAAACTTATGATATTTTCGATTAGAAATACGCAGCGCTTTCATTTGTTATTTTGTTCTAAAAGCTTTTTAGGGTTTCGTACCCAAAGGGTAAAAACGGGACCCTATTACTAAGACTCCGCTGTCTGTCTGTCTCCAGGCTGTATCTCATAAACCGTGATAGCTAGAAAGCTGAAATTTTCACAAATGATGTATTTCCGTTGCCGCTATAACAACAAATACTAAAAATTAAAAAAATATATATATTAAGGGGGGTCCCCATACAATAAACGTGTTTTTTTCGTATTTTTTTGCTCAATATTAAAAACGGTAACAGGTAGACGGTTCAAATTTTCACAGAATATTAACTTGTATATTATATTACCTTTCAAAATAAATAATTAAATATCAATAAAGTAAATATTAAAGGGGGGCTCCCATACAACAAACGTAATTTTTATTTTTAATACGTCATAAATCGTAAAACTTACTACAGGTTTGTATGGAACCCTCGGTGCGCGAGTCCGACTCGCACTTGGCCGGTTTTTTATTTATTTAAAATTGTAATGGCCCAGTCCAAGCCCTGCTATTTTTTTCTTAACGGTCTTTTGTCACCTTCCTCAGCTTCTTTATAGGTGATTGTTGCTCCTTAGGTGTGTGCCATTTATTTTGGTGCTGAGCTAGTCTCATGCATGTCTTTCCCTCAAGCTTGGCGATATCGTTGAACCATCGATATGACTGTTCTTCGAAATTTATTTGGCGATGACAAATCCATTCTTAACTATAATAAATCACTAAATTTTGTAGACCCTAAATACATTTATAACAAAAGTGGAGTTCAATACAGTGTGATTCTTATAAATCGTCATCGAATGAGTTATCTAAAAGTATTGTAAAGCATAACAATAACGTACGTGATCTAGATTAGAAATCCATTGTGTCCCAAAGGGTTATATCCTTTGTACATGTTTGTCTGTACATAAAAAAGTGAGTTTTATTCTGGACCAATAAAGAAGAATAACATGTTTTCTATGAATTGCAAAGCTAAATTATTCGTATTGATTTTACGGGTTCCCTTCAGGAACAACGAAGGCTCGCCGTGCCGTTTTGTGCCGTGTTTCTAAAATTCCGCCATAGAGAGTTTCTATTTTTCTAGCAAAGCCTTAGTCCTGATCTATGTACTCGTAAAATTACTGGTTTAGATTTTTGAAGTGAATCATACTAATATTGTAAATGCGAAAGTGTGTTTGTTTGTTGGTTTGTCCTTCAATCACGCCGCAACGGAGCAGCGCATCGACATGTAGTTGAGTGTCAACGTATAGTTGAGGACCTGGAGAGTGACATAGGCTCCTTTTTATCCCGGAAAATAATGGAGTACCCGCGGGAATCAAAAAAACTTAAACCACGCGGACGGAGTCGCGGGCATTAGCTAGTATGTCAATATGTTAGACATAAATTATACCGAATCTAAGTACTTCCAAAAAATTTAATCTAATAATCAAAAAATCAACTACAACGCTTTCCTGCACGAAAAATTTAATTAAATCTAAACAATATTGTTACACAAAAAACATGGAATCACTTGTATTCTTACCATCTAGGTTAGAAATAAAAATTAAAAGCAATAGAGAATCAGTAGAGCCTCCAATATAATCTGTTAGTAGGTAAACATAACCACAATGGTGTAGATAAGATCAAAACTCTTGCTCCACTAGACAAATTGTGCGCATTCAAAACTGAATAGTGTTTACAAAACATGTCATTCTAACAGAATTATTTTAAATAGCGTTTTGTACTTTGAAATTGATTCCTGGATATTCTTTTTGGATGGTGTAAGAAATTACACGGTGGTTGAAACTAATCTTAGGTGCGATCTAAATCCACCGTGCCACCGAAGTTACTATCTATTTTTTACTCTGCTGTTTGTTTATTTAGTCGCTATGAAGTAAAATATTTATCAGACTTTATCCACGTTAAGTCCGGGCCTACTTTCAGGCCGGGCCGAGATGTAGGTTATCTCTGTACTAAATTTCGTCAAAATCGGCCGTGGAAAGATGTCAGACGGACAAGGACACTGTCTCATAACCCTTCTCATCATACAATATTAGTTTGGATAATGACGGAGCTGAGAAAATAAAAATATGAAAAAGGAAGCCAGCTACTAGACAATCTTTTTTAAATTAACTATAACGTTCTCACTTCACTCAACTCAGACCAAATTAATATTATCTGTTTCGAATAAAGTTTATCATCTCTCGCTTACGACTTACGATTGTATACGTGGGAACTATTGAATGAACCTTGTGAGCTCTCAAGGAAATATTATCTATCTGTAATTATATTGACTGATCACCATCAGACTCTTAAGAATGTGAGAGCTACTCATATTTTGGTAATAGGTACCTACCAAAATATTTAGAATAGGTATAGAAGTGGCAAATTCTTGTAAGCTTTCGATGCGTAAAATGTGTATGGTGTTATTGTAAAAATAGACGTATTTTACTATTAAATTTTTTACAATGTCACATAATTTACTTACGTATTGTTTTTGAATTATTGAATTTCTAAAAAACGGCAACACCGCGCTACTTCAGTATTAAAGACAGAAGACCCTATGAAGAATTTCACGTCCACAAGTCATAAAAAGTATATTTGTGATTGTAATGGAGTGTCCCGAGGCAGATGTCAAAGGATTGTGGGTAGGCAAGGTGTCCCATGATTCAGGTGCTGAACGGCACAAGCCACAAAGTTGTCAACGTACTGTCGAGCACATAATGCCTACGCGTGTTTTTTTTATCCACTACAAGTTAGCCCTAATTTTTAACCGACTTCCAAAAAAGGAGGAGGTTCTCAATTCGGCGCGTATGTTTTTTAGCGTCTAATTTTTGTACGCCTTACAATTTTACGCAAATACCTATCTTTATAATAATCAAAGCTGATTATCATCATCGTTTACTCGCTAATCCGCGTTATTGCAATAATATTATAAGAATATACATCAGGACCCGCCTAAGACAAAGACTGAACACTACCGCATTAAAGATTACATTTGTAGAAAGATATTTATCTTCTTCTCTTAAGCGTCTGATGACGTCTTTTCTTACATGGAGTACAAAAATCTATTTCTTCAAGATTTTTGTACCTACTCCATGTAAAATAATAAAAGTAAACCGTCAATTTTATGGTCTAACTCTAATGTTATCTGCTGCAGCAAAATATTGTTTATGGTGTAGTGAGCTATTTTAAAATATCTAATTCATCATATAAATTAAATGACTGATGCCATCGATATAATAAAAATATAATAATAACGACGTGACAAGCTATTCTGTAAAACTTACAATCGAAGCACTAATTTTAATTTCATCTTAGTTCTCATCACATAAAAAAACATGTTTTTTTAATATTCACATAATTACAGTGTTTATGAAAAAAACTGTAATTATGTGCCGAATCGAATTGTCTTTCAAGTGCCTTGAGTACGGAAGCATACTTCCAATCATAATTGCAGGGTGTAGACACATTTATTCGTACTTTTTATGAGTTCATCAATAAAAGCAGACAGTGCAAAAGTAGCACACAGATTGTGCGAGTTTTCATTAAAAAACGTTTTATATTTCAATTTATGACTATAAGTTTTCCGGAAGTCATATCAATTGAATGTGATTAGTAATTCTTAAATGCATGCTGTGCAAATATCTCCTTTTTTTTCTTTTTTTTTATTTATTGTTCAAAACAAACATTACAATTTACAAATCTTAATATCTGAGCCATCCTCTAAAAAACTTGACGTTTATGGTGAGGATGGCGAGTTCGCCTTAATAAACTAGTACATAATAATAAGAATATTTGGATGTACTTACCAGTTACACAGACAAATAATATAATATATTATGTTCTATATTAGGATATTGAATTAGTAGGTATTATCATTATTTACCTAATAAATATCTTTTACACTTTCTTATATAAATATGTTTTTTTATCTAATACGTTACACCGTTTTTACGTTTAGGAGTACTAGTACAGCTATAGATACTACTAGTATGGCGCGTGGCTGCGCGGCCCGCTAAAGCGGACCGCGTAGTGGAGCGCGTGGTCCACTGTCTACTTACTCGCTGTCCTACTATCCTGCCCCCCGATTATGTAAGAATGGCCGATCAAATCGTCAAAGTTCGGCGTCAAAGTAAAATAAACCATAACAGCATTAAATTAGAGCTCAATTTCGAAACACGAAATTGAGCTCTAATTCAATGCTGTTATGGTTTATTTTACTTTGACGCCGAACTTTTACGATTTGATCGACAATTCTTACATAATCGGGCAGCTTTTACTGTCTACGTGATCTGATCTGAACAACACACTGCTATGCTAGTGAGCACAGTGGAAGCGCCAGCACGCCAAGCGTCCGACGTAAAAGAAAATTCTCATAAAGGAAAAACATAAAACAAAGACCACCAACCCCCCGCCCCTCCCTTTTTGTTTGAGCAGCCCCTAAGTAGGTACCTATCTTTAATACCCTGACCGTGCTCCTCACCCATCATTTGAACCTTCGATCATCATCTCTCTCCATATTTTTTCTCCGAACCACTCGTCAAAATGAGAATTCTTCCATATAAACAAATCTTGAAAAGAAACCGTAGTCTTGCATAGTTCTACACTTGTAGGTACCCTCTTCAATATTCGCCATACATTAACTATGGAAAAATAAATTCCGCTATCTTGAATTGTTTTCCTGTTCATCAAGTAGACCCTCATGTCCTGATCATCTTTTGCCAAGAAACCACTCTTCCATCTTTTATACTCTCCGTGATAGACATCGACCAAATTTGTATGGCGGCCATCTTAAATCCGCCATTTTGAATTTTTTTTCAGCTCACTGTCAATTGGATGAAGTTTCGAGTGACATTTGGTCGAGCACCCCCCACCTATCGTCAATACCCTTTTCTATGGAAAAATAAATTCCGCCATCTTGAATTTTTTTCCTGTTCATCAAGTAGACCCTCATGTCCTGATCATCTTTTGCCAAGAAACCACTCTTCCATCTTTTATACTCTCCGAGATAGACACCGTCGAAATTTGTATGGCGGCCATCTTAAATCCGCCATTTTGAATTTTTTTTCAGCTCACTGTCAATTGGATGAAGTTTCGAGTGACATTTGGTCGAGCACCCCCCCCTATCTTCGATACCCTGGCTGGTGCTCTTCATCCGTCTTCGAAATCCTCAATCATCAGCTCTCTCTGTATTTTTCCTCTTAATGAATTTCTGTCTTCTATACGAAACGATGAGTGAAAAAAAAAATGTTCATACAAAATTTTACAGGAGAGGTGATCAATGAGTCAGTCAGCACGAGCAGCTATATATATATTAACTAGTATGGCGCGTGGCTGCGCGGCCCGCTAGCGGACCGCGTACTGGACCGCGTGGTCCACTGTCTACTTACTCGCTGTCCTACTATCCTGCCCCCCGATTATGTAAGAATTGCCGATCAAAGCGTCAAAGTTCGGCGTCAAAGTAAAATAAACCATAACAGCATTAAATTAGAGCTCAATTTCGAAACACGAAATTGAGCTCTAATTCAATGCTGTTATGGTTTATTTTACATTGACGCCGAACTTTTACGATTTGATCGAAAATTCTTACATAATCGGGCAGCTGGTTTACTGTCTACGTGTTCTGATCTGAACAACACACTGCTATGTTAGTGAGTACAGTGGAAGCGCCAGCACGCCAAGCGTCCGACGTAAAAGAAAATTCTCATAAAGGAAAAACATAAAACAAAGACCACCAACCCCCCGCCCCTCCCTTTTTGTTTGAGCAGCCCCTAAGTAGTAGTAGGTCTATCTTTAATACCCTGACCGTGCTCCTCACCCATCATCCGAACCTTCGATCATCATCTCTCTCCATATTTTTTTCTCCGAACCATTCGTCAAAATGAGATTTCTTCCATAAAACAAATCTTGAAAAGGAACCGTAGTCTTGCATAGTTCTACACTTGTAGCCTCTTCAATATTCGCCATACATTTTCTATGGAAAATAAATTCCGCCATCTTGAATTTTTTTCCTGTTCATCAAGTAGACCTTCATGTTCTGATCATCTTTTGCCAAGAAACCACTCTTCCATCTTTTATACTCTCCGAGATAGACACCGACGAAATTTGTATGGCTGCCATCTTAAATCCGCCATTTTGAAATTTTTTTTCAGCTCACTGTCAATTGGATGAAGTTTCGAGTGACATTTGTTCGAGCACCCCCCACCTATCTTCAATACCCTTTTCTATGGAAAAATAAATTCCGCCATCTTGAATTTTTTTCCTGTTCATCAAGTAGACCCTCATGTCCTGATCATCTTTTGCCAAGAAACCACTCTTCCATCTTTTATACTCTCCGAGATAGACACCGTCGAAATTTGTATGGCGGCCATCTTAAATCCGCCATTTTGAAATTTTTTTCAGCTAACTGTCAATTGGATGAAGTTTCGAGTGACATTTGGTCAAGCACCCCCCACCTATCTTCGATACCCTGGCTGGTGCTCTTCATCCGTCTTCGAAATCCTCAATCATCAGCTCTCTCCGTATTTTTCCTCCGAATGAATTTTTGTCTTCTATACGAAACGATGAATGAAAAAAAAATTTTTCATACAAAATTTTACAGGAGAGGTGATCAATCAGTCAGTCAGTCAGCACGAGCAGCTATATATATATTAACTAGTATGGCGCGTGGCTGCGCGGCCCGCTAAAGCGGACCGCGTACTGGAGCGCGTGGTCCACTGTCTACTTACTCGCTGTCCTACTATCCTGCCCTCTGATTATGTAAGAATGGCCGATCAAATCGTCAAAGTTCGGCGTCAAAGTAAAATAAACTATAACAGCATTAAATTAGAGCTCAATTTCGAAACACGAAATTGAGCTCTAATTCAATGATGTTATGGTTTATTTTACTATGACGCCGAACTTTTACGATTTGTCCGACAATTCTTACATAATTTGGCAGTTATTTACTGTCTACGTGTTCTGATCTGAACAACACACTGCTATGTTAGTGAGCACAGTGGAAGCGCCAGCACGCCAAGCGTTCGACGTGTAAGAAAATTCTCATAAAGGAAAAACATAAAACAAAGACCACCAACCCCCCGCCCCTCCCTTTTTGTTTGAGCAGCCCCTAAGTAGGTACCTATCTTTAATACCCTGAGTGTGCTCCTCATCCATCATCCGAACCTTCGATCATCATCTCTCTCCATATTTTTTCTCCGAACACTTCGTCAAAATGAGAATTCCTCCATAAAAACAAATCTTGAAAAGGAACCGTAGTCTTGCATAGTTCTACACTTGTAGCCTCTTCAATATTCGCCATACATTTTCTATGGAAAAATAAATTCCGCCATCTTGAATTTTTTTCCTGTTCATCAAGTAGACCTTCATGTCCCGATCATCTTTTGCCAAGAAACCACTTTTCCATCTTTTATACTCTCCGAGATAGACACCGACGAAATTTGTATGGCGGCCATCTTAAATCCGCCATTTTGAATTTTTCTTCAGCTCACTGTCAATTGGATGAAGTTTCGAGTGACATTTGGTCGAGCACCCCCCACCTATCTTCAATACCCTTTTCTATGGAAAAATAAATTCCGCCATCTTGAATTTTTTTCCTGTTCATCAAGTAGACCCTCATGTCCTGATCATCTTTTGCCAAGAAACCACTGTTCCATCTTTTATACTCTCCGAGATAGACACCGTCGAAATTTGTATGGCGGCCATCTTAAATCCGCCATTTTGAAATTTTTTTCAGCTAACTGTCAATTGGATGAAGTTTCGAGTGACATTTGGCCGAGCACCCCCCACCTATCTTCGATACCCTGGCTGGTGCTCTTCATCCGTCTTCGAAATCCTCAATCATCAGCTCTCTCTGTATTTTTCCTCTTAATGAATTTTTGTCTTCTATACGAAACGATGAGTGAAAAAAAAAATGTTCATACAAAATTTTACAGGAGAGGTGATCAATGAGTCAGTCAGCACGAGCAGCTATATATATATTAACTAGTATGGCGCGTGGTTGCGCGGCCCGCTACAGCGGACCGCGTAGTGGACCGCGTGGTCCACTGTCTACTTACTCGCTGTCCTACTATCCTGCCCCCCGGTTATGTAAGAATGGCCGATCAAATCGTCAAAGTTCGGCGTCAAAGTAAAATAAACCATAACAGCATTAAATTAGAGCTCAATTTCGATACACGAAATTGAGCTCTAATTCAATGCTGTTATGGTTTATTTTACTTTGACGCCGAACTTTTTCGATTTGATCGACAATTCTTACATAATCGGGCAGCTGGTTTACTGTCTACGTGTTCTGATCTGAACAACACACTGATATGCTAGTGAGCACAGTGGAAGCGCCAGCACGCCAAGCGTCCGAAGTAAAAGAAAATTCTCATAAAGGAAAAACATAAAACAAAGACCACCAACCCCCCGCCCCTCCCTTTTTGTTTGAGCAGCCCCTAAGTAGGTCTATCTTTAATACCCTGACCGTGCTCCTCACCCATCATCCGAACCTTCGATCATCATCTCTCTCCATACTTTTTTCTCCGAACCATTTGTCAAAATGAGAATTCTTCCATAAAAACAAATCTTGAAAAGAAACCGTAATCTTGCATAGTTTTTCTATGAAAAAATAAATTCCGCCATCTTGAATTTTTTTCCTGTTCATCAAGTAGACCTTCATGTCCTGATCATCTTTTGCCAAAAAACCACTCTTCCATCTCTGATACTCTCCGAGATAGACACCGACGAAATTTGTATGGAGGCCATCTTAAATCCGCCATTTTGATTTTTTTTTTCACTCACTGTCAATTGGATGAAGTTTCGAGTGACATTTGGTCGAGCACTCCCCACCTATCTTCAATACCCTTTTCTATGGAAAAATAAATTACGCCATCTTCAATTTTTTTCCTGTTCATCAAGTAGACCCTCATGTCCTGATCATCTTTTGCCAAGAAACCACTCTTCCATCTTTTATACTCTCCGAGATAGACACCGTCGAAATTTGTATGGCGGCCATCTTAAATCCGCCATTTTGAATTTTTTTTTCAACTACCGCCAATTGGATGAGGTTTCGAATGACATTTGGTCGAGCACCCCCCACCTATCTTCAATACCCTGGCTGGTGCTCTTCATCCGTCTTCGAAATCCTCAATCATCAGCTCTCTCCGTATTTTTCCTCCGGATGAATTTTTGTCTTCTATACGAAACGATGAGTGAAAAAAAAAATGTTCATACAAAATTTTACAGGAGAGGTGATCAATCAGTCAATCAGCACGAGCAGCTATATATATATTAACTAGTATGGCGCGTGGCTGCGCGGCCCGCTAAAGCGGACCGCGTAATGGACCGCGCGGTCCACTGTCTACTTACTCGCTGTCCTACTATCCTGCCCCCCGATTATGTAAGAATGGCCGATCAAATCGTCAAAGTTCGGCGTCAAAGTAAAATAAACCATAACAGCATTAAATTAGAGCTCAATTTCGAAACACGAAATTGAGCTCTAATTCAATGCTGTTATGGTTTATTTTACTTTGACGCCGAACTTTTTCGATTTGATCGACAATTCTTACATAATCGGGCAGCTGGTTTACTGTCTACGTGTTCTGATCTGAACAACACATTGATATGCTAGTGAGCACAGTGGACGCGCCAGCACGCCAAGCGTCCGACGTAAAAGAAAATTCTCATAAAGGAAAAACATAAAACAAAGACCACCAACCCCCCGCCCCTCCCTTTTTGTTTGAGCAGCCCCTAAGTAGTAGTAGGTCTATCTTTAATACCCTGACCGTGCTCCTCACCCATCATCCGAACCTTCGATCATCATCTCTCTCCATACTTTTTTCTCCGAACCATTCGTCAAAATGAGATTTCTTCCATAAAAACAAATCTTGAAAAGGAACCGTAGTCTTGCATAGTTCTACACTTGTAGCCTCTTCAATATTCGCCATACATTTTCTATGGAAAATAAATTCCGCCATCTTGAATTTTTTTCCTGTTCATCAAGTAGACCTTCATGTTCTGATCATCTTTTGCCAAGAAACCACTCTTCCATCTTTTATACTCTCCGAGATAGACACCGACGAAATTTGTATGGCTGCCATCTTAAATCCGCCATTTTGAAATTTTTTTTCAGCTCACTGTCAATTGGATGAAGTTTCGAGTGACATTTGTTCGAGCACCCCCCACCTATCTTCAATACCCTTTTCTATGGAAAAATAAATTCCGCCATCTTGAATTTTTTTCCTATTCATCAAGTAGACCTTCATGTCCTGATCATCTTTTGCCAAGAAACCACTCTTCCATCTTTTATACTCTCCGAGATAGACACCGACGAAATTTGTATGGCGGCCATCTTAAATCCGCCATTTTGAATTTTTTTTCAGCTTACTGTCAATTGAATGAAGTTTCGAGTGACATTTGGTCGAGCACCCCCCACCTATCTTCGATACCCTGGCTGGTGCTCTTCATCCGTCTTCGAAATCCTCAATCATCAGCTCTCTCCGTATTTTTCCTCCGGATGAATTTTTGTTTTTTATACGAAACGTTAAGTGAAAAAAAAAAAGTTCATACAAAATTTTACAGGAGAGGTGATCAATCAGTCAATCAGCACGAGCAGCTATATATATATTAATTACCTTTTCTGTGATACTAGTCTCAATAAGAAAATACGTGTTGGTTATGGTTAGTAAATTCGCCTCCAGGATAAAAAAAAAAGTAAGCAGATGATTAACCCTGTGCTATTGCACAATAAAATAAATAGAGCCGGCGAAAGCTGCAAATCTTGTCATGGCGTCAAATCGGATGGAGTCTAATAGACACGCGCATTTGCGCAAAAACTTTCTATTTGTGAACCCCTTTCATTTTGCACAACCCTTATTGCTTTATTTTGTACACAATTTCGAATATCCAACGCATGCCCCGCCAGGTGGAACCGTTCAGAGATGAGCTTTTTATAATAATATATTTCATGGCAATCATTAATGTGTAAATCAGGTAACTAAATGGACTTTCAATTCAATTGATAAGTACAGTTTTAATTGTTTAAGGTCGAGAAAGCTGAGGTACCGGTAAAACGAATGAGGTATATCAATTTGTTTTGTGAAAAGCCTTTAACTTTTTAATTCATAAAATAAGTATTTTTAGAAAAATATATAAGTATAATTTTAGTTAGAATTGAGTAGGTATATTAATATTGAGGCAATCTATCTGCTCAACGTAACCAACGTAACGCTGTTAGGCATAATACAAAGAAGAACAAACCTTTTTAACCCCCGTGCGACGCAAAACGAGGTGGGTGTTATAAGTTTAACGTGTCTGTCTGTGTATCAGTCTGTGGTAGGTATCGTAGCACCCAAACTGATAAACCGATTTTCGTTTAGTTTTTAGTTAGTACATATAATGAATACTATTGAATAATTTGCCTGGTGGGTGGTTTCGGCCGTGGCTAGTTACCACCCTACCGGCAAAGACGTGCCGCCAAGCGATTAAAAGCATTCCGGTACGATGCCGTGTAGAAACCGAATAGGGGTAGGTATGGGTTTAATATAGCTGCCATGCCCCTAACAGGTTAGCCCGCTATCATCTTAAACTCGGGTAACACTTCACTTACCATCAGGTGAGATCGCAGTCAAGGGTTAACTTATAGTGGATAATAAGATAAAAATAAATAGTGATCATCATCATCGCGTGCCTTCTTCAAAATGAAGTTTGGCGGTCATCATCCGAAAAACTTCTCTATTTTGCGCCGCATCTTTGAGCTTTGGATAGCTAAGCCAAAATATAGATAGTGATAGTGCCAATTCAAGTTTTATTTTTTAAGGAAATATTTTTCTATTTATAGTCTTAATTAAAATGCTTCTATCGACTGGTTAAATTTTTGAGATTAATTTGAAGTTAATTTCCTCATTAACCTATTCATAACATATTTATGTCACATTTAGCTACCTATATCCAGATTCTACTGAGAATAAGTAGTACAAAGAAAAAAAAGAATTTTTCAAAGTAGACGATCGATGCGATACCGTCGCGCTACTCCACTCAGCTCTCTCATATTATTATAAAGAGTACTTACGTTAATATTATTTATTTATTCGAAAAACCAACCGGTTGGATATGTTAAAATAATTTATTTGACTTCTGAATCCACTTGCTTTGAAAGACTTTACTGTCGATAACTTAATCTGAGTATAGACTAAGAGCTGATGTATATTGTTTTAGCCGGTGCCAAAAATCCTTCATATTTTTTCAGTTCGTATTAAAACACAAAATTATAAGCAAATAATTCTTTGTACAAATCCAGTTTGATTGGGTTTAAAAAAAATATATAGATAATAGTGTAATGTTCGGGTGGTCAGAAGGGGTCTTGAAATTACAACAGCAGCAGCGGCGATTACTTAATATTTATTTCACACGAAGTTTATACTATTTACACTCGCAAAGACTCTTTGATAATATAATAGAGACTAGTTGACACTATACCAAGGACTCGTTGATGAGAACTTTCGGTAATAACTGTTCGCAAGGAACTATCGGTAGGAACTGTACCCTTACTCTGAGATTGATCGAATTTAAAATACGGTCTCACTAAGTGAGGTGAATTACATATGCATCAAACTAAAATGAATCTTAATCTTATTAATTTAGAGTTCAATTTCGTGTATGCATTCACAGCTAGCGCTCCAAACGATACGTTTCGAAATTTGAATCGGTTGCACTGAATTTGTGGCTTTAAATCAAGAGTATTTGGGTCCATTTTAGTTTGACTCAAATGTGATTCACCTCACTTAGTGAGACCGTATTTTAAATTCGATCAATCTCAGAGTAAGGGTACAGTTGGCAAGGAACTCTCGGTAGGAACTGTTGGCAAGGAACTAACTTACAAATCGGGGTGGAGGACGATATAAACTACAATAACACAAACACATTTAGGAAAGGTAAACCAACAATCTCGTGGACTCTACACTCGTTAGTAATTAGTGGTAATTTCTAATAATGTAATTATCTCTAATTGAAGTACACTCGTTTACAATAATATTATGCTTCAAAAAATGTACACTCAGCTACGAATTATTATATAAAAATATGCAAATATTACAATAGAATAGAACACGACGTAGAATCACAGAATAGGTAATCACGGAATAATAAGTTGGTAGAATGAAGTAACTGATATCAATAATGATAATCGATCGGGTTTTCTCTTTTTCTATATTTTTTTGTTTTACACAGATTATTTTATTTTTATAATCCATGGAATTAAAATTAAAACTTCACTATCTACTAGATTTCATTAATATTTTTAAACGATGAACGATTTCATTGATGTTTCTTAAAACAAAAACGCTTACCAAGCAGAGCCAAAATAGCCCAAATGGTGTGTAGACATTTTGGTCTCAAAAAATTAGTGCACCCATAAAATACTTTGAAAAATTGTTTATCAACTCTTCGTCCAAGTATAATAAGAAACCTATTTTAAATGTAAAATGTAAGCCTTTTCCTATTAGTTCGTCAAAATTTAAATGACAATGCGGTGAACGTAAAGTAAACAACTAGCTACAGTCCAAATATTTTATATCGGACGTTTACATTGGTGTTAACGAGGATTACCCTAATAAAATCTTTGTGAACGGACATAAATCTTATTCCCTAGATTTAGGGAGGAACATTTCTATGGGGCAACGTAACAAAATGTTTAACAGTAAGCGTCAAAAATAACCATTAAGAAAAGTTTTGAGCCTTACATACGATTAGTATGAGATTTTGTATAATTCGCCATAGTGGATAGAATTCGAGCGCCGAAACGTTTTAACGATAAAGTAATAATATGAATCTTGGCAAATAGTTTGGTTTCAAATCTCAAGTTTACACACAGTCCATTACTTAGCTACAGCTACCGTTCCAAGCGGAAACCTATAAGGCATTAATTAAGTAAATGGAACTGGATTTTCGACTTTAAACATTCTTTGATTTTAAAAGTCATTTTACTTTGATGTTTTATATTTCAAATTCTATCAACGTTGGTGTGATTTAAAATCTCATTCCTACCCTAAAAGTCTAAATATAATAAAATCTAAATATATTTAAACGACTCCATGAGAGTAACTTATATAGAGTTATTATTTATATGGTAACCATCACAGATCAGAGAAACCATAATATTATAAATACTCTCTTAAATAGATAATTTTTATCTCAAGGATCGCACATCGATAATACTAACTTTGACACGATAAGAAACTTATGTTATGTTGAAAAAAATGATGAATTAATCATCATTTTTTTCAACTTTTCAAAACATAGTAAAAAAAAATACTACGTTTTGCGATACTTTATCTCTTGTGGTCAATACTCTAATGCCCTTTTCTTGTATAATGTGCGAAGTTCTTTAAGAATTTCTTTTAACGTCAGATAAAAACAAAAGATATGAAAAGGGTTTTGGAAATAGATTTTTGTAATCAACGAACCTACCTGTTTCAGGAATGTCAAACCAAAGTCCAACTGTTTTTACTGATTTAATTATTTAGGTTTGCAAATTTGGCTAGATGAAATTCACATAATAATTAAGGTATTTTTAAAACCACTCATTTTTAACTTTTCTTTTTTTTATATATAAATGGTATAGAAAATATATATAGAATTGCTGTTAGGGAAAAGTTAATGTACGAAAACATACATTATAAGTTTTTCGACTGCGTACTTCTACCGTACAATAATCCCTTAATTAATCTCTGTTTAAGATATTGAAACCTTCTTTTTTAAATAAACCTTAAATGTACGTAAGGGGTTTGTGAAGCTATCTAAAAATTTAAAATTTTAATGATTCCGAAGTGTAAAAATTGCGATAAAGGCTAGGTATCTTCTCAGCTTAAGTGGCCGATAAGGTCCATAAGGAGAGGTAGTTTTTTTAATTAACATATAAAGCTAAGATATCTTAATCTCTTTGGCGCCAATCCTGAAAGAGCTTACCCCTTGATAACAGTCTCGACGTCTTTATCAAATATAACCGTAGGGCATTCCTATAGAACGGGATACGTTATGCAAAAAACCCATCGGTTCTTTCGTTAATTAATGGTTTAGGGGGTATATTTTACGATTAGACCACCCTTGGTTGGCGTTTCCGCAGTTAGGTAGGTACAGATAAATAATTTACGTTATAATTTTTGGTTAAGACTCTGAGTTGTGCCTTTTGTGGTGAATATTGGTGGCATGGTGCATCCATGCGATATTTCCAAAGCTGCTGTGTTTGACCCTGGATTGAGTTATCACTAAGGAAAGAAAGAAACAAAGAAAGTGAAAACACTAAGCAAAAAAAAAGTGGTTGGCGGACAAAACGTCGCACACACTTGTGCGTCAGATCAAAACAACGTTCTTCCTCATCGCGGGTGTTTTACGGGTATAGTTTGATCTATCCGGTTCCTAGTATATTTTCGCTCTTAGTAGTAAAATAGGAAAATCTTTGTATTCTCTCAGATAGAAAATTTCAGCCTCGAATTCTTCCTTCCAAAATCAACGACATTTTTTTTATGTATGAGCAAAACCTAAGCACTTACGTCAACACGATAAAGTTACGGCATTAAGTATAAAGGTTTGTAAATTGGTATTCAAATAACTCTCTAACTTTTAACTAATTGAGAATTTGATAAGAATTTAATTTATTAAAATACCTATTTGCCTAAGTGATTGCTTGAATTATTAAACTATATGGCTTTGCTCTTAAAGATTAAAGCTGTAAAATGATAATTGAACGTGGGAATCCGTTTCCTCCGGCAGCCATACGGTACACAATAAATCTTTTGAATTACACGTAGAGATTTATGCCTGTAAGTAATTATGCATATGCACCACTGAATATGTAGAGGATAAATGTTATATGCATATGAGATCTGCTTTAGATAAGTAATTATAATTCATATTCACTTAGGTTACACACTAAACTACGGAATAGTTAATCGACCATAATTTATATAATGATGTTTTATGACGTGTATCGCTTTACATGATGTATTGAATAAAATGTATGCAGTTTATGAAAAGTACTTCTGTAAAGCATGTCGTCTCCCAGAGCTGGCTACTCCAATGGGAGTATCACGACTCGTTGAGCTATCTCGGTAACTCTGGTTCTCCTACAGATTTCCTCATTTATAATTAAGTCGTGTAGAGATACTCCAAGCTTGACGCCCTCCAGCTGAGTGATTTTATTTATTTATTGTATTTCGGTATACCAACAGCGAGTACACAGAGCTTAGATAAAAAATAGTACATAAGGTCTTTTTCCGTGTGGCACGCCACTTATAAGTATACACAGCTATTAATATAAGGGTTCCGTTTTTTGCCATTTGGCTACGGAACCCTAAAAATGAGATATTAAAAAGAAAAAACAACCGATCACAAGTACGAGTAACTACCTACATGATAAAAATAATATAAATCAAAGGAACAATGTACCTACTAATACTACTTTAATTAATAAATTAATCAATTAATCTAATTTTAAATTCTAAAGGAATTTTAAAGGTCTATACCCGTATTAGTAAACCGACATCAGCTAAGAACATGTATTCAAGTATCAGCCTTAAGCATAGATTAACCGATACTTGATAACCTGTCCTTAGCACCAATCGGTTTATTTACAGGCCCAGTTACCGAACATGTCTCAGTATGTCAGCACTGGTAACGTGTAATACTTTTGGAAAGAAAATAAATAAAATACGTATAAGATAAAAATCGCCAGCCGCAGGCTACGGTGTGGAGGGCCACTGTTTAGTCCACATTGGGATATTTTTTGCTACATTTTATGAGAAATGTGCCCTATCCCAGGGATCTGGATCTCGTTCCCGTGATTTATTGTTCAGAGCCGCTTAATCTCTGCTCGAAACACTTGTTAGTATTCAAGGGAGATTTGCATCTAATTAGGTGTATTAGAATTTCTTATTTTGTGATATACCGTATCAAATCACTCGCTTCTTGGATTTTTTATTAAATATTTCATAAGCTTATGGAACTTATCTATAAATTTCTTTTAATTTGTACACTTTATCGCTTTTGTAAATGAAATGAGGGTCTCATTATGATTTCATGTTTACCGTGAAAATAATATTATTATGTATTCAAGTTTATAATGTATTTATGTACCATTTAGCACTGTATAATTTCATTTATAATAGTTAAGGCACTTGATCATATTTTGTGTCGATTAAATGTTGAAATGACTCGATTAAGGGTTAAATTTTGTAAAACAATCATCAAAATTTTTACAGCGGCGTGTGATTTAACCATTACTTTTTGCTGCCAACAACTACAAAAGTTGTTGCTACACATTACTTAGAAGTTCGTCCAACCAAATAAAAAGCATGGCACGCATTCACTATGCCATCTTTTTTTTACGCCTGCTTACTGAATTACCACTTTTGGTGGAAAATTGTGCCTATGAAGACCATTCTGATTCTTTTTGCGAAAAAATATAATATAATATTGTCTACTTTAATTGTGATTATATGATATTTACTGAAAAGACTTCCCTATGTGTATAATAATCTAAATTACAAACTTCATCAAGATTGGTTTAGCAATCAATCCGCGAAAGGTATGTGAGATACAGACAATAAGACTTTATATAAAAGCAATTATATAAAATACAACCACCATATACCTACCACAACACAAACAAACATCATACCATCACAATAATTCTTAACCATAGGTATTTATGCACTGATTTGAATTGCAAGTGGATCCATAATTAGTTTGCCTAACTTCTTGCCAGTATGTGCACTGGTCAAGTTACGCCGTCGGCTACCTCCAGCCGCCCAGGAAGCGCGACTCAGCGCGAATAAGAAATAAACTCCCTGGCAAGCGTAACAAAGGTAAAGCAAAAAGCGTCATGTCCTTAGGCAAGTGCGCAGAATCGGCAAAACACTTGCCTTATTCAATACAACAGGTCAGAGTTTGTCTGAAGCAATTGTGAAGCAAAACCAGAGATACATTCATTCTTCGCCTTGTATTTGCGCCTGGACTACCTTTAATTCTAGTAGTTTAAAAAGTCAATGGCACACCACTGTAGCCCTATTCCGTAAAAGCTGCATCAATCATTGTTACTTTGCCAGTCTTCGCCAATCAGAAATTCCAATCCACCAATCTGTAATTGCGATAGTAGCACTGAAGCCTAATTATGTAAAACCTTCATTAATCATAACTGTACAGTCTAAATATTAATTGTGATTGGCTGAATTATTAATATATATATAGCTGCTCGTGCTGATTGACTGATTGATCACCTCTCCTGAAAAATTTTGTATGAACATTTTTTTTTTCACTTATCGTTTCGTATAGAAGACAAAAATTCATTCGGAGGAAAAATACGGAGAGAGCTGATGATTGAGGATTTCGAAGACGGATGAAGAGCACCAGCCAGGGTATCGAAGATAGGTGGGGGGTGCTCGACCAAATGTCACTCGAAACTTCATCCAATTGACAGTGAGCTGAAAAAAAATTCAAAATGGCGGATTTAAGATGGCCGCCATACAAATTTCGTCGGTGTCTATCTCGGAGAGTATAAAAGATGGAAGAGTGGTTTCTTGACAAAAGATGATCAGGGCATGAAGGTCTACTAGATGAACAGGAGAAAAATTCAAGATGGCGGAATTTATTTTTCCATAGAAAAGGGTATTGAAGATAGGTGGGGGGTGCTCGACCAAATGTCACTCGAAACTTCATCCAATTGACTGTGAGCTGAAAAAAAATTCAAAATGGCGGATTTAAGATGGCCGCCATACAAATTTCGTCGGTGTCTATCTCGGAGAGTATAAAAGATGGAAGAGTGGTTTCTTGGCAAAAGATGATCAGGACATGAAGGTCTACCTGATGAACAGGAAAAAAATTCAAGATGGCGAAATTTATTTTTCCATAGAAAATGTATGGCGAATATTGCTATGCAAGACTTTGATGCGGTTCCTTTTCAAAATTTGTTTTTATGGAAGAAATCTCATTTTGACGAATGGTTCGGAGAAAAAAATATGGAGAGAGATGATGATCGAAGGTTCGGATGATGGGTGAGGAGCACGGTCAGGGTATTAAAGATAGGTACCTACTTAGGGGCTGCTCAAACAAAAAGGGAGGGGCGGGGGGTTGGTGGTCTGTGTTTTATGTTTTTCCTTTATGAGAATTTTCTTTTACGTCGGACGCTTGGCGTGCTGGCGCTTCCACTGTGCTCACTAGCATAGCAGTGTGTTGTTCAGATCAGAACACGTAGACAGTAAACCAGCTGCCCGATTATGTAAGAATTGTCGATCAAATCGTCAAAGTTCGAATTCAGCATTGAATTAGAGCTCAATTTCGTGTTTCGAAATTGAGCTCTAATTTAATGCTGTTATGGTTTATTTTACTTTGACGCCAAACTTTGACGATTTGATCGACCATTCTTACATAATCGGGGGGCAGGATAGTAGGACAGCGAGTAAGTAGACAGTGGACCACGCGGTCCAGTACGCGGTCCGCTAGCGGGCCGCGCAGCCACGCGCCATACTAGTTAATATATATATAGCTGCTCGTGCTGATTCACTGATTGATCACCTCTCCTGTAAAATTTTGTATGAACATTTTTTTTTTCACTCATCGTTTCGTATAGAAGACAAAAATTCATTAAGAGGAAAAATACACAGAGAGCTGATGATTGAGGATTTCGAAGACGGATGAAGAGCACCAGCCAGGTGATTGAAGATAGGGGGGGGGTGCTCGACCAAATGTCACTCGAAACTTCATCCAATTGACAGTTAGCTGAAAAAAATTTCAAAATGGCGGATTTAAGATGGCCGCCATACAAATTTCGACGGTGTCTATCTCGGAGAGTATAAAAGATGGAAGAGTGGTTTCTTGGCAAAAGATGAGCAGGACATGAGGGTGTACTTGATGAACAGGAAAAAAATTCAAGATGGCGGAATTTATTTTTCCATAGAAAAGGGTATTGAAGATAGGTTGGGGGTGCTCCACCAAATGTCACTCGAAACTTCATCCAATTGACAGTGAGCTGAAAAAAAAATTCAAAATGGCTGATTTAAGATGGCCGCCATACAAATTCCGTCGGTGTCTATCTCGGAGAGTATAAAAGATGGAAGAGTGGTTTCAAGAAACCAAGCAAGGCAAAAGATGATCAGAACATGAAGGTCTACTTGATGAACAGGAAAAAAATTCAAGATGGCGGAATTTATTTTTCCATAGAAAATATATGGCGAATATTGAAGAGGCTACAAGTGTAGAACTATGCAAGACTACGGTTCCTTTTCAAGATTTGTTTTTGTGGAAGAAATCTCATTTTGACGAATGGTTCGGAGAAAAAAATATGGAGAGAGATGATGATCGAAGGTTCGGATGATGGGTGGGGAGCACGGTCAGAGTATTAAAGATAGGTACCTACTTAGGGGCTGCTCAAACAAAAAGGGAGGGGCGGGGGGTTGGTGGTCTTTGTTTTATGTTTTTCCTTTATGAGAATTTTCTTTTACGTCGGACGCTTCCACTGTGCTCACTAGCATAGCAATGGCGGATTTAAGATAGCCGCCATACAAATTTCGACGGTGTCTATCTCGGAGAGTATAAAAGATGGAAGAGTGGTTTCGTGGAAAAAGATAATCAGGACATGAGGATCTACTTGATGAACAGGAAAAAATTTCAAGATGGCGGAATTTATTTTTCCATAGAAAAGGGTATTGAAGATAGGTGGGGGGTGCTCCACCAAATGTCACTCGAAACTTCATCCAATTGACAGTGAGCTGAAAAAAAAATTCAAAATGGCTGATTTAAGATGGCCGCCATACAAATTCCGTCGGTGTCTATCTCGGAGAGTATAAAAGATGGAAGAGTGGTTTCAAGAAACCAAGCAAGGCAAAAGATGATCAGAACATGAAGGTCTACTTGATGAACAGGAAAAAAATTCAAGATGGCGGAATTTATTTTTCCATAGAAAATATATGGCGAATATTGAAGAGGCTACAAGTGTAGAACTATGCAAGACTACGGTTCCTTTTCAAGATTTGTTTTTGTGGAAGAAATCTCATTTTGACGAATGGTTCGGAGAAAAAAATATGGAGAGAGATGATGATCGAAGGTTCGGATGATGGGTGGGGAGCACGGTCAGAGTATTAAAGATAGGTACCTACTTAGGGGCTGCTCAAACAAAAAGGGAGGGGCGGGGGGTTGGTGGTCTTTGTTTTATGTTTTTCCTTTATGAGAATTTTCTTTTACGTCGGACGCTTGGCGTGCTGGCGCTTCCACTGTGCTCACTAGCATAGCAGTGTGTTGTTCAGATCAGAACACGTAGACAGTAAACCAGCTGCCCGATTATGTAAGAATTGTCGATCAAATCGTAAAAGTTCGGCGTCAAAGTAAAATAAACCATAACAGCATTGAATTAGAGCTCAATTTCGTGTTTCGAAATTGAGCTCTAATTTAATGCTGTTATGGTTTATTTTACTTTGACGCCGAACTTTGACGATTTGATCGGCCATTCTTACATAATCGGGGGGCAGGATAGTAGGACAGCGAGTAAGTAGACAGTGGACCCACGCGCTCCACCACGCGGTCCGCTTTAGCGGGCCGCGCAGCCACGCGCCATACTAGTAATATATATATAGCTGCTCGTGCTGATTGACTGATTGATCACCTCTCCTGGACAATTTTGTATGAACTTTTTTTTTTTCACTTATCGTTTCGTATAGAAAACAAAAATTCATCCGGAGGAAAAATACGGAGAGAGCTGATGATTGAGGATTTCGAAGACGGATGAAGAGCACCAGCCAGGTTATCGAAGATAGGTGGGGGGTGCTCGACCAAATGTCACTCGAAACTTCATCCAATTGACAGTTAGCTGAAAAAAATTTCAAAATGGCGGATTTAAGATGGCCGCCATACAAATTTCGACGGTGTCTATCTCGGAGAGTATAAAAGATGGAAGAGCGGTTTCTTGGCAAAAGATGATCAGGACGTGAGGGTCTACTTGATGAACAGGAAAAAAATTCAAGATGGCGGAATTTATTTTTCCATAGAAAAGGGTATTGAAGATAGGTGGGGGGTGCTCGACCAAATGTCACTCGAAACTTCATCCGATTGACAGTGAGCTGAAAAAAATTTCAAAATGGCGGATTTAAGATGGCCGCCATACAAATTTCGTCGGTGTCTATCTAGGAGAGTATAAAAGATGGAAGAGTGGTTTCTTGGCAAATGATGATCAGGACATGAAGGTCTACCTGATGAACAGGAAAAAAATTCAAGATGGCGGAATTTATTTTTCCATAGAAAAGGGTATTGAAGATAGGTGGGGGGTGCTCGACCAAATGTCACTCGAAACTTCATCCAATTGACAGTGAGCTGAAAAAAAATTCAAAATGGCGGATTTAAGATGGTCGCCATACAAATTTCGTCGGTGTCTATCTCGGAGAGTATAAAAGATGGAAGAGTGGTTTCTTGGCAAAAGATGATCAGAACATGAAGGTCTACTTGATGAACAGGAAAAAAATTCAAGATGGCGGAATTTATTTTTCCATAGTTAATGTATGGCGAATATTGAAGAGGCTACAAGTGTAGAACTATGCAAGACTACGGTTTCTTTTCAAGATTTGTTTTTATGGAAGAATTCTCATTTTGACGAGTGGTTCGGAGAAAAAATATGGAGAGAGATGATGATCGAAGGTTCAGATGATGGGTGAGGAGCACGGTCAGGGTATTAAAGATAGGTACCTACTTAGGGGCTGCTCAAACAAAAAGGGAGGGGCGGGGGGTTGGTGGTCTTTGTTTTATGTTTTTCCTTTATGAGAATTTTCTTTTACGTCGGACGCTTGGCGTGCTGGCGCTTCCACTGTGCTCACTAGCATAGCAGTGTGTTGTTCAGATCAGAACACGTAGACAGTAAACCAGCTGCCCGATTATGTAAGAATTGTCGATCAAATCGTAAAAGTTCGGCGTCAAAGTAAAATAAACCATATCAGCATTGAATTAGAGCTCAATTTCGTGTTTCGAAATTGAGCTCTAATTTAATGCTGATATGGTTTATTTTACTTTGACGCCGAACTTTGACGATTTGATCGGCCATTCTTACATAATCGGGGGGCAGGATAGTAGGACAGCGAGTAAGTAGACAGTGGACCACGCGGTCCACTACGCGGTCCGCTGAAGCGGGCCGCGCAACCACGCGCCATACTAGTTTATATATATGCTTGCTGCGTCAATGGATTTTGGCCAATAGCGGAATAGTGTTAAACCAATCAGAGGTGCTTGCGATCGTTACACATAGTAGCTATCATTTCTACGTATTATGGCTCCTGCACAGCAATCATTTATATGTAATAGGTACCAGAACACAGAATTTGGAAATGCGCTTACTTATACCACATGAGTAGATAAACGGAGGTTTATCTACTCATGTGGTTATACTAAGTAATTTATTCATTGCCCCTAAAATTCAAATCGGCCATGCATAAAAAAATAACCTTTTTGTTTTTTTTAGTCCACTACAAGTTAGCCCTTGACTGCGATCTCACCTGATGGTAAGTGATGATGCTGTCTAAGATGGTAGCGGGCTAACCTGTTAGGGGCATGACAGTTATATTAAACTCATACCCCTATTCGGTTTCTACACGGCCTCGTACCGGAACGCTAAATCGCTTGGCGGTACGTCTTTGCCGGTAGGGTGGTAACTAGCCACGGCCGAAGCCTCCCACCAGGCAAAACCTTACCTATTTAGGTTTTTTTAATTACAGTTTTTATAATAAAAGTTTCATGGAATGTGTTACAGTTATGCTTGTTATGTGAGCGACCCAAACGATCTGAGATCTTTAATCTCCGAGAACAGGAATTAAATATTGCACTCGTTAATTTTACTATGTTGAAATCCATGTTTTCGTGGTTTCTGTGTAAGGGTCAATAGATGGGCGTGAATCAGAGAGATGTCATATGACTAGAGCGTGCAATACCTAGCTCACAAAATGGCCGCCACCTTACTCGTATCAAAAGACTTTAACTTTTTATCATTTAATAAATTGGCACCGGTCATGTTTTTGTTCTTGACCTAATTTTAGTTTAGTGATTTTATTAGTGCCCTGCTACCACAATACACTTTACTTCCAAATGCTACCTGATCATTTCCTTTTCATTTCCCTATTCGGAACTGTCAAAAATATTGGTATCTCAATAAAAGGAGTAGCTGATGCCCACGACTTCGTCCGCGTGGAATTAGTTTTATTTTCACGGAAACTCTTTAATTTTCCGGGATAAAATGTCACTCCAAGTCCTCAACAATACGCAAGCAAAGAATCACGTCGATATTATGTGGCTCTGTTGCGGCGTAATTGAAGGACAAACCAACAAATTAAAGCACCTTTGCATTATATTTAAGCAATGTAATTTTAACGGTAGTTTTACTTAAAAAATATGGATAGATAATTAGAATATCAGCTCACTTTCAAATGTTTACTTAAAAACATCAATATCTCCATTGGTGCCCCCGCTCTTGCAAGCCCTTGATGTTTCTATGCAAGTCAACTTTGCTAAAACGAAATCGAACGAGCCGCATAAGGCCGTTGGATGCAAGCTGTATAGGATTGTGGGAAACAGAAATACAGAAATTCTTTTAAAAGGCATCGAATGAAGCTCGAAGACGATAACATATGCGGGTTGCACCTCCAATAATATGACATCTCTGTGTTGTGAGGAATGAACCTGATCTTTATCTGCCGATGTAAGACAAATTGCTTCCCTAAACCAGCGTCATCGAACATTGGTCAGTAATCGGTTTCTCATTGATTTATAGGCTGTCCTGGTTTGTTAATTGGGATTATATTATGTAAGGTGTTACTGCCATCAACAGCTACCTACTGTAATAAGTATAAAGCCTTTCACATTTACGGAGACAAACAAAGAATCTAAGGTAAAACATTTAAGGGAAATATATACATTTCCACTAATATAAATAACTAAAAAACACAAAATTAAGTTCTTATTATTTACATTTTTTTTTAAATTTTATTCAGTACTAGTTCCTCGCATAGTAGCTGCGAGTTCTCACTGGTAACAGTGATGATGCAGCCTAAGATAGTAGACTAACCTGGTAAGGGTATGGCATTGATGTCAAATTTTAGTATGGCATTTATACCCCTCACGGCACGACTTTGCGTACGATAAGTGTTCCAAGGATTACTTATTTGGCGATCTAATAATTATTATACATCTCTCAAAATCGATAAAAAACGAAAAAGCCTAGTATCTTTTTTAGAACATGCTTATCTTTATGGGTTTCAAAAGCCCTGCTCAGAACTCTACTTCTAGACCTCCAACAAGAAACTATTTAAAAACAATCATTAAATTAGAATCTATCTAAACTAAAAACTTTAAAACCCTTTTTTCCAAATAAATAAAAAGTCCAGATAAGATGTTAACCAAAACCAAACATCAAGTACAATACGTACGACATACTTTTTCTTGTTCATTCAGCTTTTGTACTTGAGGTGTTAAATTGTTCTCAAGATAAAATCATCACAACAATAAAAGCTCTCACTGTGTTTTTATTTCTTTTTTTTCACTGTCTTACTTAATGCTACAGCTGAGAACAAATTACTTACTTTGATAAAATGTAAATAATGTCACACAGAACGCGCGCGTATGTGTGTACCTACGAATAAAAGGAACGTCACTTGAGACTGGGATGAGTCCAAAAACTCGTTTGGCGTTTAATAAAGATTAGGTATATGTATTGCTTTGTGCTGGTTTATAGCTTAGGTATAAAACAAAATAAGAAGAGTTGCTGATTTGATTAGTTGGTAAAATTCACCAGCAATAATAAATAATTATAAATTCACTAAATTTCAAGCAGGTAAGTATAACAAATCTTCAGGTATCTGACGTCACAAGCAGGGTGAACTGTCACAAGCTTCTTCCTCCATTAAAAAAGACATGAATCTGCAAAATATAAGTACTTTTGCCGTTAGTTTTAGCCTGAGGATACAATGTAATGATAACTTAAGCACACATGAAATCGCTTCCAATATTTTTACGTGATTGTTAACAAAATTGTTGCACTGACGCTAATGACTGAATGCACGAAAGCTGATATTTCTGGCCTTTATATTGCGATCTTTAGTTATAATTCAACACATTTGAATGCGAAAACTTATTTTATGTCTATTATTACTTGGTTTTAATGAATGAAAAGAAATGAATGAATGAAAAATTCTTTATTGTTTAGAAGAGTTTTTTTTTTTGGTTTCTGTTGAAAACCAAAAAAAACTAACAAAATTATTAATAAGATGCGGTAAAAGCAACATAAAATTATCCAGTAAAGACGAAAGATAGAGTTATGCCTAGAAGTACATTATTAGCGAATTTCTCGAGGAAATAAGCTTGAATTTAAAGGATTTATCTAAATGATTGTAAATAAAACATGCCATTGTATGAAACGCAGCCAATGTTTATGCATAGTAGCATTCGGAAGTGAAGTTATAATATTTTTCATTTCCTGTTTGGCAAGCAAGAAAAATTTCGGAGAGTAGTTTTTGCATTGTTCGCACACATCCGTGGGAGCGCTTACCTGGCCCCCGCGGCGCGGTAATTTCTTATAAATCGACATCGAGTGAGATATCCAGAGTTGCGGCTCTTTTCCTGCTGGGAGGGGAGACAGTGGCGCGCGGGGTGCGGGTACCAGCGACCGCAACAATAGCGCACAATAGTGCACTGATCTAGATTAGTGACGCACATTGTGTCGCCAAAGGGTTGCGTCCATTGTGCGTCGCACAAACGATGCGTCTGCGCATAATGCGAATAACCCGCAAACATCTCGATACTGAATTCGCATGGATTCTATGAATTTCTAAAGAAAATAAATATAACTTTTGACAGCGGACCATGCATCGATGCTATCTTTATTTGTCATTTGTAAATTCAAAATACAGATATGAAATAACAATAACTCTTTCATTGCACCTACTTTTCTGTATCAAAGAGAAGAATGATTACAATCCTTTGAGTTTTTTTTACTTTTTTCCTCAGAAGAAGCTTAGTTATTAATTTTTACTTGTGGCGTAACTAATAATCATCCTTTTAACTAAATTAGAGGTTTTAACGTAATGCTGTTAAGTGAAAAACAGAAATTTAAAATTTTAAATATTCTAATAGTTTCTAATGACTTGATTCTTATTAACACAAGACAACCGACAATTAAGTAACGGCGGGGTTAAGAGACGTTATAATTACTATTTGCTTGGGGTGTTTTAGGGGTGAGTATTTTTTGTTCTCTCTTATAATTTTAATTTCAGAAATGTTATAAATAATATAGATTAACCCTTTATACAAAAATATTTAAATTGCTTGATCATGGCAGACAGTAACGTTTTAAAATATTTGATTAGAACCAAGAAAGGAATATCAAAGCTGCTAAAGTCCTACCTTGTCGAATGCATTTGTAAAACTCTACAGAATCATAAAAAAACTTCATTATGACATAAAAATAACCTGTCCGCTTAAGTCCACTAAAAGAGTAGTCAAAATATTTTATGGATGTAAATGTTAACACTTTTGTCAAACGAGATCACCCGCACGAAATACAAAAGGCACCGATGTAAATCTTTACTTTTATACGCCGCTAAAATCATCTCGATTCGTCCCCATAAAATATAGATATGAACAAAGCGCTAAACGCAATAAATTTCTTAGCCTCTCCATTCATGGGGTTACCTACGGTGGATTTAAAAAAACTCGATTCTAAATTTCGTAAAAATGTAAGAAACTTTTTGTATGCAGCCTGACCGCTGTCGTAGTTAATTGTATCCCGGGAGCTAAAAAATGGATGACTGATCCTCGAGCGCTGTCTTTGAGAACCCAAGGGTTGACAAAAATTGGAACAATTTGTCTTACAAGTTAAGATTTCATCTCAATACGAGGACGATTTTTTCGCACCTCTTATTTGTAACACCTTCGATCGTTGTAACTTTTTTTTAACGTAATTCATTTGAAAATGTGACCATTAGTTTTTTAGTTTTATTACAATTAGGGTAGCATGATAATGTAAGGTCAGGCAGTCGTCTACAATGTAACCCTCCTAAATCAAGGCTTAAACCATTCATCACGAGCACGACATTTGTTTATTTATTGATAGCGACACAGTGTCACGCGGAAAGCGACCAAATAACCACTTCAACACAAGCGTCAATCCGTTCAAAAAATCTCGCGTACGTTTTATTCTTTTTACAAAATTGTAATGGCTTTGCGAGCATTACTGTGTCTCTGTATCTAATTAGATAAAATAATTAAATTAAAAACCCATTCTCGCCTTTGGTGGTAAAACAGTCGGATTCCCTTATCGAGGATAAATTTGAATTGCTTTAAAAGTTCTCTATTTGGAAATACATTAAGAAATTGATAACGCTTAGAGCCATAGTGATCGCTGAATAAATTATAATACTTTAACTACTATTGGGATACCAAAAAAATTAAAAAAAAAATTAGGTTTTTTGTAATTTTTGTTTTTTTAGGCCAATCAAAGATATCTCACAGGGCTTTCCGAAACCCAATTTTAATTTTCTTAATAAATAATTATTATACATTTTAATTCCACGATAGATATATCATATTATAATTTTTATACTGTATATCGTTGCATTTAAATGTATTCTTAAAAGTATAGTTATAATAATAATAATACAATTATAGCATAGAATCAATTAAAGCTTAGTTTAAAATTAGGTAGGTGCATATTATAAACAGTTCAAATACTAACTTTATTGAAATAGTACGCAGGGCAATGACGAGCAAAAAGTAGCGGAAGAGGATGGGACCTACCAATATTAGTTTTATATCTGTCAGAAAAAAGCTGACACTTGAGAGCGATTGTCGATCGGAATAAGAATAATGGGAACCCTCTAAAAATGGAGAATTATTTACGAACCCTTTCGGGGAGGCGGTAAGTAGTGCACCTGATGCATTATGCGGAAGCCTTTCGCGTATGTCGTGGGAAATAATGTTTTACAATATTTCTATGGATTCGAAATGTTCTCAGAATGTTTTGGGATTTAAAATCATCTCAACTCATTGCTGCTCATTCACAGAATGAAAACGGTATAGGCTAATTGTAACATGCTGGCGAAGTTGGTACTGCAGATTGATAGACTGCACACAACTTTTAGAACATAATGAAGAACCTCTCAGGTATACTCTCTTCTTCACAGTTTCTTCCTTCATATTTGAAACAAGTAATTGATAATACATTGCTTGGTAGGTTTAGTAGCCCCCGTGCCTTTAGTTTTAAGATACTGCAGTTAATTATCACCATCACGTCTTATATTTTGTAGAATTGACCTTCAAAATGTGTACTGTGTAGGTACCAATTTTGTAGCAATACTTTGACTTAAAACGCACATAACTGAAAAGTTAGAGGTCCAGGATTCAAATCCCAGACCTCCCGAAAATAAACCCGAAGTCTTAACTACTAGGTTATTACCACTTGGGTTAATAATAATTATTATTATCCTTAACCTTACCATTATCTGTAACGAGTATTTCAGCTAAGCTCCATTGCATAAGCGTATTTTAAATATAACCATTACATAGTCTGCAAATATTATTTCATTAAAATACATAACCATAACAAACTTACAAATTAAAATATCCACCACTAAAAAAGTAAGTATTAGGATGATGAGGTAGAGGACAAAGTAGGAATATTTTCAATATGAAATTCCATCAATAGTCAGTATTTCCTCATTAGATACTACTCGTTACGTATCCAAAGAAATTTACCCAGTACAAAACCTGCCACCAGACGGTCACGTCCTGAATATCAGCGGCAATGAATTAAAAACATAACTATAGTCCCAATGGAATTGAAACCTTGTCGAAAGTGTTATAAGTTCTTAATTCGAGTGCAACAATTATTTGCCGTATCAACTCAGCCCGCATACAGGTACAGTACAGACACGCGTCAACGCATTGTCGATAGTACTATCTGTACACTTGACTCTAAAATGTAACCCACGTTACTGGGTACTTCATATCGCCTCTGTTACTCGTATCTATAATATGTAAGACAGTTTTTTACTGTTCACTAACCACAGTTAGTAGCTGCATCAAAAGTTCCCAATCAACGAACAGATAATTAATTAACGGTGAAGGAAAACGTGAGGAAACCTGCATACTTCCATGATGTGTTCAAAGGTGTGTGAGGTGTGCCGATCCGCATTTGGCCAGTGTGGTGGACTATGATCTAAATTTTTCTTATGCTGAGTGGAGACCCATAGTAGTCAGTAGAGGCAGGTAGTGGGCTGACGATGGGTAGTTGATGATGGCTTATTTTGTGTACAATAATATGTCTGTCCCCTATAACAAACTAACCAGAGATGTAAGGCACTACAAAAATGTCCATGCCTAACCTTACTCAGACTTGTTTATACTCGTACCATAGCAGCCAAGGCACACTATGTCAGAATTATGAATGAAGCAATTTAATTTGTAATCAGTAACCCGAACTTTACTTTGTTTCATTTGAACCCATCCTTTATACTGAACTAAAAGGTTTTTTCCACTTTTTTTTTTATCCACTAAAAGTAAGCCCTTGACGGCGATCTCACCTGATGATGCAGTCTAAGATGGTAGCGGGCTAACCTGTTAGGGGCATGGCAGTTATACTAAACCCATACCCCTATTCGGTTTCTACACGGCATCGTAGCGGAACGCTAAATCGCTTGGCGGCACGTCTTTTGCCGGTAGGGTGATAACTAGTCACGGCTAAAGCCTCCCACCAGGCCAGACCAGGGAAAATTCAGAAATTATAAATTCCCAAATTGACCCTGCCGGGGATCGAACCCGGAACCTCAGCACGTTAAGACAAGAGCGCTACACACTGCGCCACGGAGGTCGTCGAACCTTTACAGGATCCTAATGTTATCCAGCTATTAACTTAACAATAATTCCGCCATTGTTATTAAATCATGATAAAATATTATTAAATTGTTAGAGGAAAACTGAACTACTGGCATAAGGTATTCGTAGAGGAAACCGACTGGTTCTCATCAAACAAACATTACCTCTTGTCCGTGTCTATTCATTATCCCAAATAATGATTTTGTCACCTCCCTTAAAGTGCCTAATGTCACGGAAGCTATATAGCTCTTGATAATTTGATCGCTGTCATAACAACGGATACAGGCCATTTAAGCTTATTTCGCCTAATTGAATCCTAGAGCATTAAGCCTTCTCAAGGTATAATCTCCTTAATGGGAATCACGCCGGCGTCTTAGGGATCACGCACTCAACTGTCTCCTTAAGCATTATATATTTTTTATCTAATAAATCAGGATCGAAAGGCAAAGGGTGTACGACAACGGCGTCTTTTTGAATTTCCATTTTTAACTCCCTACTTAGTAGTGGAGTCAAAATGTCTACTCATTTGAATTTATCTAGCGAAATCGGCTTGAGTTTTTTTTAAACCGTTGAAAAATATTATGACGTATTATTGTTCGAATAATAAAAGCTGTTTAGTAGTTTGTATTATTCGTTATGCTAAAACTAATATTATAAATGCGAAAGTGTGTGGGTCTGTCTGTCCATCTGTCTGTCTGTCTGTCTATCTGTCTGTCTGCTACGCTTTCAAGGCTCACCGGTTCAACCGATTTTGATGAAATTTGGTACAGGGATAGGTTGTATCCCGGGGAAAGATATAGGCCACTTTTTATTCCGGAAAGTCAGAGTTCCCGCGGGAATTGAAAAACTTAATCCACGCGCACGAAGTCGCGGGCATCATCTAGTGCTAAAATAATTGAAAAATAATATTCATCAGCAAAATATAAATGCATATCAGATATGCATAAAAGTTCAGTACTTAAATATGAAGTGCACAAAATACTTACTTGCTCTACCCTAAACTGTTTGAATCATGGCGGTATTAACCAAAGCACCTATATCGTTCTTTAACAATAAAAAAGCTACTTGAGAGAGCTACAGTACCCACATGCGGTTAAAATTACAACTATTTCTAATTTGAAGTTCACTTAAGCGATTTTCAAAAGCATAATAATTGTTACGTAAAGAAAGAAACCACAAATACCGAAAAAGACGAGGAAGTTTGAAAAAAATGTTGCAAACGCAATAAGTGTTGAGTATTTGACGTTGTTCGTGCGGAAATGATTCTCAAATTGCACATCAAAAAGTATCTTCCGATTACACAATTCGTAAGTTTCTTCAGAGGGACGATTATTATGGTCTAAGAGCTGGACTTAAACGATACATGCATAGTGTTTTATATTGTTACAATATTTTTCACCAAAATAATACTCATGAACTATTTAATACAGAGATCGATATAAACTTACAAACTAAAACTTAAAATCCACTCTAAACCAGATAGGTTATTTAAGTTTTATAAAAAATATTTTCTTAAACTGGGATAAATCGCTACACAATACCCTGAAAAACTTAAGCAATCTATAAAAATATACTGTACAAGTAACACTTACCGGTCGAACGCTTTAGAGTAAAAAGATTACAAGCTCTCAGTCTATTATACCTACAGTTTATAAGAAATCATAGTAAAAGATAAATTATATTCCGTAGTTTCGTACTTTCTTAGATCATATCGAATATCGCTAGTCATTCATATTTCTGTCCGTATGTAATGTAATACTTAACGATTTGCGGTCAAGTAGGCACGCTTGCATTACAACTACATCTAATTAAATGTGGTAATTGGATTTTGAAACAGCTTCCAGTTTTCGACAGATGCATCACACCTTTTTGTTTCCAAACAAATCTGTTTTCTATATCTTTGTAGGTATTCTATTGTTATCTTTTATGACCAGAACTAGAAAATAGCAGGCAAAAATTTTTTTTTTCTTTTGAATTACCTACTCATAATATTATTTTCGACAGAAAATAGTAATTTATTCTTACAACTATTATTTTCATTTTATTCTGAAAGCACAACCTAGCCGTAGGTGAAATATATATAGGTAGGTAGGATTATTATAAACTAGCTGATGCCTGCGTGTGCTTGGTTTTTGGGTATAGTCCCGTGGAAACTGTTTTTTTTCCCAGGAAATGTATTTACTTGATATATGAAACTGAATAAATGACAGTTAATCTGACAATATATTTGAAGATCTCGCTACTGTCATAAGTCTCATTTAACCCAATATAGGTATGTATAATAGTATATGGAAATTTTTAACCCAATTTTTTTTACTTTTCCGTTAAATTTTTCAAACATTTTATTTTGTACAAACCTTGTCCTGACGATTATAAACACAACAAAAAAGAATTAGCCAAATAAGTGGATCCGTCCTGAAGTGATGCGCTTACATTATTACATTCAGCAATTGATTTTTATTTATATAGATAAAATGTGTGTCTGTTTATTAACTCTGTACACCTCATCTACTGAATAGAGAAGATTAATCTATACGATCGATGATGCGAGAAACAAATTCGATTTTGTATATTATGTTTAAAAATGAGTACATATTTGTCAAATTCAATTTCTAAATTTGTTTTCTTTTTTCAACTGCATAGAATCTAATAGGTCCATACTTGAATAAGAAAGTGTATAGTTCGCGCACGAGTTGAATGCAGAGCAAATGTATGGTGACACATACATTCTGTTTGTCTATAGGTATATTTTTTTGTCTGTACCCCTTTCACGAACCTGTTAATTAACAGATTTTGAAGAAATTTGGTAGAGACAGGATGCATCCCGGCAACGGGAAAGCTATATTTTGTTATCCCGAAAATATTAAGTATTTCCCACGGGATTTTAGAAAACGGTCCCGCGGTTAAATTAGTAGGCATCGTCTAGTAACAAATAACCGCAAACGAGTTTATTCACTCAAAAACTTAACACTCAAGGCGTAGATCGTAGTGATACATAAAATCTTAGATAAGAAATAGCAGTGTGAAAATTGTTTGCTCTATCTGACCTTACACATTACATGCGTGGTCGCCGACGGCGGAGGAAGCCGGTATCCGATCGTTATTTATATTTGCCGCTCGTTACAGACTCGTCTACTACTCGTATCTTTACCTACATGCTGCCTTGGGCTATAGGCAACGATTTCATATACTTTATGAGGGTGCATTTACTATTGTTTTCTCGGCTTTGTACAACAGTTTTTAATATTAATGTTTTGTTCAGTATGACCCATTTGTACCCCACGCTGATGCCATAAGTAGTTGTAGTTTTTTCTTCGCACTCCTGATATTATGTTAACTTACAAACTTGGGTTGAAACATGTACGAATATTATCTGAAAACTGTAATCGCATTGTGAAGCAGGAGAGGCAAGATGAGCAGCATAGGACCATGAATTTAAAACAACGTCAAGATCTACGTTGAGCTATTGAAAGTTAGACGACTATTGACTTTAATCTACAGTGTCAAATCACTTAATATTCGGAAAAGTACATGGTCAAGAAAACTATTAACCACCGGCATTTCAAATCAAAAGTTAACAGCGAAACCATTGACTATGTTTTAACCAAATTAGCATTGTAATAGACCAAAGTATTGTACAACAAGAGTTAAACAAACAGTCACAAATGTTCGATCACGCTGAACAAATAACATCCAATGTAACTAACCGAACGCATTACTATATAAATCTGGTACCGGAGACGAGGCGGAGGCCATAAAACATTTGCATAAGCGACGGCCCATGTCCCGCTCTGTCGTTTAATTATATTTATGCGGAACTACCACGGATATACTAATTTCGAATGAGAATGTTCTTGTAACTTTAATGGCTTTATTCACATTTATTTTTAAAACCTTCCTCTGTACTGATAAGTTTTTTATGGTGCATTTATTTTAAAGTTTGATTTGAAATAATTTTTGCGTTTTCTTTTTACACACGTCAGTAATATTTAAAGCGCAAAAAACATTTCCGTATGCATCGGTGATTAGGGATTTTCAATTGTTTTTTATCGTAAAAGCTTTATTTGTTGACAATGCCTTCTACCAAGCCCAACTAAACCGAATAGACCCATAAGAAAACTATTGCTGAAAAAAACACCATAAGAGTAAATAACTAAGCAAAGATCATTTCCCAGAATGCTGCTCAAAAATTCGCATTGCGATTATCTGTTCCAAAGGCACGAAATAAGTTGTTAATAAAAATATAGGAAGCCCTTTCCAACTCTTAAATTAACCTGCATCGGCATGATTAAAGGCAGATATAAATCTTTTTGTCTTTATAGGTTTGCACCGATATCGAGTTATCTGGACTCCGAAATTGTGCTGAAATTATACTCGAGAATTGTTGATTAAGTTGCTGATGTGGTTACACTGGGGCGACATTGTTATACAAGATTAATGGTGTTCACTGAGATAAGGAGGTGGGAGCTAAATGCATTTACATGTGCGAATAAAGCGGGCCTGATAAAGCGACAAAGAAGTTTGCATCGAATAATATCTACCACCGTCCTTTATCGTTATGTCCGAGACACAAAGCTTGGGCGTGCGAAAAGCAAGCATTCTACATCTTAACGAACAATCATAAAAGCATAAAAATAAAATCTTATAAAGCCTTTGAACTGGAGTAGTACGCGAACGAATTCACGAATATAATTTCTAGTCTGTTATGTATATTATTACTAACTGCCATACTACTCGTATATCAATATAGGTTAGCCACGCTTCCAAATTAGATTGTACTAACCATAGAGGCCATTGGCTTTTTTCCAACACGTGAAATCGAAGTCAAACGCCAGCATGTAGAGTGAAAATTATCACATATTTTAATTTATGTTTAAAATATTTAAAAGCCGTGTGTATTAATGTAGATTATTCGGTATCGTAGATTGAAGTTTACGATTATGGCTGGTATTGTGATAGAAACGTAAATAACGATCGTTATTAAAAACGTAATCAAATTCCCGTTCACTGCGTTTTACCTATTTATGACTTTTACACTGTTCTCAAGTTAAAGTAAACTCTACATGCAAATCGTGCTACTGTATGAACTTCGAAAGATTAGTTTGAGGTTATTACATTAGACTCCACTTTAATGTTTCTTGTTTTGTTAGCGATGTAGCAAAAAATGCTTGAAGGCAATAAGAGTGATTTTGGTAAATTCCGGAAACTGTTAATTCGAATCGAATTCGTCCCGCTTTGTGTCCGTATTCCGTAATCTTATTACGTAGCACGTGAGCTTTATTCGGTTCGTGATATTTGCGGAAATTTAACGATAAATTACACAGGGATTATGTTTTAAAGTACATAATATAAGTATAATATACACGTGTATAAAATAAAAAAAATAATAGATCATACGATACGATAGACAGCCTGTCGTTTACAAGGCAATTTTCAGTTCTAAAAATATGAAAGGCGTGAGCAATAAAAACTGTGTATGTAATAGTTGTAGAAATAATAATAATATCACTAAAGATATAAAAATTCATTTACAACGTCTATAAACTTAAAATGGAGATGACGGGATGGCAGAAGACTATATTGTTCTGACAATGGGCTGACTACAACTTGGTGACTTAAGTCGTCACCATAACACTAAACTTAAAGACAATAATTAGTAGGTAAGTAAAGCTCAGCATCTTTGCGTTATCTATCTATACATTTTTAATTACTAATTTTAAGTTATAAGGCTTTTAGGTGGGCTTTTAAAAATATCTCTTTGCCTATTGTTTGTCGATTTCACTTGACCAAGCTTTCATTCGCTAATCCTATTGTTAAAGCTAATTGTGTTCAACGCATTACAATGGATTCGTTCATTTGATTTATTTTTAATCAATCTTTCACTTTCTTTGGCTAATTGTTTTTCTCAAAATCGATTTCGAATACAGAAACCAAGTGCGAATGTTTTCGTTATTTGAACCACTTTAGAATACATTCGGGGGTAAAGAAACCTACTCAAAATGGTCTAGATAACAATGCGTTTGCACAGATTAAGATGATCATTTTTTTATGAAGAAATTTAAAAAATAAAACAAATATTCCGAATAACCTATCCCCGCGACTTAGCGTGGATTTTGATGTGCCTATGTCACTCTGCAAGTCCTCGACTACACCCATGCAAAAAATTACGTCAATGTGTTCTTCTGTTGTGGCGTGAACACTTTCACATTTATATAATACTAGCGATCCGCCCCGGC